>JAOYRS010000068.1:3742128-6346756 GCA_032432895.1 Dryadula phaetusa | reverse complement strand
GTAATTCAGTATAATGGAATTTCACAAGTCAGTTGCACGGATTGCAACAACATTCTATAGTTGTACGCAATTAATCCCTAGACTTATAAAGAATTTGTTTTACTATTTCCACATCGGAGATTTCTTTTGTATGTTTTAAATTTGCAGCTTAATTATTACGTCTGTAAAAAATATGTCTATTATTTTTGTCGCTAACCAAGGAACGGTTGAGTTGCGGAACTCAATACCGCAGTATATCTCACCAAAGCGAGGAAATAAAAAAAATTAAAGCAAAAAATATTTGTTTATAATATGTTTTATTAAATTAAACCTAATACACAATCATAATGCACAATTAGACATTATTAATTGGCCGGCCAATTATATGTATTAATATTAATTACATATAATCAGTTGTGGCACAGTGGGACAGCCTCTGTCTGTAAACACGATCGTTTATGGGTTTGATTCCCTCACGGAGCACGAGCAAGACAAAGCGCGGCGTTGAGTTCCACCACTTACCAGAGTGTCTTGACACTAGATACTTCCTGTCTACCTACATATTTGTAGGATAAAAGCGTGTAGCTACACGCAGCAGAAACGCTGTACATCTAAAAAGGCATTACCACATAAAGTTGAGGCAATAAAACAATTTTAGTTTCATTAATTCTCTGGGCCTCGTATGATTTATGCTCGTCCAGCCCTAGCCCGGATCCCTAAGGTATGTCGTTTAATATTTACAACATATTCCTATGTATTCTAGTTTATATTTGGATAGTAACAGTATCTTGAGTAGATCATTGATTTCTATCCATATATTTCTCTACGATAATCTTGAACTTGTACTGAACTTGTAAGTTATTATTCAGTTATTCGCTAATAACCTGGCAAAAAGTATGTATAATTAAAATCAATTTTTATTATAGCTGTTTTTGTTAAAATATCGCATATGTATATATGTATCGGGCCGGTCGTGGCATAGTTAGATAGCATCTGCTTGTAAGCGATTGTGGATTCGATTCCAACTCGGAGGAGTGATTATAAATTAATTATTTCAGTTAATCGCTCCGTTAAGACAAAGTGTGGCGTTGGCGTTGAGTCACACCACTGAAACACCCAATGTCTAAAATTTGGCGGAAAGCGAAGTACGAAGTGTCTTGGCACTAAGTTCTTTCTGTCCACTCTGCTATGCACGATAAAAACGTGAAGTTAAAAAAAAACTACGACTACTAAAACTAGCCTTATAGTAAATTATAAAAAACTACTGTTAGAACTAGCCTTATATTAAAAAAAATATTAATATATAAATACATCTTTGAATATAAATTGTTCCCCATTACAGCAATTAGATCAAACGTCAACATTAAAAATATCTATTACATACGAATTGTATCGTAACAGTATCTAGGGTACATCATTGATCTCCACACTACACTGTTTCAACCAAGGCTTTTCGCTACTGGAATCTTAAATTTGTACTGCAGGTACTTGTAACTGTCCCACTTTCTTTTTATTAATATTGTTAAAATACTGTATGTATGTATGTATAAGGTCCCTTCTTTTCGTTTAAATATTTTTTTAATTATCTTCACCCTTTTAATCCCTCATAGCAGAACAGACAGAAAGTATTTAGTGTCAAGATACTCCGTACTTCGCTTTGTACCGAACTCGAGGCTTTGCGTGTTTAGTGGTGGAACTCAACGCCGCACTTTAACTTACCAGAGGGAGGAAGTGAAAATAATTTTAAATATAATCTATTCCCCCGTATGGAGATCGAACCCACAACCGATCGCGCTTACAATCAGAAGGTGTTACAATGCGCCAAAATCGACCTCAAGTCTATAACATATTACTTAATAATATTTTATAATATTTACTTTACTTAAAAATACATATTTAAATATAAATTCCCGACTTCAACAATTTAATGAACACGTAGCAAAGTTAACGAAGTGGAACGTTTAAACGCAGATAAAGCATAAACGTCAATAATAAAAATATATCTACGACTATATCGTACGACGTGAGTCGCAGGCCATTCACTGAGCGCGATATGCGTGTCGTGGTGGAAAATATCGAGCATCTGGAAGAGTTATGGCTGTTATTTCAACATGGATTATGTATTCTGAAAGTGTCATTGTAATTAAATTTTGCTTAATTATTGATTATTTGTATGGAACAGTATCTGTTTCTTATATCAAGTTCGCCTGCTTGGTGTGTCGATGAAAAATAGTTAAATTTTTGATATTTTTCTATGTGTTGTTCTTTTTTATACCCTATTTCTCCTAATTAGTCCAAGAGTTTTTGTATGAAACAGTAGTAAACACTTGCATCTATTGTAAGAAACTTTCGCATTACATTGATAGACTTTAGATCTTTGAATTTCCCAATTTTGCACAAACTATTTTAAACGGATGAATCGCGTATATTCTGGTATTCGAAAATACATTTTTGGAAACTGTCATCTGTGTCGCATGTCTACCTGTGACCACAGACATTGTAAAGTGTTCATTGTATTTCTAAAAATATATTTTTGAATACCAAAATATACACGATTAATCCGTTTAAAATAGTTTCATTTAAAATTAGTAGAATTTTAATCGGACTTCGATGTTTATTGTGTGTGACAACTTCAGTATATTTTCTATATATATAATTGCTTCTTTATTTCCAAAACATTTTGTAATGTTACTGAAATATAAATTATAACTTATGGATCAATATCAAAATTTTTGAAGTCCTCTCTGACTTTTACTCAATTAAGCTATGTTCTAAAGTCACGTTGTTATTGTTAATTTTAGAAAATGTCAAAATTTTAATGTCTTTTAGAAATAATATAATTCAACAATAATAATAAGATAAAATGATTATTTTGATCTAAATAAGCACATAAACAATTTATATAGAGAAGAAATGAAATAGGCATCACGCTTTTTATTCCACATAGCAGGGTAGGCAGAAAGTACCTAGTGTCCAGACACTCTGTACTTCGCTTTCCACCAAATTCGAGACATTGCATGTCGAATGGTGGAATACGACACCGCACGTTATATTACCCGAGCGAGGAAGTGAAAATAATTTAAATAAAATCACTCCTCCGAGTAGGAATCGAACCCACAACAGATCACGTTTGCAGCCACGACCGGCCTCGAAAAAAAAAATGAAATAGGTAATACCTATTTCATTTCTGTTTTTTCTTCTCCATGTCATCTCCATGCCAGTGTCAAGTACATTAACATACTTTGTAAAAAATGACATAAACGTTGCTAAGGTTACAAGAATTTTATATGTCAATTCTATTAATACTTTACCAACAAAATTTAAGTACTATCTATTTACTTTAGTATTTATTAATAATTAATAAGTGAAATTATTTCCAGTGTTTTATTGCATTAGCGCTCCAGCGAGCTGGATTTATAAGGTCTTGGTTGGATGTAAAACTCAAACGTGTGTGCGTAGTGCGTACTCAGATGAATGTTTTATGTTTCATTCGATTTCATTCGTTCTATACCAACTAGAAATATATTAAAAAAGTATAAGACGGTTTTAGTTTAATTGGTGAAATTCTTTTAAAGCTTTACGCTTTATTCTACATAGCGGAGCGGTCAGAGCGGTCCACTAGTTACTCTCTATACTATGATCAATTCCACAAAATCATTATAAATTGTAGCCCATGTGTTATTTTGATATTATAATCTATTTTACTATTAAAATGTTGTTCAAATTCGTTCAATGTTGTTTTGCAAAAAATAGTAACAAAACTCAATTCTATATTAAATAAATTGATAATAGTCAAAACACTCCGTTTTTCACTATCCACTGTGACCTATTAGATTTCAACATAAATTTCAAGGCAATACATTAAATTTAGTAATCTATTGTACAATAATTGAGCTATGAGAGTGTTTCAAATGGTGTCTGGCTATAAGCCATATATAATGGTAAATTACGTTCTCCCTATTCCGTCTAAGTTTTCCGCATCAATTTCCTTTTTGCAAGCTGTTAATTAATTTGCCATTTTGATTTTTTAATTAGTTAGCGTGTGTGTAAAATCTTTTTGAGTTTGACCCACTAATCAGTGTCTGATTGAGCTAAAATTTTGGATACACCTTCCGTTCTGAAGATTATTAAATTATATAAAATCAATTTCGTTGTTAATCTAAAATGGCTGCCTTGGATAAATGGCGGATTATAAATTTTTGGATAATCCACCCAATATGAATATCAAACTAAACTTCTTGATTAATTAAAACTAACATAAACTAAGAAAAATCTTCTTTTAATTTTTATTTAGTTTCACCTTAGTGTTACCAATAGCAATTTCTATATGATATCAAAAAATATCTACTAAAATTTCACCATCCCAAAGTGCCGACCCATCTCACACCCGCCTAACGCAATTATTATAATCTATTCAATAAATATGTATACATAAATACATACACTGAGAAAAACTAAAGCTAACATATGCACATACAGTAGTTTCCCTCTAATACGGGCACCCTCATGAATATTCCATGTCCGGCGAGATTTATTACGGACGGTTTTCCGTCTTGCCGTACAAGTAGATTTATGGTGCGTCACTTTGAATTAGATTTGCTATACTGGCACTGTCCGTCGTTAATACACAGATTGGTTATAAGCCTTAAATGTTTCACGAAGCATTGTAATTTTGTATAATTACACTGCAGAATCAAGATTTATTGTTCCTAGAGAAGCAGGTTTGAATCCCGCTGCGTTCAAATTTTTATACTTATTTTAAAGTTGTCTTAAATTTTTTTATTATATTATTATATAATTAGATATGTCCGCTACTTCGTCTGAGTGAGATTAGACATCACTTTATCTTTATTTAATAATTCGAAACTGAAAAAAAAGCCGAGTGACGCTTTATTAAATTAGATATCTGTCAGTGAAAGTTCCGTCAAAATTGGCTCAGCCATTCCAGAGATTAGCCAGAACAAGCTAACAAACAGAAAGACAAAATTGTAATAAATGTTGTTTTGGTATTTACATATTTGTATGTATGTATATATGTACATGTATGTGCATTTAATAAAACGCGTTTATTTTAATATAACGAACATACACTCTAACTTAATTTATCTGTATAGATAATATTCATCGTATCGCAGTGGGACAGTAGCAGGACTGCATATCAAACCGTTATGGGTTTGATCATTATCCTTGAGAGAGATCATTATCCTACAGAGAAATAATTATCCTTACATAATTTTATCACTCTGTTAAGACAGAGTTTGTTGTTGAGTCTCGCCACCTAATTCTCAATGTACTAAGTTCGTGGTTTTTGCGGAGAACACTGTACTTTAACACTAGGCTCCGTCGGAGTGAAAAAGCGTGAAGCTGTAAAACAATATATTAGTTATACCTACTGCTTATTTAACAAATTAATGAAAATACTCGTCTCATATTTTAAATATAATTAACTTGATTTATGTATCTTAATTAAGTTTAAATGAAATTTCAACTCTTCAAGTAAAATTAGATGAGTCCAGTCGTGGCGCGATGTGACAGCGTCTGACTGTAAACACGATCGGTTGTGGGTTCAATACCCAACGGGGAGATACTGATTATATTTAAATGATTTTCACTTCCTCGCTCTGATTAGACAAAGTGTGGCGTTGAGTTCCACTCAACACGTAATGTCTCGGCGGAAGGCGAAGGACAGAGTGTCTTGACACTAGGTACTTAAAAAAATAGTTATTTCTGGTAGCTAGTATAGTGAATAAACCGTGACGCTAAATTGCCATTTAGTTTTTGAAATTATAATATGTAGGTAAGTAAAGATACCTTATTAATGTATTGTAGTATATTTATAAATATGACTGAAACGTGAGAAATAGTAACTATAAACATTGCCACGTGAAATCGGATCTATGAAATTCGTTATACATGACGGTTTTATAATGAAAAAAATATGAAATCCTGTTCGTTAAAATATCGCATATGTAGGTTTATTTACTTCTGGGCGTTTTCACGCTGTAGTGACGCAATTGGAATGTGCTTGTACAAATTCACATTGAATTTTAACTCAATATTTTTATCTAACTTCATACTATTATCCCGCATTGCAGGGTAGACATAGTGTCAAGACACTCAGTACTCTGCTTTCCGCTGAATTAAGGACTGCGTATTGATTGGTGGAACTCAACGTCGCGCTTTGTGTTACCAGACCGACGACATGAATATAATTTAAATATGATACTTCCTCTAAGTGGGAATCAAACCCTCAGTCATTTGAAATAATACAGTTAACTAAAACTTTGTACCTCTCATAATTAAATAACAGACAACCGGAGGAAAACCAAAAATCGTTTCTAATTCCTTGTAGATTTGTGGAGTATGTCGTATTCATTTATTGTCAAATATATAATTAACTAAAATAGAAATGCTATAAAAAGTAAAGACTAAAAAAACAGCATTACGTATTGAAGTAAAAATTAAAAGCTTCAACTTGGCTTAGCTATACGAAAATCACAATATATACTAATAACATTAAGAGAAACAGTTAGTTTGTTTAAACGCGCTAATATCAGGATCCACTGATTGAAATTGAAAAATTATTTCTGTATTGAATAACCCATTTATTGAGGAAGGCTATTGGCTATATACCAACACTCTAAAACTAATAAGAGTGAAGCAGTAATAAAAAATGTTGTGAAAACGGAAAAAATTGTAAATTTTTTAAAGCCATACTTGCGTGCGCCGCGTAAACGGTGAAAGTTACGTCAAAATTATATATTACAAAACTGTTCCTTTCTAAAAGTTCTAAAAAAAAGTCATTGACGCACTATAACATTTTATTAATTTATATATATTTTTAGTTCTAAAATAATACATTACTTGCAAAGGTGTTTTTATATACTAAATATTAATCCTTATCCAAATAAATAAGTTAATTATCACATACATATATTTTTAGATTTTGTAATAATATAACAAAGTATTAGAAAACATTTTAGAAAAAAACGTATAAAAATTTGAACGCAACGGGATTCGAACTCGCGCCTCTTGGATACCGTCCAAGCGCTCTGACCGCTAAGCCATGCGTTCTACTACCAGCTGCGTCGAAATTCTTATACGTTTTGTTACAACTTATTTATGTTGTTAGCATCTCTGTAGAGAGATTTTTATAAACTTCTATTACTTAAAGATTATTAAGAAATAATCGTTTAACAAGAGAGATTGCTATTTTATTTCAATATTTACTATTTTAAAAGTGTTATTCCACACTAAGGATTAGAAAACATTTTAGAAAAAACGTATAAATTTTTTTATCTAAAACGTTTTCTAATCCTAAGTGTGGAATAACACTTTAAAAATAGTAAATAATATAACAAAGTGTCAAGTAGAAATATAGTATTTTTCAAGGCACAGTGCGGGCGAAGCCGCAAATAAAATCTAGTCATAACTTATAAAATAAAATAATTATTTTTTCCAGCAATTTCTTACCAAAGTATATTATATAAATAGTTTAAGTAAAATATTCGTATTATCCGAAGCGTTGATTTCCCAAACATTTTTACTATATTATTCCAAGACTAACATTCGCATGAAATTATGTAAATTGTCTAACACAGTACAGAGCTTTGTTCTTGAGTCCCCTTTTATAAGTCCTTTCATGAAGATTAAATTAGCGAAATTATTTTGCTGTTCGTTCCTTGAGTGATTTGTTTGAATTGATTTATATACTTTCTTCGTTATTTCTATTATTTTGTTTTCATTATAATCGTACTGTTACTGTTTAGGACAATAAGATGATTTAATGGGAGAAAAAGAGATTCTAATTGCATGCACCACATGAATATGGATTCGATTCCAATTTGAGATTTAAATCGTCATTTCCCAGAGTAGAGTTACGCCGTGATCATCTCTGCACCAGTATCGTCTAAATTATATAATAAAAATCCGAGCTTATTCAAGTCAAACTACTAAGCAAAGGGTTCTTTAGCTACTTAAAAGAGACGCTCTTATGTCGTCCCACTTGTTTTACCTAAATACGCTAAGATTTCATGATACGTTTGTTCTTTTAAAAGCTCATGGTGTAATATTATAAAAACGTGAATTTGACAAAAAGTGATATTTTAGACGGCTCAAAAATACATTTTCAAGCGATTTTCGTGTTATTGTATAAAATTAGTGAAAAGTCATAATTAGGTACTGATCCATCAAATTTTTTTTTATAATTTTGGGCCTCCAATATAAATGCCTACTTGTTCTAAAAATAAGTATTTATTTATTTGCTACGTACACCACGACGATATGTCTGCTTGCTGGGTTCAACCAAAAAGGAATGTTATCTCAATGCTTCACGCTTATTATCCCGCATAGCAGGGTAGAGAGAAAGTACCTAGTGTCAAGACACTCTGTACTACGCCTTCCGCCGAGACATTGCGTTTTGAGTGGCGGAATTCAACTAGTAGTTTACTTCATATTATTTACATTTAAAGATTTAAACCGTCCCTTTCAATTAAGCTTAAAAAAACCTCATAACATTTTAAAATACTATTTGAGATAATGGAAACTTTAAGAAAATATTATTTTTAAATTAGGAAACGAGGTTTATAATAATAAGTAATACACGAACGACACTCAAGCTAGCTAGCTAATCACAAAAAATATCTATTTAAAATTTTAAGGCCACATTTTTAGCTGGCTCCAGCCACCAGCCAGGCTTGGCTTTATGAAAAAATGCCTTTAAACGAGAAGGCAAAAATACGAAGGTAAATATAAAATCAGGAGTGAAATGTTTTTAATAACGTCGGGTAAGCGCACAGTTTTCCGCTAGACAGCGCTCTTTAAGTAGCGGGGCAAATAAACTCGCCGGCGATGAGACTGGGTCCCGTATGCCGACTGTAATGATCTATATATATATATTTTATCTTTTTTCTATTGATAATACATTTAATAATAGAAAAAAAAGTAAGTGGCTGCAGTGGGACGTTGTGTCTTACTGTAAACGTGATCGGTTGTGGGTTCGATTCCCATTAGGGGGAATGATTATATTTAAATTATTCCATTTCGTCGGTCTGGTAACATAAAACATAATGTTGAGTTCCGCCGTCCAACTTGCTCTGATTATGCGGAAATAAAAGCGTGAGGCTAAAAAATATATAATTTATTTCATTCATAACTCATTTATTTATTTATATATTGAACAAATACAAATACACATGTATAAAATCGGTATAAGTGATTTAACTCTCCTTTATCAGAAACAAATATTAAATATTATCTATCGGTTGGTTCTATTTATACAACACTGCGTTCGATCTAATAGAAGTGGGCAAACGAAAATGTATTAAATACAAATATTTACTTCGCGGCCATCATGGCGCAATAGGACAGTGTCTACCTGTAAACGTGGTATTTGGATACCAATCGGTGAAATAAGTAACGTATCGAATAAAGACGAGAAGACTAGAGTGTTTTGACACTAGGTTCTCTCTTCCCTGCAATTTGATAAAAACTGAAGCTCAGAAAACTTTAAATATCATAAACACATCAAAAATACAATAAAAATATCATAAACATGGATTCATTCGTTTTGTCTTATTGAAATCACTATATCTGGAGAGAGAAAACTTAGTGATTTAAACCTCCTTTTTATTAATCCTGCTCTTTGTTGTAATGAGTGGATTACTAAGTAAGCGACCAGTTTTAATTGAATTAAGATTTTTTTTGGATTTTCAAGTTTTACATTACCCAATAACTAGATACCCAGATAACCTAACTTAACGCTGCGCTTTGTCTTATCAAGCCAGTAAAATGAAAAAATATATATATGACGAACCTGTAACACTAATGTTTATAGTTAGCCACTGTTCCACTGCGCCACGACGACTTCGACTTTATAATTTAATGTTAATTATTTTTATTATACGTACAGAACCCGTAAATTATTTAATATGCGTGAAACTTCCACTACGGGGCTACTCAGTGAATTTAACGTGTATCCCAGTTGGCTGCTAATGTGAGGATTCATATTTCGTTACACTAACTCCTGAACCAGGTTCTACCTTTAACTAAGGAAGAAAGGGTTGTAATAAGTAAATAAAGTAAAACCATTATTTTACGGTTGGGAATTAGGATATATTTGACTGATTATTACAGTCATAGGCTCAATTTCAACATGTTATTATTCGAATAAATGGTGAGGCCATCATGGCACAGTGGGACAGCGTCTGACTGTAAACGCATTTGGTTGTGAGATCGATTCCCACTCGAGAAAATGATTATATTTAAAAATTATGTTAATTTCTCCGTTACCTCTCCCTCTCTCTCTCTCTCTCTCTCGTAAGACAGCGTGGCGTAAAGTTCGTCACGTAACACGTAATGTTTCGTCTTCTGGCGGTAAGCAGTCATCCAAGTATCTAGACACTAGAATGTCTCTAACTACCTTGTTATGCGGGATAAAACGTGAATCTGCTTTTAATAATAAAAATGATTTTTTAAACTTATTATTAAATAAGGTTAACTTTGTGTAAAATAGGCGAAAAATGGAAAACGGAGTAATTTATAATGCATTAAGAGCGGTAGGAGTCTATACATTAGATTCTCTCTGACTACCTTGCTGTGCGAGATAAAGTGTGAAGGTGAAAAAAAAATAATATATGCATCCAATCAAATCAACGGTGATATGCTAAGAGAATACTACGAAAATAATTTTAAAAGTTTTTCTATTTATTGTTAATTCTATTATGCAAAAATGAAATTTTCCAATTTTATTCCCAAAAAATAATCTAACTTGAGCTTTGCTCAATTAAATAGCAATTTATAACGAATTGTGATTTATTTTGTTTCCATTACATATAATAAAGTAAATAGTGTCACTTCGTTGGCCACTTTCCACGTGAATTCAGATATTGATGAGTAAATGGAACTCAACGCCGCTCTGCAACTGCCGCTCCGCTTGTCTTAGCAAAAGCCCTAAGAAATTTTAATAATTATATTACTTATATTAATTTTATTTATTATATAAATTTTATTAATTAAGAAATACTTGTTTGATATAAAACTTCTACTCACGTCTCACAAGTCACAAGTTTTACGATGTTGAAAACCTTTAGAACTTTCTGTTTTATAAGTTTGTTTAGTGTTTACTTTACGTCGTGTAGAGTTTATTTAATTAGTGTAAGTTATCATATATTTTTACATTTACTTTATTTGGAATGAACATAAATAAAAAAAAAATAATTACTTTTCCATCATTAGAGTCTAGAAGAGAGTGGAGTATCTTGACACTATGTTTTATCTGTCTACTTTGTAGGAAAAATATACAGTACTCCTCTAAGAACCTATATGACCAATTTCAGCCTTTTCTTTAGCCAGTAGTTTGATCATTAAATGACAAACGACAGTGTTAAATATATTAATAAATATAAGAAAAATAAGAAAAATAGAGAGATAGAAGAAATATAAGAAAAATAGATATATTAGTGATATGTCACTATTATATCTTTTTTTCTTATTTTTCATAATTCTAGAATAAAAGGAACCTGAGTTACTCCTTATTACATCAGCTATCAGCCTGTCTATCTGTGAATTTCAACTTTAAGTGGTCATTTGATTTGACTTTTTCAATTATTCATCGCCTTCTAGCTGTTTTTATAATAGTATAGGTCCCTAATTATTTAAGGAATATAATAATTCTTAAGAAATAGTTTTCTACATATCAATACATACAACAATAAAGCCTGAATACGCAGTAAATGACCGAAGGTCATGTATGAAGAGGTTGATGACTGTGGACGAGGTGAAACAGGTATGCAGATAAAGTAGCGTTTGGCACTCCTTCCTTTCTGACTATATTGTAAGAAAGAAAGAATACTCACTATAATAGTGATATGGTAGAGCAATGAAGGTGAAATATTCTAAGCTGATAGTTTATATGACTTAGCCTCTGCTTATATCGGATTTTAAATAATTTCACATCCACAGCTAGCAATAATAAACAAAACTTCTGAAGGTGTTAAAGAGGTTTTCCAACTATATATAATAATTTGAACGTTTAAAACGTGAACAGTACTTTTCATTATTATAAAAATTTAAAATATTTTTTTTTAGTCAAACGAAACCGCAAGATAATTCTAGTCTTCTGATAACCAAGGTATATAAACATAGTTAATTACATACATTATATTAGTGAGATAATCTAAGAAGAATATAAGGGTTCCATTAGAAGATGTCCATCACTGTCTTGCGCCGACATATTGACATATTGGTCGAAAGCTGAAGGTAATTTCTAATTTGATTGGATACTTTCAGTAAATTGAAATGGCTAAGATATTGAGTCTTTTGAGATTAATTTATAAATTTCTATGAGGAGAACTTGATTATGTTTTATATCATTGTTAAAAATGTTATTAGATATAGGCGACGGTTGTGTTTCCGATTCCCACTCGAAGGAGTTGAACATATAAATTTTCATTTTCCCTCTCGGGTGAGACAAAACGTGGCGTTAAGCTCTGCCACTCAACACGCAATATCTCGAATTCGGGCGGAAAGCGAAGAACGGAGTGTCTTGACACTAGGTCCTATTACCCTGATATGCAGGATAAAACGTGAAGCTAAAATAAAAATATAATTTCACTTATTTTTTATTTATTATTTATTCTATAGAATTTCTTGCTGTCCTGATTGTTCCGGCAAATAAATTATTGTTCTGAAAATATTTTATCGGTAGTCATCAAATTGATATAAACTTAGATAGATTAACTATCTAAGATATCTACATATGAGTACTGGTACTGGTACTGGTGAAGCTGATAAAGATATATAAAAACTACATTTCCAAAATTA
Source organism: Dryadula phaetusa (assembly GCA_032432895.1). Lineage (NCBI taxonomy): Eukaryota > Metazoa > Arthropoda > Insecta > Lepidoptera > Nymphalidae > Dryadula > Dryadula phaetusa. The sequence continues at coordinate 6,333,955 of JAOYRS010000068.1, read as the reverse complement.
AAGTATTAACAATAGTTCTTGGTTCGAATACTGTTTTGGGAAAAGTATGAAGTACTTATAAGCCTTAGCAAATTATTTTATTTGAAAATATAATTATCAAAAATCGATTAAAAAGTTATCGTAAATAAATATTTTTTGAATCGATATTTCTTATATTGACAAAGACAAAATAATGTTTATTCAATTCATATATTTCTATGTCAATTTTGTTATTTCTACATTAAAAAGCAAGAATTTCACTATGAAACATAACTCCCGGTGTTTAACTGCGTTAATAATTCCGCTAAGTTCCACAGCTTTGTTTAAAACTTAAGTTTATTTCCGCAGAAATACGAATATGACTACAAGTGTTTTGTGTGAAAATTAAATTAATCTTATTTAGTTAGGAGCAATTTCAATGGAACGAAAAGTGGCGTTAAAGAGAGAAACTCCTACAAATCTAGAAATTTGCTAGCAAGAGAAAGGAGATAGACATATATAATGATATAGTTACTTTAACATGTTTTATAGAGGCCGGTTGTGGTGCAGTGGGTCAGATTTTGACTGTAAAAGCGATCGGTTGTGGGTTCGATTCCCAGTCTGTAGAAATTACATTTAAATTATTTTCAATTCCTCGCTCTGGTTAGCTAAGGTGTGGCCACAGTTAATTAGTCCCTAGTGTCTTGAATATGGTGGAAAGCGAAATACGGAGTGTCTTGACTCTAGGTCTGTCTACTCTGCTATGCGGGATAAAAGCATGAAGCTAAAAAAAACAGTCACAATGGCTGAAAATACTCGCGAAAGTAAAGGAATCATTTAGCAAACAAGGAAGTTATTATATTTAAATTATATTCTCTCCTGTTGTCATCTGTAAACACGATTGGTTGGGGTTCGATTTCCCAATTCTGATTTGGGAACTTAAAGGAATGCTTATAGTTTAAAATTATACTCTTTGTTCGCTCGGCAAGTCACGCCGCGACGTTCTTCTCGGTACTTTGCATTGAAATTTCCGACAGATAGAAGTCAAGTTATTGGAGTGTCTTGACACTAGTTTATTATTTTCTACCCTGCTACGCGGGATAAAGCGTGAATCTGTGAAGCGGGTAAAGTGTAAAACGAGATTCAATTACTTAGACTTCACTGTACGTCTATCTGTCTGTCACCTGTATCTCATGCACCGTTATAGTTATATGGTTGAAGTATTTATACATGATGTATTTCGAATATCGCTATAACAACAAATGCTAAAAAATTGAATAAAAAAATATTCAAGCAGGCTCCCATACAACAAACATGATTTTTTCCCTCGTTTCTGCTCAATATTAATAACGACAAGAGGTAGACGCTGGAACTAATAACATCATATTTAATTATACATTTACTTTTAAAATAAATAATTAAAATAAAATATAATAAATATTTAGCTGCTTTTATAAGTAATGACTTGGAAAGCTTAGTAGGCGATTTCAATTCGCAGACCCGTTTTTTTGCATTCCACTCCAGTAAGACAGCAAGCCAAGCATTTGGAGTCGTAAATAGGCATAAATAGGGGATGAAAGATTTTAACTCCATATAATAAGCTAGGCTGAAACTATTCTAATAGTATCTACGTTCCATTTCTTATAAAAGGATATAGTTATATAACTATTCCCACAGTATATAAGTGCTTGGAGATTAGTCGTTAGTCATCCATCAATCGGCAGCCGTGTGGAAAGCACGACATGAAAGCAGGCACTCTGCCAAATGAAGCCGAATCTATGTACGGAATAAAAGTACTCGTTAAATAACAGTATTGGAACCTGTAGCTTTTACTTAAAAGGAGCTTTTGAAGGTTGAAATCAATTTTAAATTACAGTTTTGTTATTAAAGCAACTTTCATTTACCGATAGTTAAACTTTGGTTATCTTAAGAAAGTATATTAAATTTTTGGTTTAACTTAAGAAACACCATATAATATTTTAGTATTTTATACACTTAAAGAAGTGTAATTGATCGATGTATTTACATATATGTAAGATATATGAGGATAACTATTTCTCGAGATATTGACGAATCTGTAATGATTTTTTGAAACGGCTGACCAATTTAAATGCATTTTTTGTATTGTATTTTGATATAATTAGTGAATATAACATTATTGGTATTTACTATTTTTAAAGTGTTATTCCACACTTAGTAGTAGTTAGTAGTAGTAGAACGCTTGGCTTAGCGGTCAGAGCGCTTGGACGGTATCCAAGAGGCGCGGGTTCAAATCGCACTGTGTTCAAAAATTTTTATACGTTTTTTCAAAAATGTTTATTTACGATTATATTAAATTACGAACGAATTTTAGTAGGGGCATTGTTTAGTATTATTATATTTTATTATTTTTTCGATATTTAAAAGCGAATGCTAAAAATACATGCAAAAATGCTTTGCCATGGTCATTTATTGAAGTACTTAAATAAGAAAGATTTTGTTGAAACATTTTAAACGCCATATAACCATCAATCAATCGTTAGTCATCTACGAACGAAAAGCTTGGAAGCGTGTACAGGACACTTATCAAAATGGAGTTTAAAAAGATTTTATGCGCATCGTTAACGGATTTTTTTTGGGGGGTTTTAGGTTTTTCGCTTTTAACAAAGCACGGAGTTAATTACTATAAGAGTAGTGACACTAACAACAAAATTTATAAAATATTTAAAATAGTATACTAAGAAAAACATATTTTTCATTTCAAAAAAAAACAATCTACAGCACTAGAAAATATACGAAAATATGTTATTACCGTCGCTTAGGGCCGTAAAGGGCGGTATATTACGCTTATCTCCGCTTTAATTGCCCTCTTGCCACTTTATTGTCATTCCCCTGTATGCTTGTATCTCGTTTTGTTACTTTATCGTCATTCCCCTGTGCACTTTTCTCACTTTATCCATTTAATAATATCGCTTGGATAGTGTTCGTTTTCCTGTGCTTATACATCAAACTATTAATAACTATATTTTTTTTAGTTGATATCGTAATGCCATTAAGTTATATTTAAATTATTTTCGCTTCCTCGTTCTGGTAAGACAAAGTACCGCGTTGAGTTCCGCCACTTAATACGGAGCGTCTCGAATTCGATAGAAAGCGAAGTACGGACTGTTTTGACACTAAGTTCTTTTTGACTGTTCTGCTATGCGAGATAAAAGCGCGAAGATAAAAAATGTAGGTTCGAGGTTCGACTCCTGCGTGAAGTATGTTATCTTTTTAATATTATTATAGTGTTATTGTGGAATACTATACATCTTAAGTGTTAGGTTAGTGAGTAATAAAAATTTGAACGTTGCTGGAGCCCGCGCCAACTAAAATCCGTCAAATCACTCCGACACCGAGCGTTCAACGCTCCACAATGGTAAGGCAAAGCACAGCGTTGGGTTACATTCTAATACAGTTACAACTTATTTCTTAATAAATTTTGTGATGCTCAGCTATTCAAAGTATATTTATTAGTATAATTATTATATTTTTTTATACAATGTGAAATTAAATGAAAATTCATATAAATACTACTTCCGGCCTCAAATACTACTTCCTGCCTTAAATTCGTCATTATCTACTAAACCAACAGGCTTTAACTCTATCTATATCACATTATGTAGACGTGTTATATTAAGAACTGTCAAAATAATGGATTGCTCATTTGATGGATTAATCCAAGGCAGTGAGCAATTACGAACGCGTGCGATACCTAAATCACGTTATTCGCGCGATAATATTAAATATGTTTAGCTTTAGGACCAAAAGGTGTAACCAAATTAACAATATATTAATTATAATAATATATTTAAATTGTATTTATTGTAAAGTAAAAAAAAGTGTATAAAATAAATGTTTAAAGACAAAGTGATATAATTTTATTTCCAATGAGAAGCTATATGCTTCATTTTTTGAACGTCAAATAATTTAAAGGGGTGAAGGAGGTATGCAGGGACCGTAGCGTTCGGCGCTCCGTACTCTCTGACTACCCCGTAAGGGATAAGGCGTGAAGCTTAAATAAAATAATAATTTACCAACAGTTCACTAAATGCAATGCCTCAGACCTGAGAAGAACCGGCGCAAGAAACTCGGCGGTTATTTTTTTTTTTAAAGGAGTCAAAAATTTACAATTTAATAATATTTACAAGTGACAATGAGACCTTTGAAGTAGAGTGGAGTGGAGCATTTTATTCCCAAGGCATTTTATGACATCATATATAAATATATCCAAATAAGATTAAAAAAAATGAAATAATTTAAACATTTCTAACCAAAAATTATATTTATAATAATTATTATACAAAGATTTTTTTAGCGTCACTTCACATTTTTTTCTGAGCATTTTCACTTTTTTTACAGCTTCAGTCCGAGATATCAAATACAATCACTCCCCCGTGTAGAGATCGAACCCATGACTGGTCACGATTACAGTCAGACGCTGTCACACTGCGCCACGACGGGCCTTAAGCGTGAGGTTAAAAAAAAGAAAAGTTAGTTATTCAAATTCCATTTTCAAGATTTCCTAGATGCATGCAACTTATTAATAAAAGCATATTAAAAAATATCTCAAATATTAGTTAAAAGTTAACAATCATATAGAATAATCATCTTATCTATAACACACTAAAGTGTACAAAACCAAAACCAAATTTTCGAATACCAAATTCCAAAAAGTTTCATTTAAAATGTACTTTTATCACGAAAATCAAAAAAGCATACAATAATTGATTTTCCCTGTAAGGGGCGGGGTAGAATACAATTCCCCTCCGCTGCTGGGTAGCATCCCGTAAGAGACGGGTATCCCAGTAATTTGGTGGTAGGAAGGTAATCCTCCGACTGGCTCGCAACCACTACCATGACAAAAACGAACCACCAAGTATCTGTTGATGTGTTCCGGTTCAAGGTCGTGTAAGCCAGATTTCCCTATTCCCTCCTATTTTTTCTCTCTTCTCCTTTCCCTTCCATCCTAAGGCCGGCAACGCATGTACAACTCTAATGTTGCAGTTATCTATGGGTAAAAGTGACCACTTACCATCAGGTAAGTCACTTACCATAATAAAAAAAGTCCTTAATTTAACAGAATATTTGACTTACACTACTTTTCATTATAACCTACAAAAGCTTTATAACATAATAGCAATACTACCGTTATTATACTAGGCAAGCCAACGATGGCTTCTCTTTATGTTTGAGTATTAATTATATTATTGACTAGACATTGTTATTGTATACACGCGTAGGATTGTATTTCAAACCGTTAAATTAGTAATTGCTATTTGATACATTTGAAAGCCTTAAAATTTAAGGGAAGCCTTACTATGTAGTATATACATGTATATAAATATATATATATATATATATATATATATATATATATATATATATATATATATATATATATATATATATATACTTTTATTTGTATGTATGTATATATATGGAACAGTAGCAAGCTACTCGTATAAGGCGAAGAATTGCAAAAATTTCATATTAATATGTCAGAAAAAATACACACACACTTTTGTAATTGAACGTTGCTAAAGATTAAATATGTTTTAAGTATCAGCAAGACCTCTTATCGATATTAAATTATATTAAATGCATATGACATTAATAAAAATTAAAAATTGATTAGAGAGTGTAAGTAAAGTTGGGATTGGAATTGAGGGTTTCAAAACATTATATTTTTGAGGCGACTTAGGAATATTGATACAGCCTCTGATTGTGGGTTCGAATCTCTTTCGGGTAGTAAAATCAATATTTCAAAAATATAGAAATATTTAAAAAACAAAACATATGTGTAGTGCTTGAAAGATTGAAATAAAAAATTAGCCTTCTGAGAGTTTGACTATATTTAAACCATTTCCTTTTCGTTGCGGTAGCCATTTTGGGGAAATATAAGAAAAACATATAAAAAAAATAAGTTATTAAGCAATGGTGAGCCTAAAAACCAAAATAAGCACTTTAAAAAGTTAGTAGTCCACAAATCGCAGTCGAAACCGAAATTCAACTCGTAAATTACTGTAACAGATGTTCTCAATGTTTGTTCGAAGCTTTTGCGAGTGTTACGGTTTTTCAAGTGACTTTTTTTCAGCTTACTGTGTTTAATGTTTTAAAGCTTTCCATAGACAATTGTGTTCTATTGTGGGATTTTATTCTTTTTAATGCGGGTCTAGTTAAGTTTTTTTCTTCGGCTAATTTTACATATATAATTTTAATTTTATATTTAGTATAAGATTTTTGAATAATAATCTTAAATCTGTGAAGTACTTAATAACTTCGCACAATCCCTTATATAATATTATATTCTAAAAATATCTTCTACAAGTCAAATTTACTCTCTTGCAATATACTCTGCATAGTGAGTGATAGACAGAAGTCACCTCGTCTGACAAATCGTCTGAATTTGGAAACGGATATTGGTAATAAAAACTCCAAGGTCGCAATTTTTGCACTAAGCCTTAGAAACTACTTACGAATAAATTTAACTAAATTTTATTACTAGTGTGACTTGAATCTACATACTTCATCTAACGAAACCCTCTTGGCGTTTTATTAAGATAAATATTTCTTCTTTGTCAAGTTAATAAGAGAATAAGAGTAATAGAGACCGTAAGGTAGTATCTATTAACTTGAAAGTTGTAGGTTTGATTCCCGGTCGGGGGCAATTTATATTATTTTCATTACAAATTCACTCAGAATCATTAATCGTGTAATCACATCTAATTAAACAAGACAGCTTTACGGTGTATCTTGCATAGATGAGTAGTCAGAGACAACTTAGTGTCTAGACACTCCGTTGACTGTTTCAGCCCTAAATCGAAATATTACCACTCAACAAGCGGTGCCTCAACGCCGCTCTCTGTTTTATCAGAGCTGACGAATCATAAATATTTTTTTTACTACTTTCATTCCCTAAACGAATCGAACCCACACCCAATAACGTTTACAGTCAAGCGCTGTTCCTCTATGCCACAATTGTCTCTTAAAGGAATATATCATTAAAAATAAAGTAAACAATTAAGTAAACCCAAAGGTAAAATCTAGTCTTAAATCTTACTAATATCGACTAAGCTCTCCTTTTTCGTTGATATTTTATTTTGTTAATATATTTGAAGGCTTATGATGATGAATGGCATATTGGAGGGTCATCGATCAAAGACCCTTTTAACGCCACTAGCAGCAAAAATGATACATTACTATATAATAACAGCAATGTCGAAGATTATAAAGAAAATATAATTTAGGGTCAACCTTTCAAATATTTGGATATTCTGCTACAAGAAATACGAGTATATCCTTACATTATACTTATTTGTTTACTTGATTGTTATTTTTTTAGCTTCACGCTTTTATCCCGTGTAGCAGGGTAAATAGAAAGTACCTAGTGTTAAGACACTCCGTACTTATCGCTTTCCACTGAATTAGAAACACTACGTGTTGTGTGGTACAACTCAACGCCTTACTTTGTCTTAACAGAACCAGTATTGTATATAATATAAATATGATTCGAGTGGAAATCGAACCCATAACCGACCGTGTTTACAGTAAGATACTATCCCTTTGCGCCACGTATAGCCTCTAATTTACATGATAAATATTTTGTTTTATTTTTAATTGGATGTGTCTTACTTTGTATAAGTAGACGAAAGGGTTAAAAATAAATAAAAGTAAAATTTTTATTTGTATTGTATTAACATTAATATTAAATTTATATTTTAAAATAATTGAGTGGATTCTTAATTTTTATTAATGTTGCCTTTTTTCTTTTTACAACCGTGTGGAACTTATTGTCTGGGACGTATATTCCGCGTAGGTTTTTTTATACATTTGGTGAAGAGAACCAGTGTCATATCTCTTCATCTTGCATCAACTAGTGGATAAGTCACTATATTCTCTCCAATACGCTCTTAGTCTATTTTGGTATAGTAAAACATTTTAGTAATTCTTTTTTTTTAGCTTCACGCTTTATCCCTGGCGGGATAGTCAGAAAGCACGGAGCGCCAAACGCTACCGTCCCTGCATACCTCTTTCGCCTCATCCACAGTCATTATCCTCTTCATACATGCCCTTCGTGGGATCTTCATGCTTTTTATGTGACCTTCCTCCAGTATCTTCGATATTGTGTTTTCGGAAGTCAACCAAGGTCTCCTCCGACCTCTCATACCACTCACCTTGGCTTTAAAAGTCTTTCTTACCATTCTTTCATCGCTCATTTTTTCAACGTGCCCAAACCACCTGAGAACGTTCTTCTTCATTCTTACTGTGACATTCACGCTTACACCTGCCATTGTCGCCTGCCAGCCATGTCAGCTAAACTGACTCTGCATATCTGACGAAGAGATCTCATCTCTACTACATTCATCTTTCTTTCATTGTTCTTTTACCGTCGCACCAATGCAGCAAGAGCACCGTTAACGATGTTACCGGCAACAATACGCCTTTCCACATCCATTTCGTGTCTTCCAACTCTATTAAACATACTTCGCAGATACACCACCTCATTCACTTGTTCTAATATCTTTCTATCTACCATAATCTTGTATTCCGTTCTTCCTTCGTCTCTTTCAAATACTAGAATCTTAGTTTTACTCGCATTCAGGTTTAGACCATTACTTTCACACCCTTCTTTCAGAGTTGTGCCCAATGCCCGTAACTCGCATTCTGATGATGCAAATAGCAGTGCATCATCTGCGTACAACTGACAATTTACTATCAAATCACCAACTTTCACTCCTATAACATTATCTTACACTCCTTGGAGACAACTATCCAAATACAAATTGACAGCCAAGCTCACAGGGCGCAGCCCTGTTTGACACCCGATTGAATATCAAACTGAGGCGACATACCAGCCAATCGTACACAGGCTGAGTGATCTCGATAAAGAGATTTTACAGCCTGCAAGAAGGGTCCGTTCACATTGTACCGTGGCAGTATCTCCCATATCTTATTTTTTACAACCCTGTCAGATGCCTTTTCTAAATCCACAAAAGCACAGAAAATTTTCTGGTTTACAGCCAAAAACTTTTCCATTATATGCGGAGAGAAAAGACCTGATCTATGCACCCTTTTTCAGATCTAAATCCTCCTTGGGTCTCCTATAAAAGCCTTTCGGATCTCTTTTGCATTCTTCTCGCTAGAATTTCAGCATATATTTATTATAATCATTTTAGTAATTCATTTTCAAAGTAACGCATTTTGACTGCGCTTAACTTTGAACGTAACAGTGGTAGGTTAGATCCTCACTGGAAGAATAATTATTTTTATTGTTCTTTTGACAATCGTGCTCTAGTTTAAGCTTTATTATTATTATTGGGATATTTATTAGCGGATATTTATATTTATAAGCGCGATAGTCACAAGCATCTAATATTAAAAAAATCTGTTCTTAACTTTCCAGTAGAATTCTAGACTTTGCGTGTTAAGTGACAGATCTCAACGCTGTATTTAAAAAAAATAAGTTTTTTTTTAATTTTATATCAAAAATATTGTACAATATTAGAGCATAGAATGTTTGTAATAAATATAAAAGAATATTCTATACAAAGCTCATTCGTATCACTTGGAGCGTGCGAGATTTATATTAGATGAGCATGCACTGTTAAACTGAATTTTATTTTAGTAAATATTTATCATTATTATTATATTTATATTTATATATTACAAAGTTATAAAGTATATATATATATATATATATATATATATATATATATATATATATATATATATATATATATATATATATATATTGACTATATATTTATCTTGTAATGTATGCATAAATCACTTTAATATATTTTAGAGTTGTTACATGATTAACAACTTAAATGTATAACACATCGCAATAGACTCTTATGAAAAACATATAACTTGGAAATTGAAGCCTTACAAAAACTGACAAAAAGAGAATTAGATTTATTTTCATTACTTTCTCTTGAATTGAAACTTGATTGTGACAATGATACGTTACCATAGCAACATATGCGTATACGTATCACTTTATACAAAAATGTATTTCATATATATAGTGTACGGAATATGGAATTTATTAAATTATTATATTTCTATTGTCTTATTATGAAAAATAAATGGTAGTCTGTACTTTTTTATCAATTTTCAAAAAAGATGGTAACAATTTGTATGTAAAATTGTTATAATTAAATAATATTTGAGTACCATTGTATTGTCATGTCATTATCCATTTAGGATTTTCCGTGTGCTTAATTTGGTAGATGTTTGTTTATATTATGTATGCTTGTCCTTGAATTTCTCAAAATCTTAAAATCATACCAAGATGACTTTTTTAAATTAAATTTTAAGTTTTTTTTTATTCATTACTATCAAATACAATTAACAAATCACCTTAATACAACATAAACACTACAAAAAACCACTTAGGTTTATTTTGAGTCAAGTATTCGTCTTATTTTATAATGATATACTTAAATAATATTTTCCCGCGCCTCTTAAATACCGTTCCGTGGACGGTATCCAAGAGGCGCGGGTTCGAATCCCGCTGCGTTCAAATTTTTATAAGTTTTTTCAAAAATGTTTTCTAATCCTAAGTGTGGAATAACACTTTAAAAAAAATAGTAAATACTCAAATAATATTTCTTTAACAATATTTTGTATTTCTTATTAGTAATTTTAGATCGTATATTGTTATCTAGGCTATTTATTAAGGGAGGAATTATATAATCCCTGGTGCGCTTACCGTATTTATTTGGAGCTGTTATAGTTACCAAATTATTTTTGGTCATATTACATGTTACTATAGTATGACAAACTTTTGTATAAAGATGTATGATAGGATAAATTTCTTTTAATATTAGATATTTGATATTATTATAAAAGGGAATAACGTTACAATGATCAAAGAGTGTGTTTTTATCAAACTCCGATCTTGGTTTGATATTTAAAAGAATGATATTTCTAATTATTCTAGTTTGCAATTTATATATATGTTCCAAGTGTGTTTTATCAGTTCTACCGTAACTACTTAGGCCTTAGGATGAAATGGAGCTAGTGCGTTATAAAGCATCAATTTAGTTTTATAAGTAACCTTATTTTTTATGATATGACTTTTGTGAAAAACGCTCTTAATTTGTCACATACGTGATTAATATATAATATAATTAATATGCCAGTTAAATTTGTGATCAATATATAATTAATATGCCAGTTAAATTTGTGATCAATATATAATTAATATGCCAGTTAAATTTGTGATCAATATATAATTAATATGCCAGTTAAATTTGTGATCAATATATAATTAATATGCCAGTTAAATTTGTGATCAATTATTAAACCTAAATATCTATGATGCAGAACTATTTCTATAGCAGGAGAACCACAGCGAGCGCTAGAGTTGTGGAAGCAACTGTGAGTATAGGCCTTATATTATAATTTTTATTAAATTTTTTTTTTGAATATTAATTTTGGAGAATATGTAACATTTTCGTTTTGAGCGGCTTTAATACAAGACTACTATCATGACACCATGACACATCACACATCTTCCTGTAGTAAAATCATTCCTTTATTGACATACTTCACCGCTACAAGCATACAAGTATTGTCAGCGTATTGGTAAATTGTACAATATCTAAATATTTTATTCATACTCTTCATATAGGCTATGAAGTATAATGGCCTTAATACTGAGCCTAGCGCCGTGCCTTCTGTCACCTTCATGCATGCACTAATGCTATCGTCTACTCTCACGCAGTTGCTTCCGTCTTTGAAGTAATTTTTGCATCATTCCAACAGTGGCTCACATATTGCCTGTATTTTCTTATCTATGTTGTTAAGGTCGAGGTCTAGGCAACGCCAGAACGTGTAATTTTCGATCCATGAACGTTGACAATAACATTGTAGTATTTTGGCCTGCTCGAAACCCATGCATACCCATATATAATTTAATATATTATTTTATTCATAAAGTAAATGAATTTGATTAAAGACAATTTTTTTGACAATTTTATTTAATACTGTAGTTAAAGTTATGGGCCTTTAATTGTTGAGGTCATCTTGTTTCCCTTTTTTATACAGGGGTCTAACACAACCTGCTTTTAGTTCATCATTTAGAAGCTTGGCAAGGGGTTTACAGATTTGTATGGCAATTGTTTTAATTTCATATCCTTTAATACCATCACTTCTGGGGGCCTTGTCAGCATTTTAATTATTAATTAATTTTAAAACGTCATGTCCAGATGCTTTTTTAAAATAAATCCTACATATGGCAGAATTATTATTATCGTTTTTAGAATTAAGTAAATTTAGTTTACAATTTGGTATAATATTTTTTTCTGCGTTCAAAAACTCTGCAAAAAAAATACTGCAAACATCTCTGCATTTGCATTGCATTTCTGCATGATATACTATTAGAATTAAACGTGTACAATACTACCACGTCGATTGATTTACATATTCTAGCAGTAATATTATTTAATATATTTCAAAGGTTTTTAATATTTTTATAACCATTACATATTTTATTTATATAATAATTAAAAAAGAGATCCTGAACGTTGTTGTGGCGGTTGCACGATACGTATGCACTTTACATCATCTGCATCAATCTTTAATTTAATGTCAATTGATTTTTTAAGTATTTGAGGATTTCCTAAAGCTATTTGTATTTCTGATAATTTTAATATTTCCATAGAACTCTCTATAATACTTTGTTCCATTTCTTACAGCTTAAGTTCTATCGAGACGACGCGAAGTTCAAGGTTCTTGTTATTATTTTGAAGTTCTAAATTTTTATTTTCTAGAATTTTAATTTTATTTTTTTGTTTCCTGAATGACTCCTCCATATTTTTTAAATTGAACACTTAGGAAACTAAGCGAATCTTCAAATTATTTTTAAGTGTTTCAATTTTTTTTACTATTTTCTTCATTTCTGATGTAATGTCGCATATTAGTTTAGTTCCAGCTTTGTTGCTGGATATTAGTTCATCTTAATATTTACTATTTTTAAAGTGTTATTCCACACTTAGGATTAGAAAACATTTTTGAAAAAACGTATAAAAATGTGAACGCAGCGGGATTCGAACCCGCGCCTCTTGGATACCGTCCAAGTCCTCGTCTTGGACGGTATCCAAGAGGCGCGGGTTCGAATCCCGCTGCGTTCAAATTTTTATACGTTTTTTCAAAAATGTTTTCTAATTAGTTCATCTTCCCCATCATCATCATCAGAATCATCACCCTGTACTGAAGGGGACGATCTGTGTGATACGTTACACAGGCATTCTTTGCAGCTACATTCCAGTCCGGGGGCGTTAGGAAGGGTTGCTAATTGTTTATTTGATAGTTTAATACAAGCAATAGTAGCATGAACTGTTTTCTTACAGCCACATATAATACCAAGTGTTTTCTTTGTTATATTTTTATTAAACGTTACACATTTATTTATAGGCATTATGTAAGGGTAGAAATAACAGTTTAAGGCAGCGTGTAGATTGTTATTCGAACGACTTACAACGTTTAAAATCGGTCCAGTAGTTACAGAGATATAAGTAAATTACTTGAAAAAAAATATAGGAAGGTAGTAATTTTTAATAACTTAGATTGTTTTTCCATACAAACCTTAATTATAATGCTCAACTTTATAAGAAATCTTCCGCCTCCACATTTTTCATAAAATGATTAACAATTTATTTTCTTAAACAGACGATTTTTTCTTAATAGATATTTTCTTAGTTAGACGAAGCACCTTCAAATTTATTTTACATTTTATTCACGTTTAAGCATTCAAATTTATAGGCATGTAATTACGGGTTATATATCTAATAGCAGGTACAATTAATTTGGCGAATTATCTAATTGGAGCCCAGCAACAAACATTAAACGATCGTATAAAACGAAAATCCTAATTAAGGCCCTTCGAAGACAGTTTTACATAATAAGCGAATTTTAATTAAACTCAACAAATCAAGATTTCGGATCAATTGCCTATCTCAACGAAGGAATGTTGGAGTTGTAAGGAATTTTTAATGTAATCAAGTGTTTTTATGGGAGTGTCGTATTGAAATGGGGCTTCTGCTTCAATGGTACTTTTATTCACGGTGTTAAATTTCGCCACCGAAAAAGGATGCGGAAGCGGAAAGCGGATTGTATTGATATTGAATATCATTGAGTAACATGCTAAAAATGCCGACTTCATAATAACTATACAAGTATCTACCCACAATTTCTTACGAGCAATTTACGCATATATCTGGGCCGATTTTAATGAAAATTGCACTTTTCCCTAACCTGAAGTATACTTAAATTAAATTTAAAAGAATGAGCTTGATATAATTTTAGTTTTAGAGAAATTCATGCATAACCATGCAAACATAGAAAGAAACATAGAAACATAAAAATAAACACAAAATTAAGCCCACGTGCTTAGAAGCCTAAATGGATATTCAACTGTTATGAAATTCCATAAATATTACATATATTATGTATACATCAAACTGATAACCTCCTTTTCTCATAGTCGGTTAATAATAGAGATTACATACAATATAAATTATGTTAATATTTATTTCGAATTACCTACATTTGAATTGATTGCGGTAGAAGCTTAGAAGCTAAAATATATTTATTTACTAATAACAAACAAAATACATAGTACATATATATTTAATTAAGAGCACCAACAAAGGAAACACACTAAAATAAGTTAATTACGTCAATTAATCAAGCGCGTTATCGCTGACGGATGGAGTGAGGCTTTCAGGTAGAGGCGTCTGTCATATAAATTTTGCCTCAAATAGCCTATAAATGTAATAAAATTGAGCAGTTTAGTGAAACTGAGTTATTATAGTAAAAATAGAAGTTTCTATGAAAAAGTAAAATTACACGTATAATAATTACTGCACAGATTGTATGTATGGGAGGGAAGCGAAGCAACTGGGCCTTGACGTAGGCTTTAGTAGATGTAGATTACAAACATTATATACATTTACGGTTTTCTTTTCTTGAAATTCTTTATTTTCTATATATATTTTGTTTCAAGTGATACTAAGCATATTATCATCACTTACCAAGATAAACAATTTTATTATATATATTTTACGTCACCCTTCATCACGCACTTCAGGGTAGACAGGAAATACGTAGTGCCCAAACGCTCTGTTTTCTGCTTTTCGCCAAATTCGATACATTGTGTGTTGAATTGCGAAACTCAACGCCGTTCTTCGTCTAACTAAAGCGACGTAATGATAATAATTTAAATATAAACACTCGTCCGAGAATCGAACCCAGAGTCGATCGCGTTTACAGTTAGACTCACCGGTTAGTCCGGCTTCTATAACTTTAGCGACAAACCAAATTTAAACGTATGATCAACGTATTCTATTAAACAGCTGACAACTGCACCATGAAAGCGTTATGACGAATGATTTTTATTAAAAAAAAACAAACCTATCCACTGTAAGTACTAACTTCAGTAAAGTGCTACTCTTCTTAAATATAGGACAGAAGCAAAAACTGTCCAATTAGGTCAATGGGAAAGCTTTTGGTTTCGTCTACTTGTAGTTTTTAAATGACACTATATTTGCAATTTTCAATTGGAAATATACATTTACAATTGAAAATCATGTATTTTTTTATTATTTTTTCTTTTAAAATAAAGAGAGTGGAGTCACTATACCATTTTAAGTTTACTTTGTTATTTTATCCCGCATAGCAGGGTAGACAGGAAGTACCTAATGTAAATACAGTCTGTACTCTGCTTTTCTCTGAATTTGACACTTTTCGTGTCGCTTTGTGGAACTGAACGCCGTGCTTTGTCTTACCTACTTAAAAATAATTTGAATTTATTTGATTAATGTACTATATTTCTAAATTTTTATTCCCAAAATTTTGTATTGTGATGATCGATTATAATTAGAATCAAACTACATTTTAGTATAACCTAAATATATAATACAATTTTTTTTCATAACATTTTTTTATAATTATTAAATTATTTAGCCCTTTACATATATATTTTTTATGAAATCATTTAAATATTCTCCCAAATTGTGTTAGGTGTGCCTCTACTAAAAGCGATTTGGTCTTTATTTCCGCTCATTTCCAAACTATTGAATTTGAAACGAGCTGCAAGGGATAAATATAGAAGCTTAACGTAAATGTTCAGAATTATTAAATCGGTTTACAATCAGATAGGAAGTGTCTGACAGATTTAAACGTCACTCAGATACACATTTATCATTTGAGGCCGGCGTGGTACAGTAGCACAGTGTCTCATTGTTAACGCGATTGGTTGTGAGTTTAATTCCTACTTGAACAAATGGTTATATTAAAATTATTCCACGCTCTGGTAAGACAATGTGCGGTATTGAGTATTTTTGATGAAATATATATAGGCTTGGAAGGTTTTGATAATAAGTCTGATTTTTCGAATATGCAGGAAACTGCTTAACATTTTTTTTGACATTTATTCGCCAGAAAAATACTAAAAAAATATTACCAATATGTCAAAAATCACATCCTTATGGCTACAATATGGGACTTACATAAAGAAACATGCGCTTGTTTAAATATATTCAATATATGGACTATCCATTTATACAGCCGATATAAAATACACTTTATTATTATATAAACCGTACTGCATTGCGATCTATCGAGCTGCATCTAAACGGGCGGGAATAATACATTTGGATGCCCGCACGATTGCTTTTCCAATGAATAAATTCCCAATTGGGTTCAGCTGTTCGAATCTTCAGCTTTTACAGCGATATGCTACTAGATAATGGGGATTTTTCTATATATGACTTAAATTATATATATATATATATATATATATATATATATATATATATATATATATATATATATCAAGTTTTTTCTGTATAACATGTCTGTCAAAAAAAATCTAATTTTATCCGATCAGGATTCCACTTTCTGCCTGAAATCAAAACAATGACGTAACTCAACGCCGTCATTTGTCTCGCGTATAATTTAAATATAATCACTCTTCTCAGTGAGATTCAAACCCACTACCGTTCTCTCATTCTATTTTATACTTTCACTGATATCTCAAATGATTATATAGAAAAGCAATCTCATGATTTCTCCTATACAAATAAATGTATAATGAAAACTTAGTTATTGGGCACTCTGTTCTCTCGTACCAACTTAAATTTTAACATTAAGTGATGGATCTCAACGCCGTGCTTTATCGCTTTATCGCATGCAAGTTTATAAGTGTTTTAATCGTATTATAAATAAGGGCATAGCTTAGAACGGCGTTATGTTACGCCATTCCAACTTATGCAATGTATAAATATATAAAAAAAAGATTTAATACTTTAAGGTCTTGTACTTACTTCATATTTATTATTAGTAAAAAAATAATTTTATATAAAATTCTACTAAATATATAAAATATCCTACATTCAACTTTCTCCAAAAAATACTACATAAAAACTAACACCAGTAAATCGTTAATACAATTTTTTGTACAAAAAATATTGGGATCGCTACGTGATTGCAAGCAAATGTTGTCGAAAGGAATTTCCAATGGAGCAAATTGTTCGCTAGAAAATTAATGTTAGTTCTGCAATCACTGCATGTCGGACCATTCACAAGATATTGTTGAACTGAATGCTGTGGAAAGTATTTTTATATTGAATTCATAGATTCATAGATAGTTGATTAAATTGTTAAAGTTATTTTAAAGCTTTTTTATCTTATCTCTAAAAAAATATTATTAGTTAGAAGTTAGATGACGGAATATATATATATATATATATATATATATATATATATATATATATATATATATATATATATTCCGTCATCTAACTTCTAACATCACACTACAACATCAATATCACTCTCACCAACCGGGTTGCTGGCTCAGCCTAACTCTCAGTTAGTCAAGCTCAGTTCTTTCAACAAATTTCCTAAAGCATAACTATTAATAAGACAATTCTTATTACTTTCTATTAATGTGTCATTACTTTTCTTTCATACATATGACTAAACGATTTCGAACTACTGCCTCCCTGCCTATTATATGTATAGAAAAAATATAATAAAAATAAACCTCAATCTCACGTACATAATAGAACATTTTTATTAAATACGTCTAAATTTTATATTTTACTGCGTACTGTACCTTGCAAATTGAAATCAACATTTTATAAGGCAAAAACTACCTTCTGTAAATACGTTATTCAGCCAGACTTGTAAATCTTCATTATCAACAGTAACCATCTAATTTATTTTTTTTATAGAAAAAGAAGGCAAACGACCAGATGGGTCATCTGATGGTAAATGGTCACCTTTGGCTTGGTTTTAGATACGTTGCTGGCCTTAGGATGGAAGTGAGAGAGATGAGGAAAAGGATAGATGGGAATAGGGAATGCTGGCTTACATGACATCGAACCAGAACACATCATCAGATATTTGGTGGACCGTTTTTGTCATGATAGTGGTCGCTATTCGAAGGATTAACCTCCTACTAACAAACTACTGGGACACCCGCCTCTTACAGGAAGCCACCCAGCAGCGAAGAGGAATTGTATTCCCCCACAGGCAAAATGTGACCCCTTAGAACGTTTGTCTGGTACTAATAAAAAAACAAATTATCAGGCGCCATCCATGGCGTCCATAAGACCATCATGGTGCAGTAACGCAGCGTATGATTGTAAATCTGGTTGTAATTTCCATACCCAGTCCAGAGAATATTATTTCTTTTTATTTCTCAGATCTCTTGAAAATAAGCTTGCTAGTGTTGTCTGTAACCTAACAAACAATATCTTTAAAATGGTCATGTGGATAATAGAGTTTTAAACTAATTTCTCTCCATCTACCTCTCTAGGTTAATATTTAATAATATTTTTTTTGAATACATTTAAAAATTTGAACGCAGCTAACTCAAACCCACGCTCCTTGAAAACCGTCTAATCACTCTGACCATTAATCCAAGCGTTAAAACTCCTCATACCTAACCTTTTATACGAAAACTATGTAGATGAAGGAATCTGTCAATACTATTAATGTAAACTGAAAGAGTTTGTTTGTTTGTTCGAACGCGCTAATCTAAGGATTGGAATTAATTTTTTTTTTGGGTTGAATAGCCCATTCATTGAGGAAGGCTATAGGCTATATCACACTCTACGACTAATAAGAGTGAAGCAGCAATAAAAAATGTTTTTAAAGCTAGCCTTACGTGCGCCGAATAAACGGTGAAAGTTACGTAAGAATCATGTATGACATTGTTGTATGAAACTGTTCCCCTCTAAAAGCTCTATAAAAAATCCGCAACAGCATATGTCTAGCTTTTACGGTTGACTCACTATAACAATTTTTATGTATATATTTTTGGATCTAAAATAATACATTATATGCGAAAGTGTTTTTATGAACTAAATATTAATCATTATCCAAATAAATAAGTTAATTATCGCAGACACATATTTATGAAAAAAGTTGCCCTTGACAGTATTTGATTTAAGCCATATTGGTTGATTTCAACCATATTGGCAGGGACTTATTATAGATTTAAAGTAATAACGTCAAATACCACGCGCGCATTATTGACAGTCTCGATAGTCGTCTTACTAATAGTATAAAAGTAAAAGTTTCTGAGGATATACGTTTGATTTGGATGAAACTTTATAATTGTTTTTTACAATTTGGTCCTAATATTTTTTTTTCTTTAGCTTCACACTATCCCTTGTGGGGTAGTCAGAAAGGACGGAGCGCCAAACGCTACGGTCCTTGCATACCTCTATTGCCTCATCCACAGTCATTACCCTCTTCATACATACTCTGCGGGGGGTCCTCATGCTTTTTACGTGACCTTCCTCCAGTATCTTCGAAACTGTGTTTTCGAAGGTCAACCGAGGTCTCCCCTGACCTCTCGTACCACTCACTTTGGCTTCATAAATCTTTCTTACCATTCTTTCGTCATTCATTCTTTCAACGTGCCCAAACCACCTGAGCACGTTCTTCTTCATTCTTACTGTGACATTCGCGCTTACACCTGCCACATTTTAGTACTGCATTGTGAACGGCAAGACGTGCAGGTATGCTGACGTTTTGCCGTTGCATCAATGCAGCAAGAGCACCGTTAACCCTGTTACCGGCAGCAATACACCTTTCCATATACATTTCGTATCTTCCATTTCTACTAAATATACTTCCCAGATATACCACCTCATTCACTTGTTCTAATATCTTTCTATCTACCATAATCTTACATTCCGTTGTTTCTTTGTCTTTTTCAAATACTAGAATCTTAGATTTACTCGCATTCAGGTTTAGACCGTTACTTTCACGTCCTTCTTTCAGAGTGGTGACCAATGCCTGTAACTCGCATTCTGATGATGCAATTAGTACTGTATCATCTGAGTACAACAGACAGTTAACTGTCAAAACTTTCACTCATATGTCACTTTCTTTTACTCCTTGAAGACAGCTATCCAAATACAAATTGAACAGATAAGCTGACATGGCGCAGCCCTGTTTGACACCCGATTGAATATTGAACTGAGGCGACATGCCAGCTCCTACTCGTAAACAGGCTGAGTGATCTCGATAAAGAGATTTTACAGCCTGCAAGAAGGGTCCGCTCACATTGTACCGGGGCAGTATCTCCCATAACTTCTTTCTTACAACCCTGTCAAACGCCTTTTCTAAATCCACAAAAGCACAGAAAATTTTCTGGTTTACAGACAAAAACTTTTCCGTGATCATACAGAGAGAAAAGACCTGATCTATACACCCACTTCCAGGTCTAAATCCTCTCATAAAAGTCTTTCGGATCTCTCTTGCATTTTTTTCGCTTGTCTTCTTTGACTTCTCGTTATGATATAACGAAGCATATCAATTAAGTCGGCTAAACATCTCCCCACTGAGAGCTTTCTTAGCGTGCGCTGATAAAACTATTGAAGTTAAAAAACGTTATGTATCAACATATATAAAATATATAAAACATATTTAAAATTATATAAAACTAAAATAAAAATATAGTAAAAGTGCAGAAATCCATTATATTTAATTGTATTAATATATTTATGAATTACAATAATTTAAGTAAATATACAAATAAATAATATCACTATATATGTTTGTCATACTTTCATATACTTTCGTTTTAAATTGACTTACACGTTGTTAAGGCAACGGTAATCTTACACGTCAACAAGTTCACTAGTGTAAATAAATACCGAAAGTACAGACTAAAAATTTATTTTATTTCAAAATGATGACCTATTTACAGTTACTAGGGGTTTCGTTGACGCGTTGATAACGCGTTGCCACAGCACTGTGTATGTCATTTTACATAAACATCTATGTGAAACACGTGGTAGTGTGTGTTGCGTTATTTTATTAATTTAATATATTATATGTAACATATTTAGAAAATATTAGCATTCACACCTTCTCTATATAAACTATAACTGTGCCAATTTTCATATTCCTCAGTTCGTGCTATATTCCTTAAAAGGTATACAAAAATATTGCTTCACATATTAATATATAGATATGACAAATTACACGATTAGGCACGGATGTAGCTCGCACAAACGAAATCGCTAAACGTAAGGCACAGTACAATTTGCGATAGCGTGGATTATAAAAATAATAGAAGTGACATTAAAAAATAACATGATAAATACATTTATATACGTACGTCACTCGGCAGGCGTATGGACAGTTTGTAAGACTACCGCTCTACATTATTATTAATTTTATCTTGGACATATTAAGTATATATAAAAATACTTTAATAAATTCCACATATATATTATATTATACTTTTATCATTACCCTCTATGTGGTATGTACGTGGTATATAAACCAAAATATATATTTATTTTACAATTCTTGTTTATCTGTTTGCTCCTGCCAATCTCTAGAATGGCTGAACCAATTTTGAAAGGACTTTTAGTTGGAAATAGAAATCGAGACAAAGATATTAAATTCTGTGCGGGCTGAAGCTAGTTAATAATAATGATTATATAAATTTAAAGAAGTGAGTGGTAAGAAAGGTCAAGGGAGACCTTGGTAGTTTTTGAAAAACACAGTATCAAGGATATTGTACTATTAGGTCACGTCAAAAATATGAGTACCCCCCATAGGCGGTGAAAGACGTATGCAGGGAACGTAGCGTTCTCTGACTACCCAGTCAGTGATACAGCGTGAAGCTAAAAAAATATAAATACTACTGCAGATAGCGTTAGTAATTAAATCAATACATGTGGAATGTTCCCGCAATAGAAGCAATGTCTTGGAATGTGTACTACACTGTAAGTGTACACATTCTGTCCCAATTCGAGATATTATTTTAAGTGGCGGAATTCAACGCTGCGGTTCGTCTTAGCAAAACAGAAAAATGAAAATCAAGTGGGAATTGAACCCATAATCAATCACAATTACCGTCGAACGCTTCCCAACGATGGCGAATAGCTTTAAAGATATAAAAGTAAGAAAAAACAAAAATCTTTAACTTCTATACATTTTATAACATTGTAGTCGTTAGAGGGAGTATACAAGCTGATTGCGATGGGAACGTTGTTTGCGTATCGAGGCGCGGCCGTTTTATAAATACTTGTTGTGTTACCTATATATATCGAGTTCTTTTAAATGATAAAAATTGTGATCCAACATCTAAAATGCATTTCTATTCGTGAAAATATATTTCGAGGCATACTGGTGGAAAGCGGAGTACGAAGTGTCTTGTCACTAGGTAGGTTCTTTCTATGTGCTGTCCAAGGTAAGAAAAGATTACTAAGCAGGTGGGTAAGTTTGACTGTGGGTGTATAGGACGTACCTGATATCTATTCCCACTTAAATCATTTTTTTTATTATTTTCATCACATTTATTTCTTGGTCATTTTCTTGTTCCACTTTTCAAATGGTGTACAGTGAATGTCGTACAGTGATGGTGAAGCATGTAACTCTATATATATATATATATATATATATATATATATATATATATATATATATATATATATATATATGTGTGTGTGTGTGTGTCAATTTTATTTAGCTATATATCTTTTTTTATTTGTTCAATGTAAAGGAAAGAAAATCATTTCTATACTACGATAGATCTATGATATTAAATTATTAAACATTTTTTCTCCACGCTTTATCCCGCAAAACATAATTCCCCAGTCCAAGAGAATCTAATGTCACGATACTATGTTCGGCATTTTTCGCTCGTTTTTGAGACATTGAGTTCCAATTAACATAACTCAACGCTGCACTTTGCAGAGAATTGAAAATATTTTAAATATTTTAAATAAATAATTAAATATTTTAAAGTAATTTACTGAGATGCTATTAAATTTATAATACATTATTATTTAAAAGTAATACAACCTAAGTTAAGCCTAATTACTATTGGAATTTTAAATAGCACTTTGACCTTTCCCAGCAATAAATTAAGTAAAGCGTCACTACCAGAATTCGTTTAAAAGTCGAACTTATTGAATAAATCATTTTTCCGTTCTATTTAACCATATGAATGATAAAAAGATGTATGTTGAATTATATTTAAATTATTTTCATTTTTCTGGTCTAGAAAAATTCACGGCGTAGAGTTCCGCTACTTAACATGCAATATTTCGTAATAAGATGGAAAGTGGAGAACGGATCGTCTTACTAGCTTCCTTTAAAATGGCTAAAGATAAATATTTAGTTATTTTTAAACTTATATTCTGCATTTAGGATCTGGATTTCAAAAGGTTTTAATTGTAATTGTAATTGAGGCCGGTCATGGCACAGTGTAACAGCGTCTAACTGTAAACGCGACTGATTGTGGGTTCGATCCTACTCTGGTAGGACAAAGTGCGGCGTTGAGTTCCACCACCCAACACGCAATGTCTCAAATTCGGTGGAAAATGAAATGACTTAGCACTGATAAAAAGCACAAAGCTAAAAAAATGAAAACAGCAATGTATGAACGTATATCTTGATTGTTTTAAATACAGTAACCGACGACCGTGGGTTCTAATCTTGTCCATTTCAAATTTGAAATGGACAAGATTAAAATGGACAAGATTTCATCTCCCCCCATATAGTATATATAAATACTATAATTATAAAATCATGCCTTGGCTCATGGTACGTCAAGTGGTTAGAACCCATTTATTGTTGTATTCGTATGTAACTCAAGATCTTTTAGAGATTCAAAGGTAACAGTGTTAAGAATTTTCAATTGCAATATATTAATTTTATATAATTAGCTATCAGAAGGTAATCTCATTTATTATATATTTGCCGTCAAAAGATATCGACTCGTATATGAATTTATTTGCCATCACATAGGGTTTTCATATTTGTAATATCATTCATTAACCTTCCATTAAGATCACCAACGGCTCGTCTGAGGAAAAGCCGAAGGCGCGTCCTACCTTTCTCCCACTTATAATGAACCATGGGAGGTAATCATGGTAAGAGAAAATATAGCCAAAGCGGCCCCGCCCCGCCGCTAGCCATGAATTCCGACCGACCGTGATTCTTAAAACCTTGGTATTGAGCCCTCCGGGACGCAATGCAATGAAACAGTTAACGTATATGATATTTTTGCAAACGATCAATTATTAGTTACCTGTTCGATTATAAGATAGATTTGTGATGATGATTGGTTTGTGAGACCAATACACGATGATGATACGTCGATTGACTTGCCAGACCAATATTACCTTCCGGTTCATATATCAGTTCAGACGCACAACCGCTAGGCGGCCGATTTGTGTTATATTCACGCACAGCACATACGTAGCAGCCGTTTGTCAAAACCAACAATTAAACTCGGTTAGGTGCCACCGACATCAGATATCAGCCATAGATTCGTCGAACACTGACAGTCGTGTGTCACATTATGCGTTCTATTACCAAACAAGGCGCTAGACAAACAGTCGAACACCATTACGTACTACAGCATTTCGTGAGATAATAGTACAGCACTCCTCTCAAGGACGCCACTACAACATACTACGAAACGCATGAGACATATAACCATTAATCCCGTACCAGGGGTGTAAAACGACATAGAAACAAATCACATGTAAATCTGACGCCGTACAAGTATGGCATGCGCAACGTAAGACAATGTCAGAGAAGATACAAGTCGCGCCACCGACATCAGTTATCAATAAGCTATAGGGCTCACTGAATCCCAACAGTCGCGTACCACAAGTTATATAAATGTCCAACATCGTACAAACATCGCTGCCGCTACTCAAAATAGCAGCAGTTAAGATATAATCATCCAACATCGCCATAGCCGTTCACCTAAGCCAAGGACATTAGCCTCAGTGATGCTGAGCAATATTGGGTTGCACCACTGACATCAGTTATGCAAAGTGCATAACTGATGTCAGTGGTGCAAATTATATCTACATCCGACGCCGTACAAACATCGCTCATGCAACGCGAGACAACACCAGACGCGATAACGTAACCAACATCGCCATAGCAGTTCGCCAAAGCCGAGAATATTAGCCTAAGTGTTGCTAAGCAACATCGCGTCGCGCCACCGACATCAGTTATCAGCAAGCTATAGCTCTCACCGGACACCGAGAGTCGCGATTCGCATATTATATCAACGTCAGAGGCCGTACAAACATCGCTCATGCAACGTCAGATAGCTCCAGACGAGATAACCTAACCAACATCGCCATAGCAGTTCATATAAGCCAAGAATATTAGCCTCAGTGATACTAAGCAACATTGGGTCGCGCCACCGCCATCAGTTATCAGTAAGCTATAACACTCACCGAACACCGACAGTCGCGTGTCGCAAGTTATATCAAAGTCCAATACCATACAAGCATCGCGTATGCGACGCGAGACAGCATCAGCCATGATATAACCGACCAACATCTCCGTAGCAGTTCACCTAAGCTAAGTATATCAGCCTCAGTAACGCCCAGCAACATTAGTTTATGCCTCCGACAACGAATATCAGCAAGCCATCAGCTCGC
Organism: Dryadula phaetusa; assembly: GCA_032432895.1. Taxonomy (NCBI): domain Eukaryota; kingdom Metazoa; phylum Arthropoda; class Insecta; order Lepidoptera; family Nymphalidae; genus Dryadula; species Dryadula phaetusa. The sequence goes on along the minus strand of JAOYRS010000068.1, from coordinate 6,308,015 downwards.
CGAACATCGAAAGTCAGGCGGCATGGTGTGTCTCTATCATATAGATCCACTATATGTAACGCCCCAAATACATAAATTTATATTCTTATTAGAATTTCATTTGTATAAGATCGTGCCAATACTTGCCATAAAGCCATATATCATATTTATTTTATATGCGGTACGAGTCTTTCAGCTTAACGTATATGTTCTCCTTCCTATATATGCCACGCAACTGTTCTGACATTCAGGACGGTGTAACCTGAAATCTCTTCAAACATTTAGTCAGAAACTCTATGAAAAACGACTCGCCCCGACGACACACGACAGTCGGCCGCTCCCGGCCGGCCTATTAAATGCACAACTGCAACTTCTTACACACTTCTTCGTGTACTTACACGAGCGCAATCTGTTTATTACATAGTATATTAAATATTCTATAATATATATATATATATATATATATATATATATATATATATATATATATATATATATATCTGTTTGTTACATACTTTATTAAATATTCTTTAAATTTATTATAATCTATTATTATTTATATTGTTTTGTGTACTTTTAATGGGCATATTTGATTTAAATATTGAAACATATTTATATTTCAATATGTACATAAGTACATACCGTTACACGCTTTATTGAATAAATGAATTTAAAACTATATTAAAATATTATATGTAAATAAATATTTGTAAATAATATTAATATAACATTATTTAAAACTTTTGTTTTTCTCGTAGTTCCACTTCAAGTATTGTAGCAGATAATTACTTGGCTCGAACCATTTATCTATTAACAATGGTCCGGATAGAATTTCAAGTACTTTTTAGCTTCACGCTTTTATCCCGCATAGCAGAGTAGATAGAAAGTACCTACTGTCACACTACGCCACGACATTAATTTAAATTTCATCAACCTAATTTCAAGATATTAAAGACACATTTAATATTACAAACACTTGTTAAAGACATTGTTTTCTACACGATTCTCAGATTTTATTGACAAAATTCATTTACTTTGGAAACCGTGGCTCAATGGCACGGTGTCTGACCGTAAGCGTGATCGGTTGTGGGTTCGATACTCACTCGAGGAAGTGATTATGTTTAAATTATTTTCATTTCCTCGCCGTGGCAAGAAAGTTGTGCGACGTCAAATTCCTCAACACGCAATATCTCGAATTTAACGAAAGGCAGAGTACAGAGTGTCTTGACACCAGGTCTTCATTCCTTCCTACTTCCTGTCCCTGCTATGCGGGATAAAAACGTGGATGTAATTATAGCCGCTACTTAAAACTAAGATCGTTATTTATGTTTAAGCGAGTTTTTGAGAAAAATAAATTATCACAAGGTTTTTTGATACACATTTTCATAGATGATAGGTGACTTTTGAAAGAAAATCTTAGTACTAGAATTCGATTTGTTACTTTACCTTATGTATATATAGTAAGATGTGTAAAATAAAAAACAAATATAAACAAAGTATCAATTTTTTTAAATACCTTTAATAATAATAAGACATGAAAATTTGTAACATATATTTATCACTACATGTCACTCTCTTTAACTACTGTGAGAATTGCCAAAATATTTCAAAAAGGACAACTTGTTAAGACATTGTACCCATCTTATGAGAGCATGGTCGATGCATGTAAGCTTCTATGCTATTTATTACCTTTGGTTCAAAGAGAACGGTCTTCTTTGGGCTAACAGTAAGCAATTTACCTTTGACTACATCATTATTTCCCATTACACAGTAATAACGGAATATTTCTTTATGAGATATAAGTTAGGCCGGTCGTGGCGCAGTGGGACAGCGTCTGACTGTAAACGCGATCGGTTGTGGGTTCGATCCCCACTCGGGGCAGTATTTATATTTCAATTATTTTCACTTCCTCGCTCTGGCAAAGACAAAGTGCAGCGTTCAGTTCTACCACTCAACACGCAATATCTCGAATTCGGTGGAAAGCGAAGTACGGAGTGTCTTGACACTAGGTACTTTCTGTCTACTCTGCTATGCAGGATAAAAAAGCGTAAAACTAATAAAAAATATAAGTTATTATGTTTTGAATTGTATTATGAAGGTAAATTAAAATATGTATTTTTTAGATCATTTCATTACAGAAATGAAGTACCATTTTTTATCTTTACATAAAGCAAAAAAAAATCTAATGATAAATCAACTAATTCTACTAACTTATGATATATTTTAAAGGCTTGAAAGAACATAAAGGTCATATTGGGGTTATTTTCTACTTGAAGTCGATATTGCGTATTTAGCGGAACTCAACGCCACGCTTTGTTTTAACGTAAAGTTTTAATGATGCCTTTCTATCTTTATATATCTTACTACGAGTGTACCTTCGCGTTATTACAAAGAATTTCTTTACCACAGCATGTAAGAAGAATATCTTGGGTCTCATTAACATTCATATTCTTACTTGAAATGTGCAAAAAGTAAGTCTCGCCCATTGTTCTGAGAAAAGAACCGATGGCCGGTGCCATTCAGAACTGCAACAATAATTACTAAGCTAACAATGGCACTATCTAAATTAAGGATTTTATAATGATTTTGTATAAAAATGTAATTTCTGAGATTATATTATATTTAATGTTTCTGTTTTCACGGAAACATTACATTTGAAATGATTTTTGAGAGAGTTATTATTTATATTGATTATACGTTAATCGAAATAGGCCAAAAGTAAGAATATTTTTAAATACATAAAATAAAAAAGACACACAAATCAAACACAACTTTAAGCCTATAATACCAATATATTATATGTTCTCGAGGCTTTGTTCAATACTTATTTCACATTGACGCAGCGTAGAGTTCGCCAGTCAACATACAATCTTTCAATTTCGAACAGATAAACTTTATCCTGTACTGGAAGTAGAGGCTACTCTATTATGCGGGATAAGGCGTGAAACTGTTTTTTTTACAATAAGTAGATTTCAATAATCACCTTTTACAACAATTTTTAATGCAAGTCTTTATTTGTTATATATATATATATATATATATATATATATATATATATACTATATACAATATATATATATATATATATATATATATATATATATATATATATATATATATATATATATATATATATATATTGTATATAGTTAGTGAAAGTTTACTTTCATTGGACAAATATTTTTTTAGTATATAATTTTGTACATAATATCTACCGTAAGTATATTATATCAAAGTTGTGCACTGTACACTGAGTATAGAGACTATTCCAATAGCTATATTCTGTAAACTTATTTTATACATAGTACAAATTACGCATTGCTTTTCGCGTTTTTAATTTATTTATATATAAGGTATAAATATAAATAATAAATTTTATTTTAAGAGCCTTACTCTTAAGCGGAGTGTTTTAATAGCCTTACTCTTAAAATAAAATTTATTATTTATATTAAAGGAAAAAAAGATGTCGCGCGAGGTAGTCAAATAACACTAAATGCCGAGACACTCCGCTCGCCTTTATTCGTTTTCCACTGAATTCGATACATAGCGTATTGAGTGGCGCAACTCAACACCACACTTTATCTAACCATAGGGAGGAGGTGAAAATAATTTAAATATAATCACCACCATCATCAATCACCGAGTGGGAATCGAACCCACAACTGATCGCGTTTACAGTCAGATGCTATTCCAATGCACCATTAACTTTCTCAACAACAATATTCCCTACTGTAATGCTATAAAAACATATTGATTGTGAATAGATAAAAAGGAAAAAAACACATAAAAGCTGAAATCTAAATAAATAATCAAAACTAAATAGAAATAGCACAGTGGATGTGTCATGGCGACTATCAATTACCTAATGCGCGGCCACAGCGCATGAATATGGAAGTGCACTCAGTGAATTCGGTCATTAGACTTTACTAGCGTTGGTATTCTTAATTATGACGGTAGTTTTAGGTTCAATTTGCATGGCTGCGTGTTGATAGAATTTACCGCCATATTATAATGGTATACTACTTTATTAAATAAATAAATGGTATACTACTTTATTAAAAAAAGTAAATTATTAACAGCGTTAAGCTTCGCAATACTTTTGTATAGTACTGTATCTATAATTATGTAGAAAAGGATAAGAATTGTGGAAGGATGTGGTGAGAGAAATGTAGAAAGTTGCGTCTTATTGTATGCCTATATTGCTACACATGTGTGAGATATGCATGAAAATAAACAATACACTTTTTAATATATATAAATAATTAAAAGTAGAGTGTCTGTTTGTAATATTAAACTAAATAAATACATTAATATAATATTTTTTACAATTTTTGTGTGTCTGCTTATTCCGGTTAATCTCTGGAACGGTCACACCAATTTTGACCGGACTTTCACCGGTAATTATCGAATGTGATAGGAAGTAATTCAGGCTACTTTTATTTCGGAATATTAAAATAAAGATTCAGTGATGTCAAATTTCACTCAGATGAAGCCTCCGGCGCAGCTCGTTATAAATAAACTAATAAATTTTTCAGTGAGAAATTTATCATAAAAATATTGCAGAGCAATAATAAAATTATGAATATAAATTAAAAAATATATATGTTATTTTTATGTTTAAATATGTTATATTTTTTTAATATTGGAGACGGTTATATTAATATTACAAACACTCAAATTTTAATTATTGAGTTATTAATAAGTTCGTAGTACTTAAGTAGAATAACTAAAATTTAAGTGTCTGTAAACTTGATTAATTATGTGTACAATTAACTGTATATTTCTCAAAAAAAATCAATACTATATAACAAAATCACAAACATACGAGTTTATTTACTTAACAAATTAAATCTTTTTACAGAAAAGTACATTATATTACAGCAGACTCAAAAATAATGCCAATTTATATGAAAAATAAGATATTAATAATAATATGAAATAATTATTATATATTTCTTAGCTTCACGCTTTTTATTCCGCATAGCAGGGTAGACACAAAGTATCCAGTGTCAACACACTCCGTACTTAGCTTTCCACCGAATTCGACACATTGCGTGTTGAGTGGTGGAACTCAACTCCGCTCTTTGTCTTTACCAAAGCGAGGAAGTGAAAATAATATAAATATAATCACCGGTGAGGCCGGTCGTGGGTTCGATCCCCACTCGGGGGAGTGATTATGTTTAAAAATATTTAAAATAATAAAAACTAAATAAAAATAACATTGAATTCAACCGTCCGTAACTGGAGCCAAACTGAAGTGCTTAGCGACAGCGACGGGGGAAAGCTGTTACTTCTTTCCGCAAACTCTCCTTAATTGCTCCGATACGTTTTATTTTAAGTTTCAGTAAACACTTAAAATAAAGGGAGTTTTTTCAGTGTGTTTGCAAAATTGTTATTTTGTTATTGTTTTAACGACCGCCACATGTATATTTAAAATAATAAAATATTTTTAAAAATAGCTTCTTAGTTACATACACGCATATGTATGTATTAATATAGTGGCCATAACTTCAAATCTGTGTTGTATGGATTATATATATATATATATATATATATATATATATATATATATATATATATATATATATATATATTTAAATTTCCCCTCCCTCGCTCTGGTGCGGCGTTGAGTTTCACCACTCAACACGCAATGTCTCAAATTCGGCGGAAAACGAGGTACGGACAGGAGTGTCTCGACACTAGGTACTTTTGAAATATATGGAAAAACGTGAAGCTAAAGATAGAAAGAAAAGACATCTATTTTTTTTAAGAAAATATAGTAGAATCTATTTTTTTTTTCATTTTTAACATAACGTAATTCAAATAACTTACACGTGGCACGTTTGCATTTCGACTGAATCTGCTAACCAACTGAGCTTCCAGCTCCTAAGACAAACCGCGGCGTTGAATTCCGCCACACGACACGCGATGCCTCAAATTTCGCTAAAACTCGCTCCGAAAAATAGTTAAGCTCAAAATAGAGAAAGGACACAAATAACAGTCGTATAAAATAATATGAAAAATTCAAACCTTTTAATTTCCTAGAGGATGCGCGGCCTTTGGTTATGAAGTGTTTTAGGATTCCCTTTACATTTAAAATGTACGCTTAAGTACACATCGTGATACGTTACTTTTAAATATATTATACATACATATGCCCGGGGAACATACATTGTCTAAGCATTTCCTTAGGTTCTCGTGTAGTTTTGATATTCTAAAGTGGCCATAGCTTGCTTAACGAATTTTTCGTACCTTATGCATATTTTCTTTTTTATATATACATTACTTTAAACCTTTTTAGCTTCACGCTTTTATCCCGGGTAGCGGGGTACATAGGGCCGAAATTCGAGACATCGTTAAGTGGCAGAACTCAACGCCGCCTTTTGGCTTATGAGAGTGAAGAAAAGTAAATAACTTAATTATAATAATTTCCCCGATTGGAAACCACGACGAGCCCCTATCTTTTTAGACTTTCTTTTTAGACAAAAGAATGTTTAGCCGAAGGGAGGGAAAATCTACCTAAAATATATAAGTCTATGATAAATTTTTTTTGTTTCTTCAGATGAAAATAGCTAAAAATAATGTCTTCAAAATTATAATAATAATTAAAGTAAAAAGTATTCATTTTAACAAAAAAAATAAAGAGCGGAGTATAGCATATTCATAGTTTGTATAAAAAAGTGCATTTTAACTAAATTAAAACGCCCTTATATACTTATGACTTATGACTTAATAAGTGTATTTTTTAGCTTCACGCTTTTATACTGCATAGCAGGGTATACAGGAAGTACAAAGTGTCAAGACACTCCGTACTTCACTTTCCATCGAACTCCAGACATTGCATTAACCATACGTAAAAATGAAAAGAATTATTCAATAATATTATACAATTTATAATAGAACATAAAATATTTCATACAATGCTCTCTTAACCGGTTAAATTGGATGGAATAAATAAAACTGTATTTTTGGTATCATTATAAATACACACAATGATACTTCAGTCGTCGATTGTCACTCGTATATTATAACGTTAGTATATTTTAGTAAATGCATTTTGTTTGTACACAATTATCTAATTTGAGTTGATCATAAACAATTCATATCAGATAATTGTAAATTGTTATCAATTCATATCAGATAATTGTAAAAGAGATCATCATATATTTGCTATTTTTAAAGTGAACATTATTGAAAAAACGTATAAAAATTTTTTTTTTTTTTTGAACGCAGCGGGATTCGAACCCGCGCCTCTTGGATACCGTCCAAGAATCCCGCTGCGTTCAAATTTTTATACGTTTTTTCAATAATGTTTTCTAATCCTAAGTGTGGAATAACACTTTAAAAATAGTAAATATTTTTAAAGTGTTATTCCACACTTATTAGGGTATTACAGGATTAGAAAACATTTTTGAAAAGACGTTTAAAAAATTCTTTTGCGATTATGAACCCACACCTCTTGGATATCGTCCAAGCGCTTTGATCGCTAAACCATGCGTACTAAAACCAGCTACGGTGAATTTCTTATACGTGTTATTTAAATAAATTTTTTATACGTTTTTTCAAGAGAGATCATTATATATATTTTTAGAGACAATCCTTACTCTGCTTTATGGCGAAAAAACTCTGGATACTAAAGATTATATAGAGAAATGCATTAAACTCAACATATTATCTCTAATTCAATTAAACGCAAGTTTTAAGTTTTGTACAAAGTGACGAACACGTAGCTAAAGCGACAAGCTAAATAAAGCAAAATAAAACAAACATAATAGAAGTTTTGAATGAATTTTGTTTATATTTAGTTACGAATTTCAGCTCACTAGCGTCACTCACAGCTCACACAACGTCAATATAATAAAATGATTTATAATATAAGTTTAAGATATAGACTTACTCTATCTATCTACTTGATATGGAGGGCAACTTATTACTCGACTATCGCATCTGAAGAGTCCATCGAAATCAGCAGAGCCTCATGAAAATCTAATCGCTGTGTGATCGCACGCTATACCCTTTTAGGGTTGTGCGTTTTATTTTATTAAAATATTGATGAATGAAATAAACTATGCCAACATGGTACAGCCTCTAACTGTAATCACGATTGGTTGTGGGTTCGATTCCTAATTAAGGGAAGACTTTGTTGAAATGATTTTTATGCCACTCAGATATGTAAAAGTGTTAATTTCAAAGGGAAAAATAGAGTATCATCACTCCTTGATCTAACTCTTATATATACCTATATAAGATAAGCATGAAGGTGAAGTTGTAAAATTAAAATCAAACATTTTTAATGTGAAAAATAATATATAGCTTACTTGAGCTTATTATAATAATTATTCATTGAAAAAGCTCTCTCTATGCAATGTCTCAAATTTTAAGCAAAAAGCTGAGGGCAGAAAGTCTTGACACTAGAATCTCTCTACATACCTTGCTTTATACAAAATAATCTTATAACCAATTAATATATTAAATATAAAATTTACTGTCTATCAATTTCCCAGTCCAAGCACAAGTTTTTTCATATATATTTTTGGATGAAGGCAACCCTATATCCACGGCAATATTCCGAGGTATGCATTATTCAGTTTCATTACTCCCGAGCCACTTCAGCTATAAATCGAACGCGCCTTTATTCATTTCCGTTATTTTCTCCCATTTTCTTGTTTTGCGAACAGTGATAAGATTTGATTGGATTGATGTTTCATTTTTGATAGAATATTTTCGAGCACGCTGCTTTTTGGTTGAATTTTGGGAATTCAAAATTTATTCACGTATTAACATAAAAACGTAAGAGCGTAGTGGGACAACGTCTTTGCGTATAAGCAATCAGTTGTAGGTTCGATTCCCATATATTATAATTCCCACATATATTAATTATCTGGCCGAAAGTGTGAAATGGTTGTCCAAAACTTTTTTTCATATAAACTTTTATTAATACAAAAATGTATTTCAAAAATATACGAAGTATGTATTATTTATTTAATTAGATGAAATTTATAGTACTCAAAAATTTATTCTCATTTGACCGCCAATTTTTATATAAAGTTTTATGGTTTATCCCACATACCAGGGTACGCAGAGACAACCTAGTGTCGAGACACTGTGTTAACTGCTTACCGCGCGAATACGAAACATTGCATATTGAATAGCGTATTTCGCTATACCAGAGTGGATGAATAAAAATAAAACTTAAATATAAATATTTCCTTGAGTAGGAATCGAGCCCAGAACTAGTCGTGTAAACAATTAGCCATTATCCTGCTGTGCCACGATGGGAAATTTAACTCAGTAATCAATACCGATTTCAAAGAAGAGTGGTGAATGATTTTTTTAACTACATATATAAATATTGATCCGTCTAGTCGCCATCATTAGAATTAAAAAACATTTACAATTGATAAATACGGGTAATTGAAAATATCTTTAACTTTAAGTGCGAAAAAAAAGAAAAGATTTATTACAGCTCTCGATAGAAATAGCGTGTAAGAACCATTAAGTTAATCGCCTTAGACTTTCAACGCGATTTTACTTAATTCCAACAGAATTGCCTGTACAAGTTTTCATTTCTGTACTCATTCTATATTCAATACAAAATGTTCAAGCAGAACCGTCAATGTATAAAACAAAACAATTTCGACGCTAATTTGCTGTGGGGAAACGTAATCAATTCAAAGTCGTTCTCGTCCGATAAAGAAGCTACTTTGTTGGGTAGATTAATATTATTTCAAATGAAAACGCTTAATGATAATCCTCCTTTGTGAAGCTCTGGCCTAATAAGTAAAATTGGTTATAAAAAGTTTTATTTAAATAAAAGATTTGTTTAGAACTTATAATCAATATATAAAGTATTATTGCTTTTTTCACTCAAATAAGGCAAATTGCAAATTAATATTTTGTTATTTAAATTCAAGTATCTTGCCGTAACCAGTGTGGAAAAAGGATTATTTAAAAAACAAACTTGTCACAGCTTACTTTCTAAATGTACGAAATTTTTAATTCTAAGTAGCTGATTATACTCATTTACATAAAATGAGAAATAAATAACAATAAGGAAAAAAGGTCCCAGTCTGTAATGCAATAAATTTTATATTAAAAAAATATATAAAATTAAAAACTTATATTTTTTAATATAAATAATGTAAAGCGTGTTCAAAAAACAATCAAGTAATACTTCCATATAGCGGACTTCATATTTTTAAATTATTTTCTATACTCCATTCCAGTTGAGCAAAGCACGGTGTTAAGTTTCGCCTAGCAACACGCAATATCTTGATGTTAGATGGTAAGCGGAGATGGAGTGTTTTCACACTAGATGTTATCTGACTACATACTAGATTATATTATTGGTGATACCAATAATAAAAACGAGAAAATGCTGATATAATCCTTAAACAACAGTATATTGAAAATTCTTATTTGATAAAGGCGGTCACTTTCGAAAAAAACCTTGCTATCGTGAAGAGTTTATAGTGCAAAAGCTCGTTCCTAAGGTCAGAAGTACACTCTTTCACTTTTATACTTTCATGTATAATAGCTTCATATGTTTGAGAACACAGAAGCTACAGTGCTTTTTCAAGAGGAACTTAGAGCTAACACATGCTTTTAATTAACCGGTGAATGCCTTATTTTTTTATTTTCATACTTCTGGGGTAGTTAGAGAAAGTCTATTTATTATAATCTGTTTTCAATTTTACGTCTTTTAATTATATATTATAGTAATAAAATCCTACGTTGGAAATATTTATTAAATAATAACTGAAGCCTTCTACAAATACTAATTCAAAAATAGACTTTTCAAATGATTTTAAATGTATATATTGACTATTTTTAAATGAAACTATTTAAAATGAATTATTCACATATATTTTGGTGTTTGAAAATACGTTTTTGAAAATCTGACGTTTCAACTACTTTGCAGTAGTGCGTGGTCTCAAGACCTAACTGTGACCTTCATTTAAAACGTGTAAAAATGGCGAAAGTATAAGATCTTACTAAATTTAATTGGAGTTTTGGGGGAAATATGTAATATATTTTTTCATAGATTTATTAAATCTGACCACAATATAATAAGTCAAAAACAATTCTTAATATTTCATAATGAAATAAGTAACATTATAAAATATGTATGTATGCATAGTCACGGATACTTTGGTCTATAGATAATGAATTTTTGCAAAGAATATTAAAAAATCTAGCAACTCGAGACGAATGGATAACTTGAATAAGAGAAACCTATAGGGAGCGTCAGTGTTTTAATGTAATTAAAGCACGCTCGGAAAGTACGTTTTTTTCCATTTACCAGCAAATATTAAAAATTTCAATTCACACTTATTATGCAGAGATGGTAATTATCTAGAAATTCATAGTAGGTACTTAGGATAATATCATGGCCTGGTCAAAAAGTGTTGATGGTAACAGATTCGATATTTGTGCAGGAATGTTTTTATAAATGTCCAAATGCATACTAATATTATAAATGTGAACGTAACTTCGCCTGTCTGTATGTCTCTGAGGCATCATGGCCAAACCTCTAGAATGATTGTGATAATATTTCATATAGATGCTTGAGGGTCGTGGAATGCATATAGACTAATTTTCTACAATTTTTCTCCAGGAATTAAATTGTTTTACATTGTTGACGCGGGAGTAGTAACGTCTAGTCGGATGTACCAGTTTTAACTATTCAAACTAAATTTAATATTTAAATTAATTTTATATATTAATATAAATTCATTCACAGACACAGTACATGTACTAAAATAACATTTTTTTTAATATTTTTATCTGTTAGTCTGTTCGTTCTGGCTAATCTGTGAAACTGCTGGACCGATTTTGAAGGGACTTTCACTAACAAAGGGGTGATATAGTAAAGAGAAACATAGCTCAAACACGTGGCATGGAAGGCTGTGTAATATGTATTTTGTTAATTTATCTTAGGGGTCATCTATAAATTAAGTCACATGAATTTCTTGATTTTTTGACACTTTCCCCGTCCTGGCCAGAGCTGGTCTCTTCTGTGAGACCACCGGCGTCAAGCAATGTCACACCTCGTTGACCAGGAGGTCCTTCCTCTTCCTCCCCTCCCTCCTTAACATGTGACGTAACTTATGGATGGCCCCTTACTTATAACGTGTTATTATAAGAAATATTGGTCTTTTTGGATCTTCTATATAGATTTAGATTATGAAGAATAGTTTTCGTTGCTGTCATATTTATATTCATCACTTCTCCCTCCATTCTTAAATTTCATGCAGAGGTCGATAAATAAGACAGCATAGATTGGTTGATGTCTTTGAAATTCACTAAAATAGAAACATTTAAATAAAAGAAAATTTATACTGATAATATATCTAGAAAATTCATACATGTGTGTGCACTCTTTGTGTGTGTGCATATATATAGATATACTTAAAGACATGTTGTACCATTATCACAGGTCCATTCTTGATCAAAGAGTCAACCTACATATCAAAATTTACTAATTCCAACTAATTTTCTAATTGATAACTTTTCTTCATAACTTTGAAAGTTAAGTGTTTTTTTTATAAACTGTTGAGTTTCATATACATTTATTATAATTTGAATTTCATATAAATATATTATATTCAAATTTAGGTCTACCCGTCTGTCTATTTATTGATACTATCTAAAGGCATTTTCAACGTTTTATATATACATATATATATATATATATATATATATATATATATATATATATATATATATATATATATATATATATTCATGTACATATAATACGAGTACTTTTCGCCTAATTTGTACGAGTGCTGCAAATAAATATCGAGCTTTATTAAGACATTTAAATATCCTTAGGCCAGGCCTCCACCACTCAACACGGAATATCTTGAATTCGGTGAAAAGCGAAGTATGTCTTGACATTAGTTACTTTCTAAAGCTAAAAAAGAAGATCGTCTCTGACTACCCTGCTATGCGGAATAAAGCTTAAAGCTGCTTTTTAAATATAATCTTTCAGAATGGAATCGAAACCACATTCTTATTTATCTTTACTAACCCACTTTATATATATAAAATAACCTTGTTTATCTTGACAAAGGAAAGGCTAAGAATTTGTTCTGATAGTAATACTGCACGTATAGTGTAACGTGAAGTTATTTTTAAAGTTATCGTTATAACTTATGTGGGGCTGGCGGAATGATGCGTGACTGACCTACTTACCTGTGACCGATTTTCATAAAGGGGATTTTTTATATACTTATGTAGGTATGTATGTATGTATGTATATGTGTATGTATATATATATATATATATATATATATATATATATATATATATATATATATATATATACACATTACGCGATGCCTTTTTCCGTTTTGATTCCTTGTTTAAAGTTACCTCTACATTTGACTCCAATTCAATTTATGCCTTTATTATATTTTATTAGGTTTCACACTTTTATCCCTCATATCAGTCTAAACTAGAAGTTCGCTGCATTCGAGACCTTGCTTGTTGAGTGCGTCAATCAACGCCGCGATTTGCCTTACCAGAGCGAGGAAATGAACATTCAGTTTTACAGTCAGACGTTGTCCCAATGTGGGACGACCGGCCTCTATTAGTATTAAATATTATTATTAGTGTTATTCTTTCATAGAAAACCGATAGATATTTAGATATCTCCCCTAGATATATCCCCTAGTCTGTTCTTAGAGAGATGTGACCTTAGGGTCAGATCTCTCTAAGAACAGACTAGGGGATAAATATTTTCGACATTTCGGCCCAAAATTATAGTAGTTTCTATTGTATCAAATTTTCATTACAAAATATATATAGAAGAATATTTTATTACAATGAATAAAATATTAAAATTAATCTTATTTAATTATCTGTAGTAGTATGTAGTAAATATATATATATATATATATATATATATATATATATATATATATATATATATATATATATATATATATATATATAACATAATAATATAAGTATAATACTAACTTTATTTCTCAACAAATACAAAAGTATGTTTTCCTTGTATGTACAATTAATATAGTCCAGAATTATGTGACACTGATGCTTGTACTAAGCTTGTGTTAGGAGTCGCCAGGCCCTCACTCACAGTTTCAAGCCAGTTATACACCCATGCTCCTCATGGTGATAGCAAACTGAAAGAGATATAAATACAATGGTAATAATTTTGTAGTGTGTATGAAATTTATTTTACTAATTTAATGTACTTCTGATAGATATTGGCTATATATAAAATTTGAATATGTGTTTCGTACTGCAATGACGGCATAATTATCGTAAAAAGTGTCCTTCAGATATTAATATAATGATGTAATAAGCTTTTATCTAAATAACCATTTTATAGCTTAGCTAAAGCTGAAATGGGTAAAGGAGCTGAAATATTTGAATATATATAGCATTATGTAAAAATATTCAAACGGAAAGACATTAAAAGTTTCAACAGACTGTTTATGCGAGGGTTTCTTTGACTTACCGATAAGAAATATAAACAACGTAATAACATTATTGTGCAGAATAATTTTTGCAGTTGCCTTTATAGATTCTTACCAGATATATGTTTTCATATATGTATAAACTAGCTATTGCCTGTGACTGCGTCTGCGCAATAATGAACACATAAAATACTATGGCATTTAAATATATTTTATATCTCTGTGAAAAATAAATTTTAATTTGTAGCTATATCACACTTAAAAAGTTGTTGTTTTTGTAAACTTTATCTATATACAAAATTGTCACCTTCATTTTTTGGCGTCACTAAATTAGGTGAAATTATCTAACTAAATATAACTGACCATGAAGAGGTAATCGTTTCTGACATATAAAGACACTTTTAATATACCTTTGCAATAGCTGTTATTTCTCGAAATCGGCCATATCTTAAGGTCCACTGGTTCCCACTGAGGCACGTAAAGCTTAAAACTTCAAATAAGCTTACGAAATTCAAGAATAAAATCGTTTTTGAAGAACATCTTTTACCCTCAGATTTCATGTAGTTTCACTCATTCATACATGACACTATGGTCCACATGTGATTTCACTCATTTACACATGACATCATGGTCCACATGTCATTTGACTCGTCCACTTATGACATCACAGCCATCAAGGTCCCCTTGTGATTTCAGCCATCCACATATGACACCATGATCCATATATGACTTCAAGTGCTCACATTTAATTTCAAAAATTCCCATATGAGTTTCCCTGTTTCTATTTTTAGAGTTTTAACTCACTTTCACACTCTCTTTTTTTAAAATTAATTAAAAAATATCTTACTACCAAACAATAGTATCACTAGTAGTCCTACACTCAAATAGTCAATCCATCCACATTATGAGTTTTACCTACCTGCGCACGCGTACTCGGGCCAGGAGACTAGGCGATCAACTTCCCCGAGCTGACCGGCCTCTAGCCTGTAGCCAAGCCAATATGGTTCTGCCCTATTTTACAATCAATTGCATATCACACCTAGACGACATACCAGCTTCTACTCTTAACTGAACACAGGGCCAGTGGACTCATGTCAATTAAGAAAATCGATTAAGAAATTTTACAGCCCGCAAAACGGGTCCGGTCTAACTCACGTTCTCATTATGTTCTTAACTTCAAGATATTGCATGCTCAATGAGTTAGTGAGGCGGAACTCATCGGCATGGAATATCTTAATATTTCGTGACCTTTACCATTAGAGTATTGTATACATTGCACATACATTTGTCGTTTGGAAATATACATTGGAGTGCGATTAGATTTCAGACCTTTGGAATCGATATATATATATATATATATATATATATATATATATATATATATATATATATATATATATATATATATATATATATATATATATATATATATAATAAGTTAAGATTGATCAACGCTATCAGTTATGGGTTCGATTTTGAGTGATGAGTTCGATTCGGGGAAATGATTATATTTAAATTTCGTCGCTCTTGTAATACAAAGCGCGGTTTTGAGGTCTGCTACTAAACACGTAATGGTTCAAATTAAGGCAGAAAGCGGAATACGGATACCTTGATACTAGGTACATCCTGTATTCCCATTTACGCGGGAAAAAAGCGTGAAGCTTAAAAAATAAGGAATATTGAATGAAAAACCATTGCTATACGTATAATGCTCACACTGCGCCAGGAAGATCGTTTTTAGGGGACCATATTAATACTTAAATATTTTTATATTTACAATATATTTAAAGTTCTACACTAAGCTTTTTTATAAAATTTACAGTTTCAATAAAAGGCTGGGCTAAGACGGAATAACTTATCGCTATGTTCCAGTAACAGCCTAAGAAAATACGAGAAATGCAGGAAGATAAGAAAAACAAGTGATTAATAACACATTTGAATACATTAATATTTATTTATATCAGCAGATTGATTTATTTTGAAAATATTAAGTTTATGTAGAAAAGTAAAAAAGGAAATGAGGTAAGCCATCTTGACTTTGTCTATATATATATATATATATATTCCAATGAAAATCCACTTTCCACTTCTCTTACGTTAAACACATAATGTTCTGGAAAACGTTGAAATGTTTTGAACATATGTATACCTTGTTATGCGGAAAAGAATATAGCTACTTATTACTTTAAAAACAAATAAAATGTTTTGTTAGTTAAATATTGACTTAGTTTTAGATTCCTGTACTTTATAGGCTCGTATACTACCGATTTGAGTTAGGCTAGCTATTTCATATAACACACATTAAAAGAAAATACTGGCGGGTCGTGGCACAGTGGGGCAGCGTCTGGCCGTAATCAGTCAGCGTTTGACGCGATCAGTTGTAGATTCGATTCCCATTCTAGGGAACGATTATATTTAAATTGTTTTCATATTCTTGCTCTAGTAAAACCAAAAACGCGGGATTACGTTGCGCTACTAAAGAAAACTAAAAAAGTCATATTTTATACATGTACATAATATAAAGAATAGCTTTATAATCTTATTTAATATTATTTTTCTATGAAATTTCAGTCCATTTACAATAAAAATGATAACAAAAAAAATCATTTTCAAAATATAATCTGATAACAGATAGCAACGTAATAAAAAATGCTTACTTTTAATTCTCAGAGCGTGTATGATTTATGCTCGTCTCGGGAATATTTTGTCCCAGAAGGACCTCTGGCTGTGTACCTCACGTTTATTTTCATTTTTGTTGTACTATTTAATGTTCTTTGGGTATTTTCTATTTTTATATATTTCGATTGTTATTAAAAATAACTTTGGCATGATTATGTTTTTATTTCATACTTATACCGGTCAATACCGGTCGTGGCGCAGTGTGGCAGCGTCTGACTGTATTCGCGATCGGTTGTGGGTTCGATCCCCACTCCGGGGAGTGATCATATTTAAATTATTTTCACTTCCTCGCTCTGGTAAAGACAAGGAGCGGCGTCGAGTTCTACCACTCAACACGCAATGTCTCGAATTCGGTGGAAAGTGAAGTACGGAGTGTGTTGACACTAGGTACTTTCTGTCTACCCTGCTATGCGGGATGAAAGTGTGAAGCTAAAAAAAAAGATACATATGTATAAACCTTATTATTATATCCTAGATTTAATTTCGTTGTGCGTTAAATGTATTGCTTATTGTTGGTATTATTTATTGAGTTTTAATTGTTTTTCCTCTTCTACTGTCTATTAAAGAAAAGAGAGAGTTTAAGCAATTTATTCTCTCTATTCCTTACATAATATAGTAATGTCAGGTTTGTATCAAAATAACTTAATGTCTTTTATTTTTAAATAATAAACAAAATCTTTCGAACATTGACTTCTGAACATAACCCTTGTCAGTTCCAGATAAATTGAAAGGTGACTTACATATCAAAGAAAAATACGAAACAATAGACAAATTTATCTCCCGCTCAGATTTAAAAATTTTATCATTAAACTGATAAAGCTCAAAAAAAATAGTTAAATAGGGTAAAAGTAACTAGTGTCAAGACACTCCGTTGACTCTATTTCAGTACGAAACCGTGATATTGCGTGTGGAGTGGCAAACTCAACGCCGCGTTGTGTCTTAGCATAACGGAGAAATGAAATTATATAACTCATAACCAATCGTTTCAGTCACACGGTGTTCCACTGAGCCACGATGGCCTTCTATTGTCATTTTAGTATATTAGAAAAAATTGAAGTTAGTCTAGCCATTACAACAAACACATCCAAAGTCATTTTAAAAAAATCATTTCATCATTTTGATTATAATTATTTCGGTGACATAAACTGTAATTAATGACAAGAAAAGTTATATGAAGCGTACTTGGTGGTGGGAGGTTTTGGCATGGATGACAATGTCGCTTTAAAAAACCCATCTCACAATACTTTGAAGCTGTAACTATTGTTTATCGTTTCAATGGGATATACGGTTTTAGGATTTGTCTGCAAAATCTATGTGATTACTACTATAGTAAAAGTATCAAAGAATTGTAGATTTCATTGTGCGCACTGATTTTTGAAAAATATTTTTTTTAGCTTCACGCGTTATCCTGCATAGCAGGGTAGACAGAAAGTACCTAGTGTCAAGACACTCCGTACTTCGCTTTCCACCGAAGTCGAAACATTGCATGTTGAGTGGTGGAACTCAACGCCGCACTTTGTCTTTATCAGAGCGAGGAAGTGAAAATAATTTTTAACCGGTCGCGTTTACAGTCAGACGCTGTCACACTGCGCCACGACCGGCCTCAGAAAAATATTAAGTAACTTGAAATCTTGTATTAAAAACTTATCAAAATCTGTTTTTTTATTCCTATAGGCAGTTACAGACACTTTTGAATATTAGGCTGATATAAAAATGTCACTAGTGTAAGAAGATACCACCGGCCCGGAACATAGTTCTGCTCAAAAGAATCGGGGGAAAACATAACATTCACTCTTTTGTAATATTTTTTACAATTTATATTTTATGGTGTTACTATTATATATTAGCCATAAATAAAAACTATAATATGTTATTTATACTGACATGAAATCCAAAAATAACATGGTTATATGTATTTAGATCTTTGATTCTCGCGATTTTTATACATTTTAAATTAAACTATTTAACCGGATTAATCCGTGGAGTCCGTGACCACGGACTGCTGTAAAGTGTTCGAAACGTCAGGTGTCCAAAAATGTATTTTCGAATACCAAAATATACGCGATTAATCCGGTTAAATAGTTTCATTTAAAATGGTATTATTTTAGTTGTTGAATAACTTTGTTCAAACATATTCAACAAAAACGTCAATTTCACGTCATTATATCAATAAAATCCGTCTTGTTGTACAAAAACGCGCGAACGCCAAACGCTAAAACACTTCTTACACCTCTTCCACCATCATTACCCTTCATACATGTTCCTGGATAGTCTCATAGCTTTTTATATATAATGTACAGGTATCTTTTGAAATAAAAGCTACAAGTAGTCTCAATTGAAATTGTGTTTATTGAAATCAACATTGTTCTAGACCTGTCAGTACTAGACTGGTCCAGATTTGATTATTTTCACTATTTTAAGTATATTTTATGTTAGGTTTTTTTAAAATTATATGAATTAATTTTAAATACCAACCTGGATTTCGACATTTATTTCTGGAGTTCTTTCGGAATATTAGGACTTATATAAAGTATTATATATTTACATTTGTATTGATTATGGGCTAGTCGCTGCTCTTATAAAGGCTGAATCTAATGACATTCCCTATAATTCAGTTTCATGTTTTTTCTGGCCACCTTAAGACAATTGGTTATCCGTTTTCTACCTGAGTTAGAGACATATGTATTGGTAGTATAGCTCAATGCCGCGCTTTGCCTTACCCGAGCAGAGAAATAAAAAAATGAAATTATTTCGATATTAAACTGATCTTTGGTCTAAATTAAAAGCGATAAATAAATTGAAATGAGAGAATTTCATCGAGTGGGAATCGAACCCAGAACCAGTAAAGATATTATATCATTTTTTTAATACTTACAGTTACAAAACAAACATTTTACCAAAAAAAGGATATAAATAAAAACACTTGAATACTTCAAACATTTATTTCATACGTTTCATAAATAATGACGACAATAAGTTTAGTTAGATTAACAACAAAGAATCTAATTTACATTATACTGTTACAATGAGCTATGTAGATGCAACTTTGTCAAAGTGAATTTATCCATTAAAAGAAGATTGTGAGAAAGGTTCACGATTTAAACTTAGTATGACAAAGTCCCACTTAACTATTGTACAACAGAAATTTGACACAGAGATTTGGCGTTTTACTTACTTCTATGAAGAATCATCAGTCTTTTAATAAAGATAATATATTTTGACAGTTTATTTTTTTTATTCTAATTTTTTTATGTCACTTTATGTAGATGGTTGGTTTTGTAAAGCCTTGTATATTTTTGAATATGTTACTAAAACAACTTCACGCTTTATTCCGCATAATACGGTAGTCAGAGAGAACTTAGTGTCAAGAAACTAAATATAAATGCCGTGTAAATCAAAAAAAAATCATTACTTATACTACCAAATAATTATTGTTTATCTGTATGAAAAACAATATTTTTTTCTAGTAACAAATACAAGGAAGGTCATCGTAATAAAAATTGAATATATAAAGCAAATGAATTTTTTCCTTTTCCCAACATATACAAGGCATATAGCGACAGTTTTGTACGACCCAAAGACTATCCAAAAAAGATTTCGCAACGTCGAACAAAATCCTTTACAAGCTATTACTAAAACTATGCATTTCTTACTGATATGATTCAAAATGTAACAAATTTACAATATTTTAATACTATTTTGCTATTTTCTATTATAAATTAAATTAAAATGAGTACATTATATTGTAATTCGTTTTCAGAAGAATGCTTAAGTAGAAACGTATATTTTTGAAATTAGTAAACAAATATTTTTTTTTATTAATTTGCAGCTTTACGCTCTATTCCACATCAGCGAACCTAGTGTCAAGTCACTCCGTTTACTGCTTTCCATCTGAAATAGAGATATTGTGATCTAAACGCCGTGCTTTGTTAACAGGGTGGAAAAGATAAAATATTTTTTTGATAATAAAGACGTCCCCGAGTAGGAATCGAACCCACAACCAATCGCGTTTACAGTCAAACGCTTTCCCACTGCGACACAATTACCTCGCTTTTTTTGAAATAAATTTATTTTAAATATGTTTTTTTGAAGAAACGTTTATATTTTGAAGGGAGAAGAGAAGATTCTTTTCAGCATTCAATTGAAGATGAGCCTGAGTCATGTAAATATATAAAAAATATGATTATTCTTTGCACTATTTATTATTTAATAAAAGGTTGCTTGTATTTCTCTTTAGTAACCCCCTTTGCGCTGATCTGTTCATATATCTAAAGTTGCAAATACTTCTTGTTTTACAACAAATATATATTTTTATTATGGTTATGATTAAAGATCTTCTTTAAGAGATATATTGTATTGACCAAACCGAAGTAAATTTAATATTTAAATATTATTAAAGAAAAAATATTTAAATATTATTATTTAAGGGTGAAATTATCATATATTTAGTTAAAATAAAGTAATTCAAAATATACGTTTCTGCTTAAGCTAAAACATCTTCATGCTACTTTGGTATTATTGTAAATGAAATTATGACTAGAACTGTTTCCTTCAGGTACATATAAAGTCCATTAGAATTTAAGACATTTCTTTTTTATACATTATTTCACGTTTCCAGCTTTTTGATTTTGTTTTTGAGTTATATTTAAGCTATATTATAGAGCTTCAAGAACTAAAGAGCTTTTAATAATAAGCTTCCCAATTAATAATTTATTCATGTATAAATTGTTTAATATTCTTACAAACATGGCAGTGTGCTGTGTTAAACATAATATAGCGCTTAGTGTCCAAATTGGTAAACAATCGTATATACTTTATTTTAATCCTTTAAATAAAAAGGCATTTTAGAAAAATTGTAAAGTGTATGCGTTAATTCGTTTTCTTGGCAATGTTATTTATATATAATACTAAAAGCAGCTTTTTGGTTACGGGAAACAGACTACCTAGTGTCAAGACACTCCGTTGACCGCTTTCCGCTCGAAACCGTGACATTGCTTAATTAGTGGTGAACTCAACGCCGCGCTTCGTCTTACCAGAGGAAAGAAATTAATGTACTAAGGAATGAATGTATGTATAATTAAACTGAAATTTCATATTATTTATCTAAGGATTTTTAACACCTAAACTAAATATACTGAAAATGATCAAATTCTGCTAATATGCAAACATTTAATATATATTTATCTAATATATTGATACAACTCAATATTCTAAACCAAAATATGTTCACAATAAACGTAAATAACAAATAAATAAAGATTATACGAATGTACTAATAAGGACAAAAGTAGTTTAAGTAAATCGTTAAAATTATAACAGCTTAAAAGGTAGAATTTAGTAAGCTTATCTGTGGTGCGGCGTTCGGCAGTGTCCTGAAACAAAGTGTATATTGTTAATATTTACAGTTTCATAATTTTTCAGAGAGAACCCAGTTTTTAACACTTTTTGTTCTCTTACATTTCGTGCTCTCATTTAATTACTTATAATATCTGTTACATTCCTGCCACAGAGACAGATATTATAAGTAATTAAATAGCTATAAGAATATTATTGATAAATATATTTTAATTTTTTCACAAAAGTCAAGATAAATAGAATCTGTTCTCCAGTTTCCACAAAATTTTATGTAAAAAAAATTATAACCATAAATATTTCCCCAATTGGGAAATCATCAATGTCAATATCAACGCGTGTATAGTGAATTGCACTCCGACAGTGCAGCAATGACAACATATATCATAAATATGAATAAGAAAATAAAAAGAATATTCTCGCCAGCTTAGCTTAGTTGTTTGTTCTAGTACCCTTAATATTAGGTTGACTATAAAAAAGCTTGAAAAATATCATGGTTTGTAATCAAAACCGAATACACGTTCAAATAGGCCTGTCGTGGCGCAGTGTGACACCCTCTGACTGTAAATACAATCGATTGTGGGTTAGATTCCTAGTCGGGGGAGTGGTTATATTTAAATTATTTTTGCTTCGCTTGCTCGCTCTGGACAGACAAAATGCGGCGTTGAGTTTCGCCGATCAACATGCAACGTCTCGAATTCAGGGAAAAGCGGAATGCGGAGTGTCTTGACATTAGGTTCTTTCTGCCTACCCTGCTATACGGAATAAAATCGTAAAGCTAAAAAATGTTCAATTTTTTTGTAAAATTTTTGATATAGGTATCTATTAATTTAGATTCGGACGAAGCTGACAATATTGTATTAATATTAATTATTTCAAATAGTGCAGGTTCGAATCCAGCATTTTTCAGTTTTTAAATATACTGAGCTTTCTGTATTTTAACAGTGTTCATCCCATAAATAACTTTTATACTTTTGTTTGTACGAGCTTTTAGCTGAAAAAATATTACAGGTAGCTTTCATAGAAAGAAGGAAATGGGATTTTTAATGCGGTTTTTTTCGTAGTGTGTGCATTTTATGTTTACTTTAACGGTATAAAAAATACATTATTACTGGAATGTATGTATGTATAAGACTTTTGTGTTTAAAATATGTAAAAGTTCAATAAAAATAAGTTGTGAGAAGCGTATAAGTGTTTCGTCGTAGCTGGAAAGAGCGTAAGTCTCAGTGTTCAGAAAACTCGGACAGTATCTAAAAGACACAGGTTCAAATCCCGATATTTGTCTACTTATAAATATTTTTATACGTTTTCTAAAAATGTTTTCTAACTGTCTATTTTCTAAATTATTATATATCAACGATCGATAAACAAAAATGAACCTACACCATATATAATCTTATCTCGCAAATGCTCTCAAATAAATCAAGCTAAGTTCACAGCATCCGCAACTGCGCGATTTACGATAAGTTCGCTTCTAGAGCCAAATGTGAGTATCGAAAGATAAAGTGAAGGTAATTGCCTATATAAAGGTACATATTTTTTATTATACCATTAGATGCTATCTTTATAATTAATTTCTTTCAGGCCAGTATACATTTCGTATATAATGCCCTCATTTTTAATGTCAATCATGATTTTACATATTCTTTATTGTACTTAAAAAATAAGATATATCAGAAACGGTTTGTATACAATGGTCATATCTCTTAAAGAGATCTTTACCAATTTTTTCCAACCCGTGAAAGTTGATGCACTCATCAACTTTCGAAAACGAGAGAGTAAAAGTGCCATTGTGTTTAAGAAGTTAAAAAAAACGTAAATAAATACAGCATATATATATATATATATATATATATATATATATATATATATATATATATATAAATATATATATATATATATATATATACATATATAAATATATATATATATATATACATATATATATATATATATATAAAGAAAATTACTCAATAAATACTGAAAGATGCAAATACGAACTTATCGTCATCACATGTTAGTGATCTTTTATAAGTAACTTTAGCAGCTCGGAACGGAGCTATCAGAAACAACCTAATGTCAAGAACCTCTGCTGACTGTTTACCGTATGAAATGAAGAATTGCGTGCTGAGTATGAACTCAACGCCACGCTTTATATTGCGACTTTTACTTTAACTTTAGACATAGTAATATATTATATGTATACTTTAAAATTTATTTTTATGTTCTTTTTAACTTTGGTGGACGACTAACTGTTATGTTGAAATAATTATATTTCAAATTTATTTTCATTTCTCTAACTGATAACGCGTTGACTTGGCCCTATTCGATTCTCCGCCATATTACCGTAAGGGAGACTCGACAAAGCTCAAAGTTGAGTTTGCCATTCAACACGCAATAACTCTAATTCGGATGGCAAGCTGTCAACGGAGTGTCTTGACACTAGATTGTTCCTGATTACTCTGCAAGGGAGTTGAAGCATGAAGCTGCTTTATAAACATTACAAAACTTTTGTAATATATTGCCATACAAAATATCTAACGCTTTGCAGATTTTATATGTGTTGTTCACAAGAATCACCTAACATTACACAGCGCTTGTACATGTAAAGTTTTTGATGACGCGGCACTGAATACGGTTAAATTAACAAAGTTTCTAAACTCGACTAATTGCATGCAAGTTATAACTGTAAGTAATGTCGTTATATTTTAGTATCAGAGATTTTAAATTAAAAATATAATGTATATATTAATTTATTTTCATATTCTCGCTAGTAAAAAAAAATCCGGCGTTTAGCTCCCCCTTCAACACGCTTTATTTAGCTATGCATAGTTCAAACGGAATATTGACAGTTGACATTAGGTTCCATTTTAGGTATCTTTCCAAAGCCGTCTCTTTGAGAAAAGTTTTACTTTTAAACACACATTGTATAGTGTATATACATTACAGCGAGTTTTTTTAATACAAAGAATATTTAAGCTTAATTTATAATGTTTTTTTGCCAAAATTTATTTTTTTATAAGTTTGAAAGCATGTCACAAGACTGCCATGAAACTTCTCATGCTCTATTTTATAAATATTTTATATAAAGTGGCTGATATTCAAGATATTATTTGTTTAGCCAGATTGTGGTCATAATTTTACAAATTATTTTTTTTTTTGTAACTTGAAAACCATTACATAGCCTAGTTTTAAAATTACGAGATATCAAATTGCATTATTAAGCATATTTCTAAATTCATTTAGAAATATGTTTAATAATGCAATAAGAAATAAAGGCAGGACAAGACATATTAGGTGAATTTAGTTAAAGTATTAGAAGTAGTTTAGATATAAAAACAATAAAAAGCCAACAATGATCTTTGCCTTATATTAAATATTAAATTCTGATAAGCAAAGTATTTGAATATATATAGAAATTCTTATATAGTTTTCATGAAAATAAAGTCTACAAAAAGGTTATAAAGACTAATCGCGTTATACTACCGTGAATATATTTTTGTAATTTATTTCTTGGGAATGAATATTTTATTCCGCATAGCAGGGTAGGCCGGAAATATCTAGTGTTAAGACACAATCGTACTCTGCTTTCGCCGAATCCAAAACATTGCGTTTATAGTGACGGAACTCAACGCTGCGCTTTGTCTTACCAGAGCGAGAAAATGAAAATTATTGAATATAATGATTTTATTTTATTTTCTTAAAATATTTCTTTAAAAATATTATTGGAGTGGGTACATAACATAAATAAACGTATACATACATAAAATACCCACTAGTCTAGCGTAATTCAACGCCACAGCTAGTCTAACAGATTGTACGAACGAAAAGTCTACATGTTTAACATGTGAAAATCCAAGTTAAATTAAAACTCATTACTTTATATAGAATACAAATATAAACAAATTTAATGAATATTAAGCCAGCTCTCTAGAACAGAACACTGTAAAAGGAGTTTTAAGCGCACTTAAAGTAATTTCAAAACCGCTTAGTACTTTAGCCTATTAACTGTAGTAGACAAAAGCCTTTCGAGCCGTGCTTACAAACCCTATGCAAGATAGTGAATCAGTGAAACATTTACACTAAAACAAGCAAAAAATTTTTTAAAATTAAAATCGAGTAAAAAGGAAATTGAATGTTACTTGAAAATGGGATACATAAATTATCGCCACGGATATGTTGACAATCGTCACAGTGTACTAGATGTCTAGAGTTCGATCATAAATCTGAGAAAAATTATATTTGGGATTTTCGTGGTTTTTCGCATCATATATATAAAAGAAACAATTTTAAACGGATTAATCGTGTATATTTTGGTACTCGAAAATATATTTTTGAAAATCCATAGCTTGGAACACTTTACAGTAATCCGTGGTCACGAGTAAACTGAGGTGGCAATTCTCTCTTGGTTGATAAAATTGGTTGCTTGGTTGAAATGTATATTTAAAATATATTAATTTAAAAAAAAAAATAAAAACAAGCCTTTAATGTTCTTTCCATGATAAATTGTTTTTTATAAGTTAAGCTCTTTTATTTTTACGCAATTTTGTCACAGCGGCCATTATGAATTAACAAACGTGCACTTCCACATACATACAGAACACAAGTAGGTAAGTCAGTGGAAAGTTGGTTAAATTTAGTTTTAAACTACTACAATAAATTCAATAAAGGATTTTTAAGTTTTATCCCGCATTACAGGTTTATCAGTGGCAACCTAATGTCAAGACACCGCTTTTCGCCCCTAATCGAGACAATGGTTGTCTAGTGACGAACTCAACGCCGCCCTTTATCTTACCAGGGCGAATAACTGTAAATAAATTTTATATATAATCGTTTCCCCAAGTGAGAACCGAACGCACAATGAATCGCGTTGCAAGTCAGACGCCATCCCAATAAGCCACGATGGCATTCATTTCATTATATGCTATAATAAACTACGTAAGTAGTAAAAACCATTTACAAAATATAATTTCAGAGTATTAGGATATTGGATTAAATATAAACACGAGTATATATGCTTTTGCAGCTTTTGCAGCAATATTTGTTTCCAAATCAAAGTTTATCATTGTACTCCATTCGATAGAGCTATCAAAACAAACGTATCGTAAATCTTTCTGTCAGGAAATGCTTAACGTGATTTACACGGAGCAATTTTACTGAACTCTGCTATATAAAATATAATATAAAATTTTGTAAAATGTACGTGGTTTTCTCTGTTTCTTGTATTTTTTAAGACATTTTTTTAAAAGGTTATTTTATTAACTGAACTGATGAAGTAAAATTATCTAATAAATATAAATAAATAAAATATTCTATTAAAAACATATAAAAATTTATGCGTAAAGTTCGAACCTGCAACAAACTTTGAACTTTGGCTTTAGCTAACCAAATATAATTTCTTAAAATAACAAATCATCAAAAGAAAAGGCTATTTTAAGTTTTATTACGCACTCAGGGCATGAAAAATATTACAAAAAACGACATTTTGTCCCGCATTGCAGAGTAGTAGAACCTAATGATACAACATTTTATTCACGGTTTTCCGCTCAAAATCAAGACATTGCACAATAAGAGGTGGAGCTCAACGCTGCACTCATATTTTTTCCTTTCAAAATGTTAAGAATTGAGTTGTTATGAATTTTCCTTCGAGAGTTGTTTGAACTCACAATCATCACATCTATAATCAGACGCATCCCTAGCAAGAGCATACGAGCAACGCCTTTATAAAACGTTTTTACTTAATTAAAAATAGTATAAAAAGCATAAGTAACTTGAAGAGTTCTTGCTTCAAGGTTCTTACGCAACCACTCGCTTAATACGTTAATCGGTTAATAGAACATTTTGTTGACGTATTTATACTGGAAGCCAGAGAAGCTAAGCAATTAAACTAGGAATGACCTTTCATAGCCTTTTTCCTACTATTTATAGACTCAATAGTGCGAGGTGCTTAATATAAAGTTTCCAGTTTTGTTTGTACCTTATTAATGTAAAAATATATAATTATTAACATAAAAATATTTTCACAAAATTTTTGATAATTTAATATTCATATTTACTATTTTTAAAGTGTTATTCCACACTTAGGATTAGAAAATATTTTTGAAAAAACGTATAAAAAATTTTTCAAAAATGTTTTTTAGTCCTAAGTGTGGAATAACACTTAAAAATAGTAAATATTAAAATAAAATAGCAATCTCTCTTGTTAAACGATTGTTTCTTGATAATCTTTAAGTAGTAGAAATTTGTAAAAATCTCTCTACAGAGATGCTAACAACATAAATAAGTTGTAACAAAAACGTATAAGAATTTCAACGCAGCTGGTAGTAGAACGCATGGCTTAGCGGTCAGAGCGCTTGGACGGTATCCAAGAGGTGCGGGTTCGAATCCCGCTGCGTTCAAATTTTTATACGTTTTTTCAAAAATGAATTTTATATTCATTTAAGGCTCATGGAAGATAATTTAAGAAAAATACATATTTTTCATTTGATGTAATCATACTATTTTGAGAATAAAAAAATCATATTACTATTGACTTACGTATATACTTTGTGTTATTAATAAAATTACTATTTTGATGTGAATATAAAGAACCTGACGACATAAGACTCCATTATCCTACCCCTATTATTTAATAAAACCTCCAGCCACCTACCACCTAGCGCTCATACATTACACCCTGATTCTAAAATTTTAAAAAATAAACTCAGATACATTTTGTAGCTTCCTTTAGCAACTTCAAAGCTATTCCGGACTGGGCGTGTAAATCAAGGCGAGCTCAGTTCTCTGTGCACAGTAAGATTTACGATACATTTGCTTTGAAAGCTCCGAATGGACTAACAGAGATAACAGTACGGTAGTTATTTTATGCACTCACTAACAAGAGCGGGTTAGATCTGAAAACTGAGTAAATATAATGTCCTATTCACATAAAGCTAATTCAATTTT
The DNA here is from genome assembly GCA_032432895.1 of Dryadula phaetusa. NCBI lineage: Eukaryota > Metazoa > Arthropoda > Insecta > Lepidoptera > Nymphalidae > Dryadula > Dryadula phaetusa. The sequence continues at coordinate 6,278,607 of JAOYRS010000068.1, read as the reverse complement.
GGAAATATATTATATATTGTATGAGGGTATATAAAATTGAATACATTTAAATAGTCGTTTATAAAAAAAATATTTTATGACACGTGTTTACATAAAAAATGGCATTAGATTAAAATAAGTATAATAATAGTGATATATCTTAAAAAGAAAAGGAAAATGTAATATTAAAGATTTTTCTGCCTATTATAGAAAAAATATCTGAATTAGAGATATTTCGTGTTAAGTGGCAGAAACCAAGGACAAATTTTGTAGGGATCTTTATATTCAAAATAATTTCACGTTTTATGCCAAGAATCATAGAGAATTAAGAATCTGTAAATAAATGAAAATCAAATATAATCAATAAAATCTAGAACTTAGTACAAAACTGTTAGGAAACCCTACTGTAACTTTAAATTACTTTCAAAGAGATAACCATTAATATTTGTTCGGTGTTTGTAAACAATATTATTTTCTATTTTAAATTATTACCCACGTCTCTGATCGTCCATCTCTTTATTCATATATGATTAAAATTAATAATACGATAGAGGACGCTAACGTGGCACAGTGGGACAGCATATGACTATGAACGCGATTGGTTGTGGGCTCGATTACCACTATGGAGAATGATTATATATAAAAGACATTGTCATTTCTCCACTCTAGTAAAACAAATCGCGATTTAGACGTCACCACTCAAATCACAATGTCTCAATTTCAAACGGAAAGCATTCCTCGGAGTATATTGACATTTTGATTGCCTCTGACTACCCTGATATACGGGATAAAGCGTGAAGCTGCTTTTTTATATACAATAGACATAGTAATAGATGATATTACAGTGCGTTATATCCAAATTTATATACATACATACATACATACATACATACATACATACATACATACATACATACATACATACATACATACATACATACATACATACATACATATGTATTTAGACCAGCTTAGCTGATGGGATTTGCAACGAAGAGATACACAGAATGACAGGTGTAAGTGAAGAATGTCATAGTAGGAATGAAGAAGAACGTGCTTAGGTGGATACTTTGATGTGAGAGATGAATGAATGGTAAGATATATGAAGCAAATGCGAGTGCTAGTACTAGAGGTTAGGGTAGACCTCCGTACTCTCTGGCGACCCCAGTTTATTCCTGATAAAGCGTGAAGCTAAAAAATATTATGCAAGTAGTATGAAACTTTTCGTTAGTAAATGAAATATTTAAAGACTAAATACAGTCGAAAAGAACTGTTGGACATAAAAATATTCCGCTTTTATGTTATTTCCCGAAAGTACTAAAGAAGACATGACTAGATTTATAAAACCCACGCAACCGGCAACTAAAGATGCAGGTAACTTCTTTAAAAATAAATATTTTCCTGCAGTAGATCATATTATTCTATTATAAATAACGCTCACATCGAAACATTATATATTTTATTATTAACAATAATTACATATATATTTTATGGCATCGACTGACAAATGGCACCTAACGGCTACTTCTTTTTTAAGCAAGTAAACGTCAAGACACTCTGTTCTCCACTTTCCGCTGAATTCTAGAAATTGAGTGTTGTTTGGCGGAACTTAATCTTATCAGAGCGAATAAATGAAAATAATTTAAATATAGTCGTCTTTCGAGTTGGAATCGAATCCAGAACCGATCGTGTTTACGGTCTGATCCTGTCCCACTGCGCCACGACCGGCATCGCTTACAATAATATTCTACACAGATAAAAATCTCATTGAAAATTTTTTTTGATGTGACAACGTATATTGCTTAGTTCGCGATACCAGCGTTCTGTTCGAACAAAATTTATTTAATCGCTTTGACCTTATTGCTCGAACACGTAGGTACTGGCGGACGGCCAATGTAGATAGTATTTACTTTGAATCTATAAGTAAATTTTAAACTTTATTTAACATTTTATATTTCTTTTTACACATATGTTATGTTTATAGGGAAAATAGTGGGATTAGGAAAAAATACTATTCATTATATTTTTCGTCACCTTTAGATGACGAAAAGGATCATTTATTCACCATCCTGGATGATATTTTTTTATTTTGTTTTTTAGCTTCAAATTTTTATCTCGCAAAGTATGGTAAGCAGAAAATATCGAGTGTTAAGGCACTCCGTACTTGGTTTTCCACCGAATTCGAGACATTGCTCGTTGATTGGTAGAACTCAACGTCGCATCTCGTCATACCAGAGCGAGGAGATGAAAATAATTGAAATATTATCACTCCTCCGAGTGGTAATTGAACCCACAACCGAGCGCGTTTACTGTCAGACGCTGATGGATGATTTATTATAACTATTTAGACACTAAGTGCAGTAATTTATGTGTTTGTGTCTTTTGTGAATTTTTTTTTATCTTTTCTTCATTCATTTTCTGGGACTCTCAGATAAACTCAATAAACAAAGCAATTTATAGTTTGTTTCTTCAAATGTTAAATTGAGTTTTGCTTTTCAAAATAGTAAGTACTGAATGCAATAAGTAGGACTCATCCGATCATACAGACAAACCATGCGAACAGTTTTTTACGATAAGTGCAATGTCTCTGTAATTAAATCATATCATGTCAATAATTAATAATAAAAAATGACATCTTACCGTATTTCACTGGGATCTAGCTTAATAAATAATAAGCATTTCATAAAAAATCGAACCCAATATCATCGCGTTTTTACATAAACTTCATATTTTATTTAAACTTTACTTATATATGAAACAGAACTAGGAAGGAAGGTTTTAGTATTAAATTATTCGATTTTTGTTTCCTTTACAAATTGGAACTCAGTACTGTGCTAAAACACAAATATAATATGATAATATTAATATTGTTACCAAACAGTTTGTTGAAAGCAAATACTCGTAAAGTACTCGAAACGACTTTTTCCTTTGATTTAGTTATTAATAGTAAAATACTGAACAATATTTCTTGATACTAAGAGGCTTCCTTTGAGAATAAGTTAATTTATTATGTATTGATTCCATTTACTTTAAAGACATCATCTATGAACATTATTGACATAGATTACTGACTATATCTGACCCATTGACGTACTTTATATATAGTATATTATATTTACAGTATAATATATTTTTATACTGAATTTTAACCTATTTATATATAGGTTTTAGGTTTCATTGATTCTTTTATGGATCAAACTCAGCTAAATGAATTTCAAATTTAAATTGACAGTATATAGTTCATATCAAACTCGAAAAATGAAAACCAGGGACCTATCAGTATATTCTAAGAACTACCTATATAAAATATCTATATATTAATACGGGGTATTTGTAATTCGTTTCAAAAAAAATAATGCGAACTAAGGAATATGAAATTTGGCACAGTTATAATTTATATAGAGAAAGAGTGTAGAATGCTAATATTTTACAAAAATAATGCTTAAAAGTGTACTTAATTATAAATATAAATGTAACATATACTTATATTATCAATTTAACCATAATAAAATTTAATTCAAATTCAAACAAAACCAAGTAACATATCTAGTTTAGTATTAAAACCAATCCTATTCAAGTTGAAGTATCATTTACTTCAGTATAAGGATATAATAAAATATTTAAAAAAAAATTAAAGAGGGATAATTGTCTAACGTAAGAGTACATTAAGCCATTACAATGTTTACGTAACAAAAACACTTAGTTTAATTCTGTACACTTGAAATTAAAATGTTTTCTTTGCATATAATTTTTAATTTCGTTCTGTATTTGTTGTATTTTAAGTTATTATCATAATTGTTTTGATGTTGAATTATTTTCAAGTATATACATGTTATTTCATAATATACGTTTTCCAGTTTTTATGATTTTTCCTTTATAAACAAACTAAATTTATAAAAATATAAAAATTATTATTTATTATTAAAAAAAAACATTATCTGATGTAATTTTAATTGCACTCAGCTTGTATATTTGTGTATAAAACCTTTCTATACTTACATAGGTAACTTATAATATGTGTTTTAATTAATCTGAGCTACACACTCTCCTGTCTGTAAAACTATTCTAGTAGGGAACAAAAAATTATAAATGAAATATTTATTTTATTTACAATTTTATGATTTATCCCGTATAGCAATGTAGTCAGAGACAACCTGTACAAACAACGCAGAGTGTCAATACACTCCGTTAACTGATTTCCGCCTGAAATCGAGATACTGCGTGTTGAGTAGCAAACTCAGCCGCACTTTGTCTTACCAAAGAAAAGATTTAAAAATACTTTTAAATGTAGTTTAACAGCCGTGTAAAATGGGAACCAACACCCAACCGCCTTTACATTCAGACGCTGACGTGTAAAGTGTTATAAAATCCAATAAATCTTTATATAAGCCATTTTGTTTTAATACTATCTGTAACGGAGGTACCATCATTTCGCAATCAAACAGCGTTTTCCTATTTTCATTAGATTATGAGTTCAACTCCCACAAAAGGGAATGAGAATTAAATTATTTCATTATACTGTTTAAGACGACGCGCGGCGTTGAGTTCCGCTGAAGTAAAGTGCTGCTGCTTAAAATATGAAAACTTAAGAACTATACAAAACATACATAGTACATGTATAATTTCCTTTACATTTAAATATACTCACGTCTCGGCATTCCAGAGACAGTCGCTTTCGACGTGCTGTCACTGTCGTCTGACTCTGATCGAGTTTGGAAACTAGTTTCTGTAACAAAATGGGAATATTACATACTTAATATGTGAAGGGTGATATGTTATTTTCTGCTATTTTATTTATTTTAACTCAATGATATTTTCTTTTTTAAATGCAGAAGATATAGTAAATAATCGTTTTTCTTTAGGTATATTTTGTCACAGATCCGGGTTTTCTCTAACTCGATATATTACTTTGTTAAAAAAAATAATTGTATTAAAGTTTAAAATTGTATGAAAATTTATATAAAAAGCAGTCTCTAAAATAAGCTAATTGGTAACATTGTGCTTATTGTCACAGTGCGATAAACGCCGCGTTTTGTCTTACAAAGAGGAAATAGCTATACTATATGGATCAATATTGTTTACTAGAGAATAGAACGCATTACCGTTATCTAGTATATTGAGTCCCGTACCATAATTTTATCAAAAAATAAAATAATAAAATTGTCCTTTACGAATTAATAAATACTCTCAGATATCAGAAACACTGATAATATAAACTTCATTAAAACAAAAATATATACATATATTCTTGCAATGGCTACTTTATTTTACTTTCGTACACTGCAAACATAAAATACTATAAAATAAAATAAAATTTTATTTCATTACACTACAAGAATAGCACTTGCTTCATGGCAATAAAAATATTTAACAAACTACTGTGCGAAATGCAGAGTTATCCAAGCTTTTAAGAGTGAATTAAAATAAAAGGATATATGAAAATTCAACTCATATTACATATATATAAGTATGTTAAAGTTTCTGCAGGTTGCATAATTATATAAAGATAATTATAATATATTTATGTATTTGTTACTTTATACTAAAAATGAGCAGAAAATTAGATGTAGAGTGATCAAACGTAACTAATTAGTAAAGTATAATATTTTTAAAGGAGACGAGAAAAATATTTTAACATTGATTATTAGTACAAATATGATTATTGGATCGCATTATAAACGATCCCACTTGGGGAATCGGTATAATTGATATTTATTTCATTTTAGTAAGAAAAAGCAGTCAACGCAGTATCTTAAAGCTAGATTATCTCTGGCTGCTATGCGGTTGACAAATACGTTTTTATAAAATGACACACGCGTTGCTATGACAACGTATATATTTTCCCGTCCAGATTTACTACAGATTAAATATAATATAAAATAGTCAAACAGTACTAGTCACAAAGTGCCACGAAGCCAACCCAAAATAACTAGCCGCCGTTCGAGAAAATTCTATGAAAGAAAATATTTTTCTCGGACGGCATTCCGTTTAAGAAATTCACTCGACATTAAAATAACTGAAATCGATTGAAGTTAGCAACATTTTAGGAAAATTCCGTGTGAAAATACAAGCGACATTTTTTGTTGGAGAGCATTTTGTACGCTAAATTTACATTTCTCGTTAATACATAGAGACGAGGGTGTTTTGGTATAGTCATTACTCGCTCGATTAAGGACGATAGGAGATAGTTCAATTATTTTAATATCTATATTTTATATATAAAAGTCACTTTTTTAGTGAAATAGGGAATAAATAAACCTTATCAGCTTCTACAGTACCTTAATGGTAATGTATCTACTACACCATTCAAAATAAAGTAGTGCATATATATCTTATATAATATGGTTTTTAAACTCTCAAATTCATAGACTTACAAAGCAAAGAGGTACTTAAGTATATACTACTATTCAGAATATTTTTATAAGCTAATGTATGCATTTAACTGTAGAATTTTGATTAAAACATTTAAGCTTTTTTGTATAGCGCAAATTATCACATTATAATATTGCTGATATTTTAAACATGTTTTGATACATATATTTAACACCTTACTATTTTTCTTAACCTCAGTTTAAATAAAAGTCACTTCGGAATCTACTGTCTTCAATTAACCCTAATTCCAACACTTGGTGACAAACGTTTTGTAACAAGGGTCAGTAAAACAATAATTTCAGAACGAATAAAGCTTTGAAAGCTATTAAAATAGAGCTTATTCAAACTTTTCCATATAACCCAACTCAGTTTCATTTGACCTCGTTCAATCTAAAACTTTCGCATAGCGAACTACACTCGATAGAATTTAAACTATACTTTTATACTCCAGCGAAACGAAACAATTTATCGGAGTGATCGATCACTTTTTATCAAATAACAAGTTCTGGTAAGGAAAAGGAAACTAAATAGGACAAGGAGACCATTAATATTATTAAATTAGATTAAGATTGATGTTGATACTGTATCGCGGGTTCTTAGGCAGAAGAAGAAACTTGAGATGAACGTTTTTTAATTAATTAAAGAGATTCCGGCTATAAGATTACGTATTTCTGATACATTTATTAACAGATGTATTTTTTCTTTATGTTTTGCAACAGGGAAATAAAAGAAATTTTAAAACAATCCATCCCTTATCGGTGATAGAATCCAAAACCATGACGTTTGAAGTCGCATGCTTAATCTCACTGTTAAAATAGTAAGATGGCAGGGTGAAGCATAACTCTAAGAACACTAAATAAAAACATGATACACACACACACACACTCACACACAAAAACAAACGCTACTAAATACAGTATCTATTTCTTCGTAATCGCGTAAAAATAACCGTTGGCTGATGGAGTTCGCGATACGACAAATGAAACTTTTGAAATTGCTTTTGTTGACAGCTTCATAAAGGCAGGGGTAAAGATTTTATCAATAAATGAAAATTGTTTACATAATCGATATGTATTTACGTATAACGGAACGTATACAATATGCGTGTGATAGCTTCAATAGCTACGTTATTATTACGTTGTTATTTAGTGCGTGGTGTACTGTATACATGTATATGTTTAGCTTCACGGCAGACGTCGAATATAAGCAGAAAGAACTTTATTATCATTTCTTTTTTATTGTTTCAATTTAGTACGTTTCACTAATGGTCTTGCAAGAAATCGTGAATGTCTGTGAGTAAAACTACAGCATTCACTTTAAATTATAAAAAATAAATTAAATACATTTTGGTATATTTTGATATTCCATGACGTTTTAACATTTTATAGTAGTCCGTAGTCACAGCTATAGTCAGGTGGTTAGGTACGCAGAATTTTCAAAAATGTTTATTCAAATACCAAATTACGCGCAATTAATCCGTTTAAAATAGTTTCATTTAAAATTTGTAAAAATCTCGAATATCAAAGATCTTATTTTATTGAGCAGAGAGAACTTGGCTTGAAGATACTATTCTCCATTTTTCATCAAATACTAAGAGATATTATACATTAAGGAGCGACGATTACCTTCGTCTTCGAACCCACTACCGTTATATTATAAATATAATAAACAAACATAGGTATATAAAACAGGCTATAGTATTTCATCTATTTATTCGGATAATTCAGTTACTATCAGGCAAACTCGACGCCGTCATCCCAATCAATTTTAATGTGGAAATCATATTTCAAAGGAATGTGATCCGCTTTGTGTACAATAGTTTAGTTTAGCTATCTTGTTACATTTATTTTGAGAATTGAATTACTGTATTTGGTAATACATGTGTGTATTATAGCTTCACGCTTTTATCCCGCATAGAGCGCAGGGTAGATAGGAAGTAGTATAGGTGACAGGTGTCAAGATACTCCGTACTCCGTTTTCCACCGAATTTGAGATATTGCGTTTAGTCTTTTCAGAGCAAGTAAATAAAAGTAATAAATCATTCCCCCGAGTAGGATCGAACCCTCAACCGTTCGCGTTCACATCCAGACACGGTTCCACTGATCCACAATCTGCTGGTGCTAATGTCAATAAAATATTATTTATTGTTTTGATTTTAGTCAAATTTTGTTTTACGAACTTATGAGCAATATATTTTAAATTATAAATTACTTTTCCAAGGTAAACTTCTTTATGCGTATGAAATTAAATTTTTTTGTGATGAAACGCGAAGAATGTCATTAAAATTGTCGGACGTTTTGATCAAAGAGTGAGAGAGCGAGTAACACCGTTTATAAAAGTCAAGTAAAAAAAGTCGAAAGTAGCAAGCACATACAGCCGGTCTCAATAACTTACGGATGTCTGTAAGAGTTTATAGTCTCTAGAATATCTCCTGTAGTTAACTTTGATAACTGAAATTTACTATTAACATATTCGAACAATAAGAGCGTTAAAAACAACACGGTATATTTTAAATTCATTCAAACGAGCATTGTATTCGGAGATTACACTCGCTTGCATATCACAGTGGGTGCTAGACTTGGAAATTGGGAATCCGGTGTATCAAACACATGTGTGTTGTTCAAACGGATAATGCTTTAGATACAAATTTAAAAATTTGTTATAAAGTTATATAATACATTAAAGCTTTCGTAGTGGGATGGTACAGCGTCTGACTGTAAACGCTACTTGTATTATATTGCTTATTATATATTATATATATATATATATATATATATATATATATATATATATATATATGTATATATATATATATTATACTCCCACTCGGGGCAGTGATATTTAAATTAAGACCTTTCTATATCTTTCTTATCTTTCTAATCTTCTTTACTCTAACACTACACAACACGGCTTTGAGTTCCATTATGTGTGTTACATAATATAGAGAAATGTACAAGTTGTATTGGCTATCCGATAAAAAACGATATTGAAGACTTATAATATATTTTCTATTGTTACTAAAGTGCTCTCTAAATCTTTATTATAAATGTGGGTGATACGTCATTGCAAAAAAATTACATTTCATTTATAAAAAACGTATACAAAATTGAACGCAGCGGGATTCAAAGCCGCGCCTCTTGGGAATTGTCAAAGTGCTCTGACCGCTGTGCCATGCGTTCAAAAAATTTACCTATTATGTTGAAATAATATATAAAATTTTATCAGTTTTTTTAAAATATTATCTAATCCAAAATATGGAATTACATTTTAAAAATGGTAACATATTAAATTTATATCAATTCCAGAAAATCAGAATGCACATATTATATGTATGAAGAAAATACTTCTTTCTTACTAATTAATTTTTTTTAAGTATTACTCCACGTTTAGGATTGGAAAATATTTTTAAACATATAAATGTAAACGCAACAGAATTTCAATTCGCATCTCTTTGAACGTTTCGACTGCGTCAAAATCGTTATACGCTTGTAAAAAATTTTGTTTTACTGTCTATATTACAATGTTTCAATAAGGCGGGGGTTCGAATCCAGCTGTGTTAATATAGTTAATTTAAAAAATGCCCAAGCAAAAAAATATTGCGGGTATTTAAATGTAAGTATTCATTTTACTTTATTTTAATGCTATTTTTATTTCCACTTTAACTGTTATTAAGATACATAAAATGACTATTTACTTTTCTAATTACGTAAGAATTGGAGGACTATTATCATACAATTATTGTAATAGTACAATACGTTTACAAGCGTAGCGTGTGCCAAGAAAATTTCTTCCCTATTAAAGTTGGGTTAAAATTTGATAAAAATACAAAACTATGTTTTTTGAAGTAAAATTTAAAATTTTAAGAGTGTTTAATGAACTCTTAGTTGTTAGATAAGTAAAAATACCTCTGAAGAACATGTACTTGTATATATATTTTTTACTTATTTTGTATGGATGGTAATCTTAAAATTCTTCTTAAGAAATAATTTATCTTTGAATTTATTAAAATTTATTTATATCTTTAAATTCAAAAATAATAATAAATAGAACAAAAAAATATTAAGTAATGCTGTGTGTTAAATTAATTTAGCAATTATGTTAAATTATAATATTCAAATGTTAAAACTAGAATACAAATATTTAAATATTCAGAATAATTATGCCTATATTAAGAACTTCCTTGAAAAAATCAATTACAAAATTTATAATGTACGCCTCACCACCATCAGCTTACATATTTTTAATATAAATTTTAAAAATCACCTCCAAACCCTTTAATTATGAGAAAGAAAAAAAAATATGTGGAAAAAATGTAGAAGACGATATTAAATTTTCTTTCAAAAGATATTATTATGTTAAGTATTTTGGTAATGCTAAATTAAATTAACAAAAAATATGAAGTAATGCTGTGTGTTAAATGGTTTATAGCAAACTCAATTACTTATCGTTTTCTTAATGAAGACAAAGCGCGGCGTTGAGCTCACTGCTCACGCGCAACGTCTCGATTTTGGGAGGAAAGCAGTCAACGGTGTGTCTAGTCACTAGATTGTCTCTGACTATCTTCCTTAACTTTCTTAATTGTTTCAAATATAAAGTCGAGATAAAAAACACATTTGACTTTAGCTTAAATGGTATATAATTAAGTGTTCTACGTATCTTTTTAGCTACGAAAACGCAATAATTTAAAAAATAATGTAAAAAAGGTACAAATCATACGTAGTACGCTATCAATTAATAAATACTTAGTAAAGTAGTATAACATAGTAAAAAAATATACTAGTTGAGGCCGGCCGTGGCGCAGTGTGACAGCGTCTGGCTGTAAAAGCGATCAGTTGTGGGTTCGATCCCCACTCGGGAGAGTTTAGAGATTGTATGTAAATTATTTTCACTTCCTCGCTCTGGTAAGACAAAGTGCGTTGTTAAGTTCCACCACCTAACATGCAATGTCTCGAATTCGGTGGAAAGTGAAGTACGGAGTGTCTTGACACTAGGTATTTTCTGTCTACCCTGCTATGTAGGATACAAGCGTAAAGCTAAAAAATATATATACCGTTGAACAATTAATCTTCACGTTATTTCTACTTTCTACTACACTCATGTTATATAAAATATTATAATATTATAACAATATATTGTTCTCGATAAAATAGCCAATAAGAGACACGTCTTAACTCACCCATTAAATAAAAATAACATTGTGTTCGGAAATTGCTTACTACATCACAGTACGGTTGGCTTTCGAAAATTGAAAAGCAGTGAGGTATACGTATGGCAGAAATGTGATACGATTTTCACGTTTATCAAAATGTTACTCATATTTATTTATTTATAAATTTGTTGTAGACATTTATAGACATTTAGGTATAAGAGAGGCCTTCGAGTGGAGCATAGGGACACCATCTGATTGGAAACGCGATTGGTCGCTATGTCAAATTCACGGAGTGTCTGAACACTAGGTTGTCTCTGACTACACTGCTATGCAGGATGAAGAGTGCAACCGATTTTCTTTATATATGTTATTTATTCCAGTTACATAAAATATGTGCAGACACTTAAAGATAGAGAAAATAGGATACAAATGTCACTGACACAATGTACTTTGAAGCGTTGCTAGGGCAACGGGTATTTTACATTTTTCGACAAGAAAAGAAATATTTAAATATTCAGAATAATTATACGTATCCATTTGACGCAAATATTAAGAACTTCCTTGAAAAATTTAATTACAAAAATTATAATGGACGCCTCACCACCATCAACTACATTATATATATTTTTAATATACATTTTAAAAAACATCTCAAAACGCTTAAAGCGTTATGGGAGAGAAAAAAATTAATTGAAAAAAATGTAGAAGACGATATAAAATTTTCTTTTAAAAGACATTATTATGTTAAGTATTTTGGTAATTGCTAAATTGAATTCGCAGCTTTTAAACTTGAGCGTAACTTTATCTCAAGTTAAATTATATATTGAAAATTTTCAATTTTTTTTACAAATTATAATTTTCTAACTATTTTGACAGTATTATTGAAATATAGCGATAAAGCGTATATATAGTATCGTTTCGTTATTGGGTTTCGATTTTTAATATTGAATAATTTTTTTTCCACTTTACTTTGGAATTTATTAAAAACGTGATATCAAAACTTGCAATCTTCAAATTATTAAATACGGAATTTCAGTTTTGTCATAATTGTAAAATTGGGATAAAAAATCGTAAGCATCGTATTATAGTGACATAAACGTGACGGTTGTAAGCTTGAGGAGGTTGGACTCGAGGGAATTTAAATTGTACTTATTTCCACTCTATATCTCGAATAGCCGGGTGACTAGCTCAACGCCACGCTTTGTTTTACTAGTGTGTAGAAGTAAAAAAAAACATTTTAAATTATATCATCCCCAAGTGGGAATCGAACCCATAGCCAGTTTACAGCCAGTCGCGTTTACAGTCAGACACTGTTCCACTGCATTACCATTACTTCAAAATATATTAAAAAGGAACTTAATATATCAATTTAAAACTATTCTATACTAATAAACATTAACTAATTCAATAAAAAATTAACATTAACAATATTTTAGATAGACGCACTAATTTAATTAAACATTTAACTATTATATGCATGACAAAATGTACCGAAAATATTTGCGTTTCCAAAAAGCTTTGCAAATAAACGCAATACATTTAATTAAATAGTTTAGAGGAAATGCGGAATTGTCATTTTTGTTATTTATTTATTATGTTCAAATTATTAGGATTTCAAAAGGCTGTCACATTATACGGTCACTGTAATTGAAGAAAATTTACGGAACAAGTATCGTATATATTATATATATTTAAAATAAAAGCCGACGTGGTACAGTGAGACTATAAACAAGATCGGTTGTGTGTTTGATTCCCACTCGGGGGAGTGATTATATTTAAATTATTTTCATTTCCTCGCTCTGGTAAGACATAGCGCAGCGTTGAGTTCACGTAATGTCTCGAATTCAGGGGACAGAGGAGAATGGAGTGTCCTGACACCAGGTCTTGTGGGATGAAAGCGCTAAATAAATAAAAAATATATTAATAAATGCCTCTTAAAATTGATTTTAAAAACATCCTCATATAATATATATGGATATTTAGTAAAAGAAATGTAACAAATGTTTAAAATCTGTGATCTAAAAGGAGTAACAAGCTCACCAGTATCAAAGCGCGGTCTCGCGGGCAGTCTGTGCGGGAGGTCCTGGTTCTCCGCGTGCTCGAACGTCCGAAATCCAAGTGCGAACTCCGCGTAAGGACTTATTTCGAACATTTCTGTTAAAAATAATTGCATACTTAATTTTTGTTTTAAAAATTAATTACATAATAAGATCTTAGATTTTGGTAATTTGAACACATTTATAATATACTCATTGTCATATATTCCTAGTGTATTCAAAAATATATTTTTGAAAATGCAACGTTTCATACCCTTTGCAGGAGTCCGTAGTCTGCCTGTGACCATGGACTATTGTAAACTATTTGAAAGGTTAGATTTTTCACAATTTATTTTCAAATACCAAAATGTACGCGATTGATCCGTTTACAATAGTATCGTTTAAACTTAGTTATATATTATATGTAATTTATCGTATTCTTTTTTATTGTGTTTTATATAAGTTACATTTATGTGATCTGTGAGGCGTTAATAGCTGCGATACATTTTATAATTTTTACCATTACAAAATATTTATTTCATGTGCCAAAAATTTTATAAATCAATAATATATTATAATAATAATATAATTTGTCAGAAATAGTTGAAATATATGTTGTTTTTTATAATATTCTCTTTTTTATAATTAAAGTTTTTAAAATAATAAAAATATTTGAACGTTGCATTTTATGCAAGAATTAATTAGACCTTTAATTAAATATTGTATATAATTGTCTACCGTAGACAAGTAAACTGTATACCATTGTAGACGCAATAGATTATAGGTTCGATTCTCACTGGGTACTCCCTAATTATATTTTAAAAATATTATCATAACTTCATTATAATTTAAATATATTATCATAACTTCTATTAAGTTCAATCAACACGCAATGTCTTGATTACGTGCGAAAAAGAGTCAACGGAGTGTCTTAATTTTAGACATTTTTTTTGTCAAAGCCGCTTTTTTATATACAGGTATAAAACACTTACCATTTTTATTAGTTTTCCTCGGATGTACCGGAGATGTATAAATACGGGGTGTGTGAGCGTATCGCTCTTTGTGTTCAGAGTGTGATGCGATACTTTCATTCCTTGACTTTACTTCCTCGGTTATTGAGTGGCGGTATTGCGATGTGAAATTTTGTCTACAATATGAATATAATATATATATATATATATATATATATATATATATATATATATATATATATATATATACTAAATTATAAAAATATGAGTAATAAGAAAATAGTCAAAAAAGTCCTTAAATCACATTTTATGAACATCAATATAAGCCTTCCTACCTAAACTTCACCATTTATTAGTAGTCACCATATATAGTCTTTATTTTATTGTTACGTACAAAAGCATTAGTAAAATATTGTTGATAAAAAAATAATAATAATTAATTAAACGTTCAGCGGTCACTCCGATGAAACGCACATGTTATTCAAAGTGCAAAATAAATGAGTCATTACGGTTGACTGCTCGAACATAAGTTGTGCATATACGCATTCTTTTAAACACTACCCACATTAAAAACATCATGTTATCTTTGTTTATAATATATTTAATCATTTTTCGTATCTTCTATAGGTATATCTTATATTATAGTAGTTTGTTCATTGTTTATATTTATATATTTTTTACTTTAATGTTAATGTTTTAAGAATATTGTATTAACTACTGCAAATTGTACTTAAATAAGAGAGCTTGTGTCTGCCGATAAACTGTTTTACAGTTTGGCAGAATTCTAGTTAATAGTTAGCAGTAAGTATCTTTTGTATGCGAAAAAATTTCAAATAAATAAATAAAATATATATATATATATATATATATATATATATATATATAGTGCAATAAAGAAAAAGTCGATTAAATATTACTTTTTTTTAAGAAGCTGTAGGCAAATGAGAAGAAGGGCTACCGAATGGTAAGTGGTCACATTCGCCCATGGACATCCATAACATTAGAATTATGAATGCGTTGCCGGGTCTTAGGATGGGAGTGAAAGGAGATAGTGCAGTGGCTACAGCAGCCAAAACTCTCAGAATCACCATACTCCGATGAAAGGATGGCTGAGAAGGGAGAAAGCTGGCTTACATGACCTCGAACCAGAACCACTCCATTAGATATTTGGCGGATCGTTTTTGCCATGATAGTAGTCGATGAGCCACTTGGAGGACTAACCTCTAGTAATCGATTATATTAATTAAATTATAACGAAAAAAGATTATTTATATATACATATTATTTATATGTATATGTATATATATAATGAGGTACGTATTTTATATTATTTACTATTTCTGTAGAGATCCTTATCTCTAACAGAGTAATCTCGGAAACAGTCGACCGATTTTGACAGGAATTTCACTGGTAAATACTGACTTACTTAATAAGGAGTAACTTAGGCTAATTTTATATAGAATCATAAAATAAAAATCCAGAGATGTTTATTCCACTAGGACGAAGTTGCACTACCTATATGTATATATGTATATATAAGTATAAATATAAGTATAGAATTACAATATTTTACGCTTATATAATATCTGTAAATACTTCTAATATGTTCAATAGCTATATAATTATAATTAATACTATTGTTAGTGCTTATGGCAGATAACTAATTAACTATAATTTCTAGTACCGTAATATTATAATAGGATATGTTCAATGTATAATAACAAATAAAATATTCTTCATTGTACATCAGAAAGTTACTATATGGATTTTAATATCTACAATTGTATTATAGGTGAACTGATCACTGAGTTAACTTTTTATTCCAGTAAATATACTATTTTGAGATATACAGATATACATATATGATAGATATACATATATGATAGATATACATATGTATACATGTATATCTTAACGATAAAGAGAAAAGAAAACCGTGTTTAACACGAACTAAACATGAAACATTAAGAACAGAATGTTTAGATATAATAATGTAACAAATTGTAATTTTTTATAGAACTTTTTGCATCGGAAGTTCGAAAACTTTCTATTATTATATCATCGCTTTAAGCTAAAAGCAACGTAAAGTTTTAAGAGGAATAAAAGAATTATGAATGTAAATTCTTAAATAAAAAACAATATTAAATATTATTTAACTAAAGTTTTTAAAGCATTTTGTTTGTGGGAAATTTTCCAAGATCCTTCCTTTATTAAATATAGGAAAAAAAGATAATTCAAAGTAGTCATAAAAAAGCTTTTTTGTTTTAGAGAAAGAGATCACTACGTTATTTGTTTTCAGTATATATAAACACTTGTATAATATATCTAATATTCTTCTTTGATCTTTTACAAACGAAGTAAAACAAATATACAACTATTTTAACTAAAATAACGATAAATATATTTATTTACTTACCGTCTTTTCAATAATATACACGTGAAAGCCACAAGGCATAAGACGAGCAGTACTGAACTACACGTTATAACTAACATGTTGAGATCGAAGAAGTCCGAAGGCGGTCCTATTTCCTCTAAAAAGAATGAAAACATATAAAGAAATAATATTAGTAGGGTTTTAAGGGTTATCCATAAATGACGTCACACGTTAAGGGGTTGACAAAGTGTGACATAGCTTGACACCGGTGGTCACACAAATGTGGCCAGCTGTGACAAGGACGGGGAAGAGGTCAAAAAATCGAGAAATTCATGTAACATAATTTATGGTTGACCCTTTAATTTTGTTAGGTGAAATTCGAAGCTACGTACTTCGTAACATAATCCCAAGACTTATTTATAGTTATTAAAATTATTTACTATAAATGTCGAATAGGGGCCGGTCGAGTCGCAGTGAGACAGCCGTCTGACTGCTAACGCGATCGGTTGTGGATTCGATTCCGTGTCGGGGTAGTCATTAAGTTTAACATTATTTTCATCTATCTGCTCTGGTAAGACATAGCGTGTCGTTGGATCCACTCAACCAATGTCTCAAATCCGGCGGAAAGCGGAGTACGGAGGGTATCTACACTAGGTACTTGTAAGATAACGGCATGATGTCAAAAAATATATATGTTATGGTAAAGAATCTGAAAATCGAGTTTAAAAATATATTTCGGGGTCAATAAATCTATTTAAAATAGATTATATTAAATATTTTCAGTATTCATTTAATTTTCAAAGCACGAATGATATTTTAAACTTAAAAGTAGAAAAGCTGAGTTTTTTGCCCACACTGGTCTCTAACAGCAAAAGCTTTATCAATTTAGTACAAGTAAAATATAATAGCTAATTGTGGTAGTGGCAGGTAGTGGGTTTGATTTGCAATCGAGACGGTAATATACGTTATAAGCATGAGCTTTACTTATTTATAATAATCTATTTAAATGATTTCTAATTTAAAGATATGATTTCTATGTGGTTTATAAATTGTTATTAAGCAAAATTCTGTAAATTTTGTAACACAATAGTGTGTGCAATATATAATTTATTGATTTTATTTTCTTCTTATACATTTAACAATATAAGCTATACTCCTTCTCCATATAAACTATTACTATGCGTTTCTTACTCGTACCGTCAACAAAAAAGGGCCGAAAATTATGGTTTTATTTATTAATATATAGGTATTTAAAATATATAAAACCTTTTTACGCCTGGTTATGGATTCGCTTCGATTCCCCAATGATTATATTAATTTTTATTTTCCCACTCTGATAAGATAAAGCGCACTTTTAAATTCACCATTCAACACGTAATACCATTTTTTTTGAGTATCTTGACACTAGGCTGTCCTTGACTATCCTGCTATGCGGGATAAATCTTGAAGCTATTTTTTTATATCTCTTATTTATGCAAATTGCAATATTGGATGTCATTTACGCAAAACGCGCGAACAACAAGTTAAATTCGCAAACTTATAAAATTATATATTTAAGTACAAGGAATGTTAAACAAAAGGGTTTCAGTTAAAACAAACATTATTACTAAGTTCTCAGCTGTTCACAGATTGTCTTACATAGAAATTTCAAGATTTTCGCCAGAGACTGGGAGAAATTACTAATTAAGCTCTCGGGCGCTTATTAAGTTTTAGCTTCAGCGCTAGTTTGATTTTGCTGTTCAATTAAAATTTTATTACTAATTTTTCAAAAGAGAATTTCTATTTCAAGAAAATTATTGTATTTTACAAAAATTGTATTAATTTCCTTTTTTATATACATAGAAACATCATTAACGTGCGGTATTTGAACTAACTTATAAAGAACTGATATATATATTTTCAATTTCGCCTCCATTTTATAGATGTTACTATATATGTTAAGTAATTAATTATGATTATCATATTCATTTAGCAAATATTTGTCATACACGAGAGCGGAACCTAGGACTTCTTTTATTAGAATCAAAGTTCATAACTATCTATTAGGCCAATAACTCAATAGACAATATTATATGCCTTGTATATACATGTTATTTACCTTAATTATCAATCATATTCCAATTAAACCAAATTTATTTGATATTCCAAATTTTACCTAAAGTTAAAGACTTTAATCATGGGGAAAATAGTATAATGTTCAAAATATCGAACTTTTCAATATACAGAGCGCAATACGCAATTAGCCTAATAAGATCTTTGATTTTCGCGATTTCTATACATTTTAAATGAAACTACTTAACCGGATTAATCGCGTATATTTTGGTATTCGAAAATACATTTTTGGACACCTACCTAGGTGGCCAAAAATGTATTTTCGAATACCAAAATAATATACCAAAATATACGCGATTAATCCGGTTAAGTAGTTTCATTTAAAACGCAATTAGCCTTTTTTAACTTACCGCTTTACCCGCATAGCCATACTTCGCTTTTAGTTGAATTCGAGACATTACGTGTTGAGATTGTGTTGAGAACTGCGATACTTTAAATATAATCATTCCCTAAGTAGAAATCGATCCCACAACGTTATCCCACTGCGCCCGACCATTCACCATTCGTTAAAATTATCTATCTACCAATCTTTAACATAATAATTGTTTACTCATTTCATTTCCGTATAATATTACTAACAGTATATAAACAACTTAAATTGCATATTATAATTAACTTTAAAAGTGTTTAAACGAGCTTTAGACGGGCCCAAATCGTGTACATAATGACAAAAGTTTAGATCAAATTTGATTTTAGTATCATAATGAATGTTCAGGATGGCATCGATTTACTGTCCCAACTTTAATATTGCTTGAATCAAACTTTTATTAATGGAAGGGTGAAGCTTAATATTACAATATTCTGTAATTTTGATTCTAAGAATGTTTTTAATTATTAAAATTTGCTATAATAAGTTGTTGTCGGAAATAACGTTTTGTGGACTGTTAGGACTTGCTCAATACTATTTACAATTATATAGTGTGTTAAACCAAAAATCTCATTATTTATCGTCCCCGTAGATATTTTGATATATTTTTTCATAATCCTAATAAGCCTAGTAATACCATTTTTTTTGAGTATCTTGACACTAGGCTGTCCTTGACTATCCTGCTATGCGGGATAAATCTTGAAGCTATTTTTTTATATCTCTTATTTATGCAAATTGCAATATTGGATGTCATTTACGCAAAATGCGCGAACAACAAGTTAAATTCGCAAACTTATAAAATTATATATTTAAGTACAAGGAATGTTAAACAAAAGGGTTTCAGTTAAAACAAACATTATTACTAAGTTCTCAGCTGTTCACAGATTGTCTTACATAGAAATTTCAAGATTTTCGCCAGAGACTGGGAGAAATTACTAATTAAGCTCTCGGGCGCTTATTAAGTTTTAGCTTCAGCGCTAGTTTGATTTTGCTGTTCAATTAAAATTTTATTACTAATTTTTCAAAAGAGAATTTCTATTTCAAGAAAATTATTGTATTTTACAAAAATTGTATTAATTTCCTTTTTTATATACATAGAAACATCATTAACGTGCGGTATTTGAACTAACTTATAAAGAACTGATATATATATTTTCAATTTCGCCTCCATTTTATAGATGTTACTATATATGTTAAGTAATTAATTATGATTATCATATTCATTTAGCAAATATTTGTCATACACGAGAGCGGAACCTAGGACTTCTTTTATTAGAATCAAAGTTCATAACTATCTATTAGGCCAATAACTCAATAGACAATATTATATGCCTTGTATATACATGTTATTTACCTTAATTATCAATCATATTCCAATTAAACCAAATTTATTTGATATTCCAAATTTTACCTAAAGTCCCGACTTTAATCATGGGGAAAATAGTATAGTGTTCAAAATATCGAACTTTTCAATATACAGAGCGCAATACGCAATTAGCCTAATAAGATCTTTGATTTTCGCGATTTCTATACATTTTAAATGAAACTACTTAACCGGATTAATCGCGTATATTTTGGTATTCGAAAATACATTTTTGGACACCTACCTAGGTGGCCAAAAATGTATTTTCGAATACCAAAATAATATACCAAAATATACGCGATTAATCCGGTTAAGTAGTTTCATTTAAAACGCAATTAGCCTTTTTTAACTTACCGCTTTACCCGCATAGCCATACTTCGCTTTTAGTTGAATTCGAGACATTACGTGTTGAGATTGTGTTGAGAACTGCGATACTTTAAATATAATCATTCCCTAAGTAGAAATCGATCCCACAACGTTATCCCACTGCGCCCGACCATTCACCATTCGTTAAAATTATCTATCTACCAATCTTTAACATAATAATTGTTTACTCATTTCATTTCCGTATAATATTACTAACAGTATATAAACAACTTAAATTGCATATTATAATTAACTTTAAAAGTGTTTAAACGAGCTTTAGACGGGCCCAAATCGTGTACATAATGACAAAAGTTTAGATCAAATTTGATTTTAGTATCATAATGAATGTTCAGGATGGCATCGATTTACTGTCCCAACTTTAATATTGCTTGAATCAAACTTTTATTAATGGAAGGGTGAAGCTTAATATTACAATATTCTGTAATTTTGATTCTAAGAATGTTTTTAATTATTAAAATTTGCTATAATAAGTTGTTGTCGGAAATAACGTTTTGTGGACTGTTAGGACTTGCTCAATACTATTTACAATTATATAGTGTGTTAAACCAAAAATCTCATTATTTATCGTCCCCGTAGATATTTTGATATATTTTTTCATAATCCCATACTTGAATTATTTTTTTTATAAATATTTAATATTAGTATTATACTTTTTTTTATTTAGATGTTTTGATTTTTTTTTTAATTATTTCATCAACTACTTTTATATATATAGCCTCGAGGCTATATATTAGAATATTTTAAATTTTCAATATATTATAGTAACACAAATTTTCAGTATCTGTTAAATACGTGCATATATATAACATTGTACAATTGAGAGGGACTAAAAGAAAGTGTGCAAAATGTATTATATAAGAGGAGGATCGTCGGACGTCCGAGCGCACTCGCCGGTCAAGTGGTCTCACCGCCGTGCTCGGTCTTGGTGGCGTAGGTGTAGACGGCGGAGGCGCTGCCCGCGTCGTTGGTGGCGGTGACGCGCAGCTGGTACCAGGCGGCGGGCAGCAGCGCGCCCAGCGCGTACGACGCGTACGACGCGCGCCGCTCCACGTAGCCCCAGCCCACACTCGTGTCCGGTGTCTAGACGACCAAACTCACTTTTTGGATATTTTTTTAACTTCGTCATTCGAGGTCGTTGCGGTTGTGGGTTCGATTCTGACTTGAAGAAATGGTTATATTTATAATTTATTTTTAAGTTTCCACTGTGATAAGACGAATTGTTGAGTTTGCCGTCCAAGTGATTTCCCAGCACCAAACAAAACCACCCAACACACAACGTCTATGTTCGGGTAGAAAGCAGCCAACGGATTATTTTGACACGACACTGTCTTTGACTAACCTGCTATGTGGGATAATCAGACATTATAAATGCATAACTTCTTTAAACTCCAATTATCCATAAAATTATCCATAAAAGTAATACTCTTTAATAAAATCAATTTTATCACTTTCGGGAGCAAAGTAACAAGTGTCAAGACACTCCGTACTTCGCTTTCCACCATGTTCAAGATATTGCGTGTTAGGTGGTGGAACTCAACGTCGCTCTTTGTCTTTGTCTTTTTGTCTCCTGAGCGAGGAAATGAAAATAATTTAAATATAATCACTCCCCCGAGTGGGGATCGAACCCACAAACGATCGTGTTTACGGTCAGACGCTGTCACACCAGCCTCAAATTTATTTTTACATAGAATTTGAGTTATAAGACATATTCATATACACAAAATTCGCTGCCAACTAAAATAGTTTTATATATGACTATTCTGTCTTTACATACATATAAATTCTGGTACCATCGAAATTAAAAAAACGTAATAATAAAGTTTTCCTAACAATAAAAAAAGCATTTAGATCAAAAATATTTCTTTAAAAAAAGTTTATCAACTCACCGCCATATTCTCAGAATGATGCCAGAAGCTGGTCCCCAACAGGCGGTACTCCACGTCCCACTTGGTGACGTCACAGCCGCCGTCGTCCCACCCGCTCAGCTGGATGTAGATGTGCGTGGCGTTACTCCACAGCCAGTCCGTGCTCAGCGGGGATATCGGGGCTACGCGTGTTGTATTAAAAGATTTTTAAGCAATTCACTTATTTAATTATTAATATGTAAAGATATAAGTAGTGTCACGCTTTATCATAGCAAGGTAAGAGAAAAGTCTTCATACACTCCGTTGACTCATAAAATTACGTTCAATAAAATTCAATTTTACTATAAATATGCACAAAGGGTTCGTTTTAGCATTAAAAAATGCATTTTATTACTTGAATTCGATCATGTTGCTTATGAATTCTTTATATTGTAATTTCACAGACTTTCTTGTAACACAAGATAATCAGAGAGCTAAATTTAAACATTGAAGGTTGTGTGACGGAGTGTTAAATTCCGTTCACTCTGTAAGACTTTACATTAGAGAAGAAAAATTAGTATAACACAATTATAATCATTGTTTCTTAAAAGAATTGAACCCACTACCTCCGCCGAGCGTCATGACGTCGGCGTGCGCGGGCGCGGACGTGCCCACGCTGTCGGTGGCGGTCACGCGCACGGAGTACTTGGTGCCGCAGCGCAGCCCCGCCAGCGAGTGCCGCTGCACGCCGCCCGCGCGCGCCTCGCGCGCCGCCCACGCCTCCTGCCACGGCCCGTCCTCCTCCTTCCACGTTAGATTGTAGCCTGTGGAGGTCTTAGTGTCAAACTTTTGGACTTATAAGTAACATTATAGATGAGTGTACTCCAATAAAATACAACTATAAATAAATTATGGTTAAAATAATATTTTATTTATTTATTTAAACCTAGTGATGCCACACTACATTATTTTCTCCATAGATTTTGTGAGATACTGTGTCCTTAATGAAGCAAACCTACAAAAAATTATTTAAACAGCTTAAAACACCTAAAAATATGTTATAGACATAAGTAAGTAAGTGGTATTGAAATCCATAACCACTGAGTTCATTAAAAAAGTAATAACTCTGTAATAGATCAATTTACATGTAAGTTATGTAAAAAAAATAATATTTGGACTATTTGTACATGTTACAGAAATGAAGTCTTTATATTTTTTGTTTATTTGTCCTATTCTTTGTCGTCTGTGTACAATAATCTTGGAAAGCTATTTAAATGCAATTTTCACATTATCTTGACTTTAAGTGTTCGATTTATTTCAACTACTTGATAAATAAGAAAGTTATATCTATTTAAAGTATGATTTTCGAAAATATTCTAGCGAGGGTTAAGACCAAGTAAATAAAGTTGCGGCCATTCACTAGTAATTATATTTTTTATTTCATTTTTTCACTCTGTTAACATAAAACTAAGCGTTATCTAACTATATAAGAAAAGCGTGAAATTATATTTAGTTGTAACATACAGAAATATATAATTTCTGAGTGTGTATAGTTGCATATCTAACGCGGCACAAGTGTCACTAAGTGTATCAAACTTATAGTGCAAGCTGTTAGAGCATTAGCATGCAAATGGCTTAGCTTTGGATCTCGTCCAATAGTCTTAGCGTTAAACAAACTTGATTTAAGTCTATATTGGCTTTTCTTGGTGAAATTTATAGACTTAGTAAGATTATGGTTACTTTTTCTCTTTTATCTCGACATTTGTTAATTTAAACAATATTAATTATAATTACATTTAAATTCAAGAAAAAGACAATTTTTTTAAAAAATATATGAAATGCACCCTATATATAATATAATACACCCTATTAATATATAAATTATTAATATGAACAAATAACTCTTTTAAATATTATAATTATTTAAATCCTGTTGTCAAATTTTCAATGTGCTAGCATAATTTACTTATATAAATAAGTTATCGTACTTATATAAATAAGTAACCTAGTAGTAGATCGTAGAAGTTATATTTGAAAGGAAATCATTTGAATAATAATATGATTAGAAAACACCTCCCCCCTCCCCATTTAACTATGATTTGCCTTCCTTTGTTCGATGCCTATATACTTAATGACTTTCGAAAAGTCGTAGTTATGTTCAGAGCATCCTATTTTTTTAATCCTGATATTATTGTTATTCGTATTTCAATATATTTAAGTTATAAGTTTTAATAAGTATCAAGTAGTAAAGTAAAATAACAAAAAGGATTGTCTTGAAACTACACATACTTTACGCAAAATGGAACATCCCTTATAAGATAAAATCACTGAGAGTTAGTTCAATATTAAGAGCACACGTGGTTGACGGATTATCAATAATACCTACAAAGAATTGAAATATTGATGGTGTATAGTTTTGTTGATAAAATTAAACCTGTTTTCAAATAAGTACACTAAGTTATAGTTATTTAGAAAATGTAAAAATATGATAATATACTAGTTAGTGCTTGGATGGTTTCAATGAGTTCAATTATTTTACAGCTTCACTCTTTTATCTCAATTTTACTATAAGAGATAAAACGTAAAATTGCAAAAAAAGAACCGTGTTTACTTTTGATCATACGTGTATTATATATTAACAGCTTTATGCTTTATACCACAAAGCAGGAACAGTCAGAGTCAGAGATAACCTACCTAGAGTCAAGACACTCTTACAAATGAAAATAAACTTTAAATATGATCATTTCGATTCCCAATCAAGGGACCGATCGGAAATCGAACCTACGTGAAACTTTATCCCGTTTACGGTCAGACACTGTTCCACTGCACGACGATGCTCTCTCTACTACTTGATGTTTGTAACTGTTCTCTTAACCTACTTAGGTGAAATAGAAATACTAAAAATATTAAAATAAACTCACTAATTCCATACGCCATAGATTCGTTTGCAGTTTTCACTTCATCCCATTCCACTACAATTGAATCCTTATAGGGCGTTGTTCGTAAGCTAGGCGGGTCCGGTAATGGTAAAACTTTTACCGAATATACAACTGAGTCTGATCCGTAGAGGTTTTTCGCTAAGCACGTGTAGTTACCGCTTAGTGATTGATCTATACCTATAGAAAATATATAAAATAACAATTTTATTAAAATAATAATTTGCTAAGGATGTAAACAAATATTGAAGAATAACTTAACTATTAAAAATTCATTTTAATAATCGGTTTATATTATTATTATTTTTAGTTTCACACATTTATCTCCCTTAGTAGTGCATAAACAGGAAGAACCTAGTGTCAAAACACTCCGTACTCCGCTTTCCGCCTAATTCGAGACAATGCGTGTTGAATGGCGGAACTCAACGCAAGGCTTCGTCATACCAGAACAAGAAAATAAAAATAAATAAAAATATAATCATTCATCAAGTGAAAATCGAACCCACGACCGATCGCGTTTACAGTCATGCGCCACTACCGGCCTCTGTACAATATTTATATATTGAAATATAAAATAAACTTAAAGCACCATAGATATTACAATATTCCAAAATTATAATTTTCTTAGCACAACTCTAGTACTATTGTATGCAATTTGCTTGAAACCATATGAAATAGACCAATAAGTGTATTATGCATTTTTCAAAAACTAAATTCTTTGCTTAAAATTAATAAATAAATTACAATCATAATATTATCAAGTTTTTATTATCAGTGTTTTATATAAAACCAAATTTAAATATAATCTTTTGCGTACAAAATAATAAATATACTGTATACTTCAGCAGTAGATCTCATTTCAAAAGGAAATTAAAAAGAACTCGTTTCTACTTCATTTTATGTCAAGTTGCTCTTAAGCTCCTTACGTTAATTGAAGGATAAGTTGCCGGGATAAAGTTTAAGCGATTAGATGTTATATATTTATTAAAAATCAAAAAATGTAATTTCTTATACTTTTTTTTCTAGAAAATACATAGTTGGCGTAGTATCTTCATCTTCTTAGTGAGTACGAGTTCAATTCCTGACAGTTGGCCAAAAATATATTCAAATGGCGATAAAAAAAATATTAAAAAAATCAATATCTTAAGATTACATTTTAAATAAATATATTTAAGTATTTGAAAATATTTTTGAAGAAACGTAAAAAAATTGAGCACAGTGGGATTCAAATCGTTCTACAGCCAAATGCGTTGAAATTTTTAGACGTTTGTTGTAACTTGCTTATGTTGTCAGCAACACGTAAACGGAAACAATTTCAAAGGACGGACGGTTTCAAAAAGGTGTGGATTCGAATCCCACTGCATTCAAATTTTCTTATGTTTTTTCAAAAATCTTTTCTTGGATAAATAGTTAAATATTTTAATATTATTATTTTTTAATAATAATTCAAATAATATTAAGAAGCCAACATGTTTATTTATTTTAACGTCCATTAATTTACTATAATTTCACACATATTAACAAAAAATCAATAATATTTTTATTATTAATTATAATACTTACTTTTAATCAAAAGACTATCATCCTTGTTCCTAGTAAACCGCGGATGGTGGGTTATGATGTTATGGTTGTGATACCAAACAGTGCGTGGCGGCGGCGAGCCCACACTCCTGCAGGCGAGGAGCAACGCTCTGCGCACTGCTATTACCACGTCCCCACCGAGGGACCACACTCCCGCTACCACTGATTTGAAATTTAATATATTTATTATATTCTATTTTTTTTTAAATTTAATATATAAATTAAAAATCTGCATTTTCTCTATTAACAAGAAATACATTATTTTTGCGTTTGCCTTAATGGGACTGAATAAAATAATGAATGAATGAATGAGCGGTTTCCAAGAGATTAACTTTAATTTAGCTTATATGGAAATCAACTTTCCTTTTTAATCATCCAAAGGTAGTAGAAGCGAATTTTCAAAACTAGTTTAAAACACTCAGTTCTCAGTCCACATTACGTTAAATGTACACAAGTTTGTATTATTATAAAAACTTTGAAGAAAGAAATGGCTAAAACAACATTTTTGTAAGTATGAACATGTTTGTGATAATGAATTTAGTTTCATTTATCGACGCTTAGTAGCTAGTTTACAAAAAAATGTATTATGTGGAATTTAAGTAGGGAGATGGATCTTTTCAATTGTAACATTTTTTTTAATTTTTAGCTTCACGCTTTTATCCCACATAGTAGGATAGACGGGAAATATCTAATGTCAAGACACACCGTAATCCGTCTTCCGTCGAATTTCAGACATTGCGTGTTGAGTGGCAGAACTCAACGCCGTGCTTCGTTTTACCAGAGCAAGAAAATGAAAATATTTTCAATATAATCACTCTCATGAGTGGGAATTGAACCCACAACCGATCGCGTTTACAGTCAGACCCTGTCCCACTGAACTTAAGAAGGAATTTATATTTATTATTTTTTATTATATACTCTTTATCTTTTATTCTTATTTTATACTTGTGTCTATTATTTATGTTTCAGTGAAAAATATAAAATTATCCTTAAACTAATGCTTGTAAATGCATATATTATTCTATTTTTTGCAGAGAGAACCTATTGTCTATACACTACGTGAAGACGTTCTAAAATTTCCACCTGAATTTGAGCCAATGTGTGTTAAGGTGAGGAGCTCAACGCCTCGCTTTGTCTTACCAGAGCGAACGATAAGCTTGCGAGTGTGAATCGAACCTAGAATCAATCATGCTTAAAGCCAAATTATTCTACTGCGCCACAATGGTTTCAATATGTTATACATATATAT
This sequence comes from Dryadula phaetusa, assembly GCA_032432895.1. Classification (NCBI taxonomy): domain Eukaryota; kingdom Metazoa; phylum Arthropoda; class Insecta; order Lepidoptera; family Nymphalidae; genus Dryadula; species Dryadula phaetusa. The sequence continues at coordinate 6,249,887 of JAOYRS010000068.1, read as the reverse complement.
TGATCCCCTCTCACCTCTCTGAGAAGGAGTCCCAGTCACTCTCCGCGTCTCGGGGCCCTCCCCCACGGCGGTGCTGGCGGTCACCCACACGTCGTACTGGCGCCCCTCGTACAAACCCTTCAGTTCTAGACTTTGCGTTTGTTCATACGGCTCCGTGTCCGACTCTATGTCTATGCGGTGGATTTGAGGGCCGTCGTTGCTGGTTTTGAAACGGAATTAAATTGAATTTATCTATATAAATACTCTATAAAATAAATATTATATTATATTTATATATATTAAAAGATTGCATTATTTATATACAGGACCTAGTGTCAAGAAATTCCGTATTTTGCTTTTCACCGAATTCAAGTTATTGCGTGTTGAGTGGTGGAACTCAATGCCGTGGTTTATCTTAAAGACAAAAGGAGGAAGTGAAAGTAATTTAAATATACTCACTGTCCTGAGTGGGAATCGAACCCACAACCGATCGCGTTTACAGTCAGACGCTGTGCCACTGCTGCTTGGTAAATGATTCCTTATAAAAAATATTATTTATTGAATTCTTCAGTGTAAGCAAAAGAAATATGTAATAACATAATCTATTTTATACTAGCAATAAAAATCAATTGCATATGAGGGATTATGAGATTATTAACCTGTTGCATTTTATGGGACCAGATCTAATATAGAGCTTAGCTAAGCAGTTATTTGATATTTGGCGCTACTACTAGTGCTGCCGTTGAGTATGTATAAATTGGTCACCATAGCAACGTGTTTACAAAAGTGAATATGAAATAAGTGATAATGCGCGTAAATTTATTTTTATTAATATAATTTTTATTTTTAATGCATTGTTATGAAAAAGACTGACTAACTAAACTGAAATTTATATTTGTCCGTCTGCATTCTCTTCTTATGCAAGGGGTCAAAGAAATTTCTTTGATGTAATTAATAAATAGGTAAAATGAGTATTATTATACAATAAATACTTTAAAAGTATTATGTTAGAGTTTTACATAGTTTCAAAGATTTTCTAGATGACAAAATTATTTAAAAATTTTCATATAAAATTACAAATTTCAATCAAACCCACAAATTCTATCATTTAAATGAGCAAAAACAGCCAAATTTGTTTCAAATTAAAGCGTTGAAAATCGGACACATTGTACGTACACGTGTGGAAATAATGTGACCCCCAGTGGATATGGTGCGTGTAATTTAGCTTTTTAAGGGACATGACGTAAGTAAAGCTAAAAATATCATAGGATGACTATGATTTTTTTAGCTTTACGCTTTTATCCTGCATAGCAGGGGAGACAGAAAGTGCCTAGTGTCAAGACACTCCGAACTTAGCTTTCGTTGAATTCGAGAAATTGATATATGTATTTAATGATAAGCATTACTATATATCATTTTTACGAAAATCTTTTGTCTAAAATAAACCTACTACCATCGTGGCAACTTGAATATTGCTACGCTACATTAGTACCCACCTGACCTTATTCCTTAAAAGATGTTTTAAATAAAATGTTAATGAACAAACTTGGCAGCTAGAATTAGACGTGCTCTAGCATTTACATAAATAAACGCTTTAAATTTTGCGTCGTAATTACTCAGTACTTACGCACTCAAATTGACTTGAGTTTAGATGATTATTTATGATTTTTATGAATTTCACATAAAAAGACCATTTTAATATTTTTTTTAATACAAAATTTCTTAAATACAAAAGTTCTTCTCCCGCTTAGCGGGGAATCAAGAAATACCTAGTGCCAAGACCCTCCGCTTTGTGCCGAATTCAAGATAATGCGTCTCTACACGCATACGCATGCCGAAACTCAATATTTTGTCTAACCAGAGCTAGGAAATGAAAATTATTTAAAATTAGTCAGTCCCCCGAGTGGGAATCGAATGCACAACCATTTACAATGCATTTACAGTCAGACGATGTCCCACATTGCGCCAAGACTGGCCTCAATTTTTTAATCAAAATTTAATTAATTGACAGTTTTTTTAATCAAAAGTAGTTATTTATTACTTGTCATTTTATAAAACAAGATTTTAAACTCAAAAAAATATAATCAAAACAGCCTATCTCGTCCATTGCTTTCTATCAACATCTATACATTTTATTTTTGGTGACATCTAAAACGTTATAGTAAACAATGGTATCCATATTTTATACAGTTTCATGATGTTTTATTTAAAATAAATAGAGAAAACCTAGTGTCAAAACGTCCGTTCTAGTAATTCCGATGCGTTCAGTTACGGAACAAACGCCGCATATAATATAATAAATTAAAATGGAAATACTCACCTGGCAGTAGGCTTGCAATACACAGTGTAATGCAAAAGCTTTCCATTGCGCTGTTTCGGTCTCTTCCAACTAACAAGTAACGCGGACGATGATTGCGATAGCAATTTAATTTCCGCTGGTGCGTCTGGTACTACATATGGGAAGATATTGATATTTTTTGTTATTTATATAGCAATAATGGGCTTTAAACTACATAAATATATATGCCCATTATAATATAAAGCCCATTATTGCTATATAAATTCTAATTCAACTTAATAATTTTAGCTGGAGTTCATAAGCTATCCTATGCTTAGACAATATATTATAATATGAGTATTTTATTTTAGATTCACGAATCATCTGAATATAGTAAGTTATATAGATAACCTACCGCTGATTCCATTTATTCTATAAATAAAAATGTTTTAAAAATGTCGCACCTCGTTATTACACTGCACCACACTAAAAGAACACACACTAACAGTGTGCGTGCATCCGTAAGAAATAATAAACATATAAATTATTAAAATAATAAATAATAAAAATTAATTTAGTTATTCTGAGAACAAAATAAAATATAAAATAATAGTATTTGATATGTAAACAGCATAAAATACATAAAACTTTCATCATTTACAAAAAAATCATAATTATAACAATAAAATCTAACAAAGCTTACCGTCCTGTAGCGTTGAACAAACAATGGGAAATGAATACGGTCCAGTCCCGTAGTTGGAGAAACCGGCCACTTTGACTGTGTAATTAGTATACTTTATAAGTCCTTGTAATCTCGATTCGGTAACAAGTGATGTTGAGTTTTGCCACTGACGACCTAGAATTGTTATTTTATTATAATATATTGAAATTGTAAACGAATCTATTTTAAACGGAATATTCGCATATATTTTGGTAATCGAAAATACACTTTTTGAAACCTTATGTTTGCATTAATTTATACTATACTCAATTAATACTTATAAACTTTTTTATATAAAATTTCATAACAAATGTCAACGTTTGTATGTAGTTATAAGAGTACATTTTCGCGGCATTAGAAATTATAGGTTATAAGCTCGTCAGTAATGAATTTTACATCGTTCTCTTATATTTTTAAAATAGAAATAAATATTTATAGAAATAAATATAAAATAATAAATAGAATCCATAGCTTAATAGATCATATTAAAAAAATGCATTTGGTACTAACAGGACTTTGTTATGGAATATATTTTTAAATACAGACTGCATTTAAAAATATATATATTAAACACTTAATTCAAATTAAATATATTATACTACTTTTATTATATATACTATTATAATCTAATTTAATTATTTAATTTAGTTTTTTATATATTTACTTAATTTATTATTACAACATTACGTTGCATTTTCAAGCTCAATTGTTTATTTTCAATTTCCCGCCATTCCCGCTCGACCATAGACTAAAAAATAAGCCGTTGCCCATAGATACAAAATGTCTCGAATATCTATTCAACGCATAATAAAATATAAGCTATACGCTAAGAGTGATCAATTTTAAATCATTCTTCTACTTATTAAAAATGGACTATAATATGTAGATAAAATTAAAAAATGGCATTTGGCATTAGCAGGACTTGCACTAGCTCTCGGTAATAAGCACATAAACACACAAATTATTTACACCATTGAAAATTAATTTAATTATTAAATTTAGTTTTTTTATATATTTACTTTCATTATTATTTAATTACCAAGGGAAGTACGGAGTGTCTTGGCACTAGGTACTTTCCGTCTACCCTGCTACGCGAGATAAAAGCGTAAAGCTAAAAAAGAATATTTTATGACGCAATAGTTTTCAACTTCTCGCCATTACGGTCGATCACAGTTTTCCAGTAAAATTGTTAACGACGTACAGACGTATGGTCCATATCTTATATTTGATAATTTTTTTACTGTATAATTAAAACACTATAAATGAATAAATATACAAATTAATTGAAAAATTGTGTCATTTTTACTATATTTGCATAAATATGAATGCTTTTTAAAAACCAACCAAACTTTACTGTTTGTAATTTATTTGATAAACATTTATTTTTATTATTTTTTTACATTTTCATAACTTAAAACTTGGCTTATAAAAGCTACAGAGCATAGAGTTTCTTGTAATTTTGTTATACTCTCTCTCTGTCTATCACTTTGTGTTATACTGAGTGACGGAACAAAAGATCTCGATTCGTCTTACCAGAGTGGTAAAATGTAAATAATTCAAATATATAAGAATGTAATCCACAATCAAGCGCATTTATAATCAAACGCTGCGCCACTGCGCCACGATGGTCTCTGCTCTTTGGTTTTATAACATGTAATATTACATTAATAAATATTTTGTTTGCTTAATCCCGCATAGCAGGGTAGAGACAGGGTATAGTCAGAGACAACCTAGTGTTAAGACACTGCATTGCCTCTTCTCGTCCGATATCGATATATTGATTGCATGCTGGGTGGCGAACTCATTCCTTCGAAGAATCAAACACACAACCAATCATGCTTAAAGTCAGACGCTGTAGAATGGCCTCAATATCAATACAGCTTACAATAAAGCTAAACAAGTAAATAAACATAACGGAACACACCTTGAGCAGCATACAAAACGGAATACCCAATAAGCGCGCCGGCCTGCTTGTGCGGCGGGATCGGCTGCCAGCTCACGCGCAGCGCGCTCGACGTCACGCCGCCGCACTCCACCGACGTGGGGCCTTCCTCCGGGGCTGCTTGACGGAGCGCATTTGTACATTATGTGTAAAGTACGCGTTGCTTTAGCAACGGGCTTATAACTTTATATACACGTATGTTAAATATATAGTGGTGAGTTTAATTTAATTTCATTGAATGTAAGCACTACTAATGTATTAATAGCACCCGATTTAATTATTTACTAGAAAATTCTATGCAGATGAAACAAAGCAGACGTAGGACTTAAGTCGATTTATAAGTTTTATAACGTCCTATCGAAATTATTGGTGATAACTACTAATAATGTCAGTAAAATATCTCTTTTTATTATTCTCTCAACAAATCTTTTAATTATTTAGTTATACTCGCAAACGCAAGAACTATTGTAGCTCACAAATAGTTACGTTAGGTCGTAAGTATAAGTCTCTCAAAACTAAACTTTACGTCAGATGCAAGAGTGAAAACTATATATACGGAAGTTATTTGCCAGGGACTGCAACTAATAAGTCTAATTTAAATTTGATATTAATAGCAAACTAATTGACTACATATTATTTTATATACCTTATATTCTTCATATGAGATAGTAGTAAGTATATATAATAAATGTACATGTAAATAAATAGGAAAAACAATGTCTATACTATGAAAAAAATATATATTTTTGCTATTAATATTACAACAATATTAAACAAAATTATATCCTAAAATCCCCATAAAAGCTTTAAAGTTAAGCCGAAAGCTTTTAACGCGAAGCTTAAATAAAAATACAATAAAATTAACTTCCTAAGTATAACTGTTGAAACATAAATTGCACTTGTGAGAATGCTAAGAGAAATTCAAATTAAAATGGCGAAGCAATTCTAAGAACAATAACAAAGATGTAAAATGAAGTTAGTTAAGCCTAATTTGGAAATACGATAAAAGTTCCTTTTGAGGAAAAATCTCAGCTTTCAGTTGAAATCGTCATGTAAAGGAAAATTGTTTTTTCATTTGTTGGTACGTCTGATATTTTTTTATACATATGTTATTTTAAAAATTGATCATTTCTATGTTATTTTTCTAGAAAATGTAAATCGTTAGACACAATTTTAGGAAGACAAAGATTATGGATTTCTCGATTATGTGGTTTTTTTTTTAATATTATTCATTATTTTCATTATTCATTAGTATTCATTTTTTAAATGGTTCTGTTTTTCCATTTCGTTGACATATTTCACAGAATATGACATATTTCACAGAATATATGCTTTACGATTACGTTGCAAGATCGATCTCTCCGTCTCACCGTTTCAAATAAGTCTAGGTAAATAAGAATGAAACGTCATATTTTACCTAACTTGACCCTGATTAAAAAAAGTTCAAAACGAATATTGACATCAATTTAGCCTAAAAAATGTTCTGAGTCAAAAACAGTTGATAAAAAATAAATAATTTTCAACTACCGAACAATTAGTGCCCTATTTGTCATCACTATTGTTAATAGACATTTTAATTAGTAAGTATTCACAAAAAAACATTCGATTAAAATATTTACAAAAGGCTTTAAATCCATAAATAAAATATTGAAATGCACTTAAAAAGCTTTTTGGAAATCGCTCACATTTCCACTTCGATCGTAAAATTTTTAAATAACAAATATACGATACTTTTGATAAATAATGTGAAAGGCGCTACTTGTTTTAAATCACGATAAAGTCACTTTATATGAATTATATTTCGAATAAAAATAAAGTAGTAAGTCTTTAATCCTACTTGCATTATAAATCAGACATTTCATTTCTACCCGAAGTCAAGACTTTGTTTGTTGTTGGCGTAAACTAATGTAATTTCTTCCGAGTGGCCATGAGAACCCACGCCCAGTCGCGTTCACAGTCGGACGTTATCTCACAAGACACGATGACCACATCATAAATACGAAAATTTGTAACTCTACCGCGCAAAACCTACTAATCTATTTTGTACTAAAACTGAAACTCTACATTAATATAGCTTACTATATGTGAAGAGTAATTTCACAATAATGACGAACTATCTAGTTTTCTATAAAAAAATAATATTAAGCCTACATAGTATGGAACCTAAATAAATGAAAATTATTTTCTCTTCCTCGCTATGGTAAGTCAAAGTGCGGCGTTGAGTTCCACCACTCAACACGCAATGCCTTGACTTCAGTGGAAAGCAAAGTACTGAGTGTCTTGACACTAGGTACTTTCTGTCAGCCCTACTATGCGGGATAAAAAGCATGAAGTATGGAACCATGTAGTTGGTAATATTAGGCATTAAGTCTTTCAACGTCCAAACATATTTTTCTTTATTCTGGTGATATTATAACTTAGTTAAATATTTTTAAAATGTTATTCCACATTGGATTTAAAAAATATTTTTGAAAAACATAAAAATTTGAACGCAGTGGGATTCGAACCCGAGCATCTTGGAACCGTCCAAGCGCTCTGACCGTTAGACCATGCGTTCTACTACCGGCTGCGTCGAAATTCTTATACGTTTGTAAGAGGCGCGGTTCGAATGCCGCTGCATTCCAATTTATACACGTTTTTTTTTCAAAAATGCTGTTATAACTTACACTTTATATTACTTTCACTCACAAAATAAAGATAACAATGATTTCGGAAACTGCTCATTACATCATAATATGGGAATTATTGAAAAAAAGCAGCGAATTATACGATAGTAATCTATCTAACGACTCACTACATATACGTGAACACAAAACTTTCGACTCTTTATTTGTAAAAATTATGTAGACAAATGTGACTTAAAATTTTGATGTAGGTAAATTTTATATGAAGAACATTGTGAAAATCTTGTATAAAGAAAGCCAATATTTTTTAGCTTCACGCTTTTATCGCACATATCTGGGTAAACAAAGGCACTAGTTAGTGCCAAGACACTCCGTAATTCGCTTTCTGCCTTATTTAAAAAATTCCTTTTCAAGTGGCGAAATTTAATACCGCGTTTTGTTGTGCCAAAGCGAGGAAACGAAAATAATTTAAATATAATGATTATATTATCTTCCGACTAGGAATCGAACCCACAACCGATCGCATTTACAGTCAGCCGCTATCTAACCACGACCGCCGCCGTTATAATTTATAAAAATATATTAGACGTAGAATCATTTGTTAGAAATACTCTTTTAAATAAAGCGTATAAAATTAAATATATAAATAATTACTTGCATATATACTTATAATCGTATATGAATAATAAATAATATATTACCTCCTTCTCTGGTATCTTGAAACAATGGAATAGAGAACGGTCCATTCCCAGCACTGTTGAAAGCGGCGATGGATACTGAATACCTAATAATACAATAAAATATTGTTATAATAATATGATTTTTTTTATTTATTAAAGCACAATAAACAATATTTTTTTGAAAAATGTATTAAAATTTGATCACAACGGGATTCGAACCCTCGACCTCCTTGAAACCAGCCTAGCGCTTTTACCGCAAAGCCATTTGTTGTCATCCGGCTATGTCCAAATTGTTATATAACTATTGAAAATCATTTTGGTTGTTTGCATCTCTGCGGATGCGCTAAATTTTAATAGGATTTTAAATACATTTTCTAATAATAAATGCAACCAAGAAGAACACTTTAAAAATAGTAAAATAATATGTGTACAACGTTTAGTACAATATTGATACAAGAACTAAAGGTATTTGAGTAAGTATAATTATTTTACAAGATATAATTCATTTTTTTTATTATAAAAGCTGAATAATGAATTTCTATTTATTAATTAAAAACAATAAGACATTCGCGAATGTATTTAATACGTACATATTTAAAACAAACTTACCGCACTCCCTTCAAAAGGCCGGTGATTACAGTTTCTTGTTTTGAATATAATGATGAAGTTTTGATGACTTTGTCATTTGTTTCTTGATTTTCTAGAAATTATATATATTCTTAATGGAAAGTATGGAAACAATTAAGTTATGGACATGTACGACGTAATTGTGCATTTAGTATTCAATTATACCAGTAAGAAAAGCCTTCTTATACTGTTTTTATTAGTTTATATATCTCCTACACAATGAAAAATCTTCAGTGTGATCTGACCCACTTTTGAAGTTTTATTTTGAAAATTTGCACATGTGTCCGGTGATAATATAATATTTCTATAGTATATTCCCGATATGCTCGCCAGATTAAACAGGATAGTGATTCAACTTTGAAGTATGGGTTATAATTGTTTTTTAAATTATTTTGTGATTATTTATTATACAAATTTAAATTTACTCTATATGAGAATTTGATAATGTATCCAAAATTGTATAATATAATATAATGAGCAAAATTTTATAATTTAAGGTAGATGAAGCCAAGGTGAGTGGTACGAGAGGTCGAGGGAGACCTCGGTTGACCTTCGAAAACACAGTATCGAAGATACTGGAGGAAGGTCACGTAAAAAGTATGAGGAACCTCCGAAGGGCATGCATGAAGAGGATAATGACGTGGACGAGGCGAAAGAGGTATGCAGGCAGCGTTTGGCGCTCCGAACTCTCTGACTACCCCGCCAGGGATAAAGCGTGAAGCTAAATAATAAATAAATAAAAAATAAATAAGATAGTATAATACCATAGGCGGAATATATCCAAAATTGGTGTTTAATACGAAAACTATGTAATTCGTCATTGTATTCTGTTTTTTATTTTATTTTTTATTTAAATTCAAAATTTGATATTTTTCTTAAAAAAGATATTATATCTAAAGTAACATCAATACATTTACTTTAAGAACTGATTTATAAGTGCACTATTCTTTTCAATTGTATTATATATATATATATATATATATATATATATATATATATATATATATACATATATATAAAAAAAACTAAAAATATATATTAAATTTACTTTTTTTGATGATGCATTTAAAGATAATACATTTAGTTTTAGGATTTCAAATTGTATCTCGCCTTTTTTTTATGTAATAAATAAATTTTGTTGTTTTATTTTAATTATCACTGGCGGATTTAACTAAATAAATACTATTTTCAGGTGTCTGTTGCAGTTACCACAGACTTATTATATGTCCGTGTCTTTTTTTTTTGAGATTATTATTTTATTAATATTTTTAATCTTTTCATGAAACATTGCCTGATGTTCTGACTCAGTTTCAGATACAAAGAATTTGCTATTTATGTTTTCTTCTATTTTTTCTTTAGTAAATAAGCTATTGATTAATAAAGGGAAAAAGATAAATTTATCACTAAATTCCCTTGGCCTAATAACCAAAACTTAAAATAAATAAGGAAAAAAACAACATAAATATAATTAAACTAGAACAAGTCTTATAAAAGGAAGAGGGTTGAAAGAAAATAAAATTATTACCAACCCTTCTCCACTTATATGGAGTGGATCTCGAGTGGTAATATAAGTTCATTTGTTTGCCTCACGATCTTTGTTTTAGCTTTACTCATTCAATGAACCTTTACAGCTTAGATTTTGATATATATTTTTTTATCACTTCACCCTTTTATCCCGCATAGCAGGGTAGACAGGTTGTACCTAGTGTCAAGACACTTTAAACCGAATTCGAGACATTGCGTGTTGAGTGTTGGAATTCAACGCCGTACTTGGTCTTACGAGAGCTCCTCGCTCTGGTGAAAAAGTGAAAATAATTTTAAATATGATTATATTTAAAATTATTTTTACTCCCGCTTAAACGCATAAACGCTTATATTATTACATAACTTACTAATGACTTAGTCAACATCGACGCAAGTAAGCGATTTTGTTAATTTTGAAACAGACGAGATTTTGTATATCGTAAGAATTTCGATTTTTGGTATCGTAAATTTGTCTCACAGAGGGTAAAATTAAGAAGTATTGAGCAAAAAAACATATATTCGAGATACAACCCAATTGATTTCTTGCCAAATCAAAACTTAAAATGAAAACCTTCAACAAACAATTAAAATGAAACATATTTATTATAACAATAAATAAATACAGATAAATTTTAAATTAAATACCATAATTACCTTGCAAACCGTTAATCTGTGGAATAGCTCTTAGTCGGTATCCCAATATGATTCCATTATGCGAGTCACTTGGCGGAGGCAGCCATCTCACTCGCAACTCTCCGGGTGACTCGGTTTGTTCTAGCTGTACTCCCAGAGGCGGGGAAGATGGCGCTACATTTGAAAATTTTGCATACATTTCTTTAAAGCTGTACTTATTTTATAAATAAATTTTGTATAGATTGATATATGATTTACGTCAATTATAACCGTGAAATCTAGATATTAATCGTGAATCCTGCGCTGTCTATTAGTTACTTAGTAACACAATATATATATATATATATATATATATATATATATATATATATATATATATATATATATATATATATATATATATATATATATATATATATATATATATATATTGTGTTACTAAGTAACTAATAGAGTATATATATATATATATATAAAAGCTTTCCCTCTTTACCTTTTATAGCAAGATAATCATAGAGAATCTAGTGTCAAGACATTCCGTTCAGTTCTTTCCAGCTGATATCCTGACATTATCTGTTGAATGGCAAAACTCAACACACTAATAAATGGAGAAAGATAATAGAAATTCCTCAAAGGCACAGTCGTATTGTCCAATGCCGTAAAATCTAACGAAATCACAAAAGTATAATAAACTTGCAATTATACCTATACCAAAGATAAGAAATCTACCAATGTAGATCCAAGTTTAAATATACACCCCACATTCCATATAATATATTCATATATTATTTTTAACGTGCCAAGCAATATAGATATATAGATATTGCAAACCGGATATGAGACAGTATCATGATGAGCATATCAATTGTTATGGCTTATCACTACAGTAACAATCAGATTGATGATAACAACTTGCCAATTGTCGATTATAACGCCTCTATTATGTATCTGGCTATACGGGTAATTATCTCAAATATAATATTGATGCCATTGATTAGTTTGCTTTATGAATTATAACTTATATTCAGTATGATGATTAAATAAATATTATATAAGTATTTAGCACTTAGATTCCAATAAAGGTAAGTACGGTACTGTTTAACAATTTTGTTTTATGTTATTCCTTAGAAACTATGAATCATTCATGTTTTTGCATTTGTTTTAACGTTAGCTAAAAATGTGGTATACTAAAAACTTATTGCAGTCAAAAATGTGGTAAAAATTATATTAAGAATGCTTTCATTTTCTGCTTTTTTTAAAATAAGGAGAGGATTTAGTTGTGATCATTTACCTGCTAACAAGCAGTGTGAACTTTTAAAAACATCAAAAGTGAAGTGAGTGATCTTTTACTATCATCTTCCGTAATATCCTGACAATTAAATATTAAATATTTTTTCAAGGCAAACGAGCGTGCGGGTCACGTGAAGGTAAGTGATCACTGCCACCCTCGGCCCCGTGTGACACCAGGGGAGCTACAGAAGGTCCAGGTCAAACAGTTCTCCAGAACACTCCCCGTGATATATGTGATAGAGAACACATAACGATGAAACGTTTCTACGCAACGTCAAAGTATCAAGCCTGTCACAGATAATTGGGTCCCCAACAATCCAACTGTCTTCACATAGAAAATTATATAGAAACTACACTGACAGGGCATTCTTATTCACATTTTATATGTTCTAAATAATAATTATTATAAAAAAACGCTTACTATGGTAGGGAAATCTGATAAATAATACGATTCGCCCATATTATTAAAATTTAGGCTAAATATAAGTAAAAATCAGTAAGTAATTTTGTTGCCGAAAAATAGAATCTGGGTTTTGACGTTGATATATGATTATTTCATATCAACTTCTATATATTACAAGAAACATTTCAGCCTTCCATATTTTATTCAGGGCAAAGAAAAAAATCTACTTTGCTCTACGATATTCCATCAATGTCATAAAGCAATAAAATCTCCTTTTTTTACCTTTATTTAATTTATTATCATTTCCCTGCTCTGACGAGACTAAGAGTGGCGTTGGGTTACGCCCCTGAACAAATGGTAATACAGATTTAGGTAAGAGGCGAAAAACAGATTACTAACATTAAGTTATACTTGATGTATTGAACCAAAACTTTAGTAAATAAATATTTATGAACTATTTTTATATATTTTTATTAATTATCAAATAGAATCTTTGTAAATATGATACATTTTAAAAAGGTTATGCTGTGATAATTTTTTTTAAGCTACGTGCGAAGTATGAATGTAAATATAGTGTCATTAACCTCCTTTTTCCGCTGATGCGGAACCTAACGCTGTGTTTTGTTTTATCATAGTGGAGATAAATATTAACATCATTAAAGTAATGATATATATGTATGTATAAGTAATGTTATTCAAACATCTCACCTTCTTCCATAGTACTAAATCTGATGGGCGTAGAATAAGCGCTGAGGTCCGCCTGGTTCCCTCCAGCCACTCGCACTGCATAACTAGTAGCTGGTTGTAAATCTTCTATATCGATGGAATGTCGGATTTCATCTAACCTATATATATTTAATAGTGAAATGAAATACGCTATTGGTCGCAGGTTCGATTTTGAGGTTCATTTTTGTATCGTACGTAGAAGTTTTGAATATTTAGTTATTTATTTTGTATGGGTAATAAGTAAATATGTTCCGTCCGGTGATGCCATGTCTTGTGTGAGTCGGTTGTCTTACAAGTCACAGTGGATACGTAAAACATATATAAAATTTGTATCACTTATAAATATTTTCCATATCCTATATATGTTATTCATAGATAACGTTATTTACATCATGTAAGTAAATACCAGAAGTCGGCCATATAAAATAAAAAATAATGAATGGTACCTAGTAACGTTGATAGTCCTCGCGGCCGCCCAGGCGAGCCGCTGCCCGTCGGCGAGCTGCACGCTGTAGTAGTGCGCGAGCGAGCGCGCCGCGTCGCGCCACGACACGCGCGCCGAGCGGCTGCGCGCCGCGTCCGCCGACACCGCGCTGGGCGGCAGCGGCGGCTCTGCGGACGTGTGTAGTACTTTCAAATAACCCATTGAATATATCAAACTCCGTAACGAATCATTAAGACTACGAGTATATCGATTTGGTAGTCGGGTATTTTAGCTTTACGCTTCCTGTGTAATCAGAGAGGATCAAATTTCAAGTCATTTCATACTTAACTTTTCACTGAGTTTACGATTCCATTTTTAATTTGTATTCACTTAAACTTTACTAATAAGTTGAGAAACTCAACACCACAATTAGCCATACTAAAGTATACAGATAAAAAAATTGAACATGATCCTTCCCCCTAGTGTCGAACCTACAACCAATTGAATTTACCAAACATCGGCTAAAAACATTCTTCTTGAAATAAAATATAAATAACATATTTTAACAACAATTCTATTATCAACTTACCCAATATAGTTAAATAGACGTTATACACATCAGCGCCGAAGGGATTCCCCGCCTTGCACTGATACAGCGCGCCGTCGCTAGTGTCAGTCTGTATCAACTCCAGTATACTCGCCATGCCCTCATCCGTTTTAGCTTCCGATAGTTTTACTCTAAAATTATTATAAATTTTAAAGGAACTTAGGAAATTATAAATTGGTTAAAATACTAATTTGGAAGCAGAAAACAATTTCTGTCAAATCTTCAATAATTTAAGCTCCTTATAAAGTTTACTTAAACAAAATGATTATACTTTATTATAGGAACATTTATTTTATCATAGGAATATAATAATAAAAAAGTAACATGACTTATATACGACCTATAATATATATATATTATATATATATATATATATATATATATATATATATATATATATATACGTATATATATATATTTCGAAGTAACTAGATAGATGTAAGACAAATAAATCAAAAATTAAGAGTGTTAGGATAAAAGAAACGCCTAAAATAGTGTTTATACTGATTGTTTTTGTATGAATAAAATATATATTATATTTTTTTAGAATCACGATTTTACTCCGCATAGCTGGGTAGACAAGAAGTACCTTATGTGAAAACTTTGAGACATTTAGAGTAGCGAAACTTAATACCGCGCTTTGTCTTACTAGAGAGGACATTAAAAATTAAAAATAATTCAACCGTAACTCTCCTGAGCAGAAATCGAATCCACAAACTATCTCAGTCAGACCTTGTCCCACAGTGCCACGATCAGCCTCAGGCCTCGGCCTTAAAATAATCTTATAATATAATTTGGTTTTGTGTTCTATTATAAACAAATAATTACTTAAGAAATAATAAGTCTCCATATTTCACAACATTTCACATAATTACCTCTGTGTTAATGGATTAATGGGTTTCCCGTTCTTAGTCCACATAATTCTTATCGGGTCGTCGCCTTTCGCCTGGCACTCTATTGTTACATGCTTTCCCAATTTCGCGGTTAGATTTCTTGATATTATGTCGAATGTTACCGGTTCTAAGAAAGAAAAGGTTGTTTTTCATTTATTGCTTTTTCTCTAATAGTGAGAACAGAAGTTGAAAGTAATACATCGACATACTATTTTCGACATATTATTTTTTGGAGCGGAACTCAACGCCGCTATTTCCCTTATCAGAGCAGGGAAATGAAAATACTTAAAATATCATTCCTCTGAGTGCATATTGAACCTATAATTGTCGGTAGTTTGACATACACTCTTCTATACAGCTATACACATTGCTATAGCAACGTGTATTTTACGCGTTTACGGGGCCGTCAGTATACATCGATACCTATAAGCTGAATTTAAATTTAATATTTTTACCCTCATTATATAAAAGTATCTTCAAAAATTTAAAACGTGAACGAAACAAAAGCCGTCCTTTTCCAGACTTACAATAAAAACTTCATTTATATTTAAAAACAATAAAAAAACCGTAAAATTTATTTTCAACACTGTTTACTTGATTTTAATTATTCGAAACACCACGATAACTATCGAAAAAATATCACTCTGAACAGAGTATATGCGAGGTTTTTTTCGTATCATCATTTTACTAATGAAACAATATAGGAAAGATAAAAGGCCATGTAATTAAGATAAAACATAAAAAAAACTTTATTTCTCCTCACTACTTAGCACATACTTTCACTGTTGTGAAAGCCACCTTAAAACAATCTATACTCACTATTAACAGATATCCATATAGTCTTACTAAGCGCTTCACCCACACCGTTCTCCACGTGACAAGTGTAAAGACCAGCATCGGATAAAGCTACTGAGTCAAATATTAGAGATCCATTGGACAAACTAAGAACCCCTCCACCGGCCACTTCTAAAACTGGCCTCCATGTTTCAGATATTACTAAAATATACAAAATTATTTTTTACAAATGATTTTAAATTTATCTGAAATTTACACAAAATATTGGAGCATGCATTATTAATATTCACATAAGAAGGATTGAATAGAACAAATTGACTAACGACATCGTGCTGCTCTAAAACTATCCTATATACTATCCTATATATATATATATATATATATATATATATATATATATATATAGGATAGTATATATATCCGTCCTTATGTTTTTACTTCCGTATGCAAAATTTACAATTTTTAACCTATACGAGTAGCTTTTTTATATAAAAAATATCATATTGTACTAAATATAAAATATCACATTGTAAAATGTTAAAAATGTCAGTAATATATAAATAGTCATCTGTTCTATTACAATTGAAAAGGCCGAAAAACATGTTCTTATAAAGTGCAAGGTCACGTGACTCATAAAACAGTAGAAATATCATTGAAACCGCTTGTAATATTTTACATTTTGATGACTCTTAGAATAGCATAAATACGAGTATGAGTTTGCGAAGCTTTATCTTTTTTAAATGTGATTTATTCACGCATTTCTTATTTTACACATAAAAAAATCTTTACCACTTTTTATGACTGAAGCAATTATTTCGTAGGTCTAATTAAACAGCGTATATGTAACGAAAATAGCAGCTTCATGGTTTTAACTCGATAGACAAAGAGAATCTAGTCTAACTAAATCCTTAGCATTGTCGTTTGAATTTCGAAACTAAATATCACACTTTGTCTTATCAGAGAGAAAAATTTAAATATAATAATATTATCATCACATAGCGGGTTCGATCCTGAGTGGGGGGAGTAATTATATTTAAATTATTTTTATTTCCTCGCTTTGGTCAAAACAAAGTGCGGCGTTGAGTGCCACCACTCAACACGCAATGTCTCGAATTCAGTAGAAAGCGAAGTACGGAGTCCGCGACCAATCGCGTTTATAGTCAAACGCTTGCCTTTGCTTATAATTAGCATATCGCGAAAATATCTAAAATAAACATTCCCCCGAATCGAAATTGAACCAATATCTATAGGTTTATTCCAAAAAAAAGATATTAAAAACTTGATACAAATTTTTTTATGTACTTTATGTACTTGTAGTATATAAGTACAGTTTACTCACCATCTTTCTTCAACCAGTGCGTCTGCGGTTGCGGGTAACCGTTAGCCCTACACGAGATATGTCCGTTTCTACCTAATAATAGTGATGTGTTTTGTGGTTCTTCACTCCATTTGGGTGCAACTAGGGATTTAGAGTAAAATAATATCTATTGAAATGTAAATATATGAATATATTTATTAAAATATAAGCAAACATTTATAAAATGGATAAATCATTTAAATATAAACATTTCAAAACGTATTATGAATGCAAAAACACACTACAGTAATCAACTATACTTGTCCTCAGATACATAGAGCAAATAATATAAAAAAAATATAGAGTAAAAGTATAGTAATAGTACAATTACAAAAAATAAAATGATCTTTATTTCATATTATGAAATTTTATTAAACATATTAATAATTAAAGCATATAATAATATAATAAGGCAAGTCGCAGTGAGACAGAGTATGACTGTAAACGTGACTGGCTGTGGGTTCGATCTTTACTCGGGAAACTAATTATATTTAACATTATTTCCACTTCTAAGCCATGGTAAGACAAAGTACGGCGTTAAGTTCCACCACTCAATTCGCATGTCTCGAATTGGATGGGATGCAAAGTACAGTGTATTGATACTAGGTACCGTGTCTGTGTACCCTGCTCTGCTGGATAAAAAGCATTACGCAAAAAAATAACAAAATATAATAATAAATTACAATGATTAATATATTCTTACTAATTGAGATAAAATCACTCACCTTTTATATATAAATTAACAGTTTTATTAACTTTGGCGACATGGTTCGCGGCGACACATGTGTATGTACCGCAATGGTCCAAAGACACGTTCTTTATTATCAGAACGCTGAACACTTCCAGGCTCCTTTCTACGATCTACATCAAAAATATGAAAAGACGTCACAAATCCTCCAAATTATTTTAATATTCAATCCAAAACATTACCTGGTGAGTGACGGAGCTCAACGCTGCGCTATTTTTTGCTTAACAGAACGTAGAAGTAAAAAATAAGTATATTTCTTCAACTGTATGGGACTACAAATTCTCAACCTCTTTTGTTATGTCAGACGCTGTGTCATTGCACCACTATGCATTTTTTTTAAGTCATAATATGACTTTCTATGTTTAATAATTAATTTACTCTATATTGTATATACGTAAAGGTGTTTTCAAGAGCTTAGAGCTTATTAGCTTTGCCTAGAACTTATACTTGTTTTCTACTTAGTAGGGAAGCCAAAGAGAGTCTGACGTTATATATATATATATATATACTTTTGATAAGAATATTTTCTTTAAGGCGTGAGTATAGAAACTACAGCCCTTTACATTATAGAAACTACAGGCCTTGAAGTTGTACACTTTTTTTACATACAAGTTAATAACCCACCCATCGTCAAATTGTTAACGACTTTCGCAGACAAAGAATTACATAGACGAAATAACTTAAATATTAAAAAAACTACCTATGAAAAAACAAATTGAGGCCGATCGTGGCGCAGTGGGACAGCGTCTGTCTGTAATCGCGATCGGTTGTGAGAATCATTCTCCCGAGTGAAATTCGAACTCACTTATTTATTTTCATTTATTATTTATTCTTATTTATTTTCATTTCCCCGCTCTGATAGGACAAAGAGTGGCGTTGAGTTCCGCCACTCAACACGCAATGTCTCGAATTCGGCGGAAAGTGAATTACGAAGTGTCTTGACACTAGGTACTTTTTGCCTACCCTGCTATGCAGGTAAAAAGAAAGTCTAAAATAGAGTGTTATATAAACAGTTATTTAAAGATTTCCTTACGTTAACGTTTCATGCGTTTCAACTATATCAAGCTAGTAGGAACTTAAGCATTGTGCACAAAGACATTCCGCGCTTAATAGCGTTCATAGCTGAGATAGTTGCGAGATGTTAGCCTAAATGTTTGGTATATCGTATTATTTTTACTAGATAAATGTGAATAGATAAACCTAATACCATTTTTATGTTACTTATTTGAGTCAAAGTTTAAATATATAAGAGTATTATACAGGAAGTAAGGTTTCTTTTTCTTTTTGAAAATTTCAAGAAAAATATTTAAAAAAAGGTGTAACAATTATAAGCTGTAATAAAGCGTTTGGTATTTCTAAGCAAATTTATTTTTTTATATTTTTCTAAATATGTATCACAATTCAAAGTTTGAAGCAGCTTCACGCTGTATCCCATATAGCAGGGTTATCAGACACAACCCATTGTTCGTTGAACCGTACGTTGAACCCACTGCGTTGAAAACTTTCGACCTGAGATCGAGAGGAGAAAGAGAAAGAAAGATAAGTTACAACCTTTACAAGTAGATTTGCTAATTAGACTAAGTTACCTCTGGAATAAAGAGCTAATATAGCAAATACTAGCTTTATATTTTTAATTCTAATCAAAATTTTTAATTTATTTAGGAATGTCGACAGAGACAGATGCAACATGACATTGGGTTCGCAACCATTAACCTAACATTTTTCCGTAAGTTAAAGGAAATAAGTAATATTACAACGTTGTTCAAGTAAAATAATAGTGAGTTTTAATAATATTTATACATAAATAATAATTTCAATGCAATATCCATTTAAACAAACAAAAACATATAATATCGAAATATACATGAGACAAGTATTCTCATTACTCTTATTTATATCTACCTTCAACACAAAATATAGAAGAGGCGTGAATTTAACAAAATCATTTCTTTCTTACTGTCTAAACATTTAAGAGAATCAACTTCACGCTTTATCTCGCAAAACAGAGAAGTTAGAGGCTACCTAATGTCAAGGCACTTCCTCAATGCCGCGCTTTGTCTTAAGACCAGAGAATCTTTAAATATAAATATTCAGCTGAGTGGAAATCAAACTCGTAATCAATCGCATTTAGAGTCAGACGTCACGATAGCCATAAGCTTTCAATATAAAAGTTACATAATAGTTATTCTCGCTTAAATGTTATACAAGCTTATCAACTGCGTTGTGGTAAGTTGAAACGGTTTAGTTTAGTAATTTACTCTTTTGAATAATGAAGCTATATTTTATTAAATGTTCGAGAAAGTCTAACAATTTCGTAAAGCTCGTTAGAGATTTATTTTACCATAAAATCATATATTCAAATTGTACTTGTAATAAATTGTTTTTAATTCTATTATTAAAAAGGATTTAATCCAATTAAATTTTTGATTTATTTAATTAGAAAAAGACATTATTTTCTATAAAATATTTTAACCAGACGTACATACTCTTTATTTTAAAGGATCCACAGAAAATATAATTACATTTTTAAACATAAATGAAATTATTTTAAGCGGATTAATCGCGTATATTTCGGTATTCGAAAATATATTTTTGGAGAATAAATAAATTACAGTTCAAAAAGTAGTATAATGGAAAATTAATAAATCAATCTGTATAATTTTTAATATCCGAGGCATTGAATTGCTTGAAGAATTATCATTCTTTTTAAAGCTTTAATTATATACCAAGACATCGAGACCGCATTCTACATAAAATAATTATTAAAAAAAAATTATAACGAGTTTTATTCATACTACGTATTGAAAAATAAATAAAAGAATATTCAAAATATCACACAAAGACATTTCCCGCTTTGTAAGATTATGTATATAGTTTCCTTTCTGAAGTATAAATACTATACGTACTGCGTAAGTACGCTCCTTGTACGTAGTTATTTAATATTTTGAATTATAAACGTATTTCGATCGACTCGAGCTATTAAAAGAATAAGAAATTTCTATTATATATATATATATATATATATATATATATATATATATATATATATATATATATATATATATATATATATATATATATTGATATCATAGTCTCTCTAACCCTGATATGGGAGAAAACACGTAGTAAAATGTACATACATATACTTGATCTATACATGTAAGCGATATTTAATCAAATTTGGTGTAAATACAAAAATAATTCAATTTATTTCCGAATTTATTTCCCAAAATAGCTTTCGCATAAGAATTCCGATTGTGCTGAACAATTTAATTAACATTGTGAAACGATACACACGAATATGCTTTTCAATTTATGATTTACATAGAGATTTACATTTTCAGTATTAAATGTTTACTACAAATACAAACACAATTCCTACCTTCCAATCTTCGCATTTTTACTCTGTAAAAATATTGTACATTAGAAAGTCGAACCTAACGCTTTCCTTTTTTTAAGCAATGTATACGTATTCCCATAATGATTTGAAGCCACTACCCCATGTTCGTTGGCTCCACTACGACATTATGGTATCTTTTTTTAAATTTTTATGATGCATGAGCAGTTATTAATGTTTCAATCTTTAATTTAATCAATATTAAATTAAATAAAAATAATTAAAGTTAGCTAAACCTTACCTTCAAATAAGCTGGTATCTTCTTCCCATCTTTCAACCACGAATAATATACAGGTGAATCTCCGCTTTTCAAATTGCAATGTATTTGTACTATTTGACCTTCTTGTAAATCTGAGGCCAACATGATCTCTTCTAGCTGGGGCGATTCAACTATTTGTAGTTCGAAAGATCGTTTGGCCATTTCACCAGAAGGACTTCGTACAATACACGCGAATAGCACTCCATTCTCACTTTTACTCACTCTACTCAAGTTTAAAACTCCATTTAATACTGTAACATCTCTTTTTTGTCTTAATTTTGGCTTTCGACCGAAAATTTCTATGCTTAACGCGGTATTGTTTATGAAACGTTTATATCTAACTTGTGTTGAATCTGAGTTTAACTCTTTGCCTTTGAATTCCCATGTTATTTCCCTTAAAAGGTAATATTTTATGTAGTCACCGTAAAATATGAAGAAGGTATAATAATATAGAACTAGAAACTCTTGAATATAACAATTGTATATAATTTAGCGGATAGTACGGTAAGTAAAAAAAAACCTAGTATAATAAAGCTCTGTACTTAATTTTCACTTATTTTTTACATTTCTTATTCCGCTCCGCTATTCAATAGCGGAATTCAACGCCGCATTTTGTCTAACCCGAACAAAGAAATGATAAAATATTATTCCCAGTGGAAGCCATGCAACTCATTATTACTTTATATTTAACTACATATAACAGTACATATACTCGTAACAAAAGCAGTACATAAAAATAGCTTACCTAATTGGATAACCGTAGTACGGACATCTGAGTGTGACAGTTTGACCGGTCTGAACTTTGAATGGCGGCAACGTGCGGATGTACGGCGGGCCTTTGAAAGATTCAACTTTTTAAAAATCAATTACACTTTTGACGTATTTATAATTAACTTTTGAATGAGCTTAGATTATTTTTTTCGTTAATCTTATGATTATATTTCTATGTTCCGTTTATGTTTTACAGGGTTGACAAAAAAAACGAATATGCAGAAGCAGTCTGCACTTGTCAACTAATTTGGTGATTTAAAAGTGGGAACATAATACCGTGCCTTATCTTACTAAAGAAAGTAATATAAAATGTTTACAGATATTACTATTTCTTATAAACTGTCTTCCTGTTCATTTTTTTTAGCTTCACGCTTTATCCCGAATAGAAGGATAGACAGAAAGTACCTAGTGTCAACACTCTCCGTACTTCGCTTTCCACCGAATTGCGTCTTGAATGGTAGAAGTCAACACCGCTCTTTGTCTTTACCAGAGCAAGGAAGTGAAAATAATTTAAATATAATCACTCCCCCAAGTGGGGATCGAACCCACAACCGGTCGCGTTTACAGTCAGACGCTGTTACACTGCGCCACGATCGGTTTCATTCCATTATTTCATAAACAATTTATGTATGATTTCATGATTTTTTCGATTATTTTTGAAATCTTAAGCATTTTTTATCAAAACTCAAGTTTTGGACTCATTATAAAGATGTATAAAAATATTTTAAACAAGTTTAAAAAAACAACTACGCTACTTTATTCTAACATGTTTACTCATCGCAACTTACCATAAACATTGACTCTATCTTCGTGAGACACAACGCTATCTCCATGATGAGCGACACACGCGAACCTTCCACCATCATCCACTCTTATATGTGAAATATTTAGCTGTGTCAGAACCCCGCTTGATGTCATCGTTTGACCTATTGAGTATCTAAAAATATACTTGAAATAGAATCTAAAAAAAAATACGCTTAATATAATTTTCTCGTCGTACTTCCTGGCAATGATATCATGTCGGGTCTTTCCGTTATAAACCAGTTATTTATAAAATATGGTCGTAAAATTTTTAAAATGATTTGTGATATATATCGCCGGGTGTCGGAATCCAACGCTACCCCTTGTCTTAGCGGATAAAGAAAATAAAGATATAAAAATTCAACGTGAATTCATAGTTCATAACAATATTAAGATAAAATATACTTGTTGTAATACTTAACTGTGCATTCCTAAAATGTAGACAAAAGTTACCTAAAATGACAAATTTACATAAACTTACCTTGAATCTGTATTGGAAGAGATGACGACTCCATCCCTTTCCCAAACAAATCTCGCCGGATGTGGACCGTTCACTATACATTGTAGATTAATCTAGACAAAACAAAATATTTATAAGATATATTATGAAAATAGCTTTTTTTTTTTAATTGAAGACAAATATTTTTTTGGATTTTTATCTTTATAATTTATTTACTTTTTATTTTTTAATCTTTTAATAACTAACGTGACGTTACTTTATTTTTTTAAGATTCAAACATCAATAGCTTTTAATAGCACTTAAAATATTGACTTTTTCATACATACATACATTTTCATTATAATTTAATAAAATCAGTCTCATGTTTCCTTTTATCTCCATATTTCTATTCTTCTAAGTTAAACAATGCCTACTGTCCTTTACAAACAGACAAACAACGAACATGTATATAAGATATACAAAGCTAATTCATACCAAAATATATGACGGACTAGTTCAAAATCCCTCATATCATTAAATCTCGTGAGGGTAATCACATTTTAGATTCATGAAAACCATATTGCATAGGCAATAAGGTTTAATATTGCGCGAATTTCAACAGCCAATTAAACTGCGGATTTCATATACTCTCTCTATACAGTCAAATTTGTACGGTAATAAAACCTTCAGTACTTAATATATTTTAGTTTTATGTTATTTATCCAATTATAAGGAAAAACGGGTTCGCGGTGTATAGTCAAGATGTACCTATTTTCAATTATTTCTGTTTTAATTGATTTTTACCCGACAACGACAGCAAATAGGAGGGCTATGATTTTGGCCGGTATGTATTTATGTATGTAAGATTGTTAATCTGTTCCTTTATAACTTCGAAACTACTTATATTAACATGACAAATGAGTTGAGGTAAAGGGCTTAATTAGTACTTTTCAAATATCGTCTTTTGGTCGTAATATAATATAGCTATCGCTATAAAATGAATTTCTTGTTTTAAACTTTTTAGAGCGTATTTTAACTATAGTTGGAATTAAGTTTTTAATTACTTATTTTTATTTTATTTTATTCTTTTTTTCATTATAATTTGTGTATAATATTGTTGTAATATCAACACGTCATAACTCAAGTGTTATATAACTTATTTGAAATAATTACTGCTCGCAATCAAAATTATAGCATTTGTATAAAAAAATATTAATATGATACTTACATCTACACCAGGCGTTACTGTAGTTTCGCTGAAATGTTGAGCTAAAATCATCGACAATGATCTTCTATAGCGCTTGCTCCTACTTTTGAAATCTGTTAAGAATGTACATTTGTTAACCATCAAAAATACCTGAATTATTTAATTTTTTTAATAAATAATCCAAAAAATAGTTATTTATGCTATTTTATTTATTACTCAAAGTGAAAGTTAAACAATTCTATTCAATATATGAATTTACATTTTTCGTTATCTTAAACCATTGTTTCTCCAAAGCTAACGGCTCAGGCTTAAGAAAAATCAATGCAAGAAACAGTGCAAGAAATCTTTTAAATTATTATTAGTAACAAGTCTTAAAACGATCATAAATTTAAGATAAACTAGAGTAAAATTATTGAATCAAATTATTCATAGCAATGCTTGCTAAATTTTTATAAACAAAGCAAATTAATTAGAGTACTATAAAATTATAAAAATTGTACACACATCAATTGAACAAGGTCATTGAACCTAAACTATTGTATTAACACAATATTGTATCCAATAATTATGAACAATACAAAAAAGAACTATAATATGAGAACGATTTCAAACAATTCTACTTAAAATAACATATACGAATATTTATAATGAAATAAGCTAAATTTCTATTCCTATTGTTCCCCTTGTATTATAAAAGCACTCACCTTTGTATGGATAATTCAATTTTGTCAATCCATAAGTGTCAATTTCACCGTAATTGGATACGGATCTGAAAGAAAACACCGACATTCATTATTTTTAATGAAACACAAAGTATGTATGTAGGTACATTATTGAAAGTGGAAATTTTATACCAAATATTAACTTTAATGCCAAAGTATACGCTCTAAATGTATATTGTTTTGTAACAGTAGGATAAGAGAATCCAGTCTCAAAACACTACATCAAACTTAACGTCTGCGGTCAAATTATGGATGGCCCGTTATATAACTGAAAAATATAAATAGTTTGATTGTAAACAATCCTTCAAGTGGGAATCGAACCCACAACTATCGTACTTACAATCTAATGCTCTGCCACTGCACCATAATAGATTCAAGGTTAATATTTTATTTAATATGGAGGAAGGAGTGTATTAATTCTAGGTTGCTCTATCTGACTACCCTCTCTTATGATATCACAATTAAAGTAACACAAATTTGAGCCATGGGAATCATTTATTATACTGTATAAGATTTCTTATTTAAGTCAATGTATAAGATAGTTCATAGAACCCTTGGGTTGCCTAGATGAACTTCGTTGGTACGTCCCTTGATCGCAACTGTATGCTTTTGTTTCTTCTTGTTAAGCACATATATTATATAGAATATGTTTCACTTTAAAAACTATTTAAAGGTTTGTTTTTTCAATGTAATGTTTTAAATACATATATTTCCTCAGTTTGGTTATTTTCGATGTTTATAAATGAGCTTTGCGCTATATCTCTCATAACAGAATAGTCAGAGATAACCCAGTGTCAAGACACTTCGTAAATTGTGATAGCTTTTCACCCTAAATAGATATTGCGTGGACAATCAATATATTCAACAGATCTCGACACCGGGCTTTGTTTTAACCTTTATAGTTAGTATGTTAGCGAAATAAGCAAAATGTGGAGAACGGAGTGATTTGACAGCAAGTTAACATAAAAAATAGGGTAATATTTTGTTGCTTATATATTATATATCAAATAATGTAGTGTTGAGATCAAATTTTAATTACGCAAGTACGATGTGTGTATCTATAAAATATTTTTATTAAAACATATATTTCCAGATCATTCAGTATCCACTACAAGTGGAATTAATGATGAATGTAATACACATTGAAAATAAAAAAATATCAATTTATATCCTGAGAGTTTTATTTAGATTCTTTAATATATAAAAGCCTTCGTCATCCACTAAATGACTAACAAAGAATGCACAATCGAAATCTTCCTTCCTTCCTTTTGAAGCGTATGGGAGGAGCATAAGGAAGAATATCTGAAGAACCTTACGTAAAAGAAATTTAATGTTATATTATTAAATATAGAATATTTTAATAGAAATAGCATTACTATTTCTAATTTAGTTGACGTATATAAAAATATCGAAATGCTATATATTTCATCTGTTAAGTACTGGGTAGCGGTGCAATATCGCACTTTCTAAGTTATCCAATTACATTACAATGATATTAAGAACATTATAAAACCTAAAAAGTCAGCTAATCTCTTCATCTAATCCCTTATTCTTTCACAAAACGCTTTCTTTATCCCTATATAAACGCTAATCCCACCTAAGATATCCTATAAAATTCATTGGCTTGTACACGGCTATTTCTTGTGAGTAAACATGAAGGCTCTTTAAAGGCTAAACGAGGTCCCTTGAGCAATCAGGAGGATGGTCTTTTAAATATAAAAATAGATTTTCATCCAAGAAAGGTTGTGTAATTTTAGTTTTCTTTAATAAGAAAAGATTAGAAAATTTATGTGAAATGAATATATGAATATATTTTGGTATTTTAATTAGCTTTCCAATATATATTGATATATTAAGAACGGCTCCAAAATAAATATATTTATATATATTATAAATTCATTATATAAATATTGTTGTTGCGTTGAGTTCCGCCACTGTAGTCTTCTATTCCATCGGAAAGTAGAGAAAAGAGTGTTTTGATACTAGATTCTCTCAACTTACTCTGTTATGCGGGTAAATATATAAGACAAGTATATCACATAATTTTGTAATTAATATTAATTATATATAGAATATATAATTAAAAGCTTCGCTTATACGTTAGTTAATAAACCAATTATATTTTATAAAACTGAATTATTGCTTTTACATATTTACATATAAAAATCGGTTATTTAATAGACTATTTGTCTCATCAGTTACAGATTAATTTTGTTTGCAATAAATTCATATAATTACCTACATTTCTATTTCTCTGGAAAATTTCTCTTCTAGTCAAACCGTGAAGATAGATGAGTAAGAAATAAACAGTGACAAAGAATCGTACCCACACCTATTAATTTATAAGCAAAAACTGCAAACAATATTTTTTAAATTCACGCTTTTATCCCACATAGCAGTGTAGACAGGAGTACTTCCTAGTGTCAAAACACTCCGTACTCCGTTTTTCGTCAAATTTTCGATTACGTATTGAGTGGCGGTACTCAATGCCTCGCTTGTATTACTAGAGCTAGGAAATTAAAATAATTTATATATAATGACCACTCTACCGAGTGGTAATTGAACGCACAACCGATCGCGTTTACAATCAGATGCTGTTTAACTGCGCCAAGATCACCTTTTTTTTAAATTACTGTAAAATATAAACGTTTTATAATTACAAAAAAAGTCTGAATAATCATATGATAATTCTCTGAAAAACACTTTTCATTTATATGTTTAGATAAAACTATATATTTTTTTAATTAATGAACATTTCCAACGACGTCAGTTTTTACAGTACAAAAATATCGTTTAAAAAGCCTGTCAAGCTAACAACGTGCAGACGGTTTACTCTTGACTACACTCTGAATACGCTGAGGGCACTTACTACAATGCCAAGAGTACCAAATTTTATACATGCATCAATATGGTTTTTTTTTATTTTATTATAAAAATTACCTAAATATGAAAATGGAAAAGAACCTGCTCAGGTGGTTTAGGCATGTCGAGAGAATGAGTAATAAAAGAATGGTAAGAAAAATCTATAAAGCAAAGATAAGTGGTACGAGACGTCGAGAGAGACCTGGGTTGACCTTCGTTCATGCCAGTATCAATGATACTGGCATGAACGAATACCATGAACTAAAAACCATGAGATTAATAGCTGTGGACGAGGCAAAAGAGGTACGCAGGGACCGTAGCGCTTGGCGCTCCGTCCTCTGTAACTACCCCGCAAGGGATAAAGTGTGAAGCTTAACAAAGAAAAAGAAAAAAAACTTTAAAACTTTACTTCACCACGTAGTACGGTAGACAGAGAGCTTAGTGTGAGGACTCTAAGTCCTAGTGTGGGAAGGGGCAATTAAATGCGTACAAGTTATCCGAACCTAGTGTATTTTTAGAACGATTTTATTAGCTTTACTAAAATCAATTTATCTATGTAAAAAAATGTAGATATATTTTTTGCAAATGTCGTCGGATGACGGAGATAACTATTATTTTAAAAAAATCATACTTTCAAACAGAATATAACAAGAATTTTGTCATAGAGAAATTGGAATGAGACTATGACAAAGCGGTTGGCTTGCAGTTCAAATACCACTCGGATCATTTAAAAAAGTAAAGGGTTTTTCCCTAGTCTGGTTAGACAAAGTATGACGTACTGAGTACCCACTCTACGTGCATCGTCGCAAAAACTAGGAAAAGTGCGAAGTGATGTCTACCAGGTATTATTAATACTGTACATATGTCAAAATGACAAAATGAATTAATATATATATATATATATATATATATATATATAAATATATATATATATATATATATATATATATATATATATATATATATATATATATATATATAAATTCGACATGACAGTTATAATAACTGATTTCTTAAATTTGCTTCAGCTTAAATATTAAATTATTTTATCGAAGATGTTAAAGCAATTCCTCACGCCGAAAAAGTCGCAGGTACAGGTACTAGTGAAAGAAATATCTACTTCTTTATTATCTTTTATCTATTAGTTATAATTTATTGTTGGTAAAAAGTGATAATTTACAAGAGGAGACAAATTTAATTAGGCATTAAAAAACTCTTTCAATGAAACAACTTATCTATATTTAAAGATAAAATAGCAATGCTGCACTTTGTAAAGTATATAAATATGACTATTTTTCGCCTAACACTATAAAACGATAATTTTAAGGATAAGACTAACTTTGAAAGTTTCGATAAAACCACTACTAGCTCTTACGTAAAACAAGCTGGCAACTCGAAAAGTTTATATTCCTTTGTTTTAGGCCTATGTAACCCGAAATTCAAATTCGTGGCACAATTTCTAGGAGAATCTAGGTCAAACCTAAAAGCACATATATTCTAATGCCAGGAAGCAGACTGACACAGCGTAATGTGTCGAAATCAATTTGATATACTGCAGTGCTGTGCATATATATATTGCATTTTGGTGTTGGTATGATGTAAAGAGTATAGTTGGAAGCAGTATTTGGATAATGAGTTTAAATTTAAATTTATTTTGACGCGGCGCCCAAATAGATTTTCCGTTTTTGATCATGGCTGTATAATTGTTTATACAATGCGACTGCAATCGATATTTGGCTGAGAAAGCAAGTAACGAGAAGCATGTTCCCTGATTGCTATCTCCGTATATAAGCAACGGATGCGATTCAACCGATTTCCCGGGTCTTTCTGTTTTGTAGAAGACGGCAATAGCAAGGGTTTTAGTGGGTATACATAACCTAGTTTCTAGACTGAGTATCTTTAGAAAATTTCCCTTGAGTAATAAATATATTTTGGTGATGCTGCGATGTAAAGAGTAAAATGAGATGTAAGAGTTGAAGTTAACGACTGGACTGTGAGGAGTTTGAATTTAAACCTATTTTAAAATCAAAACGATACAATTACTATTGAAATCATGAATCAAGTCTTATTTCTTTTATTATTTATTTTATCTAGCATATAGATTCTCTTAGTCGCTTACAATTTGATTTCAGTTTTTTAACCGTAGACTTATTTAATTTAGTTCTATATTAAGTAACAGAGAGCATCAAAAACATTTACAATATACAAAAAAATTCTTAATATCTTATTAAGATATTATTAGTACAAAATTGTATGACCTATAAAATATATATAATAACCACACATAAATTTTAATATATACTTGCTCCTACACATAGCTAAGTAAAGCTGTAGTTAGGGTCGATCCATAAATATCATAAACTATGTCATATAAATTTCATGACTTTTAGACCTCACCTGCTCTTGTCACTGCTGGTCCTTTTTGAACGACCACCGGTGTCAAGCAAGATGATCGTGGATTCAGTCCCCACTCGTAAGAGTGGCTGTTAATAATTATATTTTTATTAGTTTAAGATAAACGGCAAAGTTAAGTTCCACACATCAACACGTAATGTCTTGATTTCACACGGAAAATAAAGAATCTCTAGTGTCTCTCGACACTAAATTATCACTAACAATAAAAATATCATGAAAATATGACTATAACCACAATTCAAGCTATACCTACCTAATACACTTAAGCGTGCTAGTATTTACTTCAAAGCGTTTCCTTTGTTCAAGCCCCAATAACCCGAAATCCAGACAGTTTAAACTGAATCTAGGTCATAACAGAAGTACATTTGTTCTAATATGAAAATATTCGTAGAGCGATGTACTTTTAATGGAAGTAATATATTTTCATTTAAAATACATATACCTACCATTGTTATTCGTACATTTGAGTATTACACTCGTTTTTGCACATTCTCAATGATTTATAATAATTATTTTTATGGTCTCATGAAAAATAAAAGTATTTTTTTGGTGTGAGGTTGTATTAAAAAGAAAGAACATTTATTTATTATATAACTTAGGTAACCTATAGCGTAGTTAGGTAACGTATAGCGTAATTAGGTAGCTATAGCGTAGTTGGGTTGCTCTGTCTGTTACGATGATCGCGATTAAAAATTCCATATATTATAAATATTCATCATTATAAATACAAAGATTAAGTTAAATAAATATAGTAAAATTGAAAAAGTTTATATCAATCTTCATTAAAAAATAAATATATAAGATTTTAACTTAACACTAACTGACAGATAATCGAAACGA
The DNA here is from genome assembly GCA_032432895.1 of Dryadula phaetusa. Lineage (NCBI taxonomy): Eukaryota > Metazoa > Arthropoda > Insecta > Lepidoptera > Nymphalidae > Dryadula > Dryadula phaetusa. The sequence goes on along the minus strand of JAOYRS010000068.1, from coordinate 6,217,923 downwards.
CTGGCCGTAGAAAGCTGAAATACATGAAGGTATCTTAGACACATTTTACGTATTTTATGTATCGGGTATACCAAAAATCCAACGAAAATGAGAAATAACAGGTTCATAAGTTTTACTGTGGAAATAATAATAATAGAAGTGAAAAAAGCACAACAAGGCTCACTCAGTCCACGCTAACCAACATGATTTTCATTAGCCGGAAGACGTCCACTCCTGTATATAGGCCTGCCTTAGAGTACGACAGTTGGATCGACTGCTTGCGTCTCGCATGCAGTGGTAGCTCGTGTAAGTTATTTTTATACAAAAATAGTATATCATATAAGTGTACTTTAAATATTATTCTATTTCATAAGAATCTGTTTAGTACTGCATGATAGTTTACTCATTCGCTTTTACGCTTTGAAAACCACATACGTATTTACTCCTATCAGCAACAGTTATCGTCGAGATATTGTTCAACTAGTAGAATAGCAGGATGTGTCAAGAAATATACCGAGAAAATATGATTTTTAATAATTTTCCTTTAAATGTAAGTAATAATATTATTTTACATCATTTTATTAAAAACGTCAAAATAAAACAAAAGATAGGTAATAATAAATAATAAAAACAACTTTTGACCCCGTTGAACATAAAATTGCGTCCACTTAGTAACGTGTATAACAAAAGGGTTGATAAGTCAAAAAATGTTAAACTAATTTGATATGTCGAATCATTTTTTTATAATTTTATTCATAGTTTCATCCACTTATTCCACGTAGGGTAGGGTAGACAAAGAGTACTTAGTGTCAAGCCACTCTGTACTCCGGTTTCCGCCAAAATCCGAGTCAATTTGCATGTTGAGTATCGGAACTGCAAGCCAAGTTTAGTATTACCAAAGCGAGAAATTAATTTAAATAGAAACACTCGCTCTCTCTGCAAATCGAACCCGCTACCGATTTTACTTTTTTTTCTTATTAATATTATTATTTTTAGTCAAGATAAAAATCTCCTAAAGATACCTTACAGTAATCATTTTTATCTTTTACATATTACCAATTAACAGGTTTTTTTGCAGGACTATTTTAAACAATATTACTATTACTTTTTATCTAATATTAAGTTGTCAATTGAGTGAAAATCAATATTGTGCTCTATAATAAAAAAAAAATTTAAATTTCATATAAGTTATCATGAGTTATAAATAAAGTAGCACAGTGGCCATCGCGTTGGTTTAAGCGTCACGAATGCAGCGGGCGGATGCAGTAGGTGAACCAAAAAGATTGCCTTCTCTGTTCCTGTAACCTGGTCATTATAATAATAATGAGAAATAACATTACTGTGGTATTCAAAGTAGGTCTTATGACTAAATTCTATGATATATCTAAACAATGATTTTATTAGTATGCATGTATTATTTAGTAGAGAAGTAGAATTCAGAAAAGGAGAGCGAACGTAATCGACCACTATCTTCATACGGTCGTACTTGAAACATTCCTTATCAATTGTCACCCCTAATTAACAATTTCATAAAATCATAAATTTAAGCAGTATTAATTTCAATTCAGACGAAGTCACTAGTGGGTCACAAGCATTGAATAATACTAAAATCCATACAAATACGAAAGGAATTTTGTAAGTAAGAGCCCTTTGTATCAATAACTAAAATATTTTCTTAGCAAACCAAACTCTAACTAGTCGAACTTCATTGAATTACTTATTTCAATGTATTTTTGTTTTCCATTCAATGAGTGATGACCGAGATATAAAATAAATTTAAACATTAAAACCTTGCAGTAAAGTTGATTATCGCCAGTTCTGAAGCAATATACATTAGAATTCAAAGGATAGGAGCAACTTTGGACGCATTCCCCCAAGTTTAAACAAACTTGTACTAGCTGTGGGATTTGTAATAGTAATTCAGTTAAATTGTATGAAAATCCCTAGTGTTGGTCCAGTATTTAGGTTAATGGTAGAATTTAGACATTTCACACTGACACTGCTGATCGCTGCGTTCGAATGTGATTTAGTTACGTATTTGCTTTAAAGCGTTTGTATAGATTTCGATAAGTGCTTTAAGGCATGCAAGCGTATTCAATTGACACATAGTAGTGTTGTGACTCTGCTGCAGGGTGAATGACATTTTGTATTACTTTTTATGATTTCAATCTAATTTTTATAAAAGTAGATATTGAAATATAATTTTCCCTTGTCTTTATTTATGGTTATTTAATTGATTTTAAATACGAAAAAAATATATAAAAATTACAAAAACATATAAATTTACTTCCAGCGTGTACTTCCAGGCACACTGCAACTTCGCCATTACGGTAATCCTTATCTATTTCACTTATATACTAATTAAAAATCGCAGCGATTATTATTAAAGTATGAAAGGAGCTGAGAGGTCACTCCATAGAAGCCGCTCCCTCGTCCTTTAATTTTCATTAATTCAATCTTAATTGAAAGATGAAATACCGTCGGCCGTGCTTTATCATAATTATAATTTTGTTAATTCCTATCACTAATTAGAGCGTGTTTTTATAATTAACTTTGTTAATATAAAATCTGATTTAAATAAGATATTTTCTTTTTGTTTAAATATATACCAATGTAAAATAAATAAAAATAGATAAGTATTTAATTACAACATCTTGCTTATATTCTTTTGAGAATCTGGAGCATAACTATGAGTTAATGGATAAGTGGTAAGAAAACATACGTCACAATTTTTTACGGAATTATGCTGACGGAGTATTAAACTTGGGGTATTTAAAATTTATATGGAGAAGAAATGTAGAAATCTATTTATTGTTTTTAATTATTATAAATAATAGTAAACCATACATTACATGTACACGCTACTAAGTGAAAATGTGTGTTTTCGTGAAAAGTGACAAACACCTTGCTAAAGCAATGAATAACACCCTACGGAGTCCACTAATGTGGTAAAACTTAAGACTTGAAGAGTTCAAACTAATACAGGGCTATAATAAAGTTACTTTTAAAGGTTTTCAATGTTACTGTTATTGTAATGCTTATAATTTATTGAATTGTAATACTTTTAATATTTTTATTTATATAATTGGTTGAGTGACTGTCAATCAATCAAAGTGTAAGCAAACTGCTACATCATAAAGGGATTTTCTTTAAAATCGTATTAAAAAGAAAACTTTAAAGAACGTACTTTTTGAGGAATTAAGCTAAGAGGGTGAAATAAGGGATGAAAGTTTATAATACGAAAGTAAGACTTTTAAAATAACTCAATAACTGATTATTGTCAATCACATTATTACAGTTACTTAGTAACATACATATCACTTCTTACAAAATACAAATATATATGAAATGCATACTAAGTATATATTTCACTAACTTATCATATTTCAATCTGATACAAATTATTGACTTTTTACACTAGTCCTCCGTATAAATTTGATAAAATAAATAAGAAAACGTCTTCTAATAAATATAAAGAACTAATACTATTAAAAACTATTAAAATTCATCTTGCATCCAGCGCGCACACACGTGGCTATGTGGTATTAAATAGTTTTAATACTGATCCTCTACAGAGAAGGCAATATGAGTATTTTAAAGGAGGTCAAACTTACTTCTTCTTTCAATATGTAAAGAAATCATTTGGTACTTTGTAAGTAAACTAGTAAGTTTTGCTACTATTGACTGAAGGAAATTGAATTTTGGATTGAGATTCCTTAAGGGATTTAAGGGAGATTTTATTTATAATACCAAATATATCTGTTCACATCAATTAAAAAGTTCGTTTAAAACTCTTTTTATAAAGTGCTATTTTATTATAATATAAGTTCCATGTAAATGGCCACTCCATAGATTTGCAATATACGAAAAACTAGCGTCCACCTGCATGGCAGGTTAAACAGAAAATACCTAGCGTCAAAGCACTCCATACTCAGCTTTCTGCCGCATTCGAAACATTGCGTATTGAGTGGCGGAACTCAGCGCTGCAATTTGTCTTATCAGAGTGAGGAAATCAAAGTAAATATAATCATTCCCCCGAGCACGAATCGAATTCCCACGACTGTCTTCTTGGTTATAGTCAGATGGTGTCCTACTGGGCCCCGATCGGGCTCTGTATGTGCACCCATCATTCAATAGTTGTTCCACATTAAAAAGAAATGAAAAAAAATTAGACAGTGTCTATCTGTGACAGTCAACCATTGATGTATCATATTTGTTAATGTAATTGTTTAATGAAATAGCACGTACCTTTTTAACTGATGTTTATTTGATGTATCGAGAATTTCTGTGGCAGTTATATCGGCTAGTAAATCTGAAACGAATAAGTATACATTAATTTCAGTTACAAAAATTTAAATACTTAGAGACACATTATTAATATCTTCAAATTTTTAGTCATATTCCTAAACGAGAAGGTTCAATGGAGCTACTAGTATTTTTAATGTATTGTTAAATTTACAATTCACTTATAAATGTATAAATATTGTCAATTTATTCACGCTTTATCCCGTATAGCAGGGTGGTCAGAGACAGCCTAGTGTCAAGATACTCCGATACGTGGACTGCTTTCCAAGCGAAATCGAGACATTGCGTGCTGACGAACTCAACGCCGCACAATGCAACTTTGTTTTAAAACGTACAAATGAAATTAAATTTTAAATATTATCATTTCCTACAATGGAAATCGAACCCAAAACCAATCGCGTTTACAGTCAGACGTTGTCCCTCTGCGCCACGATGGCCTTAATTTATTGTATAAATATTTCTGTTAAATCATCATATAAAATACGATTATTGTTTCCATTATAAACGAAAGGTAAAGAAGTGTTCTTTCCCTCGATTCTTCGAAAAACGAGAGAAGCGCAAAGATAAACAAACATAATTAAATTTAATTAATTTCATTTTAACAAACATCATTATTAAGTAAATAATTTAGAACTCCAAACAAATGTTTACGTACCAGTGTGCTATAATAACATCCCTTAGCGGTTTCTGGCTAATATTTGATCTATATTTATACAAGTTTTGCTTACACAATGGTTTATTATTTGGTATCAGATATTCTGTACCCTTATCCCGTGGAGAATTAAGAAATGTTGGCTGAATTTAATAAATTACAGTATCGGAGCGAGCGTTTCTAAGTAATTTTATGTTAAAGCGTACACATTCGTATCGCGATATTATGAATGAGGGAGGTGTTTTTTCCGTAGAAATCGTGATTTTTTATCATATAAATGATTTATTTTTGAACATATTATCGTTTATTGTGACAAAATCGTACGGTTTGTGTATATTTTATATAGCGTTATATTTTCCTTCATAGTAAAAGGATCAAATAGTATCGAAATACTGCAATTTATTTAATTTTTGTGTGTTTACCTTCACATTTCATTGTACTTTTTCTATAGACATTCCGTACTTAGCATGCCGCTGAATTGGAGACAGTGGCGGAATTTAACGCCGCGCTTTGTCTTACCAAAGCCATGAAAATTTATATATATTAATGAAAACAACTTAAATCTAATGATTGGGGGAATGCCCCCAGTCCTTTCTTTGGCCAATGGAGTACTAAGTGTACAGTGATATTCAGTGCCCTCATTATGTACTAAGACCTATTGTGTAAACATAAAAGATATTACACATTTAAATATGCCTATAGTAGGTATTAAACTGTGATCGGTTTTTATAATTAACACATCTTAATCAAGTACAACCCTACACTTTTATCAATCTATTGTACGTGTCTACTACTTTTTTATATCTCGATTAAACTCTTTTGTAGTCAATATGTAAGGGGAGACGTATAAAGTGTGCAGCTTCAGATATCAGTATGCAAGATGTGGTTTTATGTTATATCCTATACGAAGTACTAGGGGCAATAGGCTATTGGATTGTACAAAAAAATCAATAATTCTTTTTATTATCCTTTCCATTGCAGTGTGGGGAACAATTAAGCGTGATTTTCCTTGCAATATTTGTAGCAGTTTCATCAATATTAATAGATTCAATGATGCGTAAAATCTCGTTGTCATGGCAACGTGGATGTTACTGTATTCAAATTTATATGTCAAACGCATGGTAGTATGTGCCATGTTTGCTTATTTATTTCTAATATGTATTTAAAAAACGAATTGCTTTCTGAATTTATTCTTCATACAACTTTAAGCCAAATTTCATATCCCTCCGTATGATAGACGGAGGATAAAGACTTTCCTTTACGTATTAAAGATTAATGAAAATTCATGAAAATAACCTTATATTAAAAAATGTTTTTTTTTTTTTTGAATTGGCAAAAAACATTTTCAAATTTACAAGCCAAAAGAACATTTTTTCTATTTTAATTTATGATATACAATATTTATCCTGTTACATAACGTATAATGTTTTTTTTAAACAAAAGCCTACATTTTATATGCAAACGTAATGAATGTGTGATAAAAATCTAAACTACAGTTTTTGGTCAAAAATCGTAAATATCTATTAAAATAACACAAAAATGTCAGTACTAAAAAATATTTACAAATTCGTTTGTCTGTATAGTATAATATATGATGAGTATCTCTACATATTCGTACAACTACATGCATATATACATACATAAATATATTTGCAAAAGCTCCCTAAAATATATTTGTCATATTGAAACAAACTTCTTAAGAAAGTGAACACGTCAAGAGACCGGCGTCAATGGCACGTCATTAAAACTTCGACAATTACACACAGACGTCCCTTCTATAACAAAGAACTTATATATATAAAGTTATACATACAGAAATATCTGGAAATTGGTATATTTTGATTATTTTCAGACGATATGACACAGTGATTTTTGTGTTGAATGTAACTAGTTCGAATTCATTTAAGGTTTTGTTTGACGAGCCCAAAATTACGATATATTACAGTGATTTTTTTACATTTGTTTAAATATACGATATATTTAAACAAATGTAAAAAAAGCTTCTTTAATTTAAAATTTAAGTAATTTTTTCGAAGTGAAATAAAAAAAAACGCGGCGCTGAGTTCCGCAACCCAATAAAAATGCCTTTATTGAACAATAAATGAAGAAAGAAGTGTTCTAACATTACATATTCTTTGCCTAGACCGCTAATCGCCTGCTATACGTGAAAACAAAAATAAATGTATATTAATGACTTATTTAATTTTTAAAACTGTATAAAACTCTATTTAAAAAGTAGTGTCTAAGGACCTCGAAGTCGTTAAAACTTTGACTATTACGTTAAGTTTTACTCATCTCCGTTTTCTTATGTACATAGCTAAAAGGATTTTTCTTTTGTGTGACAGAGGAAAGCTTAAGTTTATTGGAACTATGAAACTTTCGCTCTCTAAAGTCAAATATTTCAATAGATTGGTGTAATAATGAAGGCTTTATATACCATGGTGTATTTATTTCACGTTTTAATATTTGAAGCCCGCAACTTTAGAAATGTTCCTCTATCATATTTATTTTTTATCTTCACGCTTTCATCCTACATAGCGGGATAGAAAGAAAATAACTAGTGTCAAGACATTCGAGACGTTGCGTGTCGCGGAACTCAACCCGCACTTTGTCTTACCAAAGCGAGGAAGTGAAAATAATTTTAATTAAATTACTCCCTCGTATCGCCTTTATTTTATTATATAGAAACGTGTTTTACAGCAAATGTCTATCAAGTGAAACGATAACATATTGCCAAGTCGCTATTTCATTTTATATCTGTGGAATAAAACAGTAGCGAAAAACTAAATACATTTCAAATTTTAAAACAATCAAAATTGAACAAAGCAATCGAATTTCAATTTTTTAATAATTTAGAGTGATATTTATTTAACTTCATTCTTTTATCCCGCATAACAGGTAGAAAGGAAGGAAGACCTAGTGTCAAGATACCCCATTCTCCTTTCCCTCACTCACTTTCCGCTGAATTCGGGATATTGCGTGTTGAGTGTCTGGACTCAACGCCGCGCTTGTTACCAAAGCAAAGAAATGAAAATAATTTAAATATAATCATTTCCCAGAGTCGGAATCGAACGAAAACCCGATCGCGTTTACAGTCAGACGCTGTTCCACTGCGCCACTACCAACCCCTAAGCACAATTTTAATATTATTATTTTTAAATATGTAAATTAAATATAAATTTATGTCAATATAAATTTTCAACTTTAATCATATTTTCCAATACTATATCGCACAGTAAACGTAAAGGCCAGAAATTATATTTTGAATTGAACTCATATAAACCTTTGCTCGCTCTACTGACTGCGCTGGATAATTTAAAATGAAAATCAAAAATCAAATATGCGTTTCTTCTTTATTTATTTAAATTGTGTATATTTTACGCCAGAAACCAATATATGAAAGCGTAACGAAATTTGAGGTATGATTGACTCGTTATGGGTTCGAATCTCGCTTGTTTAAGAATTTAAAATATTTTTATTATATATAATATATTTGTCATATCTTCCGCCAACTTTCACTTAGATTTTGATCGAAGATATAGCTTACCTAAATCATGAAACATACTAAAATAAAGATTTCATATCGACTATCGATTGTCAATATTTTGTTAAATTCATAATTTATTAAATTCATAAAATATTTTGATAAATGATGCTGACAAACAAAGCGCAGTCGCCAAATGTTCTTTAGCAAAACGTCACTGACACCTAATGCCATCTTGAGTTCGTTAAAGCCTATTCATACTATCATCAAAGTTTCTGAAAAGTATCATGATTATTAATCTTACATACACTATCTATTGAATCAGTCAGTCAGTCAGTGTCAGTAATGACCGTGCTTTCAGTGATTTAAGTAAGCAAACCGAAATATTCGAAGTCCTCTTAGGCGAAGCGGCGAAGATGCGGTAGTTATTTACGTTATAGACAACTAATATATAATTTTGTATTACCCTCCAAGTACGCTGACCGATAAACGGCGGTAGTAGAACGCATGGCTTAGCGGTCAGTGCGCTTGGACTGTCTTCAAAAGGCGCGGGTCGAATCCCACTGCGTTCAAATTTTTAAACGTTTTTTCAAAAATCTTTTCTAAGAACTCTCTAATCTAGCCTTGGTTCTAAGTAAATATAATATTGCTATGAAAAACAGATTGATAGAACAAATAGCAAAACATTGCGTAGTTTTGCGACAATAGTTGTGTTTTCTTACATATGAAGAAAATTACTATTTTGAAATATATATTTTCGTCTGCCTGTCCGTACATGGAATATATACAAGAAAACTATAATAAGATGCATTTATTAATTCAATAGAACTCACAATTAAAAATTTATATAATTCTCTGTGTGTCTCTTTGTATGTGCGTTTGGGCTTATCTCAAAAACATGTAAACCAATTTAACAGCCCTATTGTTTTCACTTTAGTTATTTGCCAATCCTTCCTTAATATTTAATGTTTGTTAAATTTTAACTAGTTTATAAATAAGAAATTTATATCAATTTAAAACATTTTGTTAGATAAAGTTCAAATCAAAAATGTTTATCGGTGACTTATTGGTTGGTGGTTAACAATGCCGAGTTATAATAAAATGAGATGGATAATTTATAAATATCAAAAATTTCAAATCGCGGTGGAACTGAACCTGTTACCTTGGTATACAGTAAAACTAAATATTTGACCACTATGTTCACCTTTTAACGATATTATATATATGTATATATAGAAAATTAACTACTTTTCAACATCATAACATTTTTTCTTTCTATTTACTGAGTTCTTTTGAATAAAGTTATATATGAGACAATATGAGACAATCTGACTTTAAATAATATTACTAAGTAAGTTTCTTACTACTTTTTCCACTATTTTATAGCATATGTACGAGTAACATTGCAATACTAACAGAGTATCTACCGAGAACTTAGTGAAAACTTAAGGCGTGCAATTGATTTTACATTTTTTTGCCTATTTTCTGTATACCTGTAAAGTGTGAAGAAACCAAACGCTGTATTTTGTCCTACTGGACCGTGAAAATTGTTTTTTTTTAGTATTATTAACCTAACCTGACCGAGAATCGAACTCACAATTATTGCGATTTGTATTAGACACGTACAAATATTCTATGATGGCCTCCTTATATAGTATCAGCTACATATAAATATCTTAATACACGAACATTTATATACGTCTGTTCCGGGGTTGGACTAGTGATATATTACAGGTAAGTGGTCCCTTCTATAAATAAAGGTGATTAATTTATAAGGGATGTAATCTGCCCATACCGTTATACCTATCTTTTCTTGGAATAATATCAATAAAAAATCTATACATTATTTATTATCATAATAAGAACTTTGAATTTTTTTACGAAAATTATTATGCATATAAAAGGAAAAGTATTGAATAGAGTGGAGAGTACAGACAGATGTATATTATTATTATTTTAGGATTACTATGGCTTTAACATGCGGTCGTTACATTGAATTTTAAGTTATGAAACTAGTGAAAAAGCAGTTTCACGCTTTATCTCGCATAGGGTAGTCAGAGACAACCTAGGGTCAAAACACTCCGTTGACTGCTTTCCACCAAATATCATATATCGTGTCACTCAACATGCAATCGAAACATTACATGTTGTGACGAATAAAAAGTAATGATCATAAGATAGTACCAACAAATATAAAATTAGACATACAGTAATATATAAAATAATATATATACAAATTGGTAAATTAACGCTTATTTTATGCGTTAGTGAATTCTCTTTTACGAATATATTAGACATTATTATGTAACAGGTTAAAAGTGACTAGAAAAAGGTTGATGGTATATAGCTTAGTGTCCCATTGACTTTCGATTTATATTTAAAATATTTTGGCTTATCTTAGTTAAGTTTAAGAAATGGATACAGATAGAAAAAATGTTTCCTTTGAAAATTTTTAGCTACACATCCTCCAAAGAAAAAATAAATGCAGTTCCATACACATTTTAACTTAAACGTTCTTTAAAACAAAACGAACATTAACTTTTTCTTGTTAAATATATGAGTACAGTATACTTAGAAAGATAAAGCGTTTCTTGTAAAAACCCTCGCTGGATTCTTAAAAGCATTTTAGGACGAGGCGGCTTACCTTAAGTTTCTAGCTTATCTAGGTTACATCTCGGCAATCCCATTGAAGGGGCCATACTCAAAGGCACGGGGAAACTCTGTATGTATTTTATATTTAAAAATAAAGTGCTTGAAGGTAAAGTTTTATAAAGTGCAATTTTTGAATTTCTTTATTTTTTTTCATAATTTTAACAAATGACGCTAAGACTGTTGTAACAATCATGAGAATATGTTTTAAAGAGAATTTATTTATTATTTATAAATATTTATAACTCACAGCTAGACGAAGGCAGAATAAACGGAACACAGACTACTGTCGAGTGTTCCGAATATCAGATTTTCAAAATTATACTTTCGAATAACAAAATATACGTGAATAAGTTGTTTAAAATAGTTTCATTTTAAATTTATAAAAGTTCAGACAATCGAAGATTTTATTATGTATACATATATTCATAATGCAGGATTATGAAAATTATACATGTCATACATAAAATACGAGTTACCTCAGCAACGTTTATATTACAATATACAAAAGTAAAAATTAAACATACGTTTGTGTGTGTAATATTCATTTTATAAATGTTATGTTTCTTTTAGGTTTACGCTTTATCCCGCATAGCAGGGTAAAAAGGTATAACCTAAATTCAATATTTTTTAGCTTTACGCTTTATTTCAAATAGTAGGGTAGACAGGAAGTACCTAGTGTCAAGACACTCTGCACTCCACACATAATATGTTTTTGATGGATTATAATAGATTTTTTTTTTAATTTTTTTTCTGCAGTTTTATTCGTAGTAACCTAAAGTAAGCCAAATTTCATACTCCATCAGCATAAATTTCAGAAAAAAACCACGAAAGCTTCCTTAACGTATCAATATATAGGTAACATATAATTATCTAATTATCGTTTCACTTTTAGCACCAAGTAATTGTAGAGAACAGTTTAAAAGTTTCTTGTCAGTAGACAAAAGAAAATAAATAATAAAACTGATTATCGGATCCGGAATCACGTATATTTTTTTTGGTATTAGAAAAACCCTTTTTTTTTTGAAAACTCGAAGGTTTGAACACTTTACACTAGTCCGTGATCATAGGTAGACTGTGACTACAGGTGTGTCCGATTACCAAAAATGTATTTTCAAATACTAAAACTTACGCAATTAACCCGTTTAAAACAGTTTCATTTAAAACGTGTACAAATCGCGAAAATCAAAGATCTTTTTAAAATAAATAATAATTTATACTGCAGTTAACCACGTGTAGGTAGAAGTGGTTCTTGGAAAATAAATAGCTGACCTCCTTACTTTCCTCATTCGATCCTAAGAGTAAGGATTACATTCCAAATAAATTAGCCTCATTTATTTGTAAAAGGGCTCCGTAACAATATATCAGAGGCCACTGACATTATATATTTATTTCATTACAACTGACCTGTCGGTTTAGTGGTTAATGACTTTAGTCCGGTCATGGTTCAAATATTAAGGGAGATAAATATGATTATTACTTTAATTGTATATAAGCTATATACATATAAAGCATTATTTTTTATATTTTAAAATAGAAAAAGCGTATTATAAAATTTTCATTAATTATTTTTTCATTAATTATTTTTTCACAGGAAAGATTATTTTTAAATTATTCTCATTTTCTAGCTCTGATAAAACAAAGCGCGGCGTTGAGTTCCGCCACTTAACACGCAATATTTCGAATTCGGCGGAAAGCGGAGTACACTAAGTACTTTCTGTCTACCCTCTTATACGGGATAATAAGCATAAAGCAAAGAAGTAATAACTAATACAAAAATTATTACTAAAAAAATATTATGCAAGTATGATTAAATGGCAAATATAAATATTAAATAGAAATATCTATAAAGCAAGTAAATACACATTTGCCTACATCTTTGACGTTATCTTTATAAACATACGCGTTGTCAAGCCTCCTACCCCTAATGAGTCTCCAAGTGCAACATTATAAATGATTTATTATAAGTGTATCGTTTACTTTACAAATATATTATTTATATGGAAAATAAAAATAGAAAACGATCTTAATTTGAGATTTCTTTCTTTAAAAGATTAAAGAAAAATCGCAGTAGAAATATTTTTAAGATGACTTTAATACCTAGTAATATGCGGTATATGAGTAAGTCTATGAAAGAAAAAATCCGTATGGGTACTGCGCCCTTAGCATTACTTGGAAAGAAATAGGATACGGGAGTCATGCCTAATACTTGCGATCGAAATGTAGTCACTCAATAAAATAGGCATTAAAGCCCTACAGCCTTCGGACTCCTCTCTCTCACGTAGAGACGTAACCACAAATCCATTTCCCGTAAACACAAAATTTTAAAATATTTTGAATCTAACTCGGGGTAGTGATTATATTGAGCTATTTTGAATTCCTAACACTGGTAAAACAAAATGGGGTGTTGAGTTCCACCACTCAACATGGAATGTCTGGAATTCGGTAGAAAGCAAAGGACGGAGTGTCTTGACACTAAGTAAGACACCTGATCTGACTTTCTGTGACTTTCTGTCTATCATCTAAAAAAAATTCGACATAACCAAAATAGCTTACAATACACTTAACTCAAATCAAAGTAACAAAATTCTAAACAAAAATAACCTTAACTCAATTGCGAGAACAGTGAAATAGAATTGAAGTAGAATAAGGAGAAAAACTTTATATATATATATATATATATATATATATATATATATATATAAAACTTTATATATATATATATATATATATATATATATATATATATATATATTGCGAATATTAGATTATTCAAATGTACGTAACATATAAAGTAATAATTATATATGTATAATCATTGCTTAAAACAATATTTGTTTTGTTGAGAACCTCAATTACACGTGCGTATGTTATTTATTTAACTTTAACCATGCGTTATTGGAAATCAGTTTAACTAATTATTATGTATATTTAAACATCTTATTTGATTTTAAATATAATTTATTTAAAAGAAATAATAATGAAATATTGTACGGAAATTATTATTTGATAAAAAACATTTAATGCGAATAATAAATGTAAGAATTAATTTATAGTCAATTATTATATGAAAAAACAATTAACACCGTCTGTCATAATTTACTTAATTTGGTTTGAATTATGCACATTCAAACATTCTCCAAGGACCTAATACAAAATAAATTTTACTTACATTTTCTATATAACTCAACATTTTTCACATTTTGATTTTCACTTTTATATAGAAAACGTTAAAATTTTGTTACAATATGCCTATAATTTTTACCGCCAAAATTATAAGGCCGTTGCGCGTCGGCAGACTACAGATTAAATATTTATAAATATAATATGACTATAGCAAAGATAATTAATATTTCAGCCAACATGTTTATAAATAAATTTAATTGTCATATGAATTTTGTTATTAAATATTTTAGTTTAAAATAAATAACCTTTATTCTCAATTTTATTTCAAAAATATATTTTAATTTAGTTTTTATTATTTATTAAAATAATAAAAAAAAACGCAAAATGTTTTGAATATTAAAAAAAACTTACTTTTTATAATCTATCAGACAATGTAACAAAAAAAATGATTATAACTAAAGATATAATAAAATAATTCAATTTGATACTTACAGAATAAAAAAGGCGCGAACAGCAAAACCATCCAAAACTTATCCATATTCAAAGTTAACACAAATAGTTTTTACACGATTATTTTAAAATATACAAAAAAACTTCACGGTGCGTTCCTTTGAAATTCATATCGAGTTTTAGTTTAAAATGGCATATTGTAGATTATTTTATCTGTAACGAAATTATTTTCGCGAATTTCCCGCTTTTTTGCTTCGAGAACGCGTGCGTCTCACAACGCGGCTGTACTCTAACTGACTACGAGTTGTGGCGAGTAGATTTAGGTACGGCTAGCTGATAGACTGGAATTGAATACATAATAAAGTAATGGCTAGCTGAACTTTTATTTTATTATTAAGTAATATGTTTTAAAAGTGAATTTGATTGTTTGTTTTGTTGTTACAAGTTTATTTTCAACTTACCGTGTTACTTACAAAGTGTGTGTGAAATCTTGCAAGCCTAATTTGGCCGACTTTCCAGTGTCCGATTGAGCTGAAATTTCGAATACGACCAGTTCTGATGACAATAAAATTATACAAAATCTGTTTCATTGTTAATCGAAGACAGCCGCCGCAACAAAATGCCGGATTATACATTGTTGTACAATCTACCCAATATAGGTACTAAATGAAAGTACTTGATTTATAGAATATTACAGTATAAAATAGCTTGTTTTATAAAATAACTTTAAATTAATGCTTTTCTATGGCTTTTGATAGATAGTAATATTTATTACATGTTTTATTTCAATTTCAAAACATATCGTTCTTATTGGGAAACCCTTTAGTTATGTCACGTCAAACTTTCAAATATTTTTTTAATTATATACGCGCTATTTATTGCAACGCTAATATATTTACGACGAGTTAAAATACCATTAATGAAAATATTTATACACTATTTTTGTAAAAATGTTACTCCATATATTGTAGTGATTTTTGAATCATTTTAAGCTTTAATATTTTTTTCTTATATTTGTTTTATATCACATTCTGTGTGTCAAGCCGACATGTAATTTATTGTATTCTGCTAAATAAAAAGCTCCTCAATAGTATTAGTAAAAAATTATACATTTATTTTTTTAATTTCTTCTACACATCAATATTAAATCTAAAATATAACGTAAAAAAACAGCAAAATTCAGTATAAGACATGTTGTTTCCATTTCTCACCCAAATTCGAGACATTGCGTGTTAAGTGGCGGAATCCACCACCGCTCTTTGTCGTACCAGAGGCTTAGCTGGAAAATAATCTAAATATAATTTTAAATGAAACTATTTTAAACGAACTAATCCCGTATATTTTGGTATTCGAAAATACATTTTTCGAAACCCTACGTTTCAAATATTTTACGGTGGTCCGTGGTCACAGGTAGATATGTATTAAATCATTTCCCAGATCGGAATTTGAATCCACATCCAATTTCCCATATATACAAACACAGTCTACTGCACTACGATATATTCTTCGGAAGAAATTTGTAATACTAAAATATTCTATTAAATTACCAAGGTATTTTTAATTACTGCACAGAAAACAAAATACGGCTGGCTTTAACATTTCCTGCTAGCTGAAGACGTCTATTTTAGAGGTGAAGCTAGATAGAACTAAATAACACTGCCTTTTGACTTTGACGGTTGAAGAGTTATGTAGAGTTGAGTCTCTATAACAGAGCTGATTAAACATCTTAATCCTAAATTCGTAATGCTATTAAAGTAAATACTGTATATAGTATCTTGGTAATGATTTTGATTTTAAGAAAGGTATACTAATATTATAAAGGAGAAAAAATTATCTGATTGTTTAAACACGCTAATCTCAGAAACTTTTCTAATTATGATCGGCATGTTCATTAGGAAATCTGCAGACTATAGAAAGGTTCACGACGAAAATATTGCGCAATTTAAATTTTAAAAATATTGTGTAGTATTTAAAAAAAATGTGGGTTTCGGTTCTATCATCATACGGGTGTCACACGAAGAATAGGGTGATATATAGTTGATAATTCTTGTTAAAAAGAAAGTTTATTCTTTATTACTTAAAGTAAATAACGAAATATTTACATAAATCCTTTTCTTGTTATGTTAATCCAGAAAGTAATTGAACAATTAAAATGTAAAATCGATACAAAACACTTTTCTACTTTATTATCTAGAAAAATCGCATAGCTTGTTAGTAAGTGGCGAACAGAAAACGAGTTTGAAGAACTTTTAGTTCTCGTAAAAACTACTGCATGAATTCGAATTGAAATTGGCACAATTATTCCTTAAGCGAACGGCTACTGTGTATAAAAATCTTTTTCGTTTAGTTTTAAATGTATTTAGATTTATACAGACCAAAATTTTTATATAGTCAATGGCTGAAACTCAAATTAAATTCTGACAAAATTTAGTGCTTTATGTATAGGTTGAAGAGACTATCGTAATCAGAAAGCGTCCGACTGTAAAAGCGATTGGTTGTGGGTTCGATTCAAACACAGAGGATTATATTTCTCTATCTCTCTTTCGCTCTGATAAAATTAAGCGCAGCGTTAAGATCCCCACTCAACACGCAGTGTCTGGGTTTCGAGCGAAAAACAGTGTCAACGCAGTGTCTTGACAGAAGGTTTTCTGTGGGTACTGTGCGGAATAAAGCGTGAAGCTACAATAGCTTGATATTGATTATTGTATCAATATGGCGATTATTATTTATTATAATCGTTTATTTAAATTCAATTCCAACAATATACTTTTTATAATTAACACGTAGTATAACACTTTACTTTATAAGACTATTTATATACTAATGTTCTTAATTCTCCTTATACTTTCCTAAGAAAGACAAAAAAGCTCGCTGATCTCAGAATTTAATATTGAAAGATTCAATTAACAGTAATGGGCTAAACTCAGCTAACATAAAGTTATCGCTTAGCGCTATCGAATTTTCAGCTGACGCCGCAACGACTTTTCACTCGTCAACATCGGCACTAAAATTTATATGAGGCATAAAACTGCTCATTATACAAATTGAACATACAGGATACTTGGTTGTAAGTGAAAAGTGTTGATACTATAGAAATTAATTTAAGAAATACAAAGTATACGCTATCGTTCCGGGTTCCATTTCCGGTCTTAAGTCCATATAATTTTTTAAATTGCATATAAATATTTTTTTATTCCTCACTGTGTAATAACTAATTTAATACAAAAGATGTCATTATTAAAATGTATGTATACACGGTAGAAATACGGATACGGTGAAATTAAAATATTTTAATTTATATTTATTCTATTTAATCGATAGTCGGAGTGAAATGCAATGAGCACTCCATTGCGAGTGGCAATCGAACCCACTATCACCTCATCTAGGTTGAATCACAATTGTCCCACTGCACTATGATGACTTCATACCAATATATTTATATATCATATTCTTTAAAATAAAGAAAGGAGTATTCTAACATTAGGTACTCACTGACTACAATGTTATACAAAAGATAAAAAAAAACAACATATACACATTATGCTATATATACATTATGTTTCATTTTTTGTTGAAATAATAATCCTTCTTCTTTTTTTAAATAAATACTTTATATAAATGAAACTCAATAGTTTTAACCTTCAAGTAACAACTAAGTTCACAACTCCCTTCACAATTTGAGCAAGTTGCAATATAACTTACTCAGGCTAATCTACAACAGTTCTAATAACAGGATACACAGGAACGATTAGGTTAGCTAGAATTAGATGTGCTCTATTGACTTTACGGTAAGGTTGATAATAGCTTAATTAAATTACAAGTCTTAATGGTCATATGCGACAAGGGCACATGGACGCTAATTCTGCACCAGCTGGCACAGCAAATCGGCCATTACTGTATGTCATCTTTCTGTTAGAGATGGGAATTTATCGACAAACGAATTTTATAGAAATGATCAATAATAGTCGATAGAAATCGGTTTTAACGTGTCTGAACTGTAAACACTATCAATTGTGGATTTGATTTCCACTCAGGGGCATGATTAAATTTAAAATATTTTCATTTCCTCGCTTTAGAGAAGAGAGATAAAGCGCGTCGTTTATGCAATGCGCCATGTCTGGAAAAAAGAGAAAGAAGTGTCTAGATACTACTTCATGCTTACCCTGCTGTGTGGGATAAAAGCGTGATGTTACAAAAAAAATTATAATATAAAGAAAAAAATAAAAATAATGTAAGGAATACAAATAAACAAGAATGAAAGAATATGGTAGGCTATGTAAAGATAACTTAGTATTAACAAAACTCGTTCACATCTTTTGCTCAAATTTCCAATTAATGCAATTTTCATTTACTAAACTCCAAAACTAATTATAATATAATTTTTGCTCAGAGTAACGTTGAATCCTATGAAGTTTGTAATCCTACAGAGTCACGAGGGCCTCGAGAATTAAATTAATACCTAAAAGAAAACTGTACTTGTTCTATGTTAACTCTGTCTGCTTCATTGTGTCTACTAGATTTTATATGTACACTTTGTAGTCAAATAAAGCATTACATATTAAATCTTTAAGCCCAATGCCTAATAGATAGATGTTTCTAGTTAGACACATTGATGAAATAATTTACAATAAAAAACATTTCATAACTTTTAAATAACAATCAAAATAGCCAGCATGTGAAACAAAAAATATGTTACTATATAATAGTCAGAATGTAGACCAACAAGTACCTACAACTGACCCAGAAAGCACTGCTGCTAAGAAGAGCCGATAAGAAAAACAAGAGTATTTTAAAACGATTTTAAAATAATCTTACAAAAATAGCAAAGCCATAAGCAATAATAGCAAATAGATCAAAAAGCAGCTGAGGAAATGATTATATTTCAAATTTATTTTCATTTCTCTACTTTGGTAAGACAAAGCGCGGCCTTGAGTTCGCAACTCTACACGCAACGTCTCCATTTTGAGCAAAAAGCAGTCGACAGAAATTCTTGATACTAGGTTGTCTCTGACGACTCTGCTATGTGGGATAAACTTAAACTGTTAATAACAAATCATAGAATGCCTGAGTGACTATTAGCAACATTTAATTCCACTTATAACATATAGGATACTTGATTGACCAATATTCTTTCCTTAAGAAAACACTTGCAAATAACCCCAAATACTTACTTATTATTCAAATATTTCAAACAAATTTTCATAAGTTTGATCATACAACCAAAATAAAAGCCACATATTAAAATAAGATTAACATAATTTAATTTGTGAATTCTAAAATGTATTCGAGCTAATTATGCCATAATTAATTGAAATGCTACAATTCGCGGAGTTGTGCTAGCTTTGAATTATTAATCATTTTGTTCATAATGGAAACGCTGTGTTTATACAAATTTATACGGAACCAAACATCTAATTAACTGTCGATTTCATATTTAAAGCCAAAACAATAGGTATCTGGACGTCGGGGAGATAACATAATATTGTGTTCGAACTGAAATGCATCAGTGAGGTAAACGTAACATGTAAATGATAATAAATATTCTGGTTTAGGCAATGTTAAATTTACAATTTTTTGCACAGCAAAGTGTCTGGTGTTAAGATACTCCGTTTTCAACTTCCCTCCTGAAAACGATACGTTGTGTATAACGGCGGAACTCAACGCTTTTGTGCTACCAAAACGGTGAAATGAAAATGAGCTACGATCTAATCGGGTTCACATGCACACATATGGTACAGTCGGTAAACTTAGGTGCGGATTCAACTCCTCCTTATTTTCATCATTTTCAGTCGAGTTTACTATATGAAACTGTGTCAATGTACTTAAAACAGGTGCAAAAAGTTAATAATAAAGTTCTCATTATAACCTCTCTGTCTAGTTCGCATAACACATTTTATACAAAACTCAACATTTTTTTGGTGCCGGAACATGCGTCCGACTGTAAACGCGATCTGTTGTGAGTTCGATTCCCAGTTGGAGAATGATTATATTTAAATTATTTTCATTTCCTGCTCTGTTCAGATAAAACTTGGCGTTGACTTTGATCACGCATTACGCAATGTCTTAAATTCATCGGCGAAAAAGCGGAGCATGAAGCATCTGGGTGCTCCCAGACCACCTTGCTATGCGCGACTTTAAAAAAATACTTTTTTACAAATCTCTGGTTACTCTGAATTAAATGAAAGTCAGGACACGCATAATCGAAAGTGCTAAATGTAAAAACTTCCTACGTTTCCTAAAATTCCCACGGGATCGATACAAGTCACTGTCGAATAATATAATTTCACTGTCGAAACTAATAGGCATATCATAACAAATGTTATAAAGCCTAATGCTTATTTCTGATAACTTCAATATTTTTGATTGCATAATAATTCATCGATACAAGCTAAAGGGCAACACTATATAGCTGTCTAAAAGCTATTAGCAGTTGCCGTCGGAGGCGCACCTGCGACTGTCATTTCCTTACTAGAGATTACTTACCTTAGCTCTACTTGTATCCGTCTCTACTATAAACTGGCTTTACCAATAATGTACATTGAAAATAAGGTTATGTCTATTTATCTATTGTACTCGATATGTGTATTTAATGTTATTTTTACACGTTTCGCCTCTTTTTTTGTATTTATGAATATAAGAAAATCTTGTGATGTTTTAAATGAAACTATTTTAAACGGATTAATTGCGTATATTTTGGTATTCGAAAATGTGACCACGGACTACTGTAAGGCGTTTGAAACGTCAGATTTCAAAAAAAAATTGAATACAAAAATACACGCGATACCGGAAATCCGTTTAAAATAGTTTTAATTAAAATCTGTTAAAATAACGAAACTCAAAAATCTTATCTTGCGACGTCATTTTTACCTATTTCTTGTCATTTTATTTCATAGAAATTTAATATATGTATTTAAATTCGATGGCATCTACATCCTTGTCTGGACAGCCATAACAGAAAAAAAAATCAGTATGTTTTCCTTTTATACTAATGTCTTATTTTTTTACTATGTAAATTAAATTATCGTTAAAAAACAAAATGTTTTTGTAGTATGACTTGCGATTAAAAAATATATATTTTATTATTAATAATTAATATTTGACACACAGGTAAAGTAATTTTTTGAATTAGGCTCACATAACTAAAGGAATGAAGAGAAAATAGACGACTGTAGTACAACAAACCATAGTATTTAATTAGCCAATTTGCAAAGAAACTAATAGTATTCTACCCTATTAAAAGTTATCACTTGGATAATTTATATGAAGAGTATTTTAATCTTTAGAACTTAAACAATAGGGTTGGTATTGTACGTAGAGTAATTCTTCACTTTTGGAATGTCTCAGAACCGTTGACGCGTCAAATAAGTGTTGTCATAGCAACGTGTATGTCACTTTATAAAAGTAATTTAATAAATTCTTTTTGAGGCCAGTGACAGTGTCTGACTGTAAACGCGAACGGTTGTGAGTGCGATCCCACTCAGGTGAGTGATTACAAATTATTTTCACTTCCTTGCTCTGGTATATACAAAATGCGGCGTTGAGTTCCACCACTCAACACGTAATGTCTCGACTTCGGTGAAAATCGAAGTACGGAGTGTCTTGACAATGGATACTTTCTGTCTAACCTGCTATGCGGGATAAAAAGCGTGAAGCTAAAACAAATTTCTGTAATAAAAAAAATATTGTTTATATTTTCCGGGGTTTTATATATACTGCTCTGGCTGCATAATTTTCGTAAAAGTAGATCTAAAGGACATAACGATTTTTGTAACAGAAATATTTTCTAAATAGTAATCTTCGTTTTGTATGAATATAAAATTACCATGCATATATTTAGGAAATATTTTTCATTTAAAAATTTTACAGTTATTTATAGTAATTAGCTTTACACTATAAGGTCTATGATAAGGAACTTTCAGCAATCAGATAATGAATAAAATAAGGGCCGGAGAATTTATATATTCCTTATAGTCATTATCGTACTCTGATAAGACGATGCGTGGCGTTAAGTTCCGCTACTATATCATGCAGCTTCTCTGCATACTTTGCAATGGCTTTACCATTGGCTGATAACGTTCACCCGGTTAGCGGTTCATGGGTTTGATTATATTTGAAAACATATTGTGTATTTATTAATCAATCAATATTTATGTGTGTGTATATATATATATATATATATATATATATATATATATAAATATATACACATAAATAAACATCTTGACGTTTACACGAAAATGTTTCGCATAATATTTGAAGTTGGCTTTACAAAATACCTAATTTGCTCGACAAAAAATGAAAACTTTCATTTCCAGTGGCTTTCGTTCAAGTTTCGGAGCTGAACAGAGTTGCATAAATCTAACTCAGAGTCACAGATTGTTTTTAACGGCGGTTGTGTGGTACAATTCGCTGAATATTTTTTATAACATTTTATTATTTTCATTTATTTTATATATGGCATAACTAAACGCTATTTATTATTTTATTTAAATAAACTTCTGAATGAAGATCAAGTGACTTGTCACATATAACTTTCGAAATAAAACCACAACTAGAAATAAGAGTAATTTTATATTTTTTAAATTTTATTCTACTTACAGAAAAACCTATTTATTCAACCGTATTGTAAAAAATACAAAATCTATGAAATATTTAAAGGGGATAGACAGGAAGCTAAATCAAGAGGATGCGTTTTCTCATTGACTGGAACGCATCTTAAGAAAGCAAAATTATTTCATTAAAATAAACGCTGCATACCAAATTTTACTTACATAAGACAAATTATAACTGTCATAGCTACATTATCATTCTAATTACTTCGTACTTTTTGTAGGTCATCGTGGCGCAGTGGAACATAGTCTGATTGGAAACGCGATTGGTTGTGAGTCCGTTTCCTACTTGGGAAAATTTTAAAACTTATCTTTATTTCCCCACCCTAACCAGGCATAGCGCGGCGTTGGGTTCGCCATCCATCAAGCAATGTTTTGATTTCAAGAGAAAAAAAGTCAACAAAGCGTCTTAGCAATAGGTTGTCCCTGATTACTGGGCGGGATAAAGGGGTGTAGCTGTTTAACATTAAATGCTTACATTTGTTACTTAAAGTGATCAAAATTCAACCCCAGCAAATGAAACAGTCGTATTTAACCACAGTTGTATTTAAACAAAATAAACACTAGCTAATAGACTAAAAATTATAATACAAAACAATATAAAATTACTGGGGGCATTTTTTATTTCAAATGTCAAATTTAATTCAAAACGCTTAATTCTAGTACTTTAGACTTAATTTAAATTGCGATTGCTGGCGAAGTTACTCCTGTGATTATTCAATTATTGCCACAGTTAGGAGTTTTGCGAGTTTAAAAATATCCACCATCTTTCAATTACCTTTGGATTTTTTAAGAAGGAAATTACAATTTGTTTTATTGTGAAAAACGTTCGCTAAGTTTTTTTTTATGAAATCCAATTTGGAGATGGGATTGTGTCGTTTTTTGTTACTTAGTTTGTCTGTTTTATTCGGTACAGAAATTTGTGGTTTGTAGAGTTCTAAAGGTTTATATTAAGTAAAGATCAAATAGGTTTTAATGTAATTGTACGTATTGCTTGTTTATTATCTATACTTGTAATACGATTGTAGAAATGTCATTTTTATACATTAAAAATATATAAAAAATAAGTAGCAGGAGGTGTTGCTAGATTGATACTGAGCCCAAAAATGTGATATTTTTTTGGCTGTTTGTTCAAGCAGAAAAACTGCCGGTTCGTTACAATAAAACTTGGTGTAATTATATTTCAACATCCTGAGCGTCATACTGGGTACTTTTTATCCCGGAAAAGGATATGTATTAAAAAACAAACTTAATTTTGCAGATCGATCCCTAACCACGTCTACTGTGGTAAGCCGCCGTCACCCGCAGTGGAATTCCCTAATGTTAAGTTGCATTTTTTTTTAATAATTATTTTCAACTATCGACATATTTTAATGATATTGGCTTATTATTTTTTCTACAGAAACTACATTACATAATAGGATGAAGTTATCGTATGTCGTATGGAGCATCTGCTTCATATATGTCAGCTCTAAGGGCCTAAGCTATTACCGTCCAAAAAGAACTCTTATCTATCATGTACTCATATAAAGTATAAAGTATATAGAGTAAATTTACTTTTTCGCTATATTTTTTGAAAACAACGTGAAATATTCATATTTTAAAGACTGATTATTCCAGTACTCTCCATACTAAGCGCTATTACCATGTTAAAATACATACCATCTGTCTAGTGGTTTTATCATGACTGGCGCACAAACAAACGGAGAGACAGACAATATGAAAATTCTACTTAGCGTATTATTCACCGTACATACTAACGCATCCAATTAATTTTTTTTTTAAGTTTTCATATACAATTTTCTACTCTTTTATTATATGTACATATACGTTGATACAAATACAAATATACTTTATTGCACACATATGTTATATAAGTGGTAGGGATGTAGAATTTTATATATCATGTATTATGTAGTTGTTGGTCTGTAAAGATTCCAATTTTAAATTAGGTGGGTTGTTTCTAAGACTTATTATTAATTTTATAATCCGATTATAAAATTTTGCAAGGTCTTCCGATTTAAGTAAGAACGCGGGGAGGTGAAAGAACAAAACAGGCTTAGTCGTGAATATAGCTATAATGCGGGCAGAGCCGTGAGCCACTTGTATATAATATAAGAATTAAAATTTAATGAATACTATGTCTATTTTATAATCAAAAGAGACCAATTTAGAGGACTATTTCAGTGTTTGAAACTTTGAGCTTCTCATCAATATATTTTCAAGAATCAAAATATAAACAAATAATTAATTTTTGAAAAAACGTATAAAAATTTGAACGCTCGAAAAAAATCTTTTAACGTGTTTACAAAAATATTTTCTAATCCTGAGTATGGAATAACACTTTAAAAATAGTAAATTAACAAATAATTCGTTTAACACATTTATTTAAAATATGTGAAAGTCGCAAAATTTTTCATTTACATTAAACGCTTTTGAATTTTCATTATTATTTTATTACAGGTAACAGGTTCGTCACCTGTAAACTAACCTCTGACTACGGACTACTATAAAGTGTTCAAATCGTCAGGTTTTAAAAAATGTGTTTTCGAATACCAAAATATATCGTCTAAAAGCCAGTGAGGATCAAATCTTTGTTATTATACAAAAATTAAAAATTTGTTTGAGAATTTGGACCGTCGTTACATAGACAGCGAACAAATAATAAAGGGTTATAAAATAGTACCTTAATTTGTTTATAGTATAAAGCTTTTTTTCGTTTAGTTTAACCCGAAATAACTTCAAACGTCACGCCACAAAGTGCCGGCAAATTAGTACAGTATTTTCTCTCTGCCAGAGAACGTCGAGATAAATACGTCATAGTATAAAAACTGATTTTTATATTTGATTTGATTTTTTATACTTGTTGTACATATTAGAATATATATATATATATATATATATATATATATATATATATATTCACGCTTTTATCCTGCATAGTAGAAAGAAACTATCTAGTGTCAAAACATATAGATATTGCTTGTTGAGTACCAACCGCCGCACCGACCGCACGACCGGCCTCAAAATAAATTAAAAATATACTTTTTAAATCAATAAGTACATGCACAGTTCAATTTAGCAAAACAACACAGGCAATTAACTTTTATAGGTTTATATCTACGAAGTGCACAAGATTGCGGACTCGCACTAGCAGTTGCAAACTACAATTTGCATTTGATTCTAGAGTTCCAAACTTTGTAACTGTTATCGTTTAATTATTGCACCGAGAGAGAAATGTTTCGAATTGCATACATTTATTCATCTTTATTTTATTATCTTGTCTTGGTTTGCGTTGAATTTTATGTACTTAAGCAACCTTGTTTCATTAAAAATATAACCTAATGAAGTTTGACATGTGTGTGTGTGTTCGTTGATCAATATGACTGTCTGTGGCATAGTAACTCCGAAACTGATGAACTTAGGTTGATGTAGCTTATTTTACAGTTATATATACTGTTTTATTTGATGCCATACCCACTATTAATCCACTTAGGACTAAACCTAAATTCTACTCGAAGGAATATTTTTATACAAAAAAAATGATTATAGCCGGATTTGAGACTCGCCTCGTAAAATCGGCCCTCGAGACTAGATATACATAGCTTCGTTCAATTAAACGCTACATCACATAGCCTCTAACTGTAAAAATGGTTGTGCGTTGGATTTCAGGAATAGAAAAGGTGATATTTAAATCATATTTTGTACCCACCTCTGATAAGACCATGAAAAACGTTAAGTATCACTGAAGATGCAATGTCCAGAATTCAGACAAAACATACAGATCAGACTATCTTAACCCTAGCTTCTATACTCCCTGACTAGCCTGCTATGCGGGCAAAAGCATAAAGCTGCAAAAAAAGAACATTATTCAAAATAAAAAATATGGAGCCCGGTCGTGGTGCACTGTGACAGCGTCTGACTGTAAACGCGATCGATTGTGGGTTCTATCCCCACTTAGGGGAGTGATTATATTTAAATTATTTTCACTTCCTCGCTTTGGTCAGACAAAGAGCGGCGTTGAGTTCCAGCATTCAACACGCGATGTCTCGAATTCGGTGGAAAGCGTAGTACGGAGTGTGTCGTCTACCCTGCTATGCGGGACAAAAGCGTGAAGCAAAAAAAAAATATTGCATGACATTTACATACATATGCTCGTAGGTATAAAATAAAAGTACGTGTTGATATCTAGTTGAAAGGACGTCCATTTGTTCGATTGCCCGCATGCAACAAAGGATGAGTAAACACCCTATATGAGTATGGTTTTTACAATAACACTGACTAGCAGCTAGCTACTTCGATAATTGATAAAATGTCGTTCCTGATTACCATGTAAGTGATTTCATTTACAAAACGAATATTTTGTTAATAATATATGTATATTAAATATAGAGGTAAGAATGATGTATATAAATAACTTAAAAATAATTTTAAAATGAAACTAATAACGTTTATTATTACTTTCTCTCTATTCTAATTATACAAGACGAGGACTTCTGCTCTCACAGAATATTTAATTGTTATTTGATTTAGTTATCATCGACAAGAAATGGTTTGAATTAAAATTTTAATACTGTAAATGCGATCGGTTGTGGGTTCGATTTCCACTCGGGAGAGTGATTGATTATATTCAAATTATTTACGTTACTATGCTCTGGTAAGACACATCACGGATTTGAGCATCGCCGTTTAAAACTCAATGTCTCAAATTCGATAGGAAGTGGAGTATGGAGCGTCTTGACACTTGGTACTTTCTGTCTACCCTGCTATGCTGGATAATGTGCCTTAAAAATACGAGAAATGAAAAAATAATTATAAAACTATTGTATATACAATATATATATATATATATATATATATATATATATATATACGAATATATTAAAAAATATTTCAAAACAATATTATAACTTTTAACGAAAATTGCTAACCTGTTCTGAATTTCCTTTTAAAACTTTTCCAGTTAAAATTTCTCTTGCTATTAACATATTTAAACTACTTTATTTCTAATTTCAGCAGGAGCAACTTAATTACAAGGCTCAAAAAGGTTTTTGTGACTTGGTGACTGTTACTGACCAACTTTTTTCATTAAATGTAATAAAATTAATTTATTTGAATTATACCAATATATATATGTAAAACAAAATATATTTTATATATAGACATATTTTTGCGGAACTTATACCCACAGACGTTGCTTTTATATTCATGGTTTAATAGAAAAAAAAAAAAAGCATTTACCATTTATTAAAAAAAACACTCAACACATAACCACAAGCGAATCCAAAACACAATTATTCGCCAATTGCTCTAAAATTACTTTTATCTATTGTTTTCCCCCAGCGAATAAACTTCCCGACACCTGTTCCAACCCTACCGAAACCCCCTTATTAATCTAAGATAAAGAGTGCATTGAGTGTTCAAGCATCGTTATAAACGATCCCCCATACTCTACCCAAACCTTAAAATCGGAACTGTAAAGTCGAATTTCCGTCATCCAACGTTCATTCGTTAGGTTGCCTGCTCTATCATCAACAAAGATTTCTTTTACATTCCAAATATACGTATTACAAGGAAATAAAGATCATTATAAAACCGGAGAGCGTGATCTCTACATTTGTAGACACAACCTCTAGATGCAAGACTTGACAATAGACTCACTTGTTCCACGGCCGCAGATTGAGATTATATCCTGATATTATTCTGATGGAATCGATATTCTCATTTAATTATAATAAGTGACCACTCGATTCTTAACGCTAAAGAGTCTTAAGGGCTTAAAATTTTAATACCTGCTTTATAAGATGGTGATATTCTAAGTAACATGGCTTATGACGCCTATGTGGCTATGGGATCTTTAACCTGATCAAGGACTATATTTTTGGCGTATTCTATAATTCGGTTACATTTAATATTTCACAGGAAGGTAGTTCTCAACTCAATGACTTTCAAGTTAAAGAATACAGTCTATGTGAGTAGCAATCTTATATTACCTTCCGTAGGAAATACTGTGCTTAATAGAAAAACTATATTTAATTTTCGACTCACAACTGTTATAATAGAAAATATAATTGTTATATTTTTAAAGTGTCTTTTTACACTTAGTTATATATATATTTTTTTCAAAATGTTTTCTAACCGTCCAAGCGCCCTGAACGCTAAGCTATACTACTGCCCACTGCATCTAAATTCTTATACATTTATCATAACATATTTATGTTTTTATCATCTCCAAAGATATATTTTTACAAATTTCTACTATCCAAAGAAAGCTGTTAAGAAATTATCGTTTGCCAAGAGATTATGCAATTTATTTTAATATTTTACTGTTTTTAAAGTGTTATTAGGATTAGAAAACATTTTTGGAAAAACATAAAATGCTATAGCTACTAACAGGATTACAGTAGGTTTTCAAGTTTCGGATATTGGAATTCAATACTTTGTCTTGAAAATGAATAAGTTAATAAAATTATAATTGTTCTTCCAAGTGGGAATCGAACCCACAACCAATCTCATTGGCAATCAGACGCTGTCATACTATGTCAGGATAGTCTCGAAAAAAATATATATAAAAAGAAATATTTCATAATATTAAATAGTTAAGCGCACAGCATCCCCAGGGATCCGTCCTACCCTATCGACAACAGATTATCTTAAAACCACTTCATTACGGCAGATGAAATTTTTTGCAGGATTTTCAACAAAATCTGAAGGATCCTCGATGAGTTGATGCTGTAATTTTGAATTTTAAATTGAGCGGAGAGAGATTTTTTTTAATTATGAGTGTTTAACTCGGCATATAAAATATTTTTCCTATATTATCTATATAGGAAAAATATTTTATATGCCGAGTAATGTAAGAACGTGGTTTATTTTTAAATATCACATTTCTCCTGACAAAGTGGGATTTCAAATAGTAGAGGTGATGGTATCGAGTCCTGCGAATTCACATATTCCATTAGAAGAAATCGAATCAGAATCCAAAGAAAAAAAACAAATAATGATTTGTCACTACAAACTTTTTCAAAAATAATGACAATTCAATTTCTGTAACTTACAGCATACATTGAACGATATTGATTTTCTTCTCTTTATTGTATTCTCTTATTATTATTTTTTAGCTTCATACGCTAATTTCAAGATATTACGCGTTTGTACTAACCAGAGCAAAGGATTATGTATTTTTTAAATATAATCAACCCTCGAGCGGGAATTGAACCCACAACCAATGGCGTTTACAGTCAGACACTATACCACTGTTCCATCTCCATTCCATTTTCATTCCATGTTATCTCGGATTCTCAGATTTACAGTAAATGAATAAAAGTACTACGCACTATTTACTTGATTCTTATAATGTATTTAATTATATTAATTTTTAACTATAATTAACTTTTAAATTAAATTCTATTAATAAATATGTTTAATTATACAGCCAATCTCAAGTCAAATGACCATTCAGTATTAATCTTCGTAAGATAGTGACCGGAATACGGGATTACCTGTTTCGAACATTTTAGGCCCAAACCGGCTTCGTCTTAATATAAATTTAATAATTTATTCTAAGAAATGTCAGGCTTTTACTACTTAGTTCAATTGTTTGTATAAAATGCCTTATATTAGATAGTATTACTTTAAAAAAATGCCTTATATTAGATAGTATTACTTTAAAAAAATGCCTTATATTAGATAGTATTACTTTAAAATATTTTTAAAACACTAACACAAAAGGTAGAGGCCGGTCGTGGCGCAGTGGGAGAGCCTCCGACTCTAAACGTGATCGGCTATGGGTTCGATCCCCTCTCGGAGGAGTATATTTAAATTATTTTCACTTCCTCGCTCGGGTGAGACAAAATGCGGCGTTGAGTTTCACCACTCAACACGCAATGTCTCGAATTCGATGAACAGTGATGTATGCAGTGTCTTGACACTAGGTACTTCGTGTCTACCCTGCTATCCGCATAGCAAGGTAGATAGAAAGTACCTAGTATCAGCAGATCAGATCTTGAAGCTAAAAAAAAATAGACAAAAAAATAAAATTGTGTTTTGTAATAAATAGATTTTTTTTGTCATATTTTATGCATATAATCTTGAATTTGCTGTACGTTTAGTACATATAAGGCTTTATTTAATTGTATATATATAATTAGTATTATTAATTGAAAGAAGTTTGCGTTTAGTTTTGTACTTATTTATAAATTTATTTATTTATATAGACATACATATATATATATATATATATATATATATATATATATATATATACATGTTTATATAAAGCATTGGGCAAGGTTCAGTAATCTGTGTCAGTCAAAAGGATTAAATAAAGGGCAAGTCACCAGACGTCCAGATGTAATCAAATGAAATGTTTTACTTCTCTGCGGTTACGAAATAGCGAACCCTTTTTGTTTGCAACTGTTTGCCTAAATTCAGATTTTGATTTAGTTATATTGATATTAATAAATAAAATATGAACACTTTGTATACTAAAATAAACGAAGAAACTAGTGTCAAGACACTCCGTACTCTGCATTCCGCTGAATTTGATATATTACATATTGAGTGGCGAGGAAATAAAAATAATTAGAATATCCTCCTGGTGAGAATAGAAATTACAACTGATCGTGTTTACAGTTAGACGCTGTCCCATAGCTCCATGATTGGACTCAATTTTTATATTTATTTATTTATCGAAAATTTGTTCGATCATATACACAAATTAGTCATAATATCTATTATACAATGTTTATGAATGATTTTTAATAAAACAACCATAATATATATCCTCCGTATGATATCAAAGAATTATTAATAATTTTACTTTGTGGGAAGGTCCCCTCTTCTTAACTTGTATGATACGCGTGTCTTAGTATATTGCAAAGCACTAATAATTACTCACTGTACTTTCAAGTTATATATTTGAAAGATTTACTTCAGATTAAAAACACTCTAGCGAAACTCCTGAAATTGGATTATACAAGTAGGCAGAAATTAGAGAACGGAGTGTATTCTCCTTCTTTCAATGTATTACGCAAAAAAAACATGGTGTAGGTAAAAATGTTAGGAAAATCACACTTAGCCTAAAGTATAGATATGTAGATCTATAATAATAATTACGTCAACGGATACGGTAGACTCGATTCAATCCTTACCTGAATCGTAAAACATAAAAAAAAAATGAAAAAATAAGTATATACAAAAAATTCGGTTTGTCGAATATTTTATTACATTCTAATGGTACAGATATACAAACTCATGTCACCATATTTCTTTTAGCAGAATAACACTGATCCACACTATCAGTAAAGTCAAAGTTTCGGCGGGTTACTGTGATAATAATTCTTTCCTACATTATCTATTGCACGTATTCCTGTCAGTTTCAGTAAAGACACTGTGTCATTGATCACAGTCAGTGGTCTTAGTGCAGTGCAAAACTTGATATAGATATAGTAAAATGCAATAGTGTAGTTCTCAGGCGAAACCCACTAGTATACGTATATACTTACCGTAATCAAGTTCTATAATCATTTGTTTGCACGACAACTATACCACAGTTAAAAATAACAGAAAATCGCCGCCATCTAATAATTACTTTTTCATTTTTGCTTGAGCGCTCCGCTAGCGTACACTTCGGGCCAATCCATTTGAAATAACATCAAATATTTTTATATCATTTAGCAAAGAGATTGCTTCAAACTGTTCTTAGAGTAGTAGTACTTACATTTTAATTTCGTTTAAAACCTAATATAGATACAACTTCGTCTTATCATCATATTTTCCTTTTACTAAGTCACTCTTATATTACTTTGGATGTTCCAAATATTTCCAGTAACATATCGTATCGTAGCGTATCGTCAGCCAATTGCAGTCCACTGCTGGACATTGGCCTCCCCAAGTTTGCGCCAAACATCCCGGTCCTCCACAACCCTCATCCAGCCTGCTCCGGCAACCTTGCGTATGTCGTCAGTCCAGCGGGCCAGAGGGCGTCCTACACTACGTTTGCCAAGACGCGGTCTCCACTCCAGGACTCGTCTGCTCCAGCGGCCATCGGTCCTGCGACAGACGTGACCGGCCCATTGCCACTTACTGATTTTGCGAGCTAGTTACTTTAGTTACTTTAGTTCTGTCACGGATAACCTCATTCCTGATTTTATCCTTGAGAGAGACCCCGAGCATAGCTCGCTCCATAGCTCGCTGAGCGACTTTAAATCTGTGGACCAGCCCTACTGTCAGTGTCCACAGATTAACAGTCCAGTAACATATACCAAAGTAATAATTAATTTAATCAAATCCAATTTCAAACTCAAAACAAAAATCATTTCATAAGCCTCAATAACATTAATAAAATTTTAACTGCAAACTAATATATACAGTACGACAGAAAAACGGAGAAAATTCACCTATAGGACATATATTTGTGTTATATTTACAAATATTGCTTCAAACCTATTTTAAAAAAACTCGCGCATAAAGGGTTCCGTAACAATATTTTTAATATATGTTATATTTAATTTAATTATGTATTCTTAAATTAAATATTTAATTAAATCATCAGGTAGACTCTTAAAATAAATATAGAATATATTTATTTTAAGAGGCTACCTTCCGCCGTTATTGCTAATTATCATGCAAAAATACTCACCACGTATAATCTCGATTATAAGCGGAAAGCACTCAATGGAGTGTTTTGACACTAAATTGTCTCTGAATACATGAAGCTGTTTCTTATATAATGTAACAACGTCATAATGCCTACACAAATGAAATCGAGGATAACAACTAGTTAAATAGATATATCTCTTAAAGATATACATCTTTTAGACGTCAGTTCATATCAAACGGCGGTTTATGTTATTGTAAGGAGAATCAGACTCGGTTGTTCAACGGTAGATAAGTCGTCTGCAGTCGTCTACCGAACGTTTAGCACTTTGTTTTGGTTTTATAGCATTGTCTGTTGCACTTGACGTGTATTGTTTAAACTTTTATTTGTCTGTGCTATTGTTATTCTTTACTTCAATTGTATATATATATATACTGTAAATTCCGTCTGTCTGTCTATTTGATACAAATATATTTTTATTTGATACATTGTTAAATATTTACAATTGTTATACGTGTGTATATATATATATATATATATATATATATATATATATATATATATATATATATATATTAGTAGCGTTCAAGTCGATACATTTTTATTTACGCAGCTTATTTGATGCCACTGATCGCATGTTATATTATAAGTCATGAATTACGATCTTTGATTTTCCGCGATTTTTACACACGATAAATGAAACTATGTTAAACGGTTCTTAGTATTTGAAAATATATTTTTGGAAACCTGACGTTTCGAGGTTTTACAGTACTCCGTGCTCACAAGAAATTTTATTTTATAAAAATTTAGTAGTAAAGTGTTCACATTTTTTATCCCAAATAGCACAGTAGACCGGAAGTACCTATTGTCAAGACTCTCCGAATTCCATTTTCCACTGAACTCGAGGTATTGTGTGTTGTGTGGCGGAACTCAAAGCCACGCTTTGTTTTATTAGAGCGATGAAAATAATTTAAATATTAATTATTTTCTCGAGTGCGATTACGACATAGCGATTTCTTGATATTATATTAAAATAAAATATATGTCATGAATTACAAATACCTACCTACTATAAAATATTTCTCTTCTGAAACTATTACAAATACAAAGTAAAACAGAACACTCAGTTGCGTGCTACGAGTCATCGAGTAAACTGTTTAACGCTAACTACTTTAGTTTCATGTACTGTACAAGCCACCATTTACTGTTGCAACTAGTATAGCCTCATGCTTTACAAAATACTTAAAGAATGACTCGTTACTCGATATATTGGTTCTGAGTTCGTTTTTTACTTGGGAATGATTATATTTGCAAAATGTTTTTATTTCTCTAGTAGGTAGGACAAAATTGCAACGTTAAGTTCGCCACTCAGCACGCAATGCCTCAGCCTATTTCAAAGGGAAAACAGTCAACAAAGTGTATTGAATTAGGTTGTTTTTGACGACTTTCCTATGCGGGATAAAGCGTAGAGCTGCTCGTCACTCTCTCTTACTTACTACCCACATGTTTATTTTATTGAGGTTGATAAAACTGAACCAACAAATATCCTAAATTTAATACATAACAATATTAAAATAGAATATTTTGCTACATATTATCTATTGCGAACCTTTTATGTTGTATATATACAACCATTTTTTATTTTAGCTTCACGCTTTTATCCCGCATAGCAGGGTAGACAGAAAGCACCTAGTGTCAAGACACTTTGTATTTCGCTTTCCACCGAAGTCGACACATTGCGTGTTGAGTGGTGGAACTCAACGCCGCACTTTGTCATTACATATATATATACATAGATACTCATATATATTTAATGTAAATATTTATTGGTTCCGTTACAGATGTAAGTCGCATTGCTATTACCTCTTTATATTATCTCTTTTTAACATACAAACCATCCAAGCGTAACTTTACTCTTTTCTCCTACCATCTCTTTTACATATTCAATGTGATTTGTGAACTATTTTTGCTCTAGTGGTTCACTCTAATAAATATTTGCCTAAAATTTAATTTAACGAGAGATACAGTCTTAAATTTAAACAATTTAAAACATGAACCCGCGACCACCGACATGGTAAACTATATTTCATATGTTACAATATCTGAGTATGTGTGTACAAATGCTTATGCGTTTTTGAAAATATGTGCTCACAGTTTCTATAATGTTTGTTAATAAATAAAAAAAAATATATAAAAAAATTGACTTCATAATAACTAAATAACTAGGTAGTTAGGTAAATAGGTACTCATATTGTCTTACGAGTAATTTATCTATATCTCTATCTATATCTCTGAAACTACTGGATCGATTTTAATAAAACTTGTACTATTCCCTAAGCAGAAACATACTTAATTGAAATGAAAAAAAATCATCATCACATGACCTCTAGTTTCGGAGAAATTGGTGGACAAACATAAAAACATACACTTACCAAATTAAGCACATTTGCTTGGAAGCCTAAATAGATCATTCATTACACACAAATATTATTTAATATTATTATTACATACATATCAAACTGATATATAATAAATAAACTTATATAATTACAATAACTTCACCGTCGACTTTGAGATGAGAGAGATTGAGATTAAAAATATTCTTTTAATTTTATATACTTTTTATTTGCCTAATTTTTATCATGCGAAAAATGGGCTTTGTTTTCAGATTTTTCATGGTTTTCATGTACATCAGTTGAATAGAAAATATTTTGCTTGTATTACTGTTAACTCTAGGATGCTTACTGTAAAAACCGAACCATATCAAATATTTATGTAAATCTAAAGAATATAATTTCAATAAAAATCTTATATACAAATAAAGGTATTTTTGTCACAAAAATGAATGTATTATTAAAACTGTTAAAATATATTTCTTCCTCACGACACAAATAGCCTCTAATTAAGCGCAGAACTAGAATGCACACGTCATAAGTCGATGTTATTAGATATTGTCTGCCCTGTCAAAAAAATCATAGATTTGTATCTAAATATATGTAGAAATACGCATTAGAATTTATCTTGCGTATATTACTGCGCCAGACGCTCATAAATCGATGTTGCCCAAAATACTAGCGTCGACATCGCCTCGTTTAGTGTTTACGCTATTTATAGATAGTCAAATTAAAAATATCTATTATTTAGTATAAACAAATAGGAATTTTAGATGAAATGTGATCTTTAGTATTATTAATATTCAGTTCTGAAAAAAATCAACCGAGATTTAAACTTGTAATTGATTTTTCCTACGCCTGTGACTGTTTTGTCTGTTGTTTTAATATGTGGCTATTTTCACAAATTGAATTTCATCAGTACCTAAAGGTACAGCACTCACCTTCGCGCTTTATACTGTACAGCAGGTTGGGAACAACTTAATGTCAAAACACTGCGTTGACTGCTTTCTACCCGAAATCGAAGCTTTTGTGTTTTGAGTGGCAAATTCAACGCCACATTTTGTATGAGCAAAACAGAGAAATAGAAATAAATTTATAATTTATATATATATATATATATATATATATATATATATATATATATATATATATATATATATATATATATTATATATTTGTATATATATATTTGTTTGTAATTAGACACTATTCCACTGCGCCACTATGGTCTTAAAACGATGGCAGTAGTTATTTACTATAAAATTATAAATATTACGCCTAAACCAATGGTAAATCTAAAATACTCTTACGCATTAGCTAACCAAACACAAAGAACAAGTTGACCCACGTACATTTTTAAAGCTAATATAAAAACAAGGTTTTAGCAAAATATTTTGAACGCAAGTCCTTTAAGCGACGTTACAATTTTAAACTTACACTGCAAGCTTTAATTGCGCGTGACCCATTGTCCGAGGCTGTCGCTTAATAAAACGTACGGAAATAACTACTTCTTTGTTAATTTTAGATTTGCCAGTACAAAATAAGCATAAAAAGAAGCAAAGAGTGTTCCTCTTAAAGTTATTTTCCTGTTATCCTGGTTGTCCTGCTCAAAATATTTGTCCCTATGTGTGCAAATTTGAAAGAAACCAAAGTAATAAAATGATGTATTAAAAATAAAAAATTAAATTAATTTGTAATTTAAATATGAAGTTGCGAGTCGGATTCGACTTCATATCACGCCAAAATATTTGTATATATTATATAGCTTCACGTTTTTTTTTCCCCGCAAAGCAGGGTAAACAGAAATTACCTAGTTATTAAGACACTCCGTACTCCTCTTTCTTTCCAAATTCACAATTTTTACACATTTTAAATGAAACTGGTCTATGTGTCTACTGACCAAGAATTAATGTAAAATGTTTGAAATATAGATTTTCAAAAACATTTTTCAAATACCAAAATATACGCGATTAACTGGTTGAAAATAGTTTTATTAAAAAGCTAATTTCACTTTTACCTACAGATGTACGTATTGTCATATTTCTTTGTAATCTATATTTTTTGAGGAAAACCTAAATTTCGATATCTGAACTAACTCGCATATTACACATACATATTCCCATTTCCTACCAATCAGAAGCCTATCAAAATATTCATAGTCTTGGGAACATTCAAAGATACAATTTCTTTTCAATTCCGAAGTGTCGCACGAAAGTTGTGCGGAAATAAGAGTTATGGGGTATGGAATGTTATGGCAGGCATAAAAATGGCATATTCTTTGTTTTAGTTAGCTTAAATATATATTAAAGAATGAAATTATATTTTTAGTCTCAATTTTCGACATTAGTTTTAATTGCGATATGTAGTTATAAATTGAACAAAAAATGATTTTATTTTAAACCTCGTAATATGCGATTATTTTTTTGTTCTCTGCGTAGGTTCAAATTCTGTTCAACGAGTTTCTGGTTGGATCAAGATACTAACCTAACCTAACCTTAACCTAACAAAATTAGGCAAAGCAAGAATTTCAATCATCTAGAAAATGGGAAATGGAATTTTCTCTCTAGATTTTCGTTTTAATGTCTTGAAATGCAAGAAAATCTTGTTTTCTCAATACCAGTGGCACATTTGATGCGTAAAATACGCACCTTAGCAACATACACCTCTGTTCTATGTTTAATTTTTATTTTATAAATTTAATATTTTTTAGAACATACATTAGTATGGAAACGAAAGCTTCAGCTGTGCCAAATTCAATATTTTCGTGAATAGAGATCATTCTTTTCTCCTTCACCTTTTTAAACATTTCAAATTAAATCAACTTCTACATACAAACATATACAATGAAATTTTGTCATCATAAAAGAATTTGTAAATATGCTTTTTGGCTTCACTTCACTTTTAATCCGCATAGCGGAGTAGACAGGACTTCCTGTAAGAACTTGTGTGGACTTTAAGTACTTACTTAACGCCAAGACTCTCCGTAGTCCACTTCTACCGTTAGACTTTGAGACATTACGTGTTCCAGACATTTATAGATAAAGAGTTATATTTATTGACATAACAATAAAATTATCCTTGTACTGCTCAATTGACATGGGTCTTGGCCACCATTCAGACAGCGAAGATCTATCCTTAAAACATGACCGATTTCAAATTTTATAAGTGTATTCCATATTATAGAAAATGTGAGAATTTATCACAAAATTTTCATATTTAATAAAGAAAGGCTTCAAAATATACAAACGAAGCGCTTAGACTTAAAATTATACAAAATGGAACACGATAGTCCATTAAGTGTCGTTAAGACGAGCGTGTTTTCATAATAAATTCCCTTTAATTTGGTAGATTTAAGACCTGCAAACACGCTTCTGTGTAAATTGACTACAATTTATTTAAATTGAGCAATATTGTAATAAAAAAATACAGTTAGAGTAAAAAAATTAAACTATTTAATTTTTCTACTTTTTCTATTTCATATTAGAGAGAGTTCATTGGAGACCTACATTTAGCGGGATTGACGTAACCTAACACCGTGCATTACCTTACATAACGCGTATCGTTTAAATAAAATCATTTTCAAATTGAATTCGAATTTATAATCATTGTAGTTGGAAACTGTGTAATTGTATAATAATATATTTACCAACTGCGGAACCAATACGTGATCTCAAATATTATTTATATTTACTTATTTACTACAAAACAATATTTTCTTTTATTCCCTCACTCCTCATTTTCTTTGTTGACTTTCCTTAAGAATAAAAAAACGTGTGCAGAAATGCTCATTGGAAATGGGAAATTGTACAGGATAACCTACGATAAAAATATATAACGTATATTGTAAAGTTGATTCAGTTAATATTACGGTTTTCTTGTAAAATTAAAGATTTACCACTGTAAAATGTAAAGAAATATTAATATGCTCCATTGAATTCGTAGAGACGCTGATTTTAATTTGCTCTTTCCAAATTTCACCTTATTTTCAATGCAAAAATAATCTAGGAAAAATACTAAAGCAGCATAGTGACAAAACTCCTCGTTGATTCCTTTCACATCGAAATCGAGACAATGCGTGTTGAGAGGCAATGCCACCACATCGAAGAAATGGAAATAAAGTTCAAAATATAATTATTCACTAGAATACGATCCTTTATATATGAATATTTCTTACATTTACAATTCTTTACAAAAGCAATAGGGTCAACTTCATATTAATTAAAATCAGAAGTTACAAAGTGATATAGAAACTTAAGGGTGTTTACAATTTACTTAATGTTACAACCCAGTAAGAAGCCGCTAGGGGTTTGTGATGGAATTAACTTAGTTCTAGCTTTATAGGCCAACTTTCTGAGCTATTGTCCGTTTGAACAAAGGCATTTGCTTATTTTGTATTAATAATACTGAATTTTAGACGTTTTAGAACAATTTAAAGTGGAACCTCAAACAAGTAAAACGGCGCTTATTTATACCTTACATTTGTATTATATAATGTGCTAAGTAACCATTTGTTACTTCAAAGTGGCTTTTAACTTAACTTCTATTACTTAGAAATATTTATTTGTCAAAATTTTGACGACGCAGATTCGAACCCACTTCTGTTGGATCTCGTCTTAGAACTCTAGCTTATATGTTCTTATCCAGCTGCCTAGAAATAAAAAAATATTTAATTAGATAAAATACTTGTGTGTCCTTAACGTAAAAAAATAAATAAAAATATTAAACATTTTTGGCTTTATGTGAGAAAGAAAAACGTTTTAATTATTTAAAAAAAGTCGGTAATAACAGTTTTTATTCAAAAATATAGACAAAAAAATATTATATATACCATTAAATATTGACAGTGTTCTTTCACGCTTGGAGATCGTGTAACAATGGGCGGAGGTCGTAAGTTCTAATTTTCCTTAGCTTTACGCTTTATCCTTGCGGGGTAGTCAGAGAGGACGGAGCGCCTAACGCTACGGTCCCTGCATACTTCTTTTGTCTCTTCCACAGTTACTAATCTATTCATACACGCACTTCGGGGGTTAGTCGTGCTTTTTACGTGAGCTTTGCTATTTCTGGAGGAGCTTTGTTGCTCCTGTTTCATCGATATTGTGTTTTCAAACGTCAACCGAAGTCTCCTTCGACTTTGTCATTGCGCTTTTGATTGAAATTGTGTTAAGAAAAAATATTTTATATCCCGTTGTAAGACAAAGTACAGCGTTAGATTATAAAATGCCTGAGCAGAAAAAAGAAAAGAAAGTCTTCATTGTCCTCAGATCGTCTTCTTTTAGAATTATATTACATATATAGATATAATTGAATATACGCACTAAATCGATTATTTCTACATATAGAAAGAACTAAACGATAAACCAAGTCTATAAAGGTGTGCGCAACTTCCCTCCAATGACACGTAAAAACTGTTATCAGAAGGTTTACAGCTTATAAACTTTTATCTTATGTGAGGGGTTCTGAGGCGATTGTGGGAGTATTATGTTGGATATAAGTATTTTCTTATTTCATCTCAAAACGTTTAATGCGAAAATAATAAATTTTTAAAAGACTCTTTTCTCTTCATTCATCACTTTCAAAATAAATCAATTAATTACTCATTCCAATAAACAAGTAAAGGAAACTATATTATTCTCATAAACATTCCTTCTCTAGCCTATAGGATAAAGATGCTCAGCCGTTTTTAACAGTTTTACGCTTAATACTGCATAGGAGAGTCAGAGACAACCTAGTGTCAAAACACTCAGTTAACAGCTTTCCGAACGTAATAGCGACATTGCATCTTGTATGGCGAACTTAACGTCGCGCTTTATCTAGTTGAGAAATGAAAATAAATTTTGATATTAATATTTACTTAAATGGGAGTCGTACCCACAACCACTCGCGCTTACAGCACACCGTCCCACCGCGCCATGATATAACGTCAGCGCTTTTTTTTAATAAATTAATTTTACTGTAGGAAATCGAACACATTACTATCACCAAATATACAGACAATTAAACTACAATGCCGTGAATAATATCTTCTTCATTTCAATATTTCTTTGTCATGTTTTCATAGTGCAGCTATTTGATGGTTTTATTTTAACGCCGTTATTGGATAGCTGTGGTTTGCGATAAAGCAGTGTCGTGCCGACGCAGTTTTAATTAAAATTGTTACGGCTACCAACGATATCTGCATTTTTAGACTTTTACTACTATTTTTCATAGCGTATCGATATTTTAGTGTAGTTTTAATGTTTTAAATTTGACCGGTTGTTGTAAATTGTACTATATTTTAGAAAATATTTTTTAAAATTATTATTGCTCCTAATATAAATTTATTATATGTATACTTATATAAAATAATCTTTCAATGGATACTTTGGGCCACTTGTTCGAATATTTGCACATGTGTCCGAATATGCTAAAATACGTTATTTTAAAATCAACTTGTCACGGGGAACAGGACGACAATGAAATGTTTTTAAGCGTTTTCCTTTGCGTGTTATTGTAAAGATATTAAAATTACGCATTATCCTGCATAGCAGCTGGATGGCAGATCAGAAACAACTTAACCTGTTGAGCAGCCAACTCAACGCCAAATTAAAGTTTAACAACGAAAATAAAGTTTAGCATCTGTTATTTTCTTAATAAATTATTGTTTAGGTTTTCCTTCTACTACAAGCCTTGCTGCCTTTCGTCTATTTCTGGGATATGGCGTGTTGTAACTTAACGCCGTTATTATTTCCCCTAAGCCGAGGTCCACCTTACATTAAACCCTACATAAATATTGGCTTAGCAAATCTCATAATAGTATGTACTTTAAGATACTCGTATGTAAAGCAAGGTATTGCGCATTTTGCCCATAAAATAGAAATATGAGTGTACCGAAGGCTTACAATATTGTTTGCATGAGAAATCGTGCTATATATAAGGATTTTTATAATATTTTCAACTTTGTCAACTTAAAAATAAAAGTTTTATATTTGTTGTAAATATGAAGTTTTTGTTTATCAATAAAACTAAAACAATGTATAAATATTAGAATTAAATGAATTAAACCAGTTTTATATTTAATTTTCTAATGGTATTTGTGGATTCCAATATACACATAAAATAATGAAAATAAAAAAAAAACGTTTAAAACTATACTTTCATCTTTTTGATCGGATGACAAAGCAAGAACATTAAGTTCCATGTAGGAAAATATTGTATTTTCATTATAGCTGCATACATCAGTGAACTTTTAAAACGAATCGGATTGGCTTAGTGCTCTTGGACAGTTCTCAAAAAGTGCGGGTTTCTTGTACATTTATTTTTTGAAAATATTATTTTAATATCAAAAATGTACCATAAAATATTTTTTTACTAAAAATTAGTAATTTATATAAATATTACATATATTTACTTAAATATTTTTTAAAACCATAATATTAGTTGAGACGTAAAAAAATCCTTATTTCCCCAGAAAATGTTTGCTTATTTATCAACAATTTTTATTTCCCGTGCATCCTTCCGCCCCCACGTACGTGGTGTATTCAACTGTTAAATTTTTATAAGCCACGGCGCGACAATTTTTTTCCTACATTCAGCACTTTAGAGTTCCGCTACGTTTAAAATCTGGTCTCTAAAACCGACAGTACATACTTACTTAAGGGTAAGATTCATTTCAATTTTTATTTTCAACTTCAAGCTTTATTCCGGCTAGCAGGGCAGTCAGGGTAAGCCTAGATTCATGACACCCCGTTGCCAACTTTTCACCAGAAAACATAAAATAAAAATAACATAAAATAACGTAAAATAACATCAAAAAAAAATTTATCAATCAAAATTTTTTTCTAATCCTAAGTGTTATAACACTTTAAAAAATAGTAAAATAATAAAATAAAATCTCAATCTTATTAAATTAAATCTCTATAATTAAACGATTATTTCTAAATAATCTTTGGGCAGCAGAAATTTGTAAAAATTTCTTTAAAGAGGTACTAGCAACAAATTAGTTATAACAAAACGTATAAGAATTTCGGCGCAACCGGTAATAGAACGCATGGCTTAGCGATCAGAGCTTCGACGGTTTCTACGAAGCGCGGGTTCCAAACCCGGTGCGTTCGAATTTTTATAGGTTTTTTCAAAAACATTTTCTAATCCTAAGTGTGATATAACACTTAAAAAATAGTTAAATATTAAAACAATTTTGGTAATACTGAAGTGACATAAACCAACGGTTTTCTATGAATTCGTTCCTAACTTTTCTAATTACTACAATAATCCTTCTTTTTTCATTGTTTTGATATATATATAAAGCCTATCCTCTAGAGAACAAAACCGTTATGCTGGCTG
This sequence comes from Dryadula phaetusa, assembly GCA_032432895.1. Taxonomy (NCBI): domain Eukaryota; kingdom Metazoa; phylum Arthropoda; class Insecta; order Lepidoptera; family Nymphalidae; genus Dryadula; species Dryadula phaetusa. The sequence continues at coordinate 6,173,357 of JAOYRS010000068.1, read as the reverse complement.
GTATTTATTTTAAATTCATTCTTTCGAATTGACACGAATTTCATGAATTTTCTTTTTTTTTATTTTGATTGCTAATTCTTGATTTTTAAGGAAAAATATTACCACTATATAAATGTATAAATAGCCATTTCTATAAAAAAGTATGATAACTAATCTTTATCGTTTAATATTTTTATTTGAATTTTTTATAAGCTTTCAATCAATTTAAGGATTTTTTCTCTACCTAAGCAAAAATATAAAAAATGCTATAATTTTCCTAAATTAAAATCACCTTCCCTTAACAAGAGCGGACGTAAACCGTGCATAATTAATATCTTCAAGCGGACACACGCTGCATATTCATGAGATGACGCCTCAGCATAAAACTAGATTATTAGACCGTTTTCAAATGCTGCACCATTTTTGTAGCCATTCGGCATGTTGGAAGTTATTTTAATTCACATTAAATATACCGTTGTGCTCTCTAGTTCGATTTTTTTAATGTTACAATTCTCTCTAAGGCCGATCGTGGCGCACGTGTCTGACTATGAACGCGATCGGTTGTGGGTTCGATTCCCACTGGAGGGAGTGATTATATTTTGAATTATTTTCACTTTCTCACTCTGGTAAGACAAAGTGTGGCGTTGAGTTCCGCCACTCAACACGAAATGTCAAAAATTCGGCGAAAAGCAAAGCACGGAGTGTCTTGACACTAGGTACTTTCTGTCTACCCTGCAATACGTGCACGAGTACGTACAGAATGTGACATTCTGTTCTTGGTTTTTACTTAAATTTGAGACTGTATTAAGTAACTGTGTTAAACGACGCGCTTTGTCTTATTAATTGAGGAAAGTCATTTAATGTCCTCGAAATAGCAATCGCGTTAGTCAAATACTGACACATTGACCCTTAACAAAGATATCTAATTATTCACCAAATATACTTTAACCAAATTCAGAAAAACTGCTTGATTATTTATATTAAATAGAGAACGGATTAATATATAAAGCTTTAGGTTTTCTTAATTATTTAAAAAAATTAACAAAACCTTTTCGATGCCTACGTAAATATTTTTCTTTCTCTGCAACACCGGTGAAAACACGGAGTCTTGGAGTCTTTACAAGTATTTCTCGTTTTGTATACTATATATTTTGTAAAATATAATAGAATTCATTTCATAAAAATATAGATTCAGTTCAATGCGTTATCTTCGGCGGATATGTCGAATCAGTTTAGCTCATCGTATATGCAGCGAGAGATTTGCAGAATGGCAGGCGTATACGTTAATGTATAAGTATATGTTAATATAGCTCAGGTAGTTTGTACATGACGAGAGAATGAGTGATGAAAGAATGGTAAGAAAGATTTATGAAACAAATGTGAGTGGTACGAGAGGTCGAAGAGGCCTTCGAAAACACAGTACCAATGAAACTGAAGGAAGGTCATGTAAAAAGCATGAGTACCCACCGAACGGCATAAAAAATATATTCAGTCAGTACATATAAACGTTCCGTATTAAATCATATAATCATATAATATAATTATAATATAACATATTTTTTTTTTATTTATTTATTTATTTTAGCTTCACGCTTCATCCCTGGCGGGGTAATCAGAGAGTACGGAGCGCCAAACGCTACGGTCCCTGCATACCTCTTTCGCCTCGTCCACAGTCATTATCCTCTTCATGCATGCCCTTCGGGAGGTCCTCATACTTTTTACGTGACCTTCCTCCAGTATCTTCGATACTGTGGTTTTGAAGGTCAACCGAGGTCTCCCCCGACTTCTCGTACCCCTCACCTTGGCTTTATAAATCTTTCTTACCATTCTTTCATCGCTCATTCTTTCCACGTGCCCAGAGCCTCTTTTCCCAATGCCTCATACCTCAGTTGCAGCTTCAATCACACAATTCTAGCTTCTTGGAAACCTTTTCTTCATATTCCTCTCTAGTCGCTGGAACAAGAAGCTTCCAGCTTCTTATGCGATTATTCGCCTCCAAGTTTGGACACCTCGTGCGGCTACACCAACCGGCAAACAGACCCATTATTCTAGCAACTACTAGATAGTGATCTGTCAGCACTCCTAAACACACGCGTGTCCATAACTTGGTTACGAATACGCTGATCTACTAGGAATAGATCAATCATGCTTTTCTCTTCCATCCGTTCCCACGTGTACGTGTGAATTTGTTTGTGGTAAAACATAGTGTTTGCCACAAACAATTCTTTTTCCTTACATAATTCCAATATGAGCTTACCAGCCTCATTTATACTCTTATCACCTACTTCCCTAACACTCTCCCAGAACTCCTCTAGTTCACTCGATAGAGCTCAAGATACCGGCGCATACGCCACTAACAAGAATATTCTTGTTATCCCCAGCTTGAAGCGAACCCAGAGCAGCCTCGGGTTGATCGCCTTATATTCTACCATTGCACTCACCAATCGAGAGGATAATAACACAGCTACACCTTGACACCCTCGTTCATTTTCTAGAACTCCAGCCCAGAAGGCGACTTGGTTACCTTGCAAATCGGTCATGCTATTCCCCTTTCTTTTGGTCTCAGTCACACAAACAACATCTAAATCTCTTTCATTCATCACATCTAACAATTCATTCATCTTCTGTTGCATCCCTCCTCTTACATTCCACGTAGCTATTTGTAGCACCGTTCTCCACTTCCCTCCGTTACGGAAATGGCGTGCTGGGTGGCGGTCCCCAACGCCGCATTCGTCGCCAATACTCACTGGTGCGCGTCGCCTCGGGGGGACGCCCTAGCATGGTGCGCCCTGGTGGTTGCGGCGGATGGAATGTAGCAGCCTTACACAACTATTGACGTTATGTAAGGCTGGCACGGGTCACTGAGCGCAAGTCTTCCATCGTTGACCCCCTAAATTAAATTATTACTATATGATATTATATCATAAATTTTAAATTCTTGTAAAATCGAGAATTTGTATACTTTTATCTTTTTTTCGTCTTTCTGGGGGATTCCGGACGAGTTATAGGACTCCGGACGCCGTCCGTATACCTACTAAAACCTCCTCAAATAACAGTAACCCCAATATTCCGTGAAACCGGGGACAGAAGTCCGCAAGGTATATCGCGGAGTTGAAGGTAGTGGACAGCCTCAAGAGTATTTGTGTACATATCAACTTTGTATTTATTTCATGTTTTTTCATTTCAATTATTTCATTTTATTTTTATGTGCGTGAGGCCGGATTGGCGTAGTGGAACAGTATCTGACTGTAAACACGAACGGTTGCAAGCTCAATTCTTATTAGAGGCAAGATATATATTTAAATTATTTTCATTCCCTCGCTCTAGTAAGACAAAACGCAGCGTTGAGTTCCACCTCTCAACACTCAATGTCTCAAATTCGGCGAAAAGCGGAGTACGATGTGTCACTACGTACTTTCTATCTATCCTGCTATACGGGACAAGAGCGTGTAGCTAAAAAAATATGTTTCTTAAAGCAGAGCATTGTTTATTTTTTGTTATTAATTTGCATTAATTATAAACACTTTGTTGTTTATTGTGTTTTACTAATAATGTTAAAAAAATTTCAAAATTTCTTGCCGCATTAATTACTTTTTGGTATATTTTCATCTATTAGCATATATATCTATAGTACATACGCCTATATATAAATACATATGCGTTTACCCATATAGCATAGCATAGGTAACCAGCTATATAACCGACTGAAGGCTGTGCACTGTGCTAGTAGCTTTTTAGATAGGTGAAATCTTGTGGGACGATATCGATATTCATAATAACAACTACATTAAAGCATATCTTACAAATAAAATTGATTGGATTTAGTAACACGTATAAAGTGTATGTATAATTATTAGTTAACATAACAATAAATTATATCTCTTCTACGGGCAGACCTTACTGCCATATCTTAAATATTATATTTAAATTATAAAACCCGACACTGTATAAGTATTTAATATTGGGTTTCAAACGGCTATTCAGTACAATTTGTCAAGCTGCTTTAGTTAAATACAAAAGTTCGTTCAAAATAATTTATTGAAATATTACATATTATTAAAATTATGTAAATATTTTAAAAATATCAATTTTAATCAGGTACATTATAATTATAATAGGTACAAATTATAGTTATTGATATAATTCAGCAGTCGTATTCTCTATTCCAGTTAAATGCATCAATATATTTTAAGGCGCTATTTTAAATATGGCATTAATTAAAAATATTTGGAGAATGACATTCCAAAGGAGGGCTCCCAGTTACTCTTGGGTAAGAACGGGGAGACGGACTTGCTGTATCCGGCGTTGAAGTCCAGAGAGGAGGAGGGCGTCTTGAACAGGTTGAGGTTGCCCATCGCAGAGTAGTCGGTTTTCTTGAACAGGTCCGTGTGCGCCGCGCTGAGGGACGCGCCGAGCTTTTTGCTGGAGACACACGGTATATATTATTACCATCTACTACCGCTACTGGCTACCAGGTTATAATTATGAGTAATCATGAATACGGTTATTACTTACCATTTATAATGGAATATTTAATGCAGTTTCACGCTTCATCTCGTATGATAGAGCAGTCAAAGTAAACTTAGTATAAAGAAGTATCTTAACGCGGTATCGTTTGCGCTATCGACCAAAGTTCTAGATATTACGTAGTGAAACTTATCGCTGCCATTTGTATTATTAAAGTGAGTGGAAATCGAATCCTTGACTAATCACGCTTACGACCAAACCTTTTCCAACTGCAAAACAATGCCTTATATTTGTATTTAATAACATAATATACTCACTTGAAGTTGTAGTCGAGGCCGCCACCATAAGTGTTGAAAGTAGGTATCACCGGGTTACTGGGCATCGTCTTAGTGGCGAAGGCGTTGGCGGTCAAGTCGTGGTGGTCGTTGTGGAAGATGTTTGCCTTAGCGGATGCTGTCAGCTGGTTGCCGAAGTCCGGGATGTGCCTCCCGGTGACACTCAGACCGTGGCCCTTACTGGGAGTATAGAGACAGTATTCTTAGACAAATATAATACTTGTGAAAGAAATTTTAACTTAATATTAAGCTTTAGAAACAATTTTATTTATTAACATAAAATAAATTGAACTCACACATTGTCCAAGGCCAGTCCACCGCTGACAGCGCCGTAGCTGTTGCCAGGCGTGTGCAGTCCGTCGGGTCTGAGACCATTGGCGCCTGCGACAACACTCAGAATGTTCTTGTCGTTCCCGGTAATAGGGACCTTCGCCATCAGGTTGACTGTGCCGTCGGGGTTCGTATTCGCTACACCTATTTGACGGCGCACTCTGGAGTTCACATAGATCGGTCTCACGGACTCGAACTTGAAGTCTTCTGGATCATCTTCCAACGGGAGCGACACGTAGCGACAGCTGACACCCACTATGAACACTGTTAGCAATAAGATCTTAGCGAACATTTTGGTGGTTAAGTTACTTGTTTCTTAAAACGATTCTTAAGAAATGCGAGTAAGGAATGATTATGTGAAACATTAGATCGAGTTTATATATCAAAACAGATTCTGTAGAGGAAACCCCCGGGAGAGTATCGCTTTGGTTGTAAGATGTAAAGTACAGCGCGTTATCTTATGAATTCGCGCGTGTTTATTACACACATGACATATTACCGCATTTATTTAATAAAAGCGTTTACTTTATATTAAATATTAATTATTTTTAGAGTAATCTAACGACTGCAAAGGGGGATCTTTCTTTTAGTCATTTTTCTTAAAATTTAAACATGGATGATAGATAAGGCCAGTTAACATTGTTGCAACGCACTTATTGCAATAAGCAAGTATTAGATCGAGACTATTTTTATACACATACATATATATTGAAATTATAGAAATATCGATAAGCTGTTTCAAGTATAAACTCAGCCACTAGCAAATGAAACTGCATTGCAAATTATTTGCATATAACATATTTAGAGTGCAAGCTTTATTTGTATGTATTTAAGAAATGAGATAATCTTTAAAGTAGTACTCTCAGTAATTATGTACTATCTGGACAAATTGCACAGAAAAGTGACTTTTTTGCAGTTCTTCCCTCGTCCCGTATAACAAGGTAAGCAGAGGGAACCTAGTTCATGGTCTCCTGTTGACCCCCTCTCCGCCCAAACACATATAGAATGTTAAGTGAAGGAATGTAGTGCTAGGAAAATTGAAAAAATTTTAATGTTACCATTTCCTCGAGAGGAAATCGAACCTATGACAAGCGCTCCTTAAGTCATACTGTGTCACACTGCATTCGTGATTCGAATTTGAAAACAATTTTATAGCGATCAAAAACATATTGTAAAGCAAATGCAAATAGCATTATAGATACAATATTTAAGCAATTCTTGGCAACATATAACGCAGTACTTTACGTGTCTAAACCCTATCTCTACTCAGAGCGCGGGTTCCCATTTGGCTGGAGTCCTAACGACACATATAACGAATAAGCCGAGGTGCTGTAATCGGATACAAAAAAATGCCAAATATTTTGATTGTTATATTTTATTGACATTGTGATTGTTCATCTTCTTAGTTTAGCGAAGGGCTTAGTATTAGTAAGTCAGTTATTAGTAATTTCTAAAAAATATCCCATATTACTATATAAATGACAGAACACAAAGTAAATATTTTTTTTAGCTTCACGCTTTTATCCCGCATAGCAGGGTAGACCGAAAGTACCTAGTGTCATGACACTCCGTACTTCGCCTTGCACCGAATTCGAGACATTGCGTGGTGAATGGTGGAACTCCCACTGCGCCACGACCGGCCTCAAGTAAATATTACAAAATCCAAAATTTAAAATGTTAAAGACCAGGAAATCGTATTAATTCTGGTTTTGTTTAATTCATCAGTACACTCTATCACTTCCATCAGCTTGAATTCCTCAGTCGTTACGGAAATAATGTGAACAACTCATAAGAGTTTTCTACGTGGCCTATTTCAAGTGATTGTGTAAACGACGTAGGTCATACACTACACTGACATTTGTGTTTAGAAGCACTACGTCAAAGCAAACTGTGTTCAGTAATCTTGCAGTTATTGTAAAGCAATTGCTCTTTTTAAAGCTATACTATAGAGTGATATGTAAAGCTATATTGTAGAATGATATTGATGAAGAGGTAGCGATAATGCAAGTCCTTATCGATTGCAGATGTGACTTGAAACTTCATTTATACAATGTTTGTATATAAACCGTATCGTAAAGTAATTATGTTGGTCTGTATGACCTTTTAAAGTTTAACTATATGCATCTTTTTATTTTAACGTATTATCTTCAAGATCTCTATCTTGAAGATAATATTTAATAAATTTTCGGGAAACGTTAATTTTTAAGTTAAAAATAATATTATTAACAGATTAATACTAAACCAATGGTTAACTCAAGTATATTCTAACGATGTAACGACGATATCGAAATCAAATATATTATAATTGAAACATATTTTTATATCAATGAATTTACAGCCTGAAGTTTACATATACGAACATACACGCCTTATATTATATGATGTTCAGTAGGAAGAGTACTCAAGTGTGTCTGCGGAAACAAAAGGAGCAACATGAAAGCTCCGATATCTGTATTATACCTGCACCGATCAGTTATGCACACTGTTTATATTAAATCGACAGCTTCGGAGCTCAATTGATTTATTTGCTTTGTCCCGGAATATTAAAACTTAATATAAAAGCGGTTAAGGAGAGAGTGGATACGATATATGCTCTTATTATTACGTTTTTTAAATATTTTTGAGTTACGTAGAGACACGGTCTAATAGACTGTCTAAAACAGTCTCGCTGCGTCTCTTGTGTCGGTCATTCTCTGACTTGAGTTATTAACATTAATGAACCGTTGATAAATTATTTAACGTTCAAAAAAGAGGTCGCTTATGGTGCAGTGGAGCAGCCTCTGACGGTAAACGCGATCAATTATGGATTCAATTCCCACTTGGGGAAATGTTTACATTTTACTTATTTTCGATCTGATAAGATAAAGTGCGGCGTCGAGTCCCGCCACTTTGACACGTAATGTCTTGAATTCGGCAGAAAGCGGAGTACTGAATGTCTTGACATTAGGTACTTCTTGTCTACCTCGCTACGCAGGATATAAATGTGAAGCTAAAAAATAACAATAAAGCAACAATTAACAGTCAAAATACTTCTTATTTTGGAAAAAATATTGATCTTTGACTTAATATCACTCTGCCTTTCACATTTACATATAATAATATTTGGTGACTTAAATCAACACTTGTTTAACGAGACCAGGTAAAAAATAATAAGTTTCCGTGTAAAAAGAAGATCCTCAAGAAGGAATTAAACCCAAGGGAAAGCCCCTTTCATTAATCGCATCAATAGTATATCATTAAATGAACATAATTCCGTGTGAAATTGGAATTTAAACCAACTCAATTAATTTTCAACTTCACTACGCTCAGTTCGTATTGCTGCAAAGTATTTAATTTTAATGCTAAAATACACTAAACGGTTCTCATTTGGGGTTTTGAAATACGCAAGATTAAATTCAATTAGTACCTAATTGAAGCAAATATACACTATACTTGATGGTATTTAAAAGCTTAATATAAATGTATGGGTAAAAAATGAGAGAAGCCGCACTCTCTTTATGCGTTTATCGCAAATCACTGTTGGCTGGTTGGCAAACGTTATTTGTACTAATAGGAGTATAACTACCTCACGATCTGGCTATTTTAAATTATTATAAAATATTCGTAGGCGTAATTTATATTAGATATAACAAATCTGTTGTCAAGAATCGATAATAAATTAATTTAATGAAGAATGTAAAAAAAATACTTCTGATATATATTTTTATATGTATTATTTACGTAGTAAAGTGTATGTGCGTATGTGTGTATGTGCGTATGTGTGTGTATGTATTGTATAACTAAGTTTATTTATATTTTATTGTATGTGTATATTTTGTTTATTTTTTGGTGAGGTCGGGGGAGACCTCGGTTGACCTTTAAAAAAACAGTATCAATAATTTTGGAGAAAGGTCACTTAAAAACATGAAGATGACCGTGGACCCCAACATGTATTAAGCTTCACGCTTTATCCCGCATAGCAGGGTAGCTAGAGATAACCTAGTGTCAAGTTGACTGCTTTCTCGTTTTTGCTTTCGCTGCTGCTGCGTTGTGATAAATAGTTGTCATTAGACCAGCTTCAGGAAAAAAGAGAGTAAAAATTTTTTTAATGAAATAATAATAAAAAAATTTATAAGCGTGATGAGTGGCAGAATTCAACGTCGCGCTAATCTTATCAAAGCGAGGAAATGAATATAATTTAAATATAACTTTTCTCCCGAGTGAGTATCGAACTAATCGAACAATCGATCGCGTTTTCCAGTCAGACGCTGTCCCACTGCGACTCGACTGGTCTTGTATTAATATTATTTTTCTGTACTATTATTTTACTAAGCCTAAGGAAAACTGAACACAGAGTTGGTCTATACTTCAAAGCAGCTTGTCATCTCCATCACCACGGCCTGCCAGGCAGGCGGGCGCAGGCACGATAAACTCATCCGTAAAATAGCTTCATTTAAAATGTATAATAATCACGACAATCAGTAAATTCTCTAGAAAATAGTTACAATGTAGTAGTAAAGATAACGAAATAATAACTTTGTATAACAAAAACGTATATAATTTGCATCATCCCGAAGCAGCATCGCCTCGCTTTATCTAACTCCGGCTAGAACTCGAGGTAATTCAATATCGCTCCCAGGAGGTGCTTAGCAGTTTTAAATCTCCGCCATCTTAAGCCTTCTGATAAATAACTGAAATGGGTCGGAAATTAGCTACGAAGGAGTTTCGTATTAGGTTTAGTGGAATTATTTTACTGTGGAATTATAAATTTTTTTAATTTTGTATATGATATTTACAGTACTAGTTAAAATATTTCTTATAAGCGTTCATTTTAGTACCGGTGAAATATCTTAAGTAACAATTTGTAACATATAATATGAGTGATGTTTTTTTGGAAATTAATACACTGGTCGTAGCACAGTGTGACTGCGTCTGACTGTAAACGCGGTGGGTTGTGTATTCGATCCCCACTCGGGGGAGTGATTATATTTAAATTATTTTCACTTCTTTGTTCTGGTAAAAGACAAAATGCGGCGTTGAGTTCCATCACTTAACAGGTAAAGTCTCATATTCGGTGGAAAGCGAAGTACGAGGTTCTTTCTGTCTACCCTGCTATGCAAGATAAAAGCGTGAAAGTAAAAAAATATAATTTAATGCGTGGTCAACTTATTATTATTCTTAAAATATTAAAATATTTCTTTTTGCTTCGCCCTTAATCCCGTATAGGAGGCCAAAAAGAATATGGTAATAGAACACTTCATACTCCTCCTTCCGTCCAAAATTCGAGACACAATTTGTTACGTAGCGAAACTTAACGCCTTGTGTTTTCAGCGCGTAGAAATGAAAATGGCTCAAATATGACCGTATATACCGTATAGAATTCAAATCCACGATCAATGTCGCTTATAGACGCCGACCCACTGGTTTTCAATGACCTTTCATAATGTATGTATCCATAATACATTTTAGTACAGATAATTGTGTCATATTTTGACTTTATGATATAGTTTAATATTTTCAAATGCATGTTAAGAGAATTCCCAAATTGCCTAAAAATGTCTACAAGGCAACGGGAGGCTTCACGTGTACTGAATGCGAATATAATATAGAAATCTTTAATATCTAAACTGTAAAAATTTATAGCAGCCATTTGGCTCAAAGGCAAGATTGAAAAATTATCAAATAAAGAAGTACGCAATATCGTTTTGTTTTACGAACGATAGAAATCGCTAAGCAAGCAATTTTCAGATTAAATTCTTTCAATCCGGGTCGTGGCGATATAAAAACTGGCGCGCTGGCGAATGTCCCTTACTATTGTATATTGGCTTGTAATGACCAAGAATATGAGTCCAATTTTATGTAAAAGCCTTTTAATTTTCACATAGAGAAAGTTATTAACACAGAGAAGTTAGTTATATTCATTCAGTTCTATGCTTTCCATAATACAAACGTTGCGTACTAAAGGCGGAAACTAACGCCGCAGTAAGTAACTTAACAGCCTCGTTTATTTTATAACTGAATACTTATGCTGGAAAGCAGTCAACGGAGTATTTAGACACTAGGCTGTCTCAGACTACTCTGCTATAAAGAATTAAGCTTAAATGTACGATATAAGTATTTTTTTAGATGTTCAGGTATATAGACAATCTAGTACATGTAGTAAAGTAGTAGTATTGGAAAATAATTCATCTACTCCCCGTCATACTTGCCTAGGAGCAGCATACAAAATCGTTTATTACTAGAAGTTTATTATTTATTCTTTGATTTTTATACTTGAACTTTAGATGCACATCAGCTTTATTGAGGTGTGTAGTTGAAAAATAATATTTATTTATGATGTACAAATAAGCTATATATATATATATATATATATATATATATATTATTTCAGAATTACTTTCACACAAAGTGTTATGTACATAATACATGCTATTATACTAATAAATTATTGCTTATTTTATTGTACTTGTTGTACGCATTCTCAATTTAATATTTACAAAGAAGTTATAAACTCACATACCTCCTTGCTATAAAAACAAAAATAATTTTCACAAAATTCATTAAATTTATTATATAACCACGTAACTTTTTTTACAATTTTCATCTATCTGTACGTTCTGGCAAATCACTAGAACAGCTCGACCGACTTGACGAGCGACTAAGTGTAAGAGAGACATATTTATTTTAGATTTATAAAATAAATATCCAGAGATGTGAAATTCCAGACGGATGGCATAGATCGTTAAATATAAATTTGATAAATGAAAACACCTTGAAACATCAATGAAAGTTTGCAAAAGTGTGCATTATTCAATTTCGAGACGTTTATTTGAAATAGAATAGACGCTTAATTTGATAAAACAAGCGTTACGCGTTTCCGTAACGCTTGTTTTATCAAATTATGTGTTCATTTGTTTTTCACCATAATTACCTTTATACCTACCGTTGTTTGTGTGACTGATGTGTATAGTTTAGCCGTTCAAAAATCTAACTTTTGATATTATGATGTTAGTTATAAATTACACGAAAATTTAATTCTGTTTAAGCCAGTCGCGGAGCAGTGAGTCGGACCGTAAGCGTGATCGATTGTGGGTTCGATTCCCACTCGGGGGAATGATTATATTTAAATTATTTTCCCTTTCTCGCTTTGGTATGACAAAGCACGGCGTTGAGTTCCGCCGCTCAACAAGTAATGTCTCTAATTCGGCGGTTATGTAGTATCTTAACACCAGATACTCCTTGACTACCCTATTATGAGGGATAAAAAACGTTGTTGTAATCATAGTTAAAAATATAGATTGACTCTTATTTATATAGATTGACTGACCATTTTCCGCCTATTTAATGATACTACAGTATAAAGAGGTACAAAACAAAAAAAAACATACGAAAAATGACCAAACATAATCTATGAACGATAATTGAAATGGCATTCCCGTATCTTAGAAAGAAAACCCTTATAATGGCAAAGCGCTCGAGTTCTTATTGAAGTAAGAAAACTATTAAGCTTTAATAGCATTAATGCTTCGAGAAAAGGTTTGTAAACGCGTTTGGTTGACGGTTCGATTCTCACTAGGACACATAATTATTTATATATTAATACTTACTATTTTTAAAGTGTTATTCCACACTTAGGATTAGAAAACATTTTTGAAAATACGTATAAAAATATTTATATATTATTATAATCTCTCCACTCTGGTAAGATAAAGCGCAGTGATACATTGCCACTAGTGTCCTTGACACTAGGTTCATTTTGACTACTTGCTATGTTGGATAAAGTGAATCTGTCTTTTGTTAAAGAATTTAACATGCGATTCGTTAAAAATGATACATTCAAAAGAAGTCTAACCTTTTAATCTTCGCCCTTCTATATATAGAATGTTGAGTGTCTTGACACTCCTCTTTCTATTATTTATTAGTAAATGCAGAAGATAGATGAATAAAGCTAAAGAAAATTTTAAATAACCCATGAATATTTATAAATAGCAAACAACATTGCGCTCAGTAATATGATATGTTAGTAATTTGCATTTAAAATGAAGACCGGAACTAATTACATGCGCACGCGCAACTCTCAACTGAATCACTGATAAGAGGGACTTACAAATTAATCAACTGAACGGGTTCAAACGTGAGTTCACAGGGGAAGTCCTCAGACCTTATGCTATCAAGAAGTTAAGTTAAAGATATTATTTGTTATCTAATAAGATATTATTAGAGGTGATCGTGGCGCAGCGAGACAGCATCTGACTGTAAACACGATTAACTGTGGCTTCGATTTCCACTTGGGGGAATGAGTCTATTTAAAATTAATTTTCATTTATCCGGTTTAATAAGACATAGCGCAGCACTGAACAAGCTGGATTTTAGACATAAAGCAATAAATGAAGTATCTAGATACCAGCGTCCTTCTGACTATCCTGTAAAGCAGAATAAAGCGTGAAGCTTTAAAAAAATAAATTATCAAAAAATATCGTAAAAAGCGTAAAATTTTACGTATAAAAATATCATATTTGTAGTCCATCTATCTAAATATTTTACGTCTTTTACGATATTATAATAACGATTATTAAAAAAATTCTATGATTGGATTCAGGGATTTATTTTAATGTTTTCGTGAACAAATTCATTGTACATGCGATAGTTCTAGTGACTTTTTTTTAATTCGGTATTTTTTGTTTTTTTTTATTTAATAATTTTGGTAAGCATTGCATGGATACTCGACTCGTGGGGTCGTATATGAAATTTATACGGCGTTTATTTTGAAGTTGGTATTTTAAAATGGAATCTTGATACTTCTAATCAATTCTTGTGTGTTATGTTTTTCTTTTTTTTAGCTGAGTGCAATATTTTCAAGTAACTACGTTGTCTATATTTTACCTGCGTTCAAGATACTGTGTAATGGAATTTAACGCCGCTTGTAGTCTTACCAGAGCGGAGGAATACGAAAAAATAGGAATACGAAAAAATTTTTTTAATATAAATGGAATTTAGACTTGAACTGTTTTAGACTATCATTCATTGTGGAAAATAAGTTTCTTGAAGCTGAAATTACGCAAATAATATTTATTTATTTAAAATGGAAACAAACGTTCAGTTTTATATATAAATATAGAAAAAATATAAATTAAATAGAATAAAAAAATCAACAATAATATTTTCAAAACATAGTAAATTCAAAATATAAGAGACAGAAAAACTGATAACAAGAATATTTATAAACAATATTTTTTTAGCTTCACGCTTTTATTCCGCAAGCAAGGTCGACAGGAAGCACCTAGTGCCAAGACCGGAGTGTCTTACTTCGCTCTACTATTTCTACTACTAGCTTTAAGCAGTAAGTACCAGTTAGGACACTCTGTACTCCGCTTCCCACCGCATTCCAGACATTGCTCGATAAGTGGCGAAACTTAACGCCGTACTTTGTCGTATCAAAATTATTTTGAAGTTTTTAATAATAAATGAATCAAGCATTTTTTACACTACTTTTGTAAGGTGATACATATATAAAGAACTGAACTGAAATGAACTGAACTGACGATGATGCATTATTATCGTATCAAAGCTAATTATTTACACAACTATCTTTACGCAAAGTAAGCAATATATTTTCGTATTTAAATATCAAATCATAATATGCTACTAATTAATCACGTCATGCTGTAAACTTATGATAGCACTTAATATAATAAATCGATACTCTCCCGGGGGTTTCCTCTACAGAATCTGTTTTGATATATAAACTCGATCTAATGTTTCACATATCATTCCTTACTCGCATTTCTTAAGAATCGTTTTAAGAAACAAGTAACTTAACCACCAAAATGGTCGCTAAGATCTTATTGCTAACAGTGTTCATAGTGGGCGTCAGCTGTCGCTACGTGTCGCTCCCGTACAGAGCAGTGACACTTGTAGAAGATACTGCCAACTTATTGGAAGATGATACAGAAGACTTCGAGTTCGAGTCCTTGAGACCGATCTATGTGAACTCCAGAGTGCGCCGTCAAACAGGTGTAGCGAATACGAACCCTGACGGCACAGTCAACCTGATGGCGAAGATCCCTATTACCGGGAACGACAAGAACATTCTGAGTGTTGTCGGAGGCGCCAACGGTCTCAAACCTGACGGACTGCACACGCCTGGCAACAGCTACGGCGCTGTCAGCGGTGGACTAGCTTTGGACAATGTGTGAGTATAACTATTAAGTTCGTAAAAACATTTATTTTTCATATATTCTATTTATCTAACACTCAATCTACAATTCAAGAAAAGGCCACGGTCTTAGTGTCACCGGGAGGCACATCCCGGACTTCGGCAACCAGCTGACAGCATCCGCTAAGGCAAACATCTTCCACAACGACCACCACGACTTGACCGCCAACGCCTTCGCCACTAAGACGATGCCCAGTAACCCGGTGATACCTACTTTCAACACTTACGGTGGCGGCCTCGACTACAACTTCAAGTGAGTAAATTTTGGTATTAAAAACAGATAGAGAGCATTGTGTCGCAGTTGGAAAGAGTTTGGTAGTCAGCACGATTAGTTATGGGTTTGATTTCTACTCGGTTTAATAATACAAATGGCAGCGGTAAGTACCACCACGCTCATAATATCTGAAATTTTGGTGAAAAGCGGCAAATGATACCCCGTTAAGATACTTCTGACTACTCTATCATACGAGATGAAGCGTGAAACTGTATTAAATATTCTATTATAAATGATAAGTAATAACCGTATTCTTCATTATGAGCTAGTAGCTATTAGATGTAGTAGATGGTAACAATGTGCTTTCTCGTGTCTCCAGCAAAAAGCTCGGCGCGTCCCTCAGCGCGGCGCACACGGACCTGTTCAAGAAAACCGACTACTCTGCAATGGGCAACCTCAACCTGTTCAAGACGCCCTCCTCCTCTCTCGACTTCAATGCCGGATACAGCAAATCCGTCTCACCGTTCTTACCTAAGAGCAATTGGGAGCCCTCCTTTGGAATGTCATTCTCCAAATATTTTTAATTATATAATCATATATAAGCAATAGTAAATACGAATTTACTAACTATTTGTACAGTTTTATGTACCTGATTTTAAGTGATTTTTAAATATATACATCCATAAATAAAATCTATTTGAAATAAAATACATTTTATGTACTTTGGAGTTTTTGTCATCAATAAAAAAATGTTTTAGTCAAAATTCTGAATGTATGATCTTAACAGGAACACTAAGCTACCTCTTGTGAGCTGTTCAGACTCAATTGAGTGGAAGGTAATTTAATATGAACATGTTATGCAAGTAGTAGCATATATAAAGCTGCAATTAAAAATTCAATATAGTCAAAGCTGAACATAAATGACCGGCGTATAACGGCGAGTCTTAAATGAAGTGATTTAGTGTCTCTCTACTTACCTTGCTCTGGTAACTGTAACACTATATATCATAATGCCAAAATGACACTAAGTGATTCATTGATATATAATACAATATTTTACGCATACTCTATGGATGTAGAGCTTTTAATCACAACATTAACTTCGATTCGATTATTATGTCACTCACTGTTCTTACCCAACTAAGTAACTGGGAAATAATTATATTTTAAATACTATCTAAGAACATTTTCATGCAAACAAGTAAATACTTACTAAATCAAATTTGTACTGTTTTGTGTACCTGATTGTAAGCGATTTTTTTTTATGTTTTATTGTTCGAATGAATTTTGTTTGAAATAAAATGTATTTTAATTACTTTTGTGTTTATTTTTTTACATGGTAGAATATTTATTACCTATTTTTGTCATAAATAAGAAAATATTTCAGTCTAAATTCTAACATCAGTTATATGGGCTTAACATGAGTACTAAGCTGTTAAGAATAAATTGAGTGGAAATAGATAAAGCTGCAAATAGAATTCATATCGTCAAAGCTTCTCTTCAATGACCGGAGTGAAACGGCGAGTCTTAACTGATTTGAATAAGGTTATGTTGATTCTCTCTGCTTACCTTGCTGTATCTGGTAACTGTAACACGATATATCATAATGTCAATATGACACTAAACGATTCATTGATATTTAATACAATATTTTACCTATACTGTATATATTTTACCCATACTCTATGTATTTAGAGCTTTCAATCACATCATTAACCTTGTGGAATGAAACTATGATAGTGTTTTATAAAAATACATCAAATTAATGTCGATAAAATTTACATGAACTAATTTCGATAGAAATAGAAATACGGAGTGTCTTGATACTACGTACTTTCTGTGTACCCTCCTACGCGGGATAAAAGCGTGAAGCTAAAAATAAAACTATTCAACTGATAAATTTCTATGAAATTATTTAATAATGCAAAGTATCAGCCACTTTTCAAATACCTAATAGGAATGTACGTAAAAGATATATAAAAAATATAGACGTTGCAGTAACGAAGCAGAAACAAAAGCAGAACTACCCTGCTATGCGAGATACAGCGTGATACTGATTAATTATGATACAATACATTTATAAAACAAACGATTAATAAAATAAAGTAGAAGAGAGCAGTTTAGTGAGAGAGGTAGAGCGCCAAACGCTACGCCTCTTCAATAGTCATTGACCTCTTCATACGTGCTCCTCGAGGGATTCTCATGCTCTTTAAGTGACCTTACTCCAATATCATTGATACTGTGTTCTTAAAGATCAACCGAGGACTCCCCCTTAACCTCACGTAATAAAATATAAAAATATAATAAAATATATATGAATAAATTTAGTTATACGTATATAATACATGTATAAATATATTTCAGAAGTATTTTTTTTATTTTCTTCATTAAATTAATTCATTCTTGATATATATATATAACCCATACACTGGTAAAGATAATAAGATATTGTAAGAATATCAAAAATCTATCGGTGAAATTTAGCTTGTTTGTGATGTCTTGAACTTTTATATGATATTTAATATTGTTTATATTTGCAAGCATATTCTGTAATGGTACAAATGTAGACGTAAAATGAGAGCCAAGTTTAGTATAATAATAGACGCCTACGAATATTCTATAATACTTTTAAATGGCCCGGTCGTGAAGTAGTTATACTCCTATTAATATAAATAACGTTTGCCAACCAGCCAATAGTGTTTTGCAATATACGCATAAAGAGAGCGAGCTTCCCTCATTTTTTAACTCATACATTTCTATTAAGCTTTTAAATACCAACAAGTATAGTAAATATTTGCTTCAATTAGGTACTAATTGAATTTAATCTTGCGTATTTCAAAACCCCAAATGAGAACCGTTTAGTATATTTTAGCATTAAAATTAAATACTTTGCAGCAATACGAACTGAGCGTAGTGAAGTTGAAAATTAATTGAGTTGGTTTTAATTCCAATTTCACACGGAATTATGTTTATTTAATGATATACTATTGATGCGATTAATGAAAGGCGCTTTCCCTTGGGTTTGAGTACTACTTAAGAAACTTCTTATACTGGAATTTATTATTATTTACCTGGTCTCGTTCAACAACTGATTGATTGATTTTCATCACCAAATATTATTATATGTAAATGTAAAAGGCAGAGTGATCTTAAAACAAAGATCAATATTATTTTCCAAAATAAGATTTTTTTCTTATTGTTTACGTTTATTTCCCTCATAGCGGGGTAGGCAAGAATTACCTTATGTCAAGACTTTCCGTACTTTGTTTTCCTTTGAATTAGAGACATTACGTGTCAAGGTGGCGGGACTCAACGCCGCACTTTATCATATCAGATCGAATAAATGTAAATATAAACGAGATGCAGCGAGACTGTTTAAGACAGTCCTTTAGACTGTCTCTACGTAACTCAAAAATATTTAAAAAATGTAATAATAAAAGCATATATCGTATCCATTCTCTCCTTTACCGCTTTTATATTCAGTTTTAATATTCCGGGACAAAGCAAATAAATCAATTGAGCTCCGTAGCTGTCGATTTAATATAAACAGTTTGCACAACTGATCGGTGCAGGTATAATACAGATATCGGAGCTTTCATGTTGCTCCTTTTGTTTCCGCAGACACACTTGAGTACTCTTCCTACTGAACATCATATAATACATGGCGTGTATGTTCGTATATGTAAACTTCAGAATGTTAATTCATTGGATATTAAAATATGTTTCAATTATAATATATTCGACATCGTCGTTACATCCTTGGAATATGCTTGAGTAAAATATTGGTTTGGTATGTATATTTTCTTTTTTACTTAAAAATCAATGTTTTCCCGAAAATTTACTAAATGCTATGGCTCTATGTTGAAGATAATACGTTAAAATAAAAAGATATATATAGTTAAACTTTTGAAGGTCATACAGACCAACATAATTACTTTACGATACGGTTTAAACACAAACATTGTATAAATGAAGTTTCAAGTCACATCTGCAATTGATAAGGACACTCATTATTGCTAACTCTTCGTCAATATCGTTCTACAATATAGCTTTACATATCACTCTATAGTATAGCTTCACAAAGAGCAATTGCTTTACAATAACTGCAAGATTACTGAACACAGTTTTCTTGACGTAGTGCTTCTAAACACAAATGTCGGTGTAGCGTATAACCTATGTCGTTTACACAATCACTTGAAATAGGCCACGTAGAAAACTCTTACGAGTTGTTCACATTATTTCCGTAATGACTGAGGAATTCAAGCTGATGGAAGTAATAGAGTGTACTGATGAGTTAAACAAAACCAGAATTAATTCGATTTCCTGGTCTTTAACATATTAAATTTTGGATTTTGTAATATTTACTTTTTACTCTGATATATATGGGATATTTTTTAGAAATTACTAATAACTGACGTACTAATACTAAGCCCTTCGCTTAACTAAGAACATGAACAATCACAATGTCAATAAAATATAACAATCAAAATATTTGGCAGAAAATTGTATCCGATTACAGTACCTCGGCTTATTCGTTATATGTGTCGTTAGGACTCCAGCCAAATGGGAACCCGCGCTCTGAGTAGAGATAGGGTTTAGACACGTAAAGTACTGCGTTATATTTTGCCAAGAAATGCTTAAATATTGTACCTATAGTACTATTTGCAATATATTTTATATTATTAATACTTAATACTTTACAATATGTTTTTGATTGCTATAAAATTGTTTTCAAATTCGAATCTTGATAATATTTACTAGAGGTCATCGTGGTGCAGTGTGACATAGTATGACTTAAGGAGCGCTTATCATAGGTTCGATTTCCTCTCGGGGAAATGGTAACAATAAAATTATTTCAATGTTCCTCGCACTACGTATTGACACACAGCTAACCTTAGCTTCCATCACTTAACATTCTATATTTGTTTGGGCGGAGAGGGGGTGAACAGGAGACTTTGACAGGTTCTCTCTGCTTACCTTGTTATACGGGACGAGGGTAGAACTGCAAAAAGTTACTCATCTGTGTAATTTATCTAGACAGTACATAATTACAGAGTTTTTTTCATTATTTTTCACTTGATTTTACTCTTACTGTAGTTATACATATATACATATGTTAAGTATAAGTTATCTTATTTTTTTAATATATAACAAATTTTATACTCGAAATACAATTTTATAATTTAAAAAGCTGATCGAATCGATCGCCGATCGATCGGTTTTTATATATTTCAGTGCTTAAAAATAGTGTCGACCTTGCTTATTGCAACAATAAGGAAAATTAAGACAGTAAAAATTCCCCTTTCCAGACATTATGTTACTCAAAAGGTAATTAAATTGAATATAAAGTAAACGCTTTTATTATCTAAATGCGGTAATATGTCAAGTAATAAGCACGCTCGAATTCATAAGATAACGCGCTGTACTTTACATCTTACAACCAAAGCGATACTCTCCCGGGGGTTTCCTCTACAGAATCTGTTTTGATATATAAACTCGATCTAATGTTTCACATAATCATTCCTTACTCGCATTTCTTAAGGATCGTTTTAAGAAACAAGTAACTTAACCACCAAAATGGTCGCTAAGATCTTATTGCTAACAGTGTTCATAGTGGGCGTCAGCTGTCGCTACGTGTCGCTCCCGTACAGAGCAGTGGCACTTGTAGAAGATACTGCCAACTTGTTGGAAGATGATCCAGAAGACTTATACTCAGAGCACGAGTTCGAGTCCGTGAGACCGATCTATGTGAACTCCAGAGTGCGCCGTCAAACAGGTGTAGCGAATACGAACCCCGACGGCACAGTCAACCTGATGGCCAAGGTCCCTATTACCGGGAACGACAAGAACATTTTGAGTGTTGTCGGAGGCGCCAACGGTCTCAGACCTGACGGACTGCATACGCCTGGCAACAGCTACGGCGCTGTCAGCGGTGGACTGGCCTTGGACAATGTGTGAGTTCAATTTATTTTATGTTAATAGATAAAATTGTTTCTAAAGCTTAATATTAAATTAAAATTTCTTTCACAAGTATTATATTTGTCTAAGAATACTGTCTCTATACTCCCAGTAAGGGCCACGGTCTGAGTGTCACCGGGAGGCACATCCCGGACTTCGGCAACCAGCTGACAGCATCCGCAAAGGCAAACATCTTCCACAACGACCACCACGACTTAACCGCCAACGCCTTCGCCACGAAGACGATGCCCAGTAACCCGGTGATACCTACTTTCAACACTTACGGTGGCGGCCTCGACTACAACTTCAAGTGAGTAAATTATGTTATTAAAAACAGATAGAGAGCATTGTGTCGCATTTAGAAAGAGGAATGAGTCAGCGCGATTAGTTATAGGTTCGATTTCCACTCGGTTTAATAATACAAATGGCAGTGGTAAGTACCACCACGCTCATAATATCTGGAATTTAGGTGAAAAGCGGCAAATGATACCCCGTTAAGATACTTCTTTATACTAAATATACTCTGACTGCTCTATCATACGAGATGAAGCGTGAAACTGCATTAAATATTCTATTATAAATGATAAGCAATAATTTAGTACTCATCATTAGCACCTGGTAGCTATTAGATATAGCAGATGGTAACAATGTGCTTTCTCGTGTCTCCAGCAAAAAGCTCGGCGCGTCCCTCAGCGCGGCGCACACGGACCTGTTCAAGAAAACCGACTACTCAGCGATGGGCAACCTCAACCTGTTCAAGACGCCCTCCTCTTCTCTCGACTTCAACGCCGGATACAGCAAGTCCGTCTCACCGTTCTTACCTAAGAGTAACTGGGAGCCCTCCTTTGGAATGTCATTCTCCAAATATTTTTAATTATATAATCATATATAAGCAATAGTAAATACGAATTTACTAACTATAATTTGTACAGTTTTATGTACCTGATTTTAAGTGTTTTTTTTTAATGTATATGTCTATAAATAAAATTTATTTGAAATAAAATATATTTTAAGTACTTTGGAGTTTTTATCATGAATAAAACAATGTTTTAGTCAAAATTCTGAACGAAGGATCTTAACATGAGCGCTACCTCTTATGAGCTGTTCAGACTTAATTGAGTGGAAGGTAATTTAATAATGAGCATTTTATTCAAGTAGCATATGTAAAGCATCAAATAAAAATTCAATATAATCAAAGCCTTATAAATGACCGGAAAGTGACTGTAACACGATATATCTATCATAAATATCAATATGACACTAAACGATTCATTGATATTTAATACAATATTTTACCCATACTCTATGTATGTAGAGCTTTCAATCACAACATTAACTTTGTGGTATGAAACTATGATAGTGTTTTAAGTATTTTATAAAAATAAATGAAATTACCTTATGTATTCTAGCAGCGGGTGTTACTAGACTTAATACTAAACCAAAAATGTGACTAAAATGTTTTTTGTTCGTCTGTACGTCTATCTGTGTATATATGTATATATATATATATATATATATATATATATATATATATATATATATATATATATAGTCCATGAATTATAGCCAGTAACCTATATTAAGAATTTCTTCTAGGCTTATTACCGGAAATAGTCATTCATACTTCATCGTAAGGTTTCTACATAAATAAATGAATATAAAAATAAATGTTTACTCCAAGAAATTGTATATAAATAAGCAAAGCTCACAAACAGGGATATAATTTGTAAAGTTTATAATGAAATACTCTCAGAAGCGCTGAAGACGTTCAGTTTGTTATAGAGCGGCAAACTGGAGTTCATGAAAATACAAAGTTACTGGTACACTGAGATGTGATGTTACTAATCTATTTTATATTCAAATGTATTTATCATATAATAAATTCATAAATTATCCTCATATATTTTATTTCACTCCCATTAAAGAGTCTAAGGAGATCTTTATATGTATTATGTATTGTGTTTTAAGGTAGTCCTAATTACATTTTGTTATTTAATTACTATTTAAATATGACTCTTTTTACTAGTAATCTATTTTATGCATCATAGATAAGTATTAGCGAAGTACGGAGTGTGTTGACACTAGGTACTTTCTGTTCACCCTGCTATGCGGGATAAAAGCGTGAAGCTAAAAAAAAAAAGTATTTATCTACTTAACTTCTGTCAGAGTAAGAAAAAATGTGTTACAATGTTAATTAAAGAAACATTATAACACACTTTCTCTTACTCTGATAGCCTTTATGCTCAAAGTTTATGAGTTTACACCGTGCGGTGTTGAGATCCACCGGGTAAAACTTTGACGTAAAACTGTCTTAATTTACGACAATCTCTACCTTCTTTCTTATCCAGCGCCAGAAATATTGTTATATTCTTTATATATCTTTAGTTACTTTCTTTAAAAATTAAAAAAAAATTAAATATAGATAAAAAACGTGCAATGATAAAAATGGAATTTAATAAAATAATGATACAAAAAATATATGAAATTATATTCATAAATAGTATAGAATAAACAAATATATACTTTATGTACGTACATACAAAAAACGCGTGAAGATAACCAAAAAGTTAAGGAAATAAAGAAACGAAACTATTACTTTAGTTGTATATAAAATATAATATTATTTCTAATTCTTAATTACTTTGTTGAACACTAAGTTACATGTAAACTAAACTTTGAGCTTGTAGCACCGCCATCTCAAACCAGACGAGGCCGGTTTCGTCGAAGCGCGAAATGAAACGGACGAGTTGTTAGTCCACAAAAAGAGGACCTTATCTTCAAGTTATAGCCGTCAAATGACGTCCTTTCACGTTGCATTGCACAAGAGGAATGAAATAAAAACTTTTCAAAGTGTTTGAAAGTTTGTCTTAAAAACAGTTTACCTGTTTATTGTACATTAATATTAAAAAAATATATTAAAATATTTTTGAGTTTTTTTTTAAGCTTCACGCTTTATCCCGCATAGCTAGAGGCATCCTATTCTCAAAACACTCGCTCCATTAACTGCTACCTACCCGAAATTGAGACATTATCTATTGAATGGCCAAATCAAGCCTACCAGAGCAGAATAAAAGAAAATGAAATAGTTAAGTTTCCTACAGAGTAAAAAATAAGTATGATAATATTTCAAATTTGAAATTGATTGATTAATTACTATTTTTCGATATTTAAAATGAAAATAATTACTGTTTTTCTTAATTGTATACAATCATTGCCCCGAGTAGAAATCGAACCCAGAACCAAACGCATTTACTGCCTGACGCTGTAACAACGTCACGATGTCGCCTCGATATATTATATTTAAATTTATTTTCTTTTCTGCGGCTTTTAAGGCAGTATTGTGAGTTCTGCTACTCAATTATTTTTAATCTCTTTAACACTCAGCAGAAAGCGTAGAGTTAGAGTGTTTTAATACTAGAATTTTAGTTAAAACTGAAAAAAAATTACCTTTAACGTCTTAAACAATGTAAACATAGTGGAGATAACAGACAATGCAAATGTATAATTTTACCACCATACGCTTTGATAACAGCAGGAATTCACCTTTTATTTGTCTGTCTTGAACAAACTTTAACGGGAAAGAACTGAGTCCAACACGCCAGAGGAATCCCCTGAGATCATAATATTATATAAATAAACTTGCTACCGGGATACATGTATCATTTAGTTTTCGAATACCAGAGATAATTCATTGCAGGTTTTCTTACTTATTAATAAATAAGTTGTCTTTGTTAGTGGTCAGTGTAAATCTTTTAAGCAAAATGCAGTGTGTATACGTTATTTCAAGTTTATGCTTAGTTGTTGTGGCCCAAGAACAGTTTGTTGATATGTGAGTATTTACGTTTGATATCATATTATGTATTAAATGATTTTACTATTTATTACTAGTGACCTCGTTGATAACGTTCATGTCAAATAATGCAATAATGTACGTCAAATACATGTTAGTGTGTGTGAAATATTTATTTTATTAATTTATTTATGAAAATTGGTATCCTTAACATTTCATTTATCCAGAAAATTGTTGCGAAAAGAGTTGAAGGTTTATCTTTTATATAATTAAATATGGGGTTTCCATTGGGAAATTGTTTCTTATTGAAGAACGATATGTTTTGAAATTGAAATAAAACATA
This sequence comes from Dryadula phaetusa, assembly GCA_032432895.1. Classification (NCBI taxonomy): domain Eukaryota; kingdom Metazoa; phylum Arthropoda; class Insecta; order Lepidoptera; family Nymphalidae; genus Dryadula; species Dryadula phaetusa. Next base: position 6,147,746 of record JAOYRS010000068.1, on the reverse strand, counting down.
TAATATATGTTCGAATTTTGTGCTCAATGGCTTTATACTGTTACAAAACAACAAAAATGTCAAATGTTAAACAACCAAGATGGCGGCTCTGAGCTATCAAAATCCTATGATCCCTATTGGGAAACACTGTATAAAACAATGAAGTATACAATTCTAGTAGTTTTAGTTTGTTTGTGTTTTTTTTAATGTAGCCCATATCATCGTATTTTTTTCTATTCATTTTGTCTTCAAGTTTTACTAAAATAATAGTAACGTAAATGTATATATACGTCATATATGATATTGTGTCTGCTATTATATTAACTGTATGATCTTAATATATTTTATTAGCTTCTCCTGTAATATTGCAACAGCATTTTTTTATTATTAAATTTATTTACAGTACAGACTTTGTCTATACTTTTTTTTATTTGTATTATATATTATTTTAGTATAAAAAAGGCCGGTCATAGCGCAGTGAGACAGCGTCTGAGCCGAAACGCGATCTGTTGTGAGTTCGATTCCCACTAAGAGGTTTAATTATATTAAAATTATTTCTATTTTAAGATAATTAAACACCTTCCTTTCTTTCTCTGGTAAAACAAAGTGTGATGTTGAGTTTCACGGAGTACAGACTGTCTTGAGACTAGGTACTTCCTGTCAACCCTACTATGCGGGATAAAATAGCGTGTAAAATTTACATTAATATTATAATTGCAGTAGTAGCACTACGTGTGACTCACTTCTTGTTGATCGCTTTGCTTGAAAGTATACGCGTCCGACTCGGATGACATTACAATATTTTCTCAATAAAACAACGAACAGGATAATAAGAAAATGTATTATAACGTAGTATTTATGTTTTATTTTTAAAAAAACTAAACTATTAACTATATTTTAAAAACTATTTTTTTATATTTTTTTATTTCTAATTCGAATCAAAATTACTTGTATTAAATTTTATTTATTATATTTTAGTTACCCCGCATGGTACACAGGAGAGCTTTTAAGAGAGCGACGTGACGTCACACTTGATAAGAAGATCGGCGACGGCCGTGTGTTCGGAACCTTGGGACAAAATGATGCGGGATTATTTGTAAGATATATTTTCATTTGGTTTCCTATTACATACAACTTAAGGCATATTACCGGAATAGTCTAAGTCAACCTAATGTCAAGATGTTACGTTAAGTGCCTTCCGCCCGAAATTGAGACATTGAGTGGCGAACTTAACGCCGCGCTTTGTCTTCCAGAGCAGATAAATGAAAATATATTTTAAATATAATCATTTTTTCGAGTGGGAATCGAACCCACAACCAATCGCACTTACAGTCAGACAGTGTCCCATTGACAATATACATGGTAAGAAATAATGTATTAATAAAAAAAAATAAAGATATTTGATCTAGACTTTCACGCTATACGCTCTTTTACGCGCCTCTTTACTTTTAAACTCTTAAACTCTTTTATGATTTTTACAAGTATTATTTCTTTCCAGTCTTTAAAAGCGGAGCTATTTATTACTTCCTTTATAATTAATCGTTATTATCATACCACACCATATCTTAATACTATGAGCTAGTCACCTAAAATATGCTAGAAATAGGAACAAAACTTAATTCTATATATACGTAAATACGTATCTAGTATCTACTACTTGTCCACTCTACTTATTAAGAAAGATAGGTGACGAAAAAAATAGAAAGAAAAACGTTTTAAAAATTAATGTCATTGATTTAAGATATTTTCTTATCTAAAATGCTTAATCTACCGAAGCCTTCGAGGATTTAAGCAAATTATTACTTGAAGTAACCTTTGGCTTGGTCCATCGAGAGTGCCGTAAAGTTAACACAGAAAAATGAAGGAAGCTTGTCCCGTGGGGAATTCACCTCCATTAATAACAGATCGTAATAACTTTTCGACAGAATATATAGACTGTTTGAAAAAAAAATATATATATAAGTTTACTTGTAAGAAATTTCCATTTCAGCAGCTCGATGTGTGGTAGTACCTATCTCTAAAATAAACGGAAATTGTATCTTCCAATATCGCAGGGTAGGCGCAACTGCGTTAAAATGATAATATGTTATTTTCATTGCCGGACTGATTAATTTTTTTAAAGTTAGTTGTAGATTATTAATAACTTTTAATTTACATTTTTTAAAGTTAGTTCTAGGTTATTAATACATTACCTACATATATTTTATGCAGAAAAATACTGCTATGTTTGTTATTTTGACCCATTTCTTACTGTTTTTTTTGGAATTTTTCACGTTTCTTTGTCTGAATGACCTCATAACGTTAAAATCTTTTTAAACGTATTCATTGTAGTTTTTCCTAAGAACCAATTGAACTTTTCCGTGACTTGAGTTTAAAAATATTAATTTTTAATATAAATATCTTTTCAATACAGGGTAAAGGCGGATATGAGCACCAAATATTCAACGACAACCGTGGCAAGCTAGATGCAAATGCATACGGAACTCGGGTACTCGGACCTGCTGGAGACTCCACACACTTCGGCGGCGGTCTCAACTGGAAGAATCCTAACGCTGCTGCTTCTTTTGACATCAGCAAGCAGATGCATGGTGGCACTTCTGTAAGATATTAATTAGTTGATTAAAAGTTTTTTTTAGCTTTACGCTTTTATCCCGCATAGCAAAGTAGAGAGGAAGCACCTAATGTCAATACACTCTGTACTTCCGCACTCCACCATTCACACATTGCATGTTGACTGTTGAGTGACGAAACAAAACGCCGCGCTTTGTTTTACCAGAGTGAGGAAATGGAAATAAATGAAATATAATCATTCCTCCGAATAGGAATATAATTCACAACAGATCGCGTCGAATATCATCGGATGACAAAAAAATAATCGTAAGCATTAGATTAGTTTTATAAAGTATTTTATTATAATTCCAGTACCAAGCTGCAGCGGGTGGTAGATGGCCAATCGGCAAGAACGGTGATTTCTCTCTCCAAGGCACATACGGGAAACAAGCGGGCATGCGACGCGAGTACGGGGGACTCGCTAACTTCAACTATCGTTTTTAATTTATATAGTAGATATTACTTTAAGTATTCTGTATTGTATTTTTTATATATAAAATATATAATTTATTGATTAATAGTTTTTTTTTCATTATTTTCTATACTCGTATATATTAAATTTATTTTTATCTCAGGACATCATGGTGAAGGAAATTGTATTATGATACAAAGAACTATAATGATAAATGAACTTTATATAAGACGCTGTAAGCCTGAAAAAGCCTCTAAGGCCGGTCGTGGCGCGGTGGAAGCGCCTTACTGTAAATGCAACCGGTTTTGGATTCGATTCCTACTCGGATGAATAATTGAATGATTATATTTTGATTCTCTAGTAATACAAAGCGCGGCGTTGAGTTCCGCCACTCAACATGCAATGTCTCCAAATCAGCGAAAATCTTGACATACTTAAGTATCTACATAGGTACTTTATGTCTACCCTGCTTAGCGTGAATAAAAAATCTCTTAATGCTTATAGTGCATGTCCCTACTGCTCTGTTTGTATTTAATGATTTTTTGTTCCCCGAACTGTTTCAGGTAGCGGCAAGCTTACTTAGTTGACCCAAGTTGGCCAAGTTTCTTTATCTTACATACATATAAATTATGTGATAATACGAAACAGCGTAGTCATAGCACTAGTGGTAGAATACACACGTCAAATATATTGAAATAATAATAATTAAATCAGGATTAGCAAAATAGGTAGCACCAAACACAGCCTACTATTTGAAAGTTAACGAGTTAAAGAGAACCCCTCGTGTGGCTATAATTGTCGAGTTATATAAGCATCGAACAAAGGAAGGTAAATCATAGTTAATAAATGCGATTAATCTGTTAATAACACCTTAATAATTAAGAAAATATGCTTTAAAATGACTGCGGATTATTGTATTGTCAACCGACCGTAACCCTCCTCTCTCTGCAAAATTTCAACTGTCTAGAACAATGGGTAGGGGTTCAAATTAAGCTGCGCCAATTTGCAAGTAAGACGAGTAAACTTTGTAAGTTAAAGGAAAGTACGTAATAAAACAGAAGGTAGATAATATAACTATTCAAATGACTCCCTTTGAAATATAACTATTATAATCGAATTACGTCCCCTTAAGTACTAATATTCCATGTTATAAATAAATTACGCTAACACTAGGTAATGCGTAACACCTGTAAAAATGAAAAAAAGGATTCATTGATTCACAAAAACTGGCTGATTTGACTAAATCGCGGCTCTCATTCGATTACGCATGCCCTTGATCGTAATTTCCATTTGCCTTGTTACAGTATTGAGGCCGCCAATTAAGGTGAACTCTCCATTTGAGCATACAAAGTAGAGTAACTATGGTTTAAGTTTTTTAAAAATAATTAATGATTTTAAGGTCATTTTTTAAAATTACTTAGATGAGCCAACGGCTTTTACTGTAAAATATATTAAAAATTATCTTTAAAATATAAATTATTTTTTCATATAAAACAATTTTATTAAAAAAAAAACAATTTTTGAGTTAATTTAAATTTTTACGTTATTTTAAATGAAACTGTTTTAAACAGAATCGCGTATATGTTAATATTTGAAAATGTATTTTTCTAAACCTAATGTTTCGATCACATTACAGTAGTCTGTACTAAAATATACATGTAAAATCGTTTTACTTAAATGTGTAAAAATCGCGAATATCAATGATCTTATTACAGTTTAGCTATACCATGACAGTAGTAAAGAGTTTACCTATGAAAATGAAGGCAACCAGAATTTTGAGACCTCACGTCCATATTACTTTTCTTTCCTTTGAAACACTGTGCGTTTTGCTTAGTCTAGACAAATGGTGATATGAAAATTAATTTTTTAAAAAAAATTCCCCAATAGGGAATCAAAGCCACTGTCATTATGGAAAGATAAACACTTCTCAATTATATCACTAAAACATTAATTCTTTATTAAAAAATGCACATGCACCACGGATTGTCCTTCATAGCAGGAGAGAAAAGAGTGATACTCCATTGACTGCTTTTTAACATAACGACAAATGTAAAGCCGTGCTTTGTTTTATCAGAGTGGTGAAACGAGAATAAATTTTAAATATCATTCCCATTAGTAGGAATCATATCCACTACCTATCGCGGCTACAGCCCGACTAACCTTCTATGCCACTATGGTCTCAATAAATAAATTAAACATTTGTCCGCAAAAATTCAAAATTCTGGTGTATCTACGCAAAGGGTGAGTACGTAGGCTGAGATTAAACGCTGTTACCGAAGTCTCGTGCGGTTTGGTGTTCCGCGTCGCTTCTTGTTGCCAATTACATGTCATCTTGAGGGTTTTATTAAATAATGGATGTAATTATAAACGTCTGAGGATCATGTTGGTAAGGCTTGGTTGACATGTTTAGTTTTTGATTGTGACAAATATTCCGTGTATATATATGTATATATATATATATATATAAACTGTCTGACTGTAAACTTGATCGGTTGTGGGTTTGATACCCAGTCAGGTTAATGATTATATTTAATACATTCTCATTTCCTGTAGTGGTAACGTCGACGTGACGTTGAGTTCCACCAATAGACACGCAATGTCTCGAATTCGGGAGAAAGCGGTGTGCGAAGTGTCTTGACATTATGCACTTTCTCGCTACCCTGTTATGCGGAATAAATTGTGAAGCTAAAAAAATTATGTTGGTTTAATGCTTAAAGCATTTGCTACTTAATCACTATTCATTTCAAAAACCATGAACCTTTCATATCCTTCAGGTCTTTATACGTTATTAATTATTATACAAGAGATATAGGGGCCCTAACCTTTCAAACGCCAGTTACAGTTTTACCATATCCTTCTTACTTTTTACTCGTATACTTATTTATTTTATTGTGTTAAAAAATTTTAAATCATATTTGTTATTTTAACTAATTTATCATACATTGTTTTAGAATTTAAATTCCAAGTAAATATTGCAAAAACTTCCAAACCCTTCCAGAATTTTATTCACTGTTCCGTAAAGATTGCGAAATCTTATTACTCCTAGAGTAGACTCTAGTTAAATGTTGTACATAATTTTAACTAACTTTCGTAGTACACAAGCAAGTGAACCGATAAATTAGTGCCAGGCTTTAACTAAATTTGGACTCATGCAATCTTAATTGCTACAGGCGATGTTAGTTTGCAGTGATCTTATTGCGACTGCAGTTAGTACTTTGCCGGGTATAGGAAACAGTTCAAAATCATATGGTTTAACTTGCTATCGGAGTTAGTCGCCCTTAGTTGATATTACTGTATAATCTATTTTAGGTTGTACGTTTGTTTGTTATTTGTATTTTACAGTAGATATTAAAAAGACAATAGAAAAAATTTGATCTCTTCTTAATTTTGAGTTATGTTGCTTATTGCAAATATTGTTTTATATATATATATATATATATATATATATATATATATATATATATATATATATATATATATATATATTTAAAACAATATTTGCAATAAGCAACCAGTCTGTACGGACTATAACTGTGGCTCTAATACCTTTACATGTTTTTATTATTTCTTACAATTTCTAATGCAATGTTAAATTCCGTCCCTCAATCATTGTACTAAAATATATATATATATATATATATATATATATATATATATATACACACACATATATATATATATATATATATATATATATATATATATATATATATATATATATATATATATATAAACGGTACACATGCAAAAAAATAATTATTTTTTTTACAATTAGTCTTTCGTAATTTTTAGTTTATTTGTTTTGCTAATCTCTGGAATCGATGGAATCGATTTTTTCGCTTACCGCCGAATTCGAGACGTTGCGTGTTGAGTAGTGGAACTCAACGCCGCATTTTGTCTTATCAGTACAAAAAGTGAAAATAATTAAAATATAAACCACACGCTCGAGTGAGAATCGAACCCGATCCCGTTTACAGTCAGCTGCTGCACTACGACCGACCTCAAACTCAGTGACAATTAAATATAAAATAAACAACTAGAGATGTAAAATTCCGCATAAACATTAGGACGTGGTCGCAGATACAGCTCGTTTATAATATATTGAGCTTAAAACATAACTTTGTATTTTCGCAACACTATTAAAAGATAGAATGGCAGACATTAAGCAACCTGACTACTGACTACAACTAGTTACAATCACCAACTTGAAGTGTGTAGGCTTGGACGTGACTTTAAAACGTGCAAAATGAAATTTTTGTATATCGTAAGTGATTTTTTAAATGTTTTTAAGTTAAAGTGCCTTCATTCTGTATGTGTAATATAAATTCGATATAATACTTAATATATTTTTATTATTAAATTTATAATTTTTAGATGATTAATAAATTTATTATTTAAACAAATTGTAAATGTGCTGTTGTAAATCTTACCTAATACTCTAATTTTAGATAAAATTATACTTATATTTTATTAAAAGTTCCAATTAATATATTTTATTGAGTACAAGTATCTCTCGCATATATTTATTTCAACTTAATATTTTGTGTTATTTAAAGGAAGTGACAACAAAAATACCATTATTTCCTGATTGGAAATCGAACCCACAACCACATTGTAACAGTTTGATATTATTTTACTTAGCTACAATTGTAGCTTCAAGCTTTTATCCTGCATAGCTGTGTAGACAGGAAGTACGTAGTGTCAAGACACTTCGTACTCTGCTATCCAACGAATTTGGGACATAGCGTGTTGAGTGGCCGAACTCAACGCCGTACTTTGTCTGACCAGAGTGAAGCGATTAATCATTACCCCGAGTGGAGATCAAAATCCACAACCAATAACTTTTACAATCGGACGCTGTCCCTCTGTGCCACGATCAGCGTCAAAAAAAAATAATTGTCTTTTCAAATATTAAATGTTCTTGTAAACAACTTATCTATAACTTAATTTCATTTCAGTTCACAATATTCTACATAATACACCTAGTATCAACCAAGCCGGCGGGACCAATTGCGACTTTCATACAAACTAACCTGATCGGCCATCCGCTGATACATCAAACACAATCTTGGACCTTCGACCCGCAATCGTCTTTGAAGAGGAGAGAGGAATTCGCTAACAAACATGGCGATAAAGGAGATAAGCTGATTGAAAATCTTGGTCTGGGCAATGACAGTTCAAACCAACGTAGCTGAAAGTGTAATGAGATGAAGTGAGAATGTTATAATAGTTACAGGTTCGATTTTCACTCAGGAGAATTATAGTGTTCAAATTATTTATTTTTTAATATGGAAATGAAGTCTTTAGAAACGTAAGTAGTAAACATTCTGATGAATTTTAAATCAAACACGGATTCAAATCGTTACGCAATTTATTTTCAATCTTATAAAAAAAATCTTATTATTTTTGTATTCTTATAATAGCGTAATTATACAAGATTATTTTAAATAAATATATATGTGTGGTTACAAAACGCATTCACTATTGGCCTTGTACTAAAACATTACATTTTAATGTAAAAAATTACTTAACACATCGCTTTTTATTAATTTTGTTTTTTATGTATAAATATTACGTGTATTTTGTTTTTTATGTATAAATATTACGTGTTGTTTGTCGTTTATGTATAAATATTACGTGTTGGATTGCGAAACTTAACGCCGCGCTGTCCTGTCAATATATGAACCAAATAACCAAATACATATCTTAGATAAATAAGAAAATAATTTAGAAATATATAAAAAATGAATAGCATTTGATAGATTCGGATATCAAGAGGTGCGAGTTCGAATTCTAATACATTCAAATTCTTTATATTAACGTTTTTAAATTAAATATTCTTATTTGATCTGTTTATTAAGATCAAAGTACATATATTGTCATTTTAAGTGTAATAAAAATTTACCTCTACTACTTTACTCTACTCGAAAAACAAAAAAATAAAGGCAGTGATTCTTTTATTTTTTTTTATAAGTTTGACAATTGTTTTTGTAAATGCTTTATACTTAAATTATAATGAAATTGAATTTCATTTGTCACATATGTACGTTTACAAACTTTATCAACAATATTCTATCAGGTATCAATAGTACATACAAATATATTTATAAAATTGGAATTTCTGTTTGTTAATTAGTTCATATTTAATTATCACTTTTCACTAAAAATATACGCATATATTCATAAGGTATATATACCTAAATGACTTTTTTCTTAATTTTTGTCAGTCTGTCTGTCTATTTGTTCCAGCTTCAGAGGAAATTCTGGCTGGATGGCTTGAGAGATTTTAACTAGAATTTACCGAGAGATATCTATAATAAGAAGTAACATGGGCTAGTTTTAATTAGGAAATTATAAAGATTCATTCATTGTTATATTATTAATATATATATTTTATTATATTTATAAAAATATTTTTTAAATAAAGAACAGAAAAAAAACACAAAAAATATGCACAATCCTTTATTTCCTTGTTTAAACCTTAACTATGTACAATAACATACAATATTTGTGTCACTTATTAAAACTCCACTTACAACTAATGTTCTACATCACTCACATTATAACTGAATGTATTCAAAGTACCAACGAAAAAGAAGCGGAGAAAACGCCCAGTTTCACTTAAAATTACAATATTAAATAAAATCTAAACTCAAAAAATATCTACAACATAAATAAAATCACAAAAGTTAAATATGAAAAATAAATGACAGGATTTGAACCAGCACTGACTATTAAGATGTTTTTTTAAACCACTCATATATGAAACGTCAGTGTATAAAAGCTTTTAAAATAATCCTTTTATAAAATTATTAAAAAACAAACAAAAAGACATTAAATAAGTTATAAAAGTCATAATAAACGTGATAATTCTGTCACAATGTAAAAACGAGTTTAAAATTTCCAACACACAAGCACACATGCATATTATCTACTAAAATTATATATAAGGAACCCTATATATAATATAAACATTTTTAATTCACTTAAAAAGAAAAAAATATCTAATATTCTGAAGTTCCAGACCAGGCTAGATAAAGTTTTTTTTTTAAATAGTTTAATCTAGACCAAAAAGTAAGGGGATAAATCATAATTACAACTATATTTAAATTACTATCTTAAAATTAGCATCACACAATGTTTTTTATATACAAATCACTTAAATATGTAAAAATCTTAAACATTTCTATAAAAAAATATTACACAATATCTATCACTTAGTTACATAATTTCTTTATTTCTCACGTTATTACAATTTAAATTAAAAGAAACGTAAATTACCAAATAATTTTTCCCACAATTTTCCAATCTTGTTACTGTTTATAATGATTTATTGGTAATACAACATGAGTTCAAATTTACCACTTTATTTTTTTTCCCGATTAAAAGTTTTACCATTTTTATATAATTTTACTCATTAATTAATCTGAAATAACACAAAACTAATATATCATGTCCGTTTGTAAAATTTTGCCAAAAATACGTTTTTCTATTGAATATGATAAGTAACAATTATTAAATAAAATTTCATATTGAAACATGGTTATATTAGTGAAATTCTATTAACTTTTAAACAAGATTGTACCAATACACCCTAATATAAGGTAGTCAAACCTTTTACATTACAAAATTAGACTTAAATTATTAAAAAAAATAATTAAAAATTAAGTGATCTAGGTTTTAAGGCAGTTTTCCTTAAATACTGATGAGCTAGCTTAGTTAGTTCTAGTTGATCTTGCGTTTTACCACACGCGTACGTTTCCCATTTGTTATCGGCCTGGAAATAAACATGTATATTAAAATAACCATTGCTTTTGAGTTTCATACTTTAAATAACATAGAGAAAACCTAGTGTCAAGATTATTATGAACTTTCAGAATTCATAATTATAAACATCTCCATTTTGGTTTTTGATATTTCTATGCAAAAAATTACAAAAAAAAACCATTTATATAACTTATATCTTGCATATGTTATTAATTGAATGTAGAAAGAACTGTTTGAACTAAAATGTAAAACTGTTTTAAAACTGATTCGACATTTCAAACATTTAACAGTAGCCATATATAGACTGAAGTACTCAAACGTATAATTCTAGTTAAAATAGTTCTATTTAAAGTATAATTAAAATTTTATTATTATTATTTTTGTGCTTCTATTTTTATTATTTTAATATATTAAGTTTTCACATAGACATTTGAAATACAAACCAATATAAAATTAGTTTTCTCTTCCTTAATCTCCTCCGGTATATCTTGATCGAACTTTATAGATCGTACTGCTGATTTTTTTAACACTAACGGCTCTCCTGATAATCTTCGCACCTAAAAATTCGTTGAATATTACATACTTATGTATTTTTTTATTTTCTATACGAGAATAATGTAACACTTATGAACTTCATTTCTGACTATTTTTCATTCATTAATATTTTTAGTAATATTTTTTTTAGTAATATTTTTAGTAAAGTAGAAATTAAATGTAATATATTTATACATTTTAAAACTATTAATATAGGGTAAAAAACTTTAATGGAAATTCTTAAAAATTAAATTAAAATTATGAAGAATAGTTCATTTTTGTTCTAAATGTAGTGTAGCTACTATTGAAATGGAGTTTATTATTCTCAAATTTAAATATTTTCTACTCAATTTTTTGATTACTTTGTTTCTTATTTTTAATGTTTAAAATTTAGACATTACGTTAAAAAATCAATGTCTAAATTGTAGACAATGATATATTTGATTAAATTTTAATTCTGACATTATGATTAAAAAATATAAATATATAAATATTTCGTCTAAGCAATATGTACAGTCTACATTATGCGTGCAAATCCACAAAAACAAACCAAAAGTTGCTAAAATGTAATGTATCTACATATAACACAAAAATGGCGGTGTTAAGGTGAAAATAAACAAACATATTATAGTGAATTAAATACATTTATTGAAATAAAAAATGACATTGGATTTCATTTGGACCGTGGAATGGAATTAACAATATTGACAGTTAAACTACAAAACATATTAAAAAAACACATTTCATACAAAACTGTTGCATACAAAATCTACTGCTAGAGAATAAATTAAAAAATAGAAAAACAAATTTTAAAAACATAAATTAATAACAAAAAGAAATAATAAACAAATCAACAAGAATAATAAATACGTTTTCGTAATAAATATAAAATGTAGATTCAACACTGGTCTGTCAATATTGCATGGGAGAGGCGGGGAAGGATAAAATGGCGGGACATTGTGGGAAATGTCATTTTTTTATTTCAAATAAAGTACTCTTAAGTAGCTGCCGATTTATATTAAAATTGTGAAAAATTATAACAAATAAAAGTGAATAGATAATAAATAGATTCGTAATTACATTACACAATAAAACCTTGAGTCGGATAAATTAAAAAGAAAAAAATGTTAATAATTTTATACGCAAATTACAAAGCAAATTAGAATAGACATTTAAAATAAAATAAATATAAGGATAGGAATGGGTTCCTAACAAGGACGATTAGTGTTTTCAAGCCGAAAGCTGAAATCTATTCAGCCGGAAGCAAAAATCCTACACCGTACAGCCAAATAATACTTTTGACATGTGATTTTTATTTTTTTTCAACGATACCTAATCTAAAATTAATACTTGAATCTTAATTCGAAGTAACCCTAATAACACTAAAACGTTTTGGTGCATGGTAAACTTGAGGTATAGTTTTAAACGTAAAACCTAACTAGCCTATATTATTATATATTAATTAGAATTCGAAAACAAATATTCATTTGATGAAAGTTTCATCTTTGGTAGTCTAACCCCTAATCTCTTCAATTTGGTGCACTTAATCTATAACTATGCCTAGCAATTTGAAGTTTTTGTACAAAGAAAAATATTTATAAGCATTAATAATGTAATTAAACTAATATCGTCCAGTCAAGTTAGTATATAAAGTACTGTCAATGGAAAGTGACACAAATATATAAAAAACATATTGAATACAGATTATATTTATATATTATCTGTTTTTGAACAAAAACATATTTTTGAAGTTTGAAGTTTTTTTGAGAACTACTCACCTCCATTAATCAATGTCGTGAAATTACTAATAATTCTCAATAGAAAAACTAAATACGTTATTTTTCAAGAATAATATCACGACTGTTAGATACATTTTATTTCAATCATAAACTGAAATATAAATAATTTAAATACTGTCGTAAGCAGTATATGTAAATATTATCTTCTGTTTTTTTTTTTAAATTTTGTTAAATTTGGAAAAGTGTTTGAATATTTAATCAATGAAATATTTATAAAATCAAAATATATTTTACTTGCATTTTCAATAGAAAAATGTTGAACAGTTTTATTTAATAAAAAAAATTATTAAATTGTCAAAAACATACATATAATTAAATAGTTCTACAACTATTTTATCACAACCATTTAGGCTTAACGCAAACGTTATTATTAATCATACGAATTCAACGTACAGGCGACGAATATGGGTTCGATACCCAGTTGCGGATTTTTTTTTACTCTTAAATATCTCTAATAAGACAAAACACGGCGTTGAGTTTCGACTGTCTGATAGGTTTTTTTGCTAGCTAGTTAACTATGAACGTTTACATATTAGTAAACATAAAATAGTCGTTATATAAATCATCCGCATCTTTATCTACGTGCCACCATTGGTTCTCCTTTTCCGTTTCATTTGGTTTATTTAACACTTTATTCGTCAATATTTCATCGATACGCGACGTTGAAGGTTTTTGATTCGTCACTTTATATATATGATCTGCTAAAGCATTAGCTAATACTTCTTTTGGGGCTAATAACGTGTTACCGGTATTACCGTTATTGCAATTATTACCGGTATTACCGCTACACTGATTACCGTTATAACCGTGATTACTGTTACAGTTAATCATGTTAATATTATCGCATGCTAAATCATTCGAAGTCGTAATAGTTCTAAGTCGTTCAGCGTTTAACCTCGCAAAGCTTCTAGGAGAGTTTATATTAGTAATATTTCTAAATATATTATTGTTTTGTATGTTTGTTTGATAACTATACATGTTAGGGTCTAGGTTAGGTATAGGATTAGTATGGATTAAGGACCTGTGTTGTACCTTTGTTTTCTCTGTTATTTGTGTATCTATGTCCATTTCTTCGTATTTAGTTTCTGGTGTGTTCTCTGTGCTCATTAGACTGTGTAAGCTCGTGGATTCTTCTAGAAGTGAATGTTTCACTATTGATGGCGGTGAGAATAATACCGAACTGTCACCTGCTAGTGTCTTGCTCTGAAACAAAAAATGATATTTAATTAATGTTAATAAAAATATATGTTAAATTATGATTTTCTTTCTAGTACTCGGATTACTGTTATTAGATATATGACAATTGTAAATATTTATTTACATTTTAAACTATTTAGATTAACTATTATATAATGTATAATTAATAATTATATAATATATAATTAATAATTATATAATATATAATTAATAATTATATAATACACAAATATATAATATATATAATTGGATTTATCACACTTAGTAGCTAAATTCTCAATTTTTAACTCATTTATTCATTTGGTCGTGGGGTTTAAGCAAAGCCATTTGTTAGTTGCAAATACATAAATTAACAAGGAGGCCGGTCGTGGCGCAATGAGATAATGTCCGACTTTAAATGCGATCGGTTGTGGGTTCGACTTCCATTCTAAAAAATTTAAATTATTTCCATTTCTTCGCTATGGTTAGATAAAGCGCGGCGTTGAGTCACGTCACTCAATACGCAATGTCTCGAAAGCGGAAAACGGAGTACGGAGTGTTTTGACACTAGGTGTTTCCTATCTACCCTTAATTAAAGCAATACTCACAGGAGTCTCAACAATGAAGGACACGTCGGGGACAGTCGTTATGGAGTGAGATAGAGATTGAGATTGGGATATGGAATGCGAGTGCGGGGTGCTCGTGCCCCAGCTGTGCGCGAGGACCTTGCGGGACTTCTTGTGTGACGGCACGTTCTCTTTGCCGCGGCGGCCGCTACCGATGCCGGAGTCGTTCACCTTTAATTGTTTATTGTTTTTGTTATTATTGTTGTTTGTTCTTTTGTTTTTCTTAAGGAATAAAACGTTTTTAATGATATTTAAATTGCAGTTTACAAAATCGTAATTTAAAAAAATGAAGGCATGCCTCGATGAAGATTAAGATGAGGATGTTGGACTTGAAATCAATATGATTTTAATAATAAATAAATGCATTATTATTGTTGAGAGTAGCAGAATATAAGGTCCACTCTATGTCCTATAAGTGTGGATAAGGATCGAAACCACAATGTTTACAAATGCTGCGCCTGTGCTATACTATGGCCTTTTTAACTAATATAAATATGAACAGCATCTGACTAAAAGCGAATGGTTGTGTGTTCGATTTCCACTCAGAGGAACGATTAAATTTAAAATGTACTTTTATTCTTCCACTCTGGTAAGTCAAAGCACGGCGTTAAGTTCGCCGCTCAACATACAATCCACGCAACTGTCTTCACACTATATTGTCTCTAAGTACCCTGCTATAAAAAGAGCCTAAATTTATATTTTAAATAACATAATAACACTAACCTGAACACTTCCGTCAAGTTCAACAGTCGATGATAACAACGAATCATTTAATTGCACCGTAGTGTCCGAGTTCTCCTCTCTCTGTATCATTTCCGTTATGTCTTCCACTAACAGCCCTGGACTAGAGGGTTCATATTTCAAACCGGATTTCTTGCCTATTTCCTCCATTGCTATTTTAAAGGGTGTCGGTGTTCTGAAAATGGCGGTAAATAATAGTATTTATTTATATGATTGAAGGTGATTCTTAGCACTGTAATTATTGCATTTATTATTATTAAACGTCATACATATATTACGTCACACGTTAAGGGAGGGAGGGGGTCGACAAATATGACTAGCTTTGGACAAGGATGGGGGAGTGGGACAAAACATCATGAAATTCATGTGAAGTAATGTATGTATGGCCCCTTATTTTATTTGTATCATCTAGAATATCAAATTATAAATTGCTATTAATATAGATTTATTATTGTCTAAATATATATAAATGACAATCAATACCAAAATATTTTTGTATAAAATTGAGTAATCTAGAGTATGAAATTACGAAAATTATTTACAAAATAACAATATATGACTCACTTAGGCGTATTATTCTTTAGTTGTGTTCCCACTGGCGTTAGGTTACAGGCGGCAGGCGTCGGAGTATGGAGAAGGGGACTCGCCCCTATTAATTCCTGTAAAAATATTATAAAAATGATTAAATAATATATAATATATTAAATAAATAATTAATATACATTATTTTACGCTAACAACATTCAATTAAAATGAGCCTACAATTTACTGTTTATTAAGTATACTTTTGGTTATAATAGCAAACCGAAAAAAATAAATAAAAATTAAATAAAATTAATATTAAATTTATTATTTTTAATTTCATAAGTGTATAATATATAGTGTTATTAATGTCATAGACAACAAATTATGTTACAAGTTAAATATTAATTATATAAATTAAAAACAATTGTATATATAAAAATATTAGTGTTAAATAAAGAGGAGTACCACAATAATAGTATGTATGACTTAGCTGTATAATAAACCACTATATAATGTAAAAAAAATTGTAGAAAATTGTTAACGAATAATTGTTTCATCAAGTTTCATACAAATACACAGAGTATGTATATGAAAATAAAGAATCTATCTATTTTCTACTTTCCGCCTAATAGCCGAACATTATGTAATAAAAAAACAGATTTATCTCGCATTGCAGGGCAGCATAATCGTCAAATTTCGAATTCAAACATTAAGTGGCGGAGCTAAACGCTGCCTTTTCCATTAACAAAGCTCAAAACCTACATGTATGTAATAATTTTAAAAATAATAATAAAATAACTAAAACAACTCACCTTATTACCTTGCCTCAAAGGTGTATCAAATACAGGTAATGATAAACTAGTTGTATCAGTCCCGTTCAGGAACTGTGAAGGACTGAACGGAAGAGGTTTTATTGGAGTGGTGCCCTCTAATGCTTTCGATATAGATTCTGCCCACGTCTGAAATTGTATGAAAATTTATTAGAAATATTATAATAAATTTATCTGCAATAATTTTATTAATTATTATATAGGATTAGTAAATGATATTCTTTTTAGCTTTACGCTTTAGCCCGCATGGCTGGGTACAACATGACAATCTAGTGTTCTGTTCTAAATTTTTTACCTTATCACGATTAATAGTGTTGAGTAGCGGAACTCAACGTCGCACAAACCAAAACGGCAACATTTAAATACCTCGAGTGAGAATTAAACCCACAACCACTGCTTTTAAAATCAGACACTGAATACATACTTTTTATGGAGTCACGTTTTATCCTTTATAGCAGAGAGAACATAGTGTTAAGACACTCAGATATCCATTTGGATTATTATATTTACATATAATCCAAATAAGAATCGAACGCGCATTCACACCAGCTTCTAATATACATACGTGCATATAAAAGAAAATATAATATACAAAAACGCATCGATACCAACTCACATTGTTATTGGGCGTTAATTGTTTCCTAACTTTGCCCCGTCTCAGTATCGGAGGCGGACTGTTGGTCTCCATTTTCTGTGGCGAGAACACTGACGGCACTATTATTTCCTTTGATGAATTCCCCTGGATTGAATATGTTACTGGAAATAGAATTAAATTGCTTACATTAAGTAATTATTTTATTAAAATATTTTACATTAAGGCAGATGAGATAATATGTTATACTAGGGGCCAAGTTCAAGACTTGGCCTGCGAGTACTACACTATTATATTTCAATATATAAATATTTCAAAACTTTTAATTTAATGATAGTGTGAAACAGGCTTAATGAACTCAAGGCAGCAACTTCTGTGTCAGCTTGTTAAAGAAAAAATGGCGACTGCACTTTGTCTGTCAGCATCATTAGAATTTAAAAAAATACTTGACAAACCGAATTTTGCATATATATTGTCGCTTCTAAATATATACTTTTTATGTTATATATTCTTAACGAAATTATTAATACAGATTATGTATTATAAACCATCCCGTTTTTCTCATTCCCGTAGGAATTCCGGTAAAATCCCTCTGATAGCTCCCTTAAATTTCGCAGGCTATATGGTAAAATTTTTAACAAATACCCTTACAATTTTTATGTATATTTAGATTCCTCATTATGGAAATTGTGTCCACAAACAGCTCATACTAAAAATCGTAAGTTAACTATATATATATATATAAATCACAATTTTTTTATTTAGTTTAGAACATAATTTCTTTATGTTCTTCTAATATTCAGTTTAAATGAAATTAATAATTTATTTATCATAATTCAATACATTTATTAATTTATTAAGTTTTTTATTAAAAATAACAACGTTTTATAATGAATTATACTATTAATTGTAATTCACCTGTGTTTGGATCACTGCTGTCAGATGAAACTTGACTCAAGTAAGTCTTGATGGGAGAGTTTGATGGCAGCGATTCTATATTGATAAATCTGTAACAATATTGAATAATATTCAATAAAAACAAAATGAAATAAATTTAGTATAAGATCAAATTATTTTCCAAACCTGTATTATTTTTCTTTATACTGAGTTGTATATAAACCAAAATCATTCATCTTTATAGCTTTTGTTTAAACTTTTAAAGCAAAATTTTTAATACATATCTCAATGATAGACTCTTTAAAGGATTTAGTCGAATTTTAAAATTCACAGATTCAAATCCAAAAATGACATTTTATTTTCTAAATTTGAATGAACAAATAATATAGTTTAACGCTTTATCCCGAATAGTCGGATAACCAGAGTCAAGACACTGTCGACTGATCCGCCTAAAGTATTGAGTCGCAAAAGGAGACCAGAACAGAGAAAGGAAAATACATTTTTAAAAAATAAATTTTTCCTCAAATAAATATAAAAAAACTAACTTAAAAGGTGAAGAAACAATTTCAACTGTATCAGCTGGCTGCAATCTTTGCTGGGCTCTTAGTAATTGTCTCAAGTGTTGCGCTTGCTTCGTTACTCCATTGCTACTTGTTGTACTCTGACCTGATGTATTTAAATCTGACCATGGTTGAAGTACCGTGTCCTGGAAATTAAATTATTGTACGGATTATTATTTATTATTTGTTTATATGACTATAGAAAATAATATGTAAAAAGTGAATAAGAATAATTTCTATAGATTGAGTGATTCAAACCATTATTACTCATATGACATGTCAATTTAAAATATATATCTTTTAATTAAACTATTTGCAATATATAAATGCAAATAAAATTATTTCTATATATTTTGCCTTAAAACAAAAATAGTATTATTTTATATTTTTTCATTATAATTAATTCTTTCGAAACCAAAAGTACTCTGTACAAGACTGCTTGAAGCCAAAAGGCATCTTTGCATACATTTAGTATTTTTCTTTTGGTTTTGTGTGCAAGAAAGAATATTCTATTCTATACAAAAAGTTAAATTTGGTATATATACTTGAGCTTTAGCAACACATTATCAATTATTTTACAAATAATTCGAAAAGCAGCTACTAATATTCTTTTTAGCTTCACGCTTTTATCTTGCATACCACCATTGGTTTCCACCAAATTGGAGACATTGCGTGTTGAGTGGTGGAGCTCAACGCCTCTCTTTGTTGTACCAGAGCGAAGAAATGAAAATAATTTTAAATATAATCACACCCCCGAGTGAGGATAGAACCCAAAATCGATCGCGTATACAGTCAGACGCTGTTACACTGCGCCACGCAACTAAATACTTAATGTTATTTAAAAACTTAGTTTACATATCTAATGAAATAAATCAAGATAAGGTCAAACAAAAAACAAATAAACTATGTAATTATGAAACAAAACAACACAACAATAACTACTAGCAAATAAAAATAAAAAAAAAGATATTAATATTTAAAGAACGATAATGTATTAAGTATGTACATAAAAATTTTGTTTACTTTTATGATTCATATCGTTGCATTATTAAAAAAAAATCCTTTAAGTTAGAACGTATGAAGTTATTAAATAATATTATTAAGTGAAATATTTATTTAAATACAAATATTTATTTACTTCAAAAAATATATTTTATTTTCATTATGTTGTTTGAGTTATATTTCTTTTATGAAATATATATATTTACAAATATTATTGTCATAGTCTGAACTACAGTGAATCTAACCGATGAATGAATATAACAATGATTTACCAAATATAACGGTATAAAAAGAACTTAAAAAGGAAGAGCTTAGAATTTTACCATCGAAACTGGTAAAACTTATTTACAGTATTCGCTATTTACGGTAACATATAATACTTCGGCAGTTCATCTGTGGGTCTGTCTGTCATCATCATTACATCAGTAATGCAAATATTTTGTATATGTATACATAGATAAAATATAATTTAAAAAAATAATAATAAGAAGCGTGCAAACTAACATCATTGTAAGCAACAGTGACTTTCTCTCTGCGCTCATTGTCATTTACTTCTATTCGTTTAGTCCGTTGCTTCCGTCGAATGTTCTCGAAGCTGTCTAGAAGTTCCGGCTCGTATTTCCTTCTCATTGTTGAATTCCAGTGGTTTTTTATTGCGTTGTCTGTTCTGGAATTGGAAAATTATTTATTTTAATAGAAAAGCTTTTTATTTCGTACAATATATGTACAATATTATATTAAATAAGTTAACAAACTTTAGTTTAGATGCTAATAAACGTGTATTATCTACTTTCAATAATTATAAATAAACATGTACATATAAAACATCAATATATAATATTAATATATTATATTATAGGTTTCGAGTGTGTCCATTTTTGTTACGATTTTTATATGATTAACAAATCTGGCTGCATTAAAATTTTTATACATTTTTTGTTTGTTTGTTTTGATAATTTAGATTTACACATTTACACAAAAGACGACGGTCCTAACGTAGTAAAATATATATAGCACAATGAGATAGCGCCTGACTGTAAACGCGATGACTGTTAATGCGTACAAATTTAACGTAAAATATTTCAATTATATACACTCTTTGGTGTGATACACAACTAAAGGCGATATTCAACTCCACCTAACCTGCTCTGGCAAAGAAACATTTTCATAATAAACAAAAAACATTTGCACGTTTTTTGAAAATCTCAAATTTTTAAAAATAAAATTCTTGACATAACAGAATTTAAACATACATACGCAACTCAAATAATTCTGAAATACTTATTAAAATAATAATGTGTTATATTTTCGCTGTTATTTATAAAAATAATATTAATACACTACTAACCTTCCCGGTAATAATTTTGCAATTTTCGCCCATTGATTGCCAAGTTGCTTGTGAGCTTGATATATAATTCTGTCTTCATGCTCTGTCCACGCTGTTTTCTTTATTGAAGGATTTAGGTGATTATGCCAGCGTTCCCTGCAAATGAAGTTATTTTAATTAAAAAAATGTAAATGTACGATTTTAATTTTGCTTTGAAAATATATGTGTATTTATTATTATATTGATTTTAGTAATAAAAAAGTAGTTGACATGTTTATGCTCCAATATTAATGGCATTTTAATTTTATTGTTTATATATGACAAAATTATGCATTCTATATATATATTTTTTTATATTAGATTCCTACTGTCGAACTCTGAATCTCAATCAACTTACAATTCATAAACATTTATAATTTGATGATTTTATATCACTAAGATGTACAAACTATATGTAATAGTTTATTTTGCTACATATTTTTTTATATTATGTATATAACTTAAATTTTATATTGAATTATTTTTATATTAAATTTTATATATAATTATTTTTCATTTAAATACCGATACCCACCTGCACTGTTTCCCTATCCTTCCTTTAAGATGCCTCGCGATTAAAGTCCATTTCTTTGGACCGTACTTAGCTACTAATTCCATTACTTTTTCATCTTCCTGTAACATTATAAAAGATATTTGTTAAAAAAACCTTAAGTAGTATTTAAAATATAATAAAACTCTTTTGTTTTTTAAAAAATAATAGAACAGAATTTTATAAATATAGATATGTTTACGCTTATGTTTTGTCTACATACTAAGGCAGTCCGAAAGAACATAGTGTCAAGACTTCATTTTCCATGCAAGTGAAATGTAAAGCTTAATCAAGAATCCAAGTCTACAATGCCAAGCTTGATTTGTTGGAACATATTATCTTCGATATTGCACTGTATGTCGTGGGTTTGATTCCGGCGAGGAAATATTTGAATTTAAATGGCTTGTTTATAAGCTTCAATTTTGTTGTAGAATTGGTTTAATATAATAACTATGGAATATAGGTAACTTTTTCGGTTTGATAAGAAATTTTAATTTAACTAATACGTTTTTCTAACTTTAACTCAAGTATTTATAAAAAATATGTAAATATTATATTGAAAATAACAAAGTTTGTTATTATTATTAAAATAGGCATTATTCAACAGATGTTTTGATCAGTTATTAGAGATACATTCAAAAAATTTCTTGATCGTAGAGTTATAGAAAAAAATCAAAATACTTTTTTTTAATCTGACAATTAAATATTATATGATGACCGAAATCGACCTCGAAATTACAATTCATTCGCGAAAACAATAGAATTTAATAAAAACTACAATTTTTATGTAAACCATTTTAAATTAGGCACTTAACAACTAGAGCTTGAGCAATTTGAATATACTACGGACAATAAATAATAATATAATTCGTCACGAACCATTTTAGAATATAATAACAATATTTTTTTGTTATTTTATTACACATTATAGTCACGTGTGTATCGCCCAGTATTGGAATTAATAATTTGGAAGCTTCGATTAGCTATTCAATAGAAAAGGTAACGCCGGTATAAAACGGTCCGACAAATAAGACCATAATAAGTTTTGTGTTCCTATTTGATTTAAGTACAGTCCAAACATAGCCGATGAGCGGACGTGCTGAAATATCCCAGTGTGTTTTTAAAGAATGATCAATACTAATCGATTTAGATCAATGATCAAAGCTTAAAAGAAACTTATATCATAAATGAGTAAAGTAGTAGAGCTTTAAAACTCTAATTTAACGGTTCAAGTAACTTCAAATTGATATCGCCGGGTCACGACAGATTGGGATTCTAGAGGCCCTGCTAGGAGCACCGCGAGGTTTTAGTGGGTAGATGTATGACCTATGCCAGCCTGGAGTTCCATATAGCTCGGCTGAGACGGCAATCAGGCGGGTATCCATAAAGGAAAAAAAAATTATACTGTTTATTTCAAATATCATAATTTTAACAGCACGAAAACTATTAAAAAGAAGAGTTTGAGGTTAATATCAATATCTGCTAAATTATAATTATTTATAATAGGCAACGTATTTATAATTACATATTTAATATTTACTATTTTTAAAGCGTTATTCCACACTTAGGATTAGAAATCATTTTTGAAAAAATGTATAAATATTTTTATAAATATTTAAATTTTTTATAAAATTTTATAATAAAATTGTAAGTTGTAACAAATCGTATAAGAATTTCAACGCAGCTGGTAGTAGAACGCATGGCTTAGCGGCCAGAGCGCTTGGACGGTATCCAAGAGGCGCGGGTTCGAATCCCGCTGCGTTCAAAATTTTTATACGTTTTTTCAAAAATGTTTACATATTTAATATAGCAAATGTTATAAATGCGTAAATTTTGCTAAATAAAGTATTGACATTTACTTATTGAATACATGTCCTAACTATTAACTTGACAATAAGACAAATGCAGTATCTTACTCACATCTGACAATAATATACGCTTATTTAAATATTTAATGTATAATGACTTAATGAAAAATTAGCTTAAGGAAATAAGACTCAAAATAATTTTCTTGTTATCCTGGTCGCCATGGCAAGGACGTCATCTTTATAAAAATATTGTACCGATCCGATCCGATTCAGACATGTATACAAAATTTGAATAGAATTATCGTTAAATTGATAGAAATATAGATGAAGCTAATAAAAGCGTGCTAAAATTAACGACCTCCGTGGCTATATCTTATAATGACAGAAACTTATCATATTTGTTACCATATGCGGGTGTAGTATACATTTAGGCTCTTTCATTTTATCTAGACTGATTTCTAGATTAAAAAAATTATTTATTATAATAAATATTAATTATTAATTATTAATAAAAATTAATTATTATTTAACATGAAAAATTCTATATAAGTAATTTAATAACTTGCTATGGAAGAAATACTCCTACATACAAATGATTTCAAACTGATTTTCTGGCTCATCACGTTTAACCATCGTTTTGCGGGTTAGGCAATTCACAGTGCCTGACCTATATAAAAAACTTGCGAATCATCAATGGTCGATATGCCAATAAAAAATAACAAAAAACCTCTATGAAAAGCCGTCAAGTTGCAAGGCAATCTTGTTTTGGTAAAAGCCGTTGAAACAGCTGAGCGAATTTGAAAATACAACTCGACTCGCCGAACAAGATTGTTTTCTCTTAACATTTAATGTTATGTTGATATTAATATTGGCCATTTTATAATATGTTAAGATATAAAACTATAAAAATAAAGGAATTTTGTAAAACGATTTAGCCTCTTATATAGTTTTTTAAATTCCAAAAAAGGATATTCTTACAAATTCGACGCGGTTTTTTACTTTTGGCCACGTCTGTGGCATTATCAAAAATTTTTATTTATTTTTTACCAGAATTGAATATTATTTTATTGACTTATTTATAATAGTTCTTTAGATCGTATTCTATTGTTATATATATTTCATAATAGAAAAATAATACTAAAACGTTAATCTTTATAGCACATCTATTGAGATCAGTCAAACAAATTGGATACGCCTTTAATATTCCAATACACGTGTTAGGTTTATCAGCTATGAACAAAAACATTTTTCATTCTTGGAAGAAGGATGAGTCTCAAACTTAGGACCGTAGAAATTATGTAGTATTAAAAAGAAGAGTTTTCATTATCATTTTTATTTTTCAAATAATAAATATACTTACTTATTATTTCTTTATATAATAATAACGATAATTGTATAATATATTATTTGTAAAAATGGTAAATGATTACTGTGATATGATTACAAATTAGAACTTGGTGTTGAAAATTAAAAAGTTAATTTATTGAAAAAAGTTTAAATATTAGACATTGCGAGATTCGAACCCGCGCCTCTTCGTAACCACTGAAGAGCTTTGAATGCTTTGTTTACTAGTTCGAGGTGAAAATTTCCTAAACCATACTTCCAGGTCAGACGTTGAACTGACTCACAAGTCAAAAATATTTTCTTATTATAAGTAAAAATGGAATAACTTGTAAATAAATTAAAATAATTTTTAGTCTTTTCTAAAACAAGCTACACAATCATTAAACAAAATTAATAACTTTGAGAACCACTGTGCACTAATTGGTGTCCTTGACAGTGTTACATTTGGTTCATAGTAGTTAAGTACTTCAGACGGCGAACTTTGTGTGAATAGTATATAAATATGTGTGAATAGTATATAAATATGTGTTTGTGTGAATAGTATATATATATATATAAATATGCTATAACATGTACGATATAATATTAAATATTATAATAAAGCTATAAAAACACACACATTACATTATAATGAAATAAAACAAAATTAAAATAAGTCTAATAAATAATAAGCTATAACAAGCAGGTACATTTTTATCTACCTTAGTCGTAAAACTTGACAAACTTTATCGAATAACAGTTGACAAACTTGTTATTAAAATACATATACATATATATAATCATATATATTGAAAAAGATATTTTAACTTGAGAAAAATTTAAATAAAATAAATAAGAAATGGTCGTTTTGCCAGTAATTCTTAATGTTTCATCTCGTTTTTCTCAGTTTTCTCAGTTCTCAGTTTCTCAAGCTCAGTTTTTCTGTGCGTTCTATAGTCCCGCTTAATATCATAAAATATAAAATATGCGTAGATATTGTATTCTAATACTGATAATATCTTAATCTTGATAATACCAATATCTCAGTATGCTTAGGTACATACAAATTACTTCACGATGTCTGTGACACATAAAAAAGAAGGCCATACCAAGACTCGATCACATCTAAACAAAGTTTTTCATGAGCAAGTAAAAATAAAAGAATTTAATTAGCCAGTGCTGGGGAGCACAAACATTTTTTTAGATGGGAGCAACTATGTTACTATATTAATATAATTCAATTTAGAGTTACTAGACTCTGTGAAAACTAATTAAGGAAATACATTTTAAAAATAAAGCATAGCGGGGTAGAGAGCAAGTAGTAATGTCAAGACACTCCGCTTTCCACCAAATTCGAGTCATTGAGTATTGAGTGGCAGAACTCAAAACCGCACTTTGTCTTACCAGATCAAGGAAATGGAAATAATTTAAATATTTTCGAATTGTACTCACAACCTGATAGCGTTTACAGTCTTCGATTGCATCTTTTTTTTCATAAATAATATTTATATATTTTAAAATATGACTCATAAACAATTGCAAATAACAATATATATACATAAATATTACATAAAAGGTTTAGAGCCTCTGTTTTAAATGTTTACATCTAACAGAGGCTGATTCAAACCTAAACACTTTAGACGTGAGCTTTTAGACGGTAATTAATCATTTGTTAAAGTACTGTGGGAATTAATATTGAAATAATTAATATCCTTTGAATTTTGTTTTACGTTTGAGTTTCATTAAGATAAAAGTTATAAACTCATAAAAACGTTAACTAAATGCAATAAATGTTTTTATAATAAATGTAACCTGTTTACCTGTTTTGCAGAATTTCAATGTACGAAGGAAAGATATACTAAATAAATATTTTATAATATTTCATATAAATATAACAAAAGAAGCTCTATAGTTAACTGTTTTTATAAAAATAAAGTCACGCTTAGTCACACCTAAAACGGCATTCCATTTAATATTACACCATACAGACAGGATATAGTTCAAACATTATTTATGCCTTACCAATTTTGGAAACAAGACTGAATATGAAATAACTTTGATCTTTTGATCTATACATAATAGTATTCAATATTTGCGGGTTTTCTCAAAATTCTTTATAAGTTTTATTAATTGTGGTTCTTTTAGTTTTATTGTCTACTAATGTCTACTACTACCAAATTTGTAAAATGATAATTAATAGCATAATGCATATTTAAAACAAATATATTAAATAAAGCTTATTCAGTGACTAAACGCTGGTAATATTTTTTTTAGCTTCACGCTTTTATCCCGCATAGCAGGGTAGGCAGAAAGTACCTAGTGTCAAGACACTCCGTACTTCGCTTTCCACCGAATTCGAGTCATTGCGTGTTGGGTGGTGGAACACAACGCCGCTCTTTGTCTTTACCAGAGGCAGGAAGTGAAAATAATTTAAATATAATCTCTCCCCCGAGTGGGGATCGCACCCATAACCGGCCGCGTTTACAGTCAGACGCTGTCATACTGCGCCACGACCGACTTCATAGTAATATCTATATTATAATAAATCAGTAAAAAATGCATGCAATGATGATATTTACGAAGATGGTCGAAGGTCGATGAATAAGAAGTGATAAAATATATATTTTTAAAACCTACCTAAAAAAAGGTTGTTCGAAGTGTTTAGTCTTTCTTAAAAAAAGCAGCATTTCCATTGACATCTAATAATTAAGGATTATAATAATGTAGGTAAACTATAAAATAAAAAGGAATGTCATTTTAGCAAAAGTTGTTTAATATCATAAACAGTTTACGATAACAAATTAAAATTATTATTATTATAGTGATCGTAGTCTACGCTAAGTAAAAATTAAACTAGTAAAAAAATAAAAATTACAACTTTAAATTCATGAAAAGGTTAACTTTCCTACCAACACTAGAATGAAGAGCTTAGATAACGAAATTGTGTCACTTTGTAAAATATTTATAAGAGAACTTAATTTGGCAGAAGCAATAGAAGTAATATGCAAAAAAAATAATAGTTTTATAGTACTTTTATTTAATTAGTTATTACTAGCATAATTTTGAAAGACCACCCACAAAATTCAATTATTTTTCGTTATCATACTAAAAAAAGTTTAGAAGCCTATCATTCAAGAAATAATAAATATAACTCTCAAAGTACTAAAGTATTAGAGTCGCCTATCTGTAAAACTAAACAGATGATATCAACAGATGTTTTATTACGTCAATATTTAAATTAAAGCTATAAACTAAAGGCGGGGACAGAATGATGAATAAGTAGGAACTAAGTGTGTGGTAAATTTAAGGGATGTTATAATGTCGTTATTTTTTTAATAATATATTAAGTGCATTCACCTAGAAGTAATTTTAATATTATAAAAAAATATATAAATTATTTGAGTGTCACGAATATTACGAATGCAAGTATTCAAGCAAATCGGACAGCAAGTAGTTGGTTAAAATACGTTATATGTTTTTCTTACATTAAGTATATTCGAAGCAAGTAAAAACGTTTTAAAAATAGATAGAATATAAATAAATTAAATTACCAAAGATTAAACGTTTGTGAAGAAAAATAAAATATTTATATTTTTAAAATATAAATATTTTATTTATATATTATTTGGTTACTAATTAAATATTCTATCTAGAATTTCTTATATAAAATTTGTATATGATATATTAACATCAATTTATATGGCCACAATCTAATATGGCCGGGGCCAGTCGTGGCGCAGTGGGACAGCGTCCAACTCAAAACGCGACCGGTTGTGGGTTCAATCCCACTCGGCGTAATGGTATTATATTTAAAATTATTTTTACTTCCTCTCTCTAGTATGACAAAGTGTGGCGTTGAGTTTCCACCATTCAACACGCAATGTTTCAAATTCAGAGAAAAGCGAAGTACGGAGTGTCTTGACACTAGGTACTTTCTGTCTACCCTGCTATGCGGAGTAAAAAGCTTGAAGCTGAAGAAAAATCTAATTTATTTCATTAGTTTTATCTAAAGTTTACAAATCTTTAACACAGAATTACTAGAGATAATCCATAGTACAGGTTACTTCAATTAATTCAAAAATTTTGCACGTTTTCATTCGTCATATGTGTCCTTAGCAAAGCCTATTAAAAAGCAGTAATCCATACTATTAAAATTCAGAACGCGCTCGATAGACAATAGGTTCATTCATAAAATCTAAGAATCTTAAGATACATTCAAGTATTTAAACGTTGACGTAAATTAAGTATAAGATTAAATGTATGTCACGTTATTTTTATTTACAACATATTAACGTTACATCATCTGTATATATGCACCAATGTAAGAACTATATTTTGATCTAATTCTTGCTATTTTATTTCCGTTAAAAAATCACAAATGTTCATATTATGAAAATGATATACTTTCTTTGAATATCTAGTAGAATTTCCCCACATTTTTTATTTGCTCTCGGGATTTAATTAAATAATCTATATTAATATGTATACAGCTTTAAGCTTTATCCCAGAGTACATAACAGGGTAACAAAGAAAACTTATTGTCGAAACACTTCGCTGACTGTTTCTGTCCGAAATCGAGACATCAGTGGTGAACTCAACACCGCGCTGTCTTACTAGAGCGGAGAAATGATTATAAATTTTAAATATAAATAGAAATGGATTGTAAATATAATTGGGAATTGAACTTACAACCAATTGTATTTACAGTCAAACGTTGTCCCACTGTGCCACGATGTATATTTAGGATCACAAAACGTGACAGTATTTAATTTAAAAAAAAAGATATAAACACCCAGAACTACTTACAGTTAACCAAACACTAAATAAACAAAACGTATCTTTTTGAGAGCATCTGTTAGACAATAACCGAAGGTCACTAAATAGCAATGAATGAACGATGCAATGTGTTGCATGTTACTGACCTAAGGCTATGACTCACAGTCGTCATTGCACATTGAATGGAATGAGTTTTAGACATTTGTTTATGTTACGAGTGTAAGCGCTTCCGTTTATTACGGTTTACTTTCTTTGAATAGTAAAATTAGTATGATGTTAAATTCCTTTGTTTAGTTTTTTTAATAATGTATTGACTAATTTCTCTTCTAATATATATTAAGAAACCACTTTTATTATTTATAAATGCTAGATATAATTGACACGTATAATATATGAAAAACCTTACCAACGTTTACATTACTTGTTACAATTGTAGTATTTTATTAATTTAATCTATTTCTAATGCATTATTATAAAAAAATTAAATTTCTGCATTTTATTCTATCGCGTCCGGCTATTTTCTGTTAAAAGGTGTAGAAAGTATTTCCTTCACGTAATAATATAAAGATAGTGACTAATCTCTTTCTTTCTGTTTAAAAGAGGAGTGTAGTTTATATTAAGACAGATATGTGTAAGGTAAGCTAAATATTCGATTTGAACCAAATCGATAAATAAGCTAAATAATAAAATAAAAATCATATTCCCAAGCGCAGTTTAAATCCATGACCATCGTGTTCTGTCCAGACACGCCCTAGTGAGGCCAAGATGGCGTCACCTCTAAAATCTAGTATTAACAACATATAATTTCTAAGGAACTATAATTAATCCTATATATTTTGAAAATCAAAATATATTTCATACCTCACAGTAGATGCATCGAACTATCTGCGACCACCTACTACGTAACGTGTTCAAATCTGTGTTATTCAAAAATTAACTTTCGAATAACAAAACTAAACGGAACTTATCCAATTAATACATTACACTTTTACTGAATTAATTGGTTAATACTGTGAAAATTAAATCTAATTTAAATCTACAATTACGACTGGAATTGTTTGCAGAATGACGTCATAGGGAAAAAAACACCATACTTATATTTTAATAAGGCGCGGAAGTAAACACATTCCAATTCCATTCCAATTTTACCTTTTTTGATTCTTTAATAGAGTGTATATAAATACAAGAAAAAAACGTACATTTATTTTATTTGTGTAGTTAAATACATAATGTCTATATGTTCAAAATTCTGATCAAGTTAGTTCAATAAAAAACTTTAAAATTAACTTACAACTAAAAAAAAATATTTTTAAAATATTATTTACACACTATGATAAAATTTCGGTATGTTTAAATTTCAAATATACATATTATATACAAAAGTTAAGTGTAGCATATTATTATCATGACGTATATAGGTCCTTATTTCGTAGCTTTTATTTGTTTATTTTTTCAATATTTTTTTTGTATTATATTTTTATAGTTTAATTTCATTTCATCCAGGCAATCAATTCTTTATAGCCTAGATAAATCATAGATATCAATGTCTCTCTGTATACTTTAGAGTCCAGTTTATTAATTAATTACTCTTCTTATTTTAATAAATACATATAATTAATCTAAACTCAGAACCTAAAGAACTAATTTTCAAGATTGAAGACGCACTCAATCAAAGAATGAAACTAAGAAGGCCGTCATACATCATAGAGGTCATTTTGGTGAAGTGGGACAGCGTCTGACCGTAAATGCGACTAGTCGTAGGTTCGATTCCCATTGGGAGAAATAATTACATTTAAATTATTTAGCACAACCATGCCTATGCTCTGGTAAGATAAAGTATGATGTTGAGTACTAAACATCCAATGTTTCAATTTTGTATTAAAAGCGGCGAATGGCGACTATAAAATATGATATAATAAAAGATATCTTCTACTAAAGTAGACTAGCATATCCTCTTATATATAATATTTAAATTTTTAATTATTTAATTGATATTAACTTTCGAATAAAGTATTTTTATTTGGAGTATATTTATTATTAGTAAGAATTTACTATTTATTTTATTGGTGTCTATAAATCTACATTTTTAAATAAGTAGTAATTAGTATGTGTGGTATTGGTATGTATGTCAAAAATTCAGAAGGAAAGCAGTGAACAGAGTGTCTTGACACTAGTTTCTCTCTTACGCAAGATAACACATTAATTAGCCTAAAATAAGAAATTATGACTTACCTCTTTCGTCCAAGGGCCTTTGACTAGCTCAGGATTGACGACCTTCGACCACCTCTGCTGGCACTGAACGTCGGATCTGTCTGAGAACTCCGCCGCTATGAGCTCCCAATTCTCGTTGTAACTTTTGACTAACATTTTTAACATTCTGTCCTGTATGGGGAAAGGACAAAAAATATTTAAGGAAAATGTTTATTAAAAATATATATTTTTTGTCGTACTAAATAAATATTTAATAAAACCAAAGTTGTAATAAAACAAAAGTGACTGCAGTTTCTTAAATGTGGTTCAGCTTCAATTTGTCCTATTGTTATTTCATTCCTAAAATATACATACAAATTATTGTAGAAATTTGAATTATATGTATTTAATGACGTATTATGATTATGAATTAAGTATCTGATATCAATTTTACAATTATAAAAATCAAATATAGAACAGCGCGATAAAGAAAATTTTGATAAAATATTAAAAACAATTAAAGAGCGAGAATCCATTGAGATATGTGTCGAAACTTGACATTATTACAAACTCTTAAAGTCTTGACCCAGTAGATAACTGGGCACGAGAAGTATTGAAATTAAAATAATATATTTTTCATGTATTTTATAAACACACAACCGGCCAGGCCAATAATTTATGTATTATATTTTACAAACGTAAAATATAATACATAAATTATTATTTTATTAGTATTGGTCCGTATACCTTATTTCGTACTTTTTTTGTATTCGCACATATATACATTTTTTTTAATTTTAGAAGTAATGCTTGATGATTAGAGCTAGTTTCATTCTACATTATATTTATACATTATATTCATTCTACATTATATATAAACTATTTATTAAACATTAACATACCTCTTCCTTCGTCCATTTCCCTTTGTTGATATTCTTCCGCGGCCCAGCGCTTTTGGTTGCAGCCGGCACATCTTCGTATGCCGCCGAGTCTTCGGAGTATTCGCTAGACTCTGAATCATAGCCGCTACGTCTGTTAACAAATTTTTGCTATTTAATTATTGATAACATATTAAAATATATGAGAACTGTGGTGAGAGAAGTGTTGATTAATAACATAAATTTACTAGTGTATATCAATAAATATTTAATCTTAAAATTTCATTTCTATTATTTAGAGCACAAGTATCACTAGCCAAACCCTCCCGTGTTAGGCGTCGAATGATAAGGTTAGGCTAATCTAAGACAGCTAAATCAACATATACAATTGTTTCATAAAATGACCAGTAGCATAGTAATCTGAGCAACTAAAAGATCGACTGTTGAAATATATATTATTATTTTTTCAGATGACTTCTTTGCTTGTTTTATTAGGTAACCCAAAAAATTAAAATAATTATATGTAGTATCTTTTCTTTGAATTAGTATACCTAAAGCCCACTTAATAATCTATCTAGCCAACCTTCGACATTAAGTTATCAGAATTATCAACTGATTACCTTTAACATATGACGTGGATATTAAATCGATAACTAGAATCAACTGTTTCTATATGTAGAACCAATCTGCACTCATTTATTACATTTTTTAAGGTTCTGATCATGTAATAATTGTATGAAAAATTAGCTATTAAAAAAAGCAGTACAATAAAATAGCATGTAGGCGACATGCTACGACATGCTCAGAGTACATTAACTTAAATTTTAGGCTAAATCATTAAGTAGTCGAAGGCTTCAAGTTGAATAAAAATGAAACTGGTACAAAAACGTATTCTGGTGTACAAACGAACACTTAAAAGAAAAAGATATCATTTGCATTTGCATTTTTCTTACAATATAAACTTCTCATTTTCAACTTCTTAAGATGATTTGTTTGACAATTTTAAAATTCAAAGATAAGTCAAAAGGAAATAAACATTTTTAATCTTTTCTCTTTATTCAATATATTATTGTAACAATAAAATGCCGTATTGATTATAACAATCTTATAAAATTCCTCTACTTTTATGCCAATAGAATTAACGAACCAAATCAATCAATTAAAAGTCAATATTTAAAAGTACATTATTAATTAATCGCTCTTATAACAAAAATAATGTGATAAAAATAAAATTGCAGGTCGTTTTAACATTCCACAAGTCCATCTGACAATTCCAACAATATACACTTGCTACAGGTAGAAAATAGACTAAACAAAAAATATATTTACCGCCTTAAACCATACTAACTATTAAAGAATTTATCTTTATACGTAAATCCTGGCGCCATTCATTCATTTTGTAGACACAGAACAAAAATTCCCAGAAGACCGACAACTTTATGGCCTTACATGTAAAGACGTACGATTGTATGTCTACTTACCTTGTAATACAGTATATATTCATTTTAAAGTTACAGATAAGCGTTGTCTGATATCAGAAACAAGTTTTAATGTAAAATATTCCGGTTTAAGCTTTATTATCATCGCCCATACTTACGATTAGGTAATGTAAGTAAAAATAAAGTAATTTATGCGTGCCAAATATCAGCTGATAGAACGGGTTGTCTCATTCATCTCGAGACAACAGAGCGTGAACATATTTATAATAAATTGAAATTCAATTAATTTGATAATGTTATTAGTAAGACATTAAACTGAGGCTAATGTTTCGTACTCTATGATAGGAAGTTATATCTTAATTATAATTAAAGGAAATTATATCCCAATATAAATCATACAATACTTAATATTGTATACTTCAAACAATGTAACCTGTACAACTGTACGTCGGGAGAAGAAAATCTAGTAGAAGACTTTTCAATTTTTCGCTCGATTTCAAGACACGGCGTTGAGCTCCGCCACTCCGCTTAGTACCTAATGTGTCGCCTTTTCTCAGGGAAAGGTTAATAATTTAAGTAAAATCACTCCAATTAATGGAGTATGAACATTAATGCGTGAAATATCAAAGATAGTTAAATACATAATAATTATAGAATTGTGTCAAATAATTTTTATTATTAAGACACAATTAAAATAATATTTTTTTATAGAAAAGTAAAAAAAAAAATATTATAAAGTATAAATTTTATACATCCAAGCACGTATAACATAGTATTATGATGTCATTGAAATGTTTCTACATGAGGCCTCTAGAGCCAGACGAGGCGATCCCGAATCAATAATAATCAAACAAAACCGGAATGGAATAATACATTTTTTACACATACGTGCCGGATTTTTTTTACCTCTGATCTACATACCAACATTATTCTTTATAGAAATATAATTAAACTTGTATTTTTTATTTCAGTTTCAACAATAAAAACAACTAAATATGACGCCACGTTGAGTAATTAAAAGCCGTTAAGTATATCACATTGGTTATAGGTTCAATTTCAGCTCTAATGAAACATTACAGCCATAAATGTATCATTGTTATTTGTTAGGATTGCAAAGTGCGGCGTTTGGTTTCGCCACCTCTCTAAAATAATTTCTAAATAATGCGTGAAATTCAGATAGAATATCCCTAGGCTTTCTTTGTCGGCTTCACGAACAGTGATGTGTTAAAATTACAATTAAAAGCTACTCTAAATTTAGTTGTTTAGTCAAATAATAAATATTATTGTAACAAATGTTTGTTTACCAAAAACCAAAGATAATTTTATGACGTCGCCATCTACAAAAAGATATATGTTAGCACCTAGACAATTCTTCTACCTTTATTTATGTCTACGTTATAAATAATAAAATTGTTTCACGATACTTTTACTAGCAAACAATGGTATACTCACTCATATAACATCACGACAAATTATCCAAAAATAGTACACCAACACCGAACCATTTTAAACATTTAAATGTATTATAAGGATATTAAAATATATATTTAACACAAGTCCTCAACATTTCGGAATATTCACATACAACAAAAGCTTTTTCCCGCCAAAACTCTAACACATTTTGACGCACACGCATTGAAGAACATGAACACACTAATGTAGAAAATTATCCTCCACTCACACACACAGCACGCACACACCCACACGGTATACATACACAAGGGGTGAAGACTACAAAAACGTCAAAAACCCCTAAAGGGACGCGGTGAAGAAAAGGACAACTATAAAATAATATAAAAGCGTGACAAGGATAGATTTAGTACAGAAATCATACCCTCCAGTGGGAACTTGTGCAACACAAGCAAAGGTAAGCAGGTGTACGACATAGACAAAGAAAGTCGATTTTTTTTAATATTGGACAGGTCAGTGGTGTAAAATTATATGTTATAATGGAAAATCTACGCCATTATGGCGCAGTTGTGAAATACTTAATTTTATATGGGACTAGGTTCGATCTTCACAGAGGAAAATGTTTCTTACTCAAATTACTTATTTCATATTAGGACAAGGGAGGTGTTGAAATCTACCTCCAATACTTTACAATATCTATTAAGGAGGCAGATATTAATGAAGGAAGCAGTAACTAGTAACTGCCTATTTATTTAAAAAATTGAAAAATGATAGAACCGATATGATACAATTTATAATTAAATTGTTATATAAATAACAAAATCTTGTACTTAACATCATTATATTAAAGTAGTGTTATGGGGTTATGATTCAATTTTAGTTCCAACTCTTTAGCAAATTTAATGTAGATTTGGTAAAACTTATAATAAGTAACTAATATTATATAAAATAAAACAAAAACAAATCCTGTAAGTTAATCTAAAACGGGACTTTCTTCAAAGAAATGGGGCAAAAAATCTGGAGTGCTTTGAGCGGATGCCGAACTAATTCGACACCGTTTTGGTTTTTGTCAAGTTCAAGAGGTCATATATTGGTTGCAAATGTTAAACTATTTTGTTTATCAATAGCATTTTCTAACTATTTTTGTAAATAAATACACGTTTATAAAAAAGCTTACAATATTTTTCCACGTCTCTAGCTTGTAACAGGGGTTACATACGATACTTAAATTCTTCTACAATAATAATAAAAAGGATATATCAAAAAGCAAATCATAAATATTATAAAAAAGGAAACCATTTATATGTAACAGCCTTAGGCAAAAGAGTGGATAAGTCTTTGTAAATTGATTTAACGTTACTTTAAGGAACCTACAATTGCGTCATGAATAAAATTGGACATTATGCAATAACGAGATCGTAAATAAATCAACTTCCTGTGATATGCACATGATAAAGTTTCTTTGAAGCTTAAAGGGCATTGCCAGATACCGAAAAATCTAATCAGATACGTCGATAAGTCGAACTTTTTCACATAAGAGGCAAATGTTAGGCAATGCTGCGTGTAAACCCTTTTAAAACAAACAACACTTAAAATACAAAAAACTATATTTGTTTAATTTATTTTATTTATTATTATATTGAGTTTAAATATATGTTTGAAGAGTTAGAATAATTCGTACAAAATTATATCAAAAATCCCTTCCGTTTGTCACTAAATGATTGGTAAACGCAGCTTAAATTACTTAGCGTAGAAGATGGCTGGAATTAGCCTTACAATAACGAAAAAACAGTTAATAACTTAAAACGTTAGTCAAGGTTTTCAGCAAACGAAGTAAGAAATAACTAATGTCTATAAAAACTTCGTGAGCCAAGAATAACATGTCCTTAGCAACAAACGTAAGGTGGTATTAAGTAATAAAGGTGAGCGTAGAATAAATTGTAATTAAAGTAAGGAAGTAGATAGTTCATCTATGGCCATTTCCACCTGCCCTCACCACCCTCCACGTGTGATTTCACCTCCGATTGTACCTAAACGGAAATACCCTGATTATCTACGAAGCGAAACATGGGCAAGTGGAATTATCAAGGATATCCTATTAACAAAAAAAATCTTTGTTATATAATTGTGACATTTAAATTATAATCACCTTAATAGAATTATAGTAATTTATTATTTAACTTGAGTTTTCATGTACTTAGATATTTTTATTCAATTTTGGGTTGGGTTGGTAATAAATGGGAATGATATAAATAATAAATAACATAGATAATTCATGATATAGACTATATATGTGCTACAGGATTTAAAAAAGCCTTATTAGCTTATTTTGCCCTCTTGAAATAAAAATTGCACTTAACTACATTTAAAGGGTTTAGGAATATCGTTTCCTGTATAAAAGCCGTATTTAGCAAAAAACAAAAATTAACCAAATTTTTTTGTGTAACTATCGTAACACTGATACCAGATATATTTACCAAGTATTACATAACTTTATGTACTCGTATGTGGGAACATTAAACGTCTAAGTCGCGTCCCAACCGGATAGCTAAGGCCAGTAAGCTTCTTGGACGATAATTATCAACAATCACAAGTTCCTTACAGTTGAAAATATAGCAAAATATAGAGGGGTTTTAAGGAAGTGGCCAGTTAACTCACGCATACCCATGTTTCCTGCGTTGTCCCCTATGTCTCAATGACTGGATAGTTAGCACTTCAAGACAAAACGAGTTTGAAGGTATTCCAAGCAAAGTCCCGTTATGTTTGGGGAATGATTTTGGTTTGATAAGCAAATGTTGACCAATTCAAGAGAAAGTTTTAGGTTCGAAAGGATGTTTTATTTTAATAGAGAACATGGAGAAATGCTTCAATAATTAATAAAGAGTAAAAAACCAACTTCGCGACAATTTGGGTTTATACTACTTACTATGTACATAACAAACTCAAATACATAATTTACAAATTAATATAATACATAAATTCTTTAATGTCTTCGATTGTCCATGATTTTAAAGTCAGCCGCGCTCCCACTACCTGTACTAGATTCCCATCTATTACTATCAACTAACAAGTGGGTGCTTTACCTTCGATTATGCTTTTTTTAATTCCAGTTAAACCTGTTTATGTTCCCAGAGGTATTGTTTCTTAGTATCGGATTGTCTTTGAAAATGCAATGTGCGTTTAAGTATCGATAACTTACATTTTTGAAACGAGTTCCACCACGCGGTTGGGGAAAGGAAATCAATAAGAACTAAAGACAACAACCACTTTACAAATGGAGGTAGTTATTTAACAACTTAATATGTAACTTAAGTTTGAGTTTAACAACGACAAATGCACCTGATAATGTAAGTTTTTTTAGTATGCTCCGTAAAAATTTGTAAGATTTTTTATAAAATTTATAAAATAACTAGATTTTTAAACCGCATACGTACATTATATATTCTTACTTAAGTAGGGTATTAATTTAATATATTTTTAGCTTCTCAAATTTAATTTCTAATAACAGACTGCTCTGTTAAGAAAGCTTAGTGTCTAAACACTTTGTTGCCGCTCTTCATCCGAAAGCGAAAAATTGTCTGAGTATTGCATTACCCGAGTGGACTAATTAATTTAATTCTACAATAATTCCTCCGGGTGGGAATCCCATAAGGCCATATGATAACCTCAAGTATATGTAATAAATATAAGTTTGAAATTTGAATTTGCAAACACGGCATTCATTTAGATACGTTCCAATATTTATGCATGTGCTAAATATATATTTTGAATAAAGTAATATAAATACAACTTAATATAAACGTTTACGTAAATTGCAATCACATGCAAATTTCTTTAATTCGAAGTCATTTCAAATAACTAAGGATTTACCTGCATCTAGAATTTTGTAATTTGAAAAATGATATTACAATAAAAATATAAATATAATGTCTTAATGGAATAGGGTAACCAATTTCTTAGAAAACCTAACAATATAAGAATTCAAATTTAAAATCCTTTTACTTACCATAGTACTTTATTTTTGCTATATGCCAAATCATTCTTTTATCTTTTTAAAAACTTAACAAAACCCCTATTTTATGTGATCGTGAACATTTTATTGAAACATATAATAATAAACAAACATGAATCTATCCGTAAACGTGCAAAATGACAGGCGGTGTAGTAAAGTCCGAGCTGAAATAACAGGAATAATAAAGATAAACTTCTTACATTACACTCAAATAGACACGTTTGACCTGACCAGTTGAATGGGCTGCATAGTTGGCAGTGCAATGTACTTAGAATGTCGGATTGATAACACTTAGCCTTATTGAAATATTTTATGTTGCAGGGAAAAAGTTATTTTACTTAACGTCTTATAAATGTAAATTGGATTATCTATATGATATTTTAAGTTAAGGTTGTTAAAACTGAATTAACGTTAAACGATAGTTTTCGATTCTATTCTTAGAAAATTAACACCAATAGTTTTGTGTATAATGCATTGAGTAATAAAAAAATAATGTTTTCGCCTTTTGTCTGGTAACCCTAAGTTATAAAAAAAATTCAAGATTATAAAAGAACAAGCTAAATATTGATGGCGAAAGCCTTATTATGTAGGCAATAATATACCGTAGTTAAAATATAATCAAACTGTTATAAGCACAAAGCTTCTGAACCGTAACAAATCACGTCTACAAACAAGTAGTTGAAAGACAATATGACACCGGATTTCGCTTATGAGAAAGCACTTAGGCGGCCTCCGGCGAAGCAATTTTACGTAACACTATACGCCCTCCAATGGAATGGAACTAATTATTCTCATCCTTGCCCGGACAGGTTTCATGTAATCTAAATTTAAAATTAAGGAAGGAAGGTAGAGGTACGCCTATATTTTTAATAAACTATCAAAATGCCTTACATATAAGAATGTACTTAGTGACATAGTTTTGTTACATTGTTTGATAAAACATTGCCTTACCTTACGTACCAAAAATATTATACTATTATGACAATAGAATATGTGTAAATGAAGCTCTTTTATTCTTCATTTAATTTAATAGATATAATACTAGGTATACAAGTAGTCGTAAATTGTATTTGCAAATATAATATTCATTGTATCAAACTTTCAAAAATAAATTTTTCTTCACAGAGCAACAACTACAGTTTTTTTTGTTTCAATAAACAACATATTACATATGTAAGTTTTCTTTAAAAATACCATATAAGAATTTCTAACAAATTATCTAACCAAACATTTCGTCACATAACAACTATATTGTCATAGTCTATTTTGAGCCTATTGAAGCGTAGGCGTTAATCTTGATATACATATGTACTTGGGTTAATTCGCATATGAAGAATGTTTTAAGAATGTAGAAACTTAATTAAAGAACTAAATTGACCGAAAAATATATATAAATAAAAAAGCCATGAAAATACGAAACAATTGGTTCGACAGCAATGTCATATGTTTAATTGAAAAGCTAATAGGATTTTCATCGGCAAATCTTCAATAATTTTACCGGATTAATACCAGATAATAAAAAGGAAAGGAAATTTAATAAGAACTTATCCGTGCTGTGTAAATGTTAGAAGAGCTTCAATATCACAATATAAATAGATAATTATTTAATTAACAACAAAATATTTCATTTAAATGATCACATTATTAGTTTTAACAAGTTTAAATGATACAATATTATATGCAATAAGTAGTGAATGCTTAAACACACATCGAGTCAAAGATATGCGTATCTAAAAAGCTACTTTAAAAGACTTTACAAGTCTGTCCACACAAAAGAAACGAGTTGGTCTCCCTCTGTAAATGGCGAAGGACGGTTGGCTCTTTTAAATAAATGTTAATGTTTGTTCGATATGTTTTTGTCTCATTTTACTAATTAAAATTGTTTAACATATTATCGGCTACTCCAAAGTACTTATGACGTAAGTTAATTTTATTAATCTGACATTCGACGCAGTTTCAGATGAATCTTTGTTCCTGAGGGTTGTAGATACCAATTCGGTTAATTCTATATTTTAAACAATATTGACCCTTTGTACCTACTTACAAAATTTAATGAAGTATAGCAACAGTAGGCGGGATGAAATATATATTATTTATATACACATAAGTTCCGTCAGCCCTCTATCCTCCACATAAAAGCCCTTTTAATGCATTAAAAAATTGAAGCTCGCACCATATACACATCGAAAGACAATAACATCAATAAATAAATATCATAAGTAAAAATTAAACTAAAAATATAAGCTTATTTCCTGTAAACATAAAATCTGTTAGCTGCACGTCTAAGTACAGTACAAACTTAGTAATCTACCGTGTCATAGCAACGCACCAAGGAAGATGCTTTCGTGCATACTTAACAGCCAATTAAGGATGTAATTTTTAGCATATTGTATTTCACGTACGTACATGCCAAAGATTGTTTCCTTATATATATATATATATCATAGTAAGATTTTTTTGATATAATGGACTTTAAGTAAAAGTATTTTTTTCATGTTCACGCCTTTTCCAATTCTTGACCCTCAGACATCGGAAAGGCGTCAGCGAAAATCGATATATATATATATATATATATACGAATTGACACACACATACATATATATTTATATGTATGTGTGTGTCAATTCGTCTAAACATGTAAAAAGGCTGGTGATAGTGTCTGACTGTAATCGCGATTAATTGTGGGCGCGGTACCTACTCTCGTTCTGGTAAGACAAAACGCGGCGTTGAGTTCCGCCACTCTGTTAACACTACTTAGTTCCTACCTTGACACTAGACAGTTCTTGTGTACCATGTTATGTGGAGCAAAAGTATGAAAGTAATACATGTTTATCAGAAGCAATATTATAAAGAGCGTGAAAATAAATGTAAAAAAAATATTCACATAATCAAATTTTATAAAATAAAGTTTTGTACCACCATATTCTGTTTATATCAACACATAGGGATGAATTTTTTCTTATATCGCTTAGAC
Organism: Dryadula phaetusa; assembly: GCA_032432895.1. NCBI lineage: Eukaryota > Metazoa > Arthropoda > Insecta > Lepidoptera > Nymphalidae > Dryadula > Dryadula phaetusa. Next base: position 6,104,970 of record JAOYRS010000068.1, on the reverse strand, counting down.
AACTTTATAAACAGCCGACAACATTAATTATTAATTAGGCAGTACATGCCTAATTAATCATTGTATTAAAATACCATAGTAAATTATCGTATCCTAGAATTTACTATTGAATGTAGGCTAAACATTTTAACCTATAGAAAATATATATTGGTTTCCTAAATATAATCAATAAACCTTAAGAATTTAATGATTCAGGAACTTATTATTACAAGAGTAAATTAAAATTTCAAAAATATATGAAAAAATAATTAAGTTATTACATCAAAATTGTTAATATCGAAAATTAATTATCGGCGTACGTTTATAGAGTATCAGTAATAAAAAAGTGACTTTGTTAATTGACCCAATTCTGATAATGAAACATTAAGCTTGTTAGTATGACATCATGTTATAAATTTGAAATGTATAAAAAAAATACATACGCGGACTTTCCTTTTTTTATGAATATTGTGTGCCTCTTAAATTCAGTTTTCCATTTGGAGCATTAGGGAGACCTTATGTCAAGATTATGTTTTGAACTTTAGATGCGAGACGCTGAAATAATCCTATTTAGGCAAGATCATCCCATATAGATGGAATTGGACTAATAATCAATCGCGTTTATAGTCAGTCGCTTGTTCCACCATGCCACGAAGTACTAAACACTCTACACTAAAAGTAAATAAGGGAGGGTTGAAACAGGTTCCTCCCTCGGAGTATAGACAAATAGAAGATCTAATGTGCACACGTGAGGCAATAGAAAAGGGGATGCGAAATTAAGCTTGTCTATTCATTTGCTTTCTCACGCACCGTCATGGTCATTTATCAACCTAACAAAACTTAATACGCCATTCTTTATATTATATATATAAAAAGGGGTAATTGTATACATATTATTAAGTATTTTCTTATAATAAAATTAATAAAACTAAAATAAAATATATATATTTTTCGAAACTTATTGAAAATATTAAGTAAATACTTGGAAATCTGGTAGCAACTTCCGACTTGTTCACTAAACGAGGGGTTCCAGGTTTTTGTGCGAGACAGCGCCAGACCATATGCCGTGGATGACACATTTACAACATGTGATAATATTAATGCCCAAACGAGCTCGCCTCAAAGATAGAAGCTTCCCTTCTTATCTTTAAATTGATAATTTTCACATGCTAAAACCCCAACTCGAAAACAGTGGTTTCATTACCAAAGGAACAATTGTAATTGCTTTTTTATTATGCAAAGGACATTAGGATAGGTATAAAGGTGGGGTGCATATAAAGGGACAGCTGGCCTCGTGATTACGATCGCTAGTCCGTCTGTAGTCGAGACATGAATAAAACTGTTTTACGCTACAAAATCTTCTTCAGAAATATTTCATTCGCAAATTTGAACTGACAAATCCTTAAAGTCAACATACAAAAACCTTACGTATTGTTGAACAACAACAGTCTAGGGGTTGTTCACCTGGTCATTTCCCCTAAGATTAATGTCTCAAGGCGTACAATGACTCCCGCGCACATGGCCTGACATTTCTCAACCCCGCGTCTCTTTTTTTTATTTTTTTTTCCAACTTCCTCCCCTTATTATCGTCTTACAATAATTACGAGGCAGCACGCGCCCGAAAGGTGTTTAGAGAAAGCGCTAATGAACCATTGCCATTGCTTTTCAAATTCAACTATTGTGGGAACGACATAGAAGTATTTTATATAATTATAATTACGGGGAATTAAGTCAGAAATATACGAGGTATTTTTGCAATTGCTGTTACTACGAAGTACTAACTTATCACGACAGCAGCTGGTCTAGTATGATAAAATTATACAAGAATACTATTAACATAAGAAACTACGTTAATGATTATTGGAATAATTTTTAATATGTAGTTATAAAGAACGACCAAGAATGCTTATAAGTTTTCTTCTTATAGACATAACTCTGGGCTAATTTTGCGTAATCCACTCAAACATTCTATAATTATTTGTGTGTTCAGAAATATAGCACAAAGCAATCACACGAGTAAGGGGCCTCTTGTTTATTGTATGAGGTCATTGTTCCAGGCAAGCGCCACGGGGCTAAATTGTTACAGTTTATCATATTATCGCCACTTTATACGACTACAAATCACGAATAGTTAATAGACAAAATCCGCTCTTACATTCAAATAATATTTAATTTGAGAACATTTATTCTATGTACTTATGCTCTATTAGAATTAGGCGATTGAGAATTTATTTAAAAAGTTTTATATTGTTGTTTGTAAAATTTATCTTAATTCAACAGGTAATGTCTCAATTTGGGAGGAAAGAGGGAAATGGACGTCTTCTCTGACTGGTGACGTCTGGTTTTTCCTGGTTAGCAGGGTAACCAGGAAAACCGCTTAACTATTAAAATTAAAGTAAAATACACGAAAATCTAAAACATGTTTTTACATGAACAAAAAATAAAATTGCAGTTAAAATTAACCAGCCGGTCTTTGGCGGCAATATAATTGAAGTTAAGGCCTGAAATAATTTAAAGTGCAGTTTCGTACGTACGTACGATCGTTGGAAAAATCAAAAAATCGCAGTGCAACGACCGGTGGTTGCGAAGAATGCAGTTCGAGTCTGTATGCAGGTGACAAGCCATCTGGGTTCCACGTGTCAATCGACTATACTATATAGACTGCCAATTATCGAAAATTAGATTTAGATATCGGAACAAACTTTTTGTTACTAATGTATTTATTGCTCTTTAGGAGCCCTTTGATAATATTGATTAATTGTTATACAATTTGGTGGCAATGTTTTGAAGGCAGTTGCCGTAATTTATAGCATAGGGACTTTTGATACCAGATGTGAATTTTTTTCCCTAAATAATGAAATATATATATTTCTGGATTTTTAATACACGTCAAGTAGTTTACCAAGGAATTTAGGTTAAACATTTAGCGAATGGAAATTTTGAAAATTTTGTGTAATTAACATCGTTAAATGCTAGGAATGACTTTGAACTGTTTAATTTTTTAATTTTTTAAAGTTTTAATCCTAAATTAAAATATAATCCAATTTTAGTATTACCTAAAGATTAATACAGAATTCATGAAACTTTAAGAAAATATTACAATTTCACGTTAAAATTTGTGATACAAGCTTAAAATTTACGATGTTCCGCTGTCAATATAATATTATGTATAATTCCAATATAATAAACTACTATAGAAATATCGATCGAAATGAAACGCGGGAGTACACGCGCCATCTGCGGCCCCCACAATGAGTATAGCAGCTGTGTGGTGTTACTATTAAAAAAACCTGTGCAATGTACACGAGTTCCGTACATAATTTTATTACATCTTTGTATTAATATTTTAAAATATTCGAATAATTATTCAACACGCAGAGTATACGGGTTGCAGACGCACATTATGTAAATCCCTATAAAAATATAAAAATGTGAACAGGAAACAGACAAACATTTACAAAGTGGATTAAAGTATATATACTATTTCAATATTAAATACAAGAAATTTCTAGATTTTTAAGTAAATAAAATTAATTAATAATAAAAAAATATTCTAAAACCAATATATTTTCTATTTATTCTTTATTTTTGTGCGGATCCCTAATCACATTCCCTACTAAAGTATCTTTTTCGGATAAAGGGTATCACATCCTGAATACATTGTATTAGCGATTATAGTTTATTTAAATTGCTTTGTTATTTAATAGTACACAGAACAGTAGTTATGCCTGTGTTTTTCCGTCTGCATATTATATTTATTATTGTTTATTTTATTTAACTTAGTTACTTTTTCATGTTCGAAATATACCTTTGACCTAAGTGTAATTGTGAAACCATATCATACGAATCTCACAGGATTACTTAATCGGTAATTCATTATTTTATAGTAGGTATAATTATTATATAATTGATAATTTTGTCATACATAGCGCACATGTAATCGCCTATTTTATTTCAAATCATATAAGTTCAATAAATTCGAACGAAAAATTTTTATTTATAATATCTTAACCATATTTGGTTTTTAACCATTCTAATTTATTTTCGACGCTAGCTTACTTTTACCATTTAATAATTTCACAATCCGACACTTCTAGATAGACTTTATATAAATTAAGGAATCACGTTTTATTTGAAAAAAAAAAGAATCAAATTATAATAATATATTCGTAAACTACAAATATTGTCTTAGTGCATATCAAATTAATTATTCTATTATATAAATAGATAGATTAAAAAATAATTAACCTTTAAAAATACGATTTTTTAAAATTTATGTTAACAAAATCAATATATAATAATACAAAATTAATATTAGCACGTAACATTGAGATGGGGCATTGCACTCTAAATACAATATGTATTAAAATCTCCTTGAATAAATTCACGCTGGATATTAAAAACAGGTTTATAAGAACGACCCTAAGTAATAGAAAATATACACAAAGCTTGAGTAATAAATGTCAATGTTTAGTCGTGAACTATAAGAAATCAACAGAACGAGCCATTTCAGCCAGGAAATGCTGAAAACATAATATTTTATGGGAACCATAATATTTGATTCAATTCATGGTTTAAACTGGTGTTGCAATACAATAGGATTATTAATTTGTTAAAGATATCAAATATTTAGTACTCACAAAACTGCGTACAAACAATTTTTACTCTTTTTATATGAAAGGCTGTTGTTGCTATTTCATATATTTAAAACAATTTTCGTTGACAATCATAGGTTTTGTATATATTCCCCGTAGCAGTTTCGGTGGTAATTTTATTGTGAATTTATTTTGTATTCTGTAATAGATTTCTTTTACAATGGAAACAAAAACATACTAATATATTATTTCTATTCGAATTGTTAATTATTATAAAAATATCTTAATTGTACAAATATCCGCATTGTCAGTCTCAGAACGTGCCACTGACTCAGAAGGCAGTTCAGCTGAGAAAAGCCGGCAAGAAACTCAACGCTTGGTCAAAATATAATTCTACAATAAGTTCGTAACAATCATTTGCTTAACAATACAATCATTTGAAGAATTGTATTTAGATTCTAACCAAGGACATACCATTGAAAATCGAAGGACTAAATTTAATAAAATAAACTTTTTGATTGCACATACAAATTCTACCCTCAAAGTTATATTATTCTCATTATAAAATACTTTATATATACCAAGAATCCTTTTTAAGCTACAATGTCACTCAATTTATCTTTGAAATTCAACCTCACTTGGGGTCAATATACGAGACATCAAAACAAAGTAGCATCATCCCTTGTGAAATATCTCGAATTTGTTGAGATACGACATGCAAGCTTGTCGCTTTGTCCAAGTAATGCAAGCCCCCTATTGAAAACGTGGGAATTGAATTTTACCTGTACTATACGTACGTACATGTCGACGTGAATTTTAATACAATATGTGGGGTATTTACACCCCTAAATTAATTATAGTAGGCGATATATTATTTCTCATGCAATTTCTTTAGTATTGTAAGCAGTGAAAATGGTAATAAATATTTATTAATGGACGAAACAATGTTATCGCAAATGTATAATGTTTAATAAATTAAAAAAAGTTTTAATTATTCTAATCGTCTTAGTAAGGTCTTCAGGATCATGATATGAAAATATTCTAAAGTCATCCGAGTTCAATACTCAACCTTACTTCAAAATTATTTATAAAATTGCCATCGGATGGAATCAATGAAAAGGGTAAAAAATTCTTAGCGGAAAATCGCTGAAATAATCGTTTATCTTTGATAGCCAATAATTTTAATACTAACATTAATTCAACTAACGATTAGTTCAACGATGTATGTAACATACTTGTATTTTATTAGAATCGATATATTACTATAATAACTTAAAAGTACAAAGTTAAAATTTGCAATTTAATATTAACAAATTTCGTACATTTTAGTCATATATTTTTATTACATTCGCATAAAATAACATAATAAATTAAATCTCACACCAACAAATAGCGTACCTCCATTTTCCCATGGTGTTTCAATCGTCCAACCATGAAAAAGGTGCTATATGGCGGTCACGCCTGTTGATGTCGCTTAGAAGGAATAAATTAGATTAATTTGTATGGAAGCTCGCAATTACATGCTCTTTAGATACATAATTGAAAGCTGTACAGATAACAATTATACCAAAAGCTTTAATTAATTTTTTTTTAGAAGAAAAAGCAAACTTGAACAGTATATTTTTTCTTTAAATATTTCTTTCTAAAATAGAATAATATACATATTAATAGTATGAAAGTTCTTTACTTTGTGCGCACTGCAAGATAGTCAGAGACAACCTTGTGTCCAGACACTCTGTTCTCTTTCTGCTTAAATTCGAATGAGTTGAGTTGCAAAACTTAACGCCGCATTTTGCCTTACCAGCGCTAAGAAACGACAATAATCTAAGTATCATCTTTTTACCAATGTGGTTTTTACAGCCATCGCGCTTACAGCGAGGAGCTTTCACTCTTCGCCGCAACAGACTATAATATAGTATTAAATAAAATTATGGATGTTAAGGTAAACGAGGTAAGTGATATAAAGTTATAACTTTCATAAATCCGTTGCGGTATTTGTTCTGTTTTAAATTTAATTTGCAACAAGGACTAAGCGATTACTTCAAATAATTAAGAAACTTCTGGAAAAAAAGAGCGGCGAGGTGTCGAATTCGCCACTTGTCTCGATTTCAGACGAAAGCAGTCAACGGAGTGTTTTGACACTATGTTATCTCTGAATATCCTGCTATGCAAGATAAAGCTTGAATTTTGTTGCAAATTTAGAAAACATATAAAATTTGATTTTAGGGTGATTTGAACCCGCGCCTGTTGGAAACGTTCCAAACGCTATTATCAATTACATAATGCGTTCTTATCGAGCTACTTCGATATATTTATACATATGTTCTAATTTATTTTTCTTGTTAGCATCTACGTTCAAATTTTTATACGTTTTGTATGAACAATGATTTAAAAAAATATTACATTAGTAATATATTGCATAGGAAATACATAGTATGTATAATGACTCGATAAGAAACCCACATACATTAAGGAAACTGTTACGTAGTAAAGTTTCCTTAAAACAGTAAAATTATGATCATGAGGGCTTGCGAATGTTAATCATGAACAGGGTTGTGTACATTTTTTAAACACCATCCGCTTCATTTCTTAGAATTCATAAAGAAATTAATCGTTCAAGACTGAGATTTCTATGAAATTATATCCACATAGGTTAGTTTTATATAACAAATAGAGCGTAATATATAAAATATCAAATATACATAGTTTCAGTGTCTATTTTACAATTAATTTATAATTGTAGAATAGAAAAAAGTGGTAAACGGAATGTCATTATACTATTTAACTAACGAGATTAATAAAAGTGCAAAAAATTGGTGTCTTGTTTTTTTTCAAAAATACTAGTTAATTATTCGCTTAATTTAAATTATAACAGTTTAATAGTAAAACACAATGTACTTTTGAATTCTATTCATATTTGTACCAGCTGTGCCCACGGTCGCGTCGGATTGAACATCTCTAGGTCTTTGTTTTATAATTATAAAATAAAAATAGCATAAGTTACTCCTTGTGACAGTAACTATCTGCCAGTGAAATTGCTGTCAAAATTTGTTCAGCCGTTCCATCCAAACAAACAGACAGACAGACGGGCTAAAGTTGGAAAAAAATATTATTTAGGTACCGGATATACTTATATAAGCACGCATGTATATTATTATTTTAATATTACAAACAGACGCTCCCTACAATTTTATTAATTTGTAGAGACATGAAATATAAGCTATTTTATTTTATAATTTACACTAAATATCTAATTACGCAGGCTCGATACTCGATAGCCCTAGCAATTTTATATGAAATAGCAATGAACTTGCCCGCATGGTCTACTTGAAAAGGTGTGTACACTTTCAATGTGGTTTGCATGTCTGACCTGTGAAGCTAATAAAACGATTATAGCTTTTTATAAGTTATTTTATATAAATATGTATTGCTAACGCCATTATTATTTACGCCTTATTTTATAATTAATACGTATTACAAAAAAATAGGGGCCCTCGTGGGGCAATGGGACAGCGTCTGATTGTAAACGCAATTAGTTGTGGGTACGATTCCCATTGTGGGAAATGATTATATTTAAAATTTATTTCTATTTCTCCGCTCTGGTAAGACAAAACGCGGCGTTTAGTTCGCGACTCAAGATATGGCTCCATTTCGGGCGGGAAGCAGTCAACTACCCTGCCATGCGGGATCGTGTTATGCTGTAAAATAGTGATGTACTTTTGTGTGTATCTCGTTTTTGCGATTCATTAATTTTTGCCCCTTTATAATCGGCTTTATTTGTACCTATGTGAGAAAATCTTGCAACACTATTCGAATTAGATGGCACATATTTTCATAGCATGAATCCTACAAGGATGACCAGGATATCGAGAAAATAATGTAAAGTGTTCATTTTGGTTTGTTATTTAAGTTGCTTATTATATAAGTATGCACAAGCATTGTAGTTACTATATTCAGTCTAGACATATTGAATGATTTGCAAGCGTATTATTCTATCGCAATTTTGTTTTGTTTGCCTAGGGGGAAACGGACAGCACATATAATTATACAATGTTTATAAGTATAGAATATATAATATAATGAAAAGGTACGAGTATCCGGTGAATTGAAAAAACACTATAGTGCTTATGTTTAAAATTACTATTTACGTTTAATTCACAGTGTCTTTTGTAGTATTGCTTAAAGAGACAAAAAACAAAAAACATATTTACGTAATCAAATATTTATTCCTCAATTTTAATGTAATATTAACCTATCATATGTACTAACATGATATGTCAACAAATTGCTCCATTCATAGTAATTTGTATCACGTGTTTTAACACTTTTATCATACCTACCAAAAAAGTATTTATTCACTGCATCCTGTTATCTGATAAATGTGACACATAAAAAAATACTAAAAGGTTGTCTGTCTATGCAACATCTGTCAAATCCAAGGAAGGTACTAACATGAACACCGGGCGCCGCACGCGCTACCAAGGAACAGTGGATAAGGAACTGTATCAAAATATGTGTTTGAAAAAATAAAATTAAAAAAATAGAAAATGGCTCAGAAAATTTAAATTTTGTAAACTTCGTCATTGTTTTCTCTATAAACTATTTTTTAAATTTATTTATTAATATTTTTTATTAAATAATCCTCATTTAAAATTGTAAATCGAAAATTAATGTCATTATTGTTTATAAAATATTAATCCCTCTCCCATCTTTACTAAGCCCATAATATTCTTTAAAAACATGTGCCTTTTTATTAACATCGTTACTACATGTTCAAATAAATTAAAAAAAGAGCCGCACGAACTTTGACATACATACGAGCCACCCATGTCTGTATTCATTGCGCAACACTATAGCGAATTTCGTTCAACAAAGGTACTAGGTATAGGGACTTAGTAAAACGGGCTCAATAGGCTCCCCCGGATTTCTTAAGGCATTATAACTTATTTCTTTAACAGCTGTTCTATTCAAAATTAAAAAAAAATAGAACTGTCAGCCACGTGGGCCTAAAATATTATTTTTACTGTTGCTATCACAACAGTTACATCACCTATTCCTTTGAAATACATATAGTAAAAAATTTAAAGTATTTAAAGATCTAGTTTTTAATATATATTTTTTGTTTAATAAATATATTGAGGCATTTAATACATGAAAAGAGAAGTTTCTCTTTTCTCTCTAAAACAAAAATCTCTTTTTTGCGATTCTCATCTTTACAAGTCTCCATTCCCATCTTAACAAGCGTTATATTTACAAACAAGAGAAATTATGTTTAAAATGTCAACTGAGTTTATTTGAACCGATCATCATGTCTATAGTTAAAAAACGTAATACGTAATGCTTTTTCTTTCTGTTGATATTTACTCATAAATGAGAACTAAGTATACAACTTTAAACAAAAAAGTAAGAAGAAAGAAATGCCGCTAAAGGTCGACGGCGTTATGCAGAAACCCTAAAAGGGAATGTCATAGAAATACCATAAAACTTACTCTTACAAAATATTTATTAACCTACCTTAAGCTGTCTTTATATAATTAAACATAATAAAAATACAGGAGAAATTATTAGATAACATATTTCTAATATTACAATTTCCTCAAATGTCAACATATGGAGTAAAAAAATATAGATATATACTTAAATAGTATAAAACATAAGTGTTATTACAGCAATAGTTGCAGTTGTTCAGTTGCATCGTGTGAAAGTTACGTCCTGCCACCCCAATTACTTTGGTATTCATAGAATAGTTAGATAATGATGTACTGCATTTATATCGATATCGATAAAATGTGACATTTAAACAAAAATATATATTTAGTGTAGTTTTATAATAATAGTAAAAAATAAACAAAATTTATTCGATCATTGCATTCTAACACTAAAACTAATACCAAAATTAAATAACATCACTAGAGCAGCTGCTTATATAAAGTCCTAACACGAAACACTTCCTTATCGATATAGCATAACATCGATAACTTCCAAAGGTCATCACTGGCTCGCACCTTGACTGCCATCTGCCGATACACGTGAGGCAATTAAGGCATCGTACCGGGGGTGCCACCCTCGTTGGTCGTTTACCTCTAGGGGTAGCGCGGTCAACGCTACTTGTTGGTACTTGTACTGTATTCACGTAAACATGAAAAGGGCAATAAGCGTATACAAGAAATGATAGTTTTTAATTGTATACGATTTAAGATTTAACTTATTTTCAAAGGTGAAAGAAGAGACAAAAACAACAATTTATGAGTTTTTAGACTTAAAATTTAAAAAAATAGCGTGTGCTGTAATCCATATTATTTATTACAGACAATGTAGAAGGTAAGTACTAATTATATAGTATATATAATTTGGCTTAACCCAAAAGAACACGTGTACCGTATAAATAAACGATTTATTAGAAATGAAGAGGCCTACAAGTCTTGACTTAAAATGTCACGTGTAGATACTATCTTACGTCAAGGTCGCTGGTGAGATCATACTAATAAAAAGTACACAGAAATTAGTTATGTCACATACATAAGACATAAATAAATCGAAAATTAAAATATTCAGCCCGATAGTGTTAATTAATAAATTACTAGATACTTATCGCGTTATACTATGTTCAAATTACTCAAAATCCTTATAAATTGTATATTATTCTAATGCAAAAGCTATTTTATTGTAAAATTGTATTTAAATTCGTTCAGTTTTATATGGTTTTCAATATTAATATCAACGATTCATCTATCTATGGTTACAAAATTTTACATATTTATGTTAGTAAGATAATTATTTATTTTAGATATTTATGTTACTAGTAAATAGGCAGGAGTCGAAATATTTTGTACCGACAAATCAATAAAATCAGAGCAAGTGTTTATAATTTTAAAATAACCACCATTAACTAAATGCATATGTTTGTATACAAAATACCTGGTACATATACCAAAATAACGTTTTTTACATTTAGTACGTCTGTCTGTTTGTACCGGCTAATTAATATCTGAAAGGGTCCGATGTTAACGGGACTTTCACTAGCAGATAATTAAGTGCATAACGAGTAACTAGGGTTACTTTTATTTTAGAATTGTAAAAGATTTTAAATTTCATGCGGACGAAGTGGCTAGAACAGTTAAAAGTTAGTGATTAAGAGATAATTGCACGTTGCCAGAGTGTCCCTGACACGCGATGGTTATGGGATAATAAATAATAAATACAGATCTTAACAAATTATTTGAACATTAACGAATTATTTGAGTTGTTAATAAGAAATTAATGAAAAATATTCAAAAATAAAAAAAATGTCAATAAAATCAAAATAAAAGTGAAGAACTTCGTAAGAAATTTCAACCCCCAACCGCACGCCGTAGGTATCTAGTGAAGGGCCGCACTCACGTCCCTTCACTAGGTATCTACTTATGTATTATATGATTAAGTATAAGTTATCCATATTCCCTCTATAGATTTATGCCTAGTGACTTTAAAATGTCAGACACGATTGTAGTCAAAACTCGTTTAGATAAGACCGGAAACACCATGACAAACAGCATATCGTATATAACATAAAACGAATTCATTCATATATTCAATGTTAACCATGTATGTAATTCCAAACATAAATTATAATACAGGTAGTTGAGGTAACTCTAATACATCCCGACTTGGGGACCTCTAATACGACTTCGTCGTAAGTTCGAATTCTGTTAAAGTAAAATTCAGGCTAGAAGTTTTTAGTCGATAATATTGTCTTCTATAAAACTTTATTCACTGTACTACCACATTATAATAAAGAAGTAGAGCGAACGCATAAATAATCGCGTGACAGTTTTGGTAAGTATTTTAATATAAAATTAATAATCATATCTATATAAAAAAATCACAAAAAATGCACATGCGGCAGTATTACCTGTATGTAATACCATGTTAATGGTACAGGATGCACAATATACGTGTTTTAGAAATAAGGAAAATTTAAACATTTATATAATAATAAGTATGCGGTAAATAAATAATATAATAACTAAGTATATTTCAAAAACAAGTTAAATTTATAATAATTTACGTGTAGTATAGACATTATAAAAATTATAAAGTCAGTGAAATCTAATTTTGCTTTATTTTTCTTTCCTTTCACTATAAAACCAATAATCTCCTATATTATATATTATCACAGAATATCGTAAACTTTTAGTTTATACATACGTAGTAAAAATCTACTAAGACCGGACTAAGGAGGTCCAAAGTGAAATATGAGACATCATAAGCCTCATAGTACTTTATATCTTCATTATTACGCAGACGAAGTCGGGATAAACAACTAACAACATAAAACGCTCTCATAACATATGATTAAAGATAGGAAAAAAATTACAATATGTATTAAGGCTTCATCTAGCAATGTAGGCATTATACGTGAGACCTTGGAACGCTTCAAGGTCCGCGAGAGCACGCAGGATTACCCAGACAAGTTGAAGGTCACGTATTCAAATTTGGCTATTGAAGCGACCGGTAGATAAGTTACAGCAGACGTAACCGATTGCTTCGTAACGATACTAGTTACTTAATTTAAATTTAGTATATAACCTAAAGTCCTTTGAGGACGAAGTACAGAAGACTAATAGGTTTTTTTAAATATTGGACTAGATTGAATTAGATGCCATATATTAATAAAATAAATGCGTTTGACATACACGTATTTAACGCCCCTAGTTTTCTTATCAGAGCGAACTTTTTTGGAGAAATACTGAGAAACTGGAATTCGTCGTCAGTCACATATGTTTCTTGGTTCAATACTTTATAGTTGTACTTCATAAATTTTTTGTATTTTACCCTTCATCAGGCATTTGACAACTTCGGAAGTGACTACTATATTTTTCTTCGGAAACATTATGTTTAATATGGTAGAATTCGGATACCTTTCGGATACCTCTGTAATAGGTATCACCGAGAAAAGCTTTTCAATAAACAACAATAGCTTTAGTTAGGCATATTTTAACTTCGCCACGATGGCCTTAGTTTGAAAGCTGTATATGTACAATATTTGGTTTCCTTATATTAATAGATATAAAATGTTACTTTGGTTCAATATGAATATCATATGAGTGCGTACAACATATAATAAAAGAATACGAGGGTACTACATTACTTGAGAGAAATTAGAACAGTCTGTTACATGTGACGTGATTGTGTATATTATGTTCTGTACCTTTTATATTACGACCATATCTGTAATATAGTTTTGCCAATCTTAAAATATAAATATAGGTTATATGTTAAAGTTATACACGAATAATATGTCGATACTGGTTTCTTATATTAAACATCAGTTTTAACATCTACTCCGAAAACAAAATACCTTTATCACAATCAATATTTACTGTTATTCTTAGCTATGATAATAATAGGTGTATTATACTTTACTAAAAATATAATTAAAAGACATTTTTTTGTTTTTTATTGTAATGATAAAAATGTAGGTAGCTATGAAATGCAACACTGTAAAATTGCTTTCATATTTTTTTATACTTATATTAATTATATTTTATCAATTGTATTAGTTCAATGTAATGTAAAAGATAAGAAAGTTTGAGTTAGTATTAACTTTATCGTTATAATTACGAACTGTAATAGGACAATGAAACATACATTATATTGTAAAGCGTTCTTTAAAAGTTTATTTAACTAATTTCATAAAGTTTAGTTAAATTGTAAACAAAAACAAAACTCACTTTCTACGCCGGCTGGCGGACGTATTACTCTCGACTGGGAAGTTGAAGGAATCTCCAAATATTTGATATTGCAAGTCGTCCTCTTCATTACTTTGATATTGCATCGCTTAAACACTAATTACCAAACGTGTGACGAAATTAACCACCCTTATCATAACTTGACCTTAGAATCATTGTTATACATACTAAACATAAAACCTTTTCACTTTCCTCGATAAAAAAAATCACGTAAACAATTCCTTTTATTATTTTACCGCCAAAATGTATGCAAAGAATAGATAGTATAATATTTTTATTTTTTTTTAATTTCCCTGACACGGACACGACGAATCACGGCTGTAACGCGTGCGGAGCCGGACTGACTGAACAGTGAACGAAAACGACGGGGCGCGGTTAGTGCGGGACCGGCATGGTTGTCCCACCCGGCTCGCCCTGGCTCGCTTTATTATAATAACTACGAAATTCTTAACGCGGAACTTTTTAGTCATTATTTGATATTTACATTAATTTACAACATAAATATTTAACGTACACAAGTGTTAATTATAGGCTTATATTATAACTATTGATGTTATTATTATTAATAAAATATTAATTTAATTAACTTAATATATACGATGTATTACTTTATATAATAAAACCATAAGCGTATTCAAATATTCGTTATATAAATAAAAGATGTAGCTAATTTATTATTTAAATAATTACTATAAAATATATTGATATATAATGACATCAGCTCAATGCAACCATACACCGGATAGACCACTTCCAGGTTTAAGATAACAAACTTTTTGTAGTCTGATGACGTGTTTGACTGCTTGGGTAGTATATTAGTAAATTCATCGTCAAATTTGACAATTATTTATGTGACATTAATTAAATAATTTGAAGCATAAACAATTTAACATTTACATTTAATTTAAAAGTTATTCAAGATTAAAACAATTTGCTTTGCAGATTTACGATATTATTTAAATAAAAGAATAATTTACAAGACAAATATTTAAAGCCTGGTTAAATTAATGTTAAAGTAATATTTTGAGATACTTACGGTTCCTCTTTTATAATAATATAGTCTTCTTCAGCTTCAGTAGATAACTTTGCTTGTAATGCCTTTAACTTTTCGAACTGTATCTGCACGAATGATTTGGTGCCTTCTTGTGCCATACTAAAATATAATTTAAAAAATATATAGTAGAATAAAAAGTAGAAAAAATCAATAAAAATGACAAAATACTAGTTGTAATTTTTCAAAATTAATACAAAAATATTGTGTAAATTAAATATTGTTTTTATCGCCCATCGTTTCAGAAAGTTATTTATTAAAAATGATATTACATGTTAAAAAATATATTATTATTTTCATTTCGTAAGAAAATATTTTAAAAGTACCTATAAGCTTTTAATTTATTTAATTTACTTTGTCAATAAAAACGGAAATGTTCAATGTTATTATAAATTTCATTATAATAGTTTATTTTCTAGCATCTCATGTATACATTGCGTGTTACATTGACACAAATCACGCGGCGCTTCGTCTTATCAAAGAGAGGAAATTAATATAATTAAAATATAATATTTCGCCTCAATTTTGAATTGAACCTACAACCATATTGTATACGGCGAGGTTCTCTCATTGCATTTAACAGTGTTTATAAATAGTTTTACATGTACACATGGCAAACACTGATGAGTGCTAAGTATATCTTTTTTTTATTTATATACTGTTCATATTGATCTCATTGTAGTAATGCTTTTTTATTTTACCGAGTTTAAACTACAATGATTTAAAAAAAAATCACGTCAATTTTTTTTGTTTCACTCCCAACAAGTTTCATCACTTAGTTATTCTTATTTAACGCAACAGTAAACAACAGATGAATATGAATCACTTAAAATTAGAACTATAATTGGTTTTTTAATGTGTGTATTTAATTTGCTATACCCATTTATTAAATTTGATCATGCATTTTTTCAAATATTTTTTAACAATATGCAATTCTTAAAATAATTTTGCAAAAATAAAAAATATTATCAAATGTAATAAAATTTGTTTAGCTACGTACGTTAAAATTAATTAAAAACAAAACTATTTTTTAATTCTAAAATATTTATGCCAATAATATTAGAAGGCAAACTAAAATTGCACTGATAAGCATATAACCGAAAATCATAATATCGAAAATGAAACGTTTAAAAATAATCTCGCTGAAAGCAACATAACCTCACTTCTTTTCATATAATCATATTTACTTAAAATTACGAACAAAGTATTGATTAGAAGAAGAAATACATGGTATTTAATTATAAAGTTAATATTTGAGAATCAGAGAACACAACAAATTTCGCCATTCGTTACATAATAATATACGACATTGAACTTATTATTGCATGATAGCTATGAATAGCAGGTATTTGTACCGTTATAACTAAAAAGAAAAGGTTCGAGCAAAATTAGTTTTTGCATTACACATCCATACGTCAATATTATAAAATCACCTTTCAAAACATAAGTCCGTTAAATATTTGAAGATCGAATTCGAAGTAAAAACGTTAACAACGGTGATCCTTGATTCAGAATTGACACTTGTATTTTGGTAATATTTCTCCTTATTACAATTTATTTGAGTACTATACTTTTTAACAGTTGTTTATAATGTCCATTAGCATTGGTAATAATAATCACAATAAGAAATGAGTAAGAAATTTTGTTTGGTTATGACATGTCGAAATTATCGATCGTTCATTTGTACACATACCTTGAGTTAGCATTATTCTCCATATATTCACTTCTTATAAGAATTTTCTCATACGAAAAAATATGTTTAATAAATTATTAAGCAATAAATAAATAAAATGTATAAATATATTAGCTTATATTGCACTAAAAAGTAGAAAAATAAATATAATCTTGAAGTAAAATAACCACAATTCGTTAATATTCGTTACAATCAAAAGTGAGTTTCATCTATCCTTTTCATTCCATACAAAAATGTTTAATGTTAAAAAGAGATGGTGCATATTGGTGTAAATAAACTTATCAGTATTCCAGTTACGTCAAACGCCATATTAGCAGGAAATACAGTAAACTAGTCTATGGCTGCGGAAAATGTTGCAATATACATAACTTGTTAAACATCATTGTTACGTACATTAAAGGAAGTTTTTTGTAAATTATAATATGAAATTTTCACTTTCTTTTTTTTAGAATTTATTTAAGATAATAGTTTTTCCTCCATTTATAATTATATTTACAATTACTCACGTCTATTTATATATGAAATGACAATGAAATATATGAATTTTATCAAGAATTAGTATTCTAAAAAATTGTTTATTTAAATCTTAACTTTTTTGTTATTCATGTGTAGACTCCATAAAGCAAACTAAAAAACAAAAAAAAAATAAAATGAGATTGTCAATTGACAGCAGTACAAGTAACGCGGGAATTTGTAAAATGTAAATACTACATTCATGAATTTCAATTTATTAATTATTAGACACATAAAAGTTATATTTAAGATTTTAAAAATGAAATTTCGCGCTGTCATGATTGATACGGGTCCTATGAGAGAGTTTTCAAGTAAACAGTTTATATTTGTTAAATATAACTATAGCAATTTAGTTGTTTAATAATATATTTGGTACTTTCAGACATAGTAACGACTATATCTAAATTATCTAAGGAATGTATATTGCGGCTATCGGCAGATAAAGTATATTTCATAGTATGTGAAGACAGTAGTGGACCCGCGCCTCCTGTGCTATGGTGTGAAATCTCTCCATCTCTCTTCTTCTCAGACTATCAAATGATAGGAATAGATGATGACCATAAAGATATTTATTTGGGTGTAGTTTCAGGTAATATATTAAATAAGAGTTGTAAGGTAGATTGTAGTTCTATTCTAACATCTTTTAAATTTTTTTTCATTTACAGCTAATCTAGCTAAGTCACTGGTGACACTGAAAACTGCAAAATCATTAAAAATTAAGCTCACTAAAAAGCAGTGTCCATGTTTGACATTGGAAATCGAAATGGTATATCATATATATGCTCCTAATGTTTATGATTACATATAACTAACATAATATTTTATGTTACTATAAGATATTTTAAAATATTTTTAGTCATCTACCACAACGCAGCAGACAAGACAAGTGACCCATGATATTCCTGTTGTTATAGTACCTAGAAAATTATGGAGTGAATTTAATGAGCCAAAAATTCCACATCCTGATGTAAGTTTAATATTTTGCAACATATATACATATATGTGTCAGAGCATAAAACTAAATTTTCCAGAAACCGCAAATTAAAAATATTATAATTATATTGAACAAAAGTTATCATAAATATAATAAAAATAAAGGGATGTCTGACTGTAAACATGGTTAATTATGCATTTGATTCCTACTTGAAAAAATGACTGTTTTCATTTCCTCTGGCAAAACAAAGCACCACTCAACATAAACATTTTCAATTTTGGGCAGAAAGCAATCAGTTGAAGGACTCTAGGTGATCACTAATTACATTGTCATGTGGAATACAACATCTGAATTGACATATAAATCTTTTAAAGATATTAAAGAAACATGAAAATTTGCTAAAGAATTGCATAAGATTGTACTTGCAAAAAGACCATATGAATAAAAAACGGAAATGTCATTATATTTAATTTCAAAATGGTGAATGTTGTAGTATTTAATATAAAAAAAATGTATATACCATCTTTATTAAGCACACTTTGTTAGCTTCACCCCCATCAAGCACCCTATGTGAAAAAAATCTTGCAATTTGATATTTTGATAAAGTTTCACTATTAAATTTGCTAGAAAATTTTTAAAACATGATTTTGTTGCTGGGATAGTTAGGATGATAGGATGGTCATCTGTGATTATTTTCTAAAATAATACATTTTTATTTTAAAGTCATCAGCATTTGTTCATTCAAAAACTGTATTACATTTAAACTATAAGTATTCATCATTTAAATACTCTCTTTATTTTATTTTTTAAATATATAAACAGAAACACAATAATGTTAGGAAAATTTTAACTAAAATTGACATAAATTTAAAATTAGTTTTAAATCTTTTTCAAACAATATAATAATTTTAAATATTATTGTTTATTTACCCATAAATATGTTATTTCTAGATATCAATAGAGCTGCCATCTCTAAAGCAACTAAGAAATACTATAGATAGAATGCGAACTATGGCGTCCGAAGTGGTGATTCGAGCCTCAGCTGAGGGAAGATTGACATTTCAAATTAAAACTGACATGGCTAAAGTGTCTACGAGGTTCAAAAATTTAAATGTTGAAGCTTTTGAAGGTAATTTAAATGTCATTTTAATAGCGGTTTTAGAGCTTCTTCCTTCATAGCCTGGTCAGAGACAGGGCACTGTCTCGTTCCACCAGAATTCACGTTATCACATGTCAGGTACCAGAACACAATGTTAAACTTTGTTCTTGTTCTTAACAAAGTGGAGAAATTAAATTACATTTTAAATAAAATTCCCTTGACTGGGAAACAAACCCACAAGCAATGGTGTTTACATGTTAGTTACTGTCCAACTAGACAATGGCTTCTGGATGCCATTTTAATTATTTTTATTATACTAATAATAGTAATAAGATATGCGTAGATTATCTATAATACATATAGCAAAATACAATGAATTCAATGTATAAAGTTGAAAATTGGCAAAGACAAATCTTGGAAAGTGTTGTTAAACAACATAAAAAAAATCATAAAAAAAATGACTAAATTTGAATAGTATTATGTCAAATTAAATAAATTTAGGGTTACAACACTTGTAATGAGAATGTTTTTAAAGTATAATTATTATTTATTTATCATTCAGGTCCAATCGATCATTCGGATTCTGAAACGGAAACTCAAATGAATGAAGATTTATCCAAACTTTGTTACTGCCGAGTGGACGCTAAAAAGTTTTCAATGTTCCTAAGTGCTGACCAGATATCTCATAATAGAACTATTTGCAGTATTGTTCACAAGAAACTAGTTATTTTGTGTCTTGAAACTGAAGAGAATGTAAAGTTACAATGTTTTATTAGTGGTATTGTGTATTAAGTAAGGAAAATGCTTGAACAGCTCGCTTTTTCTTGCAATAAGCAGAGAGAACCTAGTGCTAAGACACTCTGTTCTCCACTTTCCAAAGAAAACATTATTAAAAGTTATTTAATTGTATTCCTGTAAGTGGAAATAGAGGTCAGCCGTCGCTCAGTGTGCCAGCGACTATAAACGTGATCTGTTGTGGGTTGAATCCCATTCTGGGAAGTGATTATATTTAAATTATTTTCACGTTCTCGCTTTGGTTCGAGAAAGTGCGGCGTTAAGTTCTGCTACTCAACATGCAATGTCTCGAATTGGGCAGAAAGAGGAGTATGAATTGTCTTGACACTAGGTACTTTCTGTCCACTCTGATATTTGGGATAAAAGCGTGAAAAAATAAATAAAAAGTGATTGCACTCACGACCATTATCTTTTACAGTCAAATTTTATCCCACTATGCCATTATGGCCTTGTATATGAAAGATTTAATTTAAGTGTTACATTTATTTGTTTATACTATAGATATATTTCTTGTAAGATTAAATAATTTTCTGTTTAATTCATTTTATTTCAACAAATTTTATTTTGCCAATAAATTTGATTCAATGAGGCCTTCCGCTAAATGAAATTGACAAAAAAAATTTTGAATAGATTTTTTAAAACGTAAAAATATTTGGTTTTTTTTTATTTTATTCATTTAAGACATTAACAATTTAATATGATGTATTGATTTTGGATTTTTACAGTTACACGTAAATGATATTTTTATGGGAGTCAAGTGTTGAAATTTACTTATTATAATTTTCTATGCAACGAAAATTGGTTTAAATTTTCATTGCAAGATAGGTTACTTTCACCTTTTTCTAATATATGATTTAAAAAAAAATGTGTTTTTGAATACCAAAACACATGCGATTAATCCGTTTAAAATAATAAATATTGTAATAATATATATAACTTGTAATAATATATATAACTTAAACTTCTTGAATTAGAATTCATGCATGTCCTTTATTGAAGATTGTAATATAAGTTTCAAAGTTAGAAAAGTTATTTGATAATCATTATTTTCATATAAAATGTTTATATAAAGCTTTAATAATATACGTAAGTTTTGTAAGTACTTCTTAAGGAGTTAAGGAATGGAATTTTACGTCTCCAAATTTTCTTTAAGAATAATGTTGAGTACTTTCATGATGTCTTATCTTACGATGACTAATGATTTCTTATTGTTATTTTCTTTGTATTGTAGTTTTGTATTTATTTTATTTATTTCTAGAAGGGAAGTGTTCTCGAAGGTCAATGGAAGTCACTTCAACCTCTCGTACATCTCACCTTTGTATGTCCTTTAATAAAAGTTATTTTTTAATAAGGTATGAAAAAGTTTTATCATAGTATATGAAGATTTTATTTTGTTAAGTGTTTTTTAATAAACGACAGGTATCAAAAAATTATTTATATTCAATAATTCATATTTAATTAATTGGATGAATAATCAATAATCAACTTGATTCATATTTTTAATGAAATTTAAATAAAGTTTTTTTTACATATAAAACTATTTATATTGAACTAAAACTTTAATAAGTCATTTATTAGAAAGTAGCGGCTTTTTGCCCCTTATAATGATTACTAAGTCAGTGAATGAGCGAATTATTATGAAACAGGATTACTTTGATGAATACTTTAGTATATTATTATAAATAATTTGGTTAAGCGGTACGGCAGGCTATTGAAACCCTAACTGAATAATAAAACGTGGCGCAACGGACATGTGTGTGACTGGTGATCGGTTATGAGTTCGATTCCCACTCGGAGGAGTGATTATATTTAAATTTATTTCCTTCATTTCACTCTAGTTAGTCAAAGGGCGGCGTTAAGTTCCGCCTATCAATACAGAAAGCAGAAAGCGGAATACAGAGGGTCTTGACACTAGGTACTTCCCGTCTACCTTACAATGCGGGATCTAAAGATATCGATTCGACAACATATATCCGCAAAGTCGTATTGTCGAGTGTTTTGCTAAAATTAAATGATGCCGACAGACAAAATCAGTCGCCATATTTTCTTTAAAAGTCATTTATTCAGAATTTAAAAACACCGTGGTATTATTTATAATCTGGCCAATTATAAATGATTTGATTGTAACCGTCATGTTCTATTTATAAGGGAAACAATTGTAAAAAAAACGCAGAAGAATAATACAAAATTTTATTACGTAGAAATTAATTAACATCTTTGTTTATTTAAAACTAATTAAAGTACGTTTGAAACGGTTTCTCAAGTCTCACTGTAGTCCAGAGTTTGATTGAATACTATTGAAGCTAGGTTGTTATAAATAAAATAGTCTCATTAATATTTCAAACATCTATCACTCAGGTCATAGGTTCAATGCTGGTCCCTCTAGTTATACGCTAAATGAAAGGCGGTTTCATTATGACGGCGTAGAGCCGCGTGAGTTGCGCGCAACGCGTCCAACTTAGCGGAGATGTGCGCCGCGCTCGTTTCCACCCACTGCATAGACGACATGTGCGCGTTGAGGATGCGACCGATTTGCACTATCTGTGGGGTTGTAACATCTTATTAGTTTAGGGTTATGCGTTTTAATTTCAGGACTAAATTTATTTAAGAATGATTAAACTTTTAGTAGTACATAAGAGAGCTTAATGCCAGTGTCGTTTGGCGGAACTTAACACTGCGTCTAAGCTTTTCTCTTCATATTCCCACTCGTAACGAGTGGGAATATGATAGAAGAAAAAACCTTAGAGTTCAGTTTTAAAAGTAGATTTTTCTTAACTATTATACTATACAAAAAAATCATCAACAGAACAGCATCTGACTGTAAACGCGATTGGTTGTTGGTTCGATTTCAACTCGGTTTATAGTATGTTTAAGTATCAGAAAATCTCCAGTTTAGTAAACAAAGAGCAGCATTAAGAAAGCATGAAAAAGTCAATGGAGTGTCTTGACACTAGGATAAAGTATGAAGGTGATAGTATACTAATTTTTTTTTATATACTATACATTTGAGAATTAAAACAACTTACAGGATCATTACTGTCTTGACTTCTATTAGTTTCGTTCAGATGTTCAATCACTTCCTTGAGGTCCTCGGACATCTGCCGCAACTGTGTATCTAACGTTTCGGCTAGAGTATACCTGTGAACATAAAATATATTAAACATTAATATTAAATGAATTTTAACGTTTTAAAAGATACCCAAATGTATTATTCCCAATTACCAATAAACACAATAATAATTATATAGAAAAGGTATTTTTTATATTCATAAAAATAAATAAAATTAAAGTGTCAGTTTATAATATTAAAATTAGAACTTTTTAATCAATGCTTATGTATATATATCAAAATAATATTATGTTAAATTTTTGTTCTTCTGTTTGTTCCATCCTGTTTCGATAATATCTAGAACAGCTGGACCGATTGAAACGCAACTTTCACTAGTAGATAGATAATGTAATAAGGATTAAATTAATCTAATTTTAATTCTACATTCTGTAGTATCTTCAGTTAATTTAAAATTGTAGACATTTAGGACAAGTTTCAATATTTTGGATTGTGGGTTAATGTTTTTTAAAAAAATACCTTTAGCCTGAAAAAATGCACTTTTTATTAAAAAAAAATGTATGTATGAATGTGATATGTCGAAAGTTGGAATATCGAGAAAATGAAAATTAAAATTTTACTCTTAAATTAACAATATATATATATATATATATATATATATATATATATACTGTTTAACATTGTTATAAAATATTGATTTTATTACTTAATAAAGTAAATGTATCTTCAATAAAATAACTTTTTAATGCTAAAAATGTAACTTAATTTCCAATAATAATAATAATATTCTTGTATATACATACATATGTTCCCTTTCAGGATCTCTCATTCTGTCACTGGAATCTTCTAGAAGTTGTTTCTCTAACGGTTTCAGCAGTTCCTCCAATTCCTTTTGCTGCGCCAATATAAAGTCTAGTTCGTGTTCTAAGCTTTGCTGTTCGTTCTTAACTGTTTCCACTGCGTCGTTTAGCTCTAGAATCTAAAAGAAGAGAAGAGAAGAATTATATATCTATTTGATAAGTATCCCATTCGGAGAAATGATTACATTAAAAATTTGTTTTACTTCTCTGTTCTGGTAAGAAAAAGCGCGGCGTTGAATTCGCCATGGAGTGTCTTGTCACTAGATTATGTTTGACTATGTACGTATATGCGATATAAAGCGTGAAGCTGCTTTTTTATACAATAAGTTAATTGGTGCATAATAAAGATAAATTAAACTTAAAATCGTTACTTCATTGGATTACATATGTATTTAATATAAATAACGCCCCCGATATAATGACGCTCCATATTCTTTTTTGTATTATTATCAATATAGTAATGGTATCCGCTCAAACTCAAAGCCGTACTTTACCTTATCAGAGTAAAAGAGGAGAAACAAAAATATTTTATTTTCAAATTCTAAAAGTATAAAATAAAAAAAAAAAACTGTATATATAATAGATATATTGACCTTTTCACCATTAGCAACGAGCAACCTGTCCCACGCATTGATCATAGTGGCTTGTTTAATGAAATTGTTCTCTTGCTCCGTCAGCTCTAGACTCCATTTGTTGATATTCTCTTCTAATTGGGAGAAGGTGATTGATGATATGGCCGCCGGTGGTGCAGACGACGTTGTACTGGGAGACAGACAGTAGCAAATATGAAAATTATATAACAATATTTTACTTAAAAACATTTAAAAAAAATTGAACCCGCGCCTCTTATCAATCGTTAAAACGCTCTGACCGCTAAGCCATACGGTCTACTACCAGCTGCGTCGAAATACTTATACGTTTTGTTAAAACTTATTTATGTTGTTAGCATCTCTGTAGAGAGATTTTTACAAATTTCTGATACCTAAGGATTACTAAGAAACAATCGTTTGGCAAGAGAGAGTTAATGTTATTCCACAGTTAGGACTAGAAAACATTTATAAAATAAGTTGTTTAAATACCTAAAAATCTTAGTCTATTGTAAGATGTGGAAATGAAGACACGTAATAAGATCTTTTGATTTTCATAATTTTTACACATTGTAAAAGAAACTTTTTTAAACGGATTAATCGCTAATATTTTTGGAAACCAGACGTTTCAAGCACTTCACTCTAGTCCGTGGCCACGGGTCTGTGTACGCAAGCCTCCCAAAGACCAGGGTTCCTTTAAACATGAGAAATATGCTAGATATGTAGATGTAATAATAACTCACGTAGTGACAGTAGACAGCGTTGGCATGGCAACCGTTGTTTTACCCAACGCCGTTATACCCGATGGTGCTGTTGTAGACGCTGGAAAATATACATATATATTTATAATAATAATATATCATTAGATTTATTTATTTCATTAAAAAGAGACCATATTGATTCAATGGAAAAAAAATAACTGTAAGCGATGGTGGGTTCGATTGTCATTGAAGAATAATTATATTTAAATTATACCTTCAATTTCTTTAGTAATATTAAACAACGGCGTTGAGTTCCGCTGAACACGTCAAATTAAAAATAAAACAAGTAATTCATATAAAA
The DNA here is from genome assembly GCA_032432895.1 of Dryadula phaetusa. Lineage (NCBI taxonomy): Eukaryota > Metazoa > Arthropoda > Insecta > Lepidoptera > Nymphalidae > Dryadula > Dryadula phaetusa. The sequence goes on along the minus strand of JAOYRS010000068.1, from coordinate 6,079,004 downwards.
GTAAAGTGACGTAAATAAATTCGTAATTCTTATAAAAAACTTTTTACACTTAACTAGGTCACATACTTAATCAATGTAAATTATGAATTCTGAAGTAAAAAAACTTTACATAAAACGTTTTACTGAGACTTTAACAAAAAAATCATTAAAAAATAATTATTGCACAATAATTTATTTATAAGTAATTTGTTTACAAAATTATATAATATTGAAATAAAAATACAAGTGAATATGAAATTGACAATAACGTGACACTGTCATTTGTATCTTTGGATTTAAAAAAAAATTAAATACTTAAAAAAATAATATAAAAAACTGACTTCTTAATATTAGATAAAAAAAACAATACATGTTTTTCATACATAAGTATATTTTTTTATATTTTATGACGTACGAATATAACGAATAATGTAATATAGTATTTACTGTATAGTTTATTATTTACAACATTGTATATAAAAATAAATTATATTAAACAATATTAACAAAATACGAGGCCATCGTGGCGCACTGGGATGTTGACAGACTGTGAACGCGACAGGTGGTAGGTTCTGGGGCAATATTATATTTAAAAATATATATTAATCAATATATATATATATATATATATATATATATATATATATATATATATATCTTTTTTTTTTTCATTTTTCCGCTCCAGTACGACAAGTGCCAATCAATATGCAATGTCTTAATTTCAGATGGAGTCAACGGAGTGTCTTGACACTTGGTCGTGTCCGACTATCCTGCTGTGCGGGATAAAGCGTAAGAAAAATATAAAACTCACTCGTAGCTGCAGTGGTAGCTGTCGTTTTACCAAACGACAGTCCAGAATTCAAACTAAAACTGCTGGTCGTGGTTCCAAATGCAAAACCTTGAGTAACACACAAAAAAAATAAAAATTTAATTCTTTAATAATAAATGTATATATTTATGTATGAATGTATGTATGTATCAATGTATGTATGTATCAATGTATGTATGTGTGTGTGTGTGTGTGTTTGTTTGTATGTATGTATGAACATATAGTGTTTCCCAATAGGGATGACAGGATTTTGATAGCTCACAGCCGCCATCTTGGTTGTTTAACATTTGACATTTGTGCTGTTTTGTGTTCAGTAATGTTTGCCATTTAATCATGAACAAGTTCACGTTATCTCAACGTTTGGAAATTGTCCAAATTTTCTATCAAAATTCGAGAAGTATTGTCTGTACTCAAAGAGCATTTCGTGCTAAATATGGTCGTCATGGTGCACCGTCTGAGCTTGCTATACGTCGCATAATCCAAAAAACCGTAGACCACCAACACGACAACGGACAGGCCGTAGTGAAGAAAATATTGCCGCCGTATCAGCCAGTGTCGAAGAAAATCAAAATGTTTCCGTTCCACGACGTGCACAAGAATTAGGCTTTTCCAGAATGACAACCTGGCGAATTGGCCTACATCCATACAAGATTGAGTTGGCTCAAGAACTCAAGCCAGCAGACCATCGATTACGTCGTGAATTTGCTGCTTGGGCGCTTGAAATGATGGAAACGGACACCGAATTTCATAGGAAAATCATCTTTTCAGATGAGGCTCACTTTTGGCTCAATGGTTATGTGAACAAACAGAATTGTCGTTAATGGAGTGAGTCAAATCCAAGAGTGGTTCAAACACCATTACATCCTGAAAAATTGACTGTTTGGTGCGGATTATGGTACGGTGGAATCATGGACGAAGGCCGTACTATTACTGTCAATGGCGACCGTTATCGCGACATGTTGAACGATTTTTTTTCCTGAAGTGTATGAAACGAACGCAACATTCGAGCGATTATAGCGGCCATACCAGCCGAAATGCTGCACCGAGTCATCGAAAATTTTGATGAATGAATGAAAAACGATATTTTAAATCATAAATAGCATAAAATTTCTTATCAAATAAAACCATTGAGGACGAAATTCGAACATATATTACTTGTTTTATTTCAATTTCAAAACATATCGTTCTTGTTGGAAACTCCATATATAGAAAATGCAACTTCACTTTATCCCTTATAGTAAGGTAGTCAGAGACCACCTAGTGTCAAGACGAGTGTCTTGAGTTTCAGTTGCCTGTTATCCGCCCAAAATCAAAGATCTTATTTCGAATAAATGACTATAGCATAGTATCTGAGTGTAAACGCGATCGATTGTGGATTTGGTTCCCACTCGGGGGGAGTGATTATATTTAAATTATTTTTACTTCCTCGCTCTGGTAAGACAAAGTGCGATGTTGGGTTACGCTACTCAACATGAAATATTTGAATTCGGCGGTAGGCGAAGTACAGAGTGTCTTGGCACTAGGTACTTGGTGAGATAAAAGAGTAAAGCTAAAAAAAATATTACCAACAGTGAGATAAGATCGACGCAAGAAATCGATTTTGTCGTATCTCAAAAACAGAATAAATACCTCAAAATAACTATCTTAGTTATTACCCTCTCTGAGATAAACTGTTCAATTACACATAGTAAAAATAATTACGACACACTACAGAATACAGATTATCATTTTTGATGAAGCCATAGAGAAAATCCTTGATTTGAGAAATCGAAAAAAGCAAATTCATTAAAATAAATATATATTACCCTGGGTAGTACTTGCTACAGTACTAGCTTGAGTTGAAGTTGGTTGGTTACCACCAAAACTTAAAGTCGAAGTCGTCCCAAAGCTTGAAGTCACTTGAGCCGATGAAGACGTGCCAAAACTTAAACTAGAAGCTGGTTGAGTTGATCCAAAACTTGAACTCGTGGCTTGAGTCGCAGGAGTCGTGCCGAAACTTAAGTTAGCTTGAGCAGTTTGAGTTGTACCGAAACTTGAAGTCGGTTGTGTTGAAGTTCCAAACGTTGAAGTCGGTTGGGTTGAAGATCCAAATGTTGAGGTTGGTTGAGTTGAAGTTCCAAATGATGAAGTCGGTTGTGTTGAAGTTCCAAATGAAGGTGGTAGAGTTGAAGTACCGAACGTTGAAGTCGGTTGAGTGCCAGTTCCAAATGAAGTTGCCTGAGTCGATGCTTGAGTTGAAGTTCCAAAACTTAAATTAGGTTGTGTTGTAAACGACTGGCTTGTTTGACCGAAGCTAACAGCTTGATTTGGTTGTGGCTTAGAAAAGTTTAGAGCTTGAGTCGGTTGAGTTGAAAAAGCTGTAGCTTGAGGTTGAGTGAGAAAAGTTGATTGGGCTCCTTGAGTTGGTTGAGTTGAAAACGGTTGAGCTTGGGCCGGACTTTGAGTTTGCCCTTGATTTTGTGCTTGAACTTGACTTTGAGTTGAAGCAAAACTTAAAGCTTGAGTGGTTTGAGTGCCAAAAGCTGGAGTTTGATTTTGAGTAAATGAAAATGATTGATTTTGATTTGCTTGTGTTTGTGGGCTTTGTGCTTGAGTTTGACCGAAGGAGAAACCAGTTGACGGCGGAGTTGTTCCAAATGGAGGAGCTGGAAACATATAATTTTAGTAAAAATATTAGATAATTATTCACATATTTTATTATATACAAATAAAAAAAAGGTTTTTTAAGTTTAATTTTTGTTCATAAGTAAAAAAGACATGTACCACACGATATATTGTAAAACTTAAAATACGAGTTAATTAGGCCAAAATTAAAAAAGTGTCTAAAAATTAAAACCATTCAATAATAAAAATAATTAATTATATATTTTTTGTGAAAAATAAATATAATACAATAATTTTTGCTGGGTTCTAAACATAATTTATATATAATAATATTTTAGCAATTATCTCAGTAATCTAAAGTATATATATTGTATAGTTATAGATAAAATTTGAATGTCTGTTTGTACTTATTGAAATAATTCCTTTTTACTAAATAAACATATGTATGCTGTATATACATGCATTATATACAGCACGCTTTAAAAATAGTAAACTATTAAAATAAATAGCATTCTCTCTTGCTAAACGATTATTTCTTAATAATCTTTGGGTCGCAGAAATTTGTAAATATCTCTCTACAAAGATGCTTCACAATGCTGAGCGGCCAGAGCGCTAGGACGGGTTCGAATCAACGGGTTCGCGTTCAAATTTTTATACGTTTCATAAAAAAGTTTTCTAATTCTACGCGTGAAATAACACTTTAAAAATAGTAAAATTAAGTGTGTGTAACATTTATTTACTTTATTAATACATATGAAATGAAAAAAAAATCTTTCCAATAATACATCATTATCACATTACCTGCAGCAGTGGTAGTGGCAGCACCAAAAGGTTTATTCCCAAATGTACTACCGAATGCTGGTTTATTTCCCAAACCGAATGATTGTGTCGTGGTCGCCGTTGTTGTTGTCTACAATGATATTAAAATTAAGGTTATATTTAAAAAAAAAGTTTATATAAATTAAAAAAAAATATACAGCTTAACGCTTTATCCCGCATATCAGGATTTTCAGATACAACCTAGAGTCAAGACCAAGTTATGTTGACAGAGAAATGAAAACAAATTTTGAAACTATAATAATCCCCAGTGGGAATCAAAACATCTAGACATCGCGTTACAGACAGACGCTGTCCCACTGTGCAATGATTTTATATAGACAAATTATTTCTAATGATTGTGTTATTGACTGCACTTATATAATAATTAAAATTATATTAAGTAAAAAAATGCAGCTTCACCCTTAACCATACATGGCAGGGAAGTCAGATCAAGACACTCCGTTGAGTGCTTTCCGCTCTATATTAAGACATTGCGTGTTGAATGGCGAACTGAACACCGTTGTTTGTCTAACTAAAGCGGAGGAACTGAAATAAATTTTAAATATGACAATCCCTCAAGTGGGAATCGAACCCATAGCGATTACAGAATTACGAGAAATTCTTAAGAAATTAATTATATTAAAATTATCTGAAAATCTATAATATATGTCATACCAGGATGGGGAAAAAGAAAATAATTTCAACCTTAATAAATATTATAATTATATTTTTTCAATAGTTATTACCTAAACAGATTTTTGTATTAGGAACCTATTTTTTTATCATGGATAGCAGGGAAGACAGAAAGTACCTAGTGTGAAGACTCTCCGTACTTCGCATTTCACCGAATTCGAGAAATTGCGTGTCAAGTGGTGGAACTCAACACCGCATTTTGTAGTACCAGAGTGAGTAAGTGAAAATAATTTTGAATAGAATCACTTCCCTGAGTGGGGATTGAACCCACAACCGATCGCGTTTACAGTCAGACAATATCACACTGCGCTACGACGGCTCTCAAACTATATTTTGAGTTGTTGTATTTATCAACATATTTTTTTTTGTCTGTGTGTGCGTTTATACACACGCTAATCTAGGAAACGGTTTACCGTTCGCCGTCTTCTCCATTTCATTTTTATAATAATTAATAAGAAAGTTATATGAATTTGAAGTATTTTGTTTAATATGATTATAGCTATCATAGTTATGGGCATTCACTAGTCTTTACACATATTCATACATTATGTTAAAAACTAGTATACTAAAACATATCATGTTATTAGATAAATTTCACTATATTTAAAAAAAAAACTCACAGCAGTTGGCTGTGGTTGGGCAAACCCACTAGCTGGTGTTGCGAAATTGAAACCGCCTCCTGGTTTCCCAAATGAGAACCCTGAACCACCAGGTGTACCGAATGCTGGGGCTGAAATTAAAAAAAATATATTGTAGTGAGATATTGAGAATGAGAGCAGTACCCATAATGTCTTGAAGATATCTGGTTCTCTACGTCGTAATTCTAAATTAAAAGTAGCTTAAGTTATTCCTTATAGCATCAGCTATCTGCCAGTTAAAGTTACATTAAAATCAATCCAGCCATTCCAGAGATTACCCGAAAAAATCAAAGTAAATATAACTATTCCAATTAGGAATTAAACCCACAACCAAATGCGTTTACAGTCAGACAGTGTTCCACTGTGCCATGAGGTCTATAATTCTATTATTTAATTACTTACCTTGTGTTGTAGGAGTACTAAAGGCTGACGTCGGCTGTGCACCACCAAAGGCAGACTGTGGTTTGTTATCTCCTGCATTTGCCTGAAAAGAGATTACAACTTAATCAAATGAAACAATTTAAATTAATGTAAGTTTAGTTCTAAGTAATGTTGAAGATAATATAATTTAAGAAAAATAAAAATTAAAGAATGTACAGTAAATGAAATAAACATTTTTTTAGCTTCACCTAGTGTCAAAGCACTTTGTACTCTGCTTTCCGCCGAATTTCAAACATTTCGTATAGTGTGGAACTCAACGCCGCTTTGTACACAAAGTTCTAGTTACAACCAGAGTGAGGAAATCTTAAATATTATCATTACTCCCAGTATGAATGGAACCAACAAAACCGATCGCATTTACAGTCAGCCATATCATGGGTGGTCATAAGCGATTTTGCCTGGTAATTCATATGGTGTTCTTATCTTTCATTATTTGCAGTACCTGTTCCTTAATGGTGAGCATTTCCAGTATACATGAACTTTTGCTTTTCCTATAAACCTGTATATAAAATGACATATAATATTAATACTCACATTAACAGGTGATTGTCCAAAACCAGGAGATCCCACAGTCTGTACCGGAGGTGATGTGAATCCTCCGAAGGATAATGGCTTGTTTGCACCAAATGCTGATGTTGTTGTAGATGGAGTAGAGACTGAAAATGTATTAAAAATATATATTAAACTCAGTTATAGTGGTCATTGTGGTACAGTGGGACAGGATCTGACTGTAAATGCCTCACCTTGAGTTTGATTCCCACTAGCGGGACAGATTATATTTCATTAATTATATTGCTCTAGTAAATATAACAGACTTTGTTTCGATTACAGATAGAAAGTAGCCAACAAAGCGTCATGACACTGACTACTCCACTAAGTAGGATAAAGCTACCTTTAAAAAAATATTTATTGCAATTGCAAAGTCAAGTTTCACCATTTCTCTATATTTATGTTTATTTCGAAATTTAGATTTGAAAAATAAATAAAAATATTTATTGAAAAACAAAATTAAATCTTAAATCCTCAATATATACACAAAAAATACGTTGACAACTGCCACAAATATAGAGTTGCAGCATAGTGTGAACATCCTCTTATTTGAGGTACAAATTGTTATTCCAATCGTAATGTTATTATATTAGTTTTATATTTTAAATAACAACACTTTTTTATACTCTAAAAGAGTATAAAAAAGTTTAAATAAAATAGTTAAAATGCAGACTCGTAAGAAAACATTGATAAATAATTTGTACATTTTTTGACTTGGACATTAGGCTAAGTATTTGTGTGTATGGGTGTGATTATACTCTAGTATAAAACTAAGTTTTGTTTTGTTTTTTTTTATTTTAAGGATGTATTAAGGTACACTTTAAATAAATTTCATAAATAATTTAGAGTGTTTGTGTAGAGTGTTTGTGCAACCTTTAACATCACAGTATCTTTGTGACACAAGTTATTTTAAAATTGTACCTATTTTTGTTCATTGATTTTAAATAAAATTATTTGACTTTGATTTTGAAGGAAACAACATAATATGGAACACAAAAATTTTAGGTTTCAATAAAACATATTAAACATAGAAGAAATAATTATACTATTTATTGTTTGCTAAATATATAATTTTTGATAATAAAATTCAAATATCATGTAAACATATGTACAATATACTGTAATGCAATCTTTGAATGTTCTCATGATTAGGATTATTATATATCTTAAATGAAATTATTTTAAATTGATAGTATATGTTATGGTATTCATTTTTAAAAACCTGATGTTTCTAATACTCTACAGTAGTCCATGGTCCTATGGTGTTAGGAATTTTGAGTTTTCAATTGTTTTTTTCTTTAAAATAGTTTCATTTCAACTATTACACATTTATATTACAGTACTTACATAAATTGGAAGAAGCTGCTGTGGTCTTAGCTCCAAATGAAAATCCACCAAATGCCGGTGTACTTGATTGCGGACTACCGAAAATGCTGGGTTTATTATCTGTAAACATTAACACAATAGAAAATGTATAAAGTTCTAATTAATATAAATTATTTTACAATTACATATCTAATATAAAACTTAGTTTGTTTATACATGTTTAAATCTAACTAAGATGTGATATACTCAATAAGATACCAACTAAACTAATGTATAAGAAATATGTTAACTTTACACTATACCAGAGCCTAAATGAAAGGGATTTGCATCACCACCACCAAATAAAGATTTTGCTTGTTCTGTAATATTTAAAAAATCTTTTGACAATTCATATTTTAAAATTAATAAATAAAAATATGAATCTTCTCTTATAATGTGTTTAAAATAATTGACTAAATTAGGAGCATTGAATTAAAATATCAAATTCAAATTTATATAGATTGTATATATAATCTATATAAATTTGAATCAAATGAAAATTTGAATTGTATTCGTCAATATATATAATTAAGGTTATGTTGACTATTGTGATATAGTGTACAGGGATACTGTTTAGAAATATTGGACTTGCATAACAAAATAATAATAAATGTTATATTAAATTATATATAAACTCTATATTTACATTAATGTATCTTAGAGCATTAATTTAACAAAAATATTTTACCTGATGGAGTATTAGTACCAAAAGTACCTCCCGTAGTTGTGGTTGCTTGGCCAAATGAAAAACTCATCTTTGTTAATTAAACTAACACTATAATATATTAGGTTTATATCTTAAATATTATAATATTTAAATTTTAAACTCCAAAATACTTGAAAAACTGTTATAACTTAAAGCGGTTGTCAAATGTCAATAAATAAATGCCGCCGAATATTGTGAGTGAAAGTGGACAGATAGAAAATATACATTTTATATTAAAATATAAGGAAGTTGAGGGGGATATATGCATTTTTAAACATAATTATGGATAAAATTGTACTTATTAATATAATTAACATTTATTTTGACTACATGTTATTATCATTCTTTCAGTTATAACAAGATTTTCAAAACTTGTCAATTGTACTTAAAGCTCTCCATAGTTGGGAGGTTCGGATATTAAACTAAAAAGTATCTAGCTCTCTTTATTTTTCCGAAAAATGTACCTCTTCTTAATAAATAAACTTAAATCGTACATAATACAGTTTCGGATATATTCGGTTTTTTCCCTCGCAAAGTATATTGTAGCGTTCCTTATATTAGTAATTTGCAAACAAACTGACAAGCAGTTCATTGACAATTTAGTGTCACCAGTAAGTAAAATGAAATGCTAAATAAGGAAATACATTAAAAAAATAAAGAAATAAAAATACATTTTAATTGAATTAAAAGGTGAGTGGTCATGTCTTTTACATTGACATTTAGAATAAAAGGTGGGTACCCATGTTTGTCGACTGGGAGACTAACTTACTTACTTCCTCTACTTCATACACAGCCTTAAATTTATTGTCATGAATTTTTGTTGTATTGATATCTTTTTTAGTAATATTTTTTTATAAAAAATGAAAATATCTTTACAATAAAAACCTTTTGTTAGTCTTTAAGAGGTTTTTAAGCAACAAAGATAAATAAAAATAATAAATATTATGTCATTTTACTTTATTTTTTTATTAAATAAATAAAATAAACTTCACGTGTTTGGAAAAGTTAAAATATAAAAAACGATAACACCTACATAAACAAACAACAATTGAATTAGTGAACACTTTTCTTGCAATTGCTTAAATGAATTTTAATAATAGTTAATTATTATCTTCCTGTAAGTAATAAATAACAAAAGAAACGTATTTTTGTGAATCTGTTAAAAATGTAATATAATGGTTATATTACATACTACACTCTATAGCTGTGACCATACTTTCAGTATTTATATTTATATAAAATATAAATACAGAATAGGTATAATATATATAAAATCAAATATTTAAAAAAATAATAATTATTGTAAGTTGAACACTTTGAATCATTGTCAGTAGGTTTTTAAATATGAAGATCGATAATGTATACGTATATCATATAAATTATAGAATATTTATAATAATAATAATATGTATGTATTAAACAACGCTATATCTAGATCTTGGCACGAAAGGTACAGGATTCGAATCCGGTGTAAGAAGTAATTGGACATTGACATTTGCTCGCCGCCATCTATTCCACATGACATAGTGATCTTTCCATAAAAAGTAAACAGTAACCGAGTAGCCACATAGAACTATTGCCATGAAGAAATCCATTGCGGTTTCAGTGATACGATGGGATATACCTAAAGAAAAAAAGGCTATTAATATCGAATATAACAATTAAAATAATCAATAATATTATGTTATTTTAATATGCAAATACAGATCAAAGTAGCAAAATAAATCAAATCAGAGAGTGAGAGATCCGTGATCTTACAATGGCACGACGAACGGTTGTAAGGATTTGAGTAATTGATATCTAAGTTATTTTACTTTCTCAACTCTTGTATGTGTTCGAATTTAGGTCAAAAGTGGACACAGTATCCTCCTAATATGAGAGCTAATTAAGAATTCTAGCATTGTGTTGCAACTTTAACACTATAAAGTATGTACGGTACTTAATTTAAACATGTACTAGTAAATAGCGAGCATAGATTAATATAGTAACACAAAATTTAACATTTCTGTGTAGTAATTCAAAAGTTTTTTAACTTTTTTATTATGATACTTTTAAATGACTTCGAGAACGCTACAGTAAAAAAATAATTAAACATAAATAAAAAACACACCTTCATTCTTTCTAACCGCGTCGAGTTTACCAAAATTGTTACCCTCTATAACAAAGTATTGTGTGCCAACGATGCATACGGCCAGCAGACCCGCGGTCACCGTGGACAGTAGCCAGAAAATTAAACAATCGGACTGTAAACAGAAACAGAAATAGAAATATTATTTAATATTTAGTTCAAACACAAAAATATTTATAAAATTTTAAAAATACTTATAGTAATGTTGTTGTATAAATAAACAATACATTAATAGTCTCAGACTATCTTATTTGATTATGTTTAAAAATTATAGGATATAATTAATCTATATTTTATAGATTAATTATATCATATATTATTATTATTACAAATATATTAATTATTGCAAAATGCAAAATATTTAAATGTCTAATCATTTTTTATACAACATTAAAACAAAATTTATTATAACATAAAACTGTAGCCAAAATAACCAAACATTTTCCATTTAACGTCGACATTATTTACGTATGAACATAATATGTATGTAAAACAAATTAACGTTCAGTACATTTTAGAGCAACGGTAATTCAATATGTGGCAAAGACCGAAGACGATACAGAAATTCAATATGGCCGTGTCTTGTCACGTCACATGTCAGCCGCCATCTTTAACGCGGTTGGCGGGTGATGGCGCCCTCTTGGCTGTTGTGGTCATGAAATATGGTTGGACTAAGTGAGGTTTATGATTTATATTGTTATAGTTTATTTATTTTACTAATATTTTTACAATATTATTACAGCTTTCCGTTGTATGCCGCATGACAGGGTAGTCAGGGACAATCTAGCTTCAAAATTATACTGACTGATTACCGTCCTAAATCTCTCCATTTAAAGAGTCAACGAAGTTCTTTTCTTGCAATATAACAAGAGTGAAATGAAATCGAAAAGTTAGTATTTCTATTTCAATTATTATACCATATAATTGTAATGTCTGACAAAATGTGTTTTGTGACACACACGATCGTTGCGTAACTCTGAGGTGTTTGAAGGACCACGAAGTTTATCAAAGCAATCCAATTGATAATTTATTCATTAATTTCATTTTCTCGAATTAGTTAGTAATGTATAGCATCCTGGTATATTAGTTAACAGGCAATAATTCTAGGTTTCACTTACGGTAGAAATAACTAAATTTTATATGTATATATATGTGCCTATTATTACGTACGCTCGTTTTAAGTAGAATGTCGCAGAACCCTGTTTTTGGGAACGCAAAGAGGTCGCGGAGAGCGCGGGGGAATAATAAACGCTAGAGATTTCATTACCCTTTTTATGTATTTGTTTGGACTTTAAGGGTACTAATTATTGATAAATCAATATAATTGTAATGATCTTTCATAACATAACATATGCTTTTAGATATAGGTTAAATAATAAAAACAATTTAGAATGCTTTCTTAAATCGATATATCTCATTGACTGTTTGAGTTGTTTAACTATACCTGTACAAAATTTTTGGAAAGCATAGATGTGTCTGATCAACTTAAAATGTAGATGCTGTACATTATTTACATATCAGAAATAAACACGATGTATCCACGATTTCTTCTGCGTAGAATTTAATATGTCTGGATATTTATTTCATAATTCTAAAATAAAAGTAGTCTAAGTTATTCATTACATCAGCTATCTGTCAGTAAAAGTATAGTCAAAATCGGTCCAGCCGCCCCAGAATTAGCCAAAACAAATAGAAAGACCGGCAAAAATTGTAAAAAAATGTTATTTAGATATGTGTACCGCGTACAAAGTGGTTATTTTGATAATGCAAACAAAAATTCCAACTTTATTTATTTTTACGTAGATATAGTAAATAACAATATATTAATATTAAAACCTGAAAACCCAATTAAAAAACACAAACTGACAACATCTTGTATATAAAATCCTTTTCAAGCAGTAAACTGTAGTGAGTACACCTATACAAGTACACGATGATGTTCCCAATAACGAGTTATGACATATGACATAAAACCCAATTCATTAGTAATCTATTAGCTAGCGCTATGAATGACGCACTTAATTATACTTTTTCATTCCGGGATTACATGAGGCTTCACTTATGTAGAATTTGAATATAGCCGCGGCAAAATGCCTATTGAAGAGACGCGCTTATAAAGGCACAAAAGTAATATGCGCTTGTCAATTCGAAATGAAATTCCGAACGGGAACACGAGCATGTACCCGTAGACTGTGCGTGAAAAAAAATAGACTGTTTAGAGTAATTGTATTGTAATTTCATATTTAAAGTGAAACTAGAATTATAAATAATTGGTAAATTTGTTTATATGATTTTCATTTTAAGTAAAGGATGGCCCTTTACTTTTATTCTATTATTTTTGAGAATTTTTCGTTTTGTCACCGTTAGGCTGTATTTTATCCAGAGGAGACAGTATCTAGGGAGATATTGTTGTATTATGAGATATGGGATTGAAAAACACAGCGTGGTAAAAGAAGAGTGCGCTTAACTTAACGCTGTATTTAGTCCATCTAAAACAAGAAGAATATTTTCATAAAAAAATCTTCTACTTTTGCAATTTTTACACATGTTAAATGAAATAATTTAAAGCAAGTTAATCGTGTATACTTTGGCATTCACAAATTTATACTGAAAGCCTGACGTTTCTAACACGACAGTAGTCTGTGGTAACAGGTACACAGGTCAAATATGCTCGCCTAATTAGTTTTAAATAGTTTCATTTAAAACAATATATTCATTTTAATGACCTTATTCAAGCATAACCAACGTGTATGTTTTTACGTCATAAATATTTTTTTTCAATTAAAAGAGTACCTAAATTGCAAACCGGACACACTATATTGTGCCTATAATAGATATGGTATTATAGAAAGTATACTATGTATCTATTATAGAAAGCTCTTCCAAATCACCACTTTTTCACCTATTTGTACCCTTAATATATTTTAATTTATTCAAATTCGGCATGTTTCTATATAAGTAATATAAATTTCTATCCAATTTAATTTGAACCAATTACCATCTCAGGCTGCGTACGTTTATGCAAACATTATTTTTTAGTCATCGAAATGTGACGGGTCGAGCTTTCAAGCCATAAACAAGCTGTTACGACGCAAATGGGCTTTTAAAAGCGAAGGACCGATCGTAGCGTTTGAAAATATCGCTGTAAAAAATTTCGGGAGTGCGAACAAAAATTCGAAGACGTATTGCCGGATGGGCCGGGCGGTCGCAAATGCTACCCGGTTACATCGCCCGGAATGAATGGGACTAGGCTATCGTATAATAGATTATAATATGTTAGATTTCCACAGCTTCACGTTTTATCTCACTTAGCAGGGTAGTCAGAGACGGCCTAGTGTCAAGACACTCCGTTGACTGCTTTCCGTCCGAAATCCAAACATTTTCTATATGTATTCAATTTTTTTGCTTGTTTTAATATTAATTATAGGATTCCGCTTTTTTGATTATCTATAGCCATTTTATCTTTGATTAACCATACTGAGACAGAACATAACACAAGTGTATGATGTAACACATAACACAAGTGTATGGTGAAATCACGCAGAAAGTACCTAGTAAAAAGACACTTTGCTCTCTGCATTCTGAAAACTCAACTCCGTGCTTTGTCTTATGAGATCACGCATGTCTAAGTAAATTAGCTATAATGGGAAATCGAACCCAATCACTTTTTTACTGAGCTACGATGACCAAAATGATGAAAGAAAACAAATAATTTGACATATTGTAAAGGTTTTAAAATAAAATACAGTTTTCAGACTTCCGTATCCAAGAGACGTAAGACATGACACTATTGTTATAGCTTCGTAATCGTCCGTCTGTTTGTCCGTCTGTATCAGACGATAGATAGTATTTAATTTTCGCAGACTTATGGTAGTGGATGTAGACAGGTGGTGGCGCAGTGGGACAGCATCTGACTGTAAACGCGATCGCTTGTGGGTTCGATCCCCATTATGAATTTGAGATATTTTCATGCCTTCCTTCCTTCAAGTAACAAAAAGCGTAAAGCAAAGTACGGAGTGTCTTGACACTAGGTACTTCCTATCTACCCTACTATGCGGAATAAAAAGTATGAAGCCAACAAATAAAAATTATAGTTATTTAATAGATTTAGATTCATGATAGATATTTTTTAATTTTCACGGATGATATATTTCTATTGCCGCTATAACAATAAATACTTAGAGTAATAACAATAATAAAATAAGCACCTAAGATGATTTCTTAAAAGAAAATTACTTACTACTTCTTACTTCTCTTACTTACTACTTCGTCTTTGAGTCCAAGTCGCACTTGACCAGTTTTTTCTTTAGTCAAGCTTATTATTGTAGAGAAAAAACATATGTATCAGGTTTAATGTTATAATATAATAAAAAATATTAAAGTCATAATTTTATTAATAGATTTATACAAGGGCCATGAGTGGCTTGTTACTCATATTCAAGTGCTGATCCTTAAAAGCGAGAGAAAATTAACATTATTTTATCTGTGCATATCGTAGAAATTATACGTAAATGAATTTAAATAATACGACTAGTACGTCTGTGTCTCTGGATTTTATTTATTTTATAATTCTAAATTAAAAAAAAACTAGGTAACTACATATTAGATCAGCTGTCAGTAAAAATTTTGTCAAAATCGGTCCAGCTGTTTCAAAGGTTAGTGGGATCAAATAGACAGACAGTTTTTTATCTATCTATATCTGTATATATTGTAAAAATTATATTTTGGTATATGTAATGTATACAAAGATTTACTAAAGAACAGTTTTTACACATTACAGATACTCCAATTTTATTTAATTTATAGATTTTAGAATAGAATTAGAAGATATACGAAAATATGTGGTCTATTGGTACACATTGGTTTACACATATAAATCAATTTCAAATTCGATATTTTTAAATATTTGTTTTAGCTTTATGCTTCTATCCCGTATAGGAACTGACTGGAAGTACATAGGGTTAAGACACTCCGTACTCCGCCCTCCGCCGAATTCAACACATTGTTTATTGAGTGACGGAACTCAATGCCGCGCTTTGTCTTACCAGACCGAGGAAATAAAAATAATTTAATTATAATCATTCCCCCGAGTGTGAATCGAACCCACAAACGATCGCGTTTTTACAATCAAGGGCTGTCCCACTGCGCCTCGACCGTCATGAAATATATTTCATAAAGATAAAAAACTGTGTAAATTTTAATACAGTGGGATCGAACCTGCACCTCTTCACAAAATAACGCATGGCTTAACGGTCAGAGCGGATGGTTTCCAAGAGAGAAACAGGTTCAAATCTCACTGCATGCAACTTTTTTATAAGCTATTTATAAAATGTTTTCTTTCTTTATTAAGTGTGGATTTACATTTTAAAAATACTAAAATATGCATCATTATTCTTAATTAAGTAAATTTTTACATATGTCTAAGCATCCGTACAACGAATATTTGAAACAAATTTAATTCTTGTATATTTGTATATTTAATTAACAAGCAGCCTTGATTCAAATACTAAAGTAAATAAATAATATGTTATGAAAGTTAAGTAGTATTACCTATAGCTTGAGGCCGATCGTGTCGTAGTGGAACAACGTCTGACTGTAAACGCGAACAGTTGTGGGTTCGATTTCCACTTGGAGAAATGATTATATTTAAAATTATTTTCCTCGCCTCACTACGTTCTGGCAAAGTGCGACGGTGAGTTCTGCCACTCAACACACAATGTCTTGAATTCGGCGGAAAGTGAAGTACGGAGTGTCTTGATAAAAGTTTGAAGTTATAGCTATAAATATAAAAAAGATACTAAAATCACTGTACGCAATATGGCATTACATACACTGTTAAGTATACGTTCAACAGATAATGTAGGTAAGAAAACTGTGCTGAAAATTTAAGTTTACTGATAGTGTGAATCGGCATTAACGAACTCAAGATGGCACTGACGTCTTGCCAAAGAAAATATGGCGACAGCGATTTGTCTGTTAGCATCATTAGAATTTAACAAAAATTTAACAACTCGAATTTTTCGGATATACGTCGTTGAATCGAAATATTTATTTATTTTATGTGTATAGATAGTGCGTCCCTTGATATTTTTAGTGTCGTGACACTGTGGAATACCCTGCTATGCGCGAATTTGCTTTTTTCCCATCCGTTATACATAGTACAAAAAAATCCTGGAAAAAAAATATAGAATCGTGGCCACACGTATCGCTCTATACATTCACCTGTAGATGACTCCTATTCCGTGGATTGCAGAACCACAGGCGCAACGCTTGGAGCACCGTGTAACGAGGCGTGCGGATGGCCGGATAACTGAAAAATACAATATTAAATTGTGCGTATTTCTCTACAAGCTAGTACTTAGCTTCGCTAATCTTAAAATCCTCTTTTCTAAGTATTCTTGTCGATATAAAATATAAAAGTTATATTTTCATGTTTCTATTATTTTTTATAGTTTAGTTATATTATGGAATATTTTGATTAAGTTTAGTGGCAATAGTGGCGCAGTGGGAGAGCGTCTGACTTTAAATGCCATTGAGGGTTCGAATCCTACTCGAGGGAAGGATTATGCTTAAAATATACATTCATTCATCCGCTCTGGTAAGACAAAGCGCGTCTCGATTTCGAGCCTCTTCATCCGGGACAACGTGTGACTGTAAACACGATTTGTTTGTGTTTCTTGTCGGTTATATTAAAATAATTTTATTAGTTATTTGCCAGTTATAGTAAGACAAACGCGGCGTTGCTTTCCGCTACTTGTCTCGAGTGGTGGCACAGTATATTTTATATTAGAAAAATAGAACTGAATAATGCTCACATAATGGCAACTTAAGTGTTTTTATTAAGAGCTACACTCGGCTTTACTAGCTACAAAAAATACGTAAAATGTGTTGAAATAATCAGAACAAAAGTAACATATTGTTTATTTATCTTCATATAACTATTCTAAGCATAAAAAGTTATGGGAGAAGTATATAATTTCTTCCTTTCTTTCATTCGTGTTATATTGTGTGTTAAATTAGCAATAAAAAAGTTGAGGTCATGGATAACGCAAAGGTTATGGGTTCAATTATTAGTTGCTCACACATTGCAATAATTACATTTAATTTATTTTTTTTCCAAATCTGAAAAAGCACAGCGTTAAGTTCCGTCATGTAACATACAATATCTCTAATACAATGTGAAGAAGAAAGTGTCTTGACTTTAAATTTGTTACGCCTCATCTCTACGGGCAAAAGCGTAAAGTTGACTACCCGACCAAAAAAAATTAACATCCAGTCGCAAATCCCTAATGACTGCAATAGTAAACAGACCGAGGAAAATCGAAGGATGGTTGAAAGCTAAATTAAAACGTCCGTCGATATTTTATTTAACAGGGTTTTCATCGTAAAGCTTTCAAAACGAATTTTGAGAAAAATATCGTAATTTCATTTTAAATTTATTAATTTATACTTATATTGTTACGTTCAATTTACTTGAAAAATATATAAGTATGTTAAAAAGTTGACGCCATCGTTACTCATTAACATATCAGGCTGTACGAAGGCTTTTAATCTATACATTTTACTAAAAGCGGAGAACAAAGTAGGTGTCTCTTGGACTACTGCTTACCTCTTAAACAAATAAAATATTTGGCGATAATCTTCACATTAAATGTCTTAAGAAAAATACATTAAATACGGTTAGAAAATCATAACATTTTTAAAAAATGTTTTAAAAAATGTTTAGAAAATATATAAAATATGAATGGACCTTGAACTTGCACCTCTGTGAAATCGTTTAAGTATATACTGTGTACAGTTATTAACCAAAATAAAAAAAAAAACAAAAATATTCTCTTAAACGATTTTAGTCTACTTGTGACAACGGACTACTGCGAAGTGTTCGAGAGGTTGGGTTTAAAAATTGAAACGCTTAAATATTTTCATTTTTTTAGCTTCACGCTTTTATCCCGCATAGCAGGTTAAACAGGAAGTACCTAGTGTCTAGACACTTCGTATTCCGCCCCGTCGCCAAATTCGAGACATTGCGTGTTGAATGGCAGAACTCAACGCAGTACTTTGTCTTACCAAAGCGAAAAAGTGAGAATAATTTAAATATAATCACTCTTTCGAGTCGGAATCGAACCCACAACCAACGCAATGCGCCACCTCCGGCAAGGAACTAGTCTGAGTTCCGAGTTTCATTAAAAAGGTTTAATAATCGCGAAATTATCTCAATATATCCTATATATAACTAAAACTAAATAACTGTATATATAACTGAAAGTGTTATACTTTTATAATATATACATATGTAATATATATTTAAAATGTGTCTTTCTATAAATTGACACCCCTTAACCCAGCCGCTCCGACTCGAACCCGCACGAGGGAGCCTCGGTTCAACCGTAATCAGTTCAATTCCCCGCAATTAGTTGATGTGATTTATCTGAACCAGCGAGATGTCTGTTCCAATGGACTGCAGATTTTTCTACTTAACGGCGATCGGTTTGCTATCTTACTACTGTTTGTTACCGCCGGTTGCGGTTGTTTGTTTAAAGTTTTTACTTCACTCCATATCATTTTACAAGCTTAACTTACAATTTCTTAGTTTTAATATGATTTTTTTTTGTTTTTCCTTTGTATTTATAATAATATAGAGGCCGGTCGTGACAGTAAGACAGCGTCTGAGTGTGAACGCGATCGGTTGTAGGTTCGATTACCAATCGGAGGACTGATTATATTTAAATTAATTTTTTCCTCGCTCTGGTAAGACAAGGCATGGTAAGACATGGCAGTACCGCCCCTCAACACACAATATCTCGAATTCTGAAAATATATAGCGTGAAACTTTATACAGTGTGAAAAGAATTTAATTATTCAATTAGTTGTGGGTTCCGTCGAACCAATTTAACGATTATTTTAAAATATTTTCATTTGTAAGGACAAAACGCAGTGTTAAGTTCTGCTACTTTACACACAATATATCTAAATTGGATAAAAGCCCTCTCTGCTATATACGGGAGATACGTGATGCTGAATATTTTCTATATCTTCGACTTTTGGAAAAAGGCGCTTTTTGGTTCGGTTCCAAGAGGCGCAGATTTGAATTTAGTTGCAATTAAAAAAATTTATACGTTTTAATTAAATATATTTTAAAACTAAGTTTAAAAAAATATTATACAAGTCATTTTAGTTTGTGTTGCAGTAAGTTATTTACTGTTGTCTAATAAGTACGGACTGACTGTTTTACGTGACTGGAGTTTAAATTCCACTTATAAAGAAATATAATAATCTTTGCTGTAAACAAAACCTATAATTATTTCTGATTTCACAACACGCAAACTGATAAATCAATACCAAAATTAAATCAACTTGTTGGAAAATAAAAAATAAATTAAAAATAAATAAATAAATCAATTCTTGGAAATTCCATTCTAGAAATTTGGAATAAGCGAACCGTTATCTACGAACAACTGTTACGATTGGAGCCATTAAATAAGTTTTACTAATGAAATATTACCGGCGAGATTCGTTTTAAAAGCGTTCAGGGAGGCGCAGACGTGATACTAAATTAATAAAATATTTAATAATATTTGAATTTGATGATTTTTATACATTCTAAATGAAACTATTTGAAACAGATAAAGACCCTAATTCTTAATTCTTATGTAATAAATGAAACCAATATTATAATATAAAGAATATATCGCCTTTATGCATATTTTTAAATAAAACTATTTTTTTTTATGTTCAAGCTGAATCCCTGACGGTGTAGTTAGAGACAACGGAGCGCGAAACGCTACGGTTTCTGCATACATATTTCGCATCGTGCACGGTCATTACCCTCTTCATACATGCCCTACGGGGGGGGGGGGGGTCCTCATGCTTTTTACGTGACCTTCCACTAGTATCTTTCATACTGTGTTTTGGAACCAATATAGGTCTCATGTGAAGCTATTAACACCTATATATTACATTAAACAAATCAACCACCCATATTTTGCATTATCCATCCGTCCATCAATCTACCTGACCACCGACTACTAGAGTAGTGTTCAAAGATATATTTTCGAATAGCAAAATATATTTTCGAATACCAAAATATAAAAGATTTATCCACCAAAAATAGTTTTATTTAAAATATAATATTTTTTTTACTTTTTCACGTATGCATTGAGATACGCAGAGAAAATTTAGTGTTAATAGTTATATCACTCCAAGATTTTCGTTTTACCGCTTCAAACATCGAGTAATGTATTAATCTGTCTCTCTTAATACTATATAGAGAGAGAGAGATTATTAATCTAACATTTTTTTTTCATTTCAATTTTTTTAATAACTCTTTAAGAATGAAAATAATATAACTAGATTTAGTCAAAGATAAAATCTCAAAAGTCGCGCGTGTACACACCCCGCCTACTTTTATTTGCCCCGTATTATTTGCATTCATTGCATGGTATTCAATTATTTGTCCCATTCACTGCACATTTTGTGCAATGAAGATAAATTCGGTAGTCGTTCCGCCGTTTAATTACCGACTACCGAGCCTGCTAATCGGATTGGTTTATTAAATTTTCCAATGCTTATACTTATTAGGTGCGTCGAAAACTAGTTCCAAATCAGAATTTGAAACAATTTATATGGTACTGATATGATAGAATTAGTTGGTCAAAGGTTTAAAGTTTATTAAGAAATAGTCATATTTAGATCAGTTATTTATTTATAGTGTTTGGAAAGTAAAAAGGACTAGCTTTTTTTAACAAAAAATTTAGCCAATGTCACATTGTATGGCGAAGACACGAAGAAGATTGTACGATAAAAATGAGTAGGATAAACAGGAGAAGGATATATATATAGGATGAGAATAGAATAGAAGGATATATGCTTTATCATTATAAAGAAATTCATTAGCAGCAAAGTGACCTTTACCAAGAAATACACATATACATAAATACATACACACATAAATATTTAAAATAGATAACATATTGAGGCCGATCGTGGCGCAGTGGGACAGCGTCTGACTGTAACGTGATCGGTTGTGGATACGATCCCCACTCGGGTGAGTGATTATATTTAAATTATTGTCACTTCCTCGCTCTGGTAACACAAAGTGCGCCGTTGAGTTCCACCACTCGACTCGGTGAGTCATATTTCACAAAGGTGTTAGCTTATAATTTAATATTGTTAAATTTAATATAAAAGCTATGTTAGCAATTTCGTCCGATTATTAACACCATGGATCATTACTTTATATTTTTTAAAAAAGTAGCCTAATTTATTGCTTATTATATTAGCTACCTGTCAAGTTAAAATTGTTCCATCCCTTTCAAATAATACAATCCTGGAACAAACAGGCGAACAGAAAAAACATAAAAAATGTTTTTATCTTGTTAATATATGCACCATATATATGTCGAAGACTGTCATGAGGATAATGGTGACATGCAGCCCAGCGTGATCCAGAGTGATGGCCACACCGCCGCGAGTATGGCAACACTCAACACAAGTTCACATTTCTTTGAAGACTGGTCGTAGTAAAAAAGACTTACATTCTCTTACACTTGGAAACAGAACTGTCATATGTTTGACTTTTGATACGTCACGATAAGTCAATGCCATCCTTCGGGTTATTTTGTGATCCATTATTTCAAGGTTTAAAACTACTTAAGATAATAAGAGAAACATTATTGTGCCATCTGTTCTATTACTCGATTACCCAACATCACGCAACCAATAGATTCCCACCTAAAGTACCATACTAATTATGTATCTTTGATATATATATTTAGTAAAAAAATTATTTATTTTAATATTGCAAAAAGATACAGTAATACTATTTATTTGTATTGATTTACATAAAAAAATACCAAGAGGGTTAAACACAATCATCAGCAAACAGGGAACTTTAAGGTGATATATTTTTTAGGATTAATTTTCTACAACACATTTTTTCAATTTCTTTGTTTATGTGATTCAACGGAATTGGCTAAAAGATAATAAGTTAATAATTCCTTTTTTTTAACAATGTATAAGTAAAAATAACTAAAATCTTTCATAACTTTAGCAGTTACAAGGGAACAAAGAAACGGACATATATATATATATATATATATATATATATATATATATATATATATATATATATATATATATATATAAATATATATATATATATATATATATATACATATACACGACATACACGATAAAAACATGACCCTCCTTTTGGCAGCCGGGTAAAAATGGTATTCGATTTTGTCCTACCTATGTAAAGAATTCATTATTTAAACTTAAATCATAGAACAAAGCAATTGTAATTCCTTTATAATTAAATCGATTATACAATAGTAATAACGCCATATATCAATAATCTAATCTAATTATTACGCTAATTAGTAATATATATATATATATATTTGATTATATGCTTCTTACATAGTAGCGTAGTATGTTACATTTGTATATGTGTATATAATAAGTATCCTTTAAATTTTATTTCATTAAAATAATATCTCATCTTCCGTTGTAATACAAATGAATGGCGGAACTGAACGCCGTGCGAGTAAACGAAAGTTAAGTTATATATACGAATTGAACCCAAAACTATCCTTTTTCCAATCACAATTCGTAACATTGTGCCACTAAAATGTCCTCAAAAATAAAAATAAGAATAGTTAAGTGAATTGTGTCTTTAAATGTATCTTAAAAAAAATAAGGAAGATCAATTATCCTTTTGCCGCACGAAAAAGCATGACTCACAGTCATGCGTTACGTCACAAACGTTAATTTTACATATCATTAATTAATTAATTTATTTATTAATGATGGATATAATAATATTAATAATTAATATTCTGCGAAGTACGGAGTGTCTTGACACTAGATACTTTCTGTCTACTCTGCTATGCGGGATGTAAGCGTGAAGATAAAAATAAATATATTAATGACAGAACAACGCAAATTGGAGGATCTTAAATATCATACAAACATATATATGTTGGTAATATTTTTTTTAATGGCTTATCGTTAAGAAAAAAAAATTAAATGAATTGAGGAGTGTAAATAGATATTAATTTATAGAGAAAATTGTAATTTGCAATTAACTCCTTCTTCCTCTTTTATTATACAAAATAATGATAAATTCTTCTTTACAGAAATTCAGTATTTTTTTTACTTCACGCATCTTTAATTTATAACCAAGTAGGCAGAGAGAAGTTAGTGGTAAACACTCTCGACTCCGGAGTCCATCGCTATAATTTGACCACTGTCCTACTGCGTTATAACCTGTTAACTTTTCTTATATCTATAAACCTATAATAAGGTTTCTGCGGTATCTAGTAATGCAGGTAGCCGCAAACTAAATCTAGCGAACTCTAGCAAAATATAACTCATATAAGCCATTTTAAACCGCACAGATTACAGTAGTTCTGCTCACCTGATTACACTAAAATATGCATGCTTAGAAAAACTTTTGAATATTATATATCTCTAACATTATAAGGATATATTTTATAAATGCTCTCATGGCGCAGTGGGGCTGAACATGATGTTAAACACAATGGGTGCAGATTCGATTCTACCAAACAAATTACAAAATTATATTAGATATACATAGATATTGCAATCTAGTCACGTTCGGGAAAATGATTATATTTCATTAATTTTCAATTTCTAGCTGTGGTTAGGATTTATGCGGAGTTGGGTTTCGCCACACGATACGCAATATCTAAATTTAAGTGCAGGAAAATAGAGTGTCTTGAATTTAGATTTTTTTCTATAGATGTGAAGTTGCATGAAGACAAAACTATAGGTAATTAATTTTTTTTCATTTATCCACAGATAAATAATTGATTTATTTTTATGTTTCACAACAATAACTATCAAAACATAAAAAACAAAACTCTTTGATTTTCGCGATTTTTACTCATTTTAAACGAAACTATTTTAAACGAATTAACCGCGTATATTTTGGTATTCGAAAAATACAGGTAGCAGGTACCGTAAGGTATTGTAATACTCGAGCTCTCGCTCTAGCCTGATTTATCCCTTTAAAATAGTTTCATTTAAAATATCAAAACATACCGTGATAATAACCGCAAAAACAACATCAAAAGGCCTATAAATATATACTATGTAATGGTATGACACTCGCTGCATCATACAGTGATCATACATAAAACAATATTATACAAGTGTATCCATTGACGCGTAAAATATATGTTGCTTTTGCAATATACATGTAATTTCGTACTAAAGTGTGTTTTAAACATATTTTTATTTTAATTGTACAGACAGTACAACGTTTGAACACGTAAACCTGATTGGTTATGGGTTCGATTCCACTTGGAAGGTCTTTTATATTTAAAAATTATATTGGTTTCCGTTCGCTTTCCATTCCACACGCAAGTCTCTATTTCTGTATACTAGATTGTATCTACGACTACCCTACAACTAGCGTTAAAGCGTGAAGCTGCTTCTTTAAAATTGCTGTAAAACATATTGCATAATTTTTTCACGTTATCTTTAAATTTGATAATTTTATGTCTCAGTACGCTAACATTTATTTATTAAAACAAGTCTCAGCATTTTCCTTTGCATATTAATACCATTGAAAATATAATCATAAGCTAAGAAAATCAATATATTATATTTTATTCCCGGATGGGATTTGAATCTACAATTACGGAGCTTAGACTGGTCGTGGCGCAGTGTGACAGCGTCTGACTGTAAACGCGGTTGGTTGTGGTTCGATCCCCACTCGGGGGAGTGATTATACTTAAAATTATTTTCACTTTCTCACTTTGGTAAGACAAAATTCGGTGGAAAGCGAAGTACGGAGTGTCTTGACACTAGGTACTTTCTGCTATGCGGGATACAAAGTGTGAAGCAAAAAAAAACATGGTATTTTTTCGTATGCCATTAAAACCAGTTATATATTAACGCCACATTGATATTTTTATAAAGTTATCAATATTTACGATACACTACTTACGCTAGAGAGCTTGGCTGCTTTTAATCTATCTAATATTCAGAATTTAAGTGATGTAACTCTAAAAATTACAGTTTCTTGTAAATCACCATAAGAACTTTAAAATAGACTTGTCATTGTTAGGATTTAAAAAATATATAAGTTAAATATATAATACATTTGGAAACTTATTCAGAAAGCACATCGGTACATTTGTTAAAAAAAATATTACAAAAAAATGTATTAATAAATACAACTAGTGTACTATTTTGTTACGATTAGCATCAAATATATATCACTTTAATGGCTAATACGAAACAACAATAATATTTTGCTAAATCGATTTTACAAATTGCAAAATCGATTTTCCAATTCGAGCCCAAACAAAACAACAAAACAGTATACTGGTAAATCTAATAACAAACAAAATATTTAGGGTACCTGAAACCGCACAATTCACAGTGGTTCCTGCCCACTTGATTAAGCCACCTCTGCAAGCAAGAGAGATGGACATTTGCCAACGACCCCTTACAGTTACATGGCGATATTAATCTGGAACGTTAAAAGGAAGATAATTTCCGATCTTGCGAGAAAAAAATTGCTTGTTCAGCTAAAATTAGATAGTAGAGAGTTTTAATAAAAAAGTCTAGTTTAGCAGAATGGATTGTTAGATGCTTTTTAAAAATGTCGTTTATATTCATTTTAGAGTGAAAGTGATGGTACAGTTAATATATTTTTAAATGAAATTATTTTAAACGAATTAATTACGTATTCTTTAGGTATTCAAAAATACATTTTTGGAAACCTGACGTTTTAAAAACTTTGCAGTAGTCTGTAGTCTGTAATTAAAATTTGTAAAAATCGCGAAAATCAAAGATCTTATTAATATATATTTTTTTAATTTCTTCACACTTTATGTCGCATAGCTGGGTATTCAAAGTATTCAAAGACAACCTAGTGTGAAACACTCCGTTCTCGATTTTCTGCCAGGAATCAAGACATTGCTTGTTGAAATCAACGCCGCGAATCATTCTCTAGAATGGTAATCGAAGCCACAACCAATCGCTTTCACTGCCACTGCGAGAGGATGAAGTAAGAAATTTCGGATATTCGTACGTAATGTATGTAATGGTTCCGGTGCATAATGTGAGAATATCAAATTTTTGTCAATTCAATTTTCATAGAACGCCTTTCTAAAAGGCTTATTATAAAAATAGAAGCTACTCAAAAATTAGACAAATTGAGGATTTTAGTTACGTTAAGCGAAATATCTTGACATTAGCTGTTCTTTGACTAGCCTAGTGTATCGAATAAACCGTTTTTTATAAATTAGGTGTGCATACGTAACCTAACAAAATTAATATTATATAAAAGTATGAGAAACAACAAGTGTCTTGTCTCTGACTACTCCTGCTACGGGGGAAAAAACGTCAAGGTAAAAACCTTTCAATTTAATTTGTTTTATATAAGAAAATATACATTTAGAAAATATTTAAATTAAAAATAAGGGTACAGTAAAGGTTGTTATAAAAAGATTTTACATTTGTCTAAAAATATACAAACAATATTTATTCTTGTAACAATAACATAATAGCTGTATTATAAAACCAATTTTGTAATCAACCCACGCGTATTAGAAAAACGTTTAGAGATTTAATATAAAATGTTGGAGTGCGGTTTATATGAATAATATTCTCCATCCATTTACTTTTGATCTAAAATAACTTTGTATTGGGTTGATTTTTTTATAAATCTTTATTTTCCAAATATATTAAGTGATTAGTAGCATAAAGAAGTTAATAGCATCATTTCAATATGCTTGTATGTATGTTTTTTCAGCTTCACGTTATTCCTTATAAAAAAGCAATGAGAATTTAGTGTCAAAACACTTAGCTCGATTGAAAATCAGAACATTGCGTTGAGTAGCGAAACGCTTAGTCTTTATATAGCGGGAAAAGAGAAATACGTCAAATATAATTG
Organism: Dryadula phaetusa; assembly: GCA_032432895.1. Taxonomy (NCBI): domain Eukaryota; kingdom Metazoa; phylum Arthropoda; class Insecta; order Lepidoptera; family Nymphalidae; genus Dryadula; species Dryadula phaetusa. The sequence continues at coordinate 6,051,320 of JAOYRS010000068.1, read as the reverse complement.
ATTAACAATAATAATAATATGAGTATACAATTACACTCTGTGTTACTGCGGCATGATTCCGCGCAATCTAAAACATTGCGTGTATAGTGGCGGAACTCAACGCCACGTTTTGTCTTACTAAAGCGAGGATATCGAAATAATAATTTAAATATGGATTTACATACACAAATTTATCATTATATTTTTAATACAATAAACACTGAATAATATTTAAACTGTAAAATGGCCGCTATAACATTATGTCAGATAAATAAGTACATTATATTGTTAAATATATTCAATATTTATATCAAATTCAAAAGATTTGAGAATAAAATATAGAACACAGAAGTATGTAACAGTATGCAAAATAAAAAAATTCGATCGTGGCGCAATGAGACAGCGTCTGACTGTAAACGCGATCGGTTGTGGGCTTGATTCCCGCTGTGGTGTATGAGTATATTTAAATAATTTTCATTTCCCCGTTTTGGTAAGACAGAGTGCGGCGTTCAGTTCTGCCACTCAACACGCAATGTCTCGAGCTCAGCGGAAAGCGGAGTACGGAGTGTCTTGCCCTGCTATGCGGGATAAAAGCGTGAAAGTAATTACATTTAATTATTTGTAATTGTACAACTTCAAATAACAAATGTTAAATCGTTGAAAAATGATTTCCACTAAAGTTGGTGAAGCAAACATGTCGATAATAATTCGGTAATGTCCAAAGCAATTTCAAACTCATTCGGCGGGTCCTAATGAAGCTTCCGTACCCTAGCGGCCCTGATAATTGCGTTACGTCTGTGCTTTGCTAATATATTTCGAACGGTCTTAGTTTTAAAACGTATATTTTATTTAAAGGTCAAATACTTGTGAAGGGCTAATGGGAATATTTTAAGCGTTACGTCGATAATTTTAATCGTTCTGCGATATTATGCATTGGCAGATTTTGTACTGAATAATAAATTTCGAAGAATTTATGGTTAAATAATGATTTGTTTAAATTTTAACAAGTTTCACATTTACCCCGAATTGCAGGGTTGTCAGACAATATGTCCATATAGTATCAAAACACTACGTGGACTGTTTTCAGAGTAAAATCGCTAAAACATAGTGTCGCTTTGTGTTACCAGAAAAGAAAGAAAATATTAAAAAAAGATTGGGTATTGAATCCACAATCAATTTCGTTTACAGACAGATGCTGTTCCACTGCACCACGATGGCCTCATTATTTATTTACATTTTTGGTATTGTTTTTATTACAAATTATTTTTCTTGTTTAGTCCAAGTAAAGCTCCTATATACTTTCTTTTAAGTTTGTATGAATTATGTACATTTATTTTTGTATGGCGCTACGATTAATGCATTAATTGATACAAATATGATTAAATGTATAATTTAATATATTCTAGAGGATTTCATTTAGTATGTATGTGTGAGTGTGTGTATGTGTATAGATACCTTTCTTTCCCTCTCGTCATACAAATTCGGCAAACATTGGAGCCAATACTTGATAAGGAATCTCTCTGTGTAACTCCCAAATCGGATTTTTCTGATATACTTTCCGAATTTTTCTTCTTATTTATTTCCTTTATTTCATTTTTAGGTTGCTTTAGGTCAATATTCGTATTGATTGTTTCACTTGTTGTTAATGGGTTTGCTATAACACTGACATTCGGTATATTCGGCGTCAGCTCATTGTTTATTGTATTAACAGTGGCGGAGCGAACGTTTACATTTGATGTTTCATTTATTATATTTGCGACGTTTTTATTCAATTTAAAACATGATGTCATAAAATTTTTAAGTTCCAAGAGACTTACAGATTCATCTTCTTTATTGTTATCCAAAATGGGTATTTTGAGTTCTGTCACATCTACGTTATTATCATTTGTATTTCTGAAGCTTAGAGATGTTAGCTTTAAAGCGTTTGCTACATCTTGACATGTGATAACTTGCCGTATATTGTGTTCCGATTTTGATACACCCGCCTTTATCTTATTAAAAGGAATGTGAGGGATTGCCCCAGGTAATATTAGTCCAGAAGGCCCAGCATCATCATGGTTATTTATAGTTAGTTTTTCTGCTACTTTTTTGTTTTCCTCAGTTTGTTCTTCCTTAGACGGTTCTTGCGTTTCCAATTTTTCTTTATTGTCCATTAAAATTAAAGTTACATTTATATTATTTTAAATAAAATCTAAAATAAATCTTGTACGAATGTTGTATTGACAGCTAGCATTAGAGATTTGACATCAAGTTTTTTGTCATATTTTGTATCATGTTTAGTAAAAAGTTTATATAAAAAATAAAGTTTACTATGAGGCACTTTCATTTATCTCAAAATCATTTATCTTATATAAATCCTTTTCAAAGAAAAAAAAATTAAGAATTTGGTATTTTTTTAATAATTGAAAATTTAGTAATAAAAAAATATGAGAAATATTCAATTATTTAACAACTCAGACTAGACCACTGCAAAGAGATGGGAGCTCATAAAAATTTAAGAGACCGTAAAGTACTGAATTGTTTTTTTACGATTCGTAATTACTTGTCATTACCAATCGTAAAAACAGTCGTTAATCCATGCACTGTAAAACGACGACAGATTAAAAATTACTAGATTAAAGATCAAATTAACGAGTTTTAACACGTAATCTTTTATTACGTTAATAAACGTACTGTACAGTGACTATTTATTATTTTTTATTCTTTTAGTAATTCTGCTGTTTTACATGACTTGGCTTTAAATATTTTGCTTTATGCATTAAAGCTTCTTTATAATTTGGCGGTAGAAAGAGGGATTTAACTTAATCTTCTGCTGGTGTTGGTGCGATATCAATAAATAGAATACTCGAATGATAGATAGACTGAGGTGGCATTTGTATGTTGGTTGATACAAAAATTAATTATATCAATCTGCCGTCATCTGTTTATTTGCCTCGTCCTTTGCTTACTGGCTGCGAGTAATAGTGGTAAATTCGGGAAGTATCAATATTGTAAATTTAAAATTTGAATACACATCCCTCTCATACGAGCAAACACACAACACGTTGCGCCGTTGTTGATTTTCGTAGATGATAAATAACATACATTTCGTAAATGCTAAATTAAATACAAAAATACAAATAAATTTTGTTATATAATAAAACTAAATGAATTTGCCAGCTTTACAGATAGATACTACTGCTTGATAGATATAGGTAAAAGGTGCCTTGCCAACCAAACAAGAGAAATTTTTGTATTTAAAATTACTCTCCTACTTTAACAACATATAAAAGAAATTACGGGATTATCATTTTTTTAGCTTAACTTTGTCTTATCAGAATGAGGAAATGAGAATAATTAAATATAATCATTTTGTCGAAGAGGAATCGTACCCACCATCGATCGTGTATTCTAGCTAGTTAGACTATATCTAATTAGACTGAAAGACTGGACTAAAAATTAAATTTAAAATCTCATTTCTCTTTTATTATCATAATCTTATATTCTTTATGTATTAGCTTCGGTCACTGCAGAAAAATAGAATAATTTGTCGATATATACCTTTCTTGAGAAATGTAGGAGAGCACTACAAGAGGAATTCCCTACAATACTATGGAACTAAATATCATTTCATGTTTACATTCGAAACTATTAAGCGTGTAAAATTAAACAAATTTACAGATAACAACTTGTTTAATGTAATTTCGGCCTACATTTTTTATATATATTCTACATTTTTTATATATATATTTTTTAGCTTCACGCTTTTTATCCCGTATAGCAGGGTAGACAGAAAGTACCTAGTTTCAAGATACTCCGTACTTCGCTTTCCACAGCATTCGAGACATTGCGTGTGGAGTGGTGGAACTTAACGTCGCACTTTCTTTTTACCAGAGCGAGGAAGTGAAAATAATTGATATATAATCACTGCCCCGAGTGGGGATCGAACCCACAACCGATCGCATTTACAGTCAGACGCTGTCCCATTCATGTCATGAAATATAACTATACATAGGTAAAAAGAAATTGATAATTTACAAAGCACAAAAAATATTCCAATGTTACCAGTTTGCTAATATCTTACATGCGACCATTATTACAGATTTCGTAAAGCACGGAAGCATTTTGCAAGTCCACACAATCCCACGCTACCCCTAGGAACAATATTCGCGTAATAACAATGATTTGTAGCTTTATTATTTTCTTCCAGTCTGCGTTTTACGAATATCCTTTTGCGAATATTCGAAATTTATACGGCTTTTAGCTTATATTAAAATTTCTAAATAATTAAGTTAATACATAACTTTTCCTTTTTAGCAATATTTTAGCAAAATATTTTAATTAGGTTGTCCGAACTCGCATCACGACCCGCGTGTAAAAGTGTGGGTCGAATTATGCAAGAAGTGTTCAGTAAATTGTTTTTTATTTTACGTTCAATATTACATATGAAATAACTAAGTAGAATACGAATACGAGCATGTAATGTAAAGAATTATATATATATATATATATATATATATATATATAATTCTTTACATTATATATATATATATATATATATATATATATATATATATATATATATATATATATATATATATATATATATATATACTTTGGAATATTGCCTAAAGTAGATATTGAATCCACAAACATTGTGAGTATAGATAGGCCTTTTTTTAGCTTCACGGGACAAAAATCCTACATAGCATGGTAGACAGAATGTATCTAATATTAAGACACTACTTCGTAATTTGTTAGTACTTTGCTTTCCACCGAATTTGAGATATTACGCGTTGAGTTTTGGAATTCAACGCCGCACATTGTTTTACCAGAGCGAGGAAGTAAAAATAATTTATAAATATAATCACTTCCCCGAGTGGGGATCAATGCCCAGAAATAGATGGAGGGATGGATTCTTTAGCTATTGTATATATCATTACATAAACATTCTAGTACAAATGGGTTAAACGAAAATATTCCGTCCGTAATATTTGATCGGCGAATATTTTTGTTTGAAAATCGGACGTTTTCAACGTTTTTCAATGAAAACTCTTTATTTAATTTTTTTTTAGCTTCACGCTTTATTCCTGGCGGGGTAGTCAGAGAGTACGGAGCGCCAAACGTTACGGTCCCTGCTTACCTCTTTCGCCTCGTTCACAGTCATTATCCTCCTCATGCATATCCTTCGGGGGGTCCTTATACTTTTTACGTGACCTTCCTCCAGTATCTTCGGTACTGTGTTTTCAAAGGTCAGCTGAGGTCTCCCCCGACCTCTCGTACCACTCACCTTGGCTTCATAAATCTTTATTTTTTATACGTAATAAACTAAAACTATTTAAGCGTTGAGTTTTCCAAAAGGTGTTTTCGTATAGTAATATTCATTTAGAATAAATTAATACAATTAACCTAATTATATTAATACATAAAACCATCCAATGTAATGCCTCGACGAGTTTTTGACAACACCGGGGCGTGCTGTGGTGTGCCGCACAATAATTTGCAATTAACGTTGTACAGGGTGTTGTTTTGATCTTTCTCAGCACTTTTATCTTTTATGATAATACTAGTTATTTATTGTGACTATACCCTGGTATTTTTTGACCTGAACGTGTGAATCAGGAGGTACCACAGGTGGTTTCTTGAGTTCTTTAGTTATGACATGTGAATTAAATATTTCATTTATTTCATTTTACGTGTTTGAAAACACATGTGGTACTTTTTTTATAAAAGGAACTACTACCGGACTAGACCTTTTGGGCTGTTCCTAAAATACACTAAACAGGACCGGCTTCTAGAGAGGACTTCTCTATTCTTTCTAGAGCTTTCAATTCTTTTACAGTAAAAAAATCACAAAAATAAAGGACAGAATAGGATCAGAAAAAGTCAAGGGCGCCATAAGTTCGTGGTTTAATAAAGACCTTAAAAAATCGATAAACTAGGGAATATTTAAATCAATTTTTATTGTAATATCTAAGCTTTCACCTACTATAATAAGCTATTTATTATTTTAGAACTTGACGCCAATGGTTATTATTGTTTGGGAAGAAGTGTAACTTTCATTAAAATTATATAGGAGTACTTCTATAGTTTTAATTCTGTGTTCTGAGTCATATTTTTTCTATTTTAAGTGATAGATAAAGAAAATATATACTCGTAAAAATAAATAAAATTTGGGTGGGTATAGTTAGCTTGTAATATCCAGTTATTTAGTGGTTTTAGAAATCTAACATCATGCTCTTCCTAACCACACGTTATGTGATTATTTATCATCTGTCACGTTCACTCATCAAAATGGCCCCAACACGCGTATATAAATTATTTACATAGCAATATTCATTATAATATAAGATGAAGAATAACGTCGTTAGGTCGTCGTAATTAAGTTCCATGTTTGTAAGTAACTAATTTGTCTTTGAAGACATCGTGGCCTACATTGGCGTAATATACTGGCTGTATACTGAATTTTTCCCTAAATATTTTTTTTGTTTATGACGTATATTGTACGTGTAAAATTATAAAGGTAGAAATAATTTAACGTTAACACATTTTATTATTAGATATATATCTACAAAGGGAAAATAAATTGAATTTGGTAAATCAGACTAAGATATATATTTTACATATAAACAAATTTGAAACATAAATATTTTAAATACATATTTTTATATATAATAATACTCAATGAAAGAGGTTTATAAAAAATTCAATTTACATGTTCGAAGATAAAAGGAGCCTAGTTCTTCTATGTTTGAATTTTGTGTGCCAAATTTCAAGACGATCACATTCGTTCGAAATCAGGACAAAGCTAGCTTAAACGTGAGACCCGAATATTCCAATGTTAAAAAGTCTAAAATACTTTACTTTGCTATTTTTCATTTATTTATTCCCGTATTCTGTATTCCGTATTCATTATAAGTGTTATTTACCTTTAGTTATATTCATCCTTAATTCTCATAGATTCCAGTTTAACAAATTTTGATTAGAATATCTACATTATAATAACAGTAATTCTCTCTAATTAGTACAGTAATTCTTAAATAAAAGTATAAAAATTTAATTGTACATTTAAATTTAAAAATTATTTAACATTAAAAAGGTCATATCAGCATATATTCCACACTTGGTTCTCAGCATGATAAGATATAGAAGCAATTATGCGTTGGACACTTGCCAAACTAACAAGCTAGCATTTTGTACTAATACTACCCTTGATTGTCTTAGTAATTGGCTATGGGGAGTTTAGTATTGTTATTGCATGAAAATTGGGTGAAGTAAGCATTTGTTAATATGCAAATTTGTTTTCGAGTTTGCTAGTGGCTTGCGTTGGTTTTGTTCAAAATAATTGACTAGCCTTTTGGACTCGTTGTTACAAGAGTTATTATAAGAGTTAAAATGTTATTTGATTGTTTTAAAATGTTTTCAGTTTTTTTTTCAATTGTTTATTTAAAAGTGTTATTCACCAGCTTTGAGTCTGATTTCTATGTTGTAGTGTCTTTCAAATTATATATGACAGCCTAACCTTAACTGTAATGGTCTAACCTGGGTGAAACTATCAAAAATGACTTTATAAATAACGTTATAGTAACTCTATAAATAAAATTTAAATAAAGAAGTATTTTTTTTAATATTTAATACAAATGAATAAAATTGTAGTATATTTTTGTAATATTAAAATAATTGCTTTTTAATAAATTCTCATGTAGGTGTACACCGTTCATATACCAAAATAACATAAAAGAAATTTTTTTTACAATTTCACTAAGTTTGTGTTTGTTCAAGATATTCTCTGGATCAGATTGGCCAATTTAAACTAGACTTTCACTGGCAGGTAGCTAATGTAATAAGTTGTAACATAGGCTACCTTAATTCAGAATTATGAAACGAAGATCTAGAGATGTTTTATGCAGAGGTAGGGGCGAGCACAGCTAGTAGATAATACGGATACAATAGTAAAATATCTTCAATATTTCCTTTTTTTTGACTTCACGCTTTTATACGGTATAGCAAGGTAGACGGGAAGTATCTGGTGTTCCGCCAAATGCGAGACATGGCATGTTGAGAGGCGGTAATGAACGCCGTGCATTGTCTTACCAGAGCTGAAAATAATTGAACCTATAACTGGTCTTGTTAACAACCTGAACCTATAACTGGTCTTGTTAACAGTTAGACGCTGTTCCACTGCACCACGGCCGGCTTCTTTACCCATTATTAGATCTCATCCCATTGTTTTCTAGTATAAAAATGAATAAAACAACATATGCTGCTATAGGTTTTAGAAAAAATAAAAATATAAATTTAATCGGTCCTATAATACCACAAGTCATCAAGATAACGTATAAAAATCATCAATTCTTGTATATTTACGTAGCATTTTCATGAAATATCAGCTTTAAGATCGCGAATGGGCTTACATAAATATTTATTAGGGTCTTTTAGTGCAGTAGTCGACATACAGTCATCGATTATAGAGGTTACATACATTTTGATAATATCGGATAGTGCTTTGCAATTGTATTAAAATAATTTCTAATAATTTTAGAGGTCTTGCAAAATGCTATTTATACTAAAAGAGATATGAGAATTCTTAAAGGAAAGTAGTTAAAATATTCGATTTATTTATATAATTGTCTCACAGCTTTTCTTTATTTTCTTCTTATTAGTGTTTTTAAATTTATCGTGTCTGTAACTCTAATACTATAAAAGGTAGCGTTCATACTTTCATTAAACAGACAAGCTTCAAGATAAGGCAACATCTTTGATAATTACTTTTTTTATAGTGTTATTCTACACTTAGGGTTAGAAAATATTATTGAAAAAACGATTTCTGAACGATTTATTTTTTGATGCTAACAACATAAATAAGTTGTGACAAACGTATATGAATTTCGACTCGGCTGGTAGTACGACGCATGGCTTAGAGTTTAGAGCGCTTCGACGGAATCCAAGAGGCGTGGGTTCGAATCCCGCTATGTTCAAATATTTTTATACGTTGTTTCAAAAAAGATTTTCGTTTTTCGCAATTTTTACACATTTTAAGTAACTAATTTGGTATTCGAAAACACATTATGAAAACGTCACATTTCAAACACTTTACAGTAGTCCGTGGTCGCAAGTAGACTACCTGTGACCACGGACTACTGTAAAGTACCAAAACATACGCGATTAATCCATTTAAAATAGTTAATTTAAAATGTGTAAAAATCGCGAAAGTCGAAGATCTTTTTTGAATGGATGAATCATTTAAAATACCTTTTTAAATATTTTGAAAAGATGTATAAAATTTGAACGCAACGAGATTCACACCTGAGTCTCTTGGAAACCGAACATTCTAATCGCTAAGCCTTATACGTTTGTTACAATTTGATTATTTTGTTAGCATATCTGTAGAGAGATTTTTACAAATTTCTGCTACCCAAAGAAATAATCGTTTGGCAAGGGAGAATGCTATTTATTTTAATATTTTTAATATTATTATTCTAAACTCAGGATATTTTTATATGATTTTTCAAAAATATTTTCTAATCTTAAGTGTGGAATAACACTTCAAAAATAGTAAAATAATAAACATACTTTATAGTTTTTTTTGTATTATCAAAACAATGGCCACACTACACAGCGGTCTTATTCACGGGGGTAGCATAAAACGAAATCGTCTGAATTGCCTCCGTCTAACGCCTGTAGTTTTCTGATCACATACTGCTAACCAATCTTGCTTTTCTTAAATTGATCTGCGATCTTACTATATGATAGTGACCGAAGGATTTTGAGTTAGTCGATTTTTGTGATAGTGGTTTTCTTTCTACGTGTAAGGTACAATTTGTATGGTGGAGGTTACAAAAGCTAAGCTGTTGTAACCTCAAACTCACCCAGGTTGAGGTTACTAAAGCTTTGACACCCAACTTTGACACCCAACAAAAACATGATAGAGTTGGGTTACCAGTAGATTGTAGTAATGATTTCATTTGTTTTGTTGTAGTGTAAGAAAACAAAATATGGGCAACAGAAAAATGGCAAAGTCTAAAGTATATAGTGGTCGAAAACAATTTAGCTGAAATCCTTCGAAACATTTTCTTTTCAACTTAATGGTTTTTAATTACTATTATTTTGCTACTACAACCGATAATTTTTATTATAGTATACGAGTGTATACTGATCGATTTCAGTAAACAAACGAAATCAGAATTTCTACAATTTACTCCTAACCGAATTCAATCACATTAACAAAAAATATATTATTTTTGAGTTAGGTGTCAAGTTCACACAGCCGTATAGGCAGTATAGGCAGTCGTATAGTCAGATATGACGTATAACAGAAATAACAAAGACCCTCTCCTAGTGAGGACTATTCCACTGCTAGGGTCTTTTGGTTCTTTTTCTTTCTTTTCGTTACAGTAAAAAACAATACAATAATTTCAGAGGGAATAGGATTTGAAAAGTTGATCGGCACATGTCCAAGGTTTAAAAAATATTCTAATAATAAAAATTACTTACAATTTACAATTTGGCTTTGTGTTTTATGGGACATATGATAGTGGGAGGAGTTTAGGACAGTGAATAGATTAGATATATCTGTACGTAAACTTAATTTTTTGAATTTTGCATAAAAGTTTGCTTTCACGGTCCAAGGTACTCTCCATATCTAATCAATATTTATTACATACTTTTGTTGGTTTGTTTATTTCAGGTGTGATTTGAAAGAGAGAACCGACCAATCATATAACTCGTTATCATCACAATTGGTTGAAAGCCTACTGTACATTAGAACACATGCACTGTATTGTTACGCTAGTATTAAAGTTTATTTATAAGAAATTCTATAAATACGAAAATTTGTTCAATATATTATTTTGATATATCATGTACTAATGAACGAGGAATGATCTGATTGAAAACGCAATTGGTCGTGTGTTCGTTTCCCACTCGTTTGAATATTTTGATTTAAATTATTGAAGCAAACGTTAAACTCCGCCGACCAACATAAATATCCCCAAACCACGTGGATGTTAAAGGATGGAGTGTCTTGACACTAGATTCGTTCTTACAAAGGATGAAAATCATGAAAATTGATATGTGAACAGTATTTTGCTTTGTATCATTAACTACTAATGATATATTAGTACGGTTCCGACCACGATCTATTACTAGGTTTGTAATCGATGTTCGAAACAATGTTCATGATTTGCTTTTAGTGTTATAATTAGCCACAATTATTAATTGATGATCATGTGTTAAGAGGCATGACATGTATATATATATATATATATATATATATATATATATATATATATATATATTTATATATATATATATATATATATATATATGTCATGCCTAGAAATATTAAAAACGGTCAATAATATGTTATTGAAGAAGAATACTTATATGTTGCGAATTTTATTTTGGAAAATAAAAATAGGGAAGGCTAATAAATGGAAAATTATGTTGATTATTCATATACATAAAGTCTGTAGTAAGGATCACTTAAGTTTTAGAATTGCTACGGATTAAAATTAAGAAAAAAAGTTTTACGATTTTTCAATAGTCAGAGAGAACCTGTCATGACATTTTATTCTCCTCTATTCACCCGAAAACGACAAAAGACATGTTTTGAATCCAAATTATATATATATATATATATATATATATATATATATATATATATATATATATTTATTAAATTTACTTTTTTTATTTTTATCTCGCCAAATAAAATTCGTAACATTCGAGTATTCTTCTTCAATTATATATTATTGGATGTTCTTAATATTTCTTATAATACATTATTGTTACCTTATTAGTAGAAAACATTGTATTAAATTCGTCAATTAAATTCGTCATAAATGTTACTAAAATTTAACTAGAATTTACTATAAAAACACATTATAATGTACGTAATATATTGTATAATGTATAATGTACAATATATATACGTACATTCACTATAATATGATATGCCATCTAATATTATACAGACATTCAGCTGTTCTGCTCATTTTAAAACTAAGTGATGTATGAACGTAATAGTCGCGTAACAGCTATTATATTGTGAAGTTGTTATTTAACACGGTCATTTCATGCGCATTACAAATAACCTCTTTTACGGTAATAGCTTTTGTGAATGTGTACGTTTATGGCATTTTTGTGTACTTTATAGTGTAGTAGTTGGGTTGTGTAGATAGTGTTGGTTGTAGTATTTGGGTTGTGTATTTCATATGTTATAATAACTCAAAAGCCAAAATTCTTTAACTTGTTTTCAATAGCTCTGGTAAGACAAATTGCGGCGTTGAGTTCTGTCTTGAGGCTAAGTTCTCGCTGACTGCCCTGTTTCGCTGAATAAAATGTGAAGTTTTTCATTTTGTAAACAAACAATTAGGGTTTTAGTTTAAAATTTCAATTATGTGATACATTATCAAGTCTATGACTTTCAGTTACAACTAAATAAACCTTAAAACCTGCGCGCTGAAATTGTAAGCAGGAGTAATGGTGGAGAGCATTTTAAGAAATCCGTTGGAAACCCGCAGCGTTCTACATTTTAAACATCTTTAAACTGTTTCCTAATCCTAAGTGTAGAATAACAATTTAATAATAGCAAAGTGAAAGAGTTATTATTTCTATGTATCTCTCACAAACAGTGACCGCAACGTCTCAAAACTTGATTTTCTCAGCCTACTGTACTAAGTATGTTAGGCGTTTGGAAATAAACTAATTACAATATTTAGAGGCCATACTAGAGCGTAGTGGGACAGCGTCTGAATTTAAAGATGATAGATTATGGGTTCAATTCCCACTAGTTAGAACATAATTAAAAACATATTTCCGTTTCTCCTCCTCTACTCTGGTAAGTTGAAGTACGGCTTTGAGTTAGCGCGGATAGCTTTCAACGGAGTGTCTTGACACTGGGTTGTCTCCGACTACCTTATGATGCGGGATAAAAGCGTATAGCTATAAAAAATAGTGAGAATAATTTCTTTTGAACGTAACATTGTATTGTGAATATTTTTTCATCATATCTAAATAATTATGGACATTACCAAGATTGTATGTATTTTATTAAACTGTAATGTGTTCAATATATTATTAAATTATAACATGCGATATGAAAAAATGTAATAAAAGCTTTACGAGTACGACTTTAGGGATACGATATATGTATATATATATATATATATATATATATATATATATATATATATATATATATATATATATATATATATATATATAGTGGCAAACACTCCGCTTGCCACCGAATTCGAAACATTGCGTGTTGAGTGTTTGAACTCAACGCCGCATTTTGTTTTAACAGAGACGGAAGTGAAAATAATTTCAATATAATCATTCCCACGATTGGTCAAATCGAAGTGGATCGAGCCCACAACCGGTCAGGCTTACAATCAGACGCTGTTCCACTGCGCCACGACGTCAACGAGTGATATTGTTTTTTAAATTGTAATTTCGTACATATTAGGGGTATCGACACATTTCAGATACTTTAGGAAGGCGCAAGTTGCAATATGGTGTGTTTTAAAGAAATTTGAATATTTTTTAGTATCGTCATTTTCTTGTTTCACAAAATTTTGTGCCATTTCTTAAAGAGTCGTGGGAGAATACAATGCTGATATTATTAAATAACATAAAATAGACTACAATATAAATATTGTATATAAGTATAAAATAGAAAAATCATAGTAATAAATACTAAAGACTCCAATACGTAACCATTGCGTTTATTTAAATATTTTCAGTTTATATAAATAATTTAAAATATTTCCGTTATTAGTCATAAAGGATGCAAAAGTAATTTTAGGTTGGATCACCACTCAGAAAAGCTTACATTTCTCTGCTGTAGAAAGACAACACGGCGTTGAGTTCCGCCACTCAATACAGTGTGAACGGAGTGTCTACATTATGCTGTCTTAGACTCCCCTGCTAAGTATAGTAAGGGTAAAAAGGGTGTTAACCTAAAAAAAATATATATACAAAAAAATATGCCTGTAAGTTTTGAAGTAAAACGCAAATTAGATCATATAACGCCATCAAATCTTCTTTTCCCCAAATTAAATATCTGAAAGAGCAAAACAAGATATTTTTCACGCGATACGTATGAAAGAAAATGGTCTTACGGTTTAGTCATATTTAACGTCGACTTTTTATATAATGTCAGGTATTAGGTAATGTTATTTGAAATGTAGGTACTTTTTCTGTGTTTTACTTTTTATATGTAGCAGCTTATTTATTAGTTAATCTATTTCGGCTACTTTTTGAAATTGGTGTTTTTGTTTTATATATTATATTTTTTATTAATGCTTTACGCTATTTTCAGCGTTATGGGGTATGGGAAAACCTAATATTCTTTATAGTGGGTTGTCGAATGCTTCTAGATGGAAGACTTGCTCGTAGTTATCCATCCGCCACGAGTACCAGGGCACATGATACTAGAACGTCCCCTTGAGATGACGTGCACCAGTGCGTCCCCGCTAGTGTAAAAAGTGGAGACGAACGTGGCGTTGGGGACCGCCACCCAGCACGCCACGTCCAAGACGGCGGGAAGTGGAGGACGGAGCTATAAATAGCTACGTGGAATGTAAGAGGAGGGATGCAACAGAAGATGAATGAACTTTTAGATGTAATGAATGAAAGAGATCTGGGCTTCATCTGTGTGTCTGAAACCAAAAGAAAGAAAGGGTTTACAAGAAACTATACAGCTGCGAAATAGGTAATTAGATTGTTGAAATATGCTGGCAAAAGGAATATATAATATGCTTAGGAATTGTATAATTGAAGCTGCAGCTGAAGTGTGTGGCGTTGGAATAAGAGGCTTCAGTAAAAAGCGTGATAAATGGTGGTATGATGAAGTGAAAGATGCAGTAGAAAGAAAGAAGAAAGCATGGAAGATCTATAAAACATCATGCCTTTGTATAAAGGCAAAGGTTCACAGATATACTGTGCAAGCTATGGGGCTATAAATTTGATTAACTTGGACTTATGCAAAAATACTAGCGAGAAGAATGCAAGAGAGATCCGAATCCGAAGGTTTGGAAGGTGGGAGCCCCAAGGAGGACTTAGACCCAGAACAGGGTGCATGGATCAGGTCTTTTTTCACGTAAAAATTATGAGGACCCCCGAAGGGTGTGTATGCAGAGGTTTATGACCGTGGAAGAGGCGAAAGAGGTATGCAGAGACCGTAGCGTTAGGCGCTCCGTCCTCTCTGATTACCCCACAAGGACTAAGTCACGGCCAGTCGTGGTGCAGAGGGAAAGATTGTAACCGCGATCGTTTGTGGGTTTGATTTTCACTCGAATTATTTTCATTTTCTAACTCTGAAAAGACAAATAGCGGTGATGAATTCCGCCAATCAACACGCAATATCACAAATTTGGCGGAAAGCGGAGTACTGAGTGTCTTGAGATTAGGTATTTTCTGTCTATTCTGTGTGAATGCGGCATAAAAGCATGAATTAAAAAACAAGTGTTTTTTTTTATTCATTTATAACATTTATAATTGTAAAATATCCTATTTTTATCTTTAAATAATCCGAATATGTGAATTGAATAGTATGCAGTGTTGACCACAAACTCTCGGCGAAGTGCCAAGTATGAGATAAGCTGGATAAAACTTTACCTACTCCTATCTCCATACTTACATACGAGTAGTTGTTTACTCGGTCGTATAACTGAATTGGACGTGAGAAACTAGACCATCCAAATTTGGTAGACTGATGGTACTGTACGAAAATTATTTTTAAAGATTTTCTTTAAATTTTAATTTTATTTAATTTTTAATTGTAACTAAATGCTCAGGAATTGACATTATTAATATTTTTGTGGATTATAAATTTGTATTTACTTATTAACTCTTTTATCCCACAAAAAGGGCAGACTGTACCTAGTGTCAAGCCGCTACGAACTCCGCTTTCCGCCGAATTCGAGTGGCAGAACTCCTTGCCACACTATGTCTTTGTAGAGCGAAGAAATGTAAATAATTTAAATATCATTCCCCGAGTAGGAATTTTTCTACCATTTATCGAATTTACAGTCAGACCTTGTCCCACTGTGTTCTCTTTATAACTGTATGTTCACCGAAATGGGAATAATGGAGAGAGAGACTACTACAGCTACAGACTAAGACGTGTGTCAAGTGTCAAGATAGTCCCGCTTTCCGTCAAATTTGGTACATTGCGTGATGAGTGGCGGAACTCAACGCCGCGCTTTGACTCTCCAGAGCGGAGGAATGACGATAATTTTAAATATAATCATTTCTATCGAGTGAAAATCGCTTTTACAGTCACTCGCTGCCCCAGTACGTCACAATCGGCCTCGCTCTCTTATTTTACATAAAAAAAAAAAATATGATATCAAAATCTAAACATATCTTATAACGCTTTAAACAGATTCCAACCGTACCGTATATTTTAAAATTATTTTAGATAAAACGAATTTTTAGCACAAAAGTCACGTTAGGGTGCCTACATGACAGGAATGCTATACGCTAACAGCAAGTCATTTGAGATGGCAACATTAATATTTATGTTCTTGATTTATGACCGAAACGTAATTCTACTTTACATGATAACAAACTTTTTGATATTAATAGCCTTATTCATTAGGGCTGTAAGTTCAAATGTTTGATGAGTTTTGTGGAAAGTTCACAGGTCAAGGATGGTTGTACTTTTTTTTAATTTTTCTGTTATTAATGTAACTTTGCTATCATCTTCCTTTTTTATTTCATTCCAAAGCAATTTTCACATTTTGTTTCGAATACATAAGAATTAGTCATATAGTTGCTAGATAGAAGAACTAACCCTGTGAATTGTAAGGAACCACCAGTAATATTATCATTTTTAAATACTTAATTATGTGTACTGTTTTAAAATTGTTCATGTTGATATTATGGAGCCTTTTCTTCTTATTTTAATACTAAAGTTCAAAGGGTTCTTTATGGAAAAAAGATAAAAATTTTAAGACACGCAAGGATAAAAGCTAGTTATCTTCTTCGTAATTCGATTTCTGCCGAATTCGAGACATTGCGTAATAAGCGGCGGAACTCAACGCCGCACTTTGTCTTACCAGAGCGAGGAAATGTACAAAATTTAAACATCCCCTGAGTGCAAAATAAAACCCACAACCGATCACGTTTACAGACAGACGTTGTGCGCCACGACCCGCAATACATTGCCGATTGTAGCTAATACCCTTCATGTCATACAAATCGATCCACATCAGATCATTTCGGTTCATCCGAAAATGAAATTGAGTGTAGAAATCAATTAGCGCATAAATTATGGTACAGCCAGAGATCGGAATTATTATTAATGGCCGCTTGGAATGAAAGGAGGATTTATGCCCTAACTAATCTACATAATACTCCATTTTAGATTATATTAATCAAGCCCAGGATATTTTAGGTTGTAAATATTTCTAGATGTTTTTGTGTAAGTTTCATTGTTTATTCCGGTTTTTTGTAAAAACTAAATGTATTGTTCTCTTTGTGAGGTGACGGGTTAAAATACAATTGCCCTCTGCTGCTTGAGTTGGAAATGGGTGTTTTTTTATATATATATATACCATCCTCGTAGTGGAAAACGCATCATTTGCAGCTACACGTTGTCCTACTGCACCAAAATTACCTCTCTAAACTGTAGATATATGAAAAAATATATTTCTAGGTGTTATCTTAATTTCTACATGGCTAGTTTTAGTTGAATAGACCACGGAAATAGGTCAATCGCTTATAATTATTATAATAACTGGATTGTATATGGATTTACAACATAGGTGAGTAGTGGCACAACGGGACAGCGTCTGACTGTAAACTCGGTCGATTGTGAGTTCGATTTCCATTCGGGGGACTTATTATATTTAAATTATTTTCATTTCCTCTTTGGTAAGACAAAGCGTGGTGTTGAGTTTCGCCACTTAACACGCATGTCTCGAATTCTCGGCGAAAAACAGAGTATGGAGCGTCTTGACACTAGGTTCCTCTCTATAATAAAGGATATTCTTTATTGTAAATTGGAATTTAGAATACAATGGAGTAAAGACCCATATTCTTAAGAATATTTTATTATATATATGTTTCTATTACAAATAGATATATTTTAGTACAGTATTAATACTAATCATATATAAATTATGATAACTTGCTTTCTTCAAGTTATCATAATTTATATATGACAGTTATTCGTTCAAGTTCACTTGGAAAAAAAACAAAAAAAGCTAATCACCACAAGACAGCTGATCGAGAAACTTAGCTCTCGACACAAACTGCGAACGTATTAACATAAAAATATAAATCCTTGTATTAACATAAAAATATGAATATTGCAAACAAATATTAATTAAACCAGTATCTTTTCCTTATGACAAATAAGTTTTCAAATCAATCTTTATTTGGCATCTAAACCCCTATTCGTATTATTTACGGAAGTTCAAGGTATTGTAAGCTCAGTGAATTTAAATGAAATGCTTAGGGAAAATGTTATGATGTAAAGCTTTTCTCCGGGTGTCTCATCAGCGTTATTTTTCAGATACAATACTTAAATAAAAGATACATTTAGATGTTCCACTGTTATGTATTAATACATTTTCATAAAGGAGCCTTTTGTGTTACAGGGGTCAGTGTGTGTTATAGGATTTCTTTCCGTTCGGAGGAATCAATATATTTAAATTATTTCTTCGATCTGGTTGATAAAAGCGTTTATTGAGCGTTATATTGAGTTCCGCTATTCAACGCTATAAAATGTCTCGTATTTGACACTAGGTTAAGCCTGGCTATTCTACTAGGCAGAAAATAGTACGAGGATGAAAAAAAGTTGTTGCAAACAGAAATAGTTTAAACAAACATTATCCTAACCGAGAATTGAAGCTACGACCTTCGCATTTACAATACTTTTCAGAATTGAGTCTTTGTTTTTTTAAAATTTACAAGTGATTTATGTAACTTGGCCCTGATATAACGATAAGTAATAAAATATTATATTAGTATCTTTTGGCTTCATTGATGGAGTAGTCAGAGACAATGGAGCGCCAAACGCTACGGTGCCTGCTTACCTCTTTCACCTCGACCACAGCCATTATCCTATTCATACATGCCCTTCGGGGGTTTTCAAGCTTTTTACGTGACCTTCCTCCATATCTACGATACTGTGCTCTCAATGGTCAATCGAGGTCAACCTCTAGAACAATTTACCTTTACTGTATATGTAAGTAATTAATGTAAGTTGTAACGCAATAAATATTCCATACCTGCATATCCCATATACTTTGATTTCCGTGTATATAATGTCATCTAAATGGATATATAACGTAAGTTAACGAAGCATTTCGGTCAGCAAACGGCCGAATCTCGTATAAGATTGATCGACAGTCCTATGATGAATGTGTAACGGATGCGCCCGTGATTAATTGTTGCCTAATTGATACCAACTAATTTCATATCTATTGCCTAAAATGTATTGTGTGAATTTAGTATGGAGTAGCCTTGTATTAAGAGTATGCTCTTTGAGTATACACAGTGTCAAGACACTTCGTTTTTCACTTTCAGCCTGAAAGTAAACAATGCGTGTTCCGTAAAATCTAACACGGTGGTTTATTTTGACAGAGCTGAGAAATAAAATTAGTTTCATTATAAGCCCTATGAAATATAACGGGTTTTTCTTCTTAAAAAATTGCAAAACTTAAACGTATTGTTAAATAAATACGATATATATTTTTAAGTTTGCATGATAAATGGTAGAATTTAACATCATTCACGTTTAATTATTTTTGTTTTAATAGTTTTGTTTTAATAGACCAGAAATGGAAATAGTGTTCGTATTCAAAATAGGAATTGAACCCACAACCGTTGTGACCCAACCAAACATAAATTATCCTTTTCCTATATCATGTTGGCGCCAGTAACAACCTATGTATATAAAAGTACAAAAGTAACAGAATAAGGAACAATTAGGATGTTATTTCAAACCAAATCTGAAACGACGTCTATTTCCTATGTGTCGAATCACGAACATTGTAACAGAAAGGCTATCATTATATTGATTTATTTTAACTTTTTTGTTCAGTTCGTTCAGTAACCGTGCCAGTCGGTATTTGGCGTTTTTTACAGAAAGTCAGTACAGAAAGTGTGTCAAACTATCGATTTTCCTCTTAAATGTAATATTATAAAAATTATTAGTGCAGTTTTACTTCAAAAGGTAAAAAAATTATTTAATTTTGAAAATAAATAAATAAATGTGTTACATGAAATTGTGTCCAACACTATTTTATATTACCAATTCGTTTGCTTACTTTGTTAATCTTGCAATTCACGCTTAAAATAGTAGGGTAGATTTATAATTAGGTTGAGTAACATAGAAGAAAAAACAGCTTCACGCTTTAGCTCGTATAGCAGGGTAGTAAGAGATAGCCTAGTGTCTAGACACTTGGTTGACGGCTTTGACAGCCGAAATCGAGACAAAGTACGCTGAGAGGTGAACACAACGCCGCGCTTATCTTACCTAGAAATAATAAATTTTAAATTAATCATTTTCCCGATTAGGAAGTGAACCTACAACCAATCGTGCTTATAGTCAAACGATATCCCACTGCGCTACGATGGCAACTAGTATAGTATAAAATTGTATCCAATATACAAGCTAACAAAATAGACATTTTTATTTATGAGTTTAGTCAAAGATATCTGTGATCGCACACACGGCACATATTCATATTTCAAAAGACAAAGCGTTAGTGTTTTGATTTTTTCTAGGTGATGAACTTTTCTATAACGTTATCTCAATGGACGTTCATTATAATGAGTATAACGAAGAACGAAATGACTTTTTATTTGTAATACGTTCTAAGACTGTTTGTTTCGCGTTACGTCACATCACAGGTCTGTTTTTACTTAGCCACTTTTAATTGCACAGTTATACTCTTTGATGTGAGAAGCTAGTGTCAAAATATATATATATATATATATATATATATATATATATATATATATATATATATATATATATATATATAATATTAATTTTTTTCTGGCATCATGGATAGAAGTGGCTGTGTATGTATTTTTTTTTAATTTTAATTCATATAGTTTCATATAATAAAATCAAACTAAATCTAAGAGTAAAATTTACACAGCCAAGCCAGCCAAGTAAGCTAGTAGACCAGGAGATTGGTCGAAACCTTCACTTGCTATTACCAATAATATCTTTTTCTGTATCCAAAATATACGATAAAAAATTGAACTTAACTAATTACCAACCTCCCTGCATAGCCTGCGATAAATAGTGTCTAGTGTCGAGATACTCCGCATTGCGTGTTGAGTGAATCTTAGCTCCGCTTTGTCATAGTGCGAGGGGATGTCCCTAAGTGGGGATCAAACTGACAAACATCACGGTTACGAGAATTTCTAATAACGCATTAGAATGTACTTTATCTAATGCTAGATTTTAAATTTATATCCAAGTTGATTTGAGTTGAGCGTTTAGCATTTTTAGCAGAGAGAATTGCAATTGATTTTCTAACAGAAATATATGAAATTGGTTCTTTCTCTAGCGGGATTCGATTTTATAGTTCACGCATCGCTTTGTCTTAATACGCGTAGACCAGAGAAATGAAAGCAAAGCATACAAAACAAGCGAATTAAAAGAGCAGGCATCAAATTATATTCACATTTTCTCGCATGTCAATGCACTCCGTTCTCCATTTGAAATTGAGCCATTGCATGTTAAGTAAGCCCAGTCACGCATTTTCTCTTACCGGAGCAGGAACATAAAAATTTTTAAAAAATTATCATTACCGCAAATGGAAATCGAACTTATAACAAAAGGCCTACATAAAGTCGTTAAAAATAATGTACAAAGATTTCCTAACATTTCAAACAGGTTTGCCTCAAATTAGAATCAAATTCATTACCATCGCCCAGCATTTCCCAACTGGGCTAACATTACAGTATCATCTAAGAATTTAATGGAATATTATAATGAACATATCACGTGATATTGCTTCCGACGCGCTCGGAATCTAGAATATTATAATCTATTGCTAATTGATACGGAACTGCAATTATACGTAGATATTATTATTAAAGCACTATGTTAGGCGTACGTAGATGTCGTTTGATATTATCGTTAACTAAGTTGCGATACATATAACGGTTTAGTAGGCTTCCAAAAGGTCGAAGCTCGTATAGGAGTGCCTTCATATGATTATATTACTAAATTCTGATGATGATACTTAGATATAGATCTATTTTAGAAATGTCACAATTTAAAAATTTAAAAGTATGTACTTGTTATGAACTAGTTTTGGTTTTTGTGCAAAATAAGACAGACAAGGTAAAATCTCTAAAATATAAGTGTTTCGCGTTTCTATAGAGAACATATAAATAGATATACTTGTTACCATTCATATATTATTCTACTAATTATATATTAAACATTTTAATTAAGAAAAAGTCTGGAAACATGAAATTCTCTACATATGATTTCGTGAACAGACATCATAATAAATTAAAAAAATATATCAAATCAAAAAGTAAACATTTGTCGTGGCGTATTGGAACAGCGTCTGACTGTAAATGCGATCGGTTTTGGGTTCGATTTCCACTCGGGGAGATGATTATATTTACATTTTCTCACTCTGATAAGACAAAGCACGGCGTTGAGTTCCGCCAGCCCGCGTTGGCTTAACACGCAATGTCTCGAAACGATGGTAAGCGAAGAACAGAGTATCTTAATACTGGATACTTCCTGTTTACCCTGCTGCTACGGAACAAAAACGTGAAACTAAAAAAAAAGTAAGCACATTATACATTTTTTCAACGTTTTGCTTTAAATAATACAAAAAGGTCATATATTTTCAAAGTCAATAGCTCCATATTGAATCTAGACACGTTTTCATACAATTCTATCACTAGAATGTAGGTCGTTTACGTCGCACCGGTGTCTGTCGAACTTGGCTTTATTTAATCAAACGTCACCTGTATTCGCTTTTCTTAGATAAGGGTAGCAGAAAATTAGCCGCGACTGACATTATATTTGTGTGAAAAAAACCGTAAAAAAATAAATATATTCTTGCTAGGAAATTTATGTTGGCTTCTTACTTTTTCATGTAGGAATTTTTCGCTAAAAATTTTTTTACTTGGCATTTATGTCTTTTACTGTAATATTTTCATTTCTATCTTAGTTTCTTTCTTCTTTTCGTAGGAAGAAATGACTCACTTTATTTAAAACTTGTTTAGTTTGTAAGGAACTCCATAGATTTTCCCTTAGAACTCCTTACTAAGAGATATACATACATATAGGCAGCGTCTGACCGTAAACACGATTTGTGCATGCTTCCCACTCAGTGGCATTATAATATTTAAATTATTTTCTACTTTGGTGAGACAAAACGTGAAAATAAGAGTTCCGCCAGTAAACACGTCGTTGTCATCGTTCTCAACTCAACGTCTCGCTCTAGTAAGACAAAGCGCGACGTTGAGTTTCGTCGTTCAAAAACAGAGTACGGAGTGTCTTGATACTATTTACTTTCCGTCTACCCTGCTTTGAGTGAGTAAAAGCGTAAAGCTAAAAATAATATATTATATATATAGTGTTACTTATAAATATCAATTTCTCAGTTATCTATTACATAAAATATTATCTATTACACAAATTAGTAAGAGCCGACTTGTCTCTTTCAGTTTTCCTTAAACAAGGCGTTTTTTCTATACAACTTTTTGTATTTCGAAGGTTCGGTAAAAGGGTGGGTTGTCAGAACTGATTTGCGTCGAAAATATAGGGTTATCTTTTTCTGACATTTTTGTTTGTTCCGACAAAAACTCGGCTTTATATGGCAAATATCTTTAAAAGGTAAAAATTTTACAATTTCCACCTCATGTTTTTTAATTATTTCACATATAATTTGTCATATGTTTTTAGTAATTTGGTTAGTGATATATATATGTATATATATATATATATATATACATACATACATATATATATATATATATATATATATATATATATATGTCATTTTATTACAGTTGGATACATGTATGTATGTATGTATGTATGATTATGATGTAACAACTGCCCTATTGAACTTTCAATTCCACACGAATGAATACTTAAAGGATTTTAAATGCCTTGATACTGGACCGAAAGAGGAGGACGGAGTTAAAGCGTTTGAAGCTGATAAAAACGACTTTAACTACTACTGACTGCAGCGGAAATCAACGTTGCGCTTTGTCTTGCCAGAGCGGAAATGAACATCTATACATATAATCGCTCGCTCCCGATCACTCTCTGTACATGGGAAATATATGAGTATAGCAGTTATTGGGGGCATTTATTATTTTAATAGAATCCAATACAATGATTTTAGATTTTTTATCTGTTTCATGGTGTGTCTGTGCGATTGTGCGTTAATATTTTCGTAAATTAGAAAGTTATATCAATTTGAAGTGTTTTGTTCGATAAAATTGTAACCAGAGTCAAGTTTACGCAAACGAAGCTGCACAGATTCTTTAGTTTTAAATATAATTAAAATAATTTGTAGTTAAACGCCGTCCCATGCATCACGGTGGTATCACAGTAGGGCAGCATATGACTGTAATCGCGATCGGTTATGTATAATTTATTCCCATTTTCTCGCTCTGTTACGACAAAGTGTATGTTAAGTTGCGCCTCTCAACACACAATGTCTCGAATTCAGCGGAAAGGCGAATACGGAGTGTCTTATCAGATAGATACTTCCTGTCTACCCCACTAAGCGGAATAAATAGTGACATTTAGATTATTATACGCTACTTAATATATTTGAATATTATTTTCGAATATTATTTTTCATTATGTCTTAAAAACTATATAAAGAAATGTATAAGGCATTTTAACTTTTACTCTACAATTGCATATTAATTCGATCACATTAAAGCAAGAGATATATTGGTTACTTCATAAATACCAGCTAACGAGGCACGGACCCGGCTAGACTGAACGTTGCAAAAATCGAAATACTACGTTATACGTACAATATATATAGATATACTTGTACTTGAAAACCAAATGAATTTTTAAAGCGATAAAATTCGAGTTCACCCACAGTTTTATCCGAACAAAAGAAGGATTAAAAATTTTCTCTAAAATTCAAAAAAACGTGTTCGTAATATTTCATCGGTTCACTTGAACACTGTGAATGGTATTATGAACGTTTTTCGGTACTTCATTATGCTTTTAAAATATACTATATTATAATATTGTTAATATATTGCGGCGTTGAGTTCGCCACGTAACGCAATGTCTCGATTTCGGGTAGAGAATAGTCAACGGAGTGTCTTGACACTGGTTGTCTCTGACTAGCCTGTTATGCGTAATAAAGCGTGACAATGTTAACATATGGCATTAAAAAATAAATAAAAAAATCGTAACATTTTCTAAATATTTACTTTTGTGATTAAGGTTCTCTAGTAATTGGCGGAAACTATTAGTTTAAACGATATTTCGATTATGTTTTGGATACAGAATATAAATATTTACTTGACGTTTTTAAATAAAAACTTTTGACACATTTGTGAGTTAAATGGGATGTCCGATTTAGTTATGTATACATTGGATGCAAATTCGGTTCCTTTGAGTCAATGTGTCAAAATACATTTTTTTTTTCGAATTCTGGTCACCTATTATGACTTATCAAGCAGTGTTTCGAAAAATGAAAATTTATTTAATTGTTTTATAGCAAATATATAAAAATATATTAAGTTATTCAAAATATTTTTAAAAAAAAATATAATAATTGAGGGTAGTTTTAACATAACTTTTATGTGTAAAGTAATTTATATGTACAATATGAAAGTATAGTTAAATTTAACAAACGTTAAAGTGACGCAGTGTGACAATATTTAATTATAAATGGGTTTTCGAATCCCACTTTGGGTGAGGTTTAAATTGACAATTTTATTATATCGCTCTATTAAGACAGAGCACGGCGTTTGGTTCCACATATCAATGCGTTATTGAATTAGAAATTATACAGTGTCTTAACATTGGGTTGACTGTAAACAAACGTGTAACCATAAAAAAGGCAGTCTTGGAGCGTCTGACAGTGTCAAAGGCAGTCGGTGGGACAGCGTCTGAATGTAAACGCGATCGGTTGTGGATTCGATCCCCACACGGGGGAATGATTATATTTAAATTATTTTCATTTCCTCTAGTAAGACAAAACGCGACGTTGAGTTCCACCACTCAATACGTATCGAACGTATTCGTCTCGTATTCGGCGAAAGCGGAGTACGGGAGGTTCTCGACACTAGGTACTTTCTATCTGCCGTACTATGGGAGATAAAAGCTAAAAAATTTAAGATTATATATAACATAGATTTTTATAGAAATAATAAATTAATATCTCTTAGGTATCATAAAATTCTTCACCAGAACCGCGTTCAAAAATGTAAACGTTGAAATTAGTGATGTGAAACGTTGAAAGGAATTTTTAAACCGCAAAGAGTACACGCATCTTTGAAGTTATGTGACATTCTAAAATTTAAAACACGCTCTTAGCTGTATTTAGCTCGGATTTCTCTTTTAAAAAGGAGACATTTTTGAGTTATACCTTTTTTTTAAATTTTATACCTTTTAATATTTAAATATAAAATATAAAATAAATAAGTTAAAAAGCTTATTTAAAACTATATTTTCATTTCATTTCTTGAGTGTTGTGTACAAAAATATACAATCCATCAATTTATTGAGATGGCCATTTTGAGTAAACAATAATTACATGTTGAGGTCGATTGAAATGCAGTGAAACGGCGTCTGATTATAAACGCGATCGGTTATGGGTTCAATTCTCATTCGGAGAGATTATATTTAATATATTTTTATTTCTTCGCTCTGGTTAGACAAAGCATGACGTTAAGTTCCGTTACTCAATACACTATGTATCAAATTCGGCGAAAAGCGGAGTACCGACTTATTATATATAGTATTATATGATTTATTTTATTATTTATATTTAAATTAATATATTATATATATAAATAAATGAGTGTAATATAAGAAGTTGCAGTTGTACATGTTATATATATAGGGCGGTCGAGCTCGTTGACGTCGGCAAAGTCCTGCGTCGTCGGGACGAGTCATCCTTCATGGAGATTTTGACTCAACATTTAATGAAATTTCAGGTTATACCGTCCTGAACGTCAGAACAGTTCCGTGGAATATATAGGGAGGCATCTTGCGACGGTCGAGTCAATCTCCTTATATACTAAGGTACTAACACATATGACCTGAAAAACTCGTATCGCATATAAAATAAATATGATATATGGCTTTATGGCGAATATTGGCACGGTCTTATACAAATGAAATTCTAATAAGAATATAAATATATGTATATGGGGCGATACATATAGTGGATGTATGTGATAGAGACATATCGCCTGACTTTCGATGTTCGGCGAGCTTATGGCTTGCTGATATTCGTTATCAGTGGCATAAACCAATGTTGCTGGGCGTCACTGAGGCTGATATAATTAGCCTAGGTGAACTGCTACAGAGATGTTGGTCGGTTATATCATGACTGATGCTGTCTCACGAGACGTCACATGCGCGATACTTGTACGGTATCGGACGATGATATAAATTGCCACACGTGACCGTCGGTGTTCGGTGAGCGTTATAGCTTACTGATAACTGATGTCGATGGCGCGACCCATTGTTGCTTAGCATTACTGAGTGCGTCAGGGATGTTTGTTTGATTTACATGATATAACTTGTGGTACGTGACTGTTGGGGTTCGTTGAGCTTTGTTTACTGATAAGTGATATGGGTGGCGCGACTTGTATCTTCACTAACATTGTCTTACGTTGCGCATGCGATATTTGCACCACGGCGGTGGGCATAGATATAATTTGTTTTTATCTAATTTTGCATCCCTGGTGTGGGCTTAATGGTTATGTGACGCTTTTATGTCTCATGCGTTTCGAATTATGTTTTAGCGGCGTCCTTGTGAGGAGTGCTGTATTATTATGTCACTGGTGTTCGACTGTTTGTCTAGCGCTTTGTTTGGTAATAGAACGCATAATGTGACATACGACTGTCAGTGCTCGGCAAATCTGATGTCGGTGGCAATTAATCTAATTTAATTGTTGGTATTGACAAACGGCTGTTTATCGGATGTGCGTCTGAACTGACAAGTAATATCGGTCTGTCAGGCCAATCGACGTATCATCAACATGTATTGGTCCCACAAACCAATCGACGGCTTACATTGGTCTCACAAACCAATCATCATTACTAATCTATTTTAAAAATAAACTATCGGAACAGATAATTTAATCAATAATCATTGTATCATGTATGTTAACTGTTCCATTGCGTTGCGTTTGCGTTGGTTCAATACCAAGGTTTTAAGAATCACGGTCGGTCGGAATCCACGGCTAGCGGCGGGGCGGGGCCACTTTGGCTATCTTTTCTCTTACTATGATTACCTACATTGGTTCATTATAAGTGAGAGAAAGATGAGACACACCTTGGGCTTTTCCTCGTACTTCAATGGAAAGTTTATGAGATCTTGGATTACATTCGAAAACAACAATAAATGAGTCCTAACCACTTGACTGGCAAGGCATGAATGAATAAATATAGTATTTATACATATTTATATTAAAGCAGAGAAACGTTACACGAGGTACTTTCTATCTACCCTACTGTGAGGAACAAAAAGGTGAAGCAGAAAAAATGGAACTATTTCAAAGGAATTAATTACGTACATTTCGGAAAAAAAACGTTTCACTTAAAGCTTGTAATAATATTTCGTTTATGCTCACGTATTATATAATTATTTGTACCAACCACATCAGTCAAATAGAACTCAACTACGCTACTATGGCTATATTATTTTACTAAAAATTAACATACATATATATTTAGTCGCCACTCAAAATGATAGCGCATGGTTGTAATCGCGGTTGGTGATGGATTCCAGGGTTTTCACTAGAAGAAATGATGGTAAAATAAAGTACGGCGTAGAAATCCGTCACTCAACACTTGATGTTTCAGTTTCAGGCGAAAAATGGTAATGGAGTCTTGACAAAATGTTGGTTGACTACTCTATTATGCAAAAAGGCGTGAAGCTGTAAACAATGTAAAGTGCTAACTGTAAAAAGTTCAAAAGCTGTAAAGTGTAAAATTTTTTTTAGTTTCACGCTTTTATCCCGCATTGCAAGGTAGACAGGAAGTACCTAGTGTCAAGACACTCCGTACTCGTTGTCATCCGAATTTGAGACACTGCGTGTTGAGTGGTGGCGTTTACAGCCGACCGGCTTCAAATTCACTAACTAATATTAAAGCTCACTTGAACATTGATATTAAAACCTTTTGTTTTTAATTGCTTTACATTTTATTGACTTGCATTGAACAGTTTTCAATATCATAATATTTTATAAAATAATGTTAGATCTGATACAAATTTATATTTATATAACCAAATTTAGGCCCTTATAATTAATTAAAAATAAAGCAAGATATTGTAGTAGATAGCTTAATTGATGTTTATAATAGTGTTTATTTTTAATTGAAACTTAGAGTAATATTATTGTAACTAAATTAGATTATTATTTGTTATTATTCTGAGTGAGAAAGATATTCTAAAAATTATAAGTGAAATGAAATTAAAATATATAATGTAGTAGGACTTGAATCCAGATCATTTAGATGTTAAAATAACCATTTGTTTATAAAATGTTAGTTTGTAAATTTTACACATACCAAGTATATAAAATATATGAAGTATTATAAAAAAATACAGAAAAGAAAATGGAGCCATATATCAATCACTACGTTATAAGAATAAATAAGAAATTAAGAAGAACACGTTTTTACTATAAATATTGCAAGAACTGAGTCAAAACGGATCAGATTTATTTTTAACATTGATTGACAGATAAAACCAATAATTTTTTTTTTTTAGCGCCAAGCTTTTATTCCACACAGCAGCAGGTTGGGTTAGGTAGACACATCATATCAAGACACTTTGTACTTTACTTTTGATATATTTCGAGATATTGCGGATCGAGTGGTGGAATTCAACGCCGCGCTTTGTCTTATCAGAGTGAAAATAATTAAATATAATCATTTCCCGAGTTGGAATCAAACCCACAACCGACCGAGTTTACAATCAGACTCAGTCACACTGCGCTACAACCGTCCTTAAAAGCGTTTAAGATTATTAAGAATATTATATTATAATAAAACGAGGTTGTATATTCTTGCTTTCAACTTAGTGACATTTATTATCTGTATTATTAGCTGTCATATATATTGTTATCTGTCATATTAAGAAACCATATATTTTACTATATCGAAATCATATATTATTTTACGTTTTTAGTATTCTAAATTCTGTTCATAGTTTAATTAGTTCTTGTTACGGCTAACGTTTCATCAGATAAAGGCATCATGATCAAAAGCCTGGAGTGAGGGATTACTAACGAGATCCCTAGGTCATATCTATGTAAATATGCTATGAAAGACTAAAGGTGTTTCGTCTGTAGTGTAAAGGTAAGACAATATGTATTGTAATAATTCCAGATTACTTTCAAACATTATTTTCAGGTGCCAGTATATTTTGCTTTCAATTTTATAAATTAAATCTTCTTCAGAAGCTCCATGTCCATTACATGCATTTCCCGCGCAACAGATAAGTATAGAAAGAGAAAGAACTACTGACCTCCGCCCGAAAATCTAAAAAGCAGTAAATTACAATTTTTTCTATAAATTGAAGACTGGCACGATTGAAAGTCAGAAAATAATTTCGAGAAAATTGAGTTTGAAGTTTAGCGTTAAAATGTTAAGTGTTAATCGACTTAAACTGTTTAATACTGTTATAAAAGGAAGAAATTATAATTATTGTTATATTTTCTTGCGAAAATCGGAAAAATTTTGGAAAATATTGTTTTTTTTTTGTAGAAATGCTCGCGACTTCGTCTGCATCGGATTTATTTTATAAATTTAAAACGTTAGCAGTTATTCCTTATTACATCTGCCTGTAGAAGAAGTCCCGTCAAAGTCAGGGTCAAAGAAATAGACAGACGGACAAAAATTGTAAATTTTTTATTGTTGTATGCGTGCCGAGTATCGGTTATTTGATATTACGAACAGATACTCCAATTTTATTTATTTTTTATAAAACGATAACAAAAATGGTAGTTCTAAGGTTTTTAATAATTTAAATGATATTAGCAAGCTGAATTATAAAATTTTACAATAAGCAATATAAAATAATAAAATTAATTAGGAATATATACAAAATTTCTGCAATGTCATACTCTATACATGATACCTTATAGCAAGGGTCAAGTCTACATCAATTTATCGATGTATTATTCACTTTCAAACGCCTTGGGCATTGCGAGAGGCGATATCTGTCGTTGAAGTATAAATACAAGTAGAAGTCTGTAGAACGGTTCGATATTTGTTAGGGCGCAACCTTAGTAATATGCGATGTTTAATTCAATAGCCAAGGTTTATTGGGTTGAGTATGAGATTTTTTTTTAACTTCAAAAATAGGAAAAGAAAATTTAGTGTTAACTTTGTCTTACTAAATATTGCCTTCACATTTTTATGTCGCATATCAAGATAGACAGGAAATACCTAGTGTCAAGACACTCCATACTCCGCTTTTCGTTAAATTAAAGATATTACGTGTTTAATCGCGAAACTAAACGCCACACTCTGTCTTACTAGAAGAAATGAAATTATTTGAATATAATCATTTCCCCAAGCGGGGATCGAACTCACGACCATTGTGTATACAACATACTAACACTTTTTCAATTTTCATTAACAACGCTAATAATATATAGAATATAGTATTAATCTTAGTTTCAAAATTTCACTATAATAAAGGTGAATTTATATCTATACAAAATAACTAACATTGGAGTGTCTGTTTGTAATATTAAAAAAAACACTTTTTAGTTTATACATACGTATAATACATACGAGGTAGGAGCTAATCTCTAGAACATCCGTTCTAAGCCGATTTTAACGTAACTTTTATTAGCAGATATTTGATTTACAAACTTTTTTTCGCCTTTTACTTCAGTTCCATCTAACTATTATTTTATACGAACTACAGAAATAGTGATCTACATCTTTTTGTTTTAGCTTCACGCTTTTATCCTGCTTAGCAAGGTAGACAGAAAAACCTAGTGTCAAGACACTACACACTTCACTTTCTACTGAATTCGAGACATTGCGTGTTGCGTGGTGGAACTCAACGCCGCACTTTGTCTTTTAGCAGTGCGAGGAAGTGAAAATAATTAAAATATAATCACTCCCCCGAGTGGGGATCGAACCCACAACCGTTCGCTTTTACAGTCAGACGCTGTCCCACTGCGCCACGGCCGGCCTCAAGTGAGTTAAGTTGATCAATTTTATTTAGATTTTTGCAAAATTATTTTTAGGTTAAAATTATTTAAGCTGTAATGTTAATGACGTAAATTATGTTATGGTCTTGATAAATTCTTTAAGATTTTTGACTATATGCACAATGAAAATTTTGATACTTTTAGATGTCTGTTCATTTTGACTAATTTCTAATATATTATATGGATCGTATATATTTACGTGATTATTTTGAGAATTATAAACTAAACATCCAGAGGTATACAATTCAACGCAGACGTACTCGTGGGCACAGCTAGGGTGTAATATAAATGTTACCTTGGCTTGGTTAGAAAAAAGGCGACGTTGGTTTCCGCCACTCAGCACGCAATGTTTGCAAATGTGGTGGAAAGTGGAAAATGGTGTGATGTATCAATTTATATTAAACTATGTTATTTTTTAGTATATATTTTGTAAACTCGGCTAATTGTCAGTGACAGTGATATATGTATTTGGAAAAATTTTTTTTTATCAAACTCAGGTAAATATTTCAACTTTAAGAGGCAACTTAGTTAGGTTTAGTGATTTATCACAAGCTTTTTTTCTGCAAAATTTAGTTCATATTAGATAAACGCCATTAGTTGAAAATGTGTCCAATGAATGAGGTCGGTCAGAGGTTGGTCGTGGCGTAGTGTGACAGCGTCTGACTGTAAACGCAATCGGTTGTGGATTCGATCTCCACTCGGGGGAGTGATATTAAATTTCTTTGATTCTTATTTTCACTTTCCCACTTTGGTAATGACAAAGAATGGTGGAAAGTGAAATACGGAGTGTCTTGACACTAAATACTTTCTGTCTACCCTGCTATGCATCCCGCAAGCAGGGTAAAAGCGTGAAGCTAAAAAAAACAAAAAAATCCAATGAAAATCAACAACAAATATTTTATATGAATGTATTTTCAGTCAAATATGGCGAGGAGTGCTGAAGCCGAAGTAGAAAAGATGAAGATGCTGGAGGCGAGAATAAAAGCGCCGTCCATATGGGGGCGTGTGGCTTGCGGTATACGTTTCGAAGACTTGCAGGACAGGCGATACGAAGACGCTGTACGGTTTTTGAAGAAACATTATTTAAATGAAGAAGTAAGTAATTTGATGATAAGTAGATGAATAATATATAATATTGGATATAATTATATGAAAACTAAATATTTAATCATAATATAACATATTTTTATATTTTAGTAATTTAAATATATGTGAATATAATCATTCCCGAGTGCGAATCTACACTACGATCGGCCCCAGTTTATATTGAAATTATTATGCTTTCCTCGCTCTGGTAAGACAAAACGCGGCGTTGAGTTCCACTACACGCTCACTCTACACGTAATGCCTTAAATTTGACGTAAAGCAGAATACGGAATGTTTTGGACACTAGGTGTTCTATCTACCTTACTATGCGGGATAAAAGCGTAAAGCTAAAAATAAATCAATTGTACCTATATATACTGTAAAATTTACAGTTTCTTTTTAAATATTTTCAAAAATGTATAATGTATAGTTTTGTCTACTGATTGAGTAGTTTTAGTATAAAAGCCTATTAAGCGTCCATTCAGATATTTACAAATGTTGAATTAACCTTAATTATATTCACTAGGATTTATTTCTTTACAATACAGGCATGTATTGTAATAAAATAAATATACTGTTATGTCTTTATTCATAAATATATAATTGTAAATGTTTAGATCAGTGATTATTGTAACTTAGCTAAAAGGAACGTTTACATTTGAAGTGTATTAAATCTCCGAATTCTCTTCTTATACACAATATCTCATGCATTCTTATGAAAACTTAAAACTGCTATTTAATTTTCAATCAATTATCCATCCATCCATCGTGAGAGACCATCGTGGCGGAGTATTACAGGGTCTGACTGTAAAAGCGTTTGGTTGTGAATTCAAATCACACCTGGGGTAATTGATTATATTTAAAATTTATTGTCATTTCTCCACTCTGGTTCTAAGACAAAGCGCGACGTTGAGTTCACCATTCAACACGTATTGTCTCAATTTTAGGCGGAAAGGAGTCCATGGAGTGTTTTGACACTAGATTGTCTCTAATAACCCTGCTATGCGGAATAAAGCGTGAAGCTGCTTTTATTTTATTAAAAAAAATAAAGGTTATTTACCCACAAATTAACCAATCTCTGAAAAGCTTTCAAATAATAAAAACCATTGCAATAATAAAATGTAATCTATAAACGCTTCGTCGGATACCCAATATTTAATTAAGACCAAAAAAAAAGATGGATTGTTCCCAACAAAATTTCAATTCATTTAATTGCGCCACTGTGTGGAGTGGAAGGAAAATTTGAAAAGGTTTAATGCTTTTTTATTTATTTTTTATTGAACTAGTTATGTTTTTATTTTATATGTTAAAGATATGTAATTAATAGTGTAATATATACATATGTATGTATGTTTGCTTGTAAAGCATAATGTCAAATATGAATATACCGTATTTAAGTAATAGTGAATGGATAATTTTGTCAGTTCTAACTTCTTAAACTAGAAATATGAATATATGTAACATTTGCTTTGAGATTTTAGTTATAATGATGTATCAAAGTAAACATATTTATATTTTACAGTCGTTATATGTTATATGCACTTCGCTTTGTGTGAATCAGGTCGGACGAAACGTATGCACTCTTCTTCTATACCCTGCTATATTCATTGTAATAGTAGAAGACGAGTTGTATCTCGTGACATCGCTTGCGTATATTGTAAAAACTTTTTATCTCGTTTTATTCCATTCCTATAGGAAAACTAGGAAATCTTTCCAAATGTTAGCTTGCTACGTTCAGTTATTTCGTCTGTTTGTTTGTTTTTCAGTCAATTGGTGTAATATAAAGAAATATATATATATATATATATATATATATATATATATATATATATATATATATATATATATATGCGTTGTACTAGTAAAGCAATTTTGATACAAAGGTGATGGTAGCGCAGTAACAGGAACAGCGTCTGACTGCAAACGCGACTGGCTGTGGGCTGATTCCCACTCGGGGGGAAGATTATATAGAAATTATTTTCATTTACTCGCTCTGGTTAAGTTAAAGAGGGGTGTTGAACTTCACCATTACAGCACGCTTTGTCCCGTATTCGGTGGAAAGCGGAGTACAGTGTGTCTTGCTACTAGGTACTCCCTGTCTACCTTGCTATGAGGCATAAAATTATGAAGTTAAAATAAAGTTATAATAATAATATGCGTTTGCTAAAATAAAAAAATATATGTATTTTCAGAATTCACTTAAATACTCGCGTTTAAACCACTTTCCGGTCTCCCGGGAAATCTTTAAATTTTTTTACAATTAACCCTTTCAATTATAAATGAACATAGCCTTTAATTTAAAATCTCTTCTGGTTGTCTAATTTGGGCATATCGTTCTATGAAAAATGCGTTCAGATTAAAGCCCCTATTGTTATCCTCTCTTTGTGAGTGAATAAAGGTTCCCCTTTTTATATAGATTTGGCTCACTCAGATGACATTACGACACGTTGATTTGCATATTAAATACTGATTGTTTGATTAAATATATGATTGGGGTTTTAATAATAAAAGTATCATGATTCAATGGATATATGACTAAAATAGGTTTAGGTGGTGAGTTCGATATCCATTCAGGGGTCTTTTTTTGTATCATCACGCTTTTATCCTGCGTAGCAGCGTAGACTGGAAGTACTTAATATCAAGACACTCCTCTTTCTATCAAATGAGAAATTGCATGTTGAGTGGCTTAACTCAACGCAGCGCTTTTTCCTAACACAGCGAGGAAATGAAAATAAATTCATTCACAAATGAGAATGGAACCCAAAACTGTTACGTTTACCGTCAGACACTGTCCCACTGCGCCACAATTTGATTTTTTTTTCGAATTGAAATTATTTTTTAAATTAAAACTATTTTTTTAAATCGGATTTTTTTAAATTTATTTTATTTTTTTAAATCGTAATTATTTTCTACTAGCTATTTTTCACACAGCTTTTCCTCTGAATGAGAATCAAACCTACAACCATTGCTTTTGCACAAACAATACCACTGCTTTATGATGGCCTTTAAAACGGCTTATTTTTATTATATTCATATGATGAGCTTTCTGCTTCCACTTTATAAAAGCTAACTAGCTATGCATAACTTAGCGAAAATTATCCTGAACAAAAAAACCATAAAAACTGAAAAGTTTCTAATGCGGTGCTTCAAAACGTTTTAAGTCTCTCGTTCTCGCCTAATTATTTTCACCTGTAATTTGTTAACAAACTTCCAAAGTGGTTCGTGTTAGTTTGGCCTAGATTTAAACTGCGGTTAGGCTTTTAGGTGATCGATTCTTTTGCAAACAAAAGGTTTAGGTGCAATATCAATAGGAAAATACAGTTTGTATTGTATAAGGTTAGAATGATCGATGGATTATTTTTTCATAGAAAAATATTAATTGTTACGTTTATTATCATTTAGCCTTTGTGTTATGACAAAGTGCGATGTTAAATTCGCCACTCAACACGCAATGGCTAAATTTCGAGCGGAAAGCAGTCAACGGAGTGTCTTGACACTAGGTTGTCTCTTACTACCCTTCTATGCTGGTTAAAGAGTCAAGCTGCTAAGTTTTTAAATTCTTACAACCCTATTACTAGTATGAATATATAAGCTCAACAGACGATCCGCGTGTACTTGCGTTTTAAAATAATCGATTGCATGATATATATGTACTTGTTTATTTTTATTTTGACTTCAGTAAATTTTAAAAAAAGTAACTTTAGAATTTTTTACTAATTTAAAAACCTTTATAAGCTTTTCTTTGTATGGCGGAACATAACACCGCATTTGAACTAACCATTAATTTATTTAGAAAAAGAAATTATTATGTCATTAATGCCTTATATAATATGTCCGATGATGATGTAGCTATGTTTTTATAACAAAAAAGCAGTAAGTCGGAGTAGAAGTTAAAATTTGGTATTTTAATTTAAAGGATTTAGCGTAACATTTTCAGCCACCTTAGAGACAAGTAGTTAGAGAGGCCAAGCAAAAATCATAGTTCTATCCAAATTTGATATAACTATTTTTTTCAAAAGCTTTGAATATCAATATATATATATATATATATATATATACATGTATATATATATACATATATATATATATATATATATATATATGTATAAGCGGTCAGCACTGACAGACATGGCCTGAACGGAAAATTAAATTGTCGATCATCACTGATCGACGCGGCCGGTGTGAAAAGATTCATTTTTATCGTGACATTTGACGTGTTAATATATTTTATAATCGAAATTACGATAAAGTCCATACTAGCAAAGTAGTGTACTACAATTAGTTTATAGTAAAAATCCAAAAAGTACGTAACAAGCACACCGAAAGTTATTCTCCATTGTACAATATACTAGACTAAAACTTATACAAGACTTGGTAAAAGCCTAGAAAATATTACAGAAAGTACTTAAGTAGTGGGGCTATGAGATCATTTCTGTGTTCATTATTCGTAAATGCTCTCGTTTAGTTGAAAGAGTACTGTTAAAGAGGAAAGTTGTAATCCCAAGAAACATATTGTAAACTTTAATAGCTCGTCCTAGCCATCTTATCGTGGTAAATAGTTTCAACGATATAATATTATTTTGTGTCTAAATTATTTTTTATAGTTACTTTTCCTTCCTTTTAATCATGATAAAGAGGTAGTTAGAGACAACCTAGTGTCAAGACACTCGGTTCACTGCTTTCCTGCCGAAAATTAATACGTTGTGTGTTAAATTGGGAACTCAACGTCACGCTTTGTCTTGCTAGATCAGAGTAAAGAAAATAAGTTTTAAATATAATCATTTATTATTCCCCCAACCAAACACATTTACAGTCAGTAGCTGTCCCACGGACCGGATAGACTCTAATAAGAAAGTTTAACGCCCAATTTTAAAGTAATACTCTAATTACTCTTATTAATTCTTTATAAAACAAATATTCTAACCATTTAAAGGATACTTTTGACGCTTTATAATTAATTTAATATACCAAAGTTCTATAATAATACATAATGCAACTAGCTATATTTACATTGGACGGCGTCTGACTGTAAACGCGATCGGTTGTGGGTTCGATCCCCACTCGAGGGAGTGATTATATTTAAATTATCTACACTTCCTTGCTCTGGTAAGACAAAGTGCGACGGTAAGTTCCATCACTCAACACGCAATATCGCGAATTCGGTGGAAGGCGAAGTACGGAGTGTCTTGACACTAGGAACTTTCTGTCTACTTTGCTATGCGGGATAAAAAGCGTGAAGCTAAAAAAATATACATTTACAATAAAAACGAACGCAAATTGTAGGAAAGGTAATCCGAATATTTATGCTATCGGTTAAATACATAGTAACATGCTAAGTGACAGTCGGCTTAAAGAGATGAGTTCCATACGTTTTAAAATTACTATTTCGACTAGCTTCCGCCCGCAGCTTTGCCCACGTGGTCTATTGAAAAGAAATAACCGGGCAGACAAAAATTAATTTCTATAAAGGTGGATTATATACATATACATATATATATATATATATACATATATATATATATATATATATATATATATATATATATATATATATATATATACACGTCTCACTGTAAACTAAATTGGTTTTGGGTTCGATTTACATTCTATGCAATGATTATATTTAATTCTTTTTATATTGCGGTCAAAGGCAAAAAGCAACGAAGGTAGTGTCTTCACACTATTACGGTAGACGGTTAGATTAGTAATGGGCAATATTCAGATCAACTTCATTGTGTTAACTTTTAACTATTTCATTATTATTCAAATTCACTGTGAAAAATAGATTTTATCAATATTAAATATTGAAACAAGTTAAATATATTTTAGTTGAGTTTATTTTTTTTATTATTTATAAAATAATAAAAAAAATAAACTCTGTTAATATCGGCTAACATATACAATATGTTTATACTATTATAATGAAATTTAAATATTGGCAAACTGTTAGTAAAATAACTGTATTATACACACGTAACCCTAAAACAAAACTCGATTACACTTACTCGCAACACTCTTACAATTGCTCTCAGACAGTTCTTAGTATCGTTTGTAAATATTTAGTTCAGTAGATTGCAAATTTATATAGGCATTTCAAAGGAAACCTGAGGCGAGGTGAGGGGAATAAGAAATTCGTTCGATTGGTCCCAATCGTCGGTATCAGATAATGATATGGGAGTTTCAGTTATTGTATATTGGGTTTTTCGTACTGAGCCTTGTTTTTTTAGCGAATATTGTTCATTCTGGAGGTGTGAAATTTAACGCGACGGTCTGAGGTTCAATCCTCGTTCGGGTCGTTGGGTGTGTTGAGTGTTGGGTAAAGAACGTAGTGTTTTGACACTCGTTTCTCTCTGCAGTATAGAACTGCTAGGCGGAAAACAGTGAATTTGTTTTTATGCCTTAACTAACAAAGCAACACATATTTTTAAGGTTACTGAAGTCAAAGGCCGCGTACTAATGTCATTGTAGGATAGTTTTTATGTGTATTCCCTCAGTATAATAAGTAATAGTATAATAAACTGCGCCACTGAGTTGCTTATTATCCAATACAAAATTTCGCTAATTGGAATGAAAGTTAAAAAGAGTCATGTGTATTTACTAGGTTCTCTCAGGTGAAAAATATGAGAGTCGAGACAAACGTGAAGTACAAAATAAGAGAAATGGTATAGAAATCATAACAAAACAATTTTATTCGGAATAAGTTACATGTTTAATTTGAAAATTAAACAATTTACCATCTGGTCATTAAGGTTAATGCCATAGAGTTGATTATAACTGGTACAAGAAACTCTTTTGATGAGTGATTCTGTTTCTGTTTTCAAGGCAATTTTCAATTATCTCTTTCTCTTTAAAAAAAAAATCTTTTTAATTTGCCAATTTTCAATTATGCTTACAATTTTCTAGATAACATTCAGATCAGTGAAAATAGCGGAAAGCAAAGAAGGTACAGATGAATTCGTTCACAATGCAAGGATTTGGATGAAAGATAAAATGTCTATAGCCGCGGTGAAGGAAGGCGATGATAAACTTATCGGCGTCCTTATTATGAGAATACAGGAAAAGAGTAAGTAAATATTTTGTGTGTATACTTTTGTATGTATGTAATGTAACATGGTTTTATATGGTGTTGGCTTTTATGAATGTTTTTTTCTCTATTAAGTAACATTTGTTAATATTACTTTTAGGTTTTTTAAATTACTATGTACTGCCAGGTTGTTAAAAATAACAAAGAAATATTTATTTTAAAAAATCTTATAAAAATGAGACTTTTTTATTAGTATTTTGCGATAATCATATTTGATAATGATACAGGATATATATATATATATATATATATATATATATATATATATATATATATATATATATATATATACTAAACAAATATAACACATAAAACCAATCGATTGTCATGGTCCCAGCGTCGCACCATTTTTTTAAAATTCAAGAACTCAATTTCAATGAAATTATTTCCCTCTCATATTCAATGTACGCGACCCAATGCGATATATCTGCCGATTTTTCGACAAGCCTTAATGGAATTTGTATTGTAATACTGCTTTTAATAGGAACAATGCAAGAGATGTAAAACTTAATATTTTTTGCTTCATTTCAAATAAAAATTTAGGCATAATAAATTAGAATAAAATACATGCAATATAATATAAATATTTTGGCGAGAAGCGTCTTGACACTCGGTTCTCTCTGACAGGTTATTATACAGGATAAAGTATAAAGCTGCTTAATGACATAATTACTAATCAAATTAAAATTCAATATTATTTTACTTTTACCGTTTTAAGTTGGATAATATATCCAACCACCTACGTCTCTGCTTTTTTCAAGTAATTCTTTTCAAAAAAATTCATCAATAAGTACAGCAAGTATATAAAATCTATTTGCGTATCAATTGTATAGGTCTCGATACTTGATACTCGACGTAATGTAACGTTAAGGGTGGGCGTCTTGACTGCTTTGGGTCTAAATTTTTACAGCATTCGTAAAGGAAATTTCGATTCAGCCTTAGGATTTAGCGTTTGCCTTAAGTTGTAAGTTGCACGCGTTAAATGTTTTTAAATTTTAGATGTGTGGTAGACAATAGAAGACTCGTGGGAAGTAAAATGGAAATCAACTCCGCTCTTTGTCTTACCAGAGCGAGGAAGTGAAAAAAAAAGACACTTTTACAGTCAGACGCTGTTCCCCTGCGCCATGACCGACCTCATAAAAGTCGAATTAATTGAGCACTTGATAACAACATATTTCCTACCCATTTTACCGAAAACGATACAGACCGAGGAATATGAAACATGACATAGTTTTCTGTAGTTTATAAGCCTACTTTATTTTTCCATTGATAAAATATATTTAATTAATAAAATATAAGTTCACTACAGTACGTTTGACATACAAATACAAGTTGTTAAGGCAACGCGTTGTTGACTCGTCAATGGACGTCTAGTTTTTTTAAATATCAATAACGCTTTTCGCCTATAAGTTGAACACGCCAATTTCTACATAAATTGGATTCGAAGTATCCCATCGGGGTAGATCTGTATTACGGGAAGTTGTTAGTAGGTAGGCAAAGAGAAAGGTAGCTGCGTAAGTCACGATATTGTTACTATTTCAGTCGTGGAAAGGAATTGCCTAATTCTAGTTTATATACGTACTTATAGACTGTTTTTTAAAGTATGACTTTCGTATTATCTATAGAATTATTACTTGAATTGGAATATCAGCTTTAGATGTTGGTTTTTTTTTTCGAATATAATATTAATTTCACAATAACATATCACTATAAATAGCACAAGCGCCAGATCCTTTTCAGGCGTCTACAAACATACATACGTATATAGTAAATATTATTTGATATTTCAACAGAAATGTATATTTCAGATGCCTTCTCCAGAACGTTCAGCCGCGTCAAGTTAACATATAACCCTCAGTACACTACAGTGATGACGTTTTACAAGGATATTGAGAAACCCGTAGATTTATATGAAAAACTCGGTGTAAAGAAATTCTTCAAAATATACGTTTTAGCGTTAAAACCCAGATATAGGCATAGAGGTGAATGTTATTTATGGTATATATTATTTTTATAAATTCAAGGTTTTTCTCTTACAGAAGGGTGGTTGGAATAAATATAGTGCTTTTGTGTTTATTAGCGGAGCTTTACGCCGTAGTGTTACCAGAAGAGGGAATTAAAATAAAAAAAATATCTATTATATATACTTCGCTTTCCATCGAATTCGAGACTTTGCGTGTTGAGTGATGGTATTCAACGCCGCACTTTGTCCTAATGTTGTATTAATATGTCAATATTTTAAATAAACAACTTTTTAACAGGTATAGCGAAAGAGTTACTAAAAGCAGCTGTAGCGCTAAGCGCAAACGCCAATGTTCCAGCGGTAACTGGTATTTTCACAACGAGTCGAGGCCAACAAATAGCCGAAGAATTGGGCTTTGAGAAACATAACGAATTATATTATGTAAAATACCTTATTGATGACGAAGTAAGTAGCAAATATTATACTCGTAATTGAATCGTAATACACTTTCACGCTTTTTCCCGCAAAACGGGCTAGTCAGAGACAACCTAGTGTAAAGACACTTCAATATTTTCAACCTGACCTCTAGATATTTCGTGTTGAGCGGTGCTTTGGAACTGGAACTCAACGCCGCGTTTTGTCTTACCAGACTGGAGATATGGGAATAATTTTTAAATATAATCGTTGCCCCCGAAAGAGACTAGTATACAGTCAGTTTCTGGGGGACTATACCATGATAGCTTAATTATATTATTAAGAATATTATTAAGAATAGTGTCTGATTGTATACATGATGATTATTGTTTCAAATCTGACTCTATATATTATATAATATCTAAACGAGACGTTGAGTTACAGTAACATGAAATATCATAATTGCGTGCGAAACGTGAATAATGGACTGTGTCTCGACACCGGATTTTCCCTAAATAGTAGAGTATTTAGAGAATTATGTATATATTATATGCATGGAAAAGCCTCAAATTATGTTAACTAGAAGAAATTAATGCTTAATTTAATTCTAATTATTATTATTTGATCGAGTGGTAATCGAACCTACTAACATCATGATGCTACCGTCTGTACCGAAAATGATTTTCTAGTTATTTTTTTTTATACTAATTTATTATATTTAATTATTAGATAGTCTTCTTTGACACTGGCTTGGGCAACTACGGCGCGGCGCTGATGGCGCATCGCATAGAGAGTGTTGAAGAGCCTCAAGAACTGGACACGCATACGTCACGTTTTAGTTTACAGAACAACGACGAGGAAAATGAATCTAATGAATAATATGTATATTTTGGTTTTTATAATTGTTTTGTTTTAAATATTTGTTATTATTATATTTTAATAACGATTTTTTTTCTGTTTTTCATTTTTCTTTTGGAATTTCTGACAATATTTTCGGTGTGATTATATTTGAGAGGCAATTTATAATTAAATATTTATATTTAAAGAATAATTGGATATATTGCTACTATATTGTTGATAACGACTTGTACCTTGCACTTTATGCAGTTATGTAGACTATAAAATATATAACCCGTAATTCCTTAACTGTCGTAAGTTTTCCTAAAAGAAATTCTCACATAATGTTTAATTTGATTGTAGAAAAGTATATTAAAATTTCAAGTTTATGAATTATAAATATTTTTTTAGGTATTTAATGTTGAACGTCATATTTTAGCTGGAGAGATTGACTCGAATGGTTTTGGATTCCATTTCTACGTGTAATATTTTTAATTTAAATATTTTTTCCCTAGTCTCCTTGGTTAAAGCGCTGTGTTAAGTTCCGCCTTCTAACACTTAATGCTTCTAAAGGGGGCCGAAAGTTAGTGTTTTATTACTAGGTCGTCAATGTAAATATGATATCAGTTAACTAAAAAGACAAAAGTCTGCTGCTTAAGACGTAATGCATTGATTCATAAGTCAAATGTACAGACATCTTCTTAATAGGCCGGCAACGCATTCACAACTCCTCTAATGTTGTCCATGGATGAAGGTAACCACTTACCATCAGGTGGCCGTTCAGCTCGTTTGCCTCCTTTTTTAATTATATAAGTAAAGGGGAGAAAGGATGTCTTGACACTACGCTATTTCTGACTGCTCTGTGATGCGGGTAAACTTTAACATCAACATTTCTTAAGCAATTATAGTTAATTTTAAACTTGTCAATAATTTCCATCTTA
This sequence comes from Dryadula phaetusa, assembly GCA_032432895.1. Taxonomy (NCBI): domain Eukaryota; kingdom Metazoa; phylum Arthropoda; class Insecta; order Lepidoptera; family Nymphalidae; genus Dryadula; species Dryadula phaetusa. The sequence goes on along the minus strand of JAOYRS010000068.1, from coordinate 6,006,631 downwards.
TCAACAACTGATAGACTCCCGACTTTCTTACAACTTTATAACAAAATCCGCAGGAGTAGCAGAAAAATAACTTATTTAATTTAACTTTTACACAAATATCGCGATAGTATCTCGATCTCATTAAAATTGGCAAGTTAAAACAAACGGCTCGGACGGTATTGGTGTCTTGATGGCCACTCTTATCCGCAAACTTTGCTCATTATGCGTACCTGTTTAATTTAATAGCCCATTTTATTTTTCATGTCTTTGGTTAGGTAGAAAATCCATAGTGGTACAGTGGAAGAATGTTTAACCTTGAATGCGACAGTTTATGATCGATTCCCAGTCGGTCATACGATTATATATAAAATTTATACTTATTACCCCGCGTTGAGTTCGCCACTCCACGCGCAATTTTCAGTGGAAAGCAGTCAACGGGGTGTCTTGACACTATGTTATTTTTAGATATCCGACTATGCGGGATAAAGCGTGAATTTACTACGATGTTTGCTAAGGGCCAAGGTGGTAAAGTAGTTAATATTCACACAAGTATTAGCAATTCAAATCTTGTGTAGAGTGAATTAGTAAATTAATTACTTATTTAAATTAATAGATTTTTTATCAGTTTGCTTAAAGTAGAATGAAGTGATTATTTATAATTTTTTTTAGCTTCACGCTCTTTATCCCGCATAGCACGGACAGAAAGTATCTAGCGTTAAGACACTCCGTACTTCGCTTTCCACCGAATTCGAGATATTGGATGTTGATTAGTGGAACTCAACGCCGCACTTTATCTTAACAGACCGAAGAAGTGAAAGTAATTTTAAATATTAATTCCTGAGTGGGAATCGAACCCACAGCCGATCGCGTTTACAGTCAGACGCTATCCCGCTGCGCCACGACCGGTTTATTGAAACGTCGATATATCGTGTCGTTGATCAAATGTTAAAGGCTGGAATACCGTCTTAGGCACTAATAACTCTGTTTATCTCCAATCATTTTAGATAGTTTGGGTTCGATTCCTACTCAGAAGAATAATGAAATCTATTCAAATTATTTTTATTGCCCCTGTTCAAAGCACGTGAATGAATTTTTTCAATCTCCACTGAAATCGATAATTTTGGATTAATAGCGTGTTTAACTCTGTAATATGGGAAAAGCGTGAAGTTAAAAACAAAATAAATAAATATTAACAAAAATAAATACAAGTTCTTTTAACAAATAGTTATTTCCTCTTAAATAATTAAAATTTATTATGAAAAAAATATATATTAAAGAGGCAATTTATTTCTGAAGTAAATACTAGACATAATTTGATGCAACCTTAATCAAACTCCTCTTTAATGAAGGAGAAAGTGACAGAAATATACAAGACGTACGCGCGTGAAGAGCACAAGTGGCATGCTTAATCAAAAACAATCCATTCCAATAATATTAATTATCTAGAAGACGAGGTTTGCTCTCGAACGTGGATGTAAGCAACTAATAATAGATATGACAAGACATTTTTTTTTAAATTATGTTACTATTATTTTTAATATTAGATAAAAAAAATTAAAGTTATTTTAATAAAATTAGAGTTTAATATATATTTGGAATTCTTCCGAATATAAATCAATATCATAATCATTCGATTATATTTAGATTAAGTTAACTTCTCTGTTCCGGTAAAACAAAACGCGGTGTTAAATTCTGCCAATTAACATGTAATGTCTCGCATTCTGATGGCAAGTGTTTGGCGGGGTGTTGGGATACTAGATTCTCTCTGACATAGTAGGGTACTATGCAGGATATTGCGTGAAGATGGAAAAAAAATGAAGTAGCATACAGAATTTAAAAAAGTATTAAATCATACCATAATATTACACAATATATTTTATTGAAGATAATATCACTTAAAGATATGTAATTTTTTCTTTTTTCTCTATCTGGTTAGGTCTAGACTAATCTTTCTAGTGTTACATCATGCATTGCATTTTAAAGAGTTGCTTGACAATTTGCAATACATTTTATAATTGTAATATTATATAATTGGAAGTTATTTATGTATCGTATCGTATCGTATCGTCAGCCAATTGCAGTCCACTGCTGGACATAGGCCTCCCCAAGTTTGCGCCAAACATCCCGGTCCTCCGCAACCCTCATCCAGCCCGCTCCGGCAACCTTGCGTATGTCGTCAGTCCAGCGGGCCAGAGGGCGTCCTACACTACGTTTGCCAAGACGCGGTCTCCACTCCAGGACTCGTCTGCTCCAACGGCCATCGGTCCTGCGACAGACGTGACCGGCCCATTGCCACTTCAGCTTACTGATTTTGCGAGCTACGTCGGTTACTTTAGTTCTCTCACGGATAACCTCATTCCTGATTTTATCCTTGAGAGAGACCCCGAGCATAGCTCGCTCCATAGCTCGCTGAGCGACTTTAAATCTGTGGACCAGCCCTACTGTCAGTGTCCACGTCTCGGCAGCGTATGTCATTACAGGTAGGACACATTGCTCAAAAACCTTCGTCTTTAGGCTTTGCGGAATTGTTGACGTAAGGACTCGACGGAGCTTGCCAAATGCCGCCCAACTCAACTGAATCCTCCTATCCGCTTCCTTCTCGAAGTTGTGTCGGCCAAGTTGTATTGTCTGGCCTAGGTAGGTGTAGTCCTGTACAACTTCAAGAAGAACGCCTTCGACCCGCACTGGTCTCGGCATGACGTTTCTGTTGAACATAACTTTTGTTTTGTCCAAGTTCATACCAAGACCAACACGTCGGGAGGACCCATTTAGGTCGTTCAGCATTTGATTTAGCTCTTCCAGTGTCTCTGCAAAGATGACTATATCGTCGGCAAAACGCAGATGAGAGATATACTCTCCATTGACGTTGACGCCTCGTCCAATCCAATTCAGGGTTTTAAAGACGTCCTCCATCGCGTTGGTGAACAGTTTCGGGGATATCACGTCCCCCTGTCGCACTCCACGATGGAGCCGAATAGGTCTTGTCCGCTGATCTTGGATTTGGACGGTCATCGTCGCAGCGCTGTAGAGACATCTCATCACCTCGATATATCGCCAGTCGATTTGACATCTCTGCAGGGACTCCAAAACAGCCCAGGTTTCGATGGCGTCGAACGCTTTCTCATAGTCCACAAATGCCATACACAGCGGCTGATTATACTCCTCGGTCTTCTGTATAATCTGCCGAACAGTATGTATGTGGTCTATGGTGCTGTAGCCTTTTCGAAACCCGGCTTGCTCCGGAGGTTGGTATTCGTCGAGCTTGATGGCGAGACGATTCGTGACGACTCTTGAAAACAACTTGTAAACGTGGCTCAGGAGTGTAATCGGCCTGTAGTTCTTTAGGAGGGTTTTATCACCCTTCTTGAAGAACAAGACGACCACACCCCTGGACCACGCTTCTGGCGTCATGCCTTGGCGGATGACGGCATTAAAGAGTTCTGCTAAGGCCTTTTGGACCGGTAGTCCACCAGCCTTTAGGAGCTCAGTGGTAATGCCATCATCACCCGGGGCCTTCCCATTCCTGAGCTGTTTAAGAGCCGCACTAATCTCACTTACGTCAACGTCCGGGATGTCTTCCGAGTAATGGCGCGTCAGTGGTGCACGTGGATCTTCAATGTCCTGAGCTATAGGCTTGTGTGTGCGCGATGAGTAGAGCAGCCCATAGAACTTCTCAACCTCATTCTGGATCTGGGGTCTTGACGTGACTATTGTGCCATCCGCTGTCTTAAGCTTTGCAAGGTGGCTTCTCCCTAGCGGTCTTTGGAAAACTTTGGACCCCCTATTTTGCTCAATGAGAGTTGTAATATTTCTCGTGTTTGAGCAACGGAGGTCCCGGCGCGTGAGTTTCCTTATCCGCCTAGAGAGAGCCCGTTGATTTGGAGAAGCTGCTTGAGCGAATGGCATTTCCCGTCTCTGCCTCATCAGATCCAGGGTTTCGGGAGCAAGTTTGGACTGCTTAGTGGTACTCGTCGGCGGAAAATGCTTACGGCCCAGTTTACACACTGTCTTCACCACGCTGTCGGTTATCTCGTCCACATCGTCAGTGGTTTCCAGCGAGTCGAATCGATTTTGCAGTTCCAATTGGAACTGCTTGGACACACGGTCTACTTGGGGCGGCGTAGGTCGGAGAGTAGATTTCAGCAGGCGTTTTCGTTCGACTTTGAAGCATATATTCAGAGTGCCTCGTACGAGTCGGTGATCGCTGCCGGTGTTATGTAGACAGACACTATTAGATAAGGAACAAAACAAGAAGTAAATTAAGTAATAAATACAATTTATTACAATCATTTTCTTTTTTTTGTTTCTACTAGAACTTTTAGCGTGCGTTAATTAATAAAATTATTCTCATATTGACGCCTCCAAAGACGCTCTGTTTTGGGGTGGCGTAACCTAACGCCGTATTATAGTACTAAACCGGCGGAATGAAAATATATAATAAATATAAAAATTACATGAGGACATACATGAAGACCCCCCGAAGGGCATGTATGAAGAGGGTAATGACTGTGGATGAGACCAAAGAGGTTTGCAGGGACCGTAGCGTTTGGCGCTCGGTGCTCACCGATTACCCCGCTCAAACCCACAACCGGAGTGTACATTTAGGCATTTAACTACGTTATGATGCTTTAACGCTAAGGAATATTTTCTACCAACCTTGCCATATGGGATAATTTTGTAGGTGTGAAAATAATAAAATATATATAAATGTATTTTGATATATGTACATATATATAGATACTCATAAGGCGTACCGAATTTAAGATAAATTAATTTTAATCTTATCCAGATAGTAGTAGCTTTATGTTGCAAATGAATATCTCATTTATGTAAATTAATTGAGTTTCGTTTCGGCAGAAAATGTCGGTCACTAAGGCGAAGATTTGTTAAAGATCAAAATTAAGAGAAGAAAATTATGACGCTGTTTATTATATTATATTATGGTATAATTTATTATATTTCAAAGAAAAGTTCTTATTAAGACGGCTAAATAATAATCATATCTTTTAATTAAAATATGGCCAGTAATGCCTGAAAAAGTAAAAATTGTATTACAGGAGTGTAATAAAGTTAGAATGTAAAAGAGAAAAATATTCCATAAATTAATTAGTATACTAAAAAAAGCAGTTCACGCTTCATCCCCAATAGTAAGGTAGACAGAGGCAACCTAGTGTCAAGAGACTCTGTTATCTGCTTACTGACTCATTCAACGATACAATGCTCACAAAGGCAAGAAGAAGGAAAACGGAGTGCCTGAGCAAAGATTCTCTAGGAAGTGATAGGACTTTTAGGTTGGTCGTAATACTTATTGGAATCAGAATCTCGCAAACTGAATTTCAAACGTTTCTCATATAGTAAACTGATAGACCCTTAAGTTTTTTACAACTTTATATAATAAAATCAATATCTTCTAGAACCAGACCATTTTTTAATATATTTTTTTAATATAAATAATAAAATGAAGAAATGTAAGTGAAAATTTACCACCAACGGTTTGGTATAATTAATTTTTGTATCAACTCACAGGCGAATGCTACCTCAGTCTACTTGTGACTACGGACTATAGAAAAGTGTTTGAAACGTCGGGTTTTCAAAAAGGTGTTTTTTAAAACCAGAATGTAGGCGATTAATCCGTTTTTTCTAGCTTCACACTTTTATCCCGCTTTTAGCAAAGTACGGATTGTAACAATCCGTTTAAAATAGTTTCAATTAAAATAATACAATGATTTATAAGGTATACCGGAAGTACCGAGGCGGTTAAAGTGACTGAATAAATTTTTCCCCACGGTAAATATTTCAAGAAAATATTTCAGCAATATGAAAAAGCAAAGAAAATTGCCAAAAATAGTTAAGAACGTGCAGCTTGATTGGCTACGTCGTTGAGATGGTTCAAAAGACGCATGCTATATAAGACCCAGCTGCGCTAATATTTATTGCGTTTTTTTATATCAATTATTACTTCTTTAATTCGAGATAATGCGTGTTGAGTGACGGAACTAAACGCCACGCATTGTCTTACCAGAGTGAAGAAATGAAAATAATTTAAATATAATCATTCGAACGGCGATCTTTAATATCTATATGTTCTATCTACTCTAATATGCGGGATAAAGGCATGAAGATAATAAAAATTCTTTAAAATATGATTTCTGTGGATAATTCGTTTTAAAGAACTTTAAGCTTTGTAAAATATGCTAATTCACATGTTTGCAATATCAAATGTACTGACAGTAGAGTATTTGGCAATGGCTTTATAATGTTTCTACCAAACCCTCTGGCGTTAGGGAATCGATAGCGATGATCACAAAGCGTTTTAATGGGAAATGAAAGCTAATTGAACAGGCAACATGAGCGAATTAACTAAATATGTTGTAAATGTTAAAATAGATAGCATGTATACATAAATATATATAAAAAAAATTAACTATTTATTAAAACGTTGATTTCGACACTAAACACAAAATTTGCCAATCTCAGGCAGAAAGTAGCCAACGAGTGTCTTAACACTTGGTTGTAAAATAGTTATCTGTATTTTGTAAATTATTGTTTAAGAAAATATTGGGGTGAAACCAATTCGTAAGTAATATAGGTGGAAAGTGAATAGAGAGTATATACAGGCTTTTTTTTTCATTCAGCTCGAGGCCCTCATCACGCAAAGCACGATAGTAAGGGGGGGCCTTGTAAAAGACACTCCATTTTCCGTTTCCCGATTAAATAAAGATATTATGAGATTTTTGATCGTATTAAAAATTATATAAAATATATCTTCTGATTTAAATTTATATGAATTAATTTTTCTATTAATAACCACAGTACATTAGATATGAATACAATAATAATTGTACAATCTACACTTAACTTCTTGGCCTAGTTACGTGTAACCACTCAGGCATGCATTGATAATATTACTGCGTCTGTATTTGATACTAGAATTTCTATGAATGCAGTAATTTTGCTTGAATAAATAACAAATATCATAAAATTGTTTAACCACTCATTGAGTTGACTGAGGCTGAAGTAACTAAATTAAAAAACTAAAATTTAATTTCGATTAAATTTGGTTTCGTGGGGAGTGTAGTGTAACACTGACAGTGTATTCCAAAATTCCAAAAACGAGTTTAATGGGATTTATCCCCGAAACATAGAAATGGAAATATATGGCATATTTTATACCCCTGTCTATATTATTTCTGTATCTGTCGATATGAATGATAGGAACGGACGCAGTGTTTGTGGGTACAAATCCCATTAATGTGAATATTAATGCTTTTATTTTATTTTCTCGGTTTATTGAGACAAAGTGCGGTGTTTAGTTCTGTAAATTACGATTAAAAGGAGTGGTCAATAGCGGACGAAGTTACATGTTGTTTATGTCTGAGGAAAATTAAAAAAAAACAAATTATCAGATATTGCTGTCAATATCAATTCAATAGTTTGCCTTCATTATGGCAGAAAAATATATAAAGGTACAATGCTTAAAGAAATTTGTAAAATTGACATTTGTAAAATATTGTAAAATTGAATTTGTATAGAAATATTTAAAATCGCTGGACTCGACCAATAAACCATACGTTCACTTTTAAATTTTTTATACGTTTTCTAAAAATGTTTTTCTTTAATATAAAATATTTTAAATTAATTACATTGTTATTTAATGTATTTCATGTGTGATTCAGGCAAACAATGGTACGGTAATTTAGATGTGTCAATCCCGACTGTAAACGTCTTATTGGAAGAAATAAACAGCTTTATTGCTCTAGAAACGGATAGTATGTAATGGATGGAACGATGTATATTTTGTACGTGATTTATCGGATTCTATATGGTAGGTTTGTAAATAGCAACTTTTTATATATTGAAAAAGTGAATAATCGTGTGGTATATATTATATAATCTTGAGGCCGGTCGTGGCGCAGAGGGATAGCGTCTGTATGAAAAAACGATTGGTTGTGGGTTCGATTGTACTTCGAGGATTGATTATATTTAAATGATTTCCATTTCTTCATTTAGTAAGACAAAGCGCAGCGTTGAGTTCTGCCACTCAAAATACTAAACATGCGGAAAGCGAAGTGTCTTGACCCTAGGTACTTCCGGTCTACCTTGCTATGCGCGATAAAAGCGTGAAGCTACGAAATAATAAATTAATATAATATAGAACTGGCATACGAAGGTCAAGCTTACGTCGAGCTACTTCACTCAGTAGAGCTGTGCTGCCCTGAAGTGGTGAGTAAGTGATCTTCATTGTGGTGGTTATTTGTGTTACTATTGTAATACAAATAACTTTGTAATTTATTTGATGTATTGCACAATATACATATAGCAACAAGTAATTAAAAACTATTGCACAATTAAAAAATAATGACCTTTATGTACGATCGGCGTGGGTTCGATTACTGCTCAGGAATACATTATTTTTAGCTGTACGCGTTATTAATTGCGGGGTAAGCAAAGGATACAAGATCTTAGCATCCTTTTTTTACCTCGTCTACAGTTATTAACCTATGTCCTGGGAGGTGCTCTTGTTTCTTACGTGACCTCCCTCCAGTATCATTGATCTTGTGTTCTCAAAAGTCAACCAGGGTCTCCTCTTACCTCTCATACCAGACATTTCCACATGAAAATGTAATCATTTCATAATATGTTTATATATATGATCTGGCAAAATAGAAGTTAATTACGTAGTTTACGTAACACTCAATCTAAAAACGATGTTTAACACTTCTATCTAAATATGCAAAAATAAAATAAAAAAAGGAACATAATTGTTCCACACGCAATACGTCACAACAGCACGTGGGAAACAGAGAGACGCGGGGCTTTGAATATATAGATACTGTTAGTATAACTGTACGTGACTACGCCTATAATAGTTCGATCAGATCGCCCATGTCTATATGATTTCGTATATTTTATTATGCCGTTGATTTTGTATGTATTTATTTATTTGTTTCTTTTTTATTGCCTTAAGCAATACTAAGTACATAATATATTTTTTGAAAATTGATTTTACTTTGGGTCAAGGCTTACAAGGTTGAGTTCTGGATGGGAATATAAGCTAAGCGAAAAAAATTCATCGCTCCAGATTCAACAGAAATATAGTAAGTTAAAATGTATGAAAATATATTTATTAATGGCGCTTTCCTATTTTCGTTTATTATTATTTAAAGCTAGCGGTCATGATTTAAGTGCAGTTTTATTGGCAACCTTTTTTAACATTTGGTGTATATTTGTTTGTCTTTTTTAGCCTCACGCTTTTATCCCGCATAGCAGGATGAACAGAAAGTACAACAAGTACTAGTGTCAAGACACTCTGTAATTCGCTTTATTTGTTTGTTAAAAATATATTTTTTTGGAAAAATTATAACAAGGATCAAGTCCATGCCTTAGTTATTGATGATAATGTAATTTATATCGATATTTAGCTATTCATTCCCTAATCATTGCGTATATATCAGATACGTCATCTAGTGTCAAGACAGTCCGTTGACTATTTGCCGCCAGAAATCGAGCCATTACATACTGAATGGCAAACTTAACGCCGCACATTGCCTTTGCAAAAATTTTAAATACAATCATTTCTCTGAGTGGGAATCGAATCCACAACTAATGGCATTTATAGTTAGACGCTATCCCACTCTACGATGGCTTAATAAACATAATAATAGAACAATTTTCATCAACGATTGGATCTAAACCTCTTTTATGTATCCAATTTTCTAGACTCACAAAAAGCTTTGTAATTCCTAAGTCGGTAAGAAATTCTTTCCGAATTGCGTAAAAAGATAAAATTTAAATTCTAAAAGCCCTGTGACCGTCGAGACTGGTTATAAAATTGAATGAAGAAAACTTGAGTGATGCGAGATTATTTGATACACTTTTTTCTTACAATTGTTCATGGTATTATCAATAAGGTGAGAGAGAGACTGAGTGTCTTGACACTAAGTACTTCCTGAGTAGTTTGCGGGAAAAAAGCGTGAAACTAAAAATTAACAATTTTCAATAATAAAATTCGGTTAGAAAAAGAAGAACATTATGTACTTATTTAAGATATTAAATTTTAGTGCATCTTGAAATAAATTCTAGAACTGAGGAAGCCACGCCAAAAACATTAGATTAAAGAAAAACAAAGACAGCAATTAACCATATTGTATCGGGCTCAAATCTCAGGAGTGTATATTTATATTTCAAATATTATTATTTATCACCCAGGTATGTTATCCAATAGACAAATGATGGCGCTAAGTTCCGCATCTCTAATTACATCAAAAATAGAGAGTATCATGACATGCCAACTTTACTTCTCTTCAACAATTTCATACTAGGCGAAGGTTACACGAGGAAGGCGGAAAATTAAAATGAACGTGGTACACTTTTCATTTTTCATATTTGGTTATGTTTAATACAATATTTATTCAGCGATGACGTAATCCTTGCCACGATAAATTATTGATACCTTATAAGGAGCTGTTTCCATTGTTAAAATAGTGTTTACTTTGAAATTTGTTAGTATAAATTTTAAATTATATATCGATTTCGTAATTATATGTTTTGAAAGAATGAAAGAAGGAAAAAAAAAATATATTTGTCTTTAAGCATCATTTTTTGTCACGTTTTGTCCTGAAAAGCAAGGTAGCCAAAGAGAACATTCGGATATTTGATACTCGTCAGGACATTCAGTTCAATATACATACAGATATAATCAGTTCTTTATTTTCTAGAGCGGATTCGAGTCCACTATCAATTGTTACTTTAATAACTGTAGTAGAATGATTGTAGGTAATAAAAATATTTTCCAATACAATTCCCCGATTTAATGTTAATCTTATAATAAAATTAATCAAACCTAAACTAATCGCGTTTTATATTAAACACAATGCAATTGAGCCACGAAGGAGTCAAGATTAGTATTAACATATATTACCTAAATTATTAGTTAGAAAAATATAATTATTTGACAATCAAAAAAGAAGCATGTAAGTTTATCTTTGACATTTCAATGGTGCTGGTGATACAACCTAAGTAAAGGATAGCAGATTATACTTACTTAACCCGACAATGGAAAAAGTGTCTGATTTTATCGAAGTCCATGGGTAGGTTCGCGTAAAAGTTATTTATTAGGCGACGGGAACACAGTTATTACATCGTAAATTATATTTATATTACGCGTTACGCCATTTAACACTGTCGCGGGCTATGTTGGCGTTTTTTGGGAATGTTTCGAAATTTTCGAGATTTTTTTTTGTATTAATATATCCGAAACAAGCTATGAAAATGTAAGGCAGAAAAAAAGTAAAGCAACTATATAAGAATTTGAAGGAAATTTAAATAGCAATGAACAGATAAACATAAAATTTCTTTTGTTTAGGAATTAAATCAAAATTTATTTTTTTTATTGACAATTTAAAAATATATCGAATTATTAACCATGAATCTGATAAACTAATATTACTAGCATTTATACAATATTTGTAATTGGTGTAATTTAAATGAGATGTACCTCAATCAAATTTCTTTTTAAAATTTTCTCGAATAGCTAATATTGGAATGGTAACGTATTACATTAACAACATACCTATACGTGAAGTCACAAGTCACCCGGGATCTGGGTGTTATTGTGTTTTAGATTACGTTTTGGTAATATTATAAGAAAGGCTTTTAGATTATCGGGTTTTATGTTTTATTAATATACAATTAAAATAATTTAAACAACCATTTATCACAATTATTATATTTAACACTTTAGTACGTAATATCCTAGAATACTGCGGTACGGTATGAAGCTCTAGTTATCAAATTCACATTAACAGAATAGAAATTGTTCAAAACAGATTCTTATATCATGTTTCATATAGAAAATAAATGCCGTGAGTTAAATTCCTGCAGAAATCGCTTAAATTATTACAAAATATCGCCTCTTTACACACGTAGATACGAAAATACACGATATAGTTTTTTGTACAAACTAATTTATGGAATCTGTGATACCCCTGAACTAAATTTCTCAATACCACGTCCCAGTAGTCGTTTGCAAAACCGAAAACCGTTTTATCTTCCTCCCACTAAAAGTAATATATTAAGACGTCACTATAGATATCACCATAGCCTTACTGTGACGTAAATTAAAAGAAATTATTTAGAAAATAGTTATTAATTTCAAATTAAGATTTCTCTTATTCTATGTCATTGTTACCATAGGTGATATTATATTTTAATTTGAATTAGTTTAAGTGCATAATGTATCTGCATATAAAAACTGGACTCATTGGTGTTGCCTTTGTAATCTTTCTTATTTATGTGTGTTTGATTGTTATTTGTTTTGTAGACCAATAAACAGAAAAAACAGACAAAAAAATCAGGAAAAGAACAGAAAAAAACAGTAAAAAACAGAAAAATATACTAATAATTGGTTTACTTGTTACGTGTTCAATTAATCAGACTCAATTGAAATCGACGCCGCGCTTTATCTAATCATTCTCACATGATTATTGCCTCGAATGAGAATCGAACTCACAACCGATCATGTTTACAGTCAGACGCTGTCACCGACAGCTGACGTAAACTAATTAAAAATTTAAACTAAATTTTTAAACGTAAAATTATTTTAAGACATTCTAAAACGTTTTCATTCCTCTGTACCGCCACTAAAGGAATTGGGGCGTGAACAGCTTCAGCCACATATCGCTAAATAGCCCTTACAATTTTTTGCAACACTGACCCTCTTTAATATATCACCTTAAAAATATCAAATTAACTTTTTTGGTTTTCTTTAAATTTTTTTGTAAATGTTTTTGTTGTAAATGGTTGGTTGGTTGGTTCTTAGCTTATGGCGTTCCGAGCATGCCAGTAGAACACAAATCACTTCGCCAATGTCATGTTGATAGGAGAACACACGACGGAGGTTGTACGGTAAGAACGTGAATTGAAACACTCCTAAATATTTTATTCATAAAGAAGTGATCCCGTAAAAAGTCTGCATCTACAACAACACAACACAAAATACATACTTACATAATCTACACAAAAACTGGTTAGTAAAAAAACAATATATAACACATTAAGTACATCTACAATTTAATCAAGTTTTTTTAAATATATTTACAAAGAAATTTACACAGAGGACTAAACACAAACATTAATAAAGAATTTACATTTATAGGACGAGGAACTTTAAGTGGGAGGATTTCATAGAGGGGATAAAGGAGATTAGGACAGCTAAAAAAGATATGGGAGGGGGTGCCTTCATCGAGGCCACACTCACACTGAGAATGGTCCCTGACCTTGATCTTAGCCAGATGTACAGGTGTACATGAGTGTCCAAAGCGCAAACGACAGACAGTTGAGATAACCCAACGATCTGCATGTTTTAATCTATAAAACCACGGTCGTTTTGGGATCTTTGCTTGAATGAGTGCATAATTTTTACCTTTTAGTCGATTGGACGACTCCCAATAACGATTCCAAGAACTATCCAGATGAGTTTTTGCAAGAGACAACAGATCCTGGGCCAAAATAGAGAAATGTTCGAGTGTTCCGCACTGAACAGCTGACTTAGCACAGTTATCTGCTGTAACATTACCTCCAATCCCAGAATGACCCGGGATCCAAATCAATGAGATATCCAAACCCTTACGATGACATGCGAACAAAGCCTCACGAATCCTTAAAATAATAGAAGATACTAGCTTACCATGAAAAGGTTTTTGTTTGATGGCCAATAAGCAACTTAGAGAGTCTGTAAAGATAGCAGTCCGTGGGAAGTCATGTGAAAGCGTAAACAGGATAGCTTCCAATAGAGCAACAGCCTCACCTGTAAACACTGATGATTCGGGGGGGCATTTAAATTGTAAGATAATTTTGAATTTTGGGATCCAGCAAGCCGCACCAACATAGCCTTCTATTGAAAGCTTGGAAGCATCAGTAAAGATGAGAAGATGGTTAAACCAATTTCGCTGAATTAACGAATTAAAATTTGTGTTGGCACCCGGATCATCTTTGGACAAGCCAATATACGTGATAATGAGTGGGGAATGAATTCGGGCCTGATAAGGAGTACAATAAAGTGGGTTACATGGAAATCTTTTCAAGGGATGAGGGAGATTGGTAAGTCTAAGGAAGCTGTTGAGTAAATATGATATCGATTTATCACGATTACAAAGGTTGGATAAAGTGGATAGTTTAGACAATAGGGGATGGGAAGAGAGCTGTAACAATTTACCTATAAATCGATCTGACAGGAATTGACGCCGGAGAGGAAGAGGAGGATCAACACACTCCACTTGAAGTGCGTTCGTAGGAGTAGACTTCATTGCACCTAAAACTATTCTAAGGCATTTGTATTGTATTCGATTTAATTTATCATTAGCAACCTTATTAAAGGGGTCTAAAACAAATAAGCTGTAGTCAATGTGACTACGGACTAAAGAATTGTACAATAGTTTTTGAGTATAGGGATGTGCACCCCACCATACACCAGATACTGCACGTAGAGTATTAATAGCTTTTTCACATTTTTTGCTAAGATATTCAGAATGTGCCATTCCGTCCAGTCGTTTGTCAAGAACCATGCCTAGGAATTTAATATTATCAGAAAAATTAATAATTTCATCACCAAAGTAGATTCGAAAATTTGGAATAACTCTTTTTTTTGTGAATAAAACTTACCTTTCACTTGCCTTACATTTCGGTACCGACAATGAAAGACCATGTTCAGAGAGCCATTGGTTTAGATAATGCAAAGCAGTGTTTAAACGAAAATTGATGTCCTCTACTGAATTTGAACTATAATAGAGAACAATGTCATCAGCATACTGGAGAATGTTGCAAAAATTGTTTACAGACATTTCAAGGTCATGCGTATAAATATTATATAGCAGAGGACTAAGAACCGAACCCTGAGGAATACCCTTCCAGACACGTCTGGGAGGAATAGTAAGGAGAGGATGTTTTACAGAAATAGTCCTGCCGGTAAACAGACTGCATATGAAATGAGTCAACCTCGCGGGAATATTCAGATATTGCATTTTCTGCCTGAGTAACGGAAGAAGCACATTATCATTTGCGGAGGCTATATCTAGAAAAACACCAACTAAGTACTCTTCCTTGGCAAAGGCTACTCGAATGTCCGTAGTGAAGATGCTGACACTGTCAATAGTACCCATCCCCCTTCTGAATCCAAACTGAGAGGGAGCTAATATATTTTTGCTTTCCACTATCCATTCCAATCGATTTTTTAAAAGCCGTTCAGCAATTTTTGATAAAGTAGACGATAATGCAATGGGTCTATAGGAGCTAGGATCGGAAGGATTTTTACCTGGTTTAAGGATAGGGATGATAACTTGAGATTTCCAGGATTCGGGAATATTGCCTGAATGAAAAATATAATTTATTCATTTTAGAAAATAATCTTTGGATATTTTATTTAATTTACTTAAAAAAGAATATGGAATACCATCTTCACCTGGTTTAGTATCTTTTAAGCCTATAAGAACACTCTCAAGCTCATTGTAAGAGAAAGATGTATCCATTTCCACTAAGGATATAATTGTGGAGAAATTATAAAACGAATCATGGCAAGGAACAAATGGAGGCGCCAATTTGTCAGTAAAATCGTCAAGCCAAAAAGCGGGGTTAATGGAGCTAGGGCTGAAATTAATATTAAGAGATCGGCGAAATCTCTTAACATTATTCCAGACAATAGACGAGGAAGAGCGGGGAGAGAGGGATTCACAGAAATTGATCCATCCAAGTCTTTTCTTCTTCCAAATCAATTTTCTAAATAACGCGTCACTGCGCTGATACTCAATAAAGTTCTCCACCGTCATACATGCTGCATAGGACGACTCAGGAAATGTACGCCGTTTGACTGAATCAGAACATTCCTGATCCCACCATGGATTGAAAGGCATCTGATACTGAGTGAAGTGTTTTTTGGGGATATTATGACTAGCAGATAATAAGATAGCATCAACAAACCGACCATAGCAGACAGTTATATTCTCATTATTAATAGACTCAAGATGAGAACCCAACATGTTATCAACAGAGGATGCATATTCTAACCAATTTGCATTTTTAAGATTGTATTTAGTAAAAGGATAAGGGGAGGGAATAGGTGCCTGATGATTAGCTAAGGACAGAAGAATGGGAAAGTGATCACTACCATAGGAGGAGGAAAGTACAGACCATGATAGTTGAGAGGCAAGGGAAGGAGAAGAAAGGGAAAGGTCTATAGCAGTCTTACGATTCTGATTAGGATTAACCCTACGAGTCGGTGAGCCATCATTGAGGACGCAAAGACCAGCATCATCAATCATTTCCACCAACGAAGGAGAGAATCCATCACAATAATAACACCCCCACATCGTGTGATGAGTGTTAAAATCTCCCAAGACTAGCACAGGACTAGGGAGAGAAGAAATAATAGAATTTAACTCAAGAAAGATGGAAGAAGATGGACGGGGGATGTAAACAGAAAGACAGGAAATATTAAGGACTCTCACAGCAACAGCATTAAAATGAGGACTGTGATTAGAAAGAGGAATCAAGGAATATGGAGTGGAGTGCTGGACGAGGATAGCACTACCTCCATACCCGTCACTCCTGTCCTCCCTCAAACATGAGAAACCCGGGACCCTAAAACGGGATTCCGGCATTAACCATGTCTCCGAGAGGGCAACAATGACAGGTTTATATAGTGAAATAATAGAAAGCAATTCATGTTTTTTAACACGAATACTCTTACTATTCCACTGGAGGATGGACAGAGGGGCCATATTAAAGATTTTTGCTAGATTTTGGGCAACGTTGGACGGTAAAGGAACATCATCTAATGGAGTTAAAATACTTATAAGGGTTTCAGTCAAAGCAACTAGCAGATCTTTTCTGGATTCTGATGGTCTATCAGGTAAAGCACAGCCATTAGGAAGGGAAGAAGGACAGTCCCCAACAATTGCTTGATGAGTGAGGCTATCATATCCCTTTTCAAGAGGAGCTTGGGGACGGGGAGAGCGGGTAACAGTTTTGCGATAGGATATTGTGGGAGAAGAAAGAGCTTTCCCCGTGACAGCTTTTGGTTTGGAGGGAATTAGAGTGGAAAACATTTCCTTAGTTACATCAGCATAAGAACGCTGAGCAAGCGGTAGTCGGGAGGATGCTTCAATGTAAGAGATATTCTCTTGAGTCATTAAAATTTAATAGCCTGTTGTCTTGCAAACTCAGGACAGCCCTTGTCTGTGGCAAAGTGTTTAGAAGTACAATAGAGGCAAGTAGAAAACTCTTCAATTATCTTGCATGAGTCACCAATGTGCGATTGCGAGCATTTGTAACATCTGGAACTAGACCGACACTGTGCTTTGACATGACCAAATTGACAACAATTTAGGCATTGGATGGTTGGAAAGTAGTATGATTCTACACGAAGGGAGGAGCAATAAGAAAAGACTCTCTCAGGCAACAGTTGTCCTCGGAATGTTACTACAACTGACTGAGTCGGGATCCATGTAGTAACACCCTCACTCACATTTTTTCTGTTTAATCTTCGCGCTTTCACTACTTCACCACATCCAGATGGGTATTTTAATGATTGAACAAATTCTTCCATTCCCCAATCAACAGGAACTCCTCTTACAATACCCATTCTTGTTATATTAAAAGTTGGTATAATACAAACATACTTACATAGACTTAGAACTGGATTAATCAAAAAAATATTTGCAGCTTCTGCAGACGCAAATTGGACGCTAATTTTATTGCGGCCAACATTTTTTACACCATCATTAACTATGTCTGTAATTTTATTTGTATGGAGGAACTGACTAAATTTAATAGCTTTCATAGAGGTCCCTGAAGCAGGATCAGGAGTATCCCTTGACACATATACTATAAAAGGGCCTTTGTCGGAATTAATATAACATTTTGCACCATCAGACAAGGAGGGATGAACATACACATTTTGGATAGACGGAGTAGCAGAGGAAGGATTCACAATAGTTTTTTTGTTAGCAGGGACAATATTAAAAGAGGATGAATCATCCCCTTGGCGTTTTCTGGAAATTTGATTTAGGGAAGGATCATCACCGGGATCCGGAGGATCCGGCGGGCGATCGTTATCCATTTATATAACCTTAAAACACTAACTAACTTACCTAATATGACGATATAAAACTAACATTAACTAAAAACCCAACACCGTGTTAAAAGAGATCAATTCAAAGAACTTAAACTTCAGAGATTATTAATTAAAATATGAAACCTCACTAATACGTGTGTCAACCAATACAAATGTCAAGCGAGTCCCCCATTCAAATCATACTCTTAGAATAAAGAAACTCAATTTGAATTAGTGACTTGTGCCTTCTTTTTTTGTAAATTGTGAAGAACGAAGTATTTTGACACTGAAATATCTTTGAATGCAGTGATGAGAAAAAATTGCGTGAAGGTGCTTATTTTATGTTTTTTACAAATATTTTTAGCTTGACGTTTTTTATACCGCATAGCAGAGTATACAGTAAGTACGTAATGTCAAGACACTCCAATCTTTGCTTTCCACCGAATTCGACACATTGCGTGTTGAGTGGCGGATCTCAATGCTCTTTGTCTTACCAGAGCGAGAAAATGCAAATAATTTAAATATAATCACTCAATCACATATAACAACCCATCACGTATATATATATATATATATATATATATATATATATATATATATATATATATATATATATATATATATATATATACCACACGGAAGAATGATTGTATTTCAATTATTTTCATTTCTTCTCAAAAATCTTTTAATTATTTGCATGTATAATTATGTACCTTTTCCTGGTAGAAAATAATTACGAAATAAAAATATGTTTTTTTTCTTTAAACCGAATTGAATAAAAAATAACTCCTTAACATTACAATATCTACAGTGTAAAAGTGAATTTTGTTATTTGAACAAGGTGTTTACTGGCGGTTATTATTACTAAATGTTCAAGCTACATTGCTGTTAAACATGCGATGTCGTGACTTCTACCACTCTGTTTATACTAAACGAGCAATAGGTAAATGGCTTTTAACTAATTTGAGTATTTGCTTTTTAATTAAAACGGATTTGTTTCTCTTTTACTGTCATACTATTTTTTTTTAGATTATAATTCGCTTAAATTATACATTTCTAGTTGTTACAGTAGTTAGTGTCTGGTATTAAAGACTTCCGCTGTTGGACATTCCAACCCGCGTGCTCTGAAACATATTTCAGTATATTGAAAAGCAATCATTATACATAAAAATCCTAGTCAATAATGCAAAGTCTTGCTTATTTGTCTGTATAGTCGATATTTTCATTTCAAATTAGAATTGAGTTTAAAACCTTACAATGAGGCCGTATCACAGTGGGATTATAATTAAAAAAAAATAATTTTCCGCGCTTTAGTGTCTCGATTTCAGGTGGGAGCTGTCAATGGAGTGACTTGACGTCAGGATGTCACTGACTATCCTGCTATGTGGGATTAAACGTTTAGCTGAAAAAAAATATAATACTTACCTCATCATAATTCATTAACATTAATTTCATTAAGAATAACAATTGGACAAAATTACTGATAATATTTTATAAAAATCTATTGATTAATTTAAGAAC
The DNA here is from genome assembly GCA_032432895.1 of Dryadula phaetusa. NCBI lineage: Eukaryota > Metazoa > Arthropoda > Insecta > Lepidoptera > Nymphalidae > Dryadula > Dryadula phaetusa. Next base: position 5,987,025 of record JAOYRS010000068.1, on the reverse strand, counting down.
AAAATAAGTTTGATTTTACTGATTTTGTATGGAATAAGTAATTATATAATTATATAATATTTAAAAAACGCATTTACTACGTTATATTCACCAGCAATAGTATAACCGTGAAAGGTGCATTCGTCTCTTGCTTTTATTGCAATGTCTTCAGCCAGTTCCTTTTGTTTGTTCTGTCTTTCATTCTCATTTTATACTTTTGCCTTTAAGTTCCCTTTATTCTTGTAAGCGTTCTAAGAACCAACTTAGTATAGCCGAATGATGTATTTTTGTTATTTTATATTTGATGCTGTTATGATGCAGTTATAATGGTATATGCAAAATGCATGTCATATAGACAAATAGACATTATACGTATATATGTTACTAAACTTCCAAAAATCCCTTCCACAACTTTTTTGTTTATTTGTATATTATTTATTGCACTTAATAATATACATAACATTATTATTGCCCTGTTTAAGATTTCAATAATATGCTTATATACGAAATATTACCTTCATCAGTTTACTTCTATAATCAATATACCTTACTGAGTTACTATTTCTTGCATAAATTATTTTTGATCAAAAAATAAATAATTTAAAATGTGTGTGTGTGTGTGTGTTCCTTTCTTTTTTTTCTTTTTTTCACTTATAAAACTTAAATTTATTTATCCTCCATTTTGCTGCTCATCTGATACAAAACTTTTTCTCGGCACTGTTCCCTTTTACCACGTCAAGATTAATGTTCGTACTTGAGTTTTCAGGTCACATTCACTTTACGTGTTTTTTAAGAAACATCAACAAAGATAATTTCTCCTCTACATATATATATATATATATATATATATATATATATATATATATATATATATATATATATATATATATATATATATATATATATGTATAGTAAAAATATTCTTGAAACATTTTAATTAAACCTGATGCTTTCGTCTCAATTTTAGCTGTCCAAGAAATTTGTTACTTTGTACTCTGCTAAATCAGGAGTACGGAGTGTCTTGACACTAGGTACTTCCTGTCTATCCTGCTATGGAAATTTGTTATTAAAAATGTTTTACGACTTCATAACATGATTTTTTATCAATATGTACGGGATAACTAAAAAAATATTTGTTTTTAATGAGCGTTTTTTTATTTTGTAATAACTCATAACAGATTTTTAAAAGTAACATTAAGTTACAAGTGTTAGTTAACATGTAAAAACTCGTTCTGAAAATATCTTTTCAGAATACCTTGTTTCTTATTTTGCTGTTTTTAAAATGTTATTCCTCACTTATCATTACAACTTTTTTTATAAAAAATTGGAGGTTTTATAAAAAAGTTTTTATTATAACTTATTTATGTTGTTAGCATCTCTGTAAAGAGATAAAAATTATAGATTTTTTCAAAAATCTTTACCTTGTGTCTTATTATAATTCTATAGAACGTACTTAATTAAAAAAAAATACATACTTATAGATAGACAACCGAAAATATTTTTTAGAAAGATTTGTTTACTTTCTAAACAACTCATTTAATTTGTATAAAGCAAAACCACATAGAACAAAAATATGAGAAGGATAACAATAAAAAAAAAGTAACTTAAACAGTGAAAGTGTCATAAAAAGGCACAGTGTAAATAAGAAATGGAATTTTACAATAGTATGTGAGTACAGGAGAATGAAATTTGGATTTATATATTTATAAGTAGGTTTGTTTATTTAAGACTAGTGTTGATATTGCGCTTTTCTTACTTAGTGGAAAATAATTTTTTTTTATTTGGTAAGACAAAGTGCGGATTTAAAGTCCGCAAGTTAATACACAGCATGTTAATTACACAGTGTTTTGACACCAGGTTCTCTTTGATTATTGCGTTATATATCACAGTTAAAAACGTATACATTTGTATAGAATTTTACTATTTTTAAAGTGTTATTCCACACTTAGGATGAGAAAATATATTTGATTAAAGATATAACATTTGAACGCAGCGGATTCGAAACTGCGCCTCCTGGAAACCGTCCAAAGGCTCTGTCAAAATTCTTATATGTTTGTTACAACTTATGTTGTTACTATCTATGTTGAGATATTTTTACTACTTTAATATTAATTCTGAGTAATTGAAATAATCGTTATTCCACGCGTGAATTAGAAAATATTGAAATAAATTATAAATATTTTTATATTATACGTTTTTACAAAATGAACTATATAGCTTTTTATTACATAAAAAGTAAGGTAGCAGATCTGATTTCTTAAACAATAATCAAACTATACCATATGACATTGAAGTGCCACACCAAAATACGTTTGAATCCAATTAACACAAGCCAATAATCTCGTTCGCTTTCAATAGTAAAGGAGTTTGTACTCAAGTTGTCGTCAAATGTTTGTTTTGGAATCAATTCGCCTGAGTTGGGAACATTAACCGTATGTATGTATAGTAGGGTTATATGGCTGAATAGTACCCGTAAACACGTAAGGAAAAGTGCGAGAGATGGTCCGAGGTTTGATTCTTTCTTAGGAAAATGTTTATATAGATAATTGCTTTGGTTTTCTTGGTCTGGTACTGTGTTGAGCAGTGTTGGGTACTCGCTCTACTAGTAAAATTTCTACAGAGATGTTAATAATAAAAATAAGTAATAATAAGTACCTGAAAAAAACGTATAGTTTAGTTGTCTTCATGCTTCCGATTTCCAAGAGGCGCGGATTCGAGTCCTATATTGAAATTTTGAAATATATTATGTATGATATAGTTTTTAATTGTAATTTTTATATAATATATTCTTTCTTGCTTAAAACCAAATTTCATAGTGGACGGAAAAATTTTATACGTGTACGTAATCTTAATTAGTGTTATATGGACTTGTTTTTTAATTTCCGCTGTTGTGAGAGATTTATAAGTGTCTAATTGTTTTATCTGTCGTAACTTAGCATCAAAGCCTAGCCTCTAGAAATTATACTACATCCTCCTATTTTATAAAATATTTAATTTTTCTTCTCTTCATCATGACTACACGATACATGTTATTAAAATTTAAATAGTCTCAAATTTAAACATTATAAAATTTTGAATACATATTTATGTTGTTAAATTATTTTTTAGCTCTTAGTACATTTATCTGCAACATATTTCTGTTTACTATAAAGCCGTTGAACAATTTTTTTCCTTCTTTTTTAATTGTTTAATATTTTCAATGTACATAATTTACACTTCTACAGTTTTATTATAAGTATAGATTTTAGATTTTATAAAATCCTAATATTAAGGGCGCAGCCATATACCTCATGTCTGTTAAGGGTTTTATTAGCTCCACGTTTTTTTCCCGCATAGCAGGGAGGACAGAAAGTACCTTGTGTCAAGACACTCCATACTTCATTTACCACCGAATGTGAGACATTGCGTGTTGATTGGTGGAACTCAACGCCGCATTTTGTCTTACCAGAGAGAAGAAGCGACAATAGTTTAAATAGACGCCGAGTGGAGGTCGAACTCACAACCGATCGCGTTTACAGTCAGACGTTGTCCTACTGTGTCATGACCGGCTCGATTTTCACTTGTTCGCGCTGATGACGTCAGAGTGTCTTAACAATAAGTGGTTCCAAACTACCCTGCTATGCGAGCGAGATAAAGCGTGAAACAGAAAAAGAATACCCTAATGTCAAATAATGAAAAGTTTAAGAATGAAAGAAAAATGAAGCCATATATTCAAAGTTATTTGCCTTTGAGTAAATATTCCTTGCAAGGTATATATAAAGTGATAGAGTGTGTATTACACCCCGTCAAGTTAAAACTCTTTCTAAGGTGATAGGACACTTTTTTTTACTAGATATCACATTACCGTGTAAACAACGCGTTGCCTTAGCAACGTGTACGTTACTTTATAAAAACATGGTAGTGAATGCTATATTTGTTTTAATAATTTAATACATTTTTATGAATTATGTTAAAATAAATATTAACTTCTGAAATTCTTCTCTATATAAACTATAAGAGTGCCAATATTATAGACAGATATTAATGTTTTGTGTTTACAAAACTTATCAAATATACTTTACTTATAAGGAACATCGTAACATGGCTGACATACCGATGTATTTGATAAGTGTTCCGCAGCATTAAGAACCTGAGAAATCTCTCTTGCGATGCTTTACTGGGGTTTCATTGTCATAACAGACTGCTCATGTTTTTGTAGAGCATGCATAAAGAATAAGAATAAGTTGTTGAAATACCTGTTATTAGGCCGGAAAGTACTTTCGCCGTCGATGACACCGAAAATGCAGAATACTCAGCTAATAGTTTAGAGGCTCAATGTTCCCCCAACGATCAGCCTTGCGACCGGGACCACCTAACTAAGATCGACTCCGAGGTAGCAACCTGGGCATCTCTAGCCCTCGGGTAAACTACTTCGCCCGACCTCTGCCGATGAGGTCCAAAATATCATTAAGAACCTGAAACCCTGGAAGGCCTCGGGGCCTAACGATCTTAACAACAGGACATTAAAAGCGATATTGGCCCAGTTCGTGTCTTTATTGGTTATCATTTTTAATTGCCTCCTCAAATCTTGTACCTTCCCAGACCAATGGAAGGAGGCAATAGTCATAGGTATTCCAAAGCCTAGCAAGCCAAGGAATCTTGCCGTCAGCTACAGGCCTATCAGTCTGTTAAACTGCTTAGGTAAAATTTACGAGAGGATAATTTTCATTAGACTCTCTGAACAGCTAGAGACAAAATTTCTGCTCTTAATCGAGCAATTTCTGTTCCTCAAGGGCCACTCAGCTGTCCACCAAGTACATCGGCTAGTAGAACACATAGAACACATAGTCTTAATAGATTACATCCTTTAAAATGCAAACTCAATAAAATTACATTATATAAAACCTGCATTAGGCCTGTCCTCACATACGCCAGTGTACCGTTCACGTACACTGAGCTTAAACCACTCCAACTGGTCTAAAATAGCTTTTTACGAATAGCATCGGGTTTCCCCTTGTACGTTCGTAACGGCGATGTTCATAAGGACTTATAACAGCCCGTCCGCGCGTTGGCGCAGCCGGGTCTAACGGTTAGGGCCTGTTAGGCTCTCTTAGAATAGTCTGAATTTCCCCCAGTCGCTTTCACGCCGCGCCTAGTTTGTGTAGCGTAGGGAACATCCCCAGCCCGCTCGCCGACCGCAAGCCGAGGTTCGAGCCCCACAGGGGTCCCTTGCGGTCGTCGATTTCCTCTCAAGCAGCCACGTCAGTGCTTGCTAATTTTCACAGGTTTAGAGCACCCTCTTCACCCCCCCCTCGTCCCCTCCTCCCAGTGTCGCTGTAAAGAGCAACAGGGTCAACAGCATTTTACTCATTTGACAGAAAAAAATACCTGTCATATTTCACATTATAGTTTGATTTCAAATCGAGTTAGTGATTAGTGAATGAATGTAGAAAATTTTCTGCTTTCTTCACTCACGCGTTATCTATTATTAGAGTATGTAGAGAGAATCTATTGTTTGAATTTGAGTCATTGTGTGTTAAATTGTGGAACGATAATTATATATCGAGTGAGAATCGTACCTACAACCATTGTCTAGAATTGAAATATTTTATTTGTATATAAACACGTCAAGAATAAACTTTAAATTTTGTTTTACAAAAATATCGAGGTCAGACATTTAAAGCTCATATGTAAAGGATTTTTTTCATATATACAAAAAATATATTAAAATATAGATACACATTTGCAAAAACATACTATCATGTTTGGAAAAACGTTTCAAATAAAAAACTACATATATGCTGAAATAATATTTAAAGAAAGCAGCAAGGTTGTAAGAATGACTGACTAAATCCATTGACTGCATGCTTGCCTTGTTCCAAGAAATCGAGACATTACGTGTTGAGTGGCGATTTCAAATCCACGCATTGTGTTACCAGAGCGAATAAAAATAGTAAAGTAATATATTTTTTACGTATATAGTGACAATCATGTTTTTTATTATAATACAATATTATATAACAGTATGTCGCACTAGCTTAAGTATTATTTAACCGTGTGATCGCATCGCATACACCCAACGCTACGTGTACACCGGTAGAAGTTGTAAACCTTTTCCTTAAAAATATCTATGAATAACAAACGAAATTTGTTAGAAATTCCAACGAAAGGTGACTTAGAGCTAGTAGAATTTATAAATCCTTTAGAAATCTTTATATATAGTAGTATATCTGTATAAAAAAATTGTATAGTGAATCTTGTAGTGTATCTGAATATTTTGAATATCAGGCACTAAAGTAGTAAATAGAAGTGGCTTCTACATACTGTCAAAAGCGTGACGCTAGAAAAAACAATTTATTTTTTAGAGTTCCCTGGTTATAGATAAATGGTTGTTAGTTTGGTACTCTTAAGGAAGAGATCTAATATTAATTGTTTTCTTTATTCACGGCGTTGAGTTCCGCCGCTACGGAAACCGAAAAATGCGGTACGAGTCCAGATTCTCTACGTGTAACTTGCTATGGGGAAAAAAGTGATATTATATCTATCATATTATATATACATATATAGTGAGAATATATATAATAAGATTTTTTTACTAATCCTAAATGTTGGATGATAAAAGCTTTTTTAATTAAAGCTGGAACATACATTTTAGTTCAGTAAAATTTCGGCAAAGTCACTTTTCATTTAACGTGTTCTTTTTGTGGGCGCTGTGAAATTTTAAAAAGAGATTGTCAGAACTACTTGCACTCGCTTCCTATAAGCTTCTAAAACTTGGAATCATAAATAAAGATATAGTGTGGGGATAAAACATTATATTTGAAATGTTTCGAGTATTCGACGTATTGCCATATAAAAAATATATTTAAATTTTTAATATTAAATAGGTTTATATTAAAAGAATAAATAAGACAAAGCGTCTCGATTTCAGGAGGAAAGCGGTCAACGGGGTGTCTTAACACTAGGTTCTCTCATACTACTCTGCTATGCAAGATAAACCGTAAACACTTCGCTTTGTTTTACCTGAGTGGAAAAATAAAAATAATTGAATAATTTACTATTTTTAAAGTGTTATTCTACATAAAGGAAACGTAAAAAAAATTCATACAGTTTTTCAAAGAGATTTTCTAAAATTAATTGTGGAATAACACTTTAAAATTTATTACCTATTAAAATAGACAGCAATCTCTTGTTAAATGATTGTTTCTTAATAATCTTTAAGTAGCAGAAATTTGTAAAAATCTCTCTACAGAGATGCTTATTTCATAAATAAGTTGTAACAAATGTATAAGAATTTCGGTGCAGCCGGTAGTATAACAATATTTCAAGTATAAAAATATTTCGTGTATTACTAGGTCCTCCTATAATTTTTGAATAACTTTGTAGCCTTTTTTTTATTTTTTTATTTAATTGAAATTATATTTCTATTTTCTACCGATATAAGGTAGCAGTGACGCAGTACCTGTATAACACGACTCTCATTGGGTTAAGTTTTGTAAATGTTAGTAATAAAGAAATTGATATTAAGTAAAATTATTATGTTCTCTATGAAAAGCCCTAGAAAAGTCTATTTCAAATCTAAATCATAAAGACAATTTCTATACCTAGTATTGTAAATATTTTTAACTTTTAATATTAATGCTGGCTGATTTTTATAAAAAATCCACTCTTTGCTTCTACTATTATTTAGCGAATATATGCATTTATACTTAGATTGCATAAAAAATATAGGATTTTTGTTCATTTTAGACATACATTTCTTGTAGTTTCATACTTTATCCTCAGCGCGGTAGCTAGAGCGAACGGAGGGACCTTCTTTGTATATATTTTTTGCCTTGTCTTTCGACATCAATCTCTATATACATGACCTCTGAAAGAACCATATATTTTGATAGAAATAAATCTGCGTAACCTATATAATATATGACTATTACCTGTTAAAATTAGAACATAATAGGTAAAATATTCCAATACCTCCAGAGAAACTGTTCCTTAATGTTATAATACGTAAACTTATTAAAGTAACGAAATTTCAACATCAACACTTTATCGGTCTACCATCTATCTAAAGACCTATAAGTCTCTAACCTACGATCTGGAAAGGATTGTATCACAGCCTTTAGAATATCCATCCTTGGGAATAAAGCAGGAGCTTCGGTTCCTTTGTTTTCATTCGATATCGATTGCGGTTCAGCCGACTACGTGATTTAACTACCTGTATGATGTATTTTCTACTGTACAAATTTTCTGTGTTCTATATTTGGTAAGCTATAATAAGATTTTTGTCTTTCGCGATTTTTATACATTTTAAATTAAACTATTTTAAATAATTTTATCTGTATACTTTGATATTCGAATATACATTTTTGGAAACGTGACGACTCACGAACGAACATTTGACACTGGTCCATGGTTTACTTGTGACCGAATACCAAAATATACACGATTAATCCGCTTAAAATGGTTTCGGTTAAAATATCGTAAGCTGTTGTGGGATTTTATAATATTTTATAAATATTTTTTTTATATTAATTAATTGAACAGTAGGTATATAAAATTGAGTGATACAAAATCAACTTTTCGTATTTTTAATACTCACGTTTCATTATAAGCTTCATCATTGTTTTTTGCCGTACAGTAGTTTAGTCAGCCGTACAGTAGTTTTGTTTCGTAAAATCAAGACATTGCGTGTTCATTGATGAACTTAACGCTGCACCTTGTCATAATCGAGTGGAGAAATAAAAGTAAATTTTAAATCATTCCGATATCAAATCGCGCTTACATTTATTGAGAAGAACAGCAAAGAATACAAGCCATCATATATTTATTATCAAAATATATATAATGCCAGTCATCGTATTAGCAAAGTATTTATGAGTAAAATGAGAGCGAAATTCACTTAAAAAATAGATATTCTATTATTTTAATTTTAGGACATTCCTTAAGGAAACCAATGTCTCCTATGTTTCACCAGATTAAGATATATTTTAAATATTATTTAATCGAATCTACAACCATCGTGTGTACATGCAGACAGTATCTCACTGTGTTACAATGGCTTCCGCAACACATTATTACTTTCCGTTTTACCTCTAAAATAAAATATCACAAACTGTAAAAGACCTACGAACCACTCTCGTAGTATTTACCTCTATCTAGCATATATTGCATTTAAATTGCATTTCTAGACGAACTCGCAAGCATTTGAAGTCAAATGTCACGAATTGAATAAGCATAAAGTAAATAATAAAACGAGCGTTGTTTATACTTTACTTCATGAGCAAACTTTGCTTAACTTTAAGGTAAATTCTATATTATTCTATGCACCTAACGCTAGCTTTATAAATGTTTTATATATATATATATATATATATATATATATATATATATATATATATATATATATATATATATATATATATTAAAAACAATATATGGTTGGGGCGCAGAGGGACAGCGTCAGGTGTTTGATTCCCACACAGGGGAGTGATTATATTTAAATTATTTTCACTTCCTCGCTCTGGTAAGACAAAGTGCGGAGTTGAGTTCCACCACACAACACGCAATGTCACGAATTCGGTGGAAAGCGAAGTACGAAGTGTTAGTTTCGGTTTTCCCTACTAAGCAAGATAAAAGCATGAAGCTAAAAAGTGATTTTAGCTGGAGAATCAACGAATGTAAGAAAAATATTGCAACATTATTTCATATACCTTCTGTTATAAAATTTGCTTGAAAACTAGTATACGTGTTTGGATTCGATGATACTACAATATTTCCGACACTTCTATATTCTTATATATTCTTGCGTGATATTACTAGGATAAAGAGACCAGGTTAATTTTTACCGCATTTATATATTTTTAGGCTAATTTATAATAATTTTATTATGCCATATGAAAAACTAATATTAAAATATATTATTTTTTATTAAAGGGTTGTTATATATATATACATATATATATAGATGATCGCAAGTTCATAGATTCAAATTCGTTTAGATGATTTAAATTTTATGTTCTGAAAAATTCAGTTAAGAATAAGGCAATAGATTCTCATGCCTCGAAAAACTTGTTTTTATGCATCAATGGTCTTATGCATCCGAAAGCTTTTGTGTATGTGCATATTGAATAAGCTCATTCTTTGTCATTCCATTGAACAAGAAAAACGGAATAGTAGAGAAATAGAGTTTTTGTATACTACCATGCTTAGTCAGTGGTATACTACTAAAGAAATCATATTTCTTTTTTAGCAGGGTCGACAGAAAGTAGCTAGTGTCAAGACATTCTGTACATCGTTTTCCGCCGAATTTGAGTTATTGTGTGTTGAGTGGTGAAACTAATCGCCGCACTTTGTTCTATTAGAGCGGGGAGGTGCAAATAATTTAAATATAATCATTCCTTCAATTGGGAATCGAAGCCACAATCAATAGCGTATACAGTCAGACGCTGTGCCACTGCGCCACGACCGGCCTCAAATCGGTATTCTTTTTTAGAGGCCCTAGTGTCTCTACGAGTATTTTAATTCTCCCACTATTTTTATTCCAACACACAATTTGAAAAATACTAAATGTCCCATTGGCGTGTTGACAACGGGTTGCCACAGCAACGTGTATGTCACTTTGTATAAACGTGTAAGTGTAACACATAGTAGTGTGTGCATTTATTTTATTAATTTGATATATTTTAATACACTATTTTTAAAAAAAACTATTAGCATTCTGTACTCTTATTCTATGTAAACTATAACTTTGCCAAATATCATTCTCCTCTGTTCGCATAATTTGAAAAGCGTATTAATATATTGATTAGTTTGATTGTATATATAACGAATTATGAGAATGTAACAGATTGTCCATTCTCCACTATCCATTCATTAAAATTCTAAAATTCGAATAACCAAATTGTTGACGCGTAAAGTACATGTTGCCTTAGTAATGTGTGGCCTGATCCGGCCAGGCCAGTAGGCCAGGCCAGTAGGGCCAACAGTTTACTGCACATTCGAAAAAAAACGCTTGTAAGAAAACACCTGTGTACCTAATGTTGTAATAAGTTAATGTATTTCAAATGATTCATTATAAAAAATATATATTTGCTTTTTGTATTAGTTTTCCTTTTAATTTTATTATATAATTTCATACTACTGTCCGTATGATCTCTGTAAATAAGAGTAGAATTTTTTTCTCACCTTTAACATATAAATCTAAAACATTACTCGCCTGGGAAAACAATCGAATTTGAACATGAAACCACCATGCTCAAATAAACATGCTGTCATTGCACGTAATACACATGTCTATACATTTCCATAGTATTGCATCTATAATTTAAAAAATTGTAAACGTAGTAGAATTATTTAATTTTCTTCGCGATATTAAATAGTAGTCTGTTTGGGATTGGCTGAATATACACCACTATGGCTCAGTTGGAAAATATATAGACGTTGATTAAGAGATCAATTCCCACTTGGAGGATTGATTATATTTAAAATAAAATAATTTGAATCCCTTGCTTTGGTAAGACCAAGCGCCGCGTTGAGTTCAACCACTCAACATGCAATGTCTTGAATTTGGCGGAAAGCAGAGTACGGAGTGTCTTGATACTAGATACTTCCTGACTACTCTGATATGCGGGAGAAAAGGGTGACTTTAAAAAAATATCCCTAATGTAATTCAAATATGAAAACTCCATGTTCAAATCAAACACGCTACCCCCATATAATATATAATGACCATACATTTTCATTATGTACATAGTATTCCACCTAAAACATACACAATTGTAAAAGTAGTGGAATTCTTCGGCTTCAAAGTGAAAAAGTGTAAGAAATAGCATTTCCTTTTGTTGTCTGCTCTAAATCCGATTGAGCGACACTTGTATCAATGGAACAAAGGACCTACAAAGACATCCATAGCTATATCTCTCTTAAACACAAAGCTTTCTATCATGAATTTTAACATAATGCATCGCCTAATTGACTTTTGAGTTTACTGTTTATCTCTTCTTTTTTCTATCTTTTTTCCTCTGCTCACATTTTATCTGGAAAATTTCAATTTCATAATTCGACCTTTTAGAAGTCATGCAACGGCGACTGGTCGTGGCGCAGTAGGACAGCGTCACGATGTAAGCGCGATCAGTTGTGGGTTCGATTCCCACTCCGAGGAGTGATTATATTTAAAATTAATTTCACTTCCTCGCTCTGATACGACAAAATGTGAAGTTGAGTTTTACCACTCAATAGGCAATGTCTCGAATTCGGTGGAAAGAGAAGTACGGAGTGTCTTGACACTAGGTACTTTCCGTCTACCCTGTTGTGGAGGATAAAAGCGTAAAGCTAAAAAAAAAAATATAAGACTAATTAGGTAAATGAAGACCTTAGCTTATACCACTTTGTTTACTGCATCTTAGATGATTAAAGTATATATTAAAAATATAACAGAATATTCGTTATATTATTTAAGGTTGTTAATTGCAAAATTACATAGCCTTATATATAAATGTATTTTTAAAAATAAAAAAAAATCTTTATTTACTATAACAGATTTAGCACAATATAATTTGTGTATGAGATGTCCTTTTAAGCAAATCTTGAAAAGAAGGAACTCAGCCCTTCCAATAATAAATATTATAAAAAAATATTTTTAAATAAATATGCATTTTATAATAGTTAAATTTCGTCTTATTTGTAGTAGTAGTAGTAGTACATCATGTAGTAATTTATGACAATCTTAAATGGTAACAGATATATGTTCTAGAAATGTTAGCTTTATAAAGGGTTTACGATTTAAATTTAAATTTTGTAGTTGAATAACGATGGACATCAAAACTATTTTAAACTGATTTTATCTCTCAATTTTTCTTACGTGGCGTATAAAATCCCGTTTTTCCCGTTCCTGTAGGAATTTCGGGGAATCTTCTAATACACTATTTAAGGTAACTATGCCAAATTTCAGTTTTCTACGCCCGAATCAGATATATGTTATCACTGTTATCAGTCAGTTAGCCAGTAACGAGAATGTTTTAACTATTATACACTATATTTAGGTATTTATATATATACTATATTTTTATGAAGTGGATAAAAAAAAAAAAAAAAGAATATTAATAAAATATTTTAAGAATTATCATTTCAAATGAAATAGATGTTTTTAAAACAACCTATAATTTTTTCTAACGAAATTTTATATTCTCATTACTCTACAAACAAATATCTTTAATAGCGTATATAATAAGATCACAAAAATATAACTAACTTCAAAGTTTTTGTATCTCCATGAAATATTTCGTGGAACAAATTACTGTAATCACAATAAGATAATGATGCTGCCAACTTTTTATGCTAATGATTTTGCTTTTTATGCTTAGATAATTTGAAGCGCTTTTTAGCTTAATTTTATTTTCATTTCTATAATTTACAGCAGTTCTCGTTAAGTCAGTGTAATAAGGTTTGTTTTATTTAAGAATACCACTGGTATAGAAATTTTTTGACTTTGTTGGTCATCCAAGAAAGAAATGGACTGATTTTAACACTGTCTGTAATCAATAAAATAATCGATCAATGTAAGAATCCCGTATATACCCCATTTTGCATTCCGACCAACTTGAAATTTTACATACGTGTCTAAAGTTTCTTCTTTAAACTAGTTTAAATTATACAAAAATATATATTATGTTAAAGGCATGACTATAAAATTTTAGATCATAACTCAACCTTGCTTAGTTCCTATCAAGAAAATACTTCCTAACATAAAAATGTTGACATGCGCGAGTCTGGTTCTCCAGCCGTGGAACATCTGATAAATTGTAAGTGTCAAAAGTGTGCTTATAAATGAAACTATGAGTTTAACGGATTCAACGCTCGACATATAAGCGTCATTTTAATATGTATTTTTTTTTAGTTCTCTGACATGTCAAACACAGCAAACGTAATACGTTTTAACAGTATCTCGAATATTTTTTCATTTTTTATTAGAATCAACTAAATAGTATTTTATTTTCGGTTGGCAAAATGTACACCACTATGGCTAAGTTAGTAAATATCTATATACATATATTGACCTTGGTAGTGAGTTCGATTTCCATTCAATGGTCGGATTATATGAATATTATATAAATTCGGTCTTGACACTAGATACTTTCTGTCTACCCTGCTATGCGAGATAAAAGGCGTGAAGCTAAATAAAAATATAGTAAAAGATCAACATCTACATATTGTCATAAAGCACTATAACTTGTGTGACATTTCAAATGACAAGAATTACTGATCCAAGAAGAATTCTCGACCAACTTAGATCCTGATTTATGTTATCATTTTAAACATGGATGTTAAATTCAGAGTGTACTTTTACTGATGTATGATTTTTTTTTCATTTTTCATTTCCACACTTAGGTAAGATAAAGTGCGGCGTTGAGTTCACCACTCAACACACAATGTCTCTCTATTCATTAAGCAATCAATTGAGTGTCTGAACACTAGGTTGTCTCTGACTACCCTACTATGTAGGACAAAGCGTGAAGCTATAATAAAATTGGTAAATTAGTATAGTCAATTATTAATCGTTACTTATTTTTATAAGAAATCGAATATATTAGTTATAATCCAGAATACCATTATCTATAATATCATTATCAGAAGGTAAAAATAAATCAAAAATATTAAATGAAAACATATACTGTACATGTTTCACGGTCGTAAAGTTGAAAGCCCGGATTTTTGGGGATGAATTTATTGAATTTGGTTATCGGTTCTGGGTAAATTATTTCAACTTGATCTAAATGAGATCTGAAATTAATGGCATTAAAAAGACATCTTTTAAAATATCATTATAAATATTGTACTAAATATGTTTATTTGTTTTTTTCTTATCACTTTGATGTTGTGGTTTTGGGGAGATATTATTTGTATTAAACGCGCTATGCGCTATTAAAGCCTCGCTCTCGTAAGACAAACATATGAAAATAATTTAAATATAATTATTCCCCCGAGTGGGAATCGAACCGGTCGTGTTTACAACAGTACTACCTCCTTGCACCAGGAGCGGCCTGTTATTATTAACTTCACTTACTCGAGATTCCAAAATGAGATTCGAACTTATAAGCATTACTATAAGTTAGAAACATGTTCATAGAGCCACAATGTTTAAGTATAGTAAAGCAAAAAGTATGAAGCTTCTTTCACAATCAGAAAGATTTGCTGTCAAGTAATGTTTGTCTTCATTTTCCACCCAATTTCGAAACCAGTCTTTTTTTTTCCAGAGCGCGGAAGTCAAAATAGTACCTATGTATTCACATTTATTAAGTAGAGTGAAATTCGAACTTCCAACCATTGCGTATACGGACAGATGGTGTCTCACTACGTCATAACGGTCTCAACGTACAACTACAGTAGACTGTTATAATAATTAATAGCCTGTAGAAGAAGAAAATTTAAATCCGTTTTTCACATTAATATTTTATGCACCGCCATTTGTCATGCACATTAAACAAAGAACAGACGTTTCATAACAAATGATATCTTTCTAAATCCATTTAAACGAGTTTTGCCTGTGTAAAAACAGTAATTTCAACTAGCGTTTTGTAAATACGTGAATTCTCTAGTAGTACTACGTATTTAGGTGGAAATTAATTTTGGTTTTGCTTATAGTAAGCGTAATGTGTTAAGAATGCCATTCGAAAATGAACTTTGATATTATTTAAAACAAGGTTTAGTTTTATTTATTTTGTAAACAAAATTATGTCCTTTCACAACAATAAGTAAAGCAGATGATTTATGTGAAACGGCACATGGTTTAACCCAAAATCGCTTTATCCCAAAAAACGTTATAGCATCATAGAAAATATCTGGAAAGGCATTTATAATGATTTTCCTAGTATATTTTGATGTATTTGTTCCTTTTGTGAATTTGTCATGCTTATTCGAACAGCTCATTTTTTCCAACAAGAGAGAGACACTGTTTTAAAATAACCTGGTGTCGAGACACTTTGCCTCTTCGCTTTTTATATACATAAATTGCGTGTTGAGTAATGCAACTGAACACTCTGTTTCATAAATTTAAAGTATTAAACAATTTATAATTATATTTAATATTAGAATTTTATTTACAGTAAATTATATATATTTCATTTAAGTTCTTTATTTTATAAAAAAGGACAGCATAGTATCAAGAACTTCTTGACATTATACTGTCTGAAGCTATCCTCATTTACGGGGTAAAGCGTGAAGCTACAATAAAAATCAATCTCTCCTAAGAAATCTAACAATATGAGTAGGAAAGACATTCTTACAATTTCCCATCAGTATTCAAACCTGTTAACGTTCCATAGTTTTAACCAATGTGCCATAGAAGCCATTTCCATATTCTGTACATCCCCATCTAAATCCAAGCACATGTTGTATCATACGCTCATACAAATCCAGTGGACACATTCAATTTCACGGGCAGACTACGGTATAAACAGTTCTTCCGTTTATGTATCAATTGCCACTCGATTTATGGCCAACGAATATTTTCATATGAAATATGTATGGTCCTGAAGAGCTCTATAATAGCATATTCTTATGCCTTTTTGATATTATGTTACAACTAAATTATTTATATGGGGTTTGCTTTAAAATTTGTAGTTGGTAAATAAATCTATGTATAAAATAATATGCTTCTAGATAGCTAGCAAATCGTTGTATATCGTTGCATATCGTTGAGGTCGGTCGTGGCGCAGTAGCACAGCGAGCGCCTGTAAGCGCGATCGGTTGTGGGTTCATTTCCTCGCTCTGCTAAGACAAAATATGGCGTTAAGTTTCATCGCTCAAGTTCAAGGCGCAATGTCCGGAATTCGGAAAGCGGAGTAGGGAGTGTCTAGACACTACTTCCTCTCTATTTTGCTATACGGTATAAAAGCGTGACGCTAAAAAAATATATGGTATAAATTGTTACATATTTATTATTAGCAAATGGGACGTACCTTAGTAAAAAAAAATCAAAGTAGAGAAGAATGACTATACATATAACAAAAATATAACGTATCAATACATGGAAGGTGTATGAGATGAACTACTATAGGAGGTATTTATCAAAGTAATCAACTCAAAATTATTTTTGTATTTTTCTTTAGTTTGTTTATGCATTTGTTCACGTCAATCTAGGAAACGGCTTAACCGATTTAGTAGCAGCTTTGAATATTATATTTTGGCAACTTTTCATTTAATATTTGAATTGTTTTAAATAATTCATAAATGAAAAAGTTACATCAACTTAAATATATTGCGTGAGAAAATTATAGCAAAGGATCAAATGCAAGCAAACGAAGTTGAGAGTTGAGACGAGAATTTACTAGTTATTGATATCATTTTATATAATTTCTGAATGATTAAAGTAAATTTGCTAATGATCATTGTCAGTTTTAGAGGAAGGAGCTGTAGCTTCTGTTGAAGTTATGTGTGTTTCTTTATTTTACTTATATTAAATATAATTAAAAAGCATATTTGTTTATAATTTTAGAATAGTATGACAGTATCAAACCAAATGACTACATATATTGTAGACAAGTGTACATTAAAGTATTAATACTTACCAAACAATTTTTAGCGTTTTGATAAAACAATCGATTTTTTTATTTATTTCTATAACAACAATAAAGACAAAGACAAAAATTTCAATATATTTAATATAAAATTGACCATATTCGGCCATTACGCGTTATACTATATTCAATCTATACGTTGAGTTGGGTTTTCTATTGTTCTAACTTCAAAGGCTAATAAATAATGGGGCCCTTGACATCCACTATATAAATCGCCGGCTTAAAAATACAATACAATCATACAACGTTAGCTTACTGAAACAAAACAGAGTGGATGGGAAATTTAATAAAGCGAGTCTTCGTTAGTGAATGTTTATTACAATAATATAATATTTTAAGTTCTTAATATAATAAATAATTTGATATTAACTTATAATGAAAAATTGCAGGATGTACACACAGTAGGATGCTATCTGGCTATAAACGTGATTGGTTGTGGGTTCGATTTCCACTTGGGAATTAAAATCTATTTTTATTTTTCACCGAAGTTAAGTTCACCGTTCAACTCATAATATGTCAATTTGAGGCGGAAACCAGTAAACAGAGTGTCTTAACACTACTTAAGTGAAAACAATAGTAGTAGTACAGCGACTTAATGTAAACAATTAATTTATGTTATGGGTTCAATTCCTAATTCCGGAATTATGTAGTATAATTTATTATGATGTTTCTAGCAAGACAAAGTTCAATGTTAAATTTCGTCACTCATGCAATCTCGAATTTTTGAGGAATTTCTAGAAAGGGAAATTGCTATTTCTAATACCCTTGGCGCTAGAATGTAATGGACACCTTGATATGCAAGAAAAAACATGAATCTGCCTGGTTTTTATATAATATGAAAATTTGTAAAACGTTTTTTTTTAAATTATAACATTAGTCTACTTAATTTTTTAAATAAAAAAGTTAGCTTCTAAAACAAAACAATCATTTTCAAATTCAGTACTTATTTAATTTGCTAATTTTTTTCGATTGTATTAATCGTAAAAAGTTCTCAAATTACAAGGAAATAATAAATTATTTTATGTGTCGTAACTACCACAAGTTACTTACTTAGTTAATGCCCTGATGATTTAACATCATTAAAAAACAGAGAGATTGGTCACTATGTTAATATTCTATAAGAAAATGATTATTACAATATATTGACGCATTAGTTATTTACATTAATAATGATTTCCCATTTCTCTTTTTCTTGTAATATTTTATTAGAATGCAAATAGAATTTTAAATTATTCTTTCAAAACTTAAAATGTGTTATACAAAAAATTTAAAACTAAGCTAAGGTTCGCGGAGATAAGACGCCAAAGTTTGAGCAAGAATCTTCATTTCTTTCGATAAGATTTTCTATTTAGGAAGCGGATTTCATCGAACTTCGACTTTGTAAGATGGTTGAGATGTAAAAATAAAATCATTTTGTCTTTATAATAAGTTTCACACTTTGCACCACATAGCAAAGTAGTCAGAGAGCCTAGTGTCTAGACACTCTGCTGATTGCTTTTCTCTTAACATCGAGACATTGCGTGTTGAGTAGCAAACTCAATGCCACGCCTTGTCTAATCAGAGCGGAGAAATGGAAATTTAAAAATATAAAGTCATTCCGTCAAGAGGGAGTCGAACCTGAACCTACTTTATGAGGAAGACGATTAACTTTAAAAAAATATTCGTAAAAATAAATTAAATATAATCACTCCCCCGAGCGGAAATCAAACCCACAACCGATCGCGCTAACATTAAGACGCTGGTCCACTGTGTCATATTTTTAATTTTTAATTAGAACAACCAAATAAGTAATTCCCTTTCATTTTACGTCTGCACAATTATCCTTTTAGTTATAAGCATCTTGTATTTCCCAGTGTTATTGTCATCAAAGCTTATCCCCTTTGAGCTTGACAATTTGTGAATACAACGTAATTAAGTAAAGTGGCGAGTAAACGTTCCTACTTATTACTACTTGTTATATGATATTATAAATAATCCAGGTCAGACACAATCTGGTTTCATGTTAATGGACTTTTAGCGTGGTTTATTTATTTACCTTTATGAATTACATCGTGTCGTAGTAGCGCAGGGCTTAATCTTGTGAACGTTATGATTGCGGGTTCGATATTCGTGAGGGGAAAAATTTAAATAAAGTAACTATATGAAATAAACATATAATAAACGTACTATATTTTACTATTTGTAATGCATTATCCCACATTTAGTAATATAAAATATTTTTGAAAAACATATAAAAAATTGAACGAATGCGTTCAACCCGCGCTTCTTGGAAACTGTTTTCTGACCGCTAAGCAATGCTCTCTATAAAGCGTTTAAAATAATATTTTCTAGTAATATATTTGTTTGTTATATTGATTATAAAAGTTTAATAATGTTTATTTCCACGATTTATTATTTCTGGAAATTCATATATATATATATATATTAGATATATATATATATATATATATATATATTCAACGCCGCACCTTGTCTTACCAGAACGAGGAAGTGAAAATAATTTTAAATATAATTACTCCGACTGGTGATCGAACCCACAACCGGTCCAGCCAATAAAAGTAAGATTACTACTATATATACTTAGCAATAAATTATAGCATATAATCGTCTTAGACTTTCTTCCGAATAACAGAGAGAAAGGAACTCCAAAATCCGTATTACATGTTAAAAGCTTCAGATACTAAACCTATATATATCAAGTATATATCAAAAGATTACAAACTTCAACAAAAGCCATATTCACTCAAACAGCAATAAAACACTCGGGTATATAGGAGAGGATTTTAAAACCTATAAAAACCGACAAACAAGTGGGCTTCGAGAGACGTAAAAGATGAACTGACTATAAAGAGTTAAAGTCGGTACTTTTAGTTTAAATATAGTGGGAAAGTTGCATATTGACTTCCGACAAATGTTCGACGCACTTAAAAATAAGTGTTTTAGTTTTGTATTTTTATTAGTGCTAACACCGTTAGTTGTCTTGGAAATTAGTTATTTAAGATATGATTAAGAATTAGACATTGGGCGTTGAACAGTACTAAACGCCGCGCTTTCTAAATATAAATATTGCATCTTTTTCTTTATATTCCGTTAATTTATATATCTATAATTGCAGAATCCAACGCTGCTTTTAGTCTTTAGCGTTTAAGTAAAACATTTATTCTCAGGTAGATATAATTTGAGTGGTTCGTTCGTTCGAAATGACAATAGAAACAACTTAAAAGATAACATAGTTTAATTAAGATCTACGTTCAAAAATTCCAAAGGAAATGTCATCGGATTACGCGGTGAAATATTAAAGCTTGTCTGAATTTACAGTACGTATTGTTCCTAGACTTTTTTGATACATTTTTTTTAATTTTGTACTTTATCCACTTTGTGCTAAAGTGTATTTTTGAGTGAGCAACAAGTGTTTTCATAGCTTTAATGAAATATTGAGAACTTCAGATTCAGCTTTTGACTGCGCTAATTGGTGGTAAAGATGTTAGTGTTTATTTTTGGTTTAAAAATAAGAATTTAATTTTACGGCCAATTTGCCATCTGGTACATTGTTTTAGCGTTCTAGCTTCAAAATGTTGAATAAGATTAATAACTTATTTACGGCTTCACTTTATTTATACTTTGCTGGTTAAAAAAAAAATCGTTTTATAAGAAAATATCCAGGCTTGTTATGTTTTTTTTAATATTTCATTCTGCAAACATTTTCAAACAAAATACAATTCAATATTTATATACAAATATAACTAAGATTTCCATTCGTTTCCATCTATCTAGAACTAAGATTTCCATTTATTGATGATTTCATTATATTGATATGGGAAGGAAAAATTTGAAACCGTGTTGAGTGGTGGATCTCAACACCGTGCTTGTGTGGATCTCAACACCGCGCTTGTCTTACTAGAGCAAGAAAAGGAAAATAGTTTAAAAACAATTATTCCTCCGAGTGGGAATCGAACCTACAACCGATAGCATATACAGTCAGACGCTTTCCCATTGCGCCTTTTTAAACATTATATAAACTTAGCAATATGATACATATCTACATAAGTAATTATTATTTTTAGAGTTATATTGTACAGTGATATCCGTGTTGCTAGGGCAATGGGTATTTTACACGTTCACTCTTACGCATAGTGGTAAAAAATTAAGGCTTTATATATGAACAAATACTAATAAATTATAAAAAAAACTATTGTAGACGATAAAGATAGTAAGCTTAAATATGTTCATATATTTCAACCCTAATTTTGTCTCTAGGGGCTCAATTTTCCTAGATCCTTTCATACACTTTGTATTTACTCGGAGGAGCTTTGAGCCTTGATAGATTAGTCTGTTAGTCATCTTTTTTGTTCCCAAAAAGGTCTATATTAATGTCTCCCGCTATGGGATAGTATGAAAACTTAAATTTCAAAGTCAAATAGTGATACAATTTTTATCATATTTAAGACAAAGACTATTATATTTATTATGGACATAACAAGGCTGGTAGACATTTTTTAGCGTTAAATTCGTCTTTTATGTATATTAAAATTAAAAATCAAAATTAAAAATCAAAATTAAAAATCAAAATTAAAAATCAAAATTAGAAATCAAAATTAAAAATCAAAATTAAAATCAAAATTAAAATCAAAATTAAAATCAAATTAAAAATCAAAATTAAAAATCAAAATTAAAAATCAAAATTAAAAATCAAAATTAAAAATCAAAATTAAAAATCAAAATTAAAAATCAAAATTAAAAATCAAAATTAAAAATCAAAATTAAAAATCAAAATTAAAAATCAAAATTAAAAATCAAAATTAAAAATCAAAATTAAAAATCAAAATTTAAATATTCATCATTCAAATAGAATATCACAAGCAGTTTTGTCATTTAAAATATAAATGTAAGTATAATAAGTTCCACTAGTAGCCACTACCGGCTCGGGAACAAGTTCTGATGAGAAAAGCTGGCTACAAACTCAACAGTTGTTCTTTTCAAATGTAATTTTTTAATAGGTTAGTAGGTAGTAGGCACTCAATTTACATTGATTTACAATATCGAAAAAAATTAAAATCCACGCATTATCATCAGTTTAGTATTCTTGGATAGAATAATATACTTTTCCTAATAAAATGTTTTTAATATTAAGTTTAAATTGTAAGTATTTGTGGATTTTTGTCATACATATTTTTATTTCTTTGTGATACAAGGTGTTGAAGCTTAAACGACATTAATTTCTAAGTATCTCTGAATGTCGGTGGCGAGGGTCAGTTTCACCCATGGCTAATCTATTAACGAATTATTTGGCAAAGGTAACCATAACTAAGTAAAGATTTCTTAACTGACTAATCTGTCGACCTACCAATGGACCAAACGCCTATTCTTCTATTCGCATATTTTATAGTTTAAATTTGTTTTTTTAATAAAAACCGTTGCTACAAACCAGTACTTTTTTTTTTGCGTATTGCACGGAAAATCCTACCACATAATATTCTTGAAAAAACGCTTAAAAACTTTGAACGTAGCAGGATTCGAACCTTCTTGGAAACCGTCTAAGCGCTTTGACCGCTAAGCCATGCGTTCTACTACCGGCTGCGACAAAATTGTTGTTGTCTTGTTATCTCTGTAGAAAGATACTTACAAATTTCTTTTTTGTTGACTAGTGGAACTAAACGCCGCACTTGTTTTGTCTTACCAGAACGAGGAAGTGAATATAATTTTAAATATAATCACTCCCCCGAGTGAGCATCAAACCCGAAACCGATCGTGCTTACAGTCAGTCAGTTGTCCCACTGCGCCACGACCGGCATATTAATTGTACGAGATATCTTCATATATGTTGTTATTAGTATTAAACATATGAAACTAAACATATTTTGCTGTATATATACTTTCATGTAAGCATTAAATGACAATTACAGTAATGTTTGTCTAGCATTTTCAAAAAATGTACGCGTACAAACAATTATTTACTATTTTATTATATTATATATTAATATACAATTGGATGTTATAACGATTAAAGACACCAAGAATCTGAATTGAAATTTAAAGCAAATATTTAAATAAATTATAAGCAAACTGAAACTAGTTATGGGTATAATTTCATATTCATATAAACAGACAAACGAACTGCTGAACCATATATAATGATAAACGTTTCAACTTTAATATATTTAAGCAAACGTGGCTACGTGAATCCTTCACATCGTTAGGCCATGACGAATAGTCTGTCACCGGTTCCTAGTCAATACGTCGCTCTGTCGATGTGGGCTTTGTTGCTCCTAACCCATTTTGTCACTGTCATTTCTATTTATGACACCTTTGTAACGTTTACCATAAACTATTTGGATATTATTTTTTCCCATAAAAAATGTGTGTAAATATATGACATACATCGATTTAAGATCGATTTATGTCATTTATAAAAAAAGTGTAGATACGTACAGCAAATGATTATTGATTGCTATGAATTTGAGCTGATAATATATCAATTGATATTTATGATTAGACGTTGGATTACTTCAATTTCATTAATTTAGTTAACTTCAAATAATTAAGATATATTCAACAAATAAATAAACTAAGTTGCACAGACTAAATGCTATGGTTGCTCTTTTTGAGTTTGAGTTTTCCCTACGAGAGCAAAAAATAGATACCTTTTTAAATTAAAAAAAATAGAATATTTTTTTATGACATGAATTATACACACACACACACACACACACACACACACACATATATATATATATATATATATATATATATATATATATATATATATATATATATATATATATATATATATATATATTATAATAATATGATGTTTATTTCATAATTATGGTCTCTTGGGAATATAAAATGATTTTAAATGGCGAGTTCGTTGTAATTTGTTTGGCCTGTCATTATCAGGTTCAATTTCAAGAGGCGATCGTCTGTAACTACTTGTATAAAGTTTTTTAATTAAAACTTTTCAATTTTTTATATAATTTCAAATTATGTTTTAGTAACTAAAAACAAGTACCTATATCGCTATCTGCGCAAATTAAGAAGAAACGAGAGAGAGGTGTGAGGAGAAGAATTTACCACAAATTAAGAAGAAGTGTCAGAAATAAAAAGAAACCGTTTTCACTTATAAGGTTTTCATATTTCATTGAAATGATAATTTAATAAGGCTTGATTTTAAGGAAATTGGTCAAATTTTTGAAGGGGTTCATATATCGGCACTTTATATGTATATAGGAAGGCCTGACAGCTGCAGAAGACAAGGTAGACCCAAGCCGCGATGGTTAGACATTGAGGAGAATGCGAAAGTCATGGGGATTGAAAATTGGAGGCAGGATATAAAGAACAAATCAGATTGGAAAAAAATTTTGGACTAGGTCAAGGTCCACCCGCGTTGTAGAGTCTGTGATGATGATGATGATGATGATGATTTGTATGTCAAGGATCTTTACTATATTTTCCCTAAAAGCTTGTCAGTTGCTAAAGTAAAAGTTTAATTTGCTTTTGATTTTCTTACCAAGTACAATTATTAAAAGTTATGCACCCAACAAGTAATGCTCTCTTATTGATAATAATGACATTAAATATGGTGGTATCAGATCAATTACAGTCAAATGTGTTCTTAGGCCTTAATAAAATTAAAAATGAAATATTACTTTTGACCCCAATTAGGAATTGAACCTAAAATCAAATAATCTGACTATTACCCAAACAGAGATATAAAAACCCCGCTCTACATTAACGATATCATTAAAACTTAAAAACAAATTATAGGCAACGTTTACGCTTCTCGTCGCGTCTCGAAAACTTTTAATGTACACATTTGTATGGAAGTTGTTGGTATAATTTGCTTAATTGCACAATACTCTTAGACTATGGCAAAGGTCGGGCATGCATCTTGTAAAGCGCCAGCAAAGTCTGAAATGCTATCGTGTGCAGTTGATTGCCGGGGGCTATAGGCTGAGAGGCTACTTAGTTGTTTAACAAAACATTTAAAAATATAATCAACATTGTAATGTAAGTATAAGAAATAACGTACTAGATGTTTTATTATCATCTTGGTAAAGTTATTAGTTATTTTCGTATTTAAACTATGAATTGTGACTTTACTTGTTTAATATTCTAAAATAAAATAAAAAAACAGTAAATAACAATATAATTAGCGTCACTTTTAAGTGCTTTTATGCTAAATAATTTAGCAAAAGAAAAATTATACTTGTATATATAAAAAAATAACTCTTAAAATCTGTTTATTCAACTATCTGATCTAATTATATATAATATTAATTATATTATAGTATTAATTGGGACATAATATAGAGCAATCACTTTTTATTATCAATCTTTTACCAGTATCTGTTAACTCATTCTGGATTCTTTATATTTAAAACGTTTTTATAATTTCAATAAGAAGGAAATCAAGGAATGCTAAAGTGTTTTCAGATAAATGTTAAATTTTGGCAATCGTCCCTCGGCCTATTCCTGTCAGTTCCCGCGCCCGTTACTGTTACAACGTATAATTAACGCCGTGTAAATGATGCACTTAGTGCCAGCTATTACTTATGTTCCGTATACTTTTCAACTTTTTATCTCAACGTTATTGCTAAGATAGGGGCGATTTTCTTTATATATTTATATATGAGACAACTGTATTGAACCTTTGAGGCCGGTCGTGGCGCAGTGGGACAGCGTCTGGCTGTAAACGTGATAGATTGTGTGTATGTGTTTGATTACCCCTCGGGGGAATTATGTTCATTTCCTATGATAAGACAAGGCGTGGCGTTAATTTCTGCCAATCACCAAATAATATATGGAATTCGGCGGAAAGCGGAGTTTGGAGTGTCTTGACACTACTCACTTCCTGTCTACCCTACTAAGTAGGAATAAAAGCGTGAGGCTAACAAAAATACTTTATTTACGTGTGTTATAAAACTTATTTATTCTGAAGGAGCTTACATTCAAAATTATAGCCTTTTACGCAAAGTAGTTTTGGCTGTGTCTTTGTCTTTGTTACTTGGTAACGATAGAGTATTATATTATTAAAATGTATTAATTAGTTACCGTTCAAAAGGTAATATTTTTAACTTCTAACTCCCTGACTATAAGACTCAACAGGAAAAAATATACTAAAATGTATAAATAACACATTTTATAATTAATAACTAAATGTATTTATTTCATTGTAAATTGGATTGGAAATTAAAAAAAAAACGGCAATGGCTTGTCATTTTTGAATATCACGCTCTTTTAAATATTTTAATATATTAAAAGGGTGTTATATTAAGCAGAAATGTTTTAAGCAAATCTTCTAAATCTGAGATTTATTTTAACACCTCGCGGAACGTGATACTGAAAGTAATGTTGTTAAAAATTTTTAAAATTTCGCAATAAGCTTTAAAATGTAGCTGAACTACGTGTCATTTTTAGGAAAAGGAATTACGGTCACATTACGTTATACACTACATACATCTATGTTTTTATATATAATATTTTTTTTAAGTTTACGCTTTTATCCTGCATAGCCGAGTAGATAGTAAGTATTTAGTGTCAAGATACTCCGTATTTCGCCAAATTCAAGACTTTGCGTGTTGAGTGGTGGAAGTCAACGGCGCACAAAGCAGTCGCAGTATGCTCTGGTCTTACCAGAGTAAGGAAGTGATTAATTTAAATTCAATCACTCCTCTGAGTGAAAATCGAACCCACAAACGATCGCATTTACAGTCACACTGTGCAATGACCTATGGCGTATCTATGTATACATATATAAAAAATAAAATAAATAAAAATAGTTTATTTCAGACCTACATCCATATAGCGTCAGTAACATATATATTTATTAATATACCAAATTATTCTTTTACAGCATACTATATCATATAAAAAATCCTCCCATATATGTTCGAGTTTAATTTGTAAAACACGTACATATAAGATCAACGCAACATATGCGCTTCATAAGTTTCTGCGTTTCCACTGCAAGCTTTTGGTTTATGTTTGGTAGGCGGAGCTAAACGCCGTAATTTATCTTAACAATTAAAAATAATTTAAATATAATGATGGTTAATTTTTACATATAGAATAGCGTTTATTTGTTACAGGTATCATAATAGTAAGTCATCGAACCTAAAGCTTGAAACTTAGAACATGAAAGTTCTGAACATAGCAAAACAGACGCAAATCGTCTTCCCGTTTATGTTAAAACTTAGAAGTTTGAGTGAACATTGTCTCATATGAGCGTAAAGTGACTAAGTTTAACAGTGCAGTTTAAAGGTTTAGATGTTGGAAAAACAGAATTGCATTGAATTGCATTTGAGAAAGAATGTACCTAATGGTATAAAAGATATTTTATGTTTATTTATACGCAATTAATCCAATAAAAATATATTATATTTAAATTATTTACATTTTCTTGCTCTGATAATTCAAAGCGCGATGATAAGTTTTGTCACACAGTACGCGATATCTCGAATTCGAAATACGGAGTGTCTTGACTCTAAGTACTCTAAGGTCTACTCTGCTGTGGAGGATAAAAACGTGAAGCTAAAAAATAGGTATTCAATAATACATTTTAGAAAACTTCGCGATTCAAACACTTTGCAAATACTGAAATATTAATATTGTTAAAATAGACTCATTTAATAAAGTTACTATGATTTTTTGAATACTTTATGCAGCCTACTGTTTAAAACCCTTATGTTTTTAATATAGGCGTGGCATTTTTTCTCATACTTGTACAGCAAAATGCAGAATATGATTAAAATACATTAACTAGATAGGCATGATTTAAATATTGTTGTCATTAGGAAGGTTAATGTTAGTTTTTTTCTGTATATTATGGTCATAAAATGATTACCTAACAAATAATAAACTAGTATAGAGTTAGATAGTTGTACAAGCAACACCGAAAACTTTAGAGTAAAGTTATATACCTATCATAAAATTACATTTGAAAAGAACAACTATTGAGGTCTTCACCAGCTCTTTCAGCAGATTTGCCTTCCAAGCTGGTGATAGCTTCTATTAAGACTGACAATACTGACATTTTTATGTTATTTATTAATTAATATTTTGATTTTGATTTCTAATTTTTAAATGATATACAGAATCGAAAATAGATTTGTACCCGCAAATATTATACGTGCTTAAAGAATTTATCAACCAAACCGCTATAATTGTGTACAAATTCAATATTAAACTTATAATACAATCATTAGAGGCGAAACGGCCAAAGTTTCTGTTTATTCATAACGTTATAACGAAGTAAACGATAAGGAATTCAAATTCGTGAATTTACTAAATTGTCTTACTTAGTGAGAATCAAAGTAAATCGGCGCCGAACAATAAGAAATTTTGAGACTTAAGGATTAATTTTGCAAATGAGACCTCTCCCAATGAATATTCAGAATTGCCACCATCTTTACCGTTCTTAAATAAATTTCAATACTTTATAATTAACTATGTCAGCCTTTATCTAGATAAATATCTATGACTAGGTTTATTTTAATTTTATTATAATGACTATTGCGTTCAGACATATTGCGGCGTTGAGTTTGCCACTCAATATGAAATGTTTTCATGTCAAGTTAACGGAGTGTCAAGACACTACGACAACTCTTTGTCTATCCAGCTGTGAGGGATCAAGATTGAAGTTGTAGAATTTATTTCCACCTTAATATTTCCAAATGGATTATTATAAAAAAATAGAGTTGCTGCATTTCAGCATATAAAATTAGTAACCCTCGTAGAGTACCTGCATTTTGTACATGTATTGTCTTATAAATATAAAGCTATAAAAGTTTTTTCACGTTTTAATATGATTAAATTGCTCACCATATTCAAATAGTAAAGAAATACAAGACTTTAATTGTGTTAAAAAATTCTTCTACATAAGGTGAAATTATAAAGAAAAATTCAATTTACAACATAAAATGTACTGTAGAAGTTCTAAAATAGCTGTTGAAAAGTCCAAGATTTCGTACAAAGGAGATTTAGGTAGCAAATCTCTTGAAGTTTCGAGGTGTGAAATACGTATGCAGTATACACAAATGGTACGGCGACAACACAGAATCCGTTGGAGGTAATTCCCGTATAGATATTTTATTACGTTGATTTATTTAACGTATCTTAAATATAAAAAAGTTACTATATTGATCGTTTTAAATCAAGCTATTTTAAATGGATTAATTGCGTATATTTTGGTATTCTAATATACATTTTTAAACATCCAACATTTCGAATACTTTATAGTAGTGAGGTGGCATTCGTATGTCAGAGGCAATTAAGAAACAGATGACGGTAGTTTGATATATTTTTCAGTCTGAACAAACAAAGATATGGATTCCGTTCTTGAACAGGATATATTTCTAAAATGGATGAAACGTGAAGAACAGAATGTTTTTTTTATTTACTATATATGTACGAATATCTTATTCTTATAACGTGTGTTTAAAAAACAGAATCAAACCTTGAACTATCATTTTTATCCGAGCAAGTCATAATTACACTGCAAATATTATTTTCTAAATCTTTCCCTGTACTTAAACTCAATCAAAATAGCCACAGCATTACCTAATGTAACGTTACAAACTTTATAAAGTATTACCTTTCAAATAAAAGCTCATATAAATTACGTAGTTAAAGTTTCCCTCACATCTCATCAGTAATCATTAAAATGGTTTATTCGGAAACGACTTCCAGTTGTTCGAAACTTTCGGAACTTTTGATATATATTTTAGTGAAACTTTACTTTATTGAGCTCGTTTTCTTCAGCTCCAGCTAAAGTATGAATTATTTTGTAAATACGTAAGTATAAATTTATTTAATCAGCAAAAGTTGTTTTAATATCTGCAGCGCTTTATTAACGTAGTACTATAAAAGTTCTTAATTGTGCGAGTATTTTAATTTAGCAGTTTTCGTAGTGAGAACATTTTTATTGATTGTAATGTTTATGTACACACATGTGTCTATAATATGAAGAATGTTTTATTTGGATTAAATAAAGTGCGGCGTTAAGTTACGCGGCATATAGAGAAACATGTTAATTGGACAGAAAATAGAATAGGAAATATAAAAATATAACATTAATATAAATATTAAATAGAAAAAAAAATGGAGAAATTTAGCAATACTCTAACTACTGCTTACCTCAGCTCCTTCCGAGAGGTACATACATCTTATACATATATCTTATGTATCCTATATGTACCTACATATAAGATATATGTACATATTATGTGTGAAAATGAACAGTTTTTTGATGGCCGTAAATGTTATGATATATTTTATGTGTGACATGATAAATGAGACTTTCTAAGAAACATGAATCCTGGCTACAAAGGGCCTTGCTCTTCCGGATTTAGTGGACAATGCTTGATTTTTCTAAAAGAAAATATTGAATAACCCTAAGTATTCCATAATAAAATTTATTATTAGTGAAATAAAGTTGATTTTTGTACAATTTTCTAGGGATTCATATAACAGTTTACTGCTAAATATAACGTATGTGGTGTAGAAATCGTGAGAAATGGGAAAAAAATAATATGAAATCGGTCAAATTGTTACTTTGGCGTCAAAGTGTTTGAGTTATTGAAATTTAATCAGCGCTTGCAGAAGTATGGTACAAATATTTTGCAAGTAGATGAAGGAAATTAATAATATTAGAAAAAATACTTGCCCACCTATTTGAGAAACATTAAAATTCATAGACAAACAAGCAAAATGATACATAAAAAATAGCTCTATATTCATTCCATGACCTTCGAGTATTTCGAGTATTTCTATAGGAAATTCCGTCACAATCCGGTCTGTGGTTTTACCGAGATGATGACGCATTTACAATTACTTGTAATAGTACTAATATTATAAGAATGGATATAGCCTGTCATGACGTGGTTTAATATTTACTTAGACATTTTAACACTTGATATATAAAAATATATATTTCTATTTTTTAGCTTCACGCTTTTATCCTGTATAGCAGGGTAGACAGGAAGTACCTAATGTCAAGGCACTCTGTCCTCCAATTTCCACAGAATTCCGGACATTTCGTATTGGATGGAACACAACACCTTGCTTTGGTCTTACCAGAGCGAGGAAATGATAATAATTTAAATATAATTATTCTTCGAGTGCAATTTGAGCCCACAGCCGTTGTCCCACTGCGCCATGACTGGCCTCTATAAAATTATTTAGACATTTCAAAACTTTGTATGTTAATAAATATTTTTAAAAAACGTATATAAATTTGAAAACAGCGGGGTTGGAACCCGCGCCTCTTTGACGATCAAATTTTTGTCCGTTTTTTTAAAATGTTTTTTATTCCTATGTACAATGTTACATAATGCTTTAAAAATAGTGAAAAAAATATGTAAATATTTTTTTAAAAATAGAACCTAGTA
Organism: Dryadula phaetusa; assembly: GCA_032432895.1. Classification (NCBI taxonomy): domain Eukaryota; kingdom Metazoa; phylum Arthropoda; class Insecta; order Lepidoptera; family Nymphalidae; genus Dryadula; species Dryadula phaetusa. Next base: position 5,955,107 of record JAOYRS010000068.1, on the reverse strand, counting down.
TACTTATATCTAAGTGAAAATACTTTGTTAATTTTAATGGCTAAGTGAAAATACTTTTAAATAAAATTGTGTTGCCAGAACAATAAATCACTAAACCACTGCGTACATTAAGAAGGTGAGATTATTTGAATTATAGTTAGACAATCATTACAACTATATGGTGTGGAATACTGTCCCATTCCAAACGCCTTTTATTGTAGATTCTATTCCCTTTCAGAGTATTGAGTTTATATAATTTAATTATTTTCGTTTCGTTCTGTCAAATAATAGGTAATGTCTAGATTACAGGCGGAAAATAAAGGAGCGTGTAACACTAGATTATCTGACACTGTCTTTCTAAGTTTAAAAAAAACAGAATATGACATTACTCACCTAACAAAAACACAGAAATGATTTTGAAACAGCAAAGTAGATTTTAATCTTTACAGGTTTATTCGTTTTTTTTTTAATTTTTTTACACCTTATTTCAACTAAATTATATCAATGACTATTAGGACGGTTGTAAAATACTGTTCCGTAATCACGGACTCCTCGTAATTACGCGAAATGAAAAGTTTGCCTTCATCAACGCTGTTTGTTTATGTTTATTAAAGCTGATTCTGTTTAATATTTCTTATGAAACTTGTTAAAGATTTTACTCATACATTTTATGTTACTTTATTAAGCAATTTTTTTTTCTGTATATAAAATATATATTTGTAGTGTGAATATATGTTATGGTTGGGAATTCGAACCACTCGGGGGAGTGATTATATTTTAATTATTTTCACTTCTTCGCTCTGGTAAGACAAAGTGCGGCGTTAAGTTCCACCACTTAACACGCAATGTCTCGAGCTCGTTGGAAAGCGAAGTACGGAGTGTCTTGACACTAGGTACTTTCTTTCTACCCTGCTATGCGTGTTAGAAGTGTAAAGCTAAATAAAGGTTTTAGGACTCATACAGAATGTTTTCTAAGAAAGTCTAGGGTTTATTTACAGAAATTTTATTTACTCCAATTTTATGTTACACGCATTTTTTAAATTTTTGTAAAACATTATTTTAAAAAGCTCTCTGCTAAAATGTTTGACAATATCAAAATCTTAAGAAGCGGGTACATATAATTACGTCACGTTCGCCTTTCCGGATGTGCAACCTTCTCCTAATGGATATTTACTGTTTGAGACGTTCGGTAATGAAATTTCACAAATAAAAACACGATGGCACAGTGCGAGGAGATATAGCATTGTAGGTCAGGAGTTCAAGTCTGCGTGACGTTTTTTTGTAATAGTTACAAGGGTAAGGAGTTGTTTCCAGATTTTTATTTTAGCTTCTTACTTCTCTAGAAAGAAGAATCTAGTGTTAAGATTTTTGTGGCAATAGTTTAATAATGGCATTGAGTGGTGAAGCTAGCACCACGCTTTGTCTAATCGTAGGAGAGATATAAAAATATATATTTTAGCTTCACGCTTTTATCCCTTATAGTAGGGTAGACAGGAAGTACCTAATGTCAAGGCACTCCATACTCCAATTTAGACATAATTCGGTACATTCCGTATTTGATGGAACTCACCACCTTGCTTTGGTCTTATCAGAGCGAGGAAATCCTACTGCGTCTAGACTGGCCTCTATGTAATTCCTTCATTTTTATATTATAGACATCACTTCGGTATAAACAAATTACACTAATAAGTATTCTTTATCTACCTTGCGACAACAGCATTACAATGTTAAAATAATAAAACGAGAAACAAAAAAATATCGTATTTTTTAATAAAATTTATAGTTTAAATTTTCCAATTCATTTATATTTTTAATTAACATCAGTTCACACGACTCCGATACTGTAATTAATAAAACATTTTTAACAATTATTTCTGAAACTCCACTGAAACGGTCAATGTAGTGGAAATATACAGTATGTTAAATTAAATAACAGGACAGACAAATTGATGTTAACATGGAAAAATTGTACATACGTCTGTGAAAGCAAGGTCTTGAAGAACTTTTGGTTGAATTGAGTTGAGTTTTCTAATGTTTAGTAATTATTTTTTTTTTAATATTGTGAGAAACAATTATATATAGCTTTATATTTGCTGCTGATAAGGGATTTTTTTTTGAAAACAAGCCTTTAAAATGATTTTGGGTTTGATTTTTTAATAGTTTTAAGATTAAGCCTATTTGATACTAATTTTACATGGATACAAAAACATGTCATCTACCATATTATTACGCCGGCTATTTTGATCTTCATTTTCCGCATGGAATCGATACATTGGGTATTAAATGGCGGGTCTTCATACTGCTGTGTCTTACGGGAGCGTGTGAAATACATATAATCAAAATATAATTATAATATCCCTCCGATTGGAATCGAACCCAAAACCACGTTTATATTTAGATACTGTCTTACTGCTTTGCCCTCGTGTACTGATATTCATTATAATTTTATATATATTCATTACCTCGACTGGTATCAAACCTACAATACACACATGTATAGACAGATATTACCACTACGCCATAATGTTAAAATGAATTTAAAAAAAAAAATTAATTTCAATCGTCAAATTTGCCAGTGTTACAACAGTAATAAACCATACGATTGCGTAACATGAAATATGTGTATTAATTTAACTGCTACGAACGAGAGAGAAATAAATGCTATATTATAACTACGCCATTATAAAGTAAACTTTTACGTATTATATATTATATTACTAGAGGCGTTGTTAACACGTAAATAACGTGTATCCTTGGTAACGTGTATGTCGCTTTTCACCCAACTGACAAGAGTGGGTTATGCTTTTACCGCGTATGCAAGTATATGTGTTCGTTCCTTTGTTCCCTTGTAAGTGCATAATTGTGAACCGATTTTGACAAATAATACGTCGTTAGATTTGGCTTAAGGGTGTTGTTGAGGGTTTGAAGGCAAGATTGTAAAGGGCATATTACTAAAAAAAGCAAAATGGCGATTTTCAAAAGTTAATTTTTAACCACAGTAGAGTTTTTATTTTTTTTAATTATTACAAAAAATTATGTGAAACGTAAAGTAATATTTATTTTACTAAATTAATTGACAGCGTCTGACTGTAAACGTGATCGGTTGTGGGTACGATCCCCACTCTAGGCTGTGATTATATTTAAATTATTTTCACTTCCTCGCTCTGGTAAAGACAAAGTGCGGCGTTGAGTTCTACCACTCAACACGCAATGTCTCGAATTTGGTGGAAAGCAAAGTACGAAGTGTCTTGACACTAGGAGCTTTCTGTCTACCCTGCTATACAGGATAAAAAGCGTGAAGCTAATATATTATTATAAAAAAAAAATACTTTTTCTCCATACAAATTATACCTGTGCCTAATTTTATATTCCTCAGTAAGTATAATTTTCGTAAATAAGGAGGAGATACGAAAATTTTACGCTCACGTATATGCGTATACACGTATATACGTATGTGTATACGTATATGTCATGTACGTTGCATAGTAAATACACATATATTTTTTATAGAAAAAATATATAATATGTATTAGTATGTATGTTATTTATATGTACGTGTAATCTTATGCCATAGTGGAGATTCTTGTCCGACTTATTCGCTGACACAGGAGCGAGGCTCTGGCTCTTGAGGACCGACTTGCCTGATCCATTAGAAGTCCATTGTCACTGGCAATAATTTATTATTATATATTATAATTAATCTTAAATTCGATTATAAGTATATATATGTATATGTGAATATATGTTAGTATATTTGTGAAAATTGTGCAATATTAATAAAATATATTAAAAAAAATAAATAAATAGAGTAATTCTAATTTAAAGCAAGTATATTATGTTTTAAAAAGTTAAGTTTAAGTTAACTTACAAATAAATATGTAATAGTGACTTAAACTTCGTAAAGAAAACTTTAAAAAAAAATTAATATATAATTATAATAGTACCTCTAAAGTATGCAAAAATCAATTTTGGTGGTAAGTAAGTAGTCAGTAAAAAACAATTTTGGTCGAAAGAAACACTAAGATTATTAATAAAGTAAATTATTATTATATTGTACAAACAAAATAAATAATGATTAATATATTGAAATTCCGCGTATCAATTGAATTATTGTTGGATAAGGTTAATGAACTCTGGCCCATTAAGCTTTATGTTCTTTTTTCTCGAGTACTTTGAACTTAGGAAATATAGAATTGGCTTTTTAACATAAATATATTCTATTATGGTACAGTTGTTATATTTAGATTATTTCCGTTTGTTTTATTTGAGTAAACATAGCGTGGCGTTAGGATCCGCGGTTGAAAACGCTGTCTTTAATCGGCGAAAAGTAGAAAACTTAGTAGCGTGACACAAATTTATGTGCTTTGTTTTAATTAAAGCATAAAGGTTATATATTTTCACGCAAGTTTTGTACTATATCCTGTATCATATTATTAAAGGAGCTTTATGCTTACTGTTTAGCAGGTAGTCAGAGATAACCTACTGTCAAGATACGTTTTGACTGTTTTCCGTTCCGTGATGAGAGGCAATCTCAACGCCACGCTTTTTCTTTCCAGAGCGAAAATAAAATTTAAATACGATCATTCCCCTGTGTGGAAATCGAACCCGCAACCAATTTTTACGTTTATCGTTTACACTTAGAAGCTTTGCCATATATTTAGGGGATGTAAATATATATTAGAGATACATATATCAGTGGTGTCCGTATTTTAGTGACATTGTAAGCTCTGTGTCGGAGTTCAACGCTGCACCAATTTCAGCTTTAAGCATACTAACCTAAAGTACTTGGCAAATGCGCCACAAATATGCCTAAAAAAGAAAACAAAAGAAATATGTACATCATGATTTCTTATATATTAAAAGCGTATAATAAAACCATCACATCGTATCACGAATAACGAATATTCGCTCGATTTGCGAGTCATGATCGCTAACGGTCAGAAACTTGCTGGTCATAGGGAATGATAAAAGAAATATGTATATACATTAAGTATTTATACAATATAATGTATATCTATCTGTATATTTTAGGTATATGGATAATTATTTCACTCAAAAAACGACACAATACAATCACGTACATGAGAAACAATATTTAAAGTTTCCTAATTTAAGGTTAGTCAGGATTAGTGGGAAGTACTACATACTAATAAGAATAAGAAACTTGTTAATAGTATGTGGGTAAGTATGTTATTTTGAAATATAAAGGCGAAGTTACAATGAGAGATTATACAATATTAGAAGCAATAGTAACTGTAAAGTTATTTTCCATAAAATTTTACTTAACTTAATTAAACAAAAATATTAGATTTCATAAAACATTTTTAATAAACGTATAAAAATTTGAACTAGAAATGATGGTTTGGAAAAAAAGAATGCTATTTATTTTAATATTTTATTTTTTTCAAAGTGTTATTCCACACTTTGGCTAGCAGAAATTTCTAAAAATCTCTCGCTAAAGAAATTCTAACCATGTAACTAAGTTGTAACAAAACGTATAAAAAATTCGTCGCAGCTGGCAACGGCATGGCTTAGCGGTCAGAGCGCTTGGTCGCTTTCCAAGAGGTGCGGGTTCATATTCTGCTGCGTCAAAATTATTATACGTTTTTTTAAATATTTTCTAATCCTAAGTGTGGAATAACACTTTGAAATAGTAAAATATTGGACTTTATATTTTTTTGGACAAATAATTCAAATGTAAAAATGGAAGCCAAGTACAATAAAGAGATAATTGTGCAAATTTGCGCCAATATCCTTACATATATTGGCACAATTTTGCAAACGGTATACTGGTTACTATAAAATCCTTGGCTGTGGGTTCAAAGTCCAGTCGGGGAAATATTCATATATAAATCCCTCTGTAAAGAAACAGCAGCGTTTAGTTAAGCTATTCCTAAAGATGTCTGAATTTAAAATAAAAAACGGAGAACGAAGTGTCTTACGCTATACTTATAAGGGAGATAGTGAAACTGGTTCAATATACACAAAAATCACACAAAATATTTCATAATCTACTTTACTTTACTCCACTATGTAGCTCTCTTCACAAAGTAAAAATTGAGTTGCCTTATTTGATTCTATTGTTAAAGTTGCAAATTCAATACTGAAATACACTGCAACTCGATACTTCTTGGTATCTACTTTGGTATTTGTTCTTGTATTCCTTTTTTTTATTAAATACTTTTGTCACGGTTCTTTTTGTAATATCTAACATTCAGCCTTGGTGCTTTCTCTTTAGTTACCTAGTTTATATAATAGTATAGTAGGTGATGTTAGTTCGTAATAAATTCGTTCAACGTCATTAAGTTCGAGAAAAAAGAAAAAACATCAAAAAATCTAATACTAAAATAAAGTGCGGCGTTGAATTAAGCGTTTCATTAAGCAATGTATCGAATTCGGCGAAAAACGGAATACGGAGTGTCTTGACGAAGAAGTACCTAGTGTACTTCTTATCCACCCGGCTACGCGAGATAAAAGTGTGAAGCTAAAAAAATGTCACGTATTCTATATATTCTTAATATAACTTTAAAATATATTTTTTTTTAAACTGACTAATATTCAGCACTAATTGAGAATAATTATCGTATAAGTGAATCTAAATTATTATAAAAAGATGTATGTTATCGGAGCTTTAATTCACTGTAATCATTTCAAATACTTTAGAGGCCGGTCGTGGTGCAGTGGGACATCTGACCATAAACGCGATCGGTTGTGGGTTCAATCCCCATTCGGGGAAGTGATTATGTTTCAATTACTTTCCCTTCCTAGTTCGGGTAAGACAAAGTGCGGCGTTGAGTTCCACTACTCAACACGCAATGTCTCGAATTCTACTTACTACTTATTCTCTACCCTGCTATGCGCGATAAAAGCGTGAATATTTTAACTGAAATTTATTTATTTTTATTTATTCTTATTTACACAAAGCATTTTAAGTAAATGGCAGCCTTGTCGCTAGAACCAATCTCTTCCAGACAACCTACCATAAAGAGAAAGCAGAAAGCCGACATCAGATGTTTTCATGTTTTAAATTCTAAAGGAAGTGAAAATGAAGCAATATGACATTTTACTACAAAATGTACTATAGATATGGTCATTGAAGTCATTTTAGGGGAAAACTTTGATAATTTGTTCTCATGAGGCATAATATAATATTCGCTATAGGTAACATCTACTGCCGTGAGGTGATTCGGAAAGCTCAATAAATCTACTCACAGCTCTAAGGCTTTTATTAAAAAACTTTTAAGAATTTAATTCAAATTCCAAGTTTGCTTCTTTCGAATTAATTCTGAATAACCTAAATTATTCAGTTATCGCCGACAGTTTGTGAACTATTTTAATTGTATGCCATATATTATATATTTTATTATTTATTTTTAATTTTGAAGTAGATGTAAAGTTTATATAGGTAATATAACTATTGCTGGCTGGTAGCTTGGTCTTGCCCTTTCTTGTTTGCTTTTAGGTATGTACATTTATTTTTAATATAATTTAAATATATTCAGTATAATATAGTTATTGATTCGTATTCAGAGAGCAAAAAACGGAGTGTCTTGACACTAGGTTCAGACTAGTTACCTATGCAGAATTAAGTGTGAAAATAAATAATAAATATAATATTTCAACTTATATAAATAAAAAAAATATCTTTTCGTGATTGTATGAAAAGTAGAGAAAGGAGTACCAAGACTGAACTAGCTTTACAACTTTCAAATGATACTAGTTGTGTCTAGAATATTTATGTATAATAGAAGTACATTCTTGGTATGTACATTCACACATGTCACTGGGACATAGACTAGGAGGTTAAACTAGAAATTGCTACAAACTCTGTTTCATGGTATCATAATATAATAATTAAGATTGAATTATTATACTACGATACCAGCCGTGTCCGTGACTATGTCCGCGTGGAATCTAATATCTCTAATTCTTTTTGTAATTTTGTAATAAAAAAAGCCTAAGTTACTCTTTATGAGATAAGCAATCTTCCAGTCCAGAATCTCATCAAAATTAGTCCAGACTATTGCCACTGCCAGTGAGACTAGTGGAGGAGGAAGGAACGCCGAGGAACAAACAGACAGGCCTCCAGAGAAAATATTAAAAAATTGTTATTTTGATAAGTATATCGTATAAACATATACATTTAGTAAAATACAGTTATTTTAATATAACAAACACGCTATATAATTTTACTTTAAGAAATTAATTTTAATACAGGAAAAAAAATCATTTTTCGAACACGTATAATTTTTTAACCCAGCGAGACTCAAACCCGCACCTCTTAGGAACCGCCTGTTAAACGATATTATAGTCCCTATTATTTTATTTTACAAACTTACCAAAATTGCGGAGTACGAAGAAAAAACTTTAACTTGAAAATATATAAATATATTCTGTAAATTTACGTACTTTATCATCTATGACCAATCAGGCTTTTCTCTAATTTGATCAATCGCCGATACTAGACGTCTTTCAGCTCGACCGTTTAGTTCGAAGTAATTAGAATTACTAACAGTAAACTGCTTTAATACGATTCGACAGTATTCGTATTTACCGATCTAGCATTTGCTTATTTCTATTAGGAGTTTGAGACAGCTAATGTAATTAATTTCATTATTTATGCCCGTACATATCTATATATAAAATTTTACTTATTTACTTAGAAATGAAATGAAAATTTTACTTATTTAGTATAAAATTTTACTTAGAAATGAATGAATGAATGAAACAAAAATTGTTACCTGGATCTATAAAGATATTTTTTATAGCTTTAAGATTTTTCCAGTAAAATCAGATTCAGTGCCAAGATACTTTCCCTACTTATCCCCACATCCTGTCTTAAATCAAGACAATACGTAATGAACGATGTGTAACACCATGCACCACCATTTGTTACCAAAGAGGATGAAATTAAAACCAAAGGTAATGAAATTAACATATATATATATATATATATATATATATATATATATATATATATATAGATTTTAAGTGAATTATCTTTTCAAAGTCGTTATCTATATTAGGTCTCGCTCGTCTCACTGAAAGTACTGTGCGTTGAAAGTCATTTTCTTCTACGTCAGTCGCTCTTTTGCTACTCTAAGCGCAATTTTCCTGTGAGAGTGTATTATGTAGACACCACGGGGTTATTCTGTAGACCTTGCTTGTTACTTATATATAAATAAATTACAATCGCTATACATATGCACCTATGTTAAAATAAAACAAAGACCGATTTATTATATATTATCAGTTACATTTATTATCAGTTTCTATGTTACTTTGGTTTTTGAAAAGACGCTTGTGAGGCGGGCTTTAATGACTGCGACTCAGTTTCGTACTAATGCAATTATTATCGATATAAGATGTAATAATTATGTACCAAACCTTATAATGAATAAATTTTATTATTATTATTATTATTATTTATTTTTGAATAATATAAATCTTACATAATATAGTTTGTGAACATTAAAGAAAACATTAAAGAACAGACGAAATTACAGTGACTTAATTCTTTGTATAGAACTGAAATATCAGAGAAAATAGTATTAAATGAAACTATTTTAAACGAATTAAACGCGTATATTTTTTTCAGGCTTCCATAAATGTAATTTCGAATACCAAAATATACGCGATTAATCCGTTTAAAATAGTCTCATTTAAAAAGTGTTACAATAGCGAAAATCAAAGATCTTATTAAAATAGCACTATTATAATCAAATATTGAATATTAATAATTTTAAAAATGTTTATGTAATATCGACTCTTATAATGTAGAAGAAAACACAAAATTCAAACAAGTAAACAGCTTTAACTCAAAACGATCATAAAATAAAGCACTTATCCCTTCTAAATTACCCAAACCGCTATAAATTCTATATGGCAACGTGTACCGTAAAGTATACCTATAGCCACATTTCATATTGACGGGAAGGGGTAAAAAATATTAAATATGTTAAGTTTACATTTAATCACTTTTAAGGAAAGATTTTATATTAATTTATTTATATTTAATAAATATCATATTAAGAGGAGAAATTAGGAGAGCAGGTTTGTTTTCTTGTCTTGGGCTTTGATTATTTATATTAAAGTTTTGTAAACGTATATACGAAAATCATTTTTGGACATTAAAACCGTGTAGGTTAGAAAATATTATTTTTACAGATTTTTTTAGTAAGCATTTTATGAAACTTGTGTCGTACTCCAAAGCTTAGTTATTGGGATGTGCTCTCTCTCACGACAAGACTTAGTGACTTATTGTGAATGATAATAGTTAATAATTGCACTAGGTCCAATATCTAGAATAAATATAAGAAGAAATCTTTTCAAAGATTTCATAATGAATGGTTGGAGCTAAACGCCGCTCTTTATCTTACTAAAGCGGAAATATATATATATATACATACATACATATATATATATATATATATATATATATATATATATGTAAGTAAGTACAATATAAAAATATTGATTATTATGAAATGTATTTCATTATCAATAAGTTTTAGATTGTACTGATTTTCCCATAAATATTAAGTACAATAATATATAGTATATTGTAATCATTGCCTCAAATGGGAATCGAATAAACAATCGACTATATTTATAATGAAACCACTGTTCCATTGCTCCACGACACTCTTAAAATTAGATTTTAAAAATTAAAATATTCATAAAAAATAACAGGTCAGTGTGAAAAATCCTTCAAACCTTGAGAGAATACTCATAACGTTTTTTAGAGTTATATACTTTCTTACATTATTGATGGTACGTGATACATACTATTTATGCCTGTGAAAAGTTTTTTGATCGAAATTGCTTCTAGTTTATCTTCACTTCCTACGTTTAATTTAAAGAGAGTTTCTAAGTCACTCTCTTTCGGTTTCGGATTACACTTTTTATCCTATATAACAGGATCAACAGGAAATACCTGGAGTCAAGACTATCCCTGCTCGATATTCCGTTGAATTCGATACATAGGTGGCGAATCTCAACGCCACGCTTTGTCTGACCAGAGTGAATAAAAGAAAGTTATTTAAATATCATTATTACCCCTAGTCGGAACCGAACCCGCAATCAATCGCACTTACAGTCATACCGGATGTTTTAGTGTCAAGTAGTCTTTTAATCCATTTGGCATTTTTGTTTTATTTTTGTACACAAAGAACTCTTTTGTTGCTGAGTGACTGACAGATCCATAATCAAATTTGAACGTAGAGAAATAAAATTTCATTCAGGTGTAGATTCCTCAAGGAATATAGAGGTATAGAGTGGGTTTATAAGATGATTTCTTGAAATTATTTTAGAATGTGAAAAGTTTTAAGTGTTATAGTCTACCCAAGCAAAATTTTAAGCTATGACTCCTATGCAATACCTACACTTTGAGCGTAACATCACTAAAATTGCAAAGCAGTGAAGTCTCAATTCCTTTGCTCTGTTAAATGCATTTCCCTATATTAAGTTCCAAATATCCATAACGCCTTGTTATGTTGGAAACAACAATTCCATTGTCTATTCAATAATTCAGCGAAAATCTATATCTTTATCCTATTGGCTTACCAAAATCAAGGTATGCGTACTGAAAGCTTCACATAAAGCTCATACGTTTAAATGGAGTATTTTATTATATTTTGTTCACATTATTATTCCTTGTGAAATGTTTCATTTCAAAATTATGTTCATAAATCCAGTAAGCCAAGCGGTAGCGTTAAGTTCCGCTTAATTTACAATGTCTATAACATTGGTGGCAAACAGGCTAGTGTTTAAAACACTATAGCCCAACCTGATATTAAGTCTATAAATACATAATACTAAGATAAATTTCCCATGAGGTCATTGTGGTATAAGGGAATGACGTCTGATTCGAAATTCGATTCCCACGTAGAGAAATTGTAATATTTAAAATTTCATTGAATCCTTGAGTTCGCCACTCAATATCTCGATTTTAAGTGCAACTAAAATGCGAAGCTGCTTACAAATTTTCTCCCTGGTGGCTCTGAACTCCAAGCAACAGCGAGTTTATAATTTACTTATTTTATATTCTTTATCTATTATTAGTAACATCAGTATTTTTTTAGTTTTACGCTCTATATCCCTTGCCTCTGCATTCTCTGCATTTTAGCCTTGTCCACCGTCAATAATCTCTTCATATATGCCCTTAGAGAAGTTCTCAAGCTTTAATGTTTAACCTTCCTCCACTATCATCGATATTATTTTCCCGAAACTCAGCTTCCTTCAACCTCACGCACCAATCACCTTGCTTATCTTTAAAGCTGTCTTTGAAATAAAAATACTCTTTATTGTACACCGATTAAAAAAATTAAAGGAGAGTAATGACTAATGAAAGGTAGCAGAACAGGCGGCCTTATCGCCAAGAGAGCGATCTCTTCCAGGCAACCTTAGAGCAGAGGAGAGAATAATTTAAATGGGAAGAGGTGTACGCCGTAAAAGAAAAATAGTAAAAAAAACATAACAATAATCTAAACATATATTTAGATAAATATAATAAACAAACACACACATATATATACATACAAACAACTACATATATACATAAAAATACATACATATATAAGTACACATACACTTATACATAAACACATACATATTTTCATATATACGAACACTTTGTGAAGACAAAATATAAATTAGTTACAGTTGACATTAATACTTAGGATTCATGAGATAGTGTCAAGTAATATTCCTTGAGCCTTATTTTAAAAGTTAGTACGTTTTTGCTTGCCTGAGTGTTACTGGTTAGGAGTTCCATAAGCGGTCAGACTTCACTGCAAAGGAGTTCGTAAAGAAAGAAGAGGAGTGACAAGAAAATTTAAGAGATGAGGTTAACTTGGAGCGGAGGGAGGAATCTGTTCTTTGAGTTATGGAGGAGACGATGGATTGACAAGGACATTATACAAAAGATAAAGAACCCGAGTATTTCTGTGAAGTCGAATAGGAAGCCATTTGAGCATTTTACAAAATTTAGACACGTGAAATTTGAAGCTTTTTTAATTGATTTGTAAAGATTTGAAGTAAAAACAATCAGTATAATCAATAATTCATAATAGGATTGATTGTGCCAACGCAACCTTAGTAGGAATGGTCAGAAAGTTACGTAATCGAAGTGATACAACAGCTGAAAGTATTTTTTGATTTACCTCACATATTTGGGGCTTCCAAGACAGATGTTGATCAAAAATAATACCTAAATTCTTGATTTTTTTTTGTAAAAGTTATTTGTATTCCATCGAGTAATAAATTAGGCAATTGTAATTGTAAGTTCATGAGATATTGACATGAGACATTGACGACATATTCGAAGATCATCCGCATAAAGGTGGGAGAAGAGACATTATGGCAGAAATAATTAATGAATAGTGAAAATAAGAGAGGAGACGACACACCATCTTGTGGCACGCCAGCAAGCACCGGGGACCATTCAGAATAAGAATCTTAAACCTAAATACGTTGCTTGCGACTTAATTTATTTAAGTACTTGCTTAATTTATTTAAGTCCATGTTACATAGATTGGTGTTTTGCTTTGCCTTCCCAACTCCAAGTGTCTTAAGAAATTTCCAATCTTTTTGTTTGTTATCTTCTTTAACAACAGATTTATATATATGGCGTAGTTGGCTATCTCTACACACCCTGTTACGTCGATTGCGAACTTTAACATATTTTTCACGGTTATTTTTAGATGAGTCTTTCATATATTTCAATTTAGCACAATTCTTTTATTGTATTTTTTTGAAATCCTTAACACGTACTACTGGTCTTACAGACGCATGAGTATCGTAAAGTTGAGTGATAAGTGAGTTAAGAACGATACCTGATGATCTATAGTGTTATCTTTATAAATTCAGTCCTACTCAATGTTTTTGGCATCCTCACGTAAACATTCTAAATTCATATCACCAAAGTTACGCTGGAGAAGAATCCTTGATTTTGCTTTGGGTGGTTTAAGTTTGTAGAGCAAAAAAATAAGGTCATGATAAGAGAATACAATAGCATTGCATAGTCTCTTCCATGGACCATGTATTTCTATATGTTCCATGGAAGATACTAAGGTTAATTCTAAAAGGGAGCACAGTTCGAAAATGCGTGAGTAGAGGATAGAGGAAGAATGTTCATATTAGCACCACACACTACGGTCTTTAGTCTAACCGACCGATTATCGTTTCTTAGCAAACATCTATTAAAATCTCCCATGATTACAGCTTATATTGTGGAAACAATTTTTCAAGTAGAACTTCAAAAGATTCGAAATAATCCTCTGTAAGCGATGGACTATAGTCCATTATATAGCACACACTAAGATGTACTTTTTGTATGTTAGTGTTCAATAAAAAGATGTTCAAGTCTGGCAGCATCATTTGCGTTGGACTAGGAGTCATCGAGAACTAAAAATTGTATATGCGAAACTTTCTTCTAAGTATTTTTTGGCTATGAAGATTTCCTTACTTACCATGAATATAATAAAATAAACTTCTTAAAAATTAATTAATATATGGAAATGATTTGAGTATCTCCATCTAACACACAATCTTCAAGTAATATCTAAATAAAATAAGTAAAAGATGCGAAGAGAAAAAAAAAACAAAAGAACTTCTAAAATTACATTTTGTAATATTAACTTGAATATATGTGTCACGGGTTAAATATTCTCATTTTCCTCATAGGAACGTATAAAGAGGGCAATAACAATCAGGAAGCGTAATTATAGCGGAAATAATAAACATAACGTTTTAACCTCAAGGGGCAGGCTTGGTCCGAAACCCGACCTTAAATATAATGTAAGAACCAAGTATAGAAATCTTAATTGTTTTTATCTTTTAATATTTTTTTAGCTTCACACTTTATGCAGCATAGCAGGATAGTCAGAGACAACTTAGTGTCAAGACACTGCGTTTACTTCTGGCACCTAAAACCAATTTATTTAGAGTTAACCAAACGTTTTACAATGTTCTATGAGTATATATAAGTATAAATGTATGTATAAGTATGCGTTACAAAGAAACATTTTTGATTCGTTTTTCCCTTCAGACTTTTATCGATTTTTTTTTCGCTTCACACTCTTATCGTGCTTAGCAGGGTAGACAAGAAACTTTAGTGTCAAGACACTCCGTACTTAGCTTTCCACTGAATTCGAGACATTGCGTGTTGAGTGGTGGAACTCAACGCCGCACATTGTCTTTACCTAAGCGAGAAAGTGAAAATAATTTAAACATAATCACTCTCCCGAGTAAAACCCAGAACCGACCGCGTTTATAGTCAAACGCTGTCCCACTGCGCCACGACCGGCATTGACATCGTGTTGACTGGTGGAACTCAACACCTCGCTTTGACTTATTTAAATTAATTTAAATTTAATGTTAAATAAAAATAAGATTCATGCAATAAAATTATTTAACTCCGTCGAATTTCTCTGATCGAATCCAAATCTGTCACGTTTATGCTCAATGTATGCTTAATTTATGTTTATAAAATAAAGGGAGAGCGGGAGACTTCGATTGACATTCTAAAACACAGTATCGATGATACTGAAGGAAGTCCATTCTCTATGGCTTTCCCTGTTAGGGATAAAGTAAGTAAGTGAGTGAAATAATTATGTAATATTTATATTATTAAGAAGAAAAATTTGCTTAAGCATTATTTAGATATATCATTTCAATTTCGAAATAAATACATTTTATTTTTTTTGACTGCCGCTGTTCACTGTTGAGCGTCAGACTCTTTTATACAGCGCCAAATTATCCCGGTTCTGGGCAAAGCGTTATTCATCCGCTATCAGCCACCTTCTGCAAATCGTCTGACCGTCTCTATCTCCTACCTGATCTACTCTAATACAACTAGATTAATGCAAGAAGAATATGAAAAAAATAAAGACATTAGTAAAACAAGGTAATGACTTAGTATCTGTAGTTAATATCTAAATGTCAATAAAAAACGAATGAAACGAAGAAATCTTATGTGTAAGAAAGAAATAATTTTTCCGTTTTGGTAGAAAAATTGAATTCGCAGACGTAAACATCGTTAACGGAGTGTCTTGACACTAGGTTATCACTCAGTACCCTGCTAAACCAGAAAAAGCGTGATGTATAAAAAACAAGTAGTAAAATCCGAATGTGCGCTCAAAAAAAACATTAAAACGCAAATTATACAGTAACCACTGAGTGGAACACTTATATTCCTTCAAAACATCAATGTTGTCTGATTGTATTGATTTTCCAATTCGTTAATTTTATTTCTTATATATTTCAATATCAAGTTAAATGGAGCGGACGTAGTAGATTGATCAGTTAAACTAAGATAGCGAACCCTTAATCCGTTATATTCGACGGTTTATTTGTACAGCTTCAACCTACAGAGAGATTGTGCGACTCAACGCGAGTTTTATCAACAAACTTTAAAGAGCTATATTTAGTTTGTAGAAAGGTATTCAACATATTTTGATCGTAATAGGACTTAAATGTGTGTTTCTTGGAAACCGTTCCAATGTTTTAACCACTAAGCCACACACACACACACACACACACACACTATTCCGCTTTCCGCCAAATTCGAAACATTGCGTATTGAGTGGCGAAACTTAACGCCTCCCTCAACTGACAGTCGTTTACAGTCAGACACTGCTCCACTACGCCACGACCGGCTCATCATATACCTGATCAATAACTTTAAAACATAAGAAATATAAAGTAACATACACCTTAGTGAAGTCAATAGAGACTGATAATATTAAATGTAAATCATTATTTATAAGCTACATACAAGTTAAACGCATACGATCCCGCACCATACAGTCCGGGGATCACATTATACATCGTTATCCTTCAAAATTGCCCTTGAAGTGTCACTTGTAAGGGATATTATGTTTAAGTATAAGTACATGTTTAATATACTTTTGCTTAGGGAATGGGGAAAAAGGGTTTATATTGATTTTAACATTGTTACAATTTATGAAGAAAGCCGATATATGCTTGTATAGTTGAAAGAATATGTGTTAATATGTAAGTCAGTATATATGTGAGGCCATCGTGATACAGTGGAACAGCGTCTGATTGTATTGTCTGTTGTGGGTTTGATTCCCGCAGAACTCTTTACTCGCAAATTTATAATTATGTTTATTTATATTTAAGATTATGTTTATAATTTTTTACATTTCTCCGCTCTGGTAAACAAAGTGCAGCGTTGAGTTCTTCACTTAATTCGCAATATCTCAAATTCGAGAGAAAAGCAGTCAACGACGGGTCTTGAGACTAGGTTGTCGTTTACTACTTTGGTATGTGGAAAAGGTGTGAAGCTGTTGCTTTCATTATTTTATAAATGCCTCCCTCTTCAAATGTTAGAAACGTGTTGCCATTCGCAACGGGTACCGCTTTATATGAGTGGGTATATCAAACACATGGTATGTGTTAAATTTAGTATATTATTTAAATATTTTTTTTCATGAATTATATTTAAAAAATATTTGGTTTACAAATTATACCACAATAATGTGAAATTCATAATAATTACATAACTTTCAATTAGTATGAAATATAAAATATTTTTTAATATATATAATTTATTAATTTAATTGCTATTAAAATTTAATAGCAATTTAATTCAAAATTAAGTACAAAAAAAAACATCACATTGGATCCCTAGAGAGCGATAATCTTGTAAATGTGAAAAATTCCAATATATTTTTCATTCCTTCAATAAAATGTTTTAACATTGATATATCGAATTCGCACTGGATCACATTGATTCAGCCTAAATCCCACTTGATTTTTGCACTTAGTTTTGTCGTTAACGTAATAGGATGTCATTTATTTTCAGAATGGATAAAATAAAACCATCGTGGCGTAGTGGGGCAGTATGTGACTATAAACGCGATAGAATGTGGGTTTGAATTCCATTCTGAGGAGTGTGTGCAAAAAAAATAATTTTCTATTCTCCGCTCTGGTAAGACAAAGCGTGGCCTTCAAAACATGATGGTATAACACTCTCTCCGCTTTGCTCTCCACTTTATTTTAGGATAATTTTATTATTTGAAAAAACTTATATTGAATGAATTAAGTACTTACAATCTAGACTCTAGAGTTTCTAAAAGCAAGGTATAAATAATATTTTTTTTAAATACATTTAAGGCCGCCGTGGGGCGTTTTGGGAACCCAGTTCAAAAACATAACTATTTGCTTTTATGTTCTTTCTCTTATTTTCTTATATCTTCAATTTGATTATAGACATATGAATTCTACCATTTAATTTTATCTCGTTTTTGCCTGAGTCAGTTAAATCACCTGTATATCAAACACGTGGCAGTATGTGTTAAATTTAGTATATTATTTAAATATTTTTTTTTCATGAATTATATTTAAAAATATTTGGTTTACAAATTATACCACAATAATGTGAAATCGATAATAATTACATAACTTTCAATTAGTATGAAATATAAAATATTTCTTTGCCTCGAATTAGTACATTTGAAATCATGCCTTTGTATACACATAATCAGTATTTAGTTTCATTAGGTAAGGAAAAATGAAGAACAAATTTAATTGCTATTAAAATATAATAGCAATTTAATTCAATATTAAGTACAAAAAAAACATCACATTGGATCCCTAGTGAGTGATAATCTTGTTAATCAGTTAAATCACCTGAGGTTATAAAAGTTCTTTCTGACTATTCTGTTGCGGTCTTGAAAAACTTGTGAAGCAATTAAATAAATACTTCAAATCTGCTTACGCACGTAGTAAATTTATAGTATATTAATTTAACACTTTTATATTGAGGTAATAACGCACAGTGGTTGGGAAATAAACGAAAATTCTCACGCGTCAAAAACCGCAATTAAACAATATAATTGTCATATGGTGTCGTCTGTTGTATGACATTGTTTTATTTTATTACAGACATTTTGTAAAGAGTTACTGTTTCATACAGGCACAGAGAAAGTATTGAAAACTTGTTAAGACCGCCATTTTTTATTTGCGAGATGTTATGTTTTAGGTAACAGAACTCAACTAATATGAAAATATTTTATTTTTAGCTTTACGGTTTTATCCCGCATAACAGGGTAGACAGAAAGTACCTAGTATCAAGACAATCCGTACTTCGCTTTCCACCGAATTCGAGACATTGCTTGTTGAGTGGTGGAATTCAACGCCGCACTTTGTCTTACCAGAGCGAGGAAGTGAAAATAATTTAAATATAATCACTCCCCCGAGTGGGGATCGAACCCACAACCGTTCGCATTTACAGTCCCACTGCGCCACGATCAGCCAATTTTATTGATTCACCAATATTTTTATACATGTAACGTATATATGAATATAAATGTAACAAAAAAAGATACTTAAGCAAGCACGAGAGCACGATATTAACATGGATAGATCACCAATTATCAACGTGCAGAGTTAAGGAAACATACTTCTGAAACAAGTCATAGTTATCAATTTAGTTATAAATTATAAGTATTTAGCAATTTTAGACAAACACAATACGGGATTTAGTAGGGATAATCTCAACCTGGCACGGGTAGATAAACAACTCTTAAAATATATTCGTTTTTGATTGGATTTAGTTAGAAAAATGACTGTATAAGGTTACTTGAAATACCAAATGACGTTCCATTAAACTTAATTCACCTCCAAATTAATTAGGAAATGTATAAAAAATATGAAAAATAAAAATATATTCTTTAAAGCGCTATATATTTGTTACAACACAATCCTTACCGCTAGTAGACGGAGGAAAGCTACCGGAAAATTTATGTGAGGCCGTCTCCAAACGTCTACGCCTTAATATCCCGTTTTGTTTGGCTTTCAAAGATTTAAGAAAAAAAGTCGAGATTAAACTGTCCACGGACAAATATTTCTTGTTAATACAGTTAACTTTCTCGTTATCTTGACAAAGTGTTGAAAGAGAGAATTTAGTGGTAAAACATGGAGATTATTAGAAACATTATGAGATCATACTGGCAGTAGGACAGTGGGTTCGATTCCTATTAGGGATGGTTATTTTTATATTTAAATTATATTAATGTTCTCTCTATATAGCTCAGGTAAGACAAAGGGCGGCGTTGAGTTCAGCCATTTATCACTCTTGAACTATGCAACGGAACTATGACTTCCTGCTATGCGGGATAAATTGTGAATATTAAATATTTGTGAATATTAAATATGTTGCCATTTAGCAATAGTCTTAACCAATATTATAATTCTAATCACTATATACATACGTACTTATATTAACATTTTATATCATTCACTGAGCGACTGACAGATGACGCAAAACCGAACTTACTAGACGTGGAAAGATGAATTCTTTTATGTAGGCTTCTTAGGAACCTGGAGAGAGCATTAGCTGAGGATTTTCGGAAATGCTTACGGAAACATAAAGAAAAACAGTTTCTTACTATTTGCAACTAAGAAAAGGTATATATATATATAAGTAATCATTCCTTATTTCACCAGCCATAATAGCTTCTTTATGCAATCAGAATTAATATCTTGCAAATTAGGCGCAAAAGCGATAAATATTCAGGAGTTTCTTTTAATCTCACTCTCTTAATACAAGTCCATTTCACTTCGCTTAAAATTGCTAAAACTTCAAAATGAAACTTGTATTGTTTGAAACGTTTAAGTTGATTGTCTTTTTTTGAAATATATTTGATAATTGTAAAAATAAGTTTCACATTATTTTTTTGCAACTTCACATGTAGCAAGGTAGTTAGAGAGAAACTAATGTTAGGATTTTTTGCTAGGAGCTTTCCTCCTGAATTTGACATTGCGTAGTAGGTAACGGAGTTCAACGTCGCGCTTTGTCTTACGAAAGCTGAGAAATGAAAATAATATTAAATGAACATAGTATTAAAAATAATAATAAAGTATTACTCCGAGTGGCAATAGTATCCACAACAAATTATTTTCGCTTTCAACGGTTGTTTGTTATTACGCGAATATTAATTTCTTATATTTTATAATCCAGCAAAAACAGCTTGGACTGGATTTAAAATGCCATAAAAATACAATGTAAAGAAATCAAGCCATGAGATAAGCTCATGAAGAAAGCGTAAAAAAAAAACAAAAACGAATGCGACTTATTGACGCGTAAAATACGCCTTGCCTTAGCAACACATATGCTTTATATAAAGGTGTATGTGCAACATATGTTAGTGTATATAAAATCTGTATATAATAGTATACTTGTTCACATTAAAGGTTTTATTTGAGTGTTGGCAATGCTTATCCGCGCAGATTAGATATTGGTTATAAAATTATTTAGATAACCAAGCTTATCGAGCTTTAATATTTCCATGTGTTTCTTTTATTACGGTCATTGTGAAAACCTATAAACTGGTCAAATTTGACATTATTGGCATGTGAATGAATGAACGCATTACATTTTTCCTGAAAAAATCACTTTTTACCGAAACAAATATACTGCGTGTTGAACGTTTGTAGCAAAAGCCATACTATATCTAGTTATCTAGTATATCTAGTTAGGTGTGCGTTCAATTCCTACTTGAGGGAATGATTATATTCAAAGTTTTATTTTCATTTCTAGACTTTCGTAACACCATCCAAGAGGCAATATCGAATTTGAACGAAAAGTTTACATTTTACATTCAGTTCATTTAGTACCAGAATTATTTTATTTCAGCAGACCATTAAAATGAGATTTTGTATATATATATATATCTTACTTTCCCAAAGGGTATACAATTAGGGACATGGCAGCACATTGTTTCGTTTTGTCTCGTTCACCGCAAGATTTACTGCGACATATGATGCGATTTTTCACTTTACTTCCTTTTTATAAAGCGAATACAATATATCTTGAGATATTAAATATTCTTTAATGCTTTTATAATTTTGCACATTTTCCGTGTATTAAAGAGTTTATATGAATATATTAATTAAATTGATGCAGAGGCTAGTGTCAGTGTTTCTACATCTACACGTCCACAAATCATGACTATGGCGTGTTGTGTGGCAGAACTTAACGCTAATTACTAGAACGGATATAAATAAAACAATTTATATATAATAGTTCTGAAAGGAATCGAACTTACAACCAATTACAGTTACAATTAGTCATCCACTGAGCCACGACGACTTTTATGAAACATTCATATGTTATATCAACTAATTTCCGCTTGAACACTACATGTGACGCAAAAGCTCAAAGTACAGTACAAAGTAAACTTCAAAAAGCTCATAGAACTTTGTTATAATCTATTAGTAAACCATTGTATGTTTGCATCGTGTAGGTGTAGGTGAGTTGTCTATTACATAATAGTTAAAGTTTAAGCTGTTTTAAACTATTCCTTATACTTTACTACTTACGATGTTTCACTGCTGGCTTATATTGTTATATCTATCTAGTATACATATTATTAATGTGTGAAGTAGAAACTTTCGAAATTTCTTACGAAAGCTATGTTGATCGTATAGTGTGAAATTTGGTATGGCATTTAAGATGTTTATATGGTTAAATATAAAAATTAAATCAATTTAAATATATAATTATTAGTTATATAATAAATTTTATTGTATGTTTTATAATTAAATTAGAGATAAAAGCATCTTCTCACTTTATCCCGCATAGCAGGACGGCTAGTCAACCTAGTATTAAAAACTATGGACTGCTTTAAGATAAAAGATATTAAAATAACCTCAAATATATATTTAGTATTGCTTCAAGGCTTGCCTAGAGATAACAGGTCTATTAAAGATAATTCACGATTATAATTATTAACATTTCTTATTCATTTTAACTATTTTCAACTACATTTACAAAACTGACTGACTGACTTCAAGGGTGTTTATATGAAGACTAACTAGCCACCCACTTGTATGAAGACTAAGCCACAGTGAAGAGACAGTCAGCACTTCTACCAAATGTGAAGGGAGTTACAGACAGGACAGCTTCTATCAAAACCATATTTAAGCATTATAAAAAAGTGAGCCAATGCTTAAGACCCGTGAAATGTAATTTTGCTTTGGTACAAGTGTATATAAACTAGACTGTGACTGTGGCTTATCGTACATTGGTCAAACAAAGAGGAGCATTGGGGGTAAGGATGAAGGAACACATATCCGATATCAAGAATGGGCTTGTATTGCAATTAGCTGTGTGTGAACATACAATGAATAAGTCCAATCATTATATCAGGTTTGATAAGCCACATATCCTCTCTAGGGAAAGTAGATATATTCCTAGAATGATCCACGAGGCTATTGAAATTCAAAAACATCGAGAAGATTGGAAACTCTCTACCACCTGGTAGAAGGTACCTTATGAAAAATGAAAAGTCTCAAATCCACCAGAGACAAAGATACAGTCAGCCCATTCTGCAAGAATAAAAGTACGCAAGGCAATTAAGTAACAGATAGCGGTAGATTGATAAAATTAATTTTTGTATTAACTGACAGACGATTACCACCTCAGTCTACCTGTGAACACGGACTGCTGTAAAGTGTTCGAAACGTTAGGTGTCCAAAAAGGTATTTTTGAATACTAAAATGTACGCGTTTAATCCATTTAAAATATTTTCATTTAAAATGTTTAAAAATCACGAAAATAAAAGGCCTTGTAGCGAAACATGTTACAATTATGTAAAAAAATCTTTCAAAATGTCACATCCTTCAAGTAAACGACAAAGACAAGTATCTTCACACTTTATTCCATATACAAGAATAAAAGGAGAAAAATTACTGTCAGGTTCACCATTTTCAGCTGGAATCCGAAATATTATATTACGAGTGGCACAAGTCAACATGAAACAGCGCAACTTTACGCCGTCAGGGGCAGATAGAAAGTGAAATAATCCAACCCATAACGGAGAAAACAAAACAAAACACACAAAACAGAATGTCTTGACACTAGCTACTTTGTGTCTACACTGCTATGCGGGATAAAAAAGCGTGAAGCTAAATAAAGTCGAATATGAAGTGACTACAAGTTTTCTATGTTTCCGTCTTCAGAGTAAGAAACGTTTCAAGTTATAAATATTTAATTGATATACATGTGACGACTTATAGTAATGTTGAGACCAGACGATATTATTTAAAAAAATGTGAGCTTTTAATATAATGTATATTTAATATTTGTAGGAATTTCCTTTCGCGTGCCACCTACCTGCGGCAGCGTTTCTAGGTTAAACGACATAAACACCTTCAAAAAGCGCGCTTATTCCCTAGAGGCCGGCAACGCTCCTGTAGCTCCTCTGGTGTTACACGGGACCGTGGGTGGCGGTATTCACTTACCATCACGTGACCCGCACGCTCGTTTGCCTTGCATGTTCTATAAAAATAAAGTTACATACGGTAAAGTTTCATCTACATCTGTTCAGCGGGTTTTGTTGAAAATTAACAAACATATTCCTTATTCACAAACTTTTCCATTTATAATATTAGTGGAATTACAATATATTTTACCTTCACTAGCTCTGGTAAACAAATACAATATTTCGCTATATATCTAAAATAGTATACAACCGTGCATTGGATAAACTAGAAAAGCCAATTTGAACTCACTGATGTGAAACTGTTTTTATTTAACTTGCATATATATCTATAAGTTATTTTTGCATTGCGTTCAAATATACACCTGTAGAGAAGGATATTGTGTTTAAATTGTAAAGACATTAACAAATATATAGTTGAAAGAAAAGTAGTTTTCAATTTGTATTATATTTTATGAACGTAACTGACAGAAAGAATACAGTACCTCGTCGCTTTACACTTTATTTTCCTGTTTGAATGTATGCATATTATTTAATCACATCCTGGAAATAAAAAAAATATATGATTTATAAATATTTCGCTACTCTGTATACAAATTGAACTGATATTTATTACATGGATTTAAACTATATGTACATTGTTACTCGAAAAGCTAACGATTAGCTTGCAAAAAAAATGTCTACCTAAATATATGTGTTAAGTTTTAGTAATCTATTCTTTAAAGCTCTCTAAATTAACTACAATCTCATTATTAATTTGTATGGAAATTTCATATCATAAATAAATAAAAAAATATTAACTAAATAAAATTTAATAACAAATAACCGAAATAATTAAACTTATTGTATTTTTTTTTGAAAATAACAGTTCGCTTTCCCTCGAGCTCTTAACAAAACTTTTCTAAACGCTTTTTTGCTGACAATAACGTTTTTTAGTTAATTCTTGATTTAAAATATCTATAATTAGGTAGAGTAAATATTGTATATTTATTAAAATATTATGTTTTTCAGCCAATTTCCTAAAATTCTCATGCAACTTAAAACCACAACTATAGTAAAGATTTTATCAAATGTATAATAAACCACCTAAATCGTTTAGATGAAGCTATTTTATTTCGTTCTTATTCAAATCCCGCGGAATGCAGCCACGGTATGAAATTTAAATGAACTCAGGTACTCTAATTTCAGATCCTTTGTCATTCAGTCGTCCACAGTTCTAGAATTAATGTAAATGATGAATTTCCAAGTTTCACTTTGTTAGATTGTAAGAATTCTTTGTGTTAAATAGTTGTGGAGTTAAGGAATTTTGAAAAGCTTATTTAAACTTGTGAATGGAAGTACATTTAAAATATTTCAATTATAATGCATTATTAGGAGGCCGGTCTCGTAGATCGGACTAAAGGTGCGACTGGTTATGGGTTCGATTCCTACTCGGGGGATGATTATATTTTAATAATTTTTATTTCCACACTCTGATAAGACAAAGTGCGGTGTTGAGTTTCACCACTCTGTTGAATAGCGCAATCGCCGGAAAGTACGGAGTGTGATTACATTAGATACTTCCTGTCTCCTGCTAAGAGGTATAAAGATTTGTATTAAATAGAAACGGAATAAATGTAATTTTATTAGTTATAGTTTTATATTAATAAGTGAAGGAAAACCTTTGGACTTATTTTTAATGAAATTTGACATATTTGTTAAAGTTAACATGAAAGCAGAAAAAAAATGTATTTTTTTTGTCTAGCACATTGTCTTGAGACTTTGTTTTCATACTACCTTGCTTTGCGAATATAAATCTGCTTTACTACTACTTGCTTTACTTACTTTGTCATAAATTATTTTTGAGTATTATCTGATTTATTTATTTTTTTAAATTCAAACTGTATCAAATACAAAAATTGTAATATTTACCTTACCATTTTTTAAATTACAAGTAGTTAAGTTCGGAGCAACGCGACTGTCTCTCTGGGAGAGTATCAGCAGTCTAATAGAGATTTCAACATTGCACTTTGTTTGTTCCACACCTATTTGCGTCTAACCTGAGACCATTGGAAGCAAATGCATTTTAGTGTCGGTGTGCTGAATATCGATAAAGTGTTTTATAATGATCATTTAAGTAATATGTCTCTAGTAGATTATTTTTAATGAATAATTCTTGATATTAACTTAAAATTATTTATTTTAGATTAAAATGCAATAATTTAAGAATGACAGAAGGTTCTATGTCAAATTTACGATACAATAGCGCAAGAAAGGTATGAGACAACATGGTATATGATATTCTATTTGTTGATTATTTCAATAATTATTTATATAAAAATAACCTCGTTTTGGTAGCAAAGTTTGTATTGAGTTAAAGTTATTCTTTAATACTAATTTCTGATTTGGCGGGCTGTTAGTAATTAAGAGAATCATACAGTATATAGTGATGTACTTAATTCATTTTTGCATTATTTTGCCATTTAATAAAAAAGTTTTTATCGTAATACTATCAACAGGGCATCCCTACTGTAGAAGAGACCTTAATAGTCCAGCACTTTGCTCATTTTACATTGCAACCGCTATTTTATGTGTTAACCACCCTCTGGTGTGTGCTTGAGTTTCCTTCGAATTTCTAACTTTATTTGTTCTTAGTGTTCTAGGAATAAAGCTATACTATGACTTAGATATTGTTTTAGTTAACTATTTAAGGCAAGTATGTAATAGTATTGTATAACGTTTTAGAATTCCGTACTTAAAGGGTAATACGGGACCCTGTTACTAAGACCTCGTAGTCTGTCTGTATGTCTGTTCTATCACCAGGCTGTATCTCATGAACTGTGTTAGTTAGTTTAAATTTCCACAGATGATGTATTTCTGTTGTCTTTATAACATCAAATAATTAAACATTCAAAAACACAACAAACAAATAAAATACAAGAAACGTGAAGTTTTTTCGCCGCTTTCGTGTGTGAGTCAAACTTACACTTGACCGGTTATTATTTATTTCCAAATTATAAGTATTTATTTGGAAAATAAAAGAATTCCGTTGGATTTTTCTTTTGCAAAGCTTAGATATTAATGTTAGTGAAACGATGATAAGTTGATTGACATTGAAAATTAAGCACTTCTTATATTTTATGGAATTATTTGACTTTGACTTTGATAAGAAATTTTAAACACAAAATTGAATTCAATCAAGTAGATCTTGAGATTCTTGTAACTTTTTTTAAGCGTTCTAGACTGCAATTTTTTATAGTGTTGCGCTAATAATCATATTTTTAACTTTAAATCCAGGCTAGAACCTAGTGCTAAGCGAATGAGTTGAGACGATCTTTGGAAACAATTGGGCTAGCGAACAAACAAACAAAGTAACAAATAAATGAACGTACATATTTACTTGTATTAAAATACATTAATAATTATTTAATTACTTAGTATTCTTAGTAAATCTAACATATAACCAGATTTTGAACGTTTGTACCAAAACAGTATACAAATAAAATAATCCATTTTCCTCAATAAACTCATTGCAAAGCTTCGTTCAAAGTACTGAAGCGTTTGCTCCCCGATATTCTCTTAAAGTACCAAATTTCTTGAGATTCAAACTTTTTGTTTATTCATAGAGATATAATATAATGAAATAAATTATAACGAATTCGAAATTCTGAATCTATTAAATTTCCTCAGAGTAAAGTAAATCGCCACTAAGCAATAAGAAATTATAATAATTAAGGATTAACTTTGCAAATGAGCCTTCTTATGAATATTCAATTTTACTTGATCTTGTTACTTTCAATATTTTATCACAATATTTGAGTGTCGTATTGGATTGAATTAAAATTATAAAATTGTTTCCTTAATGATTTTCTCTATTAAGACTCAGTGTTAAAATGAACATAGGTTACCAGTTCAGTTCTGAGTACTTGTTTTTTTTAGCTGCACGCTTTTACTTCATGAAGCACATTAGGTGTGTGCTAGTGTATGTTAATTTTGCTTATGTATGTTAAATTTGCTTGCGTTAATTGAAAGATGTTACTAGCCACTTACTACAGTGAACAGTGAAATTCTTTATTTTGTTTATTTAGTTCCCCATAACTGGGTGGACAAAAAGTACCAAGTGTAAAGAATATACACACTGATTTTCGCTGAATTCAAAATATTGCATGTTGAGTGGTGGAAGTCAACGCCGCGCTTTGTCTTACTAGAGCGAGGATATTACATGAATTTAAATATAATCAATTCTTGAGAGTGGGGTCGAATCCTTAATCGATCACGTATACAGTCAAGTACTGTCCCACTGCGCTACGAACGGTCTATCACTTCAGAGAAAAAAATATATTTAATTCGATCATAAATGTGTATATAATTAAAAATATTAAAATAATTATATTATTTAGTATTTAGTATTTATTATTAAATTATTTTATTTTTTCTTCCAACTCAATATAAAAAGGGCAAAAAGATTATAAAGGATGGATGAATCATTAATCTCCGACATACTTAATGTATGTAGCTTTTTGTCTTTAGATTCACATCAGCTTGTCTCTTGAGTTACTCTTTAAAGTACATGCCTAGTTCAAAAGCGCTTGAGTAAGCGTGCAGAAATTCAAACAACTTTGTTACAATCTGTTAGTAAGATTATTATATCTCGTTATATCATAACTATAATATTATTATAATATATATATATATATATATATATATATATATATATATATATATATATATATGTATATATATACACATGTCATACAGGTGTATGTAGTTTATAACAATGTAATAATTGAAATTGTTTTATACCTGTTAATTGAAACTATTTTAAACGAAATATTCACGTAGTGGTTATATATATTTTTGAATTCCAAAATATAAGCGATTTTTTAAATTTACAATGTGAAAAAATACCAAAAATCAATGTTCTTTTGTTTTATATTTATTTAATGTGGATTGCGAAATTTATTATGTGTCGTGTTAAAATTATATTTTTATGGGCAAAATTTTATGTTAGTTTTTAATTTGGGAGTTTTACGTGTAGGTGCGAATATAAGCGATGGTCACAGTTTCTAATTCTACTTGGGGGAAGTATGGATTCAAATAAATTATATTCAATAAAAATAAATACGCTGAATATTGCAGCTTACATCATTTAGAATATCCCTAACTTTTTTTACAGTTTCACGCTTTATGCTGTAAGGTAGTAGAGTAGTCAAAGACAATCTAGTGTGAAGACTCACCATTGACTATTTTCATTTGCGTGTTGAACGGCAAACTGAACGCCGTGCTCTGTCCTACTAACGCGAAAATGATATATTTTTTTAAGTATTTCCTTTGTGGGTGATCCACAATCAATTGCGTTAATAGTCAGGCAGTATCCCGCTGTGCTTAGATGGCTTTATAAGTGGTCCTAAAATTAAAACAGGATAATAATAGATTACCGGCGAGTATCTTAATATACTCGTAGAAAGCTTACAAAATATATATTTTATAGTATAAACCAGCTAGAGAAAAAACGTAGATGCTTAATATTTGGAGATTTTAATATTAACCTTCTAAGTGATGACCATAATACAAATAACTATAAGAACATGATTAATGAAGCTGGATATACAATACTTAACAATCTCAATGAAGACTTCTATACAAGAGAAACACACACAACGAAATCTATTATAGACCACGTTTTGACAAATTTGCAAGGTGTGAATTTCCACATGGCTCTTCTTGATACCCCATTGTCTGATCATAAGCAGATTTACCTAGATATCAAACAAATTAAAGTTGATAAGAAAAAAGAGACACATGAGTGTTTGGCAACTGACTATACTGCTTTATATAAATCAATGGAAACAACTGTGATCCAAAATAAAGACTACGATTATGAAATATTACAAAATTTAATTAAGACTAAAATTCAAGGAAATAAATGCACAAAAATAAAATTTTTAAATAAACCCAGAGAAGACTGGATAAACAAAGAGGTGTTGAATAGTTTACGTGATCGAAATATTGCCTGGAACCAACATAGAGCTGATGTTAAAAATACCGAATGGGAAACAACATTCAAAACCAAAAGGTAAGAAGCTTTCAAAACTACAAGAAATGCTAAAATTAACAACTATCAGACTTAATCATTAATAGCAAGAGTTTTCCTATATTCAAAAAACGTGTAATGGAATATGTGCAAAATAATTTATAAGTTAATGTAACCCCTACCTAAACATGTTTGTGTAATATCACTACCCGCAACATTTTATTTTACTGTATATTATTCATAAGGCAGACTTTTAAATGTACCCTCAAGAAAAAATGATTGTAATTTCTTATTATAAGTGAACTTTTGTGTTCTTTTTGAGAAATAAATGTCTTTAAACCGAACCACCATTTGGCTTCACGCTGTATTCCTGACGGAGTAGTCAGGGACAACGGAGCGCCAACGTTAAACGTACACACATATCTTTGTCCTCCTGTCTTCAGTGCGATATTGTGTTTTTGAAAAGGTTAACCGAGGTCCGACCTCTCGTGCTCACATTTGCTTTAAAAATCTTTCATCACTCATCTTCTCAAAGTGCCCAAACGACCCGAGCGCCTTCTTCTTCATTCTTAAAATGATATTCTCGCTTAAACCTGCCATTCTGCCTAGATAGGCAGGCTTAAGGTAGAATGCGAGGAGATCCTCGATACATAGACAATCAGATTTACTGACTCTGCTCTCTTTCATTCATTATTTCTTTTTTATTTTTAGTCATTCTTCTTTTGACCCATGCTCGCTCACACCCACTCTCACACCCACGTTTTGCTCCCGTATAAAAGCGTCGGTATAACTACTGCATTGTGAACGGCAAGACGTTCTTAAAATAATGCAGCTACCCTGTTACAGGCAGCAATACGTCTTTCCACATCCATTCCGAATTTTCCATCTCTACTGAACATAGTTTCTAGGTATACCATAATATTCACTTATTCTAAGATCTTTCTATCTACCCTTATATAGCATTCTGTTCTTTCTTCTTCTCTCTCAAATATCGGAATCTTACTCGTATTCAGGTTTAGTCCATTACTTTCACACCCTTCTTTCATAATGGTGAACAAAGTTATTAATAACTTGCTTTCTGATGATGCAAATTGCTCTGCGCATAAAAGACAATTGTTTAGCTGTTAAATCATAAACTGTGAAAGTTTATCCTATATAATTTTTTTTACTCCTTGGAGACAGCTGTCTCAAAAGCTGTTGGTTGTTCAATATGTATTTGGATAGCTATCCAAATACATATTGAACAACCAAGCTGACATGGCGCATGCGTTTTTGACACTCGTACAAATGTCAAACTGAGGTGACAGCTCCTACTCGCACACAGATTGAGTGATTTCTATAAAGAGATTTTACAGCCAACAACATGGGTTCATTCACATTGTACCAGGATAGTATCTCTCATAATTTCATTCTTATAACCGTGTCAAATGCCTTTTAAAAATCTACAAAAGCTAATAAAATTTTTTGGTTTTCTGTTAAAGTATAATATGGACCAGGTTTAAGTGGACCTCACACAGCAGCTTCTCGGATCTCTAGTGTATTCTTCTCGCTAGCACGCTCTCTCGTTTCTCGCCCTATCTTGCGCAGTCTATCTGTGAACCTTTGCCCCATATAATATATACAAAGGCATGATGACTACGCCTCGCCAATCAACTGGGACCTTTCATGTTCTCCAGCATAAATTGCATTGAAAAAATAATTAGTCGAAGATGCACGATTCACCATATTTCATCATCTCTGCAGTAAATCCATCTGCTCTTATGAGATTTCAGATTTTGTTTGTAGAGAGTTAGAGAGTACTTTCTACTTCTTAAATAATAATTTCGCCGTCTGCTAAATCAAGACTCAGTATATTACTGTAGCTTCAGATAAAGGCGTCATCACATTCTTACATCTCCTCGTAGAACTCCACCCGTCAATACAAAATGTGTGTTTTTACAGACAAAATTTCACCGCGATTCAAAAGCACCCCATTTATTCTACAGGTTGTCCAAATAACGCAAAGAATCATTAACTTCTCGTCAGAAAAGCTTCATATTTCTTCATCACTCACGCTTCATCTTTATCAGTGGTTTCGTTAAGTGCTTTTGCAACTTATACTCTTTCTTCTTAAGCTCTCTTATACTTTTCCTTTTATCCGAGGCCTTATAGTCCTGCCATGCTTTCGTCTTTCTTATTACATCATCTTTTACTTTCTACATTGTCTTTCTTTCTTCATCATCATCATCCCACCATTCATCATGCTTTATACTAAAGCTTCTTTCCGAACGCCACATACCTCAGTTGCATTTTCAATCATACAACTTCCAAGATTCTGCCAGCAGACTTCAACACTCTTATTTCCTATTCTGCGGCACTCCTTACGTTTTAGAATTTAATTATATTAACGTAGGCAAAAAAATATTTGACATTTTTACTATATTTCATCAACGAAAATTTAATTTTAAAATATGTTCGCTAATTAATTATAATTTGTCTTTGATTTAGTAACAAAGTAACAAAAGGTTGGATTTATTAAAATGTGTTAATTAATAAAATTTAATTGAATAAAGTTAGTTATTTTAATTAAATTCATATTAACTTTAAATTATTATTAAGTAAAATATATGCTATATATTATGTAAAAATATAATCTATCTGGGAACACGGAATACTGTAAAGTGTTCGAGATTTCGGGTTTATAAAAACGTACACCGCATTATACACACGACCACCTTGTAAAACTATTTAATTATTGTAATACTCAAAGTTCTCAGTAAGTAAACCTTATCTTAAATGCTTCCACCCTGTATTTAATGCATTTTGACAAAGTTTAAAGACAGTATAAATTTTATGGGTCTGTTTACATAGGCTTGTCGATGATTTCCGTCCCTTTTAGGTAGCTATGATTGGAAAGAGACGTATATTTTGGTTTAAAGGACAAAGTCTTAGCCAGAATGTTTGCATCTCAGCTGTTTATGAAGGCAGTTAATGGGAGTATAGCAACAGCAGATGGGTCTTGCTTGTGGCAAAGAAATAAGCGATTTTTGAATAAAAACCTTTTGTATGATAATATATATTCAAAATAAACTTACCAGCGGTATATAGAAAAAACTTAAAATTTAAAAATATATGCTTATTAACGCGTATATATTTGTTGTTTAAATTTTTCCACAACCCATTCGGCATATTTTGCGAACTTAAGACTATTGTTTTATACACATAATAATACATTCTACACATTTTTTGTATATTAAGAACTTGATTATTATATTATTATCAAAAAAAATATATTACTCATAATAACTAAGCATAATACCAAAATTATTTCTTTAATTTTTGGTGTAAATGCTAATGGCCACAAGCGTTTTCTTAGATGACTCAGCCGTGGAAATTATTCCGTTGGTCTTTGTTCGAAACTTTCTTGTTTTACTGACAATAGATGTAGGATTCGAAATATTCAAAACTCTCATATATTTCGCTTTTGAATCCTTTTGTTTTGTAATGTATGATATATCTTGAACATTTTGTTTAGTGATGTGTAATAAAAGCGCTTTTTAAACATCCGTTCCGTTATACAAAGTTTTATATTGTTTCCCCAAAATATATTTCAAGCAATTAAATATTACTACGGCACGTATATTGCAAGTAAAATTATAAAGGAGTTTAATAAATAGCTACAAAATAATTTGGCTGACACGACTATTAAATTTTCTGTCATTAAAACGTCTATCACAACCAGTCTTCTTTGATCATATCCGAAGCTTTCTCAGCAATCATAATTATAGGGGCGTTTGTGTTTCCTCGTACTATACTCGTAGACTCTTAATCTTGGATCAACTACAGCGTCCTCGTCCCAAGAAGGTCCCATCTTACATGTTCCCACCGGATGATATATTGTGGTCGTAAATTCAGTTAGAAGGCATGCAAAATACTCATATGTTCCCCAAATATGTTGTGTACAACCGGGTATTGGTTTTCTCACAAATTTTGCACCAATTGCTTTAAAAGCTTTTGTCTTTTCTAAGCCTACTACATAACGCATGCCTTCGACTAAAACGTCTACGTCTTCTTGAACTGTGAAAAATCTTGGATAAATTAAAGGCTGACCATAAATTGGATCAGTTTGATTCAAAAATAAATATCCTCTACTTTTTGGTACTAGTAAAAGAGGTCTAACGGCAATACCGTCATAAAATGCTAATGGTAAAATATTTGATGCCAAATAAGTAGTTGGATCAGAGTAGAATTCTCTTACATTCCTACCGTCAAAATGAAACTGTATATCTGGTACACCTTCGTAAGCATATTTAGTTTTTATAAATGCTATACTATTAAGAATACCTGTAGTTGCCAATGGCCCCTTATTATTTGGATAATGGGTTTTATAGTTGTTGATTTCGTTAAACAGTCTTTGGCTACTAACTAAAGTTGACGTAGTATTTGTAAGAGACATTATAAGAGCATTAGTTGTAACATGATCTTGTAAATTTTGACCTACTTTCAAATCACTTAATATGGGTATGTTGAAGCTTTGCAGACATTCTTTAGAGCCTATTCCAGATAACATGAGAAGTTTCGGAGAATTTAGTGCCCCACCGCTGATGATTACCTCTTTTCTTGCAAACACTCTGTAACCCATTCCATTTTTTTCATATGCTATACCTTTTGCTTCTTTTGTCTTTGAATTTATTACTATTTTTGTAACTAATGCGTTTGTGATGATATCAATATTTTTTCTTAATTTTCTTATTGGTTTTATGAAGGCAACGTTTGTAGAAACCCTTTTTCCGTTCTCCGAAGTGGATAGACCAATATTTGTACCAAAATTGTCGTCTTTTGTTAAGTCTGTAATTGGCAAGCCATTTTCATTAAAAGCTTCAACTAATAAATTAGTATTGCGGTTTGTATATGGAAATCTTTCAACAGTAAGAGGACCACCAACTGAGTGATGATAAGTATCTTCAGATTCAATATCTCGATTATTTTCAGATTTTTTGAAGTATGGCAAAACCTGAAATATAAAAATATAAAATAATTTAAATATAATATAATTTAAATATAACATAATTTATATTATATTAAGGAAGCGGTTTTATAAGAGTTATAAATAATAGTTACCGGCAGTAACTTAAGATTCTTACAATAGTATTGAAAAAACTGAAAGGTACTTTAGTTTTTGTGTCTATTCATACTTGCATGTTACTATTGATTTTATAGAGGATTAAAAGTTAAAAAATGAGATATTTGTTATTTTATAAGAATATTTATGAAAAATTTATAATTTTCTTTAAACTCAGCATTATTAAATTCATACGAGATATCGTATTGATAAGTAAAAGCATTAATATACAAAGCCACCTCTTCATAACTCCATCCTTCGTTGCCCAATTCCGCCCAGTTATCGTAATCACGTCTGTTTCCCCTCATATACACCATGTAATTGACTGAACTAGAGCCTCCCATTGTTCGACCACTGCAACGATAATTCAAAAATGTTATAAACAAATCCTACAACTGTTATCGTTCGAAATAAAGATAATTAGTTGTAAGGATGTTGTATATATATATATATATATATACATATATATATATATATATATATATATATATATATATATATATATATATATATATATATACATTTACCTTATCCACGGACACTGTTGACCTCTAATTGACCGACAAGTAAGAGCTTCAGGTTGAGTTGTAAAGCCCCAGTCTATGGAAGACCTTCCTAAGGATAAAGCTAGAGACGGTACCGTAGTAATATCGGGTTCTTCTGGGCCTGCTTCTAGAAGAAGAATCTGAACGAAGTACAGTACTTGTTTTAATACTTGTTGTTTAAAGGAAATAATGTATTAAATACGTACTTCACATTTGTAGTTAATAAATGCGAAATAGTTTGTGGATTCGATTCCCACTGAGGAAAATGATTAAAATCTAATTAATTTTATTTACCAGGTTTATTAAAAACAAGAAACTCTATTAAGACACGCATGTATTAAATTCAGGGTCTCTTGACACTAGATTCCTATCCTGCAATACAATTTAAAAGCTGAAGCAATATAAAAGAAAATTTTCTTTTTCAACCAAAAATAGTATGTGATTAGTTCATTTTGTTGAAATTCTTTCATGGGCTCTATGTCAGAACAACTTATTTTATATAGTGTATCCTTTCTTTTAGTGATGAAATAAAAATTCAAGAGGCATCTAGAGTTTATAAAAAGTTCCTTAACAAGCTTGTTGTATTCCAATCAGGACAAGTTTCTGCTGTATCTCGAAAAGTTCTGATATCCATTGAGAAACTATAGCGAATCTTAACAGACTAATATTGAAAATAAATTTACAACTAACAAATTGAAAATAAAAATTATGAAGAAAAATTGGACTTTTTAACTTAACTTTTTACAGATTGTGAAATTTTTATATTTTGCATTTTTTAACCAAAATGAAGATTAAAAGTAATTTTAATATTCTGAAGAATATGTTTATGTTAGTATATTTGCTTATTACATAAGTATTGTTAAGGCCGGTCGTGGCGCAGTGAGACATCGTCTGACTATAAACGCGATCAGTTGTGGGTTCGATCCTTACTCGGGGGAGTTAGAAATTATATTTTAAATTATCTTCACTTCTTCGCTCAGGTAAAAAAAAAATTTAATTCGGTAGAAAGCAGTGTCTTGACATTATTAGGTACTTTTTGTCTACCGTGCCATGCGGGATAAAGGCGTGAAACTACTTGCGTGTACTTCAGTTTTAGCGTGTACTTCAGTTTTCAAAACAAGCGCTCACAAGCAGTACAAACAAATATGGCAAACAATAATGCAACCAAAATGTTAATCATTGCCTATTTTAATATCTCAGTTTAATCATTTTAATCTAGGTTCTAAGCGCACCGACAACGAACGCGACTTCGTTTTAGACTATAAAATGATAATGTAATGTAATATGAAAAAGTCCAACAGGATAAGTTAAATATAAGTGTTATTGTAAGATGCACATTGTACGATTACATGGTACACATAATCAAGACAACCTAGTGTCAAAACACTCCGTTGACTGTTTTCCGAAATTAAGACATTGCGTGTTAAGTGGCGAAATAAAAGCCGCGCTTTGTTGTATGAGTGCAAAGAAATTAAAATAAATTTTAAATACAATCATTTCCCCGGGTGAGATCGAACCAGTATCCATTCGCGTTCAGTCAGATGTTCCACTGCACCACAATGGTCCCAAATACATTAAATAAAAGCTTATGATACAATAATATATATATATATATATATATATATATATATATACATGTATATATATATATATATATATATATATATATATATATATATATATATATATATATATTATTACATGTAAGAATTATCTAATGAATTAATAGTATATTTTTGATTGATACTTCACAATTTAGAGGTTGGCCTAAAAAAGTTACTTTCAAAATATTACATTCCCGTTTTTTACAATTTATAATTTTGCGAATAATTAATATTGCGAAAATTGTAAAATAATATATTAAAGTTAGCTTATGTACATCAATCGAGAGTTTAAATTGTGAAAGTATATTTATAATAGGTATTGAGGAAATAATTTTTTTATTAAGGATTGTAAATTCCCATTGTAGAGGGACAAAAAATTAAGTGTACTTCTAATTCAGATGATATAATTATTCTTATCCTGCTTCTTACACCCTTTACCTTAGTTAATTCGGATTTTGTGTTATAACTGCAAGCTCTTAATCGTTAATGACTTATTTATCCTGATAAGATTTTTTTTAGCTTCACGCATCTTCTTTTATCCCGCATAGCAGGGTAGACAGAAAGTACCTAGTGTTAAGACACTCCGTACTTCACTTTCCACCGAATTCGAGACATTGCGTGTTAGTGGTGGAACTCAACGCCCCTCTTTGTGTTTACCAGGGCGAGGAAGTGAAAATATTTTAAATTTAATCACTCCCCAGAGTGGGGATCGAACCCACAACCGATCGCGTTTACAGTCAGATGCTCACGCTGCGCACGCAGATCATGCGTCACGACAGGCCTCAGATCAGGCCTGATAAGATGATTACTTTATGTACATACTCTTCCGTGAACATTTAGTAAGCAAATTAGTTTAAAAATATATTTAAACGCATCACTTAACGAACAAAACAAAAATAAGTTAGAAGACGAACACGTTAGAAGAAAAAAAAATCAGAAGTGGGTAAGTTTAAAATATTTTCTAACAAATTTGAAAAGAAATTAGTCTAAATTGCATTATGCTTAAAACATGTGCCCATGAATTTTACTTTTTTTTGTTTTCAATTCAATGTTTTATTTTACCTACGGAAACTACATGCGTGATTCAAAATCATACAATACAATATTGAGACTATATTTGGGCTACAATTTTGAGACTATAAAGTATTATATATATATATATATATATATATATATATATATATATATATATATATATATATATATATATATATATATTTAACATTCATTGATAGAAAGAGAAAGTAAATTATCATAGTATGAATTATTACTCCAATGGAATCTAAGCCTACGACTACCAAATTCAAGTTACAAAGCCACGACGACGTTAAAGTAACTTTTTGATTTCATAAATAGTGCTGAGAGTTCAGTCAACCATCGCTTGTTGACCGTTACATGGGCGGTTATTGCATTATTATGTTTGTTCTATTCTAAAGTAAGTAAAAAATAAATTATGTCAAGATCTTAACAAAAAAAATGTTAATCGTGTCAATTGTTTCGTAAAATTTATTTTATAAATAATTTTGTGCACTTAGCTGTTTTAATATTATACTATTTTTAAATTGTTATTCCACACGTAGGATTAGAATTTTTTTTAAAAAAATCAAGGCGGGATTCTAACCCACTCCTCTTGGAAACTGTTCAAGCGCTCTGACCGCTAAGCCTTTAAAAATAGTAAAATGTTAAAATAACAATCTTTGGGTACCACAAATTTGTAAGAATTTCTTTACAGTGATACTAACAACGTATATAAATTGTAACAAAACATATAAGAATTTCAACGCAGCTGATAGTAGAACTCATGGCTTAGGGGTCAGAGTGCTTAGTCGACTTCCATAAGGCGGGGGTTCGGATTTAGCTATTATTATTTTTTAATTTTCTTAATCTATCAGCATCCAGAGAAAATGAATTCAATATTTTTCATTTTCATATGTTATTGATGTAACTTACTATAATTTGGATGATAGTTACGCTTTTGGGATTTAATACCAGGAGAACAAATCTATGTTACTATGAAAATAATTGAAACTACTTTCTTACCTTCCACTCTTTTATTTCAGATAGACGACTGGCTACGACACATCCAGCTGATCCAGCACCAACAATGATAAAATCATATTCACGTTTCATTTGTTGTCTAGCTTTCATTTTATTGTCCTTTTTAGTTCTTTTATTGGATTTATTATTAGTAGTATATGTTTCAAAAATATTTTTACTAGAAAAAGGATTTTCAGAATTAAAGTTAATGTATTTAAAATTATCGATAAAACTATTTTTATAAAAATCATCCGATCTTTTGTTGGTTTTATAAAAAATATCTGGTTTCTCAATTCCATATTCCTTTAATTTTGAACGTGGATAAAGTTTATCAGTGTTTTTTAAATTCCACTTCGTGTCTCGCTTTAGTACTTCACGTGATACATCAATTTTTTTTCCAGATTTATTTTTCGTTTCGGGTACACTATACGTAACACCACCAAAAAGCTTTGTGATTAAAGCTAAAAACATTAGCCCTGTAGAGGAACACTGTGTCAAAGGTGCTTGTTGTTCTGTACATATGCTAGTAACGTTTAATGGCATCCAACTCATATTGGCACTGAACACAAAATATGACTATCCTATTATAAAAATATGTTGTGGTTGATCTATCTATACACACAGTTTAACGCTTGTCTTTGCCTCAAGAAGTCGCCGGATGGAATGGTTAGGTATTTAAATGATAACATTAATAATGTTATTGAAAATCAATGCAAGGTAACAAAACGGTTTTTTATTCTTAAATCTATTATCAAAGTAGACGGGTACGGGTCAATACTTATTGTATTGATTGGATTTCAGTGAACATTTCATGAATTATGTAAATTGAGTCATATTTTGACAGATTTAATTGCAAACAGATATATCACGGCGCAGTTAAACAATATTTGTTTGTTAACTTGATGATTGTGGATTCGATTGTCTCTTGGAGGAGTGATTGTTCTTGTATTTGAATTAAATTTATTTCTTTGATCAGGTATAAGAAAGCGACAGCAACTTCATATCTGGCGATATTTTTAAATTAAAGTATAAATAAAACCATAGTAATAATTGCTGCAACTCTATCGATAGGTATTTATCTATGTGCATTTGAAAAGTGTCCCTTTGTGTGTAGCTGATATTAAATTGACTGCAATTATAATATTTTATTTAAGATTAATTCTTGTTATTTAATTTATTTTTTATAAGTAGGCCATGTATAGAATACTGACGCTATAAGAACAAATAGTGTAATATCTAGTGTTGTGCTAATTTTACGAAAGTGGAAAATATATGCCAAATTTCTTTACATTTTGATTTCTAAAAGTTATGTTACATTTGCCTACATTGTGAGGTTGTTATAAACATATTGTCTGACGTCACTCATTTAGTTCATGTCAATAACAGGTGCCCCTGTTAATTTAGCCGGCTATATAAGCTACGAAAAACGCTAATATTTCACATAAACATTCTATGAACGCCTCCGTAAAAAATGTCTCTTGATTAGTTTAAATTCTATTAAATATTTTAAAAAGAAACTCCGACCATACAAATAAAGTAATGATAATATGTATGAAAAATAGAAAATAATAAATAAACGAATATTTAACACGTTCACAACGGCGCGTATCACCGGTGGCCCGCACTAGAATTTCTTATCGGACGGCACGTATCGCCGGTAGCCTGCATTTCCGATGGAGCGAAAAAAAATTAAGCCCACCCGCCTATGGGTGCAGGCAATGTATTACAAAGTCGTCATGAACATATTAATTTATATTAAAGCCCGATAAATTTGATGCTTCATTTTAAGGATAAGAAGTCCAACCTTATGTGGATTAGTGCTAAATAATTGAAAGTTCTTTATAATGGAAAGCTTATTTCTATTACAGGTCTAAATATGAAGTTCGATAAACGAAATTAAAGATTCAAAGATTTCGATAAGTGACAACGATGGCTTTATTCTAAAGGAGTTTTTTACTATACTAAGGACAAAGGGCCATTTAGTAAAAAAATATTAATTTTTATCTTTGAATTATAATTTATTTAAACAATTCAAAAACGTAGTTGCATACTATTAACATATTGTCATAAATTTTAAAGTTGTACAGCATTTTCTAATAGAAAATGTTCATTATTATCACCTTTCTACTTGTCGATGACAAGCCCTATCTTTCAATAGGAATGTCTTGGTATCAGTTTTCCATATTCTAAGTACTCGTATGTGATGTTTTTTGCTATATCAGGCATATGAAATATAGTCGCAAGTAATATTTTATTTTGGATCCCTATATCTTAATCTCTATATCTTAACTCTACTTTAGATGTGATTTCTTCTTGCATCTTCAAGTTCTGTATTTCGCCGGAGTGAACATTGCACATCATAAAGCTGACATTCCATGCCATGAAAAGGAACACTTCAAAGCCGGAAGACCTCAAAATGTGTACCGGTCTTCAGTCCCCGTCATCTTCAAGCTGTGCTCATCCTACATCAATCATACGCATCGTTCATATCATTTCTTAGTTATATTACAATTTATTATACAACATATAAGCGGACAATTTTGACGCAGCATGGAAAATTTTATACAAACGATATGATAATAAGCGTCTCTTAGAAAATCATCATTTAAAATCACATTTTAAAATAGAATCAGTTCAAAGGGAATCCAGTGGTAGTTAGGCTGGGAGAAACAAAAATTTAAGAGCAGTAGCTAATTTAAGACAACTTATTTAATATTGAGATATATTGATTATTTGATGACGTCATGTAAGTTAGACAATTCTACTAATAGAAAGTGGGAATTTCACAAAACCATCTGTAAGTAAATTCTTACATTTTCATTAAATTTATTTCTAATAAGACAGATCTTTTAGAAATTTTAAACTCATCATCAATGAATACGTGTAGGCCAGATATAGATCTTATTAAATCAAATTGCCTTGCCTCCGCAATCTAAACTGTTTTTATGTCCCTTAGGTAAAAACGACCACCTGTTATATAAATGCGAATCTTTTAAGAAGGTATCAGTTGAAGTAAGAATTCAAGAGGTCAAAAAAATTATTTTGCTTAAATTGTCTGCATTGTGGTCATTTCGAAATTAACGAAAATTAACGCATTACAAATAGTGTACAAAAAATATAATATTTTACAACATTCTGATGAGTCAGTTTCAAATAACGTAGCTCTCTCAGCTAACGAAATTCCCTTTCAATTTTCTAAAACTCATACTATTTTATTTTCCACAGCCTTAGTAGTAAAGGTCCTCGATGTAAATGGTCAGCCGCATGCTGCTAGAATTTTAATTGATAATGGAAGTGCAAATACTCTCATTACTCGTGGCTTTTGTGGTAAGCTAAAACTTAAAGTATTAAGTTTATGTTAACTTTATTATGTTAAAAATAGTAATTGTAAAGGAAACAAAGTGGCTTGTATCAACAATCAACCTCTTAGTAGTTCACATTCTTACTCTCTTACATGGGAGTCTTATGTCAGTGACTATAGGATAGGCATTGATTGCATAACGATACCAACTACATTCCATGAATTGTCTAATCTTGTTAAACAGCCTTCACTGGCAGACTAAAGAAGAGCCTTATGGGAGGCCGCTGTTAAAATATCATTTATGACGTATTTTAAACCTTACGTTTCTAGACTACGGAGAAATTAATAATAATATATATTAAATTCCTGTCCTCTTACTCTTTTATCTGATGACCCCTTCGACCCATTGACTCCTGCTCATATCCTTATTGGACAATATCTCATATTTTTTCCACAGTCCCAGATCAACACTAGCAGAATATCGTCTTTGGCGAGATTTAAACGAAATTAGCTTTTGAAACAACATTTCGGGAACCGATCTTCTAATAAATAACTTTTACAACAATAAATTACTTTACTTGAGCAGAAAACAAAATGGATACAATCAATGGAGACATTACATACATACATGAAATCAATGGAGACATTACATAGACTCAAGGAAGGGACGCTTCTCATCGTAAAAGACAAGTCCAGTCCTTCAAATGTTTTTTGGAGGAGACTGAGACGTGGGCGCGGCACAGCATTGCTGGGAGGGGTCGTCAGCCCGTCATGACCCATACTTCATAAGAGAACGGCTTTACTATAGTCCTTTATATTACCAATATACCAATTTTATACAGTCTACTATTTTTAAGTCACCACTAACACATTTTGGGGTTCAGGTTTCCCTTCCGACTAGGCACAGGGCGCTATCCATTATCATCAACATCATATTTACTCAAAATCAAAAAACTAGTACCTAAACGAGCGTAAACATTAAAAATATATATTAATTTTATAATAATTTTCGAATAAAATCATAAATATTTGAAAAGTTGCGTATTACTGACACTTGAAACAACGTTTTTTTTATTGGGACAATGGCGTCTCTTTTCGTATATTCTATGTTTTGGGTACTCTGTTGTGTGAAATTAAAAAAATCACAATATATTTATAATAATTACTAGTATTCTAGCACAATTCAGATTTGTTCGTTCAATAGATGCTGTTTTCTCCTTGGGGGAGCAAGGGGAATATGAAAGAAAATGCGTGAGCCTGAGTGACGTTTTCGCGATATAACATTCATTATACTAATATATATAAATAATTACATTTTATAAAAATATACTTAAAATTAATTAATCAAGAGATGAAGAATGGACGAATCAAGGAAGAAATTTATAAAATGTAAAAATCATTCTGTATCAAATGATAACGATTTTGTTATTAAACAAAAAGAATAGAGTACCACCAATCTGTCTTTTAATGTTCTTATAATAATTATGGCATTTCAATTAATATTCGCAAATTATTATTATTATTTATTTAAATATATTTAAATATTAATGTTACCATTGTTATAATTTTTATATATTTTTTTATCCCATTATATATTTTATATGTTTCATTATTGTCCCACATTTTATTTTAATATAAATGTTTTAAGTTGATTTTCTTTGTATATTTTGATTAGTGTTATGTAATAGATTATTATCTTTTAAAACTAATTATTAATACCTGTTCTTGCTTGACAGTCTTATTGTTCAAATACGGTTTACTTCAATAAATTAATATCAATTTACTAACTTACACCAAAAGTAGAGTTAGCATAAAAATAAAATCAAAATCACAATCACGTGATAATTTTTAAAAACAATGACTTTCAATATTATTAAAATATTTCT
The DNA here is from genome assembly GCA_032432895.1 of Dryadula phaetusa. Lineage (NCBI taxonomy): Eukaryota > Metazoa > Arthropoda > Insecta > Lepidoptera > Nymphalidae > Dryadula > Dryadula phaetusa. The sequence goes on along the minus strand of JAOYRS010000068.1, from coordinate 5,910,390 downwards.
TTATAAGTCACTCCTAAAGTCAAGTTAACATGCATGACACCATGACAGACCAAAAAGAAAGTAACAAAATGAGATCAAAAGACAGAATCAGATGTGTCAATTTTTACAAGGGGTTGGAAAGTGTGGCAATTTTATAACATTGCTATCAGATTTCTTAAACACGTGGATAAAAGAAGACTCAAAAGCACAAAACCTAGCATCTATTCTGAATGAGAGGAAATCATGCGTGTGTTCGAAAAGTACAATTAAAAAGTTTAGTGTATTTATTTTTTATTTATTTTCAAAAAAAGTCAAATTTTAGTAAATAATTATGTATTTTAACCATGTATTTTTTTATATATTTTCTCATTAAAATATATTAAGGATTACGTGTTTAATGAAACCATAAAGTATTTTTTGTGTGTAAATTTATTTAAATACAACAAAATTGGTATCTTTTCTTAATATTGTTTTTTTCACCACCTATTGGAAGCTTTATAAAATATTTTTCCGTTAAACCCCGTTATAAAACTTTTTTGTTGTTGAATAATTTATTATAGTTTTGTTATATTACACAAATTATACTAGTAATGAAATTAAAAAAGAAATATAAAGAAGATGATATTTTAAATGAAACTATTTTATCTAGATTAACTGATATTTTGTAATAAAAAAATCATATTAAAAATATGACGTTGTTACTCTTCACACTAGTCCGTGATCAGAGTCAAACCAGCTCTTAAATAATTTCATTTAAAATAAACCCCTTAATAAAATATTATTAACTAAATTAAAAAATAAAAAAAGAAAAGTATATCATAAATTAAAATAGACAGACATACGTAATCAATATATTATTTACAAACGTAGTCAAGAAAAAGAACTATTTTATATTAACAGATTTAAAATGTAAATGCGCCTTAGCTATAACTTTTTACAGTTTTTGGTTTCAGATTATAATAATTTTAAATAATATATATTTAGCTATTTAACAATTACGTATATTTATTTACAATTTTTCTATTAATAAATAATAATTACAATTCGACTGAATAATCTTGCTTAATCATATCCGATGCTTTTTCTGCTATCATGATAGTTGGCGCATTAGTGTTGCCTCTGACTATGTAAGGCATTATTGACGCATCAATTACTCTTAATTTTTTAATTCCATACACTCTTAATCTTGCATCTACAACAGCCTCCTTGTCCCAGTGGGGACCCATCTTGCAAGTTCCTACGGGATGGTAAATAGTACTCGTGTACTCTATGAGTAAACAAGCAAAATAATCATATGTCCCCCAAACATATTGGGTACATCCCGGTAAGGGTTCCCTATTATACTTTGCACCACTTAGCTTAAAAGCATCTGTATCTTCTAAGGTGACAGCGTATCGCATACCTTCAACTAACACATCTAAATCCTCTTTTACAGTAAAAAATGACGGATATATCAATGGTGGACCAAACACTGGATCTGTATTGTTCAATAAAATCACACCTCTACTTTTAGGTGTTAGCAAGAGAGGTCTAGCGGCAATGCCGTCATAAAAAGACAATGGGAATATATTAGTTGCTAAATACGTCACTGGATCTGAAAAGAAATCTTTCACGTTTCTACCATCAAAATGAAATTGTATATCTGGTACATATTCATGTTCATATTTAGTTTTTATGAAAGCGATTCCATTGAGGGTACAAGAAGACGACAAAGGACCGCTTTTCTTAGGATATTGTTCCTTATAATTTTGAACTTCTTGTAACAATTGTTGTCCAGTCGCTTGAGTTGATGTTTTATTAGAAAGGTTTATGATTAATGCGTTAGTGGTAACATGATCTTGTAAATTGCGGCCAACGCTTAAATCTACTAATACTGGAATATTTAAACTCTCTAGATGCTCCTTGGGACCTATACCGGAAAGCATAAGAATTTTTGGAGAATTTATTGTTCCACTACTCATTATGACCTCTTTTTTAGCATATACATTATATTGTTGGCCAGTTCTTTATGTACGTTACTCCTTTTGCTATTTTAGTATGAGGATCTATAATCAGTTTTGTAACATAGGCCTCTACCTCAATTCGTAGGTTCGGTCTTTTATTCCTGATAGGCTTAATATAAGCAATATTTGCAGAAAATCTTCTCCCATCTTTGGACGTTGACTGTCCGATATCAGTTCCAATATTGTCATCTCTGGTTAAATCTTTTACTGGAAGACCTTTTTCTCTGAAAGCTTCTACTAACATAAGTGTGGTAGCGTCAACATACTGAAATCTTTCTACATTTAACGGCCCTCCGACTGAGTGAAAATATGTGTCATGTGACTCGATGTCATTGTTGTTTTCCGCTTTCTTGAAATAAGGTAATACCTGAAAATAGGTAGGTATTTATTATCTTTGTTATAGTAATGACTACTGTGATCAATCAACTATTTTTAAACTGTTATTTAAAGTATAAGATAAGAAAATATTTAACCCACTGTAAACAAATATATATTCACTTTTTAAAATGCTAACTTAAATCATTTAAAAAATATAAAAAAAATATTTATTTAAATAACCATTGAGTCAAATATTAATTCAGAGACTATAAAAGCAATAAAATTAAAAATTACATCGGTGTAACTCCATCCGTGATTGCCTAATTCTGCCCAGAAGTCGTAGTCTCGTCTATTGCCTCTCATGTAGACCATATAGTTAATTGCACTGGAACCTCCCATTGTTTTACCCCTGTGAATAAGAAAAAATATATTCAGTTTCTTTTTGTCAAATTAATTGTGGAGGCTGGTCGATTGTAAGCACGATCGTTTGTAGGTTCGATTCTCACTCGGGGAAATGGTTATATTTAAATTATATTAATTTCCTCGCTATGTTAAGACAAAGAGCGTCGGTAAGTTCCGCCACTCAATCCGCAATGTCTTGAATTCTGTGGAGAGCAGAGTACGTAGTCTTGATACTAGGTACTTCCTAACCTAACCAGTTATGCAGGATAAAGCAATATTTATTTTTACTAATAAAATATCTTATAAAACATTTTTGAAAAAAACGTATAAAAATTTTAACGCAGCGGGCTTCGAATCCGCGCCTCTTGGATACCGTCCAAGCGGTCTGACCGCTAAGCTATGCGTTCTACTACTAACTGCGTCGAAATTCGTATAAAAATTTTTTAAAAATATTTTCTAATGTTAAGTGTGGAATAACACTTTAAAAATAGTACATATTAAAATATATTATAATTTAATTTCTCTAATGAAATATGTTTCCTTATCATCATAAAGTTATGGGAAACACACATATTGGTTTTATTATGGAACATATTTGGTTTATAAATCTGTTGTGCTACGGTTATGTAGCTTTCACGTATACGATAGTTTACGAGCTCAGAAGAGCCATTACTCGACCTAACTGTTGAGATGTAGCAATCGTGCCATCGTGATTTATATCTCAACCTTCTCTTAATGGGCCCTTCACGATACACTACGGGGTTTGGCAAAGGGTTTTGTAAAAAACGCATGGAACAATTTCATTAATATTGCTTACAAGTATATGTTGTTGTGGGTTCGAATTCCGTTTGGGTCAATTTTTTATAGCGCTTAAAAAAACTTATGAGGAAAAGGCCGCCTATTGTACATATTTATTTTAACCGCTCTTCATCAATGTTAGGAATATATATCTACTTTATACGAATCAAATTTTTAAATAATTTTGGATCATTTGAGTTTTTTGTTATTACTATTGCTTAATTTTAAAATATTATTTAAAAATTTCTCTGAAAACGATATAACGTTCTAGTCTAAGTATTTGATAAATGCTTTCAAGCCAAAAATTGAGTGTAGTAAATTTATTCGTTATTGCAAGAATCTGTTACCAGAGCGTTAAAATAGGACGCAAGGTATTATCAATAACATGTATGTTTCTGTCCTTTTCACAACATAGTCCAAGCCTTTGATGAAATTTATAAGGAATATAGAGAAAATATGAAAAATTATTAGGTTCATTAATTTCGTTGAGGACGGTAGTGTGAAAGCGAAACGCGATCGGTTGTGGGTTCGATTCCCAGTCGGGGTAGTGATTTTTATTTATTTTTTTTAGCTTCATGCTTTTATCCTGCTTCTCACTCCGTACTTCGCTTTCCACCGAATTCGAGACATTGCGTGTTGAATGGTGGAACTCAACGCCGCACTTTGTCGTATTACCAGAGCGAGGAAGTGAAAATAATTTAAATACAAATATATATATATAAATATATATATATATATATATATATATTTATATATATATATATATATATATATATATATATATATATATATATATATAAATATATATATATATATATATATATTTATTAAAAGAAATCTCATTGTAAATTACCTAAACCAGGGGCAACTTTGACCCCTGCTAGATCTGCACGACAGTTTTTCCGGTTGTGTCCTGTAGTTCCAGTCGATAGACGAACCCCCTAGTACCGTAGGTAGCCCTGGTATCATTGTTACATCTGGTTCTTCTGGACCTGCCTCTAATAGTAATATCTGAAAAGTATTTGTGAGCGTTAGTAATTAATTAATAATAGTTTTTATTTTACCATTTTTAAAGTCTTATACATACTTAAGATTAGGAAACATCTTGATAAAGACGTATAAAACGTCCGGCCAAGCGCTCTACCATGCGTTCTAATACCAGCTGTGTCAAAATTCTAACCCGTTTTTGCAACAATTTATTAATATTGTTAACATCTCTGTAGAATTTTTTAAATTTCTGCTACCTAAGGATTATTAAGAAAATAAACGTTTGGCAAGCTAGTAAGATATTTATTTTAATACTTTACTATTTTTAAAGGGTTATTCCACACTTAGGATAGAAAATTTTTGAAAATTTTGATGTTTGAAGAAATATTTATTTTATTAGTATTTTATTGAGTTTGCGTAGGTATGTTGCGTTTTGGCGTCCTAGGAACAGTATCTTAGAGAATGATCATGTTTAAATTACTCGTTCTTAGGTTAATCGAAATATTTTCTTGCTACATGCAGTAAAACAAAGCGTGGCGTAGAGTTCCGAATAAGACTCCGCTAATAATAAAATATCTTGACATTAAATTGTCTTGTTCTATAGGGAAACAAAGCACACAACAAACATAATGTTTCCGTTTTATCAGACTCAAATTTGCCATCCATAGTATAGATATGTTCTATCTTATTTTACAAAGATAAAAAAAAATATTTGAAAAAGATAAAAAAATTTCGTACACGTATCGTTGATATAAATTTGAATTTGATATTTTGATATATTAAGAAAATTGTGATCGTAAACATCTAATTTCATAGAAAATTGAGAAAACGCAACATTTTTATTAAACTGTTATTGGATTAATAATGGAATAAAAATATGATAAGAACATTAGCAATATGTACTTAGAATCGATTTCCGGTCTATACTTTCAATTGAACTTATCATTTAAATGAAACTAATTATTCGTGTATTTTTTTTATACAAAAATACATTTTTGAAAACCGTTTACCTGTGATCACGAATTATTGGAAAGTATTTGAAATGTTGGATTCTAAAAAATATATGTTTGAAAACAAAAATATATGTAATTTATGTATTTAAATTTTAATTTCAATTTAAAAGGTTGGCGCAGTGAAACGCGATCGGTTGTGCGTTCGATTCCTACTCAGCGGAGTGATTATTTTTAAAATTATTTCCACTTCTTCGTTCTGGTAAGACAAAGTGCGAGGTTAAGTTTCACCACTCAACGCGTAGCGGCCGAATCCGGTGGAAAGCGAAGTATGTAGTGTCTTGACATTAGGTACTTTCTGCTTGATAGAAGCGTGGAGCTAAAAAAACCATTTAAAATACTTTCAATTAAAATGTATAAAAAACGCGAAAATCAAAGATCTTATTAAGTTAAATTTAGAGTATTGCCTTTGGAATTTCGTTGTTAATATTATAGTAGAAATTAGGAACCTTGGTCTAAATAGCCATAGCTTGACAAAGATTAATGAATGTCAAAACAAATAGCTGCTGTACTTTAACAGTTTTCATTACTTTACTTTCATTAATAAAAGCATAATTTGATTACAAGCGCTTAGTACCTAATATATTATTTAGTGTTTGTAAAGCTTTCACGTGTTTACGATTAAAATGGGTCCAATGTAGCCAGGTGAAAACGTGTTTGTTTTAGAAAGAGGAGACAAACGAGCAGCAAGGACTACCTGATGGTAAGAGGTTACCTTTGCCCATGGCAATCCAAAACATTAAAGTTGTAGATGCGTTGCTGGCCTTGGGATGGAAGTGAAAGGAGAGAGTGTGACCTCGGCAGCCAGAACTGTCGGAATTCACTCTAGGGAACGTCACTCTAGGGAAAAGATGGGTGGAAATAGGTTATTGGGGAATTGTTTTTAACATGTAAGTGGTCGCGAAGCAGTCGGAGGATTAACCATATTCACCACACAATGATTTTAAAATCTTGTGAATAAGGTCAATACACTAAATGAATTAACAGAAATCTTCTTAAATTATTATATTTTTTAATACCAAAATATACGTAAATAATCGTATTATTATATACGTAAAAATCAAACATCTATTAAATACGTAGCTAAATGTGTGTAAATATGTTGTCCATATCCCGTTTAATACGAAAGATGAATGACATTATAGTTTAAGAGCGGCTATCTCTAGCCATCGTCGACACCTCGTAAGGTAGAAACAAAAACTGCAACCGTGGCGCTTGAAAGATTTTTTTAGCTTCACGCTTTTACCTCGCATAGCAGGATGGACCTAGTGCCAAGACACTCTGTACTCCACTTTCTGCCGAATTAGAGACAATGCGTGTTAAGTGATGGAACGCAACGCCGCACTTTGTCTTACCAGGGAGAGTAAATAAAAATAATTTAAATATAATTATTTCTTCGAGTGTGAATCGAACACACAACCGGCTGCGTGTACAGTCAGACGCTGTTCCACTGAGCTACGACGGCCTCGATTTTCTGGTTTTAAATAGAGTAAACAAGCTAAAAACACTTAAATCGACTAAATATATAGGACGAGCTTTAATAATGGTAAACCAAACTTAGGTACCTTCGACCGGAACAAGTTTTGGTTCGATGTAAAGTTCTAATATTAATATTGAACGTCTATTGAGGAAGTCACTAGCAGTATAGCAAGCTGGCGTAAGTTTTACAAGGATTCGGTAAATATAAGTCTGCAAATATATACTAACTCATGTTTATTGATACCATCGTGTTGCAATGAAAAGCCTTTGAGTGTAAACGGGATTGGTCGTGGATTCGATACCCATTCGAGAGAATTATTATATTAAAATTATGTTTAATTCACCGCTTTAGTTTTTTTTCTTTACTTATTAACGTAGATAGTTAATTTATTATTAGGCATGTTATTTGCGAATACGTTATATTGCTAAAGAACAGCATATTATAACGGCCAGTAGTATGTAGAAGTTGACATTATAATTTAGATAAATTAAATGTAATTTAATAAAGTAACGTCTGATGTTAAACAATGTGTGGAGTTTTTTTACGCTACTCAACACACAATGTCTCGAATTCAACGGACATTGGAGAACGGAGTATCTTGACACTAGGTACTTTCTGCCTACCCTAGCAGGGTATACGGGATAAAAACGTAAAGCTAAAAAAATTACAATATAAAATTAAATAATATATTTAATTTACTGTATATAATCAACTATTGCTACAGTGAATTTATACACGACTAATTTATTACTTAAAATTAAACGCCCATATTAATTCATTTGTCAATTGGGTACAATCGGTAAATTTGATATTCAGTACTCATAAATATCTAAGATATTTGATTTTTGCAATTTTTACACATTTTAAATGAAACTATTTAAAACTGATTAACCGCGTATATTTTTGTATTCGATACTACATTTTTGGAAAACCCGACGTTTCGAACACTTTACAGTAGTCCGTGGTCACAGGTAGACAGAGTATAGTGAAGATAAATTCGTTTGAAATAGTTTATGAATGTACAGATTACTCAAAAAATCCTATATATTAACAGGATTTTATTAACTTACATGCTTTCAATGTATTTTAATATTCTTTTTGTTGTTTGATTTGATTAAAAAAATGTACACGTGTCCGGATTTAGTAACAGTACAATACTTTCATAGCATAAGTCCATTGATTTTGCTAAGATGAACAGAAAGAAAATATTTTATATAATTTTATTGATTTCACAAACAAGTCCATAAAATAAGAGAATAATAGAGAACGATACCACTATGTGGGTAAGAGAGTGTCTAGACCCTCCATATTCCACATTCCTTGTATTGTACAGAAAAAAAATATAATTTTTAAGCAATCCATGTCAATGTGACATTCTCGTTAACATTTAAATCGTAATACGGTCACAAAATTCGTCTCGCTATTGCATAGCCATTGTACAATTGAGCTGAAATGTTATTCAAGGTTATATAAAATTAAGTAAGTCATATAATTTGGATATAATCGTTTTTTCTGGTAAAATCTCTTGGTTTTTTGCATTGGAAATGCAGGTGACGTGACGAATCATCAAAAGATTGGCCGATTTACTTTGCATTCAATAATAGGGCCATTTCATACTTTGTAATAGATCTTTTTTTAATCTCTTTTGAAAGTTATTTTTATATACAAACTTTTTTCTTTAAACTAAAATAGAATGTGAGGCCGGTCGTGTCGCAATGGGACAGCGTTTGACTGTAATCACAATCGGTCTTGGGTTCGATTGCCACATGGAGGGATGATGATTATTCCCATTTCCTTGCTCTGGTAAAATAAAGCGCGGCGCTGAGAATGCTCAAAAACATCTATTATCCATATCAAAAATATTACATTGCCTAATTTAATAATTCTTAATTTTAAGTTACGTAATTTGCATACAATATTTTTTCATATTTTTTGAGAAATAAGTTTTTACTTTACACGCTTAAATTATCATAATGAATAAGTATATGCATTACTTGGTAATATTGGCAAGTGTTGTCTATGCAAGTTAGAAAAAACTGAATATATACTATCAATTTTACACTCCATTTCAGAGGATAATAAAAAAATTTTCGTAACCGGTTTTCGTGTTCATAATTACTAGTCTAGTTAATATAAGCAAGTGATCCGTTAAGGTTGTACTAAGAATAATTATTTTTTAGATGTGACAACACATTTCTTTAATTATTGGGTGCTGTATGGTTCACTGAACACAATCGTATAATAATAATGCGGTAAAATGACATTGACGATTGGGCAATACTTGGCAATAGCTGTCACATTGTTCGTGTACTGACAAAAAAGATCAAGAACAGAGAGTTTTACCCGCCACGCCAAATTTATAAAAGTAAAAAATAATTTCAATTGTAGTTTCAGTATTTGTACAAGTTTAATTGCGTCGTTTATTTAATTTTTTTTCGATGTCCGATTATAAGAATGAAAACCATCGTGATGTGATACAACATCTGACTGTAAATACTGTTGGTAGCGGGTTCGAATCTTAATGAAGTTCCCGCCATGACTGTAGTATATTTATTATAAAAATATCACCACCCGATTTAATTTACATCACCGACCCAACCATCTATATAAATATTCTTAGTGTCAATTTACTATTTTTTTTCTTGTGATTATTTTGTATGTGAATAATGTATTTCAAATATATAATGGATTTTATTTTGCTTAAAGTCTTATGAAATATAAAAAAGGTATTGAGCAGTTAAAATTTAAAATAATTAAAGTGTATGTATCTAAATATATAAAATTGGAATATTTATAATGATTCGAAGTATATACATATATATCAAAATATTTATTTTTAAATTTTTGTTAGTCTAACTCACTGTCTGTTTGTTTCTGATAATCTCTGGAACGGTATTGGTAGAGCTTACGTAATAAGGAGTACGAAACGTGTACGCGAACGAAGTCCATGCCAACATAAGCAACTTTATATATATAAATAACAGAAAACTGACAAATAGAAAACATTTTAAAATCAACTTGCAAAAAGTTAAAATAACATTAATTAAAGAGTAAATCTTCTTACGGAAATTTGCAGGTTTTCTTAGAAAAAGAACGTATTTTTATTTTTTTAGCTTCACGCTTTTAACCCGCATAGCAGAGAAGACAGAAAGTACCTAGTGAGTGTCAAGACACTTTGTACTTCGCTTTCAATAGAATTCGAGACATTGCGTGTTAAGTGGTGGAACTCAACGCCGCACTTTGTCTTAATAGAGCGAGGAAGTGAAAATAATTTAAATATAATTCCCCCAAGTAGGAACGTATATTATGCAATGTATTCTTTCGTAACCGCATTAAGACACTCCCATACATCATTTCGTTCTCACGTTACAGCGACTATTATGTATTGTACACACTTTATTATTAAAAATATCTTTACAATCTTTATTGGATTTATAATCAAGCAAGTGTTAGTAAAAATAATGTAAAATAAATGATAATAAAATATAATATACTAATATTAATCAATATAAACAGAGTCACTAAAAATAGAAAAAGAATTCAAACTAACACCATGTAATAATCACACTAAAGCAGAAGTTAAAAATAGTATAGTAAAGAAACAAAATGAAGCTTGGAGAAATAAGAACCTACACGGGCAATTTAATAATAAGACGCTAGAGAACTCACATTTAAATGGCTGAAGAAACAGCCTGTTTCACCTTCATTAGAATTATCCATATTTGCAATACAAGACCAGGCAGTAGTCACACGTCAAATTGAGCGGGCTATATTGAACCTAAGCATTGATGGCAAGTGCCAATTTTGTGCGAGTAAGGACGAAACGATTCAACATCTTTTAGCAGGTTGTGAAACACTTACTTGTACGTACTTTGTAAAGAGACATAATAACCTAGTACAATATTTATTCTGGTGCTTGGTTAGGAAAATGAAGATAGAAATCAACAAGCTGTGGTCGAAGGAGGAACTTAAACAACCAACTGTAAAGAAAATAGTGTGAAAATAATGTGGGTACTACCCGTACAAACCGATATTAGAATAATACACAATAGACCTGATCTAATATACATCGATAAAACTAACAATCATACTCACCTAATTGACGTCTCAGAGCCATCTGACTATAATATTGGAGCTAAGGAAATTGAAAAAAATAGTAAATACCATCCGCTAAAAGTCGAACTCTACAGATTATGGAATACTACCGTCACCACTGTTCCGATTGTAGTAGGAGCTACGGGAGTGATGACGAAGAGTCTTAAGCGATATTGCGATAAGTTAGACGCACACATCAACATTCTCATTCTTGAAAAGCAAGCAGCATTACACTCTTCCAGTTTAATCAGTAAAGTCCTCGGAGACACCGTTTTTGTAACCCAATCATCTCAAACATTAAAGAGTGACTAAAGTACGGGTAACTTTAGTTACTCTTTAATTATAAACATAATAATTTAGACAACTGGAATATACCCTACAACCAAGATAGAAATTTAATCTATAATCAAAATTTAATTGGGAAATGAATAACGGACACTAATCGGTACCTTTTTTCCCGAAGGTCTCAGAACGGGGCACTTATTTAAGCCGACTTCGTTGTGTAAAAGTTGAGAATAATAATATAATATTAATGTAATAATAATATAATTAATGTAAAAAAATCGTCTCCACACCACAATAGAGCAGTTGTACATTGATTGATCTAGCACAAGATGGCCGTGGCTTCGTTTCCCACTTCGACCAGACAAAATTAATTTTAAATATCCAATATTAACCGAATGAACATGTTTCTCCGAAGGTTAAGATACAATTGTCCCTGTATTTAAGATAAGCTTTCGATAGCACCTTTTATATTTATGCAAACAAACAAACAAAATAATCTTTATTGCACATATAAAAAAATGTATATATACATAAATTAATTAGAAACGCGAGACAGCAATAAGCCACCTTATCGCATGAAGCAATCTCTTCCAGGCATCCTTTGACTTGAATAAAGATCTTTCTATAGTATAGCTAGGTGAAAACGGAGAGAATGTAGAGTTAAAACACTGCGTTCTGTGCTCTAAATCTGACTTCGAAACATTGCATGTAAAGTGGGAGAACTCTATTTTTTTAGCAGAAAGGGGAAATGCAATTAAATAATTTATAAATAATCTTTCCTCTGACGGGGACCGAATCCAATCCATTTCGGACAGGCGCTATCCCAATGCATCATGGTATTTCTTACATCAATACATCTTTAGCTGCAAAGCAGTCTACAATCACTTAACACCCTCTAATTTAAACTCTAATTTAAATTTCGTTGAGTGAGAATAAAACCCACAACCAATCTCAGTCAAACGACCCACTGGTCCCAATGGTCTACAAATTTCATAAAAAATATATTATTATATACAATACGTATCTTAAACGTACGTTTCTCTATTAAGTAAGTATTACAGAAACAGTTTCAAGAACTACCAACAAAGCGATTGTAAAAGTTTTTCGCTTTGGGACTCGCTGTCATTGTTTTAGTTTTATCATAGAATTATTTGTATGGATGTGGCAATTGATTGTTTTATATGAGGTAGAATGCTTCGACTGGCGCGTGAGTAGTCAAAAGTGCAAATGTCAGTAGATGTATGACATATACTAAATAAAAAAAAAAATTAAATAATTTTCAAATGTGAAACAGATTGTTCTTTTCTTTGAATTTCAGTTAATTATGTATAGCTCGATCATTTATAATTTATACAAATAAAACAGATCCGGAATGTCTCAATAATAATATTTTACTATTTTTAAACTTTTATTCTATACTTAGGATTAGATAATATTTTTAAAAAACATAAATTTAAATCATAGTTAAAAATGCCACAAAAACATGATTCCTGAAAGCGTAGAGTTAGTTTTATAATTATTATGAGTTCAAAGCTTATTTGAAAGAAGATTTCTATTAATAAAATAAATATTAGGTTGGGTTGTTCAGACAAGGTACAAGGTCCTTTCACATTATAGAACATAGAGAAATAATAAACGAAGTTAGAAATTATGAATTATCCTGTTCTTTCTGTATATTTCTTTGCTTGTGGATTTTGCCTTTATATATAAAGAAATATCGGTGTCCTGACACCTTAAAGATATTTCTTTATATATAAAGGCAAAATCCATACATAACCTAATATATGAGATATTAACATACTCAAGCACATCTAGTCATGCTATATCAAAGATATTATCACGCGGAAGTTTTTTGCTAAAGCAATACTAATTTAAACAGTTCCTGCAAAAGTTGTTGAATACGAATAGTTATTCTTTCATAGTCACTCTGTAAATTGTTATGTTTCCAATGGGGTAGCACTTAAAGAAAATATTGATTAATTTTTAATATGAGAAAAAAAATATTTTAGTATAAATATTAATATTCTGAACAAATACTCATTATTACGTTAACGATTGGACGATGAAAATCTTGCCAGATTTGCAACAACAAACAGACAAGACATACATATATATATATATATATATATATATATATATATATATATATATATATATATATATATAAGGTTATTTAACAAAAACTTCACTCAATCAACCTTACTAAATAAATATACAAAATAAATATTACAATAAATAGGTATAGTGCAATAAGAGTTATTTATAAAATAATTAAAAAAGTAAATACTATTGATTTTAAACGACTGACGACCGTGACCTCTTCAGTAAAGGTCAGGAGTTCGATTGTTATCTGTAATTTTAAATTTGGTCATGTGATGCAGTGGATTGATACCCTGTAATTAGTTGTGGGTTTGATTCTCAATTGAGGGAGTCATTATGTTTAAATTATTTTTATTTCTCCACGCCGCTAGAACTAAGCGTAGTGTTGAGTTCGACAACCTAAAGTGTTCAGTTTGAAAACGGTTAACGGAGGAATTTGACATTAGGTTCTCTCTGATTACCCTGTTATGCGTGGTAAAACGTGCTGCTTTTTTAATTATAAATTTCTATACCACTGATAATTTAGTTTAGATAGAAATGTTTAACTTAAATTTAACTTAATTATAGCATATAAAAGTAAGTTTAGTTTTTTTCAATATATTAAGAGTATAACAAATTTCTTTCTTACCTGAAATCTGTTATTTTAATAAATATCAAAATATTCAATAAATGGTATTCTTTAAAATCGTCAGAAATTTTACTAGATTTTAAATGAGGTCAGTAGTCATATAAGGTCATCTTTTCTCCGTTACTGCAATTTTCCGACAACGCTTTTAATTATGCTAATTTTACTTTAACAAAACTTGTTAACCTTGAAATGTAGATAAGTGACCCTCAAAATATAGAACTGTGTGACATTTAATAAGGTTACTATGACATAGGTGGGTTAGTTTATTTTTTTTATGTTTTTATTTTTTTTTCTAATTAGATTACTATATGTCTTTAGGTAGGTTAGTTTACTATTTTATTTGTTTGTATGTGTTACGCTTTGTCCTGTATAGCGGTAGAAAACTTAGTGTCAAGTCTTAAACTCTTTATATATAATCACCCTTTCTTGGTATTGAACCTATAACCTAACGTGTTTAGACGGTCAGACGCTGTCCCACTGCGCCACTTCTGGTTTCTATTCTGATTATTATTCTATTTAATTTTATTTCTTCTATAAAATTGCGTATAATAAAATGCAGCGTGAAGTTCCGCCAAGTAGCAGTGATATTACGTTGTAAAATTTATGGAAATTAGAAAATTAATTTCTTCATATTAAAACTATAAAAATCAAAAAAGTATACATCAAGTATACTACAACATGAATATTTAAAGAAGAAAGAAGAGGTTCTCATACTTTCCCTTTAAAATTACCGTTAAAAGCAATAAATTAATAGTAATATAGTAATATAAAGTAATATAGGCCGGTCGTGGCGTAGTGTGACAGCGACAGCGACTGACTGTAAACGCGATCGGTTGTGGGTTTGATCTCCGTTCGGGGGAGTGATTATATTTAAATTATTTTCTTCCTCGCTTTGGTAAAGACAAAGAGTGGCGTTGAGTTCCACCACTCAACACGCAATGTCTCGAATTCGGTAGAAAGCGATGCACGGAGTGTCTTGACACTAGGTACAGTCTGTCTACCCTGCTATGCGGGATAAAAGCGTGAATTTAAATATGAAAAATATATATAAGGTATATTTCTTATTATTTTTATGAAGTATGTGATATATTTTTGTTTGTCATAACCGAATAATAATAAAAATATAAAACAGTACAATTCATTAAATTGTCTCTGTGACTGACCTTCCATTTTTTTACTTCCGACAGTCTGTTAGCCAACACGCAGCCAGCTGATCCTGCACCAACTATGATAAAGTCATACTCTTCTAATTGCCTTCTCTTTCTTGATGTTCGTTCTCTTTTACTTCTCTTATCAACTAATGATTGTACAATCTTAGTATCTGCGTAGTTATTGTCTTGAAAGGATGTTTTTAAGAAATTGAAATCAAAAATTGGTTGATGTTCAGAGAACTTGGGATAATGATTCTTATAGTAAAAAAAATCAGAAATCGGATTTATGGGATGAGAACTCGAATCAAATGGGTAGAAATTATTTCTATTATCATGAGGCGAAGGATGAGACGTTTCAATATTGTAACTAGTTTTATAAGTTTCTATAGGATAGTTATATGAATTTACATCCTCTAAAGGCAAGGAGAAGCTCGGTCGTAACCAATCATTAGCATGCGGTCCTTTCTTGACTTCCGGTACACTATATGAGACATTGCCAAAAAGATGGACCAAAAGCGATAAAAACGCATATCCTGTGGCTGAGCATTGAGTTATAGGTGCCTGCTGATCTGGGCAGATAGTGCTTAGGTCCAAAGGCCTCCACGTCGACATTTTATCACTGTCACTACACTGACTTACTAAAAAGTATTATATCATATTATTTTAATTTGTAAAATTTTTTTTAATTAATAAATTAATGTTTTATTGCTTTATCCGCTTGTGTAGTTGGCTTGAGCGCCACAAATTGAATGATAGCAGGCTGGTATAAAGAGTGAAAGAAACCAGCGTCGGTAAGAATAACTGTTGTATAAAATATATTTTTTATGCTAGGCTTGAATACAATACTTCTATAATTACTTTAGGTTACGTAACAAAATGAATTTTACGACATAATTTAGTATTAAATTTTATTATTTCTTATTCGATTTCTAATTAATTTCTATATCTAATTTTATCCATTTTTTAAAACTAAGCTTAAATTTTCAAAAATCTACGATTATAATATAACAGGATTAATAGTGTTAAAATTATTTCCGAAAAATAAAATACAATCCAATCATTATTAAAATATATATCTGTCTGTCTGTAAATCTAATTATACATATACGCTAATCTTTGAAACCTACCCTGTAATTGTATGTACACGCTAATCTCTGGAACCTAACCTAACCTACCCTGCTATGCGGGATAAAAGCATGAAGCTAAAAAAACTCTGAACCATGGACAGTGTATAGGTTATAATTTATTTCAATGGTTGTTCTTCATCATGTGCAATACTAAGAGATACTCTATAAAACAGTAGGATATATAGAAATATGTGTGCAAGTGGTGCGTATTTTTAATTAATATATAACAATTGTAGATTTGGAACATCAAATGAAGAATTATTGTAGGCCAGTTAAATAAATCCTTTAAGGAAATGTAATTTTGGCAAAGGTTTTTATTTTAAATAGTAGCCTAAATGTGTAATTTATCTAATGTATAATAAAATGCAGAGGCCGGCCGTGGCACAGTGGGACAGCGTGACTGTAAACGCGATCGGTTGTGGATTCGATCTCCACTCGGGGGAGTGATTATATTTAAATTATTTTCACTATCTCGCTCTGGTATACGACAAAGTGCAGCGTTGAGTTCTACCACTCAACACGTAATGTCTCGAATTAGGTGGAACGCGAAGTACGGAGTGTCTTGACACTAAGTACTTTCTGTCTACCCTGCTATACGTGAAGCTAAAAAATAAAAAAAATGCACTTTATGTATCGTATTCGTATACAAATATATCAACTATGAAATCAATCATACACAATTAAGTTATTAAGATTTCATAAAAGAAATTACTGCAACATTGTTGCATTTTTATTCCAAGTTGCATTACCTTACCTTGAAGGATCACCTTGTACATACTACTTTCATCTATGCATCAATAGAATTGTATATACCTTTGTAAATTCAGACATATATATTTTTCATATTAATCATACTTTTAATATTTGAATTGGGAAATGATTACACTCAATTTACTTTCATCTATCCGCTTTATATGGACTAATCGCAGCGTTAAGTTGCGCCACTTAACATTCAATCGATTTAGGGCGATTGAGACTACCTTGCTATTGGGACTAAGACTCGATACAAACATTTACTGTATTTTAATGATGAATATAAAAAAAAGAATGGGAAGTCATTGTGTACTGCACTTAAAAATCGATTGTAATAGTTTTTCTTCATGACAATACTAGAAGTGCATTGAAATGTATTGTCTTTGTACTAACATTGTGTAACTCAACAATTGGTTCCCAAGTATTTTACGCGATATTGTTTGTAAGCCAAAAAAATGGTGTTGTAACAAATACAATGATATACGATATGATTAAATCAAAGTTTCACCGTTAAATATGATTTCCCATAAAGCTAAAATATCATAAATATAGCTTCTATTTGGACGTCAAGTCTTATTGTTAATAAATATTCCTCAAAATACATTTATTATATTTATTTTATTATTGCATTCACCGCATTGTGTTCGCTATTCACACAATGTCTCAATTTCGTTCAGGCGGAAAGCAGTCAATGGAGTGTCTTGACACTAGATTGTCTCCGACTACCTAGGAATGCGGGTGAAGCGTGAAGCTGAAGCTACCGCGTCTGTAAGGGGCAGATAGTTGGAACACTGACAAGTAACTTCAAGATGCTATTCTACATTTTACCGTTTTTTGCGCCACAATAGCTCCAATTTACGGTGATTTCCTTTAGTCATCGAAAACTGTCTATGATACTGAACAATTTTAAACGGATTAATCGCGTATATTTTGGTATTTGAAAATATATTTTTGGTCTATCAAACAGATGGCGGTGGAATGATATAATTAATTTTTGTATTAACTGTATTGTGTTACCGTATCCATGTGTCCAGAGTTAATATTTCCAAAAGTAAAAAAAATCCATTTAGTAGTTTCAGAGATTGGCGTATATGTAGAAATAGACAAACATACAGGCAATATTTTACTAGTCATAAAATTGTTTAATATTGATGTTTTTTATAATACACACAACGCTGATACAATTTTTAGGAAATATCTTTAACGTACAGACACACTTTGTTAATATTTTTTTATAGTATAGATAAAAAAAATATACATGTATGTATATCAAGTTGACACTGAATAATTTATAAGTTATTTAGCACAATTGCAATACTTATCGTTTCATAGATGCGTAATTATTTAAATTATTGATAAATATCATTTATTTTTTAGGTGGCGTTAAATAATATAGTGTTGTTTGGTATGAAATTAAAACGCAGGTTATTTTTTCTGTGTTTGTGAACGAAGTAATGTTGAATGTTGTGTAAATATACTAAACTACTTCTATAAGTATTGCATTTATAAAAAAAATAATAAATATCAAAGAAGTAATGTGTTTAATAATTTAATTTTAAACGGATTAATCGCTTACATTTCGGTATTCGAAAATATATATTTGGTCAGAGGTAAACTGAGATGGCATTTGTCTGTTGGTTGATACAAAAATTAATTATATCAATCTACCGCCATCTGTTTCTTAATTGCCTCGCATACTGCCCTGGATTCTTGTAGGATAAGCTGACTGTATCCTTTTCTATGGTGTGTTGCATTTGACACTTGGAAAAGACCACGGATAGGAAGGATAAAGTGTTCGAAAATCATGTTTCCAAACTTCCATTTTATGTATATTTATTTTTTGTTTAAAGTATTTTCCAATATTACTATATTGAACTGATTCAGCTAGATGAGGGCATCATCAACATCATCAAGGGGGCTTGACGTGTAAACAACGTGTTGCCTTAGTAACGCGTTTTTTACATTATATAAACGCATTTATCAACTATATGAAAGTGTGCTTATTAAATTTAGTATACTATTTAAGCTTGAAAATAAACAGATTCCTACATTCCCTCTTTACATAATAATAAATGTCCTTCGTCCGCGGAATTTTTTAAAAATTAATATATTTTTTGAAATATATAGATTTTGGTTCACTTATTACAATGAAAATTAAATCTTCGTTTATATAGATAGGTCCTAAAGAGTTTTTTTTTTATTCAGACACCTTTTACTTTTTAATGTTATTTAAACTTTATATGTGAGTACAAATTAAACACATAAACTACGGCATGCAGTTGGACGAATTTTAAAAATCTTGTATGAAAAAATATTTGCCAACTAATTCACTATGAAAATTTAAAAGTCTAAATTGACACAAACTAAATACTGTAACAAAAATTAAACACGAGTATTGTTATGACGTTAAATGTCGATTTTAATATTAAATTGGCTGTTAACGCAGTAATACTTCATATCCTTTAATTTATACTAAATTATGAAATGTTACTATATACGATTTTCGCGATTATTATTCATTTTCAATGGAATTATTTTAGTTCTATAAATTGCATATATTTTGTTAGTCGAAATTGGGTAAAATTAGTACATTTTACCGTAGCGTGCCGTCTAAAGTCACAGGTAAATTACCCGAATTATGAATTTAAATATATATGTACATAGGTATACAAAAAATTAACAAACAAAAAATTAACAACTGAATATAGACAATTGATTTAACTTCCAACATAATAAAATAAACATTAGTGTTTGCCGTTTCATCGAGTTCGATGATCGCAACAAGCTCGTAACAGAATTATGTTCAGCCGCGAACGTAATTTTATTACTGTTGTAATCGTTTCCGGAACATTTTAATTACATACACAATGTTTCAAATTAGCGGCAAATATAATTATAGGTTTTATCTCGCTGTGCAAAATCATCTATTCAATGGGCTGAATTGTTTGAACTTTTGACTTTGTATTTTATTTTTGATGGGAAATTTCTACAGTAATGTTTCAGAAAGGCTGTTACTGTCGTGTCGTAGTATGTATTTATGTACTGGGCTTAAAAGAATGATCTCTCAAATAGAACAATTAGAAGTATGATTAGATCTTAGATTTTCACGATTTGGTTACATCTTTATTGACTTTAAACTTTTTTAGACAGATTAATGGCGTAGATCTTGTTATTAAAAATACATTTTTGAAAATTTGACGTTTCGAGTTTACAGTGTTTACAATATTTGTAGTGGTCATAGGAGTCACCTGTGACCACGGAGCATATCAAAATATAGGCGATAAATTCGTTTAAAATAGTCTCATTTAAAATGTATAAAAATCGAGGAAATGGAATAATATGAATACTTTTGGAATATACGGCTGTATATTGTGTAAATATATGTTCAGAACATACATTTTTCTCAGTGAAGTATAGAAATATCTGTATATCGACGCTAAGTATTTGTTAATACGCCAAACTTTCAAAATATGTTTTATGCCATGTGTCATTTGGCATTAAAAAAAATCTATATTGAAAATATCAAATCTTGTAGCCGTACAAGCCATTTTTAATGCACGAAACTCATAAAAAAGTAAATACATATGATAAATGTTATCGGAAACAAACAGATAGTTGACAGCTATAAAAAATCACTAGCTATAATTGAAATTGTGGAACAATTAATATAACGTGAGTGCATTATTCAATAAAAGCTAATTATAATTAATACTGCAGTGCTTGACATAATAGTTTATTTATGATTTATATGTATATGAACTATATACAAAATTTTAAAGAATATATAGAAGAGTTTTCAATTGTAACTGAGTAAACTTAATCACCTATAACGTTGTGTTTAATTTACGTTTTTATTTTTTATAGTTTTTATCATAAGAAATAGTTCCCATAAGAATTTCACAAGATCCGGTTTTAATACTTGTCTACTCTACTTAAAACCTCAATCTAAATAAAAACCAACCATATTTTTTGTTTAGAATTTTTTATTTACTCATCACTTTTGAGTCAATAACTTAATATCAACATTTTCAGTCCTACTAAAGCTATAACCAGCTCAGAAGGCAGTTCAAAGGAGAAGAGCGTGAAAGAAAAAGAAAAAGAGTGGCGAGAGACTCAGGAGTTGGTCTTTTCAAATGTAATTTTACAAATGATTCACAACTGAAAGAGCAAATACTTAAAATATTTGTGGAAATTTAATACACGTATGTATACTTAGGAAAGTAAAACTTATTTATCGTGATTAAAAACATCTCACTGAGAATATTAAAATCTCATGTTTTAAATACTCCGCAGATAACCTTTCTGAATTATAAAATTTTATTCAATATCTGCAGCGTTACTCGAAAGTAATATTCCATTGCACTAGATGCCTATAAATAAAGAAATAACAAAACTAAACGATTCTGGCATTATCAACGTCTGTAAGATGTCTCAATTTTCTGACAGTCTAAGTAGCGGAGCTCTCTAGCTATTCACATTGAAGATTTGAATCAGAACTCTTTCTTTTAATTTCTAAAATTACTGCGTATCAGTAAAGTGAAAAATTTCAAAAAGAAAGAAAGAAAGGTATGATAATTCCTATGAATTTAGGTTTTTCAATCCTTTCTTTCTTCTTACTTCCTTGCATTTAATTTTTAAACCATAGACCAGTGAAGAATCTGCAACCGTAATAAAGATAATTTACTACGTCATAAGTATCTTTATTACGGCCGATTTTAAAAACTTAAAAAGAATCATCACTGAATAGAACAGTAGTATAAATTCTTAACAAAGAAAAGAACATAATTTATTTAAATTAAAAATAAGAAAGGTTCCAAAATCGATCTTTGCGGTACACCTATGCGGATATAGTAACCGTACTACTCTACATTCTTTTCAGCAATTAATATTGATTTTTAGAAAGATATCAAACAATTAGATTACTTATGTTACGTAGACTTCATAATAATTAAGTTTATGAATATTTTTTCATAAATTTTGCACAATGATGGTAATACAGATACAGTGGTCTTTAATTGCTTGGATCATTATTTTCGCCACTTTTAAAAATGATACAACTTTACTGTTTTTATTTAGTATTTTTCTACTAAGAAGCAGGGCGTTGTTTGTTAGTTACTCAGTAATTAACGGTACTTCTATATACATTTTATAACTACTGATGAAAATAAATTGAGGGTAGAGAGGTTGGTGGCATCTATTGCTTAATTCGTAACTCAGGGTAATTCTTATATACAAATTTGAATTCACGGCACCCATTTATGTTTTCTATGTTTTGTGTCCTAACACGAAATATCCCAATATTAAATGAAAAATAAAAAAAATATGTACATCTATTTGCTGAATTCCCATAAGTCGAAAAGTGCTAGACAGTTTAACATAAAAGCTAATATGAACGATACGTCACTTATAAATTTATTTCAAAGTGACCTAAAATATCAAAAAACTTACATAACTAATATTATATAATAAAATACTTATTTTAAACTTCTACTTAAGAGAAATTATGAATTAAAATGTAGAACAATATAATGTAAAACTTTTTACTAGCGTTTTAAATTTAAATGGAACTCAGAAGCTCAACGAATCTCCAACGGTCTTCCTCGCTTAATGGATTTACAAGTGCAAAAGAATTACCCTTAAAACCTGCATAGCGAAGTGTTCAAAGGGTGCTTTTTAGGGGTCAGTAGCTGAAATGTGTTTATTTTTTATATTTAAATACATATGTGAAGATATTTTATTTATATTTTTAAGATAGCATTAATTGTAAGTATAGAATAAGCATGGTTGTTTAAATAAAATTAGAAGGAAAATTAAAAGAAATACCACTTAGTGATCAAAACTGCGAGCGAGCAACAGGGATTAAAAGTTTGTCTTACAAACTTAAGAGAGTTATAGCAGAATCAGTATTGTGAAGCTTATAGGTATGTAAACAAATTTTATTGCTTTTCATATGTCTTTGATGCGGGTAGTTAGTTTCTTCTTTTGTTGATTAAGTGTTGTTTTTCATTGTTTGGTTTTATTTTGTGTGCCTTATTTTAATATAATGTATTATAATAAAAATAGATATATAATAGAGCAAATAATGGCAAAGGTATGGTATTGAGTGGCCAAAATTACTGTGAGTTTACGTAAATTAAAGTTTTTCTGTTATAACGAACAAAAAAATATACTACAAAAATATATAATTATTACAATGAGTACAGTGTCAGAAACAATATTTGAAATAATAATGACTGCGATAATGTCTCTCATATATATTTTTGTATATAATAATATATAAAAGTTAATACGTATTTTATGCGTCAATGGGACTTACGGGAATATCTTTCATTACTATAGTATTTTTATATAGATATGACAACACTTGTACAATTGATAACTGGTTACCTTCATATATATTTTTATGTCTATTTTATGGTATTTATTTTAACTTTGATTATAACGTGTTTTTGTATTTGATGTCAGTATAGTCTGAGACATTGTAGAAAGCGGAATAATAAAATTTGAAATATAATTTAATATTTTTATTATAAGTCTCTTTACAGGTTATATAAGTAAAACAAAAAATAAAGATCATCGCAGCGCAAATGAACAACGTCTGACTGTAACTGAGATTGGTTGTAGGTTCAATTTCCACTCGGATGATTATATTTAAAATTTATAACCATTTCTCGTCTCTAGTAAGGCAAATCGCGCCGTTGAGTTCGCCACTCAGCACGTACTGTCTCAATTTCGGGCAAAAAGAAGTTATCGGAGTGTCTTGACATACTGCTATGCGAACAAAGCTTGAAGCTGCATTTAAAAAATGATACGGAATCCATGCTTTCAAACTGCAATTCACACTGCCCCTTTTGTTACACGAGTACTTTTTACAGTGTATATGTTGATCTAAATAGCCTTATTTTTGAATAGGTGAGAACAGTATAGTAGTTTACACTTTAGACTATTACACTTTCCTGCACATACATATAGATTCACAACCCCATTTTTTGTTTATTCATGTGTTGGTTCTTTGTGAATTTTGCGTTATAATTATGAAAATATTGGGGAAAACAAAATTTTAGTTTTTCTTTCAATGTACCGCTCTTACTCATATAGCAGTGTAAGAGGCAATAATCTTGTGTAAGCCCCCATTCTTCTCCACTTTCCGTTCGAGTTCAAAATATTGATTGTTGACGAAACTTTCTTGCAACTGAACACCGTGCTTTATTTTCATAAAACAGGGCAATTAGATAAATTAAATATAGGCTTTTCTACCGAACAGGGTTTCAACCTGTTTCAACGCGCCACGATGGCCTCGAGGGTAAAATTAAGTTTGATTTTTAAGATATTATAAAGAATCTCATTTTTGTCTATAACTAATGCATAAAGTAAGATATTACCCGGCTACAGAAAGGTTTGTTTTTACCTCGTATGTAATTATGTATGTACGTTACTATGATCCATTGTAATTACTAAACCGATGAAACAATTTTTTTCGTTAAATTCGTCTTAAGAGCACGAGTGTAACTGAATATATAAAATTATTGACATAAGAAAATGGCGGATTTTAAAGACTTAAAATGCAGTTGGGTTTTTTTTTTCCAATTAAACGGGGAAGTATCAATATTATACCATTATCAAAGAACAAAGACACAAGCGGAGGTTTATTATTATTGTTATTATTAAAAATTTAACTAATATAAATATTTTTCTAAAAATAAGACCATTGACTATCGCGATTTTTACACATTTTAAATGAAACAATTTTAAACGGATTAAACGCGTATGTTTTGGTATTCGAATATACATTTTAGAAAACAGAACTTTTCCAGCACTTTACAGTAGTACGTGGACACAGGTAGACTCAAGGACTACTGTAAAATGTTCAAAACGCCAGGTTTTTAAAAACGTATTTTCGAATACTTAATAAAAAATTGTAAGAAAAGTTAGATATATATATATACTCGTATACCTAACAAAATGCTTAAAAATATATGAATATGCAATAAGCAACATAAGCAAAACATTTTTCTTTTACGCTCAAGCTTCAATAAAATAAGGACAAGTTAGAAGAAGTTATAAGAAGTAAGTTCTTAAAGACGAGATACTTTTAAATCATCTCGATATAATAAAGAAAGTTTGTACAAAGAGCTTCACAAGTTTAGGTGAAACGATGCGCTAAATGACGGAGGTTGTTATCATAATGCTTGATAGTATTTTTACTGGAAAATAGTTTAATGAAGCTTAAAGCTTACCTTGTGATATAATGTTATTTGATATTCTTTAGTAGTTAGTAAAGGTAAGGAAATAGAACAATTAGGGGTGTTTATCACGATGGTTGTCGATTCGATCTCAGGTTGTGGCAATGATTAGGTTTAAAATATTTTCATGAATCCGTGCTAATAAGACATAATGCGGTGTTGAGTTTCACGACTCCATACCTAATTTTTACCAAACTGATTGTAGACATTTGTAAATTATATAGAAATCCCCAAAGAACATGTATTAAGAGGTTAATGACTATGAACGAGGTGAAATAAGTAGGCTGGAATCGTAGCGTTTGGGTGTCTGTTCTTTCTAACTAACTATTCAGAGTTAAACTGCGAATCTAATAATATCGAGCAAAGCTCAGTCATCTAAGTGCTGGGTATGAAGTGTAAAGTTAGTCAAAATTATTCAAAAAAATTATATTAAAACATTTTAAAGTTTTTATTTTGCAGCTTCACACTGTTCCGATATAGCACGGTAGTCAGATGAAACTAATGTCAAGAATCCATGTTTCGCTTTCCGTCCGAGTTTTTAGTATTGTGAGCTGAGCGGCTTAAATTAACGCCGTGTATATGTCAATATATTTCCTTACGTATCAGAAGTACTTTTTCATAATACTACAAGGCTGCGAATGATGATGACCTAGTTAAATATATTTAAATATTTTTATACAAATTTATCAATTACTAAATTACGATAACATATAAATGCAAAATAGTACTTTAAATAAAGATAAGAATGAATTATAATTATACATGGTGTAATGTGATCTTTAAAATAATTTAACGTTTTAATTTATTATGTAGATAAGTACATGGAATTACAATATGTTTGAACCCAAGGGTATACTAAGTGATGATTTTATTTGGGTCGCTTTAAAGTATAATTTTATTATTGGATTATGAGGTCATGGAGGTCTGCATGTGACTGTTATGGATCGTATTCTCATTTAAAATCCTATACATATTATTGAAGTTATGTTTATTTCTCTGCTTGGGTAAGATAATCGCGGCGTTTAATTATACTTTTCAATCCGCAATGTCTTAAATTTTGCCGGAAAGTTGAGAACGGGCTTGAGATATTTTATGTTTATTATATATTTTCTTTCCTGTCCTTCCTTCCTTCTAACGCAAGAAACTATTATAATTACTATAAAATATGAAAAAAAATCTTTGAACCCGTTTTAATGGAAATTAAGCAAATGGAAAAATATAAAATTTGTCACAGTTGACAAGTTTTTTGTTTAGTATTAAATCGAATTAATGAAATAAATAGCACACACTATGTATTTAACATACACATCACACAGGCGTTGCGTATT
The DNA here is from genome assembly GCA_032432895.1 of Dryadula phaetusa. Taxonomy (NCBI): domain Eukaryota; kingdom Metazoa; phylum Arthropoda; class Insecta; order Lepidoptera; family Nymphalidae; genus Dryadula; species Dryadula phaetusa. Next base: position 5,883,703 of record JAOYRS010000068.1, on the reverse strand, counting down.
CTGCTAGTATAAAATAAATAACCATTTCCTTAAATCAAAATTTAAAGTATATTAAATTATATATAGTTCTAATAAAAAGTAGGTAATTAAATAGAAACTTGTTTGTCAACACATGAATGATCTTATAGTATTTTTTTTTAAAAATCATCCGACATTTTGACGCCATCTTGGAAAAATCTTCAATTTTCCTGTCATCTTGGATAGTCACGGCACCACGCGTATAGATTAAAATCAGGAAGTGACTAACAAAGAAATATTTTAATGATTAATGATATAATAAATTGATTTATTTATTAAAAAAAAATAAAAATGACAGTTTGTTTGTTTATATTAATTTATTGAAATTTAGTATCACTTAACAATGTGACTGTCAAATTAGCTAATTTTTTTCTGAAATAATTTTAAAGAGATATATAAAAATAGTAATTAAAATATACATATACAGACAACCTTAACTTAGAATAATGTATGCCATTTTAAATGAGGAGTTATTTAATACTTGTACTGAATTTTGTTTTTTAATAAATTATTTTTGATAACATATTGACAAAGCCAGTTTATTATTGGTATTATATTTTTATAATTCTAAAAATATAATATACAAAGTATTATTTTTTATTATTATTTTTTCAGTTTTACAATATTATTGCATAAACAATTTCTGTGTAAAATATTAATTAAATTTTATTTAAATTATAAACAAAGCGAATTGTTGCAAACTATATTAAGGTTAACATCGCAGGTAAAAGAATAAAAAATATAAAAAAAAAAACAAAAAAGTTTACACATAACCCTAAAACTGTTCTTCGAAAGGACCTGTAAAAATTTATTAAGTCGATGTCAGAGGCGAGGGGAAACTTAGGAAAAGAACAACTGCAAAAGTTGTGGATGATCAATTATATTATTAAAAATTTTGGTACAGCTAATCTAGATGTCTATTCTAGTGACAAGAGGAATCATTCTGAAATAATAATAATATCTTTGATTTTCGCGATTTTTATACATTTTAAATGAATCTATTTAACCGGATTAATCGCGTATATTTTGGTATTCGAAAATACATTTTTAGACACCTGACGTTTCGAACACTTTACAGTAGTCCGTGGTTACAGGTACAGGTGACCACGGATTTCGAATACCAAAATATAAGCGATTAATCCGGTTAAATAAATTCATTTAAAATGTATAAAAATCGCGAAAATCAAAGGTCTTATTATTTCATTTAAAACATTCTGAAATAATTTATTCTACTGTCGTATGTTTCTATAGTAATCGTAAATTAACATGAAGTAAATCGAAATATAGAAGTAATTAGTTTAATTTTTGCATTATTAAAGCTATACTATTTATTCTTCGATCTTGTTAATATTTCGATTTCCAACTCAAATTAAAGACGGAGAAATGTTTATCAGAGGCGGAGAAATAACAATATTTTCAATAAAATCATTGTAAGGAGAGGGAATCAAACTAATGACTATCGCGTTTAAAGTCAAACGCCCCTCTGGATTGAGTTTTTAATTTTTATTTTAGTCAACGAAAACTGCTGATCACATTAAACATATTTTTCTAAAGCGTTATTTACTTTTTTGTTTATTTAATAGCTCTCATACGTATATGCTTCTACAATATAATTTTGATGTTAAGTAAATTTTGTCAAAGTACAGACAGAAAAAAAATCGTAGATTGATTTTTTATAATAATTTCTTCAAGATCCATAATTCAATCGCCAAATCCCTCACACCTGAACCTAAATAACACAGATTTAGTTTTTAAATAATTTTTATAATACAAAAGTATGTTTATAGTAAAATATTCGACTCGCTTTAATATTAGTTTTAGTTCTAAGTAACCTATAGTGTTTTTATATGGCTATATCTATGGTGATAGCTGTATACACCGTCTCTGGCTCACGGTGAAGGGGGGGGGGGCGTTATTATTACCGTGCTAGCCACGGGCGAAAGCGGGCGTTGTGCCTGCGCACATCGTGGTTGACGAGCCAGTCCATCATACACAACATAACCAATTATAATTATACTTTTAGTAGATAAAAAATTAACAAACAAGTAAATAAAAAGCACAAACTAATCCCATAGTGTTCATAAATTTAATAATAATAATCTGGAACTCACTATACAGCTTATGGCTATTAAAACGGCGGACCAGTGGGAATCGAATACACAACCGATTGCGTTTACAGTCAGACGCTGTCGCATTGCGCTACGACCGGCCTCCTATAGTCATATATATTAAAAAGTTGGACCCTTGTCCCCAAAGGCTTGGGTTCCTTGGAGCCCGAGAATCGTGTTTACAGACACACGCGATCGGCTGTGGGTTCGATTCCCACACAGGGGAATGATTATATGTAAATTATGTTTATTTTCTCGCTCTCGTGTCGAATTCGATGGAAACCGGAGTACGGACACTAGATACTCTCTGTCTACCGTGCTACGCGGAATAAATAAATACAAATAAGTAAAAATAATATATTAAATTATATTAAATATATTCACAAGCAAATAATATACTAAATATATTCACAATTTTATCATGCTCACAACTTTTTAAATTTTTATTTATCGATATTATTCAAATTATTTGGAATTTTGGTGACATATACATAATTTTTTTTATTGAGGTCGTAGTATATATTGACATACTACATACAGTTTTTAATTGATAAATAACGGGTTACCTTATAAATGGCATTTTGGAGGTGAAAAAGGGGCAATAAGTCACCCAATTCCACGTAAAATTGTGCCTATTTCTTTCTATCATATTAACACAAGTTATATTCGATATCTATTTGAAAACAGTTTTTATTACTTTTCTAATACATTAATAATAAACTAACAACCGAGATATCTATTTATATAAAAGTTATTTTCGCAAAAAAACTTGAATAATTTAAATAAAAACTTTTTTGTGACTGAGATTTTTTTTTTTAACCTTATGAAGTATTACACTCTAAACTTTCTTTCAAATCCACGTGCCATTTTATTCTCAATAAAGCTTTCCAATAGTCTATTTGTGTTCAAAAATATACTGTACATTTCTTGGTAAATTCAGTTGTATACAAAAGTGACGCAAAATAAGCTACTTTAGAAAACTGTATTTGGTTTAATGGATATTTTAAAAAGGAGATGTTTCGATTATTTTACTCAAAGCATAACAATTTATTTAAACATTGAAAGTAATTAAAGTATTATTTATAAGGAATATGTCATAATAAAAAAAAGGTTGTATACTGAAGAACTTGAAATATATACTTTGAAATATATAATACTTTGTAATATTACCAAGGCTGTATCACATGTTTATCTCGCGCAGCTTTAGAAGGATCAGAGGTTAGAGAACTTAGTGTCAAGACACTCCGTTGACTGCTTTTCTCCTGAAATTGAGACATCTAATAGTAATAAAAGTTTAAATAATTATTAATAATTACAAAGGGAGAGCTTAGCTTTAAATATATATCAGAAATTCAGTAATATGCAGGAAAATAAATGTAAGTCTAATATTTACTATATTTAAAGTGCTATTCCACACTTAGGCATACGCAAGCGGAGTCATATTCATAGACTTATTTTCAAAAATGAAGGTCTATGAATATGATTTTTAGTTAACAGCTCAATCGTGTTATCTTGACTGTATCAACATTTGCAAAGATTTCATTCGAACTTTTGACTTCAATTATATAATGAAATAAAGAAAGCTTAGAAACTACAAAACTTAATAGAATGTCAAATATAAAATTTTAACAGTACAAGGAGGTAATAACGATTTTGGCTCGACGTTGTTCAGTCCATAAAAGCGTAATCGTTCCATGTTATTACAGTTCAGATGTTAGCTAAAATGAAACTACGTCTAATTTCGGAATTTTTCTAAGATTCGCTTTGGAATTGAAATTGTTTATTATATTTCATGTAATGTGATTTTTTTTAAATTCGCGCATTTTATCCCGCATAGCAGGGAAGACAGAAAAGACCCAGTGTCAAGACACTCCGTATTTGGCTTTCCACCGAATTCGAGACATTGTGTGTTGAGTGGTTCAACTGAACGCCGCACTTTGTCTTACCAGAGCGAGGAAGTGAAAATAATTTTAAATATAATCTAATATACTCTATAAACTATAAACTCCTCTGTATGGGGTTGCGTTTTGAGTTTGTCCCACTGTGTTATGTGATGTTAGTTTTGTTTTACGATTTTATACTTGATACCATCGATTATCAGTTTATTGTATATAATCATTTTTTTTATACATAAGGGACAAAACATTTTGTACTGGAGAAAACAGGCACTGGAAGCAATGTTGTTCATATTACATTGAATTTATTAAAATAAATTAATTTATTAAGCACGCTAACATGTCTTCAATGTACACTTTTGTAGAAAGTGTACGTCAAACACATAACACATAAAAATTAAATGGTAATTTGTAAAATTACACGTTTAGTTCGCAAAACTGAAGTCATTCAACGCGTAATGTCTCAAATTCTAGAGGAATAAGAATGGAGTGTATTGTCACTACGTTATTTCTGCTATACGGAAAAATATTAAGTTAGTTTTTAAATAAAAAGAAATTCGACGCAAAAACATATTTTAAAAATATTTTAAGCCTTAACACTTCCTAACTAAGTTGCAAAGCCCACTAATAGACGGCCACGGATTTTGACAAGCTTTGCCTTTCAATAAAAAAACTTTATGAACTTTCATACAATGGACGTGCCAAACAAAAATTTACGAAAGTGACGAGTTCTATGCATTTTTGACACTTGCCAGCTTAAAGTGTAAAACTTTAAGTTATAGCATAATGTTTTTGTTTAATAAAATATTTTAATACTAGTGAATAAGTGCAACATCTTCTCGACTTGCATAGACTTGACTTTGCAATAATTTTGTCGAGCAAATACTAGATGTGGGTATAACATTCTTGTTTTAGAACCGATTTAGAACTAACATTGAATATTAAGGGGAGATTGCAAAAATACAATAGTGGAAACTACATTAAAATCGCTTGAGCTGTTTTAAATTTAAAACTCCACATACAAACAAACGGACATACAGAAAAATTGGGTTGTTATATTTACAAATGGCTCTATTGTTAACTTTGTCCTATGGTTGGTTTTTATATTGATAAAAAAGTAATAAAATATTTATTTATTTATATATAATGTATACTTTTGGGTTTAATATATAAATAAATAGTATAAGTTTCAGTAAATAGTAAACAGTATAAGATTTTTTAAGCGTTATTAACTTCATTATAAAATTATTAGTTAAGAGATTGAATCGTTGGGAACCCAATAACATGCGACAAGCTCAACACTTGGCGTTGCGTAGAGACTTTTCACCGTTGTACGATCTCTAATGTGAATTTCACGTAGAGTTTTCAGGAGAACTGTTTGACCTGCCATGGAATTTTCCAACCTGCACATCATGTAATTGTGTTACATAAAATCTCCACCATCTGAATACATGGTGCTCTACTAATGTGCGGCTTAGTAAAAATATTCTTCCACGTTCTACAGAATTGTGGAACCGCTTACCTCCAGTTGTGTTTTAAGGTCGACACGTCATAGATATTCAATACGCGCGCTTATTCCCACCTTAAAGGCCGGCAATTTATTGTAAGCCCATAATTTTTTTTGTCTTGTCTATCCCATAAAAAATGACGAAATGTTAAATATTTTTTATAGTTTCAGGCTTTTATCCCGCATAGCAGGGTAGACAGAAAGTACCTAGTGTCAAGACACTCCGTACTTTGCTCTCCACCGAATTCGAGACATTGCGTGATGAGTGGCGAAACTCAACGCCGCACTTTGTCTTTACCAGAATTACGAAATGTTAAATATCAACAGTCTAATTTACACAAACTAAAGAGATCCAAAATATCGTCGCTGAAACTAGTGTACGAAAATTGTTAACGCCACCAACTTTCTACTCAAATCACAAACAAAGTTTGCTGTTGCCAAAGTTAAAGTTACTTCACTCCCATACTTATAACTTGTTATATGCTTACCGTCAGATAGTGGTGATGGAATAAAAACAAGAGAACACAGTGAACGGAAACTTTTAAAGTGCATGCGAAAAGTTACCTTTTGCCATCGATACTGTTAAGGACAATTTCCTTTCTTTATTTGGCAATTTATTTTATTATATTTTTTTTTAATATTTTGCGATAACTGCAATATATACTATAAATATTCTTGAGATTGCACTCTTTCTCAATTCCCAAAGTCTCGAAATCTAGACCAAGTTTGTTCTTTACTTTTGAGCTTTATAAAATATGTGATGTTTTAAGCGTTACGCAATTGCATTTACTTAATGTTATCCTCGAAAAGCACCGTAACACCGTAGTCACATGGTCTATGAAATACCTAACAACTTAAGAGCCTCCTTTATGAAACGTCTCTTGTACTATAAGATTCCTTTTATTTATAATAAGGTAAATAAAATTTTAAATATATATCCACAAAAAAAATCATTATGTAAGTTAAAAGTCATAATTATTTGCATGAACTCTCTTACAAGGAAACAGAAGATCTACTTGAATGGTAACATCATTTTTTAACTTCAGCCGAATTGTGTTTGAAATGTATGTAATACTTTTGTATACTGTTGTTGATCAATTAAATAAATAAATGTTAAATAAGTATTTTGGGGCAATCGAAAAGCGATTGATTTTGTTATTAATGGTTGTTAGGGATTCGATTTTTATTTAGGTAATTATATGTATTTATGTAATTATGATAATTGAAATTATAAAGAGGACATAATGGCGCAGCGGGATAACGACTGGCTGTAAACACGATCGTCGTCACTTCGATTCCCTCTCAGACGAATCATGTCAATTAAAATAAATATTCGTTTCTATTCTCTGGTAAAAAAAAAAGCGGCATTGAGTTCTCTGTTTAATATGCATTGTCTATATATCAGGTGGAAATCTGTTTACGGGTGGAAATCAGTCTACGGAAATCGGTCATGACACTAGATTGTCACTGACCATGTTATGCGGAATAAAGCCGTAACACAAAAGACAAATTTTTAAAAATATAGTAAATATTAGTTGTCATGAAACAAATATAATTTATATTAAAATTTTCATAGCATGTATATATTTGCAACGGGGGTGATACTCTCCAGGAGTAGAATGGAGTTTAATGTCATGCTTATTAAATATTGTAATTAAAAACCGCTAATATATACTTTTTTCTACTGAATTTGACATACTGGACCATATAATATTTTTTCTCAACTAATCTCTTTCAATGCAAGAGAAAACACCTACTTTATGATTATTTAGGTAACAATTATGGTATATTCTGGCTTGCTGTGAAAGAATGCCGAAACCATACACACACTCACTAACAATGTCACTCTCCTGTACTCTATAAGAACGAATTTCCTTCCTGGGCGCCAATTCCTGTCTTCCGCTTAATCTTCGCTCAAGAAACGGAAAAAGTTGTGGAATGCTTTACTAAATAATATTAGGCAAACATTTCTATATCAGAACGTAGTGATATATATATATATATATATATATATATATATATATATATAAATCACTACGTTCATATATATATATATATATATATATATATATATATATATATAGTGAGACGAAGTGCGGCGTTGAGTTCCACACAAGTTCTTAAATTCGGTGGAAAACGAAGTCTTGACACTATATAGTTTCCGTCTACCCTGCTATGCGGAATAAAAGCGTGAAGCTAGAAAAAAAAGCTCATACCAAATTTTAGGTCCTAAATATCATCTTTACTATAAATTATAATAAAAATAATTCAACATTGAAATTATAATTCAGAAAACCATGTCAAAACTTCTGCAAACCTCAACAACAATCTTGCTGACTTAATGGATTTACAAGTGTAGTCCTACATAGCGATTATGACTATCTCCTACGTACTGACAACTATGGCAACAGGAGAATGGTTAGCAAATGCTTTTATTTTCAACATCCTTTTTTATTTTAAATTGTCATGTCCTGTTTTCTGAATTGTTTTATAATTATTGTAGGTTAGTAGAAAAAAATGTGGATTATGATTGTATATATAAGAATCCGGGGAATATTAATATTTTAAATATTATAACAACAGAAATATAAGCACATTATCGCATATATATATACAGAAATCGTCTTTATATACCATATATTTAATAATATTGTTAGTACCGTATTTATATTAACTGATCAATAAAATTTAGTTTTACAAATTTTAAATGAAACTATATTAAATGCATTAATCGCGTATATTTTGATATTCGAAAATACATTTATTGAAACTTGACCATTCGAACACTTTAAATTAGTTCGTGGTCACTGGTACACTACCTGTGACCACGCAAATATATTTTCCATGTTGAAAAATTACAATTACAAGCGATTAATACGTTTAAAATAGTTTCATTTAAAATGTTTTATAATCGTGTAAATCAATGATCATATTAATTTTATATGTCATCAGTTTTTTAAATTCATTACTTAAAACTAGATTTATATGATCTATTCATGTATATATATAAGTGTATGTATACTAGATGTTCCGTTGACGCATGACTTTATTATAAGCATTTATGTCAAACACAAGGTAGTGTGTGTTACATTTATTCTAATAATTTGATATATTAATATTTACTATTTTTAAAGTGTTATTCCACACTTAGGATTAGAAAACAATTTTGAAAAAACGTATAAAAATTTGAATGTATAATTTGTGAAGAATTTCGACGCAGCTGGTAGTAGAACGCATGACTTAGCGGTCAGAGCGCTTGGACGGTATCCAAGAGGCGCGGGTTCGAGTCCCGCTGCGTTCAAATAACACTTTAAAAATAGTAAATATTAAAATAAAATAGCAATCTCTCTTGTTAAACGATTATTTCTTAATAATCTTTAAGTAGTAGAAATATGTAAAAATCTCTCTACAGAGATGCTAAACAACATAAATAAGTTGTAACAAAACGTATAAGAATTTCGACGCAGCTGGTAGTAGAAAGCATGGCTTAGCGGTCAGAGCGCTTGGACGGTATCCAAGAGGCGCGGGTTCGAATCCCGCTGCGTTCAAATTTTTATACGTTTTTTCAAAAATTTGATATATTTTTTAATATTATATTTAAAAATATATTAAAATTCTGTACTCCTTCTCTATATAAACTATAACTGCGCCAACTTTCACAATACAAAGGATTTTGCATGACGCATTAATATACTGTTAAGTATATTGGGATTAAATACATACTTTATACTTGTATACATATGTATGACAAAATCTAAATTAAAATATTTCGAAAATTATACAATAGATGTAGTTATAGATATAACAGTCTTCATCACATCGCTCCTAAGTTATAATGCACTTTGTGATAACTTATTATATTGAGTCGATCTATTCTTGTACAAGTTTCTTGAAGCTCTCTAGAACATAGTATAGTAAATATATAACCTTTTTTTAGCTTAACACTCCACCCTGTAAAATCATGAGATCCCTGTAGAATCGCTAGTGAGAGATAAGACTAGGGTAATGTAACACTTGGTTATAGTGGGAAACGATTCTTTGTGTTTGTTCACAACTCTATTAAGAGATTTTTATAAATTTCTGCTAACCGAAGGTTATTTATTAGATCAATCAATTCGCAAGAAAGAAAGCTATATATTATATATGTTTTATATTTTGTTATGAGATAGCACTTATTAAATACGTTAAATAATATTAAAACCATTGTTTACATGAAAATATTTCTTAGTGTCGTACCTCGACAAACAAGTACGGCTAAGTGATTAGAGTACGTCGACATTTTGGAGAGTAACTGGTTCAAGTCCCGTGACAATTTTTCATACATTTCTAAAATATTTGGTCATACTTTTTAAGTGTGACAAAAATAAAAATACCTAACCTTACGAATTTTAACAATTTGTCAGTACAATAAGACAATGTTACTTACATTACAACGTGTTGTTCTAAATAAGAATTGTCAGTCAACCGTTGATTTAGAAAAGCGTATATAAATTTTATCATACGCAGCAGTAATAAATCGTTTTATTTGAACGAAGCAACAAAGGGAAGATGACTTCCAACAAGTCTGAGAAGCGAGTTTATGGCCTGGAATTCAATATTGGAAATATCAGCTGCTTGCGACGTATCGCGGCTTTAAATATAACTTTGTATTTTATTGTTCTTCCTATGCTAAGACTTTGTATTACATGAATATTGCTTAATATTTGTTTACCTATATAAATTTAGCTATACATATGTTTTGTAGCTTCACCCTTTATCCCTTGCATGGTAGTCAGAAAGACAGACAGAAGCTATGGTCCCTGCGTATCTCTTTTGCCTCGTCCATAGTCATCAACCTCTTTATACAGGCTTCGGGGGCCCTCGTGGTTTAACGTAATTGCCCTCCAAAATCATTGATACTGTGTTTTTGTAGGTCAACTGTCAACTGAAGGAATTTTATTAATTTCCTTTTTTTAATCTATTAACCCAGAATATCGTGCAATTATGGGCTAATAACTCATTTTGGTGGTATATAAACTGAATACTTTATTAGCTTATATAAAATATATAACGATTTAGAAATGTGATTATTTTTTGTTCGTTTAATGCCATTGTGACTCATTGGTTCAATTCTTACTCGGAGGAATAATTAAATTTTAAAATTTCGTTCTGGGAAATCAAAGCAGCCGCGACACTCAACAGGTAATATCTCGATTTCGGGCGGAAACCAGTCAACAGAATGTCTAGACACTAAGTTGTTTCTGACTACCTTGATATACGGAATAAAGTGTGAAGATGTTTTTTTTAAAGCTTGATATCTAACAACATTCAATATTTAAAACAAGCATCAAAGTACCATTGAGATAGCAAAATTACTTCCATAATTTATATATGTATGTAGCGGAAACATGAATAGCCAAATAGTTTTATTAACAGTTATAATATACGTTTAAATTGGTTTTGCATATTACAATGTGAACAGAACCTCTCGCTTTATACTCGTATTACATAATAAAGCTTTCACAATAAAAGTTCTTTTGGTTAAAACCACAGTTAGTGGATGCCAGAATTATTTTACGTTCTCATCATCCTGAGATAAGGATATCATGGCATAGTGAAATTGTGTTTTATTTTAAATATGTCCGATGTGTGTGGGATCGATTTTTAATCGGTGAAATTGTTATACTTTAACAATTTTTATTTCCCTGTTTTATTTCTCTTTCTTGTTTCTGGCGTAAAGTAGATAATATAAATAGGGCAAGGAGTTTTTGACACTAGGTTTTGTCGAACTATCCTATTATGCGGACAAATAATTACATAACGATATTTTTATTTTAACTTCGAACCCATAACTTTTGGATATGACTAATATGACTGAATCATATTAGGCATATTATCTGTATATACTATCTATATATTTTGAAATAGTTCAATAATAAATTTTAAAAAAATATTATTCTAACAGGAAATTTTAAAATTTTAAATAATGTCACTGAAGTACAAAACATGAATATAGCACATTCTCCGCCGTACTTTTGTTTAAATTTTAATGTGTAATACAGTGGGCGAGAATGGTGACATTCATTTTACTTATATCGTATAAGAAATTAAAGTTTTCATTTTCGTAGCAAGATTGTGGAATTCTCAATGGAATGGAAAATTTTAGCTTAGCGAATGTACACGTTGTTTTGCATTTATAGTAATTGGAAGCGTATTTTCTATTTAATACGGAAATAAGTTTTTAGACAGGCAAACATATATATATATATATATATATATATATATATATATATATATATATATATATATATATATATATATATCTGCTTCACACTATATCTCGCAAGGTAGGGTCATACAAAGGCTGGTGTCAAGACATTCTGTAGACTGCTTTGTAACCGAAATCGAGACATGGGTTATTTAGCAGCAAACTTAGAGCCGAGTTTTATCTTACCAGAGTAGAAAAATATACATTTCAAATTGTATTATTCCTCCAAGTAGGAATCGAACTCACAGCCAATCTTTTTTCCAGTCAGTCAGGTGCTATCCCACTTGCTATCCCACACGCGCCTTGATGATGGGCCTTAAATATTTATTTAAAACTTATTATTAATTTGTTACCTTTATGCGTTTTTGTCTTTTATTGAACATGGAATTGAATATTTCAGATTTAAGATAAGCTCATACTGTTACTACGAATTCGGCAACGAGAATATAAAGAAAAGCTAGCTATATTTTATAGAATTCAAGCACTAAAGCCTCGAATTATGTAATTAATTCAACAATTTTGCATTATCACGCTTTTTTACGTAGACGCTTAAACATCGGTTTGTAACCCACTATGGGACTGGAAGTATGACTCCCGCTGCGTTCAAATCTCACTATAGTCTTATTTTATATTATTTTACTTACTGTACGAATACGAGTTTCAAATATTCAATTATTAGTATCAAACTCTAATCATATAAATTTAACAATAAATAATTTTAAACAAAATCAAAATTAGCAATATGCACATGAAAATCAACATTAAATCGCATATAAATTTAATTATACGAAATCTATTAATTGCATATAAGTGGTAGCTTAATAAATTATATTTGTTCAAATGATCTAGGGCTGATCTCGGTAATCGTTGTTAATTTAATTACAGTTGCATATCATTTTGTTAATGAATATACCTACTTATTTTAAGCGGTGGTTAAATTTAACGAATCATACTTCATTATTTTCACGTCGAGTACTAACATATATATACTATATATATATATATATATATATATATATATATATATATATATATATATATATATATATATATATATATATATATATATACTATAATATAAGAAACCATGCGGATTTTATTACAAAATGAAAAATATGAATTGATTAATAATAAATGCAAAATAGAACTTAATCAGAGATATAAGAATCATATACGTTCACAATTATATTTTTGTATGGCAGAGACTAAGCACTTTCGAGTCGAGCTTTCGGGTCATCATTTCGTACGTAATCACTGTCAACTCGTGTAACAGAAGAGCTACACGTATTTGCCAGCATTTAAGGTCAGGATAAAGACGGATTCTGAAGGTACCCATGTCGTCTCGAACTAGAAACACTGCCACTGAGTAGGGCATTCCTCTGTAGTTTGGCATAGATTTATATGAAATTTATACAGCTTCACACTTTAGACAATCTAGTATCAAAACGCAAAAAAATATAAGATTAAAGTCACGCTTTATTGATAATATGAAATCATTTTGGTAAATATAGTTTTTTCCCCAGTTTGGAATAGAGCCCATGACCAAACGCGTTTACAGTCAGATGCTTGAATAATTGTTCATAATACGAATAATAATATAATTATATATAATCTATACTGTAGTTATATTGACGAATAATAATATAATTATATATAATCTATACTGTAGTTAAAGCAAAATGACCGCAAATTTACCAAATATAAATATCAAAAAAAAATGTTTGAACTATGAAATTAGAACGCCATTGAAAAAATCAAATCCAAGATGACTTCAAGATTATTTGTAATAATTTAATATATTTGTACTTAATTATATAGAGAAGAGACTTGATATAAAAACCAGTACAGATCGACCGGTCCAGATGCAACCCTGATGCTGGCCACGATCCTCAGTCATGAGGGAAGTACTTACTTATTTCTAATAACAAACAAATATGATAAAAATACTCTTTTTTTTTATCTACGAGTAAATGCATTAAAATCTACATTTACTGAGATAGCTATATAAAACCAGTTCTATGTAAAAAGGAAAACGTAAATAAACCATACCAACACATGTGGTCAACTCCCGTAATGTGCTGTAATATATCATTTTTACGACTATAACTTGTCCATATTAGCGTATCTGTGGAATTATCAAACATTGTTCGGTGCAATGTTTACTCGTGGGCTTTTACACTATATATATTTTTTTTTTTATTTAAGAGATAAATCAATGATTTGATTTTTAAAGTATGCTTATATTTATCTATTTGTATATTTATAGTGGTATTTCTATGTAAAATTTATTTTTTTAGCAGTAGAGAGCTTGAATAATTTCTAAAAGCCTTTCAAATCCATTTATTTTTAAAAAAAAATATTATAATTTTTAGTTAAATACAAGTGATAATTGTAGTGTCAATACTTACTTTAAGTTATTATATTATAATTAAAACTATTCTTAACTGAGTTACATAAGTTAATTGAGACGTTGAGTTCCGCAACTGAACGCGTTACGTGAATACAGTATTTGTGTATAACATTTTTTGTAGAATTTTAATTTAATTTTATTTCTCTTTCTCAGTTCCGCTTAGTTAAATTTTGACGTTGCAATTTGCCATTCAAGGTCCTCTTTATTTTAATTAAGATGGAAATATGTTTTTGAAAAAACGCAGATGAACGAACGCAGCGGGATTCAAACCCGCGCCTCTTGGATACTGTCCAAGGGCTCTGACCGCTAAGTCATGAAATTATCGTTTAACAAAAGAGATTGCAATTTTATTTTAATATTTACTATTTTTAAACTGTTATTATACACTTAGGATTAGGAAAAAATTTTTGAAAAAACGTATAAAAATTTGAACGCAGCGGGATTCAAACCCGTGCCTCTTGATTACTTGGATTATTTCTTAATAATTTTTATGTAGTAGAAATTAGTAAAAAGCTCTCTACAGAGATGCTAACAACATAAATAAGTTGTAACAAAACGTATAAGAATTTCGACGTAGCCGCTAGTAGAACGCATGGCTTAGCGGTCAGAGTGGTTGACGGGATCCAGGTCCGAATCCCGCTGCGTACAAATTTTTATACGTTTTTTCAAAAATGTTTTCTAATCCTAAGTGTGGAATAACACTTTAAAAATAGTAAATATGGAAATATGTCTCTAGATATCAAAGGAAACTAAATAACGAAATGTCTTAGTAATATCCTTTCCATGCCTTGGGGAAGTCGCAACAGGTAATTACATGTTTTGCCGAAACATACCTACGCCAGGCTTGCGCTACAAATATAAGAAAATCCTAAACTTAATTTAAAATCAAGATCTAAGACACAAACAGACATACATACTTGTAATTATATATATAAAAACAGGTATATAATGCTACATAAAAATATTTAGCAACTTTCGATTTATCTCTCAAAGACATTACTTCTAACCAATCTTTGGTTACGAACGAAAAGAATATATCTCAGGATGATTATTTTATAAAATAAGGAAAAATAAAGTAAGTAAAATACAAATATAGCATATTTAAACATTAATTCCTGAATCATGCAATAGAACACCTCTAAAGTATAGTGGCAGGGCAATTGAGATCACGATATGAATATACATCGATTTGCTACGAACTCCGCATACTGATACAAGTGCAGCAATATGAGGCAGCTAATTGAATGTTTTAATTTATCTATGAATGGAATTTATGAGGAAAAAATAGAAACCTAGTTTTTAAGTAAGTACATATGTACGTGTATGGCAGATATAACAAGTAGTGATCGAAAAAACACTAGATACTATATAAACGATAATATCTTCAATGTGGCTAGATTTAATATTATTTGTTTTCTCTAATACTCAAAGTTTTGCTTTCAGACAGAGGGTGGAGAATGAAGGATTTTAACATTTAGAGATATTTTAGAGATATTTTATAATTATCTATTTTATTATATCAAAAAAAATTAACCTATATAGTTTTTAATTTTTTTTTGTATGAAATCATTGTGATATAAAAACGAAACATTCAAGTGTCACATAAGAGACAAATAAAAACGTCTATACGTTTCTACCTAACAAAGTAACTAGATTTAGAATAGATATACATACATACTTAGTATTACATAATATTACATAATATTCCAGGAACATAATATTCCATATAATTTCTGCCTGAAATCGAAAATTATAAATTTTCATTAATTATTTCCAATTTTAACATTTTTTTTGTATATTTACAGTTAGATTCTGTCCCACTGCGCCACGACAGGCCTCAAATCACTTACATATATAAAATATTTCAAATAAATAAGCATTAGAAAATAAAATAACTAAAATATATTTTACTACTGAAAAATTGACGCGTGATTTGTGCACTTAGATGTAGTTCAACTTCCATTTATTTCATACAAAGCCATTTAAACGTGTATACCGAACAGCTACTATAATCTGTACGTAATGCTATGCGAGAGACTTCGTAGATCACACGCTACTATATACCTAAAATTTATATCAAAATTTGTAAACTGTACATATTTTTAAAAATATTTTTATATAACAAAGAAATCGTTGCGCAGTGGAACAGCATCTGAATGTAAACTTGATTGATTGTGGGTTCGATTTCCATAAGGGGAATTTTAATTTATTTTTCCATTTTTCTTCTCTGGTAAGATAAAGTGCAGCGTTGATTTCGCCATTCAACATCGAATGTCTCGATTTTAGGAGGAAAGAACTCAACAGGTAGTCACTGACCCTGCTACGCGTGATAAAGCGTGAAGATAAAAAAATATTATGAAAAATAACTTAGGTGTATGTAAACAAAGTTTATTTAAGAATCTAATATTTGACTTATCATATTATTGTTTTCATTCATCTCTCTAAAAGCATTTCATGTAGTACAGCAGGGAGCAAGGTCATTTCAACTTGCGAATTTTTTTTTACTTTGTGTAGCTTAACTAAGCGCCGTGTATTGTCTCAGATCAGAGGCAAATCGACAAAAAAAAATACTTGGATATAATAAATATTTTTTAATAAAATTATTATATTTAATAAAAACGTTTTCAAACTTGTTTTTTAAAACAAGAAGAATACGGCAGTCAATATCACCGGTAAGTCAACAGTAAATAATTTTCAATGCTAAGGCCTTTAAATTAAACCTTTAAATATATTTGTTAATATATTCCTGATTAAATAATTTATTTGTAATTTTGTTTATTACACTAGGAAAGAAGAAAGCTAGAAATCAAGACTATTGTATTTGTCTTTGAAATCAAAGCTTTCAAGTGCCTTACATTTACATACATGTTGATTTGAGACAGCAAAATTTATCCTAATCCTAGTAACAAATAACCCTCTGACGTTATATCCGAACGGTTGGATGAATATTCAGCTGGAATTACGAATACAAGCTGTTTGCTCTGGACATGTTTATATAACGTAGGTTTATAAATTTGTTTATTATTTGTTTATAGTTAAATTTAACTGTTGAACTGAGTGGTTTATTGTCGTTGTACGTTGATTTCAGTTGATGGTGGGTGGAGCGTTCGAATCAAAACTAGATTGTTTTTGCTTGTCATGTAAATACAGTGGCAAATAACAAGCTAAGTTTATGATATATTTTTACATTCTCCCGTTATTCCTGCTTAGGGTGAATCAGATTTACCTCTAGTAAGGTAACCAGGGACGACTGAGTGAAAAAATTACGTTCTTTGCATAGTTCTTCGGCCTCCTCCCTCAACGGATGTTCATGCATTTTATGTGATCTTACTCCAGTATCATACATTTCCCACCATCTCATTAGTTCTCGATAGCCAACCGAGTTATGTGTAACTAATTTGAAAAGTAGAAATAAAATAGTATACAAAATATTAAAAATCAATTTTTTAATCCAATTACTATATTAGTAAAGCAGGAATACAAAAACAAAATTTCACATTTACACCGTAAAGCCAGGACCATATACGCAGGAAATATGATGACAATATCTTTAATAACGGCAAAATAGGTCGGTGTAAGCACTGAAAATTTGAATAGAAGACTATTGTTAATTTTTATCACTCACTCGGCCGGAACGAATGGCCAGTTTTACTGCTGCGTTTTCCAACGGTGATTAATTGTCATTTTTCAGCTTAGTACAATGAGAGATGCAAGCTGGTTATTTCAAAAACAGAGCATTCGTACAATGGATGGAAACTGGGCAATGTGAAAGCAATCTCATAATGTGGGCCTTCTTTTTCGATTAATTAGCGAAGTTGATTGGAATAATGTCGCTTTTTTAGGTTAAGTTCCTAGTGGCTGAAATGCTGTATGATTTTGATCGTTATGTAAATTTTGGAGTCTTTTGTTATATATTATAACAATAAATTGAATTGAACTTGTCAAGTATTTGATTTTTGTTTTTTTTTCACATATATTCCTTCTATAGATAATAAAGAATCACTCTTATTTTATAAAATACTTTCTAGTTTAGAGAGATTTTTAAGCAGTTGTGTACAGAACATATGATAAAGTCGTTCTACTACTAAAAATTTGGGTACAAGATATCTCATATTTATATTAAACTCCAATTATTTGCTGCAAATATGTCTTAAAGATTGTGGTTCAAGATTTATCAATAGTAGGTTCTGTTAAGGACCAGAAGTATTTGTCTTTCAAAAGACGTCGTTCTTATGTGTGAAGCTAAGTAAATCATAATTCAATAATAATCCAATAGAATTGAAGTAGATATTGGAATAGTTCACAAGCAAATGGAGCAAGGAATATCGACACTGTTCGAATCAGAGAGCACGTGAATTCACTAACTAAAGTTACAGACCGAGTTTAAACTTGGGCGGAACAGTTCGTGTATTACGTCCGATAGTGTGCTAATAAGGTGTTTAGGAAACACTATACCAAATAGACTGTAGTACCTTCTAATAAAGTTTATATTTATGTGAGCATATTTGGCGTTTTTTGGTTAGCGTTGCTTTGAATATTAGTTCAAGTTTGATTCAGGTATATTGCAGGTTTGTTGGCCTAATTGGTACTGTGAAAAGGAAAATGAACAATTTAAAACTTTTGTTTGTATGCATATTTTATATAGAGCACTTTATTCGTTATGTCTAAACAATGCACTCTAGATATAAGTACCAGTGTGAAAGGATAACACAATAAATCTATTAAAATATATCCAATTATATACGAATATCAATGTTTTTTATACAAAACTCTGTAGTTTCAATTTTTATTTTAAAGTAATTTTTTGAAATATCACAAAAATGTACGTAAAATATAATTATTCGTATAAGGCTTGTAAGATTCATATTCGAATGTGTATAAAGTATTGGGTATTGGTAAATAATATAATAAAATGCTATTTTGATGTTAGTCGTAATTTAATATCGATATGTAAATTACTCTTAACTATTGAATTAATAAAAGTTCTTAAAATAATTCTTAGAACAGTTTTCAATTAGCTTCGAGTTTTTAGTATGGTGTTTGATATTTTTATTGTTTTAGAATTATTAATAATTCTTGCAATATTACATATATTACATATATACGTTGTCTTACCATAGCATGGTCAAATGCTTATTTTAAATACAAAGAAAATAACCAAAAAAACCCTCTTGTCCCGCATAGTAGGGTTAAACACAACCAGATGTCAAGACATTTCGTTGACTGCTTTCTGCTTCAAATCGAGACATTATGTGTTGAGTTGAAAGTGACTCCTTATGTCTTACCAGAGCTAGAGCAAAAAAAAATAAAAATAAATTTAAAATGTAATCATTACTCAAAGTGGAAATAGAACCCACAATCAATCGTGTTCACAGCCAGAGGCTGTCCTACTGCTTCACACCGATCCCCAAGTGTTATAACAATCTAACTCTGAGCAATTTCAAACTATCAAACTTTTGTGGCGTAATATATTAACTTCATTTTTTTATTAACTTCATGCACATACACGTAGGCAGAGATAATTTAGTATCAAGACATTCCCTTCTTCACTTTCAGTTAGAATTCGAGATATTATGTATTGAGTAGCGGAATTCAACGCCGCACTTTGTCTTATTAACAGCGGAAATATATATATTTCGAATATAGCCTTTTCACTATCGGGTTTACAATCAGAATGATCTATTTCGTCGTCATGATGTAGTAATAATATAAAACAATTGCAACAATTGTGGTCTCTATGTATAAAAAAAGGCACAATTAATCTTATTTTGTTTGAGGGTGTAAAAATCCAGTATAACATCCGAGTTAATCCAAAGAATTAGGCGTGTAATGCTAACCGGGCGTAAATCCTGAGCGATGAACAGACAATCTTCATTTATCCTTGTACTACATTGAAATAGACTGCTTTTTTTCTTTAAGATATTGTTTGCTTAGGAAATACAATATAATAAATTGTTTTCTTATCTAGATGCTTTTAATGTAAAAGAAAATTATTTATAGTATTTATTTTGGTTTCGAGTCTTTTGACACTAGATTCTTTTTTTAAGAAGCTTGCTTTTTATGATATTATAGTACAAACAAATAAATACCTGCAAAATCTTTCTCTTATATAGTTAAATAAATATTGCAATAATAATATTGATATTAGTTTGATAATTAAATCTTTTAAAATAATTAAATAAAATTTCTGCAAGAGCTAATCAAACCCGCTACTGTCGCGTTTAGAGTATATATATATATATATATATATATATATATATATATATATATATATATATATATATATATATATATATAATCTTTATTTAATTATATTTATTAAATTTATATTTTAGGATTTTAATATTTAACTTAATACTTTGTTTACTGTTGTTTACATTGAGGCCGGGCGTGGCGCAATGGGACAGCGTCTGACTGTACAGAATGTCTTGACACTTGGTACTGGATCGTCATGGTCTAGAATCACAAGACAGGAATGAATGGAAAAAATAATAAAACAGGCCTTTGTCAAAATAATTAAGTGACTCAAATACTATTGTAAAAAAAGAAAATAGTTTGTAAAGTATCTGAATATTTTATTTATTATTATTATATTTTATTTTTCAATATACTGATTTGTAAATCTACTGTTAATCCCACGTGAATATTAAACTCACAAAAATAAAGATTTCGACTCGTCTCAACATATATTCGCAAAATTATAATTGTCGAGTATTTTCCTTAATTCAATGTTGCTGACAGACAAATCTTTGTAGCTGTATTTTCTTCAGCAAAAGTTCAATGACACCGAATACCATTTCCAGTTCGTTAACCGAATAATTAGTATTTCGTACATTATCTACGAACGTTTTGAAGTCAGTGACTACACAGTGTGTGTATGAGTATCCTTTCGAATTTAAGTAATTTTACCAAAACGAATTATTTATATACTAAAATATAACTGCATCAATCAGGTAGCATAGCACTAGTTAAAGTATAAAAATAAATATGAGTATTGCTTGGCTAAGAATGTAAATCCAGAACTATTAAAGCCGGCTGGTCGAGGCGCAGCGGGACAGCGTCTGACTGTAAACGCGATCGGTTGTGGGCTGGATTTCCTCTCGGAGGAGTGATTATATTTAAAATATCTTCACTTCCTCGCTCTGGTAAGACAAAATGCGGAGTATAGTTCTGTCACTCAATACACAATGACTCGAATCTGAGGAAAGCAAGTCTTGACATTAGGTACTTCCTGTCTATACCGTTAAGCAGGAAAAAGCGTGAAGCTATAAAATAAACTATTAAATTGTATATAGTTATTCGAGATATTTCCACTATGCTACATGGAACAAAATATTATTATAGAACAGATAGCAATCCTAATAATATATGTATGACTATGATACATTCCTAAGATATTCAATGTCAACCTTGTAAGTATATGAATATATGAATAATGCAAGTATGAATTAATTCATAGAAATACGTTATCCATCCCAAATGGAAGCTTTGCCTTCTAAATAAACTGTTCAATCAATTGGAAATCTTACCAAAATATATGTGATCATATAAGCCGATATTTCTGCGATTAACTTTAGAGGTATTAAATTAATTCACACATGAAATCAAAGTTAATTATGCTACTAATGAAATTTGGTTCTTTTTCCTAGTTAATATTTTCCATATTTTCAAAAGGATAAATTTAAAAATTTCAAGATTGTATTTGTAGATAACAGCTTTACGCTTTCTGTCGAATAGTCAGTAAGAACCTAATGTTGTGAAATTGAGACATTCTGTGTTGAGCGCAACTTAACACCGCGTTTTTTTTCACCAGAGAGGAGAAATGGAAATAAGATTTGAATATGATCATTCTTCGGGGTAAGAATTGACCCAAAAACCAGTCGCGTATACACTCAGTTACTGTCCTATTGAACCACGATGATCTTTTAATTTATTGTTGTTTTTATCAATATTTTTAATTGAAATTCGAACCAGGATTCCATCATATTATTCATCATGTATACTTCGTCTTTAAGATATATAGATATACTAATATATTTCAATATATAAATATTTTGTGTTGCTCAAATCCCTTAAAGTAACGAATCAGCGTCAGTAATAAAATTCAATAGATAATGTTTGAAAGTGTCGAAACTTTGACTCTGTTTATAGTGTGAATCAGCCTTAACGAACTAAAGATGATATTAGGTCCCAGTAACGTTTTGCTTGCTAAAGAACATATGGCAACTATGATTTATCTGACTAGAGTACTCCTTGACTGAATTATTAATATAGATATATACACCAAAGTTGATAACGTAGTAAATACGTCTTTGTGATTTTAAAGTATTAATAATAGCATTATCCTAGTAATAGAAGTACTAATTGGGGCGTACAATAAGAGTTGCCTTAGCAACCTGTATATTATATATCAAACACATGATAGTGTGTAAAAGACACATTCATTATAAACAATAGGCGATAACTATGGCCTCCATTTTCAAAATTTGTTTCCGGAAAGTAAATCCTATGATCTATAAAAAAAATATAAAAATACCTTATTATTATATTTCCTTTAGTATTTTCTTATTTATCAATCTCCCACAACGCATATTCAAAACGGAATGTCAGTAATCTGGCTGAGCTCAGCTAGTTTATTTAGCTGATACAAAGCAATAAGCGTCGGAACTAAGCAGCGCAAATCCTTGTTCTACAATTCCGATTTGTTGTATAAATAGTTGAATATTGTAGGATAAACCATGGGGACGGAATAAATTTGGGTAATATTTTGCTTAAGAAATGTCTTTGGTATATTTTTGTGTGTTCTTATATACAAAAGTATTTTTCATATATAGTGTTATTTTTTAAAAAATGTTAAAGTAATGAAAAATAAGTATTTTATTTAATTACAAGCGTTCACTAGAAGGAGATTTGTACCCATAAACAATTTAACAACACCTCGCAACATCAGAGCATATTATAAATATTTTCATACAGTGTAAAAATTAACTTCCTAGGAACTTGGAGGACTTAACTTCACGCTTTGATTTATAAGTTAAGTTATATATAGATTAAGTTATATATAGGATAGACAGGAAGTATTTAGTGTTTTTCATTCCTCCGTGTGTAAATCAAATCCGCAATCGACCTCGTTTACAGTCAGATGCTGTGCCACTGCGCCACGACGAAAATTTTGCTCAAATGATTTCTTTTTTGGGAGACCTAAATTAAATCTTAAATATAATTAAACTCGTTTATTATTAATGACGAAAAGTACAGTGAGTGTGGCTCTTTGCTGTATACCATTGTTTAGAAGAGACGTGTTACTGTATATATTTTTTTCATCTTGATGAAAGCTTGCCTTATCATTTACACAATGGAGGTAAGGTGTTCCGTTTCCGTGAAATAATAATGTCATGTTACAATACCCTTTAAGGAAAAAGACGATTTGCCTCGTTTGCAATCTTTCAACTGACTTTGAAATATTTAAAATGTTTCATGTATTTTAATGTCGGTAATTATTCCTCTGGGACTTATTTTCCTTAATATTTTTAATATATTTTTTTATCGAAAATTATGCTTTTTTTAGCTATATGATTATCAAGCCAAGTGGGCTTCGAACTTTGAACCATTGCATGTACATTCAACCCCATTAAGTCACGACGGCTTCCATTTTTACATGTAAATAGAATGAACTGCATACAAAGAAAATTTTTCAATTTATCGCGTCTGCTTTTTAAAAATATTTTCTAACCCTATGTGTGGATTTATGATTAGTATAAAATTGTCAATAGTATTGTATTGTTTGAAGGTTGAAGAAAAATTTTTATATAAATATTCTCTTAATATGTATAATACGTAGCGTTTTTTATTCATTGGAAATATATGTTTTTCACATTTTTTGTGCACTACGCTTAACACATTATGACAGAATCCAATTTTGCGCCTTGCCTAACAAGATGTGGGAGATGCCTTTTATATATTAAATTAAATAAAATTCTATGTATTAAATAAATTTTTTTAAATATATAACTAAGTATGGAATTCAAAAGTCAAAAATCATTTTCGCGCTCTGGTAAAACAAAGCGCGGCGTTGAGTTCCACCACTCAACACGCAATATCACGATTTCGGCGGAAAGAGGAGTAGGAGTATTGTGATAATAGGTACTTTCTGTTTACCCTGCTAAGCGGAATAAAAGCTTTATGGGTTGAATTTTATATATATTAATTATCTAATCTCAAGTTATAAACCAAAAAAAGCATAACGAAAAATTATCAGTCAAAGAATACAGATATTCATCAACTTTGTTGGAAAG
Source organism: Dryadula phaetusa (assembly GCA_032432895.1). Classification (NCBI taxonomy): domain Eukaryota; kingdom Metazoa; phylum Arthropoda; class Insecta; order Lepidoptera; family Nymphalidae; genus Dryadula; species Dryadula phaetusa. The sequence continues at coordinate 5,859,223 of JAOYRS010000068.1, read as the reverse complement.
CAGACTACGGAGTGTTTTGACACTAAGTACTTCTTGTCTAACCGGGATAAAAAGAGTGACAGCATTGCATTGAGGTAAAACAAAACACACGTAAATTTTCAAAATTTCATACATAAATCTAGGCAATTATGTGTATCGGTGCGTGAAACGAGAGAAACTATCCTAGTTATTGCCTATAGAAGGTCGAAGGTGATGAAAATGAAACTTATTTTTCTGACATTATATACATATATATTATTTATTTTTTGCTTCACTAGACATACGGTTTTAGCGTAAAATAATGTTCTTGGAAGTAATAAAGCTTACGTGTAGATAACCTTGCCATGGGGATATTATTATAATTATCAATTTGAAAATATATATAGAATAATTTGATTACTTTTTAAGACGAAATTGATTTTTTTAATTTGTTTTGTGTTTCGCTCAGGTGTATTATAATTAACTATTTTTTTTTCTGTAGTGTTCAAGTTAGAACACCTGAGAATTTTTGGATATATTTTAAAAATATATCATTTCTATTGACTTCTGTAACTATTTGTATAATAAGTACAATTATTATACAACAATATTTGTAAGGGTTTTCTTAAACAATTGTAAGATACAAAGCCGATACAGTTGGCTAAACATTAGCTTTTGCACGATAAAAAACGTAATCTGCAACGAAATATTTAAATATTATATTCGTTGCCCCAAATGAGATTTAAAGCCACAACCATTGTGCTCCTGTAGTGGTCCACTGTTCTACGAAGGCCTTAAGTCTCAAAATATATGTAGAGGATTAGATTCCCACTCGGGTAAATGATTATATTTAAATTATTTTCATTTCCTCGCTCTGGTGTATCAAAGCGCGGCGTTGAGTTTCGCCACTCAATATGAAATCTCCCGATTACAGCGGAAGGACGGAGTGTTTTGAAACTAGGTACTTTTTGTTTTACCTTGCTATGCGGGATAAAAGCGTGAATTTATATATTATTACAATTTACTTACTACGATAGTCATACCAGAAAGTAGTCATAATGATTACCAATTGGTTTGGGCAATAAGATTTTGATAGTAATACAGTTTAATTAAAACCCTACCAAATAGAAATGTAACATGAATTTGAAATGACGCAATAAAGATTAGAGCGACCGCAATCGGCTGGCTAATTGCATCGACAACTAGCCGTTGCTTTCAATGGCATAGATTAAAAGGGTTCGCCTATAGTTTCCAATAACTGACTGTTTGAAATCAAGTTTTATATATGTTTCATTATAATATAAAATATATCATTTATATTTAGGAAAATTTGAACAATGACAGTGTCTGACTGTAAACGCGATCGGTTGTGGGTTCGATTCCCACTCGGGGGAGTGATGCTATTTAAATTATTTTCACTTTCTCGTTCTGGTAAGAGAAAGTGCGGGATTGAGTTTCACCACTCAATATGGAATTCAATACCGCACTTTGTATTACCAGAGTGCGGAAGTGACATTAACTACTAAATATAATTACTCCCCCGAATGAGAATCGAACCCACAACCAATCGCGATTACTGTCAGTCGCTGTCATACGGCGTCGCGATCGGCCTCGAAATACCTAATTTCTTAGTCACAAAATATGAATATTAACTTAAACAATCTACGAACATCTAAGTATTATGTAATACAAAACATAACGACTTACCTATTGCATTAAGTAATTGATAATATTATTAATTAGTAAATTGATTCACAACATTTATACACTTCCTATCTAATAATGAGATACAATCACGTTCCTATAAAACAATTTTCCTCGTTGATATTGCGGCGTACAATATCTATTCATTTTTTTGCTATTTGGTTTCTAGTATTTTTTGTATATCGTGGCACATTGGAATAGTGTCGAGCTCTAAACGTGACAGGCTGTGAATTTGATTCCGACTCGGAGGAATGATTATATTTAAGATATTTTTCAATTTCTCTGCCCTTACCCGGGTAAAGAGCAGCATTGAGTTTGCCCTCAAGGAAAGCAGTCATGTGAGTGTCATGACACTAGTTTGTCTCCGACTACCCTGCTATGTGGGAGAAAGCGTGAATTTTTTTTTATTATTAAATGGATCCTTTTAATTTTTGCCTTTGAGTGGAGAAGGCTGAGATTCTCTCTGCGTATCTTGCAGCGGTAAAATTCTTACCTCAATACTTACTCCTAGTCTTACTTAATACTATTTTTTTAGCTTCACTTTTTTATCAGGCATGGCAGGATAGACAGAAAGTTCCTAGTATTAAAGCACTCCGTACTTCGCTTTCCACCGAAATTGAGGTATTGCGTGTTGAGTGGTGGAACTCGAGGAAGTAAAAATAATTGAAATATAATCACTCCTTCCAGCGGGGATCGAACCCACAACCGATCGCGTTTACAGTCAGACGCTGTCCAACTGCGCCACGATCGGTCTCACTGCATGGCAATTACTGGCAAAGGCTCATATTAATGTCAGCGGGAATTGTATTTAAGCTGTCTATTATTACTTCATACGCAAGGTGTGGACGTCAAAGGGAGAGTGAAGAAAATAATGTCTTGACAAGTTCTAAGGTCTCTCTCCATATCATACTGCGTTTTAATGAATATGTATATCTATAAATTATAAGATGTTCTGTTCATTTTTCTTTATATCTATAAATTAAATTATTAAATATTTGAAGAAATATATATGAGACAAATGCGATCGGTAGGAGAGGTCAAAAGTGACCTCTATTGTTACGAAAATACAGTAACAATGATACTGAAGGAAGGTCACGTATAAAGCTTAAGGACCTCCGCGGAGTGTTGGTATAACTGTGGAGTGTAGTATGAGTGGAGACGAGAGGAACATGCAGGGCTAGCAGCGTTTGGTACTGCATTCTCTCTGACTACTCCGATATAGATAAAGTATAACGCTAGACAAAAAATGTTTGTACCATTAATTGATAATTTAAAACCTTACATAATTTAATAATATAAATAAGAGAGTCCAGTCACTAAGTCGTCTATGCTTATCTTGTTAAACAAAGATCGCTCCAAAACTTTGAGATATGTCCACTTTTAAAAAGCTATATATCAGAAAGGCGTGTTTAATTTATTAGAAATTCAAAATTACCACCATACAAACTTGAGTGGAACTCAAATAATATTCGCCGGCGATATCTTACTGAATTTGAGTATGTAATTAAGAGTTAAGAATATACTAGAAGGGATAATATTTTTATTATTTCCTATAGAAAATTGATAAAGGCCGGTCGAAGCGCAATGGGACAGCGTTGGACTGTAAACGCAATCCGTTATGGGTTCGGTTTCCACTGGGGGAAATGATTATATTTTAATTATGTTCACTACCTTGCTCTAGTAAGACAAAGTGCGGCCTTGAGTTCCACCACTCAACACACAATGTCTCGAATTCGGTGGAAAGCGAATTACGGAGTGTCTTGACACTAGGTACTTTCTGTCTACCCTGCTATGCGGGATAAAAACGTGAAGATAGTCTCAAGACACTATATTAAAACATTGCGTGCTAAGTGAGAAACTCAATTTTCTCTGTTTTACTAGAGCGGAGAACAGAAAATATTCTATAAATAGTGTTTATAGTCAGAATCACTGCGCCACGATGGTCATATCTAATTAAAAAGAAAATACACTAGTTTTTCTTTTGTTTTTTACGGGCCATTAAAAAGAATACTGAAATTCAGTAAAAACTTTTGTTGTAGCAGGATTTTGGTTTTACAAATAAAAATTTGTAAAAGAAGTTGTATTTTTTCTGACCCCACATATTATATTTCTTTTTAGTTAAGGCCATTGTGGCGAATGTATTGGAAAAGAATCTGTAAACGTGGGCTGGTTATGACATCGATTCCCAAACGGGGGAATTTAAGAAATTTCTTTTTTAAGAAAATTTCAGCGACATATTTATTGAGATATACATCTCATATATACATGTTGTATATAACAAGTAAAATTTAAATGAAATATGTGATTTTAAATTAAACTACTACAGGTAGACATGTGATGATTTAAATTAGTTACATTTAAAATATGTAAAAATCGCAAATTCAATCATTATTCTTATGATTATGTGATATTAAAACACTCATATTATAACAAGAATTCACTTTATATGGAGAAATATAATATTTATTTTTGATAAAAATGCTTAAACTCAAAAAAAAAACCTTAACGATTTTTTTGTAATTCATAGAATTAAAGTCCAAGCCATTAGGTATTTGCCCAAAAAAATTTCAACGAATACTTGAATCTATTGATAAAAAATTAATTGGTTTTAATTCAGCTTACTACAGCATATTTTGTTTAGGAATAAAATGTTTTAAGCGGATATACGAGTATAACAGGATTTTAAAAATTAAAGAAAATTATATCTGATTAAAATGCGAGCTTAAATCCCATTCGTGAAAATGTTTGTCTGCGGGTTTAAATCCCATTCGTGAAAATGTTTCCATTGATTTTTCAGTCTAACCCGAACCCGAGTGAAACCTGTGCTTCTTGGAAATCATCCAATTGATCTCACCACTGAGCCATGCGTTCTTTTCATCCATTTCATTCAGTTGTGTTAAAATTTTTAGATAGCACAACAACAAAAGTAAGTTGTAATTAGAGAACATTAAGCATATATACTATTTATACTATTTATGTTTCGTTTAGTTAAAATAGCTGCGATATTTTGTGATTTCCCTAAACAAAATCAGTAAATTAGGCGACACATGAAGAACAACTGTGAAACTTTTCTATGTCTATAAGAATTTACCATAATGAACTTTGTAATTAATTTGCCTTAATTGTATGTATACTGTATGTTTCCGCAGTAAAAATAAAATAAACACAGGAAAAACCAGTGGTTCCTAACTCTATGGAGTGAGCTGATCGGAAAGCGAGTACTTCCATCGCTAAATATGTCAAAACTTACCCGATCTCATTCACACACTCCGATTTATGATATTTTAGCATCGCGCGAAAACTTCTCGAGTTTCCAAACGCATACATTCCGTGTTAATGTCGCTTGCGATGATATTTCGATAACTTAGGTTATAATAGATTTTAAATGTCACACCCATATACTTAATAAAATAATCTTAATAAGCGAATAGGAAATGTTAATACATTTTCATAATAATATATTTATCTTTAAGAATAATATTTGTGAGGCCAACGAGTTGCAGGGGGATAATGTTTGTCTGGTACCGGAGGAATGATTATATTTAAAAACGAAGCGCGGCGTTGAGTTCCGCCCTCAAAACTCAACGTCTTAATTTTGGAACGAAAGCAGCAACGCAATGTCTTGGCTAGGTTGTGCCAGACTGCCCTTAGCTATTCTAACACCCTCGAATTCCTATTGGAAGTATGGAACTTAGGAAATAGTGTTTGTATGAAAAAAATGTTTAAATAGTACTTTTTTAAGTAACATAAATAAATATATAACGATCATGATATAGAGTATATTAATTAATATATAACTACATGTATATTTTTTGTATTAAGTAAAAAAAACGAAAGCAAATTACATTGTTCTTATAATATCACTTCATGCGACCTTTTTAACCTTAAAACGCGGGATCCCTTTCATTTTCCCGGATGTACAGTATGGTACATATAAACTTTGTCTTTATTTTCTTCACTCTGACACAAATATGAACAAAAAACGTATTTGAATATGAGTCTCATCTCGTGAATTTTTCTGAGTAGGTTGCAAAATTGAGTACCGGGAGGATATTTACGTTAACTTATAAGTTGTAATAATTATATAACTTTTTTTAAATTTTTACTTACACTTATTCACCCAATAAGCGCCAGCGCCAACTCCGCTTTCTACCGAATTTGAGTTATTGCGTATTGAGCGGTGGAACTCGACACCAAACCTTGTCTTGCTAGAGCGAAGAAAAAAAAAACAATTCAAATATAATCATTCCCCACAGTGGAAACCGAACCCATAAAGGATCACGCTAACAGTCAGACGCTGTCCCTCTGCCGGACTTATTTTGAATAGGTATATAACAATCTTCCTACTTTGAAATGTTAATGGAATTTGATGTATTTTAGTACAATCCGCCATAAGCTTTATAAGTCAATCGTCATTGATTTTCGTAACTTCCATTTCCCAATAAAGCGCATGCAGATTGACTCTAATCACATTGTAATATCATGTTTGAAATAGGTTTAGATTTAAAATCGATTTTGGAGATTAAAATTGTTATAAAATCAACGTAGGTCGATAGCCAGAGATAACAATTTACAGTGTGCAAAGACATTATATTGAGTGACGGAACTCAACGCCGCTATATATATTATTTCTCATTTAATTATTTTTCTATAACCTAAACAATTATAGAATAGAATAAAGAGAAAGTGGTGATTTTAAATTTTATAATAACGTATGGATCAAAAAAGGAATTTTGTATTGATAATTTTGTTTTACATATGAATTTTAATGAAGAAAATTCTGTTTTTGGGTTTCCTCTTTTATAAATGTACTATATTATATTACTTCGTATATCATTTTACGTAGTTACTGCTAGAAATCCCGTTTTACCCCTAGAATTGAGGAAATCGTTTATATGTACACACTATCTACAGAACCTGCCTGTCAAGCTACCTTCCTTACCTTATATTTACTTCCAGTAATATCAGTTGTCCATTATTTTTCAGTCATTTAGTTTTTATTTACATATATGTGCATATATTGATGACAATAATGATGACAATAAAATAATTTTCCCTCAATATGTTACTCGTAATCAAAATACATAATATGTAATACTTTTAAACAAAAATTGTTATTGTTTTTTTAAAGCTTCACATTTCATCACGCAATCCACGTTAGTCAGGGGAAGGGAGTCTGTTTCTCAGTAATGGCGGTACGACAGTGCTAAACTCCGCTCTCTGCAATTTGTCCGCGTTGTATGGGTCGGATCACGATTGTGATAGCCGTAATGGGAGTTTTTTAGATGATAACTAAGTAGGTTTTTAAAGAGTCAAGGAAAAACTAGTGTCAAGGTACTCCTACTTATCAGAGTGGGCTTCGAACCTAAAATCATGCTTACAGTCGGACAATTCCCCAACACCGCCACGATGGCCTCCGAATCCATTACCATCTGCCTGCTGCATCCGTATAATATCTGAAGTTTAAATTAATATGTCATTTTGTAAGGCTAGATGTTTAAAAAGCAAAAAAATAGTATGCTTATCTATATTATCTAAATGATTAAGGATCGAAGTGTTTTTAATAATATTTTACTCTGTATGACACAGCCGCATTGCGGTACCCAAAGGGATAAAACGTTTACGCCTCTGCGGTGATTGTTAAATATTTTATTATCTCTTGAGATTTGGGTGCGAACAAGTGCCATTTACTATTTGATATCACTTACATAAGTTGAATATTATTTATTATAGATTGAAAATAAATATTTATTTGCATTACAGACAATTGCGCCGTTGCGAAGTGGCGTCTGACCGTGAACGCGATTGGTTTGGACTCATTCCCCACTCCGGGAATGCTCTGATAAAATAGTAAAATATAGCGTTAAGTTCAACTGATTTAACATACAATATCTCGATAAGTGGGAAGCGGATTGTCCTAACATTAGATTCTCCCTGATTACAATGCAATGCGGGCAAAACCTGGTAACTGATTTAAGTAATTAATTATGGATCTGGTTTTAATATAAGAAAAAAAATATATAAGAAAAATTAATATAAGAAAAAATGTTTTATTTAGGGCAATGAATGATATCTTGTTTCGCGAATCAACCATATAGGAACTAGTTATAATTCTCTGTGGACACTTCAATTAAAAAAATTGCACACAAAGCGATAAGGCTTAAAGCCACTGAATTTTTATATTTGAAATTGTATTTATTTAGTTAAAGATTTATTTATAGATTATTATAAAATGAAGCAGCTAGGGTCCGTTTAAGCCAGGGTCCGAACCTAGTATCATTCCGCTAAATGTTCTGTGTATTTTGTATGGGACCTTGTTTTATTTGTTTTATATCTATAGTTTATTATATAATAAAAGGTGCACTTTACTTATATATTTATAATTCAATAAAGAATGTTCATCTTCAGTTTTTTCACTTGTCTATTTTCTCTCCATCACTATTATATATCTCTTTATGGTAATTTCATGTTTGTTAGGTACATAAATATGATATCCTTTTACATCGTCTCTATAGCTAACAACACTGTATTGCTCGATCTTTTTATCCCACCTTTATTTTCTCTCATTGGATATGTGGGCCATCACTTGCCTTCTACACAGACGTATGTGAATTACATCTGCTTGGTTTTTGTACCACCTTTATAGGGTGTCAAATTTTAAAAGAGGCGGCTTTTACCATATACAGCAGTGTTTGTTTTTTCAGCCCAAAACTATTTACTGAGTTTTGCGTCAAATACCATGCATTTTGCTTACAATTGTTCGATTAGCTCTTTCACATACATCATCATTCTATCATTCTAAAATCTGATTTGTGTAAATACTTTATCTTTATTATTTTAAATTGAACTATATAATCATATTACTATAATCATTTATAAATAACAGAAACAACCGGGCTCCTCCGATTAATTTTGTAGCCATTGTTGTCAGTAAGATAATACTTAGTAGAAATTTAATCCTTATCCTTAATTAATAAGTATAATAAATAACTAAATTTAAAAAATGACATTTTAAATGGAATTATACGTTTTATGTACGAAAATGTGTGTTAACTTTCGAATTAACGATTTAAACTTAAATGTGCGGTTTGGTAAGGCTCGCACGAATTGGTTTTTTGGCGTGTAAATAGTAAATCAGGCTTATCAGCTTGGGATTACTGAAATTTAATCTCATATTTGTCCAGTTTAAAAATATTATTGTTGATAAGGTTTGCTATACCTATAATATGTTTTGAAATACATAAATATTTATTGGAAAACTGATATTTTATTTATGACAGAACTTCACCATTTTTTTTATAAAAGTGCTTTAGAAATATATGAAAATAATATTATGAACACACTGCCAAGTATTTTATACTTTTTACTTTAACTTATAATTTTACTGTAAAGTGACATTCAAAAATAGCATATTAAGCATATTTAGGATTAGGATATCTAGCATTATTAAGGATTTTTGTGTTAATCATGATTTTTGCTCATCTTCTAAATTTAAATATCGCAAAGTATGATAGATTCAGTGTAAAAGATAATTCTATAACGTCGTATCTATGTCATCTAAACCCGACGCGCGACAAGTGATAACACTTGAGATAAGCATTTGAGCCATTATAAGCAATCTACAAGGGATTTGCGTCAGGCATTGATTTACAGTATGCTATATTATGAATATAATATTGAATATTAAATTATTAAGTAGACTTAGATGGAATTACAGAGAGATTTATCACTTCTTTACATTTTTATGATTTAACGACATATTGCTAAACCAATAGTGTATTTAAGTACTGAGCAAACTTTCATTAAATTTAATTTGTATGTATACGTTTTTTTTGCAGCCTCCTGTTTTACCTCCCGAAGGAGGGTAGTTAGAGATAACCTAGTGTTGAGACACTTTGTTAACTGTTTTCTTCCTGAAATTGAGACTTAGCGTGTTGAGTGAGGAACTCAACGCCACTCTTTGTGTTAACAGAAAAATGAAATAAAAAGTAAATAAATATTATGAAAGATATATAATGATTTTCCTGAACGGGAATCAAACTCACATACAATCGCATTGCGTACTTGTAATACCAAACTATTGGTTTATAAAACGTACTTTTGTAATTATTTCTTTGAAACCGTGACCAATTTGATAGATTACTGTCTGTTTGCAACAAAATTGATAATATTAGAGCAATTCAATATCAAATTTTCGAAATAACATAGACTAAGTTGGAAATTTAGGGCGTTTAATTACTTTAGTATGACGAAGTAATCGACCTCACGTTATACAATTACGCGCATTTGCATATTTGATTAACAAGATTCACTACGTAAATCAAACTAAAATGATTTAAGGAATTATAGTAAGGCCCGTTTAGGTACTTTGAAAGTTTAGGATTTTAATGGTCAAAGTTATAAGTGCTTTCCATTTACCTAAAGTTTAAGAGTAAATGTTTACTTTTCTTTAAGACGTTAATAAATAAGGTCTTCGATTTTTTTTGCTATTATTACATATTTTAAATGAAACTAATTTAAACAGATTAATCCAGTATATTTTGGTAATCGAAAATACATTTTGAAAACTCAATTTTTCCATAGTCCGTGGTAACAAAAAGAAAATATATAATCACTAGAAATATTTATCTGAGTTTTTTTTATTTTTACCTTTGCTGTGTTCGTTCCCAACAAGTATAAATATTAAATAACAATATATTATTAAATAATAATACCTATAAATGAGAAAGTAACTCTGTCTATCTGTAACGTCATGGCGGCGAAACTGTTAAACAGATAGTGATGAAATTTCATATGCAGATACTTGAAAGTCTTGTGACAAACATAAGTTATTTTATCTTTTTTTTTAGTGTTTTTTTCTTGAACATCTTTATTTCATGAAATTATCACCTTAATGAGATTCCTGAAAGCTGTACCACGGCATGTGCTGACCAATTAATATATTGTATAATATTAATAATTTCTATTGAATAAGCTGACATTTAGGAACTTCGTGGAGGAAGTCAGGGTTAAGAATTTAGTAACAGATTTTCTTAAATAATACAGAGTTTCTTAAATACTAAGTTTTTTATGCCTACCCCTCTAAATTGTTTCACGCGTTATTCACATAGCAGTGTAATCTGAGACAAACACGTGTCAAAACACTTTGTTGATTGCGTTACGCATGAAATCAAGACATTACTGTTGTGTGAGGAACTTAACGCTATAATGTCGATTAATGCCGATTTTTTTTCTAAATTGTGGAATTAAAAATAAAAAATATATAATGTTGCCTTTTTGCAAACTTGTGCGATTATTACTCTCAAAAGTTTCCAAAATGTTGCCACAAAAATTATTAGCATTTTGTATTCACCTAAAATGTAAATCATAATATAAAAAATGTAAGAGAGAATTAATTTTTTTGCTATTGTTTGTTTTGTTCTAATTGACGTAATGTAATATAAATTCAATAAAAAATATTTTTATGTATTACATTTTTCAATTAACGTTTATATTAATTGATTTTCTTTAAAACAAAGTGTGACATTAAATTCCACCTCTTAACATGCAATTTTTTGAATTAGGGAGAATAGCACAGAACGGTATGTTTTGACACTAGGCTCTCACTACCTCACTGTATAGAAATGAGGGAGATGAATGAAGCTAAATAAGTAATAATTATTAAAGACTACTGTAGAAAATTGAATATCTTTTCAAAATTGAACTATTAAAATAATAATTATGTAAAAAAATCCAATTTAACTCAAGCGGAGACAGGTTACGTCGCTAAATATGTGTATAGTGAAGTAAAAAAGGGAACTTTTATATATCATATCTAATACATATTTAACTACTAAATATTCATAAACATATTATATGACTGTGACGTACTTTAAGAAGTTCAAATAATTACCCTCTTAAACGAAAAGCGTACCCATGTTTTCATATCCAAAGGCCTCGTAAAACTTAGTTCTTTAAGTAATAAAGGGTAACGTTGCCGTGTTGATGTGTTTCTTTCGTGTGGGTTTGTATGCTAATAATTTTAAGATCAAGTTTAAAATGTTATAGTTGGTTTTCGTTAATAAGTTACAACTATAACAAACAAACATACAAAACTATATATAAAAATATAAAAATCTCAGATTGAAATAATCGAACAGATGACTGTTTTTAACGATCAGTTATAATCTTTTGATTTTTTTGATTAATTTAGAAACTAAAGTATTTTTTTTAACCAGGATAGGGAAAATTAATATATAAAAACAACTGCCTTTACTCGAGTGGGGTTTTCTAACTATATACGTAATACTCAAAGGTCTCTTTAAGTGTTTATGTTAACTATATATTTCAACTATAACTTATTAAGTAAAAAAATACTGTTAAGCCTAACGTTACTTCTCGTATTAAAACTTTAATACATTTCTAATATCCTGCTTTTTGTTCGGCAGTTTGTAATTTAGTATTGTCAGTGTTTGACTCACGACCATGATCCGGTTTCAAGCTAAACACAATCGAATTTTATTATATTAATTCACATATTCTCGATCGTTTTTTATTAGCTTCACGCTTTTATACCGCATAGTAGACTATTGCCTAGTGTCATGACATTCCGTACTTCGTTCTAAACCGCATTCGAGGTATTACATGTTGAGTGATGAAGTTCAATGTTGCCTTTTCCTTACCAGAACGAGGAAGTGACAATAATTATTCCCTAATAGAATTATTCCCTAGTCTAGAAATCGAACCCACACCCGATAGACGCTGTCCCACTGCGCCACGTTCGGCTTCACTATGTTTATTAATACCTTGATATATTTGTAACATCATATAAAAAACGTTGATACTTTAAATTTACATTGTAATTTCAAAACAGAATAGAATTTTTAATACATTTTTATAGATAACTTGATCAATTGAAATTATCTTCTAAACATTATTCTTTTATATTTTATTTCATCGTATTACTTAGTGAAGTTGAAACACCATGTATTTTATATAAAATATGTACATATGTGATACAGGCACTCAGAATGTAAATAGAATTTTTGATCAAATAAAATAAATGCTTGTTATATACTGTGTTTAGATTTACATTCGAGCCACGTATACGAAAGTTGCATCGCCAAAGAATTAAGTAAATTACATAGATCTTACTGAGAGTCGTCGGCTTTCTGCAGTAAGCCAATAAAAAGGAGTTATAAAGTTTTAACTACGGTTTGTTGGTTGAAATGAATTCTCGTTCAGTTTACAAGATTGGGACAAAATTTTCGAATGGTATATAATAAAGAATGTTTAAAAGGTATCTTGGAAAATGCTATTCACGTACCGCTAAATGAAATATATATAGAAATATATGTAGAGTATATAAAATTTGAAAATACTAATAGAATAGATATATAAATATATAAAAGTTGATAAAAATTGTAGACCAGGAATTAAGTAAGGCAACTAATTATAGATCCTGAACTCTCTTAGGAATACATAGAAACGCTATAGTAAGCACTTTAACTTGTATCAGAATAATAATAATTATAATACATATGTCTTTGAGTGTTAATAAAAAAAATAAAAAACAAAATTAAGATAAACATTGTCTAAACTTAACGAGACCAGTAAGGTCTCTAACTAAAGCCTCTAAATTATTTTAGAGGCTTCACCTTACTGGTCTCGTTAGTAGTTATATATATAATAGCATTTAGTACTGTTGTTAAAACCATTTTCGTGAATAAAGCAATAGGAAACAGTCATATCGTCGTGTATGGTATATTAAATTATATTCTTAAAAGAAAATTTCAAGGAAAAAGTTATGTGAGACGCCTTTTAGTGCAAAGTGTAGTTTGTATTTTAACAAAACTTCTTTCCACTGGCAAAGTGAACGAAACAATCTTATAATAATAATACATTAATTATATTTTTTAACTTATCATAATAATATTATCAGTTATATTATTTTGTTTCTTTTGGATTGATATAGAAACTAATTTTGAATGGCATAATTTAACGTACCATGTTTAACCAGCTTAGGAAAAATATAAACATGGCCTTTATCCAAATGGGTAACCCATATTTAAACTTATAATAATAATATATTATTATTTTTATATCTACATATATTTTATTTTTTACAACATCTTACAGACATCCTTAATACGCAAGAACTCCTTTTTAAAAAATTGAAATATGAATATAAAATTTGGCATATTTTCAGTTTGTATAGAGATATAGCGACAATATTTAAAATTAAATTAACATAAAAAATACATAAGCCTTATTAAAATAAAACATTGTAAAGTTTTGGATAAAGGCAAAAAACAAAATTAAAGCAAAATCAACTTCAGCAGAGTAGTCAGAGAGAACCTAGTGTCTAGACACTCCATCTGACGCTTTTTGTTCGAATTCCGGATATTGCGTGTTAAGTGACGGAACTCAATGTCGCGCTCCTTTGAACGACGAAAATGAAAATTAAATAAATATAACAATTGCCTCAATTGGATATCGAACTTGCAACTGAACGTTCTTACAGTACCATACTGTTGCTACCAGTAACAGTAAAAGTATTTATAAGCATTAATATCTCAAAATCTCATCTCACAGAATTCCCTAATGAATTTAGCGGATTATTATGAAGGTGAATTGCTCTCTTCCGAGCTCAAAACATGGGTAAGTTTAAATTATTTAAATTGCGGCATTAAAACTTCAAAGTGCCGCCTCAGGGTGCGTTCCGTTAAGACGATAACAGTTCAAATGATATTTCATATACAAATCGGAAGCAATAATTACACTTTGCTTATAACGGACCAAATATTTAACAGCGAGTAATTGTAAAACTTAGTTCTTAGTTAGCTTTTGCTGGAGACGGTTTTAAAGATATTTTATAAATATATTTATATATATTTAAAAAAAACTCATTGATTTAAACAGCTTACATAATTTAGATATGATAGTTTATATTAATTTATAAGAAAATTTAGTTATACAGTGGACTTACTCAATATTCTACTAAGACTAAGCAATTTTCAGAGTTAGAGATTACTATTATATTTTTAGACATTGCGGTACAAGCGGAACACAATACCGCTCTTTGTCTTACTAGCAGTGCATAAACATTATTTGTACATTATCGTACTTCCAGTGAGGTCGAACCTCGAAATCATCGCTTTCACAATCATTGTTGTTTTTAAATTTATTTTATTTTAAAACACAATATATTATATATTTTCAAATATAAACAAAGGTGAGAACGTGCAAAGCTGTTTTAACAATATATATTAATTAATTAATATTTATAATTAATTTAAAATTACTTAAATGAAGCCGTTGACAATTTTTTTAATATTTTTAATAATATTTTAAATTTGTTGTTGATATTATTCTCAATTGTTATTTTAAAATATTATTTGCATATGTTATATTATTGTTTAATGTGTACCTAAGTTATGTATATAATATAATATTTCTACTTGTTTTATATTATTGTGTAACTAGAAAATTAAATATTGTGTATTATTGAGTTACCTTATTGTGAAATTATTTTTAAAAGGTGCATCTATTGAGTGTCTCGCCAGCTTTTCTCGGCAGGAACTGCTTTCTGAGCTGAAAGTAGTATATTTCACAATGTTGAAATAATTATTTGCATTATTTATTTAAATAAAGAACGTTCAATTTGACTAAGTTATTATTTCAATCGGCCCTAATAATACAAATTAAATAAAATAAAATGAATAAATATTAATATATTGAACATTATTTAATAAAATTTAATTCAGTTTCTAGTAAAGTTTTGCAAAAAAAAAAAATTAAATTTACTTAAATTAAGTACAAAGCAATAGCTGATTAAGCAGTTATATAATCGTATCTAAAAAAAAATAAACGTTGTTAATCTAATTGTGTATATTTTTAAAATTATTCATAAGTAAACACAATCAGACAAAAAAAAAACACAGTAATAAACGACGCAACGTGTCAAAAGTATATACGCTTTTTATATACGGATTATTCATAAAAAACATGAAAGACTGATGTTAAATATTCACGCTTGACTCTTTAGTGAGTGGTACACCGTACCGTATCGTGGTAAGCCAAAAAACAGCTACACTTGTATTTTCAATGAAAATATTTCGTATTCTACGAGTAAAATTTGAACTTTTTGGTTTCCGTCCAAAACGTTTTCATTCAAATCTAGTACCAGCTGATAGGTCACTTCGTTATTCCTAGATGTATCAATGAGATGTTTTGTGTAAACAAGGTTTTTTTGTGACTTTATTTTTGATTGTGTTTTTTGAACAATATGGTAAAAAAAAGGATTTTTTTTATTTAATTGCAATTAATTTAATATTTTATATATACTAGAGGAAAAGAAGTTTAATAAAAGAGTATCAACGATAGTTTTAATTCAAATAGACTTATAGACGAATAAAATACGCGTCGCCTTAGAAACATCTATTTAGCTTAAGCTATAGTGAAAATAATTTATAATAATAAATTAACTTTAACTATGCCAAATTCCTTCAAATTCTTTGTCCGCATTATTTTCGTAAAAAAAATATTCAATATTTTTCCTTTACGTATAATAATATCTTTAAATTAGATTTTTTTCAAACTAAACTTAATAAATGTTGTAAACGAATGTTTATTAAACGTATTAAATATTTTGCAATTTGCAATTAAAATTGCTTTATTTAATTGATTAGAATAACTTTTTTGAAAAGCTTTAGTGCGCCATATAAAAATATTGAATAATCAACGGAGTATCTTAACACTAGACCCTACTCTGCGGGAAAAAACGTGAACCTGCTTTTTTATTTATTTATTTTTTATATATTAAGAATATACAATTTTGTTTGTTTGTCTATTGGATTAATATTGAATTATGATTTACTTAGCTTCACACATAAGAACAACGTCTTTTGAAAGGCAAATACGAGTGGCCTTAATAGACTTTCCTATTGATAAATCTTGATCCACTTTAGAAATATTTGCAGCAATAAATTGGAGTTTAATATAAACATGGGATATCTTATATATATAGTGTGGGTTCCAAACCATGCTACAGTATTCAAGGCCGCTTCGGACAAGACTATTAAAAAGAATAATTTTAACTTTTTGAAGTCCTTACCATTTCTTAAAACAAAACCCAATTCTTTGATGCTTTGTTGACTATTGAATCAATGTGCATGTTAAACCTTAAAGTATGATCTAGAGTAACGCCTACATCACGGATTATGTCAGTCTCTTTAAGTATTATGCGTTTTAGAGAGTAATAGAGAGTAGTCTTTTTTCTACTAAATCGTGTTACATGGCATTTATCAACATTCAAGCAAAGTTCGTTAATGTGAAGCAAATTCTCTGGGCTGTCATCTTAAAGTAAGTTATATATCAACATATTTAGTAGAATGCTTTTATGATATATTGATATATTCTCTTTTTTTAGCTTTACGTTTTCATCCCGCTTAACAGGATAGATAGAAAGTACCTAGTGGCAAGACGCTCCGTACTTCGATTTCCACCGAATTCGAAACATTGCGTGCTAAGAGGTGGAACTCAACGTCGTACTTTGTCTTTTACCAGAGCGAAGCGAGAATATAATGAAAATAATTTAAATATAATCACTCCCCCGAGTAGTAGATCGAACCCACAACCGATCACGTTTTCAGTCACACACTGTCCCACTGCGCCACGACCGTACTTTATAATAATTTATACAAAGATAATAGCTAAATGCTGTAAAAATCACCATTGGCTTCCCATAATAAATCTCGTATACACTTTTAATTGATTTTTCCCACGCTCTGGTAATCAAGTCCGACGATAAATTACTTCAATATGGACGTTATCGAGTGCTGTCCAGTGCAGTGTTCCAAGCTTTTTATGCCTAACTTTTGTACCAGCTGTACCCAGTTGATAGGCGAAACTGTCATTATAGTGTAAGTATGAAGCTATGTTTATTTTTCATTAGTATAGAAATGTTAATTTTGAATTTTAATTCTGATATAAATTTGAGCATATTGTTGCATAATTGAACTGTACTTGATTTAAAACATATTGGTTTTTGGTTCGATTTCCATTCAGTGAAAAAATCTTATTTAATTTATTATCATTCCGCTATCAAAATAAGTGTGGCGTTGAGTTCCGTTACTCAACAGGCAATGTTTTTAATTTTTGCAGAATGCGAACTACGAAATGTCCTGACACTAAGATCTGTTCACTCTGTTATGCGTTAGTTTATTTTGAGAATAAAAAAAACATTGATATGTCTAGGAATTATATCCAAATCAGATATTGCAGCGCGCTCACATCACTGGAGAAATACGTTTTTTAAAATATTTTTTTATGTAATACATTTATTAAGCCTACATATTGTTTACCTTAACAATGAGCTTATCAATTAATTTAATTAATAAAAAAGGTAAGTCATTACATAAAAGTGGTATTTGTAATATATGTTATATTAATTTAATTTCAATGTATTTTTTCAAATATTATCTTTGTGGCTTTCTTGAACATGAACGTTATCTGCGGTAAATTACATGCACTTCGGTTTAAATAATGTTTGTAAAACAAGGTGCAACGTTTCTCCTTCACTTATCGGTAAAATTACAAGTTTAAATTCAATATGACACAAAGTATTTAATACCTATCTATATAATATAAGGAAAATAATACAGTATGAAGAAAAACATATATAATACTATTTTGTATTAAATATTTTTTTATCCTGAAATCCAACCCTAAACCATCAATGATCTTTAGCAATCATTGTATTCAGAGAGTAAAATATGATAAAGCTTAATACTACTAAAACTATTCCCAACTTTGTAAGTTCGTACCAAGTTATTTGCATGTCAGACGATTCAATTTGTACTCCATCAAAATCATACGAGCATGTTAAACAAAATACAAACTAAATTAATAATATATTCAATGAAAATGAGTCCTGTGAAATTTAAAATTGAGTTGTAAATTTTCATATTGTTTATGACCATCAAGTTAATATGTTAAAAGCGTATTATGGATAGATATACTGATTTGAATTGTAACTTTTTTTACGTCTGTACGTAAATACTGGGTAATGCCATGAGTCCCTTGAAATTTGAATTTCGAATAAATTTCAAATGGCTTGTTGGAATGGCGCGCGGGGTGCGGGGAAAGCATCAACAGTCTTTCGGAATTCAGTCACCGTGGAGCGTTTTACCAGAGTGGACCGTGTTTTTTGTGTGCGTGAGTGTTGCTGCAACAGCTATTCGGCCATCATTGCGGTGCATTACTTTAGAGCATCGTAATTTACGTCCGTTTAATGACTGTCGTAATGTTTAAATGATTGAGAATTAGGTTAAATATTTAAGGAGACAAGCTCTGCGTCGGATAATCAACGATTAGACTGACCAAGTATATCACGGACGGAAGAAAATATCGACATAGAGCAATAGTCAGTTCCTAAAAATCCTAGTCAATCCATTCCTAAGCGTTCCAGTTTATTAAATATACCCAGATCGACGTCACAGCGTATTTTACAGAATGATAACAAAATTTCATCCAAACAAAGTTCAGCTAGTACCAGAATTAAAAGATACTGATTCTACCAATATACTGAAATTCGTAAATGAAATGATGAACCGCTTTACTTCGTTTAACAAATTGTTATTTTCTCATTAAGCTCACTTTCATATCAACGGCCATGTCAATAGGTAAAATTGTGGCTACTGGAGTAGCGTAAATCCATGACTTAACCATCAATGGCCTTTAAATTCACAATTTAGGCGGCTATGTCAGCGCAAAGCATCCTAGGCCCGTCGTTTTTTGAAAACAAATATGTTCGTGCGGTTATTGTCGGTATGTGGCAATGATCAAGGATTTCACCAGAGTTGCAGAATTTTCCAAGTTGTAATACCCGGACCAGGTTTCAACAAGATGGCACAATTGCCCATACCTCTAAAATCACTATGCTCGTCGTCCATCAACTTTTCCCTAACAAAGTGATATCTCGAAGGAGACATTCCCTGGCTACCACGTAGCCCAGATTTTAGTCCAATGGAATATAGCCCGAATTTTCTTATGGGGTTACCTTAAGTGTAATTTCTATGAAACAAATCTGCAGTCAGTTGATGAACTAAAAGAAAATATCCGGTGAGAAATGTCATCGTTTACAGAAGTGCTAAGAACAAAATCAAGCAGAATTAGATGAAGTGATTTTTAAAAAATAATTCCCTTTGTTGTAAATTACTAAACAATAAATTTATAATATACACAGTTTTTATCCGTATTTTTTTCAGTCTAAAGAACATATGGAACACCCATAATATAAAAAAATAGCCTGTGCATTTGGAGAAAATATTACTACAACAATATAGAACGCAATGCCTCAACGCTTAGTTTTTTTATGTATACCATATTATACAAAACGTGGAATTTATACATCTATTAAATAATTAATAATATATATAAAAAGCAGCCTAATGTCAAGACACTCTATTGTCTGCATTCTGCCTGAAATCGAGACATTGCATATTGACATATCACCAGCGATCTCAGCGCCACGCTATATCTTTAATAATATATAATACATTCTACGTTTATACATAATAATAATTATATTATACTACAATGTGAAATAGAAGCATTCATTCTCAGATTACAGATATTTTCCTGTTTACCTTTTAGCAAGCTTATCTAATATGTACATTTATTTGGCAGCCAAAGTACCAGAGCAACCGAGTGTGTCTTTACAAAACACTTATGAGTGTTACGTTCCTAATTGCTGTTTCGGTTTTGAGTTGTATGGAAGAACTCGTATGATAATCTCGCCTTTACAAACATAATGAAGAGATAATTCTTTTTATTTTAAGGAATGTTTTCTTTGTTTCTAAAGTTAATAAAATCGGCAAATTTTAATGAATATAGTAAGTCCTAATATATTCTAGAGAAACCATATTTTAAGTTATTTTTAAAAAATATATCAAAGTAACTGTACTCGGAACGATTTCATATAATACAATGTAAAATAGTGATGTCTTAAATAATAATTAAAACATAAATAAAAGTTTAATTTAGTGAGGAGAGAAGAATTATACGTGCATTTTAGTGTATTTATTAGTATCGTGTTTTAAAATAATTCTTTATTCAATTATATATTTATATATCTACTACATAACACAGAATGAAATGAACATTGATTGCTTTTTGCAAAGCCATCGGTGAGACATACGACTGACTGTAAGCGCGATTAGTTTTAAGTTCGATTCCCACTCAATGGTATATAAATTATTAAAATTTATTTTCATTTCTCAACTCTACAAAGACAAAGCGCGGCGTTGAGTTCGTCACTGAAAAAGCAATATCTCGATTTTAGGCGGAAAGAAGTCAGTAAAATTTCTTGATACCAAGTCCTTTATGATATATGACCCTGCTATGCGGGATAAAGTGTAAAACAATTTTTTTATTGACTGCTTTTCCTACTTTAACTTTAAATAACGATTTCCTTAAAGTATTGGCATTAAGCGGTGCACATACATATATGACAGCCGTCATATGACTGTCATGAAAAAAATTATATATATATAAACAAGATAATTTTTCAGCCTCTACCAACTATTATTCATTCCACGTAGTAATTGTGTTGGATAATGTAACAAAGCGTATGTCCTAATGCAGTGTGTCGTCTGAAAGTAATTTGCCTCGCCGCATGCGGTCCGTCTTTCATTACCTACTGAGCTCTTCTTTATAATGTATATTTCTTATATACGATACAAAACATTAAAACATAATAAACCTTATTACATTGTGAAAAAGTTGAAATTACTTTGACAACAATTGTTGGTTATACCATTTCTATATAAACGTCATGGCTAGTTGAAGGTCTAGTTTTATAAAAGAGAATTATTTTGAAATAATGTAGGAAGATGCTTTTATTAGATAGTGTTAGCTCTTTAGTATTACAAATTGTTCTCGCTAATAATTGTATAACCTTTTTTGTTTTACTTGTTCCTGTTTGTTACTCATCCTGGTTCTTTTCGAATACTAAATGAAGTCTTTGTTATAGAGAATGTTTTAGTGGTTTCTGAAGATTATCCTGAAATTAGAGTTTACAGGCTGTTCAGTAATGTTCGCGTTCGTAATTGTGGGCGTACATCAAGCTGATTGCTTGCATAAGTACGGGTATAGAGTCGGAAAGAATTTAGTGTCAAGACACTCCATCCTGTAATGTGAGACATTGTGTGTTGAGTGAAACTCATCGTCTCGTTTTTATGTACTAGAGCAGAAAATTGTAAGTATATTGAATACAGGTGTATTCTAGAGTTGGTAATCGAACCCACAAGCATTCGCGTTTACAGTTAAACGCTGTCCCACTGCACCACGATCACTATGGCACCTATTAGTATGAAAGAGCTTGAATTAAATCTTTAGATATTTTTGTCTTTCATAATTAGTGCTTAATGTTGAGAAGAGAGCAGAGTATCTTAACACTAGGTTTTCTCTGACTAGCCTGCCATGCGTGATAATGAGTGAAGCTGTAACTCATTTTCGAAAGATCGAATAAACACCACGCAGTCCAGTGTTTATTCTTTACTTAATAAAATAATACAAACGATTATTTATTAAAAATAATCTTTGTGTTGTAGAAATTTGTAAAAATCTCTACAGATATGTTAAGAACATTAATAAATTGTAACATATTTTTTCGTTTTTTTTCAGCTTTAAGCTTTTTATCCCGCATAGTAGGGTAGACAGAAAGTATCTAGTGTCTTCATACTTCAGTTTTCACCGAATTTGAGACCGTAGTTAGTAGTTAGAGACCGAATTCGAAACTTTTTGATTGTAATAAAACAAGAAAGACGGATGTAGAACGCATGGCTTAGCAGTCAGAGCGCTTGGACGGTTTCCAAGAGGCGCGGGTTAAAATCCCGCTGCGTTCAAATTTTTGTGGGTTTTTTCAAAAAGTGTTTGTACTAATAAATTTCTGTATTTTCACGAACCAAAAAATGATTTTTGACCTAAAATTCGGCAGTTTATAAAAGTAAAGTTAATTATACCCTTTTATACTAAATATTACTTTCAGTAAAGTAGAACGAGCAAAACGCCTAAGCTATATATTGTCATTATCGCTAAACCCCTATTCACGTTGTCAACGCCTCTACCGAATATGGTGAAAGTGACTTTGATTGCAGAGTGAGCGGAGTTCCCAATTAGGCCTTTTCAATCAGTTTTGTAAGTAAAAATAAATTAGGGTTACCATTTGAGCGAAATTCTCTTTTAATATTAGAAATTGTTTGATTTTATTAACTTTTTAAAGCCATGAAATCCGACTGACTGACTGAATGAGGCTATCGTGGTGCAGTGGGACAGCGGTCATAAACGTGATTGGTAGTTCAATTCCTACTCGGAGGTATGATAATATTTAAAATTTGTAGTTATTTCTCCGTCCTGGTAAGTCAAAGCGAGATATTGAGTACGCCTATCAACCCGCGGAAAACGAGCAGAGTGTCTAGAATGTCTCTAAATATCCTGCTATGCGGGATAAAGTGAAGCTGCTTAAGAAAACTGGCTGTTTTATTTTAAACAGGCGGTTCTAGTTTAATTCAATTACAATTCTAGTGATGTTCTAAATATAGTATTTTCAATCAGTTAGTAGTAGTATGAGAAATTCTGATATGAGTCATTGGTTTTTGTTTATATATTATATAAAAATAGCCTAGCATAGTCAAAAAAATACTAAAAAATAACGAAGTCCTATGAAAACAAGTTAAAATTTTCGCGTTTACATATATTGTTTATATATAAGGTATGTTTCATGAAATACACATGCAAAATTGACAAAGTAACTTACAGACCTACGTAAATCCCTCGCTGCAATCTAATCTTGTTTTGTAAACAGTTTCTTGATTTCAATCATGTCGAACTTCCCCATCCGGCTTTACGTCAATTGACTTTACTAGTGTTCAGGCTGATGTTTTAAATAAGGAGTTACACTAAATACTTGACGTTTGTAGCCACTGTATAAAATGTAAAGCTTTATACACAATATATAATACATTGTAAAGTTACAAAAAAAAATTATATATCAAATTTTTAAATCAAAATAGTAGCTGTACATACGTGTTCATTTTGCTTTATACCTATATATATAACCTATATTTTGCTTTATACCAGATATGAGTATCTGAAAATAAATTTTAAATATATTAACTGACGTGGCATAATTATGAAGTTAAAGACCAAATCGTCCGATGAAGGTTCTATTTCTAATAATTTTAATATATAGACGATTTTCCGGGTTTGACTAAATTAAGTGAGGCAGTGACGAAAAAGGATGGTAGTGATTTGATACTAAGTACATAATCACAGTGATACACCACTTAACCAATCTTACGATAGTGAAGAGAAAATCAATATAGAAATAAAAAAAACTCTAAAAAATATGTTTCACAAAAAATAAAACTCATGGCGACATTACAAAAACGTACGTATATAATTTAATTCAGGCGTCAACATAAAATGTTCCACCTATTAGCAGCGTAAGATATTAACTTTGTCAAGTTTTTGATAGACGTGAATCAATTAATACGTTATTGCTTTACTTGTTGACGTTTGATGTATGAGGTCGGAGACAAAATATATCAGGTTATTGCCAATTAATTTGAGCGATGCGTAAAATAAAGTGGGGGGTTTATATATATATATATATTATTTTTAACTTTCACGAGTTTTTTGTTGTAGATGTGTAGGCAGAGAGTTCTTGATGTGAAAATACTCCCTAATTACTTAACTTCGTAAGATATACTCAGTATTGGGTACGAATTCAATGTTACGGAGTATTCAACCAAATAAGAGAATTGAATCATTTAAAAAAAACGTGTTTTCTATTGAAAATCAAAGCTATGTAGGGGACACTTATCAACAACTAAATGTGTTGCTCACGCTTTATCCCGCGTAGCATGGTAGTTGGAGATAATTAGGTGTAAAGATATTCCGACAATTGCTTTCCACCCAAATTTGAGACAGCGTGTTGATTGGCAAACTTAACATATCGAATGGGAATCGAACCCACAACCAATCACGCTCACAGTCGGACGTTGCCCCACTGTGCCATAATGGCTTAAATAAATATACTTTTTTCTGTCTTTCTGTTTGTCTATCTGTCTGTTCAGTGGGCGCCTTTCACGCAATAACTTGTGCACGTGCAAATCTTAATGTTATTTTTTTTAAATAGCTATTAGTTCTCGGTAACATATAGACTATTGTTTATTTTTAAGATTTAGAGTCCTTGATGTGGGACCTTTAGGGCCCGCCTAATTTTAGCTAGTGTACATAATAAGCAATTATTGTTGACACAAAAAAATACGAAGGTTTAGTGTATTAAGTGGAATCCTAACATCCCAGCTTAACCTTGATAAATTAAAATATAACGCCTTAGGAAAAAGTGACCTTCCATAAGCCTATTCACCTACCAGGGCCAGAAAATTAGACATTATGCTTACCCAACTATTCTATTAGGGCGGAAGGCGGTCAGGTGCCGTCTTCCAGTTACCCGATCTCCTGCCGGATGGAGAGATTAGCTCTCTCTCTCCACCTTCTCGAGCACTACTGTCCCGCAGAAAAATACGCCCACATCCTATGACTTGAGAATTGTAAACATACAGTGTTCACATGAAATCTGATGTGGACATTAGACTTTCTATGTGGCTGCCTAAAAATATATGTAGATAAGTCGTGTCATATGTAATATGAAATCACTCGTGGACTGCTGACGTCATATGTCGATGAGTAAAATCACATGTGAACTAGTGGTGTCATGTGAAGATGAAGATAATTGAAATCGCAAGTGGAAACGTGATGGTGATGGTGGATATGTGGATCAACAAAATCACATATGGACATGCACATGTGGAAAATCTGTACTATTTAAGTTAAATTTCAAACACATTACATTTCACCAAAGCATTCGTCTCCATTGTCTGTACGTTTAAGTCTTTCAAATTATGCAACGGATTTCTACGTGGGTTTCTTTAATAGGTGTAAATTTATAAATTTGATTAAAGTGTATGATCCAAATAAAGAACGCGCGTAAGCGAGAAAGAACACGTGGCAAAAGCGACGCGTGGAGGAAGTTTAAAACGTGTCGCTAGTTCTATATATAAATGAATGTATGCTAAATTTTGTACTGCGTCATCCGCTTTATTTTCGAAAAATATATTTCAAGAAAACCAATTTTGGGCGAAAAGCGAAATGTTTTGACACTAAGCTGTCTCTAATTACCTTGATTAGTGTTTTTTTTAATATTGTGACATGAAAGTTGTAGTTAGGAATACTCACAGAAATTAATATATGTATGGATTTTTTTAGCTTCACTTTTTTATATATAGCATAACAGGGTAGAAAGAAAGTACCTAATGTTAAGATACTCCGTACTTCGCTTTTTACTGAATTCGAGACATTGCGTATTGAGTGATGGAACTCAACGGCGCACTTTCTTCTTCTTCTTCTTCTTCTTTTAACAGAGCGAGGACGTGGAAATAAATTAAATATAATCACTCCCTCGAGCGCACAACCGATCGCGGTTACAGTCAGACGCTGTTCCATTGTGCCACGACCGGCCTCAATGTATAGATGATATTAGAACAATATTGATAAAATAGAGTCATAATATTAGGTCAAATTATAATTTGTTTAAGGGTCAAAGACCAGAGAAACTGCCGCTAAAAAACTTTGTTAAATATTGACACATTGCGTATTAAGGCGGAACTTAACGTCGCGCTTTGCATGACCAGAACGAGAAAATTTACATAATTTTAATATAAATATTTCTTTACGCTCAAACTCACAACCGATCGTTTGGAGTCAGACCTTAATTGTATTATTTTGGGCTTTTAAAACATAAAGTAACGTATACAAAAATGTAACACGATTTACTGTAATGTTCAAAAATTTCAGATATTATGTGCCCATTCTGAACAACCGTTCCGAAATACAACATATAATTGTAACTACAAGCTGCGACACAAGTTTTAACAATACATTTTAATATAGCACTTTTGAAACTGGCCATGTGTAAATGGCCTAACAAACATATATATACTTTTTTTTTCAGCTTCACATTTTTATCCCGCATAGCAGGGTAGACAGAAAGACACTCCGTATTAGATTTTAATTATTTAAAAAATATGTTATCTGTTACATTTTTATAGTAAACATTATTTTTTGTGATTTATTTTGACTTATTTAAAATAATTACCTATATGTATTATGCTAAAACTTTATATTAAATTAAATATAAAATGCTTTATATATTCACTAACCGCATTTTTCAGTATCCGAATTTTATAATGACAATAATTCGTCCAGTTAATCGAGATGTATAATTATACAATATGTATAATTATAATTATAAAAGTAAGAGGAGACACTGAGTTAAAGTTCGTTATTCATTTTCCCGTGTTAGAGATATTCTGTTGAACGGAATAGAACAGAATAGTGCTTTTTGAGCAAACAGTGGACACTAAAATATTTTATGATTTTTTTTCACACAGTGAAAAAAGCATAGAGAATCTAGTATCAAGAGACGCCGTTTTCAGCTTACCTCCCGAAATCAAGTCATTACGTGCTGACTAACAAAATATAACAGTTCAGAGTGGAAAATTATTGTTATCTTATAGGGTAGGAATCGATCCCACTGCCGTCGCATTTACAGCCACTCACTATCCTCCCATTGCGCCTGACAAATTTAAATATACATTCATGTACATGTTAGGTTTAATGCATGTACATATTAGGTTATCTATATTTCCTTATAATGTTTCCTATAAACTTAAATATATATATAAATATATAATATATAAATATATATTACATCTCTTACACGTCAATATCCCTCCTTACCGTTGCTACATACACTGATAAAACATTATATTATTTTCAAACAAGACACCTGTCAAGGCTAATATACTTTAAAACCATTATGGTGTTAACAAAATTGTATGGGCAATTTTTGTTCTGGTAATTCGTTAGGATAGGATCTTGACAGGCATACAGCGAACTGACGAAGATCTTAAGGGGTTTTTAATTTAAGTACTTCCGTATGAAATCATTTTGTTAAAACATAAAAGTTTTTGGATATTTTTGTAATTATTAAAATATTTTGAATATTTTATAAATAGAACAGTATACACTTCCCCGAATTAACGCAGGTAGAAAAAAAATGTGCTGGTAAGTAAATAATTTATTTCCGTTGCAAGCAAACACAGAAAAATAAATCTTGTCTCTTCATAATCTTTGGGTGTTTTTAGTGAATAAAATATTTATAATTTTTTTATAAATGAAAAAAAAAGTATTTTTTCGGTTGTACCACTTTTCTGCTAACCGCATTTGAAATAATGAGAATATTGCAGTGTAATCCCCATGTCGCGTGCTCAACTTGTAATGGAAAAACTAAGGCAAGTCTGATTTCGCTCAAATATGTTCGCGGAATCATGCCATTTCTTTCAATACTTTCGTTTATTTTGTTTACGATTGTATATGTATGTACTCGAATGGACTATTCAATAGTTAGCATCAACAGTCTAGTGAACATATTGATTTCATTGTTTAGTTTTATAAATGCTTAGAATAATGTTGTAGGAATCCCAGACCGACATAATTGTCGGAACAAGTAGAACTAGGGGATGTAGATAGCTGTTAACGGGTATTGGGTATATCGATGTATTACAAAGAGTACAGAAGAGTTTTAAGAGAGAAATATTTCTTTCAAATACCTTTTTCCAGTTTACTTAATAGGAAAACGAAGCGAAGTTGCGTGCTACATAATGTATTTTACAAACGTTTTCGTCATTCACAATACAATAAAGTTCTAAAACTCGCAACACCCAAAGAACAAAAATGATGGTGTTTATAATTAAAATATATCTTCACTGAAAAACGCATTTTTCTTAAAAATAAATTAAAAAAATAAAACTGTTCTTCAATTTCAAATCGTATGAAAAACTTGAACTGCCATTTTTATACTAGGTATAATTTTTCCATATTATTTTTTCCAGTGCGTAAAACATCGGAGCCAGGACGTAGAAATGTGTGGCGAATTTTCTATATTTTTTAGGTGACCTGCTTGTGGCAAACACTTTTGTACCTTTGAAGTATAAATTTTAAAATGTGACTGCAATATTTTTTACCGCTTTAAATTAATTAAGTTGATATTTTTTTTAATTACTAACTAATTTGAATTTCCTTATATTGAAAAATTAATAAGTGTAGTAATTAAAATTGTGTTTATTGTAAAAAATCCTTTTAGATTAATACGAACTTAAAGCTAAAATCTATATCGAACATTATATAATAAAATAATAAAGTACGGAGTATCTTAGCACTAAATATTTTCTATCTATATCTTATGCTATGCGGGATAAAAGCGTGAAGCTAAGAAAAAAAAATAACTGACATATTTTGTTATAAGCATTAATTGACCACAGCTATAGTATATATAAATAACTGAATTAATATTTTTTCAAAGTTTTATTCCACATCTAGTATTATAAAACATTCGAGCCTCTGAGAAACCGTAAAAAACGTTACGTTTTTTCAAAATTTTCAATTAAATATTATTTAGTTATGATGTATTTTTCAGGAATACTTATATACTTAATAAATATTAAGTCCGCATAAATACTAATAACATTTTGTTACAATAACATGATTCATAGAATTCATTTATCGAAGTAACTTCATCGATGTAAAGCGTGTTTGCTTCTTCCGCGTTAGGTAAAGATTGTTCTATAGAATATAACATTTACAGCTTAAAGATTTTTCCCGCATAGCAGCATAGCCTGAGAGAACCTGGTGTGGAGGTTGAGGATACTGCTTTTCTTCTATTTTACTGTTTACTTTTCCATTCGAGTGATTGCATGTTAAATTAACGGAATTTAATGCCGTGGTTTGTGATCTAGAGATCAGAAAAACATGCGTTAAATATATCTTTTCCTTTGAGTGTAGGCTGAATTCAAAACCATTGCGTTTACACATCGACACTGACCCACTGCGCTACTTGCCTCTTAAAATAAGTCTACCGAGAACGTTGCCTTAGTGAGGATTCAAACCTATACATTTCGTGAAGTATACTTCAAACTTAAGACTATCGTTTACAGTAAGATATTTTCGACTATACCACGACGGCGTCAATCACGATCATCGCGATCTGTCTCAATCTCAGATCGAAATAGGGCCTCGGGAATCCGTACGCTCGTAAATATAGGAAATGGCCAGCTGTTTGTATAGAGATGAGTGAATTGATTACTTTTTTCACTCCCTACGTTCTTCTATTTTATTGTACGCCTCGTTAGACTCTAGGGCTGTATATTTGTGGATATATTATTTGTTTTCATATATTTTACTAGTTCTGTAAATACATTTATTATTCCAGATCGCTGAATGTTTATATTGGTAGTAAACGTAGATCATAGATGAATTTGACATTATATCTCGAAAGCTTAAAACTTCGTTACCGAGCTTTTTTATATAGAAAAAGAAATATAAATATTTTGTTATTTTAATTTTGAGCTTACAAAAACCACAGAAAATTGACCACTGTATTTTAAAGCTTTTTTGTTTAATGTATAAGCAGCATACTTAGGGAGAAATAAGTGTCAAGACATTACATTCCTCGCTATCCTCCCTAATTGGAGGCAGCATTTACAGTAGCGTAACTTAACGCCGTTTAGTATTATTAAGCAAGGTTCGCTTTAAAATAAATATAATTCGGTCAAAAGGAAATTATAATGAAATAGAGAATGAAATATTTTCCCGAAAGGATCTGCAACCCTATTAGGCCAATACCAGGCAAAATGAAGAAAGGACGGCCTCTAAGTTAATTCGGCTAAGTATGTCGATAAGGTCAAATATACCCGTGTTAATATATATGTTTATGTATGACCTATTTTTGGTGAAACATGTTTTGTATGGGAGAATGTCTAATTTGAGTTCTTTTTAATAATTGTGCTCATAATTTTATACATTTTTATGTATTTTAATATATAAAGTTATTACGTTGTAGTTGATAGTTTTGTATGTCTATCTTAATAGATAAGATGAAATCAACTCCACGACTCTTGTCACTAGATAGGTTGAAAGAAAATGATAATTATTTGGTTATTACTTCAATTTCCTACCTGTCTCCTTTGTAATAGAGAAGCAGAGTAGAAGTGAATTATATAAAATTTATAAGTTCTATGTTTGCTTGTGGAAGTGTTTATTTCACAAAATGTCTAGTTGCTTAGAAGACTTGGTATCAGAGTTGGGTGCAATTTCTCTTAATAGGTAGAAAATAGCAAATCAAAAGCTAATAACAATCTACCGTTTCTAGGCTAGCTCGAATTAACAATTTCAATTAAAATAATTTATACACTTTTAAATAAGTCTGGTGAAATAAAATGCGGCGTTAAGTTCCGCCATTCAATAGAAGAAAAGAGTATCTACAAACAAGAGTTACATTACTCACAGCCTACGACTATAAAATTCAAAGATAAAATATAAAAACAAAAGAGGCATATACACTTGGATATATGAAATTTTGAAGCACCGTTATTTGCGTCGCACATACTACATGCATACGAATAGGTATATTTTCATGTTAAATTGCTGGATGGATTTCGTGAAAGTGTCATATGAATATTGATATATAGTTTTATATCTGGCTGTATTCCAAAATTGTTTAAACAATGTTGTACTTGAAAGGGATCGAAAAGAATACTTTTTGTAAATTCATGAACATTATTACCTAGTATTCTGAATATAAAAAAGTCCATATATATAATATATAAGTAGTAAAAAATGTTAGCGTTTCTATACATTTGTAAGATAAGAATATATAATAAATTATTTAAAAATTAGAAGAATGTAAAAAAATATTTTCTTACTTAATATATTTATATATATAAGCCGGTCGTGGCACAGTGACACAATGTCTGACTGTAAGCGAGATCGGTTTTGGGTTCGATTTTCACTCAGGAGAATGATTGTTTAAATTATTTTCATTTCCTCGCTATAGTAAGTAATAGTGCGGTGTTGAGTCCACCGCTCAACGTGAAATGTCTTGAACTTAGCGGCAAGCGGAGTATGGAGTGTCTTGACACTAAATTCTTCCTGTCTACCCTGCTATGCAGGATCAAGGCATGTAGCCAAAAAATTATAACTTATAAATATTAGAAAAATATTTAATGTATAGTAACGGCTATTATATTTACATCTTTCGCCAGAGGCTCTTAAAAATAATTAACTAGAAATTATACAATAATAAACGATTCTTTAATAGTTAGAGCAATTAAAGCAAATGACAATTTCGTCAAAAAAGAACTGCCGCAGGCCTAAAATTAGCCAAATTGTGTTAAATCACACTGCTTTGTCCATAAAATTGTATTGTTTATAAAATTTTATAAGAATCTACAGTTTGAATACCTTTTTTGGTATATTCAGAGAAACTTAATTGAATTATATGAAGCTTTCAAGTTTTCAGCATTATTTTGGAGTATTTGGGACAGTATTTAATTTTATAATTGTCGAAAAAATCAAATATCGTGAAATTTTTAGAGCAAACTGGAATCAAGATCACGTGCTTAGATATATATGTATACGAAGATTCGTGGAAGCATATGTGTACAAAATACGTTGACGTATTGACATATGTTTTTACGAATTAACCAAAGATAAAGGACAAGATACTAGCTTAGCTTTCAATGAAATTAGTGAAACTTTATGAAAAAAATATATTATTGACTTTAGTAGGCTTAGTTTAAATACAGTGAAAATAATTTGTTTTATAAAGTTACACACACTAGCAATTTTGATATTTGTAATTCGGCCCTACAATTCCCATTGTCCCGGATATGGTGTATTGGATGGCGTTCCCGACCGCCGTTGTCGTCACACATATACAGGATAGCAGTCGTAAGAATATTACAATAGGTTTGAGATCTTCAATAGAAGGAGTGATGAAGGAACGGTAAGAAAAATATAAGAAGTACAGGTGAGCGATGCGAGAGGTCGAAAACAACCTCGGTTGAAAACTCAATATCGATGATACTGGAAGAAGGCTACGTAAAAAGCATAAGGAACTCCCGAAGGGTATATAAGAAGAGGTATATAACCGTCACAAGACGAGATGAAAGAAATATGCAAGCGCGGAACGTTGGGCATCTGACTATCCCATCAGAGATAAAGAGTGAAGCCAAAAATTAGCAATATTATCTCAAAAGAATAAATATTTTCTTTGAAAATAGTTCTTGAGTAAATTTCGTTAGAACTTTAGCCCAACAGAAAAAAATACTTATTATTCTTAACGACCTGAGATAGATAGTAAATTTTTATAAAATTCATACCATGTAGTAGTTATTTTAAGAATAATATTTTTTCTATAATGTTATTTTAACTTCCTGCTTTATTCCTTTATATCCACCATGGTAACCATGGAAATCAGATGGAACCTAGTGTTAGAACACTTCGGCAGCCGCTTTCCTCCCGAATTCAAGTAGTTTAAGGGATGGAACTTAACGCCGCGTTTTTCTTAGTAGAACGGAAAGACATTGGGTCTAATATATTCTTTATTATAAAGAAAATAACTGGTACATTTAATCGAGAATGAAATATTTTCTACTGAAAGGCAAAGCTAACAAATCATACTGTGTTAGATTTTAAGTCCCCTGGGCACCATTCACGTCGAAAAGTTTGAAAATTGACGTTATTGTTCAATACTTTACCTTTTTAGATATTTTGTTTGGGGATTGTTGATTTGGATTTGATATACTTGCCATTCTATTTTGTAAATATAGTGTATCGTTTGCAGTGGGATATTTGTATGAGCTTAAAATAATAGAAGATAAAAAGATAAAGATTATATCTTCAACTATTTTTTGATACTTTTACTTTTTTCCGCAAAGTTCTTATAGGAGAACATAGTCTAAAGACACTTCTTTCTCCACTTTCCGTCGGATATTCGAGGTATTGTGTGTTAAGTGGCGAAACTCAACGCCGCGATTATCAGAGTGGTGGCAACAGAAATTGAAAAGAACTGTTAACTTATCGGATTCACTTTCGTACTAAATCTTACTGCTTTACTCTGTAGCTTAAATTTCCATTACATGAGGACCTTACATTTATTATCAGAAAATCTTACCAATATTATATGGAGACTGAATATACAAGGCTGAGGTATTAAATAACGAGACTGCGCGCCTAGAGGGCGCCCTAGAGGGATGAAGAAAAAAACTAATAGTGAGCTGGGTATCAGGAAATATTCTTCGTTTATGTACCAAAACACGTTTTCGTTACTAATATAGTATACTTTGCGAAAACCATGTGTACCAAAAAACAGGAGCAACGTATCAATATCAAATTTTTCGTGAGATTAAAAAGAACTCCAACTGAGTGCTATAAATTTTTGTAAGAGGCCCCATTGGGACAATTCTCTATATCGTGCATGTGTTTTTGAGTGATGTAAGCGCTTCGGTTAGGGTCGAGATAGCACTGAAGATTACAAGCAGCCAGGTGACTCTATCACTGTTTCAACTCCGGAAACAGCGATTAATATCAAATAAATAGCGTGCAAATCGTCAAATGAACATCCAGATGATTACTGAAGCTGTAAACGCCGATAAAGAAATAATAAACAATAAAAGTACTCCAGTGCACAAACACGCGCCACGTAGTCGCTAGATTTAGCACCATGCGTCTTTCTTTTTGTTTCCGAAGATAAAATCTATTTGAAAGGATAAAAAGTATATTTTAAACCAAAATAGTGCAGAGCTCCTAGAGGCCTACACCAAAGAAGACTTCCAGCAGCGCAACGATTAATAGACAAAGCTTATGGAAAGATGTGTGGTGAGTTAAGTGTTTGAGTATATTGAAGAAAAGTATTGAATTATAGAAATTTTTTTTATTATAAAACTATTTTTCATAACCAGTTTCGTTGTTTAATAGTCAGATCTTGTATCACGTATTGATTAAGTAACTGACCAAAAGAAAACCTTAAAAAACACCCACCCGAAAAATCTATGATGGGGGCAAACTCAGAGAAAAACTTTGTATGTAAAAAAAATGCAAGTATATATCAATAAATATTACCTATAAAACATTTGAAACTACCAAATGGATGTAGAATTTTATTCAAACAACTTTTCCGTGAAACTTCGTTATGTTGTTACAATTGCAATTCCATTGATATAAACTACACGTGAGATACATATTTCACTGGAATTTGACGTAAAAAGAAGTCATATATATGTTGAATAAAAGTTTTTAATAAAAAAAAACACTTGCAGTCTAGTGCAAGAATTCATAACGAATACTTATATCATAAAATACGCCGAGAACCTAAATATTTTTTAACTTCACGATTTTATCCCACTTAGCAGGGTGGACAGATAGTGTAAAGAGTATAAATCACTCCACTTTCCGCCAAATTTGAGACATTGCGTGTTGAGTGGCGGGACTCAAAGCCATACATTATCTTACCAGGGTGAAGAAAGAAAAGTAATTTAAATATTAATAATAATTAAGAAATTCCTTTGTACATAATATATGGTATTCTAAAATTAAGGCTCATCATTTGATACCCATATTAGGTGGGTTGTACAAAAAAATTATAATCTTCCATTTATTGTAGCGGCCGTTTTAGATTAACAAGAGTATTGATTACGTTTTTGAAAAAAAAACTTTATAAGAATTTCGACGCAGCTGGTAGTAGAACGCATGGCTTAGCGGTCAGAGTGCTTGGGCGGTTTCCAAGAGGCGCGGGTTTGAATTCCGCTGCGTTTAAATTTTTATATATTTTCTCAAAAATGTTTTCTAATCCTAAGTGTGTAATAACACTTTAAAAATAGTAAATATTGAGAGTATTGATTATATGTAATTTTATTGTCATCAGGGCTGAAGCCATAATCTAAATTTTATCTTAATCGGATAGTGGTAAGTAAGTCAAGTTGAGGTTGCAAGATTTCACACATAAACTGATTAACTAGCACGGCAAACTAAATAAAAGCTTGTAATAATCATTTCTACGAGTACGAATCGAACCCACTATTGATTGCCTTTACAGTCAGGCGCTGTCCCAAAGGGCCACGACCGGCCTACCTAAATATATGTATATAGGTATATGCACTTTTCACATATTTAAGAGAAATTATATTATTTTGTTATATAACAGACACTATTGTGACTCAGTGAGACTTTGTTTGACTGTAATGCAAATGGTTTTGGGTGTAATTCGTGATTGGGGGAGTGATTATAATTAAAATATATATTCATCCCTCCACTTTGATCAGACCAAGTGTGGTCTTGAATCAACATGCAATGCCTCGATCGAGTGTGGAAAGGGGTCAAAGAATTGTCTTGTCGACGAAATAGAGGGAGCTCACTAAGCTATAATTGTGTCAAGCCAAATAGTTTAAATTGATATAACTATCTTATTTATGAATCGATTCAAATAAAATAATATTAAATATTATGGTAAGATCGAAAAATACAGTAGTGATAGCTACATTTAAATCGTTTGAGCCATTTCCGAGATTAGCGTGCACCAACGCACAGACTAGCCAAAAAAGCTTTGAAAAAATATTTTTTTATTCTATTATTATACTTTTATTATATTTATTAATTATTTTCATACAATAACAAATACAACACACAACTAAACATATATAAATCTAAGATATGCCCGTGTTTCAACTAGCCTAAGATCAAAAGATTACAGCCTGTACGATTCTAAAGATTACTTCAACGGAAATTACAAAGACATGACATAAACACGAAAGATGTTGCAAAAATCTATTACAGTGTAAAAACAACCATCAAACCCCCGGGTTTTTAATCGAGACGTTTATAACTTTTTTATTCGATGTCAGTTACTCATAAAAACGAATAGTGAGATAAGCGTGTAATAAAAAACAGCATTTAACAGTTTTTCGATACGAGTTTTATTTGTATGTAAATCTGAACGTTATGGTGCTACGATATACCAGTAGCATATAGTATGTATGGCTTAAGAATGGTAATATCGATTTTTATATCTGATCTGTTGTTGAATACAGTTTATATTTTAAAGTTTCGTTGACATAATATAAGTTAAAATAGTTATAAATTTTTCTGACTTTTCCTCTTATAAACTAAAAAATGTCACATTCGCATAATTTTCCTTCCCATGTTAATATAAAAATAGGTTAATATATTTTGAAGCGCAAACCCGCATTTTATCTTACAAGAATAGAAAACGTTAAATGATTAGATAGTGAAATTTGCTACAAAATTTTGTTTACTTAGAGACTTTTTTGTCATTGGG
Source organism: Dryadula phaetusa (assembly GCA_032432895.1). NCBI lineage: Eukaryota > Metazoa > Arthropoda > Insecta > Lepidoptera > Nymphalidae > Dryadula > Dryadula phaetusa. Next base: position 5,822,280 of record JAOYRS010000068.1, on the reverse strand, counting down.
AAATGCCTTTACCGCGGACAATCATTGTTAAATTTGCATGTGGCCTATGGAAGGTTGATACCGTACGACTTATCAGTGAACCCGATACTATCTACTAAAATTCAGCGCGAACCTTCTTCACTAAATATGAAATGTGGCGGGATGGTTTATGCATGTCACTACGACAGTGGTGGTATTAGGTGGCTGGCCCGCCTATTGCGGGACACTGTCACCTACTTGGTTCTGGGGTTTCTCTTCTAGAGTATCAGCCCCACTGACATGTAGGAAGATCACAGTAACATTCTCACAGAAGCATTTTCACAGTAGCTCCTCTAGTGTAATTAAGCTTGACTTGAACCAATTTTTTTTTATAGAGTCCGTATAACGATTTTAAAATTTACATAAATAACGCAGCTTCAATATTTCAGGCGCAGCTGGATAACCAGTGATAACTTAATGTGTCATTTTGCTCTCTGCTTTTCACCGTAGCACAAGATAAGCTCAAGAGTTGGGTGGCAGAACTTACCAACGCACTTTGTCTTACCATATCGAAAAAAGGTGATAGAATCCTTTTAAAGTATACTTATTATTTAAACTTTTTTGTTTACATTTCTTATGCTTACAAAATTATAAATTTGTTCAAATTTCAAATAATATATCTATAAAGTAAGCCAAAAATACTGCATAATACATAAGAATTTTAATTCAGTTGAAAACTAAATCAAACTTGGCATCCTATTTTGTTAGATATCATTTTGATTTTTAAAATCCATGTATCATACATTCACCAATCTTGCAATATGAATAAGAAAACCACTTGGCGGTGTTTCAAATATTCTATCAGTAGACGTGAAAAATGTATTAAGTGCCAAATGCTCCTAAACATTCGACCAAGAAAGAATAAACGTCTGAAATACATGAAAAGTTAACCATCGTAGCTTAGAGTTTTATTTTAGTTGGATTGAAACGGGCCAAAACTAAATTTAAAAACATATATAGGATAAAGTGTAATTATTATATTTGAGTATGATGGATACAGCAGAGGAAGTGGGTTTCAAATGTTTTCAAATCTGGAAGAGGTCTTTTACCTCGTTATTATTTTATCTATGTTGGGGTATTGGTCTTTGTGGTACAGTCTAACAGCATCCGACTGTAAACACAATTAGTTGCGTGTTTGATTCTTCTTTTTTTGTAGAAATCCGCCTCTTAATATGTTATGTTTCAAATTAAGCCAGAAAATCTAGATAGAAGTTTCTTAACTAGAATCTAGACCGAAGTTAACTAGATGAAAATCTAGATAGAAGTATCTTAAAATAAAGTTTTTGCCTTGATAGAAATATTTTAAAATAAAGTTTTTGTCTTAAAAGAAAAAAATTGAAACTAAAACAATATCATTACAACTCTATATATCTAAAAATATAAGTTAACAAATATTGATAATTTAACTTAACTCCAGTTAAATAATAATACACTAGACACTATGTCGTAGAATGTAGTATAAGCATGATGTATGATCAGAGCATTGTGTAGTTTTCCAACTGTCATAGTTTATACCTCAAAATTTATATTGGAAAATTTTGTATCATATAGTTATTCTAAGTAAAGTTTTCTTATTGCTATAGTTTATAGTTAATGAGTTTGAAAGACTGTGATAATTGATTTCGGAAAAAATATGCTTCTATTAAAATGTTTATTTATTTTTGTACAATTTGCCATAAACTAGCACTGTGGCTAACGTCTTAATGTAAAATTAATTATTTCTAAGGCCTAAATATATTTAGCTCTCACAAGATAATATCAAGGCCTATGTTTCGCCATTTTACGCCATGTCTCGAATTCGGGTGACAGGAAGAGAACTAAGTGCCTCTATAACAAGTATCGGGGTACGTAATATGATGACGAAATAAATACACACTTTTGAAAACACGTATAAAATTATTAATATTAATTTTCTTTATAAATATTAAGTTACTTATATTTATGTTCCTCTGTCTTCTTTTTCAGTCAAATGCTACATTTATGTTACATTGAGCTCTGTTGCAGTATTGGCAACATTTGGTATATACTTATTTAAGCAAAAATACTTTAAAATTTAAATATAAAATTACGTAGTACATTAAATTCATTATAAATATACTTATAAAGTAAATTTTCTAACAAAATGTTGAGAATCTAATATCCCCTTGTAATAAATTATGTCACCGTCACTCGTTGCCAATATTGTATTCAAAATTTACTAATTAAACTGTTATTAGAAATTGTTTTAAAATATAATCTTATTGTATTGGAATAAAGTCCAATTTCGTTTGTGAAGAAAACGTCGAGATTTGATAAAATACATTAAAGCAGGTACTTATTTTTATTTAGTGTATTTTTTACATAAAATAAAATCATTTATAAATTACACTAGAAGTCCCTGCGACTTCTTTCATGTTCAATTTAATACTACTTTATTGTCCTATAGATTTTTCCGGTACAAAATTTTCATTTCAAATTTCCGGATTTATAGTATCCTTTAAATTGTACCTGCATCCTCAGGCTCCCCAATCTATAATACTGTAACATCTCCAATACTGTAAAGTGTTCGAAACGTCAGGTTTCCAAAAATGTATTTTTGATTACCAAAATATAGGCGAATAATCTGCTTTAAATAGTTTCAGATTACATTATTTACAGATTATAAAATGCTTGTTAAAGTCGAAAGGGTGTGAAAGCTGTTATGTTACATTTATTCAGCCTATTTTTCTAATTACACTCTGTTTATACATACTGTACATCAATATAGGATTCCTAACTTGAAAGAGCGTTTAGTCACACAGTACTTTGTTAGCTAATGTCTTCAACTTAGAAACTTTTAAATTGCCAGAATCATACAATTTGTTCATAGGGATCGTTTATCAATATTTATTTTGTCGAATTTCAAATTTGTAGTAAGAAATTGAATTTTCATATAAATTTGATATATCATTTAGACCTCCTCAATCCAGCCCTGTCGTTAAATTCGTTCGTAGTGTTAGAATTCTAGCAATTATTAACTACATTAAGTATATAAATAACTTATAGACTATTATTGGATATTGGAAAATGGTAATTGTCATATATTCATATATTGTAGTAGCACTTAAGTTGGTTTTCGAGGTAAGCTCATATTGCTTCACTATTAAATATCCTGGATAACACACCTAGAAGATTGCAGGTCAAAAATCTATCTACTAAAATAGTTTTCACCTATATAAATAACTTTTGACGTATTTTGAACCAAGGTGCCAGAACCAAAATATGTAGCTATCATTAATTTATATTCAAGTGAAACCTCCCACGTTTCACACGTGGGCGGTTTCGAAGCTCCATAGCGAAGAAAAACATTACGTTTAATACACACTGCTTTTTAAATAGGCTTTTCAGTATAGATTTGCAAATTATAAGATAATCTCAGATTGTTGGGATCTTAAAACGTTGCCTATAATATTACAATTTAAAATGTATTTATTTTGATATATAAAGGAATTTTAAAAAATAGTAAATATTTTGATATTTACTACTAACACTTTAAAAAATAGTAAATATTTTGATATTTACTATTTTTTAAAGTGTTATTGCACACTTAGGATTAGAAATTTTTATACGTTTTTTCAAAAAATATATTTTGATATTTTTAAACTGTATATGCTTTATTATGTTAAATTAACATTTATTTTGCATCTATTCTATTGTTTTTTAAAGAAATAACTAAATCTATTATAGACAATTTGAAAATTTCTAACAGGTAAAGTATTAGAAATTGTCTGTCTGTTAAAAATTATCAATAGTGATAAGGTAAATTATTATTATTATTGTAATATACCATGTTACGAGAATAATAATTAATAGGGAACAGCGTGTAATTGTAAACGCGATCGGTTGTGGTTTCGACCCTCACTCGGTGGAGTGATTATATTTATATTATTTTCACTTCCTTGCTCTGGTAGAGACAAAGTGCTTCGTTGAGTTCCACCACTCAACACGCAATGTCTCAAATTTATTGGAAAGCGAACTACGGAGTGTCTAGACACTAGGTACTTTCTGTCTACCCTGTTATGCGGGATAAAAGCGTGTAGTTGAAAAAAGTATAAGTTACACATGTGTATTATTAATATTTAATTTCTTTCCTTATAAAAGTATATATACACACACAAAGGAACCCTTTAAGGGAAAATTTATACTGAAATTGTACTGAAAAGGCCATACCTTATATCACGTAATAGAATAATTTCAATTGATTACTTTAAATGTTGAAATTCTAAATCAATATTCAAACGGAAATAATAACAACTACAGTTAAAATTAATTTGCAAATTGTAACAAAATGGATTTTATATTCAATATATTTTGATATACATTTTATAGACACTAGAAAAATTCCCTAAAAGATTGCATTCTCAAATAGCATTGAGAGAGGCGTAACTGTTGCAATACATTTGGGGCGAACAATAAAACTAGGACGATCTATATCTATAAGACAATATTGGTTTTGTTTGTTTGTTCATTGCATCGTGACAGTGAGATTGACGGATAACATTTTTTTTGTGTTAGTAAGGAAAATGGGAGTTTAACTCATGGTTTTATTATAATTACGAATAATATATACATTTCAGTACTTGTATAAAAAAAGTGTATATTTAAAAATAACACTTAAATAATACGTACGTCTTTACAGAGTATATCATGTTTTTATGAAGACCTTTAAAGGTTTTAACGGAACTTTCAACTGGTCTGAAGACTTGTGTGTTCGAAATTTTGATTTGAAATTTTTTAAACGTTTATTAAATATGTTTTTTTTATCCTGAGCGTGAAATAACACTTCAAAAATATTAAAAACAGAAGTAGTTTAAATTTTCAAATTATAAGTAAAAATAAAATTTTTTCTACAGCAAAATCATTTGAGTTGTCATTTCAGTTATTAAAGAAATATTTATAAATATAAATGGAAGACATAACTTTTACATATACTCGTACTACAATATGAAGAAATATTAACCCGAAACCCACCTATGCCCATCTGAAGTAACATTATATATTTTTGCTCTTAACTTCACCTGTGTTCGTCTAAAACTATGTATTTTGGGTAAATTCACGAATGTTGTTTAATAGGGTGGAACAGCGGCTAAGTGGTGAGTCCACATTTTATTTACGGTTCGTGAACGTGCAACGTGTGAGGAATTCTGTGGCTAGTATCTAGTGACGTCATGTCACTGTAAGAGATATTAAAAGTAATGTAACATGAAAAACTATTTAGATATTTTTGCTAACTTTTTTCAAGACACTTTCTTATCAGGAAAGCCAGAAAGGGTAGGGCGAAAACGGCTATGATCACTGCAATTTTTTTTAATTTTTTTTTAGCTTCACACTGTATCCCTGACGCGGTAGTCAGGGACACCGGAGCGCCAAAGGCTACGGTACCTGCATACATTTTTCGCTTCGTCCACAGTCATTATCCTCTTCCATACCCTTTGGGAGATCCCCATACTTTTTACGTGATCTTCCTTCAGTATCTTCGATACTGTATTTTCAAAGACCCGACTTCTCGTACATCATATATCTTTCTTAACGTTCTTTCACATTAATACACACCACTGTTGGTTATATCAAGCTCTATATACATGCTCTCTACGGCGTTTTAGTATCAACGCTATAAATATTTTTAAGGTTCAAATTTTTTCACACAACAGAGTAGGCAGAGACAGCCTAGTATGAAGAAAGTTAGTTCCTTGACTCTTGTTAGTAAAAATATGCTTTACAAATATTGTAAACTGAAATATTTTAAATACATGATATATAGGTATATACAAGTTTATAGATAATAAATATAATGACACATCCGAATATATAAGGCGTTCGTATCAAGGAAATATGAGTTAAAGGTGGCTTGCTTGTAATTGATACAATGGAAACACTAGTAACACAAATATTGAATATATGCCTCTTATAACCATTACAAGCATTGATTAATTAGGTCATAAGAAATGGGAATATTTGTATTGGAAAGATAAAACAGCTTTAGTGTTGTTATTTGTGGTTGATTTGTTTTTTAGCTCCACGCTTTTATCCCGTTTAAAGAAGTATTATTAATAGTTTATAGAGAGGTAGCCAGGAAAAATGCAGTGCTAAGATACTCAGAACTCCGTTTTTATTCTTTTTATAGGTTCACGCTTTTATACTTTAGACCACCTGTTAGACAGAAAATACCCAGTGTCAAGACACTCCGTACTTCGCTTTCGCTTTAAATTCGAAAGTTTTTGTATTGTTCAAATTTCAAGTTTTATTTATATGCGATATATTGCGTGTTGAGTGGTGGAATTCAACGCCGCGCTTTTTTTAATAGAGTGAGGAAATAAAAATGATTTAAATATTTCGACACAGTCTTACTGCGCCACCGGCCCCTGATTGTTCGGTTATCAAAAAAAAATACGTTTACTAATTAATATTTTTATTAAATAGTATTTTATAGATAAATTAGCCTTAACATATACGTAGCATATCAGTATAATAAAGAGGGTCAAAAATTATTTCATTTATTTTACTATAGACCATCATATTAAATCATACTAGAGGGTACTTTTCGTGGCCATTTTTCAAACGCATAACTTACACCTCTAGGGTGCTCTAAGTTATCAATAAGGGTGAGGTGAAATGAGGAAGTGAAGGGAGAATGCAGGTATGCGGTATTTTGTACAGGGTAGGATACTTTATTTTTTATTTTATTCGAGAGAACATCATGGCGCCGTGACTGACTGGTGGCGCCTGATAAACGCGATTGGTTGTGGGTTCGATTCCCACTCGCAGGAATGGTTACAATTAAAATTTACTTTCATTTATTCGGTTTGGCAAAAAAAATCGGGACGTTGATTTCTCCACTTAACAAGTAATGTCTCGATTTTTGGCGGAAAGTTGTCAACATTTTCACAACATGTTCACAACAGAGTGTAATGCCGCTAGATTGTTTCTGACTACCCTGCTATGCGGGATAAAGCGTATAGCCTTTTTTATTTTCTTTTCTCCCCAGTGGTAAGAACAATGTACGGCCTTAAGTTCCACCACTTATCACATAATGTTTCGAATTCGGACGGAAAGTAAGAATGTCTATTCACTAGGTTCTCTCTGTCTACTCTGTTATGAGACACACAATAAGTTTTTCTATATAAAGTTATTGTTAATATTATATAATAAAATTATATGTACGTACATATTTCTAAAGAAATTGTGTATTATATACGCCTTACTATTAATAAACCTTGGAGTAAGCCGTAATTATTAAACCTTGGAGAAATCCCGTAGTAAACCTTTGTTGACGCGATACAGATAAGTCAACTGAAGTTTTTAATAAATATCTATTAAACCATATCTCAGATTTAGCTGAAGTGTACAGTGCCCATTGGTCAAATTTAATATAATCAAATGTAAAGTTATATCAATATTGATTTAATTGTAAAAGTAATATAATTTTTAAGATCATTTATTATACTAACAAAAAAAAAATCGTACATTTATATTTCTATATCCTTAACACAAATCAACCGGTCATCTTCCACAATATAACGCAATAAGTTAAATTAGATCCACCCGCATAACTTAGGGTGGGTTACCCATAAATTGATACCCTCACTAAATCGAAGTGCGAGTATAAACGATTTATGTTGTACTTATTATATTAATAATTGAAATTCTTTGGTTGATTCAATATATATATTATGATAGAATGTTATGTTTGTATATTTTTATGTAGACATAATTTTATAAGCTTCATAAGGGATGTTTTTTTGTACGTTTTTGGATTTGTGGATTTATTTCAACTGTATTACAAGCTTTTTGTTTTAGTACAGCGGCCCGCTCGCCCTCATGAACTCATAATAATTTAGCCATTTTTTCTTTTAAATGCATGCGTTCTTGCTTAAATCACGGACTTTGACATAATTTATAATATACACAATAATTATAAGACTTCATATATCCTTGCGAAAGTCCTTAAACCTTTATAATCACACTCCGTCGTAAAAGTCGTCGAACGCCGACGAAGATCTTCTTTTACATCCAAATTTCATGTTATCTTGGACTGAATAGGTTGTATGGACATATGATTTTACACATACACTTATAACTTCATAAGCTTCATGTGATTTCCCTCACCTAAATACGGCACCACGGTCCACATGAGATTTCATCGTACCAAAACAGAGAAATGAAAATAAATTTTAAATAGTATCATTTCCCCAAGTGGGAATCGAACCCACAATCAATCATGTTTATACACAAACAATGTTCCAATGACGTTAATAACTAATAAAAAAAAATGAAAAACGTTATTATACACTACGCCAATAAATATATAGGTGAAACTCGAGTATAATTCAAGAAAGATGAAAATCGTGATAATCCCGGCACGGACCTTTTTTTGCAATTTCAGGCAAATTAAATAGTTTGACTATAGCTTATATTGTTACTACATAAATCTAAAACGGGCCAGTTAAAAAATAACAAATGATTATCATTAAAAAGGGTACTGAGATTTCAAATAAGACATATAAATGTTAAATATTTTTTTAATATAAATTTGGTATTCGAATATATATTTTTGGAAATCTGACGTTTCGAACACTTTACAGTGGTCTATGGTGGCATAGATAGGCTGAGGTGGCATTTGTCTGTTGATCGATATAAATATTAATTGTATCGACCGAATTATACCGACATCTGTTTCTTAATTGCCTCGCGTACTGCCCTGGATTCTTAAGAAGTTGAATTGAAAATGAGCTGACTGATTTGAGACTTTAATTTTATGTAAGAGAGACCCAACTAGAGAGTTTCCAACAATCTTCTCTATTGAAATTAGGATGTTTATGAAAAGTATAATTTCTAAAATAATATGTTTTAGAATGAAGTTTGTTTTCTGTGCCATTATAGGAAAAGTTTATATGTAATTTTTGGGTGTTATTTGTAAATCAAGCATATAAAATGTAAAAATGAGTACGGAGCGACAAACGCTACGGTCCCTGCATACCTCTTTCGCCTTGTCCACAGTCATTATCCTCTTCATGCATGCCCTTCGGGTGGTCCTCATACTTTGTACGTGACCTTCCTCCAGTATCTTCGATACTGTGTTTTCGAAGGTCAACCAAGGTCTCCCCCGACCTCTCGTACCCCTCACCTTGGCTTCATAAATCTTTCTTACCATTCTTTCATCGCTCATTCTCTCAACGTGCCCAAACCACCTGAGCACGTTCTTCTTCATTCTTACTGTGACATTCAGGCTTACACCTGCCATTTTGCGTATCTCCTCGATGCATATACGGTCACCTAAGCTGACCCCGCATATCCGACGAAGAGATCTCATCTCTACTGCATTCATCTTTCTTTCATTCTTCTTTTGACACATCCACGTTTCCACCCACGTTGAAGCGTGAAGCTAAAAAAAATATGAAGAGCCGCTGAAAATTCCATCACAAATAGAACTCTCATATACCACCCAACCATACATTTTTATTTTTTTAAGTATATTCCTATAAATCATTTCGTCTTTGTAACTTTTAAATGTAATAGTTATCTAATGAATGGATAATAGTACTTTGTTCAATTTGTGTCAATTGAGAAGTTGGCATATAAATCACCCTCAGAACATTACCATCCTTTTTTTTATCATATATAATATTGCAAAAATACTCTAACACATTGGGTTGTGGGTTCGATCCCCACTCGGGGTAGTGATTATGTTTAAATTATTTTCTCGTGTTCTTTAATTTCACGGCGTTGAGTTCCACTACTTATCACGCAATGTCTCGAATTCGTTGGAATGCGAAGTACGGAATATCTTGACACTAGGTACTTTCTTTCTACCCTGCTATGAGGATTGTAATCGTCATTACTCTCTTTTTTGAGATACTCAAAATTAAGTTCATCTTTATTTCGGATAAAATAAAGGTGTTCCTGTTTGCTAGACCCTTTAACTTATTTTTTACAGATTTTACGCTATAACTACATGCTCTTAATCGTTAATGAGTGATTATATTTCTATTATTACTTTTAACAATATATAATAGCCTTATTACTTTTACCAAGTAATAAGTATAATAGTATAATTCCTTTTACCAATTTTGAAGCTGTTACCAAGTATAAAATCATTTCTATCCTTTGATTTTTAGTATGAAAATAAATTTCTGAATTTCAGTTTTTATATTATGTATACCAAATATTATATAAATTTTATTATGTATGCCAAAATTAATTTAATTCTGTCAAGTAGTTTTTGCGATTGACCCACAATGAACAGACAGACAAAAATGTTATTGAGTAGTTTTTAGCTTCTATTACCTTTATATTAAAGCATACAATTTACAATTTTGATATTTTTTTCATATACGGAATTGACTTTTTTACACATTTATAATATATATTAATTAATTAGAATTTCGTATTTGACTCTATCATAACAATGACACTAAAAGAATATAGAACGATCTTGATCGGTTGACGAAATAGCCACGACCTGGACAGTGCAACCGCATCTAGGCAATCGCTGGGTGCGGAAGGTACGCCTTTGCGAATGTGTAAGGGAGTCTTTATTAAGTAGAGAAAATCTTTCAGATATTGATAGTGATATTAAAAAAATTAAAAAACGCATAATTGAAGTATAATATTTAAGTACGAAATTTATAGCTCTTCTACCTAAGATTTTAATTTTCATGCAACGTATTGTTTATACACATAATTCCCATATATTTTAAAATAAGAATTCTTCAAAATATACATTAAACATATTAAAAATTCATATCCAAGATATTATATGAACGTGTACTACTCGTTTAAAAGTATAGAACAAAAGGAACGTCAACATGGAGATGACAGATCACGTAGCAACATGTTACTGAGGGAAATACTGCAATATCATATTTTATAGGATATTATAAATATAAAATAAAAATACGTTATGGTACAGATGCTACAAATAATTTTACTTCTTACTGTATATGGGTAGTCAGTTTAATTCGCTATATGAAATGGATATAGTGTATTGAGAGATTAGATACTTAACTAGAATTAATATTTAATCAGATTTTATTTGATTAAAAGAGTAGATACTTAACTATAATTAATATTTTATCAAATTTTGAATATAATAAATGAAACAATCGACTCGTTCAACCTTGAATATACTAATTAAGGGTTTCATTTGAATTGGAGGTCAATTAATACTGGTTCGTTGGAAGCCCAAAACGGTAATCGAGATTAAACCAGTAAATTATAACATTTTGTATGCAAATGCGAAAATCTTTTGGCATTTCTACAAGCTTTGTATAAAATATCGAGCTAGAAACTTTCTTGAGGCCATTGTGGCTATAGTGGTTGAGTCTGATTCCCAATCAGTGGAATGATCTTGTATGTATTATTTTCTTTTTGTTCTGGTTAGCCAGAATGAGAAAAAGAGACACTTTGTCTAAACAAAGTATGGCGTTAATGTCGCACTCAGCACGTAATTGTCAAATTCGGGCAGTTGAGAACGGAGTATTGTGATCCTTGCTATGTGGATTTTGAAATAAAAAGTATGATTTTGTACTAAATTAGCGTAAAAATATTCTTTTTATTATTTATATTTGAATTTATTATATATAAAAGAAATATATACATATATATATATATATATATATATATATATATATATATATATATATATATATATATATATATATATATATAATAATTTTTATCTTACCAGAGCGATAAATTTAAAATACCTTAAACATAATCATGTCCTCGAGTGGGAAACGAACCCATAACCAATGGCGTTTACAGTCAGATGCTGTCCTATTGAGTAATAACCGGCCTTTTTCAATTTATTAATAACGGGATAAAACATTTTTTGTTTGCATTCAAAAACAATAATAAAACTCAAAACTTAAATACGGTTAGTTAGACACTAGCAAACTGCGCACTAATGTCGAAAATAGACAAAAAAATAAATAATTTATACATTAGCTTCATGCTGAATTCTTGACGGAGTAGCCAAGCGCCAGATGCTATTGCATCGCATGTTCGGAGAGTTCTCACTTCACGTGACCTTCCTCAAATATTTTCAATTCTGTGTTTTCAAAGAATAATAATTAAAAAAAAGAAAAATAATTCTTCATTATTACTATGACATTCTCGCTTGCCTGTCATTCTGCCTATCTTCTCGTTGCATATACGGTCAGCTAAACTGACTCCGCGTATCCGATGAAGCCATCGCATCTCTACTGTGTTGATCTTTCTTTCATTCTTTTTTTAAGATACCCACGTTTTGCTGCCATATAACAACGTCGGTATCAGTACTGCATTGTTAACGGTATAAAGAACGGCAAGTGCATGAACGCTGATGTTTTTCCGTCGTATCATTGCAGAGCCAGAGCTCCGCTATCCCTAGTACTAAACATACTTCTCAGATATACACTAATCTTGCATTCCATTTTGACTTCATCTCTCTCAGATATTAGAATCTTAGTCTTACTCGTAGTCAGGTTTAAACCATTCACAAAAGAAATACGAGAGACTTGGACAGTTTTCAAAAGGCGTGGGTTCGAGTCTCAGTGTGATCAAATTTTTATACTATAATAATAATACTTTAAGAATGTTAAATATTTTATCTAAGGAGGCTAAATACATTACATAATTATGCATGTTCGTATCGCTGTTGCACAATCTCTAAGACTTTTTTAAATATATACCTTTGTAATAATATACGTATTTAAAATAAAAATATTTTCATTAATACTAATATTTAGTTGTTTATATAACTACACTGGCAATGAAAATAGAAAAAAAAAACTAGAGTTTCAAGCTTCACGCTTTTTTCCGCTGTAGTTATAAACTTGTTATAAGTTTGTAGTTATAAATTGGTATCAACCCACAACATCCATTAACCCAAGTTTAAAATTTTGTTGAGTGGTGGAACTTAACGCTGCAACGCTACTAATATAAATATTTTACTTAATTATTAAAAATAAATATCCCTTTGAAGCGTTAACAACCCGTCTCACTAACATGCATGTCTAGCGTATGTAACTACAGCGTATGTTATGAGTGTGTTAAGACCAGTCGTGGCGCAGTGGGACAGTTCTAACTGTGAACATGATCGATCGTGGGTTCGATCTCAACTCTGGAGAATATAATCTATATTTAAATTATTTCCATTTACTAACTCTGGTAAGACAAAGTCCAGCGTTGAGTTCCACCACTCAAAGAAGTGTATTGACACTAGGTACATTTTGTCTACCCTGCTACGAGGGATAAAAAGCGTGTTGCATTTATTTTATTTATTTAAGATATTTTTAGGCATTGTTTAAAAAAATATTCCTTGTTCTTAAATAATAGCTTATTCATACTACAAAAGGATTATAATATTTTGCTTCATATATATATATATATATATATATATATATATATATATATATATATATATATGTGAGCAAGTTAGTTAGACCTGAATAGAACTAAGGCATTTTATAAACGTCACAGTGAAATAAAAACTATTGAAGGAAATAAATCTAAATTTAAACCGGATCTACTTTTCTTGGAACATTTAAAATAGAATATATGCTTATAGACTAATTTATATTATATACGTAAATAGAGCGTATTGTTCCAAATTAAATTGAGAACTGTCTTATTTTAATAAAAGTTTAGTTTATTTTAAACGTTGATTTTTTTACCTTTACGCTTTAGTCATAGAGAACGGGTCATTAAAAGCTGCGGTTTCTACGTTTTCTATAACTAATTTTTTTTAGATTCACAATTTTACCCCGACAGGGTAGATAGAAAATACCTAGTGCCAACACACTACGTGCTCCGCTTTCGAAATTCGTGAAATTGCGTGTTGAGTGGTGGTACTCAATGCTGCTTTATCTTTACCAGATTTGTCTTTACCAGAGCAAGGAAGTGAGAATAATTTAAATATAATCACTGTGCCGAGTGAGGATCGAACCTACAACCGATCGAGCTTACAGTCAGACGCTGTCACACTGCGTCACGACCGGCGTATCATCTTATTTAATATATTTTCAGAAGTCAAACTAGTCCGAGTTCTTCATCCGCTCACCAACGCTCATAGCAGGCTTGTTAGAGACAGTCCAGAGTCATCACACTCTGTTGACTATTTTTCGCCTGAATCTAGATATTGCGTGTTGAGCGCCAAATTTACCCTTTTATCCCGCCAGGCAGGAAAGTATCTAGTGTCAAGAAACTTCGTATTCCGCTTTCCGCTGAGCTAGAAAAATTGCGTGTTTAGTGGCGAAACTCAACGCCACGCTTTATCTTAGCAGGGGGTGGAAATGAAATTAATTATATATATTCATTTCTACGAGTGGGAATCGAACTCACAGCCGATCGCGTTTACAGTCACACGCTGTTCCACTGCGCTACGACCGATTTCATTCAATTCAACGCTGCACTTTGTCTTATTAAAGTAGAGAAATAAAAACAAATTTTAAATCATTAGACGTCTAGCTAATAATGATTTTTAGACATATTTAAATAATTTAAGCACATCGTAATATAGCTTTTACATCAGAATAAAACACTTTATTTTTTAATATGATTGTTTTTGTATAGTTATTTGAATATCTAACGAAATTATAAAATAGAAGTGGTTCTTACGGTTTTTACTCATACAATATTATTATTTCTTGGATCTAGTAAGATAAAATACGGCGTTAAATTTGCCAGTCAACTCAACGCAATGTCTCGTTTTCCGGCGGAAAATAGTCAACAGAATGTTTTGACACTAAGTCGTCTTTAATTACCCTGCTATACGCTATATACCGCGTAGATGTTTTTTTTAATCAATAAAATCAAATCGAAACCGTTACTAATGTTCAAGTATACGCATTTAAGGTGAATATTTTTCCCAAATCCATGAAAAGCATATTTGAACTTTGAAAATGAAAAAAGTTTCCCAATAAAATGTTTTTTGTTCACAACATCGTGTTTGTTGACCAATCCATTATAAAACCTTTCACGAACGATCACAATGCAGTTTGAGTTTAAATTCTGCTAACGTATATTGTACTAGAGAAAAAATAAGGTGCTCAAAATATTTTGAAATATGGAATATCTATTTCGAGGTTACTCTGTTCTTAATTTTCTAGTATTTTATAAAGAAAAAAAATCAATACTAATGACTATAATTATGTGAAAGTATACCTAGGGTTAAAAAACTGTTTTAAAAAACGGTTTCCAATAGGCGCAGGTTTGAATCCCACTGCATTCAAATTTTTATACGTTTTTTTTTAAATTTCTAATAAATTTGTATAACAAAATGTAAAAGCAGCGATATTCAAACATATAAATAAGAATTGTACTGTAAACATAATGGTTCTGAGATTGATCCACAGTGACTATATTAAGAATATAGTAAGATACAGCGCGGCGTTGAGTTTCGCTATTCAACAAGCAATATAATAGAATCACAGTGGAAAGTGAAACACGAAGTGTCTGAGCTCTACATCCTTTTTGGCTATCGAACTATATGGGAAAGAACATGAAGATTCTCCGTATACAAAATACTAGTGAAATTAATAAAACTTGTTGTAAATACCGACATTTTAAATGTAAATATCCATTATTATATCAATTATGTGTAATTAAATTCTAGGCATTTTTATCAAAAGTTATGGTGATGAAATTGAAAAACCACAAAACACATTTGCCATATTTAACTAAGCCCAAATATATTAAACAAAATTCGCTGTTGAAGAACAGTTGTGGTTCATTCCATTGTTAGTTAAATTATAAATTATAAATATTAAAAAAAAGGTTTACCCTAAAATTAAGTTTACCGCTTCTTCTCTTTATTTCTCTTAATGTAGTGTTAAGACACTTCGTTTTTAATTTCTAGATATTTGAAGCGGCGTAATTTATCATCACGCTTTCTCTTACAGAGAAATGAAAATAACGTGAATATAGACATTTCCTAAGTCAGTGACGCTATACATATAATAATAGTAGGAATCTAGTGTCTTAATACTCCTATCAACAGCTTTTTGCCTAGAATCTTGACATTGCTGTGCGGCAAGCAAAACGTTTCACTTTATCTAACCAGAGCAGAGAAATCAATGGTATACAGTCACCAATCACGTTTGCAGTCAGATGCTGTCTCTCCATTCCTTTGTTTTGTCTGTTTACATGCTTTGCTTTGTATTAATTTTAATGTTATAGAATAGAAATAAATTGTAACAAATATATAAGAATATCGACGCAGCCGTATGTGAAACACATTGTTTAGCGGTTAGATAATTTAGACGATTTCCAAGAGGCGCGGGTTCCAATCCAGTTGTGTTCTAATTTATATACGTTTTTTAATGTTTTTAATACTAAGTGTGGAATAAAATTTATAAATAATAAAAACCTTAATGACGTTGGCAGTAGTAATTTAGTAAATAAAATTTTAGGTTATGTTGGTTTTTGTTTAAATTAAATATTTTCTTTATATTAACCACATCCGATTAAATATTTTTGACTTTAATTAATTTCACTGTATACTTTCAAATGTTGTATATTGCTCTATACCAAATATATTGTGAGTGGATTTTTGGTTGCTTTTATTCATTGCCATAAAGCGACAATTTTGATGTCATGCTACAAGTGCACTTTGAATTATACAGGGTGCTCTGCCAAAAATTTAATATAATAATATCATGTGTTTCCACACAATAGTTTTCATTGTATTATTTTATTTTGGTATCTCTTCTATACATTTAATTTAGACACAAGCTAAAATAAGCTAATGATTTTATTAAATAAAATGCTACTACCAACAGCATCAAAATTTGTATAATTTTAAAATATTATTCCATTCTAAGAATTAGAAACATTTAAATAAACGTATAAAAATATGAACGTCTAACTAATTCGAATTAGCGACTCTCGGAAACTATTCAAGCGATGTGACCGCTACGTCATACGTTTTATATCCGGCTGTGTTGAAATTCTTATATGCTATTTTTTTCTGTGTCTCTGGTATGAAAATTATTTTTAATAATTTTTTTTTAAATTATTTTTTTCTGCTCTGATAAGATAAAGTACAGCGTTGAGTTACTATTCTTTTTGACTACTTATATTTTAACTAATAAATCGTAAAAATGATTTTAATATGTAGCAAAACGAATTACAATTTGAACACACAACTACCGTGCACTGCCAGACACTTTTATACAGTACCACTGTGTCATTTAATAGAGTTAGTCGTACACTTGAAATAAACGTTACATTTTAGTGTACAATCAAGGAGTATAATTGTAATATATCCAGATAAGACCCTACCGTGTCATTCCAGTGCACTTTATTAAATGTATTCAGCATAATTTGTCTCTAAGGGATTGATATGAAAAGCACAATATAATAGAGAATTATTGGTCTGTCTGATTATTTTGTTTCACGCTTTTATCACGCATAGCAGAGTAGACAGGAAATACCTAGGGTAAAGACACTCAATACTCCGCTTTCCGCACAATTCGAGATATTTTGTGTTTAGTAGCGGAACTTCACTCCGCGCTTTGTCTTACCAGAGTGAAGAAATGACAATAGTTTAAATATACTCACTACCCCTAGTGGGAATCGAACCCATAACCAATCATGTTTACCATCTGACGCTGTCCCACTGCGCCACGACCGATCTCGCTTGGAACATACCTAGTATATAAACAAAATATTTTTTCTTAGTAAAATATGAGTTTGTAATGTAACGTTTTAACGCTATTTAGGTTGCTGTGGCAAAATTCTTAGTTTTATATCTTATTTATTCCTATTTTATTAATGCTAATATTAGTTAAAATATTTTAAGAAATTTAATTGTACTCGAATGCAAATATTATAACCAAATTAAAAGTTATAATTTTACTTTCACGTGTCACGTTCTGTAGTTAGTGCTATCAACCGAATCTTTGATTAGTTTACTTGTCATGTATTGTCTCTGTATGTAAGAAATAGCTGCTCGTAATAAAAACCTAATAATAAAAAATTTTAACTCTATAGCTTTAAATAAATCATTTAAATGAAATACGTACGTAAAGAATACAAATTATTCTGTTTTGTATACAACGTGGTGTACAAATAAAGAAATAAAAAAGTATGTTTGTATCAAAAATATATTTTAATAATTTAAAAACATTAGAATTCTTTATTTTACATATTTTATTTTAAATGAAACTATTTTAAACGGATTAATCGCGTACATTTTGGTATTAAAAAATAAATTTATAGACACCTGATGTTTTGAACACTTTACAGTCGTCTAGGTAGGTCTACCTGTGACCACGGACTACTATAAAGTGTTCAAAACATCAGGTGTTTATAAATGTATTTTCGAATACCAAAAGCAAACGCGAATAGCAAAATGTTTTTATCCCGCAAAGAAGCACTCCATTCTTTTCTTTCCACCAAATTCGAGATATTGCCCGTTGAGTGGGTTAACTCAGTGCCACATTTTGTCTTACCAAAGCGAGGAAGTGAAAACAATTTTAATACACTACACATTCACTCCCCCGGGTGGGAATCGGACCCACAAACGATCGCATTTACAGTCAGGCGCAGACCCACTGCGCCACGACCAGCCCCTATTATTATTAAATAACATTAAAAAATATTAGAATTTAATCATTCATAAATATATTTAAAGTAAACATGCCCAAAGGAAATATCGGTTTTGATTACTGAGAAACAGTTATAAAAAACGGCGAAGTACTAGTATACTAAAATGAATATAACACATTATAGCTAAAGTTTGTATAATAAACGGCAAATGGTCCCGAGTTCATATTTATTATAGTGTTGCATACAAAGTTTCATATTAATATCGCTTCGCTTGCCGATGGGAGAAAGAATTTAGTTTTTAAAACTTCCATATAAATACTATGTTTTAATTACATATACTTTGTAATTGCTGAGGGGATTAACATATTTTGTTCTATTTTATGATTGTATGTGGATTTTCGTATTTTCATATTAGTTGGTTGTGTTTCTTTTTTTTATTTAGCATGATATGTTGAATTTTAAAAAATATATTTTTGGATTTTCCGTGTAATATTTTTTTTTATCTTTCTAATGTATGTATACAAATGAATTATATTTTTTATCTGTTTGTTTGTTTATTCCAATTAATCTCTAAAACAGGTACAGTGTTAAATTTTCCCGATAGATAGCTGATGTAACAAGGAATAACTTAGGCTACTGTTATTTTAGATTTAGATTTAGTGATGTTAAATTCCACGCGGTTGAAGTCGAAGGCAAAGCTGGTGTATTTTCAAATGAGTTACTTATGTAGACGTGTTTAATCGTTAATGTTGTTAACTAATCTAAAAATATATATTTTTCTGGTGATAATTTTATTGTTTAAGTAACAAGGATTTCAGTTTAGAAAAAACGTATGAAAATTTTGAACGCAGCGGGTTTGATTCCCCCCGCTGCGTTCAAAATTTTTATACGTTTTTTCTAAAATGTTTTCTAATCCTAAGTGTGAACACTTTAAAAATAGTAAATATTGATCAAAAATTCTGTACCTAATAAAAGTAAAACCAACAAAATATTATAAACCAATATATTTAGGTTATATAAAGTAAGCGTAAGATGTATTTTTTAATTCCCTTCGATGTTTACTGTACAAAAGTTCCAGCTTCATTAAAGAGGTACGTACGTACTTTCTTTCTTGTTTATCCCTAATGGAGCATGAATGTGCGTGAAAGTTTAATACGCAACTAACGAACGTTACAGTTAGGATTTCCGGGAATGCTACCCTCTAATCAGTAACAATTTCAAAACTAGTAACATCTATGTAATATTATAAACATTATGATCGACAAGTTGTTTACACTATATATATATATATATATATATATATATATATATATATATATGAATGTATATATTAGAAAAGTAAGGTATTCAGTAAAAAAGGACACATGTTTGCGGTATTTACCTAAATAATACAGTAGAAAAATAATAAATTTAATTAATGAAATATACAACACACTGGTAAATCGTGGCGCAATGGAACAGCGTAATTTCCCGGCTCTGATAAGACGAAGCACGGCGTTCACTTTCGTCACTTACCACGCTAAAAAGCGAAGTACGGAATGTCTATCCAGACTATACTATCAAGTAGGCACTTTTTATCTATCCTGCCATGCGAGATAAAAGCGGAAGCCAAAAAGAAGAAAAAAATCACAAGTTTCACACACATTGTTAAGAATACGTATTTTCTGCGTCAACAGTACTCGAGTTCCTTTACTCGCATCTTATTTCCCTTAAAGAAAACATAAATAACTCAAAAATTTACACAAACCCATGACAAATTTCACGTTTGTGATATTGTTCAAAACATTATTAAAGTTAGGCCTAACAAAATAGAAGCGAAAAATTTTCCAAACTCCCTAAATCACTCAAATAAGGGGAAAAGTGTTCGAGTCTATTACAAGGGTAACGGAGAACATCGTTAGTCGGAATTTGTAACTTTTGGCAATTTTATATGTTACATTTGTATCTTTATTGGTAACTTGTCCTGATGTCAGTCTTGTAGATATAATTAAAGATTATTAGGGTTTTTTCGTTTCAACAATCAAATTGTTATTTTTTCTTCAAAATTGGAATTACAGGGAAATTACCCATGGCTTACCCATGGCTTCAGTGGCCGTCGTAGAAGGGGTACGGTGAGGTTTTAGTAGAATATATAGACGGCTTACATGAAGCTGTTTGAAGTCTGCGATTGGAAGGGTATGCGTAAGGATTTTCCACACGATACAAAAAAATGCTTCACGCTTTATTCTTAGTGGAAAAGTCGGGAAAAAAGAAGCCACGCCACGCTACGGTCTCGGAATATTTAAAATAAAATATTTCAAAAAGGGCAAGTGATAGACTTAAGCTAAAAAAAAAGAAAGAAAAAATCTTTATAGCTAGTTCAGGCTGAACACAATCTATTTGTTAAACAAATAAATGTAATACCCCCATAAAAAAAGTTTTGGCTTTCTGCAGTCCTGTATTTAAGTATCCCTTTATTTATTTACGTCAGACACTCACTAGTTGATACATTATTTTAAACATTTAAATATGAATTTTTATATTAGTAGTTAAATGCACAATATTTGAAGGTGGCGCCTATCTTGCACATTTTATTTGCGACTGGTAACATGTTTAACTTAGAAAAAACTAATTAGCATCTAATTATGCTGTTATAGGGAATATTCTTTTAATAATCTATTTTATTGTAAATTCTGGTAGACTGCTAATTAAAATATCTGTACAACTGTGCTTATTAAAATATACTTGATTAATCCCGTTAAAGTGTAAAAGTCGTGAAAATCAAAAAATATATATTCCCATATCACAGATACACCCAGTGTCGGATAGAACATAATATTTCTATAGAAAGTTATAAAATTATTACTCCATATTACTTATTTATTTGAAAATATTAAAATAATTTTTAAAATTTAAACCCAAAAACATTGGTTAATGTATTAAATGTTATCTTATTTACAATGTCATCTAAAAAGCAGAAAACTCATGAAGTCATATCTCGTATCACTGTATCATATATTTTTACGGGAAGCATACGGAAGAAAATTTTGTATTTTCCCGACAAAATGAGAGCTAAGGCTTACGGCTTGCTGCATAAAAGGTGAAAAATCTGAGACAAGGGCGAGACTGTGAAGTTGTCGAGGGTTCGGTATAAAATTTATTTATATATATATATATATATATATATATATATATATATATATATATATATATATATATATACCGAATTTTATACCTAATATATATATTCTTACTTGTTTTACATAATTATTTATTTTTGAGTACTAATCGTTATTATATTTATAACAGGCAGATAAGATGGTTGAGACAATTCTCTACTTTATCAAAGATATTGCGTGTTGATTAACGGAACTCAACGCCGCATTTTATCTTACAAGACCCCTAAATAATGTCTCACTAACTAACTTAAATACCTTATGCTTTGATAATCGATTTAAAGTTATTGATGATTACTAATTTAATATTAACTCGGCATATTTTAAATAAAGTACCTTCATTAAATTCATAATGAGAATGATAAGAAATCCCTTAAAATTCCGAAGGGACACCGTGCGTATGTCGGCTGGGTTTTGCAGAGAGCATCTCAGACCTTAGACTTGTAACGTAAATATAGCGTAAATATATATAATAACGTAAATATAGGGGCCTCCTTTAAATTCCACACTTCGTACACCTCTCTCTACAACAAATCACATAGTAATAAGTAAATCTAGGAACACTCTAGGCCGGTCGTGACGCAGTGTGACAGCGTCTGACTGTAAACGCGATCGGTTGTGGGTTCTATTTTCACTCGCAGGATTATTATATTTCAATTATTTTTACTTCCTCGCTCTGGTAAGACAAAGCTCGGCGTTGTGTTCCACCACTCAACATGCAATGTTTGCAACATGCAATGACATTGGGTTGAAAGTGAAGTGCGGAGTGTCTTAATGCTAGGTACTTTCTGTCTACCCTGCTATGCGGGATAAGAGAGTGAAGCTTAAAAAAACACTCATTAAACAACTAATTAAAAAGCAAACAGATAGTAAGAACAAATATTCATTTTTTAACACAAAAGATCTCTGAAATATAAACATCCCTTGGGTACGTTAGCTATAATTGCAGCCTCCGGTTGAAAGGACCAGATGAAAGCGTAAGGACTGTAGATAGACCGCGCCATACATACCCTAACCTATCTTATCTTTAGAAGTGTAAAGTACATTTTCACTACCTACATAGTGTTATTAATATGAACGTTTGAATGGTAAAAAAAGGTTTTGTGAAATAGAAATATATGTGATTCAATGAATTGTAGGTAATTGAATTCAACTTTAAAAATATTGCGTTTGTGTCTGTTTGTAGATATATATATAATAACATGCCATATATTCCCTATTTTCTAGGTAGCGTAACCTAACACTGCGCTTTTTATCTTACGTAACTTATAAATAATTTATAAACACAAAGTAATAATAATTCTCCAGGCCAAAATCAAACAAACAATCATCGTATATACAATCAGACAGCAACTGTGCCATAATTGCGTTATGAATATTTTGGGAATATATACATTATAT
This sequence comes from Dryadula phaetusa, assembly GCA_032432895.1. NCBI lineage: Eukaryota > Metazoa > Arthropoda > Insecta > Lepidoptera > Nymphalidae > Dryadula > Dryadula phaetusa. Next base: position 5,799,157 of record JAOYRS010000068.1, on the reverse strand, counting down.
TCTATTTCTAAATTAATTTTTACCGCTTTTAATATTAGCCACATATGACCCTTGTCGGTTACAGATTTACATGAATTTTAATTTAGGTACCAGGTACAGGTACATTATCATAATGTGTACGATTTTTTTTATTATAAAAAGGGACCTTACGTTTTTTTTTTACTGGGCTTTAAGGGACTAAAGGAAATATGATTTTCATATTTGAAGTAAATAATATTTTTGTTTAATAACATAGGATATATGTAATATTTAAACCAAGAATATAAATACTTTTTTAAGTATTAAAATGAAAACTTTATGCAATTTTTAATTAAATTTTTTATAGCCGGTTGAGGTGCATAATTAAATTATTTTCATATAGTACCTCTCATAAGACAAAGCGCGGCGTTGAGCTCCACGACTCAACATGCAATGGATTGAATTCGGCGGCAAAGTAGAGAATATCTTGACGCAAGGTACTTCCTGTCTATTTACAAAAAAAATTAAAGCTAATAACAATATTTTTCTTCGTTTTTATCCATTATATAATTTCTATTAAAAACGTGTAGGTTTTAATATAACTCACATCAAACATCTGGTATAAATGCTAAACTACACCTTAATTTTGATATTTGTTTTATCAAAACGAATATTTAATATTTATAAAAAACAATAAGATGAAGGGAGGCTAATGAATGAAAGAATTATTGTATATTTACACTACTGAATGGTCGTAAATTTAAGAGCCAAGTTGACGCAAAACGATTGCTGGACTTGATTCTTGTTACAACTTTGTCGACCAAAATATTTATAATTAATATAACTTTCTAATTTATGAATCGATTAAAATAAAATAAACGCTAAATGTCAACTAAAGACTATCATAAACGAAAATACATTAACGACATCTATATTTGACTTGGTTACGCGTTTCTGAGATTAGCGTACACAAACGCACACACGTTTACACACAGACAGACAGTTAAAAATGGATTCTATTACTTTAATAAATGCCCCAATAATAGTTATTTTTAACATATCTTTTATCTGTAGTGTTTCATTATAGGTATAGATTACTTTGATTTCCCGCTCTAGCGAGATAAAGAATGAGTGATTATATAATCTTTATTGATTTTTAATACAACTCAGCTCTTTAAATAACATGCCCCGTTACTAACGGGTCACTGGAAACGAGAGCTTAAATGTGTTTAAAAATAAAAGGTTCAAGAATCAAATCTAGTAAAAAAGCTTTTCAAATCAACGTGTTCTTTGATCAAATTTGTATGTATAAAATATTACTTTCACGTGAATAATAATTTCCACTGTTTATTCGACTTTTTTCTTTGTAAGTGACGATAACGTGTTTTAACGATTTCACATGTACCGTTTTATTAATCATTTTGATACTGTTCATTGAATTATTAAGCGAATTAATCTAATATCTGTGTTTTTTGCTTCACGCTCTTATCCCACGTATCAGGACAAACAGAAAATACCTAGCCTTAAGACACTCCGTACTCCGCTTTCTATCGAATTCGAAACGTTGCGTGTTGAGTGGCGGAACTCAACGCCGCCCTTTATCTTACTAGTTTATATTTAACTTTAATAATATTATTAAGAATATGTTTCTTGTAATAAGATTTTTTTTGATTTTTCTTGATTTTTTTAATTTGTTAGTAAATAGATAATTTGGCAGAATGGTGTGGTTAAACAATATGATAAACGAATTATTGCTTACAACTTTTTGAGCACAGATCTTATAATCCTACTTCGCCCGTTCCCATAGCAATATTGAAATATGTTCAATTAATACTTTTGAACTCCAAAGAACCAAACTATTATGTTATCTTACATCGCATTATGATTTACATCAATCTTACTAGAAACTTTTATCATTTGATCTTTCCTTATCGAATTATCTAACACAGAGATACTATCTATAATAAATACATTTCTCTCACATGGTACGACAAAGCACGGTGTTCAGTTCACTACTCAACAATGTCTCGATTTCGGGCAATCAACGGAGTGTCTTGACACCATATTTTCGCTGACTGCTATAGCGGTAAAGTAGACAGTAATAGAAACAGTATTATTATAATTAATTATTACATTGTAATCTGAAGTTGATTTTCACACAAAAAAACATATAAAGAATGGCTAAATAACGTTCTTACGTACATTAGATTAATAGTTGATTGCTGTCAGTACATGGAAGACGTGAGAAAAAATATTTTTGGGGCCATTTATTATTTTAATGGAACCTAAAACATTTTTTTTATCTGTTTGTGTATTTGTGTGTTTGTCTGTTTGTCTGTGCGTTTGTTCACACAAATCTCTGTTAGTTCTGACCCGATTTAAATGCAGATAGGTTTAGTTCACTTTATTATTTAGTGTTTGTTGTATTTCAATCGGTTATTAAATAAGAAAGTTATACAAATTGATTTTGTTTGAGAAAACTATAGTAAGTACCAAGTCTATGCAAACGAAGTTTCGGGAATTCACTAAATTTTATATAAATTCTTTTGTAAACATTTTTGAAAAAACGTATAAAAATTTGAATTTAAGCGCTCTGGCCGCTAAGCCATGCGTGAACGCATGGCTTAGCGGCCAGAGCGCTTGGACGGTATCCTAGAGGCGCGGGTTCGAATCCCGCTGCGTTCAAATTTTTATACGTTTTTTCAAAAATGTTTTCTAATCCTAAGTGTGGAATAACACTTTAAAAATAGTAAATATTAAAATTCTTTTGTATTTTGCATTATTTTAAATATAAAATTGTGTTCTTCCAAATAAACTAATAATTTCTTTCTGCGAGTCCTGTCGGATATAACATTGTCTATCTTTATTATAAGTAACTTTGGAATTATTTTTGGAAAAAATTCAAGGACTCAAACCCGTATGTTTTGTAAGCCGTGGCGTACTCTGTTCACCTAACCATATGTTTTACTATTTTTAAAGTGTTATTCCATACTCAGGATTAGAAAATATTTTTGAAAAAACGTATTAAAATTTGAACGCACCGGGATTCGAACCCGCGCCTCTTCTGCTTCTGCGTCGAAATTCTTATGAGTTTTGTTACAACTTATTTATGTTGTTAGCACTTCTGTAGAGAGATTCAGGACGTATAACATATAACGTTTTTCAAAAATGTTTTGATATGTTATAAGTTGAAACTGAATCTGATTATTTCAGATTCAGTTTGTATTTGAAAATGAAATTAAAAATTAATTAAAATATTTAGTACACAATGTTCTCTATTGCCAAACGATTATATGTTAGAAATAATTTTTGGGTAGCAGAGAGTTGTAAAAATCTCTCTTTTTTATTGTATTTAAAAAACTTTTTAGTATTAAATAGCATATGACACTTGAACTCATTTTGTTAAATTAATCATTTTAAAAATAATCAACGATTATCTTTTACAGGATTCACAGATAGCATAGAAAATATTTTTTCCACATACATATGTACGTAATCTGAGTTCTGTAGCAATTTCGATGAACACATTATATTGGTCTGGACGGCCAGAGGCGATGCCTTAAGCGTTTTAGGTATCCACTGCAAGCTTATCGAATTTTCTGATTAAAATTATTTGATATCTATGTCTTTTCTTGTATTTTGTGTGTTATAAAGACTATCTATATAATAATACTTAAAGAAAAATTGTTGTACCCCTTCTTACGAAAATAGCGTTCACTGAGGAGTATGAAAATTGGCACAGTTATAATTTATATAACGAGTGTCTTATAACTCCTTCGTAATTTAAATTTCGAATAAAACTCAAATAGTGATTGAGAAGCACCAACGGTCTGACTGTAAACGGTTGTGGGTTCGATCCCCCCTCGGGGGAGTCTCGCTCTGGTAAGATAAAGTGCAGCGTTGAGTTTCACCACTCAACACGCAATTTCTCGAATTCAGTGAAAAGTAAAATACGGAGTGTCTTGACACTAGGTACTTTCTGTCTACCCTGCTATATGGTTGCCTTTTATAAGCCGCCCAAGCCCCCTAAGCACTAAGTCATGCGTTTTCATTCAATAGTACCCTCACAAATTTACTATAGTTATGGTATAAATAGACTCACTGAAAAATTTATGGAATTATAGTCGTTTTATATTTATAAAGAATTCATGGATATTAACATTGTTTGTAATTAATTTGGTTGTAATTTGTATCTCATATTTGGAATAATATACTTAATTTTATTAATCATACTATAAATCTTTCTTTGACAAATAATTAATTATTTTAATAAAAAATCTTTTTTATAATTGACTTGTAATGAAGTAATTGCCAATAATGATGACATTGATAAAGGTTGTGTTTATCATTATTTTACTGAAATATGAAAATGGCAAGGACTATCTTGTTTCCATAATATTGCAATATTTTACTTTTTTCTCTCGTTTATGCTATTTCTTTCGGTGGAACCTTGAGAACCTTGAGCTCCGCCACTCAACAGACAATGTCTCGAATTCGGCAGAAAACGGAATACGGAGTGTCTCGGCACTAGCTACTTCCTGTCTATCCTGCTATGCGAAATAAAAACGTAAAGCTAAAAAATGTATCATCAACTACGTATTAGTTTTATAAAAACTTTACAAATTCAAAATATTTACAGTTACATCTCCACTGTTGATGAGACGAAAAATAGATCAGTATGCGCCAGTAATGATTCTCGATTATAGTTAATAGCGAGGTAAATATGATTACGTCATACATATATTTGTTAACTTATATTTGAGGCCGGTTGCGGCGCAGTGTGATAGCGTCTGACTGGCTATATACGTAAACGGTTGTGGGTCCGATTCTCACTCGAGGGATTGATTATATTTAAATTATTTTCACTTCCTTCGTTCTGGTAAAACAAACTGCGGCGTTGAGTTCCACCACTCAACACGCATTGTCTTGAATTAAGTGGAAAGCGAAGTGTCTAGTATCTACCTTACTATTCGGGATAAAAACGTGAAAATAAAAAAAAACAGTTAGTATAAAGTAAAAACACTACAATGAAAGACAAAATAATTTAAATGTAATATTTCAAAGTAGTGGGAATCGACTTCATACCCAGTGCGTTAATATTTAACCCACTGAGCTATAACGGCGTAAACAATGTTAAAATAACATAAAATATATAATTTAAATAACTCAATAATGAAAACCAATCTCTCTATAGCGATGCGATCAAAGTACACTTCATTTTGATATCTTAATTTGAAGCGTCACAGGTGTTGCAGTAATAAAATCTTTTGATCAAACCCATTAGACAAACGGGGGCCGCTATAAGCCTCTGAATAATTTCATTTAATTATTCAGTATTATAAATGAATATTCAGCAAGTTATATTTAATTTTAGGTGAAAAAATTGAATTTAACTTAATGGAAGTATTGAATTGATCTGTCAAATTGGGCGTTATTTCTATGATATTATATATTGTTTTTGGTTTCGCTTTTATACGTTTTGAATGTGTTCTAGATATATTTGTTGTTTGTTTGTTTATTTGTGGTTATTATTTTCAGGGAAGGCCTTGTGGGAAATAAGCTGAATTTTTATGACTGATTCCTTCGTAGCGATAATGAGTTTGTAAGAGTGGAACAGCGTGGAAGAGTGGAAGCATTATTGGTGGTTCATTCTATTTGGGGGAACAATTGATTACATTTTAACTATTTTTGTACGGTCGGTAAGGTAACATAAAGTACAGCATTGAGTTATGCTACTTTATCATATCTCGATTTCGAATGGTAAGTAGAAAACGGAGTGTTTTGACAATTGGTTTTCTCCCACTACTTGGTACGAAATTGAAACAAAATGAATGTTTAGTGGTTTAGTTCCGTAATTTGTATTACCAGAGCGGAGAATTGGAGATAAATTTTAAATATAAACATTTTCTCGAGTAGGAATCGAACCCGAAACCGATCATATTTCCAATCAGATGCGCAACAATTGTCTCATGAATATATATAGTTAATGAAAAAAATCCATTGGTTTCTATAACTGCTTAATAATAGTATATTTATATATTTGCATATTTTAAAATAACAAACAGCAACATTCCACCGCTTTTATAAAAATACATCATTCTTACATCACCCATTTAAAAAGGCTTATTTTATATTGGTATAATACTTTTTGTTGGCTGAAAATATGTTAAAAGGCAATTTAGGGTGATATCTGACATTTGTGGTGCTCTAAATAAGCACTCTCATTTCATTTCGAAATTCTGGGAAGTGACAAGTGTTGTGTTTACACACATTCGACTACTGTATTATTAACGATGCGATACGAGTCTTAATATATCTTTGATTTTCGCGATTATTACATATTTTACACGTATATTTTGATATTTAAAAATAATACAATAAAATAAAATGACACTTTACAGTAGTCGGTGGTCACCGGTAGACTGTCTAAATTCGAAACGTTAAGTTTTCAAATTATATTTTAAAATACCAAAATATACGTGATTAATCCGTTTAAAATAGTTTCATTTAAAATACGATTGTCTCTATTTCAGCTATACGCTTTCACATGGCAAAGCAGTTAGAATATAGTGTCAAGACTCTCCTTTCTTCATTATACAACCAAATACAAGATTTCAATGGAATTGGATGACAATATATTATTTCAGATTGTACAAAAATATTCGTATACAAGAAAACCTTCAAAAATATGTGGAGTGGAGTATCTTGACACTAGGTTCTATCTACCTTCTCTGCTTAAAAAGCAAATTTTTAAATAATCTTAAATAAATAAGAAAAAATCTTAAGTGTGTAAACGCTATGAATTGTATTGGAAAGAAAAATGGTATCGTTGTCACGGTTTTTATAAAATTGAATAAGACTTGTTTTGTTTTGAGAACTGACATAAATATTTGCGAATAATTTTACATTATAGTTATTTCTTATGTGTTTTTTACAATAATCATATTACCATTGTTATTGAAAAATATGATTTCATCGAGGTTTTAATCCAAACTAAATTAAAAAAAATAGCTTATCAGCCAATGTATAAATGTTAAAGTAATTATTTAAAATGTTATTCTTAGTAGGCTGAGAGGATTGTACCTTTGTTTATTTATCTTCATACTTGAAAGACGTTACAACTAGCATTAGCAATGTTACCCGTAACAATATACATTCAAAGCTCAACTGAGTTCCCATTTCTTATTTTACTACTTATTTCCTTTTAAGTGAGTATATTCGAAGTAAATCAGCTAACCAACGACATATTGGCCGTTCCAAATAAAACAGTCATCGGAGTTTCATGACTTGTCTGTAACTACCCTACTATGCGTGAGTTATCATAGTTGATAAAAAAAAGCTTGAACCAGACATTCTCTTTTTAGATTGCAGACTGTTACGGATATATTTGCCTTGGGTCTTTATATATTATCTACATATACATCTTTGATTTGTGCAATTTTTACACATTTTAAATGAATATTTTTAAACGAAATAATCGTGTATATTTAGATATTCGAAAATACTTTTTTGAAAAATCGATGTTTCTGACATATACTACGAAGTTACTATATAAATATTTAAAACATAAAAAAGATAAAGACAAAAAAATATATATTTAATAATCTTTTAATTTCACCATTTGTCTTCTCTGCCACATGTACAATGTGTAAATTTCAAAAAATGTCATTTCTATTGGTACAATATTTCTGTCAGCACACATAAGTCTCAAGTCCTTTGTAAAGCTGACAGACACAATTAGCTCGGAGGCCTCGTTTTGTTTAGTCTAGCGTTTATAAACAGTCTGTTTTTATTTTTCACTTGATAGTAGAAACTTTTTTAAAGACTTGTTTTTTTTCCCCTAACTAAAGTTTATTAAACCAGACTGTAGTGAAGTGGAGTTAATATTTGCATTTTGACATTTTATATATAATATTTTTTATTTAACACAAATACCTAAGATTTGTAGGTTTATGGGTACTTTTTGGGTACAATGGTTAGCCCTGTTAACCCATAAGCGTATACTGCGGTACTAAGGTCCCCTGTACCCTCTAAATTTGTTCATCTCCTTGAACACATTGATTTGTAGTGTTCGTTTATAATTTAATGAGTATAGGGAGTTTTCTAAAATATGTAACGATTGATTTCGTGTTTAAAATATAGGATGATCTTAAGTATATAAAAATCTTTACTATAACTAAAATAAAAAAAATATGATATTGTAGTATTTTTTATTTATTAAGACCAGACAAAGAGGCTAGCGGGTCACTTGCTGTCAAGTGATTACCGCTGGCCATAAACATTTAAAGCTCCAGATATATGTACTATTAACGTTGTGCCGGCTTTCAAAATTTGTTAATCCGACCCTACTAGAGTCCAATAGCATAATAAAAGTGTATTTTCAAATACTAAAATATACGCGATTAATTGGTATAAAATATTTACATTTAAAATAAAATAAGAAGTTAACATTATATATTTTTGATATTTTTTTTAAAAATATCAAAAATATATAATGTTAACTTCTTATAAGAATTATAAATGAAATTATTTTAAACATCACAATCGCGAATATTTTGGTATTGGATATATTCGAATTACATTTTTGGAAACCTGACGCTTCGAACACTTTCAATAGTTCGTGGTCACAGGTAGACTATGGTGGCATTCGTCTGTCGGTTGATATAAAAATTAATTATATCAATCTATCGCCATCTGTTTCTTAATAGCCTTGCGTACTGCCCTGGATTCTTACAGAAAAAGCTGATTGGGTCCCACTGAGGAGAACTAGGTCCCACTAGGGAAAATAGATATATTCGTAGAATGATCCGCGATGTAGTGGTTAGGCTTATTCATGGTATGCTCACACACAGCTGACTGCAATACACGCCCATTGACGTTGGAATGTGTTCTTTCACCCTAACCCCGATGCTCCCCATTGTTTGACTAATGTAAGATAAGCCACAGTCCCAATCCAATTTGTATACACCTGCACACTGCAAAGAAATATTACTTTTCACTAGTCTCAAGCATTGGCTCACTTTTTTATTAGGCTTAAATATAGTCTTGGAAATGGAAGCTCTTCTTAAGATGTTGCCAATCCTGTGCGTAACTCTCTTCATATATGGTAGAAGTGCAGGCTGTCTCTCTACTGTGGGTGGCTTGTTGGTCTTCATGCAACTTCAACCTCGCTAGAAAAAATAGCTATATTCCTAGAATGATCCGCTAGGCAATTGAAATTTAAAAATATCCTACTTTCAATAGAGAAGATGGTTGGAAACTTTCTACCAACTGGGGCTCACTTATAAAAAATATAAAAATATATATAAGTGTCAAATTCACCACACCAGAGACAAATATTCAGTCAGCTCATTCTGCAAGAATCCAGCGCAGTACACGAGGCAATTAAGAAACAGATGGCGGTAGATTGATATAATTAATTTTTGTATCAACTGACAGACGAATGCCACCTCAGTGTACCTGTAACCATGGAATGCTGTAAAATATTCGAAACATCAGATATCCAAAAATGTATATTCGAATACGATTAATCCGTTTAAAATAGTTTCATTTATAATGTGTAAAAATCGTGAAAATCAAAGATATTCTTATAAGCACCTTATTACATATACAATAGGTACATATATATAAAAAAACCTCTTCCTAATTCATATGTATGGGCGAAAATCTGAATAAAATGTGAGCACTCGATTCCTTTATTACGAATACCTGTGCTTTATTCCACCCTCGTTTGATATCAACGACTTTGGATAATTCAGCATATCCAATATTTCATCAATTCTCATTCTTTAAGGTATTTGACTATTGGTGAATATATATATATATATATATATATATATATATATATATATATATATATATATATATATACGAGGATACTCCACTAGACAGTGACAGTGACCAAGTGTCTTGACATTCCGTTCGCCATTTCTATTGAAAATCCTAAATCAATTCAAAATTGGCGGCATTCAATTCTATGATTTGTAGTACCTGAGCGTCAAAATAGAAATAGTGTAAACATAAATATATATATTTTTTAATGTATAAAGTTTGAAACCTTAGATTCGAACTCGCGCTTCTTAGAAACCGTCAGAGCACTTGGACGGACGTTAAAAATAATAAATAGTATAAAAAGATTGTTTTACCATGTAGGAATTAAACCAATAACCATTGCATTTACACTCATATTACACAATGCCGTAGTCTTGTTTAATATAAACTATTTGATCAATTTTTTTTGCTTTTAGCTTTAACCCTGGCAAGGTAGTCAGAGGTAACGAACGAACGAATGAAGCGCCAAACGCTATGGTCCCTGCATACTTCTTTCGACTCGTCCAGTCATTAACCTGACATGCCTTTCGGGGTATCCTCATGCTTTTTACGTGACCTTCCTCCAGTATCATCTATACTGTGTCTTTGAAGGTCAATCGAGGTCAGGTACCACTCACCTTTGCGTCATCATTAAATTAACTCACGTTTAAATATAACTTTACTATATTTCACGGTTTTTAGGATCTAAGTGACGTAACAAGGAGGAAGTATATTGATTTTTAGATGTTTCGAATAAAAATTTCAGAACGAAAATCACAGTGCTTCAGAATGAGATTGGTATGCGTATAATCTTATATACAGTATTTTATAGCTTACCTCGAACGTGACAAATAAAGAAGTCAATTTCTACGAAATGTAACGTGAACCCGCCAAACTATGTTAGTGTAACGCTTCACTAAAGATGAATATTCATTTATGCGTGAAACTTTTCGGAGGAAATTCAAAATATTCGCACAGAATTGAATACCTTCCGTATAAAAAGGTTTTGTAGGTACTGTTAAGATATTTGAGTATGCTTTTCGCATGAAATCTCTATTGTAAATTGATTATGTAGTACCTGAAGATATTGTCATCGTCAACGAAAGCCGATTGGTTGTGGGATTTGGAGGAATGCTTATATTTAATAACTTTCATTGGTCCTACTTTGGTAAAAGAAAGGGCGGCGTTGTGTTCCGCCAGTCAAAACACAATGTTTTAATTTCGGACGAAAAGTGGAGAACGGATTATTATCACATTAAGTTTAATAAGATCTTTGACTTTTGCGATTTTTATACATTTGAAATAAAACTATTTTAACCGGATTAATCGGGTACATTTTGGTATTCGAAAATACACAGGTAGACTGAGGTGGCATTCGTCTTCTATTGAAATTCATCATCATACATCAGATTTGATAAGTAGTGTAGTGGTTGGACTTAGTTCAACCACTACATCAGGTTTGACAAGCCACATATCCTCGCTAGGGAAAGTAGATATATTTCTAGAATGATCCGCGAGGCTATTGAAATTCAAAAACATCCAAAATTTCAGTAGAGAAGATGGTTGAAAACTCTCTACCACCTGGGATCCACTTATAAAAATTTAAAGTCTCAATTTCACCACAGCAGAGATAAAGATACAGTGAGCTCATTCTGCAAGAATCCAGGGCAGTATGCGAGGCAATTAAGAAACAGATGGCGGTAGTTTGATATAATTAATTTTTTGTATCAACTGACAGACGAATGCCATCTCAGTCTACCTGTGACCACGCACTGCTGTGAAGTGTTCGAAACGTCAGATGTCCAAAATATATTTTCGAATACCAAAATATACGCGATTAATCCGATTAAAATAGTTTCATTTAAGACATTAAGTTTATTACCCCGCTCTGCGGTAAAAGCTTAACACTGTTAAATATATTATTATTAATAATTACTTTAAATTATTCTATTCGCTTCTATCCATCAATTATGTGACTGACTGACGAAATTCAAATTAACGATTATTTATTCAAAATAGGCAATATCTATATATAAAAATCAAAAATTTCTCAAATAGATTGAGATTTGTACCAATAACGATGACATTCTGTCATATTTTATTAGGATAATGATAAGAAAAATCATGATTTGGAGGCAGGTCGTGGCGCAGTGTGGCAGCGTTTGACTGTAAACCCGATCGGTTGTGGGTTCTATCCCCACTCGGGGGAGTGATTATATTTAAATTATTTTCACTTCCTCGCTCTGGTAAAGACAAAGTGCGGCGTTGAATTCAACTACTTAATACGTAATGTCTCGAATTTGGTGGAAAGCAAAGTACGGATTGTCTTGACACTGGGTGCTTTCTGCCTACCCTGCTATGCAGGATAAAATCGTAAGGTTAAAAAAAACTTATTAGCGTCAGTATAAACTAGACAATTATAATTTAAGTATGTTAAACATACAAAACGCATAAAATAAACGCATAAACGCATAAAATTTTAAACGCAACGGGATTCGAATCCACGCTATTGGATACTGTATAAACGTTTGCGAATTATCTTAGAAGCATACGTTCAAATCGATACGTCGGAATTGATATATATTTGTTACAATCTATCTTTGTTGATAGTTGTCAATTAATAAATTTTATTATAAGATTATTTTATCATGTATAAGATCAAGTTAAGTAGGCATATCTTAGCTTCAACAATAAGTGGCGTTAAGTTACGTTTAATTTGGTATACAATATAATTAACTTTTGATCAATATAGCTAACTTCAAAATACACGAAGGTCAGGAATGTGAAAAACTTATTAAAAAAACAAACGTATATAATTTTCGTTTAAATTTATTGACAGTCTGTCTAGCCTTATGTATATCAAATAAATAAAATTCAAACAAAAACCGTCTAAAAAGCAACCTTTGCCCTATTTCCGTGGTAATGAAGTATTCATCACTCGCCTCCAGTGTGTACCGTTATGGAGTTAATTTACAAGCTGATGCTTGTGTGTAGTTGATGAAATTGGAATCAGTTATGTGCTTTTATAACAAAATGTTGTATGGACGGACATTGTTTGTCCTTTAATAATATGTGTATGGGATTTTCTTTTATTTGTACTCATTAATTGGAAAGTAAGTTTTAATCTGACAACTTAAGAAATATAAGCGGCTGGTGTCGTAGTGGGACAGCGTCTGACTGTAAACGCGATTGGTTGTGAGTTCGATTCCCACTCGATTGTAAGATTATATTTAAAAAATATTTTAATAACTTAATAACTGAGGTCGATCGTGGCGCAGTGGGACAGCGTCTGACTGTAAACGCGATTGGTTGTGAGCTCGATCCCCACTCGAGGGAGTAATTATATTTAAATTATTTTCTCTTTCTCGCTCTAGTAAAGTCAAATGCTGCGTTGAGTTCCCCTCCTGAACACGCAATGTCTCGAATTCGGTGGAAAGTGAAGTAAGGAATGTGTTGACACTAGGTACTTTTTGTCTACATTGATATGCGGGATAAAAGAATAGAGTTAAAAAAATATGGGTCCGCTCTAGTAAAACAACGCACGGCTTTGAATTCACCATTCGAATACACAATCTCTGAATTTTGGTCGGAATGCAGTCAACGGAGTGTCGTCATACTGGGATGTCTCTGCCAGCCCTGCATTACAGGATAAAGCGTGAAGCTACTTATATCAAGGTGAATAAGGTGTATTATAATTATTTTTTGATACTTTTGAAACTGACGTATTTTTTTATTTCTATCTCAAGTTTCAACTGAATTTTAATTAAAATATATATTTGTTATATCAATAGATGTTTCCATCAGTATATAATAAACTTATTTAATAAACGTTATGGGTATAATTGTATAAATTAGCAGGTTGTCATGGTATAGTTGGACAGCATGTGACTGTAACCACGGTGGTTATGACGTTGATTCTTGCTCGATGAAATTATTATATTAAATCGTTAATTTCAGTTTCTCCTCTCTTGAAAAATATATAGTTCCGCCAATCAACACTCAATGTTTCAATTCGAGCGGAAAACGGAGGAAAGAGTGTCTTGACACTAAGTTCTATCTGATTTCTTACAGGGTATGCAAGGAAAACGTCAAGCTGCCAAAAGAACCGCTCATGACAAACACCACACTTTAACGAATATATTTTAAGCTGTTAATGAAACGCTATTCGAAAGCTTTTGATGGAGGCTAATTATGGCGCCGCATCGGCACTCTAATCTACATGTAAATAACTACACTATTTATTAACTTTAAACAAATGACATCAATAAATGTAAATGCATATTATAAGGCATACATATATTATAAGGTATAACGGAATTAAATTGTAAATATGTATACATATATATATATATATATATATATATATATATATATATATATATATATATATATATATATATATTTACGCATGTAAGAATATCTAGGGACCCCTCCAGTTATTAAAGAGTTGATTTATTATTCTTTCAAGAATTACAGTTGCACAATAGTTAAAATGACTAGTTAAATATAAGAAACTGCCATTGCTCAAACATTGCAAGAATTTAGTGATTCAAATGGCAGACAAGTATATGAAAACATTCAGAAAGAGGTAGGTAATATACGTGATCAAGAAATACAATGTTAATATATTGATGTGTATGAAGTAAAATAAAATAACGAACGAACGAACGAAAACAGAAGAGCTTCTGCTAAGGAGCCGAAAAAGTTAGAAATTCAGTAGTAATTACCTATTTTTAACCCTGGCCACACAAATTCTATTTTTACACATTAGTGCACAATTTGCAAACAAACATTGAGGTGTTATTATGATTTTTTGTGTGTGTTTTTTTCTTAGAATTAAGTCTTGTTGATTTCAATTTTTTTAGAAAATTATAATACGTTAGTCAGTTGATTCTTTGGTTTCATTTTATTATAGTAGATAATAAAATGAAACCAATACTTGGCAAACGTAGTGTAGGACGCCCTCTGGCCCGCTGGACTGACGACATACGCAAGGTTGCCGGAGCGGACTGGATGAGGGTTGCTGAGGACCGGGATGTTTGGCGCAAACTTGGGGAGGCCTATGTCCAGCAGTGGACTGCGATTGGCTGACGACGACGACGACGATAGTAGATTGTTTAAAAATATGTATGGACAATAGGGTTATATATTAAATGTCACTTGTATTGTCTTGTATTATGCGTACAATTTTATCACATGTAATGGCAAGGCCGCTTTTTGCTACTTGTTCTCTTTAACAAATTTTCTATATTTTTCTTTTTATTGTTTGCAATAAAGAGTTATAGAGAGTTAGAGAATAGTTATTAATATGGTTACTATTTATAAATATATGATTTATTTAGAATAATATCAAGTTGTATATTTTTTTTTCAATATTATGTATTTTAATAGAAACTATTTAAAATGGATTAATTGCGTAAATTTTAAAATTCGAAACTTCAAATTTCAAATTCACCTTATCAGAGAGCAAAATATTGTTAGCTCATTTTGCAAGAAGAAATATATGGCGGTGGATTGATATAACTTACCTGTAACCACGGACTACTGTAAAGTGTTCGTATTTTCAAGTACGTATTGTTGAATACCAAAATATATATGATTAATGTAAAATAATTTCATTTAAAATGTGTAAAAATCACGAAAATCAAAGATCTTATAGAGAAGATATTATAAAAATAAATTACGTGCATGCCAAAGAAGTACAGTGGAGATCTTGTATTCAACTGAAATCATTTGTCAGAACGGATACCGAAATGAAACTTATTTATTTATATATTTTTATTTATTCATATATACACAAAAGGCGGACTTAACGCTAAAAAGCATTTTCTACCAGCTAACCTTGTCATGTGGAATAATACTGTAGGTGTAAAAAAAAACATAATGTTTCTATTAAAAACAGTATATACATATATACGCATATACACACACACATATATATATATATATATATATACATATATATATATATATATATATATATATATATATATATGTATATATATATATATATATACTGCTGTTAAAAATACTCTGAGTGTGCTACAAAGCAGGGAAAAGTGGAAAACTAACTAAAATTAAACCCTTATATTTTCGTCACGGAGATCACTATTCTAATGAGGATTCTTTTGTACATTTAACATATATTAAGAAATTTGCAATAATATAATACAGTATTCGATATCAATAATATAATACAGTATTAATAATATTGGAGTAAGGTTAAGCAAAATGCGTCAGGATCTCTCGGAGTGCCTCTATGAAGGGGTTAATGACTGTGGGCCAGGCAAAGAAAGAATAAAGTGACATTTTTTTTCCCATCGTGAGTTTCTAATTTTACCGGTCTATACCATAAAATAACAGTTGTTTTAAACGATTAAACTTAAAGTACTTTCAATTTTCCGTTCATTAATTTACATCGCTCTTCTAGTGAACGTGTATAATATATATAGATTTCAAAAGCACTCCCTTCGATTTCTTCAACGGTCTTCGGGAAGGTTAAATAAATACTTGGTATAATTAATACGTCATCAAAGCTATTCCCAACTTACAGAAGTTATAAACGCAAGCGTGCGGGGTCAGGGGTAGAAATGTAAGATCTCTTTCTGTAACTTGTAACGTTTATATGCCTTCATTAAGTATATATTAATACTATATAATTATGTCTTGCCTCATGATACGTCACGTGGTTAGGATCCATTTATTTTTGTGTTCGTATGAACCCTAAGAACTTTTAGAAATTCATAGGTAACAGGGTTCAAAAACTTAAATTGCAATATATTAAATTTATATATTAACCATCAGAAGGTAATCTCCTTCATTATATATTTGCCATCAAAAGGTATCGACTCCTATACGAATTTATTTGCCGTCAGATAGGGTTTTTCATATTTGTAATATCATTCATTAACTTTCCATTGAAATCACCAACAGCTTGTCCAAGAAAAAAGCGGAGGCGCGTCCTACCTTTCTCCCACTTATAATGAACCATTAGAGGTAATGATAGTAAGAGAAAAGATAGCCAATGTGCCCCCCCCCCGCGAACCGTGAAATCCGACCGAATTTAGAACCTTGGTATTGAACCCTCCGGGACGTTATGGAACAATTAAGATATATGATATTTATAATGCCTTCGCAAACGATCAATTATTAGTTATTTGTTATGATAATTTTAAGATAGATTTTAAGATAGATTAGTGATGATGATTGGTTTGTAAGACCAATGTAAGTCGCCCATTGGTTTTTGAGACAAATATATGTCGTCGATTGGTTTGTGAGACCAATATATATGGATGATTCGTCGATTGGCGTTCCAGATTAATATTACTTTCCGGTTCGCATATCAGTTCAGACGCACGATTGTGTTATATCCACGCACAGCACATACGTAGCAATCGTTTGTCAGACATCAGCATCAGATTTACCGAATACTGACTGTCATGTGTCAAATTATGCTTTCTATTACCAAACAAGGCGGTATATAAACAGTCGAACACCAATACGTAGTACAGTATTTCGTGGCATAATTATAAAGAACTCCTCGCAATGATGCCACTAAAATGTACTTCGAAACGATGAGACATAAAAACCATTAATTCTACACCAACAGTGTAAAACATAGAAGCAAGCTATGCCCCACTATGCCCGACGCTGTAAAAGTATCTATATATGTAACGTATGCGCAACATAAGACAACGACAGGTAAGATCGCGCCACCGCCATCAGTTGTCGGTAAGCTATAAAGTTCACCGAGCTTCAAAAGTTAGGTGGCACAGTGTGTCTCTATAACATAGATCCACTCTATGTATCACCCTATAGCCATTCGCTATAAAGCCATATATTATATTTATTTTATAAGCGATACGAGTCTTTCACCTCATAATATAAGTTAGTACTTTAGTACGTAAGGAGGTTAACTCGACCGCCGCATGCTGCCTCTCTATTTATGCCGCGCAACTGTTTTGACATCGAGGATTTCTTTTTTCTGTCTTTGAGTTACATGTTGTTGACCCTGTTGGTCTTTACAGCGACACCGGTAAGGGGAGGGAAGAGGGTGCTTTAACACTGCGAAATTTAGCAAGCACTGATATGGCTACATGAGAGGAAGACGACGACCGCAAGGGCGCCCTCTGCGTGGCTCGAACCTCGGCTTGCGTTCGGCGAGCGGGCTGGGGATTTTCCCTACTCTTCACAAGCCAGCTGCGGCGTGAAGTCGCAACTGGGGGAAATTGAGACCAATCTAGGGAGCCTAACATTCCTTAGCTATTGGACACAGCCGCGCCAACGCGCGGACGGGCCGTGAGATAAACTGGACTTCGCCGTCGTCTCTTCGACGGCGGTGTGTGCATGTCGTGTGGGTGGAGTGTATCCTACTTACAATTTTTCCGTTTGCTACTGTAATGGGGTCGTCAGGGATCTAATAGGACGCTACGCGGGCGTCTAATCTTAGGGTGCGTGGACGGGGTGTAATCACTTGCCCGTACTACGAAGACATTCAGGACGGTGTAACCTCTATTTAAGCACTTAAGTCAAAATCTCTATGAAAAACGGCTCGGCCCGACGACGCACGACATTGCCGCCCTAATGCATGCACAACTGCAATTTTTTTTTAATGAATATACGATATATTTAATAATTGTTTTATTGCAATTATTATATAATATTGTTATGTGTACATTAAATAGATATATTTTACATAAATATTAAATCATATTTATATTTCAATAGATACCGTTACATACTGTTCATATGTACATATGTACATATGTACATATTGAACGGTATGTACTTACAAACTTTCGTTTTATAAAACTATTTATATAATTCTGAATAGTGTATTGTAAATAATAGGGTTTTGAGTTTGTATTCATTGAAGTACTTAGGGATTCAATTAAGTCACATCTTTTACCTATAGAATTGCGTATTAAATTGCTATATTTTATACGCATTCCTCTAATTTTGGAAGTTAGGCAGGTGAAAAATATAAAAATAAATAAAAATAAAAAATAGTATATATCTTTATATAAATAATATATATTTATAAATGCAAAATTTATTATGACTCTCTAAAATGTTTTTAATATATACATTATTAAAATAAAACATGTTTGAGCATTATCTAACCAAAACACGAAATAGTAATAAAAAATATAAAACTTTCTAACGTATAAGAAAGAAGGAAGAAAGATAAAAATAATATAAATATATTAAATTTTAACACATAATTATAATATAAGCATTTTTATTCCAAAACAAACACACTTTCGTAAAAGTATTTGGCCATAATTCATTGACACACGTCACAGAAGTTTGTCATACGACACCCTTGGGTGCTGAAATTTCGTAGAAACTCAGTCGATCTTAATTAATTAGCCCATGGTCCCATAACTCGGGTACAAACATTAAGTTCAGTTATTTACTTAGAGAAGTCTCTATCGATTTTCCTATTACAAAATATGTTTGTCTAAAGATATATGTATCAAAATAATATCTTATAGTTTTCATCTAGTATGATGACTTGTCCCAAAGTCGCTCTGCCGTGGCGCAGAGTGACAGCGTCTGACTATAAACGCGACCGGTTCTGGGTTCGAAGCACGGAGTGTCTTGACACTAGGTAGTTTCTGTCTACCAGCAGAGTTGTGGGATGGGCATGTGGGATAAAAGTGTGAAGCTAAAAAAATCTCTGCTCTTTATCTTATTTTTTTTACTACATGCTTTTGCTCACATACACAATACGGAAAATAGCAGTTAGTGATAATCTGGTTCCCATTTTCCATCTGGATTCAAAATAGTCTTTTTATGCAACAGAAGAGTTGAGTTCCGTGATTAGTCTTACCAGTACAGGTAAATAAAAATAATTTAAATATAATAATTTCATCTTATATATAAGGTAGGTACATATACGAACATATTAGGTACATATATGAAAATCACATTTTCTACTATTTTTGCCTGTCTCTTTGTTCTGTGTAATCTCTAGAATGGCTGGACCGACTTTGATGGGACTTTCATTGACAGATACTTAATATAATAAGAAGTAATAAGGTTACTTTTACTTGAGAATTATAAAATAAAGACCCCGAGGTGGTTAATTTCACGCAGATACAGTCGCGGGCATAGCTAGTACTCATTACAATAATGTCGTATAATTTTCTTAAAATTGTATTTTATCCTATAGAGGGTTAAATTTTATTGAAAAAAGTCATTATATTGTTGTTTTAATATAGAAATATATATACATAAATAATGTTGTTACTTTTGATATATATATATATATATATATATATATATATATATATATATATATATATATACGTATATATATATATATATATATATATATATATATATATATAAATTTTAACATTTACTAGCTTTAATGTAAAAAAGTATTATTTTTTCATTATTAAGTAAGAAAAAAAATAAAGCACACAAACGCTCCAGTGTTGTGTATTTTATTCCCAAGTTATTTGGACCGGATACACGTCGCAAAGGCTTCCGTTTCCGTTCGATATATCCGTTGGACTTAATCAAATATATACTAATTAGACACTTTTTATTGTACGATTTTCAAAGAAATATTTCAAAGTCAGTGACTGAATTAGGTGAGGAAGTAAATATTTATTTTGTGAGGCCGGTCGTGGCGCTGTGTAACAGCGTCTCACTGTATAATGATCGGCTGTGGGTTCAATTCTCACTCGAGAAAATGATTATATTTAAATAATACACACACAACGTACAAGGTCCTTTGGCGGAAAGTGGAGGACGTAGTGTCTTGATAGGTACTTCCTGTCTACCCTGTGATGCGGGATAAAAGTGTAAGAAAAAAAAAAATTGTTTGAATACAAAGATAATTTAAGTAACACTCTCTAAGTTTTATCCTATAAGATATTTATAAAATATTTTTAAAAAATAAAATGTATTACAATTAGTTAATGAATTAATAATAAAAATATTAGGGAAATAAATTAGATGGATTTGCAATTAACAAACATAAATTATTTTCAGTTAGCTATATATTCGCTGCTATATAACAATTTTTAATAGAAAATTCAATATTTTCAATAATAATAATTACTTATATATATATATATATATATATATATATATATATATTACATTTATTTCACTTTTGATTTTGTGTGTAATTTACAACATGTAAAAACACAAAAATTTTATAATATAACAATAATAATAAATTTGTACAAACATAAAAAATATAGTTACACAATATTAAAAGAGTAAGAAGTAAGATACGGCCAAGCTATTTCAAACAAAGCTAATAAATTCGGTAAATCTTGATCGATAGGTACCACCTGCAATAAGTACGTTGTAAATACACTAGAGCCAGTGAACTTTAGTTAGAAAAACATGGTAAGTGCAATGAATCACCTGCGAAGAGTCAAGTAAAGTTGTTCCTGCTCTTTGTCTGGCTATAGCAAACTTTGCTTGATGGTAGCTACGGGTGAGTTCTTAGAAATCCTATCTAGTGTTTTTAAACTTTCTTAATAGGAATTGTTTTCTGTTTAGATTTCTAATGTGTCTTTTTTTTGCTTGATAATTTTTGTATTATCGATATGTAAACTTTATAAAGGATATTTAGAACAGTGGAGTATAAGGAGAAAGGAGAGGTCCGTAGATCCCAAGCATATATTTGGAATGAAGTTTCTTTTCGCTTTTTGCTAGACTTTTGCTTTACAATCATAATTTATATTGTAAAATATTAAGTTTAAATTAAAATAATTCTATTATAATATATTTATTTTATGAAAGTGACAGCATCTGAGCACTGTACACGCGACTAGTTGTGGGTTCGATTTCAACTCTGAGGAATGAATATATTTATATTTTTTTTTATTTCTCGGCTCCGGTAAACATTAGTTCTTACAAATCTTATAAAATATATTTTTTCAATACATATATGGCCATCGTGGCCAAATGCGTCTGAGAGTGAACGTCATTGGTTGTGTATTCGATTCCCACTCGTGGGAAAAGGTACATTTAAAAATTATTTTGATTTACTCCGCTCTCATAGACATGAATTCATTATAAAGAATTTTTAAAAAATTTTATATAATGAATTCAAGTGAAGTTTAAATAAACAAACTATAAAAATAATAAAGCTTTCTTTGGTGTCGCTTAATGCGTATTATAAATTATCTTTATTTCAAGAATAGGATTGTTAAAACATAAAAAAATACTTTGATAACATCCCATTTACGTAAGTTTTGAAACCGTTCCGATTAACTAAGTAAGTCTTTATTTAGAAGTAACTTTGCGTTCAGGTGGAACTAAATAATCAACGGCATGTTAATAGTTGCGTACCAAAATAATTCTCCGAAATTATATTCAAATTTACAATCTTCATGTATTCTATCTAACATTCTATGTATATAATGTAACAGATCGTTTAAAATTAATTCAAACCCATTTGCCTAAGTTTGTTTAGTCTGGACTATAACTACTTAAGTAATATAAGCTAATTATTATTAATTCTAGGAAAATTGTAATCAATAGTGTAAGTAACGGTTGAAATTTGTAAATATATAAATGCGTGTGTGAGAAGTTTATATTAGTGCTCCTCATAAATTTCACTGCTTTTTGGTTTTATTATTGCATCATTGTAGAAAACGGCGGTAAGTTCCACCACTCAATATACAATATTTCAATTTTGGATGGCGAGTGCAGTGACAGTCATAATTTATTCTGGTATATGTAAAATATGGATTTAATAGAATTTAAATAAAAAAGATCTTATAAAATATACTTTTTCTACACGTGTATGGCCGTCGTGGCCCAATGACTGTAAACTTGGTTATGGACTCGATTCTCCCTCGTGGGAAAGTTTCAGACAACTTAATGTCAAGACACTCCGTAAACTGCTTTCCGCACGAAACCAAGTGGTAAACTGAACACCGCACTTTGTCTTACTAGAATGAAAAAATAAAATAAATTATAAATATAATCATACGCCCGAGTGGGAGTCAAACTCATAACCAATTGCGTTTATAGTCAGAAGCTGTCCCACTGTACCACGATGGTTTCGAGGCGTTTTCCTAACAAAATCAAAAGCACAATTATTACGTAGAACAGTAAGCATGCAATTACTTATGTTATATCATTTTTACAGCGTTATCCGAATAGATTGCACGTACTCCGGTATCCACTCTAACATTCCCGAGTGTTTATTCCAAAACCATTGCATTTCTTATTTACCTTTTTAACGCAATCCCTCTGCGCCACAATATAAAAAACGTTACTAATATGAATATATATATACGGAAATAGTCATTATTATGTACAAATATGGTAAGATAGAGCGCGGTGTTGAGTTCTGCCACTTAACCTTAATGAGAGCAGTGAACGGAAAGTCTTGACATTATGTTCTCTATGATTACCCTGCAATGCAAGATTAGGTGAAAAAATTGCAAAATCACATATTTTCAAAAATGCAGGTAAAATCGTGTGAAACACCAGCATCCTGTTCAGTAAAAATAAAAAAGTATAATGATTTTAAAAACCGACAAAAAGGACAAATAAACATAATATTTCATAATGAAAATAATTTTATTAATCTGAAAAGATTAATTAGTGTACTTTGGGTGGATTTATTTTTGTGAAATTAATTCAAGTCGATTCGAGGTGACGTGACAGTGATCAATATTGGGGACAAAGATAGATGCGCCGAATATTTCATTCAGGAGGAAATCATTCTTGTAAAACTTGGGGAAAGTCGTGCGGATGAAAAAAATGTCATATTTACCGAGCTTAAGTTAATTACATATTGTTACGTAACTTAATAAATTAAAGAATTGTTTTTATTTTTTTATATTTATATATAAATGCGAATATATATGTAAGTATGTATATTTCATGTACTTTCTAATACTCAATTCTTTATGACCTGTAAAAAGTGGAAAACAGAGATTTGACACTATAATCTTCAAATGTATTAAAATATGCTGTGATTAAGACCGATCGGGGTGCAGTGAGATAGCGTTAGACTGTAAACGCGATCGGTTATGGGTTCAATTTCCACTTAGGGGAATTACGATACAATTATTTTCATTTTAAGGTAAGGCAGTGTCTCAAATTTGGCGAAAATTGAAATTCGGATTGTCTTGACTTTAGGTACTTCCTGTTTGCTACAAACAATGTATTAAAAATAATAAAATATTTTAATTGCACGTGTATTCTTACAATATTGCCCGTTTGATAATCTTTTCATAATGTTACTTACACGTTATGTAGACTCAAGTGCTAAACGATAGACTAAGATGTTGGTTGAGGGTTTTTGCTATTACACCGTTAGCGGAGAGGACTGTCGATACAATATCGGTATTTAGCAGTAATGTTTAGTGTTAAGTTCTAATGTATACGATTCGTTTAACATTGTATACATGTAAATAAAATAAAATTGTCTGATTGTCATATATATAGGTTGCTTCGAGATGTGACCCGTTCCCCTTCATTTTAGTTACTTGCATCTATAATGACAGATGGGCAAGAATTGTCTCAGTTATACTCAGTGAAGGTGCAGCTTTCTAATGGTGAAAGAATTTTTGAAATCGGCCCAGTGGTTTTTGCGTGAAAACACGAAAAATATAAAAATATTTCTTTATCATATTAATATAGATATAGATTTAGGCCATATTGGCGCAGTGGGGCAGCATCTGTGTGTAAACATGATTGGTTGCAAGTTTGCTTTCCACTCGGGTATTTGAAAGTATTTAAAAAAAATTTTCATTTTAAAAAATATTTCATTCTTTTCTGGTACGTAAAGTGCGGTGTTAAGTCAGCCACAATGTCTGAATTTCGGGCTTCTGTCCGAAATTGTATTCTTACAGTCTGCGGAGTGTCGTGACACTAGGCTATCTCTGACTATGCGGAATAAAGCATGAAGCTAATTAGTATCTACTTTATTAGATTTTATTAGTTAAATATAACTTATAGAGAACTAATTTTAATTTATAATTTCAGATAATATTATATTTTGTCATCATTGCTGCATCATATAGTAACAGTTTTATTTAACTTTTGCTGTTGGACCCTTTCAAATCTCATTACATTATCATTTCATAGGATTAAACGAAGTGGCGTCTGATATCGGCGTGCTTAGATCTTTTAAACTTCGGTACGGATTTAAACACCATTTTCCTCATAGGCCACAATGTATATTACATTGTAACATATGATGTAGGAAAATTAAATTAAGAAGAGAAAAAATTATAAAAAAAACGTCTCTGATCTAATGGAGAACAAAGGACGAGAGATGAAAGGCGGGTGAAAAAATAAAATAAATATACAAGAAAGTGAAGCCGCGAAGGGGCCGCTACGATATGAGTATGATAAAAGAATAGAAAAGTGTACAGAATGTGCAAGAAATATTTAGCAATAATTTAAATTGGATATAAAAAAATGAGAAATGTTTGTTTTAAGTAAGAACGCCAAAAAAATAGTAATAATACTATCTTTTCCCCGAGTGTAATGAAACACACAACCAATTGCGTATGCAGTCCGTCGCTCTGTGCTCTGGTCCACTTTGCCACGACGGCGTGTAACCACATGAAGTCAGTCATATGTGGTCTCTTAAAATTTTATGTGAACAAATGAAGTCACATTTGGACCATGATGAAATAAGTGCATCGGTGATATCACATGTAAACCATGGTGTCATATGTGGATGAGTAAAGCCAGATGTGGACCATGTCGTTATATGCGTGTGAATAAAATGATATGTTGACAATGGTGTCAAATGTGGACGTATAAAATCACATATGGACCATGGTGTCATATGTGGACGTATAAAATCACATATGGACCATGGTGTCATATGTGGACTAGTAAAACCATATGTGGGCCAAGAAATCATATGTGGACGAGTAAATTGACATATGGACAAGTAAATTGATAATGGCGTATGTGGGTGATATCACATATGGACAATGATGTCATACGTGGACATGTAAAATCACATGTGGACCAAGGTGTCCTATGAGGATGAGTAAAGTCACATGTGGATCAGGTGTCATATGTGAATGGAATGAATCACATGTGGATCATAAGTTCATAAGTGGGTCATGATTTCATAAGTGGATGTATAAAATGACATGTCCATGCAACCTGTCCAAGATAACGTGAAATTTGGAGGTAGAAGAAGATGTTCGTTTAAAATGGTTTTACGGCAGGGTGAGATTATAAAGGACTCTCGTAATATTATATAAAATATCACAACATTTTGGCAAAGTCAGTGATCTAAGCAAGAACGAGTGCAGGTAAAAGATATAAATAACTATAATATAGTGAGTTCATGCATTCCAAGCGCGTTCAACGAGCGGGCCAATAATATAATATAAAAATCTTAAAAATCATTTTAAGTAAGCTAATATATCTACTTAAATATCTATTTTTAGCGTTTATGGCAATCCCTTCTCTATCCTATGCTACTTAGCAACATTTTAAATTTATTGTCAACCCGTTAATATAAAGCTAGTATAGTTGAGAACGGTCGTGGCGCAGTGTGACAGCGTCTGACTGTAAACGCGGTCGGTTGTGGATTCGTTTCCAATTCGGCGAATAAAATAATAAAATTCATCCTTCCATTCTCCTTTTTTCAAAATAATACGCGCTGTTGTAAAATAGCAAGCAAAACTAATACAATACTTTAATAAGATCTTTGATTTTCACGATTTTTATACATTTTAAATGAAACTATTTTAACCGGCTAAACTAAAAATACATTTTGGACACCTGACGTTTCGAACACTTTACAGTAGTCCGTGGTCACAGGTAGATTGAGGTGGCATTCGTCTGTCAGTTGATACAAAAAATTAATTATATCAAACTACCGCCATCGATTTCTTAATTGCCTCGCGTACTGCCCTGGATTCTTGCAGAATAAGCTCACTGTATCTTTGTGTCTAGTGTGGTGGATTTGAGACTTTAAATTTTTAATAAGTGGGTCCCAGGTGGTAGATAGTTTCCAATCATTTTCTCTATTGAAATTTGGATGTTTTTGAATTTCAATAGCCTTGCGGATCATTCTAGGAACATATCTACTTTCCCTAGCGAGGATATGTAGCTTATCAAACCTGATGTAGTGGTTGGACTTATTCATTGTATGTTCATACACAGCTGACTGCAATACACGCCCACTCTTGACATCGGATATGTGTTCTTTCACCCTAACCCCGATGCTCCTCTTTGTTTGGCCAATATATGACGTAGACATGATATGATGTAGAACAAAGACATAACAGTTCTCAAAGCGGATAAAGGCAACGCGACGGTTATACTGGATACCGAGGATTATAACCAAAAAATGTCATTATTGCTATCAGATGAAAAAACTTATAAAATTGTTGACAAAGACCCTACAACAAAAATACTTAAAAGAACATCCGAGGTTATATCAAAACACGCGAAAATATTACAACTTGACATTAAATCACTCGTGCCTAGTTGTGTTAAACCTCCAAAGTTGTATGGGTTACCAAAAATACACAAAACTAATGTACCACTTCGTCCAATCTTTAGCCAAATCGATACACCGACGTATAAACTGGCTCAACATGTGCGAAGGTACTTTCTCCTCTGCGTGGTCACACAACATCTTATGTCAGGGTTTCTTACCATTTTGTTAGCGGATTGCTATGGGTTCGCCTGTATCCCCTGTAATAGCAGATATATACATGGAGGATTTCGAGGAGATAGCTCTTGGCTCTGCACCATGTCTACCTAGAATATATAAGCGGTACGTAGATGATACTTTCACAATTTTACCTACGGATAATATTTATATATTCCTAAACCACCTTAATTATATTAATAACAACATAAAATTTACAATAGAATTACAGGCAAATAACTCTTTAGCTTTTCTTTATGTACTTGTAATAAAGAATCCTAATGGCACGTTAGGCTACACAGTGTATAGGAAACTTACCCATACCAACAGGTATCTCAATGGCGAATCCCACCATCACCCTAGATAGTTATCTACCGTTGGCAAATCTTTGTTTCAGAGAGCTTACCATCTTTGCGACGTTGAACACCTAGGGGACGAGCTTCGACAGGTGAAGGGTGTCCTTCATCAGAACAAGCTGCCAGTTCCCCGCCAGAAGTTTTATGAAGACCGACAAGCAACCCACATTGGAGAGACAGCCAGCACTTCTACCGTTTGTGAAAGGAGTTACAGACAGGATTGGCAACATGTTAAGAAGAGCTTCTATTAAAACCATATTCAAGCCTAATAAAAAAGTGAGCCAATGCTTGAGACGAGTGAAATGTAATATTCCTTTCCAGTGTGCAGGCGTGTATAAACTAGACTGTGGCTGTGACTTGTCACACATTGGCCAAACAAAGAGGAGCATGAGGGTTAGGGTGAAAGAACACATATCGGATGTCAAGAATATTATTTAGTATTGCAGTCAGCTGTGTGTGAACATACAATGAATAAGTCCAACCACTACATCAGGTTTGATAAGCCACATATCCTCGCTAGGGACAGTAGATATGTTCCTAGAATGATCCGCGAGGCTATTGAAATTCAAAAACATCCAAATTTCAATAGAGAAGATGGTTGAAAACTATCTACCACCTGGGACCCACTTATTAAAAATTTAAAGTCTCAAATCCACCACACCAGACACAAAGATACAGTGAGCTTATTCTGCAAGAATCCAGGGCAGTACGCGAGGCAATTAAGAAATCGATGGCGGTAGTTTGATATAATTATTTTTTGTATCAACTGACAGACGAATGCCACCTCAGTCTACCTGGGACCATGAACTACTGTAAAGTGTTCGAAACGTCAGGTGTCCAAAATGTATTTTCGAATACCAAAATATACGCGATTAATCCGGTTAAAATAGTTTCATTTAAAAATACAATATTTTATTAGCTTTTATGTAACTCATAATTAAATTACAATTAAAATTAAAATAACGTACAAAAAACTAAATCCAGCGGAATCTGAGAGTTTGTAAGAGGTACGGAATCAAACCTAACTGCGTTCAAATTTTTATACTACTTTTTTTTAAAAAGTTAACTATTCTAGCGATTTTATAGAAAAATGTATAAAATCCTACTTTAGGTTTTATTAAGAAACTCGCTAGTCACAATAAGCCTATTATTCTGAAATTAGTAATAAGCGACCGGAAATTAAAATTCAGAGTTCAAATATAGCAAATTATATATTTAGTCGTTTACTATAAAAAGGTTCGCTTATTTATATTTTTATATAAATCGAGGAATATGGTGGTATAATTATGTAGACAATTATGTATATAATGTTATTCCAAAAAAATATACCAGAAGTTTTTAACCTCACGCTTTATCCCTTTGGGGGTAGTCAGAAAGGGCGGAGCGCCAAACGCTACGGGCACTGCAAACCTCTTTCGCGTCGTCCACAGCCATTAACCACTTTATATATGCCCTTCGGTGGGTCCTCATGCTTTTTACGTGACCTTCTTCCAGTATCATTGATACTGTGTTTTCGAAAGTCAGCCGAGGTCTTCCCCGACCCCTCGTTTCTATTGCTTCTTAAATCTTTCTTACCATTCTATGATCAATTAACCATCTGATCCACCTGAGCATTTTTAACATCTGAACACTTTAATTTCTCATTAGCACTATACTATGAAATGGTTAGGATCGCTTAAGGAATACATTGTCCATATACGAAATAATCATTGAAATCGGATACATACGCCATCTTTCAAGCAAATCGGTACATATAGGGGGTTTTTTCACTCGCACATAAGACATCGTCAAATCGAAACTAGTAACAGTTATTTATATTAAAAATTAACTGAATGATATATTAAATATTACATTTAACGTTTATAGAAGAAATCATAGTAACGCCAATTGACTCAAGCGCAAGGCAGAAACTGCAATTTATTTAATTACTGGTTAAACAGAAAAATTAACTACTCTAATAAATTTAGCTTTCTACAAAAGTAGAAATTTGTTAGAAATTGTGGAAAGACAGCTTTTAATAAAATAAATAAGTTATATTAATTTTTATCGCGTCATCACAAATAACAATTACTACGCGAGTAACTATATATTAAAAAATGAAATAAGAAATTAGTTAGAGGTCACCGTAGCGCAGTGGCACAACGTCTAACGGTAAACATGAGTGGTTGTAAGTTCAATTCCCACTCGGAGAAATGATTATATATTATTTAAAATTATATATGTTGAGTTCGCCATTTATCACGCAATGTGACAATTTCGGATGGAGGCAGTCAACCGAGTGTCTTGACACCGACTGTTGTCTCTGACTACCATGCTATACGTGAAGCTGCTACAAGCGTAAAAAGCGTGTAAAATTATTAAAATATTAGTTATTTCATTGATTCAGATGAAATCATCTGTTGAAACATTTACTTTTTACAATATAGATATAATTATATAAAAGTAGACACATTAATAATGACTAGATGTCCCATTGGCCCGTTGACAGCGCGTTGCCTTAGCAATGTGTACGTCACTTTATATAAACGCATATGTCAAGCACATGGTAGTGTGTGTTAAATTTAATTTTTAATTTAGTATATTTTTGTGTTATTTTAAGCATTCTGCACTCCTTCTCTATGTAAACTATAACTGTGCCAAATTTCATATTGCTCAGTTTGTGTTATTTACGTAACATAAGGTGCAAATATTTTCTTTCACGTAAGTAAATATAGTTATTTTAAAAAACAAAATTTTAAAATTATATATTTTTTATATTACGGGATGTATTATTGTAATTAACTGAACAATACAATATAAAAGAATTTAAAATTGTTAAAATTTCATGTATTGAAGTAGAATTGGTTCCATCATTCACGTTATTTTCACTATATGGTATTGTTATGATTATATCAGTGTATTTTTGTAGGTTCACTTCAAAATATATAAAAATATTGTCATTTTACAAAAGTAATAAAATCTATACAAATAAATAAAATTTGAATGTCAATTTGTAATATTAAAATAAATCCTTTTTACTTAATATACAGTACCTACCTACATATAAAGAAATAACATATTGTCATTTTTTTTGTAACTCTGTTTATTCTGGCTATTCTTTCTTGAATGGCTGTACCGCTTTTGGCGGATTTTCACTGGTAGATAGTCTTCGTCTTAAATTCCAAATTAAAATAAGCCTACTTCGAACTTAGGCTTATTTTAATTTGGAATTTTAAAATAAATATTCAGAAATATTAAATTCTACATCTACAAAATATCATTTCATAATAATATAAAAAGAAATATACAAAAGTATTTTTAGGATTATTTTGTATATAATATAAATCAATAATAAACCTCATTGTTATCGATGGTTATGTCAATGTAAGATGATATGGAAATACAGTGTTATTTTAGACAAAAATAAATAATAATTGTTTACTACTGTTGCGTCCTTTAGTGCTCTGAATACTCTAATTTAGAGTATTTTAATGTAGAATGAATGTAGTTTTATTGATTGATCTAGGCAGTATAACCACCAAACACTTGCCACTAAATACATCAACCTAGAAATATATTAATCTAGTATTACAATGGAACAGAGAAGACTCGCTGGCTCAACTAAACTACGTATGTTTTATTTATTATTGATAACTTCTTTGTGAATTTCTGTTTTAGTAGAATATAATATACTTATTTATTAAATATATTTATATACTGAACTACATTCGTTTGCCTGATCCTAGCCTTATAAAACGTATATATATTTGTCGTTTATTTTAATAAATTACTTTAACATAATAATAAAAGATAGAAAGAGCAAAAATAATAAAAGAGAAAAATATCTAAAATAATATCATAACAAATAGATTTTTAAACAGAAATTTACATTCAGAATTCAATTAAAACGTATGTCGGTACATATACTTTTGTAAGAGTATCCACCGCAGGCTAAAACCACGAAACTCCCAGCCTATAGATCCAATCGGACACTGGATATCTATTTGAAATTTTGATTTAAACCACTCACAATCGCGTTCAATAACAATCCTTTCAGCTGTCACTCGATGTCTGTAACAGACATGACAGAATATACGTTTTTTATTTGTATGGCGTTTACAGTCAGATGGCTTACTTGAATTTTCTTGTGTACGACAAAATTGTATATAGTTTATATGTATATTTTAGCTATG
This sequence comes from Dryadula phaetusa, assembly GCA_032432895.1. Lineage (NCBI taxonomy): Eukaryota > Metazoa > Arthropoda > Insecta > Lepidoptera > Nymphalidae > Dryadula > Dryadula phaetusa. Next base: position 5,767,235 of record JAOYRS010000068.1, on the reverse strand, counting down.
ATTTGCTTTTATGAAAAAAAATAATAGAACAGTGGCCATTTTAATTGTAACAGGTTACGTAATAAAAAGTATTGAAGTATTTTTTTTTCAGAATAAAAATATAAATAAATATTATTGTACAGAATTTAAAGAAAAATATGAACAAAAGGTATAACGCTACCCAGAATTTTCTACTAGCCAACCTTGTCATGTGGGAAATAGATGTGTAGGTGCTATAATCAAATAATGTAAAATAAAATTTTCAATGTACACATGTCTAAATGTATATGAAAAAAAATACACATTATATAAATATTTATGTAAGACGAAGACGGTCATGAAGGTAATTGTTAGATGCTCAGCACAATCCGGAGTGTTAGCCATACCGCCGCGAGTATGTCAACACTCAACACAAGTTCACACTTCTTTGAAGACTGGTCGTAGTAAAGAAGACATACATTCTCTTACGCTTGGAAACAGAACTGTCATATGTTTGACTTTTTATATAAATATGAAATATTTTAAAACCATTTTTATTCTTTTACTGGATCACCCAACTTAATCCATCTGATTCTGATATCCATCTAAATACCCTTGAAGTCATGCGTCCCCGACATATATAAATATATATATATATATATATATATAAATATATATATATATATTCATACATGTACATGCATACAAATATTAACATAACACCGTAAATATTATAATAACTTTGCGTGTAATCTAAAAACATTAAACATTCAGTTAGTTATAAAAGCTTTTATACGTTTTTTTTTTCGTTTTTAGACATTATGATAAAATAATTTCATTTTATTTCCTAGTATTTATTACAACATAAAATCCTTTATATTTATTATAGGGAGAAAATTTTCAGGCAATTCAATTATATTTTATATTCAGTACACGTACCTAAGGACTCAGACAGGGCACATATTATAAGCGAATACCAATTATTGTTATGCATTCAATGAATCGAATATAATGGAAAAGTACGTGCGATGATTAAAATTTGTTTGAAAGCGTATAAGTGTTTTATTAAAATGAATATAAATATAAATTATACTTTATAAAATATATATTTGACTCTCTCATCTCATACTAAAGCAGAGATTTGAGGCTGAAACATATTTTGGGATCCGAAATTATTGTGTTATGGCAAAGTTCAATCCCCAGATGCAGATACGTCAAGGAAAAAAATGCTTAATAAATATAAAAATTAACTATTGTACGTTGAGTATAGTATAGAAGGCATTCCAGCTAAGTGTAATGAGGATATATGCAAAGTAGGCAAAGATTGGGAACGAAGAGCCAAAAACTGAACTTAAAGACGCTTATGTTAGACAGATGGGCATAGGCGTCTTCAATGGATGAATGGACGGAAGATCTGATGATGATGAAGTGCCTCGCCCAGGCAATTCATCATCATCAGCGCAGATGCTCATATTGATACCAATTTCGTCACATAAGTCTCAAATATTGAATGAAAGGTGATACTCGTGTCAGCAGATATGCAGAAATATAAATTACGATTTGTTTACATTCGGACATAAAGAACCTTTGAAAATAAATTATAATTACCATTTGAACGCTGTTAAACAAACAAGAAGACAGAACGCTTACGAAACATTTTCTTCCTATAAATATTCAGATACGATTAAAATCAAATTATATATTAAAATAACAAACTAGCGTCAAGCAATCAGGCTTGAACAAACTACAGTAAATTGTTTTGTTAAATTTGAAATTTCAATTACTTTGGTATCATGCATATTATCTTAATTAAAACCAAGCAAATTTTGAACGTGAGTTGCTTGTAAGGTCAGAATTTAGGTACGTTGGAACTTAGTGAAATAATATATAATATCACTGTAAGCCTTGGAGTAGTAGGGCTTATAAACAATATATATTATCTTAGTACAGTGATTAACGTCTCACCGATTCCAACATGGTTACAAAAAAGATGTTATGTTAAATTATATAGAAAAACATTTGAGTTACGAATAGATCGTTAAATCATATGTTTATTTGTTCATATATTTATGTCTTTGGTAAAATTAAAATATAATCAAGTAAATTATAAATGTAGTGCAAAGTCCCTCCCATCTAGATTTTCTTATTCGTTTATAAGATTTAAATATAGCAAAAATCACTTTTTACAAGATCAGTTAATATCAAAATAAAAATTAAGATATTTCCTCAAGTAATGAGAGAGGGATTCTCTTATTTGCACTTTGTTCTATACGAAATGTATGTAAATCTAATTCCATAATTTCGCGTAATTCCATAACCCTTTTGCTAACCGGTCTGAACCATCACGGATATTCAAAATAATATTTCAAGTACCTATTACGTTTTAATAACTTGTATTATATTTATATTTTAAATAAGAATAAGCTTTTTAAACTGATTTTTAAAGATGTTTTACTCTTACAAAATTGTTTTTTTTTCATAATAACTAAAGATATTTTAAATGAAACTATTTTAACCGAACCGAATTTTAAATAAAACTATTTTAACCGGATTAATCGCGTATATTTTGGTATTCGAAAATATATTATGTACATCTGACGTTTCGAACACTATACAGGTAGACCACGGACCACTGTAAAGTGTTCGAAATGCTAGGTGTCCAAAATGTATTTTCGAATACCAAAATATACGCGATTAATCCGGTTAAAATAGTTTCATTTAAAATGTATAAAAATCGCGAAAATCAAAGATCTAACTAAAAAGATATATTTTAAATTTCAACTTAACCGAATACTTGAAAATGGATCAAAACTCTGCAAGATTTAACCCATATTACCACAGTATATTAAATTAATAAAAAAAATTAATTGTAAAAATCTAATTAAAAACCACTAAAATGAAATTAATTTGTCTTGTTTTCCTAAAAGAGATAAACTCGAGGACTACAAAAAAAAAAATAACGAAAAGTATAGCGAAATGAGTAAATAAAATTTTTAAAGTAATATTTTCTTACTTATTCCACGACTCCGGGCGCCCGGCCAAGTGATGTTAACGTAATATATAAAATGTTGGTGTCAACTCTTTTTGGCAGTATTTATGCAAACTGCAATAAACACTGACACTTAGCGAGATGAGATTGTGCTATTTCTTGCCAGATATATGCAAAAATGCGCTAATGATGCTATAAAATTAATTTGTGGTTTTTAAGTATATATAAATATAAAGTCAGAATCATCCTTTTTGTCTATCTCGCGAGGGATAAAGCGTGAGGGTAAAAAAGGATATATATTTGAGAAACAAGAAATTCAAATATTTGCTTCTAGAACACAGTGGATTAGATATAAATAATAATAAAGAACAAAAGAAAACGAGCCATAATAAGAATAAAATATCGAGAAATTAGAAATCAGTACAAATAAATCGACAAGCTAAAACATATTATCAATATGAACATACGAGAACATTAATGTGCTACTTAGTAAATCTAATATTAATGGAACGTTATATGTACGTAGTATTTAGTTTTAATTTATTGAAAAGCAGCTTTAGCACACATAGCAGGACTCTGACTGAGTCAACCTAGTGTCATGACAGTCCGTTTTTCAAAAAAAATCCCGGGACATTGCGTGTGTGTGTGGCATATTTCAAATTGCACCTTGTCTTATCAGACTGAAAAAATGGAAATAATTATTAAATATAATTATTCGACCAAGTGGAAATCGAAACACATCGTGTTTTTTGTCAGTCACTGTTCAGTTCAGGGTAGTCAAAATTTATATGCACATATATCGCCGCGTAACTGAATTTTACACAAGTTTAATAGTTCTACATTCTTCAAAGATTTATTTCAATGCGGTTCCGTTATCGAAGTCTACTGATTGCGTACAGAATATAAGTTTTGGTACTTTACGCATCATCGTATCCTTTGTCTCGAAAGCGACAGTGCTGAGTGGTGACTTTAACGCCGCGTTTTGTCTAATTTAATATAATAATTTCCCCGACTGGAAGTCGAATCTATATTCGATCACATTTACAGTCCGACGTTACCCACTGCACCATGATAGCCTCTCTCACAATGTCACAAAAACAAAGAATAAATATATCGACAAAAATAACAAAACAGAAATTTAGTGAGGAGGAATCAAAATCATTAAGGAAATAATAAATTAGCAAAATATATGAGATTATCAATCAAACAAAACGTCTAACATATTTGTTTTTAGCATTTCCTACTTTGTCTTCCGTGTAAACATAATGTATAACTTTTATTATTGACATTGTAAACATTGTAACTCATAGTGATGTATTATCATTCTTTCCTGTCTATTTCTTATACTTTCGGTTTTTAAAATGTTATAAGGCTAATATTTGTCTATTTATATGTCCATCTATCTAACTATAAGAAATTTATCTGTACTATGCGTCTGGTTGTATATATGATTAGCTGTCCTACTTAGTAGTTCGTAGTATACAATTCATGCATTTATTTGTTTTACTTAAAGATATTTCTGGAAATTGATTAGTTTTATACGTAGCAGTTGTATCGATACGTATTATAGAAAATTTCATTTGGCTTCTGATACAATGTAAATATAAGTAAAAATAAAAAAAATGATATAAAATACATAACAACTGACATTTTTACAATGATTTATATAAATATATGAATCATTATAGAATCATGTATCTATATATGAATATATGAATCATTGTCGAATCATGTATCTGTTCGAATGTTTGTTTATACCTACATCAGGTATAAACAAGCCTTTTGGACATTGTAAAGCGATTTTCCAATAACAAAATTCTCTTAGCACTGGAAAGTGTTCGCCTGACTGCGTCCAAACAGACCACATTTTATCCGAATTCCACATGAACGAATACATGGACAAATTTTATATACATATATGTATATGTATATAAATCAATACATATATACTTATCTGTTATAAGTATCTGTTTTAAGGTAAGTAGTACTTACATATGAGGAAAGACCTTTAAATTTAAACTTTTTGTTTTAAGCGTTTCTTATTTGGCAATGGCTGCGGGTTCAAATCTCGTTTTTGGGAAAGGTAATTTAAAATGTAGCTCGATGCCTTACAGTATGTTTTGGTATATGTATAGAAAAAGGTTCTCACTTAAACAAGTATAGCAAGATAGTCAGAGACAACTTAGCGTCAGAACACTCAATTAACTGCTTTCTGGCCAAAATTAAGACATTGCGTTTTGAGTGGCAAACTTAACGCGCTCTCTTCGCATTAGGTACCAGAATTGGAAAAAGAAAATAAATTTTAATTATAATCATTCCCTCGATAGAGAATCAAATTCACAACCAATCACGTGTACAATCACACGTCATCCCACTGCGCTTCGACGTCCTCTTTGATATATGACATTATATTTTTATACATTTCTTATGTATAATTAGACAAACGGAATACTATAAAATAATGTAATAAAATATATAAAACCAAATATGGTTCACATTAATTTAATTGTAAAATAGATAACAGAGCATTATTGTACCATTTATTTCTTTCTTTTTCATATAATAATAATAGAGTACAAAAAACTAGTTGTTTTAATAATCTATTTAAATAAATTAAGTAACTATACCCACCGAGATATTTGCATATTTGCTTCATTCCAGTTTCACATTATCTAATGTATATTTTTTTCCTTGCATATCAAGGAAGTACCTAATGTCCAGACAGTTCGTACTCCGCTTTCCGCCGAATTCCTGATATTACTTTGTCTTACCAGAGCGAGGAAATTAAAATATTTTAAATATAATCACCTCTAAGTAGGAAACGAGCCCAAAAGCGATCGCATTTACAGTCAGACGCTGTTCAACTGCACCACGACCGTAAAGTTTAAGCATAATGACACTTAAAGAGACATTATATTGCTTGTAATAAATATACACCTATGGTTTATAAAAACAAGAACTACCGTCAATTATCGAAGTTACATAATAAAACCATAAATATCTTTATTCAACAATCTATAAAATTATAATAATTTTCGTTCAAAACCCAAACTGAGCCGGTGCCAGCAATCTGTCGCCACTCGCCATGGGAAATGCAATATCAGACGTATTGCACCCGCGCCGTGACGAGATCCATCGTAAATCTTAAAGGGGCATCTAGGGGTATAGTGTAGTCTGAATCTAACGTTTTCTTAATATTTTTTTGAATATTTATTATAATAGATTAACAATCGCGGGTTTGCTTTTGTTATGCTTTCATTAAAAGGAGCCCCTGTATATAATATTGGGTCTACCGGAAAGATCTGTTTATAAAATACAAGCAAATAATATTTTTAATCATTTTTATTGAATGATACAATGGCCAATGTTAAGAACTCCTTGCCAGTGTGCTGGCAATTTGTAGCCATGGGTATATTTGAAATATAACATGTATAAAAATTTCTCATAATTTCTTTTTTAACGCTTATAGCATGAATTAGGTAATCAATAAGTTGTAGCATAGTAGGTGTGGCCTCTGGCTATATCTGCAAAGGTCCAAAGTACAAATCCCTCTTGGGGCTATTTACTATAATTAAATGAATTATTTTTCTTTTTCCAGTTTTATAAAATAAATCGGAGTTTTGGGTTTTGACGATGTATCTTAATATAAGAATTTCTCTGTCTATTCTGCTCATATCATATTTTAATTTATTTATATATGATATTTATTTAATATATATTGGATATTTATTTAATATATTTAATATGAAATAAAAGTAGCCTTAATTACTTCTATTTTTATCAGCTCTGCACCAATGGAAGTGCCTTCAAAATGGATCTAGCTCTTTTAGAGATTAAAAGAAACAGTACTGTGTATACTTGTATATACTTATTTATCCTGTATAGTTGGGTAGACAGAAGGTACCTAGCTTCACGACACTCATTTATGTGTTGAGTGGAGGAACATTTTGCTTAACATTTATGTACTTATGCGTTAAGTAAAAAGCCGTTGTTTCAATATTACAAACAACCTATCCTTTTTTGGTAATTTGTATAAATATACTAAATACTCGAATAATAATATAATAGATATTAAAAAAATATTTTGAAATTAATTAGCAACTTCATGTCTTTATTTGCAATTAAGAATGTGTAAGGTCTCAGTCAAGATACCTCATTTTCCACATAAAACTAACCAAATCTAACTATTTTAGTTGTAAATGAGTACCATTTTAATGGCAAATGTTCACAGAGAAAAAAATTGTAATGGGATTTAAATATTCAAGTATCGCGTATACAGTCTTATACTTACCAAAGATGGAATCGTTAAGTATTATGATAGTTACAATTTATCATGCGTCGGTCGTGGCGCAGTGGTCGTAGCATTCGATTCCCACTCGGGGGAACGATTATATTTAAATTATTTTCAATACCTCGCTCTAGTGAGACAAAGTAGGGCGTCGTCGTTCCTCATTTTAATACGTATATTTTGTCTTGAATTCGACGAAAAGTGGAATATAAAATGTCTTGACACTAAGTGTTTTCTGTCTACCCTGATAAGAGCGTGAAGCTAAAAAAATATATATAATAAAATTACAAATTCGTACTTCCATCGATAAGCTATTGAAAACGATAAGATCAACACTACTTGCTTACCATAAAAGGGTGTTGTAACAATATGACATGGGACACATAATATTTTATTATGTTTATTTTTTTATATAAATCTATTCTATTGGCTTGTTTTTTATACCAAAGGGAAGTTATAGAACATTATACATACAAGGTCAAATGCAATTTTCCATATTTTCCATATACGTAATATTTATAGTGTAACAAAAGTAATATTTTGATTCATGTAATGTCTTACACACACATATATATCAGGAAATATATATATCTATATATATATATATATATATATATATATATATATATATATACTTTATATGTAGAAAAAAAAAGTAGGAAATATTGAAAAATGAAGAAGCAATCGGGGTGGTCCTCGAAAAAGAGGTCCCCTCCGCTCTCCCGCAAATCTGTCCACGCAGGCGCAGCTGCACGCGGACATGGTTATCGGGGATGAGTTGTAGCAGCAAGGGGCCCTCTCACAGTCACTGTACTACAGAACCTCATCTGTACCAGAGGATACCACTTAGTCGACCAAGATCTCTCGATACAACCCCGGACGCCGCCTCGCCTGGCCCCCTGCCGGGTGACCATTGCGTTCTGCGCCTCTGGACCAGAGAGTCATTGAGTTCCGTGACACCCACCACCCAGCTCCACCGCCCCGGTTGTCCCGATACCTGCGGCGTCCTCTGCGCCCGCTGCAGCACCCTACTCTCTCACTCCAGCTTAACCTATTGACGAATGTAGATGGCCGTCTCCGGCTGCTATGCCGGCGTACACCCGCACCGCGGTGGTAGTCGTGATGTTCACAGTGGTTACTACTACCACCGCACATGTCCTCCCCACAGACGGGGGCCTATTTGCTCTTCGGGTCAACTGGGTGAGGTACAGTAAACTAGGAGCCTACTCGACCAGTTGGCGCACGCGCCGAATGCCAGACCGACGGCAGAGGGGTGCAATTTTCTCTGGGCTTGGAGGTAGAGTACCGTGTCATACAGTGGTATCTCTCCAAGCTCGAGAAGACGGAATACTTATAATGGTACCCCTACGCCCTCCTGTTGGACTGCAGCATAAAAGTAGCCATCAGGAGGCTACCTGTGCTACCTTTCCCCAGGCATGGAAGGAGGGCCTGGTTATCATTCTTCCGAAGGCTGAAAAGAATATCAGAAGACCTGAGGAGTACTGCCCCATCCTAAGAGCATCCAGGGTGATCCACTACGTCGCGGAAGCTACTAACGACCATGAGAGCATCGTAACGTCTTTCTGGATGACGCCTTGGCCTTTGACCGCGTGTGGCTTCCCAGACTACTGTATAAGGTCTGGAAGCTGGAATCCACATTCACCTGGCCCAGATAATCGCTTATTTCGTGAAGTGTGCGATCTTGAGCAGCCAACTTGCAAGTACTGGCGTTTCGCAGGGGAGTATTTTGTCGCCATCCCTGTTCTTCATTTTCACGAACGACATCCCGGGCACAAGGATTTGCCGCGGTTTAACTTCAAACCACACCTGACCTGACCACACCTGACCTGACCACACCTGACCTGGTCAAACTTGACTGACGCTTGATCAATCCATCAGGTTAAGAAAGCGACAAATGCCGCTTCACTATCTGCGCCCCTTTCCGGATCCAAGCTGCCGATATCAACGAAGTTGAACTGGTATAAGATGTACATTCACCTCACCTATGCGTTTCCAGCCTAGTAAGCGCTTGCCAGTGCGCGCCAGCGTAATATTCTGCAAATAGTGTAGATTATTGCCATTCGCCAAGCAGCCCAAGCTTCTCGATGCGTGCAGAATGCGACTCTGCATAGAGACTCAGATGTGAACTTATTTGGAAACATCACCTGGGCGATTGTGTCCAAATAAGTTTACATCCGAGACATCACTCCGCACTACTCCAGACCAATGGACCGTGCAGGCCACCCGAGAAATATCCTACCCGTACCCGATCCCTGAGCTGCCGCTGCGATCTTTGAGCCGACTTAGCTGGGGCTCCCTCGCTTAATCGAGAGTCTTACCTAGCTGAGTGGCTCGCCTGGGTTGCCACAGCTCATCCTCCCCGTTCACGAACTTCATCATCCCCAATTCCTCTCGGAATGCTCCCATGCCAGAGCTGTCATACGGCTCGCCTTAAGGATTTCATCATTCCCACTCATTCCCACTCATTTTACTTTCCAGCTTTGGTTTGGTTTGGTTAGAGTAAGTCGTTAAGATTTGCTTATTAATGTCTTGGTTTTAAGCTAAAAGTAAAAAATAGAGTATTGTCACTTGGTTACTCTGATAGTCCTGGTCTTCGGGAATTAGAGAAAATTAAATATGATGTATACACTCGCTTAGGCTAATTTTAAAAGAAATTGTCGAATATATTTGAAATGATTTGATTATTTAGTTTTGAAAGTTGCACAACATTAATATGAGCTTATGTTCTGAACTCACTATAAGAAAACATTAGATTCCGCCAACCAACACACATTGAAAAATAAAAGCGGAGAAATAAGTCGCTCACTATGTAGATCTTAGGCCATAACATGTATTGTACCATATATGGGGTGAACTGTATAAAAATTTGAACGAAGCTTACCCAAATCTATGCCTCTTAAACTTCAAACGCTTTAGCTAATTCAGGTAATGTTTTTATTGAGCTACGTAGAAACACTTTGAAAGATTGAACTATCGCCCCTTTTTGTAAGCTTGAAAGGGTTTGAGGGGGATTTTAAGAATTGATAGAGTTTAACATACTTTCCTTTAAATGTATATATATGTTTGTTTATATTTTTTATGTGATTTAGTAAAAAAATTTCATAGCTACAAAACAAAATTTTAGTAATAAAAAAAACAATATATAAACCTTTAGATTTAAAATAAATATCGCTCAAACGAGGGTACTTTACAAAGCTAACTAATCGAACGTTCAATTTGTAGATTAGCATTTAGTACCAAGTATCTGTTTGAACTCTACAAATCAATTAGGGGCAGAAAACGGGATTAGTTAACTTAAGATGTTTGCGATTAACAAACGAGTTAGACACTACTTCACCGTGGTTTGTCTAATAATTGGTCTTTATAAGATTTTACATTCATTTTGAACTTCAATTTTGCAATTCTAGCTTATTCAAATTTTTATATTGGATCTTTTTGAATTTCATATGTATTGTATTGAAGTTCAAAATATTTTTTTTAGCTCCACGCTGGGATTACTATAAGGAAAATGGCGTTACCTATTTAACTACCTATTTACAAAGAACCTTGTGTCAACACACTTTGTTCTCGTTCTTAAATGTTCACCTTTAATTTAGACATTGCATCTTGGGCGGAGGAACGAACACCGCGCGTCATTTAAGTAGAGCGTAGGATGGGAAATAATTGATAAATCGAAAAGGATTCCTCAAAGTGTGAATTGAACTCTTTACAGTAGGGCGCTAAACGATACCGCCACGATCTTTTCAAGAATTTGAAACGATTATATATTTTTTGTTATTTTATTCATTTGCATCTTATGCATCGTTACATTAAAATCAATGTGCGGCATTGTACTGATAATTTTGTAATGTATGGTAAAGCAATAAAGATAGTGCTAGAAGAAGCCATTGAAATTTTCCAGGTGAAAAAGAATCAAATATGTTAAAATCTAATATTTAAAATTTAAATATATACTGCAATTAGAAACCTAAAAAAAGTCTTTATTAGTAATATTTAAATCTATAATAAACTCAGCAAATTCATTTATTTGTACATATATCAAAATTGAAATCACTTAGAAAGGTATGTGCATAAAAGAAATGAATCGAATCGACCATCTGTAGTAAAAAGAACTGCGTGGTATCAAAAGCATTCGAGAAATCCCTAACGAGTACCGTAAAGAGAATACTGAATGAATGAAAAAAGTAGTACACTGATTGTGATTTGGCACTCCGTCTTGCTGATAGCAAAAACTGGAATGATGAATGGTTTTATAAAATTTGTATTACTGATTTATAAGGATTGATGAACTATAAAAAAAGTGTTTTTGTATATTATGGATATTATAAATAATATCCTTTCCAAGCTTGAATAAGTTGATATATCGAAAATGCAAGCACATTTATCTTAAATTGTTATGTTTAATGTCGTATTTTTTTTGGTATATTTAGACTTCCTCGGTTTTTTGTTTTGTTTTTTAATCTAAATAATTAAATATTAATTTAATATTAAGCAAATCTTATCAAACTATTCGAGCCTGGTATATATTCTCTATCATATATTTTGTATAAGTAATAGTAGGTCATAGAAATAATATTTTTTCTATCTGACGAAATAAAGAACGACAGACACAGAGATACACTTTTGAATACGTAATCCTTCTGTTATAGTTGAAAATGATGAACACTGTCATATGTCACCAACTCTTAGAAACATCTAAAGTATAAAACAACTGTACCACACTGTAGTACAACATTGAGTAGAAAAAGTAGGTCGATTCTCCCAGAAGGAGTTAGGTCGAAAGAATTCCAAAGGAAGGCATGTGTCTTAGCATCATTTGTAAATGTCACTTTACATGTTCATATCAGTGTGAATCTTCATTATTAACCGACAAAATTCAAGGGATGACCTCCATACGTTGAAAGTGATCAATCGACATGAAAGGGCGGTATTAAAATATATTTTAAATGCAAAATGGTATTGGATAATTATAATGTTATTTAGCATAACGAGTGGAACTGCTATTTATATCTATTATTAGTATAAATAATATATTTTAGGACAACGTTTGATTATTACTTCAATATTGTATTCCTATTATGTCCATTTCTCAGCTTTTCAATAAAATACAGCGTTAAACTCCACTAATTTAAACAAAATATTTCGAATGTAAGCAGGAAAGGAAGACCGCAATGTCTTCATTTTAATTTCTCTTTTTTCTATTATACATAAAAATCTTAAAAAATAAAAAAAATAATTTTACAGATATTAACTGTACGTATTGGTTAAAAATTAATCGTAATATTCGACAAAATGTAAGTTGAAAGAAAACCGGAAACGAAGTGAGCTATAAATACTATACAAGAAATAACTTAATGCAAACATATACAGAAGTGATCGTCCTCATTGAATTTCTCATATAAATATATATAAATATCATATAAATATTATATATATAAAACAAATTTGCTTTATTCCTCTTGTTTTCACGTAACGTAAATGAGAAGCATATAGCTTACGTTTATTTAACCGAATGATACTTTTTGAATGCAAGTACACTACATTTTATTTAAATATACCACTTTAGTTGCTATTGCACGTCTTATCCTGCTGCACTTTTGAGTTGAAACGTTTATTAAATATAAAACACTAATTTTTTAGCAGTCACGAGGAATTTAAATGAGACTTCAGTTAAATTAAGTCATTTGAACGACGTGAGTTTTAAATTTTACTGTGGATCGTGAAGGATATTCGCTCTAGTGATACTTCTGGTACTGTCAACTAAAGGGGATGTCGTTTGCATGTAGTGTATAAAGAACATATAGGTAATAATAAGGAATCGAATCCAATGACTGAAAAAAGATAGCTAGAATCAAGACACTCCTTACTCCGCTTTCGCGGAACTCAACGCCGCGTTTTGTCTTACCGGAGGAATTGGAAATATTTTAAATATAATCATTCTCCCGAGTAAGAATCGAACTCACAAATAATCGCTTTTACAGCCAGATGCTGTCCCACTGAGCCACGACTTATTATATTATGCTTTTTTTTAAGAGAATAAAATTACAAACTAAATATAAATATGTAATATTCGATTTTCTTTTAATTCATAAATTATAATAAAATTAAACTTCACTCTTTGTATAGTAATGGTTTTTGTTATATAATATTTTAAATATATAAAACTACGACCATTACGTTCTTGTTACAACTGAGGCACGCGGTTTTCCTCATATCATTTACAATTTTTGAAATATTTTTATACGTTGATAAGAGCTAAAGCATCTCAAGCAAGCAGATTGTGACATATTTTATATGTAGCCGACCTGTGAACACGAACTACATCCAAGGCCTGGGATTTTCTACAGTAAATTTCCAAATTAAATCATACGCGAACAAACTATTTTACAAAAAATTAAACCGACTTTATATTAACTATACTACCTATCTATATTTTCTAAAGAGTAGATTAGCTATATCTCTGAAACTACTGGATCGATTTTAATTAAACTTGTATTGTTCCTTAAGTTGAAATATGTCTAATTTAAATTTAAAAAAATCATCTCGATACGATTTTAGATTTAGAGTAACTCGTGGACAAACATACAAACCGTACACTTAAATTAAGCACATGTGCTTGAAAGCCTAAATGGATCATCATACTCAAATATTATTAAATTCCAACAATATTACATACATACATATATATATATATATATATATATATATATATATATATATATATATATATATATATATATATATGTATACATACATACGTATATACATATTAAACTACAAACCTTTTCTTTTTGAAGTCAGTAAATAAAATAGTTTAAAGTATAATATATATCTTATACTACAATATATTTACATAACTTAGAATTCAAATGACATCTTTACTATACAAGTTATTCGACACTTCAACAATTTCGTATTCAAGGGGGTATACATGTATGTAGTAATATTTATGTTAGTAAGCTGTAAGCAGTATATCGCATGCAAATGGCCGCTAAACCTCATTTACGTAACCACATAACAACAAAGGGAATAAATCTATAAGGAATCTAGGTCTAGTATCAATTATGTAATGTGAAACTAATGTAGGAATGCATTGAAATTCTTATACTATAAAACTTTTAGTACTGAATTTTAATTTGTTTATTTAGGGAGAACTTACAGAGATATTTAGTGAGAAATGAAAAATTATTTTTTATCACTACGATTTTTTTGTTTTTTTGTTAAACACTTAATTTTTTGTGATAAGAACCATGTATAGATATTTTAATCGTGGCGCAGTGTGACTCTGTCTGATTGTGATCGCGATCAGTTGTAGATTCGATTCCCACTCGGCGGTTTGATTAAATTTAAATTATTTTCTCTTCCTTGCTCTGGGTAGAGAAAGTGCGGCATTGAGTTCCGCCACTCAATATTAATGTCTCGAATACGGAGTGACGCTACTTATTTTCTGTCAACCCTGCTATGCGGGATAAAAGCGTGACGTTCAAAAAAAGAACCAATAGTCAAGACACTCCGTTTTTCTTTTTCTTTCTGAATCAGTAACATCAGGTGATTAACGGCACTCCAATATAGACGGAGAGTTTGTGTGTTTTTAATTTACTTTCAGATTTTCCCGACTCTCCGTCTATATTGGAGTGCCATTAATCACCTAACGTCACTGATTAATAATTTTAAGCAAACTTCTTGATGGAAAATTGAAAATATTTACTGTAAAGTTAAACAATTTTATTAAACTTATTTTGTACGTTTTGTAAACAATTAATCCGAAAATGTGATGAGGGAAAAAGGTTTTCGGTGGCTATATTTTTGTTATAAATGGGATTCGTGATACTCGTTATATTAATTATATTGTATATAATTATGTCAATATATAAGGAAATATAGGAAAAGAAATATTTTTTTTAAAACAATACAAGGAATATATCAATAGGTATGGAGCTATACAAATGAAAATATTAATAGAATATATTTAAGATGGTCTTCGTAGCATAGCTAATATATAGTATTATCAAAAACTAAATTTTACATAATTTTACTGAAAAATAAAAAAATATACGTTAAATATTGTTTGGAAAATATTATTCGAAAAATTTATAAAACTTGAACACACTTGGATTCGAACCCACGCCTCAAGGAAACTATCCGATCGGTCTAATCCTAATTAAAAACACTTTACTAATAATAATTTTTTTCAACTTCGCATAAGTTTAAATTAAGAAATGATGCAGGTCACTATTTTTATTTTAAAGTGATATACCACACTTAGGATTAAAAAATATATTAAAAAAACTTTAAAAAAATTGAACACAACCGGATTCGTACCCGCGCCTCTTCTCTATCGCATCGTATCGGAACTCGTGAATCCCGCTGCCTTCAAAATTTTATAAGGTTTTATAAAAAATGCGGATCGGAATCTCACTACATCAAAACTTTTATAGGTTTTTTAAAAATATCACTTTGTCTTTTAACTTTGTTATAGGAACATTTGTTACGCAAAATATCACTCTGTGTTTTAACTTGGTATATTGTTATAAGAACATATAGTACACAAAATATAAGGGTAACTTATTTAAATAATTAGTGGTAAATACTGGATTAGAAAAGAAAGCATTTAATATAATCGGACGCGTTCATCATATATTTTTTATTTTTTTTAGCATTGCGTTTTTATCCCGCATATCAGAGTAGACAAGTACCCAGTCTCAAGATACTCCGTACTACACATTCTGCCGAATTCGAGACATTGCGTGTGAAATGGCGAAGCTCAACGCCGTCTTTTGTGTTACTAGAGCTAGTAATAATAATGTAAATAGTAGTAATAATAATAATGTAAATATAATCATTACCCCGAGTAGGAGTAGAACCTACAACCAATCATGTTTACCGTCTGTTGCGGCCCCATTACACAATGACCGGCTTCAATACATCATATGCATATGACAATATAAACCCATAATTAAAAGGTATCATGACACAAAAAAAATCGTAGAGCAGTCTTAATAACGTACGTAATTATATAAGAGAGAATATGAGTTACTTTTTTTCTTATAAAAATAACATTAACGAATCCTATTATCACGTAAAAGTACACAGTCATAAATTTTGTTCTTTTCTCTCCAATTTTCACCGAGTCTATAACAACAATATAAATCAGAATTAGATGACGTTTAGGGATAGACTTCTCATTTTCAAAATGGAAACAACTACACTTTCTTGAGATATACTATAAATCTTTAAATTTAAAAATGTATGAACTTGTGACATACATCTTGTTAAGAAAGAAATCTAGACTTTCTAGGTTTGTAGCGAAAAAATCGTCTAAGTTACTTAATTGCTATTGAAAGTATGTAAACTCCTCATAGCATAATACTTAGAAAATATCTAAGTAAATATCAATATAATAGGCTTATACTTCATTCCTATTATAAATATCCTTATTTTAATCTTTAATAAAAAATATAGTTTAAAAAGATAGAGATATACAGAAAAACATGTATATGTCATGAATGAATATAAGGAGGCCGGTCGTGGCGCGTGGTTTAAATATTTTAATTTCCCCGCTCTGATAAGAAATTACTTTATTTATTCAAATAAGTCCAATTTTCCATTATTAGCTTATGCATATTTATAGTACTTCGAAATCATTGTCGAAATGATTCTACTTATTATTTTCTTTTTTCCATTCTTATAAGCCAAAACGCGGCGTTGAGTTCCGTCATTGAACAAACTAGAATTTAGACAGCAGATAAAGAACATAATAAACACTAGATTCTGCCTATACTGAAAATAAATTAATTAAAGCCAAGATAAAGGTGATTTATCACATACAGCAAAATGGCTATCAAAAAATAATAACACAAGTGATAATTTACAAGGATATCAATCACAATATTTAAATAAGCATTTCAATTAAAACTTTGTTTCGCTTCAAAACTTTTGTGGTGCCGTG
The DNA here is from genome assembly GCA_032432895.1 of Dryadula phaetusa. NCBI lineage: Eukaryota > Metazoa > Arthropoda > Insecta > Lepidoptera > Nymphalidae > Dryadula > Dryadula phaetusa. The sequence goes on along the minus strand of JAOYRS010000068.1, from coordinate 5,750,030 downwards.
AAAAAAAATTTACCACATTTGAATATTACATTTGCGGGCAAAATTTTGACGAAGCGTTTTTTACCGCTGATGACAAAGAACACCCTTTTCAGCTGTCTCTTGGAGGCTATTCGGAGATTTGTTACAGATTTGTTTGGAAATGAGAAGCGCAATTATAGTAGCCTTTGTTATCTTATGGTTGAAGTCTTCCTTAAATTCAGCTGAGATAGTCCGATCTGGATTCTGATTGATTGTCTAGTTTTATTATGAAAGATGGTACTTATTCTTGGTACTTGTACTATAAGGCTTTTACAAATTTCAATCTTAGAGAAGTTTTTGTTGTTTGAGCAAATAAGAATATAAAATCAAGCGACGTCAATTAGCCAAAGAATACCAATAGATATATAAAAGTTATAAAAAAGTAAGGTGTGATTAAAAAAAATACTTATAATAAACAGGCCTAACTATACAGCGTTATTTAACAGTAAGGTAGCGTTTAGTTTCAATCAAGGACAAAAAAATAACATAAAAGTATTTTTTTTTTATTTTAAAATAAAATTGAGCGTTGAGTTCCTCCACACAACACGCAATATCTTGAATTGGTGAAAGCGAAGTATGGAGTGTCTTGACGTTACGTACTTTTTGTCTACCCTGCGCTATACGGGATAAAAAACGTGAAGCAAAAAAAGTTTTTATTTTTTTATAGAATATATACTTCTCAATTAACGCTACAGTAGCGTATAATAAATACGAAAGATATCTATAGATTGCTAAAATTCAATCTCCCTTATTCGGCAATACAATGTGTCTGGTGAACCAAATGGGTGAAATTTGAAATGTTTTTTAGAATATACCGTGAAACGTGGGCAAAACTTAAAGGTTATTATTATATAAACACAAGCACCTCTAAAAGTAATAACTCTAAGTGACAATAATAACTTCCATTCATCAAAACTGGCTAATTTTCTATACATTTTTTTGAATTTTCAAGCAAATACGAAACAAATCTTCATACTTTGTTTAATTTAAAAAGTTGGATTGACATGGCTCAGCTTCAGGCGTTTCTATTTTTTCTGCACAATGTTTATGAAGTGCAAATTACAAGCATGGACCAGTTTTCTTGATTACTTTTGACCAAAAATATTTGTTTGACTTTGATTAAGAAATTTATGAAATAATTGGTATATAGTATAGTATAGTATAGAGAGCATCGCGGCGAAGGTAAAATACCTGGCTACAAACTTTCTATCTTTGTATAAGAATATTTTTAATACTCTTATATACTCTCTTATATAGGTAGTGATTGCCCATTCCGGTGAAGCAATATGCGGTATAGGATTTCACTACTTGTCCTTGAATAAGGCGAAAAATAGAAGAGGAAAGGGCTGGATCTGGATTTTTGATGATTGTGTAGTAACTAAAATCACAATCATATATATATATATATATATATATATATATATACATATATATATATATATATATATATTCATATACACACACATACACAAACTAAATACTATCAGAAGTAGGGAATTAACGCATAAGACGCAATATTTAGAATTTCGGCAGAAAGCAGTGAACGGAGGGTTTTGACACTAGGTTTTTTAAACTCATACTATGTAAGATGTAGTGTGAAGCTTAAAAAAAATAAAAGATACTACAGTGTCATTGTAGTTTGAGGAGTTATAGAGAATTAAAAATATCGTGGAACAAATATCTTGATAATCTAATTACGGCAAAATATAAAAGAAAAGCTGACATTTGAAATGGAAATTAAAAGAATTGTCCCAGAAGCTTTTAAAATAATGAGACCAAGTCAACTCGTAGCTAATTATTTCAATTACTTCTAGCAGCAAATGAAAATATGAATTTGATCTGATGTAGGTTTTAGAATAAAATGGATATACAAAAAAATATAATAATAAATACAAAAAAAAATACAACAATATACGAAAAAATACAATAATATACAAAAAAATACTTATAAAATTGTATTTGCTTAAAAAATTTAAGCGTTCGAGAGATAGTTTTTAAATTATCTTGACTTCTTTTCAACTACTTGAATCTAGCTATCAAGCTTTCAAGCGCTCCATTCACACCCATCGGAGAAATACTTATATTTAAAATGTATTTTCATTTCTTAGCTCTGGTAAGGCAACGTGCGGCGTTGAATTCGTAACTAAGTATGTAATGTCTCGATTTTGGGCGAAATGCTGTCTTGAGGCAAAAAAGTCTTAACACTAGGTTGTCTCTGACTAGCCTTCTCTGCGGAATATAGCTTGAAATTGGGTTATTTTTAATAAAAAAACAACTTCAAGCTATATACTTTAACCTTTTCACTTTTTCATGCTTGTTTATTTAAAATTTAAATTCTGTATTTCATATTCTTGTATCTGCATCTCAATTATTAATTTGAATTGTTCTGCAGTGAATTTGAAATTTGAAAATTCCAGGTTTATTTTAAATGAAACTATTTTAAACAGATTAATCACGTATATTTTGGTATTCAAGAATACATTTTTGGACACCTGACGCTTCGAACACTTTACAGTAGTCCGTGGTCACAGGTAGACTGAGGTGAGGCGGCATTCGTCTGTCAGTTGAAACAAAAATTAATTATATCAACCTACGCCACCTGTTTCTTTTTAGCCTCGCGGCAACGCATGCGTTCATATAACATTTTTAATATTCTATAACAATTAATTAAAACAATAATTATCTGAATACCTTATGTAATATCGATTAATTATGGTTAAATAAAGGAATATTATAATTAAATTTTTATTAAAAAATCCAACCTTAATTCAAAATAAAGGTGACAAGAATCTATTAGTTAATTTATGAGCGAGGATAATTATTCATATTTATAAGTGAGAGGGTGAAAATAATTTAAATATAATCACTTCCCTGAATGGGCATCGAGCCCATAACCGATCGTATTAACAGTCGTACTCGGACCCATTGCGCTACAACCGTCAATATTACAGTACCTTAAAACAAGTATTTTCAGAAATTCCTAACATAAACACAGCGATACTCGTGTTTAAATACTATCAGAAAGCTACCTTCTCATCACGCCATTTCATACCGCCCGAGCTATTCACCAAGGTTTGTAATTTTCGTATCCATTAGTGGCATAATTACGGTTCAGCTTAAGTCAGACACAATCGGTTTAGAAATTGAAAGCGAATAGACGTGCCGTAGTTGCAGTGGAATTGCTTGGTAATTTACATTTGGCATCCGAACATTAGTCTAACTTGGATTAGTCTTGCAGGAAACCATTTTAATGTTAAATGAATGATATTGTTTCATTGTAGTAGTTTTAAGAGATTATTATTATGTAATTTTCTTAAGGCGGCTAAGTAGACGGTGTATAGCATAGAGGATAGCGATTATAGGTTCGTTATCTGAGTTGTATCAGACTTTGCTTTTATAAAAGAACTAATAAGGCAAATTATCAGGCTAAAGGCATAGTAAATGGAGAGACATTTTATTGCTTATTTGGCAATTAATTGATTTTGATTTTAAAATGTTTTCTTCGCATGAAAGTACAATATGGTTATTTTATTTTTACAATAACATACTTAAAAGAACGTCTTTCTAAAACAAAGCTACTATATACAAACAAATCTTAACTGAACTAAGTATTAATATTAATAAGATACATACTACTGATTGACTTTTACATTATCATAGAAGGAAACAATAAATTACGTTAATAAATAAATAAATGATAATAATAATTATAATCGTAAATATAAGGGTTGATTAATTTAGTCTATGCAAGTATGCATACATAAGCACACATGCACAAACACATGAATAAATATTCGGATAAACGCATAAATGCACTAATTACATGTATATATGGGTTACTAAGTTACACACACAGTAAATAAAACTTATATAATATTATACATGAAGGAGTGTGAGGTAAACGAATACACTAATTTATTGATTAATTTAATATTGAAAAAATAATAGTAACGATTTAAAGGTAAAAGTTACTTTAAAATTACTATGGTATATAATGTATATATATATATATATATATATATATATATATATATATATATATATATATATATATACATAGGTGCTGTCGTTTTATATATCATGTTAGTCTATGAGCATCTTAGAACTTAAAATATATGACGTCAACATTAAATAAAATACAAAGAAAGACAACTAAAAGTCAAAAATTTGAAGCGAAGATGAAGATAAATTATATTCATATTTTCAAAAATATTTGTTTTAAATTCTTTTTATGAAAAACTTTGATTATTAATTAGACCGTATAAAAAATTCTACATAGCGCCAATAGAAACCGTGGCTCTTGAAATTAAACTATACGCTCCTATCTGTTGAAACAATTGAAGTACTACAAAGGAAAAAGAAACAACACTTTGAAATAGCAAAATTCAATACAAAAACGCTATATTTCTTAGCACTAAAATGGAAACTTAGATAAAAGTTTATAGGAAATGAAATTTTTGCTACAAATAGTACACTAGTTTATAATGAAATGCACGTTTTAGTTTGACTGTAGGTCGTAAATCCAGTGATACAAGCGAAGCACGCCGTAGCGGAATGGCATTCGTAACGCAAACAATCCATTATAGCCAAAAATCTAGGCTGAAAATTCAGAACCTTAAAATGTAGATAATAAAGGTGTAGTAGAAGGTAGAAGTAAAATTGTCGATACGCATGGCACAATCGCGATAGTTCAAACCGAGCACATGCGGGGCGGGTACGACTGACATGCGATTCTAGTTGAGGGCAATTTTCATATTAATACTTCATTTCTTTATATAAATGCATCATTATAAGCCATTTAAAAAAACCAAATGCGGAGAGTTGAGTTGTGTAAATTACAATGGGGGCCTCATATTAACGTGCCTTGGAAACGGTTCACCTCGTTTACTTAAATTACTTTCATAGTATTATGTCATAAGGCATTTTACTTTAGGGTAATGTATCTGCTACTAATCCAGTCTTGCAGAAGCGGGCTATTCGACTTAAGTCCTAAAAAGGCTTTGAATTTGTATTTATTACTTAATAAAATGTACTAACAATTTGAAATATTTTTTATCTTCACGCTTTTTATTCTGCATAACAGGGTAGACAGAAAGTAACTAGCGTCAAGACACTCCGTACTTCGTTTTCCACCAAATTCGAGACATTGCGTGTTGAGTAGTGGAACTCAACAGCCCACTCAAGTCTTACCAAAGCGAGGAAGTGGAAATAACTTAAATTATATTTAATTCCCCTAAGCGGGGATCGAACCCACAACCGGTCATGTTTACAGTTGTCACACTGCGCCACGACCGGCCCCCAAAATGTACTAAAAATGTGAAATATAAGACGTACATTAGGGGAAAATATCAATTTGAAACTTTTCTTTTTCTTAGTTAACAGAGAAAACGTAGTGTCGAGACACTTTCTACCTGCGTTGTCAGTTGAATAGTACAACAAAATGAACGCGGTCAAAGGAACATTCGTTAAGTATACGGTGGACACAAAGGGAATATTAATGCTTTCAAGAAAGTCAAATAAAATAAAAAAAAAATATTTTTTTATTTTACTTGAGTTTTTAGCCAGTTATTAACTAATTATTCGCGTATTCACTAACAATACTTAATTTCCCATATGAGATTTCTCAATATGTTTGAACGTTACTATATAAATAATTTACGTCACCGTGAATAAATAAATATATAATTTCTTTATTTTCATAAATGGTGAATGTAGTATAATAAATTAAGGATTTCATATTTCAAGTAACTACCTAACATTTTAATAAACGACATCCGGTGGTTGGTTGAGACACTCTCCTCTTAAGTATAGGAATACAAGGGGATTGATAAGAACAAATGTTATTTTATTTATTATATATATTTAATTCTATGGACGTTCCGTAATATTTCTACGCAATGTTTCCATATCAAATATCCCATGTTATGAGACATCATCATCAGTGTTAAAACACGCGATTCTCCGTTTTCCGGTAATTTTAATATCAGTCATAAAACACCGATTTTTTTTGAACAGGTTGTGCCCGCGACTTTGTTTGCGGAGAATTTAACATTTTTGGTTATTTTTTTTTAGCTTCACACTTTTATCCCGCATAGTAGGGTAGACAGAAAGTACCTAGTGTCAAGACATTCCGTACTTCACTTTCACCGAATTCGAGACATTGCGTGTTGAGTGGTGGAACTCAACGCCGTTCTTTGTCTTTACCAGAGCAAGGAAGTGAAAATAATTTAAGTATAATCACTTCTTCGAGTAGGGAACGAACCTACAAATTACCTTAAATGTAAACGGAACCAATAGTACTATTCTTATGTGTGAACTGAAACGTAATTCCGTCTCAAATTCATATACAAATTATCATAAATGCTATAGATCATTTATTGTGTCGATGACAATTGGGATTAACGACGAAATGTATTCAGAGTATTACATGCAGTTTAGCAGATACTGTAATCTCGTATGTTAAGAAGAACAGAGATTTAAGGAGCATATTATTTATTAAATGAACACTCAAAGGGAATACAACTTTGTTGCATTTTGTTGTCTATTTTCTATTTTCACTTCCTCGCTCTGGTAAGACAAAGTGCGGCGTTGAATTCCACCACTCAACACGCAATGTTTCGAATTCGGTGGAAAGTAATACTAATACAATTTACTCAGAAAATCATCGTGGCGCAGTGGGACAGAGTCTGACTGTAAACGTAATTGAGTGTTGGTTTGATTCCCACTCGGAGAAATGATAATATTTGAAATTAATTTTCATTTCTTCGTTCTGGTAAAGTAAAGCCAACATTGATTTCGCCACTCGACTATATTATATAACATTTACATTAATATATTAATTATTAAAAATTGCAATATTTTGTTTTTATTAGGGGAAGCGAAAGGGTTAGCCAGGCATTTTCCCTCATGGATTTAGAGCCATTTGCTTTGCAAGTCAAAGCAAATGAGTGAAAATGAAATGTTTAAAAATTTTAATACAAGGTTGTTCTTAAAAATTGAAAAACTATTGACCAACCACAACATTATATCAATCTACCGCCATCTGGTTCTTAATTGCTTCAAATTAATTTTTGCATCAACTGACAGACGAATGCCACCTTAGTCTACCTGTGACCGCGGACTACTTTAAAGTAAACGTCAGGTGTCCAACAGTGTATTTTCGAATACCAAAATATACGCGATTAATCCGATTAAAATAGTTTCATTTAAAATGTGTAAAAATCCCGGAAATCAAAGATCTTATTACAATTTATAATTTAATAAAAAGTAAAAGATTTACTTTGACTTAAACAAAAGTATTTATTAGTTTGTATTGAGGAAATATAAAATATTTTGTTGTTTATATGGACGTTCACGTAATATACCGAATCGAATCGTACGAAAACTTCCATGTAATTGTAAAACGATTTTATGTAAAGTAATAAAACAAATTTTAATTTTAAGGATCTGTTGGAATATTAAAAGTTTGTAATCCAGATTTTCTTTTATGTGAGATTTCCTCTCAAATCATAGTTTCAGTGAGACAGCTGAAAAGGGTATTCTTTGCCTTGTAAGGGGAAGAAATTGCCTTGTCAAAATGTGAATATCTGAAAAAGCCATGATGGAGTAATAGTATTATTACTAGAAAGACAAAATTCTAATTTTAATATATTTTTATAGGTTTCTATTTTATAACTCTAATTATTTAAAATTGATATTGAATTGATAGTATGATTAACTTTTATTATATAGTTATACAAAGAAAATAACTTGACCGTTCCATTGCTTTGATGTCAAAATATACATCTTATATATTGCCCTACATATTGTCCTATCTAAACAATGAACTATGTTAAACGATACACTAGTCTTTTTGCCTTTCTCAACCTCTTGCAGAGGGAGGGGGGAAACGGTTTCAGGGCTGGGCCCTCTGACCGTGATCTCAGTCGTCGTCTATAAATTATGAGTGCGTCTTTGGGGGAGCTCTATGACTGCTATAGCATGGGAGTATCCCGAGAGGAATTGGGATGATGGAGGTCGTGAATGGGGAAGATGAGCTAGGGCTGCCCAGGTGAGCTGCTCAGCCAGGTAAGACCTGGTTAGTGACCGCGGCAGCAGCTCTGAGATGGTATCTTATACAATCTAATGTCAAATTGAATTTAAATAACATAAGACACAAAAAAAAATATTGAAGAGAATTCGTCGTTTAAGCTCAAATAGTAATAAATTAAAACGCAAAGAAAACTAAATAGTACTTCATTACAATAATGATATACTTGTAAAGCCGACTTTGTAATATTAAAAAAACAAGACGCATCCACTTTCCAGTAAGTTGAGTACAGAAGTGAATATGCTGTGGATAAATTACGTTAAAATTATTTTTACATTTGCTGAAATGTTCGCATCTCAAAGCAACTCAACGTTACCTATTTAATTGTTGGTACGTTTTTTTTTTCTCTTTATTTACAGCATTTATTTCAACTAATATTATGATTTAGTTACCTTGTTCAATTATAACGTTTTCTTTGAGTGACTTTCTTTGCAATTGTAAGAAGATTGGCTCGAGTTATCTAATTTAATGTGTCTGGATTTTATTTTAGAGAACAAATGTTGTCATGCTTTTTATTATATTTGATAATGCAAAAGAAAAGGGCAAAGGTAAAATAAATATATTACTTTAACCGTTTACCATTTTTTGTTTATATATGAGCGTTATATACTATGTAGATATAGCCAATATAGCCAGATATATATTTATATTATACAAAACAGAACATATTATAAGATATAATATTTTAAGTGAAAAGATTTTAAACAGATGAATGGCATATATATATATACAAATACCAAAATATACCCGATTAATCCACTTAAAATACGCAAAAATCTTGTTAAGATATTTTGTTATGTTCTCTGAAGTAAGCCATATATGTATGTATAGATCCATTCTAAATACACTATACAATGTCTTTATTATATACGACTAAAGTATGCAAGATATATACGATTCCTTTCTAAGATTAGATGTCAGTTACATTTAGTAAGAAGAGAGATGAATAAGAAAATATTATAGCATAAATAAAATTATAGTTAATAATTAATTATTTTAACCCACTTCTAGTATTCTGATTTCTTGAAATTTCGCGCTTGGATCTGGGGACGAAAGAATCTTTCTATAGTACGAGCTCAGATTTGTAGCTGTGGGTTCGATTCCCTTTCGGGGAAATGATAATGTTTAAATAATTTAAATTTCTCCAACCTAGTAAAACAAAGGGCGCCTCCATTTCCACTCAATGCAGAATATCTCGAATTCGTGCCGAAAGTAGCGAATGATTCTACTTATTATTATTTTGATTTAACTTATATATCTCTTGTTATTAAAAAAATCGTTAAAGATTTTATCTTAAAATTTATTTAAAAACACAAGTAAAATAAAAGGTAACATGATAATTCATTATGGCTGGTATGCATCGTATCCATGAACGTAAATATTCAATAATAAAATATTTAAGATTGTAAAATATTCATGATGTTACATTGATAAATGATTAATCAGTTTATTTGGCATTCACATAATATAAATGAATTGATAGAAATGCTATGAAATACTTGTTTGAAAAGAATTTGTACTAGAAATTTATTTTTAATTCTATAAAAGGATTTGTAGTTCATTCACTTGCTCTTTTCACTTTGAATAAGCTTTATGTATAATTTGAATAAAATTTTATTTATTAATGTTATTACAGTTGGATTAAAATGATAGCTAGATAAATCTAGTAGATCCTCAGCTTTTATTCGGTTTTAAATTATATCTCGCAGACAAAAAGGAATTTTTAGGTTCACGCTTTTTTCCCGCATAGTAGAGTAGACAGAAAGTACCCAGTGTTAAGATACTCCGTACGAGTGTTACGTGTTATTCAATAATAAATATATAAATAAAGATATAGTGTCTTAGCTCTAGACCCTTTGCTTGTCTTTTTGGAATGTATTCATAGTAATTATTCATCGTGGTGAATTGGATAAAGTTTAATTATATACGCGAGTGATTATAGGTTCTATTTCTATTCTAAGACATTTCCCGTTGATAATGATAATGACTATTAAAGACATTCAATTTCTACTCTACACAGCGTTGAGTTCCGCCACTAACCACACAACATCTTTGACTGGGACGAAAAGTGGCCTGTTCTTTTTTACTTTTCTCAACAAAATCATAAACATTTCTATTCATATAAATACTTTATTCATCTGCCTCACCTGTATCTTGTGTAGTAAATACGTGCATAATCTAGTAATACACTACTTGGTGTTTTGCTTTTACAGAAGTGCTGAGCAAACGAATGCGGTTTGAGAATAATTTGATTAAGTTGTCGGTCTTATATAGCGGAAAGCTTTTTATAAAACTACATATTATAGAGGGCAGAGGCACAGTGGAAAAACGTCTATCTGTAAACTTGACCGATTGTGAGTTCGATTCCCACTGGTTGGAATGATTATATTTTAAGATTACTTCTATTTCCTCGCTCTGGTAAGATAAAGCGCAGGATTAAGTTCTGTACCAATCACGCGATGTCTGACTGTTATAAAAATTCCATTCCATTAATGAAGGGGTGATGAGTAGTCATTTAGACTCAAGCAAAAAGTGATTTACACACACAAATACACATATTATCTATATAGTATAGTATATATATATATATATATATATATATATATATATATATATACATGTATGTGTATGTATAAGCTAATGGAAAAGTTAGTGATTTCAAAAACAAGCATCTTTGATTACCTTAGGAAGTCTCGATGGTATTATTTTATTTATCATTTTAAATTTTTAATAAATATAAGGAGTATAATACTATCCATTTTTTTCTATAAGGCCAAAATGAAATCTTAATACGAAGTCGCTTAGTACAATAATTCACTATTTAAAAATATTGTATGTTTCTATAGGAATTCAACGTTGCTCTTTGTCTAGCCAGATCAGTGTATCTAAATTAAAAAATATGTTTGTTTCTTAACCTTAAATGTAATTTACCGCAGTATGCAATTTACGCTCAAACAAAAGGTGCCATTATTTGCTTTAAAATTATTCAAAGCTCAATAAAACCGTCTGCTAAGTTTCATATAGCATTAACATACCATTTTCTCACTTTAATTATCGCTCTTTCAAACACTATCGGACATAATTAAAAAATCATCCATTAAACTTATAGCGTGAATGCAATGGAATTGCGTCACGATCTGTCGGATTAAAGGGTGTCAACACGGGAAGTAATCAAGTTCGCTCGTCTGCTGACGTGCTCACTAGATGTACATGCAGACTATAGACACTGGGATTATGATTATTGCAACTAAAGATTACACAGACGCACAAATGTATTACACGAACTCGTAAGTGGTTAACATGAAATATTAAATATATTAAATTTGTTTTAATGGACAGTTTTTATATAAATAGCTTTACTGTGTTTAAGTTTAGGTTAAAATTTTATTGAAAAAGAAATAACTATTATGATACAAGATATATCAAATTATAAAAATGAGTTAAATTATTGTGTAAATAAATAACGTACTAGAATTTAGCATTTCATCGGTTATGTTAAAATTGTGTCATATATTTATATTAGAAAAGGAAAGTGGTTTCCTGCAGGAACAGTAAAGTAGTATTGAGAATATCGTTATGTAAAATATTGTGCATGAATGTGAATGCATGATTTGTGCAATTGTTACACTTGGGAACTGTTAGTTTTTGAAGCTAAAAATTACATAATTTTTAGCTTCACACTTTTAGCCAACATAGTAGGATAGTCAGAGACAACCTAGTGTCAAGACACTCCGTAGACTGCTTTCCATTCAGATGGAGAAATTGGGTGTTGAGTGGAGAACTCAAATCCGCACTTTGAATGCTCACTCAGAGGAGTGATTCTATTTAAAATATAAATAAATAGAATTACTCCTTTGAGTGGGAATCGAAGCAATGCAAATCTTGTTTACAGTTAGACGTAGTCCCATTGCGCCATGACGGTCTCGTTTGATATATATATTCCGTTAGCAGAATACTGCAAGCGGTAACTTTTTATACTCTGAGGTAAGCTGGGTTGAAATTTTTGTGAATATTCTTTAATATTATGGTTTTCAATCTCTAAATATATTAATTATTGTTTTATAATAATAAACATTGTAATAATTCTAAGTGAAATATAAATCCCACGTTTCTACAAAAACTTCATCAGATATAGAATCTATTTATAATTAAATACATCACTTTCCTTGAAGTACAACTAATTAATAGTACTTTATGAATAAGCTTACAAAAACTTTTCCATTTATACAGGTATTTAAGAGTATGTATTTTTCGACACTCCCGAGTGGAATGTTTCCAATAAAAAGATTTGCCTGATCAGACACAGCGTTAGGTTCCGCAATTTTACGTAGTGATTATGTATTAATTCGATCTAGACTTTCGATCTCGAACAATAGTGTTTTCACACTAAGTACCTTCTACCTACTATAATAACAAATTATTGAATTTACAATGTAAATATAAGTACATATATTAAAAATATGTTTTATATATCTCTTTAGTGTCACTAATATGTTAAATGTGCCTCTAAGAAAGCAGTTTAAATTCTTGGAACACCTACCTTACTTTAACATGATAAAAAATCATAAAACGCTTCACTCATATATACACAACGATTACGTATAACGAGAATTCATATTTACAGCAAAACTTTTTAAAAGGGATTGTTTCAATATTATCAGTTTGTTTAGGTTTTTGTATGGCCTCGAAATTTTTGATGTACCTATCTAACTCATACCTGCCAAAAATTCCAGCAAAATATTTGCTTTTAGAAAATTTCCGCCACAAATTTTCCCCATTCGACTCCGTATTTATTTTCTAAATCAACCACAACTAACTTGGTTCGATCTCATTATTCCTTTACAAACATCTCTGTTTATTCACAAAGTTTTCTGTAGCGGACATTTGCAATTTAGATGTGTTCATATTTATGGAATACGTTACTAAAGACCTACAACCTACATTGCATTTGACGTAGTGTATCATTTATTTATTCCTGTCTTCACTCATTCGCTCTGCGAGTGTAACGTTATAATATACAGTTGACAAATTAGTAATAATAGCGGAATTTAAAATAAATATTCTTTATTAGAGAAATTAAAAAAAACTGCCATGATTTATCAAGCACAGCAGGGAATTCGGGTACAACCTAGTATCAATTCACTCTGTTGACCGCTTTCTGTCTAAAATCTAGACATTGCGTGTTAAGTATATTAGCAAGTAATCTCCGCGTTTTGTCTTACCATAGAGGAGAAATGAAAAGATTTTTAGAATCGCACCCAAGACCAATTGCATCTACAGTAAGACCCTAAGTGCGTTACGATGACTGAAGAAGTTATAATATATTAAATTAATATATTATTTATTTTAGTAAATAAATATGGCAGTATAATTAAATTACTAGATGTCTTGTTGACGCATTGACACCGCGTTGTGATAGCAACGTATATCGCTTTGCTATTATTTAAACGTGTGTGAAAAAATATTAGAACTCCTCTATATTAAATATAATGGTGGCAAAGTTCATAGCCCTTAGTAAAAAGGGTTACAAACATTTTGCTTCACGTATTTTGGTAAGACCCTCTATATGAGAAAATTTTACTAAAAATTTACTAAAAGTACACTATATACTTACACTCTTCTTTTATTATGAATACATAAAATTCATATAAAATTTAATATCAAATATGTAAGAAAAGTTTACATACTCTGTACGAGGACGAATGCGAGCCGTTTGACTTGATGATGGTACGGACGAAACGTGATCAAGAAAAATGCGTAGGAACAATACTATTAAGTACATATGTGTAGTGTATCTTATGTTGACTTATTTACCCGTATTTGTTACGCGTTAAGTGAAGAGAATTTATGCTTCGATTTCTGCTAATTTAAATATAATTGCTTTTATCCTTCATGGCAAGACAAACAGGAGGTACCTCGTGTCAAGACAACTCCGATTACCATCGAAAATCGAGACATTGAGAGTTAAGTGGCGTAACACAACGCCACGCTTTTAGGACAATATTAACAAAATTATCTCAGAGCATTTTTTCAAAATAAAACTATTTTAGATTGATTAATTTTGGTATTCGAAAATACTTTTCGGACACCTGACGCTTCGAAAACTTTACAGTAGTCCGTGGTCACAGGTAGACTGAGGTGGCATTTGTATCTCAGGACGTTAAGCTATTAAGAAACAGATGGCGGTAGATTGATATAATTAATTTTTGTATCAATCAACAGACGAATGCCACCTCAGCATACTTGTGACCACGGACTACTGTAAAGTATTCGAAACGTCAAGTTTTCCAAAAATGTACATATTATAGCAATTGACACCATCGTTTTGAACTTAGGAGTTTGAATGTAATAGCTATAGTGGTAGATTCGATTTTTACTCGATTTCATTTAGTAGTTTATTGAGTTGAAGACGAGCGATCAAAGAGGTGCATCGTTCGTTTAATAATTTCGACGGTTCCGCATAGCGTGACAGTCAAAGTGTTGAGTGGCGAACTCAACACCGCACTTTGTTGAACAAGAGCGGAGAAGTAAATAATTTAAAATAAAATAATTTCCCCCAGAGTTGGAATCGAACCCATATCCAATGGTGTTTACAGTCGGATGCTGACCCTCTGCGCCACGAGGCGTGAGTTCTAATCATCGTTCGTGTTTTTATAGGTTTTATAAAAATGTTTAATAATTTCATATAAATAAATAAAGCATAAATATTAACTGTGAATAGATACAACTGTCACAAATAGACTTACTTTTCCAATGTTCCAAGATTACTATAACTATATACTACCCACTAATTGCTCAAACGAAATTAAACTAATATTTTCATGAATATTATCTAGACGAATGGTTTTTGCTCGTTAATTTTTATAATTAACATTATATGTATTTCAAAATTAGTTATATTATAACTAATTTTGAAATACAAATACAATAATGTATTATATTTTTATAAACTATCAGTATTAAATTCTGTTCGTAAGCGAACTTTGCCGTTAAAGAGCAGAAAAGCCTTTTACTTTTATTTAGAAAGTAATATTTAGTTTTTCATAACAGTTTAATATATTTTGAATAGTTATAAGTATTTTAATATTAACGCCCGGGTTAGATGAAACGCGATGTTGAGTACGGCACTGAATAAGCAATGTCTAAATTCGGGGCGGAATGTCTGCTACATTGGAGTGTCTTGACACTAGGTTGTCTCTCACAATCCTACTAAGCGGGATAAAGCTTGCAACTGTTTTTTTTTAATTATTATTTAGAATATTTTTACGCCTTAATTTAAAAAAAATATTGTTAACTTTTAAATATATTTTAATTGTGTATACAGCCAACAGAATCATACTTCGTTGGCTCTGATTACTATATAATGAGACGTGAAACTTCTTACAGCGTGTATGGAAAAGTGTAAATATTTGCTTCTTAATGCTTGAGATGTAAATAAATACATAGATCTATTTGAAGAGATATAGAGAATACCTAAGCACACCGATGAAATAAGCATACCGATATAATAAGCAAACGTATAAAAATTGACATTAAATTTTTGTTTAGTTCATTATATTGGGCGCTGATAAATTATATACACTCCGTATTCCGCTTTTCTCCTAATTCATTGCGTGCCGAGTGGCTAACTAAATGCAACACGGCGCTTTGTCTTACTAGAGCGAGGAAATGAATATACGTAATTTATAAATATTATTAATATGTCAAGAAATTATTCTCTTCATTAAACTTTTTCTTGTATATATTGTAAAAAGATTTTTGTTTCATTCTTTTACGCCGGAAATATCTAAAAAAAAAATAAACGAAATGCATTCCGTACGATTGCGGTTTCATTCGAATTCGAAATTTGAAATTCGATTGCAATCCGACCGGACGCGTCGCAGACGTATCCGGTCTTTGCTGGCCAATGAAATGTAGTTAGAGGTCAACGTATTTTAAACGTTTACATTTAACTAGATGTAAACTTGTAAATTTTAGTTATTACAATTATTTAAAATTTATATTTATTGTAACGAATAATTTATAAGTTATGTTTATAATAATGAGTAACACAAAGAGAGAACAAAGTGCTTTCTGATACATCTACTGACACAAGGTTCTGTCTGCTTATCCTGCCATACTAAAATAAAACATACAGCTTTTTTAGTTTCTTAATAAAACCTACTAGTTACCTACTCGCTGCTTCGCCTACGAGAACTGAATTATTATACTTCAATATTTATATATTAATTTATTATTAATTATTTTAATCAATTAAAGCACTTTGACATTTTGACACTGACGGAGGATTCGTTCAATAGATAAAGTATGAAAGAATAACTATAGACAATATTTAACTTTACTCACGATCTCAAAATGGCATGAGGTGTCAATGATGTTTTTCTAATAAAAATATGGCTATTGTGGTTTGTCTGTCAGCATCATTAGAATTTAACCAAAATAATCGAAAATGCGTATTTTACGGACATATGATATGAAATTTAATTTTATCTATAGAATTGCATCAGATAGACATTAAAAATGCTTATTTAAAATACTATATATTACGGGATTCTTGGTTCAAAACTAAATCAGCGATTATATAACAAAAAAGTAAATATTCTAAATATATTATAAACATTAATTAGAAAATAATAATTTAGCATTTTATTATATCATATATCCCTATATGGTTAAACTAATTCACTTTAAATATTAAAAAAAAACATAGGCCACAGCTCTTAGTATTAAAATCCAATACTGCAATAGAATCAAAAAATTTTGCTGATCGAAAGGAATCATACAAAATGTGGGTCGCTTGAACATGCCTTACTCCATTCGCTCACTGATTGCAAACAATTTGGTGGATTTTATTTTTGAACTTTCCTAAGAGCCGTGCCGCAAAGTAAATAAAGATGCTCATTTGAAGTGTTCATCTGAATAGAACTTAGAAATGTAACATCGACATGGTGTTTTGTGTTGCTTAATTAAATTTTAAATTAAAAATGATGAAAAATGTTTGTAAATAGTAATGGAATAAGCCTGTAATTTTTTTTCCTTACAGAAGTTTTTTTGGTTTGGTTGTCGGTTCGATTACTACTTGAGGAATAATTATATGTAAAATTTATTTTCATTTGTCCACTCGGGCTAGACAAAGTGCGGCGTAGAGTTCGCCACTCAGCTTCATGTCGCTATTTGGGAAAAAGAATCAATGCAGTGTCACGACACTAGGTGGTCTCTGATTGGCTATGCGTTACAAAGAAAATATATATAAAAGGATATTGGTTTTCTGTTGGTCTATTTGTTAAAATTTTATTTATAAAATATATAGATTTTGTGTTAAATATAAAAAAAATACACTATTGTTTTTCAACGACCTTTTGTTATTATCATAATTGTATAAAATATTATAGTTTATTATTATATAATATTAAGTTTATATTATAATATTAACATACTAATACTAATAACTAAAAATAACTAAACATAGACTAGACTAAGCGTGTTTAGAGTTCCAAAACAAACTGATCTACATATATGAACGGATAAAGTCGTTACGAAATCAAAATATTTTCGTTATTAAATCCAATTGAAATTCAGAACTCGTTCTCAGAACAAAAGCCATATTTTATAATTGGTTTATTTGAAGGTTCTCATGTAAAATGTAACGCGTTAACGATAAATCGAATTGGTTAAGGTGTTAAGTAGGATGGAGTTAGCAAATCGAGAACCTTTGTGAGACACACAGTTGTAATGGATATATTATTTTTTTTTATATTTTACAACTTCTCGGGTTCGGCAAAGATAATCTACAATCAGAACACTACAGGTCTTGCCAGAGCGGAGAAATCGTAACAGTTTTTTCCCTTTTTGATTTTCATTTTATTTATTCCTTTGACACTAAAGACTGTCTGTAAGGGATTTTGTTTTAGTATATTGTTATTTGTATATATATATTTTGTGTTTTGTGTGCAATAAAGTTCGTCTATTCTATACTATTTTTGAAATGTATAATAATATAATCACACCAATGAGTAGAAATCGAACCCACAACCGTCGTTTGAACAGTCATGCCTTATCCCACTGTGATGTCCCATTGCATTTACCATCGGAATTTTTTCCACTGAGCTACTATGCAATCTATTTCTAATTTAGAATATAGATAGATCAAGGATAAATATTTACTTTAATAAATATAATGTGTACACAATTAAATTATTTAAATATTAAATGTGATGCTTTAAAGACTTTTTGGGATAATGGTTGGTTTTCATTTAACAACGAACAACTATAGAAGTCACATTAAAAACAGCTTATGGATATCAAAAGTTTGAACATTCTATTGTAACGTTTTGTTATAAGCGACCCAATTGATTTATAAATGAATTCTAGCGGAGTCGTTGACGTAAAACATGCGTTGCCATAGCGACGCGTATGACTACATGAAAGTTTAAACTTGATAGTATGTGTGATTAATTAAATTATTATATATAAAAAGCAGATTCTCACTGTATTCCGCATAGCAGGGTATTCAGAAACAACCTAGTGTCAAGACGCTAGTAGACCCCCAATTCGAGATATCGTATGTTGAGAGGCAAATTCAAAGCCGCACTTTTTCGTACCGAAGCGAAGAAACAAAATACATTTTAAATATATTCATTTCCCCTATTGGGAAACCAAGCCACATCCAATATCGCATTTGTCAGATACTGTCCCACTGCGCCACGACGACTCTCTTACTATATAAATAATGCTTTATTATTTAAAAAAACGATGTTTTGCCCTTTACTTCATATAAATTTACACTGTTTTTAATTTAATCCTTTTTTTCATAATTATTTTCATAAAAAAGGTACTCGCCATATTAATATAATTAATTTAATTTAATCTATGTCATTAATTATAACAAAACTTAAAAACATTACTTCAAGGTTTACTATTTCTTTTTCTTTGAGGTTTTTTGTTACAAACCACGGACATAAGTCCGTGGTTTGTAACGTGTGGTTTAGGCGTCCATGAATTTTTTGGAGACCTATTGGAAGAACCAAAAGGTCTAGTCTAGTGATTGCGGTCTTTTCGCTCGTTGTTGTCTACTGGTAGCTCATGTGTCATGGGATCATGTGTCATGGTGCTCATCGCAGCGCGTTGTCCAGTTAGTTTGCGTACTGCATCTAAGTCTCTTTTAGAGATTGCCATTTTTAAATTGTAATGAACTATATCGGTTAGGGAAGATTCATTTGCCCGACGGATGAACCTGTCGATACATTAAACAGTGTGCCTGGTAATTGCGACGACAGCATGTGATACGTGTCGTGTATGGCGTTTTTGGTAGATTTCCTGACATCGAACTCGTATGTTAGTCCCTGAGATTCGTTGATAGTATGTATGCGTGAGGTTGCACCCCTTCTGTATCCCTTGTGTATAAGATCCACCTTTTCCGTCTATATATGAACCATCTACAGGGTGTTGAGGGAGTCTGCTGTGATGGAAGCACCCGTATATTTAGATCTTCTTAGGGTATCGTCGGTTGGGCTGAAAATATTCCATGATAGACCTCATATAGAGGCTATGCTCTAGTCCACTATATAATCTAGAGCTAATTAGTTCGTACAAATGTGAACTGGACGTTAATTATTAACATCCAGTGGACATCTGTACAATCTGATCAGCTCTAGACTGATGGTCGTCACGAGGTCTGGGCCCATATAGTGCATTTAAAATAGGTTGCGTCTTATGAAGGACAGTTGGTTTATATCTCCGATAAGTGTAATTGTTTTGGGTTTTGATAGCATGGCTGCCATAACGATTACTCTAAAGTAGTCTAAGGCCTCGTCTAACATGAGTCGTGACGGCCTTTCTGAAACTCCATTCACCAGAATTGAAGCAATCGTGAAAACTCTCATCCTGGCAACCCTGATACAACTAAAAGTAATCCTACTCCTGAGGTCCTCCACCGCGTCAGCAGTTTTAGTTGCTATCAAATCACTATCAGGGACAAAATTATTAACCACCCAAGTAGACTTTCCACAGCCGAGAACGCCATTTATCCATTGAAATTTCGGTCTACCCTTGCTCTCAAATGTTTTGGATGGTGTATGCCATGCTAAGAATTTTTTTCCAGCGCGACTTTTGTGCATCGAGCTACAACCAGGATTGGGTCGTCCGTACTTTGGTGGGCTAATGGTATTATTTGTTTTGACTTTATATAAGAAGCCATTTTTACTACTGTAGGCCACCATGTGGGGGGATTTAGGTGGTTCCCCTTTAGATTTTCCAAGTTTACTACGATTGTTTTAATAAACCCGTTAATTATTTATTCGCTCTCATAGGATCTCAAGCGGGTTATATGAGACTCTTACACCGGGAAATGAACGACTGCTCATAAAAGCTTACGGTGCTCTTCCTTAACTGCTACAAACCCGGGCTACTGGAACTACTCTAAGTTTTCATGAACTCCGGCGACAGGAGCCCGACAAAGGGAATATAGAATAAAGTCTTAACTCTAGGTTATTAAAATATACTTAGTATCCTACTACTTCGAACTGTTTTTCTTTCTCAATATTTTTTCGTGTATAGTTTTACTATATTTCGTTTTCTTTTTCTAACATAAAAGTATTATAAAATTTTGATATTCGCGATTCTTACACATTTTAGGTGAAACTCAGTCGCATAAAGTTTGGTATCCGAAAATAAATTTTTGGAAACCTGACGTTTCGAACACTTTACAGTAATCCGTAGTCCATGGCTTTTAGGTAATTAGGTTCTGTGACCGGACGCGGACTACTGTGATTGAAACGTCAGGTATTCAAAAACGTATTTTCAAATATCAAAATATACGCAATCAATCTGTTTAAAATAGTTTCATTTAAAATATTAAAGTATTTTTTATCATACCTTTGCTGCAATATAACTAGTTTTAAAATAATTAATAGCAATACCACTTACAAGTAAAATACCAAGACTACATCAATCATACTATAATATATACTCGCAAAGAGGTCGATAAGAACAAGTAGCAACTCATAAAGTATGGTAGAGGTATGGTGTCCCATTTCCTGCATACCACGCGACCTCCTTCCTTTTGACTTCACAATAAACGTATGCACAATTTAATATATTATTTATGTATGTGTACATTTCACTTGAGTGTTTCTTTTTAAGTGGTTTTCTTTTATTTATTTTATTAACTTTATATTTACTCTAGAAGTGATATAAGCAGTTTTACAAACATTTTGTCAATGTTTTTATATGGTTTGGATGTTCAATATAAGTTTTTATAGAACAATTAAAAGTAGAGTATAACGGAACGGAATGGAACAAACCTACATAAGCGGAGAAATGAAAATGAGATTCGAACCTTCAACTAATCACGTTTACGTTCGGACGGTGAAGACATTGCTGAATTTGCCAATCTGTACTGCACCACGATGGCTTTTGGTTAATTTGTTTACTTAGTGCATTTGTATTTGATTTTTAGTTATTTTTTTTCCTTTATTGACGCCCAGTCGCCACAGAAAATTTACTTTAATTTCTAATAAAATTAAAACCTTTGATTTATACGGCATTAAAGTTTCAAAATAGGAACAAATTAGACGACTCCAAAAAGGATGAAACTAATTTTCATTTTCATACAAATTCGTATAAGTTGTTTAGTGGTTATGATATTGCGGGATCTTTTCTAAATTGATATATTTTCAACTATATTTCTACAAATTCTTGTAATTATATATCCAATAGCTTCTTTAAAGTAAACACACTGCTGTATTACACAATACATTATTTAATAAGAGGTAGAGTGTAATTTTTTTATATAAGCATGTTTACTGTGTTAAGAACATTTAAATGAAACTATTTTTAACGCATTAATCTCGTACATTTTGGTATTCGAAAATACATTTTTGGACATCTGATGTTACGAACACTTTATAGTAGTCCGTAATCACAAGTAGAAATTATAAAAATCGTAAAAATCAAAAATCTTATTCTGTATTAAGAAATTATTAATTACTGCTCATCTTCTTTATATAAATTTTAAAGATGCCACATTTTGTACTCCTCTATTTGCATATCTTTTAACTATGTATTATTATTATGATAATTTAGGCTATTTTAGCGCAGTAGGACAGCGTCTGACTGTAAACGCGATTGATTATGGGTTCAATTCACACTCAGAGGAAGCATTATGTTTAAAATTTATTTGCATTTGCCAGTGTGCTACCCTAGTAATACAAAACGACAATTATCGAGTGGAAAGCAGTGAAGTATCTTGACAATAGGCTGTCTCTGTCTATCCTGCTGTGTGAGTGTATATATATATATATATATATATATATATATATATATATATATATATATATATATATATACATATATATATATATATAAATAAACACACACACGCATGTGTGTGTGTGTGTGTTTACTTATATATGTTATATAGTATCTAGATACTATGCGAAAAGCGAAGTTTGGAGTGTCAAGACACTCCAAACTTCGCTTTCGAAATATTGCGTGTTGAATGGCGGAATTCAACATCGTACTTTGTCTTACCAGAGCGATTAAGTGAAAATAATTTAAATATAATAACGCCTCCGAGTAGGTATCGAACCCACAACCGATCGCGTTACAGTCAGACGCTGTTCAAATGCGACACGACTTGAAATTTTATATTTACTTATATATTTATATTTAAATATATTTCATTTCTCTAATCTATTCATAGTTGACGCAGTTACTCTCCAATTAAGAACGTCCCGTAATGGAAAACATCATGTAAACAAAAACATATATAGCAATATCATTATTATAACATATAACTTTGTTTCTGTACATATACAACTAAAAAGTCACCGTTAAGTACGTCCTAATATCGCGCCTGAGTAAACACACTGAGCCAAGGTTTATGTAAGTTTATCTTAGTACTGTCACTCGCGACGATGCTAATGAATATTTATTTTAATTTTTCACAGAACCCCTAAGCTTTATAATTAATGGTATTAGTTATTTTACTAACAAAGTCCTTTTGTGTACAGATTATTAAAATTTGGAAAAGAAATAATTCTAAATTATAACAATATTAATGTGAAAACTATAAAAATGAGTTGCACCGAATACAACCGCCTATTTGAAAGTTAACGAGTTATATATCATCTGTAGCTTTAATTAACGACTTATATAGGCAATATGGGCTTCTTTTAGTCTACTGCTAATAAAATACAATATGATATGTTTCACAATTATTTTTGTCTCACTGCGTTTGAGATAAACAAAACACGACGAAACTAACGAGGGTAGATTCAAAATTTGTACAAAATTTCCTTCAGGAATAAGAAAAATATAGTTAGAAATGAAATTATATTTATATTCGCCATCATATTATCTTTAAATAATTTTAATTAAAAAAAATATATTTTATCTATTTAGAAGTACAAAGTAAAAAATATATTTAAAGTATATATTTCATACTTACACAACTGACATACAATATAGTTTATGAATATATGCAGTAAATACTAAGCAAGCAAAGATATAAATGTAATTTTATAAAGAAAAATATGTCACTAAATGTTCCGTAGTTGTCTTATAAATTACTCAAGCAATTTAAAGCTACAAGGAATAGAATAATAACTTTTTAAATAAAATTTTTAACGGGAGTGATACATCACTTGCTCTATGCTGCACTACACTACAGTATGATGGATGACGATAAAAATAAAAGTTATCTTCGTAACATTCTCACCTTTACACAATTATATAGTAAAAGTAGGATTTTAATCGAAAAATAAAATCCAAAATTTAATTGTTCTTAAATTCTAGAATAAAAAATTAAATTATCCATAATCTTAATACTATTACAAAATTATCCCAGCGACTTTCTGCTCTTTGCCTCCTTTTTCCATAAATAAAAATAATTAAATATAAAATTGTAAATTATTTTTTACTAAAATATGTCACAAGCTTTTGCTTCGTGTACACTATTCCACTACAATATAATGTACATCGTCTACGGTTTCACGAGGCCCGCATAGCTAGCAAGGTAGTCAAAAACACCCGCAAAATGAGACATTGCGTGCTGAGTGGCGACCTTAACATCGCACTTTGTCTTACCAGAGGAGAAAACGAAAATATTTTTGAAAAGTGGAAGTGATAGTAGGAATCTCACGAACAATCACTTTTACAGCTGGACGTTATCATATTGCGTCACGATGGCTTTATTACAAATAGTTCAAGATATTTGTTTTAAATATATTTAAATGTATATGTAACATTTTTCAAATTTATATATATATATATATATATATATATATATATATATTATTAATTATTTAATTTTATATTACGTTTTTCTAAAAACCTTTTAGTCACGAGAATTTGTTTGCAATTGTACAAACTTTCTACAGTTCCACAGAGAGCAGGTGCAATACAGGTTAATTAAAGAGTTTAACAAAACAAAAGCGTTGACCTACTTGGTGAGCTAACAGATTTAAACTTACTTATGTGACATATTGACTGTAAACGTGATAGTGGATTCAAATCTCTATAAGAATGTATTTTTATATAAAAATTCAGCCTTTATCCCGCATAGCAGCTACGCTTTCGCCGAAATTGAAGTCGTGGTGGAGCTTAACGCCGCGTTTTGTCTTAAGTTCTGTTTCAAATGGGAATCAAACCCATAAACAAATGTTTTCAGATGCAGTGTTTCGTTTCAGCCTGATAGACAAAATATGAGAAATATTTTTATATACAGTTTTGGTATACAGTACATATTTACTATCTTTATGCATGGTGTGCATCTAAAATATGCATTTCAAGGCCATTTTTCTAAGTCTTTTCAAATTTAAAAAATTATCTTCTTTGTAAAATCCTTCCAAAATTTATTTAATATTTAAAACAATTGTCTTGTCTTTTAAATGTCCATATATAATAGTAACCAATTACCACTAAGTGTCACTTTTGGTCATTTGATCATTTTTCTAATAATAAAATGTATAAATACATAGTAAAAATTAAATAAACTCATGAAATATTTTTTTTAGTTTCATCCTTTTTGTCCCGTATAGCAGGAAGCCACATTGGGACAGCTGTGTCTGACTTTAAACGCGATCGTTGTGGGTTCGATTCCCACTCGGGAGGAATGATTATGTTTGACAATTATTTTCATTTCGTTGCTCTGATACGATAAAAATCGGTGTTGAGTTCCGCCACTCAACACGAAGTGTCCCAAATCCAGCGAAAATCAGGGTACCGAGTGTTTTCACACTAGCTGGCTACATCCTGTCTACCCTGGTATGCGGTATAAAATGGCGTGAAGGAAGTACCTAATGTAAAAATACTACAATATAATCCAATTATTTGGGATTACCTAAATATAATATTATAATAATATTTATTAACCAAAATAATTAATTATTGTATTAACAGTGGCCTAAATTAGAAAATTGATTGAGCGTTACTCAAAATAGCCTATGGCTCTGCTCATGCCAAAACCTACGTTTGTGCGTTTCATCGTGATTGATCGAGGTTATCAAGTAACACAAAAATATATATTTCTTCTCATTTCAATAGGTATATATATTCTTATATTATTATAATATTATAAAAAATACTATTACTACTAGTATGCTTTTTTTAGGTTCACGTTCTTTTGTTTGACAGAATTTACCTAGTGTCAAGACACTTCGTATTTCGCTTTACACCGAATTCGAGACATTCCGTGCTGAGTGGCAGAACTCAACGCCGGAGTTTGTCTTACCAGAGCGTGGAAGTGACATTAATTTTAATATAATCACTTCACCGAGTAGGGATCGAACCCATAACCGATCGTGTTTACAGTTAGACGCTGTCCAACTGCGCCACGATTGGCCTCACGTATGTGAGTATGTATGGGTATGTATAATATATATATATATATATATATATATATATATATATATATATATATATATATATATATATATATATGTCTCGAATATTTCGTTGCCATTGCATAAGAGCATAAACATCACGTGAAAAATTTTTTTTAAAATTTTTTAAAATTACTTTTTGTTAGTGTGTTAGGTATACAATGAGTTTATATAGGCTTATGAATGAAAATTAATCACGATCATAATAAGAAAAAAAAACTAATAATTAATTTTGAAAAATACGATTTCCATACAATAATTTACCACATATATTTCGATATACAATAAAATCTTGGTTATCGGCAAACAAAAACGAGTAAGTTGGCGTAATGCCACTCGCGTGGAACTTTCAAACATTGTGCGTGCCACGCGAAGTTGTAATTATTATGTATACGTTGCATTTAAGTCTCCTTGACCTAGAAATGTACTGTACTTTAAGCTTTAAGAACTGAAATTTTGTGTATAATCATTAAGTATTTCCTTTTATTTTGTAAAATACAATATTATTAATATTTTATTTATCATAATACATTTTTTCTTGGTGTTAGGAGGTTAATCCCCCACCAAATATCTGATGACGTGTTCTGATTCGATGTCATGTAAGCCAGCCTTCCGTATCACCCATCTTTTTCATTAGTGTAGTGGTTCCAACAGAGGCTACCTAGGACACTTCTCTTTCTCCTTTCACTTCCACCTCAAGGCTGACAACGCTTCTAGAACTCTAATGTTGTAGATGTAAATGGTTGAAGTTGATCATTTACCATGAGATAACCCTTGTGCTCGTTTGCTTTTTTATTCTATAAAAAATATTTATATATTAAGCTACAAATTTAATTTTAATTCATTAATATTTAAAATTAAAATTAAATTTTTGGAAATATTGTTATTTGTAAAATCGCCATACTTTATTAGCAACTGAAATAACAAAAAATAATTTAAATTCTACAACCAATCACACTTTGAATTTGTATACGCTTGTTCTGGTCATCTTGAAAGATACACGAATAATTGGATAAATAAGAGTGTATTATGAAGGAATAAAGTAACTTACAAATATAAATTGTATTTTTAGGTTCCCACAAAGCAGAGTAGAGAGGAAGCAGTGTCAAGACACTCCGTACTTCGTTTTTCGTCGTATTCAACCGAAATAAGAAAAAGTATTTTAAAATTGTACCAATAAACACACTTAGAATGTTTGTACTCTTGTACTGGTAGTTCTGGCAGGCATTCATATTATTATCTTGATACATTGATAAAGGTTAAAATAATGAAAAGCGTTAAACAAAAAAATATTATTGTGAAAAAATATGTATTTTATATTTATATATTCATCAGATGACATTATTCAAAAGTAATCTTGTATATAAAAATGTAAATATGAATCTTGAGTATGTGCAATGATTATTTTACCTATTTACTTTACCTTTACCTTACCGCATTCTATATAAGTTATGTGAATAAATTTCTCAAGTAAATACGAGTATAAACCTGAGTTCAACTCAAACAAAATGCATGTAAAATAACTTTAGTGAACAAACATATAACTATTTAATGTAGAAAACTAGGAAAGTCTAGTAATACCAGATGTATGAATGTTCATAAACCTTTTTAACAATGTTTATCATTAATATGCAGCAAAAATTTTATTCTACTCAATTGAAAATGACGTATTTTCTTTACATATGTGTTGCTTCAAACGAGACAATCTATAATCTCAGTCCTCTGTCAATTTATTCAGAACCTAAACACATAATATTTCTACAGTTTTGAAACGAAAATTAATTTATTAAAATTTTGGTTCAAACAAGTATCGAACTCACAATATCAACAACAAACAGACACTTAACAAGCCTTAATGACTATAATTTTACTAATAATTTTATGATAAACCTAAACCAACTAGCTTGATTTACGGTATTTTTTTTATTTCTGCTAAAATAAAATAAATAATAAATCAGATACACGAATAACTATAATAATTCTGCAAAAGCAATCTAAAATATACTTAATTTAAATCTGCCTTACATATTATAGTTAGTAGAGTTCTTTGTACGTAGATTTGTTTGAAATAGCCTTATTATAAGCTTCATTTGTTGTACTTGATGTAACATAATTTATAACGTCTAATCATAGGAGAACATTACATCATTAATAAAAGAAAATCATTTGTTAGGCTGTCTGTCGGGCGTCGATTACACTGAGGTTAAAATATTTTTGTGCTAGAATAATATTTTGCTTTAAATCGAATGTTGATATTTTCAGAAGCTTTAGATGGTTTGCTATATTGGAATCAAAAAGTTCATAGCATCAAGACTATTAAGGCTCAATGGAGAACTATTTTGAGTCTTAATTCGATACTTTGATATTTGAATAAAGGAACTAATTTCCACGTTGCACTTGTCCCTCATCGTAAGGTTATCAAATCCCCTCATAGTTGGTGCGCACTTTTTCCTACTTACTTTGTATTCTATTGTTTATTCATTCTGGTTAAAAAAAGAGCGAAATGTTGATTTTTGTATGAATGGTCATATAAATTATTGTGCTCAATAATTATGCTTTATTTTTGTCTTTTCTTGACAATAGTAATTACTCCGTGATATGGAAATATGAAACCGCAACCTTGAAATTCATGGTAGCATTTTTTTAAGCTTCACGTTTACTATGTCGGATAGCAGGGTAGAAAGTACCTAGTATCTAGACACTGTGTACTTCGCTTTCCACTTAACTGAGGATGGTTGTGGCGCAGTGAGACAGTGTCTGATTGTAAACACGAACGGTTGTGAGTTCGATCCCCACTCGTTTGAGTGATTATATTTAAATTATTTTCACTTCTCCTCTCTAGTAAGACAAACTGCGGCGTTGAGTTCAACCGCTCAACATGCAATGTCTCGAATTTGAAATTTGAAATAATAGTAAAGTAATATCTTCTGTATTAAAAAAATGCGAAATATAAATTCCTTCTAAGACGTATATGTCTTAGGGGGAATTTATATTTCGCATTTTTTTGATTTGATTGACTAACAAACTAACATTTATACATGTATATGAAATTTTTGAAAATGTATATTTTAAAGTATTACTTAACACTTAGAATTAGAAAATGTTAAGAAAACCTTTAAAAACTTTAAAGAACGCATTCGTACATATAAAACGCATATAGCTCTACAGCTATTCGATTTATATATTTATGTTTACTAACAAATATTTTGAAGGCTAAGTATAAGTTGCAATAAGAAATAAGTCTTCTATAATAAGGTAAAATGAACAATCATTTATACACTCACTATCGCTCTCAACTTCGTCTGTTCTTTCAAAGATATTTCGCATCTCTGTTAATAGAAAATTTACTAAATTTACCGAGGGTGATTTGAAGGCTTAACCTTCACAATCTCACCCTGTCAAAAATCGTTTTTGAATATCTTCTTTTACCCTCAAGTTTTATTGATATCATACATCCATATGGCGCACATGTGACTTCACACATCCTCACATATCATGGCTCACATATAATTTCCCTTACCCATATATGGTACCATGGTCCACATATGGTACCATGGTCCATATATGATTTCATTGATCCTCCATATCCTCCATATGTGACATCGTGGTCTACATGTAAGTTTACTCTTCCACATATGACATCATGGTTCACATATGATAACACTCGTCCACATATGACATTATGGTCCACATGAGATTTTACACGTCCACACATAACACCACGGCCCACGTGGGATTTAAATTATCCACATATAGTATCATGGCGCACATGTAATTTTATTAGTTCACATATGAAATCATTTGACTTCATGGTCCACATATGATTTTATTCATCCACATAAGACGTTATAATTCTTATACGATTTCACTCATCCACACATGAAGTTATAGTCCACATATGACTTCATGTGTCCACATGTGATTTCAATATTTCATACATAAGTTCTCCTGTCGATAAGCCATTTCGGCATTATGGAAAAATATATAAAGGCGTGACTGGGATTCAAACCTACGACTTTTGAATTCGAATATGGATGACTTAAGCTTAAATGAGCGTACATTGTTCTCATAAAATATATACAATTGCATCAATTTGGTTTACTAATGTATGAACTACTATTTAACATTCAATGTTAAGACACTTTCGCCCACGAAATAGCATAACCCACGGTGCCTCCATGACTCCGTGATATCAGAAATATAATAAGTTAAACAAAATTCTGTAATAAACAACTTGTTGGAACTATTAAAACTACACAGATTACGTAAAGGCTAGACATTGAAAAACTATGCAAATCCTACAATTATCCCTGAGGAGTCGAATTTTACCACGTCCCGTCTTTGTATCACCTACATTTCAAAAAACACCACCACTAAAAATTTTACAGTCCTCAAATTTATAGTAAAAAAGTTTCTAAACAATCCTTCGGGGGTTAAATTTTACGTTTTAATTTATGCCTTTCTTAGTAACTTACGTATTAAAAAGAACTAATGTGCAAAATTTTCAGTTTCATACAAAGTTTCAACCCCCAAAAAAAACCTCGTAGGGGTTAAATTTTACTAATTCCTATCTTAGTGATCATCTACGTCAAAATAAAACTACCACCCAAATGAAATGAATATTTTAAAATGTATGTATATATATATATATATATATATATATATATATATATATATATATATATACTCGTCCTCAAGTAACGTATAAAAGTAAATATTTAATATAATTTAAGGTCTAAAAATTACTACACCTACCGTACTTCTATGTCAAATGACATTTTATGACAAATCGTAATATAAGTCGACAGTTTTACTTTATGGTTCCGTCGCGCTCCGACGCGGCTGTGGGTGGCTAGCAGAGCGGTTCAGAGTATTGTAGAGCTACTTACAAAGCGGATTTACCAGTGAATAAGAATAAATATGGAATACCTATAATCTATGTTCATGATTGTATCACGCATAGCAGCTTAGACAAGATACTCAATACTCTGCTTTTCGCGTCTACTGCTGCAGTTGCGTCGAATTCGAGACATTGCGTGTTGAGTGATGGAACTCACCGCCGCGTTTTGTCTTATCAGAGTAAAGAAGTAATTATAATTTTAAATAATTAATACAATAACTACATTGTTATAATACGTTATAGAGAGATTTACATATATATTAGACTTAAAAAAAAACAATTTTGTCACAACTTTAAATTTAAATGCTACGAATATTAGAAATTGTATTACAGACAGTACCAAGTTTATTTCTTTGTTAGATTACCATCTTCATATTTTAATAGAAGCAAATACAAATTTAACAAATAGTAGTGTATAATTGCTCCAACTTTATTTGCAGCCAGTTTTTTTAGTAAACGTTTAAAGTTTTTTTTAATACGTATATTTTTAAAATTTATTTAGAATTAATAATTAATTAAATTTATTATTATTGAAATAAAAAAGAACAAACTATTTTCATTGTCTTGAATTTATTATTTCCATTACAATACTCCATTAAATCGCGTTTAGAACAGCCCAACCTTTACATTGCAATGGATATATTTATCACGGTATAGGCACATTTTTTTTTAAAATGACTATGATTTTACGTGAATTGCGTACGGGGGCGTTTGAAAGGCTACAAAATTGTTACATCAGTTTCGGTCCATGAATTGAAATATTTGGGAATAAAATGTTTATTGTAGTTTGTAAAATATTTTTGTTGTACCACATGGAAATAGAAATAACAATGCAATTGTATTTTGAATTATTTCTTTCAGAGTAAGTAGTAAAAAAATTTGTAATAAATCGCACATAGCAAACAGTATAATTAGAGACAACCTAGTGTCAAGACACTTTGTTATTGCTTTCTGTCCGAATTTGAGCTTTTGCGTGCTGAGTTACGAACTGAACTGCGGTTAGTCTTATCATAACGGGGAAATATATATTTTTAAATATAATCATATAGACTCGAGTGAGAATAGTACGAAATGGGATCGTTCATTTTTTGCAATATTAAAGATATCACGGCCAATTAGAAGAAGATTGCCAGAAAGAAGCAATGCCATATATTTAGTTATATTCCGATAAAGTAAACAATGAAAAACAAAGTTTAACACAAAAAAATAAAAAAATAAATAAATAGTTTAGTAAGTTTTCTAAAAGATATTAAAAGTTAAAATTTTTATTGACTTAAATTCACATTTATTATTTTCCTTGTAAAACTTTATCAAGAAACTACTTTAACTATTTCTTATTGTAATAAATAAATTTAATATTTATAATTAGTATATATTTATTCACTTCTGTTTTATTCTTAACTGAAAACTTAAAATAATTTCTTGGGACACACAGTGCAATGGAGCCGCAATTGGTACCTAGAGAGTCATTATTTTAGCCACACCAGTTAACAGAGTTAGGACCGATCAATATTCCACGTTAATTGCATATTCTAATAATTTATGTCCATATAAGTCCATAGTATTTACTTTCCTAGGAGATTATCTTTAAATTTAAGTCTTATGTTATGATTACTTTAATAAAATTGTTATTTAGTACATTTGTTCGTAAACGCAATGGTTGTGCGTTCGATCTCACTCAGAAAAATATTTAAATTGTTTTTATCTTCTCTAGTAAAACTCTATTAGTATAGGAAGGCGGGAGGCGGCGTTAAGTTCTGCCACTCAACACGTAGTGTCTCAAATTCACAGAAAACAGTGATTACACTCTACTACTAAGAAGTACTAAAACTGCTATACCAATACGGGTGAAGTCTAATTTCAACAAAGTTCATAAGTTGTATAGGCACATAAGATATTTACTAATTTATAACTTTATACTAAATAAATATGATTAAGATTTATTTTTTCTAAATAAATTTTATATTTACTTTTTAGGTGTTTATGTATTTCTGTATAGCAATCTCTATATAAACATGAAGCAACATCTTTGTAACCCTTTTTACGAAAATTGCGCGAACATATGAAATTTGACATAGTTATAGTTTATAGAGGAGTGCCGAATTAAATGTCTCAAAATATTAGAAATTAGATTGCAGACAGTACAAGCTTAAAGATTCTTTCTTAGATTAAAAGTAGTATGTGCCAAATAAAGCGCAGTATTTATTTAATACACAATTCTCATCTTCGTATTTAATTATAATCTTTTTTTTATAATAAATCTTTCTTACCAACAACATTACTTAAATTAAAAAAAATTAAAATAAAATAATGTTTTTTAAAAAACCACAAAAATCGTTGATTGCTTTTTAGTCAGCAAAAATGTATTGCAAAGCCTATGTAGCTTCCCATCAATTTATCACGTCCAAATCAAACCTAAATTGTATTTACACATATCCAATTGGGTTACTTACAAAATATATTCCAATTTATTACAGTAATATTAGAATTTATGTAAATAAAAAAATAGAATGAAATATGGATTTAATAATATATGTATATAGATATCTATTTACTTTGTATGTCTCTTACAATTTCATTCAATTTTTCCTTTACCAAAAAGTTTATCAGAAAGAGATCGCTCGTTTACCGATATTATACTTATTAAAAAAAAATAAAGTATTGTTTTTGGTGTAATAAAAAAATAGAAGATTTACTTTACTTTACTTGACCTCTCTTTCTGACCAGACCGAGTGTCCAAGTATTTTTCTCTTTAGTATGTGAAAAAAATGTTATTAATTATAATGGTATTATTTTATAATTTTATTCTTCGAAGATCACTCTTCATAATTGCCAAGTTCATATGAGATTAACAGTTAATACTATCTATTAGTTATAATTTTTTATATATACATATTTTTTTTCATAATATATTTATGTATGAATGTATGTAAGTTTGTATGTATGTTTAAACTATGATTAATATATTATTTTTATGGTTATATATTATTTTATGGTTATATATTATTAACACTTTAGGCAGTTCTTAAATTGCTATTTTCTATGCCTTTTG
Organism: Dryadula phaetusa; assembly: GCA_032432895.1. Classification (NCBI taxonomy): domain Eukaryota; kingdom Metazoa; phylum Arthropoda; class Insecta; order Lepidoptera; family Nymphalidae; genus Dryadula; species Dryadula phaetusa. The sequence goes on along the minus strand of JAOYRS010000068.1, from coordinate 5,716,089 downwards.
GTGCCTGGAAGAAATCGCTGCTTTAGCGAAAGGTCGTCTATTGTAAAATATGTACTTGTTCAATAACATCATACTACCCTACAATAAATAATTATTATTATTGTTTTCTTTATTATTAAGTTACATATTAAATAAGGAAAAAAAGAATTGTATTGCAAATTAAAATAACTTTACAATATCATTTGTCAATTGTCAAGTGTCAATTTATATATATATATATATATATATAAATTGTACTATGTATATATAGTATAATTTAGAATCATTGGATAAAAGCTACTAAAATTAAAAAAAATAGCTTTTAGTTAAAGTATAGGTTTTGGTGTAAACATACGTGACCGTTACTTCGTCAGTCAAAACTACTTGGACTGTAACGTGCGAAGTCGAATTTCTGTTGTGCACTAACAAACCATGTCTAAAGAGCAAGAACCCCTAAATTGGCAAAATGCCACCGTAAGTAACTTTGAAAACAATGTGTGTATTATACCAAGTTCTCTGAAAATTAGCTTGCAACATAAAATCTTAGGCAGAGATTAAAAGTTTAAAAGGCAAATGTCACTAATAAATTATTTAACGGATTCTTCCCGTCGCGTTTTGCCGGATCGGACAATATGTTAGTACGGACGATGGTTCTGAGTTCGATTTCAACTTGAGAAAATTATTATATTTAATTTACTTTTATAACCACTCTGGCTAAGCAAACAGCGGTGTTAGATTCCACCATTCGATGCATAACGTATCGTAATTGGGTGAAAAGTGAATAGACGATTTTAACGTAAAACTTACTTTGCTATATGCAGAAGACATAATTACGTATATTTACATAAAAAGATTATTTTTAAATTTAATTAGATTAAATTGTTAAATTATTTGACAAAAAACAATAATATTGCTTAGTTTCACCATGGTCACCGCCCATAGTAGTGCAGTGGTACAGTGTTTGATAGTAATAGCGATTGCTTGTAGGTTTGATTCCCACTCAGAAAAATATATTTAAATTTTTTTCTCCGCTTATACAACGTTGAGTTCGCCAATTAGCACGCAATGTTTCAATTTTGGGCGGAAAGCAGTCAACAGAGTGACTTGACACAAAATTGTCCCCTGTTAGGTGGAAAAATACTTTAATTCGCTTCCCGTATATTAGTGCAGACAAAGAAAACCTGGACAACCCACCCTTTAATTTTTCGTTTTTTTCATATAAAAACAAATTGTAACTTTAACTACAGTAACAAATAATATTTACTTTAATAATAAACGTAAACGTCAAATCACTGCCGTGTCGTGAGAATGCCGCATGCAAAACAGTTATAGTGTGAATTAATTAAGTGAAATAACGCCTATTAGAGGCACGACGCAAAGTAACTTGCTTAACCAGACAATATAAGTTCTAATTTGTGGAATAGTATCTTCGCTAAATGTTGTTTATAAGTATACCAGCTTGTAGGTGTTTTTTAAATTTGATTTTTAAAAGCCATTATACATGCTGAATGCGTAAATACGTAAACTGTGGGTTGTGAGTTCCATTACTATTTGAAGTATTTTATTAAAATTATTTTCATTTCTCCTCTCTAGTAAAACAAAGCACAGCGTTGCGTTTCTCCAGATAGCACGCAATATTTCTTTATTATAATCTGTCAAAATAAGCTCTAGTATTAAATTGCTTTATAATTTGGCCTTTAATCTTTCATATCCTCATAAAAGTTTAACACCTTTATTCCACATTAAATTATATGAACAAATAGCTAACGATCTATTATGTAAGAAGGGACTGACCGCAACAAATTTTGGTTAGATTTCTCGTGATTAATGATTTTTAAGATCCGGTTGGACAATACATATGAATATTGTTTCTATGTTTATATGTATATATGAATATTGTTTCTATGTTTTAATTGCAATATTTTATAGAAAAATTAATATAAAGAAAATATATTTAGCTTGTAAATGAGAACAAATTAAGTAGATTAACGAGTAAATTTGGTTTCGAGAGTAACAGTTGCTAGGGAAGTGTTTCTGCTTTGTGAAATTGATATAATTACTTTCTAAATAAAAAAAACCTTGAAAGGTTGGGTTTTCAAAAATGTATTTTCGAATACCAAACTGTAGGTTATTAATATTTTTAAAATAATTACACGTAAAAATCAAAGATTTTATAATATTATGGCTTTTATAATATATTTTATTGCACTACAGACTGGGTCTGTATCTTTTTTCTCATTTACATATAATCATAATTGACTACTTAAAGCTAAGATATATTTATATTTAAGCGATTTTTTGATAAAATTAAATAATCTTAACTCTACGAGGTATATTTACATAAAAATAACTATTTATCATAACTAAACACTGTATGTGATAACTATATAATTTATGCCACGCCCACTTTATAAACATTTAGCCTTGAGTAGTGGAATTCAACGCCGTCATATAATAAATAGGTAACAAATATTATAAGAAACATAAATATTTGAAACATAAACATTTTGAGGCCGGTCGAGGCGCAGTGGGACGGCGTTTGACTGTAAACGCGATCGGTTGTGGGTTCTGTCACCACTTGGGGAGTGATTATATTTAAATTATGTTCATTTCCTCGCTCTGATAAGACAAGGTGCGTCGTTAAGATCCACCACTCAACACGAAATGTCTCAAATTCGGTGAAAAGTGAAGTGTAGTGTGTTTTGACAATAAGTAATTTCTGTTAATCCTGCTATGCGAAAAAAATCCTTCCCCTGAGTTCAATTCGAATCAACGAGCATTATGTGCATACACTTTTCAACTGTACGATATCGTTATTTACTAAAATATATTTATTATCGTACAGTTAGTGTAAAATATTTTTTGTATTGACAATTTTATGTCAGTTTTATGACAATAGTACACCTATGGAGATTTTATTAAAGCAAAATTTTCGCATCAGTTCGATCGACGATTAAATATACACAAATAAAATGGATACACCGAGTTTTATAGTGTGATAGAGTAATAAAATTTTATATACGTATATTGCATTGTTATTTTACGCTTTAAAAAAATATAAACGCTTTTTTTTGGTTAAAGTAAACACGGTTGATTGTATTTTAGACGAGGTTTATTATTAAAATATTATGGTTTATTTCTATAGAGTATTGATATATTTTAAAATCACTATAAAAAATAAATTTCACTTTTTTCACTTAGCAGAATAGTCACTTAGAAAGTATAGTGTCAAGACCCACCACCCGCAATAGAGACATAGATAGTAAGTGACAGAACTCAATATTATTCTTTGTTTTTAGGAAATAGTAAATAATATTGATAATTGTTCAATGGGAATTGAATCCACATTCACCGTTCACCGTTTAAATTAGGTTGTTTATAACAACGTCTTAAACAACATTTAAAATAAAATAATTTTAAGCTGATTAATCCCGAAGTTCGTCTACCTGCAACTATGGAATACTGTACAGTGTTCAAAGCGTCAGGTTTTTAAAAATGTATTTTCAAATATCAAAATCTATGCGATTAATCCGTTTAAAATAATTTCATCTAAAATGCATCAAAATTTTATTACTCAAGCTTTAGTTTATCTTAATATTATTCGTATAAAATAATATTCGTTATAAAATAGTAATAGAATATAAATATTTTTAGTAATTCATTATAAAATAGTTCTAGAATTTATATATTTTTTGCAGCTTCACGCTTATTTGCATAGTAGAATCATCAGAAAGAATCTAGTGTCTAGACTTCGATTTTCCTACAGTAAGTCTTAATATTGAACTAAACAACCAAAATATTGACAATAATTTATTTATTAACAACCAAAAACTTTTAGAAAATAAAAACTTAAAGTAAATTCAAAAGAGCTATCGGTAAGATTCTTGAGTTACAATTTCTTGATACTAACTTCCTGAAGGCCTTTCGGAGAGCGACAACAACGTTGTAAAAACAAGACGTCAAAGATTCTTCAGCACGATTAACTTCCCATTACCAAGTTTACTAAGTTAAACAATTTATGCTGTGAATAACCTTGTCATATCAACGTGCTTAGATACTAAATAATATCGATATACATAAGCAAAATAATTAATTAGTTAAACTGCCTTGTGGAACAGAGGCTGACAGTAAGCTTGTTAGTTGTGGGTTCCAATTCCATTCGGGAAAATGATTGATTTTTTTTTCAATAACTAAATTTTTCGTTTAATACCAACAGATATAAGACCTCTAACATAAGTATATAGTAAAGAACAAAGCGCATCAAAACTAGGATAATATATGTAATAATACTTGGTTGAGTTAAATCACTTTGCCTTTTGTCAGACGTTTACGAGCATTAAAGTTTCCTACCTTTTTCCGTGTGAAGGAATAGTCAATTTTTTTTTATTTCCGTTTCTCTTTATCTACTGTAACGTATTATCAAATGGCTCAAAGTAAAAGAGAGTCCAATTAATCAAACTATTAAAATCCATACGTTTACAATGAATAATTTTAAAATACACTTCCAAATCCCTTCGTGTATAAATAAAATAACTTAATATATAACATGACTGCAAAATATGATAACAGGCGATAAATATAGCGAAAGTAAAGTTTGTTTTGCACTATATACAAACTTTCTGTAATCATATCCCATTTTGAAATTAATTAATACTGTTTTAACATTTAATTACAAGCAGGGGCTGGTATACACGCAGTTTGTTGGCTAAATATTAAGCTTTATCGAGATAAAAATTGTTTTTAATTTCATTAAGTTAATGATGATAAACGCTTCTGAACCAACTGCATCTTACTCTTCAGTAGACATTTTAAATAAAGACAATTTGGTAATTATTATCTTCTGGCGAGTGTGGCACATTGGGACAGCGACTGATTAAAAAGGCTATTGGTTATGGATTCGATTCCCACTTCGAGGAATTATTATGTTTAAAATTTATTTTCATTTCCAGCTTTGATTATTATTATTTTGGCTAAACAATTGGCGGTGTTCAGTTTGACACTCAACACGCAATGTCTCAATTTCAGGTGCAAAACAGTTTGGATGTGGATGTTTTGCAGGATATGCCATGCAGGATAAAGCGTAATGTTATTAAAAGTATCATTTTGGTATTTTTTAATCATACATGTTCCGTATATAGGAAATTTCCGGTTCATTGTGTCATTTATTTTATTTTCTTTGATTCTAAATTAATTAGACAAAAAGGTGATATGAAAAACATCAAACACAATACTAATGCTAATAATCAAATAAGCTTGAAATAGACCTGTGTAAGTCTTTTAATTGGATTTTGGTTTTTATAGGATGCAAACGGATTTAGTTTAAATAACGAGGCAATACACGCAAATGAATGTGGGCAATACGATACGGTATTGATTATCGATATCATAGCCATACATAAGTACCTATGTACTAGAATTCATATTAATATAATATGATTAGCCTAGAAATTTAAACTAAAACCTATTTTATTATATTAATATAAAAATAGTTCTATATTTTTATTGTTTTCAATTATAGTTAAATATGTGTTTGTTATGAATTTGATTTCCATTTAGTATCGATGATTCCTATGGTAATTCTCTCTCTCTTCCAAGCATTATTATTTCCATTTGATTGTGAATTTTGCCTTCCTTGTCTATTCTTTCCACTTCACTCTATTAGAGACATTGTTCATGGACATATTGCTGACATACATATCAGTTTTAACTATATCTGGTCATCTCATCATAGACTTCGAGATGATTCCCATGATAATTGGCGGAAGTAATTTACTTCATTACTGTTCCAGTTTACACCATAAAAGGGAAAAGATATGTAACATAAAAGATTTATATTCGAATAGCTTGCACGAAAAGGGGCTTAGAATTAAAATATTTAATTATATTACATAAATTCATTTGTTAGTCTAATTGACTACAATAGTGTATTACAAATCCGTACTACTATATACATTCTAAAGTAACACTATCTGTCTGTGGTTATAACTAAATCGCTGAACTAATTTTTACAAAATGTTATATAGAGACATTTGTACATTTTGATATAAACATAGACTACTCTTGTTTCAATATATTGTAAATGCCATTATTCTTATAATATATTTATCTTTGGCTTTTCTAAGTTTTTAATTATTTTACGAAATGGTAATATTTTACTAAAACAGAAAATTCCAGTCAAGATTTAGAATTTCCGCTGACGAAGTATCAGGAAAAGCTAGTTTAAAATATGTCACAATAAATATTTAAAGTAACATAGGTTAGATAGAAATTGTACCACTACGTCATTCACTAATAATCTATTTACGATTATTATTATATTTTCTATATAACTATATTTATACAATTATAAATATAAGCTCTAATTATATGTTCATATGTTGTGAAATTGAACATGGCTTTTTATCCTTCATAGCCCTAGTGTCAGTGCTACGCCTTCCGTTGAGACATTTGAGACGTTTCGTTTGAGACATTGCGTGTGAAGTGGTGGAACTCAACACCGCGCTTTGTCTTACCAGAGCGAAGAAATGATAATAATTATAATATAATCATTACCCTGAGTGGGAATTGAACGCACAACCGGCTGCGTTTACTTGACTGGCCTCAAAATCAAACTCGTAATATTTATTAATAATCGTAATAGTTATTAATAAATAAGTACTCATTTTTTATTACATTATAACTGTGATTGTATTCCGTTTTAAAATATAGGTTATTAAATTTAATAACCACTGAAAAAATATTGGAATTAATTTTTTTTGTAATATTTGAAATAATGAATAGAAAAGAAAATTCTTGCAAAAATAAAGGTTTTCATAATTAAATTTTAAGATACTCATTCATAATTAAATTTTCACTTTTACTATACCTTCAATAACTTCACGTAGTAGAGAGTGATATTCTAGTACTGAGATAATATATCCCCAATTCACCTCCCAAGTTTAAGACATTATGTATAGATTGTTTTTAATTGAAATTATTAGAAAAAAATTAATCGTGTATAATTCGATTTTCATAATTACATTTTGACGTGTTTTGACAATAATCCGTGGTCTCAGATATATTGAAGTGTTTTCGAATACCAAAATACATGTCCATTTAAAACATATAAAAATAGCGAAGATCCAAGACAACATTATGTATAGAGTATTTGAAACAGCTTCATTAAATTATAATATAAAAAATATACTTGAAAGTAAGCTTAAAGGTTTCCTGATATTAAAATAACAAACAAAAATAAAGTAAGTTATAATGCACACTTCTTTTATGCAGCTAAGAGCAACTTAACAAATTGTTTCTCTTTTACATTATGCTTCTAGCATTAACCGCTGACCTTTTAGCGTCAATTTTATATTCTTATAAAGCTAATATAAAATTATTTTAAATACAAAACTTGCACAATATAGTAAAACAGGTATGTTTCAGGCTTTATCCCGCATAAAATGGTATTCTGAGCCTAGTTCGCACTAGGCTGAGTCAACGGATTGTCTTCACAGACAATCCGTTGACTACTTTACACCCAAAGTCAGCATATTGCATGTTGAGACTGGAACTCCACACAGCAGAGTGAAGAAATAGAATTAAATTAGAAATATAATAATTCGCAGGATGGAAATCGAACCTATAATCGCGTTTATATTAAGACAGCCCGCTGCACCACTGACCGGTGATCTTGTAACTAAGCAAGTAATAAAATTATTTTTATGCGTGCAAAATATATGAGTATATATAAAAATATTAACAGACATATAATGTATTATCATGTTATTATTAACTTCTCATGTAAGAATAAGAACTCGCTCAGACAATTAATCTCTCGCGAAACTCGCTTAGAGAATTTAGACTTAGTTCGGTATAACCTACTATATATAAAATGTATAAAATAAAAATATACTTATTGTTTATAGTAATTATAGATTAAATTGTAGATAGATAAAAAAGTTTGCATTAATTTATAAAGAACAAAATTATACATATGTTTTATTTAATTTTTAAATAAATAAGACGATTTTTTTGTACGATTTTTCTTTTATAGTATTTTAATTACGCCCGAAGTTGACATTACTCACTTCTAGAAAATATCTTAAAATTCTCATAGGAATGTAAAATCTGGATTTTTCGTTTTACAGTCGAAAGTACGGACGATGGAAATGGAAAAAGTATGGCAAACTTTACCAGTGTTTATGCAAGTTGAAAGCCAGTGACAACATGCGCTTAATATATATTTTTCTCAATTAAGATTTTTCATAATATATATTTATTTTTAACAGTTGAAACAAGGAAGAATTGTTTTTACGTCATTTGATCATCGTCATTATAATCAACCGGAAAACGTCGACTAATAGACATGGACATAGCCTCAGAGCACGCCAGTTGGAATGGCTAATTGCTTCACGCATCCAGCGTTTGCCCTCAGTTCTGACTAGGTCCGCCTAGCGAGAAGCATTCGGACGGTATGCCTTCCGATTCATAATTAGAAAATTCAATATTTAAATATATAGTTAGCTATTAACTTTATTATCCATACAAAATCATCTTATTTATTTAGTTTCTGACATTTCTTTGTATAGTGAATGTGCTTCAGCATAAGCCTACATTGTATTTTTTTTGCTTCACGCCTTCTTCTCTCATATCAGGGTAGAAAGCAACTACCTAGTGTCAAGACACTACGTACTTTGAATTTGACATATTATGTGTTGAGTGGTGAAATTTAACACTGCACTTTGTTGTACCAGAGCGAGGTAGTGAAAATGATTTAAATTTTATATAATCACTCCTCCGAGTGGGAATTTAATCCAAAATCGATCGTGTTTACAGTCAGACGAAGTCTCAGTGCACTACGACCGGCCACTGTATAATATTTACAATATAAATATTATAAATCGTTCAAAAAACGATAAATCGGAATTATACATTCAACAATTATACAAAATATATAAATTATAAGCAAATCAATTAAAATCGTTTAAAATATTATTACAAAGAATATCGTTATAGGATGTTATTAAGCCATTCGAATGATAATAGAAGTAATATACTTGACCCTTCGCTTTCGATATTTGCTCACCCGTAAGCTGTAGAGCTGTGTTAATATTTGTTAATGTAATAAAACGTTTCAATTTTGTTAAAGTATATCCACACATATAAATATTTAGAATTTTTGTAATTTAATCAAAAAAAATAATCAAAAAACCGACCGCGGTAATCCAAGTTTCAAAATCTACCATTTTATTTTTCAATAATTTTATAAATTTTGCAAGACTCACACCCTTAAGGCAAATGTAACGACGCATCTTTTATTACAATCGGTTCACGGATTTAACAGTTACAAGGGAACAAAGAAACGGATGTACATATATACTTACATATGCGGTAGAAATATAACCCTCATTTGGCAGTCGAGTAAAAACGATACAGTCATTGAATATTGTCAAAATTGGAATATATAAGAAGTAAATTCACTTACCCCATATCAGGATATCAAAGAGAATCTAGTGTCTCGACGGTCCGTCGTCACTGCTTTCCGTACGAAATGGAAACATTTAACAGGGCGGAGAAATAAAAATAATATAAAAATATAATTATTTATCTGAGTAACGCTATTCTACTCCGGTATAATGGCCTTACCGCTAATCTTGTGGATAATCGTTTGAAAATGAAGCGTGTTCATTTCTCATTTTATATAATATTTATTAATTGAAAGAAAAAAATGTTTGTAATAAAAAAGGTTTTTTCCTAGTTGATGTAGACAAACATCGGCGTCATATCAAAGCAATAAATATCTAAATATTCTTTAGTCAAATAGGTTATTACAAGAATGAATCATCAGTTCAAATCGTGAGTTCTACTTAAAGCTACCACCGGCTCAAAAGGGAGTACTGCTAAAGAGACCTGGCGAAGATGATACCAGCGGAACACGGACAATGAAATGTTTTACCACTCAATTTTCTATACTTAAATCGCATGACATGGGTAAAAAAAGTTACATATATTTGGACAAATGAGATAAAGTTTAATTTTTTTTAATATTTTTAAATTGTTATTCCACACTTAGGATTAAAAAACATTTAAAAAAAAAACGTATAAAAAATTGAATTTCGCGCCTTTTGGAAATCGTCTGAGCTTTGACTTATAATAGAAAGGTAAGGTATAAAAATTTGAATTTCGCGCTACTTGGAAACCGTCCAAGCTTAGACGCTTTCAAAGAGGCGGGGGATCGAATCCCACTGCATTAAATTTTTTATACATTTTTTAAAAAAATATTGTTTCCAAAGTTGAAATTGATGTTTCGTTATTCATATTCATTAAGATTACTAATACAAATCGCGGCGTTGAGTCTCGCCATTACAACCACTACTATTTTTTTCTATCCAGCCTGTTATACCGAATAAGTGTGAAGCTGCGTTTCGATAAATTCAAATATAGATAGATAGATATATACACAACACGACTATTTTGATCGGATTGTGGCTTACAACCCTTGTTCAATGCTTAGAATTTAACCTTAGTCCTCAGTTGGTAATATAGGGCTGTATTGATTTTCTAACTATCATTTTTCAACGACGGGACAAAAGTGACAGCCCACTATTGTAATATTTCAATTGTAACGAATTACTATAGAAATAATGATAATTGTATTTTTTTATGTTACCAAGCCAATAGTTTGATGATGAATAAATACTAGACGATATCGTCATAGACTATTGTTACAAAAATTATAATGCCATTATTTTTAACATACATACAAATGAAAAAATATAATAATATTTTGTTTTAGTTATTTATATGACGTTTTTTTAGCTTCACGTTTTTACCCCGCATAGCAGGGTAGACAGAAAGTACCTAATGTTAAAATACTCCGTACTTCGCTTTCCACCGAATTCGAGGCATTGCGTGTTGAGTGGTGGAACTCAACGCCGCAATTTGTCTTACCGGAGCGAGGAAGTGGAAATAATATATATATATAATCACTCCCTGAATGGGGATCGAACTAACAAACGGTCGCATTAACAATTAGGCGTTGTCCCACTGCGAAACAACCGGTCTCTTTATGATTTTAATGAATTAAGTTTAATTACGCACCCAAGTTATGGCTTAAAATAAAGTAATTAAAATATATATTTATTTGAATTTTTAATTAAATAAAGCTTAAAGTTTAAATTTTAAATAAAACTGATCATTAAAATGCTATGTAATAAGTAATGTCAGTAAACGAGGAGTGAAAAGCGAAAAATATCTATATAACTTAGGTAAATATATATTATGAACAAAATATATTCTTTTCATTTTATTTGAAATAACATCTATTCGTTAATAATACGTTTATGAAATATTTTACTATATGTTTATTTTAGTTATTATACAAACTACCGTTCACTCAATAATCCTCATCTCTGACGTCCCTCGTATCGAAAGTAATTAATTTTGACGTGTGTCAGTCACCCGTGGCTTGATAAAGCGAATTAAGTTGGGGTGAATATGTACATACATGTACGATTTGTTGAAGAAAATAATAAACTTATATAGAAGAGGGAAATATATTCTTGTATATAATCTTGATTTTGGCCTTTTTATTTGTTTATCTAAAAAAATTTTCGTTTAGTAGCTTACAGATATATTAATATGTAAAAAATAATGGCGCTTTAAGCGTACCAATAAATCACTAATATAAATATTACACACCTACTGCTAATGTTAGTTATATTTTTATTTTAATAAGCATAAATAAATGTTGCCAAGGCAACGTAATGTTTACTCTCTTACAGATTATAAACCTGTAAGCGAGTACAAAGTGCAGACAAAGTCTCGAATTCGGCGGATAGCGAATTACGGAATATCTTGACACTAGGCACTTTCTGTCTACCTGCTACGCGGGATATAAGCTAAAAAAGTCCCTGAAGATAATCGAACTCACAAATATAACCACTTATTCATATAACCATAGCTCTTAAATCGTATAATATTCAAGAAAAAAAATGAAATGATTCAATTATCTTTTGCTCTTTGCCAATATAAATATAGACGAACAAATTCAAAGCGATCTCTACAGAATATTACATCTAACAGCAAGATAAATTAATTAAATAACAAAATATTCGAATAACATGAAGAAAAACGACATGAACCAACCAAATTGCTTAACGAAATGGAAAAATATTAATCGCAATTTTATACAAGATTATATTTTTTTTTATTGGAAACAATTTTAAAAGGCAACATTTTTATGTTAAACATGATATTGTTAGGAAAACGGCTCCAGCCTTTACCAATATGTAAATTATCTTATCGTTAGTGAAGAAACCATCAATAAACGTAAATTAAATAACAATACAGTAAGCTTTTTGCTGTGAAATAATATTTTTTCCGTCTGTTGTCATATAAATTATGCATTTCTAGATATTTCAGTTATTTTCTATCTATTAAAGTTAGTGGTAAAGTGTTAAGCGTTACTTTCTTCGTTTATTAGTTATTTTTTTATGTAATTAGTGGCTTTGTAATTTCTATTAGGTCTTGTATCAGGAAACTCCGTTACCGGCTTAGCATCTGAAATCGAGACATTTTGTATTAAGTGGTGAACTCACCGCCGCGATACATGACTCAAGGTGTAAAATGACAATAAATTTAAAATATAATTATTTCTACGATCAATTAATTGTCTATTTATTGATCAACAAATCAATCAATAATAAACAAAATACATTTATTTTTTATTTATTAATAATTTATTATATCAATATCTAAGTAGGAATTTTTGCTTTTGTATTCCACTCGGGTTTCGATTTCGACTAGAATCATCTTGAAAATTATTGGTTCTATCAGTATACAATATTTCTTGCTAAGAAAATACTTTTAAAAAGATTAAACATAAGAACCTACAGGAAACTTAAATTATAAAAACTGTGTGTAATTTGGCTATTTGGTGAAAAATCTGCTAAGAGACCTCACTGTAGGATAGCGGCTAACAACAAACGTGTGTGGTTGACTTAAAATATTTCAGTCAATTTCTCCGCTCTGGTATGACACTTAACACATAACGTCTCGATTGCGTACGAAAAACGGTCAATTCAGTGTTTTGACATTGGGTTGTCTTTGACTACCCTCTTAAGTGGGATAAGGTGCCAAGATATTTGTTTTGGTAGTGTAGGTGTTCGTTGTTTAAGGCATTTCTATGAACGGCTTCAAGCTCATTCATTATATAGATAATAGTAAACATATCTGTAATTAGATATGTTAGTAGCAATTTCAATTATTTAATATGTAAATAGATACGACTGCGTGTTTAAATAACATTAAATTTTAATGTCTACAAACACTAAGTAAAAGTCGTCACGTACATACGCCACCGAATCAACTGTAATCAAAATAGCATACCTCCTTTATTAGCCAGCTAATACTGAATTTCGTCAAAGATTAATTAATAAACAGAAATAAAATGGCAGTACCAGCATTGTGTTATTGAATACTTGTGTTATGAAATCAAATACCTGGGATTTATCTTTTAATCTTTGTATTCTCTATTCTATTCTGGTCAATATGATATTTTAACTATAGTTCTCTTAAATTTTTAATACAGGCTTTACATAAGCTAGTATTAAAAGCGTTGATTAGAACGATTACGTAGAAAGCAGGTACACAACAACCGTCTTTTCCAAAGCGCAATACAATTGCGCTTTGGAAAAGACGGTTGACATTGACATCTCGTCCCTCAGCTATTTATTAGTGACCCCAACATTATTTATTTGATTTTTAGGTTAGATCTCAATTTAAAGAAAGGAATATTTGTTTTCATAGATTATTATTTTTAAAGTGTTATTCCACACTTAGGATTAGAACACATTTTCGAAAAAACGTATGAAAATTTCCGAAAATTTATTCGTTTATTTTACTTTCACACCTTTTCCCTGTACTGTTACTGTAATCGAATGGAATCGAACCCACGCCTTTTTTTACTACGCCACTATAGCCTGAATACAAAAAATCTAACACTTCTGCAAGTTGATTTAGAATACATATATACAACACTAAAACAAACAAGATTTTTTAATTTTTTTTAGCTTCACGCTTTACGTTTAAGTACCTAGCGGCAAGTCACGTTCAAGTATCTAGTGTCAAGATAGTCTCGAAACGGTACATGTTGAGTGATGGAACTAAACGCCACGCTTTGTCTTACCAGAGCGAGGAAGTGAAAATAATTTAAATATAATCACATCCCCGAGTGGGAACCAAACTCACAACCAACCGCGTTTACAGTCAGACGGTGTCCTACTGCACCACGACCAGCCTCTAGTTTATTACACAAGTATTGATATTTTATTCATTTTACATCTATCTTTACTACGGTTGGGCAAATGTAGCCGAAACGACGAGTGTACTCGTCACAAAGGAGCGGCTATCGGCCAAATCAAACAAATCGATCATGCGTTATATTGACGGCGTATCTTTTAAATTGTGACTACTTTTGTAGAGAAATATTTCTTTAATACTTTAAATGGTTACTTTAAAGTTTGTTTTTCTGTTACGTTAGGAGTATTACAGTTTCAAATCTAAGTGATCAATATCTTCGTTATTATTTTATTCATTTCTTTATTAAAATATAGTTAAGAGTAAGGGTGTTATACGTTTTGACAGTAAATAAAAAAAAAGTCGTGTAACAAATTTGAAAGAGAGAGACGCCCAAATACTTTCAGAACTGACAATCCTATATTTATAATCGATTTTATTATAAAAAATATTACCAATTTATTTATTTTTTATTCATACTGTAATCGATTTAACCGATTTCAATTCAACAAAACCAAGCCACTATTGTGAGTAAAACTTCCAAACCAATGTCAATCTTACTCCCAATCGATATATTTGATTTGGCTACAGATTGTTTCTTTTTGGTAACGTGAGATACGTGAGCCTGTGCAGTTTGTACAGCTGTTGTGTCACATCACTTGAGCGATCAAATGTGAGGAAAGCAAATGTTTTGTGTATCGTTTTGCAGTAAAATGTTCAATTTTATGGACGTTCTCCAAATATATACTATTATTCTAACCTTACTATTTGTAATAAATGGTAAGATAAAGTATGGAGTTAAGCTACGCAACGCTACACGAAATGTCTCAAATACTATCCGAATCCACCGAACGTAATGTCTTAAACGGGTTCTCTCTAGTATCGTGTTGCGTGGGAAAAGGTGAAATTGTAGATTCCAAAGTTATATATTTTATAATCAAATTAAATTTACGAAAAAAGTGTCATATATAAATAATATTTTGTATTATATAATAATTTTGTTATATATATAATTAAATGAGCTTTTAATACTAATTCAATTTTCATTAAAGATCTCAGGATATTATTTTTATAATAATAATTGAAATATAAATTCTTTCTTTTGAGGTCGATTGTGGCGCTGTAGGACATCGTATGAAACGCGATAATTTGTGGATGCGATTTCCACTCAGGAGAGTGATCATAATTTAATTATTATCAATTCCTCCTTATGGCAAGACAGTGCAGCGTTGAGTTCCGCCACCTATTCCTATTATAATTTTTTATAATATCATCTGAATCAAAATAATTGTATTCATATCCAATGAATGCAATAACTACAACCCTTTATATAAATAATTCTTGAGACCCTTCGATCTTTCTTGTTTTAAGTTGTTCGAACCCAAGGATAACAAGGCAAAGTGTACATTAGATTATGAGTAGGTAAGTTGGGAATGTGTATTTATATATATATATATATATATATATATATATATATATATATATACCACCACCTATTCCCATTATAATTTTTTATAATTCAGATGATAATCTGAATCAAAATAATTGTATTCATATCCAATGGTACTTGATATGCAATGTCTCTAAAATAAAGAACAGAATATCTTATCATATTGGACATGGTTTCTCTTCAAGAAAAAAGTGTAAAACTAATAACAGAATTATATAAAATCATGTCATTATATTGCCTTTAATATTCTATATCTTTCACTGCTTGTCGTATCTGCTCAATAATCTTGGCTGAATTGGTAATAATAACATACTCGTACTAGTAACGGGTGGCTATCACGCAATGTTCCCTCTGATATTGAAACAAAAGCTTATATTACTTTGGTTTGGTAAATCTTTCATTGTACAATCAACACCTTATCTAAGTATATCTAATGAAAAGAGAGAAAGAGAGAGATTTGTCACAATTTTTTTTAAGTTGTAGTGCAACTGTAAAAGAAACCTAGGCCATCCTTAATAACAGTTTTGATCGTGGTACGTTTATTCTTTTCCTTCCTACTGGAGTAATCAGAGTGAACATAGTGTCAAGACTCTCCATTCTTCACTTTCAGTACACAACAGGTTAAGTACAAGTTAAGACATTCCAAGTAAAGTGGCGATACTCAACTCAGCGCTTTATATAACAAATAAAAATGTTTTTATAAAAATCTTATAAAATAAAAGCGACTATCAAAGAAATCAATACACGAACTCTCCATACGCTCCAATCGATTGTACCTGCTAAGCCGACATTCACTCCTAATTTTCTTCGGGAAGAACTCGTTAATCCCTCGAGCGACGCGCCACGTCGAATAGAAATACCTTGTTTACAACATCCTATTTGTTAACTTTGCCCTAGCACTGTGATAGTATTGTTTTGGTAATAAAGAATGTATTTGAATGAATGAAATGATAATATGTTGAAAGCCAATGAAGATGATTGTGAATAATAACAAATTACTGGAATTTCTTGGTGAGTATATAGATACATAGAACTTAAATATAAGTTTATATAATATTTAAAAAAAAACTGGAATTTTAATAAAAAACTGGAATTACATTTAAATAAAAGGTACAGGTTATATAATATATTCATATTTTATCATACATTATACGCACATATCAATTAAACACAATATTATTAACATTATTTCATAATTGTATTTAAAAATACTATTTAAAACATTGTTTTTTACTTGAGTTCCACCTTTTTAAATTCATTGGCTCGAATTCCAATGAAAAGTGAAAAATATACTGTCTTGGTTCTACACTAGGTTCACTCTACCTACCTGATGCAGGAAACAGCGTAATATATTTTTTGTATAGGTACAAATATATCCGCCTAATATATATTTTTATGTATGCATACATAATTTTAATTCTTAAACAACTTAAATAAAGATGCCGAGCGTCCGTCCGTTCGTTAAAAGTAATGCCTGCTCGGAATACTTATTGAACTGGAATAATACTTACTGATAGTGCATACTGCAAAGCGCTTCTCTTTTTCATATATAATATGGAGGTCATGATGGCAAATCTATCGCAACGAGGCAGCGTCTAGCTGTAGCTGTTGTGGGTTCGATCCCTAACTGGAAACTATATTTAAATATACGGTGATTCATCTCTCTCTAGCAAAAGAAAATTATTCCGTTTTTAAAACACAATGGCTCGCATTTATGAGATAAGTGCCATGATACTTGATTTTCGCTTTTATCCCGTATGGCAGGATAGATACTCCTAGTGCCAGGACGCTCTGTACTCCCCTTTCCGCGGAATTCAAGACATTGTGTGTTGAGTGGTAGTAATCTACGCCGCACTTTGTCTTACCTGTACGAGGAAATGAAAATATTTACAGTCAGATTCTATCTCACTGCGCTACGCTTGACCTCAACCAAATTCAGGATTGTACGAAAGAAAAAAAAAACATTTTAAAGAAAAGAAAACGCGAGAAAATGGAAGGAGACAAAACAAAATGTCTTTACATTCTGCTATATGTGGGATATGGGTACTACTAATTGTTTGTTTCAAGGTGTTCAATATTTTTAATTAGCAACGATCTCTTGTACTTTCTTAACTAGTTCTGGTGCAGATTTCAGGAAGTTCTAACTTCATATATACTTCTATTTTTAAAGGCCTTGTCATTCATCATCAAGTATTTTATTTTATATCATTATATTCACCGTTATATATATATATATATATATATATATATATATATATATATATATATAACGGTGAATATAATGATATAAAATAAAATACTTGATGATGAATGACAAGGCCTTTAAAAATAGAAGTATATATGAAGTTAGAACTTATAATATATATATATATATATATATATATATATATATATATATATATATATATATATAAGCTTAATATAACTGTAAATATGTATCTATTGAAATAATTAGACCTAGCCGGAAGTTAAATTATATTGGTACTTAAGCACATACTATGAGCAATAAATTAATACAGAGTTAAACAAGACATTTCTATCTAATAATAATACTCAAATTCAATAATACTTAATTAAATTGGACTAATAAAGCCATTGCGAATTTAGATCGTGCATCATACCATGTGTGGAAATGTGTTATTAATTTGCATAAATAATACCTAATATTGTGTTATGTGTCTATCCCGTAGGATTATTATTGACATATGAATTTAGTGTATTGGGCTGATACTTTTACTGGTGTAGTTATACAAAATCTATTACTATTTTTAAAGTATTATTAGGATTAGAAATAAAACATAAAAGTTTGAACGTAGCGATATTCGAACCCGCGCCTCTTGCTCGATTTCCAGGAGGCTCAAAAGGCTAAGAATGTGGCCGTGCGTGGCGCAGTGAGATACCATCTGACTGTAAACGCAATTGGTTGTGGATTCGATTCCCACTCGGAACAATAATTACATTTAATAATTATTTTCATTTCTCCGCTTTGGTAAAACAAACTGTGATGTAGAGTTCGCCACTTGACACGTTACGTTTTGATTTTGGGGAAAAAGAAATCAATAGTGTGTTTTGACACTAGATTTTCCCTGACAACCCTGATATGCTAATATGATAGAAAAGGATGAAGCTGTTTTGTGACTTAAAAATAATAAACTGATTCTTTTCATATCTTTCAATTGCTAATTTTAATCTATACACAATGTTTTCCGCTCCTGTAATATTAAGGAATATTTCCGTTGAATTTTAAAGATATCCCAAGTAATATAAAAGGTAAATTGATCCACTCGTGTTTAACAATATCTATCCAAACACACAAAGTAAGAGTTCAAATTGCTTTCATTTAGCTTTGATTTGGGTTAGCCTTAGAACTTTGCATATCTTCAGGAATTTTATAAGATTTCCTTTAATTAACTTTTGGAAATTCAGACCATTTTTATGTTAAGAAATGAAGTTAGGTTTAAAATTGGTAATTATAATTCTGATTACATTTTAGTAAAGTAAGTAAAGCATCTTTTTGAGTTATTTGTCATACTAGGACAATTGGAGGCGAACTATTGTCAAGACACTGCTCATTCCTTTCCTTTCCAATTTGATACATTACTATACGTGTTGGGTTAGCGCTGGCTTCCAACAACTAACACACTATGTTTTTAATATAGCCTAGACAATATAGACTAGACCTAACGTAGTGCTCTAACCCTACTTTTCCCAATAAATACAGATTTTGTTTATGTAATTAATAATAAGCA
The DNA here is from genome assembly GCA_032432895.1 of Dryadula phaetusa. Lineage (NCBI taxonomy): Eukaryota > Metazoa > Arthropoda > Insecta > Lepidoptera > Nymphalidae > Dryadula > Dryadula phaetusa. The sequence continues at coordinate 5,696,634 of JAOYRS010000068.1, read as the reverse complement.
ATTTGCCACCGTGGCACAGTGCGATATCGACTTTGTAAATACGATTAGTCTTTGGTTCGATTTCCACTCGAGGAATGATTATATTTAAATTAAATATTTTTGCTCAGTATATTGACACGTAGTGATTGTGTATTACTACTTTACTATGCGGATAAAGCATGAAGCTACTTTTTAATATAAAAAAATATTATGAAAGGCTGAACTCCCTGAATTATAGGGTGGGTTTATGTAACAGATATTGATTTTTTCTTGATTAAAGTATACGGATTAGTCATTTTCCTTTCTATATAATTAAGACTTCATTACATATTGTGGAAATAAAAGAAGAGGTTAGCAATTTGTTTGTTTTACGAAAGTTCTTAGACGCCGTCGTGGCGCACTGATACTGTGTTTGTAAATGGAATTATCTGATAGTTCGATTCCTATTTAAACGAATGCTTAAAAGTATACTTATTTTCATGTTCTTCGCCCTAATAAGATAAAACTTGGCGTTGAGTTACGCGTCGAGCGTTATTAAATTGTCTTGACACTAGGTTCTCTCTAATCATTCCGATATATTTCAGAAAAGAAAAAGACAATATTGATTGAATGAATAATTGTATTAATTGACTGTTCCATTAGGGTATACCTGCCAGAACAAAGTAGTCATTCAGGGTTCATATAATTTACTATATTTATTAAATAAGGTATTTATGAAATTATAAAAGAAATTAAATTTTAATTTCTGAGAAAAAAAAATTAAAAACGAACTATGCTTAAGACAATCATAGTTATAAAAAGCAGTTTCATTCTTATCCCGCATTCTTTATCAGAGACAACCTAGTGTCTAGACATTTTGCGTGTAGAGTGGCGAACACAATGCCTCGCGCACTTTGACTTATCAGAGGTGGAGAAAATGAAAATAACTTTCGAATTATTAATATAAGTTACATATATAAATATTTATATATGTAACTACATACATATAAATAAATATAAAAACATACATATAAATATTTCCATTCACATGAAAAAATGCCAACGGGATATGGTTACAAGCAAATACAAAATCTGAAATTCTGACCATAAACTATAATGTTAAACTAAATTCAGCACAAACGATTTCCTTTTACATCACAATACAAATGCTATCTCTAAAATCAAAACACTTAGTTGTAGTAACTTTCGAGAGGCTCTCGGCTTGCACTCTTGAGATTTGCGGGTAAGGGTTGGCAAATATGAATAGAAAATAACTTGTTTATTACAATTTCTTGTTCTTTGTAGATTTTATATTTTGCTCTTATACTCAATGGAAGAAACGAAAAGTTTGTAGTGACGAATCACTATTTTTTTCTTTTTAAATTAGCAAAGCAACGCGCAATGTTTCGAATTCGGACGCAACACAGTCAACGGAGTATCTTTACACTAGGTTGCCCCGCATACCATTGTATTAATACTACCCTGCTAAACAGGATAACGCGTGAAGTTGTAAAAAAGTAGACAAAGTAAATAAAATACATTGTCATAAATGCAAAAATCTCAAGAAATTATTAAAAAAATCTTTTTTGATATATAAATGTTTTATGATTCTATACTAATGGTGATTAAAAATTAAAAGCACTTTGTATCTTACAAACATTACGGATTATTGTGTGAATTACCAATCCCTTATACAATGGAGCGCTACAATACAAAATATTTTATTTTCAGGTATTAGGACACTCAATTTTATAGTGGCAGAGTTCAACGCTGTGATAATTGAATGAAACGAAATAAATTGCTTGCGCCAGTCTATTTCAAAGGTGTCATTGTCGCTATTCAAAAATATTATTTTGTAATTATTAATATAAAAAAAAGAGAAAGTCTCGCTAACTTTCTTGCGCTGATTCTTCTCTCTCTTGCGCTGACTTTGAATTTAACTTTGTGTGATGATATAATTTAAACATGAACATTTCCTTGATTTGGCATTGAGACGAGTACAGACAAACAGACAGACAGTACAAAACTGAGCCTCGACGTCATGGTGATAATATTATGGTACATTGTACGCTACATTTAGAGTAAATCCAACTTTGTTATAATCAGCTTTGTTGTTCATTTGTTAGATGAATGACATATCTATGCTATTGTGAGGCTTTATTACATGTATTACGACAGTATTTTGGTTGCGATAACGTTATTAAAAGTTTTATTTCATATTCGTTCATATATAGAGTTTCTAATAAATTTATATTTATATTTGGTTTAAATATATTATATTAATAAAATTTTGTTTTAAGCGCATTTGTGGTGGAGTGGGACAGCGTTCGGTTAGCGATTCGATTTCCACTTGCGGAATTTTCTCATTTCAAATAATACTGTTCTAGTAACTGACAGCTAAGCGATAACCTCTAACCGTCTGATATACAGGTTAAGACTTCCATCTGGCCTTTAATTGAAATCACAATTGGCACAAAGTTGGTAGTTTTGATTTATTTGTTATGAAATGTGTTAAAAGAATAAAATATTATTTTTTGAATTATATTTTATTTTAACTATATCATTTATTAAAATATCTTTAATTATTCTTGATAATATATTTAAACATATATTTTAACACATTATTCTTGAAAACAGGTTAATAAATAAAAAAATACAATGTCATAAAATATCCAAGTAATACCGAAAATATACAGAATTAATATTTATAATCTGTTCTTCAAATCAGTATTTAAGTAGCGCGAAACATGATTTTTGTACGCACGCGCAAACCGTCATTTTTCCCGGCAGTACACTCACACACGTACAACTTGAGGTGATTTTACCAACACATTCGTAATCTTGGACTAACAGAAAGTCTGAAATCACTTACACCAACGTCTGAAATATGCACACATTCAAATAAAATTTCGTATATCTACACTATATCTACAGTAACGCACACTTGCGCAAAATCACCCTAGAAAGCGCTATACGTTAGTCTCCCACTAAATGCGGTGTAGAGTCGACGTTTTTACCGTTATAGTATAAGTGAAACGAAATATGAACTACGAACTAACAGTGTGTTATGATTTAAGTGAAAGCTGTTTATTTTAAATAATTTTTATGGAGTTCGTGAACTCGTGGTAATTAATATAAACATTGTTTTAACAGTGAAGTGCAGTGATTTTGATTTTCAGCTAAGAACTTTTAACATTTTTGGATTTTTACCAGGTGAGTGATGTATAAAAAAATAACTTTAAATTATAAATATATTAAAATAAAAGACAAAATTTTATATGATAATTTTTACATTTATTTTAAGGAGACAAACTATGAAAAACTTAATATAAACGTAACCTAATGTAATAACAACTTAACGAATATATGGATAATCGATCAATATAAAAAAAAATATTTTTAATTATTATTTAGAAAATATAAATAAATTAACTCATTTTCTTTTACTTGGAATAGTTCAAATTACTGTTTATTTACTATTTAAAAAAATATATAGCAATATATAATAATAATAGACGCAGAGATTTATACTATAGATATTAAAATTGTTGAAATCACTTATTCAATTACAATAATTGATGAAGGGTCCTAAAAGGGAATTCTTAAAATTTCTGAATTCAATTTAATAAAAGGTATCTAATTTTACGCTTATCGTACCTCCTTTTCAATCTGCCCTAGTCGCCAATAAGCTACGACTGCCCAAAAAATTACTCCGATAATTGGGTTTTCGTTAAAGTAACCTTTCCGTCCTGCCATCTTTGAAGTACTAACTTTCTTTATCTTCACGTAATGCTTTTTTATTTTTTTTTTCTTTTTGAAATCTTAACTTTAATATAAAAATTCTTTGTTATGTTTAAAATATTTAACGGTTATTTATTTTATACACTTTATATATGTATTTAAATTTTTTAGTATGTATTGCAATACACATACAAAAATATTTGTAGTGTGTATTGTATTTAATAGGAGTATTATAGCGTAATAAATTTCCCAAAGTTGTTTAGAGGTATTCTCAACAGACTTAAGGAATAACAATTGCGCTTTAACTTATATTAAAAAGTTTTAGGTATCATGTTTTTATTAAAATTATTATTATTATTAATAATATTTTTTTTATTGATAACAATTGATATTATACAGTATGGCATGTATAGCATACAATGGCTCTTGTTTAGGTAAAAACTGTGTTACAGGAGTGTAGTTAGAGAAGTACTAGTTGACACAATTTTTATATTTATAACATTTGATGAAAACAAAAATATTAAGTTAAATTTATGTATGCTGTGTTTTCGTTTAAATTATTTTAAAATATTGTTATACATTTTTCTTATGAATTCAAATATTCGTTCTAAATTTTAAGTTTATTGACGCTAGAATTTAATAGAAAACACTGAATGCGTAAATATTTATTGCGTGATATGAACTGCTTTTATATTCTATCCTCTACGGGATAGAAAGAACGTATTTTTGTTGCTTCTGCCATTTCTTGATAGTATTTCTAAAGTACACACTTTAGAAATATATATATATATATAATATACATATATATATATATATATATATATAGAGAGAGAGAGAGAGAGAGAGAGAGAGAGAGAGACTCTACAAATTAAATATAGTTAATATAATATGTAAGGCCGATAAAAATCTTTCTTATCTTTTTAATTTTTTATGATGAAACTAAGTTATGTTTCGCAGAACAAAACACATTTTAAGACACATTTTAGTATACTTTTAAGCTTTAATATATATACTTAATAATCATATATAAAACTTGATAGTAAAACGAGATATGGTTGATATTTCAAATTATTTTATATATAAATATTTCAATTACAAAATATAAATATGATAAAATACTTGTACATGTTATAATAATAATATAGATATAAATAATAAATATAGATATAGATACTTATACGCAGAAATCGTTCGACTCATCTCTTTAAAATGAAAGTGGATTTTGTTTACCTCTTTTGATTAAAGATTCTGTTTCCGTGCGAGGCATGAGATTGTGTATTTTGATTCATATATCATGATTATATTAAAAAGTTTTATAAGTCGGCTTTATATATGTTGAATCTGATTCAATTGTAATTTTGTAAATCATTCCACTCAATATTTTTACCCATATTAAGACATTATTTAATCACTACGTCTCTTATACTTATAAATAGAATATCTAGCATATTGGTGTTCTGTAGAACAACTTCGACATATTTACTAGGCAGCCTAATAAAGATTGATAGAGGGGCCCTCTTCAAAGATCTGACAATGGATGCTGTATTTCAGTTTCAAAGGTAGTGTGTTCAGTGAAATCATCGATTGCAACGCAAGCTGCATATTACTGTTACTATGTACAGACATGGCGTTTTATGGTCATCATTACTCAAATATGACCTAGTTAGAAATTTTTTGAATATTATGTTATTCTTTATACATTAAAAATATAGCAAGGAATTCTATATTATATTTTTGTTTAGTTATTAAGATAAATTTTACTCAATTAGATTTGAATATGAGACTTTTGTCCTCAAGGAATTATCCTATCATAATGCATACTAGTATCTAATTTAAATGAAAAGCGGAAAACAGAGTGTTTTTATAGCAGTATCTCTCTACATATATTGATATTTAGGAAAGACCTTGAAGCTCCTATATTTCTTATCTATATTATTTATATTGACAACTGTGGGTGTGTGTGAATATATAAATTTTTTTTATATTTTTTCATCAATCAAACATTTTCGAGTTATCGAAGAATTTGATGAATGAGTTCAGAAGTTTATCTTCGCGGTCCGAAGTGTTCTTGACTTCAATTTGTGTAATAACTTTTAGTATCTAAGTATAGGAGCTTTATGTTTTACTTAATTCTTTCACGAGAAAAGTTCATGTCATTGTACTGTTAGTTCTAAAAAGTGTAATTAACAATGCAATATAAATTTTAAAAATGTTATTTTTAATGCTTAATGATTATTTTTTTAAATACTTATATTTAATTTCTTTACCAGAGTTTCTGTATAAATTTATAAATTAAATACGATTTTTTTCAAGACATGTCTTTTTAAGATTAATTGTTGGTTGGTTCCTACATAATAATATTTGATTTAATTGAATTTTATTATTAAATGAAGAAATTTATTTAATACATAAATAGAACTCGTCTCGTTCGTTAAATAGAACTAGTCTCGATTCTGGGCAAAACCTAATCAACGGAGTGTCTTAAATCTAGGTCATCTGTGACCATTCTGATATGCGTGATCTTTACCACTTATCTATCTATTCACGCCTGATATATATATATTTCGCTAATAACATATGATATACCTATAACATATGATATAGAGGTCGTGTCAGCAATGTTCCATAACGTCCCTGCAACATGAATCACATGGAGAAACACTTTTTTTTGCTTATAGTTTGGGGTGGAAACACCTCAATACTTTTAGAGATGTCAGATATAGTGTGCTTGTTACGCATTGTGTATTTATCATGAGATTTTGTGAGTAATTTCGTGTAATGAAATTAGTCAATTTCGTTATAAGTGTATTCTTGTTAAAACTGTATAATTATAAATGTTATCGATTGAGTAAAGTTGTTTTCTTAAGACGTTTCCATTCCGTAATATAACATCAGAATTGGTACATTAAGTCTGAAGATGTATACTTAGCTTTTTTAGATAAATAATATAGCGATATTATTTATCTAAAAGATGCTAAGCTTTTTTTTCTACTGTACCAGTTTTAATTACCATGTATGCGAGAAACATAATTAAGTGGATGAAGTAGCGCTTAGAAACTATGCCACAGGTGATTTTGAACAATGCCACACACTTTTCTTTGTGTTTCAGAATGAACGTTGCTTACAATGCAATGTTGGCTTATGAAATAGATAGTAAAAACGAATGTAGCTGCTAAAATTGTAAAAAATATCATTCAAGACGTCAATAAGCTAGTGTAAATCTGTGAAGTATGCGTAACTTAACGCCAGATAAGTATGGTACTGTAATATTTAAATACTTGTAAAAGTTGTTTTTTTTATTTATTTAAAAAAAATCGTATACATTGTATTTTATTGTATATCGTATTTTACAAATTATTTGAAATTACGAACGTTTACTTAATATATTAAAAAGAATTATAAAAAATAATATATACCAGTACTTTAACAACTACTGTGCATAATTAGAACACTAATTCCAGTATTTCAGATTCAGAGAGAAAATTAAACAAAATGCAACGCTAAAAGCTATCCACCAAAATAATTGGAATATACTCTTGATGAATTCTCAAATCCGAAAGCGACCTTGTCCTATATTCAAATATACATTTGTATATAGAAATTCTTATAATTGTTGGTGTACGAAATAATAAATCGTTTCGCTTACACTGATTCTTGGTAAGCTCTTTTATCTAAATGACTTAACGGTTTTGAAACATTGAGGATAAATGTTTTTTTTTAGCAGATTCACGTTAATTTAGTATGGCGGGTTAGAAATATAGAGCGGGTTGGTGTCAATACACTCCGTACTTATGCTTTCAACTTGAATTTTTAACATTGCGTGTTGAGTGACGGACTAAAACTCCGTTTATTCATGTAATTTTATTGAAATTACTTTACGGTTCTCTCATTCCTATAAATAAATAAATATATATAGTATATTTGATAATTCATAATAATACCACTAAGTAATCCACCGTTTAGTTATACTAGAGTATGAAGATAGATCATGAACTTTTAGAGTTTGAATATATAAAGAACAACGTGCACTGTTCAACAAACAACACTGAACAACAACAACACTGTTGGTTTCTGCACGTCGAGAGGATAGAAAGACTTATAAAGCAAGAGTGAGTGGTACGAGAGGTCAGGGCAGACCTCGGTTGACCTTTGAAAACACAGTATCAATGATATTGGAGGAAGGTTAAGTAAACAGCATGAGGAGCTCCCGAAGGGTATGTATGAAGAGGGCATGTATGAAGAGGGCATGTATGAAGAGGGCATGTATGAAGAGGGCATGTATGAAGAGGGCATGTATGAAGAGGGCATGTATGAAGAGGGCATGTATGAAGACGGCATGTATGAAGACGGCATGGATGAAGAGGGCATGTATGAAGGGCATATGTAATGACTGTGAACGAGGCGACAGAGATATGCGGGGACCGTGCCGTTTGGCGCTCTGTCCTTTCTGACTACCCTGCAAGGGATAAAGCGTGAAGCTAAAAAAAGTGTTTGAATCGAGCCCGCAAACATCGTATTTACAGCCCGACGTTGTCCTTATGCGTTAAAATAGCATTTCTTTCGAAGCATTTTTAAATGTTAGGAAAATAAAAAAATAACTAGCGATACATGTATATGTTCCACATTGCTTAGAGATAGTTCTCTATTTTGAAGATTTCAGATTGTTTAGAAACTCAACGTAATTAGTATTGCGAGATCAAAGAAAATGCTTAAGTGTACAAAGCAACAAGAGAGTTAACTAACAAAACATCTATTCATAACTTTAATCTATGTATAGATTATATTGATTAATAAAATAACTAGAAATTTAATTAAGAATAAGGCTATTGTGGTACAGCGGAACAACGTGTGACTGTAAACGCAATTGGTTGTGGATTCGATTCCTACTAGAGGAAATGATTATATTATAATTTATATTCATTGCTCCGCCCTGGAAAGGTGAAGCGGGGCGTTAGTTTGCCATTGCACGCACAATATATAGATTTCGAATGGAAAGCAATTGACAAGGTGTCTTAACTGTAGGTTGTTTCTGAGTATTATACTATGCCAGATAAAGCGTAATAACATTAAGAAGAACCAATCAACCTAAAACCCCCAAATAAAAAAATATTTTCATTTAACATTCACAAATCAGAGCAAACGAAAGAATTTTCAATAACATGCTTAAGACAAAACAAAATAAACAGCGCATCGCGTATTAGTTAAACTCGTTACTCTTGCAAAGTTGGTCGGCGAAGAAAAATAAGGGGCAAAGGAAATCAAATATTCATCTTACCTTCATAAAGAGACAATCAGAGAACCAAGCGGTTTGAAGAAAAAGATTTTTATAGAAGCTTATTTGACAAAGCCAAGAAAAATAAATATTAAACGGCTCTCCTATAAATTTGTTTCTGAAAGGTCAGGTATGTGTCGAGATAAAAAATGAGGCTGGATTTGGTAGTGGCGGTCTCTTTTATGGTAAGGACAGGGTGAATGAGTACTGAAATAAATTTGAAAGTACCTTTGAAAATTAATAAATTTGTATAGACTGGTCTGTCGTCTAGAGAGATTTATACCACCATACGATTTGGAGCAAAATTTGCTCTTTTCTAGCAACTACTTTGAAATATAGTAGATGATAGATATGGACATGTCTATGATGCAGCACGAAATATAAAACTATAGTAACTATTCACGTCAAAAATGCGATGTTTTCTTAGTAATTGTTGCGTATTTACCTTCACGCTTTATCCCGCTTTATAGCAGGGTAGTCAGAGACAACCAAGTGTTAAGATACTCCGTGATTTTCCCCTGATATTAAGACTTTGCATGCTACGTGGCGAGCTCAATGCCGCATTTTGTCTTACCTAAGCAAAGAAATAATAATTAATTCTGATAAGTGTTAAGAAACTGAGAACTGGTAAGTGCGGCTTTGAGCTCCACCACTCAGCACGCAATGTCCCAAATTCGGTGGAAAGCGAGGTACGGAGTGTCCTGACATTAGGTGCTTTCAGTCGATCCGGTTATGTGGGATAATAAGCGTAAAGTTAAAACAAAACAATTATAATACAGTAAGTAAATATTATTAATGCTAACTTTTAGCTTAAATTTAACTCACAGCAATTCCAAGTAGTTGGACAGCATATGTAATATTTGTTAGTACCTTTTTTATTTGGAAAAAGGTTACCTATGTAATATTCAAGACACAATTACTGACTTATCCACTTTTATGCTTCGTAAAAGTATATTTGTAAACTTGTGTTATACTTGTTAAATCAAAAAAAAATGTTGGTAATCTTTAATATGTTTTTAAAGATTTATTCCACACTTATGATTAGAATTTTTTTTTAAAAGACATGTAATTTTTTTTAATGCAGCAGGATTCGAACCCACGCTTCTTGGAAGCCGTCCAAGCGCTCTGACTGCCCATGCGTTCGTAATAATTCTTTGATAATCCTTAGAACGCAATATATATAATTTAAATTTAAAATAAACACGTAATACGTATTAAAAATGCAAAAAATTAGATTTGTACCGAAACTGACTAACTACTCAACTTAAGTAAGCTTTAAAATTTTAACAGTAAAAAATAATATCTTTTACATTATTTTAAATCGTAACTTTTAATTATATGAATAAATTTATGTGCTAATGGGACTTACTTATCCTTAATTTTATATTATAATATAACTATCAGCTTTAAGTCTTTTTTAAGTTCCTAACTTTTAACTGTACAATCAACAATTTTATGTAGAGTAAAAATAGTTCAATTAACGAAAAAAATCTACTTATTATCTCTTTAAAGGGTGAACCATGTATATCGTCTTCGAAGAAAAGTAATCGGAAAAAGTGAAATTAAACCAAAGAATTGAAGTAATAATGAAAGTATCCCGCATCGCATCGTAGACAGAAAGTACCTAGTGTCAAGACACTTTGCAATTTAATAAGATCTTTGATTTTCGCAATTTTTATACACTTTAAATGAAACTATTTAACCGGATTAATCGCGTATATTTTGGTATTCGAAAATACATTTTTGGACACCTGACGTTTCGAACACTTTACACTCAGTTGATACAAAAAATTAATTATATCAAACTACCGCCATCGATTTCTTAATTGCCTCGCGTACTGCCCTGGATTCTTGCAGAATGAGCTCACTGTATCTTTGTCTCTGGTGTGGAGGATTTGGGACTTTAAATTTTTAATAAGTGGGTCCCAGGTGGTAGATAGTTTCCAACCATCTTCTCTATTGAAATTTGGATGTTTTTGAATTTCAATAGCCTCGCGGATCATTCTAGGAACATATCTACTTTCCCTAGCGAGGATATGTGGCTTATCAAACCTGATGTAGTGGTTGGACTTATTCATTGTATGTTCACACACAGCTGACTGCAATACACGCCCATTCTTGACATCCGATATGTGTTCTTTCACCCTAACCCCGATGCTCCTCTTTGTTTGGCTAATGTATGACAAGCCACAGTCACACATGATGATGATATTAATGAGACTTTTTTGAGGAAATAATAGAATTTGAAATAACTGAAGGTAAAAAATTATTATGTTAATAATAAATGTGGACACTAAAATGTTGAAATATAAAAAAAATGAGTACAATAACCTGTTCCATTGAAGAATCCTTTAATTTTCAAGCCAAAGCCTTTAATACCAAAGAAAGTAATGCGAGTATTAATTAATGGAATTTCCAATAAAATTTTGATTCCTTATCTCACGGGAGCTTTTCATTTTATTTCATTGTGATAATTGATTATACTTACGAAATTGTGTTAAAATTTATTTTGTGTTTAAATATTTTTATACTATTCTGAGAAGAGTATTGTTTAACAAAAATTAAGTGACATAAGTTTTTCGTATAATTAAAATAATAAATTTAAGACTGAGAAATATACATATTTTTAGAACAAAAAACTTTTTGTATAAAAACTTATTTAAATACACCGGTAAGTTATGGCGGAGCCTGACAGCGTCTGACTGTAAGCGCGAACGGTTGTGGGTTCGATTCACACTTAGAGGAGTGATGATCATATTTAAATTATTTTTTTTTTTCCTCTAGTAAGACGCAGTGCGGCGTTGAGTTCCACCAAATGACACGCAATGTCCTGAATCTGGTGGAAAGCAGAGCACGGAGTGTCTTGACACTAGGTACTTCCTGTCTAATTTGCTATGCAGGATAAAAATGGGGAGCTAAAAAAATACTGAGTTAAAATCTAACAATATTAATTTGATTAACATATCTATATAAATAAAAATGAAAGATGTTTGTATGCGCATAGCTTCCAAGCAACTATGCCAAATTGGATAAATATATGGTACATTACAATATTTTAAAGAAGGATTAAAATCTTAGATTAACAGTTTAGACAGTAAACAAATATGTCAGTTTGTATTAAGATAGGTTTAAATTTACTATTTCGCGCCATTATTACGTTAAATATGTATTATGACAACTAAATATTAAAAGAAAAGTAATATATATAATATTTATTTTGTTAATTTATAATCTTTTCAAAACATTATTTTAAATAATACAGGCTTTATAGGCACTTGTATCTATTTCATATTTTTCTATTTACCCTAATCTTATTTAAAATCAACGAAAAGTAATTCAAAACCTTATCAATCACTTGGTTGGTTGGTGAGGTTACTGAGTGGCATTCACAATTTTTCGGTACAGTGTTATTGTATTATTTCATGACAAATTTTTGAAGGCAATTTGACCCGTATCAAAATAATCAGAGGCAGATCACGTAAGCTGTATAATTTTATAGCCACACAGGGCTCAGGCGAGAGGCATCGCTTGTAAACTCAATGAGTATGTATAAAAAATAACAGTGTATAAAAGCGAAAAATATTTCACGTACATAGAAATCAACGTAAAACTGAATGTTTTTACAAAATTGAATTATTTTTTAACGTGGGCTAAAATTTCATTTTCGAAAGAAATAATATCTATTAAATATTTTATGCGTATTAATTTTTATATATATGGAATGATTTTATGTTAACTACTTAAATTTTTGATATAATTAAATTTGTTTTAATGCCATTCCTAAGAGCGGAGATCGAGCCCCCAACCATCTTGTTTGCAATCAGACACTGTCTCACCGTGACTTATTTATCTTATTAATATATTTATAAAATAATGTTCATATAGTATAGGTCTAAATCATTAACATTAGCATTATTTACAGGCAAATATACTAAATGTCAGTAAAAAGTATGTACGTACAAGTAAATCTGTTAGACAAGATGACAGTTCTTTAAATAGAGCTCGAGCAATCCCCACGGTGTAACGCTACTGATTCAATTTTGGAGAAATCTTTACGAGACATATTACAATATTGAGTCAATGATTTTCTGTTTTATATAGTACTGTATAACATAAAAATTTTATATATTTATAATTTATTAAATTTAAAATTTTATTTATTAATATATTTATATCAATAGAAATTTTACAAAAAAGTTCATAACAGGATTTGAACCGTTCTTTGCGTTTTAATTAATAAACCCAAACATTTTTTTCAATTATGCTTATAATGGTATCGGTATGAAGAGAATATCTTTTTAGCAAGTCGGCGGCTGGGACCAGAAGAAGAGAGTGACCGTGGAGAGAGAGTTAAAAAAGATATGAAAGCCTAAAAAGTTCACATGTACGCGTGGGAACGGGTGGAAAAGAAAAACATAATTGAGTGGCGATCCTAGTGGAACAGCGCATTCGTAACCAAGTTATGGACACGCGTGTGTTTGGGGTACCGACTTGGAAACACATCACAATCTTGTAGTTGTTAGTATAGAGGGCTTGTTTGCAGGTTGGTGCAGCCGCACGAGGTGTCCAAATATGGAGGCGAATAATCGCATAAGAAGCTGGAAGCTTCAAGATCTATCGATTAGAGAGGAATATGAAGAAAGAATTTCCAAGAAGCTAGACAGCTGGGAAATAGATACATAAAGTGTTGAAATATGCTGGCAGAATCTCAAGAATTGTATAATTGAAGCTGCAACTGAGGTGTGTGGCATCGGGAAAAGAGGCTTTAGTAAAATGGTGGGATGATGAAGTGAAAGAGGAAGTAGAAAAAAAGAAGAAAACATGGCATGCCTATGAAGCCACCAATAAGAATAAAGGTATGAGAGAGATTAAGAAGAAAGAATATAAGTTGCAGCAGTACCTAACGAAAGCAATGATAGAGATTAAACGTGAAAAGTCAGAGCATGAAAGAGACGAAAGATTAGATAAACAATTTGCAGAAAAACGCGAAGCTTTTCTGGCGAGAAAGTGATTTTCGGCGTCGTACGCCTACTCGAATTCTACAAGGAGTTGTATGAATATGATGCCGCCTCTTTCTCAAACGACAACAATATGCAGAGTCTTAATGTAGCAGATGGCGAAATCGGTATAAAAGATTTAGAGAATGCTATACGAAGTCTGAAGTATGGTTAGGCGGCGGGAGCAGATGGAGTTACTGCAGAGATGACCAAATATGGTGGGCCGCGTATCTTGGACCTGTTTTTTTTTCAAATTTTGCTAGAAACCTGGAGAAGTCCCGGATTGGGATTGGTGAGGTGAAGTCATGGTGCCTTAGTATAAAGGCAAATGTTCACAGATAGACTGTGCAAGGTAAAATTTATGCTAAAATTCTATCGAAAAGACGCAAGAGATATCCGAAAGGTTTTTATGGTGGGCCCAAGTAGGATTTAAACCTGGAAGAGAATACATGGATCAGGACTTTTCTCTCCGCATCATCACGCAAAAGTTTTCGGCTGTAAACTAGAAAATTTTCTGTGTTTCTGTAGATTTAGAAAAGGCATTTGACGGGATTGTAAGAAAGAAGTTATAGGAGATATTTCTGCGGTACAATGTGAACGGACCCTTGTTGCTGTATAATCTCTTTATCGAGATCACTCAGCCTGTGTACGAGTAGACACTGGCATGTCGCCAGAGCTTGATATTCGATCGGGTGTCAAACAAGGCTACACCATATCAGCTTGGCTTTTCAATTTGTATTTGGATAGCTGTCTTCAAGGAGTGAAAGAAAGTGACATAGGAGTGAAAGTTGGTGATTTGATAGTTAACTGTCTGTTGTACGCAGATGATGCATGCAGTACTAATTGCATCATCAGAATGTGAGTTACAGGCTTTGGTCACCACTCTGAAAGAAGTGTGTGAAAGTAATGGTCTAAACCTGAATGCGAGTAAAATTAAGATTCTAATATTTAAAAGATAAGAAGAAAGAACGAAATGTAAGATTGGGTTAGATAGAAATATATTAAAAAAAGTGAATGAGATGGTATATCTGGGAAGTATGTTTAGTAGAAATGTAGTAGAACAGGGTTAACGGTGCTCTTGCTGCATTAATGTGACGGCAAAACGTCAGCGTACATTGCCATTCACAATGCAGTACCAATACCGACGTTGTTATACGGCAGCAAACGTGCATGTGTCAAAAGAAGAATAAAAGAAAGATGAATGCAGAAGAGTTGAGATCTCTTCTTTGGATATGCGAAGTTAGTTTAGCTGACCATATATGCAGCGAGGAGATACGCAGAATGGCAGGTGTAAGCGCGAATGTCATAGTAAGAATGAAGAAGAACGTGCTCAGGTGATTTGGGCATGATGAGAGAATGAATGTTGAAAGAAGGGTAAGAAAGATTTATGAAGCCAAAATGAGTGATACGAGAAGTTGGGGGGACCTCATTTGATCACCGAAAACACTGTATTGAAGATACTGGAGGAAGGTCGCATGAAAAACATGAGGCCCCCCGAAGGGTATGTATGAAGAGTATAATGACTGTGGACGACGCAAAAGAGGTATACAGGAACCGCAGTGTTCCGCGCTCCGTACTCTCTGACTACTACGCAAGGGATAAAGCTTGAAGCTAAAAAAATAAATAATTAATTGTTAGTAAAACAAGATGTTATTAAGGGTACAAAACTTACTTGAGTGTCATAATTAATTAGATATAAAATTTGTTATATGCCAAATTTATAAAAATATACGTTATTTTGTTTAGATTTAAATCGTTATTTAAGACATCCAGCCAAGAATATCAGCTAACTGTTATGAAAATATTTTTTTCAATGTATGTGGACACATCTGTAGCTTATTTATAGCAAATCCGAAGGCTTCAGAATAACGATGTAAGATTTTATTAAATAGCGATTGATTGACAAATACATATATATCGATATATTACTAAATGAAGCTAAATACGATATAATGACGATACAAAAAAACAAATAATATAGAGATCTCGTATATCACCTACGAAGTAAATAATTAAATATATTTAAATATTTAAACATTAAGATAAATAAGTAGTGAGAAAATATTTATCACAAAAAAAATCTAGCAAAATCTTTACAAAGTAACATTTTATTATAAGTTATTTAACTTACTTTGTGTAACTAGTTTGACTTTTAATCCGAAACCCTTTCAAATATATCAAAATGACCTTTAAACATTACAGTTACAACTTCAGATCACTCATCTTAATCCCTTTTATTGCGAATCGAGTGCCCATCAAAGGATAGAGATTAAATTGGTTATGTGAAGAGTAACAGCTTTATTGGCCCATAAATTTGGTAGGTCCTAAGGTATTTTATTAGCGGCATATAAAATTTTGACAGCTATATAATTAAAAAGATGAATTAGGAAAACGGGCAATTGAATTATGAAAACTCTACAAAAGTATGTTACGTTTATATCATAAAACTAGCTGACCCGACTACCGAACTTCGTACCGCCAAGCAATCGTTTAATACTTATTCGGGACACCGGGTCATCTAGCAAGATAAAATATGAAAAAAACAATCAATATCACAACATTTGGTACCTGTAGCCACTGACATGAACCAATTCTTGTCTTATTAATTTAGTTTAGAGGGGTAGAATACAATTCCCAGCCGCTGCTGGGTAGCGTCCCGTAAGAAGCGGGTATCCCAGTAATTTGGTGGTAGAAGGTTAATACTTCAACTGGCTCGCGACCACTATCCTGACAAAAACGAACCGCCAAATATCTCATGGTGTGTTCCGGTTCGATGTTATGTGAGCCAGCTTTTCATATTCCCACCCATCATTTCCCTCATCTCCTATACCAAGGCCAGCAAAGCAATTACGACTCTAATTTTGTCCGTGGCTATAGATGATCAATTACCATCAGATGGTCCTTCTGCTCGTTTGCCTCTTTTTATATGAAAACAAAATTATATTATGTCAAAAATGAAAAATTGTGAAACACTTAAAATTATTCACAATAAAATCAAATAATTAAATTGTGTGATATTTTAATAGTCACTTAAATCTCACAATTTAAATAAAAATTTCAGATTTCTTATTATAATGCCTGCTTATATTTGATTTCTTTCATTTTATTGTAGTACTTTACAGTATATGATATTTGTTTATTATTTGGCGAATAAACAAACAGAGCAAATGGTATTCAAACACGGGATTAGACAACGTACAAATGACATTAAGTGTGCCGATACAAAGTTGTAGTTGGTTAATATTTCTCAACATAACAATTACAGATCCAATTTTTAATTGATGATTGTGAGGCGGAAATCCTAGTAGATCTAGTGAGCTCAAAATTTTTGGTTGACAGTTCACGACATCATCTTCATTAGTTGCCGTATCAACTGATTTATGTCCTCATTTCGCCAGGTATATCATCTTGATTTTTTAAATTTAATTCATTTACATTAGTGTTTTCGGGAGCCCGTATAGCTCGTTCACTCAACCAATCTCGGAATAAGTAATTTTGAGCAACATTTGGAAACACTCTTTGTATTTGAATGAAACAGCTTTTGATTTCGTTAATTGACAAAAACTCTCAGGTAAATTGATGCAGCCAGTCAGCGAGTCTAAGGGCAATTTACCATTATCAATATCAATCAACTGATTTCCACGAGTTGCACTATCACTTTCCACATCTTCACATTCTTACGACCAGTACGATTAGATTGATATTAATTTGATTTGTTACATTTCGGGTTTTTCTGCCCAAGTTTGTCTTCCGCCTTACAGGAGGTATATTTAGTAAGTCACAAACACACAACACTTTTTTAATTTTATTGTGGCTTTTAGATAAAGTATTTTACTTTTATTAGACATTATATTTAAGCGATACTTATTATCAAAAAAAGTAACTCAATTATTTTACCTTCTCAGAACCTCTCCACTAACACTTAAACTTTATGGTATGGTATTAAAGCTCAACTTGTCTTTTAAGTATTAGTACGAACCTTTTGTATGGGAGGATAGAAAAGAGTTGTTTTTAGACTTTTTCGGGAAATTTTTATTATTATTCTCTTCCTAGGAACTATTTTCGTATGTTAAGGAATATTTGAAAAAAGAATGAGCGAAATCGGTCCAACCGCCATCGAGTTTTGCGCTTCATAACACATTCAGCGAATTATCTACACATCTTATACTGAAAATACCAAATAAAAAGTCATATTATAAAATGTATGTATTAGACATAAATAAAATCTCACTGTTACGACCTATTGAACTACGAACGTGAATAGAATACTCCAATGATCTTAATTGGCTGTTTATTTTTTTATTATTCGATTATTTATAGAACGTGTAATGATAGCTCATAATGATAATTTTAAGTGATAAAACTTATTTATTTACGTTTAATAGAACGAATTTTCCATGAATACTTAAGAAATTATAAAATAATAAAAGGTGAGAAAAATTCAATTACTTATAATAATTTTTTTTCTGTGCTTCAGTAATATTCCAGTCTTTACGAATTTATAAAACTTTTCTGTTACTTAGTGAGTCTTTGTGTGAACAAGATAAAATCTATTTTGTTCACACGAAAGACATTGTGGGTGTTTCATTTATTCTTATCATTTTTTTTAATAAAGTAACAATGTAAATGTGTATGTATTTTATTTATGTATATTAATTATTTATATATATTAATATGATTATTATTTATGTATATTAATAAATTGATATAATAAGGCTTAAAAAACTATAAGCAATTTAAGTACAATTAATCGAAAACGGTAGAAGTTATTACTTACAATATTACTTGTAGTATTGATATAGTATAGTTATATATACTATATATATTAATATAATATATTTACTATAATAATTTATTATAAATATAATTATATTATTATTTTTCTTATAAAAATATCCTAGAAACCAGTCTGACTGTAAGCGCGATCGGTTGTGGGTTCGATCCCCACTCGGGGGAGTGTTTTTATTACAAATTATCTTCATTTCCTCGCTCTAGTAAGACAAAGTGTGGCGTTGAGTTCCACCAATTAACACGCAAAGTCTCAAATGCGGAGTGTCTTTACACTAGGTACTTTCTGTCTACCCCGCATAGCTATGCGGGATAAAAGTGAAAAGCTAAAAAATATTATACCCTATGTTTAGAAACTTAAAAAACTATAATCTAGCCATAAGGCTAAATAACTAATGTTTCTTACTTTTTAATATTTTCACTAAACTCGTGTTATCGAGGAGATAGATAACCTCAACATTTACGTGATGATAAAGCCCGCGTTCGTGAGTTTTAGCATATTTTGAAATGATATTATCTACAGAGTCCACTTTAATTTCTCGTTGGATATCTTCATTACGCATGTACCAGTGTGTAATATTTTGTTATAGGCATTAAAAGTAATGCCTATTTCTTATTTCTAATGGATATTAGAAATTTGTTTTGTATTAAAAACTGGGATAAACTTCCGAAAAACTAATACATTTTTCCATAGTGGATGTCTGATTCCTCTCGTTTCTTCTTGATATGGGCCTTCCAACGCAGCTTAATGCTTTGATTGATTGGGTTGAAAGACAATAGTGGTAATGGTTTGTATAGCTGGAATTTTGCATGTCTATTCAGTCCAGTCCTAATACACATCCGTGTAGAACCCCAGCATTTACTTTCTTTAGGTCACAATATTCGTTTTCTTGCCTGACTCTAAAGACCCTATTAATTAATTATGATTAAAACTTTGTGCCAAACTGTATCAAAAGTTTCATATATCAAGAAAAGATAGATATTACGAATGTATATTTCATAATTATTTTTATATAATAATTTAACATTGAAGAATTCATAAAATAGTTAAATAAGTAAAAAGAAACTAGGTAATAAAATTTGTGAGAGTTATGGTATTATAATACGCAACATCTCCATGATTTATCCCGCCTAGCAGAAGCAGACAAGCCGTTAACTGCTTTCCGCCCGAGATTGAAACTTTGCATATTGAGTGGTGAACTTAACACCGTGCTGCGCCTATTTTTACCAGAGTGGTGAGAAACAAATTTTAAATTTAATCTTTCCCTCGAGTGAGAAACAAACCCACAACCAACCACAGAGTCAAGATGGCGTACTTATTATCAATGTATTTTGAAATTATTATTTCAGATTTATTTTTTCAGATTTAAGGTTGGTTATTGGTTTCACATAAATAAATTTCAAAGATTACATAAGTAATAACATCTATAGAGACTAGTCGCAGTGTGACATCGTCTGACTTTAAATGCGATCGGTTATAGGATCGCGATCGGATTAGTAATTATATTTAAATCGTTTTTATTTCACTCTTGTAAGACAATGTGCGGCGTTGAGTTCCGCCACTCAACATGCAATGTCCTGAATTCGGCGGAAAGCATGGAGTGTTTTGAAACTGGTTACTTTCTGTCTGTACTGCTATGCGGGATACAAGCTTGAATCTATAATGTATAGAACACGACACAATACGAAGAAAACTCAACGAGATCTCGATTATACTCCTAACAAAAGTTATCTACAAAAAGGAACAACCAACAATTCCAAAATCCTCTGTTCCCAAACGCATTGCCATAATTTATATTTTATAGCAGGAAGACGCCAGTACGAATTAATCAGGAAAACTTTTTACTGCCGAACGCATACTAATACTTGATCCAGTGATGGATAAACGGTTTTGTTTACGAGACGGTCTGTTGATTACAAATATTAGCTCGCGTTTTTCCTTGTTTTTTTTTCTGGACATGACCTATTTTCCTGCGTTTCTTACAAATCATAACTCAAATCAAAGAATGGATGGATGGCATCGTCTGTTCTACTAGTAAGTTGTTTAATTGTGTGGCTGAATAGATTGATGTTTTCCTTATATTGTGATAATGGGAGATTTATTAACGCTTGGTTATTTACGTCTTAACCTATTGATAAGTAAACGTTAAGTGCCTAACTCAAATATCGTTAATTATCTTTTGTTGAGTTGACTGTGTTAGACTGTTTTATAGCAATGAGGTAACTTAGCAATATCTCTATAATTTAAGGTGACATCAACAAAAGTCACACTGTGTCTTATGGAACAACATTTTTTTTTAAATAAAAGTTTGTCATATTTTCAAACAAATAGAGCTCTATAAATTTTTATACAATTTCCATTCACGAAAAGCTGTAGGCAATGGCTATATAACGTCTAACTTAGATAAACTTTGTTTTTTCAATTTCCGGAAAACGAAACCTAACCTTTTATATCTCTATGAAAATATTCTGTAGCGCTTAAAACTCGCTACGTGACTTTTTAAAAGGATTGAATTTGCAATCATTTAAAGTTGTTGCGAGAATAAAATGAGCACAGCAAAAAAATCGCTTAAAGGTTTTGTTTAAATGTACTTATTAAAATTAACTTTTGTGAATGAAGAAACTGCTTGCAATGATTTTATAAAGCGTGACTCTTGCGTAAGCTATTTTCCAAGTAACCTAATTTATAAAATTATATATGGGATTGTATTCGTTTGGAGAGACTCGCCTTACAGATTCAGCCTTAAAAATATACAAAGTGATTGATATGGATTGAGATCAAAGAGATGATTAAAGAGAGCCAGTGCCATTGGAGAGATATAAGTTAATGACAGACTGGTGAATAAAACAAATAGTTATTCTGGTCCGTTTAAGCGTCCTGCAAAAAATAGAATTGCCTGATAATTACGTAAAAATATTACAATTAGGATTCGCTATTTTGTTTTAATCAACTAAGCTCATACCTTTCATCCTATAGAGACAACGTTGCATTGTAATTCAATGGGATCTATCAAGCCATTCATTATCTATCCGCTGTGTGAAGGTATCTTGACACAAAGCAAAATCTATTTATTCTATAGGATTGTATAAGGCTATACTAAAATACTGCATGCAAATTTTAGACTAATATTGTTTTTATTATACGATATTTTTTGATTAAGTATGTTTTTTTCAATCGATATGAAATAAGTCTAAAGGTGTATAGGTGATTATATTTTTTTCATACATAGCGAGATATGTAGAGTTAAATAAAATATTTAAACAAAATTATATTTGTGCTCTGATAGTGCATAAAAATTATGGGAGTATTTCTGTACAATATAGTTTATAAAATCATAAGAGATCGTTTGTCAAGACCCTCTGATCTCTACTTTTCCATGTTAAGGATATTTAAATTTTTTCATGCCACTATAAAAACTATACCACAAAATGTTTAGTCATTAATGCACTTTTCCTAATTAATATATAGATAGATATAATAAACTGAACACAATCCACATAAAGCTGCAGGAGATTTACTATTCGTATTAAAAATTAAAAAATAGCAAAATTTATGGAAATAGAGAAATCTATTAGTTAAAATAATATTTGTCAAAAATACAAATATTATTTTAACTAATTAATTTCTCTATTCGTAACAATTAATAGTTATCTTAATTTCTCCGCTATGGTAAGATAGAGAGCTGCGTTTAATTCATCACTAAACGCGCAATGTCTGGACTTTAGGCGGAAAACAGTCAATGAAATGTCTTGACAGTCGGTTGTCTTTGAATATACTGCTACAAATGCTTTTTCTTTTTCTATATATTGTAAATATGTAACAATGTAAGAAGAAAGATAAGACAGATATTTTTAATTATAGCATAGGAAGTTACAAGTCTTGTCAAAATTATTTTCATCTAGCGACATGAATTTTTAAACTATGTCACCTGTATTAAACATGTTCGTAGTATTTTAATACAAGAGTACGAGTATAGTGTACAACTTTAAGCTATTAAAAAGTTTGTACGTTATTCCTGTCGGACATATAATTAGTTACATGTAATGGATAACGTATATTTAGTAGCTATTTCTAGTGTCAAAACACTCCATTTTCTGCTAGACTTCGAGACATTACCAGATCAGGGAAATGATTTTTTAAACAAATTTTTTACTTCAATACAATTTATTATTATAATTTAATAATTCATGTTTTTATTTCTAGATTTTATTTATATATATGAGACAAAACGAGAACACGCAATGTCTCAATTTCGCGGGTCGACGGAGTATCTTGACACTAAATAAAGCGTGAAGCTGTGTTTTTCAAATATTTTACAAGTTTAGTATCATTCTCTTTCTTTCCTTTGTGAGTGTTGTAACTTAATTCTACATTTTGTTTAAGGAATTTAAAATGATATTTATTTTCCTTCAAATATAATTTTAAACACTCACCGCATATTCTCTTAACTGGATTACAATATCTATAATACCATACAATGTTAATATAATATTATATATTGTGTAAGCAGCAAACAATAATATATAGCTTAACATCTGTGATATATTAAAGATCCACATAAATTTATATAAGCGAGGGCAAGTGCCTTTGAATATGATTTAATATACAAAAATACTGTACATGTATTTTATAAAACGGAATATTTTGGTCTACATTGGGTTTAAAAATAAATAAAAAATATTTAATTCAAAATATTTTGGTATTTTTAGTGTTATTTTACACTTAGGATTAGGAGAAAAAAATAAAAAGATGTATAAAATTTGAAAGAAGTGGTATTAGAACCCACCACCAACCCATAGTTTGTTAAAAAAGTTATGATAAACGTATGAGCATTTTGACATAGCCGGATGTAGAATGCTTGGCTTAGCGGTCGGAGCACATGGACCAACAGGCACGTCTGTCTTCATCTTTTCAAAATGTATTCTAATTCTAAGTGTGAAATAAAACTTTTAAAATAATAAAATATTTAAATAAATTCTTAAAAATTATGTTTGGGAAGTAAAAATTTGATATAATCTGCATAAGAGATGCAAACAACGTAAGTAAGCTGTAACAAGCGCATAAGAATTATATTTATAATATTATTGAAATAAATTAATAAAGTCATTTTTGAAAAAACGTATAAAAATTTTTGAAAAAACGTATAAAAATTTGAATTTTTTTCAAAAATGTTTTCTAATCCTAAGTGGTGGAATAACACTTTAAAAATAGTAAATAATTAATAAAGTCATTTTTTTCTATATACCTAAAATATAGTTAGAATATTATTAAGTGAAAAGATATACGAATTAAATAAATGGCTTACTTGTGACAAGAGATTACGTCCTCTAGACGTGGGTCAAATAGAACATAAAATGTGTACTGTATAAATTATAATTCTATTATTAGCGTATTATTTTCATCCTTCACTCGTACTTTGTTTTCTTTAGCAAAGAGGATTTAGTAAAAGTTCTTTTCCTTAAGTGTTCTTTAGTTTATTTCCAGAGAACTTAGTGTTAAAGTTCTCCATTCGCTTTCCGTGTGTTAATTTGCGGAACTCAACGCAGCGATTCGTTTCATTACAGCGGGTAACACAAAATAATTTAAAATAGTAATAATTCACAGTCAGATGCCATCATACTGTGCAGTAGGATCCATAAAATACTTTTATTTTTATATAATCATTATTACTAATAAAAATCAAATGAAAGTGTATGTATAGATAAGTCATATGAACATAAAAAGAAACGTCGTAAAGCTGCCTGTTAAGCATATATTACATTACAAAAAAACAGCTATACGCTTTATCTCGAATGGCGTGAATTCAGATACAATAAAGTGTCAAAACACTCTGCTCTCTACCCGAAATCGAGACATTGCATAGAGTGACTTACTCAATGCCGCGCTTTGTCTACCAAAGTGAAAAAATAAAAAAAATACAGGAATTGAACCCATCATCAACCGCGTTTACAGTCATTATTTATAATATTTTAGTTTTACCAATACATTAATTTAACTTAATAGGGATACTCTTACCCAAATATGCCATATATTAAATATGTGAGACAGTCTGAATAGGTTAGTTTTAAACACAGGGTAAGCTGTGGGCTTTAAGATGACAATTAATGTACCTATTGGAAAATCGATCTATACGCTATGCTTAGTGTTTGAGTTATATCGGACTATTTTCGAAGGGTTTATGCCTATCATTTATTAGCTACGTGACAATATAAAGGGAAATCTATTAAATATATCGACAGTTTAATGCAGATTGTGTGTATTTATAAAACTGAGCGTGTATCCTCTACGATCTTTGCTTATTTTTTTACATACCGTTTATTCTAAACAGCAGGGTAGTTAGAAAGAACCGAGTGTCAAAACACACTGTTGACTGGTGTCCGCACTTCAAGACATTGTGTGCAAAGTGGCGAACTCAACGCTGCATTCTTTGTTTCACCGGAGCGAAAAAAATAAAATAAATTTTAAATATATAGACAGAAATCGGTGAATAGATGTACTCTATAACACCAGGTTCTTTTTACTATTCAGGATAAAGTTTAAAGCTGCTACCTATTAAGCTTTGTTCCTACTTGAAAATTGGGGAAAAAACAATACACTCAGAAACATGTAACCAAATAAATGAGGGTAGATAGCAAACTTCATACATTTGTATCAATATGTTTTCCTTTAATTAAAGGCCCCGATTTCCGTACTTACGGCTTGCTCTCATTATTTTTTATGAGAACAATACTCGCTATTATCATATCAGCAAGAAAATTTTACCTGTAATGAATAAATTTTTCTCTGAATATATTATGATGTGGTTTGTCATACATGAAATGTGGAAACAGCCAATTATTTATTCAATAGTTATACGTAAATTTATTGTGACTCAAGATAATTTTAAATTTTAATTCTAGGAATATGTTCAATATGTCGACATGAATGATATTTAGTTTAGAATTTTATCTTCTTATCATTTTAATGTATTCTTGAATTCCATAGACGCATCGTATGGTTAGCCGATCATTGCCAAGTAGGGCTTGAAGTAGTGTCTAGAACTTGTGAAAAGCTCGTCTCTTCATTTCGATTTCCTTTTTCTACCTTAACCAAAATTGAAATCATCAGCCACCACCTTCAAAGTAATTGCAAAAAAAGACCTGACAAATAGTTTTAGATTACTCAAAATATATCCCTAAAGAGATATCGTCCTTTCCAAAAAATATTATTTTTATGAGTATTCAAAAATCTCGAAAGAGAGTTGATGCCTATTGACCAAAATGATTTAATATTACATCATTGCATGCCTTTACACCCACCTCTGAGCAGTTTGGATTATTAATATATATGTAGAAATAATTATCAAATTATTATTTTATTAAGATTATTAAACCTGATTATTCTTTATGCGAATTATTCTTCATACTGTCGAATCGGCAATTTTACCAAGAACTTGAATCTACACATGTCAACTTCTTGATCGTCATATTCTTCGTTGCTGAAAATCGTGTCTGCTCTGATAGTCATTCGTGGAGGAGGTAACAAGCAGCAGCCTTCAGATTATTATAATATTTCAGGAATAGGTAGTCTTATCCCTCTGACGGTATTAGATCATCGGCCAGGTGTACGGACTCTAGGTCTTCTGTGTGTAGTTTGCATATAGTTTGCTAACAACAATCAATTTGTCGAGATTACCTAGTTTTTATTATTGACTTATGCATGGATTTGTTAGTGTAATTTATTTATCAATATTTCACATTGGATATCAGGGGACGTCATTCGATTCTAATAGTTATATTTTTAAGAAAGTCATTATATTATTACAAAACATTTACTCTCCTAACGCATCTGACGGTAAACGCGACCGATTATGGATTCGATCCCCACTCGGGGGAGTGATTATATTTAAAATTATTTTCACTTCCTCGCTTTGGCAAGACAAAGTGCGGCGTTGAGCCACCACTCAATACGCAATGTCTTAAATTCGGTGAAAAGCGAGGTACGGATTGTCTTGACACTAGGTACTTTCTGCCTACCCTGCTATGCGGGATAAAAAGCGTGAAGCTAGCTAAAAAAAAGAAAAAAATAAAAGACTCATCTTCCTATATAACTATGATTTGCTTTCCTAAGTTCGATGCCTATACATTCGTCAGTCGGCAATTAAAGCCACACGGAGCTCTTTTACTCGTGAACTTCCGAATAGCAGGTTGTGTTCGGTGCTACCTATATTCTTCTAATCCTGACGTTAACATTATTATTTCAATATATTTCAATCATGTATTATCACAGATTTGTAGCGAATAAAATCTTAAACCTCTAAGCTAGCTTCTCACTGCTTGCAATGAGGTGTAAATCGTGAAACTGTTTTTGGTATATTTATAATTGTTTAAGTAAAATTATAGAATATAAATCATAAATAGTAAATATCTGCAAATATTGATTGATTTACCTAAACAAATATCGAATTCACAACCACTAGACCAATATCACGTTAAGCAAATAACATTATGACGTTGATTTAATTAAAACGTTTCAACAAAAGTAATACTCGATCAAATGAACTATTAATGCGGCTATTAGTTTAAACCGACAACGAAAGGTTATGCGTTTAATATTTTCGTTTAAATTATAATATTTTGTGTGTATATATATATATATATATATATATAGATGTGTAGATATATAATTTTTCCGCTCTAATAAGATAAAATGCGGCGTTGTGTTCCGCCATTCTACACGCAACGTCGAAAGCGGAGTATGGAGAATCCTGATACTAAATTCTCACTGACTACTTCACTATATGGGATAAAATATGTCGCTAAAAAAGTAATCAAAATAAACGTTATTATTTCCATAAAAAAGGCTAAAAAAGAAAATAAAATAAAAGTTATTATATATTTCCTTATTAGTTACTCATTGTTCTAATTTTGATACACTCAGTCTGACTAAAACGTAAAAGGATGTCTTATAATCTACTATAACTAATTTACTTTCAAATAACTTTTATATATATCTAATTTACTTTCAAATAACTTTTGGCACTGCCTTCATAGTCTTGAAACTGTTCCGGTACTCATTGAGTAACTGACAAACGAAACACAATCGAAATTATTATATAGGAAGATTATTATATAGGAAGAACTTAAGAACTGAGCTTAAGATGAAAAACGTCATGTTTCTTAGAAAGCGTTGGGTAGTTACTTAGTAGTCTCCATATTTTTTTACAGGAACAAGGAACAATGGGAAACAGGTCACTAATTTTTAAATCGTAAATTCCTTACCATTGAATTTATAGTCGACAAGTATTTAATTTTAAATATTATTTATTTATCCCAAAATCTTTCTGATCAATATAAATAAAGTAAATCATAATCATAATCAGATAAAATTTTAATTTTTCATATATTTTTGGTGGTATAATTAACAAGAATATTCTACAAGAATATATATTATAGAATATTCTACAAGAATATACTTGTAGTAAGCTACTACGGTATATTGAAACGAAGTTAACTAATAAAAAATATATAATTAAAATAGAAATGTGCTATAAAACTATATCACAAGATTATTTATAGCCGGAATTGTATAGAATTAATAACATTTTTTCTGGAATCCAGCCAAATGTTTACAAAGAGCTCAGTGAGACATGATGTCGGTACATTGTGTACTGAGTGGTGTACCATTTCTGTGGTAAATAATAAAGGTATCTACATCCACAATCACGTCGAATGACGTCATTTAATTTATACGGCACTTGTATTTCCTTTACAATTCGATTAACTAAAGGCCAGAGGGACGCGATTGGTTGTGAGTTCGATTTCCACTCAGAGGAATGATTATTAAAACTTATTTTCATGTCTTCGCTTGAAACTCAGCGTTAAATTCGTTACTCAACGCAATGTCTCAATTTTTAATGGAAGTTCATACACGGAGTGTCTTGATATTTGATGGTATCTTGCTATACTAGATAAAGTCTAAAAATCATATAAAAATTTAAACGTGACGGAAATCGAACCTGCGTCTCTTGAAACTAGTAAATTACACAATGAAGCTATTTCATTAAACAAACCAAACATATAATTCTCATTTATTAGCATCTTGCTAGATGATTTTCTCGTCTGAGAATAAAAGATAATATTAAATAGTAATATACCTTATGTTCGACGTGTCAACTTGATTGAATCACGTCCT
Organism: Dryadula phaetusa; assembly: GCA_032432895.1. NCBI lineage: Eukaryota > Metazoa > Arthropoda > Insecta > Lepidoptera > Nymphalidae > Dryadula > Dryadula phaetusa. Next base: position 5,667,704 of record JAOYRS010000068.1, on the reverse strand, counting down.
GTGATGTTCAGATATAATGAAAATACTTGAATATACGCTATAATATAAGTTTTATATAGTGTAAGTAAATATAAATCGATGTTATTTTCTTTCTAATTTGGAGTTTATGTTCAGTATTCAATACAATACAAAGAGTAATATTATATTTCCTACTTGTTAAGAAAATTTAACTGACGCCGTTTGTAGCGCAGTGGCTCAGCGTCTGACTGTAAACGCGATCGGTAGTGGAGTCAATTCCCACTCGGGGGAATGATTATATTTAACTTATTTTCATTACTCCACTTTGGTAAGACAAAACGCGGCATTGTCAAACACGCAATGTCTCGAATTCGGCGGAAAGCGGACGGAAACGGAGCATTTGGATACTAGGTACTTCCTGTCTACCCTGCTATGCGGAACAAATGAATGAAGCTAAAAAAAATTAATAAACGTATTATATGGCATTTTATTTAATACTTTGTCAATAAGCAGTGACTTGTTATGTCATTTATTTATTTTTTTAATAAATATTATACAAAAATGCGATATGTTTTAATTTCCAAGGTATAAATTTCAACAATTATTTGCCCCTTTTATATATTTACAGAATGGTACCATGAGATATTCCGCTTATAGCTCAGTTTTTAACATCGTAGCTAGATGAACTGCGTAACTTAACGCCATGGATTGGATGATTACCAGAATGGCGAAATAGAATTATTTAAATATCATTCCCGCAAATAAGCATCTATGATTACTATCGCACTGTGCTACTATGACGTGATTATTTAAATAATAACTATACACGTAAATAACCTAAATTTTCATATATGTAAAGAAGATACTATACATTACTGCAATCTTAAGCTTTATTCAGGAATTTGTGTCACCTTGCCTAGCTTAGACGTGACCCACTCCATTTTCTACATATTCTCAGTAAAAGGGAACATTAGCTAGTTGTTAGAAGTGTTAAGTGAATTCAATTATGCCTTATGAAAGTTAATTTAAATTAACATTATCATTTTATTTACTGTTACGTCTTTTGTTCAGATGAAATGGCGTAACTAACTTAATATATATTATTCATTCTTTTTCTGCAAAACTATTTGTACAATAGAATTGACAAAGTATATTTTATTATATGTCTATTACGAAGGAGGTGGAGTACGGAATTTGGTACGATTATAGTTTATATAGAGAAAAAGTGCTAATATACAGTATTTTGAAATAATGTAGGCCGGTCGTGGTACAGTGGCACAGCGTCTGACTGTAAGCGCGATCGATTGTGGGTTCGATTCTCACTTGGGGGAGTGATAATATTTGAATTGTTCCCACTTCTTCGCTCTGGTAAGACAAAGTGCCTCGTTGACGTTCACCACTCAATACGCATTTTATAATATCTCGAATTCAGTGGAAAGTAAAGTTGAGTGTTGACACTAGGCTCACTTTCTATCTACCCTGTTATGTGGGATAAGAGAGGCTAAAAATAATATATAAATAAATAAATGTACCCATGTGTTTGAAATACGTGTTTATATAAAGTGACATAGACTTTTAACGGGACATCTAGTCGTAATAATTGCTCCATTTTGATGTAAAATAAGTAATAAAAACATATGAATTTTAAAAATTGCCTAACTAACTACCGAAATATATTTTACTCCAATCTGGGCTGTTTCACAATTTAACATACAATGTATGTTGCATTGTAAGCTGTAAAGTTTAGTTTTTAGATTTTGGTAATCAAATTTGTTATTTTATATATACAGCAATATACTATAAACATTAAATAAATATATTACAGAAAGGAAATTGACACCGCAACCAATGTGTGCAAACACCACTCTCCTAATCCACGATTTAAATTTTAAAGCTTCTTGCACTATCCCGCATAGCAGTGTAGCCAGATAAAAGCTAGTGTCAAGATACTCCTTTCACTACTTTCCGTCAAAATCGAGATTGCATTGCAGGTGCCGGAGCTGAACGCCGCATTTCATCTAACCAGAGGGGAGATACCACTATAATTTTATGTATAAACATACCTTACTAGTGGAAATCGAAATCACAATTTATCATTACAGTCATACACTGTCTTACTAAGCAACGATGGCCTTAGCTTTAAATTAAAAACATAGAAAAATATTTTATCTATTCTAAAAGAAACTAAATAGAATAGATACAGAACAGCAAAAAAAAATCTTTTACCCCGCAAAGTCTGACAGGCATACAAAACACAAAGCGGTACTAACACTGGAGAGATTACGTCGATCACTACACTTGCACCCTCGCTGCACTCTCTAATCGATAGCCATAAATCATATCCGTTATTCTACTATGAAATTGTATTACATTTTAGAAAGAAAATTCTATTGAGCAAAACGCGAGATAAGAAAAATTTTATGTTCTGTGAAAATATATTTTCAATAAATATTTGTGGGTTTAAATTGTATTATGTATTTGTATTTATTTTCTAACGAAAATTATGGATTGCTCTAATAGATATATTGAGATATTGCGTACATTAACGCCGCATTTTACTAGAGAGGAAGTAATGATAATATTTTGTATTTAAAAAATCTTTAAGTGCTTTTATAACTAAGCACAATGGTCACAATCATGAATGCTTCTGAGCATGTTCTGTTATTAACTTAGTATTAATTATTAAATTGATACAAGGTATATGTACCTGACACACCCACATTTCGCTTCCGTATAAAAGTGTCGGTATCAGTACTGCATTGTGAACGGCAAGACGCGCAGATACCCTGACGTTTTGCCGACGTATCAATGCAGCAAGACCACCGTTAACCTTGTTACCGGCAGCAATACGCCTTTCCACATCCATTTCGTATCTTCCATCTCTACTAAACATACTTCCCAGATATACAACCTGTTTCACTTGTTCTAATATCTTTTTATCCACCCTAACATTCCGTTATATGCTTGCTTTTATAACTAAGCACCTTTAAGAAAATCACAAATAATTATAGTTATAATAAAGTATTTTCCTTCTTTTGTAAACAAACTGCTTATATTTATAATCTGTCATTTTGTATTCGTTTTGTATATGAGTAGTTATATATCTGTATTGAGATTTAATCTATGGTTTTTGGAGTTATACAAATTTTAAACATTGAAAAATATTTTAGTTTAGTTTTAGTTAAAAGAAAAAATACATGGATATCTGATGTGTCATTAATGCCAGGTTATTTATATTTACACAATAGTAAGTAAGTTATATTTGATTTATATTTATTATTTAACATATATAAGCTTTGATATTTAATTTCAAAAATAATATCATTATGACATCTGTGTAGTCAAAAAATATTAGGAAAATAATGAATTCTTGTTAAAAATTAGTTTTACCAATAAAAAATAACATAGAATAAGTTCAAAACGTAAATCTAATTAATACAAGCTCGTATTTAACTTGCCGTGTTAAAAATTGCTTGGTGTATGTAAAATCTTGCAAGCTTAATTTTACCCACTTCTAGCTATTAAGTTAATATTTGGAATATACCTTTAGTCCCCTTGACAACGCAATTAGATATTATCAATATCATTGTTTTTTTTTTTCGAAATGGCCTCAATAAAATGGCTATTACGTTTTCTTTTACAATCGAATTCGATATTGGTTACAAATAAAACGGCATGAAAAATAAAAAATACAATACACTAAAAAAAAATTAAACATGTCTCCAAACGCTTGTTTTTTTTTAAAAAATATTTAATATTTAGCCTATTTGAATATTCTTTATTCTTTTGGCATTACAGAAATGTTCACTTTAATATTTTATTAAATTCTTTAACTTGTTCTCGGAAATATTTGTCGCCTACAAAGACTTTTGGACAGATTAGTTTAAGTGAAAATTTGTAATTTAAATCTTTAATAAGGGACCTCTGATATCTTTCCAGTTTGATCTCAATACAAATTAAATTACTGCTTTTACATTACCCTTGATCTCTTTTCTAATACAAGAATTACTATTACTGAATATCTTTTTAAACTAAGATTCTTTGAAAGAGATGAAGAAATAACGGAATGTTAGGGTAGATAGAAAGATATTAGAACAAGTGAATGAGGTGGTATATCTGACAAGTATGTTTAGTAGAGATGGAAGATACGAAATGGATGTGGAAAGGCGTATTGCTGCGGGTAACAGTGATATATAGGATAACAGCATTGATGTGACGGCAAAACATCAGCGTACCTGCACGTCTTGCCGTTCACAATGCAGTACTGATACCAACGTTGTTATACAGCAGAGAAACGTGGGTGTGTCAAAAGAAGAATGAAAGAAAGATGAATGCAATAGAAATGAGATCTCTTAGTCGGATATGGAGAGTCAGTTTAGCTGACCGTATATGCAGCGAGGAGATCCGCAGAATGGCAGTCGTCGTCGTCGTCAGCCAATCGCAGTCCACTGCTGGACATAGGCCTCCCCAAGTTTGCGCCAAACATCCCGGTCCTCCGCAACCCTCATCCAGCCCGCTCCGGCAACCTTGCGTATGTCGTCAGTCCAGCGGGCCAGAGGGCATCCTAAACTACGTTTGCCAAGACGCGGCCTCCACTCCAGGACTCGTCTGCTCCAACGGCCATCGATCCTGCGACAGACGTGACCGGCCCATTGCCACTTCAGCTTACTGATTTTGCGAGCTACGTCGGTTACTTTAGTCCTCTCACGGATAACCTCATTCCTGACTTTATCCTTGAGAGAGACCCCGAGCATAGCTCGCTCCATAGCTCGCTGAGCGACTTTAAATCTGTGGACCAGCCCTACTGTCAGTGTCCACGTCTTGGCAGCGTATGTCATTACAGGTAGGACACATTGCTCGAAGAACTTCGTCTTTAGGCTTTGCGGAATTGTTGACGTAAGGACTCGACGGAGCTTGCCAAATGCCGCCCAACCCAACTGAATCCTCCTATCCGCTTCCTTCTCGAAGTTGTGTCGGCCAAGTTGTATTGTCTGGCCTAGGTAGGCGTAGTCCTGTACAACTTCAAGAAGAACGCCTTCGACCCGCACTGGTCTCGGCATGACGTTTCTGTTGAACATAACTTTTGTTTTGTCCAAGTTCATACCAAGACCAACACGTCGGGAGGACCCATTTAGGTCGTTCAGCATTTGATTTAGCTCTTCCAGTGTCTCTGCAAAAATGACTATATCGTCGGCAAAACGAAGATGAAAGATATACTCTCCGTTGACGTTGACGCCTCGTCCAATCCAATCCAGGGTTTTAAAGACGTCCTCCATCGCGTTGGTGAACAGTTTCAGGGATATCACGTCCCCCTGTCTCACCCCACGATGGAGCCGAATAGGTCTTGTCCGCTGATCTTGGATTTGGACGGTCATCGTCGCAGCATTGTAGAGAAATCTCATAACCTCGATATATCGCCAGTCGATTTGACATCTCTGCAGGGACTCCAAAACAGCCCAGGTTTTGATGGCGTCGAACGCTTTCTCATAGTCCACAAATGCCATACACAGCGGCTAATTATACTCCTCGGTCTTCTGTATAATCTGCCGAACAGTATGTATGTGGTCTATGGTGCTGTAGCCTTTTCGAAACCCGGCTTGCTTCGGAGGTTGGTATTCGTCGAGCTTGATGGCGAGACGCCATCATTTAAGCGCAAATATCACAGTAAGAATGAAGAAGAACGTGCTCAGGTGGTTTGGCCACGTTGAAAGAATGAGCGACGAAAGAATGGTAAGAAAGATTTATGAAGCCAAGGTGAGTGGTATGAGAGGTCGGGGAGACCTCGGTTGACCTTCGAAAACACAATATCGAAGATACTGGAGGATCACGTAAAAAGCATGAGTACCCCCCGAAGGGCATGTATGAAGAGGTTAATGACTGTGTACGAGGCGAAAGAAGTATGAAGGGCATCCGTAGCGTTTGGCTCCGTCCTGTCTGACTACCCCACAAGGGATAAAGCGTGAAGCTAAAAAAAACCTTTTGTCTTTCTCCTAGTCCATAATTTAAATCTGCGTTGCTTTTAAAAGTATTGTAATATGTACATGTAAAGACATGTAAAAGTTTTAAATCTATTATTAAGCAGTGAAAGTTATAAAGAAAATTTTCTAAATACTATATTATAAGATTGTTTGTATATATATATGAATATAGCATATGCTAATTCCTAATATATTAAATCAACTAAATATTTTATTAGTGACATTATTACATTATGCATTCCTTTAAAAAGAAAAATTATTTTCTATTAAGATCTTGACTGTGCCTGTACTTTAGTTCAATTAAATATAACAATTAATATAACAAAAGAAATCTTTAAAAATGTTTTCTACGAGAAATTTAATTAACACAGTACAGCCTTAGTATTGTTCTGTTTCATAATTCACCATTTCATAAAGCTCTTCGTATTTGTCATGAGCTTTCAAGTCAAAAATATCAGTCGATGGCAATAAAAAGAGAAACTGTTGGCAAACATCCAAAGTAGTCTTACTTTTATAGAAAAAAAATCTCTTCTCGTTTATCCTACTTTATAGTATTCTAAATTATAGACGAGGTAATTAGCTGTTTTATGTTTGAAATTTAATAAAGAAAAAAGAACAGCTCAGAATTCATTTGAAGGTTAGGTTATATTTCTTAAGCTATTCATAATCTTTAATATTTATATTTTTATATTCGGGGAATAGATAATGAAATTTATAATATCATTTTCCACATAGGAGTTTCGAGAAATACTCCCTTAGTACTCATTAACACTTTTTAACAAACCCATTTCTTCCACATTTAAAGGAATTTTATATATTTAGATTAAATAAATAAAGACCGGGGTGTACGTAGCATTAAGATCTCGCTACTTAATCCATTTAAAGTGGAAAATTCTTGAAGCTAATAAATGAGATATGATGAAAGTACGTTTTTGCTATCAAAAAAACCTTACTATTTAACTGAACTCTTTTAGGGAAGACGTAGCTTAACTTAAACTTGCTTTATAAATTTAGTTCCGTTCAGTCACGGAAATATTAAAAAATGTGGGAAATTATTATATTGAAGATTTTCATCTGTTGTAATAATATACGATGAGGCTAGTCTCGGCGCAGTGGGACAGCGACTGATTGTAAGCGCGATCGGTTGTGGGTTCGATCCCCACTCGAAATCCTTACTCTGTTGAGATAAAATGCGGCGTTGAGTTCCACAACTCAATACTTAATGTCTTGAATTCGGTGCAAAGCGAAGTACGGAATGTCTTGACACTAGGTACTTTTTATCTACCCTGATTTGCGAGATAAAAGGCGTGAAGCTTAAAAAATACACCATATCTACTAAAAGAAATGATCAATCTCAATGTAATTATATAATGTCTATACAAAAAATACTCTCACTTTTTCCTCCATAAATCAAATAGACATAATCATAACATATTTATCCTTAAGGTATTATTCCTTAAATACTTATAAATAATCTATTTCTGAATAAAAAAAACAAAAATAAGTCTAAAATACATTGCAATAAAGTCCATTTTCCAAACCATTGGTAGAGTTATCAAAAGGAAGCATTAGGTTGCACCTACAAATCATCTTAAGTAAGTAGTATACAAAGGGTGGGATATCAGAGGCACGAGTCAAGCCGAGTAAATTATTACTATTAATAATTCAAGGTAAGTCAAATAAATTATAACTACTTATCGGCTAGCGCTTTGTTGTTTACTGTTCAGATTTTGTGATTGAGATAGAGCCGGTCGTGTTGTTGAAATTGATTGTTATTTTGATTTATCTTACTTGTATTATGAAAGGAATATCATATTTAATTCATTTTCATTTACTCTCTCTTATAAGGCAAAGCGCAGCGTTGAGTTTCTCCATGCCACACGCAATGTCTTGAATGCGGCGGAAAGCCGAGTACGGAGTGTTTCTATTCTAAGTATTTCTTGTCTATACCTGCTTTGCGTAATAAAAACGTGAAGCTAAAATGTATTGTCAATGCCTTTAGTACAGTAGAGTGGTACAGTTAGTAGATAATGAATAACGTGAACGACGCGTTTGCCACGAGCATATTGCGTAATTGACGGGTTTTCATTTTCAGTTTACAAACATTGTTTGTTGCCTCATGCTTTGCCGTAATTTATTTTGGACATTTTGCTCATTTAACGTATAATTTTATAGCATGTAAGTAGAAATTCTTTTGATAGTGTAGAAGTGTAGGTTAAAGGGGCCCCTTTATAATTGTCATTAACATCTCATCGTCTATCCAAATTTCTATTCTTGATACTCTACTAACGCCAAAAAATGACAGAGTAAATGAATAATTCTATATTTTCAGTATTTTTATTATGATTCATAAAAGAAATGTCTGCTTCTAAAATACACTAATTAGGTACATACATTGTGACATTTTTAAAAAGTCTTACATAAAACATTCTAACAATAACATCCCTTTATCTTACAAGTACGTAATATTGGGACGCGAGTATATAAAATTCATGTTTTTCGACCTATTTAAGGCGTCCTTACCAGCGTACAAGCTTTTAGCACTGATTTCCGGGAGAAATTTCGGTATAATTACCGTTTCATGCTAATATTCTTGGTTTATTATTCTCTTTTAATTATCTCGCAGCAAAAATTACACATACTCATTGCCTTTTGTTTCGCATTTTTTGTTCAAATCCGGCTCCGTATAAAGCATCGAATGCGTTCTTTAAAATTTTTTAAGAACAAAATTTAAACAATACTTACATTTTTCGTATACTTTGGGTAGCATTCTTCTTCCACTGATTTGGCTTTTATATAGAACACAAAAGGCAAGTTATTAATACTGTATTTTCTTCAAATATGTTTTTAATTTCACTCTATGTGGTATGAGAGGCTTTAATATTGGCAGTGCAAATGTATTCTGCCAATATTGCTTTACGAGAAAACATTATGTGGTTCAAAGCAAACAGGGATGCTTAAAGGAAAGATAATATTGTACAATAATCCCTAAAATTCAGAGTGAAACGCAATTATATTTTGTAAATGACCAATTATTATAATACTGTAGATTTTTTATGAAAATATTTCAATTTTTTTAATTAAAAACAACCAATGGGTGAGTTGTACGAACCCTTCATAAAAATTCAAGCATATCTGAGCAAATATATCTTATTTAACGCAAGGCAAAACTGTCTCGGACTCGTCAACGTTTCTTAAGAAAAATAACATTTTGACGTTGTTTCTGTGTTACCAAGTAAAGTATTTGTTTGCCACAATAGAAGGCATCCAGTTTGTTTGTTGAAAAAGCATTGTCTTATTTTTACACGACCTCGGCCCAAAGAGCAATTAAGTCACTTTGAATATTTCAAGATCTGATGTTCTATTTTAAATTGGAGAGAAAATGTGATTTTTGTTTACGGCTGTAAATTTTGAGATAATTTTAACGAAGGCATTGTTTTAAACGTTTTCGTTTTATTTCTTTTTTTTTCCGTTAAGAATTCTTAGTTAATAGTAACTCGAGAAGCTAATATTTTATATATACTTGTTGTAGAATTATGTTTTAAAAGAGCGGCTTTTTAGTTTTGTCGCCAATTTGAACGTCTGCTAAGATTTTAAACTTTCAAATCGATGGCAACCGTGCAAATGATAATACTAACATTTTTTTATTAACTGACAATTGAAACGTTATTTATAATAGATTATAAATTAGATAAAGATTTATTTTAGATACTACGATTTTTTCAACCAATTTTCCAATCTGCTTAAAGTAATAAATGAAGAGAGAAATAAAGCCAAATAAACTTCTTTACTTCGAAAATTAGGATTGGAAAGTAATTGATAATCTTCAATACCTCTAGAGTGTCTAAATTCTAAGTATAATATATGTATTGTAATATAATATTCTTATTAACTCATTTTTTGATTTAAAAACAACATACGAGATCGGTTGTGGCGCATTATGATAACGTCTGACTGTTAACGCGACCGGATGTGGGTGCAATTTCTAATCGGAGGAGTGATTATATTTAAATTATTTTCAATTCTTCGAAGACAAAGTGCGGCGTTAAGATACGCCACTCATCACGCAATGTCTCGAATTCAGTGGCAAGCGAAGCCACTAGATATAGGTAACTTAAATTTGTTTGTGTGTGTCTTTTAAGAGCATAGGAAAAAGAATAGCTTAATCAACTATAATCGAAAGTCAGAGACAACCTAGCGTACAGACATTCTATTGACTGCTTTTCGTTCAAAATCGACACATTGCGTGTTGAGTGATGAAGGACGTACTATGTCCAGAACAGAGGATTTCATGAAGTTCTTTCGGAAACGGTATAAATCAAGTTTTTACATTTAATATTAGGCAGAAGCCGGTCGTGGCGCAGTGGGACAGAGTCTGACTGTAAATGCGATCGGTTGTGAATTTGATCTTCACTCGGGGAAGTGTTGTTATTTAAATTATTTTCACTTCCTCGCTCTGGTAGAAAGACAAAGTGCGGCGTTGAGTTCCACCACTCAACACGCAATGTCTCGAATTCGATGGAAAGCGAAGTACGGAGTGTCTTGACAGTACTTCGTACTAGGTACTTTCTGTCTACCCTGCTATCCGGGATAAAAGCGTGAAGCTAAAAAACAATTAATATTAAATGCAAACTTTATATATAATTCTTACCAATTCATTGTATTAAGTATATAATTCTTACTAATATCTTCTACATCATACTTTTATATTAAGTTACCACGGTATTAAACTTTTATTACACAATTATATTTTAAAACTTTATTCATCTCTATTGTAAGCAGTAAAAAACATATAAAATATCATCTGCCTGTTGGCATAAGGCGCGCCCTACTTGGCAGAGTACTAGATGTACCCCTTTTTTTCGATATAAGCAATATATTTAAGAAATGAACACGTTGCGGAATTAAATTCTAATACGTTTTACTTACTTTATATGATTTATTTGATCTAATTTCAATTGGCGATCGAGCGTTAAAATATTTAAAAAATCCTTAGTTTAATAATATTTCATTTTATTACTATTGATTTCATAATATAAATATTCTAAAATATATATTTTTAAACTTATGGTATTCTTATGGGTTCGAATTCTATTGACAATAATATTTATAAACCTAGACCATCATGCCGCAGTGAGATAATATCTGCCTGTAATAGCTGTATGTAATAAGTTCGATTCCCGGCCGAGGGAATTATTATATTTAAGTTATTTTCATTTCCCCGTTCTGGTGAGATTAAGCACAGTGTTTAGTTCCACCTAAGAAGCAATGTTTTAAATTTAGAATTATAAAGTTGAACGTACGTCTTGACAATAGATTTTCTCTGACTACCCTGCTACATGAGATAAAGATCTCAATAGTAATTCGTTTTATTTTGTTACTCCAGTTACAGGCATCACTCATGTCTAGCGAAGGTTTGTTTTCAAATGGATCGTAAATTTAGAACTTAGTTATTTAAATTTAATATTACAAAAGCAATATTTGTGATGTTCTATATTAACAAATTATTTTCTCACTTTAAAGTTACTTGTTGAAATTGGTCAGTTAATTCGAATGACTTTTTTATTCTTTTTTATTTTTTTTTCACGAGATTAGCTCGCATAGATGGGTAGACAGTATAATGTACAAGTCACTCCGCACTCCGCACTCCGCACTCCGCACTCTGCACTCCGCACTCCGCACTCCGCACTCCGCACTCAACACTCCTCACTCCGCACTCCGCACTCCGCTTTCCGCCGAATTCAAGTTTGATGTATAACCTATTTCAATGTGAAGTTTTAACTAAATCTGTGTGACATAATATGGTAGCATAAAAAGTACAAGCAGTCACACAAGGCAAGGCAAGGCTGGTCGTAGCGCAGTGTGATAGCGTCTGACTGTAATCGTGATGGGTTGTGGGTGCGACTCCCACTCAGAGAAGTTGTTATATTTAAGTTATTTTTGTTTCCTCCCTATGATAAAACAAAATGCGGTGTTAAGTTCCGCCACTCAATACGCAATATCTCGAATTCGGAAAGCGAAGCGTATTGTATTGACACGAGGTACTATCTGTCTACTCTGCTATGCGGGATAAACGCGGATAGGATTTTTATAAAAAACAAGCTGTCAGTGAATACTTAACTACTGAATAGTTTTTACCGATTATTTTGTTTAAAACATTATTGTTTTTTCTAATTTTTACCTAATTTACTTTAGGAGGCAGCCGTCATTAATTGTAGGAGTGTGGAATCGCTTCTCTTCATTTAAATTATCAGTTAAAAAATACAACTGTTTTTTTGTTAACTTTTCCTTATATCATGATTCTTACATTTACAGAAAATGTGCTTTATATATACGAGTATTATTTTAAAGAATTTCGGGAAGAAAATGTAAAAAGTCAATATTGAATAAATGCTTTTATTATTTTTAAAGTGTTAAGATCAGGACAAAAAATATTGTTTTTTTTTAAATAAAAGTGAATGCATCGGAATTCGAATCCACGCCTCGTTGTAACTGTCCAAGTGATCTTCTTTTTAAATATGAATAACAGCTTCATTATGAAATATATGTAGAATACAAATATTTGTGAAAATACGTATTAAGATTTGCCTAACTTTATAAGGTAAATATGGAATTTTCAAGCATTTACACATGTTTCCTTTAAATGATGACCACTTCAAACCTCATAATGTGTATACGGAGGCTGATATATTGATTGCTGTTTGTAACATAAATATTATAAATTTGTAATATTATGTTTTAATTTCTCCAGCTCTGGTAAGGCAAAGTGCGGCGTTAAGTTCCGTCACTCAAGACAAATAGTCTTGAATTTGAGTAGAAGGTAGAGAACAGATAATATTGTTTGCATTAGGTTCTCCCTTACTATCTGGCTACCATGTGAATTAAGGCGTAAAGCTATAAAAATGAAAATGAGTTCAAATCTTATTCAGGATAAAGATTATGTTTGAAATCATTGATTTCTATGCAATTAATTAAAATATGAAAAATGCATATTTTTCTCCCTCCGCCTTAGCAAGACATGCTTGTTTATTAACATGCCTGATTAAGATAAAGGGCGTTATTCAGACAATTATTGCTAAAAGGATCTGCGTGGGTACGATGTCCAATAAGGGGAATGATAATTATTTTCATTTCCCCGCTCATAATATTTTTAATTAAGAGAAAACCAAAGAACTGAGTGTCTTGTCATTAGATGCTCTCATTCTACTATGTCGTGTGATAAAGCGTGAAGCTACGTTATATTTTATAGTATTCCCTAACACAGACTGGCATTAACATGTTTATTAATTTTCATATATTTTCCACTCTAATTTCATAATAATAAGATCTTTCATTACAAATTACTTGTAATATAGAAGGCTTATCATAATAATAAGAGAGTGAGTCAAGACCCCAGTGTTAGGATGAATAATGATTACTAAGGGTTAGCACATGAGGTATAGCCGTATAGGTGTTAATAACACTACGTTGAAAAGGGTTAGGAACTAAATTGTATGCAAAATACTATATAATAATGTGGTTCGGATGTGACGGTGTAACTGTTTACTTAAGTTGATAATTATTTAAGATTATGTAATTATTTAAAAAAAAACTCGCTAATATATATTTTAAGCAACTAAATAACCAATATATTAATATCAGTTTTATAGTGCAAATATATAAAAAAACAAAAGATATAAAACAAGAAAATTAGACAACTTTTTTTATTTTAAGGAAAACTAAGAAATAGTAGTAGTAAGTAATAAATATTGTCATTTTTCTTAAATTCCTTTTAATGTTTTTTGTATTTCAAACGCAAAGTATGCAGAACTAACATGAATATTACAGAATAAATAAATAACATTATATTAAAAGCTTAAAATAAGTAAGAGAAAAATTAATAGTATACTCATACTTAAACGAAAATTTTCATCGTCTTTTACGAAATGTATGAATTTTGGCATATTTAAACCTTATTTGTTGTTCATATAGTTAGTGATGTCTAGGAATATACTAATCGTGGTGCAGTAGGAAAAATTGACACTGTAAACGCGATTGGTTGTTTGATTTCCAGTCTAAATCAGAATACTTTATATTTCAAATTTATTATAAGACATTACACTGCACTGCCATAAATTCAGGAAACAGTTTAACATAAAGTGTCATACACGTTTCCAAGGCAACACGAGTTTTACGCATTAACTAATGCATACTTAATTGTGCTTTTTTAAACAATTTATGGTCTCAGTAGTTCTCAATACTATTTTTTATTTTTCTCTTATCAAATCCCTCTTAAGTTATAGCATATTAAGAATTCCAACAAATAGGCACTAAATGTATAATATTTCAAGCAAGCTGGTGACGCTATCAAATATGCGATTGCAATTCCTTACTAAAGTTGTGTAGCGGAAAATATTTCCTCTGCAGCGAACAGTTTTCTGAATACTTTGCTTGCACTAATTTTCAGTACAAATTGTTCTTGGAAAAATAAAACAACGTTTGTTAAAATATTGGGAAATTAGTAATATATATGATTAAGAAAATATTTTTTTTAAATATACGTCATAGAAAGAACGCATAGTGGTAACTGAAGCAGCTTTTGCCCATATAGGAAGAAGAGGGAGAGAACCTAGTATCAAGAAACTCCGTTCTCCACTCTCTGTTTGAAATTCCGTCGTAAATCAAAATCGAAATATGCAAATTATTTGAATTAAAATTATTATTAAATACAATGTTTTTAGCTTCACACTTATTATCTCGCACAGCAGGATAGCGTGAAAGTACCCAATGTCAAGACCCTCCATACTTCTCTTCGCTTTCCGTCGAATTCAACTCAACAAAAGAGCTCAACGCCGCGCTTTATATTGCCAGAGCGAGGAAGTGAAAATTATTTAAATATAATCACTTCCCCGAGTGGAAATCGAACCCATAACTGATCGCATTTACAGTCAGGTGCTGTCCTACTGCGCCACGACCAGCCTTTAATTAAATATATATAAATATAGTTTATAATACATACATTAAATAAACTTACCCACTATTTTACATTATGTTTGCAAAATTTATTACTTAAATTAGCGGGCGGCCCTTGTTTCGCTTAGACTTAATGATTTACGTAATTAAGCACTCTAATCTTAGATAATATGTTTATAAAAGCTTACTCATAAGTAATTCACGTACTTTTAAAACGTTTTCTGATCGTAAATTGAGGACGTACAGTACAACCTGAATTATATGTAAGCGGAAAATTTTAATGTATTACATGCGAATATTGTGTATTAATATTTAAAGAAGGTTTCCTAAGCTTTTTATTAATTATTTAGAGCATTAAGAAACTGTTTGTTATTTATTTTGAGGCAACCATGGATGAGTGGGACTGTGTCCGAATAAGGTGAATGATTATATTGAAATTGTATTCATTCAAAAGACAAAACTAAGAAGTTAGACAAAACGCGGTGTTAAGTTTCGGCCCATAATACGTAATATCCAGACATTGTGTCAAGATAAACCGTTCACCATTTCTAGCATTCAAGGGGAAAACGACGAACGGTCTTGACACTAAGTTCTCTCTACAATGCGGAATAAAATAAGAAATTGTACTAATTTTCGCATCAATAAAAGATAGTGTATTTCCATATACTAAGATGAGGGAATGGAGTAATTGGTCATTATATTGTTACTTAGGAAAGATCTTTCACTTTTTATCGATATTTCATACATAAATACGTTTAAAATATTGAATGTATAAGAAAATTTAGTGTCAAGATATTCCATTCTCCGCTTTTCGTCAAATATGGGACCTTGCGTGTTGTATAGTGGAATTCAACGCCGCGCTTAGTCTTACCGGAAAGAGGAAATGTAATTATTTTATAGTATAATCATTCTCCGAGTGGGAATTGAACCTATGACCAATCGTCTTTACAGTCTGACGCTATCCCTTTGGCCTCGAGCCTATAATAAGACCTATAACGAAGTATTATATTATTTCATTTTTTCAATAGTAAACTTTATTTGAATATTAAAATTTAAATATTAAATCAAAGTTCCATTTTGTAAGTTGGTCTGACACACTAAAAATAGACAATATTTCACGTGAAAAGTACAGTGGCTCTCATTTTTGTATAAAATTTATTGCTAAACATTACCAAGTTGCACTGCGTGCATCAACTTGCCGTTTAGGAGATATTGTGTACAATAATGAATGTATATTGTATTGAAACTTAAATAAAACAACAGCGTGATCTTGGGTCAGATCGGAAATTTTTGACAGTAAAAGCCAGAATTTTTTAAGATTATCATAAAGTTAAAATACTGAAGTGAATGTAACATGTATTGAAATAATATTAACTATAACGTCAAGATTAGAAAATTATGTAGCATCGGTGCTAACACACAATCTCTTATTCGAAAATCACAAGTAAAAGATATAATCGCCACCTTATATCATTGAATTCGAAGCATCGAATACATGCATTTGTATACTCAGTGTATATATATATAAATAATTTATACATAATCGGTATATATATATATATATATATATATACCGATTATGTATAAATTATTATTCATCGGCAGCTATCTAACGTAACAAGGCTACTTTTGTTTAAGAATTTTGTAACAAAGACCTAGAAGCATCAAATTCCACTCCGGCAAAGTCACAGTTAGTTAGTACTCTTATATTGTAGAGTTCAGTAGAAATATGCTTTATAAAACGTACATTAAATTAAAACTGTAAATATTAATAAATGTTCTACATGTGTTATCATAGTTACAAAATTTTAATTAAAATAAAACAGCAAAGCATCATTTAATGATAATTAATTAAATTGTCACTATAATCATTAATAACAGTATGGAATAATTATGGCTAATTATATCAAACCAAATATAAATCAGATTAATTTTTGTCATCAATTCAGGGTAATTTTGTACTGCTGATTTATATATACATACATATGCTATATTCACGTGTAAACACAAATAAAATAAATATAATAATTAAACGTGCAAAATTAAATATGTCGTGAACAAAAGCGTTTAATTGTTAAAGTAATCACCTAAAGCTAAAATACGTTTACGCTTTATCCAGGTAGCAGAGTATTTACAGACAAACTACTGTCAACTATATCCCGTACATTACTTTCCGCCCTAACTCAAGACATAGCGTGTTGGTGAACGTGACGCCGCTCTTTATCGTACTAGAGTGGTAAAATAGAGTGGGAATCGAACCCACAACCCAACGCATTTGCAGTGCCTGCGCCACGATGGTGTCTTCCAAATTAAGTAATATAATAGCAAGGCAATATAAGGTTAATAACTTATAAGGTTGATTTATATTAGTTATATCTTTATTTTTTTACTTGCAATGCTATTTAGTGCTAACCCTAACTTCCGTTACATTTTTTTTACATTCGAAAAAACACCAAATTTTATTAGTGTCTATTTAAACAAAAATATCAAAAAAAAGTGAAATTTTAACGTCTATACATATTATATACATATATAAAATGTACTTACATATTATATTCACTCGAAATAGGTTAGACAGAAAACCTAATGTCAAGTCACTCTCCTATCCATTTGCTTTCCGAATTCCACATATAGCGTTTAGAGTGGCGAAATTTAACGCCGCACTTTGTTTAAACAAAGCCGGAGGGCTGAAAAAAATATATTAAAACAAACTATTACCAAGTTGAAAATTGTACCAACAACCAAACGCGTTTACAGTCGGTAAAAGGATATATATGAAATTGTATTCATATTTACACATGCCTTTATATTCTCTTACATAAAACAATTCATATAAATTTTAGTCAAAACATATTTCTCATGAATTAACACTCATATCAGAATTAATAAGACTCGGTATCGCAGCCACTCAGAGCAACAGCAATACTATTTAACTTTGACATCAACTTGCGAGAAACGTTTCAAACAATAATCCGTGTTAACAAACGTTATCAGACCTCTGTCATACAATAATACTAAAAGGTATATGTGGTATAATATTATTTTCATGATATTTCAATTAATATATTCATACAATATGGCGCTTTATGCATAGCAGGTTAATCTCCGTTTATTGCTTTGGCCCTGAAATTGAGACTAGAGAGATTAACCAGAACTGAATGTTAATTGGCAAAACTCAACGCCGTGCTTTGCCTTACCAGAGCGGTGAGATTCGTTCACTTAATTGACTCAAGTGGGAATTGAACCGGATCGGATATCATGTTTACACTGAAACACTGCCGTGCACTGCACACTGTGTTGCCATGGCTTTTTTGTTATCATATATAAATTGAGTAAATGTATATTTGTATTTAGCAGAATATTAACCTCTCGACTTCCATCCAATCATCCTTTAGCTAACTAAGGTAGTGAGATTATCATTATAAACTATTTCTTTTTCTAGTCTGCGTTAAGCTTTATCATACAACAATTTTAATATCTCAATTTCAAGCAGAAAGCGAAGACGATGCTAGAAACGTGAAACTTTTGAAAGAAATAAGACATCTAAAATAGTTAAAACACATATATTCGAATTTACTACTATTGAATGATATTATATATAGCTCAACTACGTCATTAAAGCGACAAAATAACATCGCATTTACCCCAAATATAACCAAAGCAAGGCAATAACAGAAACTCTTCCCAACTTTGATATTAATGTTTCCCAATAACTAAACTGAAAGTGATCAATTTTGTAATTCCATTCGTTTGATTTAAATAAATCTGAAGCGTCGAGCACAAGTAAATGTATTCTCACGTAAATATACTTCCGATTGGTTAGCTCGGTTTATGTTAGCGTAAAATACGATGCTTATATAACAGTAGGTGCTGTATTGTACTAAGGATTACTGAGTTAGCTTTATATATACTTTTTATAGGTTTTGTAAATAAAACTTATCTGAATTTGAGGTTCAAGTAGCTACTTTAGAATAAAATATATTAGAAAATGAATTTTGAATTTTTTAACCTATACACACACACATGTATGTATGTGTATATATATATATATATATATATATATATATATATATATATATAGATGAATTTGATTTTTTTATATTTGCTAGTAGATTAAGAGAAAATATTGATAAACCATTCCTTATTTTCGTTAATTTAAGAGCCTCTTATGTTGGATGAAGAAATTGAAGGTTCAAGAGGGTTTTGATCTCACAACATCATGGACCATGTATATCAAAGTCATACGAGTACATAATATATATAGGTTTACAATATAACGTTTGATTCATATGCAATATATATCAGAACCTAAATGCCAAATTCACTTATAAGAAACTACCTCAAAATGCACTGAGCTTTGTAGGTTTCCTAGGTATTATCAATTCTTGCACAGACATTGAACTTGTGACCTCAGTAAAATTTTTATTTCACATTTCCTTTAGATAGTCGCAATGTCAAGGTAAAATATACCGAATTACATTATATACTACGCTACTTTGCTCTGCTTTTCATTCTATTCAGCAATTCTTTTGAGAAAAACGTAAGCTTATACGATTTTATGGCGAAGGGGACAAAATGCGAAGATTTACTCAAATATATCGTAGAATATTTTTCTTTGAATAAAACAATATAATGTAATAAGAAATTCTAGTACGTCATTATGGCACTGTAACAGAATGTACGATAACCCTGGTGGTACCGAGTTTAATTTTTTTTAATAATGATTGGTACTATATAATGTACTGTAGGTACCTATATGGTATACTGTATAGATTATGGTAGCCTTTGGTGACTTTAAATAACACTAGGCTTAGCAGGTGTTTAGAAAATGTTAATGTTATAACTTTACAATAAAATCTGTAGTTTTAACATCAATATAATAATTCGGTCCTTTTATTTAATATTTTTAATTTAATTTTTGTGAGGCTGGTTATGGCGAGTGGATCAGCTTCTTACTGTAAACGCGATCGGTTGTGGGTTCGATTCCCACTCGGAGGAATGATTAGATTTTATTTACTTTCATTTTCTTGCTTTAGTAAGACTTCCACCACTCAACACGCAATGTCTAGAAATAATGGTGTACGGAGTGTCACTAGGTACGTACATCCTGCCTACCAGGAATGTATAAAAACGTGAATGTAATAAAACCGTGAAGCTACAAAAAAATATTATATTATTTATTACTTCAATTTTTCATTAAAATATAAAATCCTTGTAGCAGAAGCTTTGTAATTTTTAACTTAAATCGATTTTAACGTAAAATATTTAACATCTCATGCTTTATATTCAAGATACACATGAAAGTACGATACAACACGTCATTAATATTTTTATTACAATACTATCTTTTCTTAAAGTATACATTATTCTATTTATCGACGTTAAGCTAAACGTAAGGAGTTTGCTTTAATTTCTACTTTAACGAATATTTATTATATACATCAGGATACCTACTTCTATTAATGGGCGTGCATCAATCAGCGGTAGACACTGTAAAATGTCTACTATAGTAAATAGTAAGCGGAGTTAGTAAACACGGAGTAAATGGAATGTAGAATTGCCATATTCTTTTCCGCAATTTTTTTTTAATGTTTGATCTTTTATATGGTGTCCAAAATTATTTTTTATTCTAAGTGTGAAATAATACAGGAGAAATAATATGTTTTTATATCTTCTTTTATTTTTCTGATTTTATTCTTCCCTGTGGGGGGATGGGGTAGAATACAATTCCCCCTGCCGCTGGGTAGTGTCCTGTAAAAGGTGGGTATTCCAGTAATATGGTGGTAGGAGGTTAATCTTTTAACTGTCTCGCGATTACTATCATGACAAAAATAATCCGCCAAATATCAGATGATGTATTCCGATTCGATATTATGCTTACATAAGCTTTATTTATTCCCACCCACCTTTTCCTTCATCTCCTTTCACTTTTATGTTAAGGGTGACAACGCATCTACAACTCTAATGTTATAGATGTCCATGGGCGACCATGTTGTAGATACCATCAGGTGGCCCTTCTGCTCGTTTGCGTCCTTTTTTCTAAAAATTATAATTTAGCAGTGTTATTCCAATATTTATAGTACATATGATTGTCTTTGAAATTTTATTTCATATCTACGGTTGATTACGTTATGATAGATTAGATGTACTAGTTAAAATATGTTAAAGATATATCCATCATAACTTTAATTCAGATATTTTAATAATAACGTTAAGTTAGAATATGCAGTGCGGCATTGAGTTCCACCACACAACGCACAATGTCGGGAATTCGCTAGAAAGCTAAATAGGGATTATCTTGACATTAGGTACTTTCTATCTACCCTGCTATGCGAGATAAAAAACAGGAATATCTTTTCAAATATATTCTTTTCGTATATTTATAATACTCGATGAAATTTAAGAAGAAAAATTAAATCATCCGACATGAAATCATTGAGGGCATGATGGCAAGATCGCAATTTTACCTTGCACGTCCTTATTCGAAAGTATATTAAATACAGGTAGATATTCGGTAGACATTGGCTCTACATAAGACGTGAAAAAATTACACCTTCTTCCTAATTACTTTCTATGTAATTGTTATGTTGAGTACGCTACTCTACACGCAATGTCTCGATTTACAGCGGAAAATAGTCAACGGAGTGTCTTTGACGCTAGGTTGTCTCGGACATGAAGTAGTTTTTTTTTTATAGATACGTAATTTTTATACACTAAAAAGGCAAAAATCAATTATTTTGGGCTAACATAATTTATTTAGAATGAAAACACCGGGGAAATTTATCTCCTTGAAAAATGAAAATTTTTGGTGGACCAAATGTATATCGAATTCAACCAAAAACGTAAAGCTCTACACAAATGGCCAAACAGACACATTACCCTACCATCAGTGAAAAAGAGGCTGTTGCCAAATCATTCACTCAATTCCTCAATGCCGGCTGTAAGTGCCGTATATATTTTACCTCCAGTCATTAAATAGGCCGAGAGATGGCCGGAAATAAGCATCCAAAACAAACATCGGACAAATGACGCGGGTCCTAAAGGGAATATTTCAGGAAAATAGCTCTTGTTTTGACAAGTTTAGTTTCACAAGTGTTTGTGGGCGGAAAAAATAACATCTTCCTCTGTATTTATGTATCAGTCTGGTTTTGATGTAAACTTTGTACTATTTTTTTCTATTTTTGCTACATTTATTATTGGAATATTTTTAAAGACGAGATATTTTTTAAAAATAATATGATATAAGAAAAAAAGAATCATTTGTATCAAAGCTATAACTTAGTTTTGCAATTTAACTCCATTCTGTGAGATAACTGTCTCTACTTTTGGTTAACTCTCTTGTTTCAGTAACACCTTGTGCCGGCTGGAAATCAACACCGTAATCAGTCTAGAAACGTGACTGTTTTTTTCTTTATAACTTACTAATGTTAATCTATATTTAATGATTAACAGACGTACAGCCGTAACTATTAAACGCATGAATCTGAAATTAATTATGTAGCTTACTTCGAAATTATAGAGAAGTACTACTTTATTTCCGTTGATACAGTCGAAATTTTGGAATAGAAAATCGAAAATAGTATGGCAGGGTCATAAAATCCATTCAAATAAAGTTGCGGACACCATCTAGGTAAATATTAATATTATCTCGTGCTAAACTTGAATCAAGAAATGATGTACCCGGAACATTAGGTAACATCACAGCAGTATTTCGAAGAAATGTATAAAATGTAATAAAAATTCTAGGTAAAAATCATTTAAATCTGAATTTATAAAATATAGTGGAATAAAATGTCAATGTTTATTTATTTAATACTTCAAAAGTTTTACTGAAGCTATAAATATCTATATTTGTGTAACGCCTTCGGTATCTCCCGGCGGAACCTTAAAAGCTGTTTTTATACCACAATAACTTCTTGAATCTAAGATGACTGTGACAAGGGAATATTTTTATAGGAAATCGATTTCGATAAAAAATTTACAAAATACATCTATATGTTTGTACATATGTATGCTATTTAATAAATTAGCATCATAACAAATCGAAAATATAGTCGATAATATTTTCTTGGAATATAAAAGTTTTAGGTTGTCTATAGTAAAAAATCGATTTTGCGAATTCCACTTCAAAATAGATTTCTTGTTGAATAGTCAAAACCAAATGAATGAATAGGTCATAAACATATAATCATCTTAAAGAAGGCTAGATTTATTCAGAGATATACTACTCTAACAATACAAATTCTTCTAAGAGCATTTAGATTATCTGTATGCATGAAAATATGAAAATTAAATCGCTTGTGTCGATCGATTGTTCAATTTAATCTAGGGGGAATATTTATATTTAAATTAGTTTCTTTTTCTCGTGTGATAAAGTACGACGTCACGTTGAGTTCCGCCATTCATCAGGTAACTCGAGTACCACGTAAAGTGCAGTACGGAGTGTCTTGGCACTAGATACTTGGTTTTTGTCCTACTATGCGGGATAAAAGCGTGAAAAAAAGTAAAATTTAAATATAAAGGAAAACATTTACGTCAATTAGAATCTAAAGCTTAAATTGTTTTTTTTTATCTTTTATAAAAGGCTAAAATGTAAGAATAAGAACAAAAGTGCAAAAAATACCTAGACTGTACAAAATGGTACTACGAATAGTCCCATTTCTTGGCACTCCTCCCTATATCTCCCTCTTGGCCTATTTACCTCTTTATCACAATCTAAGAAAATGTACCAGCCTTGTCATTAGGAATATGACTTTAATAATTTTACTTATTATTATAAAACACACACGCACACATACCCACACACGTATATATATATATATATATATATATATATATATATACAAATGACGGCACTTAACGCCGCGATTTGTCTAATAGACCATAGAGATGAAAATTATATTTTTGCATATTGATTTAATTTTGAGACAGAAAGAATTTACTCTCATACAATAAAATTTCGCATACGGATTCATTTGCTTCCATTGGAAGCGTTTGAAAGTTTAATAGAATATATTTGCTTAAAATCTAAAATCTAAAGTCTATTATGCATAGTTAAAGTTTTCGTTTTAGTTTCACCTATATAACGTGAAATTTTTGTTAAACTAAGGTAAATTCATTTAAAGTTGGTTTCATTTAGAAAAGAACACTCACAGAATTTTTTTGTACACTTTTCGCTATTCATTCCAGTTCATGTTAGGTGGCGTAACCAAACGCTGCGTTTTATTCGACTGGATAGAAAAACCGAACCTATATCGTTAGCATCACGTATTTCATTTTCTATATAATATATATATGTACAAACATATAAAACTTTATATGAGCTGCAATAAATATTTTTTGCAGAACAAAAGGCTTAATTATCCTTTTGAAATATAACCACAAATTAAAATATGGGTATAATTTTCGATAATTACTGATAAATCATGAAAATAATTAAAATTATAATACATTAAGTATACTTCGTAGGTTATTATATAATTAATTCAATTATTTACATTTTTGTTTCTGTGATAAACTGATATTTAAATATAATTGCAACGTTAACGTGGCGTGAGAAATATAATGTGGCTGGTCGTGGTGTAGCGATACGGTGATTGTAAGCGCGATAAGTCATGGGTTCGATTCCTACTCAAGGGATTTTTTTTTTCAACGACAAAGCGCGACGTTGAGTTCCGCCACTTAATACACAAGTTCGCTAATTCGGCGGAAAGCTGATTGCAGTCTTGACACTATGTATAGATACTAAGAATAATAATATCTAGATATCAGATAATCTCTGCTCCTTTGATTCATAGAAAAGAGTAACAACACAGACAAAAAAAGTACGGACTCGAGCCAAAATGTTGATAGATTGGGTTGAATGATTTTCTAAATCACTATTACATTATTACGTTTTATTATGGAAAACTTAAGGCCTATTAGATGAACGTCTTACGAAAAAGTTTAGCTCACTTTTTACGCAAATGATGTTGATAGAGCTATATAAAATTTGTCATAGTCAATATGTAAAGTAAAAAAATTTCACGTTTAGTTTCGCCACTCAACACGTAACATCTCGAATTCAGTGGAAAGTGGAGTACGGAGTGTCTTGACACTAGGTACTTTCTGTCTACCCTGCTAAAACAAATTACTTATTGGTGTTTATTTTTGCTACCAATGCATTAAAAATACCTATTCATTTATTGCAGATATACTTTAGTAAATAGTGATATGCACGTTTCTGTAGTAACTCTTTATTAATGCGTTATAATTGTATTATTTAATCGAAATATGTAATGTATAAGAACAATTTTGATAGTAACAGAGGAGTTGTTCATATAAGCAACGCATTTCTGAGAGTACTGGCAACTTAAATTTAATATGTACATATATTCCTTAGGGAGTACAGGGGTGTACTGAGAGAGGATTTCTAGAAACGTCTACAGAATTGGAAGAAAATCAAATTTTCTTATAATAATCTCTACTAATGATCATAAAAAGGAAAACGAAGTTGCTGGCGTCGTCTATAATTATGCAAAGTAGGAGTATTCAATGAGGCAATCTAATTATAAAAATCTAGCGAAAAGCCTACAAAGCTACATACTTAAAACACCACAAAATATTATTTGGAGTAACAATCGAACGCACAATCATCGATAATACACGTTTTTTAAATTTACTTTACTATTTTTAAAGTGTTATTCCACATTCAGATTAAAGAACATTATTAAAAATGTATAAAAAATTAAATGCAGCGGGATTCGAACTCATGCCTTTTGAAATCAATCTATACGAGCTGGCCGCTAACCCATACGTTCATTCATAGACGAAAAATGAAATAAGGGTTTAATTTTTAACTTTTTATCTATAATAAATATTATAAAATAATATAACAGTATACGATTGTAAGCCGGAAATAGGGAGCTTGATGCTTTAATACCCTAAGACTATGGGATACTTATTTCCTTAGAAGATTATACATGCAACGTTAACTTCTTCTATAGACACGCTTCGATAGATCTTACATCTTATTGAAAATGAAGCTGGCTTATTTTATAACTTGCTTTTGGCCGTGACTTTGTCTTAGAAAGCTTTGAAATTGGTATGAAGGAAATGTTTGAAATTAAATTTAACATGGTTTTGTACTGTTTGCATTTCTGAAATACTTATGTATATATAATTTTAAGTTCTAATATTATTTCGGGAGACGAAAAGGGATTTTATTTTTGTGTAAAATGTAAAGGTTTTTATCAGTCTGTAATTATTTTTAAGCTTTACGCTTTAAGCTCGCATAGCAGGGTAGACAGAAAGTACAAAGTCGAGTAGACACTCCGTACTTCATTTTCCAACGAATTAGAGATATTTGTCTAATCAGAATGAGGATGTGAATAACAATAATCACTCCTCCGAGTGGGGATCGAACCCACACTGCTGTAACCAGTCAAACGTTAGACGCTGTCCCACTGCACCACGACCGGCCTCAATGCTTAATTGGCACACTTATAAATAGATCAATCTAAGTTTTTCTTATACGTTTGTACGTCCTAAGCGTATTTTTTATAGTAATAATCAGGAAATTTCAAAGAAATCGGTATGTCATGATAGTTATCAAAAACTTAGTCATGAGACTCCATTTGCTATTTACGCTGAAATTTTTGGGAATTGCGGAAGAGAACGCCGCGTCTTGTCTTACCATCCAAGGAAATAAAATCATTCCATCCTCAACCATTTATTTATTGTGATACAAAGATCTCTTTTTTTTCACAATAAGTTACAGTAAATAATTTCATTCGAATTTATGAAAACATTAGCAATTCTTCATAAAGACTTCAAAATTTATAATGATATGTCCTTATAAGATCTTATATGATGAATATTATTAATGATTATAATTAAACTAATTATAATACAATAACAAAACTGCAAACATTGTGCTATATTGCATTGTATTGAAGAAACATTTTTGCACTATGGAAAATCCAGAACTTGCATTAAATTATTTATAAAAAATTTAAAAAATCTTTTATCTAATAAAGCTCAGCTAGATTTCTATGCCTTAATTATAGCTAAAGACTTAAAATAAAGTCAAGTAATTCAAACATATTTACACCTTACAGAGCTTCAAAGCTCACCATTCTTATTATACACAGTGGAAAAAGCTTATAACTTATAAAATAAATATTAATGATAACAGTCCACCGTCTGAAGTCACGTCTCGAGTTGATTTCACACTTCAATTACACAATTTCATTGCTTTTGAAGGGAAAAAAATACAAAAATTACATTAGCATACGTAAATCGTTATACGATGTGGATATTGTCAGAAACATTCGTGGATAATACATCAAGCGCTCACCTACGTCACACCTGACTATTTGTACGACATTCCATTAGTGCTAGATAGCGTGATGATTTGTACGAAATTTTCATGTTATATAGATTTTAATAACTTAAGTATAAGAAAATAAATTACTAGTTATTTGTAAGGACTTTTCAAATTCATCTATTGATACTTATATTTTCGCTTTCAGCCTGAGTTAAACAAACCTGTTAAGTGGTGGAACTCAACGCCGCAAAAGATTTGTTTTTTTGAAGATATAAATATACTTGTGTTTCAATAGAGCTATAGCTTAACTAGAAAATTATTGTGAATTTGATTTGAACTCGAGAGTACTATTAATCAGTACTATAAATAGTTAAACTACTTTTTATTTCTCCGCAATGTAAGATAAAGCACGGCGTTGACTTCCGCCATTTCACAAAAATTTCAGCGTAGTCTCATGACAGATGCTGTCCCAATGAGCCACGACCGGCTCGGCTTTTCTTTAAGTAAAGTATGTATATTTATTATATTACCATGATTTCCAAAGTCTAATACAAAAATTTAGAGGTATAATAATAAAATTAAGAGACACAGAAAAGAATGGATACAAAATTTTGATTGCAGTTACTTTTTCTTATATAAATTTTTTGCACTGCAGACAGGGTCTGTACCTTTTTTCCTAATTGTTATTTGTTTCTCATTTACAAATAATTTATATTCACCTAAGATGAGTTAGAACTAAGATCTATATTTATATTTAAGAGAACTTTTGACAAAGCTAAATTATCTTAATTCTACGAGGTACGTATAACTATATAAATTATTTTTCATGTTAAGCATAATATTATGAAACTTGCCCTAATAATGTTTGAAATCTGGACTTATTAAAACTAACACGAAAATTTACCTTTTTACGCTCAGTATAGTAGACTTTGGGTTGTCTGTAAGTTACACAATAAAAATTGAAAAACTTTTACTAAGGCGTATAAGATATATGATAATAATAAAATCACAAAAGGCTGAAACCTAATGTGTTGGGAACGGAACATTCATATGAAAAATGATCCATTCATTCTAGCTTCATTTTTAAAACATTTTCTAATGTTACTGAAAGCCGACAAAGCGTGAGTGAAATTTTGACGCTAGATATTTATTAGATGAAAGATATTTACAAAAGATTATTCTTTTTGAGTGTCATTATGATATAAATCCTCGAATATATTTATCTTTCAATAGCTTAAAAGCTTCAATAGGCTTTTAGAGTTAAGTGTATGTATGTTGAAGTACACCAAATACAAGTAAAGACGTCTAGCAAAGTAGAAAAAAAATATCTAATCATAATCTACTTTTACCTCTTATTCTTTGTTCTAAAATTCAGAAATCAAAG
This sequence comes from Dryadula phaetusa, assembly GCA_032432895.1. Lineage (NCBI taxonomy): Eukaryota > Metazoa > Arthropoda > Insecta > Lepidoptera > Nymphalidae > Dryadula > Dryadula phaetusa. Next base: position 5,639,125 of record JAOYRS010000068.1, on the reverse strand, counting down.
TAATATTTTATATATTTGAATAAGCAAAGTGTATAATAAATGTACGTACAAAAAATCCAAGTAAACTTTTTCATATGAAACTATAAAAATACGAGATATTTTTTCAGACTACTTTTATCACTGTATTCAATGAAAGGACGGTCGGTCGTGGCTTAGTGTTACAGCGCCTGACTGTAAATTCTATCGATTATCGATTCGATTCTCAGTCGGGGGAATGATTACATTTAAATATGTCTCGCTTTAGTAAGATAAAGTGAATCGTTGTGTTCTGCCACTTAACACATAATGTCTCGAATTTGGCGTAAAATAGTATACGGAGTGTCTTGAAAGATGATATTTTCTGTCTACCCTACTATGCACAATAAAAGCATGTTATTATATACATTTTAAATTTTATTAACAAATTAATAAAAGTTATTTATTTAATTTCAGGTACATACATACTAAATTGGAATTTGGATAAGGTATTTAAAATTACGCTTTATTTTTTTACTTCATTCATCATCTATAGATATAGACCCCTATTCTCCGTCCTTCCAAAAATATTTTTTGATAAAATCCAACGTTGCTATTAATTATAATTCCTGCTTGCAATTGAAAAAAAAAATAAAATGAGCCATTGTAAACAATTTGTTGTCACATTAATAAATATTTTTATACAGAGATAAGATCATCGTTTCGGGTGAAATTTCGGACGAAATGCAGTCAAGGCAGCTTGACGTTATGTTGTCTCGACTATTCTGCTATTTGAGATAAAATAAAGCAACTAATGTATGAATTTTAATAATATATCAAGATTAAAGTCAAGTAAACTTAAAAGTTATTTATTACATTATTATAAAATTCTCTATATATCTCATAAACATATGGAAATTACATAGCGAGTAGAATGGCGCAGAAGAAAATGATATTGTTACCAAATATTAAAAATATGTTCTTTTTTAGCTTCACGCTTTTATCCCGTTGGAAGTAGACAGAAAGTACCTACACTCTCCACTGAATTCGAGATTGCGTGTTGAGTGATGGAACTCACTGCACTTTCTATTACTAGAGCGAAGAAGAAGAAGTGAAAATGATTTAAATATAATCAATCACTCCCCGAGTGGGAATTGAACCAACAACCGATCACGTTTACAGTCAGACAATGTCCAACTGTGCCACGATCAACCTCAGTGAGGTAGAATCGGCGGGAAGTATATTTTACATGGTTAAATTTACTAAACTAAAAATTTTGTAGTGGTCAATCGAGTATCATTTGCTTTATATTTATTAAATAATTAATCAAATTAAGTTACCCTAACTCACCTTAGACCATTTGCAAGATATTAAAAAAATATATTTGTATTCTATATTAATTTTTAAACAGAATGATGTTTTTGACGTAGTAACGTTTTACAGAAATTATATGTAACAGTGGTGCTACGAGCTGTCAGTTCGATTCTCATTCGAGGAAAAGATTATGACTAGATCTCGGGCGGAAAACAGCCAACGGAGTGTTCTGACACTAAGTCATCTCTAACCACCCTGCTATACGCAACAGAGATCATCTGCCTATATTCGTTAGCTTCATAAAAATATATAAAATTTATGTAAAAAAAAATATACTTTTAGGAAAATAATTCTGTCATCATTTATTCATTGACCTTAATTACCATTCACAATTTGAATGTAAACCGCTAGCTAACTACGCTCATTTTAATTTATTTGAATATTTAAATAAACTAGATAGGAATAATGTTGGAAGTAGGCTGTTTTGTGAATTGAACATGATATTTTTATGTTCAGTTATATATATATGTTTCTGTAAGCTTCTGACTGTAAACTGTGTGACTACGGTTCGATTTTTCACTTGGAGTTAGATTCTCGTTCTGGTATGGAAGCACGGCATACTAAAAACAAATAGAAATGAAAAAAATAAGATGACAATTTGTGTGTCCTCCAACCACAAAAACCAAATTCTTGGAAAATTCAGTATTTCATGGAAAATTCTATATAATAATGAATAGATATATTCACAAATATTTTATACACTGCAAATGAAACTATTTTTAACAGATTCATTTGGGTTTCGGGCGTTTCGAACATATTACAGTAGTCCGAGGAGACAGACAATCTCAAAAAAAAATAAATAAATATATATATATATATATATATATATATATATATATATATATATATATAAATATATATATATATATATATATATATATATACATAGACAATTGTATAAGAAGGGGATGTATAACTAGGTTATTCATATATAACCTTCCTTCTTGAGTCTCTGCACAGTTAGAGATTTATATCTAAATATTATTTTATTCTTAACAAAGTACGTCAAACACAAGCTGATACGATCCGTACTAAAGTTCCCGCTTGTATCTCGTCGGTAATCCTTTGTTTCCAACCTAAAACTTTTGACAGATAACAATGTGAAGTTATAATAGCAAAAACATAAACGGAAGCCGATTTTACACAATGTATGTAGTATTTTTTAGGTTAGGCCTTTTTTGGTTAATATAAATAGGATGGTCATAATTGTAAAAAAAAATTATTTCACCTTTTATTTACACCCTCGTTTTATTTTCGGATCATATTCTATTTTAATTCTATTTTACAGGCATGTTAGATGACGATACGTAGCATAGTGGTTAAAAAAGTGACTGACAAATGCAAACATTTTCAAGCAAATAAAAATGTGTATATATTAAATTAGGATTAAATTAAACAAAAGTAAGACTAAATAGATTTCACTAAATAATTCGTCGGTCGTAGCGCAGTGGGATAGAATCTGACTTCAAAATTGATCGATTGTGGGTTCGATTCCCACTCGGGGGATTGATTATATTTAATTTTTTTTTCACTTCCTCCCTCTCGTAAGACAAAGTACGGCGATGAAATCCGCCACTGAACACGAAATCGAAGTACCGGGTACCTAGACACTCGGTAATTTCCTTTTTCTCTGATTCCGGAACAAAAGCGAGAAGCTAAAAAAGAAACAGATTTTTGTAACAGTTATAAGAAATTTCTTAGCATTCCATGGATTGAAGTTAATTTATACAACTACAAATCATTCAATAATTAATTAAAAATTAATAATTAAAAAAATATTTTAAATATCAATAAAAATCTGAATCAGTTTTCTTTCTATATTTTATTTCATTATTACTCATTATATTTAAAAAGATAATGATGGTCTACTGAATTGACAGTTAATTAAAATATAGTTTATTTTCAATAAATTATTATACATTTACTAATACTTACACCGGTAAGGTTAACATAAAAATTACATCAAAATGGCCAATTACGTAATAATTTATTAAAACATTATAAAATAATTCTTCAATTTCACTATTTACTATAATTAATTACAATAATTCTGTTTATTACATCAATTATCATTAAAATATTTATCATTAAAAAAAATCTATATCAATCACTTCTCAATTTCGAAATAACGGTCGAAAGTGACAGAAAACGCGCCCTTTTTTTTTAAGATGGCGTTGCGAAGTGAGACGATTTTTTTTACATAACCATAAGGTCCTTCTACACGCTATTAGCACTTGGTTTACGGGCATTTCTTATATATCTATGTCTATGAGCATCCGTCAAATTGACAGGATAAAAATACGCATTTACTGTAAAAAAAAAAAACAATTTATTTTAAAAAGTTTCACTTCAAAAGATAAATTGTAAATAAAAGAGTGATTTATCACTATGTAAATAAGTAAAGGTTAATTGCGTTATCTATATTATTCCATACATTATCCAGAATATTCCCAAAATGACGATATATTTAACAACCTTGAGAACGTAAAGGCCATGTAATTTAAACTTCGGATTGGATTTGCATATTGAAGAATGTTGTTACCTCCTTCTGTCTAAATACTCTAACTTGAATATTGAAAGTTGTTTAAAAATGTTAAATAATTTTTAGTACAATTGAAGTAAAAATATTCTTCTTTTTGTTGTGTTTTTGTTTGTTAACACATATGTTGATATTATTTATATAAATAAATTATTATCATAGTATGAAAAATATTTTATTCCTAAAAATTTAATGAAAATAGGTATAGTAACTAAAAATAACTCGACATTTTTAGTTATATAATAATAAAAGAAGAATAGGATGATTATAATGCAATAATAAGAAGATTTATCTAAAACCGATAATATTAATTACAGGCTTGGGGTCTAGGTGAGGGGTGGCTTTGAACAGAATACTCTTTAGGTGGTTAAATGGATCACTAGTCAAAATGATCCTATAAAGCCTAAAAAAAATTTTTATTATAGTTGAACGAAAGTATCACTATTATAAAGAATAATTTCGACTATAAGTTGAAAAATATCATATTTTGTTGTTTTCCTAGGAATTTTGGGTCCTACCCAGGGAAATCTAAGGGAATTACAAAACATACAAATAACATACAAATTTTCAACTTTTTACACCCAGTCGTTATTTATAAACTGAATGAACAACGAAGGGATTGTATGTAACCACCATGTAACCACCGTGGTGCAGTTGCGATATATTTGAAGATATAAGAGCAAGCATGCATTACACTGCATAGCAGTATAGACCGAAAGTATCTAGTGTCAAGATTCGAACTCATACGGAGTGTACTCTGCTATCCACTAAATTCGAGACTTTGTTTGTTGAGTGGCAGAACTCAACGCCACGCTTTGTCTTACCAAAGGGAGGAAATAAAGATAATTTAAATATAACTCCGAGTGGGATCGACCTATAACTGATCGCTTTTACAATTACACGCTGTTCCACTGCGCCACAATAGGCCCTTAATATCATTCATGGTTATATTTATACTCAACGTGTATAAGTGTATTACTTAGTTTAGTTAAACATCTTTGATTCAACTGTATCATTTCGTGCGAGTCAAAAAATAAAAAAATGGTGTAAATAAACTAAATATAAAATATCTTCTTCTTTGAATTTAATAAAGTAATAGCTTTTCTAAATATAGTCGTATAAAACGTCTCTATAAGTAAACATCTAACGAATCTAATTATGTACGTGTTAATTACGTGTTGAATACTAATCAAATGTTGATATCTAGTATTAAAAGTTATTTTATTTCTGGAATTTTATTTTATTATTATTATCTAAATATTGGGGCCATTGTGGCAGAGTGGGAGAGCATCTAAACGTGTAAAATTAGTTTTGGGTTCGATTCCCACTCAAGGATCATATTTAAAATAATATGCCCTATTTACGCTATTTACTGATAATACAAAGCACGCTGTTGAGTTCCCCACTAAACACGTAAAGTTTGAATTTCAGGTGAAAAGCAGTAAACGGAGTGTCCTGACAATAGATTATTTCTGACTATCCTTCTATCCCGGATAAAGACCGAAGGTGCTTTTTTTATCTAAATTTTGAAAAATTGTAGGTATTTATTACGTGTATTAATTTTCAAATAAAATCTTAGTTAGATTTTCGCGTTAAAAGCACACCCGTGTCAAATTTCAATGTAATATTATGACCCTGACGTTTCCCAAAGGCTCCATTACGGTATTTTACTCATTTTTATATCAAACATAAACTTTTTCGAAACATTACTCGCTACAGGGCCCTTTATATATAAACCTGCCAAGCAGTATTCGGCAAAGTAAGCAAATGCTTGATATAAATGTTCATACATATTACATATCTAAAGATATGAGACATACAGGTTGAAACAGTGCGTTAAAATGTTTCTACGATTTTTCAATGTGACGACAGGGACACTTTTCTTCACATTGGATAGTAAGCATAAACGTTAAGGGTTAAGAAATTTTTCCGTTCTCGTAAATGAAGAAATGTATACTAAATTTATCTAATAAAACTCAATTTCAGTTTCAGTCATTTTTGATATATGTAGAGGTACGTGGGTAGGTTTGTACGTAGTTGAAACTTCCTTGACTGTTTTCAGTTCAAAATCAAGACATGTCATGTTGAGTGGCTATCTTAAGTTCTCACCAGAACAGTGAAGTGAACATAATACTTTTTAAACGCAAGCATAATCATACTTTCGAGTGAGAATAGAACTAACAACCAAACGCCTGTGCAGTCAAACGCTGTACCACTGCATATATGCATGCTATATATATATATATATATATATATATATATATATATATATATACAAAAGAATAAAAAAATATACCAAATACTCGCGTATTCTGAATTTCAACTTAAAGTCAAATATGTTTTGAAACGTTAGAAACTCTCGCCATATGTGTATTTGAAAAGTAACATTATTTTTAAGCTTTTGTTTTAAATTTCCAACGACGCTATTCTAGCACATTTGCAGAGTAACTTGATATAGGATTGTCGTGGATTCGATCCTCCGTCGAAGCAAATGTTAATACCTTCACGCTTTTATACCGCATAGCAGGGCAAACGGTATCAAGACTCTACGCCGACAATTAAATATTACTTAAATTAATTCCCTCGTGTGGGAATTGAATCCACAATCGATCGGTCAAATATTAATAATTATAAACTATATATTTTTGCTTAATCTGGTTTTTGAAATATTTTCAAAAAATGTCTTCAATCTCTTTATAAATTAGGTGTTCAAAAATATTTAATCATTTTAGCAAAAAAAGAAATCTGATTAATAAACCTAATAAACATGTTATATCCCAAACAAAGTCGCAAGTAAAAGGGAATTTTGCAGCTTCTCGCTTTAACCCACATACATGTAGCAAAGTTATAGAGTACTTAAGTTAGGACACTTTGTTCTTCGCTTTTTGTCTGAAATAAAAAGAGGTGCAGAACCCAATACCATGCTTTGTCTCACCAGAAAAAAATAAATGTAATATAATTTACCTCAGTGGGGCTAAAACCCACAAAGATCGATCTACAGTAAGGCTGGCCCACTGCGCCAAGAGGGCTTTTAAATGAAATAGATCGGATAGAAGTTAAAACTTAAAACAATGGTTATCTTATCAATAGAAGCAAACCAGCCAGTATTATAAAACTAAAAGTAATTATTATAAAAAAAATATAAAAAAAATCATAAATCAAAACTACTATTTTTATTTAGACTCTTTTAAAACTTCTCATCGAGATGTACGCCAAAAATGTATGAAATGAACGTTCCGTTTCTATTCACGTGAACATAGACATAATGGATTTGAAAGAACTATCCAATATAAAGAGAATCACAGGAAATTGTTCCCCGAAACTCTGAATTCGTAAGCTATACTCTTAGTTCTTTGTTGTATACCCTTTTTTGTATTTCATTTAAGTACGAGTGTTTTTGGGTGTTGGGACGTTTGAGTAAGGACAATTTCCTTGGACAGTGAAAATCAGTGGCCTAGCTCATCAGTAGGATACTTTGCGTTGTTACAAAAGAATTTTAGAAAGAAGGGACCGTTTGTGGCCCAGTGTAACAGCATCTGACTGTAAACGCGATCGGTTGTGGGTTCGATCACCACTCGGGAGAGTAATTTAATTTTTTTTCATTTCTTCGCATGTACCCACATATACTTTTATATAAAATAGCATATAAGTTAGCAAGGCATTATTTAAGCGTCAATTTAATTCTATAATTATAAGTCCTGAATTTTATTAAGAAAAATTCATATAATAATGCAAATATAGTGTCAGATTTAGACACTTAATACTAAATATGGTCTTTACAGAATGAGGCAAATAGATGAGAATAATAAACCTCAACCCAAAATGTACCAAAAAGGTTGGTTCAAAATACATAAAATGTATGAATGATGTTTTTATATGCATATATAAAAATATGTATAAAAATTATACCCATGAATTTTATTTGTAAACGTACCTACAGACGAACTTAGAAATTGTAAATTTATTGATATGGCGTTTTTACATATGGCATGTTTAATATTATTTCCAGGGCGACATGTTCAAATCATATAAAAAAATATTATTTGAAACATAATACATTTCACTAACGTATATGTCATCGTGGCATAGTGAGACAGCGTCTGACTGTAAGCCCGGTTGGTTGTGGGTTCGAGTCTCACTCGGGGGACGTTCTAGTAAGACAAAAAAAACATTTGGAAAGCAGTCGACGAAGTGTCTTGACCCTTAGTTGTCTCCAACTACCCTGCTATGCGGTATAAAGTATGAATCTGTTTTTTTAATATTATATGATATAATATTACACATAATCATTACTGTACTGTACATATATATTACAAGCGAGGCGAACAAGAATGTATAAAATATGATATATTTAAATAGAACTTTCTAAAGCTTTGTAGCTTCAAAACATAAAGTATAAGTTATTCAAATCTAGACATCTACATAGAACGAAGTCGTTAGTAAAAAATTATAATTCTGTAGGCGTTACAACATTTTTTACTTTTGAATATGCTTAAATATTATGATGATCATTGTTTTCCTAATATGTATGTATATATGTATATATATATATATATATATATATATATATATATATACAAAACTATAGCCTAAAAAATAAGAAAAACCTTCCATGCATAACATACCTACATTATTGAAGGTTAAAATTTAATAGGAACCCAATAAATCATAAATTAAATAAAAATAAAAAAATGAAAAACGTTAATAAAACTTAAAATTCACTATATATAGAAATATAAATAGAAATACAAATAGAAATATCTACATAGTTATTATTTACTTAACTACTTTATACATTTAAGAGTTAACTAAGCAGTAATTTGTACCTTAAATTTTATAAACATATTTTTTTAGCTTCACGTTTTTATCGTGTTTAGCAGGGTAGACAGAAAGTACCTAGTGTCATGACACTCCGTACTTCGCTTTCCACTGAATTCGAGACATTGCGTGTTGAGTGAAGGAACTCAATGCCGCACTTTATCTTTACCAGAGTGAGAAAGTGAAAATAATTTAAATATAATTACTCCCCCGAGTGGGGATCGAACCCACAACCGATCGCGTTTACTATCATACGCTGTGAAACTGGGCTACGACTGGCCTTTGCATATCATTAAAAGGTATCGAAAAACTAAACTTTATCGTTTAGTATTGTAATACTCATAACATTTGTCCCTCATAATATTAGTTAAAGGACACTAAACAAAGTGTATACTTTAGATGAAAAATATAAATTTGGTATAAATTATTTCATTTTATTAGAACCCAGTGTCGTTTTTCTTAGTTTATCCTACGTTTTTTCAGCTAATTACCACAGATTTTACATGGCAACTGCATGCAATCGTTAATGATTAATTATCCAACTAAGAAATATATTTTTGTTCGTATTAATTAAATATATATTATTAATTAAATATATATTATTAATTAAATATATATTATTAATTAAATATATACACAAAATAAGGTATCGTAAAGATACCTTATTTTGTGTTGTTTCCCGTAAATATTTACTAAACACATTGCTTTAAAAAATATTAAAACGCAACACCTAACTACAAAATCACTTAAAATATTATTTTATTTTCAGAAATGGATAAGTTACAAATTTGGCAAGTATTATAAGTGCTTAGTATTAGCTTAAGGGTAGACTATGTACACAAAATATTTTTGTTTTTGCATTAACTACATAAGTACGAAGGAAGTATGGAGTGTCTTGACACTGGGTACTTTCTGTCTACCCTGCTAAGGGGGATAAAAAGCGTGAAGCTAAAACTACACAATGAAGTGAGATTGGAAACATTTTGCGAGTTGTCGACGTAATTTGACAGATTCGATTTTTTATTTTTCCAACCGGAATTACATTGAATATCAAGAATGGATGAAATTTTTAACTATGATGCTCCGAGCTTTAAGCTATTACCATTCAAATATAATTCCTATTATGCCCTTAGTTACCGAAATAAAAAAAAAATTGAGTTTCAGTTTTTATTTTTAAACGAAAACTACTTTAAATGTCAAGATAAATGCTATTCTGTATGTACTTCTAGACTATAAACTTTTACCATGTCAAAATTCACTTAAACCTATCCAGTGGATATTGCGTGATAGATGCACATACAAACAGACATCAAATTTTTAGTGGTTTTTTACCTTCCATTACCTATAGTTAAGGTATAAAATAAAAAAATGACAAATATTCATGTACACTATGAAATGAATTTTGGAATGAATTTAGGTTTTTACGTAATTTTTTCTTTTAAGCTAATTTTTTTTAATATCTAAGACACAATTTTGATGCCTTTAAATCAGAGTGCTAATACTAGCGGATTAGTCACAGTATAATATAGTAACTTCAGCGTAAAGCAATATTTGCCTCTCCGCAGCACGGCTTGACGTCGACAGTCTCCCAATTCAATGTTGAAAATATATTCAAACAATGTACTTGAAAATCCGCTCCTTCAAAACATGTAATGGAAAGCAATTGGATGGAACAGTGCTATTTTCTGTAAGAAACAGTTTCCCAGAACAGTACATGTGAGACAGTCGAGGCCAAAATGACATAACTAGCATTTTTCACATTTTACATTATTTCAATATCTAATTGTAACGTATGACATTTTATTTATTCTATTGGTAAACTTTAAATATTATTATTTAAACTGGAGCATCGTAAAAATTGTGGTACAGAATATACATGTTTAAATATTCTTCAAGGCATAAAAATCATTTCGCTTAGTTCATATTATAAATATTTATTACGAAAACTTGTTTGAAAACGTATTTTTCTATTTGTTCAAGCTAAAACAAGAGCGGGTCGCTAGTCATGAAATAAGAGAAAGAAAGATTTTGCATTATCAAAATTTGAATTTTAGTTTGCATTTTATCTATGTTTCAGTGCCTCGACCTCGTTAAATTCGGCTTAGCGTTTCACTTAGATTAGTTTAATTCCATATTCAACATTATTTTATATGGAAATACTACAATCCGTGGAATTTCCAATTAGTTAATAGTCCATCATTGAAAATGTAGAACTTAGTTCCGGTACAATTTAACATATAATATTTACTAAATATAACAAAAGTTTATATTCACATATTTGGACTGCTTGTGTCCAAAGACTACTGTAGTGTGTTCCAAACGTTGGATTTCCATAACACGTATTTTCGAATACCAAAATATACGGGACTCACCTGTTTAAAATAATTTCATTTTATAATATGTAAAAGTCGCGAGTGCAGTAAAATTTAAATTATATAATTTAGTATTATATACCCTGAAATTTATTATAATTTTTAGACCTTTAAGTTGTTAGCTGGCACTAGTTAATTACTAGTCTAGTATCAATAGAATACAATTTGAATCTACTATATTAAAACTTGGTCATATGAATCAAGAGTGTTCAATTATGAGGCCATCGTGGCACAGTAGGACAGCGTCTACCTGTAAACGCGATTGCTCGTGGGTTCGATTCCTACTCAGGGGACAGATTATATTTAAAATTAGTTTTAATTTCTCCGCTCTGGTAAAACAAAGCGTGGCGGTGAATTCACCATTAAATACGCAATATTTAGATTTCAACGAAAGCAGTAATACGCTTTATTCCTCGTAGCAGGCTACGAGGAATAAAGCGTAAAGGTAAGGCTGTATTTATTAATTTTATAGCATATTCTAATAACTTTAAAGTATTGGTTGTATACTCAGAATAAAAACATTGAAATTCTAAATAAAAATTTAGATGATAGTAAGGTTGAGCCGTATTAACCACGGCCACGTTCCACCACGAAAAATACCAAACGCAGGTCAAAACTTTGATTTTTCAATAGAAATAAGTGCTGAAATCTTTTCTAAAAAAATTTTTTTTAGGCAGTTCGCTTTTTCAGGCATACTAGCAAAAATTCAGTTAAACGTTAACGTAGTTACCTAACCGGCTAAAGTAATAAATCTAATATTCTTAAATCTTTCACCGAATTCATTGGCTTCCAACATAGCTTTCCTGTACATAAATGTAACGTAGAGAAGAAATACAGTTGAGCAGTACAGAAATTTAAATTAAACAATTGAAATTCATTTATAATACAATAACATGTCATTTACAAAATTACATCTCGTATACAATGATCATTTTAAACAGACAGTGAAAAATTACTAAGATATGATTGATGAAGAGAGAGCTGGTCCGTTTAAAAAACGTTTTTCGATGCTTAATTTTTCTGTCGGTGAGCGTCAAGAGTGATGGATCGAGTTTCTAGAAAACAAATTCAGTATGAGCGTTTAGGGGTTATTAGAGAATGCAGTCAAATTGTTGTTATAAAAACTATAAAATGGTCAACGTGGTGCCGTGGGACCATATCTAACTATAAACGTGATTGGTTGTGGATTCAATTCCTACTCTGGCGACTTGTATATATATGAAAGTTATTTTTATTTCTTCACAAAACGGAGCCCCGCGTTGTTTTGTTACTTTTGGTCTATTTTATAATTGTTAAGTAATTTTGTCATCTAAAAAAGATTAACATATTTTCTATAAAATAGTTTTTTTTAAATAATTACTGTTTAATGTGTTTTCATAAAATTCTTTAAGAGGGCACTTTCAGATTCTAGCCAAATGACCTGTCAGCTTCATTGTTTTGGTTTAATTGTACTATTGTAAATACAATAAAAGAGTGGGAAAGTTAATTGTACGCCAAAACTAAACAATAATGTTATTTGGGTACGTTATTATATTGGTAACAGAATCAAAAATCTACGTAGTAGGATTTTTATTTCTATATCTTTTTGTTTATCATCATTATATTTTATAAAGTACGCTATTGATTTAAACGCGGTTTTGATCAATAGAAATGTTTTAATTAATAGATGTAGATAGTGGTAACTTTTATAAACCTTGAGAAAAATTACAAATTAGAGCAAATTTCATGATATAAGGGAAAACGCAAGCAGCAGTCATGTAGTTGACGGGTGTAAAGTCGTGGGTTGCTAGTATTATAAAGAATTTTTATATGAATTTGATCTAAGTACTTGGTTTTTTTTTTAATTTTGTTACAGTTAATTGTGTTACCCGAATCGAGTACTGGTCGACTGAATCAAAACTCAAACGCTATCTTACCTATTAAATTTTGCTACATTAACATAGCTCAATCTAAACTAGGTTAAAAATAAGTTTTTATAATTGTACCAAATCAGAATACAATAAAAAATCAGTTTTGCGGATGCCTGCCTTTTTTGCTGCATGCTTTTATCCCACAGGGTAGACAGAAAGTACCTAGTGTCAAGACACACCATTCTTCATTATTCACTGAATTTGAGACATTACGTGTTGAGTGGCAGAACTCAACGCCGCGTTTTATCTTATCAGAGCCAATAATCCAAATATAATCATTCCTCCGATTGGGAATCGAGTGCTAATAAATAACTATTCATATTATTATTATTATTAAAGAACTACTTATTTGCTAGTTATATCGTCTAAACCATTCCAACAATTCAGAGCGAAACAGTTTCTTAAAACTTACGTTTTAACCCGTAAGAGGATAAAAAGTATTAAGGAAGTTGCAAAGAAAACTTTTGACTCTTTTCATAAAATTTCAAGCAAATATTAATAGAAGAAGATACACACAGTTAGAATTATGTTGAACATTTTCTTGTGAAAAATTAAAAAAATCGAAGATGAAATTCAGAAACTTTGTCAGAGAAAACATCTAAGTTAATATTCTAAATAAAACAATTTTAAACGGATTAATGGTATATATTTTTATATTTTAAAATATATTTCTGAAAAAATCGACGTTTCGAACACTTTTCACTAGTCCTTGGTCACAACCAACACTGAAATGGCAATTATCTGTAAGTTGAAACAAAAAATATTTATATCAACCTACTGTCATTTGTTGCTTAATTGCCTCGCATACTGCCCTGGATATTTGTAGATTGATCTGCCTATATCTTTGTCCCTGGTGTGGTGGATTTGAGACTTATTCGATTTTTTTTAAAGTGAATCTCATCTGGTAAAGAGCTTCTGACTTCCTTCTCTATGGAAATTAGGATGATTTTGAATCTTAACGGCCTTACGGAATATTTTAGGAATGTACTTGTTTACCCTGGATACGAGGTCTATCGAACCTGAAGTAGTAAATAGGCTTATTCATAATTTTATTTAAAATGCGTACAAGTCGTGAAAAACTGAAATGTTGTTATTGATATTATATTTTTAAAGCACGAACGTTAATAAAAATTCATATTTTATTTATTTATTAGATTCACAAATTTTCCTTCTACTAACTTTATGTCTAATATAATCCATATTAGACATAAAAGTTTTTTTTATGGCTAAATGCTTTACCTTTTAAAACAATGCCAATGCCAAGAAAACGGAATTATCATAAGAAAACTAGAATTACCAAACGAAAAAATATTTTAATTAAAAATATAACTATAATCAATAATGTTTTATGGCATTCCTATGAGATATAATTAGCGAGCATCCGAATGAATCCAAAACGCTTTTTCCGTTTAAGATTTTACAAATAAGGGAATATTTACTAAAAACAGCCCTCCGAAAAGGTGCCTCGAGGAAGTTTGAAGGCTTATGTAAGCGCCTATGTTCCTTAAAATAGAAGTTCTCAACAAAAATGGATTATCATATCAATTGTTTTAATATACGTTAATACTTTTAGGGATATTGAAGAAAAATACGATTATTATATGTATTTTTTTAATATTGATTAATAGGGACATATTCAAATTCGCCTTTCAATTTACTTTCAGCTGGATTTAAACCCGCGTCTATCAAATAACACGTCCAAAAGCTATATCTCACCATGGTGATACAACTGACCTCAATGAACTCTGTAAAATGGTTCTAAGTTTTGTTTTATTTAACTATTTGTTTAATAATTCCGTTCTCATTTAATTTTCAAATATTTAATTTTCATAAACACTTATTATACTGAAAGTACTTCTGTATCTATTTTACTAAACTAAAGACTTAAATGAGAGTTTGAGTTTGGTTATTCAGAAATTATTGATCTTTAATCAATCGAGATTTTGTTTCTAAACCAGTGCAAGTGTTTTGGAAACATTTTGGAGAATCTTTTTAATTATTGTAATAAGTTTAATAAATGAAATAAGTATTTTCTTTTCATCTATAAAATAAAATTAATATTACAACTGAAATAACGTGGCGCAGTGGGTTTTAGATTCGATTCTCACATGGAGGAATAATAATATTTGAAATTTATTTTTATTTCATCGTTTTGGTAAGAGAAAGTACAACGTTGAGTCGCCGATTAACACGCTCTGTCTTCAGTCGTTCCTGCTATAAAAAAATCATCTATTGGGTAATAATATAGCATTGACATTATCAAGCAGCGAAAAAAGTATATTCTTCATATGCGATTTGATAATCTTTTACAAAGGCTTTTTAATTATTAGATACATTTTAAATAAAAAATACAAAAAAAAAAACACGTTCAAAGTGGAATGAGTGACTGCTGAATAAGTTGACCAGTGAATGAAACCAGCTTGGAATGTTCAATTATTATCAACGCAAGAGAAAAAGAGTAAAATTAATCTAATAACCAAGCATTTTTAAAAATATATAAAAAAATAGAACGAAAGAGAACGACAGAGAACAGTGGCATACGAACCTGCAGCTCTTGGAAAACAATCAAGCGCTTTGAACGCTCAGCCATGCGTTTTAGATCTGGCTGCGTTGAAATTATTATACGTTACTTTCAAAATAAATATGTTCGTATATATAAATATGCGTTATAATAAATATGTGTTCTAATTTTTTTTCGTTTTTTAAAAAGATTTCCTATTTTCAAGTACGGAATAAAAAAAATACTTTAAAAATATAGTCACTAGTATAAATAGAGCCACTATAATTTATGTAATGAATGGTATATAATATTACTCCAAATCGGGTTGAACCCCAAATCGTAGTAAAGTATTTAACATCCAACATCACATCTCTACGATGGTTTCAAAAGCTAGAATCTGGGTAACACAGGTTAAAATATTACACTCACTAATTCATCTTAATAACTTTTAATTTAGAATCTAATTTATTTTTTTAAATTATTTATAACGCGACCTGTTTCATAATATTTAATTCGCTGCAATTTCTAGCCTGACCACGAAACCTCGACCTATCGCATGCATATTATATAACGTAACGCGAGTATTCACGCGTAGGATTGAGTGGGAGCTAACCACGGGGCAACTCCAAGTTGCCCTCATCTGGAAAGCTAAGTTGAAATTGTTTATTCATACAAACCTTTTTTAATTAGATTTTAATTTAATTTTAGCATAACTAATGTATTGATGTAAAGTAATCTAATTATAAAAAAGAATAATAATATTTTTACTTTGGATTATTATGTAACAAGCAGGACAGGCGGGCTTTAGTCTAGCCTAGTCGTGGCTTAAGCAATTGTAGCCTTTTTTATAAATAAAAAATTTTTGAAACATGATCAACATTCGATAAAAGTAAAGCTTACTGCGTAATGAGCAGTTTTAAATCAGATAAAATTGTACAACAGAACAAGAACTGGCTGTTATAAATTTATGGATAATTCATGACACTCCGTAATTCGCTTTCCACTGAATTCAAGTCATTGCCTGTTGAGTGGCGGAACTCAACGCCGCACTTTGTCTTACAAGAGCGAGGAAGTAAGATTAATTTAAATATAATCACTCCCCCGAGTGGTTACCGAACCCACAACCGATCGCGTTTACTATCAGACGTTGTCACATTGCGCCACGGCCAGCCTTTTGTAATTAAATAACATAAAAAACTTAGAAGTTATAATTGAAACAGTGACGGCAGTAGAGAACCTAGTGTCAGAAGATATGGCATTATAAATGGCGGAGCTCAATATCGTCCTTTATTAGCACGATAGCGAAATGAAAATGAATTTAGTGAATGAGTGTCTGACTAGATTTTGTTTTTAGACTGATTTAATTAATATTTCAAATATTACTCAAAGACATGTTTTTATTTATTGATTACAAAGTCAAATCATATAATATATAATTAAAAGTAGAAATATAGCCCAAATTCTTTACATACTAATAAAATTCCACTAATTTTCTTGTTTTTTAAACTTACTTGTGAAAAACTATAATTTTCCAAAGAAGTTAAGTCAGAGAACATAGACAATATTATACTTTATACTTATATCCGATAAAAACAACGTTAAAACTATATAGAATAGTGAGAACATATCTATATATTCATGTACATATATACATACATACACATATATAGACATAGATCAATGAACACACCTAAATCTATTAAGCATTCGATTTCTCGTAGCATTTTACCGAAATGATGGAATCGATTTGCACGAACCCAAAGGGAATTCATGCAGAACTTCCGCACCTGCAGCACGCTCCGTCACACCCAAAAGGATTATATGTAATTTTATAAATAACATAGGTATTTAGTAACAGTTTACTGAGCATTACTAAGCTAGAGATTGTATAAGACAGCCTTAAAGGCTTCCATTTCTTAAACATTTGAACAAAATTAAACGTGCTCTGTATACTGTAAGAATATAATATTAATTTCAAAAAATAGCTTCTCCATAACAAAATAAACAAGCAAATTTTAATTTATACCACGAAATCATAATGAAAAATAGCGTCAACATTTTTTATCAAGAATTACGTCAGCGTTTTTACTTCAAAGAAGAGTTTGCGAGATGAACAGATAAATGCCTAACTTTAAAATAGCTGTAGAGGCTGTTGAGTCGCTATTCTGATTTTACTCGCGATTACTTCGAATAAATCGTTTGAAGTTTTCTTAACGAAATAGCCGACAGATCATGTTTCAAGAGAAAAACAAAGAAGCAAGTTATTTAGGGTGAACTAATTTTGTTACTTACTAAATGATTATAAAATATTTTTTCCAAAATTTTAATTCAATATCTACACACGCGGTAGCGTGTCAAGCCAATGTAAGCTAAAAGAAATGGCGAAGTAAAATTGTCTGTGTGTATTATTATTCGGACTATATGAAGATCTCTCATAATTAAAAAAAAACTATTAATACTTAAACATGTCAAATTTGGTTTATTTATTAAGACTTGCAAAATAAGCAAATCCAAATTTGATTAACACACCTCAAGTGGTTACTTAGATATAAACATCCAAAAATCATCATATTTACCACTGACTGATTTATAGACCAGTTCCAATACTCACTTCCAGATAGCGTACAATGTTAGATATTATAATCCAGAAAGGTATAGATAGTTGGGTGAAAAGAAAATAAAAAATCCGAAACAATTAAATTTTAATCATTTTTGTAATTTATTGTTTTAGAATTACTTGTTACACTATATTGTATTAATAAAGTGTCTGTAATTAACAATTTGGTAATAATTGTATTTTGAATAAGGTAGGTAATCTTATAAGAAATTTAAAACAAAAAGTAATAATATCCCATCAAAAACCTAAATGAGAAATGAGAGCCAAGTTCAATATTACGATAGACGTCTATGATTATTTTAGAACATATATATCGAACATAACGTATCGAAGCCTAAAATCTAACTTGCGTAGTTAGGTAATTAAGATGTGAGCCTCAGTGAACCTGGATTCATTTGCTGAAATCTTAATTGAACCTAAAGGATGAGACGTTTGAAAACTGACCAAGTCAGATCTAGGGCTTCAATATATTGTCCTAAGCTAAGAAAGAAATCATATTTATTTTTTTTAATAAAATATTAATAGGTGTCTATAATCCATCTATCCACGTCACTGCTACAGGGGCACAGCGCCTGACTGTAAACAGTTTGAACAGACATAGCGGGTTTTCCACTTAACACGAAATGTCTCGATTTCTGCCAGAAAACCGACAACGGAGAGTCTTGACACAAGAATGTCTCTGACTATCCTACTATCTATCTTAACATTCAAGTAGGCTCTGAATTCACATTCATGTCTTTAATGGGATATAATTTAATTTAGTTTCTTTATAATCTCTTTGTAAATAACACCAAACATAATTTCATAATAATAATAATTTAATAGCTTTAAATTAAGAGCATTGATTCTTTTCACACATGATCTATATTCATTCTTTACGTTAAATTTATTTTATAAAAATAATTGTACACTATTATCATATTTTGTTTTTTACATGTCTATATGAATTTAATGCAGATGAAGAGCAGCAGTTGAGTTGCGCCGCTTAAAGCGTAATGTCTCGAATTTGGGCCGAAAGTGGCGAACGGATTGTCTTCGGAGTTTTCCCTGATTACTTGCTATGGTATATAACGGAGTGTCTTGACATTAGGTTGTCTCTGACTATTCGGCTATATGGAAAAAGCGTAAAGCTGTTTTTTTACAATGTATCACCTCATCAATGAAATCCGCTGTTTAAGAAATGAATAAATATATATATATATATATATATATATATATATATATATATATATATATATATATATATATATATATATATGTATAAATAGTTCCTTCAACACACGGCATTAAGTTCTTGAACCTAACATACATTTTATTAAAAATGGTAGATAAGCGGTGAGTAAATTGACTCTGTTTCTATCTCTTCTACTACGCTAGATATAAGTGAGAGGTAATTAGATTGACTGTGAGAATTTTATCATTTACACCGACCCTTTAAAGACATTGAAAAATTTGAAACAAATCCACCAATAACGTTTTACGTTCATTCAAAATTTACGTATAAAATATTCCACATCGTAAATAAATCGCACACGAACCTCGAAACCTATTTGGACTGTATCCAAATATGAATAAATAAAAGCCAATACAGTATTCACGATAATAACCTCAACAGCTTTATAAATATGATTCAAAATCGCTAACTTTCGTACCGCTGACAACTTAGCCGCTTACTCCTTTTGAAAAACAAGGTAGTTTTTCTAAACTTTACAGATAAATCATAATTTGTTGCCGGCATCGGGAACAATGATTGTGGATGGCGGATCTGATTCTTCATTTTGTATGCTTTCGCAGCTTTAAATTTAATCTGTCGATATAGAAAAATTGAGTGCCAAATATTGTGCTGTTTTCTCAATACTGTATTTTATCCAATACGTTTTACAGTTACTTGTCTTCAGTTTTATAAAAGGAAACTTCATTTTATATTCATATATTTTACGAATAACGCTACTTTAATTGTGATGGATCATGTTGTTTTGTTATTTTTCTTACGTAGTAGGTTCTCAAATGTGATATAATTTCTTTAAAACAGTCTAGTGTATTTTCTTTTGTAAATATTTTGCATCTTGCCGATACTTATTCAATAAAGTAATATTTATGTATTATTTTTATACACATTTTTGTATCATACAAACTGTTTCCGTACAATATATACATTCAACTCTACTCTTGACTAAAATAACTAATCCAAGATCTTAGCCTAGTTAGCCTTCATAATCCTTATAGCTCTAATATCAGAAGTACATCCATTACATGGCCCTACTGTCCGCGATTGATATTATAATATATAAAAGATCCTTATACTTATAATGGGATTCTGCAAAAATAACGTTACTGTTTCCATCTGACCTAATGAGATAGAGTTGTATAAAGCAAATCTGTAAAGTTCTGAGTAAATAACCTTACATAAAGAGAAAATTTCATGAACTTGGGATATAAGCGGAAGAAAACACATTAACTTAAGTGTATTTACAAGCATTGCTACTTTGGAACGCTTATAGTGGAATTATGTGATAGAATGTAATATCTTGTTTGTATTACGAATTTATATTTAGGCTAGAAATTTGTGGAATTAAGAATCGTTTTAGTTCTGTTTAAGCGTTTCGTCTTTTATAATTTTTTGAACACGTACATGGTTTGTGTAGTATTATATAATACATATATGTATACATATATGTATATATACACATGTATATATATACACATATGTATATATATACACATATATAGTGATATCATAGACTATATACGTTTAATAAGCCAAATCAAACTAGCTATTATACAGCCTATGATTGCGAACTCATATATTGGTTATAAAAATGTCGAATCACAAGAAAACTGTCTGTGGTTAGTGTATGAAAGGAGTCGAATCCTTCAAAAAATTTATCGAAAACATAATTTACAATTTAAAAGAATTTAATAAAAATATAATTTACAGTTTTCGAACAAAAAATGGAAAAATAATAACTGTAGTATCTTTTATTATTATTATAACTATATGGATAAATAACTATATATAATAATAACTTCAAATGTACTCAAGATAACAAAAGTCTATCAAAATAAACTTTTAACTGAATCTTCCTGTCGCCCGTATCAAATCAAATGTTGAGTCAAAATAGTATTTGAACATAAAATTGACTTATAATTTGGAATGAAAAACAAATTTTCCACAGTTTTATGAAATCAAAATGTAACTGGAATTATAAAAGCATTGACAATTATTAAGTAAACTTGTTCCACTTCGTTCACCTTTGCCGATAAATTTGTTTGTCCAATTAACATTTCTGGAATTTGATGGGCACTTTACCTTGTAATTAGCCACCGTTCCCCAACCTTTATGTTTAGTTATTTGCTTTTGACCGAATTTTTTAGATTATCTTTTTGTGTTCTTTTTATTAAGAATAACAGACGAAAGAATGAAATAGCTACTACATTGGTTATTTCTTCTGTATATTTTTCCTTTAGAATAGCAATAGGTATATATTGTCTTTCTTACATTTTCATATCTATAGCCAATATGTGTATGTTATGAAATATTAAAAATAGTAGTTAACACGCTATAAGTTTATACTTAAAATTT
Organism: Dryadula phaetusa; assembly: GCA_032432895.1. Taxonomy (NCBI): domain Eukaryota; kingdom Metazoa; phylum Arthropoda; class Insecta; order Lepidoptera; family Nymphalidae; genus Dryadula; species Dryadula phaetusa. Next base: position 5,617,457 of record JAOYRS010000068.1, on the reverse strand, counting down.
TACTAGAAAAAAGTAGCAACACGCTTTACCGTATAATAGGACAACCAAAAATAGCCTAGAGTGAAGACTGCTTTCCGCCCAAAATCTAGACGTTGCATGCTAAGTAACGAACACAACGTCGCGTCTTACCAGAGCGAAGAAATGTCAATTTCCAAATGGGAATCGAAACCACAACCTAACCCGTTTACAGTCACACATTGTCCTACTGTATCACAATGGCCTTGAATAATATTTTTAACTATATATTAATAATTCATACATACATCATGTTTAACTTCTAAAGCTTTTAAAGAATTTATTTCTTTTTTGTTTGTTTTTTAACTTCACGCATTCCATATAGCAGGGTAGACAGAAAGTTCCTAGTGTCAAGATACTCCATACTTCGCTTTCCGCTGAATTCTAGACATTGCGTGTTGAGTGACGAAACTCAACGCCGCACTTTGTCTTACCAGAGCGAGGAATTGGTAATAATTTAAATATAAGCACTCCTCCAAGTGGGAATAGAACCCACACCTGATCGCGTTTACAGACGCTGTCATACTGCGCCACGACCGACCTAAAAGTGAATACTATATGTACTATATTAAAATCGGAGTCTATAAAACCAACAAGTAGCAACATTCAATTAAAATTAATTTCAAACTATTTACCTAATTAGTGCAATTTAAAAATACTCTCAAAATAAAAGGAACGCATTAAATTTATAAGTATTTTAAATAAACTTTTATCAATGTTTACCGAAAACCAGCTGGCTACGAAACAAAGTTCCATCAAATGCTAAACTTGTTAATTGGACAAACAGGTTTATTAGTGAAGGTAAAGCTAGGCGTAGCAAGTTTGCAAAATAAATTATTGACAGTGCTTCAATTAGTCAACTTCATTATGGACGGGTGAATTTGTATCTAATTTAGAGTACATCGGATAGCTCTGTTAATTTTTAAGTACAAATATAGAAAAATGTTTTGAAAGTTTATGTCATTAACGGGAATACAAAAAACCGTTAAGACCACCATATAAAACAAATGGCAGAAAATATACTCTTTACTACTTGCATAAATGTGTAGTCCGTGAGATTTAAAATATTCTAAATAGAATTTAAAACGTTACATGTTGAGTTGAGGAACTCAACTCCGCACATTGTCTTACCAGAAGGGCAGTAATTTAAATAATATTTTTAAATAAGCTATAATATATCATTTTAATCCCTAGCGTTGAAATTCAGAAAATCTCTTTACTGTGTTTGACATAAATAGACATTCCTTTGAGACTTCCATTCACAGCTATCAAGTACAGTAGACAATGAAAATAGGAGTAAATTAAAAGCATACTAGTTTTTAACATTTTCAACACGATTCATACATTATTAGAATTATAGCGTAGTACTAAGTCAAATTATGTTACGTTGTAGTTACATATATGTGAATTAATTTCATTTAAAAAAGACTACACCCTATACATAGAGTCAGTTCATTCTGCAAGAATCCTGGGCTGTATGCAAGGCAATTAAGATACAGATGGCAGTAGACTGTTATAATTAATTTTTGTATCAACCAACAGACAAACGCCACACGTGGTCACAGGTACACCTCGGTGTACCTGTTTAAAACAGCTTCATTTAAAATGTGCAAAAATCGCGAAAGTCTCTTGTAAAAGTGACCTCGCTATGGTAAGACAACGCGCGGCGTTGAGTTCCGCCACTCAACATGCCATGTTTTGCAATTCGTCGATAAGTGGAGTACGGGAGTGTCTTGACCCTAGTTACTTTCCGTCCACCCAGTATCAACCAACGAAGTGTCTCGACACGTAATTTACTCTGATTGCCCTGCTATGTGGGATAAAGCGTGAATGATTTCTTTTATCAGAAAGATACACATATAAAATGTATAGCATCATTATCAAACAGTGTTAATTGGACTACAAAGCTTATCGGCGAAAGTAACCCATGTGATGTATTGACAAAGCAAATGTCAGCTTTTAGTTAATCGAATCCATTTCGCACAAACCCATTTTTTACTTTACTATTGCGCGTTATAAAACAATTATGTGCGTTGCAATGTTTTATTTAGCTTTGTTTATTATGTTAATAAAAAAAAATATTTTAATCACTTTTTATGGTTTAGTAAATATTGGTAAAATATAAAATTACTGGTTGTTTCTATCGACCAGATTCAGTACTTGTTCAAATCAAATAAATATTAACTCCTAAAATAGACAAACGTCTAAGAACTTAATAATAAGATTATTAGAACAATGTAGAAAGTTTTAGTTGTGTGAGTATTAGTTATGCCTAACTAAATTAGTTAACTAAATTAGTAAAAGTTAGTAGTGGTTTCAAATCTGATCCCTCGTCCAATCTGAATTTGGTCTTACTTTAAATAGTTTTAGACTAGCCTTTTTAGTCGATTTTTGTAATAATTATTATTAAATCTTTAATTTTTTTTAGCTTCACGCTTTTTTATACCTAGTGTCAAAACACTCCGTACTTCGCTTTCCACCGAAGTCGAGACATTGCGTGTTGAGTGGTGGTACTCAACGCCGCACTTTGTCTTAACCAGAGCGAGGAAGTGAAAATAATTTAAATTCATAATTGCCTGCCTTTATCGTAATAAATTCCTGTTTCTAATTGATCTAGAATGTTCAAATTTTGGCATATTTAAAATATATTTATATATTTACAAATTTCATCACGAAAACTAAAAAAAAATTAAGGCAGGTTGCTTTATACAGTATTTCCCCATAAGGATGATAGGATTTTGATAGCTTACACCCGCCATCTTGGTTGTTTAATATTTGACATTTGTGTTGTTTTGTGTTCAATAATGTTTGCCATTTAATCATGAATAAAAAATGAAGTATTGTCTCTATTCAAAGAGCATTTCAGTCTCTACTCAAAGAGCATAATCCAAAAACTGGAAAGTGAATATTCTTTGCACGATTGTAGACCACCAACTCGACAACGGACAGGCCGTAGTGAAGAAAATATTGTCGAAGAAAATCAAAATGTTGCCAACCAGCTACGATTCAAGACCTTGAACGCAAATTCGAGCGACTATAGCGGCCATACCAGCCGAAATGCTGCACCGAGTCATCGAAAATCGGACCGATCGTATTCATCAGTGCAAAAAAAAGTCGTGGTGGTATTTTGTTTAAATCGTAAATGGCATAAAATTTCATATCAAATAAAGCCATTGAGTACGAAATTTGAACATATATTACATGTTTTATTTCAATTTCAAAACATATTGTTCTTATTGGGAAACCCTATATCATAAGGTACCACCACATCTTACATAGTTATATGTCTTATACTGAAACGTACATTCAATAATGTAATAGTAACGTTAGTGGAACTCATTTTTAAATATAACTTAATCAGAACTATGTTAAGTTTTTTTCATGTTTTTTATACCACCTTTAGCAGAAGAATACTTTAGACAATGCGAGGAACTAAAAAACAATAGAAAACACTTAAATCATCTAAAAATCTGAATGGTATATCTTCACTATTGGCCGTTTTCACTATTGGCCAATTGGAAACGCAATTAAAAGAGCTTTTCGGGTAAAAATGAAGAAAAAAATTATATGTTTGGTTTTTATGGTACATGCTGTACGAAGCTTACAAATTGATTGGTAGATCAATAACAACCCACTGACGCTGCTGTCCATCAAATGTGAATATGAAATACATTTTTGTTCCATAACATAGAAGTGGAAAGGATATATTTTATGACCTGTCTATCTCTCTGCTTTACTATTATTATTTTTATTTACTTATATAATTCTATTAAGCTAGTGTCACTCTACGTGTATGGAACTGAGCAAGATTTATTAATTTCTTCATTAATTTCCTGACTCTTACACATTTTAAATATAGCAATTATTTAAAACGGATTAATCGTGTATATTTTCTATATCCTATTTCTATATATAACCCTACATTTCAAACACTTTACAGTAATTCGTGGTTTACAGTAAACACAGGTAGACTGAGGGGGCATTTGTCTATTGGTTGATACAATAATTAATTATATTAAGCTACCGCTATCTGATTCTTAATTTTCGCGAACTGCCATGAATTCTTGCAGCATGACTTCCCTTTATCATTCTCTGGTGTGGTAGATTTGTAATTATAAATTCGAATACCAAAATATACGCAATTAATCCGTTTAAAACAGTTTCATGTAAAATATACCGTTATAAACTTATTGACTTACAGACAACGCACAACCAAAACTATTAGACACAGACAGATTATATTATCCATTTACATTCTTTAGCAGAGCACTAAGGGAGGATTTCTGAATAAGAAAACATTAATTTGGAGCTTCAAATTAATTAAAGGGTTGTATGGGTTATTAGATCATACAAACGAAAATGCGACGGATAATTCGAATAATATCCGACTAGCTTCAACAATTCACTCATAAATCAACTACTCACTATATTATAACATAATTCTAAGTACACGTATAATTTGAAATCTATTCATCCAACTCGGTCATACAAGGAAACACATGGTATTAGAGTATTCGATATTCCGCCTTGAATTGCTTAGGAAGTACTTGCTATTCAGATTAAGCAGCTGTTCTGTAAAGTTTGAGCATTTCCATACGAGCTTATTTGAATGCAATTGTGAAATCCCATTCCATTTTATCTTTATATTTACAACATTTAATTAGTGTTGAGACGCCAATTTAATGCTGAGGAGCAGTCTGGCTGTATGCCTGACGGTTATGGGTTCGATTTTATTCTGAGGGATTTTTTGTACTTATTTTTACAAGATTTTATTTAACTTGCCGTATTAAATAATTAGTGTATGTGAAATTTTGCAAGCTTTTTTCCATTTCGCAGTGTCCGATTTAGCAGTAATATGTAATACGACTTACTTCCTGATAACAATTAATTTATTTTGTTGTATAATTAATATTGTTGTTAATCATAAAATGGCAGCCGCCACAAAATGTCCTATTATAAATTTTGGCACAATCCCTATAATATGGGTATCAAATTAAAGTATTTAATTTATAGAATACAATATTTAGATTATAAAAACATATATTTTAATTTTTTTTTAGTAATATTTTGTTATTTCTCTGATATTTCTATTATTACATATAGTGAGGTTTATAGTCAAAAGGTAATAGGCGAAGAATGGGGTGTCTTAATTCCGATTTCAATATCTGGCATGCTTAGAAGCAGATCGCAAGTAATAAATTTTAAAAGACTGTAAAAATAATGTACTTACGTTTATAACGTTTATAAAATAGATGGATGGGTTTTTACCTTTTTTATTAACTAAGAACGTTATAATTATCCAGGAAATGATTTATCTGATCGCTGCAAAATGCATACCGTGTTATATGTTTTGTAAAATCATGGGAAACGAATTAATCCTTTGTTATGTTTATTTAATAATTTTAGATTTGATGTGTGATGACACAATATTTATGTAAATTTTTCATAAATAAGTTACTGATACGGTTTCAATATTAGGGTAGTAACGATCATTTTAAATCCTCTGTTGCGAGAAACAATCGTGTTGAGTTTTACTTAAGGAAGATTCGCCGAAATATTTTTTCAATAACTAATGTATTAAAATTGGCTTTTATAATATTTTTGGCTTGGCTTTTACATATGTAAAAAATTGAAGACATAAGTACATACATAAATGTTGATTTTCTGAGACTTTGAGTAATAAAAATTTAAGATTATTCATCTTAAAATTGTATAAAATGTTTCTATCTGTCAAATGGTTTGAAATAAAGATTATTATTATTATATATTAATTAAACCTTTAAATATATTATTCAAATTAACTTATACTTTGTAAATATATATTTTTATAAAATTAACTATCAAAACTTACATAAGTTACTTTTTTGTGATATTTAAAAAAATAATATATATTTTAATATTTACCATTTTTAAACTGTTATTTTTGATTAGTAAACATTTTTAAAAAACGTTTTAAATTTAATAAAAAAAATAGTTAAATATTAAAATAAATAGTAAAAATAAATTTTGGCAAGCGATTATTTCTTAATAATTTTTCGACAGCAAAAATTTGTAAAAATCTCTGTACAGCATCTCTATAAACAACGTAAATAAGTTATAAGAAAACGTATATATATATATATATATATATATATATATATATATATATATATATATATATATATGATACTGCACATAAATGGTTTCCTCTCTCCATTCAAATATAGTGTATTTTACAAAAACGTGGTGAAAGAAAATATTTTTATTATTGAGTCTCTATTGCGCTACCATGCCTATTGATTGATTTTTTAAGAAACTAATAAAGTATATTTTACATTTAAAAAAACATTCAGAAGTTGCCAAATATATATACTTCTATAATTAATTTAAAAAATAGTACATTAAAATGCAAAAGATAACTTGGGCACAGTGAGAGAATGAGTGAAAAACGGATGTAAAAAAGATATTTGAAGTCAATGTGTGCCTAAAAATCGGCGGAGTCTTCCAGTTCGCCTTCGAGAACACAGTATCGATGATACGTACAAGTTAGGTAAAAATCGCGAGAACCCGACGAAAGGTATGTATGAAGAAGTTAGTGACTGTGGACGTGGTGAAAGAAATATGCAAGGAAGTAGCGTTTGACGCTCCTTTCTCTTTGACCTGCAAGCTATAAATAAAAAATTACAATTATATAAAAACTAATTTATTTAATGTGTAATTTTTTATTTTATATATTAAATATTGTTATTTCCATATCAACTTCCTAGTTACTGTAGTCAGTGTTGTTAATAGTCAGATGACCTCGGAACATATAAAGTTTTAACGACTAGTAGTTAACTAACTAGCAACTAAATCACCTAAAACATAAATATTAGAATTAAAACATGAATAATAGAATCCTCAAGTGAAAATTTGCAATGTGTATTTTTTACAGAAGAAATAGGTTCGCGATAAAGAACTACAACGTACACGATAAACGCTCACATAATTTATTTATGAAGCTGAGAATTTAATCAAGAATTTAAATTACATATTTTATTATATTCGTTTCAAGGGAGTGAAATTGCGCTATTTGATAATGTATGTTTAAAAAAATAACCAAAGTACAATGATTTTAGATTATTTTTAATGACGTACTGTATTCTACTCTTCATTTTCATCATCATATTTGATGCATCCAATGTAGAGAACAAAAATTTTGATTATTTCTGTACTGATATAAACAAATTTTCATTAAAACAAAATGCATATTTTACTTATTTACAAGTTTCATCAACCACATACCGAGTTTTGAGTTAAAATAAAATTGGTTTAAAATAATAGGATTCCACTGTATTTGAATATATCAAAAGCAACTTAGCGGGTTATAGACCTTCACAGCAGAACAGTGAAAAACAACCTAGTGTCAAGACACTAAGTTGACAGTTTTCCGCCAGAAATCGAGACATTGCGTGTTGCTTGGCGTATTCAAAACAGCGCTAAGTCTGATCGGAGCGGAAATGTTGAAAAAAAAAATGAATATAAATATTCCTTCGAATGGGCATCGAACTAACAACTAATGGCATTTAAATTAAATACATACCCACTACGCCACAATGGCCTCCGGAGATAAATTCAAATGAAAGAAATGAACAATATTATATACCTTCACCAGTCCCCAGTTTGAAAATTTTTATTAATGTAGTACATTTACAATGGCAACATTATTATTTATTTATGATACATCTATTGCACTGGCAATGTTATATTAAAGATAAAATTCTCTCTGATTGTTGTAAGACCTTATGGCATATAACATAAATTATCTATGAAAATTGTATAAAAGAAGTAGTAAATTAAATATATTATATCAAGATGAAGTACTTTTTGTTTAAATAACAACTTTAAGAAAACCACACGCCGGTAATATATTATAGTGACTATTATATTAGTTTGAAACGTATGGACGCTAACAAATACTCATATGCTTTTAATATAGCTCTTATACCTTAGAAAATACGGTCTGTGAATAATACATTGAAAGTTTACTACAATTTATGTTTTCATAAACTGCTCACTTTATTTGCTATACGACTCTTTGGTTACAGAATTCTTATTACGTTTTGGATATTCCTTATATTATTCTAGGAAGATGGAAATAATATCTAAATGGTAAAATGTTATATTTAGTTTCTATACTCCAATTTGAATGAGATTTAGTTTGATTTGCAATTGCAGGTAATGGACTGTGAATTGATGTTGGCTGCGCATTTCCCCATTTCATTTCCGTCTAGTGGGATATTGAGACTTTCTCTTCAACCCTCCATTACTTAAGCAGTTTAGTTCTTACAACTCGACATCGAGATATTGCGTATTGAATGGCGAAACTGAACGCCGTGAACAGAACGAAGAAAGAAACAAATAATAATTTAACCATTCGAGTGGGGATTGAACCCACAACCAGAGAGACGTTGTGTCTATGCGCCACTACAGTCTTTATAGTGTCAAGATTTTTAATAATATAACAAATAAAACATGAATAATAATATTACTACATATTATTAGTCATTAAAGTCAACTTCGTGTCAAAATAACAAAGTTACTTTCAAGTAATGCTAAGATACTAAATGAAAGATATCTAGAATCTTAAATAAACTTTGGTCCAAAAACTCAACGAGCGGTCCCTAAAGAGCGCCCCTAAAGAGCCTAGGGCTCAGTGCCTGACAAATGTGAAGAGATTGTCGTCGTCTAAATCCTTTAAGTAAACTAACACTTTCATAGATCTTACAAAGTAAAAAAAATATAAGACAGTTTTTTCGGTAAACAATAATATTGACACAATTTAATTGGAATTTCGAATGAAAAAAATAAATAAATATATATATATATATATATATATATATATATATATATATATATATATATATATATATATATATATACTAACATCATGTAAGATAATATTGTTAGGTAAATTAAACAGGTCCAAGCTTTGTGGTTCTCTGTGTTGTTTGTCTTTATTGCTTTAACTGCATGTTGCTTCTTTAAACATCTGTGGTTCAATAAATATTACTAGCAGGCTGCCCGCAGACACAGTGATACTTTCAATAGATAATATATGAAAGAATAATTATCACGGTACTGGGTTGAAACTATGACATTGCTGATAGTGTGAATCGGCCTTAAGGTACACAGAATGGCATAAGGTGTCGGTGACATTTTGCTGAAGAAAATATGGCATCATTACAATTTAATTGAAAAAAATCTTCTAATATCTAACAAATATCTTTGAAAAGAGAAAAAAGTTAAACAAATTGTAACAACATTACTTTTTCTAATACTGACACTGTCTTAAATAAGATAGTACTGTCTTCAGTATATTTCTTTGAATTCCATAAAATATGTATGGCTATACATCATAGTTAGAAGTTCTTTCCCCAGTTCCTCTCATATTTTATCACGATATAGGTTATAACGTAGAGCGTTTAAATATTCATCGATAAGTTTAGCTTATTGAAAATTATATTAAAACGTGGGGTTGTTAGGATAAGCCATATTGAACGCTAGTACTAGGTTCATTTTAGTTTTTATTGGATAATTGTGTCACTGGGTTTGTTTTTCCTGTAACTGAAAATCTGTATATAAAGAACAAATTATTGATTTTATACAGCGTTGAGTTCACCAGGCAATATCTTGATTTCATTTGGAAAGCAGTCAACGAAGTGTCTAGACACTATGTTAGAGTGTTTCTCACCTTATTTATACCTTTTTATTTTAAAGGAGAGATTATGGTCTTTGCATACAATATATTAGAAATACTAAATTAACTAACAGAAACTGTAAAAAGAAAACATTTTTATGTCATAAACAGTCTAACCCTTCCATCAAACACTGAAACGAACAACAAACAATTATTGGAAAAGTTGACAAAAAAATTATCTCATTTCCACGTGACCGAATTTAAAAAATAAGATTTTTAGTAAACAAGCTTATTACACCGAGCTGAGTTTTAACTGTCATGTTTCCGCATTTTTTGCCACTGTTCCACGGCAAAAGTTCTCAATTAGTAAGTTTATTTCTCTGAAAGTTCTAAAACTCTGTCTACCATTAAAACGCTTTTGAATCATCCCAAGTTGGCAACGTACAAGTTTTAATGTCTCCTAAAAAATTCTTTTGTTGTGGTCACGGCTGGCAAAAAAGTTTATTTGTATACGTCTCGGAAAGTTTGCGCAAAGTTTTATATTATTTCAAATTATGGCAACCAGGAATGGGGATTATGGGGGAGTCACTATTTGAACATCAAAATCTATAGCAGCTACAGAGTAATTTTGTATTTAAAGTGAAATAATCATTTTAATGCTAGTTTTTACTACAATAAAATATTTTATTTCAAGTTAGTTTGAGTTCAGTTTATGATATTTATATAAATATATTCTGTGTTATATATTAAAACGTCATCTAATAATTATATCGTTCTGATAAAAGATTATCGAATCTTACAAATATCAAAAATAATCTTGTAAAAAGAGTACACAAGTTTAAAGAAGGTATTATAAGAAGTAGAAACAAGTAGAACAATAATGAAAATAATTTAAATATAATCATTTTCCCGAGTGGGAATCGAATCCACATCCGTTCCGAGCACTGTCCCACTGCGCCACTGCTAGAGGGAACGATCGAGGGATCTCTCTAAATTTTTTTAGGAATTCATCTAAATTATAATTTCCTTTGGCATAAAGTTAAAACAAAATTTTGTGTTGAGTTCCACCACTCAACTCACTATATTTTTAAATATTGGCGTGAAGCAGGGAACAAAAGATCTAGACACAAGGTTCACTACCCTCCTCCCTATGCGGGAAAGTGCCTAGCAAGGTAAAAAATTTACTAAAATTAAGAACTTATAAGCTTTTACAATAAGTATTTAATTATTCAGTATTTTTGTTTTTTTTAATGTATTTAATTAAAAAAAAAAACATTTTAAAACTAAGCGTCAGCACTGAAATTATTTTTTAATGAGATAACGAGCGATACAGTCTTGCTGGCTATGAACAAACTGCTCTAAGTGGAAATAAGAGAATGTCGTAATTGAAATAATGGCTTGGCTCGCACTTGCTCCTGATTTAAATGCTATTGAACTACTACAGAATAAAATAGCTGGCCGTTTTCATATAATCGTGAACTTTGAATAATACGTAATTATTTATTTAAATAAGTAGAATAAGTAAATAAGAGCGCTTGGACGGTATCGAAGAGGCGCGGGTTCGATTCCCGCTGCGTTCAAAATTTTTATACGTTTTTTCAAAAATGTTTTCTAATCCTAAGTGTGGAATAACACTTTAAAAATAGTAAATAAGTAATAACTTAGTAATACGGTAACCATTTATGGGAGAGCTTTTATGGGAGGCTTCAGATTGTAAACAAGATCGGTCGTGGGTTCGAGTCCTCCAGGAAAATTATTGTATTTAAATTATATTTTCGTTTTCCACTCTAGGTAAGATGTAGTACAGCATCGAATTTGCCATTCAGCACGGAAAATATTGATTTCGGGCCCGAAATCAGTCAACGTTACATGCGGGATAGAGCGTCAAGCTGGAAAAATATATTTGGAACTTTATCTTAAATTTTATTTCAATAACTATGTAGGTATATATTAATAAATAAAGGAAGATTTCTATATCTATTTTTATAAATTATGGGGACGGTGAATAAGATATCTTAATATAGCTTAAATTTATGTATAGGAATATTTTTTTCAAATAATAATATAGAGTTACACAGTTGCTAAGGTAAAGCAAACTTTGCGCGTCAGCGGGTCCACTAGATCACGTCGTAAGACCGTGTCAGTAAAGTACAAAAACGTAAATGTGACCCAGATAATAAGAATTTAACTGTAAATATTTTCGTTTCTCTATCCTGCTTAAAAATTTTTGCTTCTAGCAAATTTTTGCTTCTAGCAATCAATATAATGTCACTATTGTTTATTCTATATCACAATTGTGAAAAGTTGTGAAAAGACGTTTGTGTATTAAAGGTTATTGCCATATTAATGTTTGTCTAAATGACAGCACGCCTTGGGAATGAAATGCTCGCATCAGTCTGTTTCAAAGTTATCATTTTTAATATTAAAAGTCATTAAATTGGATTTGTATAAAATAATAAATTTGTAAATTTAAAAAAAAATAGAAAGTTCCGCTGAGTTACTGACGCCGGTTCTTCTCAGATATGAGACATTAATTCTAGTAAGCTAATTGTAAATTATTTGATGTAAATAAAATTATTAGACCTTGACTTTGATTTTAACTATAGTGTACGCAAAGCTAAGAACAGATTGACTCAGTAAGCTCTGGCTATTTATAATACTGATTATTTTAATTCATAAATTCCTTAAAGTGTATAAAAGCTTTAGAAAAAAATATAGCTTTTCGTACGACAAGTCGTAAATTATTCTTTGAAATAATATTTCAACGGATATTAGAAAAAAATCCCTATAAAGTATAAAGTTAATAGTTGCAACAACTATATCACAGTTCAGACGAAATATGATAAAAAGCTAGTTTATTGGCGATTCAACGCTTTCTCAGGGTACACTGAATTAGAGAAGTTGCGTGGCGTAATTCAACGCCGCGCTTTGTCTTATCAAAGCGAGGAAATTGAAATAATTTAAATATAGTCAATGTCGAGTGGAATTTAAACCCATAAACGATCTTGTTTACAGTCCTTGGCCACAACCTCAAGCGGAAAGTGTGGTGGAAAGCGAAGTACGGAGTGTCTTGACATTCCTTACTTAGCTTTCCACCACATTCAAAACATAACATATTGAATGGTTATGTAGTTCTTTTTTGTGAATGTAGCTATAAGAATATCATTTTTAAACCACCATTTTTTATCAATATTAAAATATAAACCTCTGAATTACCATAATAGAAAATTAAAGATTATAACAACGTATATAAATTGTATGAGGAAGAAAACGCTTACGAAATAAGCTTCAAGGCGTATTCGAGTATTTGAGTAACATTTATTATGATTTACATATTAAATCACATCTTAGCCCTGAATAAGAGGTTTACTATCGTACATAAGGAAGGCAAAATAATTATGTATGTACATAATTTACTAGTTACGGTGATATTGTGTTTAGTTATTTGACGTTATAACTATTTTTGGATATTTTTATTAATTATCAATTCTGACATTGCTAGGTAATTTAGAAATACCTGTAAGGCTTTGAATTCTAAACTACAAAGTACATATGAATAGAAAATGGCTGGAAGCAGTATGGCTGCTACGTTTTATAATTTTTCATTTATTTCTATCATACATACACAATAGGCAAGGCAAACATAATCGGTTTTGGCTTCAATTCCGACTCGGAGGAATGAATATATTTTAATTATTCTCATTTCGTCGTTCTGGTAAGATAAAGCACGGAGTAGCATCCCGCAACTCAACACACAATGTCTTGAGTTCGATGGAAAGAGAAGTACGAAGTGTCTTGGCACTTTCTGTCTATTTTGCTACGCGATGATAAGAGTTAAGCTAAAAAAATATACATACAACTCATAATAATAATAATAAAAAACTTTGCTATTATATTTTTTATTAATTAGAAAAAGAAACAGATCTTGGTGAAACGAAAAGACATTAATGATCCAAGTGATAGCCGTAAAACCTACTGGAGAGTGGGACTTGAACCTTCTTGCTTGTTTGCTTTCTTTGCTTCTTGGAGACTATCCAAAACTAACTAAAAACTGTATAAGAATTCCGACGTAGCCGGATATAGAACGGATGGTTTAGTTTTCAGAGCGTTTGGACGGTTTCCAAGAGGCGGGTTCGAGTCTCAATGCAGTCCAATTTTATATATTTTCAAAATTTTTTTTAGCTTCGCGCTTTTTATCCCTCATAGCAGGGTAGGTAGAAAGTAACTAGTGTCAAGACACTCCGTACTTCACTTTCCACCTGAATTCGAGTCTTTGCGTGTTGAGTGGTGGCACTCAACACTGCACTTTGTCTTACCAGAGCGAGAAATTAAAAATAATTTTAAATATAATCACTCCCCCGAGTGGGTATCAAACCCATAACCGATCACGTTTAAAGTCAGAGGCTACTAGCCTCTGCCAGCATTTTCTACAAATGTTTTCCTTTTAGTCAAATTCGTGGATAATTGTGCCACAATGCCGTTAGTTCTGTATTCATACTTTTACTCAAACACTAAATTCCTAAAATAAAACCTGTAACGACTGGGACTGGGTTCAATTCCCGCTCTAGGAATTATTTTTAAGTTATTAAGATTCCTTTGCTCTGATAGGACGAAACTCGGCGTTGATTTCTACGTAATGTCTCGATTTCGGGGAAGAGGGGAATTATTGATTCTGACTGACTGATTGGCCTGCGATACGAGATACAGCGTGGAAATACAAAAAATACGAATTTTCTTTATATATAACCATAAATTTAAATTCTAGTAACATTCAACAAGTTTATTAAAGAGCAATATTTCTTACTTATACTTTCTTTTCTAAGGTTTTCTTTTAAACTTTTTCAATACTTTTAAAACATTAATAAAATTATAACATCTCTTAATACATTGCCTTAACAAAAAATATGATAGATATTATTTTAATAGACGGTTAGAAATTATATCTAAAGTGATTGTCGCTTCATATTAATTAATAATTCAATAATTATTAGTAGATTTTCTTAAAAAATATTTTAAGCAAATATTTACTATTTTTAAAGTGTTATTACACACTTCGGATTAAAAACGTTTTTGAAAAAATTTGTGAGAATTTAAACGCAGCGAGATTTGAACCCGCCCCTCTTGGGGTATCCAAGCTCTCTGACTGCTAAGCCATGGGTTCTATTACCAGCTACTTCGAAATTTTTATACGTTTGTTATAACGTATTTATGTTGTTAGCATCTCTGTAAATTCTTATACGTTTTTCAAAAATATTTAAAATTTTATAAAAACTCCAAAAAAATTCGTATGTCAAATCGGAAATCCCCTTTTATTTTCTGTATGTTTGCATATATATTTTATTTTTACGTCAACATATATTTTCACAGCTTGCTTGAAATGTCACTTACAAATAAATAAAGTACTCAAATAAAGTTCCTATTATCTAATTAACAAAAAGAATCTGAACAACGAATATTGTACTAGTTGTAAGGGCCACACGCTCACATTATCTTAGGCCAAGTACACTTAATTTAATATATTTGGTTCTAATCATTAAATAAGAATAGCTTTAGCAATATATTATTTATAATATATAGAAAAAAATCCATCGCACCAATTATAAAGCACGTAAGTTTTACACTCGGTCGCTTTTGTATTTCCCCATTGCCAATGGAATTAAGTTAAACGCTCTACACTGAATAACTCTACAAAATAATAGTGTTGGATGTCTAGGGCAATGCTGGTTTATGATATATTCCAATAATTACTTACTGCACTGGAATAACTCTTAGGTCTAAACTCGAATATTATATTAAGTTATGTTTGTTTCTGGATTTTGGTAAGATAAAGTGCGGCGTTTAGTTCCACCATTAAACTCAATGTTTCAAATTCGAGCGAAAAGTGAAATACAGTCCTAAATTTACTTTCGCAATTTTTTGGTAACGTTTCTTTAGAATTTGGTATTTAATATATTTAAATTATTTAATTAATAAGAAAGTAAATTCTTTGTCCGTCTGTCTGTCTGTCTATGTGACTAACACAAATGTCTATCTAAGTTTTAGTATCAACGAGTGGTAAAAGCAAATAGCACAGAAGTGCTAGCAAGTGTCAAGTCCTGCAAGCGTAGTTGCGGGCATTCGCTTTTATTCAATATATCTTTCGTTTTGTACTCAGTGATGAGTAGAAACTGCATATAAATTAATAAGCACACAAATATTTTATGTGGCATATGGGTTCTTTGGGGAATGGAAATGAAATTTTACGTTTAGAGTCAAAACTTTATCAGATGAGAATATTCATACGAAGGGCATAAAAATTAAGCAAGTTTAAAAAGATACTAATAAATTACTAATAATGCACAGCAGGATTCTAACCTGCGTCTCATATAAGCCGTCCAAGCACTCTGACTGCTAAGCCATGTGTTCTACATCAGAATAAATCGTATTGTTAGCGCCTTTGTAACGTCATTCACGTTTACAAATTTCTGCTATTCAAAGATTATTTCTAAGAAATGAGCGTTTGGCAAGAGAAAATTCTATATAAATAAATTCTATATAGTTAAACTTTTCTATTATAAACATAATTAGCAAATATGTTTAAAAATAAGAATATAGCAGGTACCACGAGCGAGTGAGTCAAGAGGCGCTTGCAAATAGTACTTTAAAAATAGTGAAACATTTTACATTAAGTTACACAAACATTGGAAGTTAAAATACACTATTTCTAAAAAAACACTTGAGTAAAACCTAATATTTGACATGAAATAGAATATTAGAATCAAAAATCAAAATTAAAATCTTTTACTAGGAATAACGTTATTACAACAAAAAAAACAACGTCAATCGCATTACAATATTCAATTATAAATGATCGCATCGCAGCGCTCCGATGGAATACAACAAAATTGACAATGGCACCCCTTAAGACCTTCAGAACGATGTTCACTTTAGCGTTTGCTTCGTTATAGCAAATTTTAATTAAAGTTCCCTCAACCATGTCTTAAAATGCAATGAGTATTGGTGTAGGAGAAGTTCTCATTAAAGTGTCAACATTGCAACGCGCGTCTTCAACCAATTATAATAATACAATTGCAAATGCAATTTCATTTGGAAGTTATGTTTTTTTTTCAAGATTTACGTTATTAGTACGATAAACTGATTATGTTAAATGCAGCTATGGATATGTGAACGATTAAACTAAGCGTGGTATAAATAAAAATATTAAATAAGAAAACAAAGTTTATAGACTAAAAGATTTGCTTTAATACAAATATGTATATAGATATATATACATACACTGCGTTGAGGATCTTAGAAAGCGAATAACAGAGCATATTCACACCATCGATCTAAAAATACGTGGTAAAGCATATAGTTCCTAAAAATAGTTGAAGTTTTTTATCAAAAAAAGGAATGAAATAAATATTAAACAAAATATGTTATGTTTGATTTTAAGCTGTAGATTTATATTCTTATCTTATTTTCTTTAGTCTAACATCTCCAAAACATATTTAATTTATTAGCCGACTTATCATGACATTTTAGCGAAGCGAGATAAAACGTCTACCGTTGCTATGACTACTATCATATTTACTAAATAGTTATAAAAAAAACAGTATATTTTAAATCGTTTTATATTTATTCAAGGTATATCTCATACTAGTTTCTGCCCGTAACTTTCTTTGTATAGACATTATATCTTGCCACAGTTTCAATTAGCAACCGTTTATATGAAACGGTTTAAATGAATCAAAGTACTACTCAATCTAAGCTACTTTAATTAACCCCGTTTCCATATCTTTCACACCAGATGTTCTAAGCGTAACTTTTAATCTAGACTAGTCCAAATAAAAAAAACAACATTAAATTTGGGTACTACACAGGTAGAAATATTTTTAATTTCATTTAATTTACAAATTATACAAAAATATTCTGTTACATACATTTTAATATATTTTTAATTTTATAATTTTGTAATATAATCAGAGAGAAACGAATGCTACGATGCTACGATCCTGCATATTTATTTTGCCTGTTCACCTAACTATAGTGAATCTTTTTTTACATGCCTTTATGCTAATTCGTGATCTCCCTCAAATTAATAATATGTTTCTAATGAAACATAGTTTAAGACGCGTATATTTTGGTATTCGAAAACCTAATTTCATATTGTGTTCTCAGGGATTGATAATAAACTGATATCTGCTAACTAGTTATTATTTTTTTTAGCTGCAAGCTTCCCTTTATCCCGCATAACAAAGTAAACAAAGAGTAAATATTGTCACAACACTCCGTACTCCGCTTTCCACCAAATTCAAGACGTTGCGTGTAATGTGTGGGAATTTAACCCCGCGTTTTGTCTTATTAAAGCCAGGAAATAACAATTATTTAAATGTAATCACCTCCTCGACTAAGAATCAAACCCAAAACCGATCGTGTTTAAAGTCAAACAGACAGTAAACCGTCCCACTGCACCACGACCGGCCTCGATCGTCTCTATTTACTAACATATTTTAATATAATATTATTTGTTTCAGACAATGCATCAATCTACTGCGCCTAACATTTCCCGTAACGGATGGACAATATCAAGCTAGCATGGCGATGACGTGGCTACACGAGATGCGAACAGCGCGTCTCATCGGCTACCGGCTCAAGATCGGCCTAGTTGTAATTGTTATTATGGTACTAGGATTTTTTAATGAGAGCCAAGGTAAGGTGTTTTTTATTAATTAGATTATTAAATTTCCCTATTAGTTTTTCAGCTTCACGCTTTATCCCGTACAGCAGCGTAGTCAGAGATAGCCTAGTGTCAAGACACTTCGTTAACTGATTTGCATGCAATAACGCCACCCTTTATCGTACTAGAGCGGAGAAATGAAAATACATTTTAATAATAATCATTCCCTGAGTGGATGCCGAACCCACAACCAATCGCGTTTACAGTCTAACTAACACTGTCCACTGCATCAATAATAATAAAAGGGCGTTTTGTGATATTAATTATATTTATGCATGAATAAAAAAACATTCTGACGACAAATTGTGCGGAAAAAAAGGATAAAATTTAACAGATTTTGAAAATTCAAACCATAGCAGAAAGCTAATATATATTTTTATTAGAAAAATATTAAATGGATTAAATATACTTAATTAACAAGGTCTTTGATTTTCTCAATTTTTACACATTTGAATGAAACTACTTTAAACGGATTAATCACGTGTTTTGGTATTCGAAAATACATTTCACTAGAGTAAAATGTTCGGTACGTCAGATTTTCAGAAATGTACTTTCGAATACCAAAATATACGCGATTAATCCGTTTAAAATAGTTTCATTTTAAATATACAGATTACCAGATAATTCAATAAATTATCACACACAGTATTTGACATACACATGTGTACAAAATCATATCGTTTTGTTAAGAAAACACATAATTTACGTGTCAACGGCTACTAGTAAGAATTGTATGGTGTAATCTAGGTTTTACGGCTATAGACAGCATTATATATAAATTCTTATCATTTTTTCGTAAACAAACAAGTGAGTGAACTCATAAAGAATAACAAACAATATATTAGAAAAAAGCATTAGAAAAAAAAATATTTTTAATGTAATTTATACTGTTATAGCGATTATTGTAATAGTTTTTTTTAACTTTAACGCCATTTTAACGCAATGAAGACAAAAAGTAATAAAACATCACCTAAACTAGGATTTGAACCTATATCGAGCGTCAGTTGCACACTTGTTCCGTACCTACACATTTAAAACATAGATTCAATGTTTAACTTAAGAAATCATGTCATTTCTTTTAAAAGTAAATATGAAGGTAATATGCATAATAGAATAAACATTTCTTACCTACAAGCGAGAGAAAGTCAGAGAGAAAAAAAGTTCGAGGCACTCCGTTGTCTGCAATCGTATATATACTGCTCAGAGCGGTGGAACTCAACGCCGCGTATCATAGCGGAAATATTAAAAAATCTGTTATTATTTTTCTGAGTTAGAATTGAACCTACAATTATCTTGTCCTCAATTAGACGACACACTGTGCAATGATGGTTTATGTATTATACATAAATAATAATGTACTTTTCTTACGGAAGATATTTCAAAATACAGCAAGCAGCTGCAAAAAGAATCATACTACCCTCTAGAGTATTCGCTAGAGGTAACCAGATCACGAAACGGCCATAACCTATTAATGTTGATTTTAATGCTTTATATTTCACAGCGGTTTCATTTCTTTTGGGTTTACCACATTTTTCTAATATAGTAAAAATATTTTATTAAAAAAGTACTTTTACTGATGGTACAGTGGCTCATTGGAATGATGGCTGATTATAAACGCGGTGTTTGTGAGTTCAATTCGAAGTATGGAATGATTACGTTTAGAGCAGAACACGGTGTTGAGTTTCGCCATTCTCCTCACAATATCGTAAATTCAGACAGAAAGAGGAGAAAATAGTGTTTTAATACTTGGATCTCTCTCTATAACCTCCGAAGTGCGAATATTGTTCGTTGTTCCGAAATTTAAAACTTCAATATTATATTATAATTTAAATAGAAAATACTAATTTTTTGCATATTTTTTTACCAACAAAAATTGCATTACCTGTCACCTGTTAGATGGCATTTAAAAACGTTATACAATGAACATTTAATGAGATTACCTAACCTCATATAAATCTATCTATCTATCTACATATATATTCTAAAACAAAGATCATTATTCAAATTAGTGAATACCGCATAGGCCTTATTAGTGAACTGGTAATAGGACGTTTATTGACCATTACTTCCTTTTTACGACCACATTCACTTAGCTGCAACTGCTAACTGGACCACGATTATTAGTTAGTGCTTATAAACTGACCACCCGAAGTTTATGTCATGACATGTGATATAATTCCAAAATTAAATGTGGCACAGTAGGACAGTATCTGACTGTAGATGCGACATATTGTGGGCTCGATCTCCACTCATGGGAATGATTATATTTTAATTATTTTCATTTCCTCGTTCTAGTAAACCAATGCGCGATTTTGAGTTCCGCCACTCAACACGCAATGTCTGATATTTGGCTGAAAACAGAGTAAGAAGTGTCATGACATTTGGTAGTTGTCTACAATGCTATGCGTGAAGCTAAATTCAAAATTCAAATGTATTACCTGTTTTGTTATATTGATTTTTATTATATTGATATTATATTGATAAAGATAATTTTTTCAATTTCCTTCTCTTTTAAGAGAAAACACTGCGTTAAGTTCTGCCTGTTAATGCGCAACGTTTCAAGATTTGCCGAATAGTAAAAAGCGAAATGTTTTGACTTTGAAGTTCTTTCTGCTTACTCTCCTATACAGGATAAACTGTGAAGTAATTCGTGTATTTGAGAACGTTCGCAGCGTAGTGAGGCACCGTATAAACGCGATTGGTTGTGGGTTCGATTCTACGGAGGGGGAATGAATGTATTTTAATTATTTTCATTTATTCAATCTGGTAAGACAAAATGCGGCGATGAGATTCGCCATTGCACACTAATTCGAATTCTAGGTCTACCCTTCTATGCAGTATAAAAGCGTATTATAGTCAAAACCTTCATAAGTTCTTTTTTTTCTTATATGGAACACAGTTGTATATTTGTTGCATAATACTAACGTAGATCTCGATTTTTCCGAACCTTTTAAAGGGTAAAGCGATAGCAAAGCAAATATCAAACGGCCATTTCGCAATATGCGGTCTTTACACAATTTGTATTGTATTGTATGAACGCCATTCACACCGTTGTTGTCTAGTTGGCATATGCCTAATTGAATTTTATTGGTTTGCGGTTCAAATACATTTAGTAAGAATATATATTTGTTCTCCTTCTCGCTTTATAGCAAAGTTGCCAGAGAGAACATCAAGGCACTCCGTTATCTTCTTTTCGCCCAAAATTTCCAAATTAGTGGCGAAACTCAACGCCGTTCCTTATCTGTTCGGTTTATTAATATCTAATCTAGTAGACAATATATGATGCTATGATCCACCGCTCCACATTTAATATCTATGAAATAGGGGAAAATTACTAAATCATAGTTTATAAGCAAAATTTTTTATGTAACTGACAATATTCTAAAGATTTATTACGTATACATATAGTATATTATAACAGGAAATAAGGTTTGTTTGATCGGGACCCGCTGCGGGAATTATTGATTTGGCTATAATTATTATACGCAAAGGCTTTATTATCGTTGCTAATTGATTAAAGTTAAGTGAACCGTTTCTCTTAAAGCGACGTTTATATTTCATCGTGAGATTATTTAACTTATAAATGTTTCGTTCCATATACTGAATACGAAATTTGTGAATTGTATGAATTATAATATAAATTCAAATTTTTGTTACAATATTATTTTATATAAGGCCGGTCGTGCCGCAATGAGACAGCGTCTGACTGTAAACACTATCGGTTGTGGGTTCGATCCCCACTCGGGTGATTATATTTAAAAATTATTTTCACTTTTCAATCGCTCTGGTAAAAAAAGACAAAGAGTGGCGTTGTGTTCCACCACTCAACACGCAATGTCTCGAATTCGGTGGAAGCGAAGTACGGAGTGTCTTGAAACTAGGCACTTTCTGTTCACTCTGCTGTATTGGATAAAAGCGTGAAGCTAAATAATAATAGATTTTTTTTAGAATTGTACGTAATTAACTAAAAGTCGATGAATATAGATTGACTTGTTTGAAAAACAAAATGATAATACAATTTTACGATTTTTTATAAAATCCTGTTTTAAAGCTACGACTTTAAATATAACGTAATACATACAAACAATACATTCAACTAATTTTAAATGTGTTGTAAAATAAAGTAAAAAGATATTAAATTGGCATGTAAAAATAAACCACTGTATCGTAGTGGGACAGCGTATAACTGTTAATACGGTTGGTTTTAGGTTCGATTCCCACTCGGAGAAATGGTTATGTTCAAAAATTATTCTCTTTCCTCCGCTCTGGTAGGCAAAGCGGGGCGTTGAGACTCAATACGTAATGTAAAGATTTCAGATAGAAAGTAACTGATTGAATATCTTAACACTAGGTTATATCTGACTAACTGACTAACTGCAATGCGAGGTAAAGCGTAAAATTTCTTCTTTATATTTTATTTTTATTTTGACAAATTTGTAAGGAAACTATGAAAATGATAAAAAAAGGTATTAGTAAATAACCTGTTCTTCGTTCATATGTTGACTAGGAACTAAACACATTAGATAGGAAGCCTCCATTGAGATTAAAAACGAAAGATTTGAACATTAACTATATGAACCAGTAAACGGCGGGTTCGGCTGTATATACTAACGATTATATTTCGATATATATCTATATATATATAGATATTACTTTTATGCTTAAAACATTTTTGACCAACATTAAGCACCGTATACCGTATAAAAATCCGTTCAGTCGATTTTGAAAAAATCGATCAACTGCAACTGATCGCTTTCAGGGACGTTTTATAATGTGTTTAGATTATTTATATAAGTATTATAAAGTTGTACTTATTTCCTGAAAATAATTTTCAATTCACGCTATTAAAATAACATGACATGAATTGCTCTTAAGTTTATTAAACGCTATTAAAATGTTCACAATTTCAAGCATCCTGTGAAATAGTGCATTATGGGGCGCATGTGCCGGGGCAGATGAGGCGGTATAAGTGGCGGTTGTGCGTCACTGCTGGTTAATTACAACCACATAAATGCTTTTAGATTGAATATTTTTATAAATATTCTATAAGCCGTATGAAACCGATCGTGGTGCAATGGGACAGCGTCTAACTGTAAACGCAATCGATTGTGGGTTCGATTCCCATTCGAAGGAGTGATCATATTTTAATTATTTCCATTCCTTAGCTTTGGTAAGACAAAGTACCGCGATGAGTTCCGCCTCTCAATGTGCATTGTCTCGAATTCGGCGCTTTTATCCCACATAGTAAGGTAGTCAGGAAGTACCTAATGTCAAAACTGCATACTACACTTTTCTTGGAATTCGAGACATTGTATGTTGAGTTCCGCAACTCAACGCCGAGTATATATAATATCTTACCATTACAAAATTTAATCTTATTAAAACTACTTTTTCTTACCATTACAAAATTTAATCTTATTAAAACTACTTTTTGTTACTTACTTAGGTGTTATTTAATGAAACAAATGAATTGGTACAATAAAACAATACATTCGAACTTGGAATATGAATGGCGAGAAAGCCATATTTACCTAAAATATATAATAGTTTAAACAAAAAGCAAGTAAATTGTACGGAACTCCATACTCCTTATTGTCTTAAGTATTTCAGGCGTGCACGCGAAACCTTCCATCGTTGTATAGCAGTTCCGCTTATCCACGCTATAATGGAGCAAATATCTTCAAAATAATGTTTACTAACAATTGTTTGATCAACTAATGCTATTATTTGTGCGATATAGATTTATCATATAACCGAATATGCTATAAACGATAGCTGCCCAAATATTTGATTGCCTATCTGTGTTTCGACGCGTTAAATCAATGTTCGCCTCAGTTTTTCGCTATACATGTAGTAAATACAATGTTAGTATCGTTTAATTAACTGATGCGATTAGCGCAATTGATTGCAATCGTGTAGTTGTGGAGTTGAACACCACTTAGGAGGTAGGTGGATGTTTATAGTAACTTCACGCTTTACTACGCACAGCAAAGTTGTCAGAGATAATCCAGTGTCAAGACACTCTGTTGGTTGGTGATGCTGATATTTATATTTAATATTTTCGTAAAGATCATATTGGTGCGTTTTCACAGAGTCTGGCTGTAGACACGATTGCGAGTTCGATTTCTACTCGGTATAATTTTTATAATTAAAATATATATATTCTTCTCTTCAAGGTAAAACACGGCGTTGAACACCCAACTCTTCTTCGCCATGGTCCTCGGTTAGTTAGAAATAACTACCTTGGTATGCGGGGTAAAGAGTAAACCTGTTTGTTAAAATTGTATAAAGCATAAAATTAGCATTAATATCATATACTCTCTGTTTAGACGAAAAGTTGAGAACGGATTGATTTTGCTATAAGCTCTTTATATTCGACAAATATAGGGATATTCAGAATATATAAAGGAAATCAGGTTATCTTTTATAAAAAAAATAAAAAAACACTTAACCTTTGTCTCTGTTAATGAAAATATTAGAATACAAAAGCAGAAAATTCAATTCAAAATTCAAAGGAATAACTTCGTTTAATATAACTATTCAAGCAT
This sequence comes from Dryadula phaetusa, assembly GCA_032432895.1. Lineage (NCBI taxonomy): Eukaryota > Metazoa > Arthropoda > Insecta > Lepidoptera > Nymphalidae > Dryadula > Dryadula phaetusa. The sequence goes on along the minus strand of JAOYRS010000068.1, from coordinate 5,592,517 downwards.
TACTAATCGTATTTATTCATTGTATGTGAATTTAATATGTCTATAATAGTATTTCAAAATAATACGAGGTAATATTCTATATCGACGTTCAAACCTCGCAATAGAGTATAATGTGAAGGTTTTAATTTAACATTATAATGGTTTCATTATTTTATATTTTAAGCAAAATATTGTTCTATTTGGATATTATTTCAATTTATAACCGACTTCAAAAATAATGGGCTCTCAGTTTGACCTGTATCTGTGTGTATGTGTGTGTGTGTGTGTGCGTATGTATGTTTGTGTGTATGCGTGCGTGTTTACGTGTGTGCGTGTGTGCATGCGTGCGAGTGTCTATGAATATGTGTATGTATGTATGTTTGTCCGCAATTAGTTTTGAACAGATTAGTTAAACCAATTTCAAAGCGGTTTTTAGAAATGAATTTTATATTATTGAAATTTAACTATGTGTTTTAACTTTTTAATGTAATTTGGAAGTCGGTGTTTTTTATTAAGTATTAAAAAGGTTATTATTATATTTATGAAAGCAAATTAAAGAACGTCACTTGAGCTTTTTGTTTCCTAGAATTACGTTTAGTTAAAATTAATTTATAAGCAGAATTACTCATTTAGTGACTGATAGCCATTACACAGCCCAAATCACAAACCATGTATGAAATATCAACATTTGATATGTACGAGAAAGTATAGACGACTATTAAAAAAGGAATATCATGAAGGTACGTTATGTTTTATGTTTGGAAGTACGAAAATAGATATATATATATATATATATATATATATATATATATATATATATATATATATACATATATAAATATAGCGTGTCTGTAAATTAAGAAACGTGACTGAAAGCGTTAATTTTGTCTTAAAATTGATTAAAAGCCATGCTAAAACACCAACAGATTACAACTTAATGATCATGGATATCTTTGTCTGTCGATACACGCTAATCTCTAAAGTTAGTGAAGGGATTTAATAATTCTTTTTTTTTAAACTAACAGTTTCAAACAAAAAGATAAAAACTTACTCAGCGTGTAGTCATTAGTTGATTAATATATTGTAAGGATTGTAAAGGAAGCGAAAGACGTTACAGACATTTATTACTATTTTGTATAGTATAGTATAGAAAATGAATTAAATCCCCTTAAGCCAAGTTAAAGAGACTCATGTTAAATGAAGACATGAAGACAATAATATTAGAATAAGCATTTATATTCAATAATTTACCTACAAACATATGAAATATAATAGATATTTAAAGAACAATAGGATACAATATCCGCAATCGTGCGAGAAACAAAGGGCGTTTTAGTGCACGGATGTTATTAATGTGTTTCATTAAAACACACCGTTATATTAAGAAATCTAGATGTGGCTCGAGACTTTTAGATTTTCTTTTAGCTTTTGCTTTTTTTAGGTGGATAGTAAGCCAATAATGATTTTTCACGGTCTTTACTTTTGATATTTACTATATTTTATATTTATTGGGATCATTTATCCATGGTTTGTCTTTAAACCATTACATTTGAATAAGATTTCTTCTTCCGTCAAAAAAATCTTGATAGAAATTGAATTCGCAATCATCACAGGTATAATCCCTTTTCCACTATGTAATATTAAATTATAAGATATTTTATTATGTAATTTTGTTTATAATTTTAGCGCTAACTAACGAAAGTATTTATGCACACAATATGTAAGTATATCATACATGGGAGCTTTTTACAATAATGATATATAATTTCAGTAAAATGTAAAAAAACAAAATAATTTATTTTGAAAAGAAAATGAATTCTGAATAACATAGCTTAGTCTAAATTTTTTTTTTTGCAAGAACTCAAAATAGAAGCGATAAAACTAAGCAAGCTACGTTCAAGTTAGAATTGGCGGTTTAAGAATAATAGACACTGTCAGATTCATTCTATTTTCGTGGTCTTTGAGATATAGCAATTCAAAATAATAAAAAATAAAATAATAAAAAATCGTTAGTACAGTATGTATATTACGTACCTAGATATTACAGACCGTATTGAGGTTTTAGTATTTCCTAGTTTTTCTATAATATTTTCCTAATTTTTTTTATAACAAATATGAACATATATATATATATATATATATATATATATATATATATATATATATATATAATATTGATTTGATTGATGGAGAATAGTTGACGGTAGATTACACCTGGTTAATATCGACCTATCCTCTTTTGGTCGACATATTCATTTAAACAGTTTTTTAATTTCATATTTTTCTAAAAAAAATACTCACTTCGTAAAAATCAAAACTACATACATCGCATGTAAAAGTATTTTTTTCGATTGCACATTCAATGTATAATAATAATCTTTGGATTTTCCAAATTCTAAATATTTAATTATTTCAGTTTGTTTATAATTTTGGCGCTTAATAATACAGTTGGTCGCTTCTATTTGTGTTAAATTCTTCAACGCAATACTGATAAAGGAGTGAACTCAACATGGCACAGTTAATTTAAAAAAAAACTCAAATTTTAATTGTCTTATCATTTGCTATTGACTATAGGTCCTTTTATAAATACTAATTAAACTAAATAACTTAATTACTTAAGGTCAATATATTTTACCATATTGACTATTATAAGTAAACTATTACAAACTTTTAATATTTTAAAACTATATTTATATATTGATTAAACAGAAACTTTTAAGTAATAACAGAATAACGTATTGCAAATGGTTCTTTGGATCCTGCACCAAACGCGGCGTTGATCTCTTCACTCAACACTGCTGACTCGATTTCGGGCGAAAAACAGTTACCCTAATGACACTAGGTTGTCCATATAAAGCGTGGTAAAGCTTGACGCTGTCTTTTTTGCCATTACCATCAAACTAGCGCCATCGTCACATCAAGTTGGCTGTTCATTTTGTATGTGGGTAGTTATCTCCGATGTGTAAAACAAAGTGACAGTGGTGACAGTAGGTGATTTGACAGTTAATTGTCAATTGTACGCAGATATGCAGTGCATCTTCAACATATGAGTTACAGATATTGGTCACCACTCTGAAAGAAGGGTGTGAAAGTGGTCTGAACCTGAAAGCGAGTACACCTAAGAGTCTGGTATTTGAAATAGATTTAGAAAACGGAATGCAAGACTAAGGTAGATAGAAAAATTTTGGAACAAGTGAATTAGGTATGATATGTTTGGGAAATATGGCGTATTGCTGCCAGTAAAAAGGTTAACGGTGCTCTGGCTGCACTGTTGCGACGGCAAAAGCCTCAGCATTCTTGCTGCCCTTTTTATCACAATGCAATACCATCGTTATTATATGACAGGGAAGCGTGGGTGTTTCAAAAAAAGAATGAAAGAAAGATGAGTGCTGTAGAAATACGTTCTCTTCATCGAATGCGCTCAATCAGTTTAGCTGATCGTATATACATTAAAGAAATTCGCTGTATAGCAGGCGTAAACGTGAATGTTATAGTGAGAATGAAGAAAAACTTGCTCAGGTAGTATGGGTACGTGCGCGTTCCCTCATCCTCTCGACGTTGAGAGGATGAGTGATCATAGAATGGTAAGAAAGATTTATGAAGCAAAGTATATTCTATATATACAGTATAAATATGAAAAAATAACAACATAGTAACAGTATTTAAGCCATTAAGGATAACGTGTTTCTCAAGCAAATTATTACTGATATACATTTTAAATGATACTATTTCAAACGGATTAATCGCATATATTTTGTTACTCTACAGTACATTCTAGGAAACCTGACGTTTCAAACACTCTACAGTAGTCCGTGGTCACAGGTAGACTGTAGTGGCATTTCTACTCAGCGGAATAAAACGTGAGGCTTTTATTTCGTGTATAAAGATTTTTTTACGAGAGGTCGGTTGACGGAGAAAGGTCACGTAAAAGCATGAGGACTTCCCCGAAGACCAGTATGAAGAGGTTAATATTTGTTAACGAGGTGAAAGAGGTACGCAGGGACCGTAGCGCTTGACGCTTAGTCCTTTCTGACCACCCTGCAAGAGGTAAGCGTGAAGTTAAAAAAAAGAAACCATCGAACTTTCATAACGGCTGATCAACAATGCTTCTTAGAAATTTTCATAACTTTTATAGAAATTACCGAAACAAGTAGCTTACTACACTAACTAAATATTATATTCCATTAGCCTTAAAGCGCTTTTAAATTCAACCGCTACTATGCAAATCTGAATAACAAAGTTGAGGCAGCTGGTCTATCGTCTGACAAACTAACAATGACTAGTTTCACAGTTAAACTTAACGGTAACAGTTAAATTATTTAATTTATGCCTAAATAGTTTAATACGTTGACCGCCTGAAGTAATGTGCTATCCTTGTAGACTTACCGTCTAGTGTATACAGCACTGCGTTCAACTTTGTAGCTATATTTGAAATATTTACTCAATCATGCAGAATTACATCCAATGTCTCGACATTGAACATAAAGCGGAAAACAACATCCCTCAACACTATGCGCAATATTGGGCTCTCTTTGTCTATTCAGGTTATTATGGTAATTCACTTAAACTATGTTAAAAAAGATATATTTATTAAACCCTAGCTTTTAACTCTGACTTCAACCGTGAAGTATCAAAATTTTGGCTGATTTAGATAAAATTGTAAAAGAAATTATTGATATTGGAAAAAATATTAATTGGCGCAAGCCATGAACGTGTTCGAGATGCTCATCTTCAGCGAACTTTTCGTAAAACAATGAAATTTATGAAAAAATATAAAAGAAATAAAATTAGCTTATATTTTCCTAAGATTTTTAAGTATCTCTATATAACATTTCATCACAATCTGCTCAGCGGTTTCGCCAGGATGACAAAAAACAGACGGACAGACAGTTACTTTTGTATTTGTAATGTTAGTACAGATATGGCTGTGAATAGAGTGGATTATAGTCTAGTAAATATGTTTATCTCGATGTTATGATCTTGATTAGAGGCGAAATTGATGCTATAAAGCCGGTCATAATGTAATGTGAGATAATTATCATTTTATACTGTGAAATTATTAAATATATAACAATTGTTGAACTTCCGGCTGACATAATTCAATTTCGTTACATACATTCCGTATATTGTTCTTCCCTGTACAAAAATAGTTTCAAGCTTTCTCTTGTACCAACCAGAGCTGAGAAATGAAAATAAATTTTAATTATATTATTTAGTACATTATAAATTAAAGGCCCACCTTAAAGGCTGGCAACGCTCCTGTAGCTCCTCTGGTGGTACACTGTTCACTTACCCTCACATGACCCGCACGTTCGTTTGCCTTGCCTGTCCTATAAAAAAAATTTGAATTTTGTAAGCACAATGGGATATGAAATCGTAATCTTTTGAATTTATTTCATCACATGTATACTTAATAAGCTACTTTCAGTTCTTTAGTTAATACCTTGTCTTCATATATGTATCATAAAAACTTAATATTTAATACAATCATTCAAAGTAAAAATATAAATTTATATGGACATAAGAGTACATATATACTCTTAGTCGCGTAAATACACTCAGATCATATCTAGGTTACATTTCTATTTTTAATCGTGCATATTGAAATGTGACACGGAAGGGAAAGATCATTAAATATAATATCGAGTTTAATGTTAGGTATTAATATAATTCTAATGACAGTATAAAATTTGAGGTCATTTTGGTTCATTGGAACGACATCTTAGTGAAATTTTAAATGGTCATGGATTCAATCTTCACTAGGTCTAATAAATTTTATAAGTGAAAGCGCAGCGTTGATTTCCGCCTAACAGAGGCGGAACTCAACGCTGCGATCTCGAATTAGAGCAAGAAATGGAGAACCTAATGATCGAATCTAATGTCTTTACACTAGGTTCTATCTGCCTTGCTATGCGAAAAAACATCCTGAAGCTAAATATTCATATTACAGGCATATTGTTCTGTAGGCAAATATTATATATTGGCATATTAACCTTTATTTGCCGTTCTTTGTATTATTGGCTAATGCCGCCCAACGATGTATTTTATTAAAGTGTATTAAGTAGGTTCTTAAGGAATTATTTTCTGAAGGAATTATTTTTAGATTCAAATTTAGGTTATAATAGATATTTTTCAATTACGCCATGGCGGCGTTATATAATGATATTACTAAATAGTCTAATAACTTCGCCCAAGACCATTCACACACTATAGAAACTACGCATAGTTGCCAGAACTTGATAATAAAGGAAAATAAATTAACGTCGACATCAATAGATAGGTTCAGCCCATCCCGAAGTTAACAAACTACTTCATAGAGTTTGAGAGCCTTCTTAAGAAGATTAATTATTTCACGAGTGCTAGTATCGATTAAAAACTTTCTTTTATTATGTACCTTGCTTCTTGCTTGTTTTAAATAAAAAAATCTACCGATTATATAATATTATAGAAATCGATAGTTCTTCCAATACTAATAAAAGAGAAACTTATATGCTTATATATGTCCTTGGCGCAGTGGCACACCGTCTGACTGTAACCACGATTGGTATTAGGTTCGATTTCCAAATGTTGAGTATGATTTTATTTAAAAATTATTTGCATTTCTCCGCTCTGGTTGAGATAAGAAAATATTTTGAATTCTCTCTGTCTAACCTACTATACGGGATAAATCACTGCACTTCTTTTCTCCATGATTTTAAATTGATAAAATATTATACCCAGCTTTATACTATATATCGGAAAGCAGAGTCGGAGACAACCTATAGGCAGGGCGCTTCCGTTGATTGCTGTTGATCCATAATCAAGATACTGCGTATTGACTGACCAACTTAATAGTTTGTCTTACCAAAGTGGATTAATAAAAACAAATTTAAAATATAATCATTCCCCCGAGTGCGAATCTAACCCACAAGAAATCGCGTTGACAGTCAGACGCAGTCTTGCTGTGCCACTTAATATGCCGTCCATTCCCTCGCGAACACTTGTAAAAGAAAAACACTGCACTATTCTTTATAAATATAACGATGGAGGCCGGTCGTGACGCAGTGGGACAGCATCTGAATGTAAACGAGATTGGTTGTGGATTCGATATCCATTAGGGGAGTGATTGTATTTAAATTATTTTCACTTCCTCGCTCTAGTAAAGACAAAGTGAGACGTTGAGTTTCGCTACTTAACACTCAATGTCTCAAATTGAGTGGAAAGTGAAGTACGGAGAGTCTTAACACTAGGTACCTTCTAACTACCCTACCATGTGAATCTAAAAAAAACAGAATAAAATATAACAAATAATGTTACCAATCAATATAGCCATAATTGCAAATAATAAACCGGTTATGCTAAATGTATTTTCTCTTCCAATCGCAAATCCAACAAAATACTATAAATGAGTAAAATATAGATCAAATAGTTGCAATTTGAAATTTGTACGTACACGCGTGGTTTGCGATACAAAATTGATTCGTACCTCCTGATTCAGAGTTATTTCCGGTTTTATGTTAAGTATTTGTTAGTATGTAATAGCATTTTATGCTGTTATATTTTTGAGTTTATTTAATTGTTTCTACTTCGTAATAGTTTTAAGAGTATTTAGAAATCACAATATAAAAGTTTTGTTAAATGTTTTATATAATGGAAAATTATATAAAGGAATTTACGTTATGAATGTCTGCATGTCATATAAAGAGAAGACAACCTAGTGTCAATACATTCCATTGATTTCTTTCCTTATGAAATTGAAACATTGCGTGTTGAGGCCAGAACTCAACGCCAAGCTTTGTCCTACCAGAGCGAGGAAATGAAATGAAATAATTTAAATAGTTTACTATTTTTAAAGTTTTTTTCTACACTTAGGATTAGAAAACATTTTATAAAAAATATATAAAATTTTGAACGCAGCGGAATTCGAACCCACTCCTCTTAGAAACCGTCAAAGCGCTCTGACCGCTAAGCCATGCGTTCTACTACCGGCTGCGACGAAATTTTTATACGTTTGTTACAACTTATTCATGTTGTTGGCATCTCTGTAGACATACTTTTACAAATTTCTGCTACTTAAAGATTAATAAGAAATAATCATTTAACAAGGATTAGAAAATATTTTTGAAACATTTTGAAACATTTGTAAAATCTATACCTACATCTACAATAGAACTAAAGAATACATTATAATTGTACCAAGCCATTTGAATAGCATAATCATAATAAAATGGCTTGCCAAATAAAAATAGCAAAGTATTAAAATAAATAGCCGTCATATTTAAAAATTAATGTGTCCCCGGTGAATGCCTGATAGTGTTCTCCTAACAAAACCTAAATATTATATATACAGTAAGAGTTCAAGCAACAATGGGTGGCCTAACATTAACCTACTAAAAGCTAGATTTTTATGAACCGTAATAGGTTACTTAGGCATAAATATTATGTAATATTTTAAGCTAGCAATCCACTACATAGCAAGATATATATATCTTTTTGATTATTTATTATTTTATTTATTGATTATTTGCAACAAAAGTAAGCGCTTTATATATCGTATTTAGAAAAAAATTCTGTTGAACATACAGGCGCATGCAATATATTTAGAATAAATAGATGGTGGTACCATAGATATGTTTTTAAAATGATTAATCGCGTATATTTTGGTATTCAAAAATAAATTTTTGTAATATTTTTTTTGAATACCAAAATATACGCGATTAATCTGTTTAAAATAGTTTCATTTAAAACGTGTAAAAATCACGAAAATCAAAGATCTCATTAACTGACTAAAAACATGTTAGTGTGAAAACTTTAATGGATGCATTGTGCTTTGCTTATTTTTTATCTGACTTTCAAAAATGGCTTTAACTATAACCAGCCAGTATATGTAACGAATAAAAAAAAACAAATATAATCGCTTTACATGGTAAACAGGATTATATTATTGAATATGCAAAGTTCTTTAGACATTTACTCCAAAGTGGACGTTCCTAAACATTAAGTATTTTACGATCAATCGTCTTGCGGTCGCTGTAGTCCCATTCTAGTTTTACTGCCTATCAGGCTGGTACTGTTTAATACAATAGTAACTTCACGAACACTCTAACAGAGAAATTTCAAAGTTATTTTATATATGTTATACACGCCAAAATAATAAAATTAAAGTATGAAAATAATAAAATTAAACTATGAACACAGTCCAGCTTTGCGTATATGATGATGGGTTATATATGGACATGAATACCACATCAGTATATTTAATAACACAAAGAAAATTAGAAATGCACATTAGGCACGCCAGAATGAGTTTTTGTGTATTCCATGTTTTTTATAAGAAGGTTTCAGATAGGATGTTTTAAATATAAATATTTGGAGAGATTTTGTATCAGATGTCATCATGTAAAATCGTATTCGCCTCGTATATATCTTGGCTATGTAACAAGCTTAAATAATATTAAAAAAAAAACGATTCTTCTCTCACACTCACAATTTCATTTCCGTAGACTTCATGATCCTTGTTGTGCAATTTACATATACATCTTACGTAGAATAAGAAACTCAGACTTTGCTTTATAGCTACTCTCAAAGAAACTGTTCAAAATTTGAACTTGCTACGCTCAGCACTTTGCGCTATGCATTATCTACCACTTGTCACTCTCAGTGGGCAGCAAAAGAGTTTTAACATAGTGTTTAAACTTATGGTCATAAAACGAATAATGAAATTAGTGATTACGATTTAAAAAAAACTTATAAAAACTTGAACGCAGCAGGATTCTAACCCGTTACGTAACGTTTAGCTGCCATCCTAGCGTTTAGATCGCTGTTCCTAACCTCGTATACGTTTCTTACTATTTAATTTTATTGTTAACATTTCTGTATGTAGCGATTTTGCTCACTGCATATAAAGCTTTATATGTCCTTAAAAATATTTTCTATTCCAAAATGTGGAATAATACTCTAAAAATATTAAAAAATCTTAGTGATTTACTTATTCATAGCAATATAATATTTTTAAAATATGAATAAATTATATATTATAACTACTAAAACGGAATTTGTAAGAAACATTATTATTAACTTCTTCAGCTTAGCGTTTGCTACATTTATCAGTTATTTGTGGCGATGTTTTGAGGTAAAAAATGTGTTTGTGTTCTACGAAGGAGCCTTTCTAATAAACAAAGTTGTAAATATTCTTAATAATTCTCTCGCTTAGATTGGTATATTCGGTACATGTATATTCAGTAGGTCGTAGATTCGTATTGTATAATATTACATATTTGATATTTTAGTTATGTAATGTACATTTATATTAATAATATATTATTACCTTTTAAAGAAATTGACTAACCGGACTAGACCTTTTGGAAGGACTCGTCAATTAACAAAAAAAAAATTATATGTATTTCTGAGTTCCTTACAGTTCGTCGGGTACTCTCCACCCATATAATTATAAATAGGATCGTAAAAATTCATGCACGCTCATAGGTTCGTGGTTTATAACAAAGAACCTCAAAAAAAAGTTTACATTATCAATAATTGTATGAATTAATAATAATTGCGTATGAAGATAACGCATGGCTCAACTGTCTGAGTGTTTGGGCGGTATTCTAGAGGTGCGGGTTCGAATCCCACTGCTTCAAAATTTTTGTGGTCGCCTTCGTGACACAGAGGGACAGCGTCTGATTGTAAATGTCATTGTTTGTGGATTTGATTCACAATCGGGGGATTTTTTTCCACTAAAGTTCACGCTGATGTTCGTCACATTGGAGTTTCATTTGTGGCCTTGGCTAGTGGCGGTCGAAAAAAAGTATGGTGTGGTTATAGTGGAAAAGACAGTACGGCCTACAACTGCCAGTCTGGAGTCCCACATCAGGAAGGTATCCGTATCAAAATTTCCTCACATAAAAAAATGTAGAATGCATTAAGAATGAATTTCCGATAATTCCTACGAAACAGAAAGAGTTTGAGATTTTACGTTATATAGCTAAAACAAGTAAAATTAGAAATGAAAATAGCATGGGTATATTTGTTTTATGTACTAATTTCTCAAACATCAGACTAAAAAAAGTTTACTGATAGTCTATTGATTTCTCCTTATATAATTAATAAGCTTATATCAAAATATAATCATATTTTAGTAACCATATTAAAGTATAAGCTGAGAAAAAATGTATTAAGTTTATTAAATTTTGTGTTTTCTTAGGATAATATTAAAAATTTTCATCTTTCGCATATTATACAATATTTTATGCGCCAGCTTACCGAAAAGCTCATTTTAACGTGTGTTATGGAGAAAGAGAAATATTTTCACGAACAATCCCACTAAGATGTATATTACACCGTATGGTGTTTGCTCGTTTTAAATTAAATATGGTTATATTCAGTATCTGTATTATAACAATTAAAAATATTATGTTGACAGCTAAGTTACGTCGGTGGAATTTGTTTATAAATTCTAAAATATATGGAGAATTGGCTAATAATTTGACAATTATATATTTGTTTATTTTTTTATAAATTTTATGTATTACATGCCCAATAAACAGAAACAAAAGGTACTAACTAAGTAGGACGCCGTTGTAACCAAATTAGAGAGTGTATACGGACATAATGGCAGTAGTTGATATCAGAAATGCTTATATTTTAAATAATGACGCCTGTTTAGAAAATATATAGCGTTAATTTCAAAATGTAAAACTCTATAGTAATCATAGATGAAAGTAGAAAACAGAATAGTTTCGAGTTTGTTTGTACTATAAGTTCATTATCTGAAGTGACAACAAAACTGAGAACGAATTAAAAGTACTACGGATAAGTTAACTATATATTAAATATATACAAGTAAGTTATAAAGAAAATGATTTTGAAAGAAGATAATATTCATCACAATAGGAAACAAAAGTTCTAAGCTTATAAATAAAAATAATATAGCTTTTCTTTGCAACGCCAATAAAGAGAAATGCATTCGGTGTAAGATATGGCACGTTTCCTAGCTTAACTTCACGTACAACACATAACATTCATAGAGCTGGCTCTTCCACTTGACCGGTTAATCGCCGTATATCCACTTCGGTACAGTTTGCTAGAAGTTTTATAATGGGCACGATACGTGTATTGATTTTTGAGTTAATTAGTACATTTTTATTGGCTCCTTAAACAAAATATTTATATGTTGGATGGATTCCAACGTTGTACTTTATAGTTAATATTTTAAGAATGTCTACATATATATATATATATATATATATATATATATATATATATATAATGTAGTATCATGTCATCATGAGCGAATCAAATCCATAGCCGATCGCGGTTACAGTTAGACTCTGACCGGCTGCGCCAAGACCTGCCTCTTAATATTTGTTATGTTGTAAACAACTAAATAAATTTATACAATATATGTTCTAATATTAAATGATTTATAATACAATTTCGTATATAGCATTCTAAACGTTATTCACAGTCAAACCCTTTATATGAAAGCATGACATCCCTTTCCGACACTTGCTGTCAACGCGTGAACGATACGCTAAGGATAATGCAGTACCGACAGAAAGATGTATGGTAACAGATCACGAGTACATTACTTATTTGCAGTGGCTTATTAGAAAAATGCCATCGTGGTAAAGTGGGACACAATCTACCAGATTTTGAATTGAATCTAGCAATTATTTATATGTTCGATTCTCAGTTGAAATAAATAGTTTTTATATAAATATTAACACTTAACAAACACTTGAAATGTTGAAACTTGAGGAAAAGAAATAAAGAATCCTGGCACTGGCACGGTTTTTTGTGATAATTTTAACTTATTGTAGCAAATTGAGATTGTAAATTTGTAATAGCTTATAAGGGAAATTAACATCATGTTATTTGAATTAAAAATAATATGAGGATATATGTATGACGATATTTTAAGTAATGAGACAAATGATTTTCTTATTGTGTTAGATTTTTCTACATATATGCTTGAGTGATTCTTGCATTCACTAATATTCTTGGTGTTTGCCATTTTTATACATTTAATTAAGTATATTTTAGCAAGATATTGTAAACTCCTTTTGAAATTATAATCCAAGGGGAGGACATTATGCAAATGGTGAAGTTAATTTCATATATCGTTTCGTATGACATGGTAAAATATCACCTACCCCTAGTCACGGACTACTGCAAAGTGTTCGATACATCGGGTTTTCCGAAATTTATTTTTGAATACCATATTATACGCGAGAAATTCGGCCAAATAAGTTTCATTTAAAATATATTGCTTCAAATATGTAATTCTATGGAAATTTCTTGAGCATATTTGCGCATAATTCAAACATTACTATAAAATCGACGGAAGAAGTCTTAGGAATAAAATTTAACGTATGCTCACATAGTGGCATATTTAGTGAGTGTGAAAATATCTGGATTACTGCGGGCACATCTGAAATGGTTATATTTCTAATTGTTAGTGGTTTTAATAGTAAAATAATATTAGTGTTGACTGGTGGTAACTGAGGATTCAAATTTTGTCATTTTTTTTGTGCTTGCAATAATACGAATAATTTAAGTACTTATATTAACGTTGATTTTAAAAAGAAATAGGAATATTTTAACAAACAATCTACAAACAAAAGTATAGTACGCAGAAAGGTAGAAACATTCTGCCTACTGTATCTTTGTTTGTGGATTGATTGATTTATTTGATATGATGTGAAAAAAATATAATTATCTAACTTTATAAAAAGAAAACAAAACAAAATTTCTTCTTCAATAAAACTGTAAAATATAAGGAGAAAGTATGTATATCTCAATAACTATATTTAAACAAGATAATCTTTTCTTTCTAATACATCTTACCACATGTCACGTCAGAACGGTTTGTCCGACTTAATACGCCATCAATCATACAAACATTGGAATGTCACCAAAAACCAGAATATTTTTCATGTAAAAGCCTTGATGTGTAGAGATTAGATTCGTCGTCGGTTGTCACACGCAGTGCTGAATGGAAAAGGCTTATTCGTCGGTCGAAAGAGGGTTGCAAATTTAATCTATTCACAAATTTCCCTTTTTACCTAAATATGATGCATTAGTAAAAAGGGTGTTGTGTATTTTTAAAATATTAATGTTTTCAAATCATATTGCTATAAGAGATCTATTATAAATGTTATTTACGTATTGCGATATAAAGTTTAGTCATTTAAGCCATTGTGGTGCAGTGACAACGTCTGATTGTTAACGCGATTGGTTGTAGGTTGGGCTTAAACTCAGGGTAAATATTTATTTAAAATTTATTGTCATTTCTCCAGTCTGGTAAGACAAAGCGCAGCGTTAAGATCACCACTTACTACGTAGTGCCTCGGTTGTGGGTAGAAAGCACTCAACTGAGTGTCTTAAGATTAAGTTGTCTCAATCTTCCTTAACGTTACCAGCCCTGTGCTCAGGGTATTGGAGTGAGATGAGGTCGAAGCAGTGTCTCGTAGATCTGTGACACAAGAGGCTAACATTTACAACGTTTGCCAATCCAAGCTGAACTTAAGCAAATTTTGAAATGAACCTACTAATGCCGCCTTCGAAATGAGTTCTAGAAATATAAACTTATAACACCAATAAGAAAGTTAAAAAAGTAACTGGATTCGAAGGCATTCAAATTTGACATTTCAATTTCTTTATAAGGTAATTACTGTGCTACTTTAAACGGTTTCTAAGAAATAAAACATTGTTTACAAAAAATAAAACATTCCTGATTTGTTTTAATTTTCAAGGGCACATTTAATTTGGAATATTATACGACTATTCAGTCTTTTGGCATCGCTGAAAAACTAAAACTGTATTTAATTTCTTCAAAAATAAAGTAATATCCTTAGATAAAATAGAGACTGTTAAGGCGAAATAGTACGTTTCTGACTTTTTTGGTATAAATTATTTTTGCTTATTAGCTTTGGTAAGGTAAAAAGTCGCCTTTGGTTTGTTAAGCGTTTTATATCAAAAGTGTATGAAACATTGTAAATATTTTCCTACTAAAGTATGTATGTATAATGGGAAAATTTGTGTATCCTAATCGATTAACATGTTGTTTATTATACAATGGAAGCTATGGTCCAGTTTGCAAATTTATGGAACAAAGTATTCAAACTGAATCCGCAGTGTGACAGGCGCTCTAATTCCAAACTATTTCAATGGAATCAGTTTGTTTTGAATATAGTCTGAAACGTTGTACTGAAATATATTGATTATATATTTTTATAACCAATATTATATTGATAAAAAGAAAGCATATGAATTGCTTAATGTTTTCCACAAACTTTATACCCCAAAGTAGGGTAGTATCAAAATATACCGTTGACTGTTTTGCTTTTACAAAATCTCAACTGAACGCCGTGCTTTATCCTACCAGAGTGGAGATAATAACAATAAATTTAAATATAATCATTCCTCCGGTATGGTGATCGAACTGACAACCAATCGCGTTTACAGTAAGACGTTATCCCACTGCGCCACGATGGCCTCAGTAATCATTATAATCTTTTATACAATTTTTTCTTTATAAAGTCTAATATTTAACAAATCTTGCACGAGTAAAAGTTAGAGTAAGCGATAATGTAAATAACTTACAACCACATCGTCTTAAGCCATAAACCGCTTAAATTATAAGCTCGTTTTCCCAAAGAAAATTCCAGGAAATCTACTAACTCACAATATATGGTATATTGGTATATTTGCAAATAATTGTGATTTAATAATTATTATAATATTCACGTTTCTAAGAGCGTGACTTGTTTCAAAATAGTAATCTTAATAACGCGTAGCAAACTCGTTACTATAGCAACATGGATGCAAAATGGTATAATATATTTTTTTTTATTATTTTAATGTATGTTTATTGACTTTTCATTAATCTTTTTAGCTTCATGTTTTTATCCCGCATAGCAGGTTAAACAGAATGTACCTAGTATTAAGACACTCCGTATTACACTTTCCACCGAATTCGAGACATTGTGTGCTAAGTGTTGGAACTTTTACCATAGCGAGGAAGTGAAAATAATTTAAATATAATCTACATAAAACTTTGCTATGCCAAATTTTATACAATCCAGGCACCATACTTTTCATCAAAAGTAATTAAATAATAAGTAATTAAGCTATAGGGACGCAGGGTAAGATAAGAAAAATCGCATTGTAATTAAAATATTTTACCATATTTATATAGTTTTTCATCTGAAATAAGATCGGTTGTAGATACGACTTCCAATGGGAGGATTCCCATGATTATATTTACGGTATTTTCATTTCTAAAACTAGAACGAGTTCTGGTAAGATAAAACGGAAAGCTGAGTGTGGAATTTTTAACTTGTGATTTCTAATGTTAAAACATTCCGCACTCCACCACCACCGTCTACTCTTGTAAATGGGATAAAAAGTGGGAAGCCAAAAATATAGATTATATATACAGATTAATTTTATATAGTTTGTAATTTTCACAGATGATACGTTACGTTACCGCTCTAACAATAAATATTTTATATTTATAAAATAAATACTTAAATGGGCACCTAAGATGATTTCTTATAATTAATTTTGAATCAAGTCGCTCTCAGCCCGTTTTTATTAAGTTAGTTTAATATATGAGAGAGAAAATATGTTTCAGGTATAATATCTATAAATTATAATTTATTAATAGATGTATCACACGAGGGCCGTGAGTGGCTTGTTACTCATATTCAAGTGCTGATCCTTAAAAGCGAGAGAAAAATAACATTATTTTACCTGTTTATATCGTTGAAATTATACGTAAATGAATTTAAATAATATGACTCGTACGCCTGTATTGTAGAAATTATTGCATTTATAATTATATTTTATACAAACATAATATAGTGTTTGTGGTTGCTACCTATATTACCATTGGATCTTTATTTTATAATACTTAAATAAAAATATCCTAATTGCTAGGCTAGTTATCTATTAGTTAAAGTCCCATCTAAATCGATTTAGCCGTTCCAAAGATTAGTCGGAATGAACAAACAAACATACAAAAGTTGTAAAAAATGTTATCGTTCCATATATACCGTGTATAAATATTTAGTAAAATGCTATTTTATTTATATTTTTAATTCCAATTTCATTTATTTTTATAACTTTTCAATAGAAATAGCTCTTTTAATAGCTTTTTTATTTTATATCTTATTTAATAAACAATTATGATTTCAAGTCATCTAAAGTTAAAAGAGTACATAAATAAGTAGTAAAAAATCTTTTATATGATAGAGAATATTTCTCAGCCCCGTACTTATTATCTCTGTTATTTGCTATTCATTTTACAGGTTTCCCATTTTTACAAACACATTTCAATATATATATATATATATATATATATATATATATATATATATATATATATATATATATATATATATATATATATATAATATACTCTTAGTCATATGTCAAAATTTTTGCCTTTACTATACATCTAAATATAATTTTACTTGGTTTAGATACGTGAAGGAATTGCACTTACCTTCAACGAAAATTCTTACCTCAAAACTGAGACTCCATTCACTTTCTATTTTATTTTTGTATTTTCCTTCTATGGTTTTACAATGTCATAATTATTTGTCTTACTGGATACTGACACCAGCTTAACAAGCAGTTTTACAAGGGCACTGCATACTGGTGAGAAATTCAACAGTTGTTGTTTTAAAATATAATATACAAATAATTTTTCAACTGTCAGAGATTGATGACGTTTCTCGAGTGAACATCAACAGAACTTAATTCTACACTTCAATATCACTTTATATTATTAAATTCGCATGTCTGAAATTATGAGTGGAATTTTATTATCTATCTACATACATAAACCTCGAAACATAAACGATATACTTATTTACGTTTTGAAGGTGACAGGAGGAGAAATCAGCTTATATTTACATATTTACTTCTTGTATTTATGCCATATATACAACATACACACACAGACACACACACACATAAACATATACACATAAACATATACACACACACATTCATAAACAGATATACACGAACATACACGTATGTGATATACTTTTGTACAAATTGAATTACCTGACCGTATTATGATGTTATAAATACCTATATAATACAGCAGTTGTAAAAATATACCATTCAAAACCCAAAGCCATGTGTTAAAAATATTACGAATTCATATAAAATCTTGTACAGTGTGAGCGCAGTGCGTGAATAATGTAACTAGCCGGCTTAGAAGCCGCACCACTTGACCTGCTAAGCTGATTAGGTCTTGAAACTTGGCCGATTTAAACGTTAGCTCTTTTTGTTCTTGGTTAGTAGAGCTGGGATTGTGTAATATATATTTTTTTGTATAAACGCTTCCTACAACACGTTAAATAAGATTTCTCTGATTGATTGAAAAAGAATGCGCTACTTGTTAATGATTTTAAAGTATTACTCGCTTCGTCGTCATATTATAGTAGAGAAATATCTAAATATCTATTGTGCCTACATATTATGTTATTAATATAAGCAAATCAATATTTGGCACCTAGAAATAGATCGATATTCAATAGGCTACATACTAAGTTAATAAATCATTATGTCCGGTATTCAGTCACCATCCAAGCTTTGCATTGTAATATCGCATTAATTAAATACCGTCAAATTATAATACTGCAATACACATCTATACTCAATTGCCTTTTATTTCATTAATAACAAATAAGACGCAAGCAAATAGGTGACCCCGACGTGTTGAATTGCGAAAAATAGAAAATTCAACGCTCAGCCCTTTCCTACCTTGTAGCCGTTTTGAGCACCTTAATTTGGACATTGTCGGCCCGTTAACTTACTATCAAGGATATCGATACATATTGACTATGATAGACAGAGCGATTGGGTGACCTGAGGTTACATGTTTAAAGGATATAGCTGTAGGAAGCGTCGCACACGCTTTATATACTCAATGGATAACATAATTCGTTTGCCCCGTCAAAATTACTACAGACCAAGGCGGCCAGTTTGAATCAGATATTTTTTGAAAATTCGCACTACTGCTTACCATCCACAGGCTAATGATTTAATAGAAAGATTGCATAAAAAGCTAAAAGCGCTGATGTCACGTGGATAAACCGAGAATTTTTTTACACGAATTACCACCATTTTATTAGGCCTCAGAGCAAGCTTACGAGACGATACTGGCATTTCTACTGTGGAAATGGCTTATGGTGTTTTAAAATTACCCGAAGATTTTTTTGAGCCGCCAAAGCAAGCATCTCCGGATAACGAAATACTATTGCAAATTTACGTAAACATATTTGTAACCTTGCCGCCGTACCGAAGCGTCCCCACAGACAAGAAAATATATTTCTTCACCCAGCTTTATCATCGCATGTATTTGTACATTGCAACCATGTCACAAAATCCCTGATAACCCCTTATTTCAGATCTCATACAATTATTGAGAGAGGAGATAAACATTTTATAATCATGATCTCCGATAATATTAAAACAATCAATAGATAGATTAAAACCTGCATTTTTGATACACAATGACTCAGTAATACAATACTCTCCATTAAATAAGGATAAAGAATTCACAATAAATTCTAAAGAGCTTAGCGACAGCAACCAGAAACCATGTAACAAAAACAACGAGATCCGAACCCGATACGGGCGACTCGTCAAGCCTACAACATCATATTTATAATACTTTTCGACAACATGTTATTCACCACGATTTTCTTGTACCGTCACTCGTTATATGTTGTAAGTGTATATATTCTTTTTATAATTTTTTTTTGTTTTATATAATTGTATAAGGTATTCAATTTTACATTATGAACTGTTACTATTATTGATTTTTTATTTTTACTTTTATATCTTATTTTATTTAAAGGAAGGAAAGTGTTGTGCTTACATATTATGTTATTTATATACGCACGTACCACTGTCCATATTTGGCACCTAGAAATAGATCGATATTCGATAGGCTACATACTAAGTTAATAAATCATTGTGTCCGGTATTCAGTCACCATCCAAGCTTTGCATTGTAATATTTTCAAATTATAATATTGCAATACACATCCATACTCAATTGCCTTTTATTTCGTCAATAACAAATAAATCACAGGCAAACTATATATAATTTAAATATAAATATAGGCCGAGAAAACCCAGGATTAAGGTACTCCATTCTCCACTTTTCGAATTCAAAATATTGCTTATCGAGTGGCGTAACTGAGCGCCACTTTTTGTCTTATTGGGAGAAATGAGAATATCTGGATTGAACCTACTGCCCTGTAGTTAAATGTTCAATGCATTGCCCGGAAGATATCGCTCACTTCTAAATAATTCCGCTATCGTGCTATCTATTATAAGTATCTATATTCCAATAAAGGTTTTAATCGATGTTCAATAAACAATATTTTCATTTCACTCCTAATGACGAGCAAAAACCTCAACAACGTCGTTAAAAACTATTTTCTTTGAATATTCCATGCAAAGAAATGGTAATTTGTAATGTTTTTCAGATACGGTTCATTTGGTCTTACATTTTGCTCCTTTTGTTATGGATCCACTTCTCATTTTAGTGTTCCGCTTTGTTAAAGCGCTTTGTATAATCTTGAGTGTGCTTAGACGTGTTTAAGTAAAGATATGTATGTACTATGTACTTTGTATTCAGTTTCAATAACGGTTGTAAAATATTTACGTATGGAGGGTGTTAGTGCAAGATAAAAGGGTATATAATAAGGCAAGTTCAAGCGAAATTTTATTTCTCATCGAAAATTTTATTTTTAAAGTGTTATGTTAAATAAGTTGCTTGACATTTGTATAACAAAATCAACGCAGCCGAGAATTTCAGAACAGCCAACAAAGCGCGTGTTCGAATCCTGTAATTTTCAAATTTTTATACTTTTTTTTAAATATTAATCTTTATGTTTCGCACAGTATGGAGGAAGCTAGTGAAGTATTACTACGTTTGCGTATCTTTTATGGCTTAACGTTTTTTATATCATCCCACAAAGTTGGGGAACTCAGCACCGTGATTTAACTTCTCAGAACGATGAAATCATCTTACGTAGTAATCGAACCCACTAGTCGCATCTGCATTTAAAATCAGACGCTGTCCAGTGGGACAGGTTGATTTATTTATTATTTAGGTGTAGTGACACCTAAATAGTCATTCGGTAAGTAATCGTCTGAATAAAACCACAAATTCAAGCTAATACGAAACTCAGTTCTTAAATATCGTAAATTATACTTTAAATACAAGTAATACAAGCGGGCCTAAAGCATTGCCGTGTTACATAGTTATTATTAGAATAGATTAGCAACTAGAAAGTAAAGCCCACGTAATCCAGCCGCAAGGGAATTAGCTGGACTACAACAAGGTTTAAATCGCTAAACTTGTTTTAAGTTTATATTATTATGTGAATTAGCTAAACAACGTTTTGGTAAGACCCTGTTTTAATGATACTTTTATTTAAAAAGAATTAATAGTAATTACAATTTTATTTTGTTTTTATCTTGTATAGCAGTGTATACAGGAAGTACGTACTTCCTGTATACACTGCTATACAGGGTATCAAGACACGTACTCCAATTTCCGCCGAATTAGAGACACTGCGTGTTGAGTGGCGGAATTCAACGCTGCAATTATATACAATTATATAAATTTTAAAATATATTTTAAATGCAAAGTATTGCTTTTCATATTCTCTTAAGTATATTGATATAGTAATAAGAAGTAAAAGCAACGCTACAGAAGTAAAAAAGTAATATTTTTTTAACTAAGTAAAAAAAATAATAATTGATTTTTATAATTTTTTATAGTTGTACATATTCACAAAGAAATTAGAAGTTAGTTTTTATATCTTTAAACAGTCACGGCGGGGGACAAAGTCACTTGTCGAAAAATAACTCAGTACTGCACTTTTCATACCGATATAGGTATTGTAAAGTAAATAATGTAAGTAGCAGCATTATAATAGTTTAGTATATTTTTGTTATCGCTTTTTATTACCTATTTAATCAATATTTATCCTCCCTGCCAAATCTATAAAAAAATAATTTAATATACTCTTAATACGATTTTCTTATTTAATTGATACAAATGAATATAATACAATAATAACTTATATGTATATACAGTTATTTCGAATTAACAGTACAAATACTAAACGTATGTGAATAAAGTAGCAATTTAATTAAGGTGCCACGTTAATTAATTTCTGGTGGAAGAAGTTAGTTCTTTCGTACTTGTGGTTTTACTCCGCGTTGTTTATTTTAAACGCTAAGAATTTTCTTGTAAGCATTTTTATAGCAACTTTAATAATGAAATACTATTTCCAGTACTTTTCCTATTATGTAAGCCTTATTATTGTGTGAAAGTTAACTGTTTAAACAAGTTTCTTGGTATTAACACCGTGAAGGCATCGTGGCTCAATTAGAAAGATTTTGACTGTAAACTCAATGGTTCTGGATTCGATTTCTATTCAGAAGAAAAATAAATGTATATAAATTATTTTCATTTTGCCTATCTGACAATATGCGATGTCTCGAAATTAAGTAGAAAAGTGAGAACAGAGACTTCTCTCTTAGAGTCAGAAGTTTTTTATTGCTTGAAATTGCATACTAATGAACTCATATATAACAAACATTTTGAGTTAAATCTATCCATTTTAAAGTATTTTAATTACAATATACAATTATAATATTTTTGGTAGGATTTGATATTTTATATAAATTAAAAGTTAATTGGAAAGAACGTATTATAATTTCCTTATAAAATACTATGGAGGAAACTACTGATAAAAATTTAAAAGCGGAAGTTAAATTAACGCTTACTTAGAATCACCAACCATCATTTGTATTGAGCCTTAGGTAACGACCTAAACAATATTAAAGAATAATTATTTACTTAAATGTTATAAAATGGAATGGCAATCATGGCGCATCGGGACAAAGGTTGATTGTACATACACTGCTTTTAAATGTGGATTCGATTCTCATTCGAGGAAATTTTGTATTAAAAATGTTTGGACAAAACTTTTTTAGACAAAACGCGCCGTTGAGTTCACCGCTCAACACGCATGTCTAGATTTCATGCGGAAAGCAGTCAATGGAGTGTTTTGACATTAGGATTTTGACTACCCTGTTTTGCTATTCTATGCTATAATAAATATACTAAATATTAAAATTTGAAAATTTACTATATATTAATAAAGTGAAATAATGTGAAGCATTATATACATGTATAATTGTAAGACGATGTCACATCTAAGAAAGTAACGATTTTTGTATAGAAACTATATTTTATCCAACCTTACCAAAATAGTTAAAAAACATAGGTTTTTTTTAGCTTCACACTTTTATCCCGCATAGCAAAGCAGTATTTGGTGTCAAAACACTCCATACTCCACTTCCCGCCAAATTCGAGTTATTGCGTGCTGAGTGGAACTCACCGCCGCGTTTTGTCTTATCAAAGCGGGAAAGTGAAAATAAGTTAAATATAATCATTTTCCCGAGTGGGAATAAAACCTACTACCGTTCGCGTTTACAGTCACACGCTGTCCCTCTGCGCTAAAACCAGCCTCAAAATTATAGTTAATAATAATATAATAATGATGTATCCCATACCCATTATAGATATATCAACCAAATAAAGAAAACACGCACACAAGGAAATATGTAACATCAAATAAATTTTATATCTATAATAAAAATCTCAATGCATATTACATTTAAGCAACAACGTAAAATATAACGCGGATGAAAACGAGCAAATCCCACAAAGTATACTTCACGAGACAATGGCTATTATTTTCGAGGTGCCCTTTAAAACACCTCTGAAATCGTAAAAACCGGGTAAATGAGATGTGAACCGCGCGATTTCAGTCTGACAATTTGGCTAAATGACGGTAGCTTAAAGGCCGATGTCTAACTTGGATGACTGTTGACAAAGATAGTTTATTCTGTTTAATATAGATATGATATATGTATTTTGTATATATGTATAATATGTTTGTATATACGTTTTGACGAGTAGTGAGTATGACTTGGAAGAAATTAAATTAATTTTATTTCTATTTTAAATTATACATATTATATCTCCTACTGCAATATCAGCGCTGCGTTGAGCTCCGCTACTCAACAAAAGCGAAGAACAAAGTATCATGTTAATAGATTCTCTTTGATTATTTATAAAATAAATGATGATGAAAGATACAATTCTATACAAATATTAAATATGTTACATTGAAGATTGTAATTCTTAACGTTATTTTTAAATATATTTTATCCTGTGAAAGGAAGAATACTATTCCTGTCCTCTGCTGGGTAGCGTTCCGTAAGAAATGGGTATGTTTAGTGGTAGGAGGTTAGTCCTCCAACTGGTTCATGGCCACTATCATGACAAAAACGATCCGCCAATTATGTGATTATGTGTTCCGATTTCCGACGTCATGTAAGCCAGGCTTCCCTATTTCCACCCAATCTTTCTTTCGACTTTGGTGGTTCCGACTGTTCCAACAAGGCCACTACACTATTTCCTCTCACTTCCATCTCAAGACCGGCAACGGATCCCAATGTTGTGGTAAACATTACCATCAGGTATCCCTTGTGGTCGTTCGCTTCCTTTTTCTGTAACAAACAATGAAATATTTATAGATTTGAAAAATCCTGTTTACTTAGGCTTACTTGGTTTATTATTAAAAATTGTAAGAAGAATAATATTTAAAACTTTTTTATCTATTATAATTTCAAAGTAAGTGTGATAAGTATAAATATTCTATTTTGGCCATGAAATTCGACAGCCTATATGTTATTATATATTTAATTGAATGTATACTTATTAATGTGTATGTTTGTTATTTATACCGCATTACGTAAAGCATATTAATTTATTGTAACTGTGGTGTATTGGCAGATAATATCGTAACTACATTTCAATAAGAGTTGAGTTAATAATCTTAAATCACAGTTATAGCTATTTCGTTATTTCTATTCGTTTTTGCCCGCGTTCTTAAGCCACAGACTCTGTCAAAATGTATAATTCTATCGAATTATAATACTATTCACAAGTCTTAGAAATAACTTGCATACAAAAACCTACAACTTGTACATATAATAAAAGAGTAGAAAAGTCAATTATATATTATGATATGTTCAATTGGGTACGCCAATATACACAGTCAATTATACACTTAGTAGAATATTGGTCTGTCTCAAGTCTGTCTGTACGTTTATACGCCAATCATGTTAAAACTACTTAATAAATAGAATGAGGATAATAATGAATTTCACTACGGGTGACGTAACGTACGAAAAACTTACTATTTGCGTTTAGTACAGTAGTCATGTAAAGGGATCGAGCCATAGAATTAAGTTTGTTTTTAATATAAATACTTTTTTCAGAGATAACAAGTACACAGTATGCCTATGATATAGAAACTACACTGGTAGTTTTAACGTGATGCTTGAACAAACAGACAAACAGACGGAAAAATTTTTTAATTACATTATTGGGTTCAATCAAATGTTAACAATCCCCGCAACTTATTTTTTAATATTATCAACGTACAGAATTAACACTGCCATAGTTTTATTATAAATATAGATATGCATAAACCAAACAATCCACAAATTTATGCTTTACAAAACACTTTTTGCAGACATATATATATATATATATATATATATATATATATAGATCTAATTACTTTTGTACTATTTAATTCTATCACATTCCCGTCCATGTTAATGTTGAAAAATCTTAATACAAAATAGTTTCTCGTAATACGTTTAATTGTCATTATGAAAAATTCTTTTAGTTCCACGCTCGTCCTCACTTGACCTTCTTGACATTGCAGTTTAATTGCATACTTGCCACTTAAAATCTTCACTTCTATCTTCTGTCTCGCTTTGAAGAGAACGATTACAGACTACAGAATTTACTACGAATGAAATGAGAAATAAATAGAAATTGCACGTTATTTTTCTTGTAAATATCTGTAAATTCTTGATGTTACATTTTTAATGTTTAGTTTTTTTATTAATGTTTAGGAATATATAAAAAGAATTAGCTCACCAAATTTATTTTATTTTAATATTATCTTTTTATTTGTTTTTTTTTAAGTAATTTGCTTACTTAAACAATTTACTGCAAATGCCACTGGTTCTCTGAAGTTAACGCCAACCTGAGAGCTCACTTAAACCTCTTTTTTGCAAGCCAAATTATTATAATTGTTCTTCTAGTTATGTATTTACATTGTTAATAACTTGTGTATTTATGGCAATTCCAGCGTGCCATTTGAGTAGAAGTTTTTTTAAAATCCATTTTGTATAGAAATAATTTTATCTACTACTATTTTTTTGTATAAGTGTTAGATAAGGCATTAAATATTAAGCTCAATACAAATTTTACTATAAAATAATATATATATATATATATATATATATATATATATATATATATATGAACATCAACATGACGATAGTCATTTTTTTAAGTTGAATATTTTTTATTTATGTTTTCTGCATACTATTGATCATCTCTCTTATTTCTATATTGCATATTTCATTAAAATTAAAATAAATTATATTAAAAAATTATATATAAATATTTATATTTATTTGTGATAAAATACCACATTGTACAATTTATCTGTGTTTCTTAAAACGATTGATTTAAAGTAGTAGAGAATTGATATTTATATATATATATATAGAATAAGTTTAATAAAATAATTTTCATATTAATATTCGACGAAGTTAATATTAAACAAAAACATGTTTACATGTCAAAGTGGTAGCGAAATACAGTACAGCTGTAACGTTAAATTGTTGATTTCATTTTTGCGCATAAAACTTTGGTTCAAAGTTAAAGTTAGAATGTACAAACTCAAATTTCGAGGGCAAAAAGTCAAAACAAAAATTGAGTCAACCCTCATTTACCGTGTCCAAAGTTTCTGCCATCAATTCCATGTAAAAAGGGGTCTTGTAACCCCTAAATTTTAGGAGTATTCTGCCAGAAACCCACATTAGAGCTCAGATGTTGTCGCAGGTCGAATAATTTCTTAATCAACTCACCTTTGTTTACGCTAATTGTGTCATTTGCCATTCTATTTGGACTCAGCTACAAACGGAATTCCAAAAAACATTGCCTTGTAAATGGTTTGCAAACATGTATGGAAATTTATTTTCAGATTTAACCTCGCTGCAGCTTTGTCACATTATTTATGTATAGCATGAGAAGCGTCACCTTAATTGTTGTACAATGTACGCAGAGTTATTGGATATTTATATATGAATTTTCCAATTGCATTTTTAATCCGCTGGTAAATAACGGGCTGTATATGAAATATGATGCTTTTAGTTTTTATTGGAAAATGCTTGATATTTATAATAACCAACTACTGATTATATTTCTGTTATTTCTCTTCTGATATCAAATTACTTGCTCCCTTATATTATAATATAAAAAATATAAACGAATCGTTGTGAATGCATTTTAGCAAACAATGCCCAAGTAACTTGTATAAGATGAAACGAAATGTACTCTTTTGTGGGCGCTGTTACTCAATGGCTATATTATGGTCTGCAATAAGTGGAACAATAAATAGGAAGAAAGCAGAAAATGTTAACTTTCAGGCAAAATTTAATAGACTACTTTGGAACAAAATATTTTATGAAACTACACATATTCTAGCTAAAATTTACTTCAAAATTTGATGGCAACATTTTCGAAGCACGAGCGATGCGAACTAATGAGTCTATTAACATTATAATAACGTTACTCGTATTGCAGGCTCGGCGCATTACGGCGAGGACAGTGTGGGCTCGTTTCCATACTTCGAGTACAACGTCCCTAGGAATGTGACGACCGTGGTCGGTCAGACCGCGTTCTTGCATTGTAGGGTTGAACAGCTCGGCGACAAAGCGGTGAGTAAACTTTTCATGTCAAATTTTACTATTAATAGTAAAATTATTATGTATCTTTTTATATAGATTATTAAGTATATTTGATTATATATTAAAGAATATTTTGAGGCTATCATAGCATCGCATCAATGTAATACTGTAAACGTGATTGGTTGTGAGTACACACATCGTTTCCAGGGAAAAATTGAAGTTCAATTATTTTCATTTTTGTGATTTAGTAAAACGTAGCGTTACTTTGTGTTACTGAATAATAGGGAGTGTCTCGTTTTTGAACGTAAATGGAGAACGTAATATTTTGACACTAATTTGCCCTCTGACTGCCTCCCTCTGTAGGAAAAAGTGTCCATATATTTGCAGGGTATACAGATAAATATTGTTTATTCTCTCTGTTCGTTAAATTCAGACGCTTTTAGCTGACAAATGGTGAAAGTCACAATATACATAAATTATACGGAAGAAATAAGTTTGCTTAAACATTCAATTTTTTAAATGCTTATATATTTAAAAAAAAGGAAAATGACAACCTACATGTTTTCATTTAAAAATGACAAACGAAAATAATATCTAAACAAATCCTCCCAACAAAATATAACAAATTAATCCTAAAGGAATATTTATGTTCATAAAGTATTCAGTGCTGCCTTTGAAGCAGCTATAGGTAGGTTTATTATTTTAGTACACGTTGACGGTCAAAAATAGCTCATAATCAATACTCAAGTATTCATAGTTGGTAATTTATAAAGCAAACGACTTTGGTATTGTGTACATTGCGTTAGATAATCTATGTATGTGCAAATATTGTTCAGGACTTAAATTCGAGAGATTGTTTGTGGTAAATATATGAATATTTTTTGTCTATCTGTTTTTTTTCCGGATAATCTCTGGCTGATATAATGAAGAATAAATAAGGTTACTTTGTAAGATCTTTGATTTTCGCGATTTCTATACATTTTAAATGAAACTATTTAACCGGATTAATCGCGTATATTTTGACAGGTAGACAGTCTACCTGTGACCACGGACTACTGTGAAGTGTTCGAAACAACAGGTGTCCAAAAATGTATTTTCGAATACCAAAATATACGCGATTAATCCGGTTAAATAGTTTCATTTAAAAGGTTACTTTGATTATCAATAAAATAGAAATCCAGAGATATTGCACAGACGAAGTCTATTAAAAAAATCAAAGATCACTGACACGTTTAGTGTATATGTTTAACAATTTGTAGTAGTATGTCGGACACGTATATATATATATATATATATATATATATATATATATATATATATACAAGACATACATACATAGTAGGTATAGTGAAAATAAGTAAACATAATAAGTCACTCGGCTACTTAGTTTTGTTTTTATACTGTTATGTTTTACTTTTCATTGTTTAAAGAAACACTTTTTTTTGTTTACTCTAATTAACTGTAATGATTTTAAAACATTGGTAATAACATTGCCAAATAAAAGAGTTTTAGAAAAATGTTATTTTAAAATGAAATCAGAGGGGCAGAATCTGATGTTTATACATTTCGTCACAAATATAATCTTTCTATATTTAGGTATTACTTTAAATAAGCAAACAAAGACACAAAGGATATCAGAAATTACAAATTACATTTTAATTTTTATTACTTTACAACTATTTAAGCTGCGTGTAAATTTAAAATTAAAAACCAACCCTTGATTCAAAATCAACACCACATGTTGTTTGTTTTCAAGCTATAAAAGCTATATAACATTAAAATCCTGTTACATTTAAATATTTACTGATTATTTGACTTTTTTTTTTAATTTTTAATGTATAAACTAAAAAAATATTTAATAAAATCACTTCATATAATCGGTCCTGTACTAGAGTATATTCAAATAAAGATAACTTTTTTGAAAAAAAAAACGTATAAAAATTTGAACAGAGCGGGATTTAAATCCGCGCCTCTTGGAAACCATCCAAAAGGCGCGGATTCGAATCCCACTGCGTTCATATTTATATTCGCTTTTTCAAAAATGTTTTCTCATCCTAAGTGTGAAATAACACTTTGATAATAGTTAAATATTAAAGATAATTTATATTTCTAGGAATATAGCTGCTTAAAAACATAAAAGATTTTTTGTTTAAATATTTAACATCGTCCAAAATTTATCTTCATATACAACAATAAGGAATATGAAAGGAGGATTTACTTTACCCTGGACAGCAAGGTAGACAGAAACAACCACTACTATAATACACTAATAAACAAATTCAGACATACCGCTCTAATTATTCCGCCTAATACATTTCCCGTTAAAATACATATTTTTCTGTATGTAAAATAGCGAGAAAAAAATTGATAACATTTCAACTAAAAGGGTGCTAGCCCTAAATAAACAAAATGTATTACTATTTCTCTATAGTCATAAGGAAAAAGCAAAAATATTAAATTGATAATACAATATCGTAATAGAATGAGTTATTTTCTATACAAAAATTCTATTTTATTTTCTGTATAATGTTCGCCTTCATTTTCAATATAATGACAAAATTGTGTGGATACTAAGTGGCCTTACTTCATACAAATAATGCTCTAATTTCAAATAATGTTTAACATTCGGGAAATATTCTATATTCTCAGTCGAGATATTTAGAGCTCGGAGGAAATGGATACATTTAAATTATTTTCATATCTCTGCTCTGGTATAAGAAATTGCGTTGTTGTGTTCCGCCACTTTGCATCTAATATTTTGAATTCAGAGGGAAAGTGGCGATTGAAATCTCTTGGCACTAAGGTCTCTCCCTATTCTTCTGGATTAAGCATGAATCTGCAATCTGTGTACTTTAACTATTTTCATTGACTCAAATAAGCTATAATTAATTGCATTTTAAATGCGTTTATAATAATTACAATAAGGGCTAATGCTATTAAATAACATAAATATAGATAATTTTGTGAAAGGTGAATGTAGGTATAATATTGAACACAGTAATAAGATTTGAAATAAACTCTATATTATTCGAAGAAAACTATTTGTTGTATAATTTTTTTATATAGATATTAAAATTCTGTCCTACTTTAAAAATACTGTACTTTTAACGAAACATTTAAGAAAACCAAATAAAATATTGTTGTTGTAATACCATAATTTAGACGTTTATATTTTATCTACAGCTTTTCATATCTCCTTTATATTGTTGTACCTACTAAAACATCAGTTTCGTTTTATCCCTCATAGTAATGTAGTCAAAGACAACCTAGTGTTGTATACACTCCATTTCCTGTTTTTCCACCCAAAATCGAGACATTGACACATTGAGTGTCGTGCTCAATGCTCCGCTGTAATATAATCATTTCCTGAAGTGGAAATCGAACCCACGTTTACAATCAGTCCTGATATAATGAATATATATGTTAATTATATCTAGGCTAGATATAATTAACATATATATTTAAGCATTCTCTGTTATCTGAGTTATTTAAGAATATTGAAGATTTAAAATATATTTTTATGATTTATGTTTATGTTATTTTAACACATGAGTATTAGCGACATTTTTTTTAATATTGTCTAAGAAATTCTTGTGCCAATAAAGTGGACCGAGTGCTTTGTTTTCAACCTCGTTCCAACAACGGATGAAAATACAAAGGCTTTCTATTTGAAGCTTTCTCTTTGTGTAGTAATTATGATATTAATAAATTAATCTAAGGTGCTGTTCTGAACAAGTGTTCTGTATTGCTAAGTGGTTAACTTTGAAATTATTTTTAAAGTATATATTATCAATATATTTCATTAATTTGTACTCAGTTTTTATCTTTCGAGATATAAATATATTAAAACTAGATATTTATATAAAATATCATTTTTTTAGAGTGCTATTCTACACCTAGGATTAAAAAATATTTTTTAAAACATCTATATAATTTTTGAACTCAATGGAATTTGAATTTATGTTAGCAGCATAAATACGTTGTGACAAACGTATAAGGATATCGACGTAGCTGGATGTAGAACGTATAGCTTAGTGGTCAGATAACTTTGACGATTTCAAGGAGGCGCGGGTTCGAATCTCACTACGTTCAAATATTTTACATTTTTTGTATTTATCTCAGATAGATCAGAATTATTGTATCTGTTGAGTAAATTTTTTCTAGGGTTTTTTTAAGGATAAATTTGGTCATTGGGCGTATAATCATATAAGAACTATATTGTATATAGACTATCTAACATCGCAAGTAAAATAGTTAAGTGCATACTGTAATTTTGCCTTAAATCTTCTCTGCAAAAAATAGGCGCTATTAATCTAACTTCTAAAAAGTTTGCAAATGAAACTTAAAGGTTCTCATGTTTTGAATATTACTAAATTATAATACAACATAATATGTTATAGAGCGTACACATGACCACATTGAAAATACTTCAAGTATTACGGTTATATTAATGTGAAAGGAAACCGTTTGACCCTTAATAATGAATAAATATACGACTTAGGGAGCAATAAATTTGATATAGTTAATAATTTATTGTATAGGTTTAATTAATAACAATCTAGCTGGAGACGCGTATTTCTAGGTTCGTTTTCTACTCAAAATGATTATATAAATTATTTTTCATGCCCCCGCTCTGGTAACACAAAATGCAGCGTTGAGCTCTGCCATTTAATATGCAACTTGTTTTGAAACTAGGCACAACACAGTATAGGGAATGTCATGTTTGTTAAAATAGAAACAACACACACAAAATAGAAATGTCTGTATTGTTAAAAAAATATGAATTCCAAAAATTAATACATTCGAAGGTAGAAAATCGTTTTTACAATGGTATAACTTTTTAAAACTACAGGTTTACATTTTTTGAAAAAACGTATAAAAATTTGAACGCAGCGGGATTCGAACCCGCGCCTCTAATTCTATTATAAAGTATTACAGGTTTGCTTGTAATACTTTATAAAAGAATTTTAGCCTCTGATATAAATATTAATAGTATGTAATAACTTTTTCTGTAAAAATTAATCAAAAGCACTTTTCCCGAAAGACAAAGTAAACATAAAGAACCTAATTAAGGCTAATAGAAAAACATTTTAACATTGTAGAGAAGGTTTGATTATAAGCGTGATAGTTATAGATTCAATCGCCATTCAGGGGAATGAATATGCTTAAATTATTTTTATTTTCACATCTTGGTAAAACAAAATGCAGCGTTGAGTTTCACTCAACAGTGTTCGGGTAGATTGGAAAATTGGGTTGGTAAACCAATCGATTTGTAACCAGACAAGGCAGATTAAATTAAAAATATGGCTTGTGTCTATGGACACAAATCCGAAATTATTAGTCGTACAGGTTCCTTAGGGGTCCCTTAGCAGTTCCTTAACGATTTCTTAGGTATCGATATAAATATTCTTTACGAGTCCTTTACGGGGTGTAAAGGACTCGTAAAGAATATTTTGTATTAATTCTCGTATATACAGGAAAAGACAGAAAAACCTATTATCCACGCACACGAAGCTGCGAGTGTTAACTAGTTGACAGTAAAAAAGTCGCCTCAATAGCTTATCTGCGGTACGTACTCGTAATACTACGTAAGTAGCTAGGACGTTCACGCTTCACTTTCTTCCACTGGAAGAACGGTCATAACCCGACGATTATACCGTACTAAAAATAATAAGCTAAAATATATCTCAAGATAAAATATATATTCTTGATTTTAATTTAGATTTATAAAAATATTTATTTTTAAAAGAGATTGTGAAATAATGTAAGTGTAATGTTTATTATTTATAAATCATAAATTATTATTTTATTAATTACTGAACAAAGAACATAAGTTTCTAATTTTTGAAAGATATGAAGAAAGAACGGCATGTAAAATTAGGGTAGATAGAAAGATGTTAGAACAAGTGAATGAGGAAAGTGATGTATGTGTGAAGTACGTTTAGTAGAGATGGAAGATATGCAATGGATGTGGATAGGCGTATTGCTGCCGGTAACGGTGCTCTTGCTGCATTGATGCGACGGTAAAACGTCAGCGTATCTGCACGTCTTGCTATTCACAATGCAGTAGTAGCGAAACGTGGATGTGTTAAAAGAAGAATTAAAGAAAGATGAATGCAGTATAGATGCGATCTCTTCGTCGGATAAGCGGAGTCAGTTTAGCTGACCGTATTTGCAGCGAGAAGATACGCAGAATGGCTAATGTCATAGTAAGAATGAAGATGAACGTGTTTAAGTAGTTTGGGCACATTGATAGAATGAGTGAAGAAGAAGAATGGTAAGAAAGATTTATGAAGTAAAGACGAGTGGTACGAGAGGTAGGGGGAGACCTCGGTTGACATTCGAAAACACAGTATTGAAGATACTGGAGGAAGGTCATGTAAAAAGCATGAGGACCCTCCGGAGGGCATGTATGAAGAGGCTAATGACTGAGGACGAGGCGACAGAGGTATGCAGGGATCGTAGCGTTTGGCGCTACCCCGCAAGGGATAAAGCGTGAAGCTAAAAAAAACATTAAAGTTGTTGAAAGTCGCTAATTGATTGTATAAACTGTAAGCGGAAAAATATATATGAAAATAGAAATTTTGTAGTAACGAACTGAATTTATTATTATTTTCTAGCTTCACCTTTCATCCCTAGCGTGATATTTGTGTATTGGTTTAAAATATATAGTGAGACTATTATTGTAATTTAACTTAGTCAATTACACACAAATAAATTAATTAAAAAATAACTAAATTTTACTATTTTTCAAAAGTATTCTACACTTAGGATTAGAAAACATTTTTGAAACAACGTACAACATTTTTTTAAGGTTCTGTGGAAGAATGTTTTGAAACTGAAATTATGAACGAAAAAATAAAAAAAAATATTTGTTGCAGGTGTCATGGATAAGGAAACGGGATCTTCACATACTAACAGCTGGAATTCTCACGTATACGTCAGATCAAAGATTTCAGGTAATGAATTGTTTTTTACGTTTAATTTTAAGCCCCAATAAAAGTCATAATTAATTAATTTTAATATAATGAGGCTACTTTATTTTTTGAACATCAAATAATAATAAAAAGAAGTAAGAAACTATTTAAAACGATTAATCACGTAAAAAGTATTCAAAAATATATTTTTGTATTAATGTTTCGAACACTTTGCCGTAGTCCGTGGTCACAGGTAGATTCGCCACACTTATTTTTCAAAATGTCCAAATTTACGCGTTAAAGTAGTTTTTATTAAATCTAATAGAACGATTTTAGTCATCTATTTTCGTTTCTCTGCTCTGTGCAAGGGTTACGTTACACAAAGTCGCGTTCTGGTGGAAAGCGGACAAGGCAGTGACTTGACTTTGGGTGTTCTCTAAGTACTCAGGTGCTATAAAAATATAAGCTTTTTTATTTGCTATATATATATATATATATATATATATATATATATAAAATAAAAGTTTTTAACATGCTTGGTTTTATAAAACATGATTTATCCGCTACTCTATAGAGCAGAAAGCGAATCGTGTCGAATGAAGCTGTTCACATAATTGTAATTGAAATTCAATTTTAAAAAGGTCGTTTGATTAATTTCTTTTTGAAGTATTGAAAATGTGTTGAGCTTGTCGCGCAACCAGTTATTTAAAATGATTTTTTTTAATACTGTTATAGTCTTACGTCTACTTTTCTCGCTTTTATCCCGCAAAAGTGGGGAAAACAGAAGATATCTAGTGTCAAGATAATCTGTACGCTTTTCGCTGAAATCGGGACATTCTTTGTTGAGTAGCGAAACTCAACGCCGCGCTTTTTATTACGCGAGCGGGGAAATAATTTAAATATAATCATTCCCCCAAGTGATAATAGAATCCACAACCGATCGCTTTTACAGTCAGACATTGTCCCACTCCACCATGACCGGTCACTCACGTTAACTTTATGTAAGAACAATATTTAATTAAATATAAAATATTTTTGAACATTATTTTGTACAAAATTAATAAAATGTAATTCATAATCCAATTTTAGCCAATATAAAAAAAATAATCACATGTTTATTTTATGAACATATTCAGGACTACTACAGTGTTCATATATTGTGAAATACATATAAATTTCATTTTGACAGAGTTGACCTTATAATAATTAGTATAAATAAATACCAATCCTTTTGCTATTTTAAAACGATGTATAATAGAAGTAACTGAAGTGAGTTGTGTAACTATTCTCTTATAGAACTAACTTTTTTTTTTACTTTAGGTCATAAGACCGGATAAATCTGAAAACTGGACACTACAAATCAAATTTCCGCAAGAACGGGATGCTGGGATTTACGAGTGTCAAGTGAACACAGAACCGAAGATGTCTTTGGCATTCCAACTCAATGTTGTCGGTAAGTAAACAATATTGTTCTCAATTTTAGGCTTTCATATCTTTTCCCGTATAGCATATATCTATATGCTATACGGGAAAAGACATGAAGTAAGTAAATAATAAATAATACTAATCAGAGATAACCTAGTGTCAGGACACTCCGTTCTCTATTCAAATCAAAATATAGCTAAAACGAATGATGGCAAACTAATTTTGTTTATGAATGTAGCTTCACGCTTTTTATCCCGCATGGCAGGATAGACAGAAAGTACCTAGTGTCAAGTGGAACTCTTTGTCTTACCAGAGTGAAGAAGTGAAAATATTTTAAATATAATCTCTTCACCAAGTGGCTATCGAACCCACAACCTATCGCGTTTATAGTAAGACACTGTCACACTGCGCCACGACCGGCCTCTATACTCAATCTATTTTGAAGATAAAATTTTCCCCATATATGAATCGGAAACAAAACCAGTCGTGATTCCAGTCAGACGTCCCACTGTGTAGCGTTGGCTATAAATATTGTTTTAATCCTTAAAAATTGTATGGAAATCGTTTTAATGAAGCCTTTTTATTTGTATAAAGATATCTTTTTTCACACAAAAGAAATACTAATGACGTTATCGCGGCACAGTGGCCCGGTATTAGACTGTATTTGACGATTGTGGGTTCGATGCCTTTTGTGTTTTTTTTTACTTTTTAGATTTGCGAGTTCTGCTATTACTCGAAAATATGCTAATCAAAATGACCTTTTTTAATATATTTTAGCTCTGGTCTATTTTATTTTATATTAACTATATCAGCATTAAATTTCATACTATCGTGCGCGCAGAATTTAATGTCTTTGGATTTTTATTTTGTAATTTATACGTAAAATAAAATTGTAGTAGGACCAATTCTGTATATTGAAAATATTTAAAAAAAATTAGCATAGGTTGTTATTTCATTAATAATGGACCCAAAAATGTAATTAAATTTTTTTTTATCTGTCTGTCTGTTTGGTATAATTATTCTTCAACATCCGGAGCATCACACTGGGTAATTTTTACGTAAGAAAATATATAGCAGAGTACGCAGATAATTCTCAGTGTGAACTGAGTATTATCTGCGTACTCTGCTATATAAAACAAATACCTTTACAATATTTTTTATTATAATATCTACTTATTAAGATTGAAAAAGATTTGCAAATAATCGACGCTGACGGTGTTGGTTTTGTTGTTTTTGCTTCGAGCTTTTCTTTCGAAAAGCACATTAAATACCACTATAAAAACTATCCTGTAAGCATCTCCAGACTATAAGCCTATGCTTTACTAGCGTGATTGACACAAACGGACTCGCAGAAAAAAAACAATTCTGCCGTGTGTATTATTGACTATTTATATTAATATACATAAATACATTATTTCTTAAATATTTCATGCACTTTCTTATTATATGTATATGTGGATACGTTGTGTAGCAAAGTCAATGATTTAAGCGAGAACGTGGGCTGGTGAAAAAACAAAATAGTTATAGTTGTAAGTTCGCGTGGGAGAAGCCGTGAGCGGGCCGCTAGTTTGAAAATAAAAGAAACTATGTGCCAGTTAAAGTCTTATCGAAACTGGTCCAGTCTTATCTGAAACAAATACACAGACGGACGAAGATTGTTGACAAAAAATATTTTGGTATATTTACCGTGGATAGAGAAAGCGGTTATTTTACTTAAAAAATAACATAAATCCTTATTAATTATAATTTTGAAAGGTTAGCTTAAATTCAAAATAGAAACTAGGAGATATATAAATAGCGGTTGTTTATTTTTTGAACTTATACTCACGAGTTTATCACGATGTTCCATACACGAGACGACCATTTGCATGTTAATTGTAAAAGTAATTAAAAAGTCAAGCCACAAAGATAGCCTGAATAAATGATTTAACCTGGATTTTAATAAACATCTCTTTTTGGGGATATGAATAGCTAATATATTAGTTAATTTTGCTCCAGGTTATTACTCAGTTTTAGTTGCTTTACATGTATTTTGAAATCAATATAATCAAAAAGGGTATACTCCTTTTCCACAGGGTGAAATCGAGAAATTTCATAGAAGCGGAACTAAACGCTGCACTTTGTTTAGTTAGAATAGACTAAAGTAATTAAAATATTTTACTATTTTTAAAGTGTTCCGGGCTATGTTACAACTTATTTCGAATTCAGGTTCGAATCCCGTTCCGTTCAAATTTTTATACGTTTAAAAAAAATGTTAATAAAAATTAAAGTATATTTATTTCCTAAAATCCTCACTCTGGAATGGAATACACGACCAACGCATTTACGACGTTCTAAAAGTGCTCAACGATGGTTTCCATTTTATATTGTGTTTACTTTAATATATGATAATAATAATAAGAAAAAAATACCTTTAGGAAATAAATAATCCCGCTTAAAACCTAGTGTCAACATACTCCGCTGACTGGTTTCCGTACGAAATTGCTGCTGTGTGGCGAACCCAACGCCACGCTTTCGTCTTAACAGAGGGGAGAAATGAAAAAAATATTTTTAATATAATCATTCCACCAAATGGAAATCAACCCACAACCAATTATGTTTACAGTCAAATGCTATCTCGCTGCATCACAATGGCTTCATGTATATGAATATATAAATAGAATAATAATTAACTTAAAGTGTTTATATTAAAAAAACATCGAAAAATAAAATTCTATTTATTTTTTTAGATTGGTTAAAGCGTGACTTGGCAAGTAGGCAATTTACTCGGATTTTTAACTAATTAATGCCAGCCCGCGTCTTAACTTATATAAGGCTTATATTGGCCTAACCTAGGCGAAAGTTAAGGTCATTTGTGATAAAAGAAGATTTTACGGTAGATAGACTTTGATTGCTTATCATTAGAATTTATGGTGTGAGTACCTTTTTGTGATTTTACCTTTTTGTAACTTTACCTATGATATAGGACACTGTGGCAATGTGGGACAGCATCAGATTTTAAATGCAGGAGGAGTTCGATTCTAACTCGGGGAATTGATTATATTTCAATTATTTAACATTTATCGCTCTGGTAAGACAGGTCACGACGTTGAGTTCCGCCACTTGACGAGTATTCCCTCAAATTCACGTGGAAAGCGGCGAACGTAGCGTTAAGATACGAGGTTCTATCTAAGCTTGCTATGCGAAATAAGGCATGAAGCTGCTTAGGTATATGATTTTTATTTGTTTACTTTTTTATCGTAAAATGAATATCAATATATGAAATACTGTAATATACAGAGATAACGGATACAATACGTTTTAATTTCCGAAAACAAAGTTCAATATAATACTATTTTATTAAAGCCTTATACAATTGCAAATTCAAAAGTCGTTATAGAGTATGAAATGCAACACCGCTTGTTGCAGTTACCTCATTTACTTTGTAATGGTGAAACCTTATCCCGTTATTACTGAGCTGAGAGAAACTTAATTTTCATACAAGTCTCTGAACTTATATAATGGAGTTGTAATATATATATATATATATATATATATATATATATATAACGTAGAAGTAATACAGACCCTATACCTTTTAGTTTCTTTTTTAAACTTCTCAACAATATTGCAAAAATTGCTAAACCATTTAAAATATTTAGTAAGTATATATTTACATCTACTAGTTCTTTGTATAGCACTAGTGTACAAGTTGCTTCTAATATTTTATAAGTCTACGCCAAAATTCCTAGCGTATATTGAATGCTGGAACATTCTTTTGTGTAGGTACATTCCGCTTTTATGTTGTAATATCAATAATTCCATTATTGTGTAGTTGATATATATTATATGTACCTGACAATACGTGGAAATTGTAAATTTATATTATTTTTAGACGAAATATTGCATTTATAATTTCAGCGTTAAGTTACGCTATTCAATACGCATAATATTTAAATTAATAGCAGTGGAAATTATCAATAGGCTGCATTCTACCAGCAAACAGCGTAAAAATGATGTAAACATAAAATATAATGTTATATGTACATATTTATTTCATTTTTAATTAAAAAATATATATTTATAATTAAAAAAACAGCAGATTAAATTAAAACTCGTTTTGTAAGAGCTTAACCTCATTTAACATAATATCTATGATAAGGAAATCTAACAAGAATACTAAAATGAATTACAACGAAAATTTTCTAACCATTAAAAACTTTTAGACTAAATCTTAAGCCTCATTGTGCTCAAAGAAGCAAACTCCATAATTGCAGTCTACCGTCTTTACTTGCAATTTACCAGCTTCCCTACTTGGCGTCTAGCCTTTTGTACGAGATGAATAATGTTTTCAAAACTATAATATGCATTTCATTTGTCTAAGTTTTGTAGTTTGCTAAAATATTTAGCAAATATTGTTTTAATTATTTATGTTTACTTTTTGTGCAAGTATATTGAAAATATATATTTCACACAACTATATTAAAAAGTAAGAAGTTGATGCTAATCATTTCAAAACAATTGTTAGGTTAACGCTTTTAACTCGCATAACAGGGTAGACAGGAAGTACCTAGTGTCATGACACTCCGTACTTCGCTTTTCGCCAAATTCGTATTTCGTATTGAGTGGCGAAAATGAAAATAATTTAAATATAATCACCATAATACATTTTTAATAATTCATTTTTAATTCAAAAAAATACTAAGAAGATACAAAAAGAGAGCCAACTAAGTACAGAAGGAAATTGAGTATTAAAACACTCAACTTTGATATTCGTTACAGAATTGGCGATTGGTTGGACGAATCAAAGTGCAGTGCTTTGTCTAACTATACTAGTATTGTATATTTAACTAGAGTATGAACCTGAAATACTCAACGACAATGATACCAATCTATCGAATTATATATGGATAAGTTATTGAAAGTTCTATATATATACATTTGATAAAACGAAAACCATCTTATAAGAATCTAAAGTATGCTTACCAAGTGCTTGAGAATAAAATGGTTCACATAATAATATTATATTGTAATAAAAACTGAACGAGTAGTGTTGCTAGTGTTATTACTGTATCTGTGCAAGGTTTGCCATATCTGGCGGAGAAATGCTTTTCATAGTCAAAGTAGATTTTTAACCTTACTTTTTATTATTATTCTTTCTGTATTGATCTTATATAATTTAAGTTTATTTTAAAACTTAATTTTAATTAATAACTATTCAAACTACTTCCGAAAAAACTGTGTTTAGCTCGTTATATATTATTTCAAATTCTTTTCTTGATATACATTTCTCTGAGACTATACGAAAATAAACAAGTACATTTACAAAGCAATATTATATTAGCATTTGCATTTCCGCGCATCAACTTTTTTAAAAATCTATAATTTTTAATTTTTGTTTTGAATGCAGCGGGATTCAAATCCGCTTCTCCAGGAAAGAAAATAAACATTTTTAAAAATGGATTAGCGGTCAGGATGCTTGGACGGTTTCTAAGAGGCGTGGGTTCGAATTACGCATTCAAAATTTTTATAACTTTATTCAAAATATTTTTTAATCTTAAGTATGGAATAAAACTATAAAAATAGTAAAATATATTCCAATTAAATTTAAACAAAAATCGAAAAGCTTCAAATAAACACATGTCACGAATGATATTTGAATCCACAATCATCATATTAGAAACTTTACAACGCCACATTGCACATTGGCATCAACAATATGACGCTAAAATTGGCTAATACACGAAAAAACCAATTTCGTGTTTTTTTTTGTAAGTTAGATTGTTCAATGACTCTTTCACTGGCTGGCTATCAACTTAAAGGTATTACAAAACTCGCAGAAAAACATTCTTGGAGGCACTGAGAAGATTAGATCTCCAAATAAAAATGTTGAAGGTCGTTGTATACTTGGATTTAATCTGAAATTTGTTTTAGCGTATTATTTACCTTCCATCTCTTACTTGCTTTATGAGATTAAACAACGTATTTTAATAATATTTTTCTTTATTAAATACCAAAATGTTTCTTTATTAAATTAATGAGGCTGCCACGGTGCAGTGGAATAGTGTCTGATTGTATACGCTATTAGTTCCGGGTTCGATTTTCGCTCAGGTAAGATAAAGCTTGACATTAAGCTCGCCTCTCAACAAGCAATGTTTTGGTTTCGGATAGAAAACAGTCAAAAAAGAGTGTCTTGACATTAGGTTATCTTTAATTGATCTTCTGCGGAATGCTCGAAATAGCGTGAATATAGTTTTTAAAATTTTGCTAGACTCTCTTTGGGTAGATGGAGCCTACTTCTTTTAATTTTACTAGACTGACTCTGGTGACGTGACATTACGTGAGCGTGACGTTAAGTTCCACAATTCAATATGCATTATCCCCATTTCCGGTATAAATTAAATAACGGCGTGTCTTGACAGTATGCGGGGTAAAAACATGAAACTGAGTGTATTAAACATGAACTGTTACAAAGAACGCAAAAATTATATTAAACAAGCTTCGGTGTAATAAAGTACTTATTTTCTTAAGGTTATTGTACAGCGAGGACATTAATTCTGGACGAAAGATTAATTAGAAATATTTATAGCGGGCAATAAATCTTTTAGGTTATTGCTAGGATTTAGGAATCGATTAATCCTTATGTATGTATTATATATAATATGGGTAGGCTTACGTAATGTATAGATAATTCCTTATAAATTTACTGTCTATAGTTTATGATAGTATTTATTGTATTTTCCAAGTTTTCTAATAATATTATATATATATATATATATATATATATAAATATATATATATATATATATATATATATATATATAAAGCTTGAAACTGTTTATATATATAAATGTCTATGTCACTACCCTGTCGGTAGAAGACAATTTCCTCCCGCTGCTGAGTAGCGTCCCGTAAAAAGGCGGGTATCCTGGTAATTTGGTGGTAAAAGGTTAGTCCTATGACTGGCTCGCGACAACCATAATGACAAAAACGATCCACCAAATACCTGATAATGTGTTCCAGTTCGATGTCATGTAAGCCAGCTTTCCATTTTCTCTCCCTTCCTTTCTCTCCTCTCTTTTCACATCCATACCGAGGCCACATCCACAATTCTAATTTTATGAATGTCAGTGGGCGAAGGCGGCCACTCATCATCA
Organism: Dryadula phaetusa; assembly: GCA_032432895.1. Taxonomy (NCBI): domain Eukaryota; kingdom Metazoa; phylum Arthropoda; class Insecta; order Lepidoptera; family Nymphalidae; genus Dryadula; species Dryadula phaetusa. Next base: position 5,549,179 of record JAOYRS010000068.1, on the reverse strand, counting down.
GGTCAGATCCTTCTTCCCATCCTTTTTCTAAAAAAACTCTCTGAGGAATGCTTTCCGCCTGAAACCGAGATACCGCTTGTTGAATGGCAACCTCAATGCCTTGTTTTGTTTTACCTAATAAAAGCTTAATAATAACTAATACCTGCCTAAAACTATTCTTTTTAAAATTTTTTTAGAAATTAATTCTTTTTTAGAAAATATATATTCTACTATTAGAATAGATTTCTATTACAATACATTTTCAGAAATTCTTAACTATAATTTATATAATGAATTGCTTTTGTCCTCAGAAGCGAAAGCCAAAGTCCTCGGTCCAGCGGATTTATATGTTAAAACTGGCAGCTTACTTTCACTAACATGCATCCTGAGTCAAGGACCACACGATTTGGGAACCATATTTTGGTACAAGGGTGAGTAAAACAGAAAAAACAGTAATTTGCTTTTGGATTTCTATATAAATTTAAAGAAACAAGTGGTATAGTACGATCTTTGATTCTTCTGGTTTTTCGCGATTTTTACAATTTTTATCCAAAATAATCACATATATTTTCAGTCTGAAAGTTAAAGGGTTACTATGTTCGAAACTATAAGACGAAAATATAAAAAAAATATTTGGTAAAATTATATGTGAACTTGGGTACACGCTACCATGTGTACAAATACACAATTATATGTCTCAAACCACCATAATAACTTCAGACTACCATAATGTTTCTAGTTACATATATAATTTACTTAACTCTATCTATTATTATATTCCTTTTGAGAAATGAATCAAAGAACATCCATTATAAGCCTTATAATTACCCACCAAAAATTATCAGACACTAAATGCTCTGACCTAATTTCAATTTGAAAATCTTTATGATTTCCTTTTAATTGTATCTTTCGCTTCCGTTTTAATCCATTTTACACTTTTATAACAGAAATGATTCTTCTCGATCGTTAAATGAACGGAAACACGTATCCACTGGCAAATTGCCTATTTGTTACCATCTATAAAATGTTCTCCTTTTTCTCGTGGATTCATTCTTTATACTTGCTCTATTACGTTTTAACCAGACGAACAATTTTTCAATTGTGTACAGTATTTCCGTTTTCATTCTACAATTCAGTTTTATTATGAATCACAACACTTACAGTATTGGATTTTTCTCTAGAGGTAATAAATATGTTCGTCTAACTGCTGTATGACTTTTGGTGGTAGAGTGTATTATTAGAGCTTGTTACTTATTCCTGCCAGTTATTTTGTTATATGTAAAGCCAATATGTAATTATTAGAAACATAAAATAAAATTATTAACATGTAACAGGGACCATTTATATTATACCTATTTGAAAACAATATTCTAGCTTCAAGCTATTTCTAAAAACAAATTCGGGATAAACAGAATTAATTGTTAAAAAACGTTTCAGTTCAAATTAATCAATGAACATATCCTTGGCCGTATTACCTACTACAATGTAATTTGTCTTTTGCAGTTAAAGTTTTACCCTAAACTATACAGTAAATTGTATTTCAGGATCAAAACTAATAGAATATAAGGAAGTAGATGCGAACGAAGTGGTCGAAGAGCCACGGCTAAGGCTTAAAACAGAGTGGACTGAACAACTAACGTCTCGCCTAATGATAGAGAAACTAACCCCGGCGGACAGTGGGAACTACAGCTGTGTCCCGACAATGGCCGAGGCAGCATCTGTTAACGTTCACGTTATAAATGGTAATTTAATAACTAAAATTAATGTTTATAAAATATTCATATGTCCTACGACTCTAGCCTAATACAGACATTGACGAGTAGAAAAGTATTATACTATGATTTATTTCATAAATGTATTATGCATTATTATGAAAAAATATCACTCATTCGGGGGAATGATTATATTTAAATTATTATCACTTCCTCGCCCTGATAAGACAAATCGCGGCGTTGAGTTCCGTATGGAATTCGGTGGAAAGTGGAGAACGTCTGTCACTAGGTACTTCCTGTTGAAGTTCACTTCACTTTTCACATGAAGCTAAAAAAAATGGATATGCACTTGTTCTCCATACAAACATTAACTATGCAATTAATCGTTGTACAAACAAATCGTCGAAAACAATAGAAACTTATCTTAAGCAAAGTTTAAAGTTATATAGGGCAAGCAGTCTAAAGTAGTCAGAAATAAATTAATTCATTACAACAACTTAATAAACAAGAATCGCTGAAAAAATTCTTATGGCAAGCTAATTACTATCCTTATCCTTAGCCTTATCCTTTTACAATTGGGCGGTTTTAGCTTATCCGCCATTGTTCGCAAAATACATCTCTGATAAATAAACTACTTTTGGTATAATATCTTCGATGCCTTTTGTAAGGAATAAGTACATAAAACTTATGTAGCACAAAGTCAGTGGAGTGACGGAACTTGCGAAATAGACTTACTTTCGTCTGTGGGAATCGGCAAAAGTTTTATAGTAGAGATATTAAGGAAAACATATTTTAATATTATAATATATTATATGGAAAAAGGTATGGGTAGCAAGTTTTGGTTGGCTGATAATATTATATTTTATTAAGATCAATGAATGTTCTAAAGTATTCTAAAGCAAAATATTATCAAAACATCAATCGTATTATTGATACTATTTATATATTATTTAATTATTTATTAATTATTTTCATTTCTTCGTTCTGGTTAGACAACGAAAATAGACAACGGAGTGATTTGACTGACTACTTTACTGAGCGGGATAAAGCGTGAATCTAATAGAAAGAAAAAATATATCTATTGCAGGTTATATTGAAATCATAGTATATACGATGGATGGATGTGATTTGATTTTACCGGTTTTACAAAGAATTTTACAGAATAGTTGTTGTGGAACGTTTTTTTTTTCAAACAATGTTGAAAATTCGAATGCCTAATGGAGGGGTTTGTTTGAAATCCACAAACAGAAAAGATTGTTTTTGGATTTATAAAGGTTTACTTGTTTGAACATTGATTTTATGAATCAAGTTTTTATAGATATTAGTACATACAACATGTAACTGATAAAAAAAGCTAAATAAAAACTACCCTTGGCAGATTTCATTTTGGGAAAACTACTTTGTATTGAAATAATATATTATATTATAAATCGTTCGAGTTGAGACGGAAAATTCTTTTATTTAAATAAACATTTAATATGTAAAATATAACTACATACGCTTTAAATCTTATTTAAGAAAAGGATGTATTTTTGAGTGGACATTAAGCCTGTAAACAATTTGTATAGAGTCCGAGGTTACAACTTTTTCATAACTTTTTTTACAGCTACACACTTTATCCCTCATAGCCAGAGACAATTTAGCGTCAAGACACTCTGTTTGGCTGCTTTTAGCCCAAAATCGACACATTTCGGGTGGAGGGTTGAACTCAACCCCCGTTCTGTCTTACTAGAGTCGAGAATTACAGCGAATTTTAAATATAATCAATCTCCCGAAATTGAATCAAATACAGAACAAATCGTGTTTAAAATAAGACGTCACCCCACTACGCCACGATGGACTCCAGTCATATTTTTCTTTTAGCTTGACGCTTTCAAGACGAATTTCAAGACACTCCATACTTCCCTTACCACCAAATTCGAGACATTACGTGTAGAGTGGTGGCATTCAACACTTAGCCTTAGAGGAAGTGAATATAAATTAATTATAATTCCCTAGAGTGGAAATCGAACCCACAACCGATCGCATTTACAGTTAGACATCGCCTCACTGCACGTCGATGCGCCATTGTAACAATGTTCTAAGTTGAGGGTTTCGTCTCGAGGTCTCCATGCCAAGGTCAAAGCTCTTTTAGCTCGGTCTCCCTCATAACCCGTTGACGCTGTCAAGGCCAGTAGGGCCAACAGCATACTTCACATTTATAAGAAATCAATAACAAAAGTAATACACAAAAAAATAAAATTTTAAAACGGTGTCATAATTAATCGCGGATTTCAACCCCTTCGTGTTCATTAAACCAAACAGTATTAGCGAGGTTTATTTTGCTACTTTTAAGATAACGAATGAAGATGAGGCCATTACGAATGAGTCGAGTTTCATTTTATATAACGATGTTACATAATTGCAAGCGATTAAACATTCTAAGAGCTTATAATGAAAATGCCGTATATTTTATTGCTTAAGCCTTTAAGGTACACAACTAATATGTTGCGCCCGTTCATATATTTTTGGTATTTTTTAAAGCTTCATGCTTTAATTCCGCTTAGCAGGGTAGTAATTACCCAGTGCCAAGACTCTTCGTACTTCGCGTTCCACCGAATACAAGCGTGTTGAACTCAATGGAAACAAAGTGCGGCACTTAACTCCGCACTTGATCTTACCAGAGTGAGGAAGTGAAAATAATTTAAATATTACCACTTCCATTGTCAGATGTCAGACGTGGTTCCATTGCGCCACGACCGGCTACTACTGTAAATTAGTGGTGTTTCTGATTGAACTAGATGTTCTGAGTAGAAATCTCATAAAAATTTTTTTACAATTTTCTAGGTATAGTAGATATTGCGTTTGTTTGGTGTCACGTCGATGTTTATAATAATACTAAAGGAGTGGCCTTTGATTGTTCTCATTGGTAACGGAAGACTATGAAAGATGTCGTTAAACCTCTTATTTTTTATACGTTAAAATACGTTTATACTCGTATATAATAATTTAGTACAATTATTGTTACATGCGCAATCATTTTATTGACTTACACTTTAATATAAATTCAAGCTTACATTGCGACATTAACAAGAAAAACTTCTTGAATCTATATGATCTTAGCTACAGGTATTATTTATTGCGCTACAAGGAAGGAAACGCTGATAATTTTCTTGTAACAATATCAAAAAGAACATTTTTGAAAAAACGTACAAAAATTTGAACGCAGCGTGATTCGAACCCGACCCTCTTGGATACTGCCCAAGACAGTATCCAAGAGGGTCGGGTTCAGAGCAGGTTTGAATCCCGCTGCGTTCAAATTTTTATACGTTTCTTCAAAAATGTTTTCTAATCCTAAGTGTGGAATAAGATTATAAAAATAGTAAATATTAATATAAAAAAGAATTTTAATTCGAACACACGTCTTGGAAACTTTCCAAGTACATTTACCGCTAAGCCATACGTTCTAAACAATATTTTTTTTTAAATTTCGTTATCCTTAATATAGAATAACTTATAATATTTATTTCCAGGTGAACATCCAGCAGCCATGCAACATGGGAACGCCAACACGGCGTCGCCTTGTGCGTTATCAGTCAATCTCTTCATTTCTCTCTATTGCACTCTTGCAACTATCTACACTAGTACCATTGACGGGTTTAGATGAAAGTTACACAAAAATTTATAAGATTATGTAAATTATATAGATATATTGTAAAGATTTTTTCACTTTATACATAATATCTTTATATATAAGATCACATAGAACTGTGTTGAATTTTATTGATTTGTTTGTCCTTTAGCCTTGGTGTTCAGCAATTTATGTGCAACGATATTTGTATACGTTTTTGGACATTTGTTTAAAAAAATATGTTTATTTTTTAGTTTTAAATAATGTTTATAAAAATAGTTAATTTTCAATATGTTTTTTTTTATTAAAATCAATTTTTATTGCATTGTTATTGCTATTAATACAAAAATATTAAAAGCATACGATACAATAATTCACTCAATTGAAGCAATGCTTAGCGAATATCAATATAATTATTTGTATACATATATAAGTAGGATTTCCTTTTATTAAATTATTTCTTAGTTTATTTTAGAGAATACAAAAAATGCACTATGATATATATATATATATATATATATATATATATATATATATATATATATATATATATATATATATATATATATATATATATATATATACAAATTAAAATATATATAAATATATATATATAATATATATTTATATATATATTTTAATTTGTTTTAAATCTTTGTTAATGGACTTTTTAGGCATCATTACCACTTTGGAGGGTAAATGAGAGAATCTAATGACATAGTCATAAAAATATTTGATATCACATTTCATAGATTGTGCATTAATTTACATCTATCAGACTGATTTCCAAACATTAGTTGAATGTTAAATATCTAAATATTTAATTATTTAATTATATTTACCTAATTACATATAGAGGCCACAATGAGATAGCGTCTGACTGTAAACACGATTGATTGTGGGTTCGATACCTACTTGGGAAAATTAATTCATTTCTCCATTTCTCTGCTCTAGTAAATGAAAGTTTAGCGTTGAGACTCAACTCGTAATGTCCCGATTTCAGGCGGAAAACAGTCAACTGTGTGTCTTGACTCTAGATTATCTCTAACTATTATTTACTATTTACTATGCGGGGTACTTGTTTCTCGTATACGTGTCACAGTATGGTAGAGAAAACTGGTATTTTTCTTATTAAAACTTATTCAAATGAAATAATATTTATCTTAAGCAAATTTTATTATTTATACTGAAAGCTAATACAAACAAAAATTAAAACAATACATTTATTTTGTGGATTTATTACACGAACGACTTAATATTTATTATGTTTGTGTTATTTTGAATGAATTTCGATATTCTTATATTGACAAAATAATAGGGTACTTGATACGGTACCTAACTTTTACAATCATTTGCGTGCTGATCTCATATTTCTCTTTGAAGAATTATATTATCACAATGTTTTGTCTTAAAGATCGTTGTTTTTAGTACTCTACAAACGCCTTTTCTATCTTTTTGATAATTTATAAACTTTTAAAATTTATTTTATATAGAAACATTGTTGAAAATGTTCCTTAGTAAATTATAAAATAAAAAACGATTTCTTTTCTATTTTATACTAACAAACACACAAATTCAATACTAAATTGTTTATATATATAATTAAGTTCTAATATCGATATCTCCTATATATTGTATATAAAAGCCTTCGATAATGGCTTCACCTGCATCAAAATCCTTAAATGACCGTTGATGATTTTATAAAGTAAATGAAAAGATGAAATTCCAATTAGTTTAATCTGAAAGCGAAATAAACAAAACTTTCACGTTATAATATTAAGGTTAGACACAAGTACCTAATTTTTACATGCACACTACCACTCTGTTATTTTTTGGTGCAAAAATCACACGAACCGAAGTATGTAGAACATTTAATTACTCTAAAAACAGCCACGTATTTCCACGATTTTCATTCCATTCTAACATGTTATTTCCAACCTGACATAAAAAATGTACATTTTTAATTTTTTTTAAATTTTACTTTTACACATGCTAATTAACAAGGGACGGGACGGCAATGTTTTATTAATAAATTTAATGAAACAAAAATAAGGAATACACTGTACAAGAAGAGGTTTTGCAATTCTGTATAGATATATATACACATATATATATATATATATATATATATATATATATATATCTGTCTGTTTGTTCTAAAAACCTATAACACTGCATCACTGTTCCAAATAGCACCATCGTATTAATTGTAGTCCATTTGCTAGGCGTTTAGATTTATTTAATGATTATTTAATAAAATTAATATAAGAATTGTAAATATATTGTAAATATTAAATTTTAAATGTATAATTGTTTCCAAACGGCAATATTATTTTTTTCACTTAAGAGATGATATCTTGTGAAGTAGTTTTGTATTTTCTCATTTATTTTATATATTATATGGATACATTAGAAACAATTTACCTGTTTTTGTTGGGATTTCAACTTACGTTCTCTTATTTATATTTGACTTTAATATTTATTAAGTAAGTCATACCTTATGTTAAAAAGTAATAGTAACAGAAAAACTATAATCGACTATTGTATCGATATTTCAAATACAAAACTACTTTAAAAGGTGTCAAAATTCTATGGAATGTTTCAAATAACGAAATTATTATTGTAGATGAAAGAAGGGTTCTGTAACAAAGTTAGTCTTAAGGTAACTTTGACAAATAAATATAGTAAATACTTTTTTCTGCGTTTTTCATTTATGTACTGTAACCTATTTTCTTTATTAATAAATTTGTCCACAAAAATAATCTGAATTTAGTACTTTTAAATTTTTTTTTAGCTTAACGCTTTTATCCCTTGCGGGGTATTCAGAAAGTACGGAGCGCCAAACGCCACGGTTCCTGCATACCTCTTAAATTAATTCTATTGTCTACAAAAAATGTGGGATAACTATGGGATAACTCAATATTGTTTTTTTGCTACAAGTTATAATGCATTAATAATGTATTCAAGTATTAAGATTGTGAATTTTGAAATTCTAGTAAAAGCATATTATTAATATAAAAAAATCATACTTGTTTATAAAGATGTTTTTATATGCGAATAGATTTTTTTCAATTTATTATTATTATATAAATATAATAAGTGGTTGTTAGTGGCGCAGTAAGACATTGTCTGACTGTAAATGCGATCGGTCGTGGGTTCGATTCCCACTCGGGAGAACTCTAAAAATATTTTTTAGTTTAAGTAGTTCAACTCATCATTATTTTTTGACTTATAAAGCAAACTCAACTTTTATTTCTTAACAAACTTAATTACAAATTTCTCAGTTATAAAAATCGATTCTTAACTTTTTTATAATTAATAGATAAATTTATGAAAAAAAATATTATAAAAATATCGACTTTATGCACATTTTTAAATCAAACTATTTTAAATGCATTAAGCTTGTACATTTTGGCACACATGGCATCAGTAACCACGGATTACGGTAGAGTGTTCTGTATACGCTAAGTTTTTAAGGAAGATATCTAAAAGTCACGAAAGTCACAAATAGCTTATAAATATAGCTTATAATAAGTTTTTTAGGCTTAAAGATTATAAGGTAGTTATAGCTATTTTACCATAATAACATCTTTAATACAATACGGTTTCATTTTTATATTTATTCATAAGTATACCAAGCTCATATAGAGCTTATCCTCCTCCTCGCTAGCTCCTCGATCGATAATAATATCAACTCAATCCTCAAATCACAATGCTTAACAACGTTTCCTGTTTATGTTAAATGCATGCAAAGTCAATTCTACCTTGTTTAGAGAGATTTACCCTACCATTGTTGTTTATAGCTTAACTTTTCTTACTATAACAACTATCGTGTGTTGAGTGTAGTTTTCACTATAGTCTACGATAACTATTCTTCCCTAAGAATTAATTGTATATATATATAGCAACTGCATATAAATGTAAGATATACTTAACTTTTAACACAGTAGGGATAAAAATAATATCAGCCTATAAAATTATAGGCTCATAATAATATTATTTTAATGCCCTTTCTATTTTAAACATATGAATTACATTTTTTAGATAATTTTTGGCCGCGATATCATCTTAAAAATTCTCTGAATTTAGATGTATAGTAATAGAAACGTACAAAATGAGAAACTATAGTAGTAACATTCGCATATGATTTGTGAGGCAAGTACAAGTGACAAAGCCGTATTGAATTATATGAGATAGTATAATACGTGGTGTGACATAGAAATTGAATATGGGTTAGTAATATACTCGGTTTCGTATAGCAATAGAATTTACTTGAATAATATATGAAATATTTTATATAGAAGCCAGCTGATGGTAATTTTCTTGCAGTACAGTTTGAAATTGGTTCCAGGCGGGAACGATTGTATTTAAAATAAAATAAAAAAAACATAATATAGATTAGCTTCATGTTATTATCCCACACATCAGGGTAGACAAGTAACTAGTGTCAAGAGCCTTGTACTCCGCTTTCCACGGAACTCAACGACTTGCTTTGTCTTACCAGAGCGAGGAAATGAACACATTAGCTTAAATATAATCATTCCCGCGAATGGGAATTGAACCCATTATTTATCCTTATATAGAATATGACGTTTTTTTAATTATTTTGTTATAGTAAAAAGTAATAATACATACTAACTAAATATTAAACAAATTACCTTCATTCATTCGGTATATTATTAGCGTCGTATTTAAACTAATTTGTAATTCTATGTTTATATTTAATTTATACATACATATTTATGAATGTAACTGTGACAATAGTCACAACAAAGCTTCTGCTAAATATGCAACAGTCTATAGCCAACTTGACTTAGAATAATACAGTACAAAATATTATTTTAAAGTACACATGAATTGAATATTTGAAGCTATAGTGCCTGCTTTCTTCTCGAAGACTTCGTAGTCCTCATTCCCAACCTTATATTCCTTGAACGAGATCAAGAATCCGTTTAAATACATCAAAAAATTAAATATTTTTTATATCAAAATAAAATATTTGTCATAATACATCTTGTATTTCAACTATCGTGTTCATTTAATCAATAAGCAACGGCTTCACAATCCAATAAGCTTTGATTTACCAGAAGAAGGATATGCAAATAATTGTAAATATAAATTTCTCGAGTAAAGATTGAATCCACAACCATTGTGCTCACATTCAGACTCTGCTCCATTGTGTCACTGCGGGCTCGAAAAATATATGTTTACTACAAAAGCTTTAAAAGTAAATTATCACATAAATAACGTCTTGCAATATAAAAGAGTGTAACAGAAAACAGTTTGAAAATCAAAATAACTGTGACAGCATTCATTTTTATGAAAATGCTTTTATAATTGGATTTCGGAGCGACGTAACATGCACGAGACGCTTGCAATAACTGGGATTGTCAATGCGGTATGCCAACATGTAATTTATTTAAATTTATTCTCGTCTTTTCAATACAAGATGGATAATATTAAAAAAAAAATATCTCAAGATCTGTTTTGACTCGGATGAGACGTATTTTGAACAGTGGTCGCGGGATCAAATCAGTTTGTGGTAAATATATATTTATATGAAACTCGTACGTTAAATATTATTGTGAATTTGTTTAATTATAATAAAAGAAATTTTAAAATAATTGATTTGTGCGTATATATACTGTTTGGATTTTTAAAGCACAAACATATTATAGTTACGAAAATTACTGCAATAAACATAAAAAAAGGTATTTAAATAGTATATATAAAATACTTTATCTATCTATCTCGACATATCTTAAACATAGTATATTTATCTAAATATATCCAGTATATTGTTAATTTTCATCTCGTTAAAGAAACGGAGAAACGGAATAAAACAATAAATAGATAGGAATGTACAACAGATTTACTTTTTGCTTCCTCTATTTCCATTCCACTATTATAAAACTTATTAATGTACAGGATAAAAAAAAACATAAAATCTCGATTGAACTGTAATAATTCCGAAGCTTTAAATATTATTTTAGGTATCTCAAATATGAAAATCGGCTGAAACTAATAAGATTATATGCCAGAACTATATAATATTATGGTTGGTCCTCTTTTATTAGAAAAATATTTTGATAAAATTTTTAATTTATAATGCTAACAAGATTGGTTATATTCATATATATTCATTTTATTTATATTAGAAAGATCTTATACTGGATTAAAGTTATAATATTTCACTATGTTTAAAGTGCTATTCCACACATAGGATTGGAAAATATTTTTTTTGCGTTTATTAAAAATATTTTCTAAAACTTTAATACCTTTTCTTTTCTTACTAAGTTTTATGTTAGTCATAGTCAATTATACTTAATTAACTGGAGCACTCGATTTGAATACCGGATGCGAGTATCAAAATCATATTAATATTGAGAATCTATAAAGTATAAGAAATAGATACTTATTATGTTACTTTTGTTGAGCTCACAATGGCACAGTGTCTAATTGTTAACGTGATCGCGGTTGGTTGTTAGTTCGATTCTCAATCAGGGAAATGATTATATTTAAATTATTTAAATTACTCCAATATGATAAAATAAAACATGATGTTCATTCCACCATGCATAGTGCATATGTATATGCACTATGTCGAATTTAAACAGAAAACGGTAAACAAAGTGACCGCTTTAACTACATTCTTATACGGGATAAAGCGTGAAGACGTGAATATATATACATATGTGCTGGAAACCGAAGCCGACGCTTGATATGTAACCACCAACTGGGACACTAAGAATGTAAAAACTGATAAAGATAAACGGCGAGGCCGGTCACTAAATTTCTTATCACTGTTTTTTATTACAATATAAAAAAAATAGCTAAAAGAATATTTCTATTTAGCTATCGAGTACGAAATCAATGTGTTATTCAGTCAACCACAGGTATTTGTCGTGAATGGTATAAATATAATGAGAATATAAGAAGCCATTCGACTGCCGCTTATTGGAACGGTGGAAATAATTCTGGCCTCCACCTTTACTTTCAAACACAGGTACAAAAGGACCCTTTAAAAGGCAAAATTACTCCCACAAATTGAGGAGATATAAAAGATGTTTTGTCAATATTAAAAAATTTTTTCGCTTGGAATGTTAGAATTAAAATATCTCATTTTGTTTTGATATTACTCTATATTTCTTTGATTCGTGTCTTAGTGGCTTTTTGTCCGCTGCTCTTGTAAAGTTCAATAAGCGGGCACTCATGTAATTTGTTTTGAACGTATTTACGTAAACAGTAACGATGACTAATAAGATTTCATATTATGATATGAGCATTTACGAAGAAAGGAATATTTAAGTTGCAATTAGTATTACAAAGAAGAAAACATTTCAAGTTATATAGGTTAAGAGTTGAAATTCTAATATTTCTAAACGATTTTATTGTTACTTGTTAATGTAAAATTTTTAATTCAACCACAATCACGATACATTGATGGAATCATTCGAGGTGAGGTATGGATTATATAACTATGTATATTATATTAATAATGTACTTCACATTATTAAACATGATTTAAAGAATACTTAAAAAATATGTCCCTATTAAAAAATAATATAATATAATAATAAAATAAAACGATCATTTGTCCAAATTAGAATTCATTATATTTGATGTAAACATGTCATGAACTCACTAACCTTCTGAGTAACCCGCTAAGCCCAGTAACTCAGTAACTCAGGAGTTGTCAGGAGAAGTCAGAACACCTAAAATAAATGACTTTTTGAACATTACCGAATATTTTTTGCTCAAGCGGACCTTGAAACAAATGAAACAAATGTCTACCCTTAAAATTAATGATTTGGTATAATTTAAGAGCTATCTTGTAATTTTAAAGGCCGCTCATTTTTATGAAAAAAATTTCGGGTTTTGTAATTGACATTTATCCTTAAGGATCGTTTATTTTTCAAATACTGTAACAAATACGTCTTTGTTGAGATAATTAAATGTTTATAACAAGATGTAACTGCTTTAGGCTTTATTTTAATGATACGTATATCCGACTAGCCTGACGTGAATGAAACACCCGATCTCTAATTTTAATTTCTTTTAGTCTTATATCATGAAAATGTTGAATGTACCAGGTTTGTCTCAAAGTTTTAAAGTCAATACGTTTTCAAAATCATTCTGAAATGAAGAATTATTTGTTAAGTTACTACTGTCCTTTTATTAAGATAACGCAAGGATATTAAAATATTGGCAGAGAATGAGTTAAAAGTGAGTGAACATAATAAAGAAATATCTTGTTTCTGCTAAAGAGTATTTTTTTAGCTATTTGGTTTTTGAGGTTATGTTTTTTGACAGTTGACCAATGGTTAGTAAGGTCTGTCAAATTCAATCATACTCAGTATATTTTGCCATTTCACCATGAACACACGTACGTACGAACAACGTTTTTGATTTTTATTTTAAATTATCATAATTCGTGCTCTGTGAAAAATGCCCGGCACAAATTGCACTCATTTTATGGTCGTCTTTGAAAATATCTTTGCTCTCTCAGCCAGTGTCCATGATGACCATGATATATCGATACGCCACCGGTACAACTTTAGGGCTTGAACCACATTCCAATAGGATAGTACCTCAAGCCTCACGGCAGGCGACGTTTTAGTAAACAATAAATTCATAATCATATCACCAAGATAAAATTGAAAACACAACTATCGCCTGTACAGCCAGACGTGTGAGTATAGACATATTTGCCATTACGTGTTCTGCTTTGTTAAAAGTATATTTTTTGTATTTGTTATTCAAAATCATCTTATAATATTAAATAATCTAAAAATAAAACTAGATCGAACAAAAATCATTTAAACATTTAACAATTGAAATTGTATTAATTAATTGTATTAATAAAATATTAGCAAATTATAATTTGTCTTAAAAGTGAAAAGTTTTAAAAAGTTTTAAAATTAATGCAGATAGCTTCGCAACTTCCATTTTCCCTTTCTTCCTATCCTTTGTCAGGTTTACAGATAAGCTTATCATAATTATTGTTCTTTCTTTGAATGGTCGGGAGCTAAGTTCAAAAGGTTATACATTTTTTATTATAATTTCTCTGTAATCTACTCTTTGGTGAAAGCACCTAATAAGTGTATATTTTACTTAATTAGTACTTGATGAAATATTGCTTTAAAAAAGAAAAAAATATATTTATTTATATATTAAAACTTACTTTTTGAGGCTGGTCGTGGCGCAGTGGGACAGTTTAACTCTAAACGAGGTTTGTTGTGGGTTCAATCCCCACTCTGGGGATCTCTCTGATTATATTTAAATTTTTACCCGAAAGAGTGCGGCGTTGAGTTCCACCACTCAACACGCAATGTCTCGAATTCGGTGGAAAGCCAAGTACAGGGTGTCTTGGCACTAGGTATTTTTTGTCTACCCTGCTGCGCAGGATAAAAGCGTCAAGCTAAAAAAAAATACTATTTTAAAATCAGCATTAACTTAAAAAGAGGTAAAAGTCAAACTTGCTTAATTTAATTTGAACAATCGAAAAAAATCAGCTCGTATAGAAAGTAAAGAAAAAGATGATTAGTAGTAATTGTTGAAAATTAGGTTATTTTTTGTATAGAAACACGTTTGAAAATAAAATTTAAGACATTTATTAAATATTGAAAACAGTGTAGAATTCAAATGCATTGGTTTAAATTAATAGTTTTCTCCAATTTTCATTTCATTCCTAAAATTTATATATTTTTTATGTGAACTATACAAAATGTCATTCAACGATACATACTAGTATTATACTGTTATTCTGATATAAGGAAAAATTATTTCAAATTACTCTCTGAAAAACTAAAATAACTTATTTGAAATGTTTTTGACCAAGCAAACTTTACACTTTGCGTTTCATGTATTTGGATAAAATGTACAGTAAACCTAAATAATCCTCTCGTTTCAGCTGAAATGTATTTTTTTCTTTATAATATATTGCCGCGGTTAGTTAACGTTTTCTGGAAAAATTTTTTTTTTTTAAAAATGATCCTTAATGTCTTACTATGTTTAAAAAATAAACATCTAAACTCTACTTTGACAGGGGAATTCGAGAAAAAATCATTTTAATTTTTTTTTCTGGTTTAAACAACCGGGCCAAAAATACAACGTTTGAAATGCTTAGAGGTAAATAAAAATCTATATTATACTTACTTATATGATATAATATTTATTTAAAGAAAGAAATTAAGCTAATAAGACCTCTTCCAGCACATTACGACATCTCTCATATTTACACCAAAAAGTACTCAAGAAATGTAATTTGAAAATTTTACGAAACTTTAGCGTACGTTTAATTTTGCAACACTGAGGTTGACTAAATATTATATGATATATATATATATATATATATATATATATATATATATATATATATAAAGTAATTTTATTTTATATAATATTTTATCCCACATAGCAGGGTAGTCAGAGACAACCTAGTGTCAAGGCACTCCGTTGACAGCTTTCCGCCTAAAATCGAGCATGATACTACTGCGCACACCTAACAACAAATATTTATATACTCAAAACATTGAAATTGGACACTCAAAAATATAAATAGTAACTCAAGAAATCGTAATTTAAAGGGTTTCTTGATTTACTAGAAAATGTGTTATAGTGCTAATATAATTGACCATATTCCCGATACATTAACATCATTTACTAGTAACGACTAAGTTAATTACGCTATTAGGACACGATCGCCGCCTTTGAGACAGGTGTCCGCTGACTGAAACGTCAATTAATCATCACGCAAATCGATTATAATCTCTTAATATCATTGTAGGTATATGTTTATATTATTAAATGTATGATTTAATTGTTCTAGAAGCGAACTTTTGGCTTGTATTTTATGTTACAATTATTTCAAACAAAAGTTAATGAAAAATGGTACCCATTCCTTTGCTTTTTTATTATTATAAAATTAGTAGTAACCTATATAAAAGGTATAATTTTTATCTTTGATTTCCCGATTCTTAAACATTTTAAATGAAACTATTTTATCCTTTTTTCACCAGTCATCACGGACTACTGTAAAGACGTTAGTAAAACGTCAGGTTTCCAAAAATGTATTTTCGAATACCAAAATATACACGAATAATCCGTTTAAAATAGTTTAATTAAAAAAAACTAATGTTTTTGTTTATAGAGCAGGTAGCATGTAAATGATGACCATCGCCCAAAAAGGTTTATAAGGTATCGACCTGGTAACACTGCTGCAGGTCAACCATTCCATAGTTAATAAAGTACGTGGATGGAAGTTCTTTCTGAGGCACACAGTAGCAGACCGCCATATATCCAGATGTTAGGGATTATTAATACACTTTTATCATAGTTTTATAATGTGTAATTTGATAAATACCTAATAAATACCTAACAAGTACCTAATAATACCTAATACCTAATAAATAGTATTAAAATGTAAAAGATATACTGTAAAATACGCGATGCCTTAAGAAACTCTTTAGCAAACATATTGATATATGTAGTAATTATTTTATTCGTTTCATATATTTGCATTTCTTACGGATATAAATTGAAACTATGGCCAATTTGAAATTCTTTCAGCCGCGGAATTCTCATTTCTAATATCGTTATAATTATTTATGTTTTAGTCCTAATAACCCTATTTCATTTACAATTTGTTTTCAGTTTCACGTTATATCCCGCATAGCAAGATGGTCCGAGATAACTCAGTGTTAAGCTATTCTTTCCGCTTGAAATCGAGTCATTGCCTGTTGAATAGTACAAAATCAACGCCGTGCTATGGCTTACCAGAATGTCTATATAAAATTATATTAAATCATTTCTCCTAATGTTCCCCCGAATGGGAATCGAATCCATAATCCAATCGGGTTTACAGTCAGACCAGCCCGCGACACGATGGCCTTAACACTTCTCTTTATAGGTTATTTATTCGTTAAGCTTACATTATTTTATAAGTATTAATGTTGGCAATATTTAAATTATATGGCGGTAGATATACATTTTCAATGGTGAAGCATAATTGCCAAATAGGTGTTACCATCAACACTTATCAGCGAGCACTTGTACGCGATACATATCAATTTCAATTTGTTACAATTAAAGTTAAATAATAGTTAATTGAGATTTTGTAAGTATTTTAATGGAGTATCTAATTATATATTGAAGCCTTTGTTATTATTTATACCCTTATACCAGACTTTCTTAATAATTAATATAACAGATCTAAACTAAGTGATGCTCTAATTATAAGCAACACTGTTTCAGTTACTCAAAAGAATATTAGAATATAAACAATATTATATCGATATCGCTATCGTGGCGCAATGGGACAGCGTCTGACTGTAAACGCGCTGATTGCAGGTTAGATTACACATGGGAGGAATTATATTTAAAATTTATTTTCATTTCTCCGCTCTAGTCTCTAAGCGCAATTTTGGGCGTTAATAATTAAACGGAGTGTCTTGACACTAGGTTATCTCTAACTACGTTGCTATACGGGATACAATTTTTGACTACATACCTTTTTATAAGCAAACCCAACTAGGGCTCAAGATATTACTTTACTTTTATATCTTACT
Organism: Dryadula phaetusa; assembly: GCA_032432895.1. NCBI lineage: Eukaryota > Metazoa > Arthropoda > Insecta > Lepidoptera > Nymphalidae > Dryadula > Dryadula phaetusa. The sequence goes on along the minus strand of JAOYRS010000068.1, from coordinate 5,531,309 downwards.
AATATCATAAATATTTACATCATTTATTTACATGAATTATTCCATCTAGTGTTAAAGTATCACTTTCAGCCTATAGGTCAAAATCTAACGTCGCTAATGAGATGGTTAACCGAACGTTAATGGATGTAGCTCCGGTCTGGATTGTCATGATAAATGACGCTGAATAACTAACAATTTTATAGATCAGTGCCCAAGCGGCTAGTAACAATTAAGCGTGGAACACAATCATTTGAACTGTATGAAAGTTTAAAAATATAAGTTTATATTTTACTATTTTTAAAGTGTTAACACACTTTGGATTAGAACATTTGTTTTAAAAAACGTTTAAATATTTGAAAAATTCGACCAGAACCTGCTTGTATTTGCGGATGTAAACGCTTAGGCGATCTTCAAAAGGTGCAGATTCGAATACCGCTGCGTTCCAAATTTTATAGATCAAATTTTTATAGACAAGAAAGTTTTTATAGATATGTATAATTAAATTACATACGAGTATATATCTGATATATGTATAAACGATAAACATATATTTTTTTGCATTTACAATTAAAATATAAATATAGAAAAAGAAAATACAACATTAAGACACCATCTAACAAAATGGATTTCAAATAACATTTCTTATGAATATAAAACGTAAAATACTTATTAGAATAAAAATTAAAAACTTACATGAAAGTGCGCTTAAAAATTAAATACAGAATAAATTAATTTCATATCATATAGACCTCACCTATAAAGCCACATTTCGTAATATCCACTCCGTAGTAATGACTAATAAACAATAATTTTGGTGTGAACGTAAACGTTAATTTAAATACATCAGAGGTTAAATAAAATTATAGCTGTTATTGTGGCTTTGGGAGAGAATCCATAAAGTTGAATATATTAAAGCATTTCTAGCGAAGTAGTCTGGGAGAACGGAGCGCCAAACGCTACGGTCCCTGCATATTTCTTTCCCCTCAGCCATAGATATAGCCTCAGGTCATCAGACTTTTTATGTGACCTTTCTTCAGTATTATTGATAATCTTTTCGTAGGTCAAACGAGGTCTCCTCCTACCAATCGTACCGCTCACATTTGCTTCGTATATCTTTCTTACCAGTCATTCATCACTTATCGTTTTGACGTGCCCAAACCACGTCAGCACGTTCTTCTTACAACAATCAACTTAAATAGTATAGTCAGTAGTGGGTTCAATTCACACTCGAGGTTATAATTATTTTTTAATTATTTTTTTCTCAATTTGGTAAGACACGGTAAGGCGTTGCGTTCCGCCAATCAACACGCAACGTCTCGAACTCAACGAAAAACGATGGACAAAGTGTCTTAACACACAAAGTACTTTTTGTCTACACCTGTAAAAATCAAAAAAATTGAGATAATTTAATTTTGTCAAAAATTCGCTTAAATTTAAATAACTAAAGATCTACTTTAGTTCTAACTAGCTAATTAAAATTATATGAAAATAAAAAATAAATAACAATAAGGAATAAAAAGGTACAGGATCCAGGGGTAGTGCATTCAATTTTATATAAAAAAGAAAAAGAAATCAGACTAAAGTGATTATTAGCTTTATTATTAATAAATGGTTTCATTTAATACGTTATTCCTAGAAAATGTATATAGTATATAAAAGCCTACATTTTTTTTTACATTTATGAACGCCAATATACGTTTTGTAGATTTAGTAAACTCGTAAATATTTTTCGAACGTGAATCAACTTGTCGATACGTGATGTTAATTCTAAAGATATTCTTGTACTGCTCTTGTGGTTTTCTCACCTTTGAAAGGATGTTAACAAAACAACAATATTGGGAATCTAATATATATTTATAAGTAACAATTTTTCTGATTCGTAGATATTTATTTTGGTAACGGGATTTTGGTCAATTAATATTTATTTGATAATAAATATGAAGGAATTTTATATGAGAGATTGAACATGTTGAAATTGTTATACATGTTGACCACAGTAACTTTTTAAATTAAGTTTAATAGCAGTTTTATTAGTGTAGCCATGTGTTATATCAAATATATATATATATATATATATATATATATATATATATATATATATATATATATATATATATATATATATATATATATATATATATATATATATATATATATATATATATATATATATATATATATTGTACTTTATACTAACAGCATCTGACTATAAATGCGACCAGTTGTGGATTCGCCACTCGTAGGAGTGATTATATTTAAAATTATTTTCACTTCCTCGTCCTGCTAAGACAAAGTGTGGCGTTAAGTTCCAGCACTAAACAGGCAATGTTTCGAAATCGGTGGAAAGCGAAAGAAGTGGTTTACATTATGTACTTTGTGTTGTCTACCCTGCTATGCGCGAAAAAAAGCGTGAAGCTAAAAAAAAGAAAAAATAAATCTATAAAACAATAACATTCAAGTTCTACTAATCAATAGAAATATATCTTCTAACTTGTTGGAAACAGTAGAGTGTGACAACGTCCGACTTAGAGTCCCATTCAGGAAAAGGATGATTAAATTTATTTTCAAATCTCCACTCTGGTTCGCTTGAGTTCTCAATTATCGATTTACGGAAATCAGTCAACAGAGTGTTTTGACACTAGACTGCCTCTCTGACTACCCTGCTTTGCGTGTTAGAGCGTGAAATTGTAAAAAATATCATAAAAGTAACATACTCGTTGTATAGAATATAGGAAATCTTTAAATTTAATGATGAAAAGAAGTTCCTAGTGAGACGTCCATGAATAAAACAGCTTCAATTTATCATTCCGGGAACGCGTTACCGCCTTATTATGTAGATTGAGTGCAAGTGGCTATTTCCATACTTTCCACTCTTCCCGACCGAAATAAAACTTATGCTAACACCTTGCCTAAGGATTGTGATCTACTAGCTTAAGGTGTTATGAAAGATTAGAGATTATTTTAGAATTCATTTTAAATTATTTTAAACGAATCTGAAAAACTGTAAAGTGTTTGAAAAGTCGGATTTTTAAACATAAAATTACAAATACTAAAATCAACAAGAATAATCCAGTTCAAATAGTTTTATTTAAAATGTATACAAAATGCGAAAATCGAATATCTAAAAATTCTTTTTTATTTAGCAATTTAGCTTGTTGGAAAAGAGAATCCAGAGTTAAGAAAATACGTTGTTCACTCTCAGACGGAGAGCCGAGTTGAAATGTTTAGATATTGCAATGTATATGTAATTTATACTGAATTTATACTGAATTTATACTGAATTTATACTGAATTTATACTGAATTTATACTGAATTTATACTGAATTTATACTGAATTTATACTGAATTTATACTGAATTTATACTGAATTTATACTGAATTTATACTGAATTTATACTGAATTTATACTGAATTTATACTGAATTTATACTGAATTTATACTGAATTTATACTGAATTTATACTGAATTTATACTGAATTTATACTGAATTTATACTGCATTTATACTGAATTTATACTGAATTTATACTGAATTTATACTGAATTTATACTGAATTTATACTGAAAAAAAATTAAAAAAATTGAAATGGTTTACGTAAATTTAAAAACCGTCCAAAGGCAAGTATGCGTTAGTACATGTTCTTTTTTTTATATAAAAATGGTTTCTTAGATAAACCTTCGTTATTTATTATTTAAATACCAAATAAAGGTTTGGGTCAAATATTTTTTAGCTCAACATATTTTCTTATATCTATCAGTGGAAAAGTATTCAGTATCTCCCGTGAAATTCGCCTTAAGTGTACAAATGAGGAAATTTTGGTGCAAAATATTCTCTATATTATATTTGATGATTTTTATTCTCTTCTTGCATTATTGCTTTATTCTTGGGAAAATTTTAATATAATATATTATTACATTTTATTTATAAAATATATTTTTATACCTGCATCTATTGTATATGTGCATGTATTTTATTAAGATAGGTAAAACCGCTTTTATATTAATAAATATTACAATAAAAAGGATGACAATGTATAGAATTTTTTTGTTATATTATTCATTTAAATTATTAATTTTAATAATTGCTATAAAAAATTGTATTACGAGCTGTAAAATCTATTTTAGAAAGTGTAATATTTGTATTACTCAAGTTAACTCAATTGAGGCCGGTCGTGGCGCAGTGGGATAACGTCTGACTGTAAACACGATTGTAGGTTCGATCTCCACTTGGGGAGTGATTATATTTAAATTATTTTCACTTCCCCGCTCTGGTAAAAGTCAAAGTGCGAAGTTGAGTTCCACCACTCAACACGCAATGTCTCTAATTTGGTCGAAAGCGAAGTACGGAGTGCCATGACACTAGGTACTTTCTGAATGCGGGATAAAAGCATGAAGCAAAAAAATCTCAGTTAACTGAACTTACTCAAGTATTCACTTAATTAAAAATAAACATATTGTTTGGCATCGTTGCCTAAGTAGGATGAGCAAAAAGCTTCACGCTTTAACCCGCTTTATGTAGGGTGATATATCAGACCTAGTGTCAAAACGCTCCGTTGATTGCAATCGAGAAATCAACGCCTCGTTTTCTTCTTCTATATATATATATATATATATATATATATATATATATATATATATATATATATATATATATATATATATATATATATATATATATATATATATGTATATATATAATCAATGTCACATATAGAAGATTCTATTTAAACAATTTCCTAGTCACCGCCGCACTGGTCAACCCTTAAATTTACATTCAAGATGTTAGAAGGAAAAGCTCTTTGAATTGGGACGGAAAACCCATTTTATAGCAATCGGGATAAAAAATAAGGGATAATTTATTCTGGGCTATACGTGTCCCGTTAACGGACAAACGTTTTATGCGTATAGCACCAATCATACTTACAGAAAAATGTAGCATTTTATTAGTTTTGATACAACAAAACTTGGTACAAAAATACTTTTGAAATTTTAAATCGTATACCTAGAGGAGTAAACCTAGAGTATACCTAGAGGAGTAAACCTAGAGTATACCTAGAGGAGTATATGTAACCATTGACCTATTTCCATACTTTTCTTGTACAATCGTAACTTTATTATCAAGTTAAGAACTTGATAATAATATTACTTTTATATAATTTTAAATGAATCTATTTTAAACGGCTTAATCGCAATTACGTTTTCTGTCGGTTAATACAAACTGACAGACGAATGCAACCTCAGCCTACCTTTGACCACGGACTACTGTAAAGCGAAACGTCAGGTTTCAAAATGTATTTACGGATACCAAAATATATGCGATTAATACGTTTAAAATAGCTTCAATTAAAATGTTAAAAATCGCAAAAATCAAAGATCGTATTACTTATATATGTTTCGTTATCTTTTCTATAAAAATTGAGGCGCAGCGGGACAAAATCTGATTGTACGCGCGAATGGTTGTGGGTTCGGTTTCAACTCTGGAGTTATGATCACATCGAAATTATTGCCACACTGTCGTTTCTGCGTTTTGGTAAGACAAAGCGCTGTTTTGAGTTCCGGAAATTAACATGCAACATCTATAGTAGAGTATTTCGACACTAGGCTCTCTCTCGCTCTGCCTCTCTCTCTCTATCTCTCTCCCCATCTCTCTCTATCTCTCTCTCCTCATCTCTCTCTCTCTGACTAGTCCCGCTGTACAGAATAAAAAATACCATAGCATATAAATATTTAAAAAAATATCTACTTATATTAAATTTTATTAAAATCGCTATTTCTTCAAAATCAATACTTCTACCATAGCTCAAAACTTTTTTAAACAATGATATTATTAACAAAATTAATTAAAAAATATATATTAATATATTTTTTAATTATTTTTTTTAGATTCGGGAGATACATCTTATACAGAGAACCAAAGGCCATGGGATTATATCAATATCAATTACTTTTTCATGAGAAAAATATAATAATAAAGAAAAAAAAGTACGAAAATCTGAAGTGAAATAAATTTAAAATTGAAAAAAAAAATACTTCAGTCGTCGATGACCACATCCCGTGGTTTTAACGTAAAGGAAAACATCTCTGATGTCAAGGATGGGCGTGTATTGAAGTGAACTGTGTGAGCATGAAGTGGATAATCGAAACCACTATATCATGATTGATATCATGTACCGCCTAGGGAAAACAAAACATACACGAATATTCCCTTTAAAATAATTTCATTTAAAACACTTCTAGTATTTGAATTGTTTGAATGGAAACCGTTTAGTAGTTCATTAATTTGTTTAGCTGGTTGGGTGCAAGGGTCATCATGTTGCAAGCAAATTACGATGTAAGCAGTATCTGGGTGATCAACCCAAGTGTCGTATTTAATGGCTATAACAAATCAGTAAAAAACTTGAACAAAATTGTAAGATTTAGCTTTATTTCATTAACAAGCTAGTTAAACATAATTTCAATTAAAATATTAACAGAAAAATGATTTATTTTATTTATAAAGGTTAAATTAAAATATTATCGAAATTTAATACATTTGGGGCATAATGATTTCGCAATTTCACAACCATGAAAAGCATAATAATTAATAGACTGCCTTAATTAAGGCTAGGCGGGTGTTTATCTATGTTGATAACATGTTTAGCAATTTAAATCTGTCCTGTGAGACCTATTTATCTGATCCGAGATACATAAAAGATTCTATGTATTATACATTATAAATGACTTTTGAAAAATCTCTAAAATTTTATTGTACATACTTTAATATTAAAAATTTGTTCTTTCTTTCTTTTTTAGCTTCACGCTTTTATCCTGCATAGCAGGGTAGACAGGACAGGAGTACCCAGTGTTAACATATTCAAAGAAATAAAGAAAGTAGCTTGTTTCCACTGAATTTAAGACATTGCTTGTTGAGTGCGGAACTAAGCGCCACTTTTTGCCTAACCAGAGCGAAGGAAATAATTAATTTCAAATATAATCACTTCTAGTGGGAATTGAACCCACCACGCATCACAAATACAGTCAGACATTTTCCCACCGCGCCACAACCGGCCTCCTTACATTGTCCTTTACACCTTGACGCTTTATTCCACATATTAGGACTACCCTTTAACCTTTTCAGAGAGAACCTATATATTAAAACATTCAGTTCAGTCCACCCAAAATCTAGGCATGGCGTGGTAAGTAGAGTAGCACAACGCCACGCTTTATCTCATAGCTAAAATAAAGCGATTCGTTCTTTACCACATAACATGTAAATTTCCACTATTAAATGAAATGGGATATGGAGAAAGGATTGTCTAAACACTAGAGTCCTCCCAAGTATTTTACCCAAATGCGGAATTACGGCGAAACTGGAAAATAAATTAACTTAATATATAGTATAATATGCACAAAAACTAAACATTTTTTTGTAAAGATATGCCAAATAAAATTAAAAGAAAACGTTTCTCACATACAAAATAGAACTTAAAAAAGTCTACCTATACGCATTGTCGTTAAATATAATGGCTAGTCCGTTTGACCTCGAAGCAATTTTTCGCACTATTACACCTGTCCGCGCCACTGCTGCCCTGTTGTACCCACTTAGAATAAGATACGCTTCACTGGATATGATTGCTGAAATACGTAAATATTTGCATTATAAAGAAAAATCCCAAATGAGATTAGTTCTAAGCAGTTATTATTGTTATGAGGCCGGTCATGGCGCAGAGGAACAGCGTCTGACTATAAACGCGATCAGTATTGGGTTCTATTCCCATTCGGGGGAGGGATTATATTTAAATTATATTCACTTCCTCGCTCTGATAAGACAAAGTGCAGCGTTGAGTTTTACCACTCAACACACAATGTCTCGAATTCAGTGGAAAGTGAACTACGAAGTGTCTTGACACTAGGCACTACTTTCTGTCTACCCTGGTATGCGGGATGAAAAGCGTGAAGCTAAAAAAAATATTTGAAAGACATTGCGTGCCTGAGTGGCAAACTCAACGCCGCTCTATCTTACCACAGCGGTGAAAAGAAAATACATTTTTTAAATCTAATCATTAACTCAAATGGAAATCGAATCCATGGCCAATCATCTTACAGTCAGACCCTGTACCACTGCGCAATGTCCTCTCTAAATCCCTTGGTACGCAGCATACAGCGTTTTTATTAAGACTTATAAAGTTTGCTTAATATTTTATGTACTACTAAATGTCTTATTGCAGCTATTACTATTTATCATTGTTATTATTCATCTTTGCGGGTGCAAAAGAAGCATAGTGAACCAAAACTTTGCTCTCTATTTTCGGCCCAATTTATTTCAGAATGAGCACTGAAAGAGTGTATAATTGTACATTTAGAATATATGTACATTGTACATACTTTAATATGTGCTATTTTTGTAAAAAATGCGTGTAATGTGTAATATAATTATGTACAAATACACATGGAGTAAACACAATGTCACAAAATTTATGCTTTAAAACACTAAAATAATAATCAGAACCGATTTTGTTTACAGAATTAACTCCCGAGTAACATATCCATTTAACAAGTTTCGATGGCAGCCCCAAGGGAACCCTGTAAGGGAATATACTATAAGTGGGTCACATTCTTTTTTGCTGATTGAGTGAGTGCTGGCCTTTTGCAATTATAATAGGATAGAAATTTGACACTAAATCCTCGTGTGGTATAAACTAGTATTAAAGTGAATTGTAAAGATTTTACTTTATAAGAACTACAAATAAAAGAATTGGAGGCTGCCTTGGCGCAGTGGGACAATGTGGGTTCGATTCTCACTTGGGTATTTTATTTCATTTCTTCGCGGCGTTTAGTTCTACCAATGTCTCTTTGGCAACGTTTTTACCAGCTACTTTGCGTATGATGTTCTACACATTATACGCAAAGTAGCTGGTAATAGCTGGCAACGAAGAGCCGAAGTTCGAGCTTAGTGGCGTTGCATTGGAGAGACCCTTGCCAGCAGTGAACGAAAAAGGGCTGATGATTATTATTATTGGTTTTTAGAACATTTTTTACATTACTGCATTATACTATTTGATCTATTTACTATAAAATCATTTAATTCTAAAAAGATACGTTTTATTATTATTTTCTAGCTAGAATATATGAGATTTTTAAAGTAAAATGCCACGAAAGAACGTTTTACATATAGCTGAAAAGTCTTGGGAAATTGTATAAATTGCATCCAGCGACTTCTTCCGTAATGTGATGTTTGCTTGTTTGGCAGCGCAGGTCTCGGGCTCTCGTTGCGTGTTAAAAGATTAAAGTATAAATTTAGATGTACTACCTGAGCTCAAATTTAAAATTCAATTAAAGAATGAAACTATTTTAAATGGATTGATCGAGTATATTTTGGTCTTATTAATTGTATTTTTGGATATCTAAAGTTTCAAACACTTTATAATAGAGGGACTATTATACTGTCTGAGGTATCCTAGAATTAATTTATTATTACCCTTCAGAAAAATAGTTTTGGTATCAAATTCTACTGTTCCACGTTGGAAATCTTCACAACAGATATAAAAATTTATATTTTTTATACAAGCACAAAACAAAATAAAAATATACTTATTGAAACGAAAGTAATTTAAGTTAATTAGTTAGTATGACTTATTTATATATTATATTTTTTACCTAAAGTTTATATATTTTTTCTATTTACATTCATCTAGTGCTTACTTTAAGTGTGACTGTACAAAGCTTATATTATAGTCCGAGTATATTTATTTTAAATCAAATAAATTTATACACATAAATCAAATTGAGGTTGGTTGGGAATGCAAGTATTAAAATGATCAGTTTTTTGTCTTGTTCCGGCTTATATCTGAAATGGCTTGAACAAGATTTTTACTGGATAAAAAGGAATAACTTGGGTTACTTTTATTTTGACATTATAAAATAAAGACTCAGATATATCAGGTTCCACGCGGTTGAAATCAAGGGCATAGCTAGTAACTAAATAACTATATATGCTATATGATTGAATAAAATGCGATATTTTTTGATGTTACTTACCGTACAATTTACCTAAAATATTATAAATAATTAGCGGACAATGGAATGTCTTGCTTTTTGATTTCTAATCTGCTTTAGAAAAGAGTCTAGATATCAAAATAAAATAAATCTAAATATATTAACTATAATCAACTTTAATTACTTGTAAATGATAAACTGTAAACTAAGTTTATAAATCTATTTTATGTTATCTTATATATATTATTATGATTGCCTTATTAAAAATATTCTAAATAGTCAGCTTATATTTTAAAAAGTTTGTAAAAAAAAAGTATAAAGAAAAATATATTTCGTCGGACGAGAAATATTTTTGGCAGCTAATTTAAAACAACTTTACGGATTTTAATAAAAACGGAACAACCTCAAAGTAATTTAATCTTTGCTTAGAGTAGGTTGTAAAGATATTAGGCTTTTTTCATACGACTTTACGTAGAAGGTGAGATATCAACATTCTTTTTTCATAAGATTACAACTTCAGGTAATTTAACTGCAAAGCACTCTGTTCTTTGGTTGTGCTCGAATGAGACATTGAGTGTCATGTGGCGGATCTTAACGCCGCTCTTTATTTTACCAGAACGCAATGCAACCAGAGGCAACCCAACTAGAGGCAATGAAAATGATTTAATATAACTTATAATAATCATAACCCGGGGAGAAAATGTTTACAGGCGCTATAAAAGGCTGGCTTACTTTGTCCCCGGCTATATGCAGGTAATATATGTATGAATGTAATATATCAAAATAATAAGAAAACAAGAAATTTATGAATTAAAAACAAAAACTTAATTATAGTTTAGTTGACTGAACACGTTGATTACCATTAAACTCTATGGGGATAAGTTTTAAACATTCAATCATGATAAATAACAAAGTGTCGAATATAGAATTACAATAAAACCGTTATACATATATTAGCTTAGTATCTGAGGCGCCAGGTAGTACAGGCGCCAGCAACTGTCGCTCGTATATCACTTGCGTTCGCTGAAGACGTAACAGCACCTTATCATTGCATGTAGAATTCATACTTTAAATCGTTGTGGGCTATTAAATAGAGTAAATGTATATTGTGGAAGAAAAGAGATGGAAATATTCTTTTATCGATATAATATGTGAATTTTCTGCTTAGAATTTTTTTTAACCATATGCAAATTTATATATTCTTTTCCATTAGAATAAATATCAAATCAAATTACATATTACGTGATTGATAATGTTTAAAAATTCAGTTGAAATTTAATATTGAAGTGCTTTACGCATTTTTTGGTTATGTATGCATATTTCAAAATAAATTATAAACATCGCTTACTCTAAGGCCCTATGAAGTTAACAAACAGTATATTCGGCTTATTTTTGGTTTTTAGTTTTAAATAAAAGCGTGCTTTTAGTTTTTTAAACTATTAATTTATTAAATAAAGTTTGAAAGTTCATATGTTGGTCTTTGCCATAAAGAGTAATACCAAAGGAATAATAAGGACTGGAATTCCAGTTAAAATTTTGTATGATTTCAAAGTTTTATAACAGATTCTTCTAGAATTTTACGCAAATTAGTAAAATATTAGCTTTTATTTGCCTCTCAAATTTAGTTAGAAACTTTGTCCTTGAAACTTAACCTAACGCTGCACATTGTTTAACAAAAATATTTTATCCTGTTTTGCTCAAACTATATTATAAAATTTTATTTTATTTCCTTTTTACCGTTCGTTATCACCTCACGCTATTCAAAGAGAATAGTATCATAAAAATTTGCATTACTTTCAACTCTTTAATATTCTCCCCACGTTTATATTGACAGCAATTATCGACGGTGTCACGTGTGAACTTTGCAAGTTCATAACTTGTGGCTCTCGCAAAATCACCTTTCTGGAAAGTTGGCTTAGTTCACTTCACCCCGTAAACGGTAGAGCTTTTGATAGTTTGTCACGTACAGACAGATTGACATATTTTTCTATTATATTATATTGTAGTGTGGACATTTTTGTTTTGATTTTGAATATATACATGTTGACTAGTTTATAATCCAATAATGAAACAAATGATAAGTGTTATTGAGAATAAATACCTGAATTATTTGATTATTTACAGCCCAAAGGTACAACGCGTGACTGTAAGTTCTATTGATTGTGAATTCGATTCCCACTCGGGATAACGACTAAATTATAATTATTTTCATTTTGCCGCTCTAGTGAGACAAAATGTGGAGTTGAGTTCCGGTACTTAATACACACAGTCCCGAAATTAGTGTGAAAGAGACGAACAGAGTGACTACAATAACTTTTCTCAGGTCACCCAGATGCTGTGCCGGATAAGGAGTAAAACAACAAAAGTGCTAAACTGTATTTAAAACAAATACATCACAATACGCAAATTTTTGAAAGAAATCGTGCATTTGTCAAGGAAAATTTAAAGACCACTATTTCTCAGGGTTCAATGCATATTTAATGAAGACTTATAGACAAACAATTATTTGTGTTAAAATGCTATTTACTATTATATTTACCAACTAATTCGGAACAAACCAAAATAAGCTGTAATATTCAGAAAAAAATGTAGATTAGTTAGGATTAGTAAACATTTTAAAATAAACTTATAAAAATTTTAACGCAGCGGGATTCGAACCCGGGCCTATTGGAAACTATCTAAGCGCTCTGACTGCTGAGTCATACGTTCTACTACCAGCTGTGTCGAAATTCTTATACATTTGCTACAATCGAATCAAATCCTGCTGCGTTCAAATTTGTATACGTCTTTCAAAAATATTTTCTACTCCTAAGTGTGGAAAAACACTTAAAAAATAGTAAACTATTAAAATAAAATAGCAATTTCTCTTATTACACGATTGTTTCTTAATAATATTTAAGTAGTAGAAATTTGTAAAAATCTCTCTGCAGAGATGCTAACATCATATATAACTTGTAACAAATGTATAAGATTTTCGACACAGCTGGTAGATGGTAGAACACATGGCTTAGCGGTCAGAGCGCTTAGACGGTTACAATAGGCCCGGGTTCGAATCCCGCTGCGTTCAAATTTTTATAAGTTTTTTCAAAAATGTTTACTAATCCTAATTAATCTACATTTTTTTTCTGAATACAGCTTATTTTGGTTTGTTCCGAATTAGTTGGTAAATATAATCTCTCTTGCTCTTGGTTGGTTGGTTTTGGTTGGTTGGTTTCCGATAGGCGCGGGTCCGAATCCTGCTGCGTTCAAATATTTAGACGTTTTTTCAAAAATGTAATAATTAGATTAAAAAAGCTTAAAAGATTAATCATTAAGAAACAAAATGCTATGTCAATAAAAATTTTCGTTAAAGGTCGGTAGAAAAACACATGAAAGAAAGAACAATCATCAAAATCAATTCTTAGTACCAAAACCGTTAGTGTTATTACTCGATCTTTAGGGATCGTATAATTTTATTTTAACGCCAGTTAACCGTAACTAAAGCAAGAAGATAAAGGAGATTTTTAAGAATTTATTTATAAAAATAAAATATTTACGAAAAGTTTGTGCAAGCAAATAAATGTGATTATTTTTTGTTCAAAAATAATGTACTTTTTTACTAGGTCACTATTATTTCTCAAAGTTATAAATTAAATATTACTAGTTAATAGATTACTCTAATAATGTTATAAATGCAAAAGTGCGTGAGGATGTATGTATATGTTTTTAGTTTGCTATAACATAACATTAAATATCAAATACTTCATATTCCGTTTTTGATGGGTTGGCTGGGAAAGAGCTCGGTTGGCCTTCGAAAACACAGTACTGATGATACTGGAGGAGAGGAAGGTCATGAAGCGATGAATGATTGTAGATGAGGTGAAAGATGTATGCAGAGACCGTAGTGTTTGGCTCTCCGTTCTCTCCGACTATCACGTGCAGCTAAAAAGAAGGTTTCGTTCGTAAATTTTAAATATTTTTAAACATCACCGCCATAATATTATATATATATAAATAAATATATATATATATATATATATATATATATATATATATATATATATATATAACTTTTTTTATTTAACCAGTAAACTGTTTATAAAGTTAACTTTATATTTTTTTAAGTTAATCAGATTATGTGTTAAATATATACTTCTTATAAGGTTATCTAACATATAGCGACCAAAAGCGCATTATAAGGAGTTACGCTGAGATTTATCATGTTTTTTTAGCTGCACTTTAAATCCGTATAATAATCTAAAATATTTCCTACTAACAGTATGAAATAATTTAGAGTAAATTAAATTTCAATATTTTTTTAATTTCACGCTTTTATTCCGCATAACAGGGAAACAGGAAGTACCTAGTGTCCAGACACTCCGCTTGCCGCTGAATTCACGACATTGCGTATTGAGAGCGAGGCATTGAAAACAATTTAAAAGGGATCATTTCATCTCCGAGTAGGAATCGAACCTAAAACCCATCATATGTATTTAAAGTCAGACGCTTACTCCCTGTGCCACGACCGGCCTCATATTTATTAACATAGCTAAATAATTAACTTTACTCCCTTTTAATATGTATTTGTAGATGTTACTGTGATTATGTTATATACCTTTCTTTATATCACTTTATAATATATTTTACCTCAATCGTCTCCTATACATTTTTGAAAAAACGTATAAAAAATTTTTTTTGAACGCAGCGGGATTCGAACCAGCACCTCTTGGATACCGTCCAAGCGCTCTGACCGCTAAGCCATGCGTTCTACTACCAGCTGCATCGAAATTCTTATACGTTTTCTTACAACTTATTTATGTTGTTAGCATCTCTGTAGAGAGATTTTTACAAATTTCTACTACTTAAAGATTATTAAGAAATAATCGTTTAACAAGAGAGATTGCTATTTTATTTTCATATTTACTATTTTTAAAGTGTTATTCCACACTTAGGATTAGAAAACATTTTTGAAAAAACGTATAAAAATTTGAACACAGCGGGATTCGAACCCGCGCCTCTTGGATACCGTCCAAGCGCTCTGACCGCTAAGCCATGCGTTCTACTACCAGCTGCGTCGAAATTCGTCTCCTATTCATTTTATCATCTGCTTAGAAAATTCCTCTGAATATTTAATTTGTATTAAAATTTCCTTATACCACCGCTAGAATGCAAAACATCTTAGAGAACGATATCTTCAAGGAAACGTGATGACGTTGCATAACTTCTCAAGAATATGAAATATAATACAAAGTACTTTTAGCCAATTGTTCACGAAACTCAAATCTTAATTTTAGAGGCAAATTATAAATTATTTTTTGCAGCTTCATGCTTTATCACGCATAGCAGGGTAGGTAGAGACAACTTAGGGTCAAGACACTAGGTTGACTGCATTCCTCCTGAAATTGAGACATTACGTGTGGAGTGGTGATAACAACGCCGCGCTTTGTCTTACCAGAAGGGAGAAATGAAAATAAATTTTAGTTATAATTATTCCTCGATTGGGAATCGAATTTTCAAGCAATCTTGTTAAGAAAATAAACGTTATTTCACTGCACTGTTATATAAATAAAGGTTTTCATTACGGTTTCTTTGTGGCCATAAGTTTGAGATTATTGTAGATATCAACAATATAGTACAATTAATAAATTTAAAAGAAAATATAATCATTACATATTTAAAATATATAGATATTTATATATACATTAATAAATATATAATAAAAAAGAATCAATTAAGAATATTCTAATACAAATAATTTAACCAAAAAAAAGTCTGGATCGTTGAAAGTAAGCAGAAGTAGCAACTAATGCAAAAATATGCCCAGTCATAACGTCTGCGACCAAGTGACCTGTTTACTTTCAAAAAGGACACTAAAATATACAAAAAACAGGCTAGAAATTTTCTTTTGAGCAGAAAAAGTGAATGCAGCAATTATGAACGTACCGTAAATACTGAGTTGAATAAAACGTTGAAATACTTAAACCTTTATACCTACAAGATAGTAAGAATGATCAAAATGAATTCACGTTTCAGACTTTCGAGATTAGCGTATTCATATTTTCTGAAAGAGTCACTTCTCTTTACTTTTCAATGATTTACTATAGATATTTTACTTGTATTTATTATTCTATAGTGGATCCCGCTTCCTTAATAAAAATATCTTAGTACCTGATTTTCATCATCGTATAATACAATGCGGCGTAGAGGTCCACCACTGGAAACGCAACGTCTCTAATTTTAGCGGAAAGCGGAATACAGAGAGTCTTGACACTAGGTACTTCCCACCTATCCTACTATGGGTGATAAAAGCGTAAAGCTATTATGATCAAATGAATAAAATCATTTTTTATTCCAACCTTTCAAGCGCCACGGACATGGGTGGTTTGTACATAAAAACGTTACAAAATGTAACCTCTAGGTTATTCTGGTGTTGGTACACCATGCGAAACAAACAAAAAAATAAACAAACAAACAAACATATCAACCTCACAAACTTTTGCGTTTCTAATATTAGTATAAATAGAATATGAAACTAGTAATAAAATGCTTAATAAAAGATAAACTGGTATTTTCGGTTCCGTTTTAATATATTTTGACTTAAAGCTTCACCTTAAAATAATCAATAGCAATTATTTTAATTGACTGTCGAAGAAATCTATCAATTATAAAGTATATGGCATATATATTTACTATTTACATGCCTACGCCTCCGTGGAATTTTATATCTTAGGATTTTTTTAAATTCTATAATAAAAGGGTCTTTAGTTACTCCTTATTATACCAGGTGTCAGTGAATATCCCGTTAAAGCGGTCAACTGTTCCCAAGATTAAATATAAAAACAGGCAAAAATAATAAAGAATGTTTTTTTTACTATATTCCTTATATGGATTTAATAAAATTTTATTTACTTGCAGAGATAAATATCATAAAATGCCATTTTCACGACCTTATATATTAGATTAGAGTAAGTAAACTGTTTGCTGCGATTTTCGTATAAGTTTTAAAACTAATTTGAAGCAAAGACACTAAACACTTACAGTTTTATAAAAGCTCTTATTTAACTTGCTATTACTTAGTATATATAAAATCTTGTAAGTTTAATTTGACCCACTTCCTTGTGACCGAAATCCCGAAAAGCTGAAATTTGGAATACACTTTTAGTTCTGTTAACAACGTAATTATATACTACGCTACTTCACGCCCAAACACCATTTGGCCCTTTATAGGGCCCAGGTTTAGTTTCATATGGAGTACTGTTCTCATCTCTGGGCTGGTGCACCCGAGTATCAGCTCAAACTATTTCATCACACAACGAGAAGCCGTTGGGATCATTGGGGACCCAATAATCTGTGACGGGCTTGATACTTTGGCGTTGCGTAGAGACGTTTTAGCGTTTTGCGTTCTCTATCACATATATCACGGGGAGTGTTCTAGAGAACTGTTTGACCTGGTTCCTGTCGCTATATTTTCCAACAGCACAGTACGTAATAGACTAAAATACCATCCCTACCATCTGGATACGTGCCGTTCTACTACTGTGCGGTTTTGTAAGAATTCCATTCCACGTACCACACAACTGTGGAACAGCCTACCTGCGGCAGTGTGTCCAGGTCGTTACGATACCTTCAAAATGCGCGCTTATTCCCACCTTAAAGGCCGCCAACTTAAATATATATAATCAGTATTGATGACTATTAAAAATAACCGCCGCAACAATTTTGTTGGCATTTGCCAGTATACATTTTTTTGTACAATCTATTCAATATGAGTATCAAATGAAATGTCTTAAAGAAAAAATATAGTAAACTATTAAAAAATATTTAAATGGCTTCACTTATTGTAATTCTAATTTTATATATGTATAATTAAAAAAAATAAAGTTGAAATTATTTTCACAATTAGTATAAAAAAGACAATTTTTAGAAAACGTAGCCCGCTAAAGGACGCATGGTAAAGTAGTCAGTACGCGAACATAGAGAAAACGGTCTATGTTCGCGTACAAACGGTCCGTTACCAAGAGGTGCAGGTTCGAGTCGGGCGACTTTCATATTTTTTTGTACTTAAGTTATTTTAATGTTTTTTGTTATATACATAGAAAATAAATATCTAGAAAAATAAAAAAAATCTAATAATAGCGCACCATTCTCCAATTCCTACCATAGCAGGGATATTGAATTCTAGATGGAAAGACTGAAATAATTATTTTTTCAATTTAATTCCTTTTCATAAAAATATTTTAAACGTATAACTCTCGAATTGTCTTAGCTATAACCGTATGTAGCTTAAGTATGAAACATATCAATCGACGACGAACGACGAACGAATATCGATATAAGAACGAATATCGAAACGACGACAAACGAATATCGATATAAATATATTCTAAGAAAAAATAAACATTTCTCACATCGTATATATAGGAGAAAAAAATCAATACTATATTATGAAACGATATATCTCCTATATAGAGCCATTCGTACACTTTACGACCGCCCCTACGTTATCCGATCAAGTTGAACTATGTAGAAACTGGACCTTTTCTGTGATCGATGGGGAAGGAATCTTTTACACGCCTACAAATCTTTCTATTTATGTCTTTAAGAAACGTGCAGTTGGTGTGCAATTGGCCTGATTCTATTTGGGCATAAATTTATTAGTATTTCCTTCTGGTTACGAAAGCTTCCAATTTTATTATTTGTTTTTCATCTTAATTTTTTTGTTATATTTGTTATTATTAAATAAATAATAACAAATATTAAAATAGTAGAAACTCACTTTAGTTTTAACCTCTAGCTTATTGTAATTTATTCTGTTAAACAAAAGTATAAGAAATGAATATTTTTAGCTTCACCCTTTATCCTGCAAAGCAGGGTTGACAGGAAGTACCTAGTGTCAAGATTTTCCGTACTCTGCTTTAGGGACATTGCGTGTTGAGTTATGGAACTCAACGACACGTTTTGTCTTACCAAAACGAGGAAATATAAATAATTGATATATAATTCCCCCGAGAGGGAATTGAATCCACAACCGATTGCTTTTACAGTCAGACGCCCCACTGCGCCACAACTAACCTCTGTTTATTTATTTTTATTATGAGAAGTTTAAATCTATATAGTTTCGAAATTTTCCTTATGCACTAGACTAAGGTCAAAAGTTCCAAACACATCAAGCTCTTCAGTCTGTAATGCAACGCACTCGGCATCCACACGATTAATTCATGGAATGCTAAGGAGTTTCGTCTAATAATGTATTCGCATACTACTACAAATAATCATATATACTAGTCTAGTGCATACATAAGTGTCTGGCTGTACTACAGTCCTATATGAGCTCTAACCTCCTCAAACGCTTTACTCCATTCTTATCTATTAAGAGCCACCTTTTTCTCATTTTTAAAACCGAGAGTTTTGAGGTCTTGAGATTAGGTCTTCAAGCTCTGAGTTTACGATCTGTGTTAAATTCAAGCAGACGTTTTGGCATCCTGCTATCATCCATACGACGTATGTGACCGAGCCAAGACTGCTTATTTTGATTACTTGTATGATGTTTTGTCTATGTGTAGGTCAGGAAGTTCGTGTATAGACCTTTTTAATTTTTATAAAAAATATTTTTATACTTGATGTATATCATTATATTGCGACAAAATTACGCAAATAATTATAAATTGTAGCCTGTGTTACTCTGTTATAGAACCTATAATACTGGAAATAGAAATTTCATAGAAATCCATACAGTAGTTTTGTTCGTGAAAATGTAACAAACAAACATACATACATAAATACAAACGTATTCGTATTTTGTATTATTAGTAAGATAAGAAAAGGTACACAAGGGTAAGTAAAAAAAACAATATTTCATTTTAACAACTTTTTCTGATGAAATAAAGTAAATAGTGTTCTAAGCAAGGCGATTAAAAAAACAATTACAGGCCTACGCTAAAGTGGAATAATATTTGACTTCTACATTTCGTAGTAAGTTTATTGTTACCATGGTTACTTTGATAACAGTAACAATATTGTAATAAAAAACACGATCAATCACTCTGTTGACCTCTTTGAGTGAGGCCGATAGCTTGCTAAATCACAATATTATGCAACAATAACATTTCCCAACAATTTAACCTAAAGCCATAGAAATCGGTTTGGGCTTACGTTTGTCAAAACCAGGCGTCCTTTCTGTTCACAGTTGAAGTATTCTCCCATCTCAGATGTATAGATAGATATATAAATAAATATATGTATATATAAATAACTAAATTA
Source organism: Dryadula phaetusa (assembly GCA_032432895.1). NCBI lineage: Eukaryota > Metazoa > Arthropoda > Insecta > Lepidoptera > Nymphalidae > Dryadula > Dryadula phaetusa. The sequence continues at coordinate 5,511,115 of JAOYRS010000068.1, read as the reverse complement.
TTATTGGATTTAGTCCATACCTATACTAATTATACAAAGCGGAAAAGATGGTTTGTTTATTTGTTTGCACACACTAATCTACTGATTGGAATTAAAAAAAAAAATCTCTATTGAATAGTCCATTTATTGAAGAGGGCTATACCCTATCTGTAGTGAGAGTGAAGCAGCAATAAAAATTGTCATGAAAACGGGAAAATTCATATATTTTTAAAGTTAAATTCATATAATTTTAAAATCATAATTTTTTTTTATTGTAAAATTGTTTCCTTCTAAAAGTTCTAAAAAAAATCCGCGACAGCATATGTCTAGCTTTTACGGTTGACTCATTATGATAATTTTCGTGTATATATTTTTAGTTCTTAAATTATTTATTATTGGTGAAGGTGTTTTTATAATCTAAATATAAATCCTTATCCAAATAAATACGCTATGTATCACAGGCAGTTATTTGTGAAATAAATTGCCTTTAACAGTATTTGATTTAACCAATGTGCAAGGAATTAATATCGTTTTAAAATAATAACGTCAAATACCACGCGCGCGTTTATGCGCAGGGTGTGTAGATTGGTGAGGCGGCAGGACGCTGGCTGACAGTGTCGATAGTCTTCCCACTAATAATATTATAAAAGCAAAAGTTTCTGAGGATGTACGTTTGATTTGGATGAAAATTTATAGTATATGTTGTAAATGAGAATAACATATAGGCTACAATATATAACTATTTTTTGTAATTTGGTCGTAATATAACAAAAGATATGCCCCCTCAGATCTAGATAGGTCTGAGGGGGCATATCTTTTGCCGACTATAGCGACGCTGATAACACCAATGGAGTTAAAAAACATGTTGTAGTGTAGGTTTGTTTAGCTTAAATAGTTCTAAATAAACGTCTGGGATAACATATCTTTTATGTGGATGGATGAACAAAATAGCATACCTATAAATTTTATTAAATTGGATACTTTTTAAAATAAATATTCTAAGATGTACATCTTAGAATATTTATCAAATTACTTTATCCCATATTTATAAAGTCCCTTATCAAAATCAATTTATTTATCATTTCAAATATTTAATATAGAATAACTAACTTTTTTACACTAAGTAATTTGGCCGAATAGTTCAAAAAATTAAATCGATATGTGTGACTTGAGCGCCATAATATGTAAACGTGATTGGTTGTGGGTTTGCTTCCCCCTCGGAGGAATGATTATAACTTGTTTTTTTTTCTTCGCTCTGGTAAGATAAACACGGAGTTGAGTTCTACACATAGCATTTCAATGTCTCATTTTCGGGACTTAACGGAATGTCTTGACAGTAGATTATCTCTGACTACCCTGCGGAGTGAAGCGTAATTTAGCGTGTATTAGCGTTATTCTGCACGCTTTATTCATATAATTTCCAAATATGCCAAAATTTCATATGTTTTCTTCTAAAAGAGTTACAAACCTTCACTAATTTCTTTTTTAGCTTTACGCCTTATCCCTCATAGCAGGGTAAGCAAAGAAAACCTAACATCAAGACACTTAATCTTCACTATCGGTCCGAATTCGAGGCATTGCGTGTTGAGTGACGGCGTTCAACTCCGCATTTTGTCGCATTTTTATACTACAATATTAATATTATTATAATACTTCGATTGACCTTGGAAAACATAGTATCAATGATACTAGAGGAAGGTCACGTGACAAGCTTCGGGAGCTCCCTCCTTCTCCTAAGGGGATGTTTGAAAAGGTTTAATGACTGTGGATGAGGCGAAAAAAAACCATGCAGGGACTCTAAAAACTAGAAAAATACAATAAAGCAAAGTTCAACGATTGTAAACGATATATTTACAGATCTTTGGTATCTTGAAATAAAATTTCAATACTCAATCCGTTCATATTATTGTCTGGCTGAGAAATAAATGTTTTAAAACTTTTATTCAAATTCAAATATAGTATTGATGTATAGAAATATTCACTTTAACATGTAGAGGTTTACAATAAAGTATTTGGTTTTATTAGTTTTTACTCGGATACGCCGAAACAAAGGCGTATATGTTTAACAATTTATAAACGCGTACTTTTATATGTGCAAAATTTTGGAGCTTCTAATATGATTGTGTTTTTTTAGGGATTTCCACGAAAAAAAAATGAATTCATACTTGAAGAATAAACAAAATGTACTTTAATGACATATTTCTAAGTTTTTTTTTTTATATTTAAGAAAGATTTTTACTAAGATCTCATTAGAGATATAGTTGATCTTTTTTAGCTTTACGCTAGTTTCAAGACGCTCCGTACTCCATTTTCCGCTAGATTCAAGACATTGTGTGTTCCTCGACGAAACTCAGCACACCTTATCAGAGCGAATAAATAAAAATAATTGAACTATAATAATTCCCGAGTGGGAATCGATCCCACAACCGATAGCGTTTACAGTCAGACGCTGTCACACTGCGCCACGACCGGCCACAGGCCTCGGTAGAGAGATTTTAGAACTATTTTGGTAGTAAATTTGAAAATAAAAATTTAAATTCATGCCTTAAATCGTGATAATACCTAGATTCTCTCTGCCTTCCTTATAACTGGGAAAAAAATTAAAAGTAATATATAGTTATCAGTAATATTGCAATGCAAGGTATTGAATCTACAACTTTCGTCTTAAACACATGCCAGATGCACTAAACGCCGCTATTTTCTTCTAAATATTTATAGACAGTGTACATTTAGCCGCATATCATTAAGGCAAACTTTGTGGAACGGTCCTCTCGCACTTTCGCATCGTGCGATAAAAGTTTTAGGCAACGCATATTCTTGCGTATTTTAATTATTCAGATACAAACAACAAAGATTGTGAATGGAAACGCTGTATTTCTTATTTTGGTTTTTAATTTATATTTAAACTTTTGAGATCTATGACTGTGATATAATTATCTACTCGATAATCATTGGGTGAAATATTTGTTTAATATATTTTTTCTTGTTTTTTTAATTCAAGCTTTATCTCTGGACCGGTAGCTGACAACCATCACCGAGTACGTAGCGTTAAACGCTACAATCCCTGCATCTACAAAACTTTCACCTCGTTCACAATCATTAACCATTTAATACATGTCCTTGGGGAGGTTCTCATGCTTTTCATACTGTATTTTCGAAGGCTTTAAATATTTTGTAATTAGATATTATTAAAATCATGTTGTAAAATATTAGAATATAAAATACAAGTACGCCAAATAATTTAAACATGGGTTCAAATAAATCAATAATTGCGTAGATAATGTAAATAAACTAATTTAAGGTTATTAAGAGTATCATTTTAACTATATCTATTGTACGCTAACATGAATAAATAACAGGCATTCATTTAAACTGTAATTACATACTATATAATATAAGTTTTATTTTTTTGATCTTCACATTTTTATCCCGCATAGCAGGGCAGACAAAAAGCACCTCGTGTCAAGACACTTCGTACTTCGCTTTTTTAATAATGTTCCAATCGTGAGTTATGAAAACAACTACAGATGCCATTTCCAAGCGCCATGCTCTTAGTTGAAAACAATTTCAGCTCTTACATACTTCTAGACACCACATGGTCTTTGTAAATGGAGATGGTACATATTTTATCTTAGTAAGTTGTATTTGAACAAGTGTATTTTCTGTCAATTAAAATACTGTAAGGCACAATTAGAGTTGAGTTAATGTATCGTTTGTTTAAGACATGTTTTAAAACATAATATGTAAATAAATACAATTGGTAATTTGTTTTCTTTACAACTTCTATTTAGGCTATTATTGGGTGTATAATGTTTTTTTACTGTGTTAAATACTGTGCATTTAGTCAATAAATGTTACGAGTATCATATATAAATATCTTTGTATTTGTTTTATGTAAATAATAAAATATAATTTTTATACATATGACATATTAATAATATTTCAAGAAGTAATGCATTGCTCACAATTTTTCCATCTTCACGTGCTCCAAGAACTGGGATATCATTTCCAGTTCTTGGTATTATTTATCAATTTACTGTTTTTTTTATCTGTCAAATACCTAGTAATAATTGATAATGCGCTTCTATTAAATTTGGATAAAAAAATTAAAGGCCTGAACTTATTAAGGCTTTAAATATTTTAAGGAAGTGACTTTTTCATTAAAGAACACTTTTATTATTTTAGACACTAATGAAGTCTATCGCCTAATACACTTTCTGGTCAAGGTTATCGAAAGCCACTAAATACAGGAAGTGCAGGAATGATGATTATCGAAATTCTCAGAGAAGACACATGTTATGCAGACAATAATCATTATTAATAGCTGTTACGATAGAACCTGTACCATATACGAGGCGTGACAATACACGAAGAAATATTTATATTTAAACACTGGCATGTATTACTTTACTTGCTATAAAAGTTTTAATTTTTTATCCCAAGTATCTGTTGTGATGACACTTCGTACTCCAGTTTCCACCATATTCGAAACATTGCGTGTTGAGTGGCGGAAGCTAGCAAATGAAAATAATTCAAATATAACCATTCCCTGGGTGGAAAATCGAACACAAAACCGATCGCGCTTACAGTCAAATATTATCCCACTGCGCCACAACCTGCCCAATTTTTTATTATCCCTAATATATTTATTAATCTACAAAGTTTATCAATATAATTTGAATAAACGGCACAACATTTATACACTAACCCAATAACCTTAAAGCTAAGTGCTTACTCTTGCATCGACAGGTCATGTTGAGGATAATTTTGATTTATTCATGACTATGTCAATAGTCCATGGTATACATCATTAAACAGGCTTGAGTTGAGCTTGCGGCTGTGAAAGCATTTGCGGTATTAGCTTATTAATGAATAATTATGACTGGCATTTTATATACAAATATACACGTTTTAATATCGCATTTATTGACATATAGTTTATTCATTGCAGTAAGTTTTTATTTTGAACTGACTGACTTACTATTTTCTATATATAGATTCTCCGTTTGACCTGACTGACTTACTATCAGATTGTCTTGGTTTATCCAGCAACGTTTAGGTTTTGAGATAATATAATATCAAATTATCATATTATATATTAATAAGTATTAATACTAATTGTTAATATTATTATTATATCAAATTTTAATTTATTACCTATCCTTAACCAAGGAAATATTATATATTTTTTAATCTTCACATCCGTTTTTAAACCGCTCAAGGCGCAGTCCCACCACAGTAAACAGTGTCTGACTGTGATCAGCTGTGTGTTCGATTCTCACTAGAACGGATGTTTATATTGAAACTATTTTCATTTTTCTCGTTCTGGTCAGAGAAAGTGCGGCGTTGAGTTTCGACACTCAACATGCAATGTCTCGAATTCTGCGGAAAGCGAAGTACGGAGTGTCTTAACATTTTTGTCTAAAAAAAGAAAAAAATCTTCAATTTTATTAATCTGTAAACTAAAAATTTTATGAAGTGACTTTATTTATCCGCTTGTAAATCTTAACCTGTATTTATATATCGATCAAAGTAAGAATATTTTAAATGCGGATAAAATACATACCTAAAAAGCTTAAAAAGGAGATCCCCAAAAAGTAAATTGAAAATTTTTTGCTATTCTGTTGGTTCTGACAAGGAAATCATAATATACCGTCTATATAAAAATATTGTTTTTTACATAGAACACGTATACAAATCAAATAAACCTCAAAAAGTAATTGATGTATATAATATAAGTTAGAAGATATTTTAATCAATTTAATTTAAAAATATTAATAAATTTATCACCAATTTTCATAAAATTTTTATTAGTAAGTAAATCTTTTCAACACACTTTTATCTATTTGCTTTTAAGATGAATCTTAAGAGGTAATTCTTTGATATTTCAAGTGATTCTTGAAGCGAGGGTGCGTATTGAGAGCTGTCGACATTAACTCACGTAGGCGATACACAAGTGGCTTTAGCTTATTTAAAATACTTAAATGACTGTACATCGGAAACCGTTATGGCACAGTTATGAAATGATTGAATATTAGAAAGTTCTTAGTTTAGGAAATGCTACTTAAGCAAACCAGACAAGATCTGTAAGCAAAGTGTTTATACCTTACGAATGAATAAGTTTGTGTAAAAAACTCATCAGAGAACCTGATACTATCCACTAAAATCCAATAGTAGCCTACTTTACCTAGATGAGACGCCGAAGGGTCACTCGCGTATGCTCCTATTGCGGGCTTTCGATACCTTCAGGGCGCTCAGTTAAGCTCCTAACCGAGGTTAAGTTATTCGTAATCATTAATATAAAGTAATGTTAAAAATAAAAGAGAAGAAAATAAACGAAGTTACGTACGGATGTTTGATTTCAACTCGAAGAATAGATAATAAAAATCATGATCATGAACATTACATATAATCTCGGCAGGTGCACTCAGAAACCCCACTTAATGCTTAATTGATTTATAAATTTTAATATAGTTAAAGCATTTTAATATAGTTTAAACAGTTTAGTTGCCATTTCTGCACACTTTTTGAAAAGCATTTCTGATATATTTTTTAATAATATATGAGATCTTTACAAAAAATACAAATTCAAGGATAAATTTTGCCTCTCCAAGTCCAAAAAACCGTTTCCCGTAAACCCACGTTTATGGGTGCTTGTAAGAAGTTACGGCTGTTGTTATGTCAGGTGCTTCCAAGATTGGACCTTTATGGGTCTCAATCATGTTCCTTTCTAAATGAATTGTGCAACACTAGGGAATGCAGATAATAATGTATAAAACAATATTATATAATTAAAATAATATTTTAATTCCCTTTTTCATAATAATTAATTTATGTAAATTTCGTTATGTAGTACAAGTTAGTTTAAAATCGACTGCAACATGGGCAAAAGCTATTTACCAGTTACGATGACTTCTGCAAGTAAAACGCAACACATCTACTTAGTCACTAAACCTCACGTATCAGTGCAAGATTACCTATTCTTACGCCCTTTCGTATATCTATATATAAAATCGTGAAACAAAATCTTTGTACGCCTTTTAAAGAAAACTACAGACAGAATAGTATGAATTTTGAAACAGTCATAATTTGTAAAGAGAAGGAATGCAGTATATTAAAATTTTTTAAAAATAATAAATAAAATATATAAAATTAGTTAAATAAATGTAACTCCACTGCCAAGTGTTTGAGATACACGTTTATATAAGATAACATATACGTTGCTAAGGAAATTCATTGTCAACGCGTAAACGGGACATGTAGTACCTTATCTCAACTAGAAGATACGAATGAAATCAAAATTATAACTTTTTGTATGAGATACGTCATGTACATAACAAGAAAACAAATAAAAACAAGTACACTATCCCATAAACTTTTTATGAAGCCATAAAAACAGTAGAATCTATTATATTTTCAGAACTATGGCTTAACTTGAAGTATGCCTTCAGTATGAGCAAAATAAATGCGTTTTATGTGCCACTAGACTTGATTTCCATTTCTTCACTCACTAGTCACGGAGAGCCTATTGTCAATATTCTCTGTTAAACAATTCATACGAGTTCACCAGAATTGGAGTCGCGTTGAGTTACGGAACCTAGCGCCGAAATTTTGCTACTTGCCATATTTGTATTGTTTTTGTTCTTTTTTAGAAATTCAAATAAATGTAACTTCACCAGAATTGGAGTCGCGTTGAGTTACGGAACCTAGTGCCGAAATTTTGCTACTTGCCATATTTGTATTGTTTTTGTTCTTTTTTAGAAATTCAAATAAATGTAACTTCACCAGAATTGGAGTCGCGTTGAGTTACGGAACCTAGTGCCGAAATTTTGCTACTTGCCATATTTGTATTGTTTTTGTTCTTTTTTAGAAATTCAAATAAATGTAACTTCACCAGAATTGGAGTCGCGTTGAGTTACGGAACCTAGCGCCGAAATTTTGCTACTTGCCATATTTGTATTGTTTTTGTTCTTTTTTAGAAATTCAAATAAATGTAACTTCACCAGAAATGGAGTCGCGTTGAGTTACGGAACCTAGCGCCGAAATTTTGCTACTTGCCATATTTGTATTGTTTTTGTTCTTTTTTAGAAATTCAAATAATTGTAATACTCGTTAGTAGAAGCAAATATAGCAGATTAGACTTATATATTATTATTTAACAAGTATATATAAATAAAAATTATTTTCAAATATATTTAAAATACAGTAGATGATATAAAAAATATAACTTCCAAGGTCTTTAAACATCCATTTAGGCAAATTTCAAAGGATTTTACTTACCGAGAACAAAAAAAAATTGAATTCTAATATTTTTACAACTTCACGGATCTCGTGTATACCAAAAGGCAAGCAGAGAGAGCCTCGTGTTATAACACCCTCCTCATCGATGTTCATAGGTATACACAATCTATAGTTACATATAGTTGGCATTTCTTTTTCTAGTAATTCTTTTTATAGTTTGTTCCAAACTTAAATTTAGAAGTAGTCATTTTTAATGTTGTTTTTTTAATATTTTTTGAGGTTACATCTTCTGTTGATAATCGATACATTAAAGTTATAATATTTACAAATTTTCTGGTCTTTATAAATATTAAAAAAAGTATCTTCACGCATTATTCCATATGGCGGTAAGAAAGAATGTAGTACGTAGAGACTCCGTTCACTTAATTCTGCCAGTTTTTCTCAATTCAAGTTATAATTTTTTCGTAATATAATCTACTCAGTATTTTTTAATATTTTGATTTTATATTTCTCTAAAGTACATGATAGTCCAACATGAAAATAGAACTAAGCTACAAAGGCACTTCAAAGAAATATCTTTACATATTTTTCAGGACACAAAAATCGTGAATACCTTTGACCCTAATTTACAGCAACGTAGGGTCAGAGGTACTGACAAAGAAAGTCTAGTTATATAAATTGCTTTTCGTATTTTGTGTCTATATAGAAATGACTGCAGAAAACAATATCTACCGATTGATTATTATTAGCAATAAAAACAAATAAATCGTTTCTAATTTGAATTTGAAATTTCTCATAGTCTAGAATATAATTTTGGAATTTACGAAATTACTTGTCATTAAGAGGCTATCTGGCGCAGTGAGCCACTGTCTAGCATAAAGTGGTTGTGAGTTTGATTTCCATTGGATGAACGATTATGATTGAAATTTATATCCATTTCCCTATTTTGGTAAGACAAAGCGAGGCGTTGAGTTCACCACTAGACACGCACTGTATCTATTTCTGGCGGAAAACAGTCGACAGAGTTTCTTGACACTAGGTTATCTCTGACTGATCCTGCTATGCGGGATAATGCGTGAAGTTTAAAAAAAAACTTCCTTAATGCGTCACGTCGTTCAGACCAAGTGATACCAAATAATTAAGGCAACTGCGCATGCTTTTCTCGCTACGTACTATTATTAGATATATCCATTGAACACAACTGGCTCAGAATCAATAACCTATATATATAAAGAATAAGTAGTAATTATGAAACTATAGTGCAATATCTACTGTTCTGAGTTCGATTTAACTATAAAAATTGGCAAAATAAGTAACAAATAACGTAGTAAACGTTCTTTCAACAAACAAATGTGTTGCTTGAATTCTATTAAAGTCAATTTTTAAATAATTATTTGTATATAGTCAGTCAAAATAAGTCAAATTGTATTTTTTTTTGCATGTGTATATATATATATATATATATATATATATATATATTCTTTTTTTTCAATTTTTTTTATTCTTAAAAAAGCTCGTATATCACAATCTATTAATTAGCCTTGTCACCTGTTGTTATATCATTTAAATATCAGCGCGACGCCGGATGTCAATCACAATATTTACCAAAATTATTATTTATTATTATGTTTTCAGTAAATGTAATATGAATTTCCAGTTTAATGATAATTCAAATGTAATTTTGTTGAACAATATCGTAATTCTAATTAAATTATAATTTTATTATTACTTAATTAGAATATGTTTTATTTGAATATAAAAGCATTGTAATAACAATTATAACATAGGAAACTAAATTGTAAAAAAAAACGCCGATTTCTCGTGAAATTTTAATTTAAAAATTAATTTAATGAACGATATAAATTGTTTGTAATTTTAAATATTTTTATAATGACTATGTAATAATGAATTAAGAAAGAACAAAATTTGTAATTGTAGCTTTGCGCTAAACAAGTGACGTCGCCATGTTGTAACTACAAATTGGCGTCGAGAGGCTAAAGCAAAGAGGAAGTAGAGGAAAGCAACTAAATTCACTTTTGCTCCAGCGCCTGGCGACAACGAACAGAACTGCTTTTGGAAGCTAAGTATTATTTTTCTAAGAAAAATAATACCCTTTGAGGTATATGTATTTATTGTAAATTAATAATTATTTTTTTATCTGTGTTGTAAAAATAAACGTTCCCGCTGAATTTCGTCCACCGGTTCTTCTTAGGTCTAGTAGTTTATTTGAATGTGACTTTTAAATTGATAAAAATAATTTTCATACTATTTTGTCTTATTTCCTGGTCATTAATTGTAATAAAAGTGACTCACAGATAGTAATAATTGTATTATTATTATATATATTACTATTATATATATATATATATATATATATATATATATAAATATATATATATATATATATATATATATATATAGCGCTTTATCCCGTGTAGCAGGGTAGCAGGGTGGGCAGAAGCAATCTAGTGTCAGGACACTCCGTTGAATGCTTTTTGCCAGAAATCGAGACATTGCGTGTACAGTAATTTATATAATAGTATATATAAAAATTGGTAGAAATCAATGTTAGGTTGCCATTATATCCGCCACTAAGCACGTAATGTTTCAAATTTCAAAAAGCAGTAAAAGTAATGTCTTGTCACTAGATTACTTTAACTGCTCTACTAGTTTAACAGTTGCTTTTATAATATTATAAAATGTTTTTTTTTTTTTCAAAATGTACTAGTATTTTCATAAAAATGCAAATCAATAGTAGTTATGTCTAACTCTAAGGAATAGTTAAAGCCGTAGCATATATAAGTGATCGGGAAAGCCATTGGGATTTCCAGGGCCGATGGATCGATATGATGTGTTCGAAATAATACGACGTTGAGGTTTTATAATGCTACTTCCTTCCTGTTTATACTAAGATTTTTTGTAAAATTAATTAAAATTCCCAAAAGGTGTGTCTCTTTTCTTGCTCTTATCTTTTATTATTAATATTAATAATTAAAAATATTTAATGCTGTTGTTTTACTTTTTTAATAGTTAAAAGAGACAAATGAGCAGAAGGGCTACCTGATGGTAAGTGGTCACTTTCACCCATGGACATCGACAGCATTGGAGTTGTAGATGCGGCAGGCCTTGGAATGGAAGTGAAAGGTGATGAAGGAAAGGATTGGTAGGAATGGAGAAAGCTGGTTATAAGTTTTATGCCTACTAAAACAAATAAAAATGGCAGATCGGTAGAATAACTTAATACTAGAGTTGTTCTTTTTATACAAAAGTGTAGAACATCAATTTATTATTATATAAAAAGAACAAAGAAAGTAACAATTTACCTAGGGAATAATACATACTTATACTTCCAATGTTCAAGAAGTTTTTGGACTATACTAGTACTGTAAAGAAAAAGTATGAAATTTCAAAGTGGCCGTCTCTTATGTTATAATACCGAATTTATTGAATTAGAGCGCCTTGTGTTTTATTTTTTCATAAGAATAGATGATACATTTATATTTGGCAAAGACGAAATAAATTCCACCTATCAATATGCATAAAATATTATAAAATTCATTTTATTATGATTCAATAGGTATAATTTAGGTAGTTGTAGATTCTTTTAGTAAGAACCTAATAAAAGGCTACTTGTTTTCATGTTATATGTAATAGAAAAATATTCGAATAATGTGTACAGTATGGAAAAATAGTGCAGAAAAGCAGTGTTTCATTTAATAAATGATATATTTATTATTTGTTAAGTAAAAATATTTATTATATGTAAAAATATTATTATAAGTATTTATTACGTTTATTATTTATTATATTTATTATAAGTAAATGAATTTATTATATGTTAAAGTAACCAAATGAATAGCACTATAATTATCATGTGCTTGACATATCGTTTGCAGACATTTTTGCATGTTACTAGTTAATATAATTATTTGCTTAAGTAAAATTTGAACTCCAAACCACAGCTTTCAATCGGATACTTTCTATTTACCAACACCATTATTTATCATCTCTTGATTAAAAACAATTTAAATCAAATTCAATTTTATTATAAAGATAATCTGTACAAAGAAATACTTGAAAGGGACTTTTAAATGTTTGTGGAATAAATGTAGAATTAATTTTGAATTTCGAATGATTAAATGTTTTGAATACCGTTCAAAGACACTTCGTAATCCAAGTACGTGCTTGGAGTAAGATTTTGTTGGAAATAGTTGTAACTTGTAACATCTTAGCTTTGCCTCAAAATCAATACAGAACAAAGTTTAACAATGGACGCTGTACACGACAGACAAACGCGTTTTACTAATTATACCTACATCTTTTATCATTGTGGCGCAGAAGGAAAGCGTCTGTAAACACGATTGGTTGTGGGTTCGATTCCCGATTGGGAAATTGATTATATTAAAAAAAATCTCTACTCTGCTATGACCGAGTGCGTCCGTTGACTTCACCACTCAACATAAAATATATCCAATTCAGGCAAACAGTGAACTTAACATTAGATTTTAAATGAAAATATTTTAACCGGATTAATCGCGTATATTTTCGAATACCAAAATATACGCGATTAATCCGGTTAAAATAGTTTCGTTTAAAGTGTATAAAAATCACGAAAAACGAAGATCTTATTAACATTAGATTATTGTTCTGTTTTAAGGGAAAAAGCTTGAGGTGGTTTTGTTAATTATAATATAAAATTTTTGTACTCATTCGGTAACATTTATTTATTTCACAATCAGCCTTCCTGAGGCTGAAGGCAGAAAAAAAAACATATTTATTTATATTAAAAACGTAAAATATACGTGTACGGAAACATCTTAAAAACATAAAAAGCGTGCTATACTAGCCAAAGCGTACATATATCTAATTAAGCATGTATATATGAAATATTTTGCAAATTGATTACGTAAATAAGTATTTATTACTGTCTATAATTAAATTATTTACGGATCCATTATGATCTGCTTTGCACAATACATTGGATATGATGATGAACACAATATGTTCAATAATTATTGTTCTGGTGAATTATTAAGCATTGCCCTGAAAATTTTATATTTTTTTATCTTTTGTTTTTAAGATTTGTACCTTACATGTATATGTTACTTTTCTATAATAAATAAAGTAATTAAATGCTTTTTTACTTTGAATCTCAAGTAAGGCTATTAGACTTATGCAAACATAGAAAAGATTAACAATAACAGAGGCATTTTATTATTTTCACAGTAAGATAAAAAAATAAATGTAAACATTACAGAATGGACATAAAACTTATTAATATTATTAAAAAATATCTTTACGCTTTATCCTACATAGTAAGATTGACATAAAGAACTTATTATCAAGACACTCCATACTTTGCTTTCCATTTAAATCGAGACATAGCATATTGAGTGGTGGAACTCAACGCCGCACTTTATCTTACGAGAACGAGGAAGTCACAATAATAATCAATATAATCAATATAACCAAGGGGGAATCGAAACTACAACCGATTGCGTTTACAATCAGACGCTGTTTCACTGCATCACAATTGGCCTTGTTGCACTTTACGATTAATTATTTACTTTACTAAAAGTACAGTAAATTATAAATAACAAAGTAAGAAATACTGTTTATTTAAAATTAGAAGCTGTCTGTGTGTAAACGTTCCTAACGTTTTCTCACTGGACAGTTCGAAGCTGTAGATTTTACTTCACTATTGAGTGGACTCGAGTATTTGTTGGTATCAGTTTATACGGATCGCATACTCTGTATAAAGTCCAGATTTTCTTATGATATCAGAAGCAATGAAGTACTAAACTTTTATCATACAATACATAAATGTATGGCGTACTTCAAACGAAATTTTAAATTATTTTATTTAAGGTTTTAAAGTTTATTTTTATATATTAAAAGTGTTGATTATTTTTCTTATTATTAATTTATATGACTTTATTAAATAAATTTATTTATTTTTTTACGATTTAATTAAATAAATTAGATTTATTTGATACGTGGGTAGACTTTTACGTCGAATTATCTTGTCCAGAACATTTTGAATTCATATTTTTTTAAGTGCACGCTTTTGTTCTGCAGCAGATTAGAGAAAAAGTACCTAGAGTGTCAAGACAGTCCGTTTACTGCTTTCCGACGAATTCGAGGCATAGCATGTTCAATGGCAAAACTCAACGCCGCGCTTTTTTTTTCAAAGTGAAGAAATGTAAATAATTTAATTACAATCATTTCTCCGATTAGGCATCGAACCTAGACCCGATCGTGCTTACAGTTAGACGCCGATCCACTGCGCCACGGCCAGCCTTATTCAATTTATATTAAACATTAATATTATCTAATTATTTTGGTTAACGATGAAAACAGAGCAGAAATTAGAAATATTAATAGTAACTAAAAGACAGTATAAAACGTTTATAGAAAGCATATAAAAATTTAAACCAAATCTTAAATATATCCGCGCGTCTTGTGGTCGTCCAAACACTTTTATCACTAACGCCATGCGCTCTACATATGCTATCTAAATCATCAATACATAAATATCTGCTATCTAAATCTCAATATTATATTGAAGCAATCATTGCAACAATTGTTTGAAATAATTATTAAAAAAATTTCAAAGTAAGAGAAACAAACAGATTGGACTTTTCATCAACAAATCTCAAAAATCTTTTAATTTCATACTAAACAATAATAAAAAATAAAATAATCTATAAAAATGTATATATCGTTAACATTTAAATACTTACTTTGCAACATCAAGACATACAATTCTTTATTATATAACTTTTGTATACGCTCGAACCATTTTCCTTTATATTTATTGCAACTGGTTGTGACAACCTACAGATATTTACAAGGAAAGACAGTCATCTGACCCTGGAGACCCATCGAGTTGTACGTTCATAACTTTGTGGCTGAATCTGTTATTGAAATTATATAGGATTCTAACTGTTCTTTGGTTAATAGGCCAATAAACGGTCGATCGGAATAGACCATTTCAGTTGCTTAGCTATTTTCAGCACTTAGTCTGTGAATTTTGCTTTAAGTACATAATAAAGTATTTCATTTTGAGATATTACTGTTTCTCTATAATATATAAGTAGCAAATAATATTAGCATTATCTGTATGAGATATGTTAATGTCATTTTAAAGACAGATATTCTCAAAAGGTTCAGAAATTTTACGTTTAATATCTTAGACGGTGAGTACAATGAAGAAAAAAAAGTTTTTGGGTTAATTTGCTGTCTTTCCTGAATTTATGCCATTGGATTTTAATTTCTTGAAATATCATAAAATTTGTAATATTAAAAAAATGAAGATTTTTTGACAACAATGCCACATAGACTCAAAATTTAGTAGAAATATATAGTTAGTTAGTTAGTTAGTTAAAAACTTTATTGTACATTGATAAAATAGTACATGGGTTTTTAAAAAAGAACAATAAAATGCACAAAGGCGGCCTTATCACTGAGAGTGATCTCTTCCAGGCAACCAAATTACAAGGATTTACATAAAGAGCGGGCTTGATGCGGTGTAAAACAATAAAATGCAAGAAAAAAAAAAAAATAAATAAAGAAAAAAAAAATTAAAGATCTTAAACTAAATAAATTCTCAAAAACATACATATACATATATATACACATATATATACATATACATACATACATACACATATACATATATATGTCATATATAATACATAATAAATACATAGAGTACAGATTTATCCAAATATTCATACATACATATATACATACATACATTCAGGCATATATACATACACACATATATATACACATATCAATACTAAATACACTACATTCTGAGATAGAAATTCTTGACCTTATTTTTAAAACTGTTTATTGTGTTGGACTGCCTAATATTATTTGGTAATGCATTCCACAGCTTCACTGCTTGTACAGTAAAAGATTTACTATAACGGTGACTGTGGCACACTGGTATCTCTAGGATTCTTCCGCTTCTTGAGCGAAGATTAAGCGGGAGACAGGAATTGGCGCCTAGGAAGGAAAATCGTTCTTTAAGATAGGATGGGGTATCAGGATTGAAAAGAATAGAGTACAGGAGAGTGACAGTGTGAAGGTTTCGTCGGTCTTTCACAGAAAGCCATCGCAGCCTAACACGATGCTGACTGATGCGATCAAATTTCTTCAGTCCAAAAATGAACCGAATAATGAGATTTTGTAGACGTTCTAGGGTGTTAAGCAATTGAAGTAATAAATCCAGGTAGCAAGTGTCAGCATAGTCTAATATAGGCAGGAGAAGTGTGTGAGCCAAAGAAATCTTTGTACTGATTGGTAAAAGATTCTTCCACCTTTTCAGTCTACCTATAGTACTATAAATCTTGCGGCTCAGTTCTGAGACGTGTGGTGCCCAGGAAAGAGTGCTATCCATCTTGATACCTAGATTTTTAACAGTGTTACTACACTCCAACCTACAATTGTCAAGCATTATTGGGGAGAGGGAAAGGATATTTAGTTTGGATAGTTGTCTTGAACTGCCCAGGATACAGACTTGTGACTTTTTAGGATTTATGGATAGGCCAAAAGACTTGCTCCATGTGCTAATTATTTGCAGATTAGAATTTACTAAACATATGGCTTTAGCAATATCCTTCACTTCTATGGAAGTATAAATCTGCAAATCATCAGCATATAGGTGGAAAGGAAGGGATAGGAGCTTAGTAACGGAGTTGATAAAGATGGAGAAAAGCAAAGGAGATAGTACACCACCCTGGGGAACACCAGCTTTAAGACGACATGCGGAAGAACATTTATTATTAATACGAATAACCTTATCAATTCAGAGATTAAACCTGTGACCAACAACCTTATATTCCAAATCACTAACCTCTAGACATACAGGGTAGCCAAACGAACTTAAGCAACTAGAAAGCGCATGTAACACATTTTCGTTTCTATTTCTCTGCTCTGATTCAAAGATTCTAGATTCGAGATGTATGTACGTGATGCTAGTAAATTCTGCTTTGTAACACTGAAATAAAGTAAAAGTTTGTCGTGTGAGTCAACTACAAGCCCGATTTTAGATCTTAGGAATTTTTGTATTCGGAAATTACTGTTTTTATAGTACTGTAGTTAATTTGATACTGGATTTTGGTAAATTATGACGAAATATGATTTTCACGATAAGTATTTATTACATTTAAGTCGTTATCATTTGTCACGTTTCTGATATAACAAAGTGCGGGGTTGATATTCTTCGTTCAATACTCAATCGAATTAATAGAGATAACTAATAATATACAGGAAAAAGTCATAGAGATACCATAGTGTAACAAATATTATGCCACATTTTGCTCATATACAATTTACCGAATCTAAATTCGGCCACTTCGGTTGATATAAAAGTTTAAATGGAGTGCTTTGGTATGAACATTGAATTCTTTACGAGTTTTAAAACAGGAAATTTACTGATTTTTCATTGTGATGTTCCATTAAATTCTTATTAATCTATTCATTTTATTTATGTTAAAGCAATGTTTTTAGATAATTAAAATGTACAGAGACTTCATTTAATAATTAGACAAGTGTTAATTTCTATTTAACTCACAACTACCCGCATAAAAGGGCGAAGATTGAAATTCAACAAGTAATTAAAATTTGCATTAAATTTAACTATTACTTGTTACCATATATATTATACTTAGAATTGAATTTATGGACTATATTCGCTATCTGAACTAATTTTCACACAAGACAGGTGTACTGACCGATACTGAAAAATCACAGGTTGACATCTAAAAGCGTTTTAGATGCTTCCATAAACAATCATCAGCCGTTTACTTAAGGTCTTTTTGAAGCCATAGAGCCTAACTGCCGTGTAATGGTAAGAAAAAAAAAGGTTTCTTCTTATTAGCTTTTTTCACTTTTTTCGTAGATTTTGTTTGAGCTTTGTTCCACTTCGATGCAGAATCTGGTGTCAAGACATTACTTTCTCTACTTTCCATCCTAAATTAATTGTACTAGAGCGCTTAGTACAAGAGCGCAGAAATGAAAATATTGTGCGTGAAGTGGTTCGTGAACCTTTAATCTAACCGAACATTTAGTCTTTATTATAGGCAGACGCTGCCCCGCTGCAACCAAAGGTTCTTCCTTTGATTTACATGTATTATTAAACATTTGGTTACAATTTCATAATTATAATTTCAAGTTTGAACGTAGTAAAACTAGAATATTCTATAGATCAATTTATACGTCTTGAGTATAAAACAATAGAATTCTTACACGGTTGACATAATTTTCGTTGTTAACACTTTTGCGAGAAGATAAGAAAATATTTTTTAACTTACATTATTAATATTATATATATAATAATTGTTCATATTTATGATAATAATTTATTTTTAATGTTAAAAGTTACTAAAATTTATATAGATAATACATGATATGTTACAACTTAAATATTTGTTAGAAAATCATTTAATAGTACCAACATTACTATACAAATGGGTTGGTTTAAGCGACGTTTAGTACAAACACAAATTGATTAATGTGCAGATGACCTTCTATCCGTCCCAGTTATCCATCTAACATTAACGATAGTCTTTACCTACACGAGCTCCTATGATTTTGATAATTAGTTTTAATTACCATGTTAAGAATGTTGAGAAATATTAGGAATATTCTTGAAAATTGTTTGAAAAATGAAAATAGTATTAAATAAATGAATAACTAGATATATTAATTGAGGTATATTTACTATCTCTCCTTAAACAAAGTGTGACTTTGGATAAGCTGCAACACGTAAGCTTAACACTTTAATTTTAGAGACGATTATTTCAACACCATTGTCAGCAAGCCTCGTAACTTCTTCAAAAGTGGACCCCGTTGCTAGCACCAACGTGTCATCTGCATAGCAAATAACACTTACACCCGTGGAAAGATTAACACGCAGGACGGTGTCGTACGCAAGGTGAAAACTTGTAGTGGCCCTACAACTGACTCTTGCGGTATTCCACAATGCATCTTTCTGCGAACTCGACACCCATTCTGGTCTATGTACGGTTTGTACTTATCTCGAAAATAGTCCCCAACTATCGCTTGTAGATAAAGAGGCACTTGATGGTAAACTAGTGCCTCTCTAATTGTGTCCCAATGGATAGAATTGAAGGCATTTACAATATCTAGACCCACTGCCAAAGATATCCGTACTTTGGACATAGCCTGCAGATATATATATATATATATATATATATATATATATATATATATATATATATATATATATATATATATATATATATATATATATATATATATATATATATTCTTCTTTTCTTTTTTCGTTAGCTTCATGCTTTTATCACGCAAGGCAGGGTAGACAGAAAGTACCTAGTGTCAAGATAGTCAGTACTTCGCTTTGCACCGAATTTGCGAGATTGTGTGTTGAGTGGTGGGATTCAACGCCACACTATGTCTTTTACCAGAGCGAGGAAGTAAAAATAATTTAAATATCACTCCTCCAAATCACTCCTCCGAGTGGGGATCGAACCCTCAACCGATCACGTTTACAGTAAGACGTTGTCCCGCTGCGTCACGACCGGCCTTGTAACATATATACATATTGCAAAACGTTTTTATTACTATTTAAATTAAACTGCTGTAATAAGTAATTATTGTGAAATATATTTGGAAATTTACCATTAAAATAAAAGCCCTTTGAGTATACTATGAGTATATGTTTGACATTTCAAAAACATGTTTTTCAATTTGAAAATATTTATATGACCTATAATCTATATGAACGAATATTTCAACCGACTCTATTATCGCTATAACTTTTCAATCTAATAAATGTAGTACGATTTGAAAATTTTAAACCAAATATTTTCTGAATTTTAGAAAATCAATCATGTGAAATAACGTTTCAACGAGTAAGCGTTTCGGGCAGAGCCGTCCACTAAAATTGCTTTTCCAACTGTTTAGATGTACGTAACTAGGACGGTCTTTGGAGGAAATTATTGCCTTCACTTAAGAAAACTCTCTTAACAAGTTTTATTGCGAATGTTTTAAAATATAAATTTGTATTTACTTTAAAATCAAATCAATATAATATTTAACAGTAGTAGAATTTATTAATTTTAGGAAGTCATTCTGGTCTTAACTTCATCCGCATGGAATTTAAAATCTCTGAATTTTTATTAGATAATTCAAACATAAAAGTAGTCTAGGTTACTCTGCATTCTATAAGCTATCACGCAGTAAAAGTCCCATCTAAATCGGTTCAGCCCAGGTTCCAGAAATTAGCCGGAACAAAAAGATTAACAAACAGACTAAAATTGTAAAAAAAATATTTTGTTAAGTGTGCCAAATATACATAGATATGCATTTAGTAAGAAACTATTATTTTATCGTTAAAAACAAGCATTTCAATTTTATTTATTTCTATGTAGATTATAAATAAACCATTACGGTGCAGTATGACAGAGACAGACACGCGAATGGTTCTATACTCGATCTCCAATTATGGGATGTTAATAATTTTCCCCTTTAAGAAAGACAAAGCGCGACAGTAAAATTCACGGCATTTAACACAAAATGGTTAGATTTCGAACAAAATACACTATATTATATTTCAATACCTCGCAAGCAATATTTTTAGCTTGCGCGTAAAGAACAAGACCGAGTCATAAGTGAATAAATCCGTTCAAATATTAACATTTTAAATGAAATAAAAAAATGAAGTATTGTAATTAAATATTGGTTTAAATATTTAAGTTCGACAGTACTGTACGGTTAATTTATTTTAAAAGTGCTCTATTTAAACGCGTTAATTGCTTTTTGTGTGCAACAGTGTGTCAGCGAAACGCACAGTGGAGAAGGAAATTAATGTTTCTACAAACTAAAGGCGACATTCTGCAACAAACTTTTCAATTTATATTGTTTAAATGTATTTGAGTATCTTTAGATTCACACTTTATCCCGCGTAACAGGATATTCAGACATAACCTAATTTTAAGACACTCTGTTGACTGCTTTCCGCCATAAATCGAGACATTGTGTATTGCGTGAATAACGAACTCAACGCCGCACTTAGTCTTACCAGAGCGGAGAAATGTAAATAATTTTTAAATATAATCATTTACCCGAGTGAGAATTGAACCCACAACCATGATGTCCTCATTGTGGTTTCCATGTGACCTACATACAAATATACTTACTGTAGTACTGATTATAGCAGGTAATAGTAACAAATATGAACATATGAAACTAACGTAACATTTTGAATTTTCACACTTGGTATGCTTTAAAGTACATACATACATGTAAATTATTATAAACCTTATTATAAATCTCTTTATTTTTTCGCAATTTTGTATTCTCTATACAATTTTTTTAAATAAATTTTCCTTTTAGACCGTTTTTTAATTGTGTTTCGTCGTGTTTTAAAGATATGTCTAAGAAATGAAATTTACGCTTTATGCTACTTGAATAAAACTAAAACAACGTAAATATTACTCCAAGGGCATCAAGCCTACTTTCATCTCTTTATGTATGATACGTGCAAAGTGAATCGTGACAGCTGTTTAATTGTATAACTTCACGCTTTTATCCCGCATAGCGGGAAAGACCTAGTGTCAAGACAGTCCATACTCTGCCTTTCGCCATAAATCAAGACATTGCATTGTTGAACGGCGAAACTCAACACGGCGCTTCGTTCTACCAGAGCGAGGAAATGGTAAAAAAATTAAACAATTAAAAAAAAATAGATTCTCCCGAGCGAGAAACGAACCCATCACCTATCGCGTTTAAACTAGTATGGACATAGATATTATTTTTTCTTATTAGAAAAGTATTAACTCTTAATATTCTTGAATTAGCGTAGCAAGATTACTCTTGTAAAATTATAAAATGGCTATATCATTAAAAAAAATATCTTCTTAAACCACGTCAATCAATATACAAAACAGTAAAAGTCAAATTAATTCAGTGAACTTATTGATTAAAGGTAAATAAGGGCTGGAAGTGCTTACATTCGTGGGCTTAGGGAGATATCTTAAAAAAAATATTTGAATAGTTCTTACTTAGTATATAGAATATTTCAGTTATTTTCATATACATATATATTCTGAGGCCGCTCTTGGAGCAGTGTGACAGCGTCTGACTGTAAACGCGATCGGTTGTGGCAACATGAAGTGCGGCGTAGAGATCCATCACTCAACACGCAATGTCTCGAATTCAGTGGAAAGCGTAGTACCGAGTGTTTTGACATTAGTACCTAATGTCTCTGCCTACCCCACTATGCAGGATAAAAGCGTAAAGAAATACATCAATATTCTAATATATTTTATCTACATGTAATATCAATATATTTAGTCTATTTTGACAGTATATGAAAATAGCGTAAAACGCAACAGTTATCATAACGAAAAACTTCACAATTAATTTTAGCACATTAAAATAAACGCATATTTGAAGATATGAAAGTAATAAATAACGTGAATCCCAGAGAATAATATTATTTACTCTGGTTTTACGAGTACAATAAAAGAAAAAAAAAAGGTAAAATGTAAGCCATTGCGGGAGAAAAAATCACTGTGTCGTGGTCACAAAGCGTTATAAACGGCCCCGCGAACATTTGCCGAGCTATTCATTTACCATTTTGTGCCTTTAAATCTTAGGTCTTCCGATGTCATATGATTTAAAAGATTTTTCTTTTCCCATATTTTCGGGTATTTTTTTTTATGTTTTGAACTTTATATTAGCTTCTTTATGTCAATATTAATCTCTACAGAGATGCCAACAATAATATTAAGTTGTAACAAACGTATAAGAGTTTCGATTTTTTGTGTTAAAATAAGATTTTTGTATTCTTACGTGTTTTAAATGAAAATATTTAAAATAAGAAATATAAATTTAACGTTTCAAACACTTTACAGTAGTCCGTGGTCCTGTTCACAGTTAGACTCAGTTTACCATTAAAATCTTCCGAATAGATTAATCCGTTTAAAATAGTTAAATTGTTACATTTAACATGCTATATACTTATATATGATATTTTTAAAAAAAACTTACAATTTTTATATATTTTAATTATGTTTTTTTAGCTGTACACTTTTATCCCGCTAGCAGGGCAGACAGAAAGTACCTAGTATCAAAACACTCCGTACTTCGCTTTCCACCAAATTTGTGTCGAGTGGTGAAACTCAATGCCACACTTTGTCTTACCAGAGCGAGGACGTCAAAGGTTGTGGTTTCGATGCCTCCGAGTGGGGTTCGAACCCACAACCGATCGCGCTTATAGTCAAACGCTGTCATACTACGCCACGACCAGCCTCAATTATGTTTTTATAGCTTTATTATTATCATTTTGAACAAACAAGAAGGTTTTTAATAACGAAAATTTGAGCACCGGATATTCTGATATATTTATTAAAGGTTTTCATTAAAAACAAGACTCATTATTTTGCGAAATTACTAGTTGCATTATGAGGTCACGTAATAAAACTGTCTTCAACCCATATTCCGAGACTTCGCGACATACTAAGCCACCTTTATATTACTCTGTGTAGCTTGCTTTTGTTTACTGATCTTGGAAATTAAAATATTTTCAAGATGGAAGATGTTTTTTCAGTATTTCTTAAGAAATTGCCTTTTTGGGTGGGGTGGGGGGGGTATTTATTTGTGTATACAATTTACGAATCTAATCTAATTATATTTATTGAACGTCAACTTTCGTGTCTTGACTCTAATTTATCTGTGAATACCATGTTATGCGCGATAAAGCGTGAAGCTGAAGAAATGAACATATTAATTGAAATAATTATAACCTACGACAGTAATATTAATATATTTTTGTATATAGGTATAATACGAAATACACAAATATGGATGATTTGTTAAACATATACACAGATTCACGCTTTTATTTTATGTGAAAATCAAATCCAACCAATGGCGTTTACGGTTAGACAATATCCCATTACTCTTCGATCGTTCGTGAAACATGTAAGAACAATCTAATTACAATAATAAAAATAATAATACTGGCCAGATGTAGCACAGTGGGACAGCGTCTAACTGTAAATGCAATCTGTTTTGGGTTCGATTCCCACTCGGGAGAGTGATTATATTTATATTATTTTCACTTCCTCACTGTGGTAAAAAAAATACGACATTGAATTCTACAACTCAGCATGCAAAGTCCTGAATTCGGTAAAAAGCGAAGTACATAGTGTCATGACACTAGGTACTTTTTATTTACCCAACTATGCAGAATAAAAAAGTGAATTAAACAAATTACAATAATAGAACTTTTTATTTAAATACTAAAACAAAAATTGGCGAATCAATCAACTAAAATAACCTTTCAGTAAATCGTTCTGTGGCGCAGCAGCTAAAATTGCTTTTCCAACTGTCCAACACTGCCAGTGAAAAGTTCAGTGGTAAAGAAAATTTATTCTGTCACGAACACTTAAGCAACACTATTCCGTTGAGTGATTAGACTTGTAAAGCGTCGATTAATTTGTATGGGATTCCAGGTATGACGTTTTATGTACAACTATATATTGTAGCAAACTTGTTTGTGCACGTATGTGTTTTACTTTACTTTATACATAACAAATTGCTTTTTTTTTATTTTTTTTTTTATTTTTACTTTGCTTATAATATAACAAATATTATTATATAATGAAATATTGTTATAATTTATAAAAAAAATATTTATTTAGTAATAATTTCTTTTTTCAATTTTGTCAGTTATATATTTGAAATTAGTCAATAAAATTCTAGTAATAAGACACTCCGTTTTTTACTTTCGTTTGAAATCAAAACATTTCACACTGAGTACCGGAATTAAACGCCGTATTTATTATAACTAAAGGGAAAATTAAAATAGCCAAATGTAGTTATATCAACGACGAGATTCTATCAAACCTACAACTAGCGTTTACATAAGACGCAGTCCCAGTACTCCACAAATGCTTCAAACTATATTTAAGAACTTAAAAACAATGTCTAAAAACAAACAGACTTGTTTCTATGAAATATAACTCGGAATCATTTAATTTACATTTATAATTAAATTATAAAACTCTATTCTCTCTTATTAAATTAAATAATGGAATTAGTACATTGTTATTTCAGTTTTATTACGTATACCCCGTATTTAACTAAATATTTACAAACGAAAACAATTGTTACACAAAACTTAAAGAGTATAATAACAAAACTTTAGATATTAAACTAAACTAAACGATTGAAATTATATTTTAAACAATAAATTTATTCGAAGCGTATTTAAGTCAATTAAGAAGGACGTTAATATTTGCGTAATATTAAAAAACCTTTTTAGTACGAGGAACGACGCTATAATGGGATAGCTGGTTATTCTGAATACGTTGGTAGTGTGTTCAATCCATTTTTTTAGAGACATTGTATGTTTAGTGGCGGAACTCAACATCGCCCTTTGTCTTACCAGAGCGAGAAAATGAAAATAATTTAAACAGTTTGATCCTTACGTGGTAAAAAACAATTTGAAAGTATTTTCGTTTCTTTTGAAGTTAGTTTAAGTGAATAATGTATGTACGTGTTGTTATTAATATATAGTAACTAGGCGTGACTTTCTCTGCGAAGATTTTAACATTTGTGGATCATTATTTTATGATTGTACATTATCCCGTCAAACTTATCCGGAACGAACAAACAGACAAAATTACATAATATTTTATTATAGCATATATACGTAAATGTGCATTCAGATAAAAGTAGTTTTTTATTTAGTTAGTATCACAAATAAACACTTATTTAATTTATTTGTAAAGATGTATAGATTATTAAAACATGAAAGAATATTTTTACTATTAATTTAATGTTAATATTTGATAAAAATTGTGTCAACGTAGACGTGTTAAAATATATATACACAAAGTTTATATGGAGATGTTTACAATATCAATACTTTTTACCATAGTGTATTTTTTCATAGCAGGGTAGACGATAAGTACCTACGGTCAAAACACTCCGCCTTCCATCGAATTGGAGACTGCGTGTTGAGTAACGGAACACAAAACAACAGGTAGACCTGCTTGTGACCACGGACTACTGTAAAGTGTTCGAAACACCAGGTGTCCAAAAATGTATTTTCGAATACCAAAATATACGCGATTAATCCGGCTAAAATAGTTTCATTTAAAATTATGTACATTTATATAAATAAAATAATTGATTTTAAATATAAATATTTCATCAATCCATAGAGTAAGCACCATCGACACTTCGCTGCTGAATTTGCTTAAAAATTTTCAATTTTATCTACAATATTTTAAGTGAGTTTGTTTGTTTACTGTTGTGTTTAATATATTTTTAAAAATAATTTGTTCACTAAATGTTTACGGGAGATATATCCATAAAGGGGACAAAAACATGTCGTCGGGTATAGTAAAGTAATATTTATTTAGAATGAATAAAAATAATCATCTTACAAATATAATCAAACACAAACGATTAAGAGCATGTAGCTATAACGTAAAATCTGTAATAATTAAGCTAAAGGGTCTAGCAAGCAGGAAAAGAACCTTTATTTCATTTGAAATAAAGACGCACTTAATTTTGTGTCCCTCAACAAAGGAAGATATGACTATATATACTTATTAGAAATATGTTTAAGACTGATGTGCATAAATGATTTTTTATGCCAATTTCTCAATTGCCACACATTCTTAGTTAACTATTACATTTTAAAGTTACAAAGAACACAATTAGAGGAACACAGTTAAAAAAATAAAACCCAAGTAGATATATTATTTATTTGCGTAGTATATAATAACGTTTTTCATATTTTTATTAATAGTTAAGACCATCGTGGCGCAGTAGGAAGAAGAAGAAGTTGTGGAGTAGATTTCCACTCGGGGAAATGAAAATAGTTTCATTTCTGTGTTCTAGAATTATAAAGCTCGGTGTTGAGTTTAGTACTCAATACACAATGCCTCGATTTCAGAGGAACACAGTCAACAGAGTGTTTTGACACTTAGTTTCTCAGATTACCCTGCTATGTGGAATCATAAAAATGATTAGTATCTATTCTCTTAGATTTTATCACTTTATTAAAATTCATATAGGATTATGATATAATATACGCATTCGTAAAATTACATGTAGACGAGTAAAATCACATGTGGCCAAATATGACATATGTGGATGAGTCAATTACATGTGGACCATGGTGTCATATATGGACAAGTAAAATCACATATGTGCCTAGATATCATAGGTGGATGAGTAAACTCACATGTGGACCATGGTGGCATATGTGGAAGCGTCAATAAGGGGACCATGATGTCATATGTGGACGAGTAAAATTACATGTGGATCACAGTGTCATGTGTATATAAGTAAAATCAGATGTGGACCATGATGTCATATATAAATGAATCAAATCACATGTGGACCGAAATGTCATATGTGGACGAGTCGAATCACATGTAGACTATGCTGTCATATGTGGATGGATGAAATCACATGTAGATAATCATGTCATATGTGGACAATCATGTCATGGACGAGTAAACTCACATGTTGGCCACAATGTCATGTGTGGACGAGTAAAATCACATGTGGACCATGCTGTCATATGTGGATGGGTGAATTTTATGTGGACCATGGTGTCATATGTGGACGAATGAAATCACATGTGGACCACAGTGTCATATGTGGATGAGTAAAATCACATGTGGGCTATGGTGTCATATGTGAATGGGTGAAATCACATGTGGGCTATGGTGTCATATGTGAATGGGTAAAATCATATGTGGACCGAGATGTCATATGTGGACGAGAAGAATCACATGTGGACCACGGTTTCATATGTGAATAAGTTAAATCACATGTGGACTATGGCTTCATATGTGAATGGGTGAAATCATATGTGGACCGAGATGTCGTATGTGGACAAGGAAAATCACGTGTGGACCATGCTGTCATATGTGGATGGCAAAATCACACGTGGACAATCATTTCATATGTGGACGAGTAAAATCACATATGGGCCACATTGCATGTGTGAATAAGTAAAATCACATGTGGACAATGGTGTCATACATGAATGAGTGAAATAACATGTGGACCGAGATGTCATACGTGGACGAGTAAAATTCCATGCGGACCATGGTGTCGTATGCGGATGGGTAAAATTACATGTGGACCAAGGTGAAAGTGCTACTAGATATCATATGCGAATGAGAAAACTCTCATATGGACCATGGTGGCAAGTGTGGAAGGGTCAAAACATATATGGACCATGATGTCATATTCGGAAGAGTAAAATCACATGTAGACCGTGATGTCTACATGTGATTTTACTCACGTCACGTCATATGTGGATGGGTGAAATCCCGACGAGAAAAATCATATGTCATTCAAGCTGTCATATGTAGATGAGTAAAATCACATATAGATATCATGGTGGCATGTGTAGAAGGGTAAAATCACACGTGGACCATGATGTCATATGTGAATGAGTCAATCACATATGGACCATGTTGTTAAATGTGGACGAGGAAAATGACCATGGTGACATGTGTAGACGAGTGATCACCACATAAAAAAAATCGTAAAATCGTATGTAGACCTTGGTGTGTGGATGACTGAAAACAGATGTGGAATGCGGTGTCGTATATGGGTGAAGTAAATCACATGTGGATTATGGTGGCATAAGTAATGTCTGAAGTCATATGTCTATACAACCTGTCCAAGATGACATGAAATTTAGAGGCTAAGAAGACTTCCGTTAAAATTGGCTTTTAAAAGATTATAAAGGTTAAAGGACTCGCGCAAGTGTTTATAAATTCTCGAAAATATTGTTTATATGGAGTATTACATATTTTGGCTAAGTCTATGATTTAAGTAAGAACGCGTGTAGTCAAAAGAAAGAAATAACTATAATATAGTGAAATCAGGCGGGAGAAGTCGTGAGTGGGCCGCTAGTTTATAATAAGATCTGTAATCTTGTGTAGATACACGCTCATTCCCACATAGTGAGATAGCTAAATGCGGCGAACAGAGCGTCTTGACACTAACTTTACTATAGTGGCCAAGACACTCCGTTCATCTCTTTCAACCCGAATTTAAGACATTGCGTGTTAAATAGTTGTACACAATATAAACATAACGTCATACGAGAATCGAACCCACATCTTCCATTTGTACTACAACAACAATGAAAATGTGCAATTTCATTTTATTTATCTGAAAACTTTCTGTCATCCCAAATAGCTACTATTAAAGATGAGATATTGTGAACAAACCACCTTTTTATTAGTGACGTGACACTTTCTAGGGATTTAGACTTATCCGACGTTTTATAACGGGATTTATATCAAGATAAGCGATTCTAGAGATTTAATTAAATCTTATTTTATGTAATAATCTGTCATGTAACATTTTCATGAATGTTGTTCTACGAATCGAATGAAATATTAATTTAAATTCCTAATTATGAAAAAGTTTCTTACTAAAATTTTTACTTTTTTTCGTTACTCTTCTTTTGTTGGGTGTACAATGAAGAATTTATATATATATGGGGTTTTCCAAAAAGAACAATATGTTATGAAATTGAAATAAAACATGTAATATATGTTCGAATTTCGTGTTCAATGGCTTTATTTAATAGAAAATTTTATGCTATTTATGATTTAAATAAAATATTGTTCAAATGACCGCCATGCGTTCAAGGTTTTGAATCGTAGCTGGTTTATTGGCATACACTTGAGATTTAACACATACCCCCACAAAAAATAGTCCAAGGGTGTTAAATCGCATGATTTTGGTGGTCAATTGTGAGGACCGTTGCGAGAAATAACCGACTCACCAATTTTATTACGCAATAAATCCATTGTGACGGTCGCAGTGTGGCATGTTGTACCATCTTGTTGAAAATAAATGTCGTCCGCATCGATTTCATACACTTCAGGAAAAAAAAATCGTTCAACATGTCACGATAACAGTCGCCATTGACAGTAACAGTACGGCCTTCGTCGTTTTTGAAAAAGTACGGGCCAATGATTTCACCATACCATAATCCGCACCAAACAGTCAATTTTTCAGGATGTAATGGTGTTTCATGAACCACTCTTGGATTTGACTCACTCCAGTAACGACAATTCTGTTTGTTCACATAACCACTAAGCCAAAAGTGAGCCTCATCTGAAAAGATGATTTTCCTATGAAATTCGGTGTTCGGTTCCATCATTTCAAGCGCTCAATCAGCAAATTCACGACGTAATCGATGGTATGCTGGATTGAGTTCTTGTGCCAACACAATCTTGTATGGATGTAGGCCAAGATCTATACGTAAAATTCGCCAGGTTGTCATTCTGGATAAGCCCAATTCTTGTGCACGTCGTGGAACGTAAACATTTTGATTTTCTTCGACATTGGCTGATACGGCGGCAATATTTTCTTCACTACGGTATGTCCGTTGTCGTGTTGGTGGTCTACTATCGTGTAAAGAATATTCACTTTCCAGTTTTTGGGTTGTGCGACGTATAGCGAGCTCAGACGGTGCACCATGACGACCATATTTAGCGCGAAATGCTCTTTGAGTAGAGACTATACTTCTCGAATTTTGTTAGAAAATTTGGACAATTTCCAAACGTTAAGGTAACGTGAACTTATTCATGATTAAATGGCAAACATTACTGAATACAAAACAACACAAATGTCAAATGTTAAACGACCAAGATGGCGGCTGTGAGCTATCAAAATCCTGTCATCCCTATTGGGAAAGACTGTATATATATATATATATATATATATATATATATATATATATATATGTATACGGAATATCGTGAATCTACAGATTCACGATATTCCGCATAGCATATATTCAATAAAATTAAGTAAAAATTATTTATTAACTATGAGTTTTAAATTAAAAATAAAATATATTTGGTACATACTGTTTAACTTAGTACACATTGTTGAACCTAAAAATATATTTTCTAATCTAATTCATCCAAGATAAAGCATTCATCGATAAAATAAGACGCTTATAAATAAAACCAAAAGAACATTAATATTTCATGTTCAAGTAGGCCTTACAAAAATAATCGTTGTCTAATGCCTCGATAGTTTTGTGGAAATTGCTCTTTGAAGCCTTAGGCTTAGATTCATCGAATCTAAATAACAAAACTTACCTAATTTGGAACAGTTAATGACAGAAATAAAGATTAAACCTATTACATCGATTAACGAGTAGGCAGAAATTAATTTCTAATTGTTGAATATTACAAGCACTTAACTCTGGTAGACGATTTGAAGACATTATAGAATAATTAGAGACAATTTAGTGTCCAGATACTCCATTATGAAGTTTCTACACAAAATCGAGACATTGTGTATTTAGTAGCGGAACTCAGCACCGAGATTTGTCTTAATAAAACGGCAAAATAAAACATAACTTAAATAAAGAAATTTTCCCCGATTCGGAATCAAACCCATAATCATAATCAAATCAACACAATTAAATGGTTTTTGTAACATAGATAAGTTTAGTTTTAAATAATGAAAATATAAAAAATGTAAAACCTACGTAAAAATAATATTTCATTAGTAATAATATTTTATTAATTATCTACTAATTATCCACGTTAACAGGTTGACTGGAAGAGACTTCTTTCATATATAAATCTGCCTTGAATTACCATATAAAAATATATATTTTTTTATGTTTCTTTATTTTCTGCTTTGAAATTGTATTTATATAAATAAAAATACTCATTCGACATAAATTGTCTCGGATTCGGTGGTAAACGAAGTACGAACGGAGTGTCCTAACAATAGATACTTCCTGTCTACCCTGCTTTGTGGGATAAAAATGTAAAGTTAAAAAAAACAAGCCATATGTCCATACGTAACAAGAGGAAAAAAACTGGGAGGGAAAATTTATATTGTCACAGACACTCGAGATCTGACACCGTGAATCCTGAGTGAAGTTAATGGTCGGTATTCAGCTCATTAATTTTGCCTGGACTTTTACACAGCTACTTCCCGGAATATTGAAACACGTTTTTTTGTTCACATTAAAATAGCTCGCGAGTTACGCTTAATGACTGTAAAATTGTAAGTCATTCTGTTTATCATTTTTTGTCCATTTAGTGTTTGTATAAGGCGGTAGAACTTAACGTTGCACTTTGCCAATAATTTAACGATCCTAATGCAAATATATATACGATTGTACTTGGTGGTCACAGGTACGTTTCTTGTAAAGAAAACTGTTAATATTTTAAATATTTAAGTTATGTTAATTTAAGTAAACCTGGGTCAACCAAATCTAGCATAAATTTGTACTGGATGTGCGTCATATAATATCCCGAAAAGTGTAAAACTTATATGAAGTTCTACAATTCATTTAGTTATTTTTATAGACCGTAGAAAATATCATAAGGTAAATGCCGATAGAAGAAATGTTTATGTTTTAACTTTAAAAAAAGTAGTATGAAACAACCTGGACATTCAGAACACACGTCACCAACAATTTGTTGATAAAGAGGATTGCAAACGTGAGTACTTAAGCGAACCACACAAGGTGCGGTAAAACTACGAAGGCACGAACGCGTCTAGACAGGAGACAGACAAAAAAACTATTTTGATTTTAAAAAACAGAGCTTATTTTTACGCCTCAGAACATATTAACATGTATTCATGTAACTAAACGTTAACACGTTTAGTCATAGGTCATTGGTAGGTGATGTTTTTAGGCGATGCATACCATATATTTGACTACCTATTAGATATATAAATATATAAATATATATTGTGACTGACAGCGGTTGCAGATAGTTCGTCTTGTACAAGTTATTTCGTAAAATAATAAAATTGCTTTTAGTTTTGCCCAATAACTGTTTAAAATTACTACATCGACTAGTAAATAGTGAAAGTGTAATGTGAAAGTAAAGAGACTTGTAAATACTGGTAAATACGAAGAAGAAACAATCTTTTAAAATCACTCAGCTAAATCAGCTGTTTTGTGTACCCACATATGTACATTAAATAAAACTGCGGACAATTTTTCTAAAAAAAGTTTATTTCTACATATTGAGCCAACATTTAACATAGCTAACATGGCAAACAAATGCACCAGTTGCGGAAAATTTTTAGCTACTTCTGATAGTGTAAAATGCGTACGCTGCTCCTGTTTATTTCACCGAGCCTGTGTCGTAAGCACGAGTCCTGATGCAAGGGTCCCTAAGTGGATCTGTAAAGGTTGCAAGCCAAAACCATGTTCTCCGGCGTTGATTACCGATTTGGCAGCCACTCAAGTGGCAAATGTATCTAACACCGAGCTTCCGTCAACAATATCGAGTAACGAGGATTTGGGAGTCGTCAGCTCACTTTTGGACCAAATGAAGCTCCTTCGGGTCGAATTGGTTGCAGTGACGCATGAGGTCGCCTCGTTTCGGCAGGAGCTTGCGTCAGTTAGAAGTGCGTTGTCCGAAGTAGGCAGGCGAGTGGATAACGTTGAAATGCGTTTATCACAACTGGAAAATCAATCGTCATCCGCGCCAGAAAGCAGCTTGCTGGAAGACATTGCCAACTTGAAGACTGAACTCAATGAGCGCGATCAGTCATGTTTATTAAACGACATTGAGATCACAGGTATTACTGAACGCCACGAAGAGAACTTGCAGCATGTTGTAGGACTTATTGCACATAAGATCGGCGTCACCCTGGACGAGCGTGATATTGTTTTTGTTGAACGCTCAGGGCCGAGACCGTCTTATAATGAAAACGGTGAACGACGGGCACGCCCCGTAGTAGTGCGACTAACGCGGCGCGCGATTCGCGACCAACTACTGCGAGCGGCGCGTGTGCGCCGCGGGGCCGATACATCGGGTTTCGATATCGATAAAGAACCGAGGCGGTTTTACATCAATGAGCGTCTAACAAGGACAAATCGCATTCTTTTCTACAATGCCCGAGAAGAGGGCCGCCGCAATGGGTGGCGTTATATATGGACTCGCGAGGGCCGAATCTATGCTCGGCGGAATGGGGAAACAGCGGCTCAGAGGATACGATCACAGAACGACATTGCCAAGGTTTTTCTAACTGCTCATGTTTGAGTCCTGAATTTAATTTTCTTAATAAGCTCTGCTATTTTAAATTATTAGTTTTGTTTCTCAAAATGTTTATACAAAAGTATATTTATTGAAATTTTCGGTTATATTGTATTATATTCACGTTAAGTGTATGCGTAATAATATGACGTTCGTATATTTTAGTTTAAGTAACTGCAGCAGTGTACTATATTGCGGACAGACTATATACATAATATGTTCATATGAATATAAAGGAATTAATACAATCCTCAGGCGTTGGTCGGTATATGTTATAATATTGAATATAAATTGTTTGTATTTGCCATTTTGCCAGTGTATACATAGTGGCATACATTTTATGAAATGACAAGGCCACGAAATTTGAAAATTGGTTTTTTAAATCCGGGTTCTCTAGGAACTAATCATGAGGAGCTCATAGTCACGGTAGAAAGGCATAATGTAGACATTCTAGGCCTTAATGAAACCTGGTTGAGGGCCGGAGAAGAGGGCCGTGCACCCAGTATATCGGGGTACACTTTACGGCATATTCCGCGCCCACCTGAGTTGCGTGCCCGCGGTGGCGGCGTGGGTTTCTATATCAGGAAAGGGCTAAATGTTCGTACTCTCAGTCACTCTCCTTCCCTATGTGTTGAGCAGATGTGGATATGTTATAAAAGTAGAGGTAAAAACATAGTAATAGGAACTGCATATAGGCCACCGTGGTTAAGCGTACAAAGTTTCTTTGATGCTTTGTACGAGTCCTTATCCCTGTTTGCATGGCGTGATCAACTTGTTATCGTAGGAGACTTTAATATTAATTATTTAGATAAAAACAATAAAAACAATAAATTACTCACTGAATTTTTAAATAATTTAAATCTAACGCAGCACATTAATCAGCCAACGCATTTCACAAATCGCAGTGAAACACTTTTGGATTTGTGTAGTACTGATGCTGATGTTTGTCGGGTCTGGGTTGATTATGTCTGCACTTTAAGCAGTCACTCTTTTGTTTTTTGCGAAGTCACTATAAGCAGAGATAAATTTACACCGCAAAAAATTTTTTATAGGGACATTAAGTCTTTGGACCCTAGTGCATTAGACAAATGTCTGGCACTTGTCAACTGGGACTGCATCTCCGAATTGCAAAGCGTAGATGATATGGTAGGGGAATTTAATACAGAAATACGATGCATCTATGACACACTTGCGCCTCTGAAATGCCTACACTGTAAGTATCGCCATTATCCCTGGATAACATCTATTATCAAACAAATGATGAGACTGCGGGATAGTGCGCATTTAAGAGCGCGTAGGAGTGGATTAGATGCGCATGTTAATTATTACAAAGATTTAAAAAATTTGGTCCGTGTTTCGATTAAAAACGAAAAAAGAAGTTATTTTGAAACCTTTATTAATCGAAATATTAACAATGCTCAGATTCTTTGGAAACACATAAAATGCAATATCAGCATCAATAGGAAGAGTGATCTGTTACTGCCAGAACATTTGCGTGACCCTAATGAACTTAATACATTTTTCCTTGCAGTTCCCGGTAGTCTAAGTGCGAGTGGATTAGATATTGAATATTTTCAAAATAATAAATTTTGTGACGCAAGTTTTAGTCTGAGAACAGTAACAGAAACTGAAACTTTTAAACTCATTAAGGCATTAACTTCTAATGCTACTGGCGTAGACGGAATATCTCTTGATATGATATTGCCCACTCTTCAGTACACAATAAAGATAATCACAAAAATTGTTAACACCTCCATAGTAACATCGAAATTCCCAGACCTATGGCGCAAAGCCATCGTGAAACCAATACCTAAGAAAGATAATCCTTTAGAGTTTAAAGATTTACGTCCAATAAGTATATTACCATGTTTATCCAAGATCCTGGAAAAAGTTGTGTGTAATCAACTTAGAGACTATCTAGAACTAAATAACATTTTGCCGGATAAACAATCTGGGTTTAGGAAAAATAGAGGTACTACGACTGCACTGGCAAACGTTGTCGACGATATCCTATCTGCTCGGGACAGGGGAGAGGGCACAATACTGGTACTTCTAGACTACTCACGTGCATTTGACACCATAAACATTCCTTTATTGATCTCAAAGCTATCATATTATGGTTTTGACGACAAAGCTATAACATGGTTTAATAGTTACATGAGTTGCCGAAGCCAATACGTAGAGATAAAGTTAGAAGATGGCGGCGTAGCTAAATCGGATATAAGTCAGGTAACTAGAGGAGTCCCGCAAGGCTCAATTTTGGGACCAATTCTGTTTACTATTTACACGGCAGATATTGTAAAACAAATAAATCACTGCAACTACCACTTGTACGCTGATGACCTGCAGCTATATATTTCATTCAAGCCATGTGAGATACAGACAGCTTTGCGACAACTAAACCAAGATTTGGATCATATAGCTTGTTGGTCAAATACGAACTCGCTAACAATTAATCCTAGCAAAACAAAATATATGATACTTGGTACAGATCATCAAATACAAATTATAGGAAATTATGATCCAAATATTAAAATAAAAGGTGAACGTATAAATAGAGTGACTGAAGCGCGCAACCTAGGTGTTTTATTTGATGAGCAACTTCGTTTTGAGAAACATGTAAATAACATTGCTAAAAATTGTTTTTATAGATTAAAAGTTCTTTATAATATAAGAGACTCCATCTCCACTAAAGTTCGCATCAGACTCTGTGAGGCATTAGTTCTGTCCAAATTTAATCATGCTGATGTAGTTATAGGGCCTCGTTTACTCGAACGTACCAAAAAAGTCATCCAGCGGGTTCAGAACGCCTGCGCCCGCTACTGCTTTAATATACCGCCGCGTACACATGTCACACCATATTTAAATAATGCTAACATCTTAAAAATGAATTACCGTATGCAATTACATTTTGCTACATTACTCTTTGGTACTATAAAATACCAGGTTCCACCTTACCTTTATCATAAATTACAGTGGTTAGGAAATAACGATAGTGAGCATATCACAAGAGCGTCATTGATTAAACTAAAGATACCAATACACAGAACAGCAAGTTTTCGAGGAAGTTTTAGGTTCTTCGCCACCAAGTGCTGGAATGACTTGCCTCCTCCTTTTCGTAACTTGAAATCGATTACAAATTTCAAACATAAGCTTAAATTATTTTTATTGGAAAAACAAAAAAAATTTTAATTTTAATAAATTTAATTTTAACAAGACGTGATCATTCCTCATACTTTTAATTTTTAGATTTATTTATTACTTGTTAGGAATCAATTAATTATTTTTTTTTTGTTTCTCGTTCACTTTTAGTGGTACACAAAATAGGTATATAATATATCTATAATATATCTTTACTTTATGATAACTTTTTTGTTAATTATATTATTTCAATAAATATTAGACTCTCTTAAATGCAAATGAAAACCTACGCATTAAAAGTTTTATTACAAAATATATTTCATATATTAGTTTTAGTTATATTTATTTATTTTATTATTTTATTATTATTATATTTACTTTTTCTTTTTTGTT
Organism: Dryadula phaetusa; assembly: GCA_032432895.1. Taxonomy (NCBI): domain Eukaryota; kingdom Metazoa; phylum Arthropoda; class Insecta; order Lepidoptera; family Nymphalidae; genus Dryadula; species Dryadula phaetusa. The sequence goes on along the minus strand of JAOYRS010000068.1, from coordinate 5,473,271 downwards.
TGTATCCGCTGTCAGCACCGCAATACCAACAGGAGACTACTGAAAATCAGTGTAGAAGCAATTACGTCTTCTACGTACACTGAGTAGATCTCCTTTTGGATAGGTTACACTGCTGCGCACTATTTACTTACTTAACTTTGCTATATTATAAGTTCTTTCCTTTCTTTATTTTTAATTTTTTTTTTATTTTGTTTGTGTACTTTTAGGATAAGTTTTACTTTATTGTTTTTTTTTTTTTTTGTTGTTAATACTTTTTGTGTGTTAGTAGTGTAATTTTGTCCAATAAATGTGTTATTATTATTATTATTATTATATATATATATATATATATATATATATATATATATATATATTTGTCAAAAACTACTACTACTACCTAACTACTAACTACTACTAGGTCCTTACTAGATAGATTTTGTCCTAATATTTGAAGTAGTTTTCGTATTAAAAATGAAAAAACAGAAATTCACAAATTCATTTCCTATTGATAGACAAAGAATATTTAGAAATGATTAAAGCTTGGAGCATCATAGTTAATAATTTCATCCTGATATTCAATGTAATTTCTGTAGGAAAAATAAAAATAAAATTACGTCGAGCTTAGCTTAGCTTAACTTGCAAAATCTTTCTAATCCACATAGTATTGTTATAAGAAAAAAAAACAAAAACATACTATTACTACTATTACTATTGTATACGCTTTCATATGATTCAATTAATTGATTTTAAAGTTTAATATTTCATCAATCCATAGAGTGCGCGACCACTAGCACCAGCGACATTTGTTGTTTTTAAATTTACCCACTTCTGTAAATGATACAATATTTTAAGCGAGTTTGTTTGTTTACTGTGTTAATATATTTTATAAAATAAATTCTTAACAAAATGTTTACGGGAGAATATATCCATAAAGTGAGACAACATGATATCTTGTATAGTAAAGTAATATTAATTTATAGTCAATAAAAATAATCATTTTACAAATATAATCAATCACAAACGATTAAGGGCATGTAGCTATAACGTAAAACCTGTAATAATTAAGCTAAATGGTCTAGCAAGCAGGATAATAATTTTTATTTCATCTGAAATAAAGATACACTTAATTTTAGGTCCCTGATTAAAGGAAGTTCTGACGAGTACAATCCTTACCCAACACGTTTTCTCGATACTCATTAAAAATATCTTTAAAAAAATATACTGGAGATTGCTGTACATGAGCTAACTATATTATATTTTTTTCACTATTTATATTTTATGAGTTATTTATACTTTATATAGGACCTCATATGCTATATCATATGCTAATCGGTAAAATTACATGTGGACAATGGTGTCATACGTAGACGCGTAAAATCACATGTGGATCATGAAGTCATATGTGGACAAGTAAAATCACATGTGAGTAAAGATGTCATATGTGGAAGAGTCAATCACATATGAACCATTGCGTAATATATGAGGGAGTTAAATCACATGTGGACCATGATGTCATGTATGGATGAGTTACATCGTATGTGGACCATGGTAGCATGTGTGGATGTCGGAAATCAGATGTGGACCGTGGTGTCTTATATGGGTGAGGCAAATCACATGTGAATTATGGCTATAGTGTCATATGTGAATGGGTGAAATCACATGTGGGCTATGGTGTCATATGTGAATGGGTAAAATCATATGTGGACCGAGATGTCATATGTGGACGAGAAGAATCACATGTGGACCACGGTTTCATATGTGAATAAGTAAAATCACATGTGGACTATGGCTTCATATGTGAATGGGTGAAATCATATGTGGACCGAGATATCGTATGTGGACAAGGAAAATCACGTGTGGACCATGCTGTCATATGTGGATGGCTAAATCACATGTGGACAATCATTTCACATGTGGACGAGTAAAATCACATATGGGCCACATTGCATGTGTGAATAAGTAAAATCACATGTGGACCATGGTGTCATACATGAATGAGTGAAATAACATGTGGACCGAGATGTCATACGTGGACGAGTAAAATTCCATGCGGACCATGATGTCGTATGCGGATGGGTAAAATTACATGTGGACCAAGGTGAAAGTGCTACTAGATATCATATGCGAATGAGAAAACTCTCATATGGACCATGGTGGCAAGTGTGGAAGGGTCAAAACATATATGGACCATGATGTCATATTCGGAAGAGTAAAATCACATGTAGACCGTGATGTCTACATGTGATTTTACTCACGTCACTTCATATGTGGATGGGTGAAATCCCGACGAGAAAAATCATATGTCATTCAAGCTGTTATATGTAGATGAGTAAAATCACATATAGATATCATGGTGGCATGTGTAGAAGGGTAAAATCACACGTGGACCATGATGTCATATGTGAATGAGTCAATCACATATGGACCATGTTGTTAAATGTGGACGAGGAAAATGACCATGGTGACATGTGTAGACGAGTGATCACCACATAAAAAAAATCGTAAAATCGTATGTAGACCTTGGTGTGTGGATGACTGAAAACAGATGTGGAATGCGGTGTCGTATATGGGTGAAGTAAATCACATGTGGATATGGTGGCATAAGTAATGTCTGAAGTCATATGTCTATACAACCTGTCCAAGATGACATGAAATTTAGAGGCTAAGAAGACTTCCGTTAAAATTGGCTTTTAAAAGATTATAAAGGTTAAAGGACTCGCGCAAGTGTATATAAATTCTCGAAAATATTGTTTATATGGAGTATTACATATTTTGGCTAAGTCTATGATTTAAGTAAGAACGCGTGTAGTCAAAAGAAAGAAATAACTATAATATAGTGAAATCACGCGGGCGAAGTCGTGAGTGGGCCGCTAGTTTATAATAAGATCTGTAATCTTGTTTAGATACACGCTCTTTCCCACATAGTGAGATAGCTAAATGCGGCGAACAGAGTGTCTTGACACTAACTTTACTATAGTGGCCAAGACACTCCGTTCATCTCTTTCAACCCGAATTTAAGACATTGCGTGTTAAATGGTTGTACACAATATAAACATAACGTCATACGAGAATCGAACCCACATCTTCCATTTGTACTACAACAACAATTAAAATGTGCAATTTCATTTTATTTATCTGAAAACTTTCTGTCATCCCAAATAGCTACTATTAAAGATGAGATTTTGTCAACAAACCACCTTTTTATTAGTGACGTGACACTTTCTAGGGATTTAGACTTATCCGACGTTTTCTAACGGGATTTATATCAAGATAAGCGATTCTAGAGATTTAATTAAATCTTATTTTATGTAATAATCTGTCATGTAACATTTTCATGAATGTTGTTCTACGAATCGAATGAAATATTAATTTAAATTCCTAATTATGAAAAAGTTTCTTACTAAAATTTTTACTTTTTTTCGTTACTCTTCTTTTGTTGGGTGTACAATGAAGAATTTATATATATATGGGGTTTCCCAATAAGAACAATATGTTATGAAATTGAAATAAAACATGTAATATATGTTCGAATTTCGTGTTCAATGGCTTTATTTAATAGAAAATTTTATGCTATTTATGATTTAAATAAAATATTGTTCAAATGACCGCCATGCGTTCAAGGTTTTGAATCGTAGCTGGTTTATTGGCATACACTTGAGATTTAACACATACCCACACAAAAAATAGTCCAAGGGTGTTAAATCGCATGATCTTGGTGGTCAATTGTGAGGACCGTTGCGAGAAATAACCGACTCGCCAAACTTATCACGCAATAAATCCATTGTGACGGTCGCAGTGTGGCATGTTGTACCATCTTGTTGAAAATAAATGTCGTCCGCATCGATTTCATACACTTCAGGAAAAAAAAATCGTTCAACATGTCACGATAACAGTCGCCATTGACAGTAACAGTACGGCCTTCGTCGTTTTTGAAAAAGTACGGGCCAATGATTTCACCATACCATAATCCGCACCAAACAGTCAATTTTTCAGGATGTAATGGTGTTTCATGAACCACTCTTGGATTTGACTCACTCCAGTAACGACAATTCTGTTTGTTCACATAACCACTAAGCCAAAAGTGAGCCTCATCTGAAAAGATGATTTTCCTATGAAATTCGGTGTTCGGTTCCATCATTTCAAGCGCTCAATCAGCAAATTCACGACGTAATCGATGGTATGCTGGATTGAGTTCTTGTGCCAACACAATCTTGTATGGATGTAGGCCAAGATCTATACGTAAAATTCGCCAGGTTGTCATTCTGGATAAGCCCATTTCTTGTGCACGTCGTGGAACGTAAACATTTTGATTTTCTTCGACATTGGCTGATACGGCGGCAATATTTTCTTCACTACGGTATGTCCGTTGTCGTGTTGGTGGTCTACTATCGTGTAAAGAATATTCACTTTCCAGTTTTTGGGTTGTGCGACGTATAGCGAGCTCAGACGGTGCACCATGACGACCATATTTAGCGCGAAATGCTCTTTGAGTAGAGACTATACTTCTCGAATTTTGTTAGAAAATTTGGACAATTTCCAAACGTTAAGGTAACGTGAACTTATTCATGATTAAATGGCAAACATTACTGAATACAAAACAACACAAATGTCAAATGTTAAACGACCAAGATGGCGGCTGTGAGCTATCAAAATCCTATCATCCCTATTGGGAAAGACTGTATATATATATATATATATATATATATATATATATATATATATATGTATACGGAATATCGTGAATCTACAGATTCACGATATTCCGCATAGCATATATTCAATAAAATTAAGTAAAAATTATTTATTAACTATGAGTTTTAAATTAAAAATAAAATATATTTGGTACATACTGTTTAACTTAGTACACATTGTTGAACCTAAAAATATATTTTCTAATCTAATTCATCCAAGATAAAGCATTCATCGATAAAATAAGACGCTTATAAATAAAACCAAAAGAACATTAATATTTCATGTTCAAGTAGGCCTTACAAAAATAATCGTTGTCTAATGCCTCGATAGTTTTGTGGAAATTGCTCTTTGAAGCCTTAGGCTTAGATTCATCGAATCTAAATAACAAAACTTACCTAATTTGGAACAGTTAATGACAGAAATAAAGATTAAACCTATTACATCGATTAACGAGTAGGCAGAAATTAATTTCTAATTGTTGAATATTACAAGCACTTAACTCTGGTAGACGATTTGAAGACATTATAGAATAATTAGAGACAATTTAGTGTCCACTTACTCCATTATGAAGTTTCTACACAAAATCGAGACATTGTGTATTTAGTAGCGGAACTCAGCACCGAGATTTGTCTTAATAAAACGGCAAAATAAAACATAACTTAAATAAAGAAATTTTCCCCGATTCGGAATCAAACCCATAATCATAATCAAATCAACACAATTAAATGGTTTTTGTAACATAGATAAGTTTAGTTTTAAATAATGAAAATATAAAAAATGTAAAACCTACGTAAAAATAATATTTCATTAGTAATAATATTTTATTAATTATCTACTAATTATCCACGTTAACAGGTTGACTGGAAGAGACTTCTTTCATATATAAATCTGCCTTGAATTACCATATAAAAATATATATTTTTTTATGTTTCTTTATTTTCTGCTTTGAAATTGTATTTATATAAATAAAAATACTCATTCGACATAAATTGTCTCGGATTCGGTGGTAAACGAAGTACGAACGGAGTGTCCTAACAATAGATACTTCCTGTCTACCCTGCTTTGTGGGATAAAAATGTAAAGTTAAAAAAAAACAAGCCATATGTCCACACGTAACAAGAGGAAAAAAACTGGGAGGGAAAATTTATATTGTCACAGACACTCGAGATCTGACACCGTGAATCCTGAGTGAAGTTAATGGTCGGTATTCAGCTCATTAATTTTGCCTGGACTTTTACACAGCTACTTCCCGGAATATTGAAACACGTTTTTTTGTTCACATTAAAATAGCTCGCGAGTTACGCTTAATGACTGTAAAATTGTAAGTCATTCTGTTTATCATTTTTTGTCCATTTAGTGTTTGTATAAGGCGGTAGAACTTAACGTTGCACTTTGCCAATAATTTAACGATCCTAATGCAAATATATATACGATTGTACTTGGTGGTCACAGGTACGTTTCTTGTAAAGAAAACTGTTAATATTTTAAATATTTAAGTTATGTTAATTTAAGTAAACCTGGGTCAACCAAATCTAGCATAAATTTGTACTGGATGTGCGTCATATAATATCCCGAAAAGTGTAAAACTTATATGAAGTTCTACAATTCATTTAGTTATTTTTATAGACCGTAGAAAATATCATAAGGTAAATGCCGATAGAAGAAATGTTTATGTTTTAACTTTAAAAAAAGTAGTATGAAACAACCTGGACATTCAGAACACACGTCACCAACAATTTGTTGATAAAGAGGATTGCAAACGTGAGTACTTAAGCGATCGACACAAGGTGCGGTAAAACTACGAAGGCACGAACGCGTCTAGACAGGAGACAGACAAAAATACTATTTTGATTTTAAAAAACAGAGCTTATTTTTACGCCTCAGAACATATTAACGTGTATTCATGTAACTAAACGTTAACACGTTTAGTCATAGGTCATTGGTAGGTGATGTTTTTAGGCGAGGCATACCATATATTTGACTACCTATATATATATATATATATATTTGTCAAACACTACTGAATATATGATTTTTGATGAAAGGTCCATACTGGATAGATTTTATCCTAATATTTGAAGTAGTTTTCGTATTAAAAATAAAAAAACAGAAATTCACAAATTCATTTCCTATTGATAGACAAAGAATATTTAGAAATGATTAAAGCTTGGAGCATCATAGTTAATAATTTCATCCTGATATTCAATGTAATTTCTGTAGGAAAAATAAAAATCAAATTACGTCGAACTTAGCTTAGCTTAGCTTAGCTTGCAAAATCTCTCTAATTCACATAGTATTGTTATAAGAAAAAAAAACAAAAACATACTATTACTACTATTACTATTGTATACACTTATTTCATATGATTCAAATAATTGATTTTAAATTTTAATATTTCATCAATCCATAGAGTGCGCGACCACTAGCACCAGCGACATTTGTTGTCAAATTTGTTGGTTGGTTGGTTGGTTGGTTCTTAGCTTATGGCGTTTCGAGCATGCCAGTAGAACACAAATCACTTCGCCAATGTCACGTTGATAGGAGAACACACGACGGAGGTTGTACGGTAAGAACGTGAATTGAAACACTCCTAAATATTTTATTCATAAAGATGTGATCCCGTAAAAAGTCTGCATCTACAACAACACAACACAAAATACATACTTAAATAATCTACACAAAAACTGGTTAGTAAAAAAACAATATATAATACATTAAGTACATCTACAATTTAATCAAGTTTTTTTTTATATATTTACAAAGAAATTTACACAGAGGACTAAACACAAACATTAATAAAGAATTTACATTTATAGGGCGAGGAACTTTAAGTAGGAGGATTTCATAGAGGGGATAAAGGAGATTAGGACAGCTAAAAAGGATATGGGAGGGGCCTTCATCGAGGCCACACTCACACAGAGAATGGTCCCTGACCTTGATCTTAGCCAGATGTACAGGTGTACATGAGTGTCCAAAGCGCAAACGACAGACAGTTGAGATAACCCAACGATCTGCATGTTTTAATCTATAAAACCACAGTCGTTTTGGGATCTTTGCTTGAATGAGTGCATAATTTTTACCTTTTAGTCGATTGGACGACTCCTAATAACGATTCCAAGAACTATCCAGATGAGTTTTTGCAAGAGACAACAGATCCTGGGCCAAAATAGAGAAATGTTCGAGTGTTCCGCACTGAACAGCTGACTTAGCACAGTTATCTGCTGTAACATTACCTCCAATCCCAGAATGACCCGGGATCCAAATCAATGAGATATCCAAACCCTTACGATGACATGCGAACAAAGCCTCACGAATCCTTAAAATAATAGAAGATACTATCTTACCATGAAAAGGTTTTTGTTTGATGGCCAATAAGCAACTTAGAGAGTCTGTAAAGATAGCAGTCCGTGGGAAGTCATGTGAAAGCGTAAACAGAATAGCTTCCAATAGAGCAACAGCCTCACCTGTAAACACTGATGATTCGGGGGGGCATTTAAATTTAAATTGTAAGATAATTTTGAATTTTGGGATCCAGCAAGCCGCACCAACACAGCCTTCTATTGAAAGCTTGAAAGCATCAGTAAAGATGAGAAGATGGTTAAACCAATTTCGCTGAATTAACGAATTAAAATTTGTGTTGGCACCCGGATCATCTTTGGACAAGCCAATATCCGTGATAATGATTGGGGAATGAATTAGGGCCTGATAAGGAGTACAATAAAGTGGATTACATGGAAATCTTTTCAAGGGATGAGGGAGATTGGTAAATCTAAGGAAGCTGTTGAGTAAATATGATACCGATTTATCACGATTACAAAGGTTGGATAAAGTGGATAGTTTAGACAATAGGGGATGGGAAGAGAGCTGTAACAATTTACCTATAAATCGATCTGACAGGAATTGACGCCGGAGAGGAAGAGGAGGATCAACACACTCCACTTGAAGTGCGTTCGTAGGAGTAGACTTCATTGCACCTAAAACTATTCTAAGGCATTTGTATTGTATTCGATTTAATTTATCATTAGCAACCTTATTAAAGGGGTCTAAAACAAATAAGCTGTAGTCAATGTGACTACGGACTAAAGAATTGTACAATAGTTTTTGAGTATAGGGATGTGCACCCCACCATACACCAGATACTGCACGTAGAGTATTAATAGCTTTTTCACATTTTTTGCTAAGATATTCAGAATGTGCCATTCCGTTCAGTCGTTTGTCAAGAACTATGCCTAGGAATTTAATATTATCAGAAAAATTAATAATTTCAACGCCAAAGTAGATTCTAAAATTTGGAATAACTCTTTTTTTTGTGAATAAAACAGCCTTACATTTCGGTACCGACAATGAAAGACCATGTTCAGAGAGCCATTGGTTTAGATAATGCAAAGCAGTGTTTAAACGAAAATTGATGTCCTCTACTGAATTTGAACTATAATAGAGAACAATGTCATCAGCATACTGGAGAATGTTGCAAAAATTGTTTACAGACAATTCAAGATCATGCGTATAAATATTATATAGCAGAGGACTAAGAACCGAACCCTGAGGAATACCCTTCCAGACACGTCTGGGAGGAATAGTAAGGAGAGGATGTTTTACAGAAATAGTCCTGCCGGTAAACAGACTGCATATGAAATGAGTCAACCTCGCGGGAATATTCAGATATTGCATTTTCTGCCTGAGTAACGGAAGAAGCACATTATTATATGCGGAGGCTATATCTAGAAAAACACCAACTAAGTACTCTTCCTTGGCAAAGGCTACTCGAATGTCCGTAGTGAAGATGCTGAGACTGTCAATGGTACCCATCCCCCTTCTGAATCCAAACTGAGAGGGAGCTAATATATTTTTGCTTTCCACTATCCATTCCAATCGATTTTTTAAAAGCCGTTCAGCAATTTTTGATAAAGTAGACGATAATGCAATGGGACTATAGGAGCTAGGATCGGAAGGATTTTTACCTGGTTTAAGGATAGGGATGATAAATTGGGATTTCCAGGATTCGGGAATATTGCCTGAATGAAAAATACAATTTATTAATTTTAGAAAATAATCTTTCGATATTTTATTTAATTTACTTAAAAAAGAATATGGAATACCATCTTCACCTGGTTTAGTGTCTTTTAAGCCTATAAGAACACTCTCAGGCTCATTGTAAGAGAAAGATGTATCCATTTCCACTAAGGATATAATTGGGGAGAAATTATAAAATGAATCATGGCAAGGAACAAATGGAGGCGCCAATTTGTCAGCAAAATCGTCAAGCCAAAATGCGGGGTTATTGGAGCTAGGGCTGAAATTAATATTAAGAGATCGGCGAAATCTCTTAACATTATTCCAGACAATAGACGAGGAAGAGCGGGGAGAGAGGGATTCACAGAAATTGATCCATCCAAGTCTTTTCTTCTTCCAAATCAATTTTCTAAACAACGCGTCACCGCGCTGATACTCAATAAAGTTCTCCACCGTCATACATGCTGCATAGGACGACTCAGCAAATGTACGCCGTTTGACTGAATCAGAATATTCCTGATCCCACCATGGATTGAAAGGCATCTGATACTGAGTGAAGTGTTTTTTGGGGATATTATGACTAGCAGATAATAAGATAGCATCAACAAACCGACCATAGCAGACAGTTATATTCTCATTATTAATAGACTCAAGATGAGAACCCAACATGTTATCAACAGAGGATGCATATTCTAACCAATTTGCATTTTTAAGATTGTATTTAGTAAAAGGATAAGGGGAGGGAATAGGTGCCTGATGATTAGCTAAGGACAGAAGAATGGGAAAGTGATCACTACCATAGGAGGAGGAAAGTACAGACCATGATAGTTGAGAGGCAAGGGAAGGAGAAGAAAGGGAAAGGTCTATAGCAGTCTTAGGATTCTGATTAGGATTAACCCTACGAGTCGGTGAGCCATCATTGAGGACGCAAAGACCAGCATCATCAATCATTTCCACCAACGAAGGAGAGAATCCATCACAATAATAACACCCCCACATCGTGTGATGAGTGTTAAAATCTCCCAAGACTAGCACAGGACTAGGGAGAGAAGAAATAATAGAATTTAACTCAAGAAAGATGGAAGAAGATGGACGGGGGAGGTAAACAGAAAGACAGGAAATATTAAGGACTCTCACAGCAACAGCATTAAAATGAGGACTGTGATTAGAAAGAGGAATCAAGGAATATGGAGTGGAGTGCTGGACGAGGATAGCACTACCTCTATACCCGTCACTCCTGTCCTCCCTCAAATTTGTTGTCTTGCAAACTCAGGACAGCCCTTGTCTGTGGCAAAGTGTTTAGAAGTACAATAGAGGCAAGTAGAAAACTCTTCAATTATCTTGCATGAGTCACCAATGTGCGATTGCGAGCATTTGTAACATCTGGAACTAGACCGACACTGTGCTTTGACATGACCAAATCGACAACAATTTAGGCATTGGATGGTTGGAAAGTAGTATGATTCTAAACGAAGGGAGGAGCAATAAGAAAAGACTCTCTCAGGCAACAGTTGTCCTCGGAATGTTACTACAACTGACTGAGTCACTGAGTCGGGATCCATGTAGTAACACCCTCACTCACATTTTTTCTGTTTAATCTTCGCGCTTTCACTACTTCACCACATCCAGATGGGTATTTTAATGATTGAACAAATTCTTCCATTCCCCAATCAACAGGAACTCCTCTTACAATACCCATTCTTGTTATATTAAAAGTTGGTATAATACAAACATACTTACATAGACTTAGAACTGGATTAATCAAAAAATTATTTGCAGCTTCTGCAGACGCAAATTGGACGCTAATTTTATTGCGGCCAACATTTTTTACACCATCATTAACTATGTCTGTAATTTTATTTGTATGGAGGAACTGACCAAATTTAATAGCTTTCATAGAGGTCCCTGAAGCAGGATCAGGAGTATCCCTTGACACATATACTATAAAAGGGCCTTTGTCGGAATTAATATAACATTTTGCACCATCAGACAAGGAGGGATGAACATACACATTTTGGATAGACGGAGTAGCAAAGGAAGGATTCACAATAGTTTTTTTGTTAGTAGGGACAATATTAAAAGAGGATGAATCATCCCCTTGGCGTTTTCAGGAAATTTGATTTAGGGAAGGATCGTCACCGGGATCCGGAGGATCCGGCGGGCGATCGTTATCCATTTATATAACCTTAAAACACTAACTAACTTACCTAATATGACGATATAAAACTAACATTAACTAAAAGCCCAACACCGTGTTAAAAGAGATCAATTCAAAGAACTTAAACTTCAGAGATTATTAATTAAAATATGAAACCTCACTAATACGTGTGTCAACCAATACAAACGTCAAGCGAGTCCGTCAAATTTGTTTTAAAATTTTTAAATTTACCCACTTCTGTAAATGATACAATATTTTAAGCGAGTTTGTTTGTTTACTGTGTTAATATATTTTATAAAATAAATTCTTAACAAACTGTTTACGGGAGAATATATCCATAAAGTGAGACAACATGATATCTTATATAGTAAAGTAATGTTAATTTAGAGTCAATAAAAATAATCTTTTTACAAATATAATCAATCACAAACGATTTAGAGCATGTAGCTATAACGTAAAACCTGTAATAATTAAGCTAAATGGTCTAGCAAGCAGGATAATAATTTTTATTTCATCTGAAATAAAGATACACTTAATTTTAGGTCCCTGATTAAAGGAAGTTCTGACGAGTACAATCCTTACCCAACACGTTTTCTCGATACTCATTAAAAATATCTTTAAAAAAATATACTGGAGATTGCTGTACATGAGCTAACTATATTATATTTTTTTCACTATTTATATTTTATGAGTTATTTATACTTTATATAGGACCTCATATGCTATATCATATGCTAATCGGTAAAATTACATGTGGACAATGGTGTCATACGTAGACGCGTAAAATCACATGTGGATCATGAAGTCATATGTGGACAAGTAAAATCACATGTGAGTAAAGATGTCATATGTGGAAGAGTCAATCACATATGAACCATTGCGTAATATATGAGGGAGTTAAATCACATGTGTGGTTGTCTGAAATCAGATGTGGACCGTGGTGTCTTATATGGGTGAGGCAAATCACATGTGAATTATGGTGGCATAAGTGATGTCTGAAATCAGATGTCTTTACAACTTGCCCAAGATGACAGTTAATTTAGAGGTAGAAGAAGAAATTCGCTTAAAAAGGCTTTTACACTAGGGTAAGATTATAAAGGTTTAAGGACTCTCACAAGTCTATATAAATTCTTGTAAATATTGTTTATGAGCAGATAGCTTCACACTTTTATTCTGCATAGCAGGATAGATAGAAAGTTCCTAGTAACAAGATACTTCTTACTCTGTTTTCCATGTACTTCAAGATATTGCGAGTTGATTAGCGGAATTTAACACCGTGTTTTGTCTTACCAAACGAAAAAATGAAAATAATTTAAATATAATCCTTCCACTTCCACTAGGAAGTGGACATCGAACCCACAACCACTCACGTTTAGAGTTAGACGTTGTTTCTCTGAGCCACGACCGATCCATTAAATTGTTGTTTTTTATTATTCTGGGACATGCCCAGTGTCTGTATATGTTCCCTAAGAAGATATCTATTTAAAAATGTAAATATTTGACCAAGTGAAATTTGAATTCACTATTGGTTCATAGAGATGGACACTTTCTTTAACCGGACTAAAAATATATAATGGGAAGAATTGAAATTGCTTTTGTTGAGACTATCGTGGTATAGTTGATTAAATATCCAACTGCAAATGCGATTATGGGTTCAATTTATATTCAGGAGAAAAATTTATAAATTTTAATTTCTCCGCTCAGATAAGAGAATGAGGAACGTTCCGCCAACTAACAATGTTTCAAATTCAGTTGAAAAACAGAGAAAGGAGTGTCTAAACGTTTAAGGTTCCCTCTGACTACCTGACGCGTAACAATGTGAGATAAGGCGCATGTGTGTGTAAATAAGATTAAAAAAAAATCTTAAACCGCATTATTAAAAATAAATAGCTCTATTTGACATTTGAATTCTCAAAAGGAGCAAAATGCTTGCAAGCGTAATGGAAGTAACAGCTGTCACCCAACATGCAAGGCTTCTAACATAAGTTGCAAGTTTAATAGTTAGCACACTTACGAGTGCTTGACACTTTAAAGAAAACTATATCTAGTTTTAAAATTATGAAAAATATATTTCGGTTTTTTTTTTGTTTATAATAAAAAAGTAGCTTATCACCTTATGACGCACAGGAGGGTCAGAAGCAACGTAGTACCAAGATATTTTCAGGAAGAGAAAGAGAGGAAGAGCTCCAGACGAAAGAAAAAGAAGAAAAAAAGGGCTCCAGATGTTTAAGATATCGTCTAAAGAAAATCTTTAGTCAATAGATTTTTTACATTCACTGTATTAAAAACCGAACTTAATACTTGGGCGGCTAAAACAGTTACACACGTTCAAAGGTTACGTAAATTAGGTTTTATAAATATCCCTGGATCGGATATCGGCCTTTAATATTGATTTTTATATATTTTTTTAATTTTACGCTTTTATACCGCATAGCAGGGTAGATAGAAAGTACCGACTGTTAAGACACGACACTCCACTTTCCGCCGAAGTCGAGACATTGCAGCTGGAATGGAGGAACTCAACGATGCGTTTTGTCGTACTATATATAAATATATATGTATATATATATATATATATATATATATATATATATATATATATATACACACACACACACACAGAAGATATACTAAATTAACGTTTTTTATAATGTTTATTTATTTGCTGTTTCTGGCTAATCTCTGGAACGGCTGGACCGGTTTTGACGGGACTATCACTGGCAAGTAGCTGATTTCATAAGCAGTCACTTAGACTCCTTTTATGTAATAAAAAACCAGTAATGTCAAATTTCACGCGGATGTTTAAATAAATTGCTAGTATATATTTCGAAAAAAACTATGAACTCGTATTTCCCGAATTGTTTTTAGTAAAACATACTGTAATAGCTTTGAAGAATTAAATTGGTTAATAATAAAATACAGTTCAAACCTAAATAGGATCAGCTAGCGGTATCGATTGTACATCAACCTAAATGTTTGGTTATATAATAAACTTTTTCATTGAAATATATTCTTTATTTTGATAACAATAAGAGCTATAAACGTATATAAGATGTTGTATCTTAGGAGTTGCAAATGTCAGCCCTACCCAGCTAATCCAATATTCGTATTGACGACTTTCTTTCACACATGTACACCGTATAATTTTATTATCGCCCCTAAAACGTGTCATTCAACGTTGCTCAGAATTGGCAAATTGATCGAAAATAGAAAAAATGTCAAAAATCACAGATATTTCATATAAAATAAGATTTTTGTTGATTTTGGAAAAATAATGTTTTTATTATATAAATAACGTATTTATTATATTCTTCGCTATTTACTCGATTTAGAAAAACTTAAGTCCAGGCATCCAAAATTGTTTTTAGTGAATAATTTCTTAAACCTATCTAACCTCAAACCTACCTAAACAAAGTTCCTATTGTACAACTAAATCTTTCTTTCTTGTCTTCATTGTATTGGAATTGTGGTACGCTTAAAACTTTCAGTTCCTGAACACTGTGTGTAGGAAGGCTTTTATTTTTCTTTCTACTTTGCAATTATATTGCCACAATATTAAACGGCAGTTGCTGTTTAAATTGTATTACGTATACCAAAAGATACGTAGTTTGTTCGTACTTTAACAAATTATTTTTTTAATGTATAATATATATATTTAATGTATTATTTTTTTAATCATTTAAACATCCAGTTTTTGTTTCATATTATCAACTACCGCCGGCTCGAAAGGCAGTTCTGTTCTACAAATATAATATCACAACGAGTTCCTGACATCATTTAATTCCACACATTAACATTACTATAGCTTTCTTGAATTGAATTATATATTTTTTTTGTTTCAATAATATATTTAAAATATTTATTTTAATTTTTTTTAGTGACAGATGGTAAATTACTTGTGTTATTTTAATATATATACATATACCGTATGCCACAAATGAATGATTAAATTTTTGAAGACGAAAGCTGGGAGCTTATATTAATAACTCGTCTGTCATTGTTTTTTTTTCATATAATTTTAAATGTTTTTACACGCAAAAGAAAATTATTACACAATTTCATCTATTCCCACTTTGATCATCCAATTATCTCTGCTTACTGTAAAACATATATTTTATGCGTTACGTCATAATAACACAAGCTTTAAGGGAAATTCCAAATTGACTTGAAACGCCAAAATATCACTCAATTTTTTTCCATGACTTTGCGGAAATATGAAATATTTGATATCATAATAGTCCAAAAGGAAGCGTCAGATCACACGTTATTAGCTAAGATTAACTTCCAATGTAACAAATTGCGTTTATTGGTGTCATCCGTCGATATTGGCGCGTCAGGGGGTATTAAGTACAATTGTGTATTGTAAAGACGTATACATACTGTTTATCTTTTTATATTTAGGTGTTTTATTTTTGTATGCTAAACTTATTTTGTGTCGAATGTTTTAGTTACATTCAAAAATTTAACGTCTTATTTAATTTCATTAAAAAAACTTTTCTTTTAATTTTAAAAATCTTCTAAATGGCTTGAAGTACATTATATTAGGCTTATTATATATTTTACTTTTTTTTAGCTTCACGCTTTTCTTTTTAATTTAATTCTTTTATTCAAAACAATTAAAATTAAACGTATTTTATCCCTTATGCCTATGGTACTATTAAAAAAACCTGAAAGGACTACAATTATTTTAATTTTACATAAAAATGCCAAATGATACGGTCTAATCTCTAGAAAACATATTAAAGTATATTCGATTAATTGTATATTGTTATGAAAATCATCAATATATTTATAATTCAAAATTTGTTATTATTTAAAATGTTCTACGTCCAAAGTATTAGAAGTAAAAACTTAGTAAGCAATCTAGGCATCCTATTTACATGTTTATGTAAATTTAGGCTATTGACTTCTATTTCATTAATATTCAAAACGGCATGAATCATTCATGTTAGGAAAATTGATGTGTGCCGCCCATTAAAGTCGATCCTAAATTACTTTCGCGATATTCGGCAGCGAAAAGCTATTAGTAAAATTATGTATACACCTGTGTCGGTGTTGACATATACCGTCAAAGAGACCTTATTAGATTTTTATTTAAATACTTCTATAGTATTATTTAAATAGGTTAAATAGAAAAAGTTTCTACTGCAGTTCTGTTCTTGGTACAAGAACAGATTCATGGATTAATATGAAGCCTTATTATATATTTAACTAGAAGGTACTAGCCTCCTTATCATCTTTCATCAAAGTAATTTATCGTTTCAAAAACACTTGGAATAAAAATCCGATATTAAAAGCAAAGAAAAAAGAAAAGCTCGCAAATTCTTCTCTTGTGTTTCCGTCCAAATTTTCCGTCATTTCCCCATTGATAAGGGCCTTAATATTTCGTACGTGACACGAAAAATTTCAAAACAAAACATATTCAGCTCGACTTAACGCTAAATAGCTTTAACGACCAACGCTTTGCTTTCGTCTGTTTATCTTCAGTTGTCACATTTAATATTATTAAGATGAAAAATGAGCTTTATGGTGTATGTAATAAAGCGTTAAATTAAATGATAACGTTAAACGTTACGTTCGTTGCGCTTAAAAAACCGCGTACATTTGTCAGAGGCAGATGCAGTAGTATCTGATGTTAGGCAACTAAACAAGTGTTTAATGAATAAATATTAAAAATATAATAGAAACTATAATTAGTGTTAAAATGTAGATATTTAATTATATGTATACATATATATATTTATCTAGATATATATATATATATATATATATATATATATATATATATATATCTAGATAAATATTTTGTAATATTTTTAGAACAAATAAAATTTGTAAAAGTAAAATACATATACACAATATAAGTAAAATACATGTACAGTTTAGATTTCAGATAAATTATTCATATTTTGATTTAATAGGAAATAAATATATACACATGTATTTCAAGCGCATAGTAGTGTGTTCATTTTAATAATGTAAATTACCTATTATTTTAAAAAATATATGTGTTTTTGCACTCTTTTTCCACACATATTAACTATAACTGTGCCAAATCCTATAGTTAACTATGCAGAAAAGGTAAGTTTTCTTAATCTTAAATTAGAAATAGAAAAAAAAATTAACCGTCAAAATAATATTACTTATCCGCTTGTTCCTATGTCCCCAGTACAAGCCAGGTGATTGAAGAACCTCCTTTGACGCGGTCTGAGGAAAAATTAGGTGGTACGTATAAAGAATCAAGGTGAGCATTATATAGTCGATGATAAATTGCTAAGAGATGGCAGCTAAGCTTATCAAACACGTGTTAACGACACAATACTTTTTTATATTCGTATTAAATATTCTTCTGCTCTTAGAAAGGCAGAAAGAACTTAGCGTGTACTAAGTTCTTTCTGACAACATTATATTCTATATTTTTCATTCAGTTTTGAAATATTTTTGGTTGATTGACAAACAAACTCTACGTTAGGCTAACTAGGTTGTTGAAATAAATCAACATACGTAGTTAAATTTGTGTACGATTTCAAAGCTGATTTCAAAGGTATATTTATCAGTATCGTATCGTATCGTCAGCCAATTGCAGTCCACTGCTGGACATAGGCCTCCCCAAGCTTGCGCCAAGCATCCCGGTCCTCCGCAACCCTCATCCAGCCTGCTCCGGCAACCTTGCGTATGTCGTCAGTCCAGCGGGCCAGAGGGCGTCCTACACTACGTTTGCCAAGACGCGGTCTCCACTCCAGGACTCGTCTGCTCCAACGGCCATCGGTCCTGCGACAGACATGACCGGCCCATTGCCACTTCAGCTTACTGATTTTGCGAGCTACGTCGGTTACTTTAGTTCTCTCACGGATAACCTCATTCCTGATTTTATCCTTGAGAGAGACCCCGAGCATAGCTCGCTCCATAGCTCGCTGAGCGACTTTAAATCTGTGGACCAGCCCTACTGTCAGTTTCCACGTCTCGGCAGCGTATGTCATTACAGGTAGGACACATTGCTCAAAAACCTTCGTCTTTAGGCTTTGCGGAATTGTTGACGTAAGGACTCGACGGAGCTTGCCAAATGCCGCCCAACCCAACTGAATCCTCCTATCCGCTTCCTTCTTGAAGTTGTGTCGGCCAAGTTGTATTGTCTGGCCTAGGTAGGTGTAGTCCTGTACAACTTCAAGAAGAACGCCTTCGACCCGCACTGGTCTCGGCATGACGTTTCTGTTGAACATAACTTTTGTTTTGTCCAAGTTCATACCAAGACCAACACGTCGGGAGGACCCATTTAGGTCGTTCAGCATTTGATTTAGCTCTTCCAGTGTCTCTGCAAAGATGATTATATCGTCGGCAAAACGCAGATGAGAGATATACTCTCCATTGACGTTGACGCCTCGTCCAATCCAATTCAGGGTTTTAAAGACGTCCTCCATCGCGTTGGTGAACAGTTTCGGGGATATCACGTCCCCCTGTCGCACCCCACGATGGAGCCGAATAGGTCTTGTCCGCTGATCTTGGATTTGGACGGTCATCGTCGTAGCGCTGTAGAGACATCTCATCACCTCGATATATCGCCAGTCGATTTGACATCTCTGCAGGGACTCCAAAACAGCCCAGGTTTCGATGGCGTCGAACGCTTTCTCATAGTCCACAAATGCCATACACAGCGGCTGATTATACTCCTCGGTCTTCTGTATAATCTGCCGAACAGTATGTATGTGGTCTATGGTGCTGTAGCCTTTTCGAAACCCGGCTTGCTCCGGAGATTGGTATTCGTCGAGCTTGATGGCGAGACGATTCGTGACGACTCTTGAAAACAACTTGTAAACGTGGCTCATTTTTATCAGTAATAAATAAAAAATATAGCATCTCTTTAGAGAAATTTGTAAAAAATCTCTTTACAGAGATGCTAACGACATAAATAAGTTGTAACAAGCATATAAGAATTTCGATGCAGCCAGTAGTAGAACGTATGGCTTAGCGGTCAGAGCGCTTGGACGGTTTTCCAAGAATTCGAATTCGAATTCCCGCTGTGTTCATATTTTTATACGTTTTTCAAAAATATTTATTAAATAGTAAATCTATTGGTAAATTCCCGCTGATTCCCGCTTTTCGCTCTAGTTTTTCACAGTTCTGAGGCATTAACTATAGTGAACTGATAATAAATTATTTGAAATTTAAAACACCAAGAAAGTAAATTGCTATTTTAAATAAAATTATTTGAATTTGAATTCAAAAACTTATTGTAAACAGGCAAACCCTAACTGCAATACTATAGCCTTGAAAACCGACGTCACTTCCGTAATATTTTGACTCTAACATGGCTTAGCTTCCTTTACTCTTTATTTTATTATAAACAACCTTTGATCTCACGTCCTTTGATTTTTGTTCCCGTAATACAGATTTTCATAGTTTAGTTATCCGGAAAACAGAATTTTCAATAAATCCGACCCTTTCTTTGCATTTTTTTTATATAACATTTCTTTTTCCAAAATATACTATTCTATGCTAAATTATTAGTGAAATATGTTATATAAGAAATCATTAACTACATCTATCTTTTTAAATAATGAACTAAACAAGTAAGTCATTGTATTTGATAATACTACTAGCGACCTGTTCGCGGCATCTCCGCCATGCGCCTTGAACTACAGAACTGTTACGTTTTTTCGTTCACTCTCGTTCTTTGTTCTATCATAACCTTGAATTAAATTTTTAATTTTTCATTAATTAATAGACAATTGATAAAAACTACGTTCAATATCCGTTGCATACTTTGAAAGATCCAAACGTACAGACAGCAGAAGCGATTGCATTGACGAAATGTAATGTAGTTTGAATTTTATTTAACTTGGAACTCATCACTGAACTTTGTCTCACCAGAGCGAGTCAAAATAATTGTAAATATAGTCACTTCCCCGTGTGGAGATCGAACCCACAACTGATCGTGTTAATAGTCAGACGCCGTCCCACTACGCCACGACCGGCCTCGGTATGAAATTTTGTTTAAATAATATTGATTTTGTATCATAAATGTATGTTTTTAATCGTTAATGATTCTACTTGTTAGTTAAATGCTTTTTTTTCCCCTGTATTTTCATATAACCACACACTAATTGTCCACATGTGATTTAACGTATCGACGAACGGCACCATCTTTTTTGTTGTGATTTCACCTATCCACAGATAACATCACCTAGTTTTTCTAACCTTTAACATGCCAAGTAGAATGGTCTAAGCTAAAGAGTTTTAAGTAAATGATTAATTATACTTTTTTATATAAATATATGATATAATTCTTATAAAGTAAGTGTCCATATATCCTCTTTTAATTATTTTTTTCTTATTAAGTGAAATTAGTAAGAGTTGGGAGTAACCGACTTAATCGGACAATGTCAGTTTTTTATATTTCCTATGGGAACTACATTGAATATCAGAACAAAATTATATATGATACTTCAGACTCTAACCCATTACAAAAAAACATTCCTTTCCCGTAGTTATCAGTAAATGAAACAGTTTACCGTTTTTGTGTTTTTTTTAATCTTATATACAAAAACTGCAGTAAATATCTTATTACATATAATATATTTCACGGAATGTCTCGAATTCGGCAGAAAGCTGAATACGAAGTGTCTTGACACTAGGTACTTCCTGTCGATCCTGCTTTACAATATAAAAGCGTTAATTTTTACAGAGTAATATAACAATTTCCAAGACGTAAATCTATTCTAAATTACATACTACATTAGATGAAAGTCTCAATTAGCGTTCCAGTATTAACGTAGCACTTATTACTTAGTTTCATTATAAACTCGAAAACATAACATCTCTTGGGACTTTGTTTCAAATTATATATGAGAATAAATTATAAGCAAAAGGACTTATTAAATTTTAAATGTAGTTGGTATTAGTTTTGGTTTAGGATAATTAATCTATTACGTACAAAAGAAATATTAACGTTGTGTTATTATTTAATATATATATATATATATATATATGATATATATATATATATATATATATATATATATATATATATATATATAACTTTATGTTCTGTTTTATATTTTAGGCGAGGAACCTATTACCTGCTATTAAATAATTATTTTATTTCTTGCATAGAAGTGTATTTTATTTTCAGAAGTATATTATAAATATATTTCTATATATATTCTACGCCCTAAATATAATATATAAAAACCGTCCTAGTTTACTTACGATATATATGGCCGCTTAAAGTAGTTATGGATTTAAATAATACTCGATGTATGTTCATACTTAGAATATTTTCCAAATGAAGGAAACTAGCTGTTTTGTTGAACAGTTTGACCTAGCAACGTGTATATCAATTTACATAAACGTTAAACAAAGTTTGTTATATTTATTTTATTAATTTAAAATATTTATATGCATAGAATTTTAATAAAATATTAGCATTCTGCACTCCTTCTCTATATAAATTACAAGTGTGCCAAATTTCATGCTCCTCTGTTCGAGTAATTTTCATAAAATGGGTACAAAGATTTTGGTTCACGTATAAATTTATATGTAAAATTGCCACTTAAATCAAATAAAAAAGTGTCATCAGAGAATTCACTTTCACAAAATAAGGTATATTCTGAGACAATTTGTTCGTAAGGAATAAATTTTTGTCCCCCATTCAGAGCAAACCACCTGGTCTAATAAAATAAAGAATTAGGTCGATACGGTCATAATGTTTTTACCGTAATATTATTTTTAACTAGGGTAATCACAAACTTTCCTAAAAATAATTAATACTTACATATATATTTTTTATGTGAAACCATATTGGCTTGGGTTAAAAAGAAAATTTAAATCACAATAGAAAAGGATTTATTTTTAGAAATGTTTATATAATAATAGTATTAAAATGTTAAATTAAAGGGCATGCATGAAGAGGATAATGACTGTGGACGAGGCGAAAGAGGTATGCAGGGACCGTAGCGTTTGGCGCTCCGTACTCTCTGACTAGGGATGAAGCGTGAAGCTAAAAAAAAATGTTTATTACAAATAATGTTTATTACAAAAAAAAACAGATTAACAATTTTGATTAGATGAGAACTGGTCGCAAAAGAACTTATCCCTAAAGGTCATCTCTAAGAGGCAACCCTTAATTACTTTTTGATAATGTCAGATTAGTCGCAGCGTTGGGTTCCGCCAACTGATTTGAAATATTTCTTATATTTCGAGAAAATTTTAAAATCTATGAATATACTGTTTTAAATGAGAATAATAAGAATTAAACTTGCACTTGCTCTATTCTTTTAATTTACTTTTTATTGAAAACTTTATTTAAAAATCAATATATACATAAATATATACTTAATTTCGACCAATTAATTCAGTAATCAATATACCGGCTACAATGGCTTCTGGGAAAAGCCTTCATAATCTGCGTATTACATGTTAATTAGTTGCATAATTTTTGCAGACTACGTAATACGAACATAGCATTTACTAAAATTAATCAATTATATCATTAACAATGATATCATAATGTGCCACAGATTTCATTACACTAATTGTTGGTAAATGTTAAATGTAAATAATAATTCACGAATATGTTTATTTAAATTTTTAATAGAAAGTCATAATGGAACAGAGGCTGGTTTATATCTGTTAAGATAATATGCGGTGTTGAGTTCCGCTATATAATTCTCTAAAATCCAAAAGCTAGGTAGCTTGCTATGCGGAAAAATCACGGAGCTACTACATATTATTCATTTCATAATAGAAATTTATGGTAAACTGTAGAAGTTTATTATTGTTGTATTTTAAAATGGTCTTGATTTTTTCGTTACAAACCATACTTGTAGTATAAATTTGAAAATATTATAATATCGCTATTTGTTTTTTCAATAATTTATAATTTGTCTCGCACTTCTTTTGTTTTCAGCAAAGTAGGTAAATGTAATTTAGTGGCGTACTCCAAACAGTCTCAATGCAAAGTGAATTAATATTCCTAAGTTAACCCATGGCGACGCGGTATGACGCGCTCTCCTGTAATAAGAGTGATCCCGGCATTGAACTCTGCCACCTTACACGCGACGTGCCGTAATCGTAGTCTTCGTGAAAAAAGGAGAATTAAAAATTTTAATGCTAGGTTTTATCTAATATTTTGCAAGAAAAAACTTGCAGCTAGAATACAGTTTAATTTTTAATAGAAAATTCTAAAGATGAAATTCTACGTCAGATTGACCAGCAACGCAAGCTTTTGCAAACCGTCAAATAGCGTAAAGCGATTTAGCTAGAAGTCGGGCAGAATATTCAGAGCTGGTTTGAGCCAAATTTCAATATAAAAAAGGCATTAAAAGAAAAAGAACAAGAAAAAAATATTAGGTAAACCATTAATTTCTTGCTAATTATTAATACTGAAAGAGCATACATATTGATCACACGATCCTTCGATACACTTACTTATGTATACTCTAAGAAATACAGTATAAAATATTCTTTCATCATTCTATAGTAGAAAATATTCTATCATTAATAAGGCTTTCTCAGTCTTAGATAATTAATTAACACTACTAGTAATGTGAGGCTATTAATCAGCGTCATGGCACAGTAAGCTGTCTTTGTTGCATTCATATTATGTATGAAGGTAGCAGATTCAAATCCATTCGGCATAAAAGGAAAATATTTTTGTTTATATTCGTATGTACTAAATATTTGCATTTGACTGTATTTATAATATCTATGGGAATATATGGAAATAAATTTAATAAAAGATGAAACAAAAGATATTATTATTAAATATATATATATATATATATATATATATATATATATATATATATATATATATATATATATATATATATATATATATGTATATATAAACCTTCTAAGCGCTCTGACTATTTGCTTTCGGCCCAAAATCAGGACAATGCGTGTTGAGTGACGAATTCAACGTTTTATCTTACCATACCGGAGAAATGAAAATTATTTTAAATAAAATCATCCCCCAAAGGGGAATAGAATCCACAACCAATTACGTTTACAATAAGACGCTGTCCCACTGCGCCATAGATCCTCTTTTATATCTGTTATTAATCATTGATGGGTACTATTTCCAAATTATCTTATGCCTAAATAAGCTACACTAAAATACCAGCTCATTACTTAAAGAATCTCAATAAAACATTTTTTTCATTATTTATAGAATTTATTAGTTTTTATTTGGGCTAAAGGTTTATTGACTAAGTTGTTGTAACTCACTAACTTATTCTATGCAAGTGTAACTATGTTAAAGAAATTAGCTACACAGTGAGTTAGCAAAGCTCTGAATTATTCATTTTGTAATCCGAATATGAAAGTAGTTTGACGCGTCTGTCTGTTCAAGACTTTTTTTATTCCACTTATTTTGGTGTATGTACCAAAAATTACTTTGTTTCTGATAGAAATTTATAGTACATTGAATTTAACTATAAATTTGAACTTTGATTCTTTACAAAGTTTATTGTATAAGATTTTATACGAAGTTTATTGTTTTTGAAGTATTATTCACGCATTTATGATAAAAAGAAATATTTTTAATAAAAATGTATAAAAGTTTGGACGTGGAGTGGCTCGAATATACGCAAATTCTACTTCGCAATGAACTACGAACTATAACAGATTATTTTATAAAGATAGCAAAAAGTAACCATACTATTAGAAAAAAATCTATTTTTTTTAGCTTCATGCTTTTATCCCGCACGGCATGGTAGTAGAATGCAAGTACCTAGTGCCAAAATACTCCGTACTTCGCTTTCCGCTAAATTCGAGACATTATGTGTATAATGGCGGAACTCAATGCCGCGTTTTGTCCTACCAGAGCGAGAGAATAAAAATAATTTTAAATATAATCATTTCCCCGAGCGGGAATCGAATCCACAATTATGTTAACTTCAAATATATGATCCTATAGAGAGAAACACTCCGTTCTACGCTCATCGGTCTATTATGGAATATTGAGAGTAAAACAGCAGGAACTAACGCTACGTTTTGTATTTGTTTTCTTTATTTAATAGCTTAATTATACAATGACATTTTGTTTTATTAAAAAGCAAAAAATTAAATATTACAGACTTTGTTCCGATCTATGACAGTGTGTTTTAATATATCATACACGTTTAACACCCTTACATATATATATTTTAATATTATTTTATTATCTAAATAAAATTATATATATTATTTTATTATCTATATAATACTTTGATACTTTCGTCAAAGGCGACTCAATCGAAACCTTATCTGAATCATAAAATACAAAAGAAATAAATATATAAAGTTGACATATATTTGAAAAATCGAATCGTCACATATTTTGTTAAATTTTAATATTCCTCATAGATAAATCTCAGTTGTGATATTTCGTTCAGCAAAACCTCACTAACACCTAATACCGTCTTGACTTCATTAAAGCCTATTCACACTATCTTTCATACATTATCTATTGAACGTATTCCTGTATTGTGAGTTATGATATCGTACCCTCAGTGATTTAAGTAATTAAAGCAAAATAAAATATTTATTTACTAAAATTCAATAGTGTAAGACTACACTCAACTCTCATTGTCACGAATTCAGTAGAAAGCGAAATACGAAGTGTCTTGACACTAGGTACTTTCTGCTTGTGCTGCTATTCGGGATGAAAGCGTGAAGCTAAAATATAGTGTATTTATCGTAGGCGAAGCCTCAAGCAGACCGCTAGAAATAATTTAACTCCCAACAAATACCACACTGACACTAATTATAAATTGAATATTCTTGAAATCTAAATTTCGTTAAATACGTACCAACATCGCGTATTATACGCAGTAATGAATAGTTCAAATGTCACTCAGTAAGGAAGTGTTACAAATTGATATAATTAATTAGTACGGATTTCTCAAGCTTTCGTCAGGTTTACGACATAAAGTGACTTAAGCTTACTCAAATCTTTACATGTAAGGAAAATATACATATACTTCAATTGAAATTTTAAATAATAATCTTAACTAGTAAGATCTTTGATTTTTGCGATTTTTATACATTTTAAATGAAACTATTTTAACTGGATTAATCGCGTATATTCTGATATTAATATAGTTTCATTTAAAAATTTAACTAATGTATAATAACAAAAAATGCAAGTTTAATTGTTTATTAGTTTTACACTTTTATTCCATATTGTCGGGTAGACAGGAAGTACCTAATGACTTGTGACACTTCGTACTCTGCTTTTCACAAAATTCGAGATATTAAGTGCTGATTGGTGGAATTCAAAAAACAACAACAACTCCTGTCATAGAGAGAAAAGGAAAATAATTTAAATATAAACATTAACCCGAGTGAATCAGACCCACAACAAATCGCGCTTACAGTCAGATGCTGTACCACTGTGCCACAACCGACCTTGCAATTGTTTATTTCAACGCGATAATCTTCGACAGCACTGGACGCATATTTTTAATAATAGACAAGTTCATCAGGAAAGCTCGCTCTAACGACGAAATCTACAAGGTCACGCTACGACCAGGTTGTAGACGCAGATAAAGCACTGGTCAGCAAGCTACCCATAAATTTCAATGTACTAAAGATATGTCTTTTTTTCTAATGTGTGGTATGCTGTCCCTACCAGCCTTGACAGCGTCACCGAGTCTTGGGGGAGGCCGAACTAGAAGAGCTGTAACTTTGGTGTAGAGGCCTCTAAAGGAAACCATCTTAGAACACAGTGTCACGAAGACGCCTCCTGTGAGGCACGAACCTCGGTTTGTGTTCACTGTTTGTAGTGGGGGGCGGTTTTAAAACTGGGACCTCATCTCCACCAGCGGGGACGGTGTGAGTAGCGTGTGCGTTTGCGAGTGTTCTGTATTGGGTCGTTAGCGAACTTGTCGGGGCCTGCGAGGTCCACATAATTGTCAGCCGTACCTCTAGCGGGTTCAGATGAGTAGCGGCTCTTTCGAAGTAACTACTAGACAGTTTGGGACGGTGCTCTTTTCGGTTGACGTAATCTATGTAGGGCTTGAAGGACAGTTTACTGTCTAGAACTTCTCCTACGTATTAGGCGGTTTGCAAGCCGTTGTAATTGATTTGCGTTGCAGTTTGACTCGGCATGAACTCGTATGTACGACAAGGGAAGAGAACTGAAACGTTTTTTCGGGCTTGACTTCTGTGCGCCATTTGGTGAGCAATTAGCCCAGAGGGTTTGTCGCCGCTTCGAGAAGTTTTGCTATGTTGACCGTGTCGTGGCCACTAGCTAAGATTGTGGTGTCGTCCAGCGAATTGGGCTAGGTGGATATTTGGGGCTATGGATATATCGTAAGAGTACAATGTGTACAGAAGCTGAAATAGAATGGAGCCTTGAGGGACTCCCACTCTTATAGGGCGGTTAGTGTAAACCGTCGACCCAGTAACGAAATGAGTGGTTTGTGAGATAATATCGTAGGATGTGCACTAGCCTGTCCGGAAGCTGTGCTTGAAGAAGTTTATCGATTAGGCCATTGTGCCAGGCCTTGTCGATTTCTAAGGAGATAGCCTTGGAAATGTGTAAGAATATGACCGCTGAAGACATCCATTTGGATTTATACAACAAGTTCTCTGTGAGTTGATGTACTTGTTGGACGGTTGAGTACTGGGCTCGAAATCCAAACTGTACTGGGAGAATGATATTTTTGGCCTCGACGATGGCCTGAAGACACGTAAGTACGATACGCTCATAGGTTTGGCCCGTGGTGCTTAAAAAGCTGATCGGGCGATAACTAGTGGAACCGGATTCCGGATTCCCCGGTTAACGGATGCCTATAAAAATGGCTTCTTTCCATTGATCGGGAAACGAACATTATTTTAGAAAAGTGTTAAAGATTGCTACGAGTAGCGAAGTAAACTGAACGGACAGGATTTTAAGGATGCTATTTGTAAAGCAATCAGATCCTGGACCATTCGCGGGCTTTGGGGGGCATTTCGCGATTTACTTATTTTTAAAGGTTTTGGCCAGCGACCAGAATGCTAGGTGCGATGGCGAGACTATTGCTAATCGGTAATTGCCTAATCACGACGTAAGGTTTGAAATGGTCGTTTGTGGACTGGCGAAGACGTGGCGCGAACGGTTTCCAATCTGTTACAGTAGTTTTTGGTAATGACTGTGGGTAATCGGGCTTAAATTTTAATTCTAACGGTCTGTGATCCGAGTCTAATTCGGCTAGGATTTAGATAGAGCGCATTTTGGGGTAGACGCCTTATAAAATGGCTATATCTAATATAATGGATGACACCGGGGCCCAAATCTAGCGGGAGATAATGGCGCGACTATTTCGATTTGCAAGGTGATAAGACTCGAGATCACTTCTAGCGCAATCCCTGCACTGGTTGTTTGATTACCAGTTCCACCTGGTATGCTTTCTGAGTAACCGGTGAGTTTACCGATTCACCTAACTATAAGGGATCTTTTAAGTCTTTTACTAACATCTGTTTTTTGGGGAAAGATAAAGACCGAAGCTATTATTATCGGTGCGTATCCCATCGCTAACATATTTTTTTGTAAAAAATTAAATTGCCTCCTTTTGGGCCAATTCTATCGTATCTAATCGTGCGGTCGTTCGTGATTTTGGGGTTTTATTACAATTTTTCAAGCACGTTTCTTGATTTAACATAATATCGACGTTTTGATCTGTTACAAAATCCTGGACTATCCCCATTTGCAAATTAGCATTGAAAAATACTAAATTGAGAGAACGTGTCTTGCCTCACGCAAGTCTAAGATCGGGCTTATTTATTACTAAATTACCCTTGTTGCAGGCTGTAAAAGCTCTTAATCGAGAATACTCATTCTGTGTACGAGTAGGAGCTGGCGACATCGTTTCACTTAGATATTTGATCAGATGTCAAAGGTACGCGTCATGTCAGCTTGGCTGTTCAATTTGTATTGAATTATATATTATTGATAGCTGTCTCCAAAGAATGAAAGAAAGTGACATAGGAGTGACAGTCGGTGATTTGAAAGTTAACTGTCTATTGTACGCAGATAATGCAGTGCTAATTGCATCATCAGAATACAAGCTTTGGTGTGAAAGTAATGGTGTAAACTTGAATGCGAGTAAAACTAAGATTCTTGTGAAAAGGATGAAAAACTAGTAGAAGAGATGATGAAGCAATCTTACTGACATTGTTATATATTAGAAACACGGGTGTGTCAAAAGAAGAATGAAAAAAAAATGAATGCAGTAGAGATGCGATTTCTTCGTCAGTTTAGCTGACCGTATATACAGCGAGGCGATACGCATAATGGCAGGTATAAGCGCGAATGTCATACTAAGAATGAAGAAGAACGTGCTCAGGTGGTTTGGGCACGTTAAGAGAATTGCGACGGTGTCTCGAACGCACACGACACTACACTGCACAACACTGTCAGTCCAAAGTCCAGAGTTTGTCACTAACACAAAGATGCCGCTCTCCTGAGCAACAGCAGCTTCCTCATTCTTGCGAAACCTTCCTTAATTTTCCTCGAGTACTGAACAGTATTATGTCACACAATGCCACAACACATAGTAATTAAAATCTGATTTGCAATTTTAATGCATTCCCAGTTGGACATAAAGAGGTCCTATCGGTGCGGCAACCGAAATCTTTTTTTTTCTGAGCATATCCTAGATACATTATATTAGTACTTTATTCCAATTCTTGTTTCTACTTTTAGAAAAATATTTTTCATTTTACCAAACATACCTGCCTTTTGAATTTTTATCAGGTAAAACTTCATTATTTTCAACAAAATATTACTTTTACTAACTTTCCCTATAAGTATCGATTCGTAAAAACCCACAGCGTTTGAACTTTAAGCTATGTTATTCGAAAAGCTTGAATAAGTAATCAGGTACGTTCTAGAATTACATTTTAAGTACTGTTTTGGAATTTTGTATACGAAAAGCCTTAACTTTATAATATAAAAACATTGAAATTTTCTTTTTTTTTTCACTGATCACAATATGTCGAGTAATATAACATATACTATTTAATGTAATATATAAGACCATTCAGTTTCTGACAGAGTGACTGATAGACATACAACGTGTACCTGAAACTACTACACCCCAAAAAAATAAACAAAACAACAAAACAAATAAGATTAAATATAATCCTTCCCCCGAGTGGTAATCGAACACAATCAATAATACACGTCCTATGTATATTAAATGGCCTCTATATATTAAAGTATATGTCTATATATTAAAGTATATGAATAAATATATAAAACTAACAGATAGTTTACTTAATTTATTTACCAACAGATTTTGATACAAATAACCTAAAGCGAACTATAACAATGAATTCTCGATCTGTCTATATCTGTCTTTTTATTTGTAGCAGGTATTTCAAAACTGATATTAGTTACTACTAATTCCTTCTTTACAAATTTATTTAGATATAGACTGCTCTTGCAGCTATACAGCTGAGACGTGACGGGCCCACCATGAATCCAAGGAATGCTGAGTATTTTTATTTTTCTGAAGGACACTTAATTTATACTGCATACCAAATACTTAAAAAAAAACAAATATGTCAAATTACTTATATCATAACTTATAACCATGAGTCAAGTTTATACAAAAATAATTGTTTTTTTTAAATGCACCTAAATTATATATTTAATATGCAAACAAAATAATCATAGTAAATCAATTACAATAATGGTAAACGACATAATACTAGAATATAAAAAAAACTAAATTCAATTAATAGTAAAAGAACAAGCGCCGACACCTTGCATACGGAATGAAACGTAACAAGAAAGTCAATAAGGATAGATAGATGGGCATTATCGCATTAATAAACGTTCCTAATAAAAGGCAGGTACGCTTTATTCAAGTCACGAGCGTGAGCCGGTGACCTCAATTATTACATTTCTTTGAAGGAATGAACTTCATGAAGGGACGAGCTTCTATGGAGAAAATAGTCGTGCTGTATATAATATACATATATAATAAGATATAACCTTAATATTGACACAGAAAAAAAAAACTATATTTGAGGCAATTGTGTCGCAGTGTCTGCGTATTTGACTGTAAACACAATTGGTTTTGGATTCGATTCCTACTCGGTGAAATGCTTATTTATATTGTAATTATTTTAATATCTTTATTCAACATGCAATATAATAAGATTTCGGGTGGAAGACAATTAACGGAGTGTTTTGACTCTACGTTCTTACTGACTAGTCTGCTATGTAAAAACGATTGAAACTAGATGTTGATGTACAGTGTTTCCCAATATTCCTATTGGTGATAGGATTTTGATAGCTTACAGCCGCCATTTTGATTGTTTAACATTTGACATTTGTATTGTTTTGTATTTAGTTATGTTTGCCATTTAATTATGAACAAGTTCACGTTACCTCAACGTTTGAAAATTGTTCAAATTTTCTATCAAAATTCGAGAAGTATTGTCTCTACTCAAAGAGAATTTCGTGATAAATATCGTCGTCATGGTGCACCGTCTGAGCTCGCTATACGTCGCATAACCCAAAAACTAGAAAGTGAATATTCTTTGCACGATAGTAGACCACCATCACCATAACGGACAGGCCGTAGTGAAGAAAATATTGCCGCTGTATCAGCCAGTGTCGAAGAAAATCAAAATGTTTCCGTTCCACGACGTGCACAAGAATTGGGCTTATCCAGAATGACAACCTGGCGAATTTTACGTATAGATCTTGGCCTACATCCATACAAGATTGTGTTGGCACAAGAATTCAAGCCAGCACCGATTACGACGTGAATTTGCTGATTGGGCGCCTGAAATGATGGAAACGGACACCGAATTTCATAGGAAAATCATCTTTTCAGATGAGGCTCACTTTTGGCTCAATGATTATGTGAACAAACAGAATTGTCATTACTGGAGTAAGTCAAATCCAAGAGTGGTTCATTAAACACCATTACATCCTAAAAAATTGACTATTTGGTGCGGATTATGGTACGGTGGAATCATTATCCCTTACTTTTTAAAACCGGCAAAGGCCGTACTGTTACTGTCAATGGCGACCGTTATCGTGACATGTTGTACGATTTTCTTTCCTGAAGTATATGAAATCGACGCGGACGACATTTATTTTCAACAAGATGGTGCAACATGCCACACTGCGACCGTCACAATGGATTTATTGCGTGATAAGTTTGATGAGTCGGTTATTTCTCGTAACGATCCTCACAATTGGCCACCAAGATCATGCGATTTAACACCCTTGGACTATTTTTTTGTGGGGGTATGTTAAATCTCAAGTGTATGCCAATAAACCAGCTACTGCGGCCATACCAGCCGAAATGCTGCACCGAGTCATCAAAAATTGGACCGATCGTATTCACCAGTGCAAAAAAAGTCGTGGCGGTCATTTGAACGATATTTTGTTTAAATCATAAATAGCATGCAAGCCATTGAACACGAAATTCGAACATATATTACATGTTTTATTTCAATTTTAAAATATATCGTTCTTATTGGGAAACCCGTTTCAGGATAATGTTTCAGTTTCAGTAATATATGTACTGTATTTAAAAAGTAAATAATTTAATTAATTTAAACCTATTTCACTATTTTAAAGTGTTATTCCACACTTATGGTTAGAAAACATTTTTAAAGAACGTATAAAAAATTGAACGCATCGGGATTCAAACCCACGCCTCTTGTATACCGTCCCCGCCTATTGGACGGTATGAATATTTCTTGAAAGAGGTACGGATTCGAATCCCGCTGCGATCATTTTTATATGTTTTTTCAAAAATGTCATTTAAACCTTGTCAGATTTGCGGGCAACCGCTGATTGCGGGAAGCAAATCGTCCTTCTGGACATATGTAGTTCTTCCTTCTTGGACGTCTTCCAGGTCATGATTTTGATGATGAATTTTCTTAAATTGAACTTTTTATCTTCTCTTGATTTACAAAATCAAATATTTTTCATCTATATATTAGTAAATTAATTGAAGATTTGTTTTGCTAAGTATTAAAAGCTATTTAATTAATGTTTATACTTGACTTACTTTCCGTTGCGTTTACTTTAGCGAAATCCACTTAAGTATATCAGTTGATATATATATTGGTAATATAAATATTGGAATCTTTTATTAAATATTTTATACGTAAAATTCAAATTTGAATAGAAAAAAAGCCTTATTTGACAAATTATTCCAGATATTAATAATTTATTTTTAAAACACATAATATATATTTTGATTATTTTCAGTATCTGTGGTAGGACAAAAAGCGGCGTTAGTTCCACCACTCAACACGCAATATCTTGAATTTCCGTGGAAAGCGGAGTACAGAATGTCTTAACATTTAGTCCGCCCTTCCTATCTGATAAAGAAAGCCAAAAAATCAACTCAAACAGTTTTAAGCCAATTTAAAATATATTTCTATTTAACATATTATATTAAATTAATATACTGTATTAAAATAAAGAGCTTACCAAATATAAATTTAACATATACAGTTGTTTCTATGACCATTTCATTTCGCTTAATATTATATCAAAACAATCCACGTTACAGTATAGAGTGCAGGTGTGCGGAATCGCCTGGGGAATTCCCGAGAAACGCTAAAAGACATTACGTTAAGCAGAATACTAGAGAAATACAGTATTTTTTTAAATACATCTATATAAAATATAATTTGAGGCCGGTCGACAAATCATTACATCTTTAGTTTTTATATCTGCAAAATATTTGAGATACGAATAGATAAGCTGTTCGATTTAATTTTTTTTGTAACTAATGAAACCTACTTTCCAAATAAGAATTTCCAAAATCTAATTCAAACATCAAAGTTCCTAACACTTTCAACGTACAAAATGACAAATTTAATCAAGGAGATTTTCTGTAGAAAGAATACTCGACCTAATTTCCATCGGCTTTTTATATTGTTTTTCAAAGTCTGAAGCAATTGGGAGATTAATAAAATGTAAATCTTCCGTAACGGATCTCTTTTCGATATAAGAAGGGACGGTGGAAAAAGTTTAGTTATGCATTGTCAAGTGATATATACCTGTATACTTTTAGGGCGTGTTATATTTTACTCATTGTTCTCGGTCTTTTCTATCATACTTCAGCCTTACTTAACATTTTATTTGGTAGAAGTAAGACTATTGAGGCCGGTCATGGTGCAGTGAGACAGTGTCTAATTGTAAACGAGAACAGTTGTGGGTACGATCTCCACTCGGAGTAAGGTTTATATATAAATTATTTTCATTTCGTCTGTTACGCGGGATAAAGCCGTAGAGCTAAAAAAAGAAGAATGTACTTATAACAGAAGCATAGCAAAGAAGCTGTCGCAATGACTGTAATCATGACGATTGTGGGTTTAATTTATACGCGGGGACAGGTTTATAATTTAAATTATTTTCATTATTTTTTATAGGTAATACAAAGCTTTCTAGTAGATAATATTTCGAAATTCTTGAAAAAGGAGAACAAAGGCAGAAAGCATGAAGCAGAAAGTATTGACACTAAGTACTTTCTATGTGCTATGCGGGATAAAAGCGTGAACCTAAAAAAAAACTAGTACAAACAAAAGAATATTTTACATACCAAAAGAATATTTTTTACATACCAAAAGAATATTTTTTATAATTTTCGTCTGTCTATTCGTTCTAGGTAATCTCTAAATCGGCTGGACCCACTTTGACGGTGATGTTCGCTGTTATACATATATTTTTAAAAGGTATAAGATTATTATATCTTGTGTAATTGGAATTACTTGTTACTTTTATTTAATTCCAAATTAATAATCCCGACATCAAAATCCGAAACCGAATCTATGAAATTCTATTTAATTTATTCTCACAATTACTTAAGTTAACTTTCTCTCTTAACACCTTTCTTTCTTAACACCTAAAAAATTAGCGTATCTTAGTACGCCAATATAACGTAGTCTATATATGTATCTAGCACTGTGTTAAATACCTACATATTACACAAGGGCGTGTTAACGAAGCGATTGCGAACACTGCAGGTGTGTGTAATCGCCAGGGGAATTGCCTCCATGACGAGAAACCCTTTAAGACGTTATTCTGTTTGAAAGTATGAATGTGCTATATTTAAGTACGATTCACACGTGTATATATAAAATAAACACCTGTATTTACATTTTCTTTCTTGTATGTTTATTATATATAAATGCAACAAAAATACACACA
The DNA here is from genome assembly GCA_032432895.1 of Dryadula phaetusa. Classification (NCBI taxonomy): domain Eukaryota; kingdom Metazoa; phylum Arthropoda; class Insecta; order Lepidoptera; family Nymphalidae; genus Dryadula; species Dryadula phaetusa. The sequence goes on along the minus strand of JAOYRS010000068.1, from coordinate 5,437,269 downwards.
AATAAACATATTCTAGAATAAAACTCACATTTAAGTTGGTGTAAGTACTTTGGAGTTTTGCACCTTATGCGAGGCAGTGGTTGGCACTCAAGAAGGCAGCGGAGCTTTCTTTACCTTGCCATCTAGGAGACTGAATAACCAGTGGGCGGCACAAGACCGTCGCTTTTCGAATAGGCCGGATGGAGTTCAGCTTGAGGAAACTGATCGCCTAGTCTTCAGGCTCGTATAGGCGCTCGCAGGTTGCCCTCTTGGGCTACTCTTAGCATGCTGTCGAGAGTGATCCATCACCTTTGACTCCACGAAGTGGCTCATGGAAGATTGGGAATCCCGCAGTCTGATAATTGGCTGTCGAGAAGGAGCACCGTGAATTTTAGTGGGTATGCGGACGACGTCAAGTCATTGTTGGGGAAGCTTTCGATCGAGCTTAGTCAGCAATTACTGCAATAGGTAAGTGTCTTCTTAGCCTTTCCAAGAACGGGTAATCGGCAGGGAGATATAGTGGTGGAATGACATAATACAGAAGACGCTTCATTCAAAAAGCATATTAAATATAAATAAAAATAAAATATTAAAAATAAATACATATTTTCAGGTATATTTTAATAAATAAATAATTTTAATAATCAATTAAATATTAAATGGCTAGACGGTCCACCACACACACAGCTATTGCAAAGTACTACAATTTGTTGATTCAGAGTATCGCTCAGTTTATAAGTTGTGCAGTGAGCGCGAACTTTTAATTTATTCGCTTTGTAATTTAAATACGTAACTAGCTGAAGTGTATGGCTTGACTTGAATTTTTATAAGTTAAAATTGCCAAGTTTTCAATAATTATATGCGATCATTACCATTTTAATTTTAAGACTCTTTGTAAATTCTAGTAGAAATTTCAATGACAGTCAAAAAGCAATTTAAATTGTTTTTTTTTGTAAAAGTTTTGGTAAGGTATATTCGTCCTAGAACCTTGACCTTAAATCGTCGGTCACAGTGCAGTGGCACAGCGTCTGCTTACAAACGTGTTCGGTTGTGGATTCAATTTCCAATCAGATGATTATAATTAAATTATCATTCTCATTTCCTCGCTCTGATAGAACAAAGCACGGCGTTGAGCTCTCCTAGGCAACAAACAATGTCTAAATTTTAATGGAAAGGAATATGTAGTATCTTGCCTGTGATAGAAGCGTGATAAAAGCATGAAGTTAAAAAAAAATACTTTGGTCAAAGCACTTATACAGCTCTCATATAAGGGCCTGGTAACTTTTTAAAAATTAAATCATCTTATACCATTTTAGAATAATGTAATTTTTTTTCATCTTTTGAACTAATAAAAAAACAATCTCTCTTATTCAATACTCATCTAGGTAGAATGAACGTACTGATACGTCATTCTGTTCTCAACTTTTCATTTAAATAATGGAAATTATTTAGTAATTGCCTACTCAAAGCCGCACTTTATACATTCAGAATATTTATTTCTTAATTACAAATATACCCACGTGTATTATTTAAACTCCATACATTTAGTCTTCAAACAACAATATCCCAATTGCATAACGATGAAATCAAATCTTAGTACTTACATATATATTGAAAATTCAATATAGTAATACATCGAATCCTTTAAACTACGAAATGCAAACGTAAAATAATAATTATATGAATTTAATATTCAAATAAAGCCCGTGACACAAATACCCTGCATTTAATAATACGTGAAAACTGTTAAACATCTTACAATTCAATGAAAAAAATATTTAATTAAAAAAAGGTTATAATTTTATCGTATTTTTATTATAAATAATAAAAATAATTTGTATCAATATTTAAGATTATATCTCATAGAAATGATCTAAACGTTAACTTAACTTCAAAGTAAACTAGCGTGTAGACCATTTTGAAATATAATAAAAAAATATATTATATTTTAATTATTATTATTATATATACTTTTCTTATACTAATGCTGCAAAAAAATGCTGTTAATTTTTATGAAAACTTTACTAATAAATAGGAAATTGACGCTTGTAAAGTTCCATCGATTGTTAGCGTTAGAGTTTCGTAGTTCATACTTCATAGTTCATTCACAATGAAAAAAGACATGACAAGACACAAGACAAAGATACGAATTTTCAAAAGAAGAAGAAGAAGTTTTAAATATTTTAATACAAAATTTAAAGCATATAAATAAAATACGAACACACGCTTTGAGTTTCCTCACCTCCAAACAAGAATTTTATATAAGACAATCCACTGCGCAACGGTGACTTCAGATTTAACGTACTTTCAAATTAAACAGTAACCGGAGAACAGTAGTAATTTTCTTTTTTTAAATTTATTCAACATAGTGATAAATTTTATATCCTAAATAAGCAGATTCTAGATATATAAATAAACTACCACTTCAATGTTTCAGTATTATTTTATTTAGGTAAGCCATGGGCTGTTTATCTCTTATTATTAGGAAAGCACTTACTGTCGTACACACGATAGATATGGTATCAATCCCACTCGAGAAAATGTTTGTAATGTTTTTTTTTTTCAAAAATATCTTACCGTATTTCGTTCACCAATTCACAAAACCTAAAATATAAATGACATAAAATGACATATAAACACTTAAATAGATATATATATTACATTTCTAACTAAAAATATATAACTGGCGAGTTTTTTTAAGCTCGCCCTACATTACATAGTAAAAAATCAAATGTAACTCCCACGGAATAAAAGGATTTAGCAGAGATGGGCTTTAAAACTGAATAGAATGAAAAGTCCATTACTTTTTTACTTTCCTCAAATTTGGGGTTTGACTAAAAAGATAGCTTCAACGACTACATTAACGCTCTGCAACGAATTAATATCAGTAAATTGCTTTCAATTCTTTAAAAGTATATTTATTATTTTGTATATACAAAGTCATTTTTAATTATAAATAACAAATCAAACTACTTGTCTCATTCTGCCCATATAATACAACTATTTATATAATTTTTGATCGTATTCTTTATAATCATACATAAATTCGTTGAGCTCGCCACTCGATTTCAGGCGAAAAACAGTCAACTGGGTACCTTGACCCCAGTTTGTCGCTGACTACCCTGTTATGATAGATATGTATATACGCTGTACAATATATTAGGATATTTATATTACTCCACCACTCCGAAACCACCTCGATCTACCTGTGACCAGGGACTACTGTAAAGTGTTCGAAACGTGAACTTCCCAAAAATGTCCGTTTAAAATAGTTTCATTTAAAATGTGTAAAAATCGTGAAAATCAAAGATCTTAACATTTATATTACAATTATCTCCTTGTCTCTGTTTCTTCTTCTAAGCCAGCATGAATCCTTAATAATAGCTGAACACCTCGATAAAAGTAAGTAGTTTAATCCAAACATGAGCAATGAATAAAATTTGCATACGGAAAGTTACATATAATAAACAGTTATTTCTGTCGTGGTAGTCAATTCACATTTGATTAAATGCTTATATTTAAATTACATTCATTCTTCTGCTCTGGTAAGACAAAACGCGGCGTTCAGCCACGCCGATTGGAGTTGGTCCTTGAAAATTACATAAGGTGGACAATGATCTGTCTTGATATTAAGAACTTTCTGTCTAGGGTAGACAGACATTATGTACGAACACGTTGAAGATACACAATTTAACACCTATCGTATATAGTACACGAAGCACAAGTTCTTTACTGTCTTTGTACAGTAAAAGAAGCCGTAAATAAAATTGACATTTAAAACCACTAAAAGCTTTTGTCGTTTATAACTTTCATTCCGTTTTGTACTATTTAAATCCCTATTTTAAAACGTATACTTTATTCGCTACTCCCATATTCAAATTGCTGAGTGAATGAATTAAAAGTTTTGCTCAGCCGTACTCGTTCTTCTGCCAAGTTATTGTATAGAATGCCTAAGCCCGTCTAATCTCTTACAACATTAGGGTCTGAAAGATAGTTTCTTTTTGTTTTAGGTGGTAAAGTATGTAGATGCGATCACTTTTATACACTGTGTGTTTTAGTAAAATAAAAAATAATAACGACGTCGAGGGAGACCTCGGTTGACCTTCGAATACACAGTATCGAAGATACTGGAGGAAAGTCACGTAAAAAGCATAAGAACCCCCCGAACGGTATGAAGAGACTGATGTCTGTGGACGAGGCGAAAGAGGTATACAGGGACCGTAGCGTTGAGCGCTCCGTCCTTTCTGACTAAATATATATATATATATATATATATATATATATATATATATATATATATATATATATCGCTTACATAAACTCCAGAACTAACAATATATAATATATAAACTAAAACTGATCTAAAAAAGACCAATGTATATGAATCGATCGGAAAATAACAATGCTGATACAATTAGCACTCAAACTATTATTTCTTCATATCAAGATTTTATGACATTAACCACGTAAAGATAAATCAATACATTCTTTATGGTATAATAAAATTATTGCCTGAAGGAATATCTAGTCTCGAAATCTTGTACAAGAGAAACATCCCCTGTAATTATCTTTTCAAACTTAATTGAGTAACTTAACACTTTGCCGATTCAGCCAAAAGGTGGAATGTTCGATTTAATTGGAGGGAAACTAGGTTTTCTTTCTGGGTAAGGAAATTAAAGTAATAAGACTAATTGTTTTGGTATTTTCAATTTTATGAAAACAACTTATAAATGGAAATTAAATATGAAAGTTCACCTCAAAATAGAAATATTAGTTAAAATTCTAAAACATTTTTGAAAAAAATTTATAAAAATTTGAACGCAGTAAGATTCTAACGCGCTCTTCTTGGAAACCGTTTAAGAGGCGCGGGTTCAAATACCGCTGCATTCAATTTTTTATATGTGTGGAATAACATATAGTAAACAGTCAAAATTCCAGTTTTATGAGCTTTGCTAATTTATTATTAAAATATCTCAAATAACTATAAAAATATATAATAGTCCTTTAACATTAAACAAGATATGAATCTAATGAATTGATTCCATCATCAACATCTGTTTTAATAAAGAGAAAATTTCAAACGCTAGCGTCCTAGCATCCCCTTGAGAATCTCACTGGCGTTACAATAACTTGTTATAAATGTCGTACTTAACTTTTAAATAAACTTTTATACCAAATTATGCATACTTTTATGTAAGTTTAAATATAAACTCATTATACTGTTTTAAATGAAACTATTTTAAATAGATAAATTGCGTATATTTAAGTATACTAAAATATATTTTCGGACACCCGACATTTCGAGTAGAGTCCGCTGTCACAGATACTGTAAGGTGCTCGAAATGACTGGTTTTCCAAAAATATGATTGAGGTTCATAGATATTTATTTCTCAATAAAGATACAATACATTAACTTGAAACGTGACATGAGAAACATTATTTAAAGCTTACTAATTTAACGTTAATTAGGATGAGTGAGAAGTACTACTATGCTTTTTTACCACTTATATGGTTGGTAGTAAATATAAAGGTGTAGTTACAATGAGAGATTATACAACATTTTATAATAACCTTTTAAGAGATGTATTTCAAATATTATTTTTATTATTTTTATTTTTTATTTTATTTTTTTTTCTTTTTAAAATTATTTTTGTAGTACTATATTAATGCAATAATGATTCTAAATATTGTGCGAGTTGTTTGATTGAATGATTTCTAATACCTTCTAATTTCATTTTATGTCGATGTTTAAAATCACGAATATCAAAAATCTTATCATTATACTGCAGGAAACCAAATAATACAATCTTTGATTTTCGCGATTTTTACACATTTTAAATGTAACCTATATACAATGTTTTACAATACCAAAATTTACGCGATTAATCCGTTTAAAATAGTTTCAATTTTCTCATATTTAAAGTTGTCTTTAATGGACTTTTATTATAAGTTATTTCTTTATTACTTTTGAGTGTTGTTCGAGTTTGTTGAGTTGAAATATTAATCTTTAACTGTCAATATATTTATATGATATATTTATATGATATATTTATATAATGTTTTTTCGTTAACATATATAATTCGATACCTGACCTACAATATTTTCCATAAGAAGGCATTCTAGACCTTCATTGTGTGTATAAGCCTTTACCTATGATTACTTTTATTATTAAAAAAAACATAGAAAGTATTTTAAATTTAGTTAAGGTAAAATCTAAATAGGATGTTTTTTGTAATTATTACGTTCTCATATATCAATTAATTCATGATTGATGTTTGAATGATTTGCACAGTTAAAACATAGTAGTATGCAAATATTTCATACAAAAGTTTGGACATTTTTCGTTTACAACATAAATATATTAAGAATAAAATAAAAATAATTTGTAGTTTGTAGTACCAATGGTTTTTAATAATGTTATTTATGATTTAAAAGCATTTTTTTTATTAATTAGGTTTATTTAAGTAATTTACATTATATTTGTGATGCTAAACAAACTAAGTAATTTGAGGAAATTTGATTGATTTTTAGATTATACCACTAATAACAAATGTTTGATATCCCAAGATACTGTATTTTCTTAAAAAATAAAACAAATAAATAATTTAATTTGAAGAAAAAAATATTTTTTCATACAAACAATTCTTTAGTCATAATCGGTATAGGTATATATTATATGGTTTACTCAATGTAATGTGTTGTAGGCTTTCAGCTCGCGTCCACTTCGATTTCCCCCGGCGATTGGCCGCACCTGCACTACACGACTACCCTCATACGGATAACTTGCTAAGACTGTTACGGCTCGACCGAGATGAAATTATATTGAGAATGTTCCAGAACTTTGCTTTAGGCTAATGTGCATTTCCACTTGCATTTGCAATTAGTTGCTTAAATATGTTTAAATTTAATTTTATTATTTGCCTAATATAGACTAAATAGAGATAAATGTGTTAAAGTTATCGACTCCAGTATTTTAAAGACAATCGGCAACCTTTCTTAACATTGTTATATAACTCAAAAGAAAACAATGTATATATGTAAACTAAAATATATGAAATAATTAAGAACATATGAAAATTTATTTCATTGTTCCAAGTCGTATTTGAACCAATTATATTATCATTTTTGAAAAAAAAAGACGTACATAAATTCTAATCATACGGGTGAGTGTCGTACTTCTACCAAGTTTTAATCCTAGGTGTGGAATTACACTCTAAAAATAGTAAAGTAATACTTATCATATTTTTTAGCTTCACGCTTTCTGCCTCTGTTCTCCTTATTCTAGAATTTCGAAATATTATGTACAAGAAGGCTTTGTATTACCTATAAAAATTAAAGAAAATAATTTATATTATAAACCTGTCCACGCGTACAAATTAAGCCCACAATCGTCATGTTTACAGTACAAACGCATTGCGACAGCTTCTGTGCTATGCTGTTATAAGTACATTCTTCTTTTTTTAGCTTCACGGTTATCCCGCGTAACAGACGAAATGAAAATAATTTATATATAAACCTTACTCCGAGTGGAGATCGTACCCACAACTGTTCTCGTATACAGTTAGACACTGTCTCACTGCCACGCCGCGCCACGACCGGCCTCAATAGTGTCTTACTTCTACCAAATAAAATGCTAAGCAAGACTGAAGTATGATAGAAAAACCGAGAACAAGGAGTAAAATATAACACGCCCTAAAAGTATACAGGTATATATCACTTGACAATGCTTAACTAAACTTTTTCCACCGTCCCTTCTTATATCGAAAAGAGATCCGTTACGGAAGATTTACATTTTTTTAATCTCCCAATTGCTTTAGACTTTGAAAAACAATATAAAAAGCCGATGGAAATTAGGTCGAGTATTCTTTCTACAGAAAATCTCCTTGATTAAATTTGTCATTTTGTACGTTGAAAGTGTTAGGAACTTTGATGTTTGAATTAGATTTTGGAAATTTTTATTTGGAAAGTAGGTTTCATTAGTTACAAAAAAAAATAAAACAAAAACTAAAGATGTAATAATTTGTCATAAATCACCTTTCTTAATCGTTGGATTGCTTAAAATATAAATTTCATTGTCTGTAGTCTAAACGGTTTGGGTTCGATTCCCCAATCAGGGGAGTGATTGTATTTAAAATTATTTTCACTTCCTCGCTCAGCTAAGACAAATTACGATATTTAGTTCCCCTACTCAATACGCAATGTCTCAAATTCAGCGGAAAGCGAAGTACGAAGTGTCTTGACACTAGGTACTTTCTATCTAACCTGCTATGCTGAATAAAAAGCATGAAACAATAAAAAGAATTGTTTCCGACTACTATTGTGGAAATTTTGTACCTTTTGGGTTATATTTCGATTCTTGATTGGTGAAAGATTTTGTTTCATTTCCTTAAGACAGTATCCTGAGTTATTCCTGTTCAGCCTATTTGCGGCATCCAACGAGAAATCCAGCGAATTAGTTACTAAAATACTGGCTGCAACTGATTAGGGGCATGAAAGTTCTCATTGCCTAACACTCACAAACCAGAAAGTACGTGAGGCTAAAAAACTTTCTAAGAAAAAAATAACAAAAATCAACCTTAACAGAATATAAGGGCTAACGTCTATGGTCGTGCCGTATCAGTTTCTTGAGTGATGTATGCTTCATTAGGTTGAGTTCTAGTCACTTGATCTTGTAGCTACCTGGAATATATATTTCTAGGTAAATTAAAAATATGTTTATGATTTTGTATTAACCAACAGACAAATGCCACCTCAGTCTACCTGTGACCAAGGACTACTGTGAAGTGTTCGAAACGTCAGATTTCCAAAAATATGTTTTCGAATACCAAAAAATACACAAATAATACGTTGTGAATAGTTTTATTTAAAACGTGTAAAAATTGCTAAAATCAAAGATCTTAATAAAATCTATATTTTATTGATAAACGAATTTAATACTAACTAGTTTGTTACCATTATTAGTTTCACCATCCGATAAAATATATTACGCCAAGTACGATTGGGTTGGGCCATTCAATACGCAATGTCTCAAAACTTTGCAGAGGAGATTCTTCACCAGAAATATCAGAATATTCTACCATTGTAAGAAGATGCGAGACCTATAGAGATTTAGTTTAGATTTGTCAGTATTTCCTACATTTTCATAGAAACAAAATCGGGCAGGTAGTTGCAAAATATTACTATATCAATATATAGAAGTTATAATTATTAATTGTTATATTTCCCGGTACCATAAACGTGGTCTTGAGGCCTTTGGGCCGAACTTTAATTAGTTAAGTTTAGCAGCCCTTGTTCCATTACGAAGTTAAGAGGTTAATTGTCAAAACAACCGAGATAATTATTATATGGCACTTTTGTGTTGTATGACAACATTTTGTATGAAATGATATTAATATCAACCATAATCAACAATAAGCAATAAAATAACATTGATATTGAGACTAATAAATACTTGTATTTATGTTGTTATCGCAATAAATAAGAAATTGTCAGACTTGGTTTAAAGTGAATTAAAATTATCGTGTATTGCTAAACATTGCACTATCTTATCATTCTAGCATTCTACGCGTACTGAAGGACGTTGTTTTTTCAATGAATATTTAATGTATAAAAACCTAGTCTCATCACTGAGTTATTCATATCTTGCCAATTTAAAGATATGAAATTCGTTTTAACCCATCATTTGTAATCAAGGCAGATATCACTGGTGAATCTGACACCACCAACTATAACCCCCACCCACTATAAAATGAAATGCTGAAGGAACGGAGAAAGGTCTGCCTATTGTGAGTCAAAAATGTCTTTAGGATAATCTAGGACGGCACTAGTAACACCAAACCAAACACCCAATCCTAACTTTTCACTAAGTACGAACTTGGGTTTTAACTCAAAATCATTGTACATAAACAAGAGTTATAGACCACATTAATACAATATTTAAAAGTGGAAAAAAAGGAATAAATCCTTCTCTAAAATTATTTATCTTACAATATTATAATTAGTAGAAAAAGAGACGGAAAAGTAAAGCCAGTGCACGCAAATACTACAAAAATTATATTAAATAAAAATAAGTACCTGCATTTTATCGTAATTGTGCACTGTCTGCAACAAAAACGAATGCGATTTAATACTAAAGTAGCTTATTACGCTTTTACTGTTCAATAAATATATTTGAAAATAGAAGTGCCCATAAAGTGCAAACCTAACATTTATAGCTGTTTTAAATACAGTAAGGAGTTCAATTGAAATGTTTTATAGAGAAACAAGGCTACATATGAGTTTTGAAATGGACTAAAGGCGGTTATAATATACCTTACTTCAGCTGATGATGACGTATTGATGCATCTTGTTATAACATTTTATAAAATACATTCAAAGAATTTTAAATTTAATTGTTATTTTGTTTTAAGTTTTACTTATTGATTGATTGATACTAGATTGTCTCTGGTAATACTATAATGTGGGATAAAGGGTTAGCTGAATAAAAATTATTAACTGTACGCCGAGTATTGTGGTAGGGTCCGTCTATATACGCGATTATTGTGGGTTTTAAACACACTTGAATAAAAGGTTATTTTTTATTTACCAGCTCTGATATGAACGCGCGTTGTTCAGTTCCACTAACACGTAATATCTCGAATTAAGGCGGCAAGTCTTAGTCATAGTTTGTCTTTTCACTACATTCTCCTACTTTATTAGAGTAAAAACATAAATCAACTATCCACACTATAACTTACGATATATATAAATAACACATTTTCATATCCGCATTACTTTAAAAGCATGATCTGGTTAGCTGTCAACATAATCTACTATGAAGGCTTGCTATGTCTCAAGAGTATTTTTCTCTAACGTGGAACGACGAGAACAGGCTTTGTCCCATTCGAGGCGTCACGGTTAAAATGTTTCGCAAATATATTTTACCTTTACCGAATAACGTGGTTTTCGATTTATTCGTTGTAAATTAAATCCGTAAGTATATTACGTTTGGTGGAAAGCTTCTTCCTGCTAGAAAACTCACATTTTTCATTTATATACATATGTCATAGTTGAAACATTACTTTAAGGATTTCTTCTTTTAATTTAAAATCATAATAATCAACTGATTTATTACAAAATGTCTTGTCTTTAGTTCTAATATGGAAAAATTGAACTAAACTGAACTTTTCAGTTCAGTGACTTGGTGAAACTGATTTGATTTGATTTAATTTTTGAACAAAATAATCGCTTGATCGGAAACTAAAATGTATATTGTATTTTATTTTATTGTTTAATCAGTTACTCTAAACCTACAGACAACAGAAAATACTACTAATATTACATTTTGTCAAAATTTTTAAATTTAAACGTTTTGTCAAAAATGTTTCTAATCCTATGGAAAAACGTTTTAGAAATGGTAAAATACAAAAGTAAATTACACTTAAAAAACCGACTTCATAACCTGAAAAGTAAAAAATATTTTTATAAAATTTAATTTAAATACATCTTGTAAAGTAATATTAATAAAACAACTATATTACTATAATTTAGTTTTATTACGAAGTCACAGGTTTGAAGTCGGTGTCAAGCCAAACGTCTTAGACATGCCTTCACTGTTCGAATTACAAAATCAGATCACTTTTTTTAGCTTCACACTTTTATCCCGCATAGCAGGGTAGACAGAAAGTACCTAGTGTCAAGACACTCCGTACTTCAAACAAAAACAGACTTACTGTTTATTATTCGCAGTTTACCATGAAAATATTCAGTATTACGTTACCTACCAAGACTTAAGCACTAATGGCCTCCGAGATTACTGAATTCTACGGCGAGATATATATATATATATATATATATATATATATATATATATATATGATATTCTAAAAACTTACTGTAATTAATAAAACGGCTTGGCACTGACTTTAAACCTATGAGTTGGTAACAAAACTAAATAGTAGTAGTTGTTTTAATAATAACTTTGATTTTCGCGGTTATTATACATTTTAAATGAAATTAGTTTAAACGAATAAATCTACTATGATCACGGACTACTGTAAAATGTCGAATACCAAAATATACGTGATTAATCCGTTTAAAGTAGTGTCATTTAGAAAATAGTTGTTTTATTAATATTCCTTACAAGATGTGTTTAAATTAAATCTTTATAAAATTATTTTTTACTTTTCAGTTTATAAGGTCGGTTTTTTTAGTTTACTTTTATTGTAATGGTTATTGAATACTGTTTTTGTGCCGTGTGATTCTGGCCTAGAATAGGATCACCCTAGTATTGGTGGTGTCGTAAGAGGCGACTAAAATACGTGTGGTAGACGTTGCCAGCGATGGCATTAATGGGCAGACTCAACCGTATTAGGTAGGTAATGCCAGGGCCCGGCGCCCAAACTCTCCCCCTTCTCCCCAAAATAAAAGCGGTTCTAGAAGAAATTTTAGCCCAGGAGGGTACCAGCATCATTGATGGAGAATCCCTCCCTGAGTCTTTAAACTCAGGCCGCCCTTCGAATTCTGGGGAGGACAAAGCACCGCGCAAGATACAAAGCAAACGAGGCGTACGCTCCACGGCAGCCCCTTCCGCACTTAACGTGGATTTTTGTAACATTAGAGGTCTACATTCCAACCTGAATGCCGTCCACCACCATCTTGAGACGGCACGGCCGGCCTTGTTATATCTGACGGAGACTCAAATTACCCAACCAAGCGACATATCCTATCTCCAATATCCCGGCTACAAAATAGAGCATAATTTTGTACGTTACGCCGGGTTTGCTGTGTTCGTGACGGAGGATCTGAGTTTTCGTCGCCTTGCTAATTTTGAAGCCCGACCTGTCTACCATCTGGCTTCGTACTGATTCACATGATCAGATGAATCTACGCATTCTTGTACAGGTCCCATAGTGGTATTGCAGAAACGAATCGACTTCAGGAGCACATACAATCGGCTATTGAAGATATGCTGTCCCAGCTACTCTCTGCCGAGGTCGTAATACTTGGCGATTTGCGCACCATGCCGATTCGCTTACATCACGCACTAGCGACCACGCAGGGCGAGCTGCAGAACAGTATCGGGTTAAGGTTGTCTCTTTGGGATCTTCTGATCACTGCTTGATACGAAGTATGGTGCCTATTAAACGTGGTAGTTGCAGAACACCCGCAACCCGTCGCGTTTAGCACTACAAGTCAGCGGGGGCCGGTTTGCATTTCTTCTGATGATCCGAGTGACTGTGCCGTTGCTGTTGCCGACGTGATTCTACAGGAACTTTACGTCCCTAGCTCTGTGGTGCCAATCGGTGGCAAGTCACGGCCCTGGTTTGCTACGTCTTGCTAACAAGCTGCCATTATCAAGCGCGAAGCATACCAAATTTGGACTGAGGCACTAGTCACTAAGGATTCAAAGGTGAAATCCTTAAAGAGAAAGTATAACCGTCAAGGTAATTGAAGAGGCAAATTTCTAATGCAAAGTCCGAGCATATCGCTAAAATCGGCGAGAAACTTTAGATACCTTGATAGATAGATTGAGGTCCGGAACACTGGTCATGACATGACACCCTGGTCCACACAGCGTAAAATAAAACCGATCTTAAGACCGATCGAAACTCGATTAGGACGCCGCTGAACATTCCGGGGTGCCAGAGCTCGATGCCCAACATTAAGTTCAGTCAAAAAGCTGTTCCGCGAGCTCTATTTTCTCTGGACATCCACAAGTCGAGTGGGCCGAATGGCATTTCTCCCTTAGTGCTGCGTGTATATGCTTCTGAGTTGTCACAGGTGCTAACGCATTTATTTCGGCACTGTTATTCACTCGGCGTAGTCCCTGATTCATGGAAGACCGCCCTAATCCCCGATCCCGAAAAAAGGCGATGGTTCCGATCCGACTAACTACAGGCATATGGCTATCACTTCCCTGCTCTGCAAAGTAATGGAGAGCATAATAAACAGACAAATCCTGGTGTATCTGGAAGATCAACGGTTGCTCAGCGACAGTCAATATGGCTTCCGCCATGGTCGGTTAACCAGTGATCTTTTAGTGTACCTAACTCTCCGTTGGGCTATTGCTATTGAAAGAAAGGGCCTCTCCCTTGCTTTCAATAGCAATAGCCCAACTGACAGTTAGTCTTTACATGGCAAAGGTCTTCGATCGAGTGTGGCACAAGACGCTCCTTGCCAAACTTCCATAGTATGGGTTTCCCGAGAAATTATGCTTTCTCGCGAGGGTCGCCAGCTTCCTCACTGGGCATAGCAAAGGTTGCTATCGACGGTTTTTGCAAATAATGCCTATGAACGCTGGCATCCCCCAGCAATCATTGTTATGCAGAGGACAGTGCGTTCGACGCCGTCTACACCGGCCGTGTAGGTCTTCCTCGGGAAAACGTCGACAAGTTCCGAAAAAAACTTGTGTCTTCCGTTGAGGCATCCATTGAGAATGCCTTTTCCTGGGGTGAAAGGAACCTGGTTCAGTTCAACCCTCTGAAAACACAAGTTTGCGCGTGAACCACTAAAAAACCCCATTTGTCGTACCACCAGTTTTCGAGAACACCCACATTAAAGCCACGCCTGATATAAGTATATTGGGCCTGAGCTTTTCGAGCGACTGCCAGTATCGCGATCATCTGGAAAGCAAGGCCAAGTTAGCCTCGAAAATACTTGGTGTCATCCGCAGAGCGAGACGGTACTTCACCTCATATGGAGTACTGTTCTCATTTCCGGGCTGGTGTACCTGAGTATCAGTTTAAACCATTTGATCGCATACAACGGAGAGCCATTCGGATCGTTGGGGACATAATTATCTGTGACAGGCTTTATACTTTGGCGTTGCGTAGAGACGTTTCATCGTTATGCGTTCTCTATCGCATATATCATGAGGAGTGTTCTGAGAACTGTTTGACCTGGTTCCTGGCACTTAATTTTCCAACCGCACTATACGTAATGGACTAAAATACCATCCCTACCATCTGGATAAGTGGCGTTCTACTACAGTGCGGTTTTGTAGGAATTTTCTTCCGCGTGCCACACAGCTGTAGAGTAACCTACCTGCGGCAGTGTTTCCGGGTTATTACGACATAAACACCTTCAAAAGGCGCGCTTATTCCCACCTTAAAGGCCGGCAACGCTTCTGTAGCTCTTCTGGTGTTACACGGGGCCGTGGGCAGCGGTATTCACTTACCATCACTTGACCCACACGCTCGTTTGCCTTACCTGTCCTATAAAAAAGAACTATAGCTTATAGGTATATAAGATTTCTTAGTGATCTGGTGTAAGTCTATATATAATAATAAGATGTATAATGTGTGTTTTTATGTGTGAGATTTTCACGTAAATCGGTATAGAACTTTCGGCATAATCGGTGTACATACATAAAAAAATACCGGCCGAATTGATCCTTTTGGGAAGTCGGTTAATTAAAATAAATAGCATTCTCTCCTGCCATATGATTATTTCGATGCAGCCGGTAGTAGAACGAATGGCTTAGCGATCAGAGCGCTTGGACAGCACCCAAAAGGCGCAGGAACGAATCCCGCTGCGTTCAAATTTTTATACGTTTTTTTACAAAACGTCAAGAAAACCTCAACCTTTTAGGTTATTTTCAACTTATATAAGGTATTCACATAAGACAAAGGCATATGTATATAAATCCTAGGACGATATTAAAGAATAGTTTTTTCTTATCTACGAGTGAGTTCATGAAAGTTTACGAACTACAACTTGAAACAGTTAAGAATATAGCGGTTGTGTAGAACTATCTCATAAAGATTCATTTTATGGGCATTCAAGTACCATAAAAAGAAGGGTTACGTACCGACATCAGAACCGTACTCTGGATTATAAAATGTATACTTTAGAAGTACATATAAACTTTATTATTTTGTACGCTAGGCAAATACGTAGTAAAATGTAAGCAAGCCGAATATAAATGAAAATAAACTTTTAATACAAAGTAGGTATAAGTAGATATTTTTAAAGAAACATAAAAATTGAACGTAGCAGTAATTTGAACATGCGCTTCTTCTAAAGCTTTTCATACGTTTTTTTAATTATTTATTTATACTAAGTGTGGAATAATAATTTAAAAAAATAAAATACATATATCTTAGTATTAAGTTTTAAAATATTGAGCTGAATAATTAAGTAAATTGAAGCAATCTGTGAAGTATATTTGAAAGCATTTTATAGTAGCTTAAAGTGAGTTAAGAATTTTATTAAATTATAATAATTTGTTGATGTCAATGTTCGTATAGTTTCAATAATGCTATCCATATTCCTCTTAGATTTTTAATTCAAAAGAAATATTTAGATATCGAAGCTTAAATAACCTTTTGAGACAATAGTTGCTTGAAGATTTAAAGGTAATTAGAGACAGCAGGTTCAAATTCTGCTAAGTACAAAATTATTATACAATTTTTTTAATAAATAAAAACGTGGCCACATTGTAAAAACTATTTAGTTATTATTAAAAAAAGTGTATTTCTTTTGAAGCAAAAGTTCTTTCTGAAAATTGTAGATATTTTATTATTATGTTATATATATATATATATATATATATATATATATATATATATATATATATATATATATATCTATCACTATATAATATTACTATATAATGTGATATTAAATAAAAATAACAATTCGATAAATTTCTTGGTTCCATAAATATAAATATAAGGAAATCTTGATTTAGAACAAAATTAAGTAAGGTTTCATTTTAGAAGAAACGTATAAAAATTTGAACGCAGTGGGATTCGAACCCACGCCTCTTGGATACCGTTCAAGTGCTCTGACGGCTAAGCCATGCGTTCTAGTAGTAAGGTGCGCAGCTAGTAAGCTGCGTCGAAATTCTTATACTTTTTTGTTACAACTTCTTTATGTTGTTAGCATCCCTGTAGATAATTTTTTACAAATTTTTACTACTTAAAGATTATTAAGAAATAATCGCTTAACAAGACAAGTTTGTTACAAGTTGTAACAAAAACGTATAAGAATTTCGACGCAGCTAGTGGTAGAACGCATGGCTTAGCGGTCAGAGCGCTTGGACGGCATCCAAGAGGCGCAGGTTCAAATTCCGCTGCATTCAAATTTTTATAGGTTTTTTCTAAAATGTTTTCTAATCCTAAGTGTGGAATAACACTTTAAAAATAGTAAATATTGAAATAAAATAGTAATCTCTCTTGTTTTCTGATCCTAAGTGTGGTTTACTACCGCTTTTAAATTACATAATCAATACCAAACCAGACGACCAAATAGCTTAAGTTAACAAATTACATTTTAAATTATTTTTTAATATTATTATTAGAGTCCAGAAACAGCATCTGACTGTAAACGCCATTGGTTGTGGTTTCCAAGTAGTTATATTTTAAAATATTTTTATTTCTCCAATTTGGTAAGATTATCGCAGCGTTAAGCTTCAACACTCAACACGTTATTTCTTGAATTTGGGTGAAAATGGATCAACCGAATGTCTTCTCCCTGACTGACATAGGAATGTGGGATAAAGACTAAAAAAGATGCTAAAAGTTTTAATTTTAATTTTTTTTTATTTTTACTTAACATCCGCTATCTCCTACTTCACTCTTTAATTTAATATAATTAAAATAATTCGGCTACAAAATAATTATTAAAAATAAAATTATATAAGCGATCGTGGTGCAGTGTAATAGCATTTGACTATAAACGCGATTGGTTATGAGTTCCATTCCTGATCGGGGGAGTGATTGCTCTGATATGACAAGGCGCGGCATTCACTTGATTTCGGATGGAAAGCAGTCAACAGAGTATCTTGACACTAGGGTGTCTTTAGCTACTTTGATATGCGGAATGAATAGTGAAACTGTTAAAAAATGTAAATCTTTCTAAAATCAACTTGCATATTCATAAAATATACGTAGTCTGAAAAAAGGAAGTCGTTACGCAGACTTATGGACGATTGGCTTAATACTTATCTATTACCATTATCCCAAACTTAATTACAATGCCCTTAGAGAACCATTAAGTTTGCAGATAATAAAGGTTAATAACTTTCGTAGGCTAGCAAAGGAGTTTTCGTTCAGATTTTAATTATTATTAATTAATCTGTGTGTTTTTGTTGCAACAAACTGCAGAGTAAGTTTGCTTTGAAAAAGAAATATGTTTTTTATATTAGCCTCATTACAAATGTACTACATGCCTGTAATTAAAATAATAGTTGATAATATAGCAGGGTAATCATAGACAGCCTAGTGTCAAAACAATCCTTTCACTGCTTTCCGCCGGAAACCAAGACATTAGAATAGAATAGAATAAACTTTATTGCACTTTATCTTAAAAAACAAAATAACTATATACAAATAAAAAAGTACGAATACAAAATCTATATTGACATAGTGTGCTGAGTGGTTATCTTAACCCCGCGCTTTGTCTTACTAGAGCAACTAATCGTTTTTATAGTCAGATGCTGTCCCGCTGTTGAAAGTTGGGAGTCTAAAGTTACTCCGAGGAATTCTTTTTGTCAAGGTATAGGCTTATTCAGAAGAAATATGGTAGAAACTGTTTCGGGTCTGAGACAAGGGAATAACACCGCAGCACTTTTTTCAGGACTGACCTCGATCCTCCATTTACGGTAACAAGCGCTTAGAGCGTCGGCGGCCACCTGGAGTCTCACGGCAATAGTGAAAGAGATGCGGGATGTAGTTTAGAGGGCGGTGTCATCGGCGTACATAGCCAGGTTATCTACTTTAGGTATGTCACTGGTATACAGCACTACAGGAGAGTACCTTCCACTTTAAATCAGAAATATCTGTTTGAGAGATAGTCTTTAAGGACGTCAACTTAGCGATCTGGGAGGCCGGCATTACGCAGCTGGTAAATTAAACCGCTGTGCCAACTTTGTCAAAAGCTTTCAAATTTCGATAAAAATAATGACGGTGGAGCTTCGTCGTCGAGTGCCATTTCTGATACTAAATCTGGCTATGTGCTCCACTAGCCAATGCACTTGATGTACACCTTAGTAGCCGTTGCGAAACCCGGATTGCTTGTTGAAGAGCGGTGATTTTGTCTCTACCACTTCAGAGAGTCTAATAAGAATTATCCTCTCGTAAATTTTACCCAAGCAACTTAACAGACTGATAGGCCTGTAGCTGCTGAGGAGGTTCCTCGGCTTGCTGGGCTTTGGGGAATACCTTCCATTGATCTAGGAAGGTACAAAATTTGATGAGATAATTAAATATGATCACTATTAAGGACGCAAACTGGGCCGGTAACGCTTTAAAGTCCTATTGTTAAGACAGCAGAGCCCCGGGGCCTTTGTATCTTTTAAGTTTTTAATAATGTGTTGGATCTCATCGGCAGAGGTAGGACTTCCTAAGGTCCAAAACATTATTAAAAACCAGACGCAGTTCTCCCGAGGGTGAAGATGCTCAGGTTGCTACCTCGGAGTCTTATAGTCGTAACAAAAGGGAAAATAACTTAATGACCCCTCCCCACCATATGCCGTGAATTCCGACCGATCGGCGGACCCGACCGACTTGAGAGTGAACCTTCCGAGACGCAACGGAACATCGAACGTATATGTTACGTACAATACTTTTTCAAACGAACAATTATTAGTTATTTGTTCCGTCCGTGTAAAGATCCCTCATTTTATATTTTATACGGTATTTTATACGGTTTATCTTTTTTGAATACATATTTCTTTTTTTACGGTTTTAAATACATATTTCTTTACGTACTTTTTACGTTAAAAATATATTAAGTATATATTATAATTATATATTTGAATTGGTTTATGTTACCATTTTATTTTATAGTTTGGTTCGTTAGACTATTCATTGTATATCATAGATTGGTTCTTTCGACCATTGCATGTTGTAGATTAGTTTTCGAGACCACTATATATCGTATATTGATTCGTTAGACCAAGGTATGTCGTAGATTGGTTCTTTAGACCATTGTATGTCGTAGATTGATTTGTAAGACCATTATATACTGTATATTGATTCGTTAGAATAAGATATGTCGTAGATTAGTTTGTGAGACCATTATATATAGTAAATTGGTTTGTAAGAAAAATATATTTCGTCTATTGGCTTGTGAGACCGATATAAGCCGTGGATTGGTTTATGAAACCAATATAGGTTGATAATACGTCAATTGGTCTGCCAGACCAATATTACTTGCCGGTTCGCATTTCAGTGTAGACGCAACAACCGCTAGGCGGCCGATTGTGTTATATTCACACACAGCGCATACGTAGCAGTCGTTTATCATAGCTAACAATTAAACTCGGTTATGCGTTCTATCACCAAACAAGCCACTAGAGAAAAAGTCGAACACCATTGCGTACTATAGCATTTCGTAACAATAGTATAGCTCTCTTCGTAAGGAGGCAACTAAAACATACTTCGAAACGCACGAAACATAATAGCGTTACATAACTAGTCATCCCACTCCAGAGGTTTAAAACGATATAGAAATAGTTTAGTCGCCGTACAGGTATCTCATGTGCAACGCAAGATAGCATCAGAGAAGATACAAGTCGCGGCACTGACATTAGTTATCAGCAAGCTACACTCCCCAAAACCCGACAGTCACATGTCACCAAGCAATATCAACATCCAACGCCATAGAAGCATCGCTTACGCAAAGCGAGACAGCAACAAACTTGATACAACCAACCAATAGCCATAGCGGTCCACCAAAGCCAACTTTAGCAGCTTCAGAGGCACCAAGCTACATTGGGTTATTCCACTGATATCAGTTATCAATAAACTGTGACACTCACCGAACCCCGACGGTCGCGTGTCGCAAGTTATATCAACATCCAACGCCGTACAAGCATCGCTTACGCAACGCGAGACAGCAGCAGACTCGATACAAACAACCAACATCGCCATTGCAGTTCACCAAAGTCAATTATAGCAGCCTCAGTGACGCCAAACAACGTTGGATTGTGCCACCAACATCAGTTATCAGTAAGCTGTAACGCTCACCGAACCCCGACAGTCGCGTAACGCGAGTACGTGACGGATCTCCTATTTGTTTAAGTATATTATATAAATATAACCATAAAAAGATTCATTCGATCAATACATCATATTTTATTAATAATGATTTATTAGTTACTATTCGCAGTGCTTAGTATACTATTCAAATATTTTATAATACTCAGTAAATGCATATAAGAATATTTTCATACAACACTATTCAAAGACGGCGGCAAACGCCTTTGTATATTTATATTACAATTTTCATATATCTCTTAAAATATACATTCTAAATCTTTAATATCTTTAAAATAATTATTTTACTTTATTAATAATAATTTATTACTCATTTTATGTTATTTTTATATTCATAATAGAAAAAGAACCAACAAATTCTTGATATTATACAAAAGCTCTATTATAAAAAATCTCTTCGACCATTGATACCACAAAAGCAATAATAATTATATTTCTATGTATTTCCGAAATTAAATATTGTTATTACATTCACTTCCAACCAATTATATTTCTATTAATCAAAATTAAATTCTAGTCATTTTCTAAAGCCTCCTTTTACGTTCGTGACGCTGACGCCCCTCCCTCATTCTTTTTTAAAAAAATCTATTGCATCATTCTAGACTGCCAGTAATTCATTCAGCCAAAATAATATATATTTAATAAAAATAACATTATTAATTATGCTATTACTACCTAAAAATCTTATATAAATTATTTGTACCAAAAAAATTATATATCTACATAGATATTTGTGTATAGTACGTATCGTTACAAAATCCATTATTGGTTAACATCCGCAACAAAAAAAATGATTTTAATCTGAAATGATAAAACACATAATATTGAATACGGACACGTGTACTCGAAACTCGAATGACATGGATCAAAACAGCGTTGTGATTTTTTTTTATATTAATTCATTAATTGATAGGTTCATAGAACATATCAACATAGAATTGGCTAGTCAATATTACATTCTTTTCTTTGCGATTGTTTTCGGATGCCTGCCAGATAGGCGACTTGGACGAGTTTGGGAGTCCCAAGTAGGTAAGGACTCGCTAAAATGTCACGGTCCTCGTCCTCAACCGCCACTAACCAAGGCCACGTCCTTCCCTCAAATTTGGGGGCAAGATACCTACTATTTATACATAGATAATATATTTCAGAGAAAATTATTTTAAATATCACGCTAGAAAAAGGCATTACAAATATGTAAATTTATATTTTAATAATTTAAAAGCATTCTAGCATAGTGGAACAACGCTTGAGTGTAAGTAAATAATTTGATTGAATTTCACTTGTAAGTTTAAACTATTATATTTCTTCTTCTTCGATAAAACAAAAATAGATGTTGAGTTCTGCCATTAATATCGGGCCGTCTTGATGCCGTGTTCACTCGTACTATCCTGCTATCAGAGGAAAGTGAAGCTGTTATTTTATTATTTAAAAGTAGCCTATTTATAAATGAAACGCGAAATGTGAACCAGTTAATATCTCATATGAATATAAATCACGAAATCAAAAGCGTGCAGTAAATCCCGGATAATAAAACAAAAATACAACAACAATAAAAACAGATGAATTTTATGATTTCCCCTATATTCTTGTTAAAAATATTACATGTAGGAAAATTGAGTAACATTGATATCTGATTAATGAATGTAGAGTGTAAATTCGTTATCTAAAGCGTATA
Organism: Dryadula phaetusa; assembly: GCA_032432895.1. NCBI lineage: Eukaryota > Metazoa > Arthropoda > Insecta > Lepidoptera > Nymphalidae > Dryadula > Dryadula phaetusa. The sequence goes on along the minus strand of JAOYRS010000068.1, from coordinate 5,414,630 downwards.
TAGTATAATAACTTTCAATAAATGAAACAGTTTCAGTTCCAGTCTTTTTAGTTGTTTACCTACTCAAACAAATATCCGGTGTCCACTTTATGCCTGAAATTAGGTTATCGAGTGCTGTGTGGCGGAACTTAACACCGCGCTTTGTCTTTCTAGAAGGAAACAAATGAAAATAATGTAATTATAATCATTGCCTTATAGGTCGTAGTCACAACACGTCAAATACTGTTATACTCTGCCACGACATTATTAACAATGGTGGACTCTAATCATTTTATTTTTATTATTTGAATTATTAATATCAAACGAAGCCACATATCAAAGCCTGTAGGTCCTAAATAACATATAAAAGACTAAACTCCAATTTAACGCTCGGTTTCGTTGAGGATAAGTACGAACAGACGCAACTTGCTTCATTAGGATTATGAAATTGCTATACTCATTAAAGTAAAATTTGTTACAAAGAAATTCAATTTTGGTGGTATTAGCTAATGTACGCTGCGCTTTAATTATTTCGTGGGCCTTTGTTTGTTTTGGGTGATTAAAATGAAGTGCCAATTTCGGTTGAAGACCTCCGAAGAAAATGGGACATTTAACAATGCTCTCTATTTATGTTTAAAGTATATGCTTGTCAATTATTCTGTCACAAACATTTGTGACAGAATACAAAAAAATTAAAGTCAAATAAAATACTGTTGAAATTATCCATTTCATAGATATCCAGAGTTTTCCGGATAACGCCGAAAAACCACAGCTTTACGGTTAGGTACTTTGTTTTCTATTTCCTTTCTATTTTCGACAGCTTACGTATTGAATGGTGTAACTCATCGAGTCAAAAAGAGTATTTAGCTAGTACCTAGTGTGAAGACTCTTCGTACTTGGCTTAATTGTAGGTACGGTGCTTTGTCTTACCCGAGCGAAAAAATGATATTAATTTAAATAATTATTCCCCCAAGTGGGAATCAAACCATCATCCGATTGTGTTTACAGTCAGACGCTGTCCCACTGCGCCATGACCGGCCTCTATTACTAAATTGTATGCATATAATTTAATTGTTAAACTTAAAATTTGCAGTCAAGTCGCTGGCCAGCAAAGCGTACCGTTATTTAGAACAATATAGATTCACATGTACGAGTAAGAGATACAAAACAAAACGGTTTTGTTCAAAGTTTTTCAGTAAATTTCTGTTGAGTGCTCTTGAGATCTATGAAGTATCCTTTGGATCGAAGGGCTCAGTAAATTCAATTGATCTTTTGTCACTTGAAACAAGGTTTGTGTCCCTAATTGACGAGAGTAAATGCGGAAATATCGGTAAAAGATGAAGAACATCAATAATAAAGTTAGCTATCCAAGCTTTTACGTGGAAATTTTATTTTCTATGTATGGCATTTACTTAGACACTGAACTGAAAAAAATTAACAGTGGTACACAGTAGCTAAGATTAATAGTTTTGTATAGCCTAAAAAAATCTACTTTATTTTACAGTTTGACGCTTCTTCCCGCATAGTAGAGTAATTACAGTTAGTTTAATATCAAGACCCTCCGTTATACACTTTCAGCTTAATAGGTTGTGCCATGAGTGACGCAATTTAACGCCGCATTCTATTTTAACAGAGAAACTGCAAATTTTATGTTAAAATTCTGGACTATATAATATTAGCTTTTAATGATTAAGGCTAAAAAATATATAATATTTATTTAGCTTTTTAGTAGACAAACATAATATATAATTAAATATAATAAAGCAAAGAAATTTTTAATTACAAAGAACCTTCTCAGTTCAGCTCAGGGGCATTAACGCGTTACGATTTTCGCATAATTTTCGTGTCCTTAAAAGGAATCACATTATGAACAATATAATGTTATAAGCATGTTCCATTATTTTTTTATCTACTTTATGTTATTTATTATCTTGTTTTTTATTTTGTTCATATTAATTTTAATCTAGCTAAGTACTTCTAAGTACTTTGATATTCATAAATAAATTATTGTCTCCCGCATAACAGGGCAGATAAATTGTAACTAGTGTCAAGACACTCCGTGCTTCGCTTATTACCGGATTGTGTTGGGTGGCGGAACTCAACGCCGTCTTCTTACCAGAGCGAGGAAGTGAACATAATTAAATAAACAAAACTCTTAGCTTATTTTATCAATATGTACTTTAGTTATAATTCGCTTGCTCTGACTTTCCTTATGTATAAGTATTTGACTAGAAATTGTCAAATTAATTGGAAGACTGACGATTGTGGGTTTGATTCCCAGTCGAGGGAGTGATTATATATAAAATATTTTTTTCTTCATTCAACACGCAATGTCTATAATTCGGTCTAAAGCGAAATATCGAGATTCTTGACTCTAGATACTTTCTATCCACCCTGCTATGCAGGGATAAAAGCGTGAAGCTATAAAAAATGGAAGACTTACCTAAAAATATATTTTTAATTTATTTTTGGTTGTTTCCTAATTTTATTGTTTTGCTGGAAAGGTTGGTAACATTAACTAAAAATCCTTAAACAAATGTTTAGACATTCAAACAGACAAATTTGTCAGCATAAAGTAGTATCATCTTAAAAAAAATTATAAACGTATATTTTTGACCGTTTCGTTATTTTAACGTGTTGCGTGGGGCTTCGTCATTTAACACGCGACGTCGTTAAGCGGAAGGAAGGTAACAGATTAATTAAATGTTTCAGGTCTCATTACGAGTTGCGTAAAATTTTACCTTTAGAATATTAATAACAGGATTGCTTATTTATCTGACACCTACAGATATATATCAAAAAGATATATATCAATTGAGTTATTAATTTCGTGAATGAACTATCTGTATATTAGTGCGTGAAGGATATTTATTTCACGCTTTTTTTCCATAATTATGTAGTCCGAGGTGTCGAAATTTGATAATATTACAATTTATAGTTAAAAGTGCAAAAAGTCAATATTTTTTAAAAAAATCGAACACACATACTACATGCGCTTGACATACGTGGGGATTGAGGCGATGGCGTTATATGTGGACGAGTAAAATCACATGTGGACCATAGTGCCATATGTGGATGAGTACAATTATATGTGGACCATGGTGTCATATGTGGACGAGGAATATCACATGTGGACCATTGTGTCATATGTTGACCAGTAAAATAACTTGTGGACTATGGGCCACCATAGATGAGTGAAATCAGATGTGCACAATGATGTCATGTGTGGGTGAGAGAAGTCACATGTGGATCATGATGTCATTAGTGGATGTATAAAGTCACATATCCTTACAATCTGTCCAAGATAACATGAAATTTTAGATGAATTTTAAAAGCTAGTCGTTAAAAACAGCTTTTACGACAGTACCCTGTTTAAGGGCTCTCACAAGTTTATATGAAATTTTATAAATATTATTTAAATGAAGTATTACAACATTGCAAAATTTGTGATTTAAACAAGAACTCGTCACGAGGGCGAAGCCGCGAACGGGCCGCTAGTATCAATATAATGTATATAGCAGGGTAAACAGATAGTAGTAGTGTCAAGATACTCCGTACTTCGCTTTCCACCGAATTCGAGACATTGCGTGTTGAGTGAACTCAACGCCGCACTTTGTCTTTTACCAGAGTGAGGAAGTGAAAATAATTTAAATATAATCTAGTAAAGTATTTAACAAAATACCGCGATAAATATTTTGTAAAATTTTTATGTTTCAAAAAATCTGTTTACGACATTTGTCTTAAAAAACCCCTTTTAAATAAGGTGAACTCCATCTGTGACCATGGACTATGGATTTTATTATAGAAAAAGGTGGCAAACAAGCAGAAGGGTCGTGCTGAACTGTTAGTGGTTACCTTCGCCCATGGACATCTACAATATTAGGCTTTGGAATGGAAGTGAAAAAATTAAAGGGAAAAAATGGACGGGAGTGCGAAAAGCTGGCTTAATGATATTGCACTGGAACACATGAGATATTAAGCGGATCGTTTTTGTCATGATAGTGGTCTCGCAGCCGGAGGTTTAACCTCCTACCACCAAATTACTGAGATACCCGCCTCTTACGGGACGCTATCTAGCAGCGGAGTGGAATTGTATTCTACCCCGCCCCCTCACAAGGTAGGGTAGTGTAGTAGGGTAAAGACTAGTAGCAGAGGTACTGTAAAATGATCTAAACGCCTTGTTTCCAAAAATGTATTTCTGAATACTGAAATATACGCGATTAATCTGTTTAAAACATATATTTTTTTAATATGTAATCACGAATATCAATGATCTTATTACACTATACTACATGTTTATTGACATTTTTCAGAATTTGTAAAGGAGGTTCAAAATACCGAAACAGATATATAAGGTTTAGAGAATATTTGTTTTGGTTCTTGTTACAAAAGGCAGACCTATAAATAGCCTCAAGCGAACGTGATCGTTAAAGAAATTGAACTTTGTTGAGTGTTGACCGTTTTGCTATAGTGCTATATACTTAGTTAATTCTGTAAAGATATTACAATAAAAAAATGTATGTATTTTTTTCTACTATTATGTTTTTAACTTGTATAAATAATAGTGTTTTATGTGATATTTTTCTTATGTTTAATTAATATTAATAAAATATTGAGGCCGGTTGTGGCGAAGTGGGACCGCGTCTGATTATAAACGTGATCGGTTGTGGGAATGATTTCTACACGAGGGAATGATTATATTTAATTATTTTTATTTAATACATATTAATACATATTAATTATTTCATTTCCTCGCTCTGGTAACACAAAGCGCGTTAAGTATCGTCACTGAATACACAATATCTTGCATTCAGCGGAAAGTGGAGTACACGGGGTTTTGACACTAGGTACTACCCTGCTATGTGAGACAAAAAGCGTAGAGCTAAAAAAAAATTTATACAAACGTTTCTTTCAAATTCTACAATTAAAATGTACACAGTAATTGTAGAATTTGCGTTTTATGTAAAATAAAAAAATACACTATGAGGCCGGTCGTGGCGCAGTGGGACAATGTCTGAGTGTATCACGATCGATTGTGGGTTCGATTTCTACTCAAGAGGAGTAATTATATGTAAATTATTTTCGCTTCCTCGCCCTGGTAAGATAAAGGGAGGCGTTAAGTTCCACCACTCAACACGCAGTCTTGAATTCGTTGGATAGCGAAGTATGGATTGTCTTGACATTAGGTACTGTTTATCTACCCTGTTATGCGGAATAAAAAGCGTGAAACTAAAAATATAAATTTAATTAATGTATATGGTAAAATACAAAATAAATCACACTTAAATATAACTGCAACTTAAACAATTAAGCATCAAATAGTCTTTTGTAATCATTACGTAAATATTACATAATAAGGTGTAGCATAAATTTCATACAACTAACTATACTTAGCAGCTAAATTAAAGGGAATGCTCAAAACAATTCCACATCAAAATATCTTCGTCCATATAAGTCGAGTCTGTTTAAAATTGTGAATCCTTTACTGAAATTACGGGTTGTCGACATAAAACGCTCGTTCTGGCCGTAACACACGCGAATTTACGTGACGCTTTTAATCTAAAAAGCTATGTTGAAAACTGAATTAGGACATTATTTTACTTAATTGTTGTGATTATGTTTAATGATTGTAATGTTAGATTTTCGTTTCGTATTGAGTTTTAGATGGGACGGACTTTCGGAATCTTTTAAAATTAAATTTTTCATTATTTTAAAATTCGTTCAGTTTTATATGTTTAATAGGAAAAATAACTTATAGAAATGTACCTCGTAGAATTAAGATAATTTAATTATGTCAAAAAATCGCTTAAATCTAAATTTAGATCTTAGTTCTAAGTAGCCAATTATAATTATATGCAACTGAAAAGTAATTAACAATAAAGAAAAAAGGTACAGACCCAGTCTGTTGTGCAATAAATTTTATATTAAATAAAAACCAAATTTAACAATTATCTCGCATACCAGGTTGATAAGAATAAAGCTAGTATCTAGTGAACTGCGCGGAACTCAAAGCTGTGCTTTATCTTACTAGACTGAAAATAATGATAATTACATCTCTTTCCGGGGTTGAAATCGAACCTACAACTAAATTCGTTTACACACGTCTCAAATAAATAAACAGTAATAAAGTATCTCTAATATTTGCGAATTTATTACTTATCTATGTAGTAAAAATGCATCCAAACGTGACAGTTAAAAGTATGGCCTCATCGCGTACACACAATTTATGCCTTTAGCAATTTTCACTAGATATTAAACAGCTTGACATCTCTCCCATACTTCGTAGAAAATTTTTAGTAAAATAAAAAAATATGAAATAAACTTACTAAGAAGGGTCATTTAAATATTTATGCAACAGATAAAAAATAGAATAGAGTTATTTTAAGTTTTTGGTTCGAATCACATTTGGGGAAAAACAATTGCTATTTTAATTAATATAAAAATGTCTGTCATTTTGAACCGCTTTTTTTAGCTTCACGCTTTTTATACCACATAGAAGGGGAGACAGAAAGTACCTAGTGTCAAGACAGCGTCGTAGAACTCTACGCCGCACTAGTCTTATCAGAATCACTTGTTGGTGTCTAATTTACTTTAAGGATTACACTTGTCATATGATAATACAATATTTTTGCATCATGACATCCCTTCCAAGATAACTAGGATAACAAAAAATACTTTTAAACGAATTCTTTTATGTTTTAAATATTTATGTAAGGTTTTTTAACGATTATAGTTTTTTAGAGGAGAAAAAAGCACCAATTTTTAATTATAATATGTAGACTTTCGAATATATGTAATTTTATATTATATAGTATTACTATATATTAATTAATACGACGGAGAAGGGTAAAATGATATGTCAAGAGCATCCGTTCGGGATTTAGTGATTCAGATTTCAGATATGACCCATTAATTATGTTTGTGAAATAGGATATAAATTAAACACATACATAGGCTTTATATAAATAAATATGAGTACAAATAGAATTAAAGCCATCATGGCACAGTGCGATAGTGTCTGACTGAAAACGCGATTGGTTGTAAGTTCGATTTTCACTCTGGTAACACAAAACGCGGCTTTGATTTCGCCACTTAACACATAATACCTCTACTAAGGGTAGTCAAAATAGTCCATCTTGATACTAGATTAACTCTTACCACCGTGTCATAAATGGTAAATTTGCGAGCAGAATATGACAAATTAAAATTTTTGTTTAAAATATGAATGGCAAAAACATACTATTTACGACCAATATGTATTGCAACTTTCATTAAATATTAAATGAAGGATATTGTAAATAGTATACGGTTCTTATTTAGTTTTTAAATTATTGCAAAATGATAATCACACACTTGAAAGCTGAAAGTTTCAGAAGAAAGTTGTAAACATGAAATTATGAACAATCTTAGTTTCTCGTTCTTTGCTTTTAACCAACCGTATCCCGAATATCAAGATATTTTTATTTCTTTGTACACATATAAAAGTACATAGTGTGTTTCCAATCCCCTGAACCACTCAATCTCTTAGACAGTACCGCCAGTCTATTTGACAGATTGAGCTGTCTTGTAATCTACTTTTTACATTTTATTTATTATCTTACATATAAAATGATATTAAAAGTTTTAAAATATATATTTTTTAATAAACCAAAAAGGAGGATGTATATGTACATTATATTTTAATTTTGGGAGTTTTATATATATATATATATATATATATATATATATATATATACATATTTGAGTGTGCGTATACTGCTACTGGTTATGGGTTCAATCTCTACTCGGGTAAATAATCATAATTGAATTTAAGTTTATTATTCAGACTTTGGTAAGAAAGGTAATGCAAGATGGCATAACTCAGCCATTCAATCCGCTTGATTTCCGGCCTATAACTAGTCTACGATGTGAGAAAAAATATGTATGATAAACGTACCCTATACAAAATTTAAATATCTATGAAACCTGTGACGTCTTCGTTTTTTTAATACTTTTTCAAATATCAAAAGTAACATGGCTTAAAATAGTTTTATTCAAGTCCAAAATTAATAAATATAGAACGTTTTATTATCTATACAAATAAATACAATTGGAGTGTCTGTTTAAAAATTTTAAAATAACCATTTGCTTACCAAATGCATATGTATGTATACACGGTACACATACCCAAATATGTTTTACAAAACATATTTGGGTATGTGTACCGTGTATACACACATTATCTCTAGAACGATAGGTTATCTCTAGAACGATTAAACTGATTTTTACGGGACTTTCACTAGCAGATAACTGATATACTGAAGAATAACAAGACAACTTTAATTTAATTAATTCAAGAATTATAAAAAGATCTAGTTAAATTCCACGTGGACACAATTCGTTCGTAATATAATAATATAAATACAATAACTGAAATGTATATTTATTATAAAATAATTGGCAAAGTTAGTCACTAATATGCCAAAGATATGTACACCTCAATAAGTCGTATCGTTCAATCAAATTAATACCGCGATCGCGAATTAACGTGAAGCAATGAAGCAATTAGTTCCAAAGTTCTTAATTTAGCTTGGAACGTGCAAATGACTTAATTAAAAGAAAATACGTAGAAATAAAACGCTCCATCTTCTCGTGAAACAACAGAATGGGGTGGAGTAAGGGATATGATATGTTATAACATAGTATTTAAGTGTATCTATATATTTTATTTATAGCAAGAAACTGTAAATTAAGAAACGTTTTTATACATACCATATTGTTGGCCTTAGAGACATCTACTGATTTATCTAATTTTAAATGGTAGCGTAAATATTTTCAACATAAAAAATGCATTAAATTATCAAAATGAACGCCCTCTAGTAGAAGTTGAATCTGCAGCTTTCGTGTTTACAGTAAAAAATACTGCCATAATATGTTATTTTATTTTCAAGACTGGCAATGTATCTATATCTGTAACAGTTGTGTGTGAAGATAATTTACCATCAGGAAGCCTGTCTGTTGGTTTATCCTTTTTAAATAATTGTCGATTCTCTACGTATTTTAAATATTCCGTAGAAAGTGGTGTAACTAAGCGCATAATTTTGCCTAAATAACAAAATTATGCGCTTAGTTGTGAATGTCCAAGAGTCTTAAAAATATCCCCTAGATTAAACGGTTTTACTGCTTTGCCCGAAGCTGAGACATTGCGTGCTGAGTGTTGCACTCAACGCCGCATTTTACCTTACCGAATCAGAAATATTAAAATATTTTTATTAAATATTATCATTTCCCCAAGCAGTAACCGAACCCACTACCTTATATTATACTACAAAAGATCTATGTAGAAAATAGCGCTCAAAAGTATCATCTTAAAGAACAATTTTTTAGTTTATGATACAAAAAATCCCGCAGACAAAGCCAAAGGCGATAACTAGATAATAATAAAATTCTATTTAATAATTACAAAGCGTGTTCAGTGTTTGCGCTCTGACATAATTTAGTTGATTAATTTTACCTGACAATAAGTTATAAGAGTTATTAATTTCATTTGAATCTTTCAAAGGAACGTCCATTAGTATTCATTACGGGGTCCAAAACACATTTGTTTGTGTTTGCGCCGTTGCTGGAATAGAAGGAAATGGCTTTTTAAAATTACTCCAAATATTATACACGATGTGTCTAATGGCATTATGGAAATTAAATTGTTTTTCTTTACTTTAACTTGATTCTATGGAAAACTTAGTGATATATTAGAATTTTGTCTTGTTTAGTTATTAAAAAAAGTACTGAGAGACAAATAGAATTTTTTCATGTCTGTAACATGAACGTTTTAATTTTGTTAATATTTATTAATAATAATATATAAAAAATGTATCAAATAAATTTATAAAATAAATATAACACACTACCATAATTATTATTTACACATTACACACAAAACCGATTCATGCTTCTTGATCTCACTTAGGAAGGTAGTTAGAGACAATCTAGTGTCAAGACACTCTGTTGATCAACTTATCGCCGTGCATTATATAAGGTGATAACGTTGCTACGGCAATGCGTTATTGATGCAACAAAAGGACTTATTTTAATATATTTATATAGTTATTATTATTATTGTTTTAGCACGTAACGAAATTGTAAATAATTAATGAGGCCGGTCGTGACGCAGTTGGTTTGCGTCTGACTATAAAAGTGGTAGGTTGTGGATACGAATCCCAGTGGGGGAACAATTAAATTTCAATTATTTTTAGCTTTTCGCGTCATTGAGTTGCATTGCGCGCACCTCAAAACGCAATGTCTCCACTTCTATAAAAGTGGTAGGTTGTGGATACGAATCCCAGTGGGGGAATAATTACATTTCAATTTTTTTTACTTTCTGCGTCGTTGAATTCCGCAACTCAAAATACAATGTCTCCAATTCGACGGAAAGGGGAGTACAGTGTCTTGACACTCGGTATTTCCAGTCTACCCTACTATAAAAATGTGAAGTCATAAATCAACCCCCGAGACTGCATTGAACCCACGACCGCAATATGTACAGTGGGAAGTTGTACCTCTCCACCAGGACGACCTGACACAATAAATTAATATAAATATTACAAATAGAGTGTTATTGTTCTTATATAATAAGAGATATGTATAAACAAAAACAATTGAACTGTGATAATTCCATAAAAGTGTACCTATAATTAAAATGTTGACATTGCTAAGCGAATATTTGTTAACTATGCAAATATTAAATATATGTTAACGGTCTCCATATTGACATTAGACTATAGTTACAGGTTAATATGGTTTTATTTAAAATTTTATTTAATTTAAATATCGCGGACGCTCAGAACTTTTAAAGTGTCTGATTGTAGTAAATGGTGGAATTTTTTATACATCTAAAAATATATATACGGAGTGTCTCGATACTAGGTTCTCTTTGACTGCCTTGTTATGCGGGATGAAGCGTAAATCAGCTTTTTATACGCATTGATACAGTAGTAGTAACTCACGTTATTATAAATAACAATTGAGGCCGGTCGTGGCGCAGTGGGACAGCGTCTGGATGTAACGCGATTGGTTGTGGGTTCGATCCCCACTCGGGGGAGTGGTTATATTTAAATTATTTTCACTTCTTCGCTCCGGTAAGACAAAGTGCGGCGTCGAGTTCTACCACTCAACACACAATGTCTCGAATTCGGTGGAAAGCGAAGTACGGAGTGTCTTGACACTAGGTACTTTCTGTTTACCCTGCTGGGTGGGATAAAAGCGTGAAGCTAAAAAAAATTGATTGAAGTTACATAGAAAGAAAGCAGTTATTAGTTTCGTAGAAATTGAACCATTTATTCAATTTTCTTGTCAGTCTGATATTTATTTTAGGCTATTTGTAAAACATTGGTTAATTTTTAGTAAGATTTCTATTATTTCTAGATAATTTATGGTAAATATTTTTGAAATTTTATTATTATCACTAAGTATTTAGAAAAGATTAAAAAAATCTCTTTACAGAAATGCTAACAACGAAATATAAGAGTTTTGACGAAGTTCGATAAGCAAGTGGCTCAATTAGCTACAGCCCTTAGAAGATTCCAAGAGGCTTGGGTTTGTACGTGTAAATATTATACAAAATTTTTTTTTTAATTTTTTATACACGCGTTCTCTATTGTATATTGACTAGTCTTTTCTACGTTACTATTTCGTTCTATTTGACATTAATTTTACATTCTTATGTCAAGCTTTTATTTTACCTATTGTGCAAATAAACATACAAAGAACGCACTAATATTAAAGAAATACGTCTCAACACCGCGTTTTGTTCTTTGAGACTGAGGAAATAAAAATAATTTATATACAATTAATCATAGCCTGATGTCAGACAATGTCCGACTGTACCACGGCCGGCCTCCTTTTGCCTTTAAAAAATCAAATGAAAAACACAAATGACCATAGCCGATTTTCAACTATATGAAAATAGTACAGAAATAGACCTCAAAACTATAAATTATATAACCTTAAAATATTTCATTTGTAATAGGAAATATTTCATATAGAAGTAAAAATATTATTTTCTAAGTCGCCGAAATCTCGTTGAAAAGATGACGGATAGGTGGGAAGGTACGTGATCCTTAAGCTAATATTTGGGCCAGTTTATTCGTTTGTTGATGTTGAGAAAACTTTTGATTGCTCGACCCCTAGAGAACCCTTGTTGTGATAGGGCCTTGGATTATGAAATAAAGTTATTATAAAAATATTTAGGCAAATACAAAATCTACTTAAACATTGGATTAGTATTAAAAGAAAAAATAAACAATTTTGTAACAAAATTTTGACACTTCATTAATAAGAAGCTTTTTCAATAATTGTTATAACCTTTATCAGGAAAACAAATTATAATAATAAAACTCTAACTATTTTACGTTTAAAAACACAATTTATTTATATATAAAAGAGAAAAATATTTAATTTAACATTTTAATATAACGAAATAACGGCTACAAGGGCGAAATATTCGCATCCCACGCAAACCCCGAAATTGCCCGCTTCATTTTTATCCTTTTCATGATGCGGTGAATGACATTCATCATAATATTACTTATCATTACCGAGGTTTGAAACAAAGGGGCGCATCAATCTCTGTCACGAGAAACGTATGTTTCAGGCCTTTGCTCCGTGATTTAGTCGTTTGCATTATTTTGCTAAGTAATTAAATATAGAATTTCTTACAGAAATATTCGTAAAGAGTGAAATTTTAACGGCAAAATATTTCTTTCTCCGATTGATATTTAAGACTCCCTTAATACGTTTTATTTAGTACCTTACTATTATAATAAATAAGTTGTATTTGAACCTGTGATTATGAATGATAATACGAAATTAATTGCTTATACGGGAATTGCTTATACCGAATAGACACGAACTGTGCTAATGACTTTATTCACGTGAAATATGTCTCGAACCATATTTTATAATTAAAAAAAAGTATTCATAATATTAATACAATGGCTATCAGCTAGTGAAAAGCCCGTCAAAATCAGTTCAGCCGTATGCCTGTTCTGTCTATTCTGTTGAAACAGGCATACAAAAATAGGTTCGATCCCTACTCGGGGGTATGATTATAATTGAAAATGATTTAAATATAATTAAATTATTTTCACTTCCTCGCTCTAGTAAAGACAAAGTGCGGCGTTGATTTCCACCACTCAATTTGCAATGTCTTGAATTCGATGGAAAGTGAACTACAGAGTGTCTTGACACTAGGTACTTTCTGTCTACCCTACTATACAGGATAAAAGCGTGAAGATGAAAAAAACATTATTTATTTGTTTCAAATAAATGCAAATTTTCAAACGCAATATAATAAAAAACTACATGAAGAGTTTTTAAAAGTCTCAAGAATTGTCTTTTATTAAACAATAAAACGTAATATAAAACATTATTGACGAGTTTGCTGTAGCAAATACGCGTTTCGTCGATTTATTGACAAATGCTGTTGAAGGCCAAAGTTCAAGCTCTAGGCCTCGGTTATTCAAACTTCAATTATTTGCTTTATCTTGGTTTGTTCGCGGTTTGCACAGAATGTCTTTCTGTTTTCGAATTCCTGTCTATGTTAATGGCACACTTTGCTCAGTCAGACCGGTGAAACATCTAGTTGTAATATAAATCAATAGTCTAGATTCTATATATTTCCAGTCTAGTTATTATCAACTTATTACGAAAATTTTGAAAATTGGACCCTGAATTGTTATCTGACATATCAAGGTAGGTAAGAAGTACCTAGTGTTAAGACACTCCGTACACCACTGAAATTCGAGACATCGCATGTTGAGTGGTGGAATTCAGCGTTGTGTTTTGTCTTACAAGAGCGAGGAAATGAAAATATTTGAAATTTTCCCGATTGGGAATTGAATTAAAAAATCAGTCGCGTTTACAGCCAAATTATGTCCCACTGCGCCACAATTGCCCTCATAATAACGAATAACCTTAGACATATAAGGATAATATCTATATATATTGAACCCTTTTTACGAAAGAAACGCGAACTGAGGAGTACGAAATTTGGCACAGTTATAGTTTATATAGAGAAGAAGTGCAAAATATAATTTAAAAGTAATGCATAAAAATTTATTAAAATAATAAAATAAATGTAACGCACACTACCATGTATTTGAGGTTTACATAAAACGTCTACGTTTATATAAAACGACTCACACGTTCTATCTAGTTCTATATTATATCTAGTTTTAATTAATGTTAAATATCATGTGAAAATCTACTAAATAATCACTATCAATTGCTTTATTTTGGTGACCTTGTATGTCCTTTTGACAATAAACTATTAAATATTATATATAAATAAAGTACTATATTTAAATCCATTCCTTCAAACGACCAATACCTTTTAATTGAGCGCACAAATTTTACCTCATCCAAGTTTTTTCGCCACTTTTAATGAAAATACGTGCTAAATTCCACTACGGTGAAATCCAGGCATTGAATAAAAACGCGAAAATGCTTCCCATTCGGATTACCTACAGCTGGCTATTTTACGAAACGAACAGTTTTAATTGTGTGCAGTTAACACGGTAAACAATTGCTTTGGATGTATTGTTTATAAGCAAGTATTGATATTTTTTATTACATTTCGATTTAAATATTTTATTTTTTACCGTCTTTTTGTTTTGTTGTTGCTTTTTTGAAAGTGACTGAGCATAAATATATCTGGTTTTGTGTGTGTGGGTGTGTGTGTGTGTATCGGAGTTTGTGTGTGTGTGTGTGTGTATGTGTATGTGTGTGTGTGTTAGTGTGTGTGTGTGTGTGTGTGTGTGTGTGTGTGTGTGGGTGTGTAAAAATTTCTTTTTCCAGTTTTTTTATAAATTGTATTTACTTCTCAAACAGGATGCTTTTAGAAATTAAATTAAAATTATGATATATTTTCTCAATATTATTACGAACCATAATATTTTGTGTTACATATATGTTTAAATATTAACTGTAAAATTCGTTAAAAAACAAATTTCAAAAAATACCATTAACCCATCAATTAAAGAGAAAAGCTTACTTTATGTGTGAATCGTTATATCATGCTCTAGTAAATTTTGCCGCAAGGGAATATCAAACTCTTGGCACCAAGATCGCTGGATCCACATCCGTCCACGGATATACGGAGTATCCGTCGAGACCGCTTATCTAATTTGAATATGAACTTGATTTGTATCGACTATGAGTAAAATTTGCATGTAACTTAAGGTTATATTGATATCGTTTATTTTAATAGTATATATGCTTGCTTTGTACTATGTACTGTTATAGTTGTTGATTCTTTCCCACTTGGAGGAATTAATAAATTTTAATTACATCTTCTATCAAACTGGTAGTATGGAGTGTCACAATTTAATACACAATGCCTTAAATTCGAGCAGATAGCAGTAAATGATTTGTCTTGACGCTAGTTTCACTCTGACTTCCTACTATGCGGGATAAAGATTAAGCTAAGAAAAATGTTCAAGATTTAATTATATAATCGTATAAAACCTTTTTTATTTAGCTTCACACTTTTATCCTGCATAGCAAGGTAGACACTCTGTACTCTGCTTTACACTGAATATGAGGCATTGCGTGTTGAGTGATAGAACTCAACGCCGCACTTTGTCGTACCAAAGCGAGGAAGTGAAAAGAATTTAATCATAATCACTCTTTCAAGTGTGAATCAAACCCACTACCGATCGCGTTTACAGTCAAACGCTGTCTCACTGCGCAACGACACCGGCCTCTAACCTATAACCTTTAATATGTATAAACGTTATACCAATAATTAGTTTAGTCTACTAATTCGAACGTGTATTGGACGTGTTCGTCTCAGCTTCAGTAGGCAGCAACTAACTACTCGGCCAACGGACCAATCGATAAATCATCTAATTGGTTGAGATATATATATATATATATATATATATATATATATATATATATATATAATATTCGTATAGAACTAAGCGTTTTATTTCTGTTTTGTAATAAAACATTTTTTCATACACGCAGTGTGCAGCCATGTTTTTTCACCTAATAAATTTATAATCAACTCTTATTACCTAATAAGTGTTAATTTTTTTTGTTTTCTTTTCAGAAACTTGTTACTGATTCTAGCCCGATTGGGGACGTGACGGTGTTATGTGGGACTTCGGACGTTTTGACTTTGTATGAAATATATATATATATATATATATATATATATATATATATATATATATATATATATATATTATATATATATATATATATATATATATATATATATATATATATATATATATATATATATAAAATATTCGTATAGAACAAAGCGTTTTATTTCTGTTTTATAGTAAAACATTTTTGTATATAGATTTTTGACAAATCCTTTCGTTAGAGAACGAAATTCGTCACATTTTTACGTTTGAAAAAAAAAGCTAACCATTTTCAAACCACTGTTCTACAAAAAATCTTTGGCGCCATCATTGTCAGGATTAAAAACTTTTAAACAATCAGCATTTCGTACTTCTGGGTTATTTCTAACGCGCTGAGCGTGTGAGCTTAACGCGTTGAATAGTAGATAGCGGATCTCAATTTGAAATTTTAAACCTTCAAAACTAAAAAATGTTTTATATTATACATATAACAGAAAAGAAAATATAAAAAGAAAACGGATAAAGGTGAAAAAGTCTTATACTGCCCTTTCTAATAAATAATTCACGGCGGTCAGATTGTAACCATTCCATGTGACGTATAAAAACTATTTCGGTCTGTCTAATAGCTTGTGTTGGAAATTATTAATTCCAAGACAAGACGTAACGGTGTTACATAAATGACCCTTTTTGAACCAATTTCAGTGGAAAAGAAATGTCCTTGAAGATCAATATATGTAACTTACAAAGTTTACAAGAAATTTCTTTATACCCTAAACTTACAATTATGAGGCAAAGCACACCACTGTGAGGTTTTAATGGGTTTTCATACAACGTCCGAAGTCCCACATAACCACTGTCACGTCCCCAATCGGGCTAGAATCAGTAACAAGTTTCTGAAACGAAAACAAAAAAAATTAACGCTTATTAGGTAATAAGAGTTGATTATATATTTATTAGGTGAAAAAACATGGCTGCACACTGCGTGTATGAAAAATATCTTGTATCTTCACTTCACACATACAATTCAGAAATTCTATTGTGTTAATATAATCCTTTCTGCACTGAATACTGTAACCCAAAGTTGTACTTTGTCGTAGCAAACCGCTACATACAGTATGACTACTGTATGTAGCGGTATCGTAGGCCTAGTTTCAACCAATAAAATATTTAATAAATAGAATAAAATATATTTGACAAAAGCTGTGAACCATATGTCAGAAGTTTGTGAATAATAAAATCAAAATTATCATAATTATGTCCGGAGTCATATAAGTAATGGTACATAATGTTGTTAGTTCTAGAATCATCAGAAATTTATCGTCCAACCATTCGCAAGACAAACTAACTAAGGTAACAAAAGTAAAGTGGACGTAAGAGATTTCTCGACTCAGCGCGCTGAATCACTGCCCGCAATAATTATCGGGGAAAGAAATCGAAGTAGAATCACAACGATTTATGGTACAGAGACTTGATACATCTTGATTACGAGGTCAGGTTAAGTGTTACTTTTGTGTTCTATACTTTAGCCTAATGGTACTAGAATATTTTAGTTTGTCTTAAATATACCACACTCACTAATGGTGTAAATTTTAGCAAATAAGTCCTTTGTGGTGCAGTAGGTACAGCGTCTGATAGCTGTGGGTTCTATTCCCACTCGTTAGAATAATAATAGTTAGGTTAGATTCGCCACCTCACCTCACCTTGAAGGGTGAGCCGCGACAAGTTTCGGGGTCCTGACGTTCAGGTTGGTGCAGGTGCTAACAGGGCACGGTTGCTTCGACAAATATATATAATACCAAATTGCAGGAGGTGTCGCCGGCGTGGCACGACTGTAATGTGCTCGATGGTTCAGCGCATCGCACTCTGGCCGAATGCCCCGCTTGGACCCCACAGCGCCATATCTTGATGGCTTTAGTGGGTAGGTATCTCTTCTATCTCAGTGTGGTGGATGGCCCTCACAATGCTGGATAGTGATAAAAACTGGTCTGCAATGGTCTCTTTTTGTGAGGCGGGCCTTACACCTAAGCGTCATAATGGTATATTCAAGGGATGAGGGAGAGGGTTTTAGTATTGGGTTCACTGATGAATACCACAGTACCATTAGTCCGTCATATGTCTTGCGTTTAGGGGTTCTGCGTAAATTGTATTTCCCAGCGACAAAAAAAATGTTAGATTGGCTACTTAACACGCAATGTTGTAAATGTTGGCGAAATATGGAAGACGTATTTTCTAAGTTATCTTTGATTACCTAGCAATTATAGACTAAGTGAAAATGAAAATATATGAATATACAATTAAAACAGAACTGATACTAATAAAAATTGATAGTATTTAAATTTGATTTAAATAAAATTAAAATTCCAACTTTTTTTGTTTGAATTTTAATTTAATCCATTTTATTTTCATCTCTACTTATATATTTAATTAAAATATATTTTGGGATATATTTTAATATATTTAATAATTATAAATTAGAATTTGACGATCTATGAACAGCTATATATTAGCGTCAAATTTATATTAAAGAATTTATTAGTAGTCACTTGTTATATTAGAATGCCATTTAAAATTAACTTTTATTTCTCCGCTGTGATAACATGAAGTGTGGCGTTGTGTTCACCATTCAACACACAATGGCTCGATTATAAGACAGAAAACAATCAACGGAGTGTCTAGACTAGGCTGTTTGTAACTATCCTTCTGCGATAAGATAAAACGTGAGGCTGAAAAAAAATGACATTAAGGTTTTTGGTGGTGCTTTCCGTGGCAACAAATGCTTTTTATATTATTTTATTACTAATACTTATACTGTTATTGCAATATTTCGTCATTACAATGATAATAAAATTATCTGAACGGGAAGAAATCTAAGGATTGTTCACTCTATTTCGTTACTTTGTACTTTTACAATATTAACAATCATATTTTCTTTTTAATTTTGCGGGCTATTGAGGTAACTTATAAAGAATCTATAATTAAATATAATGCATTATACTTTTTTTATTTTTTATATGTTTTTTTAAGTGAAACGTAACGACAATATTTAACTGTACACACGACGATTGTGGGTTCGATTTCCACTTGGCAGAATGTTTATGTCTAAATCCATGATTATTTCCCTGATGTTTAAATACACAGTGCGGCGTTTAACTCCTCCATTTAACACACAATAACTTTAAGGCAATAGTAGAAGGAATATTTACACTACGTCTTTTTTTCTGTCTTTCTTTACACCACACCTTAACTTAACCCCAAGAAAAAACACATAAGAATTAAATCTTGAGAGATTAATCCTAACCTTTAAGTATATCTAAACACTATATCAGAATTACGATACGATAAGTAGGCAGATCATTTCTCACATAAACTAAAATGGAGGAACATTATTTAACATAGAATTATCCCACATCCCATCCCCACTGAGTATTTACGAGGCCACATTAGCTGCTTGCCAGACCACGTACAAGCTATACAATGCATATAAACACGTTATAATAGGGTCGCTGCTTCGAAATCATTTGTTTTGTACATGATTCATTTATTATATATTTACTATTGGATGAGTGTATTTTGTTTATTGTAAAAAATTGAACATTATTAGTAAAAATATTATATAATAACAAGAGAATTAATAATCTATTCCGCATAGCAGGGTAGACAGGAGTATCAAGACACTGCGTACTCTACTGTCCGCTGAATTCGAGACAGTGCATGTCGAATGGCAGAACTCAACGCCGCGTTTTATCTTATTAGACCAAGGAAATGAAAATAATTTAAATATAATCATTCCCCCGAGTGCTAATCGAATCCACAACTGAAATTAGAAATAAGGCACTCCGTTTTATTTTTTATGAATACTTTATACGATCTTATTAATATAAGTACTTTAACATATAGTCTAATTGACTGATTAATTTAAAATACGTTTAGTTACATAACGCTACGACAGTGTATTTTATAAATCAAAAATAATAATATAAATCAATATACTTCTCAATTATAAATCACATTAAAAACAAAAATGTAAAATAACAGAGATCTAAATCATATTAAGTTATTGTTATTATTCAAAAACATGAGTTTTCAATATTTATAAATAAATTTATAATTATATAAACTATTCATATAATCGTAGAATACTTATCATAAGTAGTTATATATCCAAAACCTTAGAGGCTATCCCAGACCTTACTTATACGTACAGATAAACAGAGATCGATTAACCCGTTAACCGCGCCCAGCGACTACTAAATAGGGTTACCAAATCATATTAATACGTAAAGGAATAAATTTGACAACTTTTTAAGACTTTCGACACATTGTGTGTTGAGTTCCACCACTCAACACACAATGTGTCGAATTCAGTGGAAAGTACGAAGTGTCTATTATGTAATAATCTAAGAAAATAACTACTAAAGTTCATTTTAAATTATATATGAGAAATCCAAAAAAATATATTATATTATTAATGTTTTTAATGTTTTTGGAAATTAATATTTATTTTCGAGGCTAGCTTACCTTTATAAAAATTTTGCTTTTGGTCACTGATATTCAGGAGACCGTAGTCGCTGAGTGTTTACGGCGTTTCTTCTTAGGCCTGAGGCCCTTTAGTGAACTAGTGGTTAATTAATTGACGTTCACAAAATAAAGCATACAACTTCTCGTTTTGAATAAAATGATTTCACTTTGGCTTTGACTTTGATTCTTTCAACTGTATGGTAACCCTACCAACAGCCCATTAGTAAGTTCAAACATTTGTACTTTCTCTGGCAGACGTGAGGTCGAACGAAATTGAGATGATACTTTGAAGGGTAACTCGTTTCCGTCCCGGTAATACAACGAAAGCGAAACACGACTTGGTTTCATCCAATTATTTATGTTATGATTTCCTAAACATAAATTCAAAAGTAGAAAACCATTTTTTTTGTTTCTTTGAAATATTTTATTATGTTTGTAAAATACAGTTAATAGATATTCTGAATTGATAGAAAAAGTCATTTTTTGTTTTCTTTTTTAGTTTCACGCATTTTATCCCACATTGCAGGGTAGCAAGAAGTACCTAGCGTCGAGACACTCCGTACTTCGCATACCGCCGAATTCAAGATATTGCGTATTGAGTGGCGGAATTCAACGCTGCACTTTGTCTTAACAGAATGAGGAAGTGGAAATTATTTAAATATAATCACTCTGCGAGTGGGGATCGAGCCCACAAGTGATCGCATTTACAGTCAGATGCTTTCACACTGTGCCACCACTGGCCTTAAAGAGCCAGCTGTTAAAGTCATTTGACGTTAAATGTACCAATTATTGTAATTCAGGTGCAAATGCAATATGGTATTAATAATTCTCTTTAAATAAATATTTATATATAAATGTAAACATTTTAATCAACTGAAATTTGAACCCAAAATCATTATTTTTTGTTAAGCGCATTGCAAACACTTCTAAATGATATCTATCCAAAGAAGCTAACGCAAATCATCCAATAAAACTCTTGTAATCTATAAACCTAAAAACTGTAATTTATGCTATATAATTACTAATAGAGGATAATCTGAAATTCCTATGGGAAAGGCAGTTAAAATCAAAATAATTTGTCAAAGATTCACGCAAGCAGTTGTAGATAGCAACTAGTGGTAAATAAATATATTTTTTTTAAGTTATAACTCATTGAGGCTATGGTAGCCCGGTGAATTAACGTCTGACTCTAAACGTGATCGGTTGTAGGTTCAATTCCTACTCGGGGTTGTCCCCGACCTTGTGGTTACATTTAAAAATTATTTTCATTTAACGCTCTATTCAGTTCATCCCTCAACACGCGATGTCTCGATTTCAAATGGAAAGCAGTCAACGGAGTGTCTTGACACTTGGTTGTCTATAACTACCCTGCTATACGGGATATAACATGAAGCTGATTAAGATAGAATATTAATGAAAATGTAGTTCATGTATAAAGTGATCTCTACATATTGTACGCGACCCAAATTACACTATAAAATAGTTTTATCTAACGCTAGTGTAATATTTCTGTCAAAACCGTAACCAACATATGTAATTAGCTTAATTATACATGATTGACCTATTTGCTTATTTTCCGACCAAACAAGTCGAATTAATTCACTTAATGTATAATCTGTAGCGAGCCTTATTATTTTGAATATTTTATATGTTTTAGTAGTTGCATGACATTTATTAGCATTACCAGAAGTACCATTAGTAAATTGAATGTATACGGCTAACGTCGCTCTAATGTCACTTCAAGTAGGAATTCTGGTTATTGTTTTTAATATGTAAAGATTGTATACGAACATACGGTTAAATTTATTGACCCAAAAACGATTCTGTTCTCACAAGACTAAGAAGCATTTTGCATTTTTGAGGAAGCCTTCACCTGAAGAGGGGTATACGTATTGAGCTATTTCTATACAAAAAATAGTCATATTTAAAGTAAAAGTAGCAATTCCACACTGTACCCCTTGCAAAGGGATATTCACTACTGACACTCAGTTGTCTGTTTGAAATTGAAATATTGCTTGTAGAGTAGCGAATTCAGGGCCGCGCTTCATCTTACCAGAAAGGAACAATTAAAATAAACTGTAGGGCCTAATACAATTAAAAAGTGTTACAATAATAAGATTAAATTACAATCTCACTACACTTTTCAAATTATACTTTTTGTAGGAACAACGCACCTATTGCAATTAAATGAGGTCTCATGGACTGAATTTAAAATCAAAGAATTAATAATCCCGAGACAACCATTTTTATAGTATTGAATTCTTGTTTTCTTCGGCTACATTTTACCCCAATGACACGGTAATAGAGCACACCCAACCAAGGTAGAAGACACCTGACCAAGCGGCAGAACACCAATGAAATGCACTGATCAGAGTTTACCAGAAAGGCACTAATTCGTAAAGAATGGTGATGAATTGTATGACGCACCACCCAACCAGTAACGACCACGACTACTACAACAAAAAAGAAGAAGAGGCATGACCCTCTAGAATTATAAAATACAATAAAAAAGAAGAAGACAATACCCTCTAGAATTATAAAATAAGGAAGAGAGATATCTCAAATTCCACGCAGACAAAGGCGCTAGTCATTTAAGTGTTATTAAGATATACATTTAACTTAACCACCTAACTTAAACTATACGTAGATTATAAAGTAAAATTTTTGCTTAGTTACAAATTTAGCTTATATAACTTTTCTTGAATTCACAA
The DNA here is from genome assembly GCA_032432895.1 of Dryadula phaetusa. Taxonomy (NCBI): domain Eukaryota; kingdom Metazoa; phylum Arthropoda; class Insecta; order Lepidoptera; family Nymphalidae; genus Dryadula; species Dryadula phaetusa. Next base: position 5,391,292 of record JAOYRS010000068.1, on the reverse strand, counting down.
CATCAGTTATGGATAAATATTATTTGAAAATTTTAATATAAAAAGGTTCACTCGTTTATTATAATCTCCTTCGGGTAGATCACTAGGTCACCTACTTATTTTCATTAGCTTTTTTTCTAAAGCTAGCTTGGCGACTTTATTTTATAAAATATATATAGCTTTTTAAGATTTTAGGATTAAAAATAAACTTTTAATGCCTTTTAAATCAGACAAAGAATGGGGAACCCCTATACTCTATATGGAAACCCATATACTGTATATCACTCTATGCAAGATAATATGTAAAAGTAAGCAAAACACAGTGATTACTCAATAAATGCACAAACTAATCTTACTCGTTTAGATCAGAAAATATTTTTGAAAAAAAAACGTATAAAAATTTGAAAGCAGCGGCATATTGTGCGTTTAAAATATTGTACGTTCATTTATGATTACTAGAGCTTGATCAAATTAGTTTTTATTTCTCCGCTCTGATAAAATTAATCGCAGCGTTGAGTTTCCCAGTCAACGCGTAATGTTTCGATTTTAGTTGAAAAGTCAGCGGATTGTCTTGACACTAGATTGTCTCAACAACAAACTCGCTACGCGGGATTACGTGACAACCTGCTGGATGGCAAATAAATTACTGGAATCGCATAAAACTCCTAAATACGTAAATAACTTCAGATTAAAAATAACAAAGACAAAGAGGACCTAATTATTGTTAGACGTTGAGCGCCTTAACACAACTTAATGTCAATTAAAATATCTTAACTGTTCATTTCTTGCATATGTTTTTATAAAATTCACTAAAATTACTTTACTTTACTTTACTTTTTTTCCCTTCACGCTTTTTATCTCGCATAGCAGGGTTGACAGAACTTTCCGTAAACCCGTGTCAAGGCACTCTGTACTTCGCTTTCCACCAAATTTGAGACAGTGCGTGTTGATTGATCTTAACGCCGCATTTTGTCTTACCAGAGCGAGAAATTGAAAATAATTTTAAATATAATCACTCCCCCAAGTGGGGATCGAAACCACAACAGATCGCGTTTACAGTCAAATGTTGTCTCATTGCGCCACAACTGGCCTTAAAATTAAGTTTTTTTATTAAATTTAATATTTTCTCCAGTTCATTAACTTCCTCCTGTCTAGACTAGACGATATTTTATAGAGACGGATTAGTTGTATTTAATTGTCATGGTTATAAATACTGTAGAAATATAATTGCCAAAAGTTTTCTAAGATTAATTGAGAAAAGTTCGTTGTCGTTAAGTTTTATATAGATAGTCTAATGGCGGACACTAGTGGGACGTCGATGCATAGTGGAAAATGTCTGGTGTTTGCAAATATTATCCTCACTATTATTATTATTTTTTATAAATATTATATTTGTTTTTTTATTATTATTTTTATTTATTTTAAAAAATATTATTTGACCTATTTTGGTTAAATTTATATAACATTATTTTATCTGTAAAAATATTAAGCGTCACTTTCCCATCCAAAGAAAACTTTATGACATTTTTATTTTAGGTTGACGCTTTTAATCCCACGCAAGGTAGACAGAATGTACCGTCAAGTACTTCATATTCCGCTTTCGGCCGAATTCACGACCACAGCGAGCAAGTAAAAATAATTTAAATATAGTCATTCCACCTAGTGGGATTTGAACCCAAATCAAATCTGACTATAACACTTGACAATGGCTTATAAAAAAGTGCGGATATGTACTGTAAAATAATAACGTCATAAAGCTATTATTATATAAACTACTTTACTAACTTGTGTATTAAGCAGCTTTACGCTTTATCCCGTATAGCACGGTATTCAGAGACAATCTAGTTTCAAGACTCTCCGTTGACTGCTTTGTCTTCTTTTTTGTATATTATTTAAAACATAATAATAACATCACCCTACCGTTCACCGTTGTCAGGTAAAAATTAAACTGATCGAAAATTTTAGCACTAGTCAAGCTCATGCGAGTGACGTGGGTCGACAGCGGCTTAAGTTAATCTATTACATTTGATATAAGAAGTTTGTTTACTTTACTATGTTATATAAGGCATGGCAGGAAATAGAATATTTATTTAAGAAATTTAATGGCATTTAATTTTTATTTTCACCTTAGTGATTACATTACGCTTACATTATGTTTATTTCTTTATTTATGTTTATATGTTTGCTATTTTATATGTTGAGTATTTAATATATAATTAATAATATATAATTAATATTAATTATAATATATAATAAAATTAATATTTTTTTTAAATGTGTAATCTTTTCCTTCTAATTTATTAATTGCACTGGTTTGTCAACCTATTATACCGTCATCCAGTGCCAGATGTTGGTTGAGATGTTCTCTTCTATAGATAAATGCACCGTTGCTTTTTTAATTTCTGTAATGTTTTTTACTACTATATCAAAATATTTTGTGTTTAATATCGTAACTTAGAAATGAATATAGTTCTTAAATTAATTTACTAAAATTGAAATCGAACCTACGTTTACAATGAGACACTGTCCGATACACCATGACCTTAATTTCACAGTTTAACCCGCATATTAGAGCAGAGAAATTAAAATATTTTTTTAATTATAATCATTCCGCTTTAAATACAACCAATTGCTTTTACAGCCAGACGCTGTTCTATAGATATTTATATTTTTTTTGCTTCACACTTTTTATCCCGCATAGCAGGGTAGACAGAAAGTATCCAGTGTCAAGACACTCCGTACTTCGCTTTCCACCAAATTCGATACATTGTGTGTTGAGTGGTGTAACTCAACGTCGCACTTTGTCTTTTTTACCAGAGCGAGGAAGTGAAAATAAATTAAATATAATCACTCTCCCGAGTAGGGATCGTACCCACAACCTATCGCGTTCACAGTGAGACCCTGTCTCACTGCGCAATGACCGGCCTCGGCCTGTTCCTTAAATGTTAAAATAAATAAATAAAAAATTATTCATTAAGAGTACGACTGTTACATACACAATCCATTGAATTACAATTTGTAAATAGTTTGATATATGTTAATATTTTTTGTTTTTAATTTTTTTTAGCTTCACGCTTAATGACACTCCGTACTTCGATTTCCCCTGAATTCAAGACATTGCGTATTGAGTGGTGGAACTCAACGCCCCATTTTTTCTACCAGAGCGGGAAAGTGAAAATATTTTAAGTATGGGGTTTCCCAATAAGGACGGTATGTTTTTAAATTGAAATAAAACATGTAACATATATTTTAATTTCGTGTTCAATGGCTTTATTTGATAGGAAATTTTATGCTATTTATGATTTAAATAAAATATTGTTCAAATGACCGCCACGACTTTTTATGCACTGGTGAATACGATCGGTGCAATTTTCGATGACTCATGCAGCATTTCGGCTGGTATGGCCGCTATAGTCGCTCGAATGTTACGTTCAAGATCTTGAATCGTAACTGATTTATTGGCATATACTTGAGATTTATATATATTTATATATACCTCCACAAAAAATAGTCCAAGGGTGTTAAATCGCATGATCATGGTGGCCAATTGTGAGGACCGTTGCGAAAATAACCGACTCACTAAACTTATCACGCAATAAATCCATTGTGACGGTCGCAGTGTGGCATGTTGCACCATCGTGTTGAAAATAAATGTCGTCCGCAAAATCAATTTCATACACTTGAGGAACAAAAAAATCGTTCAACATGTCACGATAACGGTCGCCATTGACAGTAACAGTACGGCCTTCGTCGTTTTTGAAAAAGTACGGGCCAATGATTCCACCGTACCATAATCTGCACCAAACAGTCAAATTTTCAGGATGTAATGGTGTTTGAACCACTCTTGGATTTGACTCACTCCAGTAACGATAATTCTGTTTGTTCACATAACCATTGAGCCAAAAGGGAGCCTCATCTGAAAAGATGATTTTCCAATGAAATTCGGTGTCCGTTTCCATCATTTCAAGCGCCCAATCAGCAAATTCACGACGTTATCGATGGTCTGCTGGCTTGAGTTCTTGTACCAACACAATCTTGTATGGATGTAGGCCAAGATCCATACGTAAAATTCGCCAGGTTGCCATTCTGGATAAGCCCAATTCTTGTGCACGTCGTGGAACGGAAACATTTTGATTTTCTTCGACACTGGCTGATATGACGGCAATATTTTCGTCACTACGTCTTGTCCGTTGTCATGTTGGTGGTCTATTATCGTGCAAAGAATATTCACTTTCCAGTTTTTGGATTATGCGACGTATAGCGAGCTCAGACAGTTCACCATGACGACCATACTTAGCACGAAATGCTCTTTGAGTAGAGACAATACTTCACGAATTTTGATAGAAAATTTGGACAACTTCCAAACGTTGAGGTAACGTGAACTTGTTCATGTTACCTCAACATTACTAAAAACAAAACAATACAAATGTCAAATGGCAAACATTACTAAACACAAAACAATACAAATGTCAAATGTTAAATACCCAAAGTGGCGGCTGTGAGCTATCAAAATCCTATCATCCCTATTGGGAAACACTATATAATCACTTCCCCGACTGAGAATCGAAATCACAACCGATCGCGTTTATAGTCAAACGTTGCCTCTCTGCAACACGAACGGTCTCAATTTCGTCAATTGGAATAAATTTTCTTTAAAGCTTTATTCAATTTTATAGTATGAACCTTGTCAAAGAGCAAATAGATATTTAATTGCATACTTAATTGACACCGTCTCATTGAAGGGCTTATCTTGAAAACTGAAAAGACTCGAATACAGAAAAGTAAAATCTATATTAGATTCTCTATAGTGTACTTTGAAAATCTGCCAAATACAACAAGTTCACGACCCTTCTGTTACATACAAATTGCTAAATTTAATTTTTTTTCATGGAATACTCAAACAAATTAATTTTAAATAGCACTGTCGCAATGCAGTTAAAGTGTATTTTATCTGTTTCTTTTAGTTTTACGCTTTTTATTACTCTAGGAAAATGTCAAGATACTCTATTTTTAACTTGGGGTCTAACTTTACGCTAAATTACTGGACACTTCTGGAGCAGAAAAAAAGATTCCTTATAATTTACTATTTCTTAATTTAAATTAAATCATTTTATTTGTACAACTGATCATAATATTCTTATTTGAAAAATCGCATATATTTCCCCTTCCTTAGGTAAGAGGATTTTTTATAAGTCATTGAGATTAAGGCTGTTGTGAAAACAACTCCAGAGCATCCTGATCACCATTTCGGTTTCCAATAGAGTCTTCCTCCGAAGTGTCATAGCAGTGCTCCTAAACAATATTACGACATGTGATATTAATAGAGAGGATTTCCGCTGGATTTAAGCGGGTACTATCGGGTTCATGACGAGGCTCATCTGCCATGCCTTGCCTGATTGCTATAGGTAAATGACATTTCCCAGCGATAAAAAAAATAAAAGTACCTCATACCTATCAGTAATAATTTCATAGCAGATTTGAATTCTGATACTTAACACATAAAGTTGTGTGGTATGCGGAGAACGGAATGTCTTAACTCTGGATTCCTCTAAATACGATGTTATACGACAGAAATGCAACACTAAATAAAATATTTCCTATATATATGCCCTTATAAAATGAGTACCCATAATACGCGTAATACTAAAAAATATAATATAATAAAATATATATAATTTTGTTTATAAAATTTATGTAACCAAATATGTTGTTAACAGCAACAGCCGTTAACTCTTATGCTCTAGAAAGCTTTGTAGTTGGTAGGTGTGTTCAGGCCGACAAGGTGACCCACATGTGGAAAAATTTTATAAATGTACTATTTTCGTTGTAATTATGCTCAGTAAGTTCCACCCTTAAATTATACTTACAAACGTTTGGAAAGTTACTTGGATTTAGACTTTAAGGTCTTATGTTTTTTAAAAATTAATAGAGACTGGGTTATAAGGTAAATTTCGTATTTAATTTTTTTCTAAATATAATTTGCCAAAAACATTTAGTGATCGAATTCAAAGAAGTTATTGCCACGAATGTATCTATTTGACCAACAAATGAACAATGGTTTTATATATCACTACGTTCTGTAGTCTTTAGTCGCATAATAGGAGAGTGACATGAAATTAAATTAGCAGATTTTAATTTTAATTTTCTTTATTATAGTTTAACTAGAGAACTTTATTCATTATTTAATTACTAATTATCAAAACTTGTTCACATACTTAATTATACGATCAATATATTTGTAGAAATCGGAGTTTCATGGCACTAGGTTTTTTCTGACCTAACCTTAGGTCGTTGACCCTACCATGCAAGCAATAGTAGAAAACTACAATATTATTATTTTAAAAATAATTTCAACAATTTTAAAGCATAAAATATTTTATTATAATAGTAAAATTCATAAGCTTACAATATTACTTTTATATAAAAGCGGCCATGTCAGTTTTGTACGCTCCAAAAAGCTTTGGAGGTTTAGGTTCAATGGTACCATTTATAGCATAAATTTGTAAATTTATCATAATATTAACTGTTAACAACAACAAATTGTATGTTATAAATTTTGTGAAGTTAATATATAGCGTTTAGCTACACGTGTATATTATTGGAGACTAGCGAGCTGTTTTGATGTTTGGTGTGAAACCCTATAACAACGGGCTACAGTTAGATGAATGACGTATTTCATCTTATTTTCATAATATCTTATTCATAAATTTTTTACTATATAATAAATATAGTTCAGAATAAGTACACAAATTCAAAGACATATAAGTATACAAATTCGCTTGTATGATTGTCGAGAAGCGCTTTTTAGATCATGTTTATAACTATCACCAATCACGAAAAACACAATTTTTTTTAAATAGTAGTTTAAGTCAAAACTTAACGCCTTTAAATGTAAAATAAAATTATTTCGCTTGATATACAATCATCTATTATACTTATTAAAACATCAGAATACAATTCCTCCAATTTTCATTATGAGATCTGAAAAACAGCAGCCAGAAATAGAACCAATTGTTAATAATATAAATAGTCTATAGTAATATTTTCTATATGTTAATGATATATTTATCTCACCCACATTTTTAGCTTACACCTTTATATATACGTACGTATGTATGTAACAGTACAATTCTTTAGCCTGTCTATAACTATCACTTAAAGTTAATTATTTTATTATCAACAAAAACATACAAATAATATAAATTTATTAAATGTAAAAGAGCTAACTAAATTTGGCATGGCGTCAAGGGTAAGTTCTGTCAGACATGCCGTTAGTGTCTCTTGTGGGTGAGAAGCTCACCTACTTGTGAATTTCATGTATTGTGAATCGACTTCAGCTATCTTAGGTTAGGATTTGAACGGTATTATACTAAATGGTACATGTTATGCTTATTATTTATTTCTTTGTTTTCCTTTTAGAACAGCACAGAAGTATAAAGAACTGACAAATTCGAAAAAAAGCGGCTTCAAGCTTTATCCCGCATAGCAGGGTAGTCAGAGATAACGTATTGCTAACTGCTTTAAAATTTCTGAAGCAAAATAAATATTTAAATTGATCGATTTTTTACTTAAAATTACTTTTCAAATGACATATATCTACGTATAATTTTAAAGTAAAAGAAGTTTGTACATTTAAACTTAGCGAATTACGGCATGTATTTTGGCATAGCGTCAACTTCAAAAGCGTTGTAAGGCGAGAAAGCGTAACAGATGTGGATTACAACGAACTAAGACTAATGCCTCATTGGTCGATGCTTGTCAGCTTAATAATAATCTTTTGGATTTACTGCATCATATTTAGCTTCACGCTTTTCTTGCAGCTGCATCTGCTAGCAGATTTCATCGGAATTCGAGACAATATATTTATTTTGATTGAAATTAATATTTCTATATTTGTACGTAATTCTGTCAGAATGACTTATTAACAATCTAGCGTTATGAAATTAATAGAAAAAGACGCTTGGTAGAATTATTTATAATACATATAAATACCTAATACAAATTAGAAATTTACTATGAGTTCTGTTCTCATTCGGAAATTAATATAAATTATTTAAAATTTATATTAATTTCTCCGATTTGGTAAGATAACACCATCGTATTTGCCACTTAGCATGCAATGTATCGAATATAAAGTTAGTCAACGGAGTATTTAGACACTAGATTGTCTCTGACTCCCCTGGTATGCGGGGTAAAGCGTGAAGCTATGTATTTAATAAGAAAGCAAGAAAATCTAATATTAAAACTGCTTGTGATTATTATCAATATTAATAGATAATTATAAGATGTACATTAGTATAAAATGAGGAAAGTGTTTTCTATATTCCATCCATAATTCCACAAGTAAGCAATTCTATCATTAATATAAAATCTCTTACATGGTAGTACTTATCGCTATGAGCAATATATAAATATAAATAATAAATACCTAACAGAAAATATAATTTTATTTTTCAACGTAAAGCTTTCTCCACCCGCTTTGTATATCAACTTATAATAAATTCAGTTCATAGAACAAGCTTTAAACATACCTAATATTTATAGGCTAAAGCTTTTTGAGTTTACAAACAAGTTTCATTATATATGTATGTATATTATGATGAATAATTTTGAATAATTAATTCATTATCAGTGCTATCTTTCTAGGCACAATTCACTATATTTTCATGTTTTTAATACAATATACATAAAAAATTAGGTGACAATTTCAGCCGAAAATTATTTGATAGCATTTGATAGCCAAAAGTCATTTTACTTTGAAAAATTAAAACTTGTTAACTAAATCAATAGTTTTTTAAAGCTTCATGCTTTTTTCCACCTAGTAATGTAATCTTAGAAAACCGAGCGGCAGTACAACCCGTTCTTCAACCGCAACCCGTTCATAAAAAGCTCAACATTGAATGGCGAAACGAAAATGAAAAATATTACAATTTAAATGTAATAATTCCCCGCCAGAGAAATTATATAGAATTCACAACCAGCAGCTTTTACAATGAAACGCTATCCTACTGTACCACGAATCTACTATCAGCTAGATTGTATATATCTCTGGGTATTAAGTTCATATGTACATTTATATAATATATAAGTATACATTTACGTACATACGTAAAAAATACGGTACAAAACAATTTTCAACCACCAGTCGTTACAAACGCTTTTATCCATTGTTATTTAGCGATCGTTTACAAAAAACATTTCCAAGGAATCTTTTTGGTGGAAAATCGAAATCTTAACAAGCATTTTTTTCAACTTGCAAGTCACCCACAAAAACGAAAATTCAATCTGAGAACATTAATTTGACCGGCTGTGGCTGTGTAAAGTCCGTTGCACACTATCCTTGTTTCACGCTTTTTATCCCGCATAGTAGGGTAGACAGAAAGTACCTAGCGTCAAAACACTCCGTACTTTACTTGCTTCTTGGCCTTAAAATAATTTTTCTTTTATCGAATTTTTTAAACCGGCTAAAATAAAAGTAAGCTGAAGTTAAATATTTTTCGTATTTTTTTTAATTTATTTTGGTTTTCATGTTTAATTAAACGTCACTGAACTGAAATTTCAAGGCCATTTTGAATGAGTTAACTTTTATTTCGCGAACATAGAAAACAATATAAACAATAAACACTATTAATATATTTTTCCTTAGCGTTATACTAAACTATACGTATTATGAAATTAATATATAAATATTAATGTAAGTAGCTTTATTTCAAATCATACATTAAAATGTATATATATTAATAGAAATATTAATAGATCTTGTTGATGTTAACATCTCTGTTGCTAAGTACATATATAGTATTTTTGAGAACACGTAAGAACAAAAATAGATTGAGTTATAATAGACCAAATTAAAAAAAAAATCGCATATGATCACGTTATTTAGAAAAGTGCACGCTTCTATCACTTTTTTATTTTCCAACCACATAGTGATTTGTTAGACTATCGCGGTACAATGAAACAGCGTGTGGTTGTAAGCGCGATTGGTTATGGGTTGGATAGTTGATTAAGTAAAAATAATTAGTGGAAAGTACTATGCGGAAAAATAATATGACGTTACTTGATATGCTATATAAAATATATAAAAAGGGACATAATATATAAACGTTTAATAAAAAAGCAACCTCACGATTTATACAGTATAGCAAGGTAATTAGAGACAACCTGGTATCTAGACTGCTTTTCACCAAGATTCCGTGAATTTTGCATTTTGAGAGGTGAATACAACGCCGCGCCTTGTCTTACCAGAGCGGAAAAATGATAATAATTTTTAAATATGTTCATTTTCCGAATGAGAATCGAACCCACAGTTATGTCAGTGAATGTCAATGAATGATATGTCAGTGGCTGGAACACCGTTCCACGATATCCTCACCATGTCTTTCCTTGTAAAAAAACAAATACAATGCAATTTTATAATTATTATCTGGAAGCAACGTAAATAGAGGAATGTTAGACAACGGCCATTAGATTGTCGTTAGAAGTAATCGTAGCCCAGTCACGTGCGTAACGTAGCTTGTATACTGTTTTTTGTTCTTGCATCCCTAATAGTGGAGTTTTGAAATTGGCAGTTTTTATATTGTAAGAAATAATTTAATAAACATGATATATTGTTTGTTATAACGAATTAAAAATTATTTATTTTTCGAAATAATAAAAAGTAACATGAATAAGTTCTAACACCTTTTCAATTATCCATAACTTTTATTAATTACCTTTTTATAAGCATAATTTGATCTATGGAACAATAAATCTGTACTAATAAATTTAACTGTGTGTCTGTAAATTTTAATATAATGTTGTTTTATAATTTTGGTCTGTCTGTTTGTTCTGGTTAATCACGAAAAATGGCTTGACTAATTTTATAAGAACTTCCATTGGCAGATAGATCATTTAATAAGGAGTAATTTAACAGAAGAGTTCACAAGATAATCAAAGATAAAAAATATTTACAAAAGATTTATTTCATTATTGTAGACAAAAGCTAGCTTATTCCTTTATTCCTTGCTTATTCTTATCAGTATTTATTCGGTGCAATACAATATATATATACTATATATATATATATATATATATATATATATATATATATATATATATATATATATTCCGCAAACTTCCTGGCTCCATATAAGAGCAGACAAGGCGTGGATCGAATGGAAAACATTCTCATTATTCTGCACCAAGTAAAATCTTAACTTTTTGCACTTAGCAATGCATAACAGTCGCTCTACTCCTAAAGCTACACAAATGGTAAAATTTAAACGATCAGAACGTATTTATGTATATTCGTATAAAACGGCAATGTAGCTTTATGTAATAAATCAACTACATTATTTTCATTTAAAGATTATACAAATAGAGGTGTTGAGCTCCACCACTCATAACGATTACAAAAATGAAAAAAAATGAATTTGCAAGGTATATATAAAAATAACGATATAATATGAAATAAACAGAATGCTAGATCCTAGTGATGTCCCTTAGAGAATAAAGCTGGCTGAAATATTACAATTTTGTACACAGACATACAACTAAATATATTAGCGTAAGTAATTACACAACGTTACAATTATCCCTTATCCCATAAGGCTTAACTAGCGGGACGAAATATATAGGGATGTGCTTGCCATCCTCATCTTATTTGTAATAACCAACTTAGTTTGAAATAATAAAATATGAATTTCTCTTAAAATAGTCGTGTCACTTTGGGAGTTACGCTGTTTACAAAATGAAGGTAACCTTACCTGACCTATGTAAATAAATTAAACATGTACACAAATATAGTGAAACAAATATTAAATATTTATGTTTAAATATTTCATAAATTAAAGTTTAAATACACATATATGAAACTGGTTTATAATAACTGCTAAGCTACCAGCTTTGTTTCAGCGGCGTTTAACGTCACCTACTATTTGTTAATATGAGACGTTGATAACTAATTTTTTTTAATTATCATGTTATTTTATTTATTTATATTGGCTTATATGTATTTTCTAGTTTCAAACATAGCAAGATAAGCGGAGATAGCTATGATGTTCATACATTTATATGTCCATTATCACTTCAATTCTGAAATACAGCATGTTAAGTGTGAAATAGAACGCTGCGAGGGATTGAAAATTGTTTGACTATAGACATAACCTCAATTGGGTATTGAATGCACCACCGTGAACAATCAAACACTCATTACTCAAAAATCGTTAATAACCGACTTCAAAAACGGAGTACGTATTTAATATTTTTCAAATTGACTAATATTTGTATGATAAATTTATGTATGTCCACGATATTCTCTAAACTATATGTCATATAGATATAATTGAGATATGCTAAGTATAGTTAAACTTAGGGAACAGTATAAGTTTTATTAAAATCGATTTAGTAGCTTCGGATATATAGGTAAATAACTCTTAAGAAAACATAGGTAGGTTAAATTTTCATAAATTAGATTGTTTTCTATTATTTACACTACATCAGATTTTGCTAACAAATAGATAACTAATTCCAAAAACACAACCTAAATTGTAAACAAAATGTGTTTCCTGAATCTTAATAGGTGTGAAATGAACAATACCGTAAATTTGACCCGCATAGAGCCCAGCAACTTGTAATTACTCCACCCTTATCTCGGATTACTATTTTATAGCTACGTTAAATTAATTTAAACTTTCTTATTATTAATGTGTAAAGTGTTTTGTAGACTTTATCTTTTGTTCCTGAAAATATAATATTTCTATACAATAGTAAGAAAACGGCTTATTCTAGAAGTAGGAAGCTATTGAAGTTGCAACTGTATTTATTCATATACCTTTGTTTATAATAATTATATATTTTGATGTAACACAAAGGTTTCTCTAAGCTAATACAAAGACTCGACTGTGCTTAAAATCTATATTCATTTCTGAGTTGAGACTCTTGAAATTCGCCATTTTCTTTTTCAGTAATTTTATACATTCTGTGACACTCCCGCTCTTAAGACGATTCTAATGACGTCAATTAATTTGTCAAAATCACGGTTTCACGGGTTTGCCAGTTAAGTTTGCAAGGGAAAACGGATATACATACATACACGTTATAAACATAACTCTCGTTTTGGCAGTAGGCTTAAAAAAGGATATTTTACACATACACAATTGTTATATTTGCTTCAAAATGTACAAACACAAATATTTCTTATAAATAATCAAACACATTTATGTCCTATAAATAATCAAAATTAATAATCTTTACCAAATAGAAATTTATATATTTTAATGGATATAAGAATACTATTACATATTTAACGTTAGATTAATTTTACTTAATATAAAGCTAATTATGAAAAATAAAAAGAGAACAGCCGGAACCTTTTTTATTGCATACATATCTGTATACATACATATATTTTGATATTTTCATATGCCTCTGTAAGCATGGACTATTAAAAGTTACTAGCAAGACACTCTGTCTTGCACACCAATGACGCATGAGAGCTCCTTAGAGTATACAGGCAGACAACTTAAAAATACTTCAGTGGGGAACCCGCTGTTACTAATGTGAACTAAACGACGGTTTTTCACCATTTTAGTGCAGACGTGCTAAGTATCATCTTATAAAATACATATTGCTATAGTCATACTATATGTAAAGATAATATTTTAAAAAATACTCAATTTCATTGATAATACGATATAGGAGTTAAGGATTTTAAATCTAATAAAATATCACTTTAAACCGTTTTACAAAATGAAAACATACAATATTATGCAGAATAAATTGATTATACAATATTTAGTACAATAACTCATAATAATATCCTTAATTAATTGTCCATGGTAGTTCTTTTGGAATGTAATGTCAAATTGTAGTAGGTATATTGGAATCTAATGTCAAACGAGATGGCTTAATTCTCATTCACGGAAATTATTTTATATAAATTTTTTTTATAATATTCCAAATTTCGAAGACAAGTGATACAATAAGTTGAATTAGACCTCGGTTGATCTTCGAGGTTTTTGAAGGTCACAAAAAAGTATGAGGATCCCCCGGAGGATGTGTATAAAAAGGTTAATAACGGTGGACGAGGCGAAAGAAATCTGCAGGGCCCCTTATCTCAGACTATCCCTTTAGGAATAAAGCGTGAAACTAAAGAAATAAATAAAAATAAAAAAATATATCAATCCTGATAGAATAAAGCGTATTTAGTAATTTAGTTGCGCTACAAAATTGCCAATTAAAATTTTATATTTATATAAGCAGATAAATATTTTCAACAGACTAACTCTTATTAGTTAAATTTTGTTTGCAATTCAAGTTAATGTAGTATAATTGATCAGAGAGTAGAAATGCACTTCCTTCTAAAGAAACTTCTTTACTTAACGTTCTCTCTGTCTACATTGCTATAAGGAAAACACATGAAAAACATAACACATAAAAACAATACGAAAACCTTAAACTATTTATTTCCTTGGCCAAAATATAAAGTACGACTCATCGTGTCACGTCCCAACTACACATTAAGCCAGTATAATTCGACATTAATAATGATGTTTTCATTTCATATACTGAAAATATTTGTGCAAAACAATCTCAGAGACAAGTGAATTATATAAAAGCTATTACAGGAACTAGCATAATAAAATAGTAAAAGAATCCTGGTACGTTCTCGGTAAAATGTTATTGGAATTCAAGTCAAAAGGAGTCATGTTTTTCCTTGTAATTAAATATAAGATATGATAAATTAATCTGCATAGCAGGGTAATCTGTGAGAACCTACTGTCAAGGCACTCCGTTTACTGCTTTTGGCCGAAATCGAGCCATTGCGTGCTTAGTGGCGACCTCGCTATTAATTAAATCTTATTATTTAATTTCAGTTCACTTATAGGCATTCACATTTATATTAAACTTATATATGAATATAATTATTTAATCAAGTACTGTAAAATGAACGCTGATGATATGGGTACAATATTTTCTCACTGTTCGATCAGACAAAACCTTATCAAATTCCATCTCTTAGTTCATAAAGGGACTAACTTTAACTTCTCACTGTGTACTACTTACTACATTATTACCAATAAATATCTACATAATGCGGGCTTATTATATGTGAAATTATTGTACCGGTTTGCAAGTGTTTTTTTTTAATAATTTAGAGGTATTTTTTTTACTTTGACATTGGTGAAAGTTTAAATCTAAACAACTATTAAATTATACAATAAAATCTTTTTTTTTGCGATTTCCACACATTCTAAATGAAACTATTTTAAACGAATTAATTGCCGTGAATTAGAAAACATATTTTTAAAAATCAAACATTTCGAATGATTCTTTGTCTATCTGCGGACACAGATAGACAGAAAAGTTATAATAATAACAAAAACTTTATTAATTATGCTATATATATATTCACCTCACATTGAATTTAAAAAAATTAAACGTCAAACGCAACCCCAACTAATTAAAAAGTGGCAGCGAAACATTTATAAATATGATATGCAAATTTATTTTGCGTTTTCTATTTCCCTTATGTTTTATTGTTGATAGTGAATAATTTTACTAACCTAATTTGGTCATACAATAAAACCATTCAGATGCAGGCGCAACCACTTATTCAATTCTTGATAATTTTATAGGAAACACTATAGTTTATAAACATCTTTTTTTTATTTAATATAATTATTTGAACAAACTGCTTTCTTTAATTCTCTCTTTCAGTATATTTTTTTTTAATAAATTCGAAGATTCGAATCCAATAACTAGCAAATCCATACAATATTTCAACACACGTAATAAGTCATCTAAATATATCACCATGTCCAATACTATTCAGCTAAATCAGGATGTAGCAGAATCGCTGATTTAGTGACGGAAGCCGCCAGCCTGTCTGCTTTGATTGGGGTGACCACACGGCTCAGTGCACGTCACGAACGTATAATATAATACCATATGTACATATACACAATATAATAACAAGATGACATTAATTGAAATTAGTACATTCCTGCATATATTACGCCTAAACGAAGCTTCAAGCTGACGTCTGCGAGCGTACTTATAATAGAAATGGATTTAGCTTTTAGACAATATGTTGTGTTGATGTAAAGCTGAATGTTGCTCATTATTGGATCCATTATGCCAGAAATGTTATTTATTTAAAATTTCAATATTATAAGCGTATTTAAACATTCTATAGCTATATTCAAAATAGTAACATTTTATTTTTTGACATTCAACTATATGGAAATTACACGATATCCACACTAATTTGTTTTTTATAGTTTTTTTAACTCGAGAATTTTTTCACGTTTTTTATCCCGCATAGAAGGGTAAACTGAAAGTACTTAGGTATCCAGATACTCCATACTTCACTTTCCACCGATTCAAGACATTGTGTATTGAGTGGTGGAACGCAACCCCGCACTTTGTCTTACCAGAGCGAAGAAGTGAAGATAATTTAAATATAATCACTCCCCCGAGTCGAACCCACAACCGATCGCGTTTACAATCAGACGCCCACTGCGCCACGCCACACCATGCGTATCATATAATTGTCCTTTTAAAATTTTTTTTTGGTCACACTAATCACGAGGTCAACATACAAATAACCGTGAACACAGTTGTTTGTCGACTGTCACTGGGACGATTAGATTCATACAGCTTCCTTTTTTCAATGATAAAAGGTAAACACGATAAAATATTGTATTATTGGAAGTCTAGGTGTTGAAGCTATTCTAAAATTAGACATATACATATATACAAAAATTCAAAATGTATATTAAAGTTTACTTTCTTAGAATCAAAATTTATAGGTTAATTAAAATATACGAATATAATACTATATATAGGGATTTCTAAATCAAAATAAAAACAAGAATATTATAGAAATTATTACAATTATATGAACATATTAATAATGCATTTAAAACATTACCCCAAATAAATTCCATTTAATATTTCCGTAATATTCGTAAAAAGTAATAGAAAATTTTTGCTACGCGCATGAACTATGTATAATGCAAAACACACTTAATATCTACAATCTATATCTTAACAAAAAAAGCTAAAAGAATGTTTACAATAATATTTATTTTATTCTAAAGTCGCGATGAATTTAATAAATACAATAATACGAACACTATAGTAATAAAAATTAAAGAAAAATATTTTAAAAAATCTACCTATAAACTATAATATATATTGACTATTTCTAAAGTGTTATTCCACACTTAGGATTAGAAAACATTATTGAAAAAATGTATAAAAATTTTGAACGCAGCGGGATTCGAACCCGCGCCTCTTGGATAAAAAATTTTATACGTTTTTTCAATAATGTTAACTATAATATATACATAGCTTTTTAAATTCTTGAATTTGGGTGAATGGAGAGTCTTGACGTTTACTTCTCTCTGCCTATCCTGTTAACGAAATAGGCGTTAAGGAAAACATTATATTTAACTATATTATATATTATATTATATACAATAGTTACGTATAGTTACATTATAATATATAATAATAAAATAATTTATTTATGGCGAGATTTCTCAGCTTATACCGAAAACCCACAATATTTAATATTTATTGCTTATTTAACACTTCAGCAGAACTAAACATTTTCTGACTTGTCGTAATACAAGCGTCCGATAACGCGAATTTACGAAGCCTCAACTTACACACGTATTTTAACGATGTAAAGTATATTTTTGATATATAAATAAATGTTATTATTTACTAATTATTATAACGAAGCCATCTTATTAGGATAACATAAAGTAGGACAATACGTGACTGTAGGACAATACGCGATCGGTTTTGAGTTTGATTCCCACTCATATGGATAATAATTATGGGAAATAATTATCTCCGGTTTGGTAACACAAAGTGCGGAGTTGAGTTCCTCACTCAACACGCAATTTCAACGGAGTGTGTTGACACTAGATTATCTGGAATAAAGCGTGTAGCTGTTGTTTTCTAACAATAAGTAGTTAAAAATGCTTAACTTATATAGCACAAAGTATATGTTCCAACAGAACATAATGTCCCAATTGATCAATTTACCAAAAAAAATCAGCTCAAATAAATTCATGATAAAAAATGAGCAACGCGTCACTAACAAATAATTAATAACTTGAATAATATTTTCCGATAACATTTATATACATATAAGTTGAAGAAAAAATTGAAATAGTATGAAATATCTACACCGTATATACAATATTATTATATATTCTTAAGGCGCTTGTTATCGTTATGTAGGTGGTGAAATCCCATTTTGTCCACCGAGACAACCATGCATGTGAACCAGTGAACTCACTTAACAAACTCAAAGTATCACTGTTGCTTGCCTATTTCTAACGTACTGTACCATATCGAGTGATATTATTATAATTTATTAATTATTGTAGTAAATTTTAACTACAACTGTGTGTAACCAAGCATATTCTCGTCTCCACCGAGGTATTTGCCGCTGACAGTCGCCTGCTTAATCTCTAGCGTAGTAAAATTGAATTAATTTTCAAGTGAAGCTGGTTCGGTTAGTTTTTATTTATTTCAGTCTTAATATTCAGGTCAATATTTATTTATAAGAGAAAAAATATTTGGGCTGTAAATTATTTTATAGTTTTGAATAAATATTTTAGATGTAACTCCATATACAAGTGTCACCTACGAACATGTTATTTTGTAAAGTAACTATTTTTCACACATAGCGCCATAACGGTGCACTGATGCCTTCATCAACTGACAAAATTTATTTGTGGTTTTAAATTTCACATGGAAAAAAGTTTTAGTATAAATATATGTATAAATATATAGTAAATATATAATATTACATGTACATGTATAATTAACAAAATAAATAGAGGTGTATTAATAAAAAGGGGCCACGTTCAGTAAATTACGCATTGCCTTGACAACAACTGTTACATACAAAAATATTTTATGTAGTACTTACAAACAAAGTTGAAAAAAGTATAGTACGCAATTGTCAGTACTCCTCCGTTCAGACAAATTAAATAACAATAGCTTATGTATAGTATAAGTAATAATAATATAGTATAAGTTTTTAAATAAACACTACAAATAGACACAAACATAACCCAGAGATAAAGATGCAAATGCATACGTCATGTTTTGCTTTTTCATATTTAAAGAATTTTATATCATTCATATTTGGTCAAATATAACCATCGCTACTATTCTTGAAGTGTCTGTCGAGCTCGAGCTTTTCAATCCGCCGGAAAGCTACTGTCGGCTTGAAGAAGAGCTTTAGAGAATTTAATAGATTGCTATTTTTAAATTTGACTGTTATTTTATTTGTATTTGTAACGTTTATAATTTCTTTCCATGAGAAATACATAAATCATTTCATATAGAGAGGCCTTCATATACAGTAGCGCAGTGGGACAGCGTCTGATGAGGAATAATTATATTTAAATTATTTTCATGCTCTCGCTCAGATAAAAATAAAGCGTGGCGGAAAGCTCCGCACCTCAACACGCAATGTCTCGAATTCGGAAAAAAGCAGAGAAAAAGTACGGGGTATCTTGACACTGGGTATTTCCTGTCTTCTTTGCTGGAAATAAAAAGAACTTCATTTTTGGCTTCACACTTTACTTAAATCTATACATATTTAATTACAACGTCATGATGAAGTTACTTACGGTATTACAATAAAGTTTATGTAGAAAAGGCAATTCTAAACTGGCAATACTTTATTTAGCTTAATACTATATTACTGAAATATTTTCTTATTAATATCTTACTATATTACTGAAATATTTATCTTTTAATATTTTTATTTTCATTTGTTTGCTCTAGCAAGAGGTTGACCTTACCACTTAGCACGCAATGTCTCGATTTCGGGATGAAAGCAGGCTACAGAGTGTTTATACACCATATTGTCTGTTACTGCTTTGCAAGATAAATCGTGAAGCTAAAAAACAACTTAAGTAATTATTTTTCTTAAAAACGTTATCTGTGCTGTCATCGTCATTTTTTTTCTGAAACTCATTTCTTAATGAAATGGACTCTACATTTAAAATTCAGCTTGGTTAGATGGCTAATATTTTGGGAGATACAATTTGTAGAGAATATAATATATAAATACAATTACACTTTAGATTTAAGTGTTTAAAGTTGTAAAATATATAGATATATAAGGTACATATATTACAAATCACAAACTAAAAGTGAATCTGTGAAGACTATCTAGGCTCCCTTACTTCTAGATATTACTTACTTACACAAAGAAATCTCTCTCTCCAGATGATTGACTTATGACTTCAGAAAGTAGGCTATCATGTCTAATTGTTGACATATGTAAATGTATCAACGCCTAAAGCCATACTACCAGACCGATACATATATTATAAATATCAGATTCCTAAAGGAGCTTACTTATAAAATAATCCAAATATTACTTAAATTGGGATAATTAAAAAATAAATCTAAAAGACAAAGGTCGGGGTCGGTAATATAATCAATGTGGCACACCGCCAGCGTTTTGTATAAATAATCGTATGGGACACTGAATGTAATTAGGACGTGTAAAATCTAACATTGGCGACTTCACGAAACTATTTTGTTAATTAAACGTCCAATTTCTTGTGTTGTGATACTTTGGTATTAATGTTTTATTACTAGTTACAGTTTTTAGAACATTTTATTGCTTCTCTACGATAAAAACTTTAAAATAAAAGTCTTTTAGTCAAATATAGACGTAAGTAGCATTGTCATGACATCGTATCTAAATAAATATTTAAGTAAAACGTGAAACCAAAAATGAAGTTCTCTTTATATCCCGTTTAGCAGAAAAGATAGGATGTATCTAGTGTCATCTAATGTCAAGATACTTGGTACTCCGCCTTCCGTTGAATTCAAGACATTGCGTGATGAATTTCGGAGATCTACACTGCGCTTTGTCTTTGTCTGAGTGAAGAAATGAAAATATTTAATAACATTCATTCCTCCAAGTGGAAATCGAACTAACAACTGATCGCGTTCACACGCCAAAAAAGTAATTAGCTTGCAATTAATGATTTCAATTTAAGTAAGTTTCGTCAGCATAGTTGATGCGTATGTGGATATTTATTTCATAATCTAACGCCAATGTACCTTATTTATTATTATATTTATAGCTTAGTGTCAAGACACTACACATTGAATAAAATTAAGACATTGCGTGAGGAAAGGCCAACTTAACGCCGCGTTTTGTCTAACCTAGTGGAAATTCACTCCCCAACAAATGTTTACAGTCAGACTCTGTCTCACTGTGCCACAATGGCCTCCTATGAAAGAAAGAAAAAAAATAAAGGTTTAATCATACAGCACAAATTAAACTTTTATCTGTTTTTATTCTTCCATGAAAATGTAAAATGACTCCCATGACAGTCGTATAGGAATGGACAGTCGGGATAGAAATGTTATGTAACATATATTCAATAATAAAGAACAAAAATCATTTTTAGATCAAAAATAGAGAAATGGCTTTATAAATAATACTCTAAAGTAAATTGGTAATATTCCAGTCTGTGTTGAAGCGAAATGCTAGAGTTTGCATTTAAATTAAATTAAATAAACGCAAATAAGTATATTACTTACACAAAGGAATGGAATAACACAACTTTAAATGAAGTACATCATTCTTCTATATATGTGCATAGCGTTTACTTTTCTCCAACTAAGTAATTTTATTCATATTAAATTTTTTTTTTAAGTCAAAAGGGTTCTAGTTTCTTATATAGTTCTAAATTATGTTTGAGTTTAAGTGGGAATTTGTTGGTTTTGTGTGTAAATTTATTTTTTTATTTTCACGTGGACTAAGTGAATCACATATAATATACCAATAAATTGAATAAAGTTCTTCCATTCTGTATCCACTTTAAACACGATCGGTTGTGAGTTTGACTAACACTCGAGTGAATGATTATATTTAAATTATTTTCATTTCTGGTAGTACAAAGCACGTGATATTGAATGCGCGTGAAGATGAGTTCCGCCACTCATCACACAATGTCTCGAATTTAGCGGTAAGCGGAGTATAGTTGACCTCGACACCTAACTTATTTACTTCCTGCTAAGCAGGACAAATGTTTGATGACCCACCGTTTTGATTTACAGTGTTTTAACACTAAATTTTCTCCATTTACTCTGCTAATGCGTGAATCTTAGCAGCAGTTCAAAAGTAAGATACCTTTTCTCTAACTTCAATCAAAAAATCAATGGGCAGAATAAAAGCGTGAAGCTAAAAAATAAAAAAAACATATTTTTTATTTTTTAGCTTTACGCTTTTATTTTGTATAGCAGGGTAAACAGAAAGTACCTAATGTCAAGACTCCGTACTTCGCTTTCAACTAAACCGAACTAAACACACAATGTCTCAAAAATGTTGCATGTTGAGTGATGGAACTCAACGCCACACTTTGTCTTACCACAGCGAGGAAGTGAAAATAATTTAAATATAATCACTCCTACGAGTGGGCATCGATCGACACCACAATCGATCGTTTTCACAGTCAGACGCTGACCCACTACGCCACGACCGGCCTCTTATTTGATTTTACAATAATAATATATTTTCTTCACATCAAAATTCAGCAAAAAGAAAAAATATAAATATATATCCACATATTGTCCTTTCAAATATCTATTTACTTAAGGATATTTGCGTAATGCCTGTCGCTTGTTTTCCGCGTTACAAATCACCACTCAGTCCCTGTTGACGCGGGGTACTAACAAATGACGCTACTGCATCATTTCGATCATTTGTTAGGGACAATAAGTAGTAGGTATGTTTAAGTTATATCGTATAAGACACCAATGTAATGTTTTAAAACGTTGCAGGTATGTTTATATATTTTTTTTTAATCATCTTTTACATAAACTAAGGAAATGCTTTGTAAGTAATATAATATTATATTATGAAAGGATAGTGTGCCCCTTCCTTACTTTTTGATTTTATATGTCCAAAAATAAAATTTTATCATATTTAGGTTTAAGTATTATAAAAATAAAGCACACACAGAAAATATGAACTTTTCTGAAAAACTTTTCCATCATACACTAATCTCATATAACCTTTACAGGTAAAAATAAAGCCTTTGTGATATTCTAATGTCTTATTAAAACCTTTTTTACTCCACAATGCATTCTTACTGGACATTCTGCTGACTTCACATCTAGAACAGTATCGAGTTAAAGTCGTTGCGCCTTTGGGATCTTCTGACCACTGCCTAGTACGGAGTGTAATGCCTATTAAACGTGGTAATTGCAGAACCCCCGCAACCCGTCGCGTTTGGCACTACAAGTCAGCAGATTGGGATGGGATGCGTACCTTCTATTCATCTTATCCCTGGGAGCCGGTTAGCTTTTCTTCTGATGATCCGAATAACTGTGCCGTTGCTGTTGCCGACGTAGTTCTACAAGGTACAGAACTTTATGCTCTGTTTAGCTCTGTAGTCCCAGTCGGTAGCAAGTCACGGCCCTGTTTTGGTACGTCTTGCAAACAAGCTGCCAATAGCAAGCGCATACCAAATCTGGGTTGATGCACTCTGGTCTCTGGTCTCTAAGGATCCAAAGGTGAAAGCCTTAAAGAGAAAGTAAAACCGTGCCTGAAGGGGCCAATTGCTAATGCAAAGTCGGAGCATATCGCTGAAGTCGGTGTGAAGCTTGAGAGTTACCCGTCCAGACCACGTTAGTTCTGGGCGCTCTCGTAGGCTGCACTTGGAAACTTCAGCTGGTCTTCACCTCTGTGCTGGCGCACTAAGAATGACATCCTGGTTCACACAGTGAAAGAGAAAGCCGATCTCCTGAGCGCTTTCTTCGCCTCAATGAATTGGATGGATTTGGATGACAGAGGAACCAAGCTGCTAAGCATTCCATGGTGCCAGAGCTTGATACCCGTCATTAAGTTCAGCCGAAAAGCTGTTCGTCGAGCTATATTTTCTCTGGACATCCACAAGTCGAGTGGGCCGGACGGTATTTCTTATTTAGTGCTCTGTGTATGTGCTCTTGAGTTTTTGTGCACTTTTATTTTGGCACTCTTATTCACTCGACGTAGTCCCTGATTCATGGAAGAGCGCCCTAATCCTCTCAGTCTCGAAAAAAGGCTATGGTTCCGATCCGACTAACTACAGGCCTATCGCTATTACCTCCCTGCTCTTCAAAGTAAGTAAATCCAGAGCGACCGTCAATATGGCTTCCTACATGGTCGTTCAACCGATGATCTTCTAGTGTACTTAACCTACCACTGGGTTGCTGTTATTGAAAACAGGGAGATGGCCTGGCAGTTAGTTTGGAAATGACGAAGGCCTTCGATCGAGTGTGGCACAGGGCGCTCCTTGCCAAACTCCCATCGTATGGACTTCCCGAGAAATCATGCAAGTGGGGCGCCAGCTCCCTCACTGGTCAAGAAGGGTTCCTCAAAGGTCGCTATCGACGGTTTTTGCTCTCAATTAATGCCCGTGAACGCTGGTGTCGGCCCAGGGCTGTGCTGTCCCCAATACTGTTCCTTCTGCATATCAATGATTTGTTAGAAGATCCTAACACTCATTGTTATGCAGACGACAGTACCGCCGGAAAAAACTAGTGTCTTCCGTCAATACACCCCTAAGAATGTCTCTTCCTGGAGTGAAAGGAAACTGATTTAGTTCAACCCCCTGATGACACAAGTCTGCACTTTAACCACTAAGAAAACCCCATTTGTCGTATCATCAGTTTTTGAGACCACGCGCAGGCGCAGCTTTAAGGGCAAAGCTGCGCCTGTTATAAATATATGGGGCCTTAGCGTTTCGAGTGACTGCCAACATCGCAGTCATGTGGAAAGCAAGGCCAAGTTAGCCTCGAAAAAACTTGGTGTCATGGCTGTTTGACTTAGTTCCTGCCCCTGAATTTTCCAATCGCACAGTACGTAACAGATTAAAATACCATCCTTATAGGAATATAGGAAAATTTTTAATTATAGTTTTATAGGAATTTCCTTCCACGTGCCACACAACTGTGGAAGGGCCTACTTGCGGCAGTGTTTCCAGGTCATTATGACATTAACAACTTCAAAAGCACGCTTTTGAAAGTGTTAATGTCGGCCTTTAAGGTGGGAATCCATGGTGGGCATCCTTAAAGACCGGCAACGCTTCTGTAACTCCACTGGTGTTACACGTAGCCTTGGAAGGCGGTGATCATTTACCATCACGTAACCAGCACGCTCGTTGGCCTTGCCTGTCGCGTCACACAATGTCACTCATAAAATATTTTAAATTCATATGTAAAACGTAATGTCTAGACACTAAATTCTCTCTGTCTACTTTGCTATCTTGGCTGAAGCTAAAAGCATGAAATAATATTTTTATATTATTATATTCTATATTATTGCTATACTATTGCAACAATGAATGTGATTCTTCATATCCATTTTTAAAACGTGCAAATTGTATCATTTTTTTTCTCAGAATCAAGATCCCACTATAGTAATTTTACAAAATTTAAATTCAAACCGCGTTTCCAAACGCTTTTCAATAGCAATGGTACTCAAAGTATTAGTTATCGAGTCGCAATCAGGATATAAATTTAGTCTAGGTCATTCACTGTCTGCACTTTCGTTTGAACTATTTTCAAAGTATTCAGAAGTACGATAAATAACTATTTAGTTACTACTTCAGTTTCAATAGACTAGCCACTATAAATTATGTACGAGCAGTTCATAGAACAGTTTTATTGAGATATTTTAGTGACAAATCACTTTACTTTTCCCACTCATAAATATATATGGTAAGAAGAATTTTGGTGAAACTTTTTTTAAGTTTTCGCTGTATCCCTTGCGGGGTAATAAAAAAGAAGAGAGCGCCAAACTCTACGGTCCCTGCAAATTTCTTTCACTTTGCCTGCAGTCATTAACCTCTTCATATTTGTCCTTTGGGGGGCCCTCATGATTATTACGTGACTCAGGTATCATTGATAACGAATTTTTAAAGGTCAAACGAGGTTTCCCCCGACCTCTAATTGAAATTGCAAAAATAATAAACTCTATCAACCAGTATAGTTAATTATGTATAATAAAAGAAAGTTTAAATAGCGTAATTTACGTGGAAATTGGAATTTCAAAGCGAAAAAATAAATAAAGTTTTTGCAGCACTGCAGCTTAAAATGAGCCAAAAAATATAGCATAAATAGAAAAGTTCATTCGAAACCAATAAAATAGGGTAAAAGAGTTAAACTCGTTCTAAATTTAAATAGGCAATTGCAGTTAATTTTAATTTCAGTGAGGAGATAAAATAAATTCAAAGCTAAGTGAAAGTTATAAGCGTTAAGTGCAAATCGCGGGAACGATTGGAACGTAACTTACAGGATATAGGATTGAGCACGACAGAGAGATTTGCGCTAAAATAAGTATTGCAATCTAAATTTGTCTAAAATATACAGATATATTTTACAATTTTTGAAGTGTTATACTTTTCTTAATTAATTAACTATTTCATATAGGTATAATAAGGTTTTAATTAATTAAAATTTCTGCTCCTTATCCGCGTGAATGGATCTTTATGTCATAATTCTAAAAGAAAAGTAGCATAAGTTAACAGACAGATAAACAATATTTATATTTATGTGTGAAGATATACATACACTCCAATTTTATTTATTCGTATAGATAAAGGCTACTTTTCTTGATCTTTATTGCCACTCCGGGTAATACCTATGTTATAGTCATTTCTTTTATTCATCTGAAGACAGCAGAGTTTATAAAAGTAGCGGCTAATCTTAAAGCTTGAGGAGACTGTTTAGAAGAAAAATTATCATTTTTATATTGCCGCTGAATTTTAACTGTTTGTATCTAAATTACGCGAAAGGATTTTTTTCGGTTGTGTATTACCATGACACCGTCACCGAGATTTTAAGAAGGTTTGACTAGAGACTCTAACTTTGGCGTTGACTAAAATCAGAGAGCCAGAGTTTTTTTACTAGCTTCTTTCTTTTTGTATGCACTCTAAGCAGTCCTGATTTTGTTGGATACAGTTTCTTTAGAAAACCGATATGATAACTAACATTAAAATTCAATTCATAAATGTTCTTTCTTATTTAAAGTATATTGATGTGTAGATGTTTTGTGGGTTCAACTCCTGTTTAAGAAAAAAAAGTACAGTTATGTTCATTTCTCATTCTGATAAGACAATGCAAAAGGTTAACTTGCACCATTCAACAATGACAAAGATTTTCCCTTAACGAATATGCTCTCTTACCTTTCCAACCTATGAAAAACAAACGTGAAGCAAAAGAATACACAATACTTCCCATAAAACAAAGTTGCAAGTGATATAAAATTGTAACCCAACAAAAACCCATTTTTCATATATCCTGCAGGCAATCCAATCAATTTCTAAACTTCATCCGTGGGAGCGCGAATGTATCTAGTTTTTTAATTGACTGTCTACGTCGATATTTACACACTAGCTTTCCATATATAGAGGCTTAACGCTTTGCTTCCGTCTAGCAACGGCCTAATATTCCATGGATTCCTTAGAATCTAATGAAGAAATGGCATAAATTACTTAAAAATTAAATTGTATAGGATTACAGATTTTAGATCGTTTTTTTTAAGAAAAAAAAACATATTTTTTTAGTAATGTATGAAATACTCAAACATATTTTATTATTGTGCGTACATTCATACGTAAATACATTGAATAATGAACATCAAATAGAAAGGATGTAAAAGAAAAGGCAGTATTAGTAAACAAATTATACTATTAAGTAAGTTCTTTCCACGATCACATAGCAAGTATTGATTTCATTTCTCTTATAGTCCCACTTCTGAGCAGGTCTCAGAATTTATTCGCTTCAGCTAACCGATATACTATGCAGGATACCACTTTTCAATTGTACGGAATATTGTCTTCGAAACTCCCAAAAGTTTAGACAGTTTTAAATTGTGAGCTTGTTTATTCGGCCATTTTGTCCAACTTTTGATCTGCGTCGCAAACAATTTCAGGAGTTTCTTTGCATTGTTTTGTTTTAGAGTTAAGATCTAGTGAAGCGCTACAACAAGACTTACTCTTGACTATATACACTAGCTCAAATAAAAGGAATTTCTGGTGTACAAAATTGTAAGTTACATAAAATATGTCAGTTACGACAGTGGCTGTTCTCGATTGAAATATTTATATAAAAAAAGGCCTAATTGATATTAGAAAGCTAAACTCATACGATTCTTCCTATAGATATCAATATTAAAATTATAAATTTATACACTTACAAAAAAAATAAAAAAAATGAGCTGTATTTATTTGTCATATTCAGATTTCTATGATTTACTAATATAAGAATAATGATTAAAACACATTAAGCTTAATCTTGATCTAAAAATATCAAGGAAATATTAACACAAAATTTAAAAAAATATATGCAATCACAAAATTATCATAGACATTTGACATAGGTATTATATAGAAACGTTACTCCTTTTTCTTATATAATTATTCATTCAGAAGCCACCATGGTGCAGTGTAACAGCGTTTGACAGTAATTGCGGTTGGGTGTGTGTGTTCGATTTTTACTCGGAATAATGATTATATTTAAAAAAAAGATTTCTCCGCTCTTGTAGACAAAGCGTGACATTGAGTTCGCCACTCAACGCGCAATGTGTCGATTTCTGATGCAAAGCAGTAAACGGGATGTCTTGACACTAGATTGTCTCTGACTACCCTGGTATGCAGGATAAAGCGTAAATCTATTTAAATCTATATAAGATAAAACATAAAAAAATCAAAACTAAAAATATTTGATAACTGATTATATATAAATTATGTGTTTATATAAAAGCATTCCTCCATTTAATTCTCCGCACTTAAATACGCAACAATGGTTTCTGAAAATCAGCCGTAATGGAGGTGTGAATTCGAATTAATCGATTTCATTACTGCCATTTGGGTTGATTCTCATTTTCGCGTAATTTAATAGAGTTGTCGAAAATGAAACGTGCTTTACAATAAGGTAATATTTCAACTTATTATACTATTTAAAAAAAATCTTAAGTGTTTTTTGTTTACCAACCATAAATATGAGATTAGTAGCGGAAAATAAAATACTATATTGAAAGATATAAGACAGCTTAGATGTTGTTTGTTGTAAAGTTAGATTGAGGAAGAATGTGGCGCAGTGGGAAAGCATTTGACTATGAAAGCAATTGGTTGTAGGTTCGATTCCCACTTGGGGAAGTGATTATGTTTAAATTATTTAAGCTTCTCTTTGGTAAGGCAAAGTGCGGCTTTCTACAGTGTTTTCCAATAGAGATGACAGGACTTTGATAGCTCACAGTCGCCATCTTGGTTGTTTAACATTTAACATTTGTATTGTTTTGAGTTCAGTAATGTTTGCCATTTAATCATAAACAAGTTCAAGTCTCAAAGCTTGGAAATTATCTAAATTTTCTTTCTAAATTCGAGAAGTATTGTCTCTACTCAAAGAGCATTTCGTGCTATATATTTCGGGCTCACTTTTGGCTCAATGGTTATGTGAACAAAGAGAATTGTCGTTACTAGAGTGAGTCAAATTCAAAAGTGGTTCAAGAAATACCATTATATCCTGAAAAATTGACTGTTTGGTGCGGATTATGGGACGGTGGAATCATTGGCCCGTACTTTTTCAAACACGACGAAGGCCGTACTGTTACTGTCAATGGCGACCGTTATCGTGACATGTTGAACGATTTTTTTTTTCCTGAAGTGTATGAAATCGACGCGGACGAAATTTATTTTCAATAAGATGGTGCAACATGACACACTGCGACCGTCACAATGGATTTATTGCGTGATAAGTTTGGTAAGTCGGTTATTTCTCGCAACGGTCCTCACAATTGGCCACCAAGATCATGCGATTTAACACCCTTGGACTATTTTTTGTGGGGTTGGTATGTTAAATCTCAAGTGTATGCTAATAAACCAACTACGATTCAAGACCTTGAACGCAACATTCCAGCGACTATAGCGGCCATACCAGCCGAAATACTGCACCGAGTCATCGAAAATTGGACCGATCGTATTCACCACTGCAAAAAAAGTCGTGGGGATCATTTGAACAATATTTTGTTTAAATTATAAATAACATAAAATTTCCTATCAAATAAAGCCATTGAACAAGAAAATTTAAACATATATTATATGTTTTATTTCAATTTAAAAACATATTGTTCTTATTGGGAAACCCCATAGTTCCCCCAAGTCAACACACAAGAAGGCGGAAAGCGGAGTACAGTGTTTTGATACTAATTACCTGTCTACCTTCCTATGCAGGAAAAAAGTGGGAAGCTAAAAAACAAAGTCTTGAAGGTACGAAGCGACATTTGATTCAATAAGAATCAAATGTCGCTTCGTACCATATAATTATAAGTTTTCTTAATATATTGTTTAAATACCAAATTATATAACAAATAAAAAACAAAAAATCTTTTCTATTGGTACCGCATAGCTATTTT
This sequence comes from Dryadula phaetusa, assembly GCA_032432895.1. NCBI lineage: Eukaryota > Metazoa > Arthropoda > Insecta > Lepidoptera > Nymphalidae > Dryadula > Dryadula phaetusa. The sequence continues at coordinate 5,360,865 of JAOYRS010000068.1, read as the reverse complement.
GCAATGTTACAAAATTTATCTGCGACTCTCTTTATCACAAAAATATCTCAACATTGGAAATAGAATTCCTGTCTGTGTACTTTTAAAATCCTTCTATAGAGTCTATTTTTTAGCATCACTAAGAACGTTGTAGTCGCTTGTTAGTCAGTCGTATTTACAAGTATACGATACGACGACGATAAGATATAAATTCAGATTTTCAGGTTTATGTAGTAATCTATTCCTGTGCAATAAAATTATAAAATGATGTAGTTTCAGCTTTTTATCATTTGTTATAGGAGAGATGCCAGTACCTCAAAATTCAAACGGTTCACCAACGCACGTTTTCTTAAACATATATATATATTTGCATATATATATATATATATATATATATATATATATATAAACATATATATATATTTGCATACCTCTTTCGCCTCATCTACAGTCATTTTCCTCTTCATACATGCCCTTCAGGGGGTCCTCATACTTTTTACGTGACCTTCCTTTAGTATCTTCGATACTGTATTTTCAAAGGTCAACCGAGGTCTCCTTGGCTTCATAAATCTTTCTTACTATTATTTCATCGCTCATTCTTTCAACGTGCCCAAACCACCTGAGCACGTTCTTCTTCATTCTTACTGTGACATTCACGCTTACACCTGCCATTCTGCGTGTCTCCTCGCTGCATATACGGTCAGCTAAGCTCACTCTGCATATCCGACGAAGAGATCTCATCTCTACTGCATTCATGTTTCTTTCTTTCTTCTTTTGACACACCCACGTTTCGCTTCCATCTCTACTAAACATACTTCCCAGATATATCACCTCAATCACTTGTTTTAATATCTTTCTATCTACCATAATCTTGGATTCCGTTCTTTCTTCGTCTCTTTCAAATTCAAGAATCTTAGTTTTACTCACATTCAGGCTTAGACCATTACTTTCACACCCTTCTTTCAGAGTGGTGACCAATACCTGTAACTCGCTTTCTGATGATGCAATAAGCACTGCATCTTTTGCGTACAACAGACAGTTTACTGTCAAATCACTAATTTTCACTCCTATGCCACTATCTTTCACTCCTTGGAGACAACTATCCAAATACAAATTGAACAGCAAAGCTGACATGGCGCAGCCCTGTTTGACACCCGATTGAATATCAAACTGAGGCGACATGCCAACTCCTACTCGTACACAAACTGAGTGATCTCGATAAAGAGATTTTACAGCCTGCAACAAGGGCCGTTCACATTGTACCAGGGCAGTATCTCCCATAACTTCTTTCTTAAAACCCTATCAAATGCTTTTTCTAAATCCATAAAAGCACAAAAAATGTCTGGTTTACAGCCAAAAACTTTTTCCGTGATCATGCGGAAAGAAAAGACCTGATCTATGCACCCTCTTCCAGCTCTAAATCCTCCTTGGGCCTCCCATAAATGCCTTTCGGGTCTCTCTTGCATTCTTCTCGCTAGAATTTTAGCATAAATTTTACTGCCCAAGCTAATAATCAAACTGATAGACCTTGCACAGTCTATCTGTGAACAAACCTTACCTTTATACAAAGGTACGATGACGGTACGAAGGCCTCGCCAATCATCCGGGATCTCTCCCTTTTTCCAGCATAAATGCATAGACAAAAGAACAGGTCCAGAATCAGATGCGCGGCCCACCATATTTGATCATCTCTGCAGTAACTCTATCTGCTCCCGCTGCCTTATCACATTTCGTATAGCATTCTCTACTTCTTTTATACCGATTTCGCCATCTGCTACATCAAGACGTCATCACATTCATACATTTTCTTATATATATATATATATATATATATATATATATATATATATATATATATATATATATATATTTATATATATATATATATTTATATATATATATGCAGCGAAAAGATCCGCAGAATGCTATAGTGAGAATGAAGAAGAACATGCTTAGGTGGTTTGGACACGTCGAGAAGATCATTGATAAAATAATGGAAAAAAAAATTTATAAAGCAAAGGTAAGCGGTAGGAGAGGTTTGGCGCTCCGTCCTCTCTGATTACCCCGCATGAAGCTGAAAAAATCCGTCTAAAAACGTTTAGGTGAACCTCTTCTTCTGTGAATCACATGGTGCAGTGATAGCAATGTTAATTTAAATCCGCTTGTCAGAGTACTTTTCGGTCATATTAAATTCGCAACATCACGTCATAAATATTATTTATATAAACAGTCTCCAGATATAATTCAAGTTTAATAGTTGAGTAACATAAGTTATACAAGTACATTAGTATTTAGAATGGCTTAAGTACACGTTACCTTAGCAATGCCTCAAAAATATATATAAAACACATTTTAAAGTAAATCATATATTTTTATTAATTTTATGTATTTTAATGTACAACAAAAAAATCTTTCTGTTCTTTGTTCTCTCTATTTTAAATATATCGAAATTGATAACACTTAATTGAAACAGGTCCACATTTATTCTTCATGTATCATTAATAGTACAATTTGTACTAGTATTATAATATTTAACGTTTATTAATGTCGGTTGATCGTTTGTTACATTTTACTCAGTCTGATACCTCGCAAACGTCCCGGTACATCTAAAACATCTTTCTTGACGGATTATGACCGCAAGCGATTCTCGAGAACAAACTCCCTCTGGTGGCAAGATTTAAAATTACACTGAGATAGCGTTTGTCGCTGACAACATCTGAGTCGTACTAAAATTAGTTTTCTATTCAACTATTATTAAAGTATATTTGGGTAAGTAGCTGGACTTCTAGAAAACCAGTTTCAATCAGAGCTTTTTGAATTTTGTTCACAAACAAGGAATACATTACTTATTTGTAAAGTAAAGATAATATTTTTGAAAAATACCCGCGCCACTTGGATACCGTCTTGGACGGTATCCAAGAGGCGCGGGTTTGAATTTTTATACGTTTTTTTTTCAAAAATGTTTTCTAATCCTAAGTGTGGAATAACACTTAAAAATAGTAAATATTAAGTAAAGATAATATTAAAATAATAAATAATTGTTACCTGAATTTTTTTAACGCATTGTCTTTAGCCTAACCTGGGGAATGAAAAAAAATCGATGAAAAAACTGTTCGTTGTATTTAATTTAAAATCAATTTAATAATATAACAAATAATTTTAAAAAGTTTATTTATTTTTCTTTTCTCTTCATGAGGCAAAGTAGGCGACGAGAATTTAATTTTAGGTCACTCCGTTTCACTTTCGAATTTGAGACATTACGTTGTATGGCGTAAATTAACGCACCGCTTTATCTTACCCAACGATATATATATATATATATATATATATATATATATATATATATAGAGAGAGAGAGAGAGAGAGAGAGAGAGAGAGCACATTACATTTAGACATGTATATATTTTAACGACAAATGTAGTAATATACAGTGTTCTGCTGTATATATATATATATATATATATATATCCCCTGTTAAGGTAACAGGAAAACTATGCAGGGACCACGTAAACAAATATGGTGCATACAATTTTCATGTGCCCAAATTTACACAATCGACGGGATATAGTTGGAGAACTAACAAAGTTATCAAATATGTACAATTCAGTCATTTGATTATTCACTTTTATTCTTGCTCTATTTTAAAATTCTACAATAAAAGTAGCATTATTACATGAACTATTACATCAGCTATTTGAGGTTCACCAGCCCAGAGATGAGAACAGTACTCCACATGAGGCCGAACCTATACAGGCTAATCGAAGTTTAGGCGTGAAGTACTGTTTCGTTATGCCAATAACATCCAGTTTGTTCGAGGCCAACTTGGCCTTGCTTTCTAGATAATCACGATACTAAGCCCCAGTATGCTGATATTGGGCGCGATATATGGAGTTTCTTGTTGGTTATTGCAAAAACTTGTGTCTTTTGTTTGTAATTCTGCTAATAATTGCTGTCATTTAAGTTATTTTGTGATTTTACTCTTAATTCATACTTGATGTACCGTTGATGACGCGTTGCCTTAGTAAGGTGAATGTCACTTTGAATATTGGTGTTCTGCATTTTTTCTCTATATTTAATATAACTGTGCCAATTTTCATACTCCTCTGTTCGCATAGTTTTCGTAAAAATAGTAAATAGTACTTTAAAATGTTACTCATACACTGAATATTATAAGCGTAATAGGAATTCCGTACAACAATAGTGAACAAGTAAAAGCTAAGTTTCTACCTATACTTACGTGTTACACTAGGTCGTTTCTTTTTACGTGGCGACAATAATCCTTGAAAGAGTTGGGATATATTCGAATTGTCTTAACATCGAAAAAGAAATCTAAATTAAAAAATGCAAAAAAATGCAATCTCACTAAAAGCCAGTAACAATATTGTTTAGTGAAGTACTGATAGTGAAAAAGGGTTTATTTTGAAGAAAAATGTTAATATTCATACTAGGTGTAAATAAATAAATGTAAATATATATTTGAAATACATAAGTGCGGGGCGGGCTGGTATAGCTATAATTATTCCTTAACGAGATGCTTGCATAGCAATGTGAAATTTCTGAAGTATAACATAATTTACATTTTAAATAAGAGGTTTCAGGCAACTATTTTAAATTTAAGAACATTTCAGTTATTTTACCCCAACATTTTATCAACAAAAAGATTTCATTTTCAACTCAAGGTCACCTTAACTTTTTAAGCGTGCGCCTAAGAATTTAAGTAACTATTCTTAATGTTTCTTTAATTACACTTGAAGGTTTCGATGTACTTAAGGTTGAAGATTACTACTGTGTATAATTAATTCTCAAAAAAATATTACATTATTTAGTATTATGGTTGCCTGAAGGCGGACAGAAGATAACCAAGGTCACAATTGCAGGAAACCATTGTACTATAATAAATAATGTAATATTTTGTTGAGAATTAAATTATAAACAGTAATAAACTTAAATCTTAAGTGCATCGAAACTTTCAAGCGTATATAATGTGTATTGAGCTGTTGGCCCTACTGGCTTTGACAGCGTCATAGGGTTTTGAGGGAGGCCGAGCGAGAAGAGCTCTGACTTTGACGTGGAGACCTCGAGAACTATCAAAAAAACCATCAACTTAGAACACAGTGTCACAAGGACGCGACCTGTGATGCACGAACCTCGACTTATGTATACCGTTTGTAATGGGGGACTTGCCTGTCCGGATCAGGCCTATTGAGGTCGGGCGGTTACAAAACTGGGAGCTCGTCTCCACTGGCGGGGACTGTGTGAGAAGTGTGAGCGTTTGCGAGTGTATATAACTTTACCTACGTGTATTGGATCGTTAGCGAGCGTAATGGCTTCAGCTTTTTCTGATAGAACGTCGGAGCCTGCGAGGTTCCCATAATTTAAATAATCAGCCATAATGTAATTGCAGATGCTTATCACTAGCGGGTTTGGATGAGTAGCAGTTCTTTCGAAGTAGCTACTAGAAAAATTTGCGACAGTGCTCTTTGAAAGAATCTAATTTAATGTCTTTGTGGAGATTTATATTACGCATGTACCACGGCGCGACCGTGGTCATGCGTAAAAATTTGTTGTGAAGAACTTGGAAACGTCTCAGATCCGTGTGTGCTAACACATCACCTTCGGGATTTATAAATAGATCACGCATAACGCTCATGCTTGTTATAACAAGCGTGAGCGTTACGCGTGAGGCGGTGCACTTAATTGACACTGGGCTCGAAAGTCAAACTGATTTGGGGGAATGATATTTTTGGCCTCCACGATGGCCTGAAGACCGTACGTATGATACGCTCATAGATTTTGCCCATGGTGCTTAAAATGCTGATATATACATAGAATCATAACATAATTTACAGGTTTACACGTAGTATAGTATAATATATTTACCTAGAATTTTGATCGTCTCTACTCGAGCAGCTGAACTCAAGGCTCAAGGCCGCGCCGGACGGCTAGGTGATTAATCGACACTAATGAAGCAAGCCACCACTCGGCTACGATTTCACTAATTTGCAAACATTTGTACGTACCATTTACAAGCGAGAGAGCTCTTTTAATTAAAAATATAAATACGCCAAGATTTTTTCGAGCATTTTAATTTTCGTATTACACTTTAATAAATTATTATTTTGTTATTATTAGATTTTTTATACTTTTGTCTTTAGGTGATATTTCTGTATTAATTAAATTTAGTAACAAAATTATAGATAGTAGTAACAAAACTATAAGATGTTTGATTTTCACGATTTTTACATATTATTATTTTTAACGGTAACCCGTTAAGTCGCGGGTATTTTGGTATTCAAAAATATATTTTTGAAAACCTGACGTTTCGAACACTAGTCGACTCATTCAGGTCTACCTGTGACCAAATATGTAACTAAATTATTCGTCGGGTTTTCAAAAATATATTTTCGGACACTAAAATATACGCGATTAAACCATTTAAAATAGTTTAATTTAATAATACTATAGAAATTTTTTCTTTTGCCAGTGTGACAAGACAAAGAACGGAATAAAATGAAAAGCTTCTATTTCGTTTAATATGAGATTTGCATAATGATATGAACTTAAAGTCCGTAATATAAAATATTGCTAAGCAGTATGCAAAAGCTTTAAAATTAAATTCCAATAATTTTATAGCTTTTTGTTAGTCTTCAACTACCAGCTGCTTGGCGTTAAGGAAAATTGGTTCAATTGTTACTTAGCTTTTCATTAAAATTGCGTTCTGAATATTATTTAGCATAGTACTTTTATATTTTTCAATAGAATAGAGTCTGATTAAACACTATTATATGTACGATACCCACTCAGAAGTATGATTATTTCCAAAAATTAAAATTTCCTCCCTCTGGTAAGAGAAAACGCAGCGTTGAACTCCTCACTTAACACACAATGTCTTGATTTCATGCTGATAGCAGTCAAACTGTCTTGCTACTAGGTTGTCTCTAACTACCCTGCTATGCAAGAAGCTCGCCAAGTGATAAATATAACATCGCATATTAGGTGATGAACTAAAAATATTATTATTATTTTGGATTATATTCCAACTGGAATTATATCTTATGACTAATCTCCAGTCTTATGCAAAATGCGCCACTACAATGGGAAAAGATTTTTTAGTTCTTTATTTTTATATTATTATTTTGCTATAGAGGAATTATTCGGGTTATTTCGTGTTATAAGCAAAGCACAAAACTGTATTACAGCAAAATGTAAGCTATCGACGGAATACGTTGAAATTTTAGGTCAGTAAGTTTGGAAATATTGATGAAAGTTTAACAAAATTTAATTTAAAGTTAAGTTTATATTTCTGGGGATAAAATCTTTTCTGATTCTGGCAACTGTAGATAGTGTCTTTTTTGGTTATAAAATGAGAGAAAGGAAGACTCTAGATAGTGTCTTTTTTGGTAATAAAATGAGAAAAAAGAAGTTCTTATTGAAAATATTTGTTTTGTAAATACCTAATGTGCTTGAAAATTAATTGAAATTATGATATCTAGTTATCTTTCTTATATTTACATGTGTAATACCACAATATGTGTATTACAGGCCCGGCACCGTCATGATGAATAGATGTTAGTAACTTATTCTACGTAGTTTTCTTAAAATATTTTTAATATTTATCTACGAAAAGCATTAAACGCTTTATTATAAAATCAAACTAATTTACAATTCAAATTTAATCTAAACTTTATTATGTACATTTAGATATACCCAAATCCGATCTCAACGTTTATTGAATATTACATTTAAAAGAGACATTGGATGAAATATCGACTTCCGTTGCTATAAATGGTTTACAAATAGTTCAAAGGCATGTCATAGTAGAAATGCGGTTTAAGTCGTCGACTGTCCGATGGTATAAACACCTAGTCCACATCTAACTCAATCGTGGGCAAGTCACATTGAAATGCTGACCGCAATGCTCTGTCAATCGCTGTTGGGCTAAGTCGTTGTGCTTGCCACTGGTTAACCTTTAGAAGTTCGTCGAAAATCTATTCCCGTTTCTATGAACGGAGTTGGTATTTGATTTATTTTACTGGTACTTTTTTTTAAATTATTGGTAAGTGATTTACTTTTTACAAACCAATTTAATAGTACTTTAATATTGTGTAAACAATATTTAATACAGTGCTTTCTATAATTTGGGAATTATTATACATAGTCCGTTAGATATGTCTTCCGTATTTACTATATAAGAATATATGCTCTCTTATGGACTTATTTATATTAAATTTTTATTAGCTTCCCGCTTTTAACCCCGCATAGCAGGGTAGATAGAAAGTATGTACACTCCTTATTTCGCTTGCCACCGAATTCGAGACATTGCGTGTTGAGTGCGGAACTCAACGCCACACCTTGTCTTACCAGAGCGACTAAGTGATAATAATTTTAATATAACACTCCCCCAAGTGAAATCGCACCCACAACCGATCGCGTTCAAAGTCTTATACGTTTTATAAAAGAAATTTTCCAGTCTTAAGTGTGGAGTAAAACTTCAAAAATAGTTAAATAACACTAATATATTATTAATAACATGACAAGAAATATAGAATTATAGTTGTTGTAGTCAGGCTTAAGCGTTAAACTGAAATTAACGGTAAATTGAAATTAACCGTAAACCGTTGAGGCCGGTCGTGGCGCAGTGTGACAGCGTCTAACTATAAACGCGATCGGTCTATCCCCACTAGAAGGAATGATTATATTTAAATTATTTTCACTTCCTCGCTCTGGTATTACAAAGTGCAGCGTTGAGTTCCACCACTTAACACGCAATGTCTCAAATTCGTGGAAAGCAAAGTACAGAGTGTTTTGACACAAGGTACTTTCTGTATACCCGCATGCGGAATAAAAGCGTGAAGCAAAAAAATCCATAACTGACAAATTTATTAATATATACTGGTTTAATTTTAATAAAAATATAATTTACGTACTTGAGTGTAAATTTAAGATCTTTAGCCTAATTATAATCATATAAAAAGGCTATAACAAAATTTTACTAAGCATATCAATACATTAATATTTTTTTATTTGCCGCAAGCTTAACTCGCACGAAATAAAATTACTTTGCAATAATATAGAAGGAAACGGAAACCGAACGTTGTATCGTATACTACATTGTAGGTGAAACTCGAGCGATTATTTGTTATGGAGTTTCGCTGGTATTCAAGTTTAGTGTAGCGGAAGCTGTCTGAGTATGTCATGAGAATAAAACAAATCCTTTGTCAAAGTTTCGTGTGTAACAAAATAAACAAAATATACTGAAATATCGGATGTCTATATATTTTATGTGAAAACTAAATATTGCATGTACAGGTTCGGTTTTTAACTTCAATCCTTTTTCACACTTTGTATGGTAGTAACGAAAGAACTATAATTCTATATTTCTTGGTAATCTGGGGATATTTGGGAGGTGACAGAAATAAACGCCAGTTGTCTAAGCAGTCTAGTGTTTTTACCGCCTACAATTTGACTTATAATGAAAATGAAAATGAAAATGCCCTTTATTGTACACCGATTAAAACATTTACAGGAGAGTAATGACTAATGAAAAGTAGCACAATAGGCGGCCTTATCGCTAAGAGAGCGATCTCTTCCATGCAACCTTGGGGTAGAGGAGAGCATAAATTAAATGGGAAGGCGTGTAGGCAGTAAACGAAAAATAGTTTAAACATATAATTAAATACATATTATCAAATACACAAACACACACATATAAACATCTACATAATACCTATATACATTAAAAAAATACATACGCTTATACATGAATACATTTATATATACGAACACTTTATGAAGACTAAATATAAATTTCTTAGGATTCATAAGATAGTGCCAAGTAATACTCTTTTAGCCTTTTCTTAAAAGTAAACAACGTTTTTGCTTGCCTGACTGTTACGGGTAAGGAGTTCCACAAGCGGACAGACTTCACTGTAAAGGAATTTGTATAGAAGGAAGAGGGGTGGCAAGGAAATTTAAGAAATTAGGTTAACTAGGAGCGGAGGGAGAAATCATGTGATTCACACAAAAACTTAAATCGTTCTTTGAGATATGGAGGATTGAAAAGGACATTATACAAAAGACAAAGAACGTGAGCATTCCTGCGAAGTCGAATAGGTAGTCACTTGAGCTTTTTACGAAATTTAGAGACATGATCGTACTTGCGTAGTCTAAAAATTAACCTAATACAGAGATTTTGAAGGCGCTCAAGCTTATTTAATTATTCCTCTTGTAGGTCGAGGTAACAACAATCAGCATAATCAAGGATTGGTAATAGGATTGATTATCTCTATACATTACGCAAAATGTTGTGAACGTAAACGTGATCGGTTTTGGGTTCGATCCCCACTCGGGGGAGGGATTATATTTAAATTATTTTCACTTCCTCGCTCCGGTAAAGACAAAGAGCAGCGTTGAGTTCCACCACTCAACATGTGATGTCTCGAATTCGGTGGAAAGCAAAGTACGGAGTGTGTTGACATTAGGTACTTTCTGTCTACACTGCTATGCGGGATAAAAGCTAAAAAAAAAACAAAAGAAATTAAGCAAAATATTAATTACATTATTTACATAAGCAAAATATTTAAAGTAATTAAAAAAATATTTTTTTATAAGACCGTCCGTCCTTTAACAATTTTTACTTAAGCTTTAACTATTACATTACTTTCAAAAAAACCAATTGAGACCGGTTGTGGCGCGCTGTGACAGCGTCTAACTGTAAACGCGATCGGTTGTGGATTGGATATCCCACTCCGTAGAATAATTATATTTCAATTGTATTTCTTCATTCTGGTAAGATAAAACGTGACGTTGAGTTCCGCTACTCAACACGCAATGTCTCAAATACGGTGGAAAGTGGAGTTCGGAGTGTCTTAACACAAAATGTTTCTTGTACACCCTGCTATGTAGGATAAAAAATGTAAATAAAAAAATATAAACCAAATATATACAAACGTATTAAAATATTTTATTAACAAATTGTTTTAGCGAGCTACGTGTAGTATGTTCGTTAAATGCCTCGGTATTTCATCACAGGAATTCGGAGAAAATTCACAGAGAACGTATATATCTGCCAGGAAGTTCATACGTTTAAATATATGTGCATATGAGGCCATGAAAAGTGTGCACCCATATAATAATTTTGAGTAATGCTTTGCGTCTACGAGTCGCTGTAATTTGCAAAATTACCACGTTAGTATATAATTTTAGGAAAATTTTACATTTTTATCATAATAATAAGATAAATTATATATAATAAAAATAGAAAAAAAATTTTTTATTAAAAAAAATCACTCCTATAGGAAAAAAATCACTTACACAGGATACATATAGAAAATATATGGCATAAAAGACAGTGACTTTTGAAATGAAATTTAATGATGTTAATAGAATGTCTTAATTTTCTTCTGGTCTGAAATGTTGCAATGAATATTTAATTTAAAAATTTGCGGAAAAAATATAGGAATAGCATCCACTTTCAAACGTCGTATGCACAATGCTACAAAAACATCAAAACAACAAAATATATCTAAAATAACAAAAGAGGCATATTATTTTGGCCCAAAAGTGTAAAACATTTACGTATAAATATCGTGTGCAGCCATTTGGTTAAGTCAAGTATCTGAAGCGCTCGGGCATATCGTAAACTTCCTTAATGTGGGAGTTGTTTGTTCATTTATGAATTACTAGCTTTTACTCTCGGTATGTGTTGTGTGGTATTCTAAAGGTCTTTAAACAGAACCATTGTCAACTGTTTAAATGATTATTATCAATGTTTCTTAGTGAAAGTTAGACATACAAATTTAGTTAGAAGTCCGGAAAAATGTTGTTAGCAAGCTGTATATGTATGTATTATATTAATGTAATAGTAACAGTATTTAGTTTATTAATTTCACGCTATTTCCAACATAGCAGGATAGTCATAACATAGATGGATTGATAGAGAAAACCTAGTGTCAAGATACGCCTCGTAGCTACCAGCCCGATCTTAAGGGGTTAAATGGCGGGACTTAACACCGCACTTTAGCAATCTGTATATCTATGTATAATATTAGTTAGCTAATTGTTTTCCTTAACTTTTGTACCTTGCTTCACTTCACTTTCAGCACTTTGATTCGATATTGGACATGTTTCGTGTTGAATATTGAAAAGTCGATATCTTACGTCTGATATATGAATCATAAGGTAAACACTTGGACTCTTCCAAGTCTTTAGCTCATGTTCCATATACAAAACATACATTTTACAAACAAACACAATTTCAAACTCAATCATATATAGCTGCCTAATGAATTAACTTCTAACTTTCCTTTCTTATTGTTATTACGCCATTAACGAGGAAAGATTTCGTTATATATACGTGTATTTAGAGGTTACAAGGCAGTTTGAATATCGATGCGGATCGTAAAAGTGATATATTTGGTATACTCCTAGAATATGATGTTCACTGTGACGCAGTAAGCTATCTAAAAATTTTCAAGATAAATTCGAGTTTCAAGTATTAAGAGTTAAAATAATAAAAAGTTTTATTACATAAATATAATATATTCAATCTTTTACTATTTTTAAAGTGTTATTCCACAATTAGGACTCGGAAACATTTTTAAAAAAACGTATAAAAATTTTGAACATAACGGGATTCAAACCTATTGGAAACCATCCAAGCGTTCTGATCGCTAAGCCATGCGTTCTACTGCCAGCTGTGTGGAAATTCTGATACATTTTGTTATAACTTATTTACGTTATATATTTAATCACCAAACTCTCTGAATAAATTTATTTCTAAGTTCTGTAACAAATACTCTACAGTACATTCTTTACCTAGTAACATTACACATTGCTAACTAGTATACATATTTTTTTATTAAATTGAGTATTTAATGAAGAATTTAATTATTTAATGTTAAATAATCTAATTAACACACATGTATTATATCATCAGATTAGTACCTATATAATTACTATTTTACGTATTAAAATCTTGTTGGATATTAATTCCATATCTGCAACGCGGTATTATCATGAAATTCCTTTAGATGATTGTTATCACTATTTACCTAGTGTCAAAACACTAGTTACTTTCGTTTTCCACCGATTTCGAGACATTGCGTGTTGAGAAGTGGAACTCGACGCCGTATTTAGTCTTACCAGAGCGAGAACGTGAAAATAAATTTAAAGATAATCACTCCACCGAATGGGGATCGAACCCACAACGTAAATGAACGTATATTGTTTGTCATTTCTTGATTCACGGAACTCAACACCGCACTAACCATTGAAGTAATAATTATGAAAGAAAGTGTAGCTTTATATTATTATAAATAAATATAAATATATATAATATATTATATATAAATATATGAATAAAACAACACAACTTCCTAGCGAAAAATGCAGTTTCTTTTTCTTTAAACATGTAACTTGTATCGAAAATCCTTAACACAGTGCTAACGACTTACAGAAGGAATCGTCTAACAATATAACATGGTCAGGTAAAGTTTTTCTATTCAATTATTTGTTCAGGTCTTTGGAATGAAATAACACAAGTTTCAGTTACAGAGTAATTAAGTAGAAGAGTTTTGTGTTTTTAGGTGTTCGTGTAATCATTTTAAACCCAATTATTTAAGTAAACGCATTGTGTATCCGATTCTCATTCAAGGGAATGATTGATTTTCGCTTTTGCAATATGGTAAAACGTAATTTTGACGACAAGTAGAGAACGCGGTGTTTTGATACTTAGGTTCTGTTTTATTATCTAGTTATACGGGATAATTGGTGAAGCTTCTTTGATTTAATTGGAACTCAACGCCGTGCACTGTCTTACCGGAGCGAGGATATGAAAATACTTTTAATCTAGTCATTTCACCGAATCCAACCTACAAACATTAAATTTACAGTTAGAAGCGATCTCATTATACGACAATGGCCTCAAATCTGAGGATATCTACTGTAAAATTAGAAAAATAGAGCCAAATCTTCATCATTTAGTGAATTCAATATCGATTTTTGTACATATATAAAACGTTTAACATACACACATACTTTACTATCTTTCGCCGTATGAAATTTAACAAAATAAGGAACAACCATGGTACGTTTGAATACTGCATCCCTTGGCTGCGCAAAGTTATAAAAATATAAAATCAAGCCAAAATAAACTTTATAGCCACGTAATAACACATATGAGACTAGTAAAAAACGTTTGTTTACTTTGTTCGAAGTGTCGACCGCATTCCGTGGAGCGGTCTCAATTTTACGGAAGACATACGCTAGTGGTGTAAATGGATATAAAATTATTTGATAAACACTGGAAGAGAAATTGGTTTGTTTTGGGTGGGAATTTATTTTGTTATAGAATACAAGAAAATGTTGACGACAAAATGTGTAGGTACTTTTCTCGTCCGCATGAATCTTTTTCATATAAACCTTGCAAAATTCCAGTAGAATTTTCTTTGTGACAGTATTCTTCTTGATAGCAGTAGTAGAAGTAGTACATTTTTTTCTTTTGCTTTAAGTATGCTTCAAAATCACTTATATAGCGTTATCTATATGAGGTTATGAAATGTATATTCATTCACCAAGTAAATTAAAGCAAACAATAATATATGAAAATATTATTATCAATTACATAAATTATAATATTAAACAAACCGTTACATTCTAATCATTCCCTACTAATTTCATACACATACACTTTACATTAAGCTTTTAACATTTATAAAAGTTTTCTTTTTAAAAAAAAATACTTGAAAACTTTTTAGATACTTTCTGTCCACCCTGCTATGCGGGATAAAAGCGTGAAAGATAAAAAACTCTACTTGATTAGATGCATTTATTGGTCGATTAATCAGATTAACAATTTTTCTCTGGAAAGTACAAAATAAATAAATAACGTTAGTCGCAAGTTCTTTGCTATGATGTTAAAGTATGTTAGACTAACAGCTATTGAATGATAAATAAAAACCTATATAAAATTATGTTACATTGTAATCATTTTACTTTTAATATATTCATTTAGGCAGAGAAACTCTGTCACTAGTTTGTCTTAGTGTCGCTCAATGTCTCAGACATTCCGTTTTCCACCTCAATATCAGATATTGTACGTTAAGTAGCGGTGATCAACACTGTGCTTTTTCTAACCAATATATTATTTATTTAAATTCAAAAGAAAATTTCGCATCAGAACTTGAACCTGCAATAACATCAAATGAATTGTAAGACTGTTTATATTTATTAGTACTAAAATTGCATTAATTTAGTTATGACTACCGCTGTATGTAACTCTCTATCAAAGACGTTAGTCGGCATTGGAACGAATGCCTCGGGGAGCTGTGTCGGGAAATGTGATAGATATTTTAGAAAACGCTACATTTCGAATAGCTTTAGTATTTTGTACAACATGCCATGAAATATTTTAAGTAAACATTGTAATTATGAAGAATTTAATTTCTGTAATAGCTAGATTTATGTTTTTATATTTTTAGGAAACATATTGTATCAAATTATATGGACTTAGCTAACTTTATTAAGTACGCCGAGCAAAAACTCTGACCAATTTTGAAGCATTGTACATCTAGTGGCGAAACTAAACGCCGCGTTTTATTTTTCCTGTAACTTAAAATGTTTACGGATATAAATCTAAAACGTTACATTTAGGTATTTAATAATGTAAATATTGAAACATTTTGGAACTAACCAAACAACACTTTTCAACGCGCGCTAGCTAAAAACCTTGTTAGTGTAGTTACGACTCGCCATTGTTTTACATTGTGCCTCACCTCTACTACGATATCAAACCTTAAATATATTTTATTCTTATCAATGTGTTAGTTAGTGTCAAAAACTTTTTTGTTAATTTGTTTATTATAATGACAATCACTGTTTGAACCAATTAATTCTCTACATTATAAGAAAATCTAAAATTAATAAAATTGCAATGACACATTTTACATGTTAAAAATCATACTAATTATTGCTATAAATAAAAAATAGTAAATACCTAACAAAAAATTAATAAAAAATATTTATAATAAAACAAAAACATTTTAACCAATAAAGCATTTAAAATCAATATAATTTCCACTTTGAAATTATAAAAGGTATTTACAATGTGTGAGTGTACATTTAATAAACATTATGCAAAATTAAAAAGTGTTAAATGAAAATTGGGCATAGCTAAAGCTTGTAAAGAAATAAATACATTTTTTTCATATAACTATGGGTTTCAAATACCCGGAGTATGTTATGTTAACCACGTTTTTACGCGTCAAACTGATCTATTATTAAAAATAAATATATAATACGGCTATTATTACCTATTTTATACGTAATTAATTACCTTGGGAATCAATCTATTCTATTTCACAGGGCATTGTCACTAATAAAAATATTAAATTATACATTTTTCGCATTAAAAAAAAGAGAAAGTCCTGCTGAGTCGCTTACGCCGGTTACTTTCAGGTCTGAGGAGTTAACTATAATGAACTGCTAATTTATCTGAGGTACAAAAAATGAAGCATGTAACATCTTATTTGAAATAAAATTAATTTACTTTGATTTTGGTCTTGACTTTGAATTAAACTAGACTTTGTTCAACTAACATATTCAAAAGACATAAACAAAGAACTGAATAAAATTTCAAATTAGACGAGAATTATTTCAAAATTTGAACGTAATTACTCATAAATGTAAAATTTTACTAATAATATATAAGCCTAAGCTTCAATTTTTAAGATCCTCAACTCTTAGCAAAAGATCACTTATATGGTAGTATAGTGTAGTGGAACACTTAGACAACACTGCTCTTGTTACCTTGAAATATAATAATTCCGACACGGACTAGACCTTTTGGTGTCTGTGGAGTATATATATATATATATATATATATATATATATATATATATATATATATATATATATATATATATGAAAGTACTTTAAATATAATCATTCAGGTGGGAACCTATAAATAATCTCGTATACAGTCAGATGTTTGTAGGCTGTCATATGCCAGGATGGCTGTAAAAAATATTTTGAATCTGTTTTAGTCGGTCTACTTTGAGTTAAACTGACAAAAAGCAATAGTAAGGGTGTAACATTTGATGTTACTGACGTAACGCCGTAACGTTAATAATTTGTACACTTCGAGCCAAATGAGAAACGACCGGATCCCGAAAACGGATTTCTAAGAATTATTCAAACCCTATTCTAACATTGATTGACATTTCTCCGCCAGCTGGCATTATTTATACATATTTATGACTGTTTATATTTATTTATTTAGCTAAGAAATATAAAACAAATCGAAACACAATAGAAATATTATAAGCGGACTATATTTCCTTTAAAGGATATTCAATTCATATTTACATAGATATTATACCATTAAGCACGTCATAATTCAGCCGGACAGTATAGGATCGTGAACGGGATTGATTGCGGGTTCGATTCTCACTAACGTGAATATTAATATAACTTTTTTAAATTATACTCATTTCCTTAACGGTATAACGCGGTGTTGTGTCCTGCAACTCAATTTTGAGCAGAAAATAGATATTTTACTATAGTGTTATAAATACATAGCTAAATAGTACTCTAAGACTACATTTCTATGTGGGAAGAGGGCGCAGCTGAAAAAAAAATAATTAAAATGTTTAATTTTTAGGTATCTTTATTTAATAGTATAATAGTTTATTTTAATATAAAATTTAACATAACAATTTTCATAGCTTCAATATTACAACAATCAAAAATTATACCATTATTAGTGATTGAGTACATAATTTGTACGTACTTTTTAATTAGAAATTATAAAGTAAACGTAATTTAAAAATACCAATCATTGGACGGTATCCAAGAGGCGCGGGTTCGAATCCCGCTGCGTACAAATTTTTATAAGTTTTTTCTAAAATGTTTTCTAATCCTAAGTGTGGAATAACACTTTAAAAATAGTAACTAATATCAATCATATTTTCTAATACCGACAAGTGTAATAATTAAATCTCCCAATACTTTTACCATTTGTTGCAATATTATATTTACATTAACTAAAACTGAAAAAGTCTATTTTATTATATTTTTTAACGTATTAAATACTTATAAAATGAAAACCTTGCCGGTAGTGGCACAGTGGGACAGAGTAAACGGGATCGGTTATGGGTTAGATTTCCACTCGGGGAATGAATATATTTAAATTATTTTCACTTCCTCGCTTAGGTAAAGATAAAATGCGGCGTTGAGTTCCACCACTCAACACACAATGTCTCGAATTCAGTGGAAAGCGAAGTACGGAGTGTCTTAACACTAAGTACTTTCTGTCTACTCTGCTATAAGCGGAATTTTTCGGAAAGTCATCAACGTCGTGTCTTGACACTAGAATGTCTTTGAGTACCCTACTTTGTGATATAAAGCTTAAAACTACTCTTTTAGTATTAAATAATTAGTAAACACTTATTATTGTCAATATAATATTGCATGCATCAGTAGTTTCCAGTTATATAATATGATCTTTAATATTCGCGAGCCTTAAACATCTTAAATGAAACTATTTTAACGCGATTATTGCCGTATAATTTTGTATTCGATTGTACATTTATGAAAACCTCGAGTTTCTAACGTTTTCCAGTAGCCCGTAGTCGCGGATAGACTATATATTATCGAATAATAAATACATTAATCAGATTGAAAGAGTTTATTTTTTATATTATAGTTATTTTTATATGCAAATTATGCATAATATAAGTTTATGAAAGCTACAAACATTAAATAAAAAATGTACTTATTGCGTAAGAAAAATAAGCGTGCGTTAAGAATAATGTATTATTGATAATAAAATACAAAACACTTTCGAGGTTCAATGGGACAGTAAACACGATCGGTTGTGGGTTTGGTTCCCACTCGAAGAAATGATTATACTTATATTAAATTGTTTTCATTTCCACGTTCTGGTAAATTCGGCGTTGAGTTCCACCACTCAACACGCGACGTCTCAAAATCTGCGGAAAAGGGTATGCGGTGTAAAAGCGTGAAGTTAAAAACAACTACATATACATTCATATATACAAAGACCGCGTTAGAGTAGTACTCAGCGATGCAATATTTTAGCAGCAAGTTAACAATTTTCTTAGAATACCCAAAA
Organism: Dryadula phaetusa; assembly: GCA_032432895.1. Lineage (NCBI taxonomy): Eukaryota > Metazoa > Arthropoda > Insecta > Lepidoptera > Nymphalidae > Dryadula > Dryadula phaetusa. The sequence continues at coordinate 5,341,754 of JAOYRS010000068.1, read as the reverse complement.
AAAATGTAATGTTAGGAAAAAACCCAATCTCAATGTTTTCTACGTGTTTAGACACACTAAACGAATTTTAAATGCCTTTAGGCAACTTTAATACTTAGAAGCTCGCGATAGCTAGACAAAATTAAACTTCGAATTAATAATTTTGAAAACATTTAAAATATTACAAGTAAAGTATACTTTAAATTACGCCACATAGAGATCTTTTTATACAGTAGATATTTGTATAAAAGAAATCTTAACTATTCCATATATCACGCTCTTTGATCGTCATACAGTTGACAGATTTGACCAATAACAGCTTCGCTTCAATCTGCTCGATAGATGTCACTGAGCCACTTTGACAGTGTTATTTGAAGTCATTCTTTTAATACAGATATCCGTGACTTTTATGATGTACCGACTTCAATATTCACAACTTTTTATAGAGATTGATAGAACAGCTTTTATGAGAAAATCCTTTTTACGGTCGTAATCTTTTTATGTATCAAATGGACTCAATAGGATCAAATCTTTTTGAATATATCTACAGTAATATTTATTTCATTGTTTACTATACATAAAATTTTAATTTCATATTGTCACAATGAAAATTCACGTCAGCAAAGTCAACATTTTATTGAAAAAACCCATGGTCATGACCCGCTACAGGTATTCCTGAATATCCTTCCAATGAAGATATTCTTCAAACGTATATGAAATTCAATTAAAATATTAATGAAGATATGAATAAGTTGTATAAACAATAATCAAATAAAGATTTGAATTTGTTAAGTGCCCAAGTTTTTGAAGGAAGTAAAGATGCATTGCAAAAATGTTTATATTTGAAGTCATCTAATTTCCAATGCTCTAGTTTTTTTTTTTCAATAAAAATACTTTCTGTACAAAAAATAAAGTTTAAATATATCCATAATTTACAATTTGACAACTATCTTAGAATTCCATTAATTCAATATGTGTACACCAAAATAATAAAATTTACTTTTTCTTTCCCGCTTATTGCTTTTTCTCGCTTAAGACACATTTAGTGCTAAGGCCGTACAAAATCATCTTAAACTGCTTTCAATTGTCAAAGATAAAAAAAACCCTTGTATAAAATACAAACAGGAAATATATATGTATTCTAAAGTCCTTCGTGTCGGATAACTCAATCGAAATAGAAGCAAGGAACACATTCCAATGAATAAATTTTATATATCTACGTTTCCTTAACAATAAGTAGCTACTGAACGCAACTTTTCCCTCGTCCACATGGGAATGCCTTTATTTAGTAATCGATTTTCTCGAGATGCTTAAACAGTCCATTTCACGTTATATAATGTATATTGTAGACGTACTTTATATTTACTATACAGAAATTCATTTAATTTGACATCTCATATTGCTAAGTTGATAGTGAGAAACAAATGTTACTCACTATATTTTAATTTACTGTACTTAATTATAAACGTTGTCCAGTTAATTTAAAAAAAAATTAACGTTTGTATCTACTTTCTTGAGACGATTGGAACAAAAATGGCTTAGTGGCTTTGAAAGCGACCAATAGCCGTGAGTTTAAGGTCTTCTACGTTTAAAGTTATATACATTTATCTAAAAAATCCCTCTGTATTACGTATGTGTATAGTATTTTAAGATTTAGTGATATTATTATGTTATCATTTTAATTAAACTTATTTCATAAATATCTACTTTCTACTGAATGATATTCAAATGAATAGCCATTTAAAGTAAAATCTAAAAAAAAAATAAGAAAAATACCTTCAAATTCCTGATGTCTTAATCATATTTACTAACACGATTAAGATTTGAAGTCTCATTACTATGACAGAACAAGTTATAATTTAAGCAAATTTCTTAAATATTTAATAGTCTAAAGTTTTAATAGTCTATAGTAGCTATTATTGAATTGAGTATTTAAAATTATCCAAAAAAAAATCGTCGATTCATTTAAATGATATCCACAAATAAAATTCTGCGTTAACGTTACAAAAAATCATTATATGGATATATATATTCGTTCTTATAAGTACGAATGTAATATATTTATATGTTGATATATGTATATAATGACTTTCAGACTGTATTTCAGACTATATTTATAGTACAACCAACATAAACGAATAAATTAAAAATTAAAAATTAAAAATCACTGGTTTTCTATTAGCTTCACTCTTTTATCTGGAGGAAAAATTAAAGTTATAAACGCGTCGCCATCCTTGGGATAGAAGAGAAAGGAGGGTGAGGGTGGGTGGGAATAGGGAATAGAGACAGCTAGCTTACATGACATCGAACCGAAACACATCATCAGATATTTGGCGGGTCGATTTTGCCATGATAGTGGTCGCGAGCCAGTCGGAGGATTAACATACATTCTATCCCGTCTCTCCATAGGGACAATTTATGTATATATTTTAAATTTATGTTCGTTTCTTCGCTGTGGTAAGACAAATCGCGGTGTTGACTTCACTACTCAACACGCAATTATTCGACTTTGGGCGGAAAGCGATACACGAAGTATATTATATACTAGGCAGTCTCTGACTATCCAGCAATGCGGGATAAAGCGTAAACTAATAAAACTCATCATCCCAATATCAATAAGACGAAAAAGCTTATTTATCTTTTACCGTTAACTATCGTTATCGAAACCTAGTCTGACCTAAATCTTAGAACGGAAATAAATCTTTACAAAACTCTTGGAAAGAGGATACGATCGTCGAAACGACGTTCCGACGTTTTCCGTCGACTAGAAACATGTACTGTTATTTATTTATTAAACTAATGACTTAACATGTCTTTGCTTACGTTTTAAATAATATTACTAGCTATACTAGCTGTCAAACACACGGTATTACATTTACTTTATTAATTGAATATACATATATGTTCATAATGCATAAAATGCATTATTTTATTAAATATTAGCATCCTTTACTCCCTTATATATAATTATAACAGTGCCAAATTCATATTTCTCTGTTTGCATAATTTTCGTAAAAAAGGAAAAAAGATTTTGCTTTACCAACTTATATATAGATTTACATATAGTTATCTTATCTTGTTTACTGTATATTACATATGTAGGTTATATAGGTACATATGTAGGTTATATAGGTACATATGTAGGTAGGTTAGAGTGGACAAGAAGTATCTAGTGTCAGGACACTCCGTACTCCGCTTTCCGCCGAAGACGTTATGTGTTGAGTGGCGGCACTCAAAGACGCACTGTTCTACCAGAGCGAAAAAATGAAAATAATTTATAAACGAGGATAATTATCCGTCGAGTCAGAACCGAATATGTTTGCAGTCAACCAAAACCTATAGCGTTTGCAGTCAGACACGGTTGCACTGTACAACAACTGGCTTCATAATTCTTTTAATTATTGAAAATCATTATAACTATTGAGGCCGGTCGTGGCGCAGTGAGACAGCGTCTGACTGCAAACGCGACCGGTTATGGGTTCGATCCCCACTCGGGGGATTGATTATATGCAAATTCAATATTTAAATTTAATTCCTTTCTTATAAATTTTGTATATGATCTGCATTATTTGTAACTAATAATTATTAATATTGAAAGCCAGACCAGTGGGACAGGGTCTGACAGTAAACACGATCGGTTATGGGTTCGATTTCCACTCGGGAGAACGATTATGTTTTATTTTTTATTTTGTTTAGTCGCTGTAGTAAAACAAAGTGCGGCGCTAAGTTCCGAGAAAGAAAAACGGTGTACGGAGTGTCTTGACACTAAGTACTTCCTCCTCCTATGCGGGTCAAAAACATAAAGCTAAAAATTAAAAAAATACACTCGTTATTCTACATAATAACGCCGAAATATAATAAAATATAGTTTGTTTTCGCTAATTTTAACATGTTGAATTTATATAGTATGTAGAAATAAAAATACAATTCATCTTGTCACATATGAAATCCATCTCTAATATCATAAAAAAAATAACCTTAATCGTATAATTTTAGAAACATATAGATAAATTCTAAATTATTTTCATACACACCTACTCATCTCACTGCTGGTAATAATATAAACTAAGCAATTATATTAAAGTTGGGCGAAGCGATATTCTCCGTCTTCATTTTCCCCTGAGAATGAAATTCAACACAAATCGTGCAATATTGGTAGACGTCGCAGCTAACTAGTCTAACTTGAAACTTAAAGCATTAGACTGGAGCAGCCATACTACGAATATTAAACTAAACTCATGTATACGATTCTTTGAATGCTAAATATATGTTTCTTACTACTTGTTAAGTTTGTTGGCTTGTTGAAATATGTTTTTATTTAATTTATTTATAAAATATATTATTATTGAGGCCGGTCGTGGCGCAGTGGGACAGAGTCTGACTGTAAACGCAATCGGTTGTGTTGTTGGTTCTATCCCCACTCGGGGTAGTGATTATATTTAAATTATTTTCACTTCCTCGCTCTAGTAAAGACATGGTGCGGCAATAGTTCCACCACTCAACTAGCAATATCTCGAATTCGGTGGAAAGCGAAGTACGGAGTGTCTTGACACTAGGTACTTTCTGTCTACGATGCTATGCGGGATAAAATCATGAAGCTAAAAAAATTAAATAAATAAATATTTTATTTTTATATTAAATATGTATTTCTTGGAAAGAGAACATTTACTGTAGCGGTAAGATATTTTTATAATTCTAGTACACTTGCCTAAGAAATTATATAAAATAAAATAATTCTTCAAATATTATTTAACTACGTTCATAATATTACAAATTATGATTTATAAGGCGCAAATTTTAAATTTAATATAAAAGGCGTATTATTAAAGACCCATTTAATGCATAAACATTAAGTGAAAATGTTTCCTTTCTCACGTACAAATAACTTACGAAACTAACTGCTTAGTGACTTTAGAGTTAATTTTATAATAACATAACTTAACTTATAGAAACGGAAAAAGATATTAAAATATATTTATATTTTTACAATAATTTTGATAAGAAAGTACTAATACATTTTTAACGGCTTCACGCCTTATTCTGCATAGCATGGTATTCAGAGGCAACTTATTAACCGAACACTCCATTGATTGCATTCCATACGACATTCTGGTTTGAGTGGCGAACACAACGCCACGCTTCGTTAAATTTAAATGTCCTCTCGAGTCGGAATCGAACCCATAACCAGTAGCGTTCACAAGGAGACGTTGCTCGAAACACAACGACAGACTCATTTCTTTTTTAAAACTAAAAAAAAAACAATTGATTAATTGAAATCTGACAAATGAAAAAAAATATTTATAATCGTTACAGTCATGTAGTTATCAAGTTTTTAAATATTAGGGTTTTAAGTAACCTTCACAATAATTATTGTATCGTCTAATACAGTGGTGGGCAAACATTTTCAACGGAGGGCCAGAAAAGAAGAAACATACGTTTCTATTATTTTAAACATACGTAATTATATTATTTCCCTGCATCCCTCTTCGCGACTGCAATACATAGAACCCATAGTACTACGCGGCTAGTTTTAGTTACCTATGCATTCATTATTGTACTTCCTTCTTATACTTCTGGACCGATAAAACACAAATATCGCGAACTATAATTTATTAATTTTTGAAGACCACTGGCCAAATAAAATGCAGGCCGGAGTTGAGTACTTTGCCCTTCACCGGTCTAAAATAATATGTTTAAATAGTAAAGACATGAAATAAAATTTTATTTATAATTAAATAGATATATCAGATAAAAGTTTTCTAACTGTTAACCTTTCTACGTAATGAATTAACGAAATAACTAAAAAATCATCAATTTACCTCAGTCGTGGCACGGCGTAATAAACCTTTTATGACAAAAGAACTTTTTTTATTTATCAACAAAAATTTTTATTCAAATTTAAGGATACCAATTTTTGTAATATAGTACTCGTATATTATTTTTCTGTTTACTAAAAATATAAAATATACAAATAATGAAAAGATTTAAAAATTGAAATATTATGGTTCTGGGCATACGTTCACCTCCTTTACAGGCAGATCAGGTAACAATTATAATTATTTATAAAAAAAAAATGTATATAACTTATTTCCTCTTTAATGTCTTTCAAATACTTTATAATTTGATAATGATATCATGCATGTTATTATTGGAAGGGCGGGATCTCCTAATACGCATATTATTTTATTTACAATGAAATCTGAACCACAAATTTTGTTGTATGTAATAAAGTATAATAACCTTACTTTCTATACTTTCGTTGCTATCTACTCAATCGAAGATCTTCAGATTATATAGATATAACTCTAAGCGACTTAGCCAATTACTTCTGTACTTGTTAAAGCTTCATCATCATTATCAGCTGGAAGACATCCACTGAGCGTAGATGATGAATATGCCTATGTGTTTGTATTCTTCTCACAACCAGTGGTTCCACACAATTGTGATTAGGGTTTAGACTTTGTAACCAATATAAATCTTATTCTTATCTATACCAAAGTAGAAGGTATCTAATAAGGTCAATAGCTTAACAAATAATAAAATATATTTAAATGTCGAATAACACTTTAAACAAAACCTTTCAATAGAAGGTTTTATCCACAAAAAATAAATCTTCACAATAGCCGTTATAAATTAAAGGGGCGAGTGTGTAAAAACAATTAAGCTGATGTGAATGAAACGCGTAAAAGGTTTAATTGAGACTTCACAGGTCAAACAGTTCGAATGGATTTACCCTTTTTTTTACAAATAGCAAAAATAAATATACTACTTTGGTATAAGGCTGTCAAGGCGTTGGAAATAAAAGCTCTTATAGCGCAGTTCCCGTTTATGGCTTTAAAAAGTGAATTCAAATCCAACTAAAAAATATATTAAAAAGAAAGATTATAATATGAAGCTGGTCGTCGCGCAGGGGCAAAGCGTCTGGCTATAAACGCGATTAGTAGTGGAAAATGGGAGTCGAACCCACTACCAACTTGAAATTCATTAAATTATACTCATTTCCTCGCTCTGGTAAACACGATAAATTCTGCTATTGAGCGCTCAATGTCTAGAATTCGGCGGAAAACTGAGTATAGAGTGTCTTGACACTCGGTACATCCTCTTACGTTGTACATTGTTTAACGAAATAAAACTATATTCCACAAATCGGCAGCTCATCTCACATCACATATAAGGTTACTTTTCATTAACCATATATAATTATACATATGTAAGCTTCAACAGGCTTTAAACTGTTTTTAAATACAGTATATTTTTTGTATATATTATCGGTAACTCTAAAAAAATTAAAATCACTATCTTAATAGTAATTATTTCACAATAATATTTTGCCAGTAAATTTATCGAATCATAAATTATAGGTTGTCTATCCCAATTTGTTTTAATTCGATTCTAGATTCATTCAATGAGATCGATTAATGTTAGCGGACGTTATCTTGATAATTTTCTGAGAAGAAATTTTACTCGTCGCCACTAGTTACAATGTTTAATCAAAATTAATAGGGATTTTGTTAAATAGAAAAACAGAACGTACTGACATACGATCTGAGTCACTTTTTTCTATTTAAAAAAAATAACATTTCAACTTAATATCATTCTCTGGAATTTAAAATTTCAACTCACGTCGTAAGTATCACACTCTTGAACAAATCATACAAAACAAACAAAATAATTAACAATTTTGTTTTTAATATCCTAATAAATATCGTCCTCCTAAAATTTTCGTCTAGCAATTTCTTATTTATAAATAGCTTTACTAAGCCCTAAAATTAATTGAAATTCCAAATTCTGCTGTAAAACATATCATATAATGACCCTTTCTTAATAAAACGTACTGTAAGTCCACATTTTGTAGCAAAAAGTGGTTATATTCGTAATTAAATGGATACTTACACTCGACCCGTGTCAGAGGGCAAAACATATTTTACTTTGCATCTTTCTGGTATGAGGTAGGCGAGGTATCCTAGCTTTTTAATTGTGTAATGTTAGCAAATATATTACCCTTGTATTATAAATTATGGTACAAGCTTTCTTTGTAACGGAATTTTAAACAGATTACCTTTGTATAACAATTTGGACGAATAAGTGACACAAAAATCTAAGTGTGCCTTTTTATTCTGAACATAATTTCTAGAAATTATTATTTAACATCCAGTATAAATTTACTCTTATACAGAAATTAAAGCTCAATAAATGCACATTCAAATCCGCTCATTATTTTCATTAATTTTTTCCTGGAATAACAATTACTATACTTCCTCGCTCTGGTAAGACAAAGTGCGGCGTTGAGTTCCACTATTCAACGCGCAATATCTCGAATCAGTGGAAAGCGAAGTACGGTGTGCCTTGACACTAACTATTTTCTGTCTACCCTGCTATGCGGGATGAAAACGTGACGCTAAAATATATCGCTAAAATATAAAATAAATCAAACGAAAAACATCCAGTCAGTGACAGAGCAGTAAAATGATTTTACCATTACTTTATTTTTAAAAAAAAATCAAAGTAAAGTATGACCAATATTCTGAGATGTCGATTACATTTTAATAGATACAGAATAATTATAGACATATATTAGATTTTTAATAAAAATCTCTGGTGTTTTGAGTTCTCGTCAATAAGCCGCCAGATTGGGAATTGAATGGCATTTTCATTTACAAGATACATCAGTGATAACAGATACCTCAATTAGAGCTAGTATACATTATTTTTTCGTTACTCTTTACCTAAAATCAAATTTACTTCATAAAATAGAATTTTTTAACTAATATTTAAAGTTATCTTGACACAGTGTAACAGTGTCTGTCTGTAAAAACGATAATTGAGATTCGATTTTGACTCGGTAGAATGATTATATTTTAAATTATCTTCATTTATCCGTTAGGAAGACGAAGTACGACGTTAAGTTCCGCCACTCAACACGCAACGTTTCAAATCAACGGACAGAAGGCGGGAACCAGAGTGCCCTGACACTAGGTTTTCTTTCACTACCCTACTAAGCGTAGTAAACCTTAAATGTAATGAACAAAAACGACATATTTACACATATATCTTGACGTTAATTATATTCAGGGTCACAAAAAATATGTACAAAGAGCCTTTTATATTCAACGACTATCCTAAAAGCTGGTTTAAATACCCTTCAAGTCGAGACAAGCTACTGAATAATCTCGTAAGCTTTTACGTATTTAGATACTTAAAAACACAACAATATATAAAATCTAAATAAATATTATGTATTAAAACAATAAAGTACAATAGTATAGAGAATTCAAACTTTATTTACTACACATTTCATACTCTTGCATCTTCATAACATATACTTCATGAGGCCATCGTAACAAACCGATACTTTGGCGTCTGACTATAATGGCAAGTTCATGCATATTCCACTAGTTGAGCTTGACTGCCCCGTAGTACCAGAACATCCATGTAACTGATGTAAATAACTATTAATTTATTGTGCAGTGTCTGTTAAAACAGTGTTAAGTTCCGCATGAAGCATGTAGATAGATACTTAGCGATACATTATATGTATGATTATATTTTATTTATTGATGACGATTATAAATTTTATTTTTTGATGACTTGATAAAATATCACAATTAAGTTATCTAATGTAAATTTCCAATATAAAGGAAACAAATGATAAAATTACTTTAACGATAAAATTGATGTCTTTATTTCCATACTATAATAAAACTGTGAAAAATTGTGTCTGTACATTAAATATATTTAATAAAGATTGATTGTAGAAGAGCTTAAAAATTTAATTAGAACTCAATTGTATGTTTCTGTATGTATATATATGTCTGTGAAACTACTAAACGGGCTTAAAAAAATCGGGCCATAATATAAAGATCAAGCAAACTAAGTTGCGGGCACTTACCAGTATGTATATAACAGTATTTGATTAAACAATATAAATAATAAATAACATATAACTTAAAATAAACGTACTTTAGAAACACTAAAGCAACCATCCTTATATATCTATAGTTAGTTACTTTAAACTTGTTTTGCTACAAGAAGGGATCAAATGGCGGTCAGTCGCAAAACATAGGAATGACCTTACGTTTTGTGACACTGTAAATGCCGCTTAACTTTAATTATACAAAGATTTCCTCCTCCGAAATCCTGTTCTTCTCCCCGTGTCCTGTACCAGCTTGTTACGGTGATTTAAACACTGTACAGTATAATTTATTTTGTAAACCTAGTGTTATGTTCGAATAATTTCCGCTTTCTAAATAGAAATGCATGAAGATTAAGATTTGTTTTAACTTTAGTCTATTACAATAAAATTTTAGAATAATTATAATATTATTCATATGTATCAAAATAATTGTTTAAAACAAAAATAATTATTAATTATTAAAATTTAAATTCATACTTCTGTATTTAATTATAAAGCAATTTTGTATGAAAATACAAACAAAAACAAAATCGTTTTATGTGAAATTACTTATTATTTTTGAACTTAAAAGAGTAGGTATATCATATTTTATATTCATAAAAATAGAGAATAACAATGTTTATTAGAACTTCGGTTAACACCTGACACTTCCTTCCCATATTTCTTACTGCATATTATTTAAAATTGGTTCTTTATTATTTCTTATATAAGAGGAGTAAAGAATATCCAGAACATTCCATGGAGTTATGAAATGAAATATCGTAATTATTGGCTTCTTGCACACAAATCAAATCCAAACATCTAAAAAAATAAAGTAGTACCAATATATATAATATATAATACTAATATATAATACTTCACAAAACTGAAAGATAAAAATATAAAAAAATACATATAATTTCTACGATAAATTTTTACATTAAATTAAAATCTCTAGGAAAAGGTTGAAATTATTTGCCATGACATCTATGGATAAGTCACTGTACTAACAATATTTACTCCAACACGATACAATGAAGCTGAAGGTCCAAGGGTAATTTTAAAGATGGCGCTGCACTTAGAAATAAAGTAATTTATTATTATTAGCAAAGTTGTTTCCATCCATCCACAATCATTACAGTTAATTCGATGTATGTATTTACATAAAATAGTCGGTAAACATACCAAGACTATATTATCTATCTATATCTACATCCCATACACGGTACGCGACTAATTCATTATTCTCAAGTACTTTTAATTGTACTATATTTTGCTTTATATTTATATAATATGAAAAATCATAGCTCTACACCGAAAATGTATATTTGAGTGGACAATTTTTATTCACTTTGTGAATGTAAAGATTTTTTACGTAATTGAATTTTAATATGCTCACTGTCAACAATATATGTTTATCGCGTCAGTCGGAAATGCGGCTGGCGTTGTGGATTACAGAGAAAAGGAGCCAGCCTGCCGTTGCCGTATGCGTGAAAAAAAGAGAAACCAAACAGACAGGCGCCGTAACGCGTTACGTAACGAAACGGTTTACTATAAGAAGTTATTATCAATGTATATTTTATATTATTATATTAATAGAAATAATTATTCTTCCAGATTTTCAAAAGTTCATACATGTAGACTTTAAAGTTCATACAAGTGTTTGAAATTGTCATTTAAGCATTCATTATAGAACTATAAGTATAAATACTTATTAACCTTAACTTAACCTTTTTTTTATTTTACCACTAGTTTAGCATTGTATCATTAGATGTCACTATATGAATTATAATTAATATGAAGTATAACTCGGTAAACTAAACTGAATATTATATTCAGATCCAGATCGAGTACTCAATATTTTTTACTCAGGCTTACCTTTATAAAAATTCCACTTGTTTGCTGATATATAGATAGTTTATGAAGATTATATTCATGTCATCATAACTAAACTAAACGAAACTGCTAAATACAGAAAATTCTGCAATACGTGCCATATATATATATATATATATATATATATATATATATATATATATATATATATATATATATATATATATATTTGTTTCCTTTATTATATATTTTATGGTGTACAACAAAAAATAAATAAAATAATATTATTCAGCTTCTTGTTAAATTTCGCATAGTAGGGTAGTCAGGCACAACCTAGGGACATGACGCTCCTTTAACTGCATTCTGGCCGCAAATGAAATATTGCACGCTGACTGCCTAACTCAACGCCGCGCTTCGTCTTACCAAAGCCAAGAAATAAAAATAAATTTTAAATACGATCATTTGCCCGAGTGGAAAGCAAACCTGCAACCATTCACGTTTACAATTAAACGCTGTTCCACTGGGCCTCAAATAATAACATTGTCGGTGTCCTTAAATGTGTTTTCGTTGATTATCACGCTCGATTAGATTTTAAGATACTTTTAATTAAAACAGAATCTATTACTTTATAAAATCGTCTAAGTGATAACCTTAATGGAAACGAACGTTATACTATGCACCCGTACTTAATCTTTTGTACTATTATTTTCAGTATCAGTCGATCATAAGGAAATATGAATATGTAGTGGCAACAGATGTAGTTATTATGAAATTATAATATCCCGCTAAGAAGATAATCTGGCATTCTTACTTGCATTTTAACTTTACGCTTTTATCCCACTAAAGGTAAGGTAAACAACAACTTTCTATTGTCAAGACACTCTGTACTCCGCTTTCTGCCGAATTGGAGACATGACGGAACTCAGATGCACGTCTTTGTTGTTTACCAGAATAAGTAATATTAATTTAAAATAATTTACTTATAATTATTCCCCCGAATGGGTATGGAATCCATAACAGATCGCGTTTACAGTCAGACGTTGTCCCACTGCTCCACAACCAGCTTCAGTAATTTATACTTTCTTATCTGTGTGTTACTATGCTTTACTAATCTGAGTATGTTTTACCGCTAGAGCATGCATGGTTTTCTGATAATGAAAGATATAAAAAACAATTATTAGAAACGAAATTAAAGTAAACGATATCAGAAAATCACTTATGTCGAACAAAAAAATATTTAAGTAGCAATTGACCTAAAACTATAAACTTATTTTTACCACTGAAAAGCAATTTCACGCTTTATCCGCTTTGCAGAGTAATCAGAAAAAACCTAGTGTCAAGCCAATCCAAAGCCAAATTAAGGATAATAAGATCTTGGATTTTTGCGATTTTTACACATTTTGAATGAAACTATTTTTTTTTAATTTAGACGGATCGATCGCGTATACGTTGGTAAACAAAATACATCTTTGAAAACCTAAAATGTAATTTTTAAAAATATTTTATACAAATACGAAAATATAAGTGATTAATCCGTTTTAAATAGTATTATTTAAAATTAAAGATATTGCTTGTGTCAGAACTTAAGACCGCGCTTTCACATGAAAGATCGAGTCAGAGAAATCAAAATAATTTTAAATATCATCACTGCTTCGAAAAACAGCTTTGAAATCAAAACGACCATCCTATTCACCACAGTGGAAAAATGACAATAACTTTATTATAATCATATCTCAGAGTGGTTAAACGCTGTCCCACTGTCAACAACATTAAAATAAGAATAAAATAAATATAAACTCACTTTTAAAGGTTCATTCTATGGCAGGTCCAGGTATTCAGGTGAATCATTATAATTGTTAGCGGCCTCGACTTTAAACGCAATGCATCGGGGAAAAGACTATGCACGCTATGTCTCGATTGTGGTGGAAAGCGGTTAACGAAGTGTCTTGACACTAGGTTGTCACCGACCTTGCTAGTCGGGATATGAGGCGATAAAAATATATAATTGTATTATTATAAATCTAATACTAATTAAATTTATTCTAAATATTTATTATCATTTTATTCAAAGCATATGTAACGATTTAATTTAAAATTTTAACATTCATTACCATATATCTAATCAAATAAGGATTGGCGAATCAATAAGTTTTATCAGTTATACCTTAACCTGCGATTAAATTTAAAGTAGATATCAAATTAAACATATAAATATCTAAAACAATCTAAATCATATTCATATTAGGGTGTTAAAAACGGGTCAGAATGAAGAGTGTGTTAGCCTTAGGTATTTCGATACTAGCGGCTTGTGTTTACGCGGAAAGTGAATTGCCAATAGCAGTACCATGTAGTGAACAAGAATGCCAGTTACCTGATTGCAGATGTTCCTCAGTGGATATCCCTGGAGGTTTAGCTGCAAGGGACACTCCACAAGTATGTTTAAAATTGCCTAGTGCTTATTCCCACCTGTCTAATAAGAAATTTGTTTCTTTTTTTAATTTTAAAATTGATATAACTTTAATAAATGAGTAATGCCTGTCATATGCGACTATATTATCTGTGTATCATATATATTTTATGCTATGTATATTTTTGCTCTCTACATATAAAATATACGTTAAACGTGTATGTAAATATATCAAATATTTTACTATTTTAAATGTTAGTCCATACTTAGGATTAGAAAATGAATTCCCGTAAGTTTAATTTTTTGATAGATTTTTTAAAAAATGTTTTCATTCACATATATATGTCGAGTCTTTATATTCTTAATAAAATTACTTCAAAGTCATGAAATAGTAATAAATAATATTTTTTGTTTGTCTATGCAGTTTGTCCTTCTAACCTTTGACGATGGTATTAACGTGCAAAACATAGAAACTTACCGGTCTATGATTTACAACCGTTACAACAAAAACAGTTGTCCCGCCGGAGTGACGTTCTTCGTAAGCCATGAATATACTGACTACAGTTTGGTCAACGAACTTTATAACCAAGGATTCGAAATCGCTCTTCACTCCATTTCACATTTAACTAATCAGGAGTATTGGAGAAATGCTGATTATGATACTTTAATGAAAGAATTTGGAGACCAGAGAAATCAAATATCGCACTTTGCAAATATACCTGCTGAAGATGTTAACGGTAATCTATTTTCAAAATCTGTAATATTTTTTTGAAAAATCATAACTCAAAATAATATATATTTTTCTAATTTATACCTACTAAATAAAAAAAATTGACACATATTTTTAAAAAACATCATTAACACTTGTTTTGAGATTCACGTTTTTATCCCGCATAGCAAGATAGACAGGAAGTACCTAGTGTCAAGAATTAGGTATCGGTTGTAAGTTCGATCCCCAATTGGGGGGAATACGGCACTCCGTATTCCGCTTTGCACGGAATTCGAGAATTTGTTTATTGAGTTTCGGAACTCAACCCCGCGTTTCGTCTAACCAGAACATGAAAGTCAAATATATTTTTTAAATATAATCATTCCCCCTAATTGGGGATCGAACCCAGAACTGATCGCAATTATAGTCAGATGCTGTCCCACGGCGCCTCACTGACATAAAACTTATGTTTGTTTTTTTGAAGGAATCCGCAGCCCCTTCCTCCAAATGTCTGGTAACGCAACTTACCAAATGATGGCATCCAGTGGACTAAGATACGACTTGAGTTGGCCCACCACTAGGTTTACTAATCCTGGATTATGGCCATACACTCTACACTATAGATCAAGTCAGGACTGTATCGTACCACCTTGCCCAAGTGCCTCTATACCGGGTCCTTGGATTTTACCAATAGTTGCCTTGGTCAGATTTGCAGGGTATCCCCTGCTCTTTTGTCGACACTTGTTTCTACAAGTAAGTTAAACATATTCGTCTACTTAATGCTAATATATCTTACGAGTAAATAAATCCACAGTCCAAAATAATATTTTTTTTATATTTTTAAGCCCAGGAAATGATGAAGACTGGTTGGTTCCGCTTTATCGTTCAAAACTTTGAGAGGCATTATCTTGGAAACCGCTCCCCCTTCGGCTTCTACGTTCACGAGGCATTCTTTAGAGCTATGCCTGCAGCTGGTAGAGCACTTGTCAGGTTCTTGGATATGATCAATAACCTAAACGATGTTTTTATGGTACGGTATACTACAAAATTAGACAAATAACACATGTTTATGTTTACTTATAAGAAGTAAGTTAAGAATAACTTTCTATTTTTATTTTTTATTGAATACGAGAGTGGGATAACCCCAATTTTAATCTTCTAATTTAAATAAAACCCAAAAACAAAATTAAAAGACTATAAAGTAACTGATTCTTTATAACTCACAGAATATATTTAAAAAAACTACACTTTAGAAGAGGTTTCCATGATATTGGTATTATTCTGTATAAAAAATAATAATAGATACAAAATCCGTTAACATACTTACGATTTGCAGGTGAACGCTAATGAAGTGATCGACTGGGTACAAAATCCAATACCACTTAACGAATATTTAAGGAAAATGTGTCCAAGGAGGCTTCCAACGGACTGTCCGGTTACAAACTGTGGACCGTTGATAGGAAATCATAACCAAGTAAGTAATAATGATATTTATATTTTAAATCTGCTTAACTTCATTTAATGAAGAAGAAAGCAGATATACAATAATATATATGTATTATAAATTAAATCAAATTATACAAAATAACTTAAGGAATAATTCTGTAAATTACAAATTGGCACAAACTCAATATCAATAGCAAATAATACCAAAGAAATCGGTTTTTACCAACTTTGTCAATTTGTAACTGTCGAATCAGTATAAATATAAAACAAATAATTCAAGGAAAGGTACTGTTTATAATGCATTATAAAAGTGTTCATTAAAATCTATACATGTATTTCAACTGCCAATTTTGTCATTATATTTTTGTATTTTTGTAGATCTCTTACTACATGCGAGTGTGCAACAGATGCCCAAGAGAATATCCGTGGGTCGGCAATCCTCTTGGAGATTAAAATATTTTCGCAAAATTTGAATTAATTGTAACGAAACAAAACTAATGGATACTTTTATATAATAAAATGAAGAAAACTTATTTTTGTTTATATTTTTATCAACTATCCCTTATATCCCTAACGCACAGTTTCAATAAAAAAAAATTAATTTCGACTTATATTTATTTACCTAGAAAACCTTAAACTGGAACCCGCGCCTCTTTGAGACCGTACAAGCACTCTAACCGCTAAGCTATGCGTTCTACTAAGGGCTGCGTCGAAATTTTTATACATTTATCACAACTTATTTATGTTGTTAGCATCTCTGTAAAGAGATTATTAACAAATTTCTACTACTTAAAGATTATTAAGAAGCAATAGTTTAACAAGAGAGATTGCTATTTTATTTTAATAGTTTACTATTCTTAAAGTATAACACTTTACTTCACACTTACGATTAGAAAATATTTTTTGAAAAAAAAAATATTTTGTTTCCAAAAGGCGTAGGTTTGAATCCCGCTGCGATCAAAATTTTTGTTTTTTTTCAAAAATCAATAAAATAAGTTAAATTAAATCACATTTTAGAAAAGTCGTTAATGTAGCGTAACCAACAAACACCTGTGTCTACTGTTAGAAAAAAAATAAACTTCTAATTACATTACTACCAGAATAGTTTATAAATACTTTAATAAAGTAGGACAGAAAGAAGAGAAGAGAAGAGTTATTAAATTAAAAATATAACATATTTTTTATTATATTTGTTACACGTTCATTGCGCTCACTATATTTACAAATACTTATCAATGCTCTGGATTCACTCGTAACACAAGCTATAAAAGACAAAGTTAGGATAAATTTATATTGCTATTAAAATAGTATCAATTACGTTTCAGGACTCGATGTCAATTGTATGTAAATTGATATATGTAATTACAAAATATTGTACAACTAAGTCAAAATTTTTATTTTTTTTTCTTAACTTCAGGCTTTTATCTCACATAGCAGGATAGACAGAATGTACTTATTGTCATGACACCCCGTACTTCACTTTACACTGAATTCGAAACATTGCGTGTTGAGTGGTGTAACTTAACGCCGCACTTTGTCTTACCAGAGCGAGGAAGTGAAAATAATCTTAAATTTAATCCCTCCTCTGAATGGGAATCGAACCCACAACCAATCCCACTGAGAGTCAGACGATGTCCCACTGCGCCACCACCGGCCTCGTGTCCGGCCTTGTTTAATTAATTTGTTCTCTATTTAATTTATTGTCTAAAATATTTAGTGAAGTAGACTTGTGGCGTGGTTCTTTTGTTCAGGTTACCAGGTGTGTTGGTGGAAGAACACCTGCAGTCCGGACGTTGACATGCTGATTGAGCGTACAGCTAGCTGACACACGGCTCAGCTAGACGTACGCTTCTGTACGCTACCAAACACAAAACTGTAATTAACCTCATGTTGTGTAAATGAATTATGGTATAGAATAAATAACTAATATTTATAATTATTATATTATCTTTAATAGAAGATATATCTGATTTATTTAGATAAATGTTCAAAACAACTTAATCACAGTATTTCAAAGTAATTCAAAATATTATCGAAACATCATATGATACTAGGAAAAAATCCTTCATAATAAAATTATAATCATAATCCAATTATCAATTGAGATAATTTATTTCCGTCGGGTGCTCTACATCCGTCGTCATAAAAAAATCACTATAATTATAAATAGGATCGTAAAAATTCAAGGACGCCCATAAGTCCGTGGTTTGTAACAAAAAACTTCCAAAAAAATCCGTATTATAAGAAAAATTAAAAACAAAATTAATGAATTTAAATTAAGTAATGAATCATGGGAAACTTTATCAGTAGTAATTAGAAGTAATTTAATTTTAACATTGGCCCTTGAAGTTATCTACATCAACAATGAGAGTTCATTATACCTTTTTATTTCTTCTTGTTTGTTATTTCACCACTAGATATATATTGTACTAAATACAATTATAAATTATATTGAAATAACAGATAAACTAAACTCATTTTGTTATTATCACCTAGACCGAAACTTCATTGTCTTACAAATCGATGAACGCCGACCGCACGCACTAAACACCATGACTTATTGTTGGGTTTTTCTTCAAAAAGGATGTAATTTAAAAAATAATATACATAACTTCATAATTACAATAATTATTAAGAATCAGAGATGTGTCACACAAATAAGCAAACAAACTTTATTTTATATAGTTAATTTTATTCCCAACTTATGTCTCTAACACTGTGCAGTTTTGTGGGATCTCTTAGCCGATGACCGACTAAAAATGTCGTTTATGTTAAAAGTTTTATTTCGCCAGTATAAATATTTAATGTTTGGTAGTTCTTATTTCACAGGAAGTTATCATTATCAGATATATATTTTTTCTCATTTCCTCATTATTATTAACATTGTGGTTGAATCAAATAATAAAAATAACAAAAAAAAATGATGTACATAATTAAACTAAAATGCGAAAAATGTCATAATAATTTTGATTTAGTTAAACCGAAAAAATTAAATACGTATTTTATATTTTTAAAGTCGCTATCGAGAAAATAAATTATAACTACAATGCAGGTACACATATAAAATTTATAAACACGTACAAATTAAAATTTTTGAAAATAGTTATAATTTAGCTTATAAAATAAGAAGTAATGAAGATATTACTACCAACTTTTAATTACTTCTTAGATTTTGTTTTTACGCCTACACATATTTTACGAGCAAAACCTAAATTGTAAGTATATGCTATATTTCAATCGAGATATATATATATATATATATATATATATATATATATATATATATATATATATATATATATATATATATATATATATATATATATATATATATATATATATATATATATATATATATATATATATATATATATATATATATATCGTGGCGTCGTTTTTATTTATCCTACAGGAACTACATTGAATGTTAGGATGTATTTTCCGTATTTCATACTTCAAACATGAAAGCTCTAAAATAAGAACTTCAAAGTACATCAAAGATAAGATAACAACTATTCTATATATGTATCTAAACCATAAGCTATTACTATGCCGAAATTTGTTCTTTCTGGTATCTGGTAGTTTTAGCTTCTTTGGCTGATTTGGTTTAGCTCAAACAAACAGACAGACAGACAGACAAAATTTTTTTTAGCTTCAGGCTTTTATCCTATATGAATGTAAGAACGAAATATTTATAATTAAGATTTCACGCGGGCGAAGTCGCAAGCGAGCCGCTAGTATTTTATAAAGTTTTATTAACTTCACGCTTTTATCCCGCATAGCAGAGTACACAGGAAGTACCTATGAAAATAATTTTAATGAAATAATATTAATTATAATCATTCCCAAAATGAAAATAATTTTAATTATAATCATTCCCAAAAGTGGGGATCGAACTTACAACCGATCGCGCTTATAGTCAGACGCCGTTCCACTGCGACTGGCCTCTGTAAAGTTTTATAATGTTTTCAAATTATAACTTAGAATCGAGTTCGAATGGCTTTATACTAAATAAGTTCGTATGATCTCAATGTTTTATCATGAGAATTATAACAGAGTCTACTATACTATCATATTAATCAAATATTGTTGGTGGATGATAAAGAAATAAAAATTAGTACCTACTAGTGTATACCCTTACCATATTGTTAAATTAAAATAAACATGATTATTTTGTTGTTTAAAAATACACAGGTCAGGTGACTCGTTTACTTGTGACCTTGGACGTAGTGTTTCAAACGTCGGGTCTTCAAAAAAGTACATTTGAATACCAAAATATATGCAATTAATTCGCTTAAGATATTATATAATATTTCATTTGAAATCTGTAAAAATCGCAAAAGTCGAAGATCTCTTTAGATGATTACTTTCTATACATTCTTAATGATTAAACTCCAAATACACAAGAGATTTGAGGAAATTTTGTTGTGATAAATTTTAATATATCAAATTACCTGAAAATGATAAATTATTTCTACGATAAATTATTTCTTAGATAAGAATTTGATAAATATTCAAAAATGATCATTGTATAGAGTGCCCAAAAGGCAGTTAAAGTATTTTTTATTTAAAAACAAATTGATTATACAACTAAAGCAACGACGAAGTTTTGGTTTTATCATAGAATTATTAATTAAGTTTATTTTGTATTTATAAAATGAGTATTTGTAATTGAGATAAAAAAAAATTCAAAAAAAAATTGTAGGTCTAAGCATGCATGAAAAAATAAATAAAAAAAAATTAACTTTTTAAAATTATTGCGTATTCAATGCTATCTCAATAACATGAGCGATAGAAAAAAACGTAAAAGAATTTAATTGTAAAGCATAAAAAAATGTCATGGTTCACAGCGATTTGAATTATTGGAAAAAAGAATATTTAAATCTTTCTTAAAGGTAGTCAAAAATACAGTTATAACATTTTTACCGACAATTCGCTATTAGTCCCTTCTTGATATCTTCCACTCCACATAATATCCAAAATTTTCCTCTGTTACACATAGAGACGCTAGGATTTTTATGAGTATCATAAGCTTAAACCCTTTTCAGTTTATAAGAAAAATGAAATCAGCTCTTATACTATACTGTAATTATACTTATAACTATTAAGGTTTACAGATATCTGACAGATGAAACTGTACTAAGTATAAGGCAATTTACGATAATTTCTAATATTATTTCGTGTGAAAATAAAAGAAAATAATTTTATACTACAACCAATTTCAAGTACAATTTTATACCTTTACGGGTATTTTTGGAACTTTACGGATAACTTGCTATGAAGATAACTTGAGATAAGTATCTAGAAGCAAATGGATTTATATATACATTTACATAAAATTAAAAGAAATAAAAACATAAAAAGAAAACATATTACCATTAGATTAATTTATTTTATTTTTATTTATTTATATAATTTACTATTGGTAGTCGTTCTTACCTGTTATGGGGACATTCATAGACTAACTTTCAACTTTGGGTGGCCTGCATAAACAGCATTTCCCAGCGACAAAAACCAAAAAAAACTCTGTATGTTACAATAAAAGTGTTGTTAACTTCAAACTCGTTTGTATGTGTACCAAAATAACACTGTTTTAAAATTGTTGCCTATCTATTTATGCCGGCTAATCACTTCACTTGCAGACAGCAGATGTGATAAGGAGTAACTTAGGCTAATTTTATTTTAAAAATATAAAATAAAGAAATTGCAGACACAGTTTTCTAACTTACAAAATTAAATAAAAAATGAATTCATTAAGTAAATGAAATATTTAATGTTAAATATTTTATCGTATCAAATATTTAGATCTTCTGAACCTATTGAAATAGAACTTGCTCTATAGATACATAGGATCTTTTTTTAAAATATGTTTTAGGACGACACTCACTTTTAATTAAAGCAATACGCAACTCTATACGGTCTTGATATTTTTGCTTCACGCAAAAGCGGGATAAAAATCCCGCATATCAGGGTAGACAGAAACTACCTAGTGTTAAGGCACTTCGTACTTCGCGTTCCGCCGAATTTGAGACATTGCGTCTTGGGTGGTGGAAGTGAAAATAATTTAAATACTCCCCCGAGTGGGGATCGAACCCACAACCGATCGCGTTTAATCAAAAGCTGTCACACTGCACCACGACCGGCCTCTCACGATTTTGATAATTTTATGACATTACACAGAAATGTAGAAATAATAAAATATATATTTTACGAATTATTATTATAATGACGTTGCTTTAAACATTTATCTAAATGATATATCAGAAATTTCGCTGATATACATATATCCGTTAATACAGATAATGAATATGTTATAAATATTGGTTAATTATGTGATATTTTGTTATTTTATTCAGTCAATATGAGGCTAACAACTGTTTTGTGTTTGGTTATATTCGCTTTTATAAGCGTGCAAGGCCAACTACCACTAGCTGAGCCATGTGACCAATCCGCATGTCAACTTCCGGACTGCAGATGTTCGTCCACCAGTATCCCTGGTAACCTGAATCAAAGAGACACGCCACAAGTAAGTCCCAATTTTACGATTTTCCACACCCCTACATCTTTAATTTAAATGTTATTTTGTTCCTTTACTGAGTTAAATTTTAATCTTGTGCCACGCCTTGTCTTCTTACATAACATGCTTTTATTTATATTATAATATAACTGTACCGAAACGTAACTGATATTATATAGAATATAATTGTAAAATCCCACCTTTGTCAGATGCTATTATGCTAATTACATAAATACATATGTCTTACACAACAGGTTACTTAAGTAACAAGTTTTATTACTTCTATGCTTTATTTTGAACAGGAAATTTTAACTATTGACAAATCATTCTGAAGATAATGACCTTGAAAATATAAATTTTAATGTATCATTTCCATAAGAAAATGCGTTATTTACGAAATAACAGCCTCTCTGTAGTGGCACTTAACAGGAATCTGATTACTAAGTATAAAATCTTAAAAGGTTTTATAAATTTTAATATAAACTTTAAATATAAAATTGTAAAGTTTTAAAACTTTTAAAATAGTGCAGCTCAAGTGAAAGTTAAAATATAGGTAAAGAAATATATTAACTTAAAACCCCTTACTAAAATTGGACGGTATTCTGTCTCGAATTAAGTTTCTTGCAGATAATTGAAATTATTCTCATAGGGAAACAATAATCTTTAACTCTTTCTTTTATGTTCCTTTTAGTTTGTCCTCGTAACATTTGACAATGCAATCCAAGTATCCAATATTGCAACCTATCGTAACATTCTCTACGGACGTAACAACAAAAACTCTTGTCCAATTAGAGCCACTTTCTTTGTATCACACGAGTACACTGACTACACTCTAGTGAATGAGCTCTACAATAGAGGTTACGAAATCGGATTAAACTCCATGTCACGTCAAGTTAATCAAACATATTGGCGATATGCAACTGAAGAAGATCTGATGAGCGAGTTCAGAGACCAAAGGAATCAATTGGCTCACTTCGCGAACATCCCAGCTGCCACAATCCAAGGTTGGTTTGTTCATTCATTTTCACGTCAGTCCTAATGTTTATCAGGTAGTCAGAGGATTTTTAGCAAATTATATAGAAATTCTAAAAAATATATAAATATTTGATTTTTTGTTTCATTCTTAATTTTAAGTAAAATATAGACTTAAAAATAAATAAGTAATTACCGTGCTCAACGTATTCATTCTTTAGTAACTAGTGCCAATCTATATCTTCTCCCTCTTACTCTGACCCATAAATTTCCTAATTGCACTCCTTCTCTCCTCGATCTTATTATTTTTTCTTCCACTGACTTATTTGAAAAACATGCTCAATGTTCTGCTCCTGAGTTTTCTTATCACGACCTCCTGTAATTTTGGCAGTATAGATTTTGAAAGTTTGCAACAAGTCGCTAAAAATATTGATTGGTAAGTAGTTACTGGTGCACAAACAGTAGATGAACAAGTGTCGTTGTTTACCTCACTATTAATAAAACTTTATGACGCTCAAGCTCCTGTCCGATCTGTCCGAATAAAGTATCTGCCTGCTCCGTGGCTTACTCCAGAAATTAAAAAACTTCAGACAAAAAAACATTTGAAAAAGATTAAATATGTAGCTAATCCTAGTGACGTAAATAAAGATAATTACATAAAAATTCGTAATAATTGCAATAGAATGTGTAGAGATAGCCAACAACGCCATATCTACAAAACTGTTATCGAAGAAGAAGACTCGGAAAAACTCTGGAAATTTCTCAAATCCTTTGGAGTAGGGAAGTCAATACTTAACATCAGTAACCAATAATATTGACTTAAATAAGCTTAATAAGCACTTCTCTGTTTCGGCTACTGTAAACAGTACATTAAAAAATGATCCACTAATTCACCTTCTATCTTCCTCTACTCCTGATTGTCCCAGTTTTACATTTAGTCAATTCTCCATAAGTGACGTTAAGAGAAATATTATGGCCATAAAATCTAACACTGTTGGACCTTAACGGTTACTTTCAACACATCTATCAACTCCTTCGTTTCTCCTTCTTCCTGGAAACATGGTCAAATTATTCCTATACCAAAAAAATCAATCCTCTTTCTTTTCCGAATACCGTACTATATCTATTCTTCCTATCTTGTCCAAAGTCCTAGAGCGACTAGTGTATCACCAATTAAGCGTGTTTCTATTAAACCAAAATTTACTAAATCCATTCCAATCCGAGTTCCGTTTCGGTCATAGTACGACAACTGCCTTGGTCAAAATAACAGATGATATTAGAAAAATAATGGATGATCGTATGGTCACAGTAATGGTGTTGCTGAATTTTAGCAACGTGTTTAATACTGTGGACTACGATATTCTTCTTGCCACTCTTACTTCTCTTAACGTATCTCCTGAGGTAGTTGACTGGTTTCGAAGTTACTTGTGTGGCCGCCGGTAAAGCGTTTGTATAGAAGACTCATTTTCCGACTGGTCTACTGTTAATGCTAGTCTTCCACAAGGTGGCGTTTTGTCTCCACTCCTATTTTCAATTTTTATAAATAAAATTTCTAATCAAATATCTTCTCTCTACCATCTGTATGCCGATGACTTACAAATATATGCTACTACAAGTTTACTAAATTTGTCTCACATAATCAACCTACTTAATGAAGACCTTACTCGTATATCAAGATGGAGTAAATTTTATGGCCTGACAATTAACCCTGCTAAAAGTCAATACAGTATTATTGGCAGCCACCGATTGATATCGATAACAAATATAGTACATGATTTACCATCTTTGACATTTGACGGCACACCAATCCCATATTCATAAAAGTTAAAAATCTCGGGATTGCATTTGATTAATATTTGTCCTGGGAGCTTCAAATTAACGAGCTCAGTCGAAAGGTTTTTAGAGCAGTTGCATCTCTTCGTAGACTGCAAAACTTTCTCTCTATATCGACAAAAACTGTACTTGCAAACCCTCTTGCTACCAATTCTCGATTATGCCGACATTTGCTATCTCAACAACAGAGATGAGCATTTAAGTAAACTTGAACGACTCCAAAATCTTTGTATATGGTTTATATTTGGCCTCCGCAAATATGACAAAGAACAGTTTTAGTTTCTAGGCAACTCACACTGTCGTTCTCTCTGATCCAATGAAAATCTAGTCCTCAAAATCCCTCCTCATTCCACTTCCGTCTTTTCTAACTCCTTTACAGCCAAAGCTGCTCGAATTTGGAACTGCCTTCCCATCAATATAAGAACTGCTAAGAATCTTAATAGTTTTAAATCCCTGGTGAAAGCACATTACACATTACAAAGTGACTATTTCCATATATACTAATTTTTATTTAAACTAAATAAGTGTGTGTATTTTTAGGTATGAATACATATATGTATGTATGTATGCACGTATGTATGCACGTATGTATGTATGTATGCTCGTATGTATGTATGTATGTATGCACGTATGTATGTATCTATGTATGTGTGTTTATGGGTATTTATATATTCATATTCACTATATTTGTAACTATTTATTTATATACATATATATGAAGCAAGTACACCGCCTACCGATTTGGTTTGTCCTATACCTTAAAGTTGCCTGGCAGAGATCGCTCATAGCGAAAAGGCCGCCTGCTGTACCCTTTTATTTTATTATATTTTTCTTTGTTCTTTTCTTGTGTGTGGTTTGTAATACCATTATTATTGTTATGTTATTATTATTATTATTATTATCATTATAAATACAATTCATAACACACTACTGGTCTACTGTAACAACAAATATTTGCTTAAAAGATATTTGGGTCTACAATTCGGTGACTAAATTAACATTTAAATGTTTATCAAAAATCAAACAAAATAAATCAAAATTTCAGGCATAAGAAGTCCTTTACTCCAATTATCTGGGAACGCAACGTACGAGATGATGATAAAAGCAAACTTTAAATACGATATGAGCTGGCCGACTGTTGCATATGTGAACCCTGGACTTTGGCCTTACACTTTACACTATAGGTCTACCCAAGATTGTATCACTCCTTACTGCCCGTCCGCTTCTCTCCCTGGACCTTGGGTAATTCCCATGGTTACTTGGTCTGATTTAGAAGGCATCCCATGCACAATCATTGACTCATGCTACTATAGGTAAGCAATAATTATTTAAATACAAATATCATGTCTTCATAAATACTTTTAGATGTATAATTGAATAAAGAAAACAATTAGGTGCATACATTTATCTTAAAATTAAATGTACATTAAGTTCTTGTAGGATTTAATATATAAATATATATGTTCAATACAATAAAAATGTATTTTTTATGTATTTTTGTCTTCAGTCCAGATTTAGACGACGAAGATGCGTGGTTTAACTTCTTTGTACAAAACTTTGAAAGGCATTATTTGGGCAACCGCGCACCTTTTGGTTTTAACATTGGTGAAGGTTTCTTGGGCAGTAACGTGGCCATATATCGCGCTGCCATACATTTCTTCGACATGCTTAACAACTTACATGATGTTTTTATGGTAATATTTATTGATTATAACTATATTTGTTACAAAGATTTTGTAATATTGAAAGAAACTTTGTATCAAAAAAACAGTATCTCATCAAGTCTAAATTTTTAAATGTAATTATGACATACTTATTAATATTAATTATTTTTAGTTTAGTTAATGAATTATAAATCGTTTTAGGTGAGCGCCGATGATGTCGTTGAATGGGTAAAAAATCCCGTCCCAATAAATGAATACTCTAGCAAGCCATGTCCGAGCGTGACCTCTGCGATGTGTCGCGCACTGCCCTGTAACTCACTAGTGGCCGAGCATACAACTGTGAGTATTTCTATTAATTATATCTTTAATATTATTATATTTTTTATATTTATTGTCAAATATATATGAATAAATTAATAGAAACTGCATCATCCTCAGCATCATCATCTTTGTATTACACAGACTTCGATCTAATCAAAGGCTTTTTAATAATTCACAAGCACTAAACATTATGGAAAAAAATGTTAACCATGACTCAGTAAAGGATTCTTCCTTGGATGGTATTGCGATAATCTTTATAATACAACTTTTAATTAAAATGATACAAAGATCTTGAAGGACTAGAACATTATGTGACATTCAGATAGAAATTTTACGCAATTGCAAAATTCGAGTTGAAAGCAATTATATGTTGAATTTGGTTAAGATCAGTTCACAACGTTGTTTTTAATAGGTCCCTTAATCAAAGCGTTAATATTTGATGTCAATATTCTTGCCAATAATATTCAATATGCTTGTGTTCTGCTTGTTGCCGATCTAATAAAAATATATAATAGATTCAATTTTTTTTATTTAGTACTTGAACAATACAAAATTAATTTTAACAATCTAAGGTACTTATTTACGATACTTTTTTTACAGGAGCGGTACTACATGCAAATCTGCAACAGATGCCCGCGAGTCTACCCGTGGCTCAATAATCCATTAGGAGAATTGCAAAATTAAATGCGACACATATTTTATAGCTTTATTAAATGTGATACATATTAAACTATATTAAGCAAAACCAATTGATTTTAATTTGTGTCTTAGTGTTATTAAGTTCTCAATTTATAGACGTTTGTGATGTATCAATTTTTAATTTAATTTAGATTTTTTTTTAATAAGATTGTCATTATCATTCTCATCAGAACAGTGCCTAACGCTTATACACTATATATTACTGTCATTATTTAAATATTTTACTTGTATTTGACAAAATAGTAAATTTATATACTTCCTTAGAATATGTTTTAATGATCTTAAATAATATATTAATAAGATCTTTGATTTTCGCGATTTTTATACATTTTAAATGAAACTATTTAACCGGATTAATCGCGTATATTTTGGTATTCGAAAATACATTTTTGGACACCTGACGTTTCGAACACTTTACAGTAGTCCGTGGTCACAGGTAGACACATGGACTACTGTAAAGTGTTCGAAACGTCAGGTGTCCAAAAATGTACTTTCGAATACCAAAATATACGCGTTTAATCCGGTTAAATAGTTTCATTTAAAATAATATATTAACTTTCTTTTGTGATTTATTGCTGTTAAATTGCGTTAGTTTGCATTTCATTACCAAGTTTGTAACAATCCATAATAAGACATATATACAGTATGTTGCGCTTGTTATTTTCTTAATTGCAAACCTAGAAACAGTGGCCAGCGTGCTTAGTAAAATAAGGTACGCTAATAGATGACCCGAAATAAAAAAAATGGGTGTTATCCGCATTGAGAGTGAGACAACTATGTCCATGGAGCCCAATATCTGTTGACGTTATTTATATAGATTAGAAAATCCTTGTAGAATTTTCAATATTTTCTGAATTTCGATACTACTATTTCCTTTGTAATTTAAAAATTAATTAATACTTTACCTACGTCAGTGTCTATAAATAGTATAAGAACATTTGAATTCAAAATACAAATCTTATACATAAGTACTAATAAGAATTACTATTACGTTTTATAACGTTTATCTGCTCTATATCACATTACGAATACGTGTGCGATTTAATTTCAAAAATTAAACACTTATCCTGATGTTATCAAATTACCATTATGGATATCGTTCTTATGATTGAAAAAATCTGTATTTTTATCTTTTATATTTTTTTATGTTTATTGTAGAAGTGGACATTAGTGAAATAAAACATAACTTCCGACTTTATGATACATTTATTTAATGCAGTACATCAAATAGTAATTATTTCATATCGAAAAGAAATTACGCTAGAGGTCTTGTTTTACATGTACAGTTAGCATCGAAAATGAAACTGTCAATTCCGTTAAAATCGTTGAATCGTTGCTGACTGTACACAACATTTCTTAATCAACTTTAACATTTGGTATGAATTCTCTGAAGTGTGAGATATTAACCCTACATTGTTATAATAATCGCATATTGGACCTAAATTCGTACATTACATTTACAAAACTAAAGTAACTTTCGAAGTATATATAAGCAGAAAATATATTGTTTAAACAAAATATAATACAATAGCTATTATTTGTATTAAGTAGGCAAGTCTTGCCGAATAACTGCATCGAATATCAGACAAATATAATGTCGTTTCGTTCTAATTAGAACAGATAGAAAGAGACAGCATAAGGTTATTTTTTTCTATTATTAATAAGAACTTAAGTACCTGACAACTGTAAAAGTGAGCTAACTTACTTAGTCCAATAACTTTTTTACCATCTCATTGAATCATATATGTTGCTGTCCCGCTCTTAAGGAGGGGTAGGAAAAGACAGATTGGAATGAACGACTGAAATCGATTAGCTTTCTAGAAGAGACATTGTCAAGCCATTTATTTACAACAAATTTATTTTATTGAAATATTATTAATAAACAAATAAATTCCTTCAACACTGTATATACAAAATGAAGTAAGCTATAATTAGTTATATCTGCTTTGTCTGCAAAATCCGTAGTAACTAATAATAGAGTAGAGTACTACCTAATAATAAAACGCTTCAAGAAACATGAATTTATCAGAGATTCTACTATTCAATACTAGTGATCGAGTTTGTCAGAAAAAGTGAAAGTTTCTTTTTAATTTTGATTACCTCAATTTTTCCCAAAATGTCAAAAAATCAAATAAAACATAAAAAACAAATATGATTTAAACATTACTTTCAAATTTTAAAACTTTCTCAAGGAAAAAGAAGGAAGTAATTTGAGAGATACACAAAAAGACACCGGATGCTTTGACAATATTTTTCAAGCCTTATTTCTATAGAGATGCATAAGTATAATTAGACGTAGTACAAAGATTTACGTGCTATGAACTATTTACATGAGCCTTCTAAATCTAAAAAATTGAATAAATGGATAATTACAGTTTAATAATTACTAATTACTACAAAATTCAAATATTAGTATAATATAAAGCTATCACAATCTAGTACAATAAATAACTAACTTATAAATATTTACATATACATGTTGAGATTACGAAAATTGTCTCAGTTTGGCTTTTCTTCTTGACTACAGAAGAAAAAATAAAGAAAAAAGGTTTTTGTTCCGATTAATAGATTAAAACATTTAATATAGCGGCACCTGCAATATATCCAATAAAAAATTCTGTGCAGATTTAAGTTCATTGCTGAAAAAGATACACTTTGCGCATACGTTATTTGCGTTTCTATAGAATACATAATTATTAGTGCATCTGATAATCCGATAACATCTAATTGGAAAACAAAATAATGCTATTCATTTGATTATGAAAAGGTGTGTCGATACTGATTTTGATAATAAGTTCTTTTAATACCAAAAATCACTATCACTTGAATAATCATTTAGTTTCTGATATTTTTTAATTAGTAAATGATTATACTTATGTATAAATCGCTTAATTTTAATATATAATAAAATTACTCCATTGGTACTTAGTTGAAATTACTAACTGTACACGGTGTTTACCGATTCGATTCCCATTCAGGTAAGTCTTATATTTAAAAAAGATAGTGACGATCTCAAATGTATAAAAAGAGTACATCCCTAAATCAGGGTATTGCATAAAAATAATATACCCACTAACAATGTAGTCGAGTTTAGTCAATAACATCCCTATCGTTAGAATGGTAAAGATTTCACAGTTGAGGTAGAAAGTAAAAATAACTTAACGCTAATACGTACATTTGAGTGCGCGTCTAAATTTACAATTTGCAAAACGGTAAACAAATTAATAAACATAAATTATACACTAAAATCTTACAACCACACCAATAAGTTAAATTATCAATAAAAGTCATTAATTTAATAATTAATTAAGTCATTAGTAATTAGTAATTTAGTCAATCCCATCCCATTAATTTAATAATTGATTAAATTAATGTGAATTAATTAATTAAATTATTGATGACATTTATTTCTAACAAATCCTGTGTCTAGGCGACAGAGCTTGTGCTTAAACGGACCAAAAGCTTAAATTAAATAAATCTATAACAAAAGTATTTACAACTTTGTACAATAAAACGTAAAACAAAATAAATTAATTGGTAATACTGTAAAAAATTTAAAGCTTACAAAAAAAACAATTAATATTAAGTAATTATCAGTCCATCGACGATTATATGAGTGGATAACTTAAGTTAAGGAAATATAAATTGCACCAAGGATTTTTAACAGTACAGTAGAGACTCGATTATCCGGCTCTCAATTATTGGGATTTGCGATTAACCGGACTATCGACGTTGTATAATTTTAAATACCAATATAATTTTAATATCCTGGTATTTTTTGTTAATAATAAAATAACTGTTTTTTTATTATTATGTATTATGTCATAATATATACAAAACACTTTTCTTCTTATATTCCATTGTCTGGATTTCCGCTTATCCGAATGCGTAATAACAACAAGAATTAATCTGGTTAATCGACTCCGGTTAATCTTAGTATTAATCAGATATGAAGACATTACTAACACAGAATTCAATTACTGTTTAGCTGATATTAAATAGTAACAAAGTTGTTTATTTATACAAGTTTATTAAGCTTAACGAAATTAAACGCCTCGCTTGATCTACAAAAGTAGGGAATAATTTTATTTCTTCCAATTATTAATAAAAATGTTTTTTTGGCAGCATAATTTTCGAAAAAACGTATAGTCTAATACAAATATAGTTTATGATATTTATGGGTTATTAATTAATTTTAATGAATACTGATTGCAGCCAATCATAGAAAATCATTTTACTTAAAAAAATTACAAATTTAAATCTAGTATCTAAAGGTGTATTACCTTTACGTAACTCTACGTTGTATAATTTTTGTATATATGTGACATAATTTTTTTTGGTAAAGAAGAAAGGTATTTGTTAAAAAAATCTGCAATTAATATTGATTATACTATAATAAAATTAGTTTTATATTAAAGTATATTTGATTTTAATCCAACTTGAATAAAAAAAAACAAAAATAAATTGCCATCCAATTGCAATCCATTAAAAACACCAATTTTAATATTTTGAAAGTGTCATTCATACACTTATAATACGAAAAACATTTGAAGGAAACATTAAAATATTCTCGCTCGGGTTAAGCCTTTATAGAATAAAGAAAGATACGAATTCGTATCTCTCGTTTCCTGTCCAAGCGCTCTGACCACTAACCTACTCGTTCTACATATCCGGCTGCGTCCGAATTATTATACGCTTACTTTGGTCGTCGGCGTCTCTGTAAGGAGATCTTTCCAAATCGCTGCCAGCCAAAAGTGATATCTTAAGAACAATTCGGTGTTATTCTACACTTAGGATACGGTTTCTAAAGATGAAGCGGCCGCCGGCGCGCGCTAGTTGCAGACGTGGTGGTCGCGCTTGGAGCGGCACAGGTCGCAGTGCACGCGGCAGCACCACACGAAGCGGCAGCGGCACTTCTCCTCGTGGTCGCGCACGCGCGTCTGGTAGCCGCGGCCGCAGCACAGCAGGCGGCAGCCGTCCAGCCCCGCCGACGTGCGGTTGCACGTGCGCCCGCGCGTGCCCAGCACGCCCACTCTGCAACGAGCGAGCCGATTATGTTACTAGCGACTTTAGGACGGCTGTGAACCCATTCTTGGACATTAATAGCCCATAAAATAAAAAAAACATTAAATACACATATTTCAAGTATTTTGCGGAATAGGTTAGAAAGTACTTCTCGTTTTATTCTGTTATCGGCATATTGTACGAAATTTTTAAATTTCTTTTGTTATTCATCGGATAACACGCCAACATTTGTCGTGCATAGAAAAAAAAAACAATAGTAAAAATTCCAAATTTCACCAATAATCCAACCTAAAAACATTTACAGAAGAATATACAAATACATAATATACAGGTGTATGAATATTCTCCTGCAAGATTCGAACTGATAAACTAAGAACTAATGCAAATACAAAAATCCACTTTAAACGTACAATAAAAATAGTATAACTATTTTATCACCCAAATTAGAACTAAATGATAGCCATATTACCTAATCGTTTCTTATACTATTTTTAGGTGTTTATACACCTAAAAATAGTATAAGAAACAAATAAAAATGATTAATTATAAAAAGTAATAAATAATTTTACAACTACGTACTCTTCGTTCGGCTCACAGTAGTCCGGAGAGTCCTCTAGATAAACTAAGTCTGTTTTATTTGGTTTCTTCATATCCATATGAATGGGTCGTAATTTTCTTATATTTTTCCCCCGTTTTCTTTCTACGATCTGTAATTCAATATTTGTATGTAATAAAAAATTTTCACCCAAAATTTCGACTAGGAAGACTTTCCCCTTGAATTCGACATTATTTATTAAGTGTAAAAATCAACATCGCGCTTCTTCCTGCCAGTAAGAAATAATAAATAAAATAAGTGCAAAGACTTTACTGAGCGGGAATCGAACTCACAACCGTTGCAGTTAGATGTTGTCAAGCACCACTACAATGGCAACAAAATTTTAGCTACAATGTCGACTCAATAATAGCAATAAATAAAAAAAACAATATTACCTACTCTTTTATAATTGTATCTGTTGTCTGTAAAAGTTCGTTACTTAGTCAAAAGACTGCCGTTCGTACTTTTATTTGTTTTATATTCGCCTTTCTGTTAAATAAAATGTGGTGTAGGAATTGATTCCTTGAGGCGTTGTGGCGCAGTGATACAGCTTGTGGGTTATATTGTCACCCGGAGGGATGATTAATGCAAAATTATTTTTTATTTTCTCGCTTCGTTAAAATATATTACGGCGTTGAGTTCACCGCTGTTTCCATTTCAGATGGAAAGCAAACAATATAGTACCTTGATAGTAGGTTTTCCCTGATTACTAGGCTATATCGCTTTTCGGCTTTTTGGCTAATATAAAGTGTAGAATTTGTTCTTTTCAACTTGATATTTAAGTACCATGCTATGAGCGTGTAGCCGCTTATTTCAATTGCATACATTCACTTATTCAATAGTATGAGTACCACAGCTGTAAAAAGACTACCAAACGTATTCTGTAACGTAATTTATAGTAAACGATTAATTTCATCCTTTTTATAATTACCTTAACATGCGAAGCGCCTTCGTATCTCGTGGTAAGGGCGTCCGCCACCACCCGCAGCTGCGGCAGTCGTCTCCAGCACACCCTCACGGAGCACGAGCCCGACATGCCGTGACACTTGCATACGCGTTGCATCCGACCACGCACTGCCTGGAATATATTGATATATATATATATATATACATTGATTTGCTATATTTTTTATATCATCTCGTATCCAATTTAATTAATTGCAATTTAATTAGATAACGTAGAGTAAGAATACATTCCTTTTTTTTATTTTTTCAATGGATTTCAATGGTGAAAATTTAAAATAATCTAAATACCCGAGTAATATCCCCGAGTGCAGATATGTTATAACCCTACACTTGTGTAATAAAGCACTTTCCAAATGCGTCATAATGGGGTCTATTATAAGTACGAGTATTCGAATCACTTTTAAGAAAATATTTGTTTTTGTATTTCCATCGCAAGCAATGCCTCGTTTTGATCATGCATCAAATCATAACTATTAATAATTCATTAAAAAATAAATAAAAGTAACAATATATGTTACTTTTATTAAATTAATCAAGATAAAATGTAGTGATTTTAGAAGTTAGAAATACATTATTTATTATATAAGTAGTACTGATAGTAATAGATATAATTAAAATTAAAATTTTAATTGTATTAATTAAAGTTTTAATTAGGGTTGCCTTCTTAACATTATTGGAAGAAAAACTATTAGGTTCTATTCAGATTCGAAAAGGTTCAAATGAGTTCTGTAAAAATTTTAAAATTTCCAATTTTTGCCTTCTGGAATCTGTCAAAGTGGTCGGAAATTTGTACACAAATGTTTACATAAATTCCAGTCTTTGTATTTATTGCAATCGTCGTATGTACTCACGGCGTATTAACCAATGGCGATTGTACAAAAACTGTAGAAATGTGGTCTCAGGGTTAAACTGCAAAGGGGCCGAAATGCAGACACGATATCTCGATCGATGTCAAGAGAAGTTTTTTCTGTTCATGCTTTCCTCAAACGATGGGAGGTAGCAAAAGTAACCACTAACTCGAACGATGTTAAAAGATATACAAGCATGTCAATAGAACAAACCAAGCGTAGAAATAAAATATAGCTGATTTCAAGAAAACATTTTTAATTTTATATTACGCAAAATAATGGAATATATGTGATTTAAAAGCATGGCAATCAAAAATAATGGCTTCCAGCTTCATGCTTTTGCCGCATAGTAAATGATAACTGTGATAACCAAATGTCAAGACAATCCGTTGTTGTTGTTATTTGTTTGAAATCGAAAGATCACATGTTGAGTGGATAACTCAACGCAGTGCTTAATCCAAAACGGAGAAATAAAGATAAATTTTAAGTATAATCCTACCGATCAATAGATATCGAGCCCACATAGCAATTTTATATAGTTGATATTAGTTTATCTTTTATCTATTATATATTAAGACAAACAACAAATAAAAGCACAATCTCACCCTGCGGCCAGCCTCGTTGTTGTGTAAATTCATTATGCCTTCCTCACTTTCTTTATCTTCTTTAACATCCACAAAATCTCTACTAAATTTTTCTCCATATTTTATGTCCTGTAAATTTAACAATACTGATATAGATTTGTTTTTTTAACTTTCATTGTATTTATTATAGATAAGACAGGGACAGTATGTGTTACGTAACGCAACCCAATACCGTGTTTTATTACTAGAGTGCCTAAGTGAAAATAATTTATAATTAAATATTTCTCAACTGTCAAACAATTGCCTTATTTAGATTTTTAATCATACAATACAAGACAAATCAATTTAAATATAAATTTAAACACAATTAAACAAATAATAGCATAAAAATATTCATCTAAGTGTTATCAAGATAACAATCGACACACGTCATTCTTTTACTGAAGAACCTTAATAAGGTCGTAACCATTTCTGTTTGTATCAATTCCGTGTACCTAATTACGACTAAGAGTTTCTACTTAGAAAACATAATACTTAATATTAATCGTTAATATTTGTGTTTATAAGGATGTGTTAGAACGAATTGGCACGTAACAATACGTAGTTAAATTGTTATCGTACCTCGGAGCATCCGCCCCATTGCCAGTGTCTCGGAGTTCGTTTTCTCACGCGCGCATCGCAAGAACACTCGTTCAACTCCCCACGACTGCACGCACGAGCTACGGCATGAGCTAATGCCGCCGCGGAGAGAGCATGCACGAATGCAGATTCTCGAGATTCTGAAATTAAATTACACTAATAGTTTAATGGTGAAGCTTTTTTGTGTAGCAATACATCCCTATTGTCTGCCAGAGCATTGCATATGGTTTTAGTGTCGTCCCAATTTAAATTGAACAGTTCTTGGTTTCACTCATTATGGTGTCGAGTGATGAGTTCGATGGATAATTACCGTCTATTTTAGGATATCAAAAGCATCAATCTAAAGATGCATCAGATTTGTGTGGTATTATTTAAATTCAATTTTTAACAGAAGGATTTTTAATTAAAAAGTTCAGTGACCGACTGATTTTTTACGTAACCAAAGTGCTTGGACTATGCATATCTGAATATTGGAAGTCAAATAGGTAGGTGTAATACCTTCAAAGTACAAAGTGCTAGAGATCAAGTAACGCTGGTCACGTTATACATTAAACAAACTGAGCTGCTCCATCAACAAGTGCACACGTGATCCCAGTAATCGACATTTAAAAATAAACAAGTTACATGAAGAGTAGAAATTCCTTGAAAACAATCTTGAAGTGGACGATCCAATATGTTTGACATGAAACATAGTTCATAAGGCGCCTTTAAACAAAACAGGTCGTCTTAGTGACGTTAATTACATCAAGTTTTGAAATTTATTTTGGGGTTCATAGACTTAAGAGAATATTCATTTATTTATAACTTATTTATACAGTTAAACTTTTACTGCACATTTATTGCACTATTAAATATTTATTTTACTACCGCAACATTATTTATCACTATACTTATTTAAAGTACTAGGCTATTTTAGGTATATTTAATGTATACAGGGTATATTTAACGGTTTATATTTTCATTTATTCATAAATTATAATTAAAAATATAAAAACCTAAACAAACAGCTATAAGCTAAACAAATAGCTTGAACCATGAGGATTTCCTTAGAAAATTCGCACACTGAACTTTTTACAAATACAAACAAACGCGTCAGTTTTGAAGATGTTTGACAAGACGCGAACAATAAATGTTATAAATTTGTAAAGAAATGTCAGTCATACTCAGTCGTTTACATTTCAATTTTACCAGTATTATAAATATGATCATTTGTGAGGATGGACAGATAAAAGTTTGTTACTATTACATGCAAACACAACTACGAAACAAATGTAAATTAAAATTTACAGTAATAAAGGAATAACACATAGGTGTAGATTTTGTGTAATATGACGATAAACATCTTGTCGATTACAAATAAAGCAGCTTAAAATCTTTGCAAAAGTAAATATATTAATTACTAGTAAAAAAAACAAACATGAGCGTTTACGTATACGTTTATTGGTTGCAAAATTTAGCGGAATGCTTCACGACTTGAATTTATTTCAGAAATAAGTGTGATATTTTTATATTATATGCATAAATTTTTATATGTAAATCTAATATAATTTATATATTTGGATGTACACTCGTAAAAAATAAACCACTAATAAATGAAATAAAATATATTAATGTTTTAAAAATAATTTAAAAGTAGCACCAATCTTACTGTTACAAGAAATTCTATAAAAAAACATATCCAAGTGGGGTATGTTTTTATATTATAATTTATTGTCTTGTAAAAATATCACTTACAAATTTTCATATTGCTTTATTTAACTAAATAGGAAATATTGCATCAAATAGATAATGTAAATTTATTTATTGAATGTACTATTCAAGGCTTTTATATATAATTCGTAAAAATTTTGTATTAAACTTTAAAATATGCCTAAAAAAAAGCCTAAAAAAGGTTTTAACCTACTTCTTTGTGAATTTCTACGAAATCTTTAACATTTATTTCTATAAATATCGAAAAACATCAAAATCTTCACCTTTATCCACAATAATTTCCTTAACAATACAAAGCTTAGTTACTTTCTCCGAAATCTTCACCTCTATTGAATTATGTATAAACAGTTCTTAAGTCGTTGAAAGGGCCAACTTCAAACGCATAACTCTCACTTAACACGTCCTTTGAAGAGTTGCCGATGTATGCAACCAATAATTATTTAGTATTTACAACTTACTTTGACTTGAATTTCGAGCGGAAACAGATTTTATGATTCAGTATGAACACGATATGCCAATTTGAATTAACGGTATTATTATTTATTTAATATATTAGTCACTAAAGTTTGATATTTACATAAAAATATCCCAATAATATTATTTTGTTAAATTGTGTGTCATTAAAAAGTATTTTTATTTGTACAACGTTTACTTGTTTAGTAATTTTTTAAATATATCATTAACCTTATATAAATAGACATATAGATGTAAAAGCAATTACTTACTAAATTTAAGTACTCCTCCAAATATATCAGTGCTGTTTTCGACAGTGCTGCAGTTCCAGCGGCTGTTACGGAATTGGTATTGACACTCTTCGACCGCCTGTTGAGCACCCGTTTGTATTACCTAGAATAAATTTATACATAAAAGATTATAGTGACAGTAGTGTTTAAGAGTTATTTGTTTCAATAATAATACGTATTATTACCCATAATTATATGAAATTAATCATTCTTAAAGTGTATATGGAGTTGAAGTGCAAAAGTGCAAAGTCAATAGTTTTACAATAAGATTCATTAGATATAAATTCAATTAATGAAATAAATAGAGGGGAGTCAGTCGTAGCGCAGCGGGACAGTGTCCTATTGTAAACGCGACAGGTTTAAACTTATGTTGTCTAATAAAATAAAAATACGCTGACTCATATTGTATATTCTGATATACAAAATAATTTCATTCACGCTACTAGTATTTTAAAAATATATATTTGAGTACAAAACAAAATGGTTAATAATATTATGATAGTGATATCTTACTGTCGTACTTATTTTACTTGCAAAGACCTATAAATGCAATGGTTGTATGTTTGATCATCACTGGGAGAAATAATAAATACATTTCAATTTCCCTACACAGGTAAAAAAGTAGCATTGAGTTATTTTCTTTATTATTAGAATATTTGAGTAATTTAAGCGGCAAATGCAAAAGAGTGAATTGACTGTATGTTCTCTCAACCTTAGATACTCCTCTTCCTTTCTCAGCCGTGCCAAAAATCGTGAATCTTCTCATGTTTTCTTTTGTTCAGGATTTGAACGTCTGACATTTTCATTCGCGGTATTTTAATTACAAGTGGCCGTAGCATGAGAATGTAATTTTTAATTCACTGTATCTAGTAGTATGTATAATTAATATTCTAGTTTTTCCATCGGCATTGGATTTCTAGTAATTTACGAAAGCAATGCTCTGTAAACTATACGTTGCATGCTAATTACTAATCATCGACATCGACATGAGCTCAGTCAGAGCTTTTAAGCTCAATCTCGTTAAAACGAGTAGTTTATTAGTACTGTCCTTCGCAATTTGCCTATTAGAGGGCAAGTGTCATAAATTTAATATTTTACTCCCTTAACAATGTTAATGAATCTTTAATAGTTGGGATGCACAGTAACGTAATACATTTTTATAGCTTGTAGACTATTTTTTTTTTAATTTACGCATCTCCAATGAATGTATGTTTAAAGGAAAAAAAGGAATCTTAAATCATTATTTGGAATAAAAAGTAAAAAATCCAAAATAATTTAAATATAAACATTTGAGTGGTATTTGAACATGCAAGACGTTCCTCATCTACTGTTATCGTACTCACTAGTCCGTACTCAGTTACTGAGCCACGCTAGTGTTAATAACGAATATCAAGTAAAAACAAGCAGATAAGAATTCTTTATCTCGTTTCTTCTACGTAATGGATATCAAGATATCATAATCATGGGCTCCGTTTACTTTTTTTAGAAATAAGTAATCTGTGTTATTTGTACATGTCATAATCGATAACTTTTTAATTCATTGTAAGTATTTCTATCATTGAATTAATTTAATTAATCATTTATCTCTATCTTTATAGGTAAGATTTAGATCTATAAAAGATATATCTATATAGATCTTTAGGTAAATATTAACGCATATAACACATTAGAGTCAAAAACACAGTAAATGTCAGTTAATTCAAATGTGTAACACAGGGTAGTGTAACATATAATCTTTATATTACTAACTTAACATTATTTTAAAAAAAATGGTCTCACCACTCTCCCTATTATAAATTTAAATTTTACCGAGTTACATACTCCTCTATCCTCAATATTTCTTATAAAGGGGTGCTCAGTATCTATCCTAGAATAATTACATAAAGCTTAATAATATTAATAATTTTTTATTAAAAAATAAAAAATAATTTAGCATTTAAAATTTTAATGTAAACATTTACAAAATTTAAATTATGTATAAAATCACATTTAAAATATACATAAAACTACATATAAAATATACATATATTGTTAGAATCGTATGTTTGTATATACAAGTATACTATATTATTTCTTACCTGTACCATTTTATCGGATAGCATGCATAACTGTTTCTGTCGTTCAACGAGGTAGTCTAGTCTGTGGCAACTTTCTTTATGCAGTGTGGTATAAGTTTCCAAAGACGTATTAGATGTTTGAACGGACCGTACGGGAGTTGCCAGATTCCTGAAATAGAAGGTTAAACTTA
Source organism: Dryadula phaetusa (assembly GCA_032432895.1). Lineage (NCBI taxonomy): Eukaryota > Metazoa > Arthropoda > Insecta > Lepidoptera > Nymphalidae > Dryadula > Dryadula phaetusa. Next base: position 5,300,121 of record JAOYRS010000068.1, on the reverse strand, counting down.
TAAAATAAAGTACAAAATCCAAAATTTAGTTGAAAATTATTTAATAATAAATCAAAATATACTTGTTATATGAAATTCTGTATTCAATAATAAATTCAATTGATAATAAAGGTAATTATTTGATTTTTGACTATACTATTTGATCTGTTTCTGTGAAGAAAAAGTTAATTAGTCACTCAACTCTCAATAAAGTACTCCACAAGATTAAAGATACAAAATAAAAAATAACTCCCGACAATTGTGTCTCATTGTGCATACGAATAACCACTTAGCATAAGTAACAAGAATCACGAATGTATCTTAAAATTCAAGTGTAAACATTCTCAGTTCAAACATGGTCGGATTGTTGGGGCAAACAGCTAATTTGCTTGCCCTGCAACTCCTGAAGAACGAGTTCCGTACAATAAATAACAATGTTAAACAACAATTCAAATGAAGTGAGCTTAGTTAAAGCACCCTCCTAACAATGCATGTAAGCTAAGGTAATTAGTCTCGAGACGTCCGCTACGAACGAAAGCCGGCACTCCAATGCGAAATACCACTCGAAGAAAACAAAACTCGCTATTACCTACCCTCCGCTATTGTTTGAAAAAATTCTCTATTCAAAACGGCCAATGGGAATGAGCGCGGCACAGTACGTTGATTGGCCGACGACCTCCCTGTAGTGGAAATAAAAAGTGCTCGCGTATGTACGCTGTCTCTTTTTGTCTTCGCGTTGTTTACGTGTGTTCCCAGTTTTTCGTTTTAATTGCAAGCATAAGAGGTAAAGGGTAGACCTTGAGTGCTGCACGTGCAGAGGTGGAAGCGCATTCAACTTGTGTAAATGGGGAGAAGGGATCTTGCTTATGTCATCCATGTTGGAGCACAACTAATGCCGTCTACCTACCTAGATTCATTATATGGGTCAATTAATATTGAGTGCCTTTTCCTAGTTAACCACTTGTTTTCTTTGTGTGACATTTATCAGTTTTATTGAAATAAACTACTTTATACGTGTTTCAAAGTCTTTTTTTAAATAATTATGCTTTCTATGGTACAATTTATTTTTAAATTACTTTATAGCTACAGCTATTTACAAAAAAAATAAACTTAAACTAAAACAGAAATCCTTTATGGTCATAAGTCAATCTAAATATTAAATATATATCAATTTATAACTATGTACTTTTCTTTCAATAGTAACATACGTTAATTAACATTATTAACTGCTTTTCAAATTTATTTATGCAATTAAAACGCAATTACTTGAAGCGCTCTTATATTTTCTGTCTCTTCACGTAGCGTAATGGCAACCGTTTAAATAATATAAGGGCTTTTATACTGGGTTCATTTAACGACTGTTTTCCATGGTAGAGGCAATAAAATAAAATATTATAATTAATCAGTGTTGCCACAAATGAAAACTAAATAGTTGCGTGTTATAATGCTATAAGTTGGTAACATTGACTAATTGTGTAACCCACTTTACATGCAGTAGTTTTTCTTTTGGTCATCTAAGTTTTCCCATGTTTATTATTTATTTGGTTTGTTTTCAACCATTGTAACTCAAAATAGGAAATTGGTAGATATGGTGTTAAATTTGTTTAAAAACCCTAACAGATATTATTCCATGCCATGAAAACAAACATAAAAATATATTCCAAGTAATTATAACATAACGTTACATTTTTTTTAACTTTTAGCATCAAAAAGTTGATGAAGTGAAAGAAAGTCAGATTATTATTTTGTTTATCAACGGATTTCATTACGTTCTTGTAATCCGTTTTGTCCTGTTAACATGCACACGTTTATAGCTCAATTCACATAGTAATGAGACTAGCCATCTTGATTTACAATTACATATCTTATTACAAGCTACGAAAGTTTTAAGTTAAATATTACACTCTTTCTTCAACCAATATTACAAAAAGTGGCCTTAATTCGCAGTTAGCGCACTAAAGACAGCACAATTATTTACGCAAGTACGTAAAATTTAGCCTTTACATTTATCAGTAACATAAAATATTATTTATTTTTAGTTTCCAGTTTTTATCTGACAATAACTATGTTAAATAAAAGAACAAGATGTTTTTTTAACTTAATTTTTTTACTCTTTTCAATCTTCTCGCTTATTTAATATTAGCTCCTTTAATATAACCTCTTAATTTGAGTAATATTTTGCACCCCAGAAGTGTTTAGACACTTAGTTTATCCCTGCTTACAAATAAATAAACAATAAAATGAATTTAAAAAAAATACAGATTCCTTGGTGTAGCAATTTCGCTCATGCTTGTAGGAATTTTCAAAAGCAAAAAGACGTCTTGACGCTTTTACCAGATTTGGTTTTTGCTTCACTGGGTTTTTGGTGTGTTGCACCAAACACAAAGTATGATGTAGGGTTTGTGATTGCAATACCATTAAAAAAATATAGCTTATTTATAGATTTATAAAAATCTTTATTTTGCTGATTTTTTTTGATATTCAAATTAGATGCCATCAAGCGACAGTCGGAGTGGGACAGCGTCCGGATGATTAAATATTTTTCCTCGTTGGTTACATACAGCTGCGTTGAGTACCACCACCAACACAAGCACAAAATCTCACATTCGGATTGAAAGCATATATGTCTACCCTACCATGCGAAAAAAATGTGAAGTGCAAATAAATTTTGTTGTTATACTTTTACCTGGTTACTTCAGATATACATACAATAATTAAAAATTAACAAGTGACACAATACAAATGACATACAATGGTTAATATGAATCAAAAAAAATCTTAACTATTTCTAAGGTAAAAATTTTATTCCTTTAAAATAAACTCAAGTGAAAACATTTCTAATAGTATCCACAGTTACTCAGAATCTTAGCGTGACTAAATCTGTACAAGAGTGGCCTTTTGTGAATTCGTGACGCGTGAATTGATGTTTTAAGAGTCTGTTCTTAGCGTGTACCTGTTACCTATTTGGTGTTAGACGGAAATTAATAATATTATTTTTTATATATAACCTAATCTTATTTCTATTTATGTAATGTAATATTTAATAACACAATGTAAACCGATGCTTAGTGGTCATAATTTTACCAGCCATAGCGCCGAGCGTATTTCTCAATCTGAGATTTAGTTGACCCTACAATCAGATGCGTAATGATATATAAGACAGAGAGACAGTCAATCGCATCCATAGAAAAGCAAAACAAAATAAAGTGAAGTATTCAACTCCATGTCCTTAAGTAAAATATTAAAATAAAACAATTAGAAACTTGTTTAATAAAAATCGATTTTTTAAAATAATATTATGTATAGTCAGACAGACAGACAGACAACGAGATTATTATATTTTTAAAACGTATCTAAGTCATTTACAAAAATTAAAACCTTTAACTTCAGTCTATACTTAGATTTTAAAAAAATAATTACATTTTAATAATACTTACAATTTCGTACAAATAAATTGGATAAATAAGCTTTACAATTCATATTTATTTCTATACAACACTTGCTGGTATTAAAACCTGCAAAATTATTATGATGAGAACGTTTTTATTAACAAATATTTCAATATAGAATGTCATTTGGAGTAATTAACCTGAATAATGTTATCATATCAAGGAAGTAAATGTTGCATAATTTGTAAGCATAGTGTGGTAAGCTTTTAAAAACATACATAACAGAAAAAAGTTATGAAACAATTTATTATAATCAATTTATAATAAAATAATAATAAAATATTTTGATTTTGGTTTATCTTTATAAAAGCAAAAGTGACTTAATAATAAGTATGAAATGTCAGCAAACTGCATATTTACTGACGGAACTCAACACCGCGCTTAAAATAAATACTAGATTTATTGTTATATTAAAGCCAAATTACAATACAAAAAATATTATTCTAATGTATAAGCTATATAAGCGTAGAGTTTCATGTTTATCTGTTTAATGGAATTTGCATGAAAAACTCACAATCATCCATCAATCTCCATTAGTTTTCGTATCAATAATATTAGAGGGATTAATAGGATAATACAGATATTAGAATGAATAAATAATATAGTTATTGAATTACTTAAAACCAAAGCCCTGCACCATAATACCATCATAAAGTTATCAAAGATTGACTTACATTTTTTATTTGTTATCAATATAATTGCCGCCACTTATCATTGTCCAAGAAAATTATTATAAAATTATTCTATCAATTATATCTCCTTATCTGACAGCTTATCAAATATTAGTGTACATGAGTACATAAAGCGAACTCACGAAAATTCATATTCATAAGTACTGAATATTTGATATATTAGTTGCTTCAGATTTTTCCAGATATTTTTCTATTTTTCTAGATATGTCCGAAAAAGTGCGTTGATACTATTTTGATATTTTATAAGTTATTTTTATTTCCATGGTCACACAAAACACGAGGTTGTCTCCAAACACTGATGCTGATTTGGTATTGAAAATAAGGGGAAATGGAAGAACGAACGAAAGTGTCTCAACACCAAGGTCAAACAAAAAAAGCGGATCAAAAGAGCATTATAAGATTTTATTGATAAATATGTAGGTTAAATATAGTATATTAATTTTATTTAGTTCTTAAATAAGTAATTTTTGTAAATTGTGTAACTAAAGTGTTATAATTTAGTAATAGTAATAATATAGTATTAACAAGGTTAGCTTTGCAAATAAAAAAGCGGAAAATGTATAAAGATAATAAAAAATAATAACATTATTAGTTAAGTTGCATAAGTTGGGTATCCTCAGTTCTAAAATACTCTTTCGAACTCAAAGTTAATCCTACACTACCGTATGAATGATACTTACAAGGCAAGTAAAATATATTATTAAAGTGCCATTCAAAGTTACGTACTGATTTCAACTTTACCTATATGGTACTTTACTTTCCATATACTAGATAGCTTATCTATTTCTTGTTTTTATATAAACTGTTGTGTCGCAGCGAGCATTTCTCCGTTTGCATTTAAAGTTGGTTGTGATTTAAATACGTTTCGCTATATTTTCGTAACATCTCTGAAATAGAGTTATAAAAAAGGTATAATAAAAATTTATTTATCTTACAAATAATACATATATAATATACTACCTACTTATAATAAAATAACAAAATCCTTGTAATCCTCGCGTATATAAATATAAATATAAATCTGGATGCTTGTTTATTTGTACATATTTATGTGAAATAGAATCTTATTTATGTATGTACGAACTTATTTGCTTCTGTTTCGTCTGCTTGTAATTTACTATCTTTTATTCTGGTATAAAATAAAGATTTAATAAGTAAGTTATCTGGCAGTGAAAATTCCGCCAAAATTATTTAAGCCGTTCCAGAGTCTAGCCGGAAAATACAGACAGACAAAAATATAAAAAACATTATATTGGTATATGTATTGCATAGATATGCACATGCACATATATATTTGATTTAAAGATGTTATTATAACGTTACAAACAGACACTTCAAATTTATTTATATACATATTTTTTAGTAGCTGAGGAGAATCTTGTATGAAAACACTGCGTTTTCCACTTTCCGTCAGTTTTCAAGACATTGCTTGATTAGTGGAGGAGTTAAGCCTCGCATTTTGTTTAATCAGAGCAAATAAATGAAAATAATTGAAATATAATTATAATCTTGAAGTACGGGATCGCACACAACCATATGCACCAACAACCTGTCTGAATCAAATGTATGAATGGCGTGATGTCATTCAGAAACTATTCCGTTTCACAACGATGTTTTTTTTTTACTTTTTTATAAAGACTTACTTTCTTAATGTTAATTCCATCCTGCCCCAGTGACACAATGTCTGACTGTAAATGTAATTGATTTTAGATTCAAGATCCTCGTGTCATCCTAATTTAAATGATTAGTTTTCCAGCTCTGGTAAGATAAAACACAACGTTAAATTTTGTCACTCAATTCTCAATATGTGAATTTTAGAGGTGAATGAAGAACTAAGTGTGTTGACACTCGATTTACTCTAACTCCCCTGCTTTTAGTAAGCGTAACGCTTGAAACTGAAAAAATATATATCTAATAATATAAGTAAAATTCTATCTCAATATCTTATATTGGTTTTGCAATGCAATAAAAGTGTATCTTTATTAAACTATTCAAAATGATTACACTAATCAACCCTCGGTTTTTACTTACATACGTCATTGCCTGAGTCACAGGTGTTGGCTCACCCCTTCAATTGCACGGTTATACGTGAATATTGACGCGCTATGAATAACTTATTGGGTCGGAACGCATTTGATCTAAATTAACTGAGCTAGTGATTGGCTGTGTGGAAAATTTATTAGACTTTTAGTTTGATTTTGAATTACTTTATAAAAACGAAATGTTTGTTTATGTATATTATACATGCAAAAATATATTAAACAAATATATTTTTGCTAATAATCGAGTAAACCCGGTAAGATTGAAATAATTATAATTTTATTTTAAATAATATTAATTTATAAATATTAATATAATAACAAATTAATTTAAAAAGAATATTTTGCTATAGTTATGTTTCTTGTAGAACGATACAATATTTTCAAGCAAAACATTACAAGATTTTCAATGATCATTTAATAAACAGCTAGTAATTCAATGAACTGGAAAACTGAAACTAATAACAACTTATTAAAAAATGAAATAAAAAATGTATTTTGTTTTTTCTTAAACTAAATCTCAATTGGCAAATATTGTAAAAGACAGAAACTAGACATAAATGTTAGTTAAAATATTTATTGAATTACCCACAATTATAGTATTTAAATTACCATATTATAATTATCGAAAAATATAGTTTGTAAAGGAAATAATTATCATAACATGATATAGATACAAAATATTATTTAAATCATACTAACCTATTAAAAATTTAATTATTCTATATTATATATCTATTAGATAAGTATTAAACATAAAAACACTATATGAATATTCGGCGAAAATTTAAGAGTAAAAACACTTCGTACAACGCCAAAATACATTTTGATACTAACAAATTGAAGGACATTATTTTATATAATCGAATATATTTCCTACTCGCACTATTGCGATGCGACAAACAGGTTAGCACAAATGCTGAGTAGGTATGCTTGTCGATTTAGAACTCTGCTAAGGAGGTCCTTAGCAGAGTTCTAAATCGACAAGCATAGGAAATAAGGCTAAAACTGTTACAAACTAAGTATAATGGGCACTTGACTTGCTTTAGTTCTTATTCTAAGCCACTGTGACATAGGGACGATGTAAAAGGAATATGTTAATTGACATGTAATATCAAAAATATTATCATATAATAATTGATTTTCAAGTCAAGTTGGCTCACCCCTTCAATTGCACGGTTATACGTGAATATTGACGCGCTATGAATAACTTATTGGGTCGGAACGCATTTGATCTAAATTAACTGAGCTAGTGATTGGCTGTGTGGAAAATTTATTAGACTTTTAGTTTGATTTTGAATTACTTTATAAAAACGAAATGTTTGTTTATGTATATTATACATGCAAAAATATATTAAACAAATATATTTTTGCTAATAATCGAGTAAACCCGGTAAGATTGAAATAATTATAATTTTATTTTAAATAATATTAATTTATAAATATTAATATAATAACAAATTAATTTAAAAAGAATATTTTGCTATAGTTATGTTTCTTGTAGAACGATACAATATTTTCAAGCAAAACATTACAAGATTTTCAATGATCATTTAATAAACAGCTAGTAATTCAATGAACTGGAAAACTGAAACTAATAACAACTTATTAAAAAATGAAATAAAAAATGTATTTTGTTTTTTCTTAAACTAAATCTCAATTGGCAAATATTGAAAAAGCCAGAAACTAGACATAAATGTTAGTTAAAATATTTATTGAATTACCCACAATTATAGTATTTAAATTACCATATTATAATTATCGAAAAATATAGTTTGTAAAGGAAATAATTATCATAACATGATATAGATACAAAATATTATTTAAATCATACTAACCTATTAAAAATTTAATTATTCTATATTATGTATCTATTAGATAAGTATTAAACATAAAAACACTATATGAATATTCGGCGAAAATTTAAGAGTAAAAACACTTCGTACAACGCCAAAATACATTTTGATACTAACAAATTGAAGGACATTATTTTATATAATCGAATATATTTCCTACTCGCACTATTGCGATGCGACAAACAGGTTAGCACAAATGCTGAGTAGGTATGCTTGTCGATTTAGAACTCTGCTAAGGAGGTCCTTAGCAGAGTTCTAAATCGACAAGCATAGGAAATAAGGCTAAAACTGTTACAAACTAAGTATAATGGGCACTTGACTTGCTTTAGTTCTTATTCTAAGCCACTGTGACATAGGGACGATGTAAAAGGAATATGTTAATTGACATGTAATATCAAAAATATTATCATATAATAATTGATTTTCAAACAGTAAATAGGTAATTTTAATGATTTCTTTTAAATATAATAAATTGTAACTTTTTGTATGTTATTTAAAACATATATGTATCTATGTATGGTTCAAGTGACAGTAGTAATCTCATAATTCATCATCATGAACCTTAAAGATAATAGCAAAACTGATAACTATTACTAATAAAATCATTTTCATCATAATGTTCCTGTATTTAAAACATGGTGGTGCGCTGTAAAATACCTAGGATAATGATTATATTCTAGTCATTTTCATATTTTCGCTCTGGGTAAGCAAAGCGTTGGGTTTCGCAACTCAACACAAGATTCTTAAGTACAGGCGGCAGGTGAAGAAAAGAATGAAGCTGGAAAACAAATATTTTCATTGAAGTTTTACAATTTATAAGTATAAAACCTACAAATGTACATAGAGTATACAAGCAATAAAGCTATTGCAGAATTCTAGGACAAACAGCAATAGTTGCCTGATGACGAGGAAGACATAATGGCCCTTCATACTTCGTTGTAAGCTACATGGGACTTAGAGAGACTGATTATAAACAAAAACTTCTAATCTAGGAATATGATGGCCTAGATGTATTCTAAGTTAGTAAAGTTAATATAAGTGGGAAATGTAATTGGATGGGTGTTAGTTTCAACATACATATATATTTCTATGTGAAAATATTTAGGACGAATTCTTTCTGTGTTAGAAACTCAAGCATTTAGAATCCTGTTACAATTATAATTTTTAGAATATGTCTACAGTTTTTTTTAAATAAAAGTATGTGTTTGAATTACAAGCGTAAAAATACAAAGTTTATTACTAACTCCTACGCTAGAAGATCCCCGGATTTGTATATAAAGACAAATAAAAGGAAATCGCAGTTAAAATTGTAATAAACAGTTATCTCGGTAATAAAGTGAAAAACCTATAAACACTTTATAGAAAAAAATAAAAATCTCATGAAAATGTATTTTACGTGTAATAAAACCTCTACATCGGGTAAACCTTGTGAAAACGCTACTACTGCTCAATAGATGGCGTTATACGCTTTATAGTTACTTATATTTGAATGCTTTAATAAAATATATACGATAAATTTATGAGTACAAAGCTTACTATAAAGAATAAAGTTATACTACCGTTATGCAACATGTATACTGTTACCCTTTCATTCATACTAAATCACCAAGTAAACTATGAATATGTCGCATACGTCATAACGTCGCGTAGACGTTGTAGATTTATGAGAAATTAAATATGTTATATATGAGAATTAAACACATATATATATGTCACATATCACTTCGTCGGATATGTGATGTCAGTTTAGCTGACCGTATTTGCAACGAAGACATACGCAGAATGCCAGGCGTGAGCGAGAATTTCATAGAAAGATTGAAGAAGAACGTGCACAGGTGGTTTGGATTCGTCGAGAGGATGAGTGATGAAGAAATGATAAGAAAGATTTATAAAGCAGAGCATATAAGTGGTACGAGACCTCGGAGGAGACCTCGGTTGACTTTGAAAACACAGTACCGAAGATGCTGGGGGAGGTCGTGAAAAATCACGAGGACCCCTCAAATGGCTTGTACATGAGGCGAAAGAGACATGCAGGGACCGTAGCGTTTGGTGCTTCAATCTTTATGACCACGCCATCGATGGTACAGCATGAGGGAAAAATAAAAAAGGCATATACAATTTTCCCCATAGTACATATTTTAAGGGGAAGTAATAAAAGTCTCAATTTAAGCCTTTACCCAAACTAAACCTTAGGTTGCATTAAAATATAAAAATATTTTAAGCCCATATATTCCCTGCCAAAGTAAATAGTTATTTATTACAACATTTACCTTACAATTTGAGGCACGGGCTGTCGTGCCATGTCTGACCTTTATCCGTGTCACAGGCTAAAGATTACAGTGTGTCTAAATTATGGCTGGCGGATGCTTTGTATTATTTATTGTTAAATGAATATGTTGAATTTAGTATTGTTTTATCGTGACTCACGTACGAACTGCATTATGATACTCGATTGCAAAACTTTAGTTTTGGAGTAAAGGTGCGTTTATTTTTATTAATTATTTAAAAATAAAACACATTTACACAAAAAAATGTTGTCTTTGACACTTGTATATTTATATATTCGTATTTCGTAAAAAAATTAGATGAAATACGATTACTCTTTAAATAATGACACATTTTATCATGTACAACAGTTATAAAAGTATCTCCACGCTTTATACGCATAACAAAGTAGTAAGAGACAATCTAGTATCAAGGCGATCCATTGATTGCTTTTCACAGGAAATTGAAACTTTGCGTGATAACTGATGAACTTAACGCTACGCTTTTTCTTAACACAGCAGTGAAATAAATATATAATCATTGTCACTAGTGAGAAACGAATCACAATTCCGTTGCTTATCAGAAGCTTTTACTCTCACTGTGCCACGATGGCCAAATATTTGGCTGCATGAAAGTAAAAAGGGGATAAAAAATCTCTTGTTATCGTCTAATCTCGTGATAATTTACGGCGTCCTCATATTTTTACATATTTTAGCAAAATTACAAATAAATATCAAACGTATAATTATAGCCAATCATGTTAATAGTCATTATAAACAAGAGAATCAGTTTCTCTTGTTAGGTCACAGATTAAAGATTTCAGTATCTAAGCATAAATTATTGCTGACAGTTTAGCCAGCAGCTAGATTGTTTCAACATATAAATCAAATGTGAATGAAGAGAAGATTTACTAAATCATTATTTTGTTACTGAAGTACATCAGCACAGTTCAATTTATAAGCTTCGTCTTAGAAATTGTACGTATGTAAATAAACGGATAGATTATAAATCTTAATTGCGATTATAAAATTTATTATAATATAATTATATTTTATACTTAGGTATGTTAATTGTTACTTTTATATATTGAATACAAACGAAAAGTGGTACACGGAGTGTCTCGGTACTGGATTTTCTGTTACTACTTTATGCGGGACAAGGCGTGAAGACGTAAAAAATATGTAGTTAATAATAATTATTATTTACTATTTCCAATAAGTAAGTTCAAATCTTACTTAGGGGCATATTAACTAGATTTCGCTCGCGTCTTCGCCCGCTTGGTGATATTGATAAAACTATAATTGTACTTGACAGTTATCGTTATATTATCACAGAAATTTTTCTCCTCCGCGCCTTGAGTCCTGATCTATTAGGTACTTTATGGCGCTCAAGTCAATTATATCGTCATATATTTTTATACTATTCAATTGTAATTGTTAATCTATATTAAATACTTAAAGGTTCGATAAATATTATAAACTAAAGGATAGAAATATGCTATTCCTGGTGTTTATTTAAAAAAAATAAGACAAACAATCTTAAACTGCATCCAAGAGGCACGGGTTCGAATCATGCTGCATTCAAATTTTTATACGTTTTTTTCAAAAATATTTTCTAATCCTACATGAGGAATAACACTTTAAAAATAGTAAATATTAAAATAAAATAGCGATCTCTCTTGTTAAACGATTATTTCTTAATAATCTTTAAGTAGTCGAAATTTGTAAAAATCTCTACAGAGAACAAACGTATAAGAATTTCGACGCAGCTGGTAGTAGAAAGCATGGCTTACCGGTCAGAGCGCATGGACGGTATATCAGAGGCGCGGGTTTGAATCCCGCTGCGTTCAAATTTTTATAAGTTTTTTCACAAATGTTTTCTAATCCTACACGTGGAATAACACTTTAAAAATAGTAAATATTAAAACTGCATCATGATTGTAACTCCAATGTAGTCTATATATTATTCTGATTTACAACCTTTCATATCGTAAAGTTTTATCTAAATCAAACATACATCCTCAAAAACTTATGTTAGCCAGCGTACTCCACTTTACACACCCCGCACATTAATGCGCGTTTGGTATTTGACGTTATTATTTTTAAACGTTAATATCTCCTTTCATATTGGTTGAAATCAAATACTATCAAAGGCAATTTTGTTCAAAAATAAGTGCCCGTGATACATAACTTATTTATTTGGATAAGAATTAATATTTAGTTTATAAAAGCATCTTCGCAAATAATATATTATTTTAGGACTAAAAAAATTTACATAAAAATTGTTAAAGTGAGTCAACCGTAATATCTAGAATATGCTGTCGCGGATATTTTTCTAAAACTTTTAGAGGGAACAATTTTGTCATACATATTTATTGCGTAACTTTAAAAATATACAAATTTTCCGGTTTTTACAACATTTATTATTACTGCTTCACGCTTATTAGTCGTACAGTGATGTTATGTAGCCTATAGCCTTCCTCAATAAATGGACTATTCAACACAAAGACTTTTTCAATTCCAATCAGAAGATCCTGAGATTAACGCATTCAAACACACAAACAAACTTTTCTGTTTTATATTATTAGTGTAGAAAACTGAAATTTCCTTCTAAAGCGACAATTTATTGATCCAAAAACGAATTTCGCATTTTGCAATTCAACATTTTTAAACATAGAAAAAATATTACTAGTGTTGTAGAGTCCACGTAAAAACAGTTTCGGGCACCTGGTCGTTTAGACTATAGATTTTGTTCTTGTTCTAGATACACAAAATGCGGTGTTGAGTCTCATCATTCATCCAAAATTATAATATCATAGTAAAATATCACTATTATTATTCTGGTAAGCAAAATTGAAAACCAATTAACAAGCAACATATACCACCTATTATAAATAAAAAGCATTTTACACACACATGTAACCAAATTACCCAAAATAACATACCAATAAATACAACAGTGTGAAATTTTACACTGACTAATTATAGTATGACCGATGATTCATCAAAATAACGCCTAAATAGTAGATGTCGAATAATTAAAACCATTGCCACATAGCTTTCATTTTTTTATCAATTATATATAATTTATTATGTGGTTTTTTTATTTATTTGGTAAATAATGTACATCAATCCAAACCAAGTGGCTATCGTGTCGCAGTGGGACTGTGTCTGATTGTAAACGAGGAGGAGGAGTGTCTTGACACTAGGTTGTTTCTGACTGAGCTACTGTGCATATAAAAAAAAACTTGTCGTCATGACGAGACAAACAATCTCTTAGCAAAAATACATTTTAATGACATTATTATATGTAGTACATTAACAAAAATATTTTTTCCATTATTTACTATTTTTAAAGTGTTATTCTACACTTAGGATTAGAAAAAATTTTTGAAAAAACGTATAAAAATTTGAACGCAGCGGGATTCGAACCCGCGCCTCTTGGATACCGTCCAAGCGCTCTGACCGCTAAGCCATGCGTTCTACTACCAGCTGCGTCGAAATTCTTATAAGTTTTGTTACAACTTATTTATGTTGTTAGCATCTCTATAGAGAGATTTTTACAAATTTCTACTACTTAAAGATTATTAAGAAATAATCGTGTAACAAGAAAGATTGCTATTTTATTTTAATATTTACTATTTTTAATGTGTTATTCCACACTTAGGATTAGAAAACATTTTTGAACGTTTCAATTTTTCAAATTTTTATACATTTTTTCAATTATAAGTTTTCCTTAAAATACCCTACTGTGTTAAGGCCCTTATGAGCTTGACGAAATGAAACCTATCATTTCGTTTGGTTCAAATTGATATTTATTGCGGCAAAGTGAAAATTACTAGAATGTTCTTTCAATAACTTGAATACAAAGGTGGCAATTATATTAAATGCTTGACTAATCGCATTTATGAGTCTTACTCTTTTGAAAATAAGGTATAAATTTCTTTAAAATTTATTTAGTGGGTTTTGTTAAATTAAATTTTAGGAATCCGTCATTGAATTCATAAAGAATACTGTAATATTTGAACATTATCTATCTCAAACTTAAATAAGGAATTTTATGCCTAAAATGAGAAATGCATATCGAACTATTAGCCATAGCATTGCGTTTTATTGGCCGGGACGCAATGACACAATTCCGTCGAGTGTAACCAAGAAAATCTAACCTACAACTCGCGTTTACAATCAAACGCTGTCACGACACCATTCAGCCCCTTACTAATAATGTAAAAACAACAAATGTAAACGGCTTCCTGAGTAAATAATACTGGTAAATATCTGAATACATTCAAATATTCATAAAAAAACATGTCTCATTTCCGTGTGAATATACGCTCGTAACCAATTAATCCAACTTTGTATCAGATCAATTAATGGAAATTGATCAAATATCATAAATGTTAATTGTATAGTTAATGTTATGACAGCTATAAAATTGGTAGTTGAACCGTTTAAGGATCACGAGGACAACATTTATAAATATACTTTTTCTTGACAATTTCTAGATACATAAATTAAGATACGAGATACTGAAATATTAGCCAAATTACGTTTTAAATTATCTTAAAAAATATTAATGCATTTTTAAGCATATATTTAATGCATTTTTAAAATTAATATATTTCAATTGATTTTATTTAAAATATACATCGTCAATTACATGTACACTGTACAGCCAGATGTATCACAATACGATGGCATCTTATAAGGCATCTTACATGTTCATATTTCTTGTTAAGTTAAATTTAACGTATCATTAATGTTTTACATTAACATGTAATACATTTATTTTATACTTTAATTGGCACTACGTTGAACGTACAAAAATTACAAATGCACTTAAATATAAATGTTCAACACTATAACTGGAAACTTCCTTTTGTGAAAATAAATAAAAAAAAGCAATTACTTTAATATTATCATCCTCACCATTTTTAACTTAATATGCTTTTAAAAAAGTAATAATATTACAACGATTTTTCAATATAGTTTCAATGGAATATTTTTATTTAGTGAATTTATCACTTACAGATAAAATACACGCGAATATATACAAACTAAAATATGAATAATTATTTAGTTACTTAATATTGTTAAAAATTTAGACAGTAAATATTATCATAGTCGTTCCATAAAAATGAAGCCCGGAAAGATAACAAACCCATACCTTAGCTTAGCAGTAAGTCAATCTAACCAACGGCAAAGTTGTTAACAAAATTTTCTATAAGTAGTAGGTAGATTTACAAAAGATCTTTTTTAATTATAAGAGTTCAATGCATCGAAAAACATTCTCAAAAGCAGTACAAAAGGTATAGAACTTTCCCATCTGTCATAATTTGATGGATCGCTGTGTGTATCGAGGATCGAGTTTCATAATTTTTTTGCGTCCATTCCTTTTGATTCGATTGTAGTCCTCGATTAAAGTTCAAATACTTTTATTAAATTATTTTTTTACGATAAGTAAATAAAGTTGTCATCTTTTAATTAACTTTTGTGTTACGTTTCTTTCTTTCAAAAGATAGTTTTCAATTTAAAACTCTTGTAAATATACAAGTACATCCTAAAAAGACTTATTATATACCAGTAGCGTAAAAATAGTGCTTTTAAGGCTAATAAGCTCCTTAATTTTCTTCACTTCGTAACTTAAATACCTGCCGTTCCACGTTAATTATTGTAAATATTCCATACAAGATTTTTTTAAACTCATTGGACATTTGTAAATAATAAACTCTTAAAAGTAATACAGTGACCTCAATATGTTATTTCTTATTATTTTTTATTATGAATGTAAAAATAAAATGCGCCATATATAATAACATGCCGTCATAATATTAAATACCTGTAATGTCCAATTATGATTGTAGGTAGTAACTCAAGGCTACCCTCTTCCCTACTCTGTGGCATTATTTTACAGCCAAATTAAAGGCACCGTAAATGCTATGGATTATTAAAACGGATAAATTACAATGTTGAGGAGAAACATCATTATATGTGCAGAAATTATTATGTGGCCATTATAAATATTATTATACCTCTAAATAAAATCGTTTTATAAAATACATGAATGTATTTCGTAATATACGTAAACATTTTACATTAAATGATACTTCTCTGAATTCAATTACATTCCATTAAAGCCAGAATGAACGATAGAGTTTGTTAATGTTTGAATTTGTTACGTTGATTCCTTGAGAAGTTTTGGGAACAGTAAGAAAGAATTCCCCTAGTCTTATGGGGACACGATAAAACGAAATTTTATGTTACAAAGTCAAAGCTAAAAAGATTAAAAATACCAACTAAAATGGCTTTAAAGAAAGAAAGTCCACATAAGTACGAATCAAGTTGCAGGTACCTTATCTTATATCTCACGGTAATGTTTACTCAATTAGAAATACAGTGTTTAGCAGCCCTGTACCTAATACTTAGAAAACAGGAATATTTTTCAGTTCAGAAATTTATAATTCTTTTATCGGGAATGTACATTATTATAGAAGTTACTGTATAACGTAATTGTAGTTAAAGCACAAAATTTAAAATTTTGTGTTCTTTATTCATAATAATTCAATATGTTCAAAATACTTATTATTTTGAACATATTGAATAATTATAATACGCAACATTTATAAATAAAAAAGTTGTAAGTATTTATATAATAAAATTACTTATTCTTAGTAAACTATACATAAAATGTATATAGGTAAAGTAAATGTACAGTACTTTGTAATATAACAACTCCAATATTAAAACTTCATAATATCGCAATTTATTTGAGAACAAGTAGATGAGATATTTATGTTAAGCTTTAAGAAAGTAATCGAATACTCTATAATTAAGGATAGTGCATGTACGGGTACGTGATACGCACGCATCGTAAAACACTAGCTGGCATAGGAGGGCGCGGATTCCAATTTATTTTTTCCCCATCGTTGCAGGGCCGTTGCAGTAAAGCTAGAATCGTAAAGTTGCGGTGTCTGTTGCGAGCCCCTACTATGAAATAATGAATGAACTTTATTTTATGAATTATTGTAAAAAAACAAGTTTTCTTTAACATATTATTAATTTATATATATACTAAATCGTTAAATAATTATTTAAATATAATATATATCATATAAATAATGTTTTCGAATGAGTAAAAATATGAGACTATATATATATATATATATATATATATATATATATATATATATATATATATATATATATATATATATATATATATATATATATATATATATATATATATATATATATATGTTGTTACATTTTGAAGATTTAAAATATGTTATGAAAACACAATTTTCATTATATTTTATATAATTTATAAACAGTAGTAATTTCAAGAAATAATCAGTAAAAAATAATTTGAATAACAACTGAAAAAAATCTATCGAGATATCTTTATTATACCAGTAGTAAAAGCATTCATATAATAATTTAGTAAGGATAATAAAGGTTCATTTTTCACCGGTTCAAATTGGACACGGGCCTAGTGGAATCATTTTTTGTTGCATTTCTATTTGATGAAGGGCTCGCCACAAATTACACCTTCGGTGTAGCGGCCGCGGTGGCGACTATTTACGACTTGAAGACATGAGAACTGTACACGTTTATAATATTAGGACTGTTCTTAGAGAGGAAGCACAAATGATAGTGGGATAACATCTGTGATATTATCTTAGTTATGTGTTTTGTGAATATTATTTGTTGATCTAAAATTTCAAGTTTCAAATTTTCAAGTTTGAAACTTGAAACTTTTCAAGTTTTTTTTAAAAAAATCGAATTTCAAGTTTTTTTATACTAAAAAAATAATCGTATTTCCTCCATTCAAACTAAAATCCTTGTTTAATAATAAGACAGTAATTTCCAAGGGTGATTAATATAACTTTTTATAAACTTAAATACCTATACATCTATAACTAACTATATATTTAGTGACACAGCTTTCTTCAACAGCGTTTGTTCTAAGACATTTCTTTTAAGCATGTGCATTCCCACCCCAATGAGAAGCGAACTCGTAAAACAACCCCAGGACATAACTTTACCCCACGATACAAGTCTATGGTTTGGCCATCAATGGTTTATAGTTGGGGCTGTGGTTATGAGATATGGGAAACACTAAAATTGCTCAAGTTGCTGGTGAACAAACGTATCTAAATATCAATGTATGTGAAAGTAAAATTAAACTATTATCTTACCATATTTTGTCAATATGACTCTTTTGTCTGTCTTTCCAAATAAAAAAATAACTTGACACAATCCTTCAAAGTTTTGAGGGAATGACTAAAAGTACTTTTTATAATCAAAGTACTTTACGTAGAAAAAAATGGTCAATTTGAGAATGATCATGATTTTTAATTTTTTTTATTACATTAAATATATTAAAGAAACGTATTTTATTTATCAATATATATTATGGTCTACTTATAAATTATTATAATTCACTAACACGTGGCGCAGTGTGACAACGTCTGACTGTAAACGCGATCGATTGTGGGTTCGATCCCCACTAGGGGGAGTGATTTTTAAATTATTTTCACTTCCTCGCTCTGGTAAAGACAAAGAGCGGAGTTGAGCTCCAATACCCAACACGCAATTTCTCGAATTCGGTGGAAAGCAAAATACGGAGTGTTTTGACACTAGGTACTTTCTGACTACCTGCTATGCGTTATAAAAGCATGAAGCTAAAAAAACTAACTTGCCAATAATGTACATAATAAACAAAAAGAAAAAGATTTATAATTGTTTTTTTTTGTTAGTCTCATAAAGTCTGCAAGTACATTTACAAAGGTTTTACCTACAGATTACTCCAGTAAAAAGCGCTATACGTGGGAAACCTTTTATCTTAAACAGCAATTAGAGTAAATAACCAATTTGGTAATTTTAAATCTAATTGCATTTAATGGCTACTAATTTCCCATGTTTAAGCTTTAACTTTACTTCAACAGATTTTGCTAACATTTTTGATGATAATTCGTAAGACAAATGCAAAGTTTTTTAAAAATACGACATTCAGCAACTCCATACTTTTTTATCTTCACGCTCTCATCCTTCCTATATTTAGTGTCAAGATAATCTGTACTCTGCCTTCAACCGCATTCGCGACATTATGTGTTGAGTGACGCAACTCAATGCTGCGTTTAGTCTCACCAGTTGAAAATAAATTAAATATCATTCCTCCGAGTGAGAATTTAACCCACAGCCGATCTCTTTTATAATCAGGAGCTGTACCACTGCACTCAATTTATGTTAAAAACTTAAGTTTATCGAAATTTCAAATCTACTCGGTATATTTTCCGTAAAAACATATAAATAATAGAAGAAAAAGCAAAGCAAAAGCAAAAACCTAAACAAAAGGGCACTTACTCATGGGCAACGTAAGCCTCTCCGACTGCTCGGAAGACAATCGATCAGACAGACCTATTACCAAAATCCGCATAAATATCCAGTACTATGGGAACAGTTTTTCTTTTTTGTTTTGTTTAGTATGTAATTATAACAATAGTAAAACAACAAATGATAAAGCAAAAATTCAATAAACCTGTTGACAGTAGTGAAAAATATCACTTGGCACTGTAGTTTCCTGTGATGCCGAGAATATTTACATAGACTACAATCTAAATTATTATGTCCTTATTACATACATATAAGTCATATTCAATTATTGTATTGTATATAAAGTAAAAAAAAGATATAAAATCATATATTGTGTTAAGAATCTACATCATTCATAAATATTGTTTAAAATTTACTCTTAAATATTTTTTTGGCATAAATTACTCACTTTAAATAAGCAGCTTGAGTTTAAAAATTCAGAGAGGCGCTATCCGATCGTTTGGAACACAATCGGTCAGACGGACCTTTTAGTGAAATCCGTACAAACGTCCATTGTATATTTTCTTAATAAGAACATTAAGAACATTTTCAGTGTAATAGAGGACTAGAAGGCTCTTTTATTTAACTTTTTAAAAAAGCTATCTTAATCAACCGAGTTCCTATGTTTATTAATTAGCAATGAAATCTTTAGATCTACAAAACGAATGATCTATAGAACTATAATTAAAAACTAGTAATGTGGCTTTTTAAAATTGTGTTTTAATTTCAAGTACAAAATACCTATATTTTATTATTAAATATTTTACAAATCCTTGAAGAAAAGTATTATATAATTGCACTTCATTGAAATGTCACATCCATTATTCTATTCATTTAAATAACTGTTACTGTTATAATCTGCAAATAAACTGTCTCCTAAGTATTTAAAACTAGACTAACAATAACGATATATCAAATTTTGCACTATGATAATTGTGTACCATGATGTATACACAGAGTAGTTTTTGCTTCGATTCCCGTCTGTGGGAAGATTTAGTTTTAAATTACTTTATTCGACAAAGGTTAGCAAATTATAGGCCTTAATTCTTGTGCCTAATACGAAATTTCTTTAAAACGGTAGGAGGCGGATAACGTATAGTTAACAATAGGTTCTCTTTACTGGAATGAAAGTATATCCTTGAATCAACATAAAATACTTATATTTTTTTAGAGCTTCACGCTTTGTCCCGCATGACAGAATAGGGGCAGTCTAGTATCAAGACACTCCTTTAACTGCTTTCCTCCTGAAATCAAGACATTGTATTTTGAGCTGCAAATTCAATGTCGCGTCGCGCTTTGTCTTACCAAAGTAGGGAAATGGTAACAGACTTTAAATATCTCCCCTGACTGGAAATCGAACCCACAATCGATCGCGTTTACAGTCAGCCGCAGTCCTACTGGGCCAGGTGACCTTATCACTCATACATATAATAGTTTATAAGTATAAATTTTAAAGACATGGCTTGGTATTTGGATTTAGCATCATCGTGCTGAAAGCTATTCTTTTATAGGTATATTTTTGTTATAATAATTTCTTACAAAATCTTTATTTCTATTATTTATAATAAGTTGAGACCAGTCGCGGGACAGCGTCTGACTGTAAATGCGATCGATTGTGGGTTCGATCCCCACTCGGGGGAGTTATTATCTTTAAATTATATTCACTTCCTCGCTCTGGTAAAACGCAAAGTGCGGCGTTGAGTTCCACCACTCAACACGCAACATCTCGAATTCGGTGAAAAGCGAAGTACGGAATGTTTTTACACTAGGTTCTTCCTGCCTACCTTGGTATGCGGGATATAATCGTGAAGTTAAAAAAAGTAACTCATAATTTTATATACTATTTTAATATTTTCAAAACATATTTTATTAACAATAGACGTCCTATTATAAATGCATTCGATTTCGTTCCGTTAGGCAAATGGTTATTTTTATGTCTTTAATTCAGATAAAAAATGAAAAATAGGCTATTTTGAATCGATCTTATTCCGAGTACCATGCTAGGAGAGCAAAAGCGACTTTCTGCTAAATGCAAGTGTGATAACTTAATGTGTTTAAATTAATAAGTACCTATACAAGTGGTAATGTTCACAAAAAATGTATTTAAATCTTTTATTATTAAATATGTTTTGACGTTCTCCACTAAATTATTAGTTTTCAAAAGATTCATTGTAATCATGGTATTACAGCACCTGCGCTTAATAGATAAATTTCCATCTATATAAAATTCGTCTTACAAGCTTATTTATACAGCAAGAGCATCGTCAACCTTGTTACCGGCAGTAATACGTCTTTACATATCCATTTCGTATTTTCCATCTCTATTAAACATATTTCCCAGATATACCACCTCATTCACTTGTTCTAATATCTTTCTATCTACCCTAATCATACATTCTGTTTTTTCTTCGTCTCTTTTAAATACTAGAATCTTAGTTTTACTCGCATTCAGGCTTAGACCATTACTTTCACATCTTCTTTCAGAGTGGTGACCAATGCCTGTAACTCACATTCATCTGCGTACAACAGACAGTTAACTGTCAAATCACTAACTCTCACTCCTATGTCACTTTCTTTCTCTCCTGGGAGACAGCTACCCAAATACAAACTGAACCCGATTGAATATCAAACTGAGGTGACATGCCAGCTCCTACTCGTGTACAGGCTGAGTGATCACGATAAAAAAAATTTACAGCCTGCAACAAGGGTCCGTTCACATTTTACCGGGGTAGTATCTCCCATAACTTCTTTCTTACAACCCTGTCAAATGCCTTTTCTAAATCCACAAAAGCACAGAAAACTTTCTGGTTTACAGCCGAAAACTTTTCCGTGACCTTGCGGAGAGAAAAGACCTAATCCACGCACCTTCTTCCAAGTCTAAATCCTCTTTGGGCCTCCCATAAAAGCCTTTCGGATCTCTCTTGCATTCTTCTCGCTAAAATTTTAGCATAAATTTTACTGCCCAGCTAATCAAACTAATAGCCCTATAGCTTGCACTGTATATCTGTGAACCTTTGCCTTTATACAAATGCACAATGACTGCGCCTCGCCAATCACCCGGGGCCTATCCCTTTTTCCAGCATAAATTGCATAGAAAAAAGAACAGGTCCAAGATGCGCGGCCCACGATATTTGATCATCTCTGCAGTACTTCTTTTATACTTCTTTTATACCGATTTTGCCATCTGCTACATCTAGATGAAGAAAGCACCCCATTCATTCTACAGATTGGCGAACAACACCAAGAATCACTAAGCTTCGTGTTTTCCCGGAAATTGTTTGTCAATCTTTCGTCTCTTTCATGCTCTGACTTTTCACGCTTCATCTTTACTAGTGCTTTCGTTAGGTACTTTTGAAACTTATATTCTTTCTTAATTTCTCTCATACTTTTATTCTTACTCTAGGCTTTATAGTCCTGCCATGCTTTCTTCTTTCTTTCTACTGACTCTTTCACTTCATTATCCCACCATTCATCACGCTTTTTATTAAAGCCTCTTTTCTCAATGCCACACACCTCAGCTTCAGTTTCAGCTTCAATCATACAATTCCGAAGACTCTGCCAGCATACTTCAATACTTTCAGTACGTATTTCACAGCTGTCTAGCTTCTTGGAAACCCTTTCTTCATATTCCTTTATAACCGGTGAGTCTTGAAGCTTCCAGCTTCTTATGCGATTATTCACCTCCAAGTTTGGACACGTTCGTGTGGCTGCGTCAGCCGGTAAACAGACCCCTTGTTCTAGCAACTACTAGATAGTGATCTGTTCCCAAATCGGCACCCCTAAACACACGCGTGTCCATAACTTGATTACAAATACACTAATCCACTAGGAATAGATCTAGGCTGAATAGATCAATCATACTTTTCTCTTCCATCCGTTCCCACGTGTACATGTGAATTTATTTGTGGTCAAACTTGCCACTAACAAATGCTTTTCCTTACATAATTCCAATATGAGATTATGAGCCTTATTTACTCTCTTATCACCATACTTACTACTACGCGTTCCTAACTATGTCATGTGGTTTCGACGCATCCATTCAAAGCACCACATACTATTAATTTTTCGTTCCCTCTTACACTAACTAGAACTTCCGTGACACTCTCCCAGAACCCCTCTAATTCACTTGATGGAGCTGAGGATACCGGCGCATACGCCACTAACAATTATATTCTTGTTATCCCCAGCTTGAAGCAAACCCATAGCAGCCCTAAATCTCTTTCATCCATTACATCTAATAATTCATTCATCTTCTGTTGTATCCCTCCTCTTACATTCCACGTAGCTATTTGTAGCTCCGTTCTCCACTTCCCACAGTCCTGGACATGGCGTGCTGGGTGGCGGTCCCTAACGCCGCATTCGTCGCCACTTCTCACACAAGCGGGGACGTACTGGTGCGCGTCGCCTCGGGGGGACGCCCTAGCATAATGCGCCCTGGTGCTCGCGGCAAATGGAATGTTGCAGCCTTACACAACTGTTGATGTTATGTAAGTCTGGCAAGGGTCACTGCGCGCAAATCTGTCATCGTAATCCCTAAATTAGAAAAGTATTTATTTAATCATATAAATACATTTTTTTATTCCAGGAAGTTTGCATTTAAAACACGGCTTTATCTTAAAAAACACTACATTTGTAAAATGTAGGGTTAAGTATACATCACTTATTTATGTCCTTCACTCCTATATAGACGAGACCTATCAAGTATGACAACAAGTTTGCATTTAATTTAAAACCAAATTTAACCATCATCACTGCTGTTAATGAAATAACTTTATATAAATTGATAATATTTTAAATTATTGAATACCACACCTTAGTAAATTCTCAGACCAACACGCAACAGTTCAATTAATTAGATCAAAAACCTCCACTTACAAAATGATGCCTATAGAACTTGGCTACCTGTGAAATATTTTATTTTCCGCTTCTCGTTTTTATCTCGCATAGCAGGGTAAACGGTATATATAGTATCAAGACAATCCGTACTCCACTTTCCACCAAATTCAAGAGATTGTGTATTGTGAAGCGGAACTCTTATATTTAATAGAAAGTACGGCGTCGAGTTCCGTTTCACAATACGCAATATCTCGAATTCGGTGGAAATCATTACCTCGAGTGGGAATCGAACCTACGACCGAACCAATCCGACCGATCATTTACAATCAGATGCTGTCCCACTGCGCCACGATCGGTCTTATTTCTCTATTAATTTGATATTATGTTAAAAATTAAACACGTATTTGTTCTATATAATACAAAAATTTGTAACAGTTATAATCCTGCTTACAATTTCTTAGAACGTATCAATCAATATTATCAACTAACAGCGAGAGCTAAAACCTGTTGTAGACAAATTAAAAGATTGAGAACACTAATTATACGAGCATCGATTACATTTTATACGTTTCTCAATTATGTGTGTTCCTTTTGATTAAAAAAGAAGTATTTATAAGGTAATAAAATATACCAATTATAATATTAATTTAGAGCGTTCTTAACTTTTTATACAGTCTATGGGAAATGCGGTATTAAATTCATAATGTATATGAATTGAACATGTATATGTATATATATATTTTATTATATTTAGTGAATTTATACTTAGCTAAACTAAAAATACCGAATATATATATATATATATATATATATATATTTATATATATATATATACATATATATATATATATATATATATATGTATATATATTCGGTATACTTTTAGAGTCTTTTAGTCATCAGCAAAGCCAAATCTAGGTATCACTGAATAGTATCCACTATTGAAATTAAAATCTTTTTTATCAAATAATTTATGACCCCTGATTGAATGAATTGCAATTAAAAGCATTTTAATATGTACAGCCAACAAACAATAATTTCTTAGAAATAAAACGAACTAAAATACGCGACAGTCCAAATATACGAAACATTTTCATTTTTAAAATTTTTGACAGGAAAAACTGTTTTAATTTGAATAAAATAAATAATTAATATTGTACCTCCCGCAAACAGAAGCAAGAACTGGATCTCGGGTCTCGCTAGGTGATCGATTACTACTAATGTGAAGAGACATGACTAATGGTGGATATGGGCAAATATGGGCCAGATTTTGGGGACGAGTTAATAATTCTGCCACATAAATTGAGTATATTAGGTAAAAGAAACCACATTGTTACCTGTTCGAGTCTTATAACGCTGTACGGAGATACTTGGTTTATTTCTTTATTTTTTACGTACATAGCGCACCTCATATGCATAAATCGTTATACATATATAAATCGCTAATTTATTGTTGGCTGACAATATTTAGGAAAAAAATTAATGTACATTTTTTTACTGTTTTATTATAGCATAGATATATTATAGTTAAAAATAAGATGACATGTAGCTTGCAAAAGGTATGGTGACTTTTCGTTGTTACATGTGTTATACGGTAATTATAAGTAGGATACAAAAATCCTTCATTTGTGGTATAAGTATATACTTACCCTTACAATTTTTTTCTCAATCTGAGGACATTAACATATCACTAAATAGATTCTTCATTTTCTCGCCTTCGTTGCATGACGTAGCAGATATGATTTTCATACGTAATTCTTTAACACTTAATAAATCAATCAATTATTCATTATGCCAAGAATAAAATAACTAAATTTCGAAATAAAACAAAAATTTCAGATAAGGATCAAGATAACGTAGACTGGAACAAATGTTTTATACATGAGCCTTTTGGATTTTAAACTTTGCGTCTTCGTTACCCACATTGCTACAAGTATTTATGTTATTCTAAAGATTTGTTTTTGTAATTACACATTTAATTGATTTTCATTTGTTTTTAAATTTTAATAAATAATTAAAATTTTGAACGCTTATAAACTAATTATAAACATAATTTATTGTTATTATAATGTGTTTTTTCGTTTAAACTAAAATTAAATTACATAAACGCAATTTTGATATTTTTAACAATCTTCATTAGGTCTAACCCAATAGTTAAGAAATAAGTAAGTTTTGACAACCTTTAAATCGTAATTAGCAGCTATGTGGCGTAAAGTTTACATTATGATATTGAGATATTTAAAAGCATAACTTCGTTTATTTTGCGTTTGATTGCAAGAAACTACATTATATTCAGTTACTCATACAAAATATATAATCATTTCTTTGAAACTTCTGTTTCCAAGCCTGCCTTTTTTGTTAAGTAAAAAAAATACGATGTAGTTTTGGGAAATATCTTTGACATCATCAAAGTTGCCGACATTCTCTTTTTTTAAGTTCTTCCTAAGAAGGTGCGAATGGATCCCAAGCGGGTTCACTTAACATGAAAATATATTTTAATTAACATCTAAAAAAATAACTAAACAACTTTATTATACTTCCAAAATTATCACATAGTATGCAATATGTATTTGAATCAATATAAATTTGAAATGAATGTGAATTTTGTAAATGATGTCTATATCTCATTAAGTGGTACGGAACACAAAATTGCATAAGTTTTATATATGTTTACACAACTTTATACTCATGTAGCTACTTATGCAAATAACATACGTATTATATAAAAGTAGCGACATTCTAGCAAGTCTGCCAAGATCTCTATACGTACGGCGATACAATCTTACGGTATTTTATAGACAAGAACAAATAATTGCACTTATTCTACTTACACTTTTCAAAGCAAATAAGCGCATTTAAAATTACCATACAAACGTACGAAACTCTCGTTTAATCTTAATATTATAACATGCTTTAAGCACTTCGTACAGCAATTTACGCGTATACTTTAACAACAATGATATTACATTCTGTTAAGTAGTCTATTGAGATTTGCTCAAACTAAACCTCTGATAATAAATTAATTGACGATTTACATACAAACATCCCCAGTCACCTGATGAGGTCAGAGCCCCCTTAATATGCGGGAGGTCATAGAACGATGATGGTAATGCACAAATTCAGAGGGTAGCGGCTTGTGGGATAAGTGATAAGAGTACACTTGCTTCACGAATGGTAAGAATTTTTTTACTTTATTAGTTACATTTATATGCATTTTACAAATCATTTATAAAAAAGGCCATATTACACTTATGAAATAATTACTGTAACCTTGATGTTCGACATTGTTATGATCAATATTTTTGATTACGGCACAGAGAAATTACGCTATTTTGCAAAAAAATAAAAGAACACATAAAAGCTTCTTATCTTTATCTTCTGCTACTCGTAACAGTAGTTCGTGGTCAGTCGAAGACGAGAACGCGTATGGCGATAGCTATCTTATATTTTCGTACCTACTGTTATAATAAAAAAATAACTGATCAATATACAGGAAAGATCAGTATATAGGAAAAATTCTTAATGGGCTTTATTTTATAATGTAATTTGTGCCGTTTCTGTACGCCAATCTCCAAAACGGCTGAACCACATTAAGTGTTTGTTTTATTTCAATCGATGTATAAATAACAAAGATATATGAATATAAGCTATTTTTGTTGGCATAATTAGTACTTACAAAAATTGTTTTCTTGAATTTATTGCAAGTTTAGTTTCCAATGTGGATAAATCATCATTTCTTCGATTTTCACATGGAAAATTTCACATGCCAGTCGCTGTCGCAACCACAGCTAGCTTTCAAAATATTTCTTATATTTTAAACCATACACATGTATGCACAGTCACGATTCAACAGCTTCTCAAACTATAATATATTTAAACGTCTCTAACGTTACTACAAGTACGTTCGTATGTATTAGAATTAACAACATAAATTTTCTAATATATTTAACATAATTTTTTATATAATTTTAAAAAACTCAAAAAAGTATTTTTGAAGTATTTTCTCGTGACCCTTGATCGTCTTGGCAAGTTACGTGTTATATGTACTGTCAGGTGATCCGAACATTATCCGAACAAGTGCTTAATTTCTTGTATAAATTTATGAAATTGGGATAAATTTAGACAGAAAGATCTTTGATTTTCGCGATTTTTATACATTGAAATGTATACATCCGTTGTAGACTGTGAGGTGAGTCTACCTGTGACCACGGACCACTGTAAAGTGTTCGAAACGACAGGTGTCCAAAAAGTATTTTCGGATACGCGAATAATCCGGTTAAAACAGTTTCATTTAAAATTAGACACGTTTGTTTAAAAAAATATATGTACAGCGATTTCTTTTGTACATCCATTGTTTGTCAGTACTATCGCCTCTTTAGACACACAAGGAAATAAAGGTGTAAAAAATGTTTAAACATAATGTTTTCATTATCAGCATCTGAAAATTACGGAACACATCAACCTTTATAGGCAGGGCTCTCTGTAAATGAATTCTCATTTAACCAGGGTTTTTTGTACAAGTACAAAATATGCTTGTTAATCATTCACTATAATTAACTGACTGGCAGTTGCAAGACAAATATCTACATTGACAATATTTACGCAGAGCAGGAGCCGAATCAACAAAATTCAGCTTAGCAAGTCTATTTACATTTAATCAAATAACAATAATTATGCATTGCAAGCTAAATGCTGTGGAAACATTTTAATTGGTAGCAGATAATATTATCGTTCATAATATGGGCCGTTTATTTTGAAAGTGGTGTAAGTCCATTTTTGAAAAAATGAGATATTAGGTAATTCATGCTTAATTATATGTATTTTTTTATATCTAACTAGTCTGTGTTAATTTCTTCTTCTAATTCATCTAATTTTTAGTTCTTGTTCTATGTAGTGCTAGATACTGTCTCGATCTATATCCAGGATCAGCCTCCATGCCAATAATATAGCGCTCATTGACGAGAGCCAGTTGCACCTGGAATGGAGAATAAACCTTGGGAAGGGTACGTTTGAGAACGACGGTCTCGGAAGAGCAAGTGCATGGCTTGCCGGAGCCCGAATTCCAGCACGATCTTTACAGGTCTTAAACCAGCTGTTAAATACGCCGTTAAGTCCACCATCCATCCATATAGATCCTAAATCAACTGGTAAGTAAGCAAGTTCAGGTACCTTGTATCTATATCAGTGTTAGTGCTGCTTGGGCGAAATGGCGTAAGGTCACAGGTTTGATCACCGACCGCCGAATGCGGCCCGAATTCAAGAGGCTGATATATAAGAGCATAGTCCGAGAGCATAATCTTATATGGCAGCGAATGTTGATCAGCACTTTCTTGGTACGATCAAAAGCTTCACGTCATGAAAATGAAGATGCTGAGTTGGATATGTAGCGTAACGTGGACTGATCATATTTGTAACACATTTAATTGAGGGAGCTTTAAAGTCTATAAGTTCTGAGAGCATCACCTGATGGTCAGGTTCTGACATAGTTATCTGGCCACGTTGCACGCTGGCCTGATAATTGTGCCAGAAGAACATACTTCGATGTAACTGATTTTGGAGATGGACCACCCGGATGCCCAGGAAGCAATGACTAGATGTTGTGAAACAGGATATATGAGCCAATAGACTTACCACCGCGGATGCCAAGGACCGCGAAAAGTGGAGTAGTTTAAGTCGGAAGGCAGACCCAAGGGCTGGAACAAATGTCAGGAAGACGATTCATATATAAAGAATAATAAAATTATTTTTTTCTGAAAAAAATATTTATCTGATATATTGCGATTTAATAGTAATATTATTATTAAGTTAGCAGTTAAATAATCAAAATAATTCTCATTATACGAATAACAAGAGTAGATATTACGAATAAGGCGCATGTGCTATTGAGATGGATGAATATATTATTATTTTATACTGGAATACTGGAATGAATGGACTGAATATACTATTTTTTTAAAACCCCAATTCAACTATTGATGATTTTAAAAGTGGTGTAAATCCAACAAAAGTTCAAAAGTACACACCATTTTAGTTAATTACACTTAAAACCAGTTTGTCATCCATCATATTACACACTTATAAGGAAATAGAAACAATGCTCAACTTCATGTAATTTGCCAATATTTTTCAAATAATTGATGTGTAAAACTTTAATTTTCTCGAGACAAGAAAAAATGGACTTATACCACTTTCAAAATAAAGGGTCCATATTACGCATATCAGCAGTTATGTTTTAGTAGCGCTAATAGTATTATAGCTTATTTTATTGAAACAAAAATAATAAAAAATGTCTTCAGTACATTCATTTTGCACCAATGTCTGAGTATGTGTTATTTGTAGGTTTCAGTCTTGATTTGAGTGGCATTGCGTTATAATAATACGTGATGTATCGAAAAGCCGCCGGAGAGTAGTAATCGAAGTGTCTTCACAGTCTATTTTTGAATTGATTCCAAATTAGAATACAACACGTATTAGACCTTTATATACATAGTTTCTAATTTATGGATTTTTGTTAACTAATAATTAAACAATTACTGATTATAAAAATATACCCGAATACAAGTTGTTAATAAGTATACTTTTTTCTATTCATTATAATTAGATAAATGAACTATTTTGTAATGTCGATTTAATTTGTATAGAAATCCTACAACTTAAATATATAATATATACCTATAATCATTTATGTTAAATATTGTTTTTTTGCCTTGTGCCCATTAAAAATAGGATAAAATTAAATAACCATACCAAAAGAGATCTGATATTAATGTATGGATATAGAAAATACATACAATGAGGATGAGGAGAACAATCTCCTCATCCTCATTCTCATAAAGTTTTTTAACTTGAATAGAACTAATCGTATAATCTCGACTTGTATAATTTCTAGAAATCATTCATCATCAAAATATTTTTTAAATATTACAGTTATTTTAAATAAAACAGACGGATTGACATAAGACAGAAAAGAATAAAGATTATAGACTATAGACATATTAATTATCTTTCTGAGTTCATCAGCAAGTAAAAAAATAAACTATTTTTAAGCAAGGTTCTTCTATTTCTCCTTTCGTAATTATTAAATTATATTATTTTTGAAGTTTTTATAGTGCTGGTACTAAAACCAGTTAAATATATTGTTTTATACATATTGAAAGCAACAATATTTCATTGAATGTAGCTATCACTCAAAGTTTGTTAAGTATATACACGAACTTCTTAATTATAACTTACATGCTTCTTACGTGACCATTATAAAGGTGCAATCTCTTTGTTGTTGTAAAATTAAATTGTAAAAAAATTAAAAACAGAATTTAATTTCGCACTAGGACCTACTTAATAATTTTATTTCATAAGAAATTTAATTTTCAGAGACAATTATAATAATAATTTCATATGATTATACAATTAGTAATTCTCATTTTATTTATATATTTATAAATTAAAAAAAATCACATTATTCTTGATTTTAAGCTGATATTTTAAATTAATGTAATATTTCAATTTTTTTCCAATACAAATGTAAAGAAAAAAAATAGTACATATTGTTTTTTAACGTATGACTATACAAAAAGAACATATTTATTTTGATAAAGAAATTTTGGAATATCTATGTATAACATTATATACTGTAATACACAAAAAAAATATTAAACAGATATATAGCAGCAAAACACGGCCTTATGTCATTAAAGGTATAATTACGGTCTGGTCATCGCAACCGCAATCAATGTACGTCAAAATTTCTATTACACATGACATTGCTTTTTTTACCAATTTATTAATAATTTGACATTAAAAAAGGAAACATGTAATGAAAAAAACACTGAAGTTTGAAAATTAACACTACATGGTAAATGGCTGCTCATAGTGGCTGTGTTTTTAAATCTCACTCAGGGGAAACGTTAAAAATAAATTAAATTTCAATTCTTACATTTAAAATAATCTTTTATTTTTTTTATCTTTACTAGCGTAAAGATATATAAATATTTCGACTTAGACTTGTATCGTGTAAAGACCGTATTTGGACGACAAGGTGAGAACACTGACTCCGCCTCACATATGAGAGAAATATATTTAATAGATGAAATTAGATTTATAAATAACGTTAAAATTATATATTATATATATATATATATATATATAAAAACATTTTATAATCTGTTTGTAATGGTGTTAAAATAATAAAAATTTCATTATATTTGCCCTATCTCACTCTAGTTTTCTCTGTTTTGCCTTTTGTTCTTATCGTTAATGAATAAAAGACAAAATAATAATAATATTATTAATCACCTCCAGAACTACTCACAAAAAACATCTTTTTAAAAAAAATATAACTAGAAAGAACACGCTTAAGATTATTTTCTCATTATCCTGGTCTCTCCTGACAAGGACATCAGGTTAATGCTATTAAATTTTGTTGTCCTCGAATCAGGAAAGGTGTACAAATTGGTAAGCAAATTAAACGCCGAAAAGTGGGTCAAAGCGCATCAAGATTATCTTACATATATTAATTGATGTGTAAATAGATACAGGTTAAGAAAATCATAATAAAAAAGAAGCGGCCTGTATTTTTGTCACCTTTGAAGCATTACTTATCTCCGACCCAACATCATTTAAAAACGAAAATGCACTTTTTAAAATGAAAGCATAGGGCTCATTTTTCGAAATGTATATTTGGAACTACATTGGCCCAATATTTGTACACCATGTAAAATAATTCCAGGCGTTTGATTTGTTTGGAAAAGGTGTAGACGTCTCGACAAGCGACCAAATTACGGCGACCTCCGCTTTCATACAAAATGAATTTCACATTATACAGCTTTATAGTGGCCAGTTTGCACAGTGTAGTTTGTCATTTGAACGACTAATGTGTAAACAGATAAAGGGTCATTTTAAAGTGAAAGTAAATCATAAGAACAGGGTTTTTAAATTTCCTTATGGGATATTGATGCTAATGGATACTTTTGCTCGAGTGGTACGATTTGTTATAACAAAACCTTTTCACCCTAAAGCACCTAGGAGGGGACTGACTGTTTGAAGATATCAAAAGGAACTTTATAGGGGAATTCTACATCCCGTAACTGTTGGTTTCATCATTCATCTTTTGTAAAAGATACATGTTATATTATTATAAAGATCTACTTACATTAAAATCCGTCACGTGAAAAGGATTACCTAAATTTGGAATGTTTTCAAACTGCATTTATTATGCATTTTCTTAATGTATCCTTATTTTGCAATAGGTAAATAATTATACTTAAGTAGGTAGGTGCTGTTATTTATCAACTCAACATTCGATTTATTAGAAACAAAATATCATTTATTTAGCGACTAAGCTATACATAAACATGCTTTTTAAGAATGTAAAATTTATTTTAAAATCAAATAACAAGCGTAAAATGCATTCTGTAGCGGTCCGCCAAAACAATTGCCGGGCATTGCAACGTCACTTGTCAATGGAAGCACAGATAAACATAAACTTGAATGACATACTCTTCGCACTGACTACAAAAATAAAAACAAAAGATCTGTTTACCAAAGATCTACTGTAGGGGGACTGATTTAATTTATTTATAATACGTACATGAGTCAATACAAAACAATGTTTGATATAGTCATTCATTGAATTAGTGTTGACGACAAAATAAAATCACAATATTTACTGCATACGTCTACTTTATAAGACTATCACGACATATAATAGCGCCAAGAGAATTAAAACGTAACTTGTCAACTAAAGCATAAATAAATAATCATTAAATAAAAGCTGGTTGATATAATAAAATTAATGAAATTATTAATTAACAAGCGGTGTATTGTGGTTATATGTGATTTATCAGAGTTATTGTTTTGGTTCAATATACATAATACTTAATAATAATATTTTATAAACCTCGTTTTACTAAATATAAATAAGTAAATGACCGAAAAATCAACGAACATTGACAGTTCATTACTTTTCTTAACATCCACTAAGCTGTTAGAAAGTAATAACTCAAAATAAAATAAAAACTTTTGAAAAATAATTTTAAAACACTGAAATTATTTAAATTTTCTTTTTTAACAATAATTTTTAATAACATTTTTTTAAGTAGTATTTATAAAAATTTTATGGTTAAACAGATATTTTGAGTTTCATGGGAAACCTTAATTTAAGTATATTTAGTAGCAAATAAATAATATATGCGTTGTTATACCTTTTTCGGTACTAACATTTAATGTCTTTATTATTGTGCCTCCTATTTACCAAGTTAGTTTGTTAAGCATAATAATAAATTATTAATATGTTGAGTTTAAATTATAAATATGTTTTAGCACAAAACTTTTTTTGTTTCTTAACTCTTATCTTGCATAGAAATTGAATCAGAAAAGTAACACGCACGGCTCTCCGTATTGTCAAAAAAAACATTTTTCTGGGTGGAAGTAACTAACAGAAATTATGAAAATCATAGTTATACAATTAAAAGTATTCATCCTAATAATTTTAGTATACAATAATGTTTACCAAAAACCCAATAAAAAGTATACTTTTTATACTTTTTAATATATATATTAGTCGATATCCATAGTATATATATATATATATATATATATATATATATATATATATATATATACATATATATATATATATATGCTAGGAGTGCTAGGACAGTCCACCAGGGCTAGTATCTCTACTCTCAAAGGAGGCACGAACCGGACATTACTTCCACGAGACACCATCCACTCGTTTACGTGGAGCATGATGGACGACCGTCCTTGCTGACTACTGCAGTCATATAATAAAACAAAGTGATTACGTTGTTCGAGTGGGTGGAGAAATCCCCTTTTACCCAGGTAAACGCTTTGCTTCAAAGAGAATGCGGACATGAAGAAGTCCCCAAGATCCTGACTGTAGGCTCAATGATGGTAGAATCCTATAGAGGTAGCATAGCCGAACGCCTGTCTCAGGGCCTCTCACATCCACGAAATAACCGTCTACGAGGACAAGGGGGAGAGTCTAAGGTTCCAACCAACATCTTTCCGCTCAGAACCGTCCTCCGTATAACTCCAAACAAGCGGATCTGAACGACTGCAGAAACAACTATACGACCAACCAGCCACCCCCAATACCAACACGTCTTCCTAGGTTAAGTCGCTCCAAGGAAAATCACTGTTCTACAATATCTCTCCTCAAGCAATGCATCAAATCAACAAGCAAGAGAGAGCGGTCATAGCCTTCTTTGATGCTGAGGTATATATATATATATATATACCTCAGCATCAAAGAAGTAGTTATTTTATAATATATATATATATATTATAAAATAACTTAATAACATTCTTCCTCATAAAAAACATTGCAAGTTAAAAATATAAACACTGAATAATTCACAAAGGGCAGAATACAATTGACCACAAAAGCAAATAAAATACTATTTCAACAGTCTTAGAATAAAATTTAAAGCCTGTTCCGTCTAAACAAACAGCTATACTCGCATATTCCACACAGTACGGCCATTTCGGATTGCCTTGCCTATTTTTAACGTGGAAACAAAAAGAAATAATCCTTATGTTGAGTGTCTTAATGGTTATTTTTGAGGAATTCCTGCCTGATGCACCGATATTTTTTTCCTTTTACACTTTTAAAGAACGCTCTTGTATAGCCCGTTATCTTTCGTATCATACTCAGCTACGATGAGGCAACACGTCGCTAAAGACCGCTTACATCAATTGCAAAATAACGTTCTACAAGCTATAATTTCTGCTATTTATTAGATAGATAATGTGCCTACATTTTGCTTAATATATAATAATGTAGCAAGGAGGTTAAGATAAAAGCTCTTAGCAAACTTTACTTGAGAATATAAAACAAATATTTATTATTCAATTTATTGACAATTCATTTATTGACATTAATATTCAATTTATTGACATATTTTTGTATTGTTTGTTGCTTTACAATTTGTTATGTTTAATCTTATTGAGCATTTTTTTATTTATTTACTATATATCTATCCATCCATAGCAAAAAACAATTAAAAATTATTATTTTTTTTTTGGATTTTCGTCATATTTCGTCGTCAAGTTTTAAGAAGTTACAAGTAGAATAAGTTTATCATAAAGTGCAAATCACTTACAATAATATCTGCAAGATATCACTTTTATAACAGAAAATTAATAGTTAAAATAATACCAAAGTATAATTACTTCAGTCAAATGTCAAGGCACACGGTTCTCCAACTTGTACATAAAATGGCTTTGTCGAAGACGCTTACCAGAATAAAAAATGAAAATAAAAAATATAATCGTTTTGTAATCTTAATAACTTTATAGCACAAGCACAATCACGTTTGTAGTCAGAAAAAAAAGGTGTGCAAAAACACTCCGTTCTCCACTTTTCCCCTAAGATCTAAACTTTAAATTAATTAAAATATAATCATACACGGTATATAGTATGGATAATAAATAGTTGAGGCCAGTCGTGGCGCAGTGTAACATCATCTGACTGTAAACGTGACTATAAACTGTCGGTCGTAGGTTCGATTCTCACTCTGGGGAGTGATTATATTTAAAATTATTTTTACTTCCTCGCTCTGGTACGACAAAGTGCGGCGTTGATATATATATATATATATATATATATATATATATATACATATATATATACATATATATATATATATACATACATACATACATAAATACATACACTTTTTGCTTTTTGCGCGCTTTATCCCACATAATAGTATAGGCAAAGACAACCTAGTGTCAAGACACTTCGACAATTGCTTGCCGGCGGAATTCGACATTCGGAATTCGGAATTCTTTTCATTAATAAATAAATATTTTAATAAATATTTGTTTAAACGATTTCTCAATAAATATACAACTTACTTTTACAGTGTAACTTTCATTATATACGTATGTGATGACTAATTAATTGTAAATTAAGTTGTACGTTACACAATAATTTTAAAAGAAAGAAATATAATAACCGTTATTACATTTTTGTACTAAGTCGCACTAATGGGGTTCTTGCTGCATTCAATTAACACTATATGTTAAAGGAAAAATTAAAAACAGAAATAACTAATTGAAAATTATAGTAGCATTACATAGTATTTTCTACAACCATTTGGCTCTACCGTTAAGGATAATACTATTTTAATATATTCCTTTATCATTAAATACATCAATGGCATACATAACTCTAGTTTTCGATACAGTTACTATATTTTTTGTAATAGCATTCTGATGTTTAATATAGACACTTATAAGGTTGTACTGTTTGTAAAAAGAAAAATATTCAAAGTGCAGCATAAAATTATTGGATCTTAGTATTCTTGAAAAAAACATCACGTTTTAAAAGGACTCTAATGAATACTTAAGATGTCTGACCAAAACTGTATTTAAATTTTTATATAAAATACTGCAAAGGTGTGAATAATGTATATCTTTAAGGTAACAGTAACGTAACATTATACATAAGCTTTATTTTCAAATCAACAGACAATCAAAAAGCTTTTGATTTATTGGTAGTTGAAACTTTTAAAAAAATATAAGCATCTTTTGTCTCTCTCAGATGAGGCGTGGTCTCAATATTTAAAAATACCTTCTAATTAACACGCTTAAGCGATATTACGTTTAAAGAACTTAAACTTAAAACATTTGTAATAATGTATCAGTTACACAAGGACTATAAATAGTTTAAAGGTTTAATTAAGTTTAAATTAATGAAACATTCAATTATAGTTAATTTGACAATCATTTTAAATATAATTTACAAGAAAATAAATAGAATAGCAATATTTGCATGAATACGAATATTATATATATATATATATATATATATATATATATATATATATATATATATATATATATATATATATATATATGTGTGTATATATATATAATGTTTACTGTTCCCCATTTCTTGTCCGTTTTAGTGATGCGCACTTCAGATATTGTTATATAAAACCACCTACCGATACAAAACTTGTATGTAAAGAAAAGAGATGTTTTTCCACATTCTGTACTTTTATATTACATCAATTTAAAAAAAAGAATTATATTTATGTTATACCCAGAAACCAATATAAATAATAAAACAAAATAATTAAGCTGTATAAAAGGCGACCTTATCTCTACACCAGTGGTCTCTTCCAGGCAACCTTAAGGCATTAAAGTAAATAGGTTGCGGGGTGAACTATATACATAATAGCATAACATCAAATTATATATATATATATATATATATATATATATATATATACATATATATATATATATATATATACATACATATATATATATATACATATATATATATATATATATATATATATATAATTTAGCTAGCCATATTTAATATTTTAGTATACAAAAATAAGAATATTATAGTACATTATATACAAAAGCTATAGCAAATGAGCTTATATTGATTAATTTTAAATTATCACCATTAAATAAGCCAATTCGGTAGATCAAGGGCAAAATGTGATTTTAAATTCAGGTTAGGTTTTGGAAGAACATGATACTTAATAAATAATTAATCAGATGCTTTCTCGTAGGATCGTGACAATCCTGCATGTCTGAAATAAGATCTGGCATGATCGGTACGCTACGGGAGCGTGGCGGGATCTGGTAAAAACGTGTCACCGTTGAAATGTTACCAGCATTATGAAAAATCTATAGTACAGAAATAAGTTGTATATCGCCGTTAATAGTGGTTCAAGGCTGTCTTTAACTATTCAATCCCAAGATGGTTGTGAGCTAAAATATAACTAAAGAAACTTTGTTGTCTACTAGATCTTATCGTGACATTTTGTCCCAATTTCTTTTAATAAATTGTAGCCTAGTAGTCATTTTAAGATGTAAGCTATATTACCGTCTAATAGTTTACGTGAAAGAGTAACAAACATCCATTCATCTTTCGTAATATAGAGATGAAAAAATTACAAAGCTCAAGAAAAAAAGAATATATTTATAATAACGAAAATATATTGTCTAAACGTACTCAGTCCTCCAATCTAGTCCTCGAATTCCTAAAACCTCGCTGGCACATCGTTCCTGGGATATCTGACATTTCTTTGCAAATGTTATGTTTGAGCTGGGCAATTGTCATCAGTTTAGTATCGTCAACGCGACTCTTGAGGTACTCTCAGAGAAAAAAAATCCATTGGTGTGAGATCTGATCTCCGGTGAGATCCGGTATCAGTATTCTATTAAACATTTCGTTTAAAACTTGCTGAAACCAAGTGCTACTGTGGAAAACTTTGAAAATGCTCTAACATTCTTTTTGGTCATTGAGGTCATTTTGTTTTAATTCATGAAGTAATTGAAGTTTTTACAGGTGTAATTTAAGATATTTTTCCAAAATACGTCTTAATGATGTTCTTGACATGGTAAGCTCAGCTGATCTCTTTCGAGACGACTTCTGGGGATCGCACTGTACAGGCCTTTTTCCTTCCTTCCTTCATAGACCTTAGATGCCCCGCAGACGTTTCATTCAATGTCGAACCCGATCACGATCAGACCACACTTTCACTCGGACATTGCTTTAAATCATGTAAATTAAACTGAGAAGGAAATAGACGCCGCGCAATAATGAACAAATCGAAATTTTTATAATACCACTTAATATAAAACGGGAACACGTTTCATGGCAACTAAAATTTCGAGAACCAAGCTTACCTATCCTACCTACCACTACAACTACCCGCACCACGCTGCCGCCTGCTTGTCCCGATTAATACGATTTTGACATTCGTACGCCTTTCTGGCCTACCCTGTATTATTCATTATCTATTGAATCCATAATATAATGTACGTATATAAAATAGCATCACTATTTCAAGCTTCAGATAATAAAAATTTGTGAATACTGAACTTAACGTTATAATTATTTCATATATAAATTTTAATTAAATCATTACAGGTCATTCTAACGATTTTTATTTACATCGCTTCATCTCCTTGCATTCGCTTCGTCCAATATCGGACTCCGCCAACACGCAAAATGTTGTAGTTTAAAATGGTTTCAGATGGTTATGAAGCGAAGAAAAGTTAATCTTGGCCCTACTTTCAGCCAAACGCGACGTACACGGGAGAGTATAAATATGAAAAATATCGTTTATCTAATAATTTTGGTCTTAGAATTAAAAGAACTATATATTTATTTATTATTTTTACGCTAACGCTACACCATACTCTACTGTATTGGATTATAAGATTTAAAAGAGAAATAAACGTAAATATCTTGGCAAGCACCAAAAACGACGAAGGAATGCTGTTTGATTCCGCGGCCCTTTCCAAAGTGTGCTACTAACAAGACAATCGCCAATAAAACCATGAATTAATTCAATTTCTTTTGTGTACTACATACAAATTTCCTATAATTACCGTATTCATCCTTAAAAAAGACATTACTTTTAATTACAATGGTTTCACAGGCTGATATGGTGAAGAAGTAATCAATATTGCTTTTTATCAAAGACTTGCCTTGTTCAGCTTAATTAGAGTTGTCTTTACAACTTACATCTAAAAAGTGTATAAGACCGTTGATTTTCGCGATTTTTACACATTTTAAACGGAATAATCGCACAAATTTTAGAATTCGAAAATACATTTCTGAAGACCCGACGCTTCAAGATCTGTCTACCTATAGACCTCAGACTACCTGTGACCACGGACTACTGTAAAATTTTCGAACGACAGAGTTTCAAAAATGTATTTTCGAATACCAAAATATACGCGATTAATCCGTTTAAAATAGTTTCATTTAAAAATATCTAAAAAGTTATTGAGGGTACAAAAACATTTTATTGTTAAAATTATTTCATTGATAATTTGGATATACACTGTTATGTAAAAAGTGTATTTCAGTTGAATTCAGCATTTTCTAAATGAATGAACAGATTTCTCTTAAGAAAGTCGTGTTTACAGCAACGCAAGCAGTAAACTATGGGTTTTATTTTTTCTCCGAACAGCTTCAATTTGCGACAAGAGTATAAATTCTAATGCACAAAGCATTTGTGAAGCCGTTATGAATACGCGCGCACGTCCCGAGTTTTCGTACACAATCTCGATAGGGGTGTCTCGATCTATGTTTTTAATAAATAAAATATTTATTGATGTAAAATATAATTCTTAATCTATTTATATCCTATTTTAAATAAAACTGTTTTAAACTAATAATCATAATAATAACTTGGTGTTTAGAAATATATTTTTAATTTATTATTTTTTTTTTTAAATATTTTTTTTTTTGCTTCAATAAGAATGATAAATATTTATTTATAATTATTGATTTAATTCGGTTCGTGAAGAAATATCATTACAATTAATTTCTGATATATATATATATATATATATATATATATATATATATATATATATATATATCTGATATATATATATATATATATATATCCCAGACTCTATAAGACCTGAACTCTATAAGACCGGACGATGTGGTATTTTTACCCACTAACTACAATCGTAAAAACATATAAGTAGACT
Source organism: Dryadula phaetusa (assembly GCA_032432895.1). Classification (NCBI taxonomy): domain Eukaryota; kingdom Metazoa; phylum Arthropoda; class Insecta; order Lepidoptera; family Nymphalidae; genus Dryadula; species Dryadula phaetusa. The sequence continues at coordinate 5,258,123 of JAOYRS010000068.1, read as the reverse complement.
TTAAGATTTAATAATTTAAATTGAATTAAAATTTAAGAATATTATTATTAGCTTACAACAAAAATAAACGAGAATATTTATTTTAAAAGCCCTATTTCTACGAGCAAGAATAGGTGCACTCTGCGCTATCGGTCGCCGTCAGCCGCGGAGCCCACCAAATGTAGCTAAAATGTCTCGCATTATGCAAGTAGCTTTTGAGTGTAATCTTTACTTGTAATGGAATTATAATTTAAATGAGCAGACCGGTAGCATAATTAACCGATGAGTGGGACAGTTATTTATCATTTCATTTGCTGTCATTGGTAATATAGTGGAGGCCTAAATCTTGAAGTATGAGCGTTTTTTTTTAATTTTTAACTGTTAATTTTAACGAAAATTATTTGAGTTATCATTAAAGAGTGGCTATTTAAATAATACAAATTTACAATAATAAAACAAAATGTTTCTAACATGCATTGTTAAAGGTCATGGCTCCGTATCTGAATGCGGTGATAGTTGTCGAGTCTTTTCGTATTTAGAGAGACGTAAGCAGTAAAGCTCCTGGCCAAATTCGTCAAAAATTAGAACGTTCCTAAGTTCCTTAGTAATCAACGTTTACTCCTCTCTTCCACTAATGAATTTATTAAAAGGACGATTATCTGTCGACACCAGCTTAAAACACGAGTCCTATTAAACTTTGTCAACTGAAGTCAATTCGCTGGCTTTGTCCTTTTGCCCATTCAATATATACATTATATTGTTGAAATATCAACGTTTATTTCTATAAAATATATATTCCTTTATTGGGTAAAATAAACATACACAAATATTATTTTAACATGCCATCCCGCATCGCTAGATATCCCGCACAGTAGGGTAGTTCTAGTGAATCCATTCTCCAGTAGCAAAATACTAAGGCGTATTTTGCCTTACCAGAACATAATAATCATTCTCCCAAGTCGAAATAGAACCCACCACCAATCACGTTCATAATCGAACGTTGTATCACCGGGTCACGATGGCCTTTTTAAGTTAATATTTTGTTAATAATAATTGTCACCAAAATTTTTACTATTATTATTTTGACAGTTTAAATACAATGATTATCAGTTCAAATATAACTATGCTTAAGATATAGACAAAATAAGGCATAGAAAGATAGGTTAAATATAATTTACACTCCCTCTAAAATAGTTGTCTGCACATTCAGCATTCTTTTATCCGTAAGTCTCATAGAAAAATGCGACATCATATCTTTCTTTTCTTATATAAAAAATAGTTCACGAATTTATAAAAAGTATGCATTTGAGTGCTAATAGACCTAGTTGACCTTTTTTTAGGAAAACATTTCTTGTCAGCCTACTTTCGTTTGTTCCAAATACTGAGAGCATATCCGGTGACCCTTTTTTTGAATTCGAAAATGCTACTTAAGAAATATTTTTAGATAGTTCACTTTCTCAAATTATCTGTCTTTGTAACATTTATAAAACAAAAATATGGCTAACAAGTGAGTGAGTCTTCATTTATAAACATATTCAATTAAACTAAGGATCTATGCGTAACCCGCTAAATTTGAAATTTTATAACAGAATATAATGAATGATGCCAACATGATGACCATGTCCTTATTTTATCGTACCAATATAGATAATTATTGCTATTTAATGCATTACTTCAATAAAGTAGGCAAACAGATTAAATAAGACCATTACTATCTTTTATTACGTACTTTATGTGCAAAGATACTATTGAATTATGCCATATAACTATACTAGTCTTTTATAAAGCCTCAAATGAATTAAGCAATATACATACATAAATATGTTAATATATGTCATAAAAGTCGATCTAAAAGAGAGTACAGAAAGTCTGTTTAACTCAGTCACTAACTAACAACTAATTACAAGAATCTGATATAAAAAAATCCGTGATAAAAACCCATGTATTTCCATTGTTGATTCGATCTTACAACCTAACAAAGTGTTATTTAAACGCATACCATTGCTGACGTAAAATTTTTGCCTACAAAAACCGCTATCGGTTACACCAAACAAAAGCCATCAAGCCATTTATACATAGTTGCAATATTTTTCCTTAATTCTACTTCTTATCGTGAATTCTTATCTTTATGATTTCGAATCACTAATTACCTCCCATATCTGCTTTATATGAAATATTAGAAAAGAAATGAAAGTATGCTCTTGTGAATTTTTAGTGCTTTTCTTTTAATAGATGTAACTGATAAAGTTTGAAGTTACCTTGAGTTTTTGCTTTTGGTTGCATCTTTTCAAGTAATTAAAAGGCAATCGAATGAGAATCTAAACGGCTCCCGATGCACGACGGTTCTGTATAGTAACAATTATAAAAATGTTATAAAAAATCATATCTTAACTCTTTAATATAGTGCTACTAAGTCGTAAGAGGGAAACAATTTATATACAATATTTGGATTTTGACCATTGTAGAGTTGATGGAAATAAAAGGACTTAGAATAAAAGATTTAGTGTTTTAAGACTGCAAGCAGATTAGGGTAGCACAAATAAACATACTAAGTTGTTAAATTCTCCTAAGATTGTTAAGGGCATTGATCCCTAACAGTTAATATTTTTGATTGTATAATTTTATACTATTAAATTAAAGTAAAATATTGGAACATAACTCGTAACATTAATGTAAGTTATCATTTCTTGAATACTTGCCAATTATGCTTGGAAATTCAAAGCTCGATACTATATAGTTTTCTATGTCTCTAAGGCACAATATTACAACAATAAATAATTACCTTACATAAATTAGCATCAAAATATCCGCAGGTGAAGGTTTTTGAGCGTTTTTCTTATTTTTCTTAATATTAAAAGAAACTAAAGATCAGGTTTCAGACACATATAATTTTCTTTAATAATTGCAAATTCTTAATTACTTAACTGTTTATAACAATTACTTTAAAAAAATTCAGATACGTACTTGAAATATGCGATAACAAAAGAAAAATTAACAAGCACCGTTATTTCACTTACTTTAGAAATATCATTGCATTTTATGTATATGAAAATATTTCTTCAACATATTCTTAAAAAACTTTAAACATTATTTATAAGATAAGAAGCATTACAAGACAACTTTTAAAATGACCTATCCCTAATTAATAATTTTAAAAGTAAGCAAAGAAAAGGAATAGGGAATAAATGGAATACTCTTCGAATCGATAAAAAGTTTAATATATGAATATTTATGTTAAGCAAATTAACTGCTTACTTAGACTAGGATATATTTACAAAAAATCTTATAGCTTATTTAAACCTGTTGCAAATAACGCATTATAATGCATCAACCATCTTTAAAACGCAATATCGAGTGGTAATGACTTTTTATATCTGTACATACAAATACTAAACGTAGAACTGCACCATAGGGATTATTTTTAAGCATTAAATAGGGTTGTTAAATATGCCCCTGTATTTTCGATTATTCGATACTAATCTTTAAACTGAAGTACCATTCGATACTGTAAAGATTGTCATCTGAATCTGTTGAAACCTTTTCCAATAAAATATCAACATGAATTTATTCAGAGAGACCGGTTGTGGCGCAGTGTGACAGCGCCTGACTGTAAGCGCGATCGGTTGTGGGTTCGATTCCACTCGGGGGAGTGATTATATTTGAAATTGTTTTCACTTCCTCGCTCTGGTAAAGACAAAGTGTGGTGTTAAATTTCAACACTCAACGCGTAATGTCTCGTATTCGGTGGAAAGTGAAGTACGGAGTATACTCGGTACTTTCTGTCCACCCTGCTATGCAGGACAAAAGCGTGAAGCTACTAAAAATATATATTCCAGAATAGAAACTAATATATAGTTTAAATTATAATATTTTTATCTTATACCAAGCGAATACATATGTATAAGAAATATTTATTATTAGTTTGCATATTTAATATACAATTGAGGTACACTTATTGCGGTGGTGTAAGATTCGATTCCAACTTTACGGGAATGAATATATTTAAATTATTTTGATTTTTCTGCTCTCATAAAGCAAAACGCGAACGGAGATAAGTTTCACCTTTTTAAACACAATGTTGAAATTCATACAGAGAGCGAGAATGTAAAAGAATTTTAATGAGCAAATAATTCCTAAACGGTTATAATACAAAATCAGTTTTTTTTATTCAAATGCAAATTCTTAAATACTTTGTTTTATAAATAAAAAACTAGTATTTCTAAATAAACGCACAGTAGCTTGGGCTACAGTACCAATACATATAGAGTGATAACAACTTAACCGACCACACCGGACGCTGATGACGTTTTTATATTGCACCTAATATATGATAATATCTTGAATTTTATGATAATAAGGATAAGTTGTACAATATTTAACATTGTAATTGAGAACTTAATTTTGTTATAAAAAAATATTTATACAGTTGTTACGTGTTTCATTTTAAAATTCCATGAAATTACTAGTATTTGTCGTACTTAGTTGATTATATTTTTTGCAATGTATAATATATATACATATATATATATATATATATATATATATATATATATATATATATATATATATATAAATATGTGTGTGTGTATGTGTGTGTATAAATACTTTTTCAACAATATCATTTAGGTACTTCATATTAAGTAATAACCTCCACTTTTCAAAATTAGTATTGTAACCATCAACGTAAAGTAAAATATTTCCCTCGACGGCTAAATTAAGTATTAAAGTTCACAAGAGGCTTTATAAAGAATACAGACCCAAGATTGTATCAACTTAATAACTTCTTTGGTAGCCGGTGCTTAAATGAAAAATTATTTAAAACCTTAATGGGGTAAAAAGTTTAAATTTATGAAGATTAATTGGAAAAAAACTTACACAAGTTATTTTTTATAAAAATATTAAATTATAATTCAAAAATTAACATACAAAAAGAGATAACACTTGACTTGAATGAAATGAAATACTTAAATATCTGGCATCTCACTATCCAGCAAATAATCAAAATACATAAATTATAAAAAAATATTATTTTCAAAAAAATACAAAACTGTTGACAACATCTGCCGTGACCTAAAATTAATGACGGTCGTGGCTTATTGTGCTACCAAAGTCAGAGGTGGTCCACCCTTAAGGATTCGGTAACAAAATAATAAAAAAACACTAATGTCTCATGATGCATCCTTAGAATATTTTATCGTGTGAAATATGTAAGTAATTAAAACTCCAAATTTATCTAAGCAGGGACCATTATATGTGATACCTTTGAAATGGGCTGCCACATTTTCGTTTTCGGGTTAAAACGTTCATTTAATTGATATCGCTTACCTCAATTATTTTAATTTTTATCTCTTTTACAAAATTTTACATTGGTAAACCTTGCTGTTTCTGCTAATTTATTTAAAAATTCAACTAAATTTTAATACCAAAATAATCTAGTTTTTAAACACAGTTTGTATTACACCTTCGCAAACTGGGAAACAAATGTATTTGCCAAAAAACAATGAGACTGTTGGCTGTTGTTCCCTGAATTGGTTACTGTTTAATATAACTTTTTAATTTACTTTTATGAGTAAAGAAAAATAATGTTTCTTAAAACAAATTAACCATTATTTACTTCGAAATATCAGCACTTCTACTTAAAATTCAGTGGTAGTCTCATACTTGAGTATTGTCTCGCACACATTCTCCTCCTTTTTACACCGCGAATATTTGAAATTTCTTTATCACGCAACCAAAAATTTTATAAATTTAGAAAATTGTCTACTCATCAACGCTCTGTAATGATATGACAATTCTACTTCTTTTTACTTCGTTCGTATTAATAATGTTTGCCAATGAATTACGTTTGGGCCATTTGGTGACTAAATATAGGAATTTACCAACAAAAAAATCCTTCTTGTTTATGTCAGAGTAGTCAAAAAAACTAATGGAAAAACTGTTCGATCTCTTCTCCTAGGAAATTAATTTAAATAATAATTATCCTCCCCGAGCGGCATCGAGACCACAACCAATTTCAGTCAGACGCTTTAACTGTTTTACTACAAAAAAATGGTCTGTTACTATATGATAATATAATTATTAAAAATATGTAATAATAAGTATAAGAAATTTATTAAGAACTAATTTTTGCAAGTTTGATATTTTCCGCATCGTGGCAAATAAAAAGAAGACAATAATATTTCTTTTTTTTCTCTTTCTGTCTAATAAGGGATGATGGGATGACGATTCAACGGCCCAGCTTAATTGCAGCCTAAGCGCGCGCAGCGCTCCTGGCAGAAAGGAAAAAAACTGTGAACTTACGAAGGTCCACTGTCCTAAAAATTCCAACATAAGCAACTGAACTGTGTGAACCAAAGTCTCTCACAGGAGGCATGTTACGAGTTCATGGAAGCTCTTTTAACTCTGGCTCTGACAAAACCCGGTGACGCTGTTGGGGCTGCTAAAGCCAACAGCATGATGCATATTTGAAAAAGAATATATTTCTGCATTGAGGGATGTTTAATCTATTACTAAGGAAAACTCTATCACTCTACAAACTGTAACACAAGACATTTTTGGACGACAAATAAAATATGAAGTTTATTTTTATTAGCTATATTTAATAGAAAATATAACTCATCATACTATTCACAACTGTAAATTTTTATCATTATTTTAAAGTCTATGTCTATAAAACATACATCAAAAACAATTAGCAAATTATTAATTAGTAATTGATATTGTTAAAAAGCGCAAAATGCATTGTATTTAAAATAGTACTGCCCACTAAGGTATATACTCTAATTTTCATAATAACTAGTAAATTAAGTTTTCCTATATAAATAAAATTTTTATGATAGCTGAAACAGTAATGTAGCAACAAAATACATAAAATGATTATATCATTGTAAATGAGTGTATCATAAAAAAAACAAATATGTAATAAGTATATTACTTTCGACTAATTAATTATATTTAGCATATGTATATGTCATTTCCTTGTGGAACAGTCAAAACGAGTTGCCGCCTGCAGTTCGTTTACTTGTTCTTTATGACATTAGCCATACTATTTATATATACGAGTATATAAATTCTCTCTCACGCCCCCAAAGAAAACGATAACCTGAAGACTTATCTTATTTTCGCGAGTTCAATTCCTACAATCAATATTACCTCCTTTTTCTCTAATATTATACCAAAATTCAATCACTACTAAAGTATAAATAAACATTACCTTTAATAAAAAGCGGTATTAACCCAAACATAGCTCGATGTCTAAATTATGAGCTTTATACGCTTTCTCATGTATATGGATCACCGCTGTACTCTTTAAAAGATTTTTTATTATCAAAGTAGTAATCTTTAATTAATGTTACCGTTTTAAAATTTAAATCGTACCCTTATCTTTTTAAAATGTTAATGTCAGCAAGTATTTGTTACGGAAAACAACGACGGACATTGTTATGATCATTTTTATGTGTATATACGTCGTATACGTCACTTAGAACTATAATAAGGCAGAAAATGGGAATTTTTGCTTAGTTTGTGATTTTATATCATGTGTGCGTGGACACTTGATGCGTAATTGTTTTATTAGAAATGGATTTAATAAATGCTACTAAAATTATTTTTTAATTTAAATACAGATCAATAGATTTGTTATCCGTCTTGAACTCTTTAAGATTGGTAAAGGAAACCCACTGAGTTGGTCCTCTATTCAAATCATGCTAATACTTATTGGGAGTCTATTAACAAATAATAATAGTTCTAGATTACATTATATTCCATTACTTTACATTTAGCGATGACGACAAGAAATCATAATCACTAAATAATGTTAAAATTGATTTCAAGAGAGTTGAGTGGTGGTACTCAATGCTAATTTTACCAGAGCTGAAATATGAAAGATAGAGGCCGGTCGTGGCGCAGTGGGACAACGTCTGACTGTAAGCAACGGACTGTCGCGAGGTGATCATATTTAAAATATTACTACTTCCCCGCTCTCGTAAAACAAAGTGCGGCGTTGAATTCGGCCACTCAAAATGCTATGTTTTGAATTCGGTGGAAAGCGAAGTACAGACTGTCTTGACACTGCTATGCGAATAAAAATATGAATATTCCTCGTGGCACAGAGGAACAGTGTCTGAAAATAAAGTGATTTATTTATTGCCAATCACGGTGTATAGTTTGTGTTGACACGAGGATACTAACTATAATGCTATCCAAGATAAAGCGAAGAGCTGTAGTCCCCTGAGTGGTACCGAAAACAAAATCATCGCATTTGCTTTAAGACCACTACACTACAACGGCCTATAGAAACAAGCATCCAATTTAATTATTTCAATATTAAAAAGGAATTGTGTATAAACACGTAAACTGTATATAAAGCTTTTACAAAGCGAATATTCTAAGAACCGTTGATCATCTCAGCGTTCTTAGAAAACCGTGGGAATAAAATTGCAATGTGAAATATCATGTTACTGAAGAGTAATAATTCAAATGATGCGTTTTAAGTTCCTGAAAATCACGGGAACTCTATTTTCGTACAATTTATACAATAATATTTATAAACCATTTATTTTATTTGTTATTTTTTACAAACAAACAAAAAGCAAAAGATAAAACAAAAAGAAAAGTTATTAAAAAAAATATTTAATTATTTAATATGCCAACAAACAAAAAATGTAGTCTGTAAATTAGATAAGATTTCCTTTAATTAATCATCTCATTTATTCAAACATGTCTTAATTGCTTTCCTAAAGGAATCCCACATATAAGTAGCGTAATTATTAGTCAGTGGTTTGAAGATTCCGTCATATTTTACTTATATTAGTTAAAAAGCAAGATTTTATTATTTTAATTTATTTTAATATATTTTAATTATTTTTAATTCAAACAATAAATTCATCCAAAATATTTCTAATACACGAACTATTCTAACACACGTTGGTGTAATAATAGAATTTGTTTCCACCCTTAGTTGCATATACGCTGCGCACCCCAATGTGTGCATCGCCCCGAGCTATGAAATATACGACCAATAAATAAACACGGAAGGGGTTAAATTAAATATTCATATGGATAGAGACGAATAATATCGATATTCTATAATGATATTAATTTTCAAAATTGATTATTTTATTCTTTTTTAGATATAATTGCTTTCACTTTGGTCAGGCCCATTCTTCATTCTAATTCTCATTCTCCAATGACAGATTTTGTACAACAGATGAAAAAGGTAAAAGTCGAAGTAATCCAAAGTTCGAAAATAAGTTTATTTCAAGGAACAAGCAAACTTATGCAGTAATGGTATACTACTATCATATAATTAAAAATAATCTAAACATTTGAACGAGCCTAGAAATTAATTAATTACTACAAAAGAAACATAACAATAAAGCAAAATATAAAAAGTTATCGATATCTTTATATTTACATCACTGAATAGTCCAATATTGTAATAGACAGGGTAAAGAGTGAGACTTGTATAACATCACCAAATTAGCCGAGCGATGTGTACTAGCCCTCGGGTTATACGTCTAAAGGTTGCCAGTTGTCACTATTACAGCAGAAAACTATAGAACAATATTTAAAAGGCGTTTAGAACGGTTAAACAACAAAAAATAAGTAGTTAACATGTATTAACAAAATAAAGAGAACAAAAAAAATTAAATTGCTTTATAATAAGCTTATAAGTTATGAACTAATTTATAAATATTGTGTATATTTTAGTCCTAATATAACGACAAATATATTATAAAATAATGAAGTGAATCAAAATAAGCTCAGCCTCAACAACGATCAAACATCAACATTTTAAAAAGAGTATTAGAAATAATTGAAAGTGACAACCCTTAAGCTAGTACCGATATGTAAATGTTTAGTGACGCCTTTATAAATGATTTTATCCGGCGTGTTTTGTGTGAAATATTACTTTGGAAAATTGAATTGAACGCAATCTGGACTGAAGAACACATGTGTTTATGTACTCCCCGGTCACTCGGTTATTTTAAATATAATAAGGACGGTTTAGGTGATCTTATATATAATTGGTTATAACATATAATAGAGGAATATCGACACGACGTTCTAGATTTTTATCTTTCCTAAACTAAACTGTTAACTTTTAATACATGAGTAAAATTTTATATAGAATAGAGAAAACTGAGTGCACTATTACGTTTTCTATTAAAAAATATATCATTGTATAAATCCTTGGGGGAGCTTTAAGCTCAGCAGCCCAGTCGTACAACTGATATGATGTAAAACTCTACGGCATAAAATCCCACAACTTAACGTGCATATATGGAACGGCTGAACGATAACGAAAAGTAAAGAACGGAGAGCCTTGAAACTAGGTTCTCCCTGACTACCCTGCTATACAGCAAAAAACGTGAATATACTTTTTCTCTTTACTAACTTTAACTTTTTTCAGGTGAAATAGCGCAACCGACATTACGGAGCGGCGAAAAGAGGGAACCAGAGTATAAAAGTTTCTTAGACTGTTAGGCAGCATTAAAAAAGTATTTCCTAAAATTCCTACGAGATAGAAGTAGAAATAGTATAGAAATATATATAACAAAGTCACAAGGTCCATACGGCCGAAACATCATTGAAGTTTTTAGTTAAAGTACTACTGTATAGTGTCGTAGGACATCATACATATGTAGTTCTTTATCAATGACTAACATTCGATCGTATCCTAACAATGTTGCCTAATCGTACACATGTTTCTTGTCAACCGTTTTATGTAACAAATAGTTCGTTGTTCCACAATTATAATAAGTGAAGTGCCTAGATTTTACTAACCATTATGAGTAATAGCTATTTTAAACGTTAAATATCACGTATTGAACTTTGTTTTTTATGTTTAAAAGTTATATGTTAAGTCTCTAGCAAAGTATAAAAATATATACTTTGTTGCATGGCATTTTTACGCGTGAACAGTAATGGTTTAATTACGTAGTATAGTTTAAAATTAAACTGAAACGTAATATCAACATACCCAGTATATACTTATTATAAAAAGAATTCTAATTCCATTTTTCTCCTACAGTACTTATAACATCCTGAAAATATCCTAAAGAGTCATGACTTTCTAAACAATTTTAATGAATTGTAAAGATAAGCAATGTTTTTCGTATTATCTTTTTTGACTATTATTTAGACCGGTCGTGGCGCAGTGGGACAGCGTCCGACTGTAAACACGATCGGTTGTGGGTTCGATCCCCACTCAGGGCAGTAATTATATTTAAATTATTTTCACTTCCTCGCTCTGGTAAAGACAAAGTGCAGCGTTGAGCTCCACCACTCAACACGCAATGTCTCGAATTCAGTGGAAAGCGAAGATTATCCTAACAAAATACTCGGTACAAATAGATAACAAATATGAAAAAGATAATCTACAATTTTACTTAAAATGCCCTTTCTTTACTCCCTATAGTTGGACTGTTGTAATTCTGTATTAAGATTTTCAGTTTTAAAATCAATTTTACCTTAGATATATATGTCCAGCTTCAATAGCTATAAAGTAAATAAAATAAAATTTGAATCAATCCTTTTGTTATCAATATACTGTTAATTACACAGTATATTCAAGTATATTCTGTTTTAAAATAATATATGTTAATGGTTTAACTGATGGATTTATAAATACTGACAATAACTAAAAAGTATGAAATTGAAGAAATAGAAGCATGGTGACCAAATATCCAAAGTTGAAATTTTAAAGTTGAATATTAGAAAATAGATGACTGCAAATTATTAAAAATACGACGTCGTGAGTTGTTAATGAAAATTGTTATTTTTTTTTCAATCTTGTTGCTCATTCTCTAATTAAATTTACAATTTTGAAAAACCAAAAGTAGAATAAAATAATAGAAATAAACATAAAAGGATCTTGAATATTTTTTATGGTAATTTTATTTGCCCCTCCCCAATTCACTATATTAAGGAAACTAAAAGTTCACCTCAATATAAGGAAGGACATGGTACGTGACATTTCATATATATAAGGAAATGACATACAACAAAACGCATGGCATATAAAAATTTGATCAATTTATACAAATGTAAAAAAATAATGAACATAATACGTATTTCATTGAACATAATTGTTTACGCCTACCGTCCCGCCTCTTCGTACCAAAATATAATTTTAATTAACCGGTTTTGATTCCCTTTTGCGAATAATTAACAAGTGGGTTACATGACGGCTTAATATCAGGGTCCAGTGATATCCTAAAGTCTTATTTGAATTTTATATCTATCGGACAATACTTTAGACAATTAATCTACCGTTTTTTCAAAGCAAAGCCGAGAAGTGCATGTATCTACTTCCATTGGAATAAGTTATTTTTAAGCTGAAAAGTTATTTTTAAGCTGAATCTTCTAATTAAATGTTATAAATATGCTTTGCTCCCATAATAATATAAAAAATATTATTTTTTTTACAGTCGCACATTCTTTTTCCTATATTGCAGTATAAGCAGACAGTGTAATAATACTCCTTCCTTTATTTTCCACGCGAGTTCGATTCATTCATGACATAAGTAACGTAATTCAACGCCGCTTCTTATAATTACTCCAAGCGGGGATCGCGTTCACAGTTAGACGTTAACCCATTGCGCCATGATTTTATTAAAATATTGTTTTATACATTTATATTCGTATACAAAATATTTAACGATATAAGTTCACAATATTTCTGCAGCATTGCATTGCTACACGTGTAATTTATGACTCTAGTTCGAACGATACACTTAAAACAGATGACAATAATAGCATGCATTCAAACGATGATACTACATTTGAACGTCACTTGCGTTAAGTAAATTAATAAAGAGCAATACAATTGACGGTTTGCGCTACAGTATTTTTTATTCAGTTAATAATATGAATTCTTGTTGCATCTTCCTATCATTTTGAAACAGTTGAAACAGTGAAATTTTGTATACATTGTCGACATTTAATTTAAATCAAAGTAGTGTAAAACAGTTAATATAAAAACTAGTATTTTAAATTCTACAAAAAACTAACACCGACTCAGAAAGCGGTTCTGCTGAGACAAAGAGATATTTAATAGTGATTCTATTTAAATATTATTTCACAATAAGCTTATAACAAATTATTAACTTCCTAAGTGAATAGTCAACAGCTTTTAATTCCACAAAGTGGACTCAATACATCACCTCTTAAATAAAAAAAATACATTTTTTTAATAAGTAATATTTTTTTCTTAGTTACGCTTAACTAGAATGAAAAAGCTTTGTAAAAATTTATCGTCGTTACCCCCAACATAAGAACTTATTCATTTCAATTTTAAAAATATAAGTTTAATGATATACTCGTATTTTCAATTCAGAACCGTTGCGTAATGTTGACTACATTACGCAACGGTTCTGATTTAACGTAATTATTATTATACTAATTTTAAAGTGTTATTCCACACTTGGGATTAGAAAACACTTTAAGTGTGGAATAACACTTTAAAATGGTAAAATATTAAAATAAAGTAGCAAAAATCCCTTGGTAAGCGATTATTTCTTAATAATCTTTGAGAAGCAAAAATTTGTAAAAATCTCTGTACAGAGATGCTAACAATATAAAAAAGTTATAACAAACATATAAGAATTTCGACGAGGTAGCAAAGCGCATGGCTTAGCGGTCAGAGCGCTTGGACGGTTTCCAAGGGGCACGAATCAAATTTTAGTACGTTTTTTCAAAATGCAGTTATTATTGCACGAAAAATGTTTAAGTTTTTTCGAAATTTTATATATATCATTACTTTGCATGCCGCTGAAGTAATAATAAAATGGGAGTAATTAGAAATGGGACTATCGTAGTATTGTCAATGTAATCCCAGACTATCCAACTACGTTTAAATGTCAACAATTCGTTTAATATATTTTCAATAAATTTAAAATATTGTATAATTTAAAAAAATCCTTTTATGTACCGCATAGATCAACTTGCGCAGTGAGTGACGATTCGCGCAACCGACCATACTAATTAGATCATATTTTAAGCAACAAGGACATAATTTCCCGTAATTAAGAAAATATCTTTCGCAGTATAGTTCGAGATCAAAGCGGCGCGCGCGCATCTGACACGACTGACTATTATTTGACACTTCATTTATTTTATACTAGTTTACGCATGTGTGTTTTAGAATTTGAAACACGTGTCATTTATGTTTACCAAGTTAAAAAATATTAGTCCTTAATAATAAATGTCTTGAAAATCATTTAATACAAGTTAATTTATTACATTTTAAAGTAATTGTCTTAGAAGTCAGTCTACCTGTGATCACGGACTACAAGTGTTCGAAACGTCGGGTTTTCAAGATTATTAATTCATTTACAATGGTTTAACTTTCCTATACTTACTTTACCAAAAGTTAAAAACATCTATATCAATAAAAATAATACAATTGCAGTAATGAGACGCTTAAGGGCACGAGCTAGTTATACGCTTAAATAGAATTCCGTATCTTTCTTGACTTTATTTTTTTTTTGGTCGTAAACATTTACGACCTAAAAAAAAAAGAAACAACATATTGCTAGACTCCTCTCTAGAACACAAAATACAATAGAAAACCAATATAGACTCCTTGAAAATATTTATTATCTTTTTAATATTTTAATACATTGAATCGGTACCGTTATGTAGTTATTCTGCGCCAACATTGGTATAGTGTAAAATATTCCATCTCCTTTATATAAAATGTACAAGAAACGAATTTGTCAAGAAACATAATATTTAAGAATAAAATAGTTAAAAATTATTATATTAATACTTATTAATACTTTTTTTAAGCATTTATTTAAATAGGTATTTTAAATCGACATATTAAAGGAATGCAGAAAGCCAACGTTTCTCTACAGTAATATAGAATATAAATGTAAAATACAGCAAGTACAATGCGCTTGATATTCATAATTCATTTTTTTAGCTTCAGCCTTTATATATCGCATAGCAGGGTGGACAGGAACTACTTAGTGTCAAAATTCTTAGTACTCTGGTTCCCACTGAATTCAAAACCTTACATGTTGAGTGGAGCATCTCAATGCCGCGCTCTGCCTTACCAGAGTGAGGAAATAAAAATAATTTAAATATAATCATTCGCTTGAGTGGGAATTGGAACTCACAGCCGATCATGTTTACAGTCAAACGCTGTCCCACTGCGCCACTACATTATCATTGGCATTCTTATATAAAGTCATGTAGTGTAAATTATGACAACATATATAAAGAACATATTACCCATGTTATAACATTATTTTTCTATATAGCATACACTACACAGTCAATTGAAACATACAATCGTTGAGAGGCAAAGAAATAATCGATTCGACTTCTTAAGTCCATTGACGGATCATAATTAACATACAAAGCTCTTCATTGCACTTTAACTGGAGATATCGTCCAAATTACAAGATAAACATTCATTACATAATAGTATAGACTCAGAGAACCTAATGAATAAAACACTGCCTTCTTCATTTACACCTTATTTCCGATTAATGCGTGTTGAATAACTGAACATAACGCCGCTTGTTGTCATATTAGAGCGGAAAAATGAACTCAATATATATACACCGAGTGAGGCTTAAACCGTCTAACGTACAGATAATCTCTGTTCCACAATGGCCTCACGTGAGATCAAACGTTTTAAACACTGCAACTTTAGTACCTATATACATCTTATTTTTGTACTTTTAACTCAACATGGTATTGTTTACAAAACGGGTAACAAAAGCTTGGTGAAAGTTATTCCGTACCGTTGCTAGGGTATAAATAATTTTAGTGCGCGGAAATCGCCTACATCAAAGCGCAGTTGACAAACATGTATGACTGATGTTATATATTTTGTTAAAAAATAACTGAAGATTTGGCGCGAAAGGAATATATTTTTAATTTTTCGATAACTTTCAAAAGAAACTTAACAAAAAAATATACACATTATTTTTTTTAATTTTGACATTTCATGTCGTTACAGTATATTATTTACATTACAACTTCAGATTGAAAACTATAAAATGGAGCTAATTTATTTCATACATTAGTATTACATACACTACATAATTGGCTTAGAAGGTAAATTTTTGTCAAGTAATATTTATTCTAAAACCAAACACTCTTATCTTCATGAATCAAAAAATACAAACACATATAAAGTTTAAAATTTAAAACAATTATAAAATATATTATTATAAACTATATGCTAATGATTTTAAAATTTAAAAAAAATAGAAAATATCAATGACCCTATGACCCTCTAAAAGTAAAGACCGTATAAAAATTTATTATGATTAGAAGAAATTAAATAATTTAAAATTGTATGTAGTAACATTTGTCAAGAAAGTAAAAAACATCTATTTTGGTAACACTAAAAAAGCAACTTCATAATTTATCCCGCATAGCAAGGTAGCTGGAGACAACTTAGGATGAAAACACTCTGTTGCCCGCTTTCCGTGCTAAATCGCGACATTGCGTGTGAAGTGGCAAACTCAACACCACTCTTTATGGTATCAGAACAAAGAAAATGAAAATAAATATTAAATCTTATTCTTTCTCTGAATGGGAATCGAACCCACACACCCACAATCGCGGTTAGTCAGAGGCTGTCCCTCTGCGCCACGATGGCTTCTTGATAGCACTATTAGCCGGAATATGATAAAAAAGGTAAACCAAATCAGTGATTTAGAGGTTTATACAAGGTAGTAAATTATTTTTTATACTTAGTAGGTTTTATTGTAAGAACTACAAAAAAATACACACAAATATCACACTGTACAAACAAATATCGCACTGTAATTATTAATTGAACTTTTCATGTAAGTCTTTATAATTATCTCTTTTAGAACTATATCCCTTTTCTGTTTTTTATTGAAATTCATAATTATACATGCCGCCGAGTTGGCTAACTTGAGTAAATATAACTCTAAAATAAGTGAAAAAACAAATTGTATACTATAATGTTGGCTTCCTATGTAATATATAAATAAATCTTGGAAAAAAACTATTAATTGAAGTTTTATTGTATTATCTGCAATAAATGCATAACATTATACATTTTATCGATCATTTATGAATAAAACTGAGTTCATTAGCCGTGACTGGTTAGATCCATTAAAAAGTAATTTTATAAATCCAGCCTTATCTAATAACCAATATAAGTATAACATTAAGAAATAACATTTTAAGTATTAATTTAATTTTATAAATTTTATCCTTTATCTACTTTTTTTTAGGTTTTTCCGTGCATAATTAGAATCTGCAATATTTGTATGACTACTATCATTTTAAGCATTTCTTTATCGACCTACAAAGAAACATTGCATGGTAAAATACTTTTCTTAATTATATATGATTTTAACAAAATAAACTTAAGAATTACATTAATTTTAAAATAATAGTACTCTTGAGGTCATCGTGGCGTAATTCAGTATTTGACTCTATACATGATTAGTTGTGAGTTCGGTAATCGACACAAACTAGGCAAAATTATATTATATTTAAATTAAAATAACAAGTGCATCGTCGAGCCACTAAATACACATCGTCTCAACTTTTAATATCAAGTGCGAAACGAAATATCCTAGTATGAGGAAAAACGTGAAACTGAAATAAAAATCTTAATGCATTGGTTAAAATAGTGCATTTGAATTTAAAAGAAATGGCATTACAAAATGTATGCAACGTGTAAACAGGACGTGACCATTTCTATAAGTTGAAAGTTAACCTTATGTTTGGATAAGAATTGTTTTAAACAATACACACGTTGGGCAAACTTGGCGTGACATCCCTTTGAAAGTGAGCGTATGGAATGTAGCTATGATTGAAGCCTTTAAAAAACTTTATTATTTTTTTTTATTTTAACATTTTCCATGTTCTTAATATGCTGATGATGATACTTAATATTACGTAACCATCTTTAATAACGGGATACATAGAAAGGACCTAAAGTTGAGACAATCTCCGTGTATGCGAAAATAATACTAGTTCATATCCTCTTTAAAACATATAAATTTGGAAGTACCAGGATTTGAACCCACGGCTTTTGGAAATCGTTTCTATACATAGCGTAAGGGTTTATAGAAAATAAAAAATATATCAGTAACCCCATCGTTGCCCAGTTACAAAATATTTGATTGAACTTTGGTTATGGATATAAATTCTATTTAGCAGAATATTTTACGAATACGAATGGACGAAGAATTGACAATTGTGACAAAATTTTATGTAGAACACATTAAATTTTAATTGATAAAAATAATTTAGTTTTAATTCTGTTGATATTTTTGCAAAAAAATATTTAAAAATAAAATAATTATAAAGTATTTGTTGTATCTAAAGAAGTATGAATATAATTATTTATATAATAAAAAATATTGTTTTACTATAATTATTACTTAGTACTTAATTACTAATAGTTCATAATTATTATTCTCAAATACCCCTAGCGTCTGAGGAAGTCGTAAAGACAAGCTTTTAGTTACCATTTAACGTTCTGATAAAACAACCATTAACTTTAGTTATTTCATAAAAATAAGTAATAGGAAAATATTTTAATTTTACATTCTCTGTTGCTGTAATTGCTAAACTTATTTCAGAGAATGTTTATAAAACAGATTGATTATCAATTCGTTATTCAATGATCTCTTTTTCAGATAACACACAAAGTCTTTAAAATGTGAAAAACGGAATGAAGCTTTAGGTTCTCTCAGTCAGCTCCACAAACCTAGAAAGATTAATGAATATATAAAAATATAATTTATTATTACAAAAAAAACTTTTAATTTATCCACTATCCTGTGCAATATACATGCATCAATCATAAATTGTGTTTTGTTTTCAATCCACATGTCAAACACTGTACTAGCGAAATGTAAACATAATTATTTACATTGGGCATTACTATTTTTAGGTAACCCAAAAAGTTACCAGCTATTTTCGTCATTCTTGAAGCCTCTTGAAGTATTTACTTCAACGTTCATGCAGTGATTCATTTCCGCTTTAATTTATATTAGAAAAAAGTTTGCGAGAAACAAGTTTTATAAATTATGTTTTTACCGATAAAAACAAGAGAGGAATACCGTTAAATAAAATATGATTATCGTGTTTATAAATGTGATAAAAAATAATTAATAAATAAATAATAAGACTATAAAGGCTTACTTACCACCAGTTGCCCTTTACGGTCTCTACCACCATCAAAAGTATGAAGCATAAAACTTTCCAAAAAAGCTTCATTATGTCTTAATAGTACTATACCACAGAAAATACTTCTCATCCAATCTTCAACACATCACGGCACAAAATTTAAAAAACAACCAAAATTTGATTAACATATCGAAAAGCAAAAAAAACACAAAAAAAAATCACAAAAAAATCTTCAAAACAAACTTTTCTAAAGAAACTTTTTAAACGTGGTAAAAATTATAAATGTTTTGGAAAGTGCGTAGAAGGCGGTATTTAATAGAAGAAGCGTTGAAAGTCGAAAGTACTGATAGTCGTGCGCGCCTGCGATCCGCGCGGTCGGAAATACAAAACCAGACTGGCTTGCTTTAAGTCGTTTGTAAGTATTCCATAGGATTCGTTGTAGGGGAAGGGTCGCTTTGGAGGGCGTGCATGCAATACTGCACTAGTTCATCCTTAACCCTTACTAAGAAGCCTACATTACTTTGAATAAATTATTTTTTTAACGAGACAGACGTGTCCTCTTCATTTTATAAGGATATGCGCTTACATATAGATGTGTATGTATGTACTGAATATCAAACTATGGCAAAACTATTTGCAGCAATATCAATTTTTTGCTGTCTCCAATTTTAAATGTTTTATAAAAACAAAAACTATATAAGAACAGTTCTTATTATTCAAATGAAACAATTTAGTATGGCGTATTACAAATATTATAATACCATTATTTATAGCAAGCCTGCCTTTAAAGGATAATAAGTAAAAATATTTGATATAAAGACGTTTAAAGAGATATGGTGCTTACCTGTTATTTATTGCAAAAGTCGGTTAAATCCTACACCTAAGAAGTGAAACGACCTTATTATTCAATTCACTTATGCGTTTATTTTTATCTGCTTTTCTTTTAAATTACTTTCAACGTATAATGCAATTAATCCTTGTCTGGATTAAAAAACTAAGGCTTAATAAATTATCGCAAAGACACACAGACTTTCGCGTCGCACTATATGATAAAAAAATATTTTTATTTAATTTTATTCTACTGCAAAAAGGAGCCTACCTCGGGTAGGGCACCCTGGGAAATATACCTATTTTTTTTTCTATGTACATATTTCAAATAACATGAAAAAAGTCTAATAGGACATACGTAATACAAAATTTAAAAAAAACAACATATTATTATTTTTGTGACAAATTTATTTTAACTGCACACAAATGAAATCTTATTATTTTCTTTTAGTATATTGGTGTATGTAAGAAAATTTAATGATTTTCGTTATATAAGGAATGTAAATAGGAACTTTATTACCGAGGGACAAAAACAAAGAACACTCAAAGGCATATATTATTGGCTAATTCTGTTTCAAACTATGTGATTCATTTATTTCCTTTATTTACCTAAAGTATTTCTTTTCTAGCAATGAGTTTCTTATTTATTTCGAAATCGAATAAAAAATACATATATTTTTAATTATATTAATATGAACTATACTTATAATAAAACATTTCATTTTTCTGTCCACTGTACATATAGCAAGTAACTACAGATTCACATTAAGTTGGAGATAAGGTTAACGCTGACATATTTACTCGTTTAACCACTCGTTTAAATACAGTAAAAACGTATAAATACATTGTATACAATACTCACGTTTTAAAATTATCTTCTGCAAGTAAATAAACAAAGAATAAGACAATGTAGGCTCGTTATGGCAAAAACGACAATAAAAATTCTAGATATCGACTTTAAAGCTATTAATAGAAAATTACAGTTATCTTGTAAGTTTTCGGTTCAACTTAACATAGAAGAGGCAAAGAGAACCTAGTATCGAAACACTCTATATACTTTGCGCATTGAGTGCTGGAAATAAACGCCACTTGATCTTTCACAACAAGTAAATAGAAATTATCTAAATGTGTATACATATTCGTTTCCCCGATAGGAGATCTTATTCGTCATAAGTCCTGTTTTTACAAATATTGACAGTAATTTCCTGACTAAACAATATTCAAGCTTTATGAGGGACGCATGTGTTAATTTATAATTGATTCTTACAAGACGTTTAGTACTTCAACTCTCTATATAACCAAAGTTCGATGTTTAATTGAAGAACGTAATGTCTTCTATATTTACTAACGTAATGTCTTCTATATTACTAACTATAATATACACATACTAAATAACACTAATAGATTAATAAAGAAATCTTCATTATAATTATGAAATATGCGAATATTTCAATGGTGTTTTCTCAATAGATATTCTCTCAAGCGAAATTCTAGTTTTCAAGCAAATTTGACGACAAGGAGTGTCCAAATAGCATTGCAACACTTTCCTAAATTGACAGATAAATACAAGTGAAGTTAACAGAAGCAATTAAAAACATATGCGTGATACTTTAATATAAAATTATAAGTGTCGTGATAATTAACGCAAATTTTATTGAATTTAAAATTTAGGTAAACACAATAACTTTTAGATACTTTGTACAGTACATATAAACAATATTCGCGCCATTAAAGCACATTTCTAAAATAAGAAAGTTTAAATCTTATATAGAAATATAATTTTCGTTTTTTAAAAAATGTTCTAGGGTTAATTAGGTAAGGTACAATATTGTGAAGATAGTATAAAAATAAATTTTAAATTCTGATCTCGCTAAGAACCGACCAAAAAGTTCTAGTGATTTCTTAACGACTCAAAATTTTTGATGTATAGATTGCCACATTCATTTAATAAACAAAATTTATAGTATACTTTGTATGGGACAGGTAATGTTGCAAAAAGCATGCAATTTTCACGCATCACGCTCTAATTTCATTACAATTGGACGCAACCAACTTATTATGTATTGTATACTTTTCAACAAACTATAATAATAATCAAATTTTAACTTTATTATAAAGACATAGGAAATATAATTGGTTAGCGCAACACCAAATATACCTGCACGGTCAGCAAAACTTTAATACAAATTGTTCTGCAGAAAAATGAACCTACAGTTCATAGCTTTAAAGCTTAATTGATATCGAAATATCGTTTATGCAGCTTTTAAAATAGTTTTACTGTGAATTATTCACACGAAAGAGAGCCTTACTAGTAAGGGAGTAAGGAGTGAACATTTTGCGGTAGATTTAAACGTGGAGGGTAAAACAACAATAAGCCTTACCTGGCATTCTGCTGTTTACGATCACTGTAAAATTGTAATTGCAACAGATCAAACGTACCGGCCGCTTATGAGGTGGTTGTACACTAAACTATTATATTATTTGAGTTTTATAACGATTTAATATGTCATTGTTTCTATTTAAAAAAAACTTATTTAAGATACAATAACAAACTAATTTTACTTTAAACTATTTTATAAACTTGACAAAAGAACTGTGAAGCCATGTAAATATACGTAGACTTAAAAACATTCATACTTAAAATGAAACTAATGGAAAACGCATAAATTGACTTCTCGTTAAGCTTATCTCACTAGAAAGGACATAAGAATTGCGGCATAAAAATATTATATTGACATTAGATTCGAGCAATTATGCTCATTTTTGAATTAAAAATACCATTATAAAATTTATATTTACTGATACCTAAAGATAAAGGTTATAAAAACAAGTTAAGAAAACAAAAAAATGTAATTGTATTCCTTACTTTCTTCTCAAAATGTGCGAAAAATACGTCACTTGACTCAATTTGCAACATCAAAGATACATACAAAATTATACATTTTTTCTAATAATTGATAATATATTCTAAGTATATTATTGAAAAGAATATTAGTGAGTATGCATCTTTCTAATAGCCTAACTGTACCGACCTAATGCATTTTTTGCACACCTCAAACCCACTAAACTAAATGAAACTTTTTATAAATCATGTAAAGTTCAAATTTGATTGACATTTTTTTTAGTTACTTTTAACAACAGTTGGCGAGCGGATATCTGATACATTAACACTTTTTACATAAAATTGTAGTTTAAGAAAATCATTTAAATAAAGAGTTTATGCATTTCAATCTTATTTAAACATTTTTTTATTGTCAGAAATAATAAATGACATATCTAAGCATAATGTGATTTTATACGACGTGGACTACGTATTTCATCAAAAACAATTTTTCGAATAATTTAAAGTTTTCGGCCTTTTCATTTAAATATACTAAAATCTTTAATTTATGTAAGGATTTCTATACTCATATGATTATTTGACAATCACATTAAGTACATTTATATTATTTGGCCCTTTGAGCTGATTTTGAAATTCAACTGTGTCATTTTCTTCGTGACTTTTTGCTTAATAAAATTTATGTTACAAAATGTTATGGAGAGGCTAACTACGCTAGTAATGCAATTAAAATAGGCTGTTAACATTAATGACTATTGTTACGACCCCGAATTGGGAATTACCCCGCTCTAAAAAGACAACACACGGCGTTGGGTACCGCTGCTCAACACGTTATGACTCTATTTCTGACGAAAAACATAAAACGGTGTGTCTTGCCATTGTATTCACTTAATCAAAATTTGGCTCTTTTAACAATAATCTGTTCAGTAAACTTTCAGTAAATTAACTAATTATCCTATCAAAGCAGATCTCTATATATTTAGACGTTTTAAAAAGGAATTCTAATAGCACTATAATACTTAAATACTTACAATGTATTATTAGAAATGTCGTTTGCTACTGCTAAATAGCTGTTATATCAATTGTCTTCAATTCGAGATAGGTTAAAATGACAATTTTAAATTGTTTTGAACATTATTTCATTAAGGTGACGGAATTTGTGTAGGCTACGGGAATTAAAAATTGCATCATGTGTCGCGTGATATAAATATTGTACCAGTAGTAATACAACAGTACAGTGCATATATAATATCAAATATTCTTTTAATTATTCACGCGCGATTATAAATAATTAAAAAATGCTTCGAAATTAAAAGAAATATATGACTGTTCTATATGAACTATTTCGCTTAATCCTGGAGAAGATAGATAGTCCTATCCTCAGGGTAGTCTAATAAAAGCCACTAATTTTATGAATTTTACAACTTAATAACTTTACGAATATATTATTAAATGTATATTATTACAACAGACAATATCGCTAGTAGATCTTTTCTGACTTACGACTTAAGAATAATCTACCCAAGATTATTTTTTAACTAAGCAACATGTGTACATATATAACAAATGTTTGTAGTAAAATTTATTGATTTAAATCGAATATACAACTCGAAGTCAATATAATGATGTTTTTCCTTTAATCCAAATATCTGAGCTGGGGGACAGCTCTAAACCTAACAAAGTGTCATGCCCATAATTGTATATCATAATTGTAGTCTCCCAATGCGAGATATCTTTTAAGAATTATTAATAGATACTTAGGTACTTTAAGATTGAGTTTCCTTATTTTTTTTTACTTTTTAACTAGTAACTAAAGAAACTTAAGAATGTGTGTCCGGGGTGTATTGTTTTAATTTTTTGTATATACTGTAGCTAAGGTGGCGGCAACAGTCCTACTATTTATTTTATATTTCTATTAGTTAAACAATGCCCTTTAAATTTCAATATATGATAAGAATATGTTATTATTTTTTTTATCTAAATGCAAGAAATTCTAAAAATACCTAAAAATCTTTAGATGTAACATTGAATAAGTTGTAAAATACAAATGTAGGGAACATAATCGACCATCATGCAAAAACTCTTTTCGTTAACAGCCACTAACTAGCAAAGTAGGTACAATGTACATACATAAATTATAATAATAATAACTTTATTATTTCTCTCACATAGATTGTTTATATGTAGCATTAAGTGGGTTCCGTTTAATTTTACTTTATAATTAATGGATACTACTATTTGTATGGATAAATCAAATAAATATTATATTATTTTATTTTATTAATACATAATAGTCTTTAAGCCAAGTGATATTTTAACTCAATGCCATCAGGTTTGTTGTTTTCCATTTACAAATATTATGAAGTTTATTTTTTTTTAATTATTACAAATACATTAATTAAAAAGTATTATCAAGGTTTTTTCACACTTAATAGAAATATATAAAAATGAACCTGCTTTGTGTAACCGACTACTGGCATTGTCTTAATATTGATGACGGTGCAAGCACATTTCTATGGAAACGCAAAGAAAATAAGAGGGTCCTACCATGGTCACTTTGGTTCGATTATTAATTAAGTTATTATTAAATTTAGATTTATAAATCTAATATTTATTTAGTAGAGATTGTATTTGTACTGTCTATTATATGTCATAACAAATTTTATGCAAAATCTAGCACTTTATATGTACCTCTTTTCTATACTAAGTTTACTTATCTTCGTTTAAATCTTTTTTTAACGAAATTGTAAATAGTTTCAAAGGTTATAGAATAGCTTAGAAATAATATAAAAAACGTATATAACTAACAATTGAGATTCAAATAGGCAAATATATTTTCATACTTTCCGAACGATATAAAAAAATCTTCTCGTTAAAATAAATGTGAAGAAAATCGAAACATTTTTTAGATTTTTCTAAAGTATTCGATAAAATAATGATGACCTGAATTTGGTAACCTAACATAATTTTTTTAACTAGTTTTTGCTTCTCATTTGTAGTAAGCTATTGCATAATAATATATGTATAAAACTACGATACTAAATAAAATTTAAAAGATAAACATTTTCGTTACTTTCAAATTTTAAATCGTGAATCACAATATACATTTTTTTATTTTATAAAAACTACTTTTTTACTTTTTGAAAATAAATATTTTAAAATTTCTTCATTATTGATAGAATAATGAAGAAATTTTAAAATGTTTGTTTGTTAGTTTTTTTAATACTTTACATTTATTACTGCATTGCAGAGTAGTCAAAAAGAAGATAGTGTCGAGACATTCCGCTCTCTTTCACGCCGAATTTTAAAAATAATTTATAAACAATTTTTTCTTCGACTGTGAATCGAACTCACAACTAATGGTATTTACAGCTAGATATCTAACTGCGCATTGTAGGCCTTAAAATTTATATAGAGGTAGATTACTTATTCTGTTTGTTTTTTACAATATTGATCCCTAAAATATATGTGATAGATGTAATTTAGTTTTTATAATCATACAGCCTAAGAATATAGCTCTAACGATGCTTCTCTATTAACGTGTGAAATACATGTTTCTTTAGCAACGTGTGTTTTTTTATCCCACGTAATAGTGGGTTGAGTTTAGATTCAAATAACAATAAAAAGTTTAAAATTAAACTTTTTAAACAGTAAACCAAGAATAAAAACTACTTAACTAAGACATAAGTCAGAAAATAAGTAACAGAAATAAACTGTAAAATACATTTAATATAAAATTTACCTGTTACCAATTTTATATACTTAGAATCTTAGAGTATCATATACGAGAATACCGATGCTATAATTATTAAGCGACCATTATTTTTTATTGCTAATCGAAATAATTGCTCCCATGTTTACAATCCAGTTGTTCTCATTATAAGGAGCCCCTGCCTTAAGGCAAAATGTTAACAAGACGCATAAAGTGACCTAATAAGATTTTAATAAAGCTCCAAAGATGAATGATGATGTTTAAATTTACGAAGTATATATATAATATCCATATATCTAATCTATATATTTACATTGCAATCAAAGAAAAAATTACAATACCATTTCACTCAAATTTTAAATACTAAACTTAATTTAGTACATTATACCAAATTCTTAGTAACTATAATTTCACCCTCATTTATTATATAAAAACCTTACTTTTTAAAGATAAAAAAGAAAATTATACAGCAGCCAAAATAAATAAGTAATTAAATTAAATTTATGTACTTGAAAATAGATACTTTTTAATATATGTAAGTATTCGTCGATTTATCTTGTACTTGCCTAGCAATTACGTTCCATATCGAGAGAGTAGACAAAACGACAGCCAAACAATAACATAAAAGAATCGATACTGGGATATACAAATGAATAATCTATAAATGCCTTAAAGACATTGGTAAAAACACATATGAAAGTAATAGACATGACATATCCTAGACTAAGAAAGTTTTATTATTGACATAATTATTATTTAGGTCTTTTGTTCTGATATAGTTATACTGAAACTTACTATTTACACTAGATCAATATAAATATATGTTAGAGAATGTGATGATGAAAGTATAGTGGACTAAAGTCAACGTTTTTATCATTTTAATTACGAGCATGTATAAAAATTTAAAATAAGGTGTGCTTATTATTATTCCGCATATCAGGGTAAAAGTATTAGAATAGGCAGAAAACATTTATAACCCAATGCTATGACACTACATTCTTCGTTCATATATGTGTTCATATATATTACGAACAAGAATGTAATGTAACAGTAATATTAAAAAATATATAATAATAATAATAATAATTTTTATTATTATTATTATTATTATTTTATTATCATATAATAATTAATATTTATTTTATTATCTCCCAGATGTTTGGGGTTTGTTATTAACCAATTATTATGAGTAAATAGCCAAGCAACATTTGGGTAGAATTACTTTAAAGAAAACAAAATGCGGTTACTAGCAAGACTATTTTATGAAGATAATAATTTTCTCACAATTAGACAAGTATCCAAAACTGCCGCTTTTTGTGAAAGATTGTAAGCTAAACGGTGCATTCCTATAGTACTCGGGCCTGTGTATAATGTGTGAGGGATAACTCCTGTACTTGTAAGGACTATCGGTACTGTGGTGACAGATTGATTTTTCCATTGACTTTTAAGGTCAATGGACAAATCTACGCATTTATCTTTTTTACTAGAGTAAGTGGACGCAAGATTACTCCCGATATTTTACTTTTCCCAATGCGTGTGCATTGGGAATTGGGAATTGGGATTATTATAGTGTATGGTTTCTTCCGTGACAATTGTACGATCTCAATAAAGCTTGTATATATTTGTAATAAGGAGTTTTCTGTGCGTGTGATGAGCGAATGTTAAAGTGCAAGAATTTGATGAATATTTGATCATGTTTGTGCTTGTAGCCAGTTTGGACTATGGATTTATAGGCTCTGGTAATATGTTGGATTGTTTCAGGACTACAATAGCATCTTCTACCTAAATCGTTTGACATATCTGGTCATTTAATTATGTGCTTTTGGTAATTCCAGGTGTCTATTACTTGATCCTGAATGGCCACCATGAACGCTTCCTTCTATGGGAAGAGATATCCGCCGTAACCATCCGGTCGACGCAACTTTGTCGATGTGAGTTTGACTGAGATCGGCAAGATGTCTTCCGTGAGTTCACAGACCATGCTTCTATATTCCGCTGCTTACTATTGAAAGACTCATTAATCAATTAAATTATGTGGTGAATTTTCTTGTCAAGGTTAACTATAATTTTGTTCACTGTGTAGTTCACTAATTTCAGCTTTACACTAAAAGTAGTTTGGAAATTTGGTTATCAAATTATCGTGTAGGTTACGACTATTAATAAGTCTTCTTCCATCTTGACGCGGTTTGGTAAGCGTTGAATGCGTTTTACCACGAACAGTCGAGAGTGTTTTGCATTTTTCTATTCTAAATACTATTTATATATCTGAAGGATTGTGTGATGTCAGCTAGCACTGTTACTTCAAATTTACTTGTGGCGTATAATTTTATATCATTCATATAGAATAGTTAGCAGTAATATAACTGAGTGAGGTGGTATGTAAGTATGTTTAGTAGAGATGGATGATACGAAATAGATGTGGTAAGGCGTATTACTGCCGGTGACAGGGTTAACGGTGCTCTTGCTGCATTGATGCGATGGCAAAACGTCAGCGTACCTGCACGTCTTGCCGTTCACAATGCAGTATTGATACCGACGTTGTTATACGGTAGCGAAACGTGGGTGTGTCAAAAAAATGAAAGAAAGATGAATGCAGTAGAGATGCAATCTCGTTGTCGGATATGCGGAGTCAGTTTAGCTGACCGTATATGCAGTGAGGAGATACAAAGAATGGCAAGTGTAAACGCCTAGTAAACAGAATGTCATAGTAAGAATGAAGAAAAACGTACTAGGGTGGTTTGGGCACGTTGAGAGAATGAGTGATGTAACAATGGGTAAGAAAGATTTATAAAGCCAAGGTGAGTGGTAGGAGAGAGACCTCGGTTGACCTTCGAAAACACAGTATCGAAGATACTGGAGGAAGGACACGTAAAAAGCATGAGGACCCCCTGAAGGGCATGTATGAAAAGGATAATGACTGTGGACGAGGCGAAATAGGTATGCAGTGACCGTACCCCGCAAGGGATAACGCTTGAAGCTAAAAAATATAGAATAAGTGTGAGTGTGTAATGTATATTATTATCTTATAATTTTAATCCTACGAACCATAATGGACTAAGCGTGTCATACTGGAAGATGCCTCATTGTATTTTAATCGAATTAGTAGGTAATGTTGTGCTGTTATCAATTAATTTTAATTAAGTGCTTCTGTGCAACATCACTCAGCTTAAAAATGTTATAAGAATATAATAGATTTTATACTTTTTTAGAATATATAGTACCCATTTTTCCTGTGGGGGGACGGAGTAGAATATAATCCTCTCTCAATGTATCCCAATAATTTGGTGGTAGGAAGTTAGTCCTCCGACTGGCTCGCGACCACTATCATGAAAAAACAATCCGCCAAATATCTGATGATGTATTCCGGTTCGATGTAATGTAAACCAGCTATCCCTATTCCCATCCATCCTTTCACTCATGTCCTTTCATCCCAAGGCTGCCAACGCATCTACAACTTAAATCGGCGAAGGTTACCACTTACCATCAGGTGGCACTTCGGCTTGTTTACCTCCTTTTTCCATAAAAAAAAACCAACTGTGAAAAACTGAGTCAAAGGCTTTTTTGTAGTCATATATTGACATTGTACGGATATTTTTATTACGTGCTTGTTTCATAGCTATTGCGTCATTAAGTTGTTCTTGACATCATTGACTATTTCTTTTACATCCTTTTTGGTATTCTGCTAGTATTTTATTGTGATAACCTTATATATTGTTTGCAGACACGTTATCGTTCTGTAGTTAGCAAGGTTTTCGGGTATCGAATCCTTTGGGCAACATATATGTAATTCCATTTCGCACAGATATAGGTAGCGTATATAGCGATTGTATAAATTGGTTTATATGAGGAAGAATCAGAGTGCAAGTAAGCTTTTTGTACCAGTAATTGTGTATGTTATCAGACCCAGGTGCTTTCCAATTGTGTGTACGATTAAGGATTTGATTGAAAGTTTCTATCGATTTAACTTCATGGAATCTATATTTAGATCGGGTTTTTATTCTACCACTCCGTATTTTCGTTGTGCTGTATTGAACTTTCCCAAATACTCGCCCAGAAATATTGCAAATTACTTGATATTGTAGTTTCTTGCGACAATGTTGTATTATTTTGTTTATTGCTTGTTAAATTCCTGTAAAATAGTTTTTATTGTTTATGTATATTATTTTACATGTCAAATATCACTTAAATTTCTTGAAATTGTATTTAATTTTTGTTTTAAAGTATCTAAGAAATGTTAAAGTTTATTATTCGGTTCTTCGTGATGATTCATATCACTTTTTATATTGTATGTTTATTTCTTCAACAATTTCAAATATTTTAGGATTTCTATTTTCAGATATATATTGCGTGAGCCTGCCAATTTGTAACGTATATTCGTCTATTCTACTTTCTATTCTTCTTTGCTACACAGGCTTAGTGTTACGAATTCGATAACTATTACTAAACGAAATTTTGTTCCATTACAGAGGGCCACAGTGTAACGGACTGTATATATTATTATGTTGTGAGCGTTGAAATCTAATTTGTTACTCAAATGTCTTAGAAGTAATACGGTGTCTAAAATACTGACAATTTGGGAAAATTTTCGAGACTTTTTTTGGTATGTAAGGTATGGCTGTGGACTTTTTGTTACTAATAATACCTTATTAAATTCTGCTTAAATATAAGTTTGTTGTTCTTTTGTCAAATTATGTTTACTTATATAGCTTTGTGATAATTGAGTTGTGCGTCACATAAATATGTAATATCAATTGTTTTGTCTCCCTGGTTGCTACAGGTGTCAATCTTTACGTTATTTTCTTTTAATAGGTCAAATTTGGCTAAATGAATTTATACTTATTTTTATTTCAATAACTTTATCAGATTGTATTCTTTTGTTATTAAATATTAATTGTCTTTGGTCTGCTATTATTTGTTTTGAAAGGTGTGAGTTTTTTAGATATAAATAAGTAATACTTTTCTCCGATAAGAAGTCATGTTAATTTCCATTTCAGGTGCTTCAAAGTAACATCTAACAATGTTCTTATTAAGTTCGTCAGACCATTTTATTCTAGTGTTTGTCTCTGAAAGAGTATGAGTTTTGTCTTTGGTATTTTTTGTAAGTGATTGATTTAAAGTCACTTACGGCTAACGTATACTGTGGCATCCAGCGTCAGTTCTATATGAAAATCGGTAAATCCCGGGCAACGGCCGCAAATTATATCTTTTATTTTCCACATTCTCCATAAAAAGTATTACCAGAGCAATGTTAACCGTGCAGATTTTTTATGTTCACACGTCCACCCCCACTTGAATAAGGTGGTCGATTCGGAAGTATGGTTGGACTTTAGGGGGCTTATTATTATTATTTTAAATATCAACAACTATATATCTTAATAAATGCTTGTCTATTGCTACTTAGGTCTGCTCCAGGAGCTAATACGATCGTGTTATTAGAGTAGGTATAATAAGTCGGCATATTCCATACTCAGCTCATTCCGTCGATATCATCTCATGCTATTTTTATTTTATTCATAGACCAATCTTTATTCCTTTGTTTACTTGCTAGGGGTTGTCTCTGATTATTCTATGCTTTTGTCTGAATAGCTTATAATTAAAGTAATAATGGAAATTGATCAGGTAATCATACAACATTTATTTATTTAAAACAATTTAGCAAGATTGTTTTTTTGAGCTTCTTTCATCCCTGACAGGGAGTTGACAGGAAGTACATAGGTTTTCCGCCTAATTAGATATATTATGTGTTGAGTAACGGATATAAACGTCGCACATTGTCTTACCAGAGCGCGGAACTGAAAATAATTTAAAATTAATCATTTCCTCGATTGGGAACCGACCCTCAACCGATTGCGTCTACAATTGGACACTGTTCCACTGCGCCACGACAAGCCACTGTTATTTTCTTGTAAGTAAAGTACTCTAAGCAGTATAATTTTTTTCTTATTCAAAGTAAACAAAAATAATCTAAATATCATGTTCCAAAGTTCAAATGTTTTATAAAGAATTATTTTCTTTTTATAAAAGTATGTAACCAGTTAGATTAAATGTACGAGCTACGGAAAAGTAGATCATTGAGTAAATTTTAAATATCAATGTATAAAAGGAAAAGTAAAACAATACTATAAAACAAAATAAATAACTAAAGCATGGTCGGTGAATATCCCATATATAATTTATATACTTTCATAAGCAATATTGGCCCATTACAGAACATAAATTTACTCGAACGAAATTTATTGTTGCATTGTAGTCATACTTATGTTAACATGATGAAAGATGAAACCTATTTATACATCCCATTTTATATTAAGCTGGTTTCGATACGATTATAACAAATATATATTTTTTACAATTTATGCTTTTCCTACACGGTAGAGTAAGCATGGAAAAAATAATGTCAAGACACTCCTCTCTCTATTTTCTATCCAAAATTCATTACCTAATAAATGGAAAGCTTTACCTTGCTCGTAGTATTACGAGAACAAAGAATTTATAATAATTTCAAAATAATCGTTCCTTTAAAAGAGAATCAAACTCCGTACAATCCTCGCGTTTATAGATTTACATTTACAAATCATCAATATTGCTTTAATTTATGAAATATTACTTAATATATTTTATATAAATTACATATAAATTACATATAAATATGTTACTAAGATATTTCATTTGTTTGATGTTTTACTATTTTATAGAAAAGAAAAATATCAAATATATATTTAATAATTAAATTCTGACATAAAAAATTATATTCTTATTGTATGTATACAAGTGCACCATCTTCACTCACCTCATGCCACACTACAGCTAAACACATCGGAGAAGCGAAAATATTTCTGTTTATCAACATATTGGCTCGAAATGAAAATAGTGATTTTCAGTATAATAGTTTGAAAAAAGAAGACTGACAACAAATCAGGATCATTTAGCGGTTTTATATTTTTTAAATTAGTCTTGGTGGCCTGGCGCGAACGTCATCACTGTGGATCCCGGCCGATTAAAAACATTGGGCCTGGGTAAACGTTCATCGCTTATGTATACTGAGATGAACATAGTCAAGTTTAAATATCGATATCGATTTTGTTTAATTTATTTTAATTAAAATCTATATCTTTAATAAAAAAAATTGCTATTTTCTTGTTGAATTATTATATTCAAAAATCAATTCAGTTATCACGATTGTTTATAAATGTTCGATACAAATTTACTTGGCAGGTATTAAGCAATAATGAGCTTTTATATTTACTTACAAAAGTAAACATCAGTTTATTTTATACCTTATTTACAGATTAGAAAAAATAATTCTTATTAATCTCTTCTATCGACCTCAAAATAGAATCAAAATTTTCCCATCTCTACAACATTTATTTATTTATCAGAATACTGGCTTGTATCAGCGCTCAATCATCGAGGTATTTTCAAATCACTCATCGGCAAAACGCTAAACCATCCGTCTTTATAAAACCCAGTGTAAACTTGTCAGTCCAAATTGTGCATTTTTAGTGCTTATTAATCTGTTCAACTCTATTAAACGGTTAATTTACGGTATAATAAAACCGTTACAAAAACTTCTGGCTTAAAACTTGAGCTACATTTTAAATATAAATTCATTAAATCCAGTAATCAGGTTATCATGACTAATACGTACTAAGTTTAGCGCACAATTAATCTTAACAATTTTATTTTTTTAAAGCTTTATGATGATGAGTATTATTAATTTCTTATAATTTTATTTAAAAAATTATTAGATGGAGGAATATGAATACACACATATAGACGAAATTTTAACTTTGTCTAAGCTACAAATTTATTATATGATTTTTTATACCAGTGAAAAAAATAATAGGAGGCTAAAAATTTTATCTCATCATTTAAAATACTTATCTTTAAGGAATTAAAGAAAAGAAGGTCTAAAATATGAGGTAAAAATCTTTGCTGAACCGTACTTAAAGTGATCATCAATACTAACAACACAGTTATGAAGAACGTTACCGTGCTGACTTAGTTTTATTTCAAATTATTTTAGATAAAATCTTCCATTATCAACTTTTTTCAAATATACAATGTTAAAGAAACAAATATAATAATTTTTCACTAAATGATCTTTAGTAAATCCTATAGAAAAAGATACCTAAGCAAACATTCTATTTAAATACAAAAGCAAGGAAAACACAGACAAAATGCAGACCACATTATGCTAAATCCTTGCAATTACTGACGTCTAGAACAATAACCATTCCCGCCAATCGCCATGATGGTATGACGTTTATAAGACGCCATTTTGCATCGGGTTGCGTTCAGAAACCCGTTCGAAGTATGAACAAAGGATCCATTTGAATGAATGGGGATATACCATAATTTGGTGTTCAATAACATACTCGTAGTACTGGTGTATACATGACACCGTAATATAAGAATATTATTAGCGTTAGTTATTATTTATAAGATTTGATGTTTTAGAAATTATTTGCATTTAAGTAAATCACATTTTGTTATTTACCTGTAATTCTATCATGTGTTAAATATGTTTCGGGATTCATTTCAAATAGTCAAAACAAAATAGTGGAGTAACGAATCTCAAAAAATTTTGCAAAAATAATTTCAGATGCCGGGGGTTGAACCCGGGGCCTTGCAAAGTGAACGCTCAACCACTGAGCTACATCCCAGCTACATGTTTGCGTAACATGTTCTCCGGTTAAGCTTTTAATTGTGTTTATTAAATTTTATAGCTGCAATATACCTATTCTTAAAAATAGAATATTTGAATAACACTGGCCTTGGACACGTAACGTGGCTTTTTTAATTTTGATTCATTAAATCTCTAATAATTAAAAATAACAATTTTAATACTAGTTTCAGGTTTAATAAAATAATATATTTTAAAAGCAATCTTCTGATGGCTTACTTACTCTATTATTATTGACTGTTGTAAGTTAATAGTAACTGTAGTATAACAGATTTTTGTTAAAACAATCCACAGCTCATCCGAGGAAAAACTTTACTAATTTTTCATTATATCTCATAACAAGCACATTTTATATTGATTTCATTTCGATGTTTTATTTACTTCTACTTATATAAAATAGGAACCAAACTTACCATCGAATTCTTCATGTTTTCCAAATATAAATTTCACCACACATGAATACCACTAGAACAACTTTTATGTAATTTCAATGCAAAATTTACTTCACTTAGAACGTATTAAATTTGTATCATTTGATATATAATTTTATTTAATGGCTTGAGTTTACGATGACAAGCACAACATAATCTGCCAGATATATAATATTATAAATGAATTTCCCGAGCCTTCATTTTTTTCTCATCACACTCTCGCCATCTTATTGTTTTTTCTTTTTAAATATCATAACTTTGGCCTGCCTGTTTTTCATTCGGCCAGTATTATGTTTAACAAAAAATTAATTATATTTTAACTAGTTTTAAAATATAAAATAAAATCATTTTTTACATTGTTAATAAGTTGCTAACAAATGATAATTAAATAAAAATATTTTATTTACTATAATAATAATTTATTATAAAAAAATATCTAAAGTACAGATTTCTTTGAAATATTTAAAATTTTGCCATCTTTTTAATTTTTTTTGGAAGATAATTACGATAAAACAGTTTAGGATTATGTAATGTAGTGGTTTAAAATTTCAGTCGTGATTGAATTCATTGAAACTTTTAAATTAATATTTCTTTATTGTATGACTATTAGGCTTAGGGAGACCGTAAGGTATAAGTAGTTTCAAAAATCAAACTCATAATGTAGAATCATAAAAGACGAACAAAACTATAATGAATTAACAAGTTATTTAGAGTTAAGCGCACTTTCCAATGACATAAAACGATAAAAGATACTTATAGTGAAAAAAATATAAGTCTAGTTTAATTATGTACACTATAACACTTATAAGGAAATACCACCTTATTCGCCAAAGTTTAGTATTTTGGGCAGTTTTCAATGACAAGCCTAAATTATCGGAAATTGGGACCACCGCGGCGCTGTTGGTAGTATGATAAGGAACATAAAACCTACGCAAATGTACCAACGTAGTTGAACAACTGCTGGAAATATGTATATAAAGTAAATACAGTCAAAAATCTATTAAAGGATTTGTTATTTACTACAATGTTCTAGTTTTAGTTAAATATTTTTTAAGCACCGTTGACAAGTTCATATGATTGTAATATTGACTTAAAATTTAATCTAAATAATACAAGTTTTTTCATGTATAAATAGCTCTCTTTAGTAATAATATAATATATGTAAGCAAACTTTAGTATAAAATTTAATCGTAGCCTATAATAGCACTAAATTTTATAATTTACTTTAGATCAGTACATTAAGTATTTAACAAAAATTTTAATTTTATACTTTAATATATAGGTAATGGAAACTAAAAACCACTAAATAGAATTTTTATCTGTCTGTCTCTCCGACCGTCCGTCCAACTGTCTTAAACTACTAAATGGTAATAGCCTATAGTCCAGAGGTACATACACAATAGTTTTTATTCTGATATTCGGTGTAGTTTTCGTAGGAAAAATAAGAAACTGAAATTCACAAATTTCTTTTTATGCTGATAACTAAGGGATACATGGGAATGATTATTTGTATGATAATAGCTCAAATTCTGAAGCATCATGTAGGATAATTCCATCTTGATATTCAACGTAATTCCCGTAAGAAAAAAATAATAGGGGTAGATAATACAAAAAAGACAAAAAATACGTATACTTATTTCATAACAATTAAATAATTGATTTTAAATTTTAATATTTCATCGATCCGTAGAGTAAGCACCATCGGTACTTTGTTGTCAAATTTGTTTATAAAATTTAAAACTTCTGGAAATTATAACAATTAAACAATATTTTAAGTGTTGTTGATCGTTGTGTTGAGTTTTCAATTTTTTTTAACCAAATTGTTTACTAAATGTTTTCGGGAGGGTTTATTTATGAAGTGGGGTGTCCCGTACACGACATCAGGTATCGTAAAGTAATATTTAGTTAGTAAATAATAACAAAAATAATCACCTTACTAAGATAATCAACAACCATTATAGATTACATTAGCATACAGTTACAACGTAGAATTTGTATTAATTAAGCTTAAGAAAGGCCGCAGAATAAGCTAAGAAAAACGACATTAACTTCTTATAAATTTACTACTTTTATATTGGTCTTTATCTGAAATAGAGATATACTTAGTTTTAAGTCCCTTAACAAATATTATGAGGAACAAAAGTTATGAGAAATACAACAGTAAACTAAAAAGTTTATTTTAGCGATACCTATTAAAATATCTTTATAATATTTAAACCACTGCGCTACGTGAAAGTGATATTTTGTAGTAAACTTTAGGAATTCCTATTAATATTTTTTAGAATTTAATATGAATTTCGAAGTTTATTACAAAATATCAGTTTCACGTAGCGTAGTAGCTCGTAGGATACAATTAGCATGTGAAAACACTGCGCTGTCCGTGTCCCGCCGCCACGGGCGTCGTCTAATTGGCCCTGTGTAAACTTGTCCTGTTATCGGGCCGCCCCGAGCGCTGTGCTCTGCTATATGGAATATACTTATCGTATATTATGTACTTTATTATTATTAGTAAACAGGTTAAAATTTACTATTACTAATAATAACAAGATTTTTTTTAATTTCCATCAAGTATGTAATCTTAAATGTTATAAATTTTTTTCGTTATAGCTACCTAAAATTCTTTGGTATATTTATAAAAGTTTAATTACAAAGCAAAGCAATTTATAAGTAGGTACAGTTAAATTATTAAAGCAATAACAATCTCTAAGCAAATATAAATATCATATTTTTCTCATAGTAATGACAATTACCTATTCCATTATACAGAATAAATAAATATATTATTTAAATATCACTTTTTTCACACAATCGTTATTAACATTTTTTTTTATTTTTTTTTAAATGACATTAACAATTCAAACTTCATTATTTTGATTATCTTTTTATACCGAATATTAAAATATTTAAACCGAATTTTGATTATCTTTTAATATAAACAATCATATTCCATATGCACGCAGCCACGTCAAATCCGCCCGCCCAGCGCTAATATTGACTTCTTATTACCACACGGTAACCACACCGATCGTTGACTATAATATCGCTACACATATTGCTACTAAATACAACCGAGTAGCATACATTGACTATTTTTTTAAAGTATTGTGAAGTGCTTTTGTTTAAAACCAGCAATGTATATTAAGCCAGATATAAGTGTAGCTCTATATTGGTTCCGTAGTAGCGGTACAAAGGTACGTAGAGTAGACAGTGGTTAATATTGTGAAGCAATAAGAGATAGCGACCGGTAATACTAATATAGTAGAGAATTTACTATGGCCAGTATCAAAGTTCAGTCTGCAACGCTAGGACTAAATTGCTAAAGTTTAATTAAAAACTAACCGTCTATGGAAAAATGTGGCAAAATAGTCTTTTAAATTCATGTATTTCTATATATTGATAGGATTAAATGAAAACACAACTCAGGTACGTGCTTACCACTGCTAACCAAGCTATTTTTAATAAGCTAAACAGTACTTACATAACAAAATAAAATGTTAGGCTATTAAAGTATACAGATATACTTACATATCAGAATGCATGTATTTTAAATTTTTATTTTATTTTAAAATGTATCAATTTTATATTATTTGTAACAAAACTACATTTTTACAATGTTTGTAACAATATTACACAATTAATACGTACAGTGCTTACGTATGTACATATACACGGTACATATAAATACATATTTTAAACATTTTTTAACAATTTTTGTCTGCCTTTCTATCTATTTGTTCCGGCTAATCTTTGAAACTTGTCATGGGACTTTCTCTAATAGGTAGCTCATCTAATAAGGAGTAATTTACTCTACTTTTAATTTTAGAGTTAGATGTTAATGTCATTTTGCACATAATAAACTTTGAAACGATGACAGATCACCACAAAACAAATGTATATTTTAAAACGGTTATTTTTATGCCATATCGTAATTTGTTTTTGATTATGGCTCCACAGTACATTGTATAAATATACAGGTATACATTTATGTATGCCTGTATATTTATACAATTAGCAATATATTTTGTTTTTTATTTATTACAGATAAACCAAGTTGTAGATTGATATTTTTAATTTTTACATCAACCAACAGACAAATACCACGTCAGCCTACCTGTAACCACGGACTACTGTAAATTGATCTAAACATAGGTATAAAAAGTGTATTTAAAAACCAAAATATACGGGATTACTCTGTATTAAATATTTTCATTTAAAATGTGTAATAATCGCGAAAATCAAGGATATGATTTGTGATATTGTTTTCCTAGTTTAAGACTTTGAATTGGGTTCTGCTGCCAAAGATGTAATGTTTCTAGCGTGGAAAAAGGAGCGGACAGAATGCCAATCCTTATATCTAAAATAGTAGATATAATACGAAATTTAAAATAAATATTATTTTTCAAATCATTATTTGGTTAATTTTTTACTTTCAAATTTAAAATTTAATTTTGAAACAAGTTCATAATCATTTTAAAAATCTCTGCGTGTCATTTTGCTGCGAAATTGTGTATTTTTATATTTGAAGCTTTAACGGTTAAATATTTAACATTTATACGTTAACTTTAACCATTTACAAGAAAGTAAATACGTATATTGTGATATGCATTTCATTCCGACAAACGCAAAGCAAATATTGTTAGAGCGATAGCGACGTACAATGAACGGTTTAAGTCTCGTTTCTAGGAAACATATTTTTTTTACTTTTCATGTATAAGCTTTAGAAAATAAATCCATATATTGGTATTTATATTTTTTTTACATATTAATATGCTGAATTTTATGGCTATCCCTTTTTACCCGACTGCGAAATGTACTATAGGGTAATATATTTTTAATACATATATGTGTAGCGCAGTGAGACAAGGTCTGACTGTAAAAGCAATGAGTTGTGTGTTCGATTCCCACTCGGAGCAATAATTATAATTAAAAGTTATTTTCATACCTTCACTTTGATAAGACAATGTAAAGGAATGAAAATAATTGAGTTTGAGTTCACCTCTTGAGTTGTTCCGCTGTCTCGATTTCCACCGGAAAGCCGTTAACGAAATCGCTGGACACTAGATTGTCTCTGCTATGCGGGATAAAGTCTGAAGCTACTTTTTTTAATGTATATATGTGTGTTCCTTTTTGAATATTTAGAGATGAAACGTGTCGACCGTTTTTCGTGATTCTCACATTAATCGAACTTGTAAATATCATTAAAGAAATGATAACAACCAAAATTCACCACAGACGAACCACGCCCAGTGAAGTGTGTTTGTAGAAAATTAACCGGACGTAATAATTCTTAATTTGACACAGTTGATATTTTTGTAGAGAATCGAACTAAAAGGATAATATTTGTTATAACCATCATTAACAACACATCCAAATAATAAAATAAATATTCCACACAATACCAAGTTTTTGAGATACAATTTGTATAAAGTGAAAAACAAATTACAATCTTCTTACGATACCTTACCTTTGTATAGAATATAAATGTCCAACCAATAACCAACTCATAAAACGATATAATACAGTTAAAGAATTTATGAATTGCCCTGTATTTAAACCGAGTTCATCATCAGTGCTTGGATAGTAGTATTTGAGATTCTAAACACTAGTCACGACCATTTCTGATAACCTAGGACATTTATTTTAAGGCACTTTTGTAGGCAACTGTAAAAAAAACAAACATTCTCGTACATGGATCGTCTGGACATCGTGGGTCGCGTTAAACATGTAATATAGACTTGCCGATAACTATATCCATTTATATTAAGTAAAGTAAACAACATGAAGTCACGTGGACCTGCATATTATTGACGTAGATAAAACTAACGTTTTCTTCTTGGTTTGAATATTTATAAAAATTCTGATACTTAAAACTGCGTTTAAAAATAAAATTAGTTAGATATTAAAAAACTAAATGTTGAAATATTATTTTCAGGTTAGACTTGTCCTTGTCCTACTAAGGTCACTCTATTAAAATAAAGTGAAATTTACAAGAAAATCAAACAAGGACAAAATATAATTATAGAAATTATAGATAGATAGCTTATGGAGCTAATAGATCGTTAGATGGAATAGTACTTATAAAGTGAAGAAAAATCGTATAGTAAAAATCTTGTAAAACTGAAATAGTTATTTATGAATGAGCGAGCCTATGAATTTTTGAAAAGCTTAGGCTACATACTAAGCTTTTTGAGTTGTCTTGAGTTTTCACCCAAAACAGACTTCAATTTTCTGTGCATTTTTTCAATAATACCTAAATGTCAATTTTACTCTGGTAATATTATAATTTAAAGGCCGACCGTTTTATTCACAAGCTGCCTGACTTTCGACGAAGACCTCCTCTACTTACCCCAACTTTTGCAGTAATCATCCAATCTATACCAGTCATCCGTAGTACACATTTAGTAAATATTAGGTATAAATAAAAAACCCCTATTAACTGTACATTTTATTATTACTAAATGCACAATTATAAAAAGTTGGTTACGAGTTTAATATGAACACGATAGTTTTACTAACGAATATACTTATTTTTCAGTGCCTATTCACTTAAATTATTACACAAGTAGTGTAAATAAGATATATGATGATAATTCGAGAGTGCCTAATACGACTTAAATAGCAGTTTTTCTTTTTTACATGTTAAATTTTAATTAGTTACATATTAAATTTCAACTTCTTTTTTTTCACAATATACCAACAGTGAAAGACTATATTTTTTATATCATTTATTATTACAATATGGAAATTGGCACGGTTTTTTACTGTAAATAGTATCAAACCTACTTAATAAACGAATTATAATGCTGTTGAATGAAATCATACATTTTACAAAATAATTTTCACAATGACTCTTTCTATACTATGGTGTCAACTGTCAAAACACTCCCGACTTAATTTTACTATTGACTTGTGTTAAAGCAGTGGAAATATAATATTGAAAGGAATCTAGAAGCTTTTTAGTAGTTTGTTTTTCATAATAAATGTTTCAAAATACAATTGAATAAATAAATACTTATGTAAATAAATTCTTGAATATATATTTCACTTGTTATAGACATTTATGTTAATATTTATTATTATTTTTACTATTGTATTTACCACTACTTAGGAATTAGCAACACTGTATGAAATTTTAATTTCGTTCAACGTAAAAATATGGAAAAATTTACATATTTGACAGTCAGTTAATACTTCTTAATCTTATTTCTAATATTTACATTATAATCAATCTTTTCAATTATATGTTCATGGTTTTTTTAACATAATTAACTATGTCCACCTAGTAGAATAATATCTTTATCAAAATTGAATATATTAGATTCCACAATTGTCACATCATTGATAAAACTTTATACATAATAAATTGTATTTGTAGTGTTTTCATCATGAAAATATAAAAAATATATATTTTATTCAAATTAGAGTGATCATGTATATCTACATAAAAAATACTTTATACTAGCTTTAGTACTAAGCAAACTTAAAAATATACTTTTCTTTTCTTTTATAAATAATGTCACTAATGATATTAATTTAGAAACACTACTATAAAATATACACAACCATATAAAAAAAATAAAACATAACCAAACAAAACATGACATTTAATGTGCTAATCAAGTACAATAGTATCAACAATTTGCTCTGTATGTCAGCTGGCGTGGTAGAGGCCTGATAAAGCATCCTGCAATGCTCTCAGGCAAGGTAGTGTAGAAGAATACCCACCCGCTTTTTCAGTTTCTGTTTCTGCCCTATAATACATGCATTATTTAATATAATATATTGTATATAAAACAGTGTGTATATAGTATATAGTATATGTATATGGTATATACTTATTTAGTATAACAAAACAAATATATTTTTAAATATCCTGCATTTTGCTATTTTTTGATGATAGTATGAAAGAGACAATAATAAAGAAAAATGCTAACCAATGGATTCAAAAATGCTTTTGAAAATCAATTAATTAGAAGATTCATAAGATATCCTCTATTATTCAAAAATAATATTTAACAAGCCACATACCTAACATGATGCAGATACCCATTGCTTAGTATATCATCAACAGATGGCGGGTCAGGGCCAACTCTATCTGGTATTATCGGAGCCTCATATTTGTAAAGTGGTCCCTCTTCAATTAATGGGAGCGGCTGTTGTCCGGAACCCCTTGTGAATTTAACTCCACTGGAGAATTGAGTTACCTATAATAAATTCACATGTACAAAAATTGTAAAATAAGTGTTCTATTTAATTCTTTTACATTCATTGTATTATATTATAATTGTAATATATGTATATATTTCATGCATCTTTGTATTTTAAGTTCAACCCTCACTCATAGAGAATTGTTATATTTAAATTATTTTAAATAATCTGTAAAACAAAGTGCTTAGTTCTGAAACTCATTATACAATTATATGTTCAAGGCCAACATTTGAAACTGAAATAAATTTTGAAAATATCATATTCATGACTTGTATTGTAAATATGTGTATGAATTTTATATTATCTCGTTTGAAATGAGTATCTACCAACTAAAATATTATAAAATTAATTTTATACAACTTTAATATATAATCTTATATATACTTTAGGCAAAATTGGGACTATTTCTTCTT
The DNA here is from genome assembly GCA_032432895.1 of Dryadula phaetusa. NCBI lineage: Eukaryota > Metazoa > Arthropoda > Insecta > Lepidoptera > Nymphalidae > Dryadula > Dryadula phaetusa. Next base: position 5,213,881 of record JAOYRS010000068.1, on the reverse strand, counting down.
GCTTGCTAGCTACTGTTTGAGCAAATGTATTTAAAATGTCCTTTGCATCTCCTTCAGCAAACATCAACTCATCTATCAAAGCTTCCTTTTCTCTTATTTTCTGTTTTTTTGCTTCCTCTTCCATCTTTATCATTTCTGCCCTGCGTAAGTCTTCCATTTGTTTCTCAATTTCTAATATTTCTTCTAATTCTAACTCTTCGCGACCTAAATAAATAATATTTATATCACATCATGTCAAAAATTAAATATTGATGTACTATATGTACAATTACTAATATAAACTTTGCTCCTGATCTTACCTATTTTTGCTTTATTTTTCATTATTATTTCTTTGTTGTCTTTTTTATATTGTTCTATTCTTTTGTTTGTACCTACAATATCTATATTATTAACTAAATTAAAAATAATAGTTTCAATTTCTTCCAAATAATCATTGTATTCCCTTAAACTTGCAAAATCCTCCTCTTTCTTATTAAAATCTTTCAAAACTCTTTTTCTTATGTCCATTTCTTTTTCAACCATAGAATCTTCAAACAGTTGAACTCGAAAATTACTTCTTCGCAATGGTACATTACAATCTGGACATGAACCGGATCCTGAAAATTTTGTTTTTAAGGGAAAGTATTACATATACACTCTTTGTACATTTATAAAAGATATAATGTTAACTACAAAATTTATTAAGCATTGTCGTTTGTTAAAAATATAAAAATTACCTTTTAAAAACAATAAATCAACGCAACTTTCGCATAAAGCGTGGCCACATACATTTACCATCAACTTTAATGAAGGATTTCTGTACTTTGTTGTTTTACAACGTGGGCAGGCCTGGTCATCCATTGCAAATGTTTATTTAAATTTTATTGTATATTAAAAATATAAACTTATTGTCATGACCTTATAGTTTTGGAAAATTAACGCTTTCTATAGCAAACGAAATTTATGTAGGAAAACTTATTCAACTTGACATTGACAGATCAATACAAAAACTAAATCCTGATATAAAATTCATTACTGAACCAAATTTTTCTTACTTGTTATGTTGCTATCTTTGAAAACATTTATTGAATATTTTTTAAATCTAAAATCTAAAAAGATCTTATGCTTAATCATATATTGTTATCAAAAAAGTTATTTGCCTACTGTTAAGCCTCCTTATGGAGTTCAATAATATTGTTTTGTTGCTTTTGTAAAGCATTATTTTCTTTAAAGAAAAATGTTATTCTATTGAATTGAAACATTTCAAAATTCTTGCAAATTTAAACTTGTATCATTTTGCATTTTTTATGCCTCACTGCACAGATATAAACAAAATGTCAAAAGGTTGTCAGAAAAATAAAACTTAAATTTGAATGTTGTAGCATAAGTATATTATATTTTGTTTTCTAACTTATGTTTTATTTTCATCGTATTGTTAATTTATAAAACGCCCATAGTTTACATATTCAAATATGAACTTAGTTGTTAGAACAGTTTTGACAAATCGCACATTTAGGTTATGTGATAGGTTTTCGTATAAATATTTACAAATTCCTATTGCTTCGAAATGTCCTATTATACAACATCGAAATTATTGCGAAGATCGCACGGAAACAAGAAAATTGCCACAGTTAATGGAATTTCCACCAGTAGTTTGGCCTTCATTCATAAAATTTATAAAAAATTGGATATTTGCAAACTTTATCATTAGACCTTACTTTGAAACGGAATTTAGTTTGATTGAATTTGTTGAAGCTTCAAAACATGCAGTTGAGGTATACTTTTATTTCCATTGAAGTTAAAAATGTTTAATTTCTAACACTACAGTTAGTTACTATGAATTTTTCTATTCCTCAACTAAAATCTTTATTAAATTAAGTTATTTTACCTTAATCTAATAAATAAACGATACATTATTCCAGATTGTTTCAGAGAGCTTACAGAAAAGTGATTTTAAATCTCTAGAAGGACTTGTGGATAAAGAAGCTATAGTCACACTAAAGGATGCAGTATCTAAGTTATCAGTTTCACAAAGACAAATGCTATCTATAAGTAAAGAAGATATTTTTTATGCTTTTCCATACCAGGTAAAATAAAAAGAAAGATAAATAATTATTTACTATTTATATTAATATAATTTTCAGGGTTTATTTTTTACTTTATAACATTATTTAATATTATTATAGGTAGGAGTTATGTTTGATGATTCAAACAAAAGATGGGTTGAGATCACTATGTGTTATCATGTTTTAAAAGGACTAAAACAAATGCAAGAGGCTGGAGACCTTCCACCCATCTCTCTAGGGTAAGTATAGTTTTTCACCCAATATGTATATTTCTAACCAAAAAAAAAAGCCATGACATGTTAAAATTTTGAGATTGAAATTGTCAAAATGATTTTTTTTTCATTTATTACAAAATAAAATATATTTTAAATCAAACCATTTTTTATTTGTATACAAAAGAAACATTTTATACATAATAGTTTTTCTTTGTAAATGATTTTTATATTTATTGCATCTCGTTTATATTTAATAAAATTTCCAGAGTACAACCTGAGTTTCAAGATAAAATATTTATACTGAACTATAGATTTATAAGAGAGTTCACTAAAGGTGTAGAGGACAGCTGGTGGATTAATATTGTTAATCACTTTCAACCACAATCACTTGTTAAGAAATCAATGTAATACTGTTAAATAGATAAGAACAAATGCTTATGAGTCAATAAAAATGTTGTTATTTATAACATATTCTTTTATTATTATTTTATCCAGTATGTATATAGTTAAATACTCTACAATTATAACATTTTGACCATTTTTTTTATTTTACTATTTTTGAAGTGTTATTCTCACTTAAGATTAGAAAAAAAATTATAATAAACATATAAAATAACGTATTTTAATCCTAAGTTCAGAATAACACTTTAAAAATATTAAAATATATAACACTCTCTTACCAAACAATTATTTCTTAATAATCTTTGGATAGTAGAAATATTGTACAAATGTCACAGTACAGAGATGCTAACAATGTAAGAATTTCGATGCAGCTGGTAGTAGAACACATAGCTTAGCGGTCGTAGCACTTGGACGGTTCCCAAGAGGTACGGGTTTGAATCCCGTTGTGTTCAAATTTTTATGAGTTTTTTAAAAATGTTTTTTAATCCTTAGTGTGGAATAACACCTAAGAATAGTAAAAAGAATTTAAGCATTCCCAGCATCCTTCCAAGCACTGTTGCCAACAAAACCATACAATTTAAATTTAATCAAGGAATATCAAAATTCATATACATTGTTTTGTGTTTTATAATAAGTGTCAAAATAACACAGAATAAAAAATCATGGCGATCGGTTAAAGGTTCGATCTCCACTCGGGGGAGTGATTATTAGTATTTAAAATTATTTTCACTTCCTCGCTCTGCAGACAACAGTTCGGTGTTGAGTTCCACTCGAATTCAGTGGAAAGTGAAGTACGGAGTGTCTTGACACTAGGTACTTTATGTCTACCCTGTTATGTGGAACAATCTATATTAATAATTTTGTGAAGGGTTACAGTAGTCTCGACTGAAAACTTGTCTAAATCATAAAATATGAATAAATAAATAGGTTGAGTCAAAAACATATATTTGCAAATTTCCAATTGTTTAGTATTTTGTTAAATTCTAGTGATACATAAATAAGCAGTTCTCGCAGATGAAGCCGCAAGCAGTTAGATAGTATAAATATATATTAGAATAATGTTTAATTTCTATTTTTTTGTTTATGAGAGCATCTCACAGGTATTTTTGTATTGTTCTAAAATTTCTTCCAATCTTAACAATAGCTCATTAGTATCACCTGAAAATATAAAAAAATATATGACTACAAAATACATAATTAATTTATAAATCATAACTTTAAAAGTGGATAGAGCTAAGGCTTATCTTGAAAGTTTGATATCAATTTAAAAAAATTAAGAAAAATTAAAAAGTCCATTTGAAATAAATAAAAATCAGACAAAGTTAAGTGAAAAAAAATATAATATAAAAATTATTTTAATAATATATATTTGAATTTTAATAATATATATTTAAATTTTAATAATATATATTTTTTTAAATGTAAGTAATCAAATAAAGCCAATTAAGGGTGTTTGGCTTTTTTAATGAAGAACTGGGTAAAACTCATTTGGAATCTTTTTCTTTTTTTAGTTAACATTATATTTTTATTATTGTTAGAATCTATTATACATTACCTTTTACAGGATCATATAAAGACCTCTTGGAAACCCCACATTGAACTTTGATTGGTTTTTGCTTTTTGATAGAGTTTTCAACATCTAAAGTGGATTAAGAAAATTATACAGCTAAAAGTACATTTTAAATCTATATATTAATTATGTAATAGAGTAACAAATTATTAATACCTTCATGTACTTTGTCCAGAAGTGAATTTATATCTAAATTATCTTGTAATCTCCTACAAAGTCCACTTATATACTGACTTGCTCCAGGAACAATTCTTTCTGTATCACCAGTTTTCAATTCATAGGTAATATTGTTGTCAATAGTTGTGGAACATTCTATTTGGAGAACTTCATATGCACTCTGTGATGATTGAGTTGAACAAACAATAATAAGATTGCTGTGAATTGTATAATTTTCCAAGTCATACATGTCGGTATATATAGTTGGATTTGATTTTCTGGAACAAAACTAAAAAAATATTAACCAAAGAAAGGTGAAACTAACATATTATTGACCTGAATCTCCATTACTTGCTCTTTTCTAAATTGAAGATATTACAAAACATTCTGCAATGGGGAAATAAAAATTATTTATATGTATATAATTGTTCCTTCAATTAAAGTGGTGGTGGTAGGTCATTACCCTACTAAGGTTTCTTAAGGTTAAAATAATAATAATAATTAATGTTGAAAATAAACATTACCTGTCCAAATTAATTCTGCACATATCCATAATAAGTAAACATAACTCTGGTTTACACTTTGAAATTTCTCTTAGTAACCAATTTTCAGTGACACAGTGTGTATAATTTATATTTTCTTTAGGACAATCTGTGCCAAGTATACATTTTGTATTCAATAATTCACATCCATGACCAGCATAATAAATAAGGCCTATAAAGTCAATAAATATAAATTTATATACAAAGAATGTATTATTATAATTATTAATTTTAGCTAAACTTTTTTGTGTATATAAATTATTAAACCATAATACTAGCTTAGCTAATTCTATCTACTTACAATATGAATCTTCACTTATAATACTAATTAATTCTGCTAATATAAGTTTTAAATTGACACTATTTGTGTTCCTTATTATAACTGCAACAAAGCCCAAATCCCGGAGACTGCTAGCTAATGTATCACAATCTATAGATGGTGTGGCCAATTTAGATAAGTATTCATATTTTTCATTCGCTATAAGTATCGCGATCTTAGATGAGGGTTGGTAATATGTTTTAATAGCTTTAGTATTAAGAGCAGTATTAATATAATTTTTATATTCTTGCAATGAACAGCCATGTCGATCTAGGTATTTGATTAATATTTCACCTGGATTTTTATTTTCAGTAAAAGAAATACTATAATAAAAAAATGTAAATTAATAAAGATAATTCATTATTCACAATTTAAATAATAATATTTAAATAAATAATAACTTACTTCAAATCGGCTAAAGTAGCAATTATTTGACATAATTCTAAATTAAATTCAGACGCAAATTTATATTCTTTATACGATAGTTTTTGTAATAAGGACATTGTGTTTATTTATTTTCATCAGTAGTTTTGTCAGTAAGTTGAAACCACAGATTTTGAGCACAGACAACATTAGTGGTGATAGTTGACATATTCATTACACTTATTAATCGAAGGAGCATGGCTAAATTAAGGCCAGAATAAATAGAGCGTGGATAGTAATGAAAATTATACATTAAAACATATATATATATATATATATATATATATATATTTTATATATGTTTATTATTTCTTCAAAACCTTTGTACTAGCAAGATCAGTGTAGTATCTAGGAACTATAATGATCAGATAGAAAATTCTATCAATTACTATCGATAATGAAGATCTTACGGTTACGGTCTTACCATACTTTGAACTGATTCAAAGTATGGTAAGACCGTAACCGTAAGACTATTTTCTAATTTTCTATCATGGCGTTTTATTTCGATTATAACTACATAAATTAAGTAATATACGAAAAATAGAGAACAGAAGGCTTTTAATTTTTCATACTAAACTAAGGCACTATATAAAATGTAAGTAGATTTTTTTTGTACTTTTTTTACCCATTACACCGTTTATTATAACAGATGAATAAAACTTAATTTAAACTTTCATATATTGTATAACTTAATTTAGCTGAGGCTTACTAATTCATTAGTAGGCTTCAGCTTATAGTAAATAACTAAAATTATATTATTAATAATCTGTGTTGACATTCTATTGCATTTTAATTGAATTTGACATCAACTGTCACTTGCGTCCAATCACTTTTGTCAACATTAAAAATGGCGATCGGGCTTGATACATCCAAACAGAAGCCTAGAAAATTAAATGGAACGCCGGCTAATAAAACTAGCATAGTGATTGGAATTGGTATTTTAAGTGTTGGTATTTTATGCGGTGCTTTCTATCAGTAAGTTCGAGTTCCTTAATATAATTTTAACTTTTATAATTAGACTCACCATTTATATCTTCAATTTATGCCGTATATGCATCGATGTTTCAGGTTTTCAGATTTTACAAAGAATTACAGAAAAAGAATATCAAGACTTTATGAAGATCCAGTAGAAGAAGTAGAAAGAAAGCTTCTGATTGCTAGTGGTATGCCTCTTAGAACTGGTGATAAAATCAGAAAATTACTCGAAGAAGAAGCTAGGCCAGATTTACCAAATAAATAATATGAACAAAATTAAATTTAGGTAATATACAATATGAAAAATAGTTATAAATGTAAAAATTAGTATAAATAAATATATTAGTTATATACCTTGTTCTTTTAATTGTTGCCAGTGAATCATGCAAGGTTGTTAGCAAATATTTTTTGAAAGAAATTGTAATGGAAGAAAGTTTTTCAGACTTTCAGGAGAAAAAAAAGTGCAATACTGGCCCTAAAAATGCACAAAAGTCCAAAGCTAAACTGGCTAGGAGAAAACCATTGAAAAAAAGCAAAACACAAAAAGACATTAAAGTTTTTCTAAAGGGTAAAGAAAACGAGTTAGTATCTTACTCAAAAGACTTCAGTGAAGTTTGTAAAAAGAGTCGGTTAGATGTGGATTCAGAGCAATTGCAACTGGCAATAGCTTTATCAAAATCACTACAGCAGAGTGTATCAATGTCAATTGACAGTCACAACTCACAGGAAGAAAAACCCTTATCTGCACAAGAAAGGACAGCAAAAATTAAATTAACTTTAGAAGAATACGGATTTAAAGTTCCCAATACAAAAATTGTTACAAACAAAAGAAGAAAATATAAAAAGCAATACAAACTACTATTGCTATCAGATGAGGAAAAGAAACAACTTATTACAGACAAATATTTAAAAATTCTGGAAACTGAATCATATAAATTACTTGAAGGGAGTAATGTTGAAAATAATTATAAACCACCAGATCTATATTACATAGCAACAAATATTCCTTTTGAAAACATAAGAAATGATGAAATATTTTATGTAAAAAGTTTAGATTTAGAAATTTCAAATAATATTAGTTTACTTAGAGACTGGTCAGAGATTCCAGGCCGACCGCTAAGTCCCTCAGTCGAAGTGGACACTTTTAAATTTAAAAATATAGACTATCTCCCAGAGGAATTGGATGTAATATTAAGTGGTTCCTTAAAAAATATACAAACTGTTATAAAAAATAAAACATCAGAGCAAACTAAGGAGATAGAAGAAGCAATGGGTGTGGAAAAAATTGAAATTTCCATAAATGATAATATAGAAGTTGAAAATATAACTGAAAAATTAAATACATCTGTTAATAAAAATTTAAAAAACTTATTAAACATAAATGAACTCTCTATTGTACCAAGTGTCTCGGTCCAAAGAAGTCTATCTCCAGATATTTTTGATGATGATATAACTATTTTAGATCAATCAACAACTAATAAAAATACCGAAGTTACAGTTGATAGAAAAGATAATCACACATGTTTTATGGATTTAACAGAGTGTGTTGCAGTTGCCAATACAGATTTGTGTAAAATAAATATAAATATATGTCAAGATAATAATGTAAGCAAGAGAAAGTCCAATGATTTTATGGATATTACAGAATGTGTCATAAGTTCTAAACCAATGTGTATTGAAAAAATCGACCTGACCCAAGAATTAATACTCAATAAAAATAATATTAAGAATATAACATCCAATAACGACTACGTAACAGAAATAATGGATATAACACAATCTTCAAATTCTGACGGAGAATCTGAAAAGGTTGATCCAAAGGGAAATAAGTCCTCAGACGACACTATAATAATTAATGATAACATTACTAACAGTGGAAATATTGAATTATGTGAGAAATCGTACGCATCTGACGACAACATAAAAAATCGAAATGTAAATGATATTTTAGAAAATTCACCATTGAGCAAGGCCGAGTCTTCAGAAACTGTACACAAAGTAGCAGAAGAGGCTATTCCAGTAGATGAAAAATATTACAGTCCAACTTACACTTACACAGATCATGTCTTTGATCATTCTTATATATATGATTATAATAATTTTGATGATAGTCAAGATATAGGTAATAATAGTAGCTCTGATGAAAGTAATCATGTGACCAAAAAAAACACACAAGATTATTTACACAAGTCAGATAATAGTGATGCAATGTTCCTTAAAAATATCAAATCAAACGAAGAAGCATTACTTGTAGCTAGTGACATAAATAAAGAGAAAAACGACAATCATGGTAAAATCGATAATTTATCAACCATTAATGATGATGCGTTATCACGTAACTTTAGCAAAACGCATGAAGATATGCACATATCTGTTAATGAAATGCATAAAAAAAGTGAAATTTTTAATCCGTCAAAGGAATATGATCAAGATAAAAGCAAAAGTGAATCTGAGTCTGTACATAGCCGTTCAAACAATTTATTATATAATGAAGACGAGAGTACAAAGGAGGCTAGTCAAGTAAGTCAATTGGAAGACTACAATGATTATGTTTTTGAACACTCATATATTTACGATTATGACAGCAGAAGTTCTTTTAATGATAAAAATAATGAAAATAATGAAAACGAAATTGATTTAACCCAAACATCAGATGTGGAATCAATGGGGAATGAAAATAAAAGTAATCTTGGCAAAATGGACAACATATCTGTAGATTACGACGATATTATTGTTGTCGAAAATTTGAATAGCACTAATATTAGTAAATCTTCATCTATAGTGTACGATAAGGAAGCGTCAACATGTAGTAAAAATTCAGAAGTATTCGAAGTGTCAGACAAAGAGTTTAATTACTCGTTACATCAATCCAGATTTGACAACTATGATGCTGATGGTTTTGATGATATACGAAAAGAATCTGCGAAAAAATCTCGTGTATTAAATAGATCATTAAGTGCGAATGATCTAAATATTAGAGATAATTGTACAGTTACAAAAACTCAGCAGAATTCTTCTGATAATACAACGCCCATAAAGGTGCTAAATAAAGTTGCTAGTAGTGAAATAATACAAACGCCAAGTAATGATTATATTATAAAAACTCATGATGTTACGCCAATAGCTGATTACGCTTCAATGTCATCGCCGGAAAGAAATGAAGAATTGAAAAGATATGGTCTTAAACCATTTAAAAGAAAAAGAGGTATGTTTTATATTTGCTTGATACTAATAATTTTAGTAATTTCGCTTAAAGTAAGTTGCCAGATCAAATTTGGACATAACATGGCTACTGAATTACTTAATATGATTTTTTTTTATATTTTCTCAATCAATGACATTTACTTTTTTAACAGCTATCCAACTTCTCACATATCTCTACAACCAAACTCATCCGGTTGTGGAATCATGTGATTTTGAAGAAAAAGCCTCTCCAGCAAAAAGACTTAAATATGATACACCAGTACAAAATTCCCCAAAAAAAAGTTCAAAAAAATCTCAAAGCTCAAAATCTCCTGTAAAATCAACTAATTTGGAAAGTAATGATGTTAAAGAAAATAGTTTATATGTACAAACTAAAGATGTGCCTGATATTAAAGAGGTTCACTGTGAACATGAAGACTGGGTGTTCCAGACAAGAGAAAAGTCTAAGGTTTGTATTAATTGCGTAGTTCATAGCATTTATATAATTTTTTCTTAATATATTTTTATAGAGTTAGTATTTATCTAGGCGATTTTGTCTAAGAATGGCATAAAACGTTAAATATGCTTAGGCGTTAAGGCAACGCTTGGTAACGAATCAATGAGACATCTAGTATATATAAGCAGGTAACTTATATTCCAGGTTCACTCAGTGCAGAGTCCCACTACACATAGCGTTCCACAATTACGTGTCATGTCGTAGATATCTGCGAGAATCCATATTGCGATACGAGCCCATCAATATCGATGTTATCCATAAAGATTTGGTTTCAATCGGATATCGATATAATCCAAAGGTTTGTTGAATATTGCTTAAAGCAATTAATTTATATAATAATAATCAAAAACAGATTTAATAAATAGCCTTTTCTTTTTCAAAAATTTAAAAATGTTTTTTTTATTTTCTTAATTTTTATGAAGTGTTTCCAAACTTTTGACTGTCAGTGTATTTATTAAAGTGATATTAGTCAACGATACTTGTCTTGATACTAAATTGTCTTACATTGATGTGGGGTAAAGCGTGAAGCTGATGTATAGTTTTATAAAATATTTCTATTGACTTATATATATAAAAATTAAGAATAACCTAGTTTCACTAATAATTAATAAATTTATTATTTTCAGGATCTATTAAAATTTATGGACAAAAAGTGTATCACAGTGAAGACAACAGATAATAATGCACGGAATAGAAGATAAAGTTACTAGAAAAAAAATTATGATCTAATATACATATTTTATACTAACTGAACTGCTTTTTGTTTTCTTTTTTATTTTAATTAATTGTTAGTTAAAAATAAACATATTTATATATTCTTAATAGGTTTTGTATTATTAAGTATTTTACATTTCTGATTTTATATGTATTATATATTTTATTGCTCGTCAACTTTCGTAACTATTTTAGCAGACCAGAGGCCAAAGTCTTTAATATATCTACAACATCTTTATTTTTTAAATACTTTTATATAATAGAAAAAAGACCGGTCGCTGTGGGACAGTGCTGTCTATAAACATGCGATCGGTTGTGGAGTCCCACTCGGTAGAACGATTATAATTACATTGCTTTATATCTTCGCTTCGCTTCCTACGACAAAGCGCGGTGTTAAGGTCTGCCTCTCAACAAGCAATGTCGCGAATTCGGCGGAAAACGGAGTATCTTGAAATTAGTTGATCTAGTCTAACCTGCTAAAACTAATCTGAGAAAAAAAATCTCTAATTCTTCAGTGGGATTTGAAACTATATTAGAAAAATTAATTGATGTTTTCCCAACGTCATTTTCAACAAAGGAAAACCAGTTCTGTATATTTTGTGTTAGAATAATTTTTAAAATTTAAGAATGAAAATGATTAAAATAAAAATAGACCATTCGTAAAACATTTATTTTTTCAAAGAAAAAGCACAGATTTTTATATTTATAAAAACCAAAATGGTCACAGCACCTTTCTTAAACATGTAAATCAGTAGTATACATATAGTAAATTATTTATATTAATTATATACATACAGTGCGGTAACAAATTAATTCGATTTCCAATGCAATAACAGTAAGAACACGTTTTAAGATTATTTTTAAACATTCACATATTTAATACTAACATTTATGAGAAAATGGCTTTTTATATATTCCATTTCTGAGACAATATTTTTAATTGACCAAAACGTGTGTTACAGTCAATAATTAATCGAGATATTTAACACTGAGAGTATACTATTAGGCATTATTAGGTGAAATATTATTATCAAAATTGTCCTTTTCTAAATTTTAGATATTTACACTAAGATAAAGCAACGTGTGTTGCTACATTTATTATTTGATATTTATATCGTTTCATTTAATTTATAGTTATGGGGCCGTTGAAATATTACGTTTTTTACTAAGCAGATTTATTGTATTTTTTCTTAACAAAAGTAAGCAAAACATAAGCGTATATGTGGGAATCCCCGAAAATACGTTTCTTTATTAATCATAGATAATGTGTAGGTGATATTAAGTGTAGAAAATTGAATAAATGTCCAAATGCCCTTTGGTAATAAAGAATAAGCAAATCGCAGCAAGCAATAAGAATATCGTGCTTACATAATAATTCAACGACCCCTATTCGAATTCTATGACCGGTATTTCATTATTTTTTAAATATATATTATTATTTAATTAATATTTAGTAAGTAGTAACACAACAGTAATGAAAATTAAGTATTATTTTAACTAGTATACATCATTAGGTATGCAGGCTGTAAGACAAGAATTAGAAATTTTTTTGAAATAATGTATAAAAATTTGAATGCCGTAGGATTCAAATTTCGCGCTTCTTGGACGGTTCCAAGCGCTCTGACCGTTCAAAAATTATTGTAATCTTAAGTGTGGAATAACTTTTTAAAAATAATAAAATAAGACAGGAGCTATTTAAAAAAAATGTAGACAAAATCTTTTAAGTTTAAAAACAGAAAGAAAACTAATTATAACTCGATGTAAAGTCTATATATTAGACGTAAAACTATATAAAGTCTCATACGTAAGAACATTATTATTTATTTAAAAAAAATAATTTTTACACTAATACCAATTAAAAATATAGTGTAATTATTTATTTTTCCCTGTAGCCGCTGGGGTCTTTTTAGTTTTATGTTATGATTGTCATTTCTTTAGTAAACCTGCTTGTTGTATAACTTGTCGTGTCGCGTTGTTGATATGACGAAACCTGTCTGGGCCTAACTGTATGCCACCATACCTGAAATATTTTTTTTAAATTTGCTTTATCTTTTAAGGTATAGGCAAAGATTCTCTATTGTATAGTCAAATTGATTGACACCTTATGTATCAATCAATTTGACTCTAAATTTTATTTATTTATATTTCTACATCAATATACAAAAAAAATTAAACAATTTTAAAATATTATATAATTAATTAATAAGATTTAATAAATAAAGTTTAAAATTCCTTGCGTTATATATTTATGACAATAAAATCGATAGTCAAGGTTCTATCGTCACTCGTCGAATGGTTATAATCAAATAACTTTTATTTCCCTGCTATGAAAAGGCAAAGCGCGGCATTAAATTTCGCCACTTAACATGCAATACTTCGCACTTAACAAAAAAGTGTAAAACTATAAAATAAATAATATATACCATCTAGAAACCACAACCAGTGTATTCTTTTGATCAAGGATTTGAAGCAAGTGCAGCATTCTGCCACCTGCATGGGTCTCACCGTCGTCGTCACAGTCCTGCAACACGGCGGTGCCTCTGTCAGTCTTCTTCTCTATCCTATACGCATACATGTTGTGTGTAGCGTTCATTATTTTCTTATTTTGCTTCAGTTTTGCTAGCACGGCTCTGAAAATTAATTAAATGATTTTTTATTGGGATATAAAAGCTTGAAGCCTTGAAGTGACGCGCTGAGACAGGCTTTGGCTTCGTATTCTAATTTAGAGAATGATTATATCATTTTGATTTTTCCGCTCTGGCAAGACAGAACGTGGCGTTAAGTTCCGACGTTGGAATTCAGGCGGAAAGCGGCATACGGAGTGTTTTGATACAAGGTTCTCTCTGGATATTCGTCTATGAAGAAGAACGAATGAAGCTACATAAAAGCTATAAAGTATTTTCTAAAATATAATCAGCCAACCATTTCCGCCAAACTTTGATTTTTTCAATTTTTAAACTAAATATTTTAACTTAAGCTACCAAATTATTAGCACTTAAATACATTTATTATTGAGAGTTAATGTTATTTACTATTTCTAGAAAATCAAAATGATTAGTTTTTTTTATCAAATATAAGCATGAAGATAAAAAAACTTACAAAACATCATTTGTGGTAGTAACTTCAGCTGCGTGACCTTGAAATGAACTCTTCCTATCAATAATAACCTCTCCGTGCGTTATCTCGGGACAATTGATTTCCAGCTAAAAATTTAAATATTGTTAATGATGTATAAGCAAATAGATATCGTGTTGAAATCATTGTTTTTCTCAATCTCATACAATACAACTTATAAGACATTAAAAAATATATATAATAATAAAAAAATCACTTGACTACCTACTTGTGCAATATGAGCTTGTTCTTCAAGCAACTGTTTATCTGGTTTCTTGGGAGGTTCAATTGGCTTTATTGTTTGTAGAACCTCTCTTATTTTTTCTACCCACTGAAATATAACCGTTTCTCCTAAATTTTCCCTTGAATTAGAAATATATCAAATTAATAAAAGAGGATGGATATTCTTAGCATTCTGTGGAAACATTATGCATATGCATCATATTATTAGAGAAGATTAGATAAAGAAAACACTTCAAGATGTGCAACAATGCCAACTCCCAGATGCAAATGGCTTCCTCCACCTAAGCAAAATTGAAAAAATCCTACTAATGCAGTGTTCGAAAAATGTTCTGGACATGAAGTGTTGATAGTTCTAGATATTTTCATATTTCTTTTGCATTTATAGCTTATTAATGTAGATACCATATTTTATTAATTTAGATATTTAAAAAATCAAACATTAAGGATAACAAATACCCAAAAGGCCATGGAGAGAAGTATTCTGAAAATTCATAGAACAAACAGAATTAGAAAAGCAGAGATATAAGAAACACAACAAAAATACAAGATGCACTCATTCAAATTTTGTAATTTTTACATCAATGTATATTGAAATCAACACTACATGCTAGGAATACTGAAAGTGTAACTTATTATTATGAATATAATTTATTTCCAAATAGAATTTGAAATTACAACCATTAAAATCATTTTAGAAAAAATGTATAAAAATAGGAACGCAGCGGGATTCGAACCCGCACCTCTTGGGTTCAAATTTTTATACATTTTTTCTAAAATGTTTTCTAATCCTAAGTGTGGAATAACACTTTAAAAATAGTAACTAACCATTAAAATCATTAAAACACATGTCATGATGTCATATTCAATATTTGTTGTATAAGTATGTACATTTAATATGAGTTAGTTTTTACTGAATGGCATTTGCTATTGCAAATCAAAAAATAATAAGAAATGTTTGTGTGATATTTGCTATAAAAAAGTGAGGCAGCAAAATAACAATGGTGATAGAAATTTTTGTGTGAACACTGTTCTTTAATTGCACATAGATTATTTTACTATATTTTACCCTTTTTTGTTCTGAAATAAACTATTTTTACATCTATATGACATATTTATCATATTTGTTAAAAAATGCATTAATAAAACAGTTGTAAAATAAATTACATTAAATACTTACATATATATTTCATCTAAACAGTAATGCAATTTCTCCTTTGCCTTTCTGTCCATCCAGGGAGCAGACAACTCATATTTTGGTGGGCTTTGTGTTGGATAAGTATCCGGCATAGTGATATACAAAATAACTTCATTTTTATCGTCTTTTACTTTTATGTTATAAGAACGAGTTGATTCATTGTCAATTATCCAATCATCTCCATAAATTGAACTTAAAGCTTCGATTTCTTCAACCTGAAAAAAGTTGTATGTAAGAAATAAAAAATTGAGAACATTTAAAAAGAAATGACATATTTTGTAATTTTTTTAATATTAATAAAGGGGTCAATATCTTATTTTTAATGATTAAAATGTATGAAAATATATAATATAGTCTATTGAGTAATTAAAATTTAGAAGTATTTCTTTCATTATATACTTTTAATATACTTAAAATAAGATTTAAAATGCTCAACTTAGAAGTTAATTTATCAGAATGAAAATAAAATATTAGAAAAGGCATGGTATTTTTTGAAAATAAACAATTTAAAGATAATACCTGTTTAGTCAGATTATCTACGTCCATAATGGGGTTTTAGGATTGTCTTTACTCATAGAATAAGTAATATAAGTGTATATTTATGTTAAAAAATAAATAGGAAGATATTTAACAGTGAAATGTTATATTAAATATCTAACTTCAAATATCTTAATTACAGTTTTATACAGTGTATAGCATAGTCCATATGTATAAAATTTTTAATATACTCTTACAATTTGTAACATTCACAAATGTGTTTATAGAACCAATATGTGATAATAACAATTTCTAAAAATATTTGGCAAAATCCGACGGAAGCTAGGATGACACTTATCGCTTGTCAAGTTTTCATTGATTTCTGACAGTGACAGTACCATAAATCGTTGAAAAATTATTGTGGCGATTTTATCATATGAATATTGAAGATAATTTTATCAATATTAAGAAAATATTTATTAATTATATTTTGTGAAATACACAGGGCAATAAATTATTATATTTAAACATAAGATAAAAGAAAATAATCCAAGAGCAAATCCAGATTATTTCACAAACACACACACAGTTCAACAACTCAGTTTTAACTTCTATATAAAATATGTGTAGATTTATAATATTTATAGAGAGAAATATGAAAGAAGTTGAAGTATGCTGACAGAATTTTAGGAATTGTATGATTAAAGCTGCAGCTGAGGTGTGTGGTAATTGGGAAAAGAGGCTTTAGTAAAAAGTGTGATGAATGGTGGGATAATAAAGTGAAAGATGCAGTAGAAAGAAAGAAGAAAACATGGCAGGACTACAAAGCCTCGAGTATGAATAAAAGTATGAGAGAGATGAAGAAGGAAGAATATAAGCTGCGAAAACACCTAACGAAAGTAGTGATAAGATGAAGCATGAAAAATAAAAGAATAAAAGTACTATGAAGCATGAAAAATAAAGATTGTGGTACTTTCGAACGATGGTGACATATAATACATAGAAAGAACTTACATTTTGCAACGTTCTATAAGTAAACGTATGAATGTGATGACGCCCCTGTCTCAAGCGATAGCAATATGCTAAGTATAAATGAGCGGAGAATGCTATATGAAGTCTGAAATGTGGTAAGGCAGCGAGACCAAATAGAGTTACTGCAGAGATGATCAAATATGGTGGGCCGCGCATCTTGGATATCGTACCTTTGTATAAAGGTAAAGATTCGCAGATAGACAATCCAAGCTATAGGGCTACCAATTTTATTAGCTTGGGCAGTAAAATTTATGCTAAAATTATAGCGAGAAGAATCCAAGAGATGTCCGAAAGGCGTTTGTGGGAGGCCCAAGGAGGATTTAGAAATGGAAAAGAGTGCAAAGATCAGGTCTGTTCTCTACGTAGGATCAGAAAAGAAAAGAAAAGATTTGATTGTAAACCAGAAAACTGAACTTTTGTGGATTTAGAAAAGGCATGCGACAGGGAAAACTAAGATTCTAGTATTTGAAAGAGATAAAGAAAAACAGAATGTAAGATTATGGTGGATAGAAATATTTCAGAACAAGTGAATGAGGTGGTATACCTGGTAAGTATTTTTAGTAGAGATGGAAGATACGAAATGGATGCAGAAAGGCGTATTACTGCCGGTAACAGGGTTAACGGTGCTCTGGCTATATTGATGTGAAGGCAAAACTTCAGCGTAACTGCACGTCTTGCCGTTCACAATGCAGTACTAATATCGACTTTTTTATACGACAGCAAAACGTGGGTGTGTCAAAAGAATAATGAAAGTAAGATGAATGCAGTATAGGTGCGTTCTCCTCGTCGTATGCAACGCGGAAATATGCAGAATGGTAGGCGTAAGCGTGTAATGAGTGATGAAATGAATGGTGAGAAAAATTTATGTAGTAAAGGTGAGTGGTACGAGAGGTCGAGAGAGACGTCGGTTAACCTTCGAATACACAGAAAAAGAGTCACGTAAAAAGAATGAGGATCACTCGAAAGGTGTGTACCTCCAAGTTACAATACTTTGAAACAATATTTATATGAAATAAAGTAGAATATAATAAATTGTTTAAATATTTGTGTTTTGTTTAAATATTTTTATTCGATAATGCTGTTTGTAAACACGCAACATTTGGATGTAATGTAGTTATTAATAATTAGTAAAAAGAGTTAAACGTATTAGTGACGAAATGTTCATAGTCTGGTAACGAGTAGGTCGGTTGTTTTTGAAATTAATAAGATATTCTAGAATATCATCAGATAAAGTTAATGCTGACAGTATTGTACGTTAGCGTTTAAATGGAATTAATTACAAGAATTAATATGTTTGAACATTTAACAAATATATATATCTTACCATTAGAATTAAAGTAACTCAAATCAAAATTTATCTGATCACGCATTGTTCTAAATTAAAAAGCTGCTTTTGAAAATATTAAGTATTAGTTAAAACTATATCAATTTCGAAAAAAATTGAGATAAGTCACTTTTAATTGCAAAAGTGTGATATGCAGGCATAGCCTTTACTATCATTTATGATCATAACCTTGTGTCTATGTCAAATCTAGTGTAACTTTACTAAACATTAATTACGTATAGAAGTAGCTCGGAGGGTGAAAATGAGTTTTAATGCATTTTAAAGAAATTTCCTAAACCTACACTTGGCCCAGAAGTCACATATATTTTTAGCATCTCCTCTGTGTGCAAAAATGAAAGATTCTGCGCGGTGGGTGCTTAAGAGATTCTTCTCTTCACTTAGTATCGTGTAATGATGTATGAGTGTGTGTCATGTATGACGTAATCATAATCTCTAATAATATATAATATAATACCTATGCTCGAGAGTCATACCTGACGAGTAACGATCTATCTACAATAACATACCCGCAATTATGATATGTGTTGTGCGTGTTTACTTGTATGTATATCAAACACTTATGTAATTAATAAAGCTTTGAGTTTCGTCTTTTACTATTATATTAGATGTATATTCCAAAGCCGAATTTTTAATGTTTCGTATTTGACACCTGTTTTATAATTATGAGATTCTTTCCTCTAAATGTTTTTTACATATAAATGAAAAAGATTTTAAATCATGATTATTATTTTCTAATACACTAGACAATGGTGATGACTATCTTTTGATAATATTTTATTATATGATTCTTCATTAGAAAGTTAAATGCCCATTCTGGTCTTAAAATCTAGTTTCTGTATCATTTATTAATATGGCATAATTTTGTAAAGAATAACAATATAACATTTCAGGCTTATCGTATGTCTATTACTCGAGGGACTGAGCTTTTGCATTAAATTACAGGTTTTTCTTTTACATTTCCATAATACGTCAATTACGGTAATATTTGCATACGTTTCTTACAATTACAGAGAGTATTAAAACGTATGATGTGTAATTATTACACGTAGTTTTTATTTGAGTCCTTCAAACAAAAAAATAAGGAAAAAAGGGTAAAAAAAAGTTTAGTTTTTAATATTTGGTTTATTGTGCTGTTTAGTTAAACAATAACCTATAGATTATGCGTACATGTAATAAGTATATGGCATTTCGTAATATAAATATGTTTTTTGTTAAGTATAATAAATATAATATTCTAAATATATTAGTGCTGCAATTGATTGATTGAATTGTATTGACGTCTACAAATAGTTATGATGTAAGGAAAACAACATTAAAAACTATATGATACTAACCTAATCTAATATTTTAATATAAGTACAATAATCTATAAGATGCATATAAATCCACATGCAAGGAATTTCAGATGCTAACATTTATTCTCAATATACTCGAACTATTGGGGTTTCTAGTATTGTACAATATCACAGAGTCACGTTACATACTGCCACTATTAGAAATATAATTTAATTAAATAAAAAAACTATATTTATTTCGTATTTTAGAAATTAATTATACAATTGCCATATTAACAACTCATAGCGTCAATATTATATTTTTTAATGATTGGTTTATCAAAAATAAAAATATGTTACATTAAATATAAGAAAAAGTTTATTATATTTTACGAATTTACTTTAAAAAAATTATTTTTCTCTTCTTTAAATAGCGGCAAATAAATGTAAGTACGTGTTAGTCTAACTTATCTATTACTTCTGCTATCTACATGTTATAAGCTATTTTTAAATTAAAATAACTACTATATACATTTTTGTACACCTACATAGCAACTTAAATTAATTAACTAAATATCTTAAAATAAATTTATGTATGTATTGGTTATTTATTACAACATTGATTTATTCAGTAGGTATAAAGAATTTGGCGCCTAATTTTGAAATTATTTAAAAACTTTTATTATTTATTATTTCCATTGCATAAATTATTAATATTGAATTTATGTCTACATCAATTTTGACTAGATTTTTTTAATTTCCTGCTTTAATTTCTGAACTGGTTGTATCTGCGAAGCAGTCGTTTGACACGCCGCTGTTGACAGAACAATAACTGGCTGGAGAGCTTCTGTCACTTGACGTTTTTTCTTGATTATATTCGATCATGCTACCGCTTGGCTGGCGAAGAAAATTTTGAAATCCAATTGGATTAGAATTAACTATTTTATCCGGCTTTTTTAACAGTTCCTCTATTGAATATGGATTCTTTTTCTTTTCCTTTTCTCTCGGTCGTTTCTCTTGTTCATCAGTGTCAGGCCTATCTGTACTGTCGTCACTCGCTTCAACTGAAATATGTTCGGAGTTTTCTGATTTAACTTCTTCAGTATTTATTCTGTTCAATAGGTCAGTATGTAAATTGAGTGCGTATGGAGTAAAGTTTTTAGAGTCATGGTAGGGCATCATGACTCTTTGCCATGGGGATATGGGATAAGGTTTTAAAAGTCCTTGAGCTTGAACTTGGTTTGCCAATAGCCACGATGTTGCAAGTCGTCGATCGTAAGTGTGTGGTTCTGTAGGTTGAGGCACTCTGACTGACGTATGAGCAAAATATGGAGGTGTCTGTTGCGGTAACGGTGTGGGTAGCGTGGTCTTCATATAATCCACCATGTTTGGGGGAATTTCTTGCGGTGGGAAAGGCTCTGGAAAGAAAAAATATTTAAATATACGATGATAGTATTTAAAAATTTCTTACAATAACGTGTCCTGACACGCAAAGAAAAAGTAGTAGTTAAAATAAAATTGGATTAATAAATTAGTAGTTAAAGCTTATTAAATAAAAATATTTCTCCAAGTTGGCTTGACACCTCAAATTTAATGTAGTTTGTAATCCGTCGTCGTTTTCCAATTTAAGTTAATACCGTCATCATAGTTGACAAATGATAGGTAATATTAAATTAAAATTTTAAAACATTGTAATGCAATATAGTTTTTAAAAAATAATTTGTTAATGAGGTATAGAGGCGAACAACACGATTTTTCTATAGTTAATATACAAGACGTGCACGACTTTCCTCATGTTTATATAATACTCAAATTTACTTATTCGTTTAAAGTAAAATAATTGTCCTTATTTTAGGATTGTAACAATTAACACTTACTCAAATGTGTATACATTCCTATATTAAAAAAAATATTAAATATATTTATTTATAGTAGACCTTAGCAACTATTTAGCTGTAATTTAATATTATTTAAGTTAAATTATTTCTACATTCACTAATTTTCAAGTAGCGATTCCTATCTAAATTCCCCAAGTTTGTTACGTGTTAATAAAACCTTAACTTAGAATCTAGTATTTTTAAAGTGTCCAGATAATCATCAACCGTTTGCGAAAATTAGTAAAAAAAACGTAGTAAATGTATAAGTGATGGCGTCAGATACAAAGCACCTGTTTTATGATATACGTTATTT
Organism: Dryadula phaetusa; assembly: GCA_032432895.1. NCBI lineage: Eukaryota > Metazoa > Arthropoda > Insecta > Lepidoptera > Nymphalidae > Dryadula > Dryadula phaetusa. The sequence continues at coordinate 5,191,950 of JAOYRS010000068.1, read as the reverse complement.
ATTGTATTAGAATAATTGAACGATGTAATAATTCGTTAACCGCCCAATTTACCACAATTATCTTTCGGAAATTAATCTTTTTACATGTTTTTATTTGTAATTTAATGCTAGTTTTTGTGAAATAGATGTAACTTAAGCATCAAGTGGTCTTTTATTGGACGTGAAATTATGTTTTTTAAAACTGTTGTCATGTTCTCTAATATAATTTTTTTGGGTTCAGGACAATGACATGGTGCCTATGACGTAGTTTATAACACAGATGTAAAATGTATATGTCACGTGTTTAAATAGTTAATAGTAGGAATTCAACAGAACTTATGTAAATACAAGCTTATATAAATAAAATTTCATTATATTTGTATATTTCGAGTTTAATAATGATTTACCCTGTAGTGACGAGGTGAGAAAATTTAATACTGCTACATTGCACCTGAGCACGTTCTTTTTCATTCTCATTATAATATTTACACTTATTCCTAGCATTCTGCAAATCTCGTCGCCGTATATACGATCAACTAAACTGATTCCGCATATCCGGCGAAAACAACGCATTTCTATCCACGTTTCGCTGCCGTATAACAACGTCGGTGTCAGTACTGCATTGTGAATGGCAAGAAGTACAGGTAAACTGACGTTTTGCCGTCGCCTCAATGCAGCACCCTGTTACCGGCAGTAATACGCCTTTCCACATCCATTTCGTATCTTCCATCTCTACTAAACATAGTTGCCAGATAGTCTTCCCCGACAGTAATCTTCATTTGTTGGTTTAAAAAATTAAATGCATCTGTCAACGCTCAAATAAGCATGTACGAGTAGTTTTTAGCTATAAAAGCATACAATGTGCTTATAAAATATGCCTAGAGTAGGAACTTCGCTGATTATTTAAAGATTGATTTACAAAGTTGTCGATTAATAGACTACCTGTAATGTAATTAAAGAGAAATATGTACTTTTACCTAATTGAAACCCCTTTAAAATCATAATATCATGCGCGTAGTTGATTCTCTAACCAGGTGCAAGGAAGTGATTTAAATGCTTTTATTCATTAAGCTTAATATTCTTACGGATACACCGTGCGCCAGGTTACTCTAACTTGTGATTGAACTGATTGAAAACTGACTCTAATGAAATGTTACAATTCACTAGTTTAAAATGTTAATTTATTATTATTATAATTAAATTTTGAATTAAACATTACAATGTTATAGAATTTTAAACCAGATCATAGTAGCTTAACTTTTTCTTGAAGGACATGGTTAATATCCTATAGGAAAACATTTTTCAAATTTGAATTACTCACCGTGTCCACCTCTCGCTTCATCTTCACTCCACGCCAGTCCGCTATTTCGCAAGATCCTGTTTACAGACGACACAGAAGGTATCGAGTGCGGTTCACACACTCTCGCACTCAGTAGTCTTTCACGAATTTCCCACGCGAACATGCCTGGATTTTCTTGCTTTAGCCGAAGTATCTTCTTCACAACTGTTGGTGTTGCTACTTGCTGTAAAGGAATAAAATAATACCTTAAATTAGTATAAAATTTTCAATTTATCATTTTTTTCACTAAGATGGATAATGCTTAAAAATACATACATCGATTTAAAAGTTCGTACGTATTATATTGATCTAATCAAAGGTATAAACGAGGCAATGGCTATTATGAAATAAATAAATACATTAAAAAAATATTTTATGTGTATTTGTAGAGCTATAGAGAGTTATATGCGGCACATGGCAAATTTTATTGATCAGTTAATAATTTTAGCAATTCATCAGCCAATAATTTTAACTGCAGTTAAAATTTAATCTAAAATTAATTCTTCACGGATGATATATAATTCGAGAATTGCGATACTTATGCAGTCATAAAACCACAATTATCACATGCACATGGCGGATACCAATGATGTAGGTTTATGCTTAATGGCTGTGTAATAATAACGTATATCCATTTGTCTGTTTATCAAGAAACGTCTTATTTAGTGGCGTAAAAAGTAATTTGTTTTTTTTTAATGTTGACATGAAATTAAGATTTCAATGCGAAATGTCCCTACCGCTTTATTTCAAGTATATACTCGTAGGTTGATAACTTCTTTTAGATTCTTTATGAAATAGATAGATATAACAAAATAATTTTGTTTTAAAACTGTATATTCGATTCGATTATATTCGATGGAATTGAAATTCATCGTTAAACTTTGACGTGATTTTATAGTCATAGTTTATATGTAAATACCTAATAGTTTATATAAATGTATCTTGTAGAATTGGGATAATTAAATTTTGTCAAAAAATCGCTTAAATTTAAATATAAATCTAAGTAGCTAATTATAATTGTATGCAAATGAGAAATGAATAACAATAAGGAAAAAAGGTACTGACCCGATATGTATCGCATTAAATTTTGTGCAAAAAAAATTAATAGTTAGATATTACCTATTTAGTTTTTTGATATTTTAATATACCTATTCTAATATAACTAACAAGTATAATTAAATTTAAATGTAAGTAATGTTTTCTATGTAACGTTTAATTTTTTAAGCGGTCATCAAACCATATGTTAAGAAATCCATTATGAATCGACTTTTTTATAACTTCCCATGCACATTTTAAACAATTATAATACTTTTAAGGCCTGTCAAAAATAATATGTAAATAGTAGCTTTCGACTACCAATGTGTTAAGGAACCTGCAATGATCTAGAGGCGTTAATTTTGGCGGGAAGCTAGTTATTATGCCATTAGATCCACAATCGATATCCTATTGAACGTTTTACGCCGCCTTGTTTTTATGCACTATGGATTAGATGGGTGAGCATCCCTATATAATTATATTAAAAAATAGTATAGCTGTCAAAATATTTTTCAACTTTCGCTAAAACTGGAATTTATTATTCATTTGATGGGAACATAAAACATATTATAAAACATTTACATTTATCGATTACATTTATCGATTACATAATTAGATATATTTTGAAATAGTTGCGAATAAATTTGACAAATAAATCTAATTAAATTATATTTGGCAGATAAGTGCAGGCAGCTAATCGACACTATTGTTAATGAATATTATTATACTTTTTTCATCTTTCTCCTGTAGTATGATTTGTTAATACCGTTGTGGCTTCATTTGTATATGAAATGGTGGGTGTATTTTTTGATGTCCGGTTTTGATTAGAGAAAGTTTAGTTGTGATACCCAACATGTCTGTTACCCAACATCTCTATTTTCAACAAATAGTGAGTTTACACTAGTTTTTTTTCAATAAAAACCAATAACAGTATAAAGATTATAGAAGGAAAATGCTAGAGAGAATTTAATATTTTTTTCTATAGATATATCATTTTTATCTTTGCTTACAGACAAGTTTCGACAAAATGTTTATTAACAATATGAAATTCCAAAGTTTATTAGTGCAGACATTCATATCACATATCTTGAACACTCCACACTGCAATATAGGGAAATGAAAGTTCGTGCGAAAGAACAGGTGCGGTCCGTAATGACTTGTTTAGTCCGACGGCTTTGCTCATTAGTCGTTGTGAAGTGGTATCGATCAGATTCAAATTAACCACTACCTACTATCTTATTTTATCTGTATTTTTGGGGTTTGATTAGGGAAATTGTAACCAAAATGCCTTAACTTCACTTAGATATATGATTTATATTAATAGAAATTTAACAAAAATTTAGGACAAATAAATACAGTTATTACTTAAATATAATAAGCGCTCATAACTTGCTTAATCCTAATTAAATTAGGTTGCATTTTGGTAGATAAATGGAAATAAAAAACTACATACATCATCAGTCTCCGACTTCCAAACAGTAAAAAAATATAGTAAACATTTACGTATGTACAAATTTTCATAGTTATAAAAAAATATTAAAGTATTGTACAAGTTAGAAAATATGGAAACATTACGGTAAACAAAGCTATGATGAAATGCGCAGTGGCGATGCGCGTGACCGTTCCGTTGGACGCGACGCTTTTTGCGCGCGCGCATCCATCATCGCTTGACACATCCAATATCGGTTTTTGCGATAGGCTCGTATTTAACTCTAGTGTACAGTTTATATTGTGAACTACTTCGTGAAATAGTTTGGCAATTTTAATAATATTATAGCACCATTTCTTCTTCTTAAGTTTACTTAAGTTAACTATTTTTAACTTTGTAACATCCCTTAAAGGGATGAAAGTTTCAAAACCAACACAAACTTACTAGTCGTATGCTTCCCAGTAATTTAAAAAAACGTTATAGTAAATCTTAAATATTTTTTTAAATCGTAATCCTATTACAAGAAAACCGTACTGATTCAATCCTTTGTTTTTTTTATTTCAACTTATCATTAAAAAGATGACTTTGAAAGCCGGGCCCAAAATAAAAAATAAAATAAAAAGTAAACTGATCATCTAATGCGTACACGGCTCAACACTATTTCGCACAATCCGCTACGCAACAAAATGGCGCTAGTAACTGTCAAGCGCGTGCACGATTAGCGTTTCTTATTACCGATTTCTATTAGACTTTCCACCTGATGGGGTGAAAGATAATTTGCCGGGGCGTGAGACCCGTTGCTTTAATGACGGATTGATTCGATATTAATTCGAGGAAGATTCTCCGTTATTGACTTAATGGCTACAGGTGCTTGTCTAGGTGACTTTTGTAAAAAACCAACTTATGCGACACTGTACGCGTGAGTTCCGCAATGAAAGGTAAACGCTGCCTTTCATTTAGTTGATAATTGTGAAGGTCGAAGAAGATTGTTCGTGTAATTTATGTTTCTGTTAACTTAAGATGTTTATATAAAAATAAAAGTATTTTTCATACGGTCTAAACTTATTTAGTATTAGTGCTGTATGTATATGCTGTATTACTTATTTAGTAGTTAGTAGTTTACTATCAAATAAAACGTAACGTTTTCTTCTTACTAAAATAACTGGCATGCCTGAAAACTTACCTACAGTAAATTACTAAAGAGTTATTATATACACAAGTAAAAACTTGTTTACAAACTGTGCATTAGGCAAATTTCACTTAGAAATATGTTTTACAGGTAACATATAAATAATTATTTATAATTCATATAAAATAATATATGTTGACATTTTTCATGCAAGCGTAATAACTTACCTACTTACGTGGAATGAATTAATACCATCATTATAAAAGTTAATTGCTAGTCATCACTTTTTTGTACCTAAGCAAATCATAACATTAGCGACGCCCAAGTAGGTAGAGCCTGTGAACAGTCATTTAGGTCGCATTGCTTTTAACATTTCAATTTTTTCCATAACTATTTATATTTTAATTTCTTATCACGTCATTATATAATTAAATTTAAATAAATACATTATTTCGAGTAACCCTTTATGCTCCTACGATTATATATTAAGAGAGTAATGTTTTGTGTAATTAGGCGAGGAAGCGTTCGTTAGGCGTAATCATGGGCATTAATATTCTTAAATATCATTATAACTTAATTAGTTGTAGTATCCTCGATTTAACACAATTTAATTTTTAAATTTTTATCATTGATAATTAATTTTAGGGTCTCTTTTACATCATGCACGTACGATTACACTGATTTAGTACCCCGATTATAATGAATAATTATATAATATTAGAATAAATCGAATAAAATAATTAATTATGTAACTATATTATATTTAAATTTCCAGGACCTGTCGACTTTTATGTGTTTTGTGATATTTAAAGGAAGTAAGTATAGGAAACTTGTTGTTTTAATATATTAGTATTAATTGCGCATATTTTGCGAAATACTTTTAGCATTATTTTTATCACTTTAAATATATATTTCTAATTATAGCCTTTTTTTATTTTCCACCACCTAAAATTAAGCATATAAGATTCTCAGAAACCTTAGATTATTTTTGAGGACATTAAAGATTTATGCAAATATTGTCATCGGATCAAGCCAAGGGTACAAGTTTTCAAGCAATTTGTACGGTAATCAGTCAAAATTAAGTCGCAAATTTTTTTCAAAGAAAGATAGACATATAGGTAACATACAATGAAGCTAAGTAAAAGTTAAAAACATTTAGAATATTAAAAAAACATATAAGAACACACTGTGACAATATATTAAATAGAGAAACAGGTAAAGCCATCATATTTGTGATATTAGTATGAATTATGTTTTATAACATTCTAGTGGCAAAAGACTCCTTACCAAGTATTATGATAATCCTTGAAGGCATATTAATAAATGTTGAATAAAATATAGTTTATTCGTTCACAAGTGAGATGTTGCGAACGTAATAAATATTGAGTATACGGTGTCCATATGACTTAAAACATTTAGACCTACGTTTTATCAATAAATTTATTAATGTAAGTAATTATAGCATTCCTTATGTACGATTCGCTCAAAATGTATAATTATTAGAATCTAATAAAAAATCGATATATATATATATATATATATATATATATATATATATATATATATATATATATTATAAACCTATATTTTCCAGGAACACCTGGGTAGCGTTTAAACACTTAAAAATATGTTTTTATTTAATAATTGTAATTTTGTATAGTATTAGTCTTTTCTGAGATCAACGAGGGGGCAATGAAACAATGAAACGGAGACAAGCTTCTTGATAAATTTTGTGGAGACGCTTCGATTTTTATCTTTAGTAGATAATTGAGCGATTCCTGTAGACTATAGAGTAATATTTCATACGCAAGTACTTGTCATGATTAATAAACATATTAAAATTAATATTTAAATCGTTTATATAATTATCGTTTCTGAGATACTATCCAGTACCGTTACCAGAGATAGAAGGATGTTCTTTACAAATAAAGAATTAAAGACATATTTATTAATTGTTATTGTTTTTGTATAAATATGTAAATATCAATATTTTGTTTTACTATTCATCCTCCACTCGGCTGGACACCATATAGATAGCGTTAAAACCGAGCAATACTGCCACATATCGCATATAATTTCCAATATGTTTTATGAAGCAGCTTTACGGTATTAAGAGGCGAGTAATAATATTGACAATATAATCCACAAGAGCCGACCATAAAGCGAATATTATCGGTACAAATCCGACTTAAGTTACGGGAATAGTAATGGTCGATGTACACTACGTCATTAGTGCTGTATCTATACTTAGTGTGAAATATTACAACGTAATAGATATTTTGTAAATTGATAAGAAATACAAAAAATAATATGTTATTAGTTTTTATTTTAATTAATTTCTTATTATGTGTAAGCATCTTAGACAAAAATAAAGTGCAGTTTCTACAAAAAGTGATACAAAATTACATGAAGAATGGTTATTAATTTTCAAACACAGCTATATTTTTTTTATATTGTTTATTCTATAAAGATTAAATTTTGCAGTTAGTAGAGTAATTACAATTCGATATAAGTAATAGAGTAAGACAGAGCACGCAGTAATTATTTCATTGATTTGAAGTCGAAGGAGTTACCCATGACGGTGCTCACAAAAATTCATTAGAATGATCAGTACAGATAACATACGGCAGGATACGTAACGTCAATCATCTACAAAAACGGTAGTTGCTCAACGGGCGTATATATTAAAAAATATCAAAATAAAACAATAAAAGAAATGTTCAGAAACTTATCGTCCACAATCACAACACTGACAATAAAACAAATTTATTTTTTCCACAACCCTACGTGGTTATTAAGGCATTAACAGATAGCGGTGACAGTTGACAGGTGCTCGACGCTCCCATGACCCAACACAGTGTTACAAATTATCCCGATGCTACAATTGTACCTGGAAAATTCCTAATTTTTTCGATTTGTAGATTTTGTATTTGATTACCAATTAATTTTTTTATGTATAAAATTTTTAGAAAGATATATAATTTTATTTGACATCGATACGAATGTAATGTTCAAGAAAAAATTCAAATAAACACCAACACATAGATAGTTTTCTTATTTTTTTAAATATTTAATGGCTTAATTTTGTGATGACAAGCGCAAGATAATCTGTCAGTGTAACGAATAGTAGGGAAAACACGAAGAAGCAGTAAGTAAATTTGGAACAGTTATATTAGTTACAGCTCTCTTTAGTCCTTAAGTCCTTTTATATGTCACGACACAAAGTATAACAAAAGAAAAGATGAGATATTTTTCTTAAAATTTCATTCTAAACAATTCCTTGATTCAAAATCTCTTCGTTATCTATACAATGAACGGTTTTTACAGTTAATGAGGTTTATGATGTGTAAAATATATACGAAGGTGCGAATTGATGTCGCAATTATGTACCTCGTAAATATATAAAAGCTTCATATGTGATTGGGACAATATGCATCATTACTGGAAAAATTAAAATAATCTGAATTCCATTAAAATGTAATTACGATATATTTTATGATTTGTCACGCATGAATTGTTTGTTTAATATAGCACCTACTAACAGGTTTACGATGATCATGTCTTGTTTGCGTTTGTTTTTATCATGTTTCTTTGATTTATTAAAATAAGTATTAACTTTATTCCGTTGTCTTAAAATCAAACTTAACAGTGCAAATATAATGCATACAAGGGATATTGGAAAAACATTGTTGTGCCCAAAATATTACTGAAACCTCAAATTATTAGGATATTATGTTCTTTTTAGTGTATGTCCTATATATTACGTTTCATCATTTTGCTAATCTGGAAAAGTGTATTTTTATTTTCATAATAATTAGCATCAGTTAAATAGCTTTATAATATGAATAAATTTGACTCTATAATAATCGCATAGAAACGTATAGTATGTTTCTTATAAAACAGACTGAAACCTTCAAATTGTAAACTTGTTTCTATTTTCGCCTGTACGATATAGTCATCTGCAAGGTATTTTTAATTAAAAGTGAAATTTCTAACAATACACAAATATTAAATTAAGAAGTCCTAACTCGCATGGATGTATTTTTAATAAAGTCATATAAATTATTAGTTTCATTAACAATGTTTATCTTAAAGATAAAATGTTCATAACAAAATAAAAAGTTACAGGTATTGCTAGCGTTAAAACAAGCAAGTCGGTGTTGCTTGCGCAATTAAACACGCCTAACGTGCCTAATGCCTGATATTTCATTTTGTTTGACATTACTGTTAATGTCACTTTGGCATGTCATTGTGGTGATCTTTATCAGTTTTCAATAATATATAGTTTTTAAATTCATGGGAATCGAACTATTTGTCATAGTGGACAATTTGAGAACCAAATTAAATACATATAGAGGTAGAAAACATTATCATTGTCGTGTTAAACAGTCATAATCATAATTTGAGGGTAACATAATATTATTTTTTATCTATAGCACAAATGTATTTATGGTAAAGTTAAATTTAGCATTAAAATTTCAAAGTATTTTTTGAATAGCATATGGCTTTAGCGTTAATTTTACTGTAAAATGTTGTAATCGGCATTTCAGTTATAAAAGAATATAATCTACATAAATTTACTAAACATAGACCAGCAAAAATAAAGAACACCAAATATATCGACAGAAACGCGAAAGTTATGCAAAACGAGAAATAATATTTCCTATGTTTTAACAAATATTCGTTGATGAATTTTTACAGTAATTACACCACAAAGTAAATTTACAAAAGATATCAAATAAAGATCCCTCAAATAGGCCTTTAAATGTTCAAGCTTAACCCCGCTGCGATCTATTAACATGTTATTAAGATAATGTACGTGTCCGGTCATAGGGTGACTTTAATTGGGCAGGGTTAATTCTGAATGAACTTCTATAAATGGGAAATAATTTTTTGTCTCTTGCTGTTTAAATAACTATAGAATTAGACACTGTTTTAAGATACATAGAAATAAAATTATTTTTATATTATTTCTAATGTTGTTTACATTTTGAATAAAGCCTGCTATATTGTACTGTAACTGTTTAATTTGTTGTATTTTTTAATTTTCTGCTAGTTGTGCAATAATAATAAAAACTTTTTAATAAAGAAGCTGTCACCCGCTTTATTGGGGCTGTTCAACAAATCCAAGGAACCTACTTGCCAAGGTTAAGCTATCTACACACAGTTACTTTGGCCGTCTATAGTAACTCTAATCACTAATAATATAGTACGAATATTAATAATATATGACGAATGTTAATCTTTGTATAAAGATTCAGAAGAAGATATTTTTCATTAAGAATATTCTAAATTTATGTTAATAAATTAGAAATAAATGTTAATAATTGTTATAAAAACTTTCTCACAATGTTTCTGAATTTATACTTAGTTGATAAAGAACATGTGAGGGATACGCATTTAATTTTTATTTTCTCCGACTAAATACATATTATATATATGTATACAATAATCTAAAAATGTTTTAGTTGGAACTCAACGCTCCTTTTGTTGCATCCATGTATAAAATAAATTTACTATACACGTAAAAATATAGGAATATATTTTTTATAGAAGTTTAATTATTTTCCCAGTTACTATAAATTTGAAATTGAAAGACTTAAGTCAGTCAGTATACGAAAAACTATAGGGTTCTCCAAATATTTGAACACTATTTTGGTCATTATTTGCCTATAATATAAAAATAGTAAAAACATAAAAGTTTAAAATAATAGTTAATAATGCATAATATTCAGTAATGTGTAACCTTACAATGAAGTCATGGTGAAGGATTTCGCAAGTGCATGCCAACTTACTAATTGGTAGTAATGCTACGCTAAGAAAATAATTTTCCTATTGAAAATATTTATGTTTCTCCATAAAATGTACATACATATTTAAAAGTTCTTGGGCAATTGGTGACGAGGTTTGTCGATTTTAATTCCTTTTCGCAAATATGAAAGGAAACTTCGACATTTGTATTTAAAAAATATATATTATTAGCTTCACGCTTTTATCCTGCGTAGCAGACAGGAATTACCTAGTGTCAAGGCAGTTCGTACTCCGCTGTCCGCCGAATTCGAGACACTGCATGTTGAAAGGCGGAACTTAACACCGTACTTTGTCTTATCAGAGCGAGGTAATTTAAATATAACCATTTTCCTGAATGGGAATCGCCCCACAACAGTTACACGATGTCTCAATGCGCCACGACCGGTCTCAATCTTATATAATATTTATTTTCAATTTATCTTTTATGTTAGTATTTGTGTTTTATAATTTTAATACTATTATTTATTTGATACCATCTTATCCAACACCGAATCAGTCAATATAATTTCATTGTTTACAATTTTTGTGAGTACTTAAGTAAAGAAGACGATATTGGACGATGTTACGGTGAGCACTTTCCTATGAAAGAGTATAATTTGTCGTGAGGTTAAAACTCCCATTTTTTAATCTATATATAAAATTATATAAATTTTTTTGGTTTGCGTTATTTTATGACAGGTAAAGCACAGCTGAAACTATTGGACGTAGAAAACTGAAGTGGCATGTAGGTTTCGTGGAGTTTGGGGAAAATAACTAAGAGAGGATCTTTGGAAATTTATAATTTATAAACGAAGCAAACGATGTTGCGCCAACAACTAGTAAACTTATTAAACAGGAGAAACTTCGTCTATGTTTGTATTTCAATTTTTAATATTTTTATTTTTAACAAAAAAAAATATTAAAAATTGAAATACAAACATAGAACACGACAAAAGAAACATTCGTTTCGTTACTTTTTATAATATTATAAAATTATAACTGTAAGGGAGAAAAATATTTATTCAATAAAAAAGTTATAAATGTATGACCATCACAACGATTATTCTCTATTAAAATAATAATTTTACTTATTTTATTCAACTGCAATAAGATATTATTTATAATTACTTTAAAAATATTTAAAACCAAATATAGAACCAATGAATTTAAAGTTATATTGATTTTGAAATTACGTTACTCAATATTGAATATTGAAAAATGATACGCCATGTTTATACAGGGGCTATTTGATGAGCACACAAATTCAGTGTAAACGTGGTCAATAGCGAACCGCCCTGTGACCATAAAGCGGTGCCGGCTCTAATTACGGCCATTTGACCATAAATGACCATAAATGGTGGTCATCGATCATAAAGGCCATAACTCTCGGTCGTAAAAAGTGGATAGCGGCGAATGTAAGAACGCGCAAAATATGGCACCTCCACTAAACGTCTCTAAATGCAAAGACGTACCTGCATGAATACATTTGTTCGCAGTTGTAGAAACTACAAGATTGTTTTCGGTCTGTACTTATTTCCTACCAACACACACACACACACACACATATATATATATATATATATATATATATATATATATATATATATATATATATATATATATATATATGTATACATATATCGTGGGGCAGTGTGACAGCGGCTGACTGTAAACGCGGTCGGTTGTGGGTTCGATCCCCACTCGGGGGAGTGATTATATTTAAATTATTTTCACTTTCTCGCTCTAGTAAAGATAAAGAGCGGCATTGAGTTCCACCACTCAACTCAACGCAATGTCTCGAATTCGGTGGAAAGCGAAGTACGGCGTGTGTTGACACAAGGTACTTTCTGTCTATCCTGCTATGCGGGATAAAAGCGTGAAGCATAAAAAAAACTAAAAAATTAAATTTAAAATATACCAAGTTGTTTGACCAAGGTGTACTTTTTGCGAGTTCCTCTATTTTAGCCAAAAGCCAAAAAAAATTACGAATCCTTAGCAAATATAGATTATTTTTGCTGACAAAATTAGAAATTATTATTTTGAAGATCATAAAGGCGGATAGACGTACATATTGTATGTTATGATATTTGCTATAAACCAGAGACTAAAAATGCTCTGAGCAATGAAACTACAATGAAGCGTGCAAGTATCAGTAGATGGGTTTCTTAATGGCTTTCTCTACAGCTAAAAGTTTGCTTTCACCATAAAATGGAAAGACCCTGTAATATAATGAACAATGTTGCTAAGAAGTTAGTCATATACACTTTGCGTTTTGTCCTTAACTTAGGCAAGTATGTTGATTAGGCCTTATCTTAAAAATGTATAATAGTCCATAATTTATCTACTAAAACTATTCTACAGACAGACAAGAAAGCGATTAATCGATTCTGAAGTATAACGAAACGAATAATTTAGTAATCGAATATAACATAGCATCGGCAATCAAAATAACAACAAAGTGGAAAAATTAAACGTAAGGTAATAAAAATTAATATCGTGAGATAACTGCTTCGTGCAGATAGAAACTAAAAATCAAATCAAGCTCAATTATAAATTATAACAAATGGAAGCTCAACCGATGTAGACTATAAACGCTTCTGTAATTACCGCAGGAAGATAAAGCATGTCGTATCGTTGTAATCGTTACGCCGCTCATATTCTCGTATATCTTTAGTAATATATCCTAAAATGTAACATTTTTTGATTGAATGATCCAGGTTTGTTATACGGACTTGCTAATAGAATTTTAAATATTTTTGTTTACAAGACAAAGTAAATTAAGTGATTTTTGAACAAACCCAAAAGTTTCCTTTCCTACGTATATAAAAATATAGACTTTATATAAATAATTTAATTAATTTATTACGTTTTTTGGACCCTGTAAATGTGTAAAATATATCTGTAGATAAATGCCACCATTTATTGAGCAAAAACGTAAAATCTGAACATCCTAAGTGAACCTAGTAAAAGTAAGACATGTTAATTGTTTAACTACTCACAATGATCTAAATAATAATATTCAACTATAATAATACAGAAAAAGCTGGTCATCGCGGGTTTTATAGATTTAAAATAAAAACATTTTAACAGGATCAATCACAGTATATCAAAATGTATTTTCGAGTACCAAAATATAAGCGATTAATCCGGATTAAATTATTTTATTTTAATACGTTTGGTCCGTTCTGAATGTTTTATATTTATGTTTTTGCGATTTAAATGCTTCTCAATTTAATTGCCGAAACTAGAACAAAGTTAGCATATAATTCTGAATTTTCATGGGATTTTCGTACAAAAGTGTTCAACGGTAAGTATATTACTATATCGTGTTTTCCCACCGTCGCGATTTGTCTCGGTTCTTAAGCGATATACTTCTACCGGATAATTGCTGCGTTTTAGCGAGATGTTAACTTGTTGAAATAAATCATAGGCTTAAATCATAGTGTAATAAATCAATTTTTCCATTCGTTTTACTTATGGTATATTGTGTAAGTTTGAGTTATGTATAACAATAGGAAAATGTAATAGTTTTTTGGCAATTACAGGAGGTTATTTGATGCCAACCTAGGTATAAAACTGTTTATATGATTAATTAATTGATAAAGCAGTTAATCAAATTCTAAATAATTTACTATACATCTACGTAGGTAGTCTATAATACTATTGGATTGACGAGTATATATCAGTTTAAAGCATAAAAGTTTAAATAAGTGTTTTTCGTCTTCAGGTAAATAAAATTAATATGCTTTGGATACGTTACTTTAGTTGAATATATTTTGTATAAAATACATATTTTGCAATCGCTGTACATAATCGAAGGTGCCTTTACTAACCTTACAAATTAAACCGAAGGTTTGAATATTTAGATTATATAATTATACGTAAAATCGCTCACGATTTATTTAGATGATTTTACTGGGTTTTGCCAAAAACGTTTTATTGTATATCTTACCTTATGCTGTTTTAAAAATCATTTTTTGAACGTCAAATTTAAATTGGAACTAAATTATATTTTTTATCACATTTTTCTACTGATTGTAATAAATTACTAATTTTTTTGTTTTAGCTTTAGGTGTCTATTGTAACGAGCACTTTTTTTATTTGTATAATTAATAGAAAGCAATCACGAGTATTAAGTTTATTGACTTTATTTTTTCTTATTCAGTGTTATCATAATTTATAGATTTTAAAAAAAAATCAAAGTAAGTGTTGCCTATATCTGGCGAGGTCCGTCAATCTACATGATCTCAGCTTCGTATCCATGCAATAGCAAGTTGATTAGTAGTCAATTAAGGCTCCCCATAACAGCATCAATAAAAGTATTCGGTGATTCAAAGTATTTTGTTATAATCAATTTCTGACGTCGGCGTTCGTTTGTGGTACAACAAAATGGAGATTTTATTAGCGTACCGAATTTAGTGAGGTCGAAGAAGATCGGTAAGCGATTTTTATACATGCTCGGTTTAGGGTACGTACGAGTACGTGAGAATTTACGTAAGAACTAGCAATATCTTTTTTTCTACCTGTTTAAATTACTAACGTTCTATTTTTTAAATCATTATTACCTTTATTTTATCAACGATGATTAATTGATTAAATGTATCGGCAAATAAATCATTTCTGTAGTGCTTATCTAAGCGTCAAACGAAGCGCATATCCTATTCGATTCCTTCAAATTATCTGTGCCAAACAATAGCATTATACGCTTAATAACTTATGAATAAACTTTACACCTGCCATAATATAACTAAGTATTCCTATTACATTAAGCGATGATGTACATACTTTATATTTATTATTTTATATGTATATGGGGCAATTATGTTAATGCACATATAAATACTAAATTGATATATTTAATAAACTATTTTGTATCGTTTCTTAGTATAACAACCTTTCTAATACTTAATACTCTACATCATGTTTAGAACCAATTTGAAAGTGAACGTTTCATTAAAATAACATAACGAACTTTTATAACAGTCGAAATCGGTCACGTCATAACACTTGACGTACAATTAATACGGAACCCTCAGTATAGCCGCCGTTGCCTCTCGGGCGTGTCGAAAGGCCACCATAAGAAGCCGAAAGGCAGGTCATTTTATAGTTTATAATTACATCTGATTGCCGCCGTGACTCGATTCGCCGATACAACGCCCCGGTTGCAGTGTTTATTTTGTTTTTATCTTCGCTTTTACAGTTTTTAAGATTTATATGTCAATAGATATTTTTCATATTTTTTTATTACTCGATTCCGTGCTATTCTCAAATCATGTACAAATTTTCGATTGTTTTGGAATGGATATTGTTCTAAAAAATTATATAAGGAGAGTATGCCTCCTCATATTAATTATTGAAATTGATTTTAAAGTCATAATCACTGCAGAAGTATTTTTTCAAATTCTGTAATCGTAACTTAAAGCTTTTTAACTTTATCAATAAATTGCCCAAGTCATTGACGTGAACACCAATGTTTAGTCATTCTAAGCTAAATCTAGTTAGTTTAATCAATTAAGGAAATTGCCTTTTATATCAATTACTTAATGAGATTATACTACATTTAATTTTCACTTACCTTAGTTTTGCTACCGCCAATAGAACCAGGTCGTATCGACCCAGTTTCATAGAACCGAGTTAGTATCTTGGATACGCATCCATGTGAGACAAGTAATTGCCTACTGATATCACATGGTCGTACTCCCAATATGGCAAGTTCGACGATCCGTTTCCGAACAACGTCGGGAAGGGGCCGGCCATTCACAAACACGCCTCCTAGTTGATTCACGCCTGCTTGACCTGAAAAAGAGAATCCTTATGAAGATGCGACGACAATAAATGAAAAAATTTATCCCATTTGGTTGTGGTCATCAAACTTGACCTTTAATTAATCAAAGAGATAATTTGTACAAATTCATGTCTTTTTTTTTAATTTTACACTTAAAGTAATTGCAGATAGTCGTAAATACTTTTAAATACCAAGGTGCTGTTCACTCGAAACAATTTATGTGAAATTTAATATTGTTTGTTTATTAAACGCGACATTGAGTTCTGCTATTCCACACCCAATACCCCGAATTTGGTCGAAGTAGGGAACGGAATGTTTATATAGTAAGACACTTTTCTCAAACTACCTAATACGGGAAAAACTATAAGCTACACTAAATGAAACTGTTTTAAAAAGATTAAATAAATGACCTAATATGGTCTAAATGACTACATCCGACATCGTCTAATTAATATTCCTATATATTGCAGGCTTAGAATTAAACTGATTCAACTCAAAGTTTATCGAATTTGATATAGTTCTATATACAAAAACAACATTTGAATATAATAACCTTGAATCAAGTCAATATAATTCTAAGTGTACTATATATATGACTTGCAATAATTTGTAGTAAAATTTATAACCATATAATGTACAATATTTTGGATTAACATGTTACAAACTCATTTTCAGGATACAAGACTATAATCATAAATAACTTTCATTATCTTGACGATATAATTCTGTCAATCGAAACAAAAGCCCATTGAGTTATTTCGCAGTACACCTGTCTCATTTTGGGCTAATATTTATTTGATTGCCAATTCCAAATGTTACCTTCCTACCTGGTAGTCAATTATGAAAAACGTTGAACAAAGATGGAGAGATAGCGGTGTCTTTAATTCATTTCCTTGTTTCTAATGTTGGTCATTTCTATTTTTTTAACTAATAAACTCTCTATTTAAAAGCTATTATCGACATCTATACACTATTTTTAACATTCAGCCATTTACGAGATATGGTGATAGGAATTAGATATCAATAGATATCTAATTTAGCAATTTGTTTTGCCGAATTAAGAAAATATACAAACCACAGATAACCCTTTAGAATGGCAACCCTATCATGTATAAAAGCAGAATCTTACAGTTGCAAAAGTAAGCGCACGAAATGTATTGAGTCGTTGTTTATATTTCTAGCTTTTTTACTGATTGCAATGATTAAAGAAGAAAAGCTTTCAAATTTCTTTTTTAATGAATACATATAAATAGGACTAAGTAATTAATACGATATAAAACCTCATTTAACGGCTGCCTATCAATGTTTATGTTTATCCAGAACAAAAATCAATTTCCTATTACGGCTTTGATTTCAGTGTCGAGTGTGGGATTAAATCCTTTTACCGCTACCGTTAAGACCGTTGTAAAACAATAAAACTGAGCGCGATTTATAACTTTAATGTCATAAAATTAAAGTTGTAATTTGTTCGCAGCAATTTATGTTTATTGCTATTTCTTTCACCGGCACTATTTCACGCTTATTGTCATATAGTATTGCCGCCCCGATATGCACGCCTGCAAATTGCTTCGTTGGTTTACGATAGTTCTAATCATACACTTAAAACTTGTTACGGTCGCTTTGTGAATGCTCTATATTATATTTTTCTTTAAAAGTTCTATTTTAAAAGTTTAAAAGAAATTAAAATATTTGAATTTTTGCTATCTATTATATTTATACGTACACGGATATCATGCCTACATACCTACAAAAAAATCTAAGTAACTGTCTATACATGAAAACTTTATTAATCTAACGAATCCAGAACAAACATTTTGATTTTTTTTCTGTAAGCATGTGCGTTTCACTATTGCATTTTGGGAACCTTACTTTAACATTTACTATTTGTTTTATTTCAATGGATTCAAAAATAAGAAAGTTATATCAATTTATATAATTAATATTTTGTTCAACAACAAAGTTATAGCAAGGGTCAATTTCACGGAAACGAAGTTGGGGTATTCACAAGTACTACATATAAAAATAAAAGCGAGCTGATTATTCCAATAATGCACATTTCTACTGTACATTTTAATAACTTGAACTAAAGTTTATTGGAAAACTTGGGCATAAAATTAAAGATTAATATTTAATTAACCACCGAGAGGTGTTTATAAAGTGCTTTATAGGAAGTAGGCATTTAGTACCTATTTGGATACAAACTTACACAGGTTTCATCCGTTCATTATTCTCAAAGCTTTTTTCTTTAATAATAGAAAATTAAAAACTTTTTAAATATTAAAAGATAACAATTAGAAGTGTGGAGATATCTACAAATATCTAAAATAATTTAACAAAGTTGCATATTCTAGGACCCTAATACCTTACTTGTAATAAGGGCTACGTACCAATGTTTACGACATAGCTTACGAGAAAAGGTTCTTAAGAAGCGGATTGAAGCGTGATCATCGCTAATGTGCTCCCAGTTTTACAATCGCATCGTAAAATGTTATTTAAACGCTTTTTTCTGAACGAATATCGATCGTATATTGCACAGGTTATTGCGGACTTTACAGCTTGTGACTGATTTTACGACTTCGTCAATTGCTACGGTGTTAGGGAACGGGAGCGGTGATTTTGAATTCCGCGAATTGGCCAAATTGCCAATAAATGACAGCCCTTCAGAAATCTTAATCGATAGATGCTTTTATAAAGCGATATGTGCTTCGATTAGTTCTACCTCTCTACATATAATGCTTGCAAAACATTATACTATATTTAATGATAATATACTATTTAAGGTATAAATACCTATAGACACGAGGCCGGTCGTGGCGCAGTGTGACAGCGTCTGACTGTAAACGCGATCGGCTGTGGGTTCGATCCTCACTCGGGGGAGTGATTATATTTAAATTATTTTCACTTCCTCGCTCTGGTCAAAGACAAAGAGCGGCGTTGAGTTCCACCACCCAACACGCAATGTCTCGAATTCGGTGGAAAGCGAAGTACGGAGTGTCTTGACACTAGGTACTTTCTGCGTACCCTGCCATGCGGGATAAAAAGCGTGAAACTAAAATAAAAAAACCTATAGACACTATTTTTTTACAGCTCGAGTATATAGTTTGGTATAATATTTGAATAAAGAACAATAAAGATAAGTAAAGTAATACCATTAGAAAGGTAGAAAAGTTTGATTGGAATATCTGACACATCTACGTCATTTACTAAATATAGTTAAGCTATTTAAATTTAAACCTTAAACAATTTTCATATTGCTTTATATATTCTCTTCTACTACTTTTAAATTATTTCCTCCCGTATTCTTATCATATTAATAATTATAAGTCAAACTAACTAATAATGATTACTTTTTTTGAGACACAGTTTACTTATTTAATCTTTATAAAATATTGTTATAATAAATACTGTTGTGGAATAAATATTATGAAGTTTGACTCGTATTTTTACCTAAAAAACTATATATTAATACGTGAAGCCAAATCTTTATGTTTTCTAATCCTAAATGTCGAATAACACTTTAAAAATAGTAAAATTTTTGTAACTATTTTACAAAAATGGTGCGAACTTAAGAGTATATGATACATAAATATATATTAAATTAATAAAATACACTACCGAATCTTTCTCATACGCGTTTATATTAAGTAACATTCACGTTGTTAAGGCAACACGTTGTCAAAGCGTCAACGGGACATCCATAGATAATACACTATATACCGGAGATCTGATTTTTATAACTAAATAAAAGCTCTACAACAGACAATTTTAGAAAAAAATGTCAAATTGCTGTCAATGTCAAATTTTAATACAGACACCACAACATAATTCGAGAATTACATAAATTAAGTTTATTTTAAGTATGGATCGATGTCGATGTGAAGAATACGAAATTGCTGTAAAAAAATTAAGATTTTATACAGTTGGTACCTTCAGACCTGATATTATAGATAACTATGACAGTAAGTGTGTGTATTAATTGTAATTAATATAAACGTTTTATTATATCAATTTCTATTTACTATATCAATTTCTTTTTCCGCCAAGAAGGGTAGTAAGAGAATCCTTAACTTAAAAACAACATCGTTCTCAAATTTTGAAATCGATACATTGCGTTATGAGTAGCGCTTTGACTCGCTATGCTTGGTCTTATCAAAGTTAATAAATTGAAAATAATTAAAATATTGTTACTTCGAGTATAAATGGATTTTAAATCAAGTTACTTCACATCATCTTGATTCTGATCAGTTGATATTGAATAATTTTTAGATCCTACAAAAAGAACACGCAATTCATATAAACATATATATCGTCAAAGTCTTTAATATGTCCATTCAACTTACAAGTATATTTACATACCCACGGCAGAAATAAAAATGCCTGAAATGCTTAACAGATGAGAACAAAATCTTAATTATTTTTTTAATTTAAAATTTTAAATTAAAAAGTAAATATTTTAAATATTTATTGTAAATACTCATTCATTGATATGAAAGAGATATAACATTTTATTTGTTTTTAAATTACCAGGATCCGGCTTCGTAACAACTTGGGTAAAGCATGGCATCGATTATACAGATTTCAAATTTTTGAAACCTAGAGCTACGAAGATAACGTCATTGACTAAATTGCCAGAAAATTAATATGTACTTATACAAGGCTTTTTTTAATTTATACAAATATAGGCTTTATATGTATAGCTATTAATTATTTTTTTGGGCTATAAATAAAAGATAAACTTATAACAAGCAACAAAAAGTGAATATGAAAAATATCTAAAAAATAATAAATTAATATACTAACGAATCGAGAAATATTTAAAGTAGTAAAATTAATCAAAACAGATAAAACTGAATCATTGCAGAGAAAGTAGTTTAAGAGTGACATGAGTTTTATCTTAATATAAAAATCGTGATAGCATCGTCGGCTTCTGTACTGAATATCGTCGAGATTGGGCGTTTGATTAAATACTATTATAACTTTACGACGGACGTTGATATGTATTGATAAAAAATATAAGAGTTACTAACACTTTTTATAAAGAAGCTGTTTAATTAGTACATAAATGTAATAAGGTATTAGTTTTTCTGTTTTTTACATATTTTAAAACTTTACTTTTCTACAACTATAAGTTACTAATTTCTCTAAAAAATGTCATGTTACGCCTTAGTACTTCTATGTTAAAATTACGAAACATTGGAAATCGAAACATTGTCTTCTCTGTACAAAAATTCTTCCTTTGCTAATTGACTTACAGACAGTGAAAATTTGGCATAAAGTTCCCTTAGTGAGTGTAAAGAAGCACTAAGAGAGATTTTTTCGGAAACCAAATATAACAGGATTACACGTTTTATAGATTTAGCAAACTAAATTAAAGATTACTTCTTGTTCTTTAATCAAGGTACACATAAGCTATGACTGTATTGGAGATGAGAATAATGATTATTCTCTATTTAACTTGAATATAATAAAAGAAAAAATCTTTCTCTCATTATTTTACATCGACACTAAGTATCGAAATCTAAACATCATACATTCTCCTTTCCAGAATTATTCTATGGCACAAAATAAATGTTGGGAAACTTGATTATTATGCTTTTTATACTCTGTAAGTGTGATGATTTTAAAGACAAATTAGTCATAATTAGTTCGACGTGTAATTTTATTCAAAACTTAATTAAAAGATTTCATTACTCAGTACAGTAGCGATTAAATCTTAACGGCTATGCGCAAAAAGTTGCTAATATTTTCATTACAAGAAACAGTAATATTTTGAATATTATACTGCATATGAAACGTTAGTGATTTTTTTTAAAATACTTATATGTTTCTTAGATATTTATCAAAAATAGTTGATTAATTTGTGTGTGGAAGGATTGGTCTTAATTACTGACTAATAAGTCAACTTTGATGCTATGGTTTCGCAAAGGGAGAGCACCTAAATACAAGCGGGATAGTTATTCGAGTCTATGCGAGCTCGAAGAAATGAGTATATTGTAATTATTATTATTCATTTAAATGGATTATTTTCGATATTTTCAAAGACAGGCAATGTTGTAATGCGCTGAGGCTAACATGGTGTGCTTTGAGTCCCCGCTCGAAGAATATTTAAAATTCACTTTAATTCGCCTTGGTACGACAAAACGCGTTGTTAAGCGTTCAACACGTAATGATTTCGGTTGGAAATTCAACGGACTGTCTCGACACTAATTTGTTTCTGACAACCATGATATGTGGAATAAAGGGTAGAGTTACAGAAAAAAATATCGCTACAAGTACATCTATTTTGTCATACGTGGATATTTACGAGTTCTGGCAAACTACCTGTAGTTAAGACTAAAATAAATCTAGTGTAAATACATTCTTCATAAATATTAAACTGCAATAAAATGTATATTTATTTTTTATTATTATAAAAAAGCGACTTATATAGACATACAGGTATACCTACCAAATACATATATACGAACCACCCAAGTCTTGAGACACTCTGCTTTTTATTAAAAGCATTTAATAATCTAATTAGATCACATGCGCTATTGACTAGTCTTCTCGATACCTTTTCACGTTTCAGTGAGTTTGTCCTCGACTCGGGGCAGACTTTGAATATTTCATAAAGATGGTCCAAACGAAATTCCGTTACTCATAGAGAAATATTAATTTTTGTAAAAATGATTTATGTTTTACTATATAAATTATTTATAATATTATCGATGGTCAATATCTAAAATTATACTTGGGAAATAATAAGTAATATTAATTACCAGTAATAATTTAAAGAGAAACTTAAATGAAAAATTTACTTTTAAATTTAAACATTTTTATCATTCGGTTAATTTTAGAAGTGCTATTATTGCTTAAATAAATTTTAGTTCTGGGTAGGCAATTATATTGATGTGAATTTCATTTACATGACAAATATATAACAATAAAGAAAAATGTACACACCTAGTCTATAGTCTTACAAACTATATCTATGAGTTTTGAAACAAATGCAAAAGCATCGTGACTCTGTAATGTTCAATTATTAAAATGTTCTCTTTTTTTACCTTTACGATTTTATCCCGCATGCAGCAGGGTAGACAGAAAGTACCTAGTGTTAAAATAGTCCATACTTCACTTTCCACCAAATTCGAGTTGCGTGTTGATTGGCGGAATTCAACGACGCACTTTGTCTTACTAGAGCGAGGAAGTGAAAATGATTTAAATATAATTACTTCCCCGAGGGATCGAACCCACAACCGATCGCGTTTACAGTCAGACGCTGTTCCACTGCGCCACGACTGGTTGTTCTCTTTATTCCTTCTATATATTTCCTTCAAATTCTTTATATATCTATTTTGTTAATTCTAGTTTTATTCACATTGTGTTTTTTTACTAAATACGTTATATAAAAAAGTATTTAGTTACACTTATTGAATTTTTAAATACAACCTTTCACTTTTCAGTTGGTGAAATAAAAGTTTACGATGTAAAATTGTAACACAGTTGTAAACGACCAGCTAGAAAATTAAATGTGATGCCTCCATGTCGGTCACATTTGATGCACCGCTCTGAACGTAGTTCATAGTATGGATATGACAAACTATATAATATTTTTCTTTATAATTATGGATATAATTCTTATCAAAAAGAACAACTTCATACTTTTTCTCTACTTTACTCTAGTAAGACAAAGTGGGGGCGTTGAGTTCCGCCACTCAACAATGTTGCGAATGTCTCCAATGTGGAAATGCAGATTGCGGAAAGCTGAGCACGGAGTGTCTTGAGACTAGGTTCTTTCTTTCTACCTTGCTATGCGGGATAAAAATATGAAGCTAATAAAATATACATATATCTATACTAATAATATAAAGAAGAAGAGTTTCTTTGTTTGTTTGGTAATCTCAGAATCTACTGATTGGAACTAAAAAATATGTTAAAATTTCCCTTGCGTGCGCTGATTGAACGGTGAAAGTTATATCCAAATAAATAAGTTATTTATCACGGGCACTAATTTTTGAATAAAATTGCCTGTAAGTATTAGATTTCAACCAATATGCAAGGACTTATTATCGTTTTAAAATAATAACGTCAAATACCACGGGCGCATTAATGTGCGGGGTGTGTAAAGCGGTAAGGCAGGATTGACGCTGGCAAACAGTGTCGATACTCTTCTTACTTATATTATAAAAGCAAAAGTTTCTGAGGATGTATGATTGATTTGGATGAAACTTTACGGTTTTATGCGTTGTAAATCAGAATAGTATATAGACTACAATTAAAATTTTTTTGAGATTTGGTCGTAATATAAAGATACATATCAATTAAATCAACTAAAAATCATAAGCCGTTATGAACAAACCGTGAATATAACTTTAATTAATTTGAATACTTTCTTACAATGCACACTTTAGAATATTTATAAAACCTTTAACTATTTAATATAGACTAACTATATCTTTTACACCAAGTAATTTGGCCGAATAGCTTAAAGTGCCTTATAGATGAGACTTATGACGCGGGGGAGAAAAGAAATTCTGTGACAATATAACAATGATTGTCAAGTACAAGTATATTTTGACCAATATTACTATGCGGTCGAAGCCGCGAGCTGAATCTATTGTCTATATATAAGTGGAGAACATAATGATTTAACACTCGGCTTACTTACCCAGAAATAATACTATATATTAGCCATCGGGACAAATGTATGTTACAAGTAGGTACATTATTTATAATATGTATTTTTTATAAAGTTTCTATTTTTTAGCTAATACAAAAAAATTTTTGTTTGTATTATAAAAGGTACTAGTAGGTAGTCGTAGTAGGTCGTTATGTTAGTGATGTTAATGCATTTAATTATTATTATATTTTACGCATATTTACTGTGTTTGACCACTTTGAAATGTATAAGATGATTAAGGCTATGAGTTTAAGAAAATAATTAAAATTTGTAATATCAACATTAACATAGCCTCTGATCGATGACCCCCCGTGGTTAATTTGGCATAAAACGCCTCGGACACGTCGATAGACAACCCAAAACGTTAAATGTCACGAGGTAGGCAACACTTAGGACTATAAGTGTTTAGAAATGTAAATAAAATCGCCATTGTGACACAGTGTTACTTATTTTATTTAAGACGATAATCGCAGGTTGAGGTTTCCTCTATACTTTTAAAGAATTGTTTATACATACAATATAAATGTTACAGAGATTGGTTAAATTGGTTAACAAAGTATGATATAAGTTGTGGAGAATATTGTAAAAATGTGGTAAATCTTTCTCAGCTTAAGCCTCAACCAACTGTTTTAATCGTGAAACTTTGCTTAAATTATATTTTAATTTTTTTAAAATGCAGATTTTAAAGTAATTTTTTTAGCTTCACGCTTTATCCCTGGCGGGGTAGTCAGAGAGCACGAAGCGCCAAACGCTACGGTCCCTGCATACCTCTTTCGCCTCGTCCACAGTCATTATCCTCTTCATGTATGCCCTTCGGGGGGTCCTCATACTTTTTACGTGACCTTCCTCCAGTATCTTCGATACTGTATTTTCAAAGGTCAACTGAGGTCTACCCCGACCTCTCGTACCACTCACCTTGGCTTCATACATCTTTCTTACCATTCTTTCAACGTAACCAAACAACCTGAGCACGTTCTTCTTCATTCTTACTGTGACATTCACGCTTACACCTGCCATTGTGCCTATCTCCTCGCTGCATATACAAAGTTATTTTACAATACACACAAAAAAAAAACATATAAAACTCACATATAAAAGTCTTATGGTTTCCTTTAGTGGGAGAATGCGTAGGACTCGGACCACGGTGTATGCTTTTTTCTCAGCTTAACCAAATTTTAATTAATTCTGATTATACCGCCTTTAAAACACCTAATAGAAATGAACTAATATTTGAAATTCTTCGTTAAGCAAAGCTAAAAATAATCGTTTTTGCTAAGCCGGAAACAGCGTGTGTGTTCTTAAAGAACTATTCTATTTGGAAGTTAATATTCGAAACTTTATATTTTGACGCGATAAAATCACTTTATATCACTAACTATGAGATATTAAGATAAATTTCGAACTTTATTGGTCATAATTAAAGTTTTCAATACCAGTTTAGAATGGGAGATATCTAGGATGTAATTTGTATAGATCGACGACATGATTTTAAACAGTCACCAGACGACCATAAAACTCGAACTGGATTCATTCGTTGTTATCTAATATATGTACGAGTATACTTGCTTATTTATTACCGGGTTTCAAAATATAGGTACAATTAAAAGCATTTTTTGAAATATATAAGTTATTTCCGAATTTACATTCCGATTGAGAATTTTGTGAAATTTACTTTTTTGGTACGATTTTATGATGTATTGTAAAGATGAATCTATTTTTTTGACTAATTTTAATTATTTGTATTGCCAAAAAACATTCTTAAAGAACTAATTAATTAAAAATTAATTAATGAAACATAAATATATTAAACCAGTAAACGCATTTACTTACAAAAATAAAGTTTTTAGATTCATTATTTTAAAAAGTTATAATTAATTACATAATATGTAATTAATTATAACTTTATATATGTATAAGTACTAATGTTCTCGTAAAGGTCTGAGAAGGGGTGTACTCGTATAAACGTTATTTGGTTTGGAATACTAAAATTTTTCTTTTTAGAGCCAATAAAGTTCATTGCTAAAGATTAAATTATAAATTCATACATAATTATAATTATTTTTTTAAATTTTATTGGAGTCAATTTTATAGTTATTATGTTGATTTTCTTGTTTAAATGAAAATGTTTAAGGTTTCATCATTTCCTTAGTATTTGTTTTGAGAAAATATTTGCCAACTTACTATACAACTGCAACTAGCGGTCGACTCACGGTTTCGCCTGCGAGAACTACAATATTAAATTTGAATATATAAATATTTTATTTCGCTTAAATTGCTTAAATCACTGAGATCACTATGTCATTGCCGACACTGATAGGGATACATTCAATAGAAAATGTATAAAAAAATCATGGTACTTTACCGAAACTTTGACTTTACTGACAGTGTAAATCGGCCTGAACGAAGTCTAGCAACTGATAGGTGTAAATGACGTTTTACTTAAGAAAAAATGACATCTGGGATTTGTCTGCCAACATCATTAGGATTTAACACAATAATTGACAATCCGAATTTTGCGGATATATATTGTCGACACGAAATCTATATTTTTTATGTCTGAACTCAATCCCCTTGAGAAAATTATTAATATAGATATAATAAATTTAATATTATCATTGTACCTAACATTAACGAAATCATATTAAATTTATCTAAATACACATAAGTCTTGACAACAACATAGCCAAAATATGATAGTATAACCATAAACAAATCGTTTTATCTCATAATGAGGGCTGACTAAGGAAGTAGCGTGTACAGCCACCTCGAAGCGCTAATGTAACTTTAAGCATGTATAATGAATTAGAAACCTCCGCCGGGTGGGCCGATACGGATCCGATATTATCTCGATACGAGATTCGACTCGATTCTCTTAATTACTCGTAATGGTCCTACTCGATAAGAGTTCTTTGAAACGCTTATGATTTCAATGCGTGAGGTAAATTCCTGTATGGATAAGCTTTCGGCTTCTTAATGTTGCCGTTTAAGTTAATTAAGTTCTGAATACGCTTATAAAGTTTTTTTTTCAATTCGGTGACCGCTTTTATTTCGCCGGTGCGTAGGCGTCGGAATTGATGTTTGTTTTGAACTTGCTTACCTGTGTGCGGCATTTTGTGGCGCAAAATCCTGAAACAAAAAGATAAATAATTATTTTTTATTAAAACAACTTATTTACTTAAACATGTCGAATAAGTCGACCGTTATAGTCAATTATTTTATAATCAAAAGTTAGAAAGTACCATAAAAGATTAAAGTGAAGATATAGTATATTTTAAAGATTATGGCTACGGGATATATTTATATGTATATATAAATTCGCGTGCTAAACTAATATTTTTCAGGCATAAAAGTAAGTGTTGGATATTTATAATTTGTACTCTGGATTACGCATGAAACCAAAATAGAATTTTTATTGCAAATAAATATATTACTTAAATAAAAAGAAACTTATCTAATCACGAAGGCCGTTTAACTTAAAGCGGGCGACAATAAATTATGCGCGAACGCAATATTATAAATAAGGACATTTTAAATCCAGTAGCGAACTTTAAAAAGGGCCGAAAAAATAAAAAAAGCAGTAAACGATTTTATACTCGTAAAAAAAGGCAATCTCAAAAAGCGATCGGCGCGGCGCCGAAATATGAGATCACGTGACATCTTTATCGTTTATTTTTTAGTAATCGCCACGAAGTTTCGTGCGAGTGCGTAAAGCTTCAACGTAGCGACTATGACGTTCTAGCATAAAGGCACCACGGTTGTGATTAAAAGGGCCATTACGCACCGATAGCACGCTTAAAACATAATTTATTCAAATTAAAAATACTTATCGAAATATGATGCGGTACTAAATCAGGAGTAAGTGAGGCGGTGCGTGCCCGTAGCGAAAAATCAATGTTATCGCAACGGTCGATCACCGTGAAAATCAAAAAATTATGAATATAAAAAATTGTGTTACACGCAAATATCAGTTTTAAGTCTAAACAGAGGTCTTTCAGTGATGTTCCCAGCGAATATCGATAGAATTGATTAAATTAAAAGACAGAGTATTTTAATTTAATTAATTCTATTTTTTCTGTTGTTTTCATTTAGCAATAACCAAAATTTAACAATAATTTAGCAGTATTGTTGAAAGTTTGTTAAGTCGTTTAACGATTTTTAGTTAAATTATGGAAAACGTATTCTAATACTAATTAAGTTTAATTGTTTTATATAGTAACGAAAATATTTAAGAGTATTTTATTTTTCTAGATGTAAGTATGTATAGAAACTTAACATGATAAACCTTTATAAAATCAATCAATCATTGTTATTATTTTTTCTATCAATACTAATTTTTGACTATAGAATTTAAAATATCAGGTGTTTTTGATAAATGGTAATACAATAAAATATTTTTTCTTCATTTGAATCTGAGATTTAAAGTCGCAGTATGAGAGTTTTAAAATAGTTTATTTATGTAACATCAAATGGCCTACATTTGAAACGCTTGTAAAATAATTATAAACGAAATTTATATACTTTCATGAGTAAAATGTGCTAAATTCTCAATATATTTATGTCCGAATTTATAAATACAAATTTGTTAACTAAAATCTATTTTTAAATATTTTTTCATAAAATGTTTATCTTGGGGTGGCATACCCTTGCCTTTAATTTTCATTAAATTATCTTACTTCATCAGTATTAAAATATTACAATTTATGCGAAATTATAAAAAAAATCGTAGCACGCTTAATAATAATTCGTCATCAAACGCCAAGTGTGACCGCGCTTACTCGTTACCAATCTGATAAACAACTCCGTTTTGCATATCAAGATGATCTAGTGTTGTATTGAATTAATTAATTTAACTATCGATACTTCCATATTATGTTAAAATATATTACTATTAATTTATAAATTCTTAATTTATATATACTATTAAATAAAATTCGAGTGTATGTTTGTAATATTAAAATAAAGTTCTACCATAAATGTGTATGTATACATGGTACATATACCAAAATTAAGACTTTGAAGGAACTTTCATTGGAAAATAGCTGATGTCATAAGCAGAAACTTAGGCTAGTTTTATTTTAGAATGATAAAAATCCAGAAATGTTAAATTGTACGCCGACGAAGTTGCCGGTACAACTCGTAGAATAATATTCTTCTGAAAAAAATTATATTTTAATGTTTATTTAACATTGAAAAATATAATAAAATTTCAAAATCACGTTTATTATATTTATTTTTAACCTCACATGTATCTCGGATTTAGCGAAGGAAAAAAAGAGGTCTTAGTTCTATTGTACCATATTAACTTTAAAGAGGCGTCGTTAGAAAAATTGTACATGTCTAAATAAAATATTTAAAGATTATTTCTATTTATGAGTACTTATGTTGAATGAAAAACTGATTGAAACAACTATTTTATAGTATTCAGTCGCAAAATATGAGAGACGGTTAAAGATAATAAAAATACAATAATTTCTAATATGAACAAAAGATATTTTACAACCTAAATAGTAAATTATAGTTTTCTTGCTTTATTGTTACATTTCGATTACGCCTTAAAGTCCACGTCCATGACCGATTCGGTGTTAGGGTGACCGTATCAAAAATTATTACAGCTACTATTAACATAATATTAGACGACAAAACGGCATATTATGATCGTAGCTTGAACACGCCACTCCTAGGAAATTATACTTTCCAATAAGCTTGAATGGTTTAATCAATATTTTTTTTTTAATTTCCCCATTTAAAATAAAATTCTATTTGATAATTCATTAGTCTTATTAACTAAAAAAAAACAACAGATGAATAAGGATAATTCGTCTAAGAAAAATATCAAAAAATGCTAGTTAAAATATTTGTTATAAGTAACACTGAACAAAGTTCATTTTGATTTACTCCAAATGTTGTTAATTTAAGAAAAAATATTAAATGTTGTAATTAACAAGTTATCTAAATTATTTAAAATTCTGCCCATCTGTTTGTTCCGACATCTCTGGAATGGCTGTACCGATTTTAAAAAAACTTTCACTGGCACATAGCTTATGTAATAAGGAGGAACTCAGGCTTGCTTCTATTTTACAAATTAGAGTTCCAGAAATGTTAAATTTTAACAGACGAAATCGCAAGTACATTTAGTATTGACATAAGTTTGAACATTACCCTAACCACAAAAATTAAAATATGATCTAAAACTATTGTACATATGTTACTGTCAAACGCGACTGCTCCTAATCTGGGGTTGATTTGAAAACATGTTTTCGCATTTAACCGTATATATTTTTATGCAAACTTTACGTGTTTTGCACATATTTTACACTAAAAAGCTTTTACTGTTCTTTACAGTTTTAAAACCTTTTTAAAGGCTTATTAATTTTGAAAGTACATGTAGTTGAAAGTAATATAATGTTTGCACGATTCATAATTTGTTTTATAGTATTTAATGGCATATTTTTAATATTATTGTATTAAATTAGTGCGTGCGTAAAACTTTGTATACATAAAAATAATTTATATTTTTTTATGATTTAAACTAAGTAACCAAAATAATGTTTTTGTTGTATTTCATTAATTATCTTTAGTTATTGTCATTTTCCACTGTAATACATTGTACAAAAATAAATCTATAGTTATTAATGAAATATCAATTCAATTTATAAATAAAATAATTGACCAGAGCGGTGTTATCCGTTATCAATCACCGATGTATGGGCACTACGACAAGCTTCATCCAATTAGTGGTAATACCTTGACATACTGCTGCGAGTGGCGTAAAGGACTTTATATGAATGTATTATTACTTACTATATAATAGGAATAGGACCATTCTACTCAATACCAATTCAACTACTTCCTCAAATACTCAATACCATTTCAACTACTTCCAAAATAAACGTTGAAATTGCCCAATACCTTACGTTACATGTATGATGAGGCCAACGTGGTGCAATGGGACAGCGTTTAAGTGTGAACACTGATTACTTGTAGGTTCGATTCATACTCGGAGGAATAACATATTTAAATTTTATTTTCATTTCTCCACTCTGGTAAAAGTTGTTGAGTTCGCTCCCAACAAAAGGAAGGCAGTCAAAAGAGTGTCTTGAGACTAGGTTATCTCTGACTACCATTCTATGTGAAATAAAGCATTGATGTTATTTTTAACATGTATCATTTGACATATGATTACAATGGCAATAACATAACCTGGAAGATGCTTAGATTTATAGGCGTTTAAACTTTTTAGATGAAATAAGTGATGTTTCTGGGACTACTAAATAAATAAAGATTAGTTCAATTATACAATATAAATAACGGGCTATTATATATTTTTTATAAATTTTATGATTAATTAGAATTTTTATCAGACACTTATAAGCGCCTATATTCTTTTTATGCCTCATGTTAATATTATTTTTAGTTAAACAAAATAGAAACTTAGTGCCATTTAATTTTAAGCCATGAAAAATAATTGGGAAAAAAGGTATAAGGTAAGGTAAGGTAAAGAATTTATATAAAACATATTTATTTTTATAATTACTGTATTACTAGAATTAAACAAGGTGAAGAAACGTATAACTCTAGTTTCCTGCGGCTAATGGCATTGAAATATTTCATTTAAACCACAAAATGGTTTCTATGTAAAAGGAAAATATATATAAAGAATGGTCAAAATAAATTTTACAGAGAACACATTAAGATATCGTAAGTCGACGACGACAGGGCTAAATTATACGCTCGGTTAAAAAATAAAATAGAAACGCTTTGTTTGGATCAATTCGTGGTTCCGCACGGTCGGGTCGACTTTGAGCTTTTATAATGAGATGGGCAATTAATCAATCTTATTAACTAGGTGTAGTGGTTTATATGTAATAATATATTAGAAAAATAATATAATAATATATAATATATAATTTTTTTAAAATTAAACTCTTGTAAATCACCTATAGTGACGTATCATTGCTTGGTTTTCTATGCCCTTGTTTAGTATGCATAGCATGTTTGAAAATGAAAGCGAAAATTTTCATCGGTAATTAGAAATATTTCTTCGAATATAATTTAAGTCGAAAATCATCGTATGCCACATCATCAGTATTCATCTTAAAAATATTTTTATATAATAACCATTTCACATCTATAGATATTTACGTTTTAAGGAACCAAAGATAGACAAAACTAAACTACGATAAATCTGTGAATGACGAAAAGCAATTTAAGGAGAAAACGTCCGAAATATTCTAAACAGAACATTCCGAGTGCGGAACCCGAATAAAAAGTAAAGGCCCGATTCCAGTGGCGATAGTAGGTAAAAAACAAACTACTGAATTGATTAGCATAAAGCAACACCTCGGGACCCCCCACGACAGCTCTCAATTAAGCTACTTGTCTGTTCGCGCGGTGCGCGGTGTGCGTCCACCCTTATCGAGATTGTGTGCTGACTTTATTTTCTACTGAATTCAAGTCTAGGTGCCTTTTTTAAAAAAGCTATGTTTTTAAACAACTAATTGTATTCAGATGTAGCTTTCACACTATATACATACTTAAAAAAAAAACTTAAATTATTCTAGTATCATTATAAGAAACTTATTTAATTTATAAGGCCACCGTGGCGCAGTGAGGTAGTCTCACGCGTATTTGAGTTCTGCCACTCAACACGCAACGTCTCAAGCTCAGGTGTAAAGAGAAGGACAGAGCTTGTTGACGTTTGGTCCCTTACTACCCTGCTATACGGAAAAACCGTAAAGCTGCATGTTTTATTGTTTTAATCAGAATACAAAATATAAGTCAATACAAAGACGAAAACGGGTCGCACCCTCCAGGCATCTGATAAATATTAATATATACATAAAGTTTATATACATAAAGGGTTATGAAATAATATTTTACGGCTTTGTCTATACTTAATTAAAACAATTATTGTACGTACATATATAAGCATATTAATAAGTTAATATTTAAAGAAATCATACACTAGACGCTAAATAGACAGTTTAGTCATTAGTGGGGATTTATCAATACAATATTTTTCTTCTAAATACGCATAAATTACCTGTGAAATTGATCGAATTTTCGGTTTCCTTTTGTTCGTTTACGTATTTTATACTAGTTTATTTGTAATTTAATTTTTGTATGTAGGTTTAAAAATTGTTACCATAATGTGTCACCCAGAACCCTGAGTCTACTTGGGTAGTTTAAGGACGATAAAGCTAGAACGACTGGGATTTTATAATAATTTTTATTGTATACATTTGTTCTTATTAAGGCTATATCAAAACGATAACGAAAATTTTCTGTTTATCTTTAGGTATCTATAAGAAGAAGCAAAAAAGAAGCTTTTAAAAGAACTAATTTAAATTATTATCAAAACTTAATTCGACTCTCAATCGTAGAATAAAATTTGCATAGCATTTACAAATCTGATTATACTTGCTCCAAAGATTTTGTTGTAGGTGATGAATAAATTATTTAAAGTGTTTATTATAATAATGAAGGCGGTTCTTTCAAACGTTTGTAAGTTACCGCCCATATAGATTTATATGTAGATCGCTTACCGCATGCTGATTTATTTCATGCAATTCTTTGAATAATATATAGATATAAGTTTTATCAACTTTTTTTTGGTTTGTGACGCATCAACGCCTATGTTTCACAGTTGGTACCTGCTATGGATAGTATATATGCATCCATATATGTATATTCGTATACAACACGTGTGTTACCTACACTTTTGACTTTATACTTTATACTTTATACAAAAGGGGAAAGTAAAATGAAACAAAATAAGTATTTTGTTACTTGAATGTACTCGTAATCTTACAAAAAGTAAAGGCATCCTGTATTCCTTCTCCATATAAACTTTAAATATACCTAATTCCATACACCTCGTATTTCGTATAACTGCACCTTGAAGTTGCATAAAAGAGATTTATTTCCAGCGATAACACTGTTTAGTTATACGTTCTTCCTGCTACCTGTTTGTCTGTTTTTTATAGTACAGTTAGACAAAAAAAACCCTTTTGTATGCAATGTGACTTTTGGTAGCTATCTTATAATAATGTTATTCACCATGATTTGATTTTACGTTACTTCCATTTTCATGGTGCGTAAAATGCAGCAAATATTGAATATGAAATTGTAATATAATAATTGCTTACTATTAGTTGAATTTTGCCAACCAACTTCTTTCAAAAATCATAATACGAGTACTTAAATGATTAAAAGATATATGTATTATTCCCTGTTATATACTATCTTTATAACTCATTTTGCGTCGTCAAAAACAATGAAATCTTAATTAAAATAATATCGCTGTTTACTTCGCATCTTAATTAAAAAGTATCAAAGTAGTAAAAGTATCGTAATGAGAAAGGATGACCATATATTCAATGTAAAAATTAAACCAAGCGCTATTTAAAATTAAAGCTTAAGTCCTAGTACTGGCTTATCATTCGTTCTCCTAAATCACATCTCACAAACTCCGGTAGAATTAAAAAAAAATTAAAAAAAAATCCATGTGTCTTTAGCGAACGACAAAGATTAGTATATTTTGAATAAGAAACTCCGTTCGCTGCTTTCTACCCGATTACGAGATACCGCGGTGGTTGTTAATGGCAAAATTCAACACCGCAACATATTTTTATTAATATTTAACTATTATTTTCTTGCAATAAGCGATTCATTTTCTTAGTTAATAAACACAATTTTTTTTAAATAATAAAAATAATTTTTCTTTATCTCGGCACAGGCCGACGACATAATAGCATTTATTTGAAGTTTAATTTATATCGGCATAATGAGAAAGAGTTCCCAGCAGAGACGCCATTTAAACATTAACGGGCGAATATATCTTCATTTGCAAAAGATATAATAATATGGCCGACTATTACACCAAAGTGAACTTTTGTCAAAATGATAACGTTGAAAAAAATGTTAATAGGGATAAATAAAATAATTATTATTTATTATTTATCATTAATTTATAGATTTAAACTTTGCTTACGTATACATTTTTTTTTTATATTACGAAAAAGAACAATTCTTTGTCAGAATAAAGAATATTTTATCTCCTTTCCGTTTAGAAATACTGATTTAATCTTTTACCCTTTTTTTCTATAATATAATAATTTATATATTGTAACTGACCACTACAGACTTATACTTTATAATGAAAACAAAAAAGTTTGAATAGGATTTGAACATACTTAGAGATATTTCACTATGAGTCAATTGATTGATTATTCATTAACGAGCTGACACGTCACAAGAATACCACATTTTACTTGTTAGTTTAATTTAATAGTAACAGTAAATTTTTTAAATATATTATATTTTATACAAATTTAAATGTAGTAAGCACTATTAAAGCTAGAAAGATTTAGTAATAATTAAATTATTCTAAATTTACAAATTTCCCAAAGAGCCATCCACGATTAATAAGACATTACATTGCTGTGCGTTGTGATTGCGGTCGTGTCTGATAAAGACCGCGACACTTTGCATTTGCATCGCCACACAGTGAGACCACCTCGCTGCGCCTCGCTACAACGCAAACCGTTTTGATTATTTATATCTATTTATTATATTTACTGGTACGTTTGTTTTTTTTTGTTTTTATTATATTTATATAAGGATTATATTCATTTAGTATCATTTAATAACTAAAATTATTTACTAATAATAAATATTAAAAGCACTATTTAATCTTCCGAACATAGATATAGGTATATATTTTTTTACCAAAACTATATAGTGCAAACTGGATAGGCATAAAAAATCTAATATCAAGAAATCTAGTTTTCATAGAATTTTAAGATTTTGCAAGTTGAGATGCGTGACTGAACGCTTTGTTAATTTGCATAAAAAAATTATACTAAAATTTATGGAAAAAGCCGACATCAATAAAATGAACGTAAAATGAACAGTATAAAACTCAACACTAGGATCTCCTTGTCTACCACGTCAAAGCTTAATTCATTTCAGACACTGTAAAATTGCGGAAATAATTTCCATTAAGAAGTTTAGATTAAAGTTAACGGTTGGAGTTAGATCATTTCGACTGAATATTCTAGAAACCTACACGCTGCCAGTCGTGTAGATAATGTTCTCTGTTAATAGATAATGGTTTAGCTGAATAGCTAAAGTTCTGTTTGAATTTCGTTTTGAAAGCCTTCGATAGTTGTGTGGCCTTGACTACTTCGTGGTTTGTGTACAGTTTTAATATAAATTAAATTATAATATATAAATTTTAAAGAATTTACTCGTATATTAGATATTTATTAATATATGCTTCTCTTTCCAGCGTTTAACGCGTACAAATTTAATACACACAGTAGTCCTTTTAAAGAGTAATCTAGGCCTTGCCTTTGCAACTTGTATGTCAGGTTGTAAAAAAGGGTATGTCAAAAACAATAGTGTGCGTTAAATTTATTTTATTAATTTATTGTATTTTAAATACATTGTTATAAAAATTATATACTTTGTTCGCTTTCCTTCATACGCTTCTCTCTACAAGACCTTCGTGAAGAGAAGACGATAGTTTGCCGTTTGCGCACAATGAAATTATTATCTTAACCATGTTGTAAGTTCAATTTTTAAATATTTAATTAAAATTGGTAATTGAAATATTATCTTGTTCTCAGCTTGTTCAGTTAATATCTCTAAAATTAGTTTAACGTTTGAAGAAGTATTGAATTGACACGGAAAATAGGTGAAGATGAAAAAAAATAAAAAAAGAATATTTGCCGCTGTGAAATTATAGAAACAGTTTATCATCACTAATAGTTAGATTTTCTAGCAGAAATGAAGAAGGCTTCACGGTGTTGTAACATATTAAGTCCATTGTGTTTAAGTTCACTTGCCATTAATTTCTTTTGACGGAGGCACTTTAATAAAGTAAAAGAGCTTATACAAAGAAACTGATATTTTTATTAATTATAAGTGAAAATTGAAAAAAAACAAGTAATTTACTCTTAAGGTTATTACCATAAAAAGTTTTTAATACAATATTTTTCTGATGTTCACATTCATTCACCCATTTAAATAGCGCTTAGCTTTAAAACAATCTGTCAAAATGATGATTAATTCACGTCCGAGGCATGTAAAGTGACGCCGTGATTAAGAATAAATTGAGTTGTACAAGTGTCAATAAGTTAAATAATATCCTGCGTATTATGACTTCACAGAAAAACCGAATTTACCTTGCGTAAATTATATTTGCACGAGGAAAATTAAATGAAGTATTTTAAGTTTTTTTTAGTAAAAACATGCGAAAAGGTTATTCGATTTTTGGTGCTTATGATGTTTTCATACAAAGTCTTCTTGAAACCGATAAAAATGATAAAACTATAGAAAGAGAAGAAAATAAATGCTTATAATAAATGCCATTAGTTACTAGTGTTTCTGTCCACATTATTATATTAATTTGAGCACGAGTATAAGTAACTGTTAGAAAAATATATAGAATATTTTTTAGGTTTCAAAGGTATTGAATGATTTAAAGGTGTGTGTTTGATCTAGCTGCGATAATATTTAAATTATAATCGTTTCTATGCTTTCGTAAGATAAAACACGTAGTTGTGTTCCGCCACTTAATACACTTGCCTATTGCGAGGAAATACGGGGAAAAACCATGACACTAAAAACAATTGTGATCAGGCTTCAACCTGCAACTATAACAATCCACAATCAAATAGTTTTACATTTGATAAATTTTAGTAGTTTTTTTTTACAATTACTAGAAAATAAAAACAAATAAATAACAAGCGTACAATATGAGAAAGAGACGTCGACAAGGGACAAGCATACTTGTCTCACTCAAGGTTCTTGCGGGATAGTTTTTTGCTTGTGAGTTGTGAGCAAGGGTTAAGTAAACTAAATTAATAGCATAGCCGACATTCCAACAAAAACATATTACTCGCTTTGATACAAAAACCACCGGAGAATTTGCATTTTCGTGTCGCATGAAATGTACTGATATCATGTTCACCTCGTTCTCAAAAATTACTTATAAAACTGAATTACACGAGCCTAGGTGGTTTTAAATAACATGATTGTACTAATTGTTAATGTATGTGTTTGGTGGAATAAAAGTGCATTTAAATGTATGTTATGCTATATTTAGTTTGCACCGTTCAATATTTCTATGAATGATAAAAATAGCTTAATGACGACTTCAGTAAGGGATTGTATTGAAGAACTTTACATATTTACCAAATTAGAAGAAGGTTATATGGAGCTAACACATAATAAACTGCAACTTAAGTGACGGGAAACCTTAAAAAAATCTAAATTTGTAATTGAAATCTTCGTGATACAATTGGAACGTCTATGTACTATAATAATAGATCCAAATTCTTCACTATGAAAAATATATATTTAATATATGTATTTGGCTCTTTGGCAGTTCTTGCCTAAGCAAGAAGGGTACTAGGTTCTGCCATCCTAATGTTTACAAGTGAAAAGGATGCCAAAAAAGCATAGATTAGGTTTACTCTATCAGCCCTAACGCAAATCAGTTTTGAATGAACCTGCGAGAAATGGTCTTGATTTAGGACTATTATCAAATACACCCAAAATATAGCATTTTTAGGCTTTAATATCTATTTTATAAATTTTATAATTATGTTTAGCTTTATGTACTATAAAATTCGTAATACCAAAGACAATTCTAGTTCTCTTTCCATCATCCTGAATTTATATGACAGGACGTTTCTTTTTGTATTTTTTAAATAGCAATTATTGCTTAAACACCACTTTTACCAAGTAAACTAAGTTTTTACATACCAACGCGCAAACATTACAGAAAATAGTTCTGACATGTTGTTAAATAGGCTTAAACAGGTACATTCTTGCGAAATGAAATATGTGCGTTTACAAATTGATCTAATTATTTCTTATTACTACTATAATGTACTGTAATTATCTAAAATAGGTGATGTTTAGTGGTAAATTTGCGAAGCCTTCTTCTTGGAAAATCTCACAGCTGGACGACGCTCGTGGCACCAGTTATTACACACTTAGTTTTTGCGTAATTCACAAGTCAAGGACCCTTAAGTACCCGTATTTAACACCTCTTCAGTTTCTCATTTATACACATTAACAAGCCCCATTGACACACGTTGATACTAAAATACCCTAAAGCTACCTGAGTTTTTGCTGTACTCGGCCACTGATATCGTGGGTCTTATTGCAATGGAATAGAACTAAAAATTGTTTAATATCGTTATATTAATATTACGTTAAAATCTTCAATTTAGCCGTAACATTTTCCGAAAAGCGGTCCTGTTCACACATTCGAATTTTCCTAAAGTTAGAAAGAGACGGATGTTTCAATTCGTGAGTTCATTGTGAGGCTATTGGAAGCTAATTACAGAGAATTACAGGGATGGAAGGTGCGAAAATTGAGTGTAAAATGAAATGGCTCATCAACATCTCATTATAGAGCTGTTGTGGACACGCGATATGTTCAGAGTTTAACACCCCTGAATTGATTACGCGTTAATGCCCCCTTTTAGTTTCATTGGGGCTATATGAAGGTTGATAATTGTATATGAGAAGCTGTCTGCTCTTCAAAAAGTATCGAGTTTAATTTTTTATTAGGCTTAATAACTTCAAGTTCAGTACTGGTACGATATATTTAGAATGACCATAAAAACAACACTGGTAGTACAAGTATGAACTTATTTTGCAAACAGCTCAATAAAATTATTCTTAAAAAAACAGCTTCACGCTTTATCTTGCATAGCAGTGTTCAAATTCTACATAATTAAATTAATAAATATTTTATTTTCAATCTCCTAAAATAACTAATAGATTATTAAGTCAACGGAATGATTCATTCAAATCCGTTACTCAATATTTTTAAATAGATATTTGAAAATATTTTTTATTCACTTCAATAAAGATTGAAAAAAACCATATTTTTATAAAATTTATATTCTACATAAAAAATTAAATATTTTTAAAACAGCAAAACTTGATTGAAGATGTTATTCTCAGTGAAGTGTATCAGGCCTTTATGGTTAATTGGTTCACTTCAAATGGCCTACAAATCTTTCACGCTCCTAATATTAATGTATGTCTAAGATTTGATGAAAAATTGTGAAATATTATGTAGTTTATATTCGACATTTGATTAAATTAATTAAACGCATATCGTTAATGATAATAGATTGTATAGTATTCAAAATAAGTGAAACTGAGAAATAGGTTACGAAACATTAAAAAATCATATATATTACTATATTTTACACTCAACATTCTCTCTAGTAAAATTCTAAATCCAATTGAATATGAGCGTCATATTATACTTAGTATACTTTTACATAGATATGATAAAATATAATTGTTTTAATAAAGAGAATATATCGATATTATTTTTGACAAAATATAAACTAAAGAAAGTAACAAGCAGTAGTAAATCAAATTACTGTTAAGTCGTCTAATTTTATGCGATGGATATTTCTTTCCCTACTAACATAATCTAACGTAATGCTATATAAATTCAGATTTTATCCATAACAGCAGGTTAGTCACAGACAATCTAGTGTCAAGACACTCGGCTGACTGCTATCCGCCCGAAATAGAGACATTGCAAGTTACTCAGCGGTGCGTCTTGTCTCGCCAGAGCGCAAAAATAAAAATAAATTTTAAATATAATATTAATTCCTCAAGTTGAAATTGAACTCTCAATAAATCGCACAGACTTTCACAGTCAACGGCTGCCTCACTGTACCACGATGGCTTCAATGTTTTTTTAGATACTGATCAAAAATGTCATACATTTTGCTTTTATAAAGAATTCGTACAAAAGCTACCTCGTTTACATAAAACCATCTGCGATGTAATTTTATTGTGAGACGCAATATTAATCGATTCCTTATTTGGTCTAAAAACTACTGATTTCGATATCAAAGATATTAAATACGAAACATTCCAAATATATAACGTAACCTTTCATTCAAAACTACAAAAGTTTCGCTAGAATTATATTAAAAATTTGCAGTTTATTACAGATTGAATATAAATGGTGTGTTAATAGTAATTTAAAGCGTCTTTGCTTATCTGATATTGTGATAGGCATTCCCGCTTACGCCCGTATGAATGAAATAGTTATTGGAAATAAATAAAAATAAGTTATTCATCTGATTTTCATATAAATAAGGTATTCTTGAAAAATTAATATGTAAATTAATTAGAATAGTCGACTACAATAAAAGAATTATTTTGTTAAATATGTTTATAAGATGTATTTTTAAATTAATATTTTGCTAAACAATTTTAAATATATATAGTATCTAGTGTCAAGAGACTACATAGTTCCTCCCTTCTCTGCAAAATTAGTGACATTGCGTGTCGTGTGGCGGAATTAAGTGTTATAATAAACATTAATAAAATTTAGTGTTATATAAAAAATATATTTTTTAACTTTTTAAAGTACTTACTTCATGTCTATAAGAATAACATTTTATAAACGATTTATTTATATACACTGTCTTTCCATGTTATTCTAACCTTATCATAGTATACTAAATTTAATTTCGTCCTTATCAAATATAAAATTAGTTATGAATAAATTAAATGATCGTGCGTTAAAACCGCAAGGTTGTTAGAAAAAATAATAATTAAATAAATCACAAAAATGTTA
The DNA here is from genome assembly GCA_032432895.1 of Dryadula phaetusa. NCBI lineage: Eukaryota > Metazoa > Arthropoda > Insecta > Lepidoptera > Nymphalidae > Dryadula > Dryadula phaetusa. The sequence continues at coordinate 5,149,164 of JAOYRS010000068.1, read as the reverse complement.
ACCCTAAAACTGACACGGTGAAGGAGGCATGCGATATTATAAGCACTTTAAAATTTAACTCCCTCACAATTTATATCCAGAAGGCACGAACAGTTGGTTTAGTGGAAAATTATTTAGGAATTGGTCTTTTACTGAATTAATTTGAATATGTTATATTTATTTGGTTATTAGTCAGAATAGGCAAGACCTTAACCCACTATGACGTTATTAACCAAATATTCAATGCTAACTCTGTAGCTAATTTGATTCTTTCTTGGAGGAAATGCTAATTTTGATAAGAAATTTTGATAATAATAGTTTCAATAATCTAATTAAACAAAGTATTAAAAAGAAAAAAGTATATAATGGTGTATTATTGAAACATCCCTGAACTCTATATAGAGAGATCTAATGAAATAAACGACAGAGTAATTTGAACTTACTTTTTTTAGCTTAACGCTTTTATCCCACGTGAAAATAATTTAAATATAATTACTTACTTACCCACGAACCCACAACTGATCGCATTTACAGTCAGACGAATTTATTTAACTCTATAATATTTCTGTTTTTCTTAATAAATATTATTTTATTCAGGAAATCTATAAGTAACCTATGCATTAAATACAAACTATGTCACTATTACAAGTGAAAAATGATATAAGCACTAGCGTCAGTAACATTTTAAAATTATAATAAGCATTTTTACGTTATTGACATCTTTCATCCACCTGATGCCTTCCAAAATGTTGTTTTCATTCATTTAATATAATATTAAAATATAATGTATTTAAAGACTCGTAATAATTTTTTTGTATTTTTTATTTCTCGCCTTTTAAGAAGAAAAACACTGAAGACGAAGAAAACTAGAGATTAAGTTACTCCAGTTTTTTTATTTTCCCCCCTTTTTAAATACGGCACCACTCTTTGTCTAGATTAATTTTAGCGTAATTTTAAAATAACTCACTTATTATTAATGTACATAATATCGTCATTGGGATAAGAATCCATAAACACCATATCAAACATTTCATAAAACATAAGTAAACGCAAAATTTTTGCATATTTTTGAAAAACATTTTTATTTTTATAATTAGTTAAAATATTTTAAATCGTGAATTATATTGAAGTAATAATTTTAATTGTACGCGTAAAATATCTCGATACTTTCTTAAGTTATTCGAAAGTAAATTTACAACCTGTTTACACCAGGCCAAATTGTTCTAGCAATTAAACTTAAACGGTCCGTAATGTTATGCTTGTAAGAAAAATATTTCTTTTGAGACGCATATTTGTACCGTTTCTCTAAGAAATAAAAACTTAATTTATTTTTTTAGTTTTAACTTTAAATACTTTTAAGGGATTGCAATATAAAAAAATGTCAAGTTTATTTGACTATTTCGAAATTCGGTATAGAAATTTTATAATATTTATTGTAAAAAATGATAAAGAAAAGTTGATCAATGTTTTCCTTTTATTCTAGGTTTATTGGGTAATGGAAAACGGAACTGAACGCCGCGTTTTGTTAAAAAAATAGATTATTTCGTAAAATCATGTTTTTAGAAAGTCAAATATATTAATTTTACAATATATAAATATATATGTAAACTTTTATTAATGAAGTGGGTATACAACCAACTATAATCGAATCTATTACAGATATGCCACCCAAAATACTTTTAATGAGTTAAATGTATGTATGAAACTCAAAAGATATATGTATAGTACTTGTACTAATCACCGACTATGCTTATACTTTTGATTATTAATTATTCATATTTGCACAATATATTTTATTGCAATATTTAGGCAACATTTAGAAACATGGATATATTTTTTCATATTAATTCATTAAAACAATCTCTACACTAAGTCGTATGAGAACTTTTTACACAATTACATGTTCAGCTATTTAAACAATTAAAACTGTACACGACTGTGTTACTTTAATTAATTAAGACCTTTGTGCTTTTACACGTAACATTTAGTATTTTGGTCCTACGTTTATAGAAGTACTAACTGTTCTCATAACGGGCGCTCATAAAAATTAAAGAATTTTAAGTTAAGTTTATATATATCAAGAGTATATCTATGGTTATGAGTACTCTAGTAATGAATTTTATAATTTTTTTTTCAGCCTTATACATTTTTCCGCACTAGAGAGGGTATTCAGAGAGTGCCTAGTATATAAACCGATCTTTATTTTCGGCCCAAAATGCAAACATTTTATGTTAAGTGAGAGACTGTGTGGAATTGAAGCTCAACGCCGCTTCAATTTCCTATTAATAACCATAAAATATTGGATTTAAGGTGCCCTTTGATGCTGACATGACGCGATTTCATTAAATGTACACGCGGTTGTTATGTGTTCACATACTAGGTATACAGAGGAATACATAAATAAATTAAAAAATATTACGATATTTTCTGGTTAGTTAGATAACATTTTCAACTATTTCGCTATGATTTTGTGTGTTTATTTGTCATCATTTTTAAAAATATGCATTAATTAAAAAACTGAATCAGGAAAATGAGAAAATTAAGGTATATAACTTTGGATGAAGGCAAATACGTCAGGCTCTTAAGCTGGTAAAAGTAAATCTTTTATGAAACATTAAATTAGTATAATTTTTAACATCAATATATACAGCCGTCGGTAGAATCAATTCATCCGTAGAATTTAATGAAACACATTCGACGCACTTTTGCAAAGTTCAGCGAGCCACCTAGCAATACGTCACCTATTTCTCAAGTATTTTTTGTAAATAATGTATAGAATATAGCTATATATACATAAATATTCTACCTAGTCATATTTCAACCCACGACTCGCTCGCATCACTGCCAATCAGCAACATCTCAAGTGCGCGACCATGACGCTTTTTATGCAAAAAATTAAATACCTCATTTAATTCATCCAATAAAATCTTTATAGTTTATCATTTTATTTTGTGAAAAATAAGCATTGTTATTGAAATAAACAATAATATTATATGGTTGTGTGAATATATATAAGTTTTTACAACATTAGTTTCGTAGAAATGTATACGTATTATAATAATTAAAAGTGTACGTCTATAAACTATAAAGATATATAATATAGATAAAAACAATAATAAAATAAAATAAATATAATTGATATAGTCTTAAACTTCATGGAATAATAAATTGCTAATAGTGATAATTAAAGCGTGGCGTTATTAATACATGTTATTATTATTACAGAGTAAGCAGATTACAAAGATGTATAAAATTATTATTATTTTTCACGTAAAAAGCATTATACTTACAAATTGTACCAAAAATTAAGTGTATGAAAATTATTTTCATTAAAAATTAATATATTTTTGGGTATTTCAAGTTAATATAATTTATAACTAGAATTGATATTTAACTATGTTTAACTCTTAAGAATATTGTAAATATATCTAAGAATATAAATTGTTAAAGTTAAAATTTTTTGAGTAAGAATTTAACCAGACATGTTCCATTATATATTTTTTATTTATTCCTAATAAAAATAAAGAAAGTGTGTTTTAGATATTTTAATAACTTATCTGTAATCTGGAATACACGTAAAGAAATATTATTGCATAAAAATCAAGTATTTTTATTTTCAAAACCTTAATATCTTATATATTATAGAAGTGATTAATGTTGAGTGATTATATTTTCAAATTTATACTAATTTTTGTATATTTTCATGTTATATATTTCCTTCCTTTGCAATTCCTTTTTAACAGAATTGCCTTGAATTATAAACGTTTAAGTAAGCCTATGTAATAATAAATGTAAAAATGTGTTTTTACGTTAGTTATTAGTAATGTATAACTATTAACTAACGTAAAAACACATTTTTACATTTTGTTATTAAATTTAAATTTAAGACTGAGAGAATTTATACCGATTATAGACCGCGTTGATGTCTTTTCTTGTTTATCTCTTCTCAGTACCTTTATTACTCGTGTATATATATTTTTCTATGTTACACTTCAAGCCATAATTATTCACATACACAGTCTAATTTAAATACAAAAAATGACAATGTAACAACTTACCTTGAAATATAATTAGACGAACTTTTAAAAAAAGTCTAATTCACAAAAAAGACAACATCATACGTCAAAATAAACAGCAATAAAACCAAACTTTAAAAGTCCAAGTCAATGAATGTACTAACACAAATTAAAAAGTAAAATATTAACACTGGCACATACGAAAAAATAAATTCGGCCCCGTGTAGAGAAGCACGTAAGCTCGTGACGATGCGTGGATCACTTGTAACGGTGGAGCGTGTCCGGAGCCCCGCCTACACCACGGAGGGGACCGATACACCTCTTAGCTTCTTCACACTTACCGTACCTACTAGCTCAACCATTCAATTTGATCTCCCTCCCCCCTTTGGCTTCATACAAAACCAGGACTCTCGGAGTTTTGTATTAAAAAGTCACAGTTCTATCACAGCTGGTTGTCATTGATAAATTTAATTTAAGCTACGCTATGCGATTTGCGTTCTTATTAAAACGAAGTAAAGTATTTTTTAGTTGTATTTCTGAAATGGTTTTCGGTACATCTGGGCGGGAAGATAAACGTTTGTAAAATTTAATAGCAGTAGGTATAACTAGATATAAACGGTTTCTATTAGGGCGCTATTATGTTCTTGGAGGTTTTAGCGGGCTCCGTCGCTCGCGTAGCTTTAGTATGAAGATTGTATTAGTACCCTATCTATTTAAACGTTTTCTTAATTAAATAGTTAATATCTGAGACTTTAGGAAGTTTTAAGTAAAACGACAAATAAAAGTAAACATTTGAATTTCATTGCGGCTGTTTATATTCTAATATAAAATTATTTATTAGTTTAATAGTAAATTAAACTGAATATCATAAAATTAATACTTATATCATAAAATTAACACTTTCAATTTTCGATTTGTAAAAATGATGGTTAGGAGATTTAACAATTTTTATTTAAATAAATATTTAAATGTTTGTTATGTATAATGAAAATATATTTTTAAGTGTTTATTCCTTTAGCTTACAAAGCGATTACATATTACATAGATAAACGTTGAAATAATAAAAGCATATGTGTATATATCTATCAAATAGCTGTAACGAAGTGTGTAACGTCATGGGAGGTTACGTCTGTCTGCTTGTCACTATGCTAGGCAGGTCTAATTCAAAAGAGAGTATGAGCTCCGGAGGACATCCAGAAACTAATATAATAATTATTTTCAAAATTCATAGTAAAAGAAACGCATAGTGGAGTGGACTATAAGATATGATGGGCCGATACAGAATAAAAAATAATCTAAATAACTATAACAAAAATAGTTTACTGGATTACGAAATGGTTCGGTGGCAGCGCGTAAATCTAGAGTAAACTATGTTACGTAAGTAATTATTGCTGAATATCTTTTTATAATTACAAGCACTCTAGGAGAAATTATGACGAATACGGCATTCAAGATTTGAGTTATTTTTGCTGCCTACATAATACAAAACCAATACATGTAACACGTATATCATATTACAATGAAAAATAAAAATATGTTTATTTAGGTGCTTTTATATGATATCAAGATGTCTCATCCATTATTATAGATACTTGAACGTCCCTAAGATATTACGTACTTTAAAACAATACTGTTATCTTTAGTTTCTTTTACAATAAAAAATCTCATAAATATAATATGAAAAGAGCTAGTAATATCTAACTCAGTACAAAAGCTAATGTAACAAAATTGAGCAATTTAGCTCGCTATTTCCCATCACTTAGAGCGGTCAATCACATGACTGTCACGGTGTTTAAACAATGGTCATTACGCACCTATTTCTCGGTGTACATGCCTATTTGCCTTACGCGCTGTGTGACGTCTGTTGAACGCTACAGTGCCACATCACATATTAATTAGATAAGCGTTACATTTATTTTTTATTAGGTTATATATTTGACAAATATTCGGTTTAATATTATCATAAGAAAGTACAGATATAAGGTACTATAATAAGACAATCGGCGCACAGAAGGGCAGCATTTTTGTATAAATGTGACGATTGTGAATCGGATCCCTACTCCAGGAATGATTATATTTTAAATATTTTCTATTTTTCCGCCCTAATAAGACAATGTGCGGCATTGAGTTCCGCCACACATAGCAAAAAGCTCCACTTTGAGAACTGTGAGTTTTGAGTACTTAGTGAGTCCTAGATGGACAAAGCGAATAAATAATTGAATTTTTCCTATATATATATATATATATATATATATATATATATATATATATATATATATATATAATGTTCATAAAATTAATATTTTATATTAATATATTATTAACTTAAAATATATTATTAAGATTTACCCTTGAAAAGATTACTAAGAATTAATTAGTAATAGATTATTACGTTTACTTAAAACAATAAATACTAGGAAATTATAGTACAAAAAATTAAGTCCATATCATTATATTCATACGTAAAGGAAAATCTTTGAACTTCTTTTTACAAAAAATGTGCGGACGGCAGTGTATGAAATGTTGCATTAGGTTTTTTGGAAAAAAAGTTAGAAGGCCAATATATATAGTTGTAGAGCAATTATTAATCATACCAACATATCGCGTGGCTTGGTTATGGCCTCAAAAATCAAAAGAAAACCATTACAACTTAAAAATTAAGATATTTTGTAAATAGTATAATAATAAACTCAGAGAATTTTATTTATAATTTCACAAATATATTCTTTGTTAAGATATTTTTGTGCTCTTACTACTTTCTCTATACTTATTCAAACTTAGTAATACCTATAATGCACTATTGATTTGGAAGAAGTATATAGCAAAATATACTCTACATAAACTTCATAAATATAATTTTTCCTTACTTCACTTTATTTAATATTGTGTTCCAGTTATCGTTATTATATTGTTTAACTCTGTTATAGTATATCTACACTACTAGTCATATTATAGAACAACTTTATAATTCTTATCTAAATAAAATTAAAAACCTTGCGAAAAACATCTTGCCTTGACAGTTAGTGGTCATAACATAAAGGCATCCATCTAAACTGATCAACCACTGGGTACGAAACGTAAAGCGTTATCTGGTCGGCGATCAGCGTTCGCACCCGAGCGGGCACCCTCGAATTATGAAGGAATTACACGACTGGGCGGGCGACTCTGCAAACTGTAGACTACAGTAAAATTATTAATAATATATTTTAAATGTATATTACTTTAACGGTTAAAATAATTCATTATAAATAGATATTATGGTACATATTCATATTAAGTCAATATTTTGTCTATACCAGAATATGTAGGTACAATTATTTTAAATTATTAGTAACAATTGAAAATATTCATGAACTATATATATACTTTTAAGCATAACAAATAAAATAAATTTTAGCATAATAAATACTATCGCGAATTATTACTTTGTGTTCTATTAAATTTAAAATAGTAATATTATAACAAAAATATCTTTATATAAAAACTTTTCAAGTAGATAGTAAATAAAACTTTAACTATTATCCCCCATTGATTAATTAATACTTAGTTTATCCCCTATTAAGAATAAAATAATTCATTCATAATGTTATATTAACAAGAACCCTTTAGCCTGTTAAAATTATGATAATATTTTCATAAATTACTAATACGTAGAAATAAAATGAGATTAAATTTTATCTCACTTTAATATCCCCATACTAAGAACAATCATTCAACTATGATTATTATTTGTAACGATCGTACACGTTAAGTTGAGATCGCCACTCAACACCCAATGTATTGATTTTTTACGAAAAACAATGACGGGAGTGTCTTGACAATAGATTGTTTCTGACTACCCTGCTATCTAGGAGAAAAGACGAAGCTGTCTTTCGTACAAATTCCTATAAAAAATAACTTTAAAAATTATTTCAAATAAAATTTATTTAATTTATTTTATTTATTTTATTATTAATATTATTTCCTTTAAAGAGCTAGCCTTTACGTCCTAGTCTACAAGTCATGGTTGTCACTCTAATTGAGCCAGTAATATTTATAAAAAAGTCACACACATCTGCCTTCCGTCTCCGGAGTAGCAATTACATAAGGAAATAACAAAAATACAGTCATTTTTTAACAACTTTCTTTTGCCAGGCCACTTGTCAAAATTAACGTCCTACAAATTACTCCAAATGAGTTATTGTTTTAAGCTCTTGCCGACTCGAAGCTGAAACTAAGGTTGCTGATTTTAATTTTAGCACATTAAGTAGCTGTTTTTATACATTGAATTATAAAAAAAAAAATTAAATTTAAAATAATGTAAAGCAAAATTTTAGAATATATTGTTATTTTTTTTATTTGCAAAAAATCTGTAATGGCTGACTGATATTGTGGCTAAAACTAAGCAGTTTCTATAAATTCTTCTTTTTTAAAAAATTAATATACTTATTTACAATAGTGAATACTTCATATTCCATAGATGCCTTAGTTTATGAGATAAGAATTTATATTGAAAAATACTTGTTGCAATCACAGTAAAGTAATTTAATTAGAGAATTAATGAAAAAAACTATATGTAATACCAAATACGGATGTTTGCAAGCTTATTACATATTAGTTTCACACAGTAGCATCTGTATTTGGCATCTATTTCTTTAATACGTAAATGGATCGAAATTCATTCCACAGTCCATACTCAATGAAAATTTGCGAAAAAATAATGAAACCGAAACAAATTGTAACAGAGAGACCCATGCATTCCTTCAGATGTCTATCCGATAGATACTATAGGTGTGAGCGAGATAGGTATAATTTTGTGGGCGCCGTTTCAAAGGGGCGTGTACAAATAGATAGCTTCCTTCAATTCGCTTCCATTAGCTTTTTATTTATCTGTTGGATGAAAAAGTTCTTAATTGGCCGGATTCTTTATTATTGAGTTATTATTGTGTTTAATATGGAATTGAATTTCATTTACTATTCCTGTTTTAATTCTTTAATTGTTTTTTGTGTATATTGTTAACAATTAATTGAAGCGTCTTATAAGCAGATGATAGGGTTATAAAGTATTTTTTCACGAATTTTCCTCATTGCCAAGAACTGATTTACATAAGCACACAAATGTGTCCCTAGTAACAAGAACACTTGTTCAATAAAATAAATATTTTGAGTTTACAGTTATAATATATTAGAATAAACGATTTTAATTATTATCAAAGTAGTGAATTAAAAGGCAGTAATTTAGTTTCACCACTCAACACGCAATGTCTAGAATAGGGACGGAATTTGAGCACAAATGTTATGACGCCAGATTCCTGTTTCCTTGCGAGACGGGAAAACGGGATAAATATAACCTGAAATAGTATTAAAATAAGTATATTTTAAAGAGTCAACCCAAACATAACGGAAGGTCATATTTGACAGATAAAAATTTGATAGTTGCGCAATTTCAACACGCACCTTTTGGTATCTGTCAAGGCGCTCTAGATAATTAAACCAAGTAAAGGTGTACTTTTATCAAGCTATTAGTGGTTTTAATATTGATCTTTAAAAATTTAATACTATGCGACTAACGATATCGACTAAGCCTTATATAAATCTTAATAATAAGTTTTTAAGTTTTAATTAATATATGCATAAACCATATACCGAACGTACCTATTTGACATGGTGCATCTTCTAGCTAGTATAAGAGCGTTACGCTAGTTGCTCGAGGTATATGAGACATACATATAAATTACCAGACAATGTGCATTATAACGATAAAAGGATCTAATTTTTAGTCTTCCGCAAAGTTGATAAAGTTTCTGATAATATTCCACCTCTGACGCTTAAACGTAACGTTAACGTTACATAACACTAGTCAATAAAAAAAGTATCTGGGATAAATAATACGTGATAATTTATATGATGTGAATGATATAGATAGGCATAGGAGAGCTTAGATATGCTTGCCAATATCATTGCTAGACGATTTGAACGCTGTAGTTATGATTTCAAGAAGCTATTTCATATATATTGCACGTGTCTCTGTAGATCAGAGTTGTGGTTAAATACATCAAAACAGCAATTAACGCAATTCGCATCCTGTACAACAAACGCGTACTCTTACGCGTGCGTACTTTTTTTGGATTACCGAAAAATGGTAGTGCTTCACTAATATTCGTTGAAAGATGCGTCACTGATCTATGGGCAAGGAAGAATACTGCAGGCTCCTGGATTTATATAGCAAACACGCGATTGTAAAATCAACTGCAGGCACGAACGTGGGGTACTAGGTTATCTGTCGGAACTGCATATGAATATCCAAAGGCTATGTTAGAATGTAAATGCGAAAGTTTTTTCGTATGTTATTCTCAGTGCATATTAGGAAAATTAAATTTGATATTAATGATATTTTAATCTGTGGCCTTTTTTTAGAATTAATTAATGTATTTTCATCATAATTGTAATCTATTTACTTCATAATTTTAAGGATTTTCAGTAGAGCAGGAATCTAATCAAAAGCATAATGTGTATTGAAAACCAAGTTTAATATAATGATATATGTGCCTATGAACATTTTATAACAAATTGAAACATTTTTTCATCTTATAATTTAGTAAAATATTTTGAAGCTTTAGGTCACTACACTACACTACAGGCTAGTTTTCAAGCTATCTTTTAGTTTCAACCACGGTTTTTAAATATCGTAAACGTAAAAATGTTAAATTTAATAAAAAATTGTAACACGGTGTTTATATTGGACGTTACCGAAGTCGCATCAAGCGCCTTTTCAAAATAAAACCTTCTATTTTATAACGTTACGTCAACGTAAATATATATTTAGATACTTTAAAGCTTTATAGAATGTAACTAAGATAATATACTACCAAATTAAATTCAGCGTGAAATTTTGTTTAACCAAAACTTGACTAATCATTTTAAGAAAAGCTTGTTATTTGTGCTTTAAAGATATCCTAGTTGAATCTGAATCTGAAACATTTCATTGTAACATTATAAATACTTCTATAAAAATAATAACAAGAATCACGAACGCCTGTCTGTCTGTATAAATATCTTCATATATTTAAAAAAAATCATTAATATCTCATTAATCATTATAAAACAACGTACATATTAAAATAGTCATTCGTCATTTACTTCCTAGACTTATTTTTTGCCTTACGACTCACTAGTAAAAAATCGCATTAAAGGACACCTTTCGGTACCGGTGCAACTAATAGATTATAAATTACATGTAACTGGGACACAGTTATTTAGTTTCGAGATGGACATTAGTGATGGCTTGTTGTTTTTTATTGTCATTCAGGTGTAACGGAATTAAGGATGGAGAAACGTCAGCTAAAGACATCGTGGTACAATCAGATTCAGTATCTCACTGTCCGCGAATGGTTGTTGGTTCAAATCCCTTTCAGTAGAATAATAAATAATTTTAAAATTATTTCAATTTCTTAGTTATTACGAAACAAAACGCGATATTGATTACCGCAACAAAATAGAATGTTTCAATTTCAGGCGGTAAGTGGAACAGGTTTTGACATTATTATCTATCTACCCTAGAAAAAGTTTCTAAATATTAAATAAATCAGTGTTAATGCTTTGTGTAAAAAATAACCTGTGTCTTGAATTTGACCTTTATGTAAGTTTATTATAAATTTTCAACTAAAAGTCCAGCACACACATTTAATATAAGTACAATCATCATCTGTCAGTCATCGTCACCTGTCCTGTGAGAATGATCGTCATTTTAAACAGATTGTTAAATGCCTTTCTCATGTATGTAAGAAATGTATCTAATATCTTAGATGATAGTTATGTTGGTTTATATATATATATATATATATATATATATATATATATATATATATATGTGTGTGTGTGTGATGTGTGTGTGAGACTGACCTCTGTTCTAGGAGACTGGACCCAGTGGGTATCAGTAAAATATTTTTAGTTCAACCACTACTTATTTGGGTAGAAAGCGAAGAATAAATTGCCTTGGTATAAGGCTTTTTCTACCTAGTCTTCCTGCATAAACTATTATAATTTGTAAACCTTCGTAAGCAAATTAGAAAAAAATGAAGTTTCTCATCCTTAGTGTGTGAATTCACTTACTAATTTTACTGACAGTGAATAGGCTCTTTTATAGTATAAGCTTAAGTCTTTAGCATGTCTGAAATCGTTGTTTTATTGTGAGTGATTTGACATCGTTCTAAATCAGAACACTTAGTAATTAGGAGCAATTAGGCCAATTTGTAAAAAGGATATAAGAAATTGACTAAAAGATTTTAAGCTATGTTTATAAGGTTTTAATTAATTGAGAACAAATTAGCAATAAGTTTAGAATGTACAGATGATATATACTTATTATATACTAGCAAACAGCTCTCGGTGTGCACTACTGTGAACTACAAGACTATATCTATTTCGTTAGTAGTAAGAAAATGGGTAAGTTGTTTATTATAATTACGTATTTCTTAGGTTTTTTTAGCTTCACGCTTTTATACCGCATAGCTGGAAGCGATAATAATTTTAATATATTCACTCCCTCGAGTAGGAATCGAACCCATTACCGATTGCGTTTACAGCCAGACACTGTGCCACTGCGTCACGACCGAACTCAAAGCTTTATTATTTTTAAAAACAAAAGTATTACATCTACTGTTAGCTAATTGCGTATATTAATAATAATTGGAATAATATTTTGGGTTACTGATAGTTAAATCAGAACGTTGATGGATAAAACTTGAGGGGTGCGGATTCATCTAAGTATATGTTTCACGACTACAATGTGTTCGTATCTAGAAACGAACACAAGTTTATTTGTAACTTAACTTATTACTTATTACTTACTTATTAGTAACTTTTTTTTAATAAAGTATATATAGTAAAATTTACTTATTAGTAACTTTTTTTTATATAGTTTTTTCTTCTTTGTCGTTCTCTTCAATACTGGGGGTGGTGCCCGCTCTGGAAGGCCCCGGTAAAGGAGATAACAAGCTGCTTCCTTGCCACTCCATGTGCAGCTTGTGTTAACACTTCTGTAATAGGTAGTGTTATGTCATTGTCGATATCCGACCAGGTGTTCGGCCTCTAGGTCTTCTGCCATATTCGTAATAGTCTCATTGTACATAGTAATACGATTTATATTATTAATACTCGTAAATAACTATGAGATTAAATTGTATTTCTGGATGGCAGATAAGTCAGAGAACCAAGATTCATGAAACTCCGTTTACTACTTTAAGAGAGATTGAATTGAATTTTGAGAGGCAGAAATCAGTGACACATGGGTTTAAACCATAATGAACATCACTGAAAGGATCGAACTCGCATACGAACCGCATTTACAGTCAAACAGCTCTCTCTCTGCGCCACGATGGCCATAACACAAAAATTAAAACTTTCTTCGAATGTTTTATAGTTCTTGTATAAAGCGTCAACATAATTTAAAATTTTATTGTGATTATATTTTAAGTATAGAAAATAGCCGGCGGGAGCGAGAGCGATCGCCGCAATGTGTTTTATTTGAAGCAGCCGGGCACGCGCCGCCACGACTACACTAGCGGGACCTACCGCTATTATTAAATCCAAAAAAAAAAATATTTATAGACTTTATACCTTTTAATGATTGTGATTTTGAATGAGTGATTTTTTTACGTTTCTTTATAATTGTATCTTCTCGTCTCATTTACCTTATTCGTATGAATAGAAATTTCAAGTACTAAAAATAAAGTATAACATACCATCACCACATTTTAAATGAACGTTTTATAAAAGGCGTATAGTCTTTTGTTAACATGATTGTATTAGCATCTCCTGTATGTAAATAATTTTCATGAATTAAAATTATATTCATTTTTAGAAAATAATATCAAATTATTAATATATATAAATTTATTCAATTCAAAAAACTTGTGTCTTCCGTCGAGGCATCTCTTGTGAGTGTCTCTTCCTAGGGTAAAAGGAACCTGGTTCAGTTCAACCTTCTGAAGACACAAGTTGACGCGTTAACTACTAAAAAAACCCCATCTGTCTTATCACCACGTTTTAAGAACACCCTCTTGAAGCCGGGCTCGATATCAATATTTTGGGCCTTAGTATTTGAGTGACTGCCAGTATCGTAATCATCTGGAGAGCAATGCCAAGTTAGCCCCGATAAAACTTGAAGTCATCGGCAGAGCGAGACTGATACTTCACACCCAAACACCCTTTATAGGCCGAACCTTTGGCCCTTTATAGGCCGCAGGTTCGGCCTCATATGGAGTACTGTTCTCACCTCTGAGCTGGTGCACTCGAGTATCAGGTTAAGCCATTTGATCGCATACAACGGAGAGCCATTCGAATCGTTGGGGTCCTAATACTCTGTGAAAGGTTTGATACTTTGGCGTTGCGTAGTGATGTTTCATCGTTATGCGTTCGCTATCGCATAAATCACGTAGAATGTTCTAGAAAACTGTTTGACCTGATTCCCGACGCTGAATTTTCCAATTCCACACTACGTAACAAACTAAAATACCATTCCTTCCATCTGGATACGTGGCGTTCTACTACTGTGCGGTTTGGTAGAAATATCCTTCCACGTGCCACACTACTGTGGAACAGCCTATCCACTCAAGTGTTTTCAGGTCGATACGTTATAAACACCTTCAAAAAGCTATTCTCACGTTTAAGGCTGGCAACGCTTCTGTAGCTCCCCTTTGGCCGTGGATGGCGGTGATCCTTTATGATCGGATCGTTCGCTCGCATGCTCATCGTTCGTTTACCTCGTCTGTCCTACAAAAAAATCATTTTACAAGAGAGATTGCTATTTTATTTTAATAGTTTAGTATTTTCTATTTAATATTTTAGGTTTTCGACGGTAGTAGAACACATGACTTAGCGGTCAGACACTTTGATGTACAGAGCACTGACGCAGTGACGGACAGAGCACTTTAGACGATTTCCAGTAGGTGCAGGTTCGAATCCCGCTGCGTTCAAATTATTTATACATAAATTTATATATATATATATATATATATATATATATATATATATATATATATATATATATATATTCAAAAATGTTTTCTTATCCTAAGTGTGGAATAACATCTTCAAAATAGTAAATAAAAAGGGTGGTATAAAGCGTGAAACTAAAAAAATAATTTACATACACTATTAGTATCTAGTCATTGTTGCGTTTAGCAGTAGTCTTTAATAAACTGTAATCGATGGTCGTAAGTTCAAATAGGATTGGGGGAAATATTTATATTAAAAATGTTTTCATTTGTCTGGCCTAGATAGATATATAGACATATTATTAAAGTATTTTTTTTATTAACAAACATAAATTTCTTGTGCTCCACTTAACCACAACACTTGAAGTATTTATCATTTAGGTAGTAAATTTATCCTTTAATCTTAATTTTAAATTAACCACCTAAGTAATATCCATATTAAACAATCGCACACCTTCCAACCGATAAGAATTTACGAGACTATATTAAGTCAAATTATAAAATTGGGCGACGCAATCCACCAGACAAATTAGTGAGGGGATTTATTATTAACGTCAAGTGCACTTTGACGATTACCACCGTCTGGGAGTCGCAACAAATTATGCAATATCCATGTGATTTTCGCAAAGCCTTTTTTCCACCTGCTCCGAAAAGATTCGATTCAAAATTTAAGACGCCTCTCTTTCTTTTAAATAGAAATAGTAAAATTTGCTTTTCTTCCTCGCTCTGGTAAGACAAAGTGCGGCGTTGTGTTCCACCATTCAACACGAAATGTCTCGAATTCGGTGGAAAGCCAAGTACGGATCGTCTTAACACTAGGTATTTTCATTTCTTTAATCTAATAAGACAACGCGCGTCGTTGAGTTGCGCCTTTCAACACGCAATGTCGGACTACGGAGTGTCTTGACATCTAGATTTCATGTCTACACTAAGTATATACATGCACGTAATATTTAAGAATTCCTTGATTACGGTAGCAAATTATTTCAAAGGATGTAGCGAATCAAATGTGATTTATGTACATTCGATTATTTGACGATCTCTGAAAGGAAATGCGAGTACGTGATTATGTACTGAACAATTCTGTACCTCGTTTTTGATGATCCTAAATTAGAGGAAAACTATGGACTTTATAACTTGTACTGTTATTAGTGCCAATGTCAAATTATAACGTATCTTCAGAAAAAATGTACAGGATACGAATCTGCTAGTCAATGACATCAATAAAATTGTAATATAAAAGAATATTGAGGTCAGTCATGGCGCAATGGGTCAGTATCTATCAGCATAAGCAAAATTAAAAGAAAGATTATTACAAGAAGAAAATATATTTCCAAATAATTATATCGTAAATGTAATTGTCTCTTTATATTTACATATTATGTCATTGTTAATATTTAGTTATTAAAAAATCTTATTGTACACTAAAATTTTATTGGGATTACCTAATAAAAAATAATACGAGAGATTGGGACAGCTGTCTCCCAAACAGGTGGAAGCTTAGAATATTACAGACGCGAAAGTAACGACTGACTGATTAAGGTAATTTACATTGCACGCGACACTCATCTTGACGCATGCGGGTGACGCATCGTTGTCAATTTTCCTACAAACCTATATATTCTTTGGGCGATTATTGTTTAAAAAAATAGAAATAAGGTGTCGGTTTCACCCGTATCAATGATATCGTAATTATTATAATCGTGTATACACAGTATTGTAAAAACGGCAGCTTTCACGTTTTTATATTGTTTTGTATTTGTACATTTTTGTACATCTTCCCTTTTAAAAAATATATAAGCAGACCCACCTATCCAAATAACCTCCCTTGTTCAGAATTTGAAACAGCGTTTTGATTGTCGGAACTCAACGCTGCACGTTATCATACCAAAAAGGACCAACGAAGATAATTTAAATTCCCACGAATGGTAATCTAAACCACAATCGCATTTATAGCTCGACGCCACGAAATCCCACTGTGTTACTAATACAATTTGCATATTTAGACCCAAAACACCAAATGACATAAGATACGGCCGTTGTTTAAGTGCAATCAAACAATCTACTTATCATTTCATTTTTAACGTAAACATATTAAGTATTAATGTATGTACACGAGTTATGTAATATGATTTTAATTTTATGTATATAATAATTTAAAAAAATCAATTCTCTAGCACAACACAGCAGATGTGTGAGAATAAATAAAAGAAAAGTATAAATTTATAGAAATGTTTATTATTTAACTTAATTAAAGCGAACTGAACGTACACTGCAACCTAAAACATCTCTTAACATAATCTTAGTATGGCATTAAATGCTTAAATATAAAATGCTACCGATTTAAATATAGCCGGGAGGCTAAATACTAAGTAACATTACGTAATATTATTAAAATCAGTTCGGGATCCTCGGCCACCTTACTTAGCTGAGATGCGCACGCGACGTGCTGGGTGCGCTAGAGATGGAAAACGAATATCGATACAAATTATTATATCGATTGTAATTATTTCTTTGGAACTATCTCACATCCTTATTCACTATTCGTAGTAGTACGGGTACATAATGATTATTAAAATGTATTGAGTTGTTTTGTACTACATGTATATATAATTTCAGCAGGATAAGAAGCAAAGTAAGTATAACGTCATTATATTATCGACTTCTTGTTGTAAGAACTGTCAACTTCTGTTCAATATTTACTTCAATCGATATTTTATAAGTCATATTATAAAAAATATTAATCTTATAAATATTTATTAAATATAATTCATCCTGTGAAGTTTTAATTACTAAGTGAGCTATGAAACAAGAATCAAAATAAATTCATTAAAAATTTAAATCTCTACTATCGTGAATATTCAATAAACGTATAAAGCTAGTATAAATTCCTACTATACATTAATCGTATAACACATTTGAAGTTAACATTTATTATTCTTTTCATCCACTGCAAGCTGAGTATGGTTGGTTAAAATAAAAAATATCGATTTCATGTACTTAAAGAGCAATGTATAAGTTGTTAGGTTAATTTAAAAAGTCTTAAAGTATCACAGTATAAGTTCCGGAACCACCTGCGCCTGGGCACGCGTTGACAAAACAACTATAATTCTCAACAAATTACTATGTACACATGGCGACACTAACGATTTAGAAGGCGCGTTAATTTCCAATCGATTATACTTATTAACTCAAATCTGAAAGGTGAAGGCGACAATTAACATAAACACACGTTTTATGACTGTTGCATGTTTAGCTGAATGCATGAGATACCTATCTAAATATTATATTTACAACGTTTAAAATTAAAAGACGCATTTCTCTTTTAATGTTTTGAATTTATTTGCAAGTATGCATGTCTGTAGGTAATGTGTAACATAATTCTTGATTTCCGATTTTGACAAAATTGAATTCTAAGTTTTGTATCAAAATTTTGAAAGAAGTGTTAAACGATTTAATTTGTTAAATATTATAGTAATAGGAGCGGGTTATGTATTTTTTATATTTTGCATTAAATTAGGGTAGAAAGAAAGTAACACTCTATACTCTGCTTTCTGCCAAATTCGAGATATTGTGAATTGAGTGGCGAAGCTTTACCAAGATTATAAATCATCTATGTATAAAATTGTGAAAATGCAACATGTTACTTAATTCTACTGATGCATGTTTTTTATTTAATTTTTAAAAAGTTTATAATTTTTATTTCTACATGTTCCACGCTGTACAAAAAAACTAGTAATCTAATTTTGCAATGCACGAGCCATCAAATATGTTGACAATATATAAACGAATTGTTTTTTTTTAGTATCGAATCTAAAACAAATGTAACGAGTTATTATAAGTAAAAATAAATATATTTAAAAAAACTGATGTAAGAATAACACCCTGTTGAACAAATCAGTCATCCATCCGTTTAAACATCCAAATACTGTTAACAGTGAATTCTTTAGGAAAATCATATTGATAAAGGGGATAAAAATTGGGTAATGTTAGTAAGTTGGTAGTCGTGTGCACAGTTTGTTCAAAATCAGTCTAGCATTAAATCCCAGTTAGTTCACACGCGTGTCGCCTGGGCGTGGTGGGATATAAATGACAACAGTTTTGTTAAGGGCTCATAATTGTAATAAGATTATGTTTTAAAAATAAATATTAGCAGCTACCAATTATTTTTTTATTTTTTTTAAATAATTGAATATTCAGATTAAATAGAAACATCTACACATTTAAATGTCGTTTATTTTAAAGTATTATTCCTCACTTAGGATTAGAAAACAATTTAGAACAAAAAGTAAAAATATTATCTATCCGGTTTTTTCCGCATTACAGAGGGAACATAATGAACGATAAACGATTGGCGCCTGAACTCGAGACGTTGCATAAATCCACATTTTTCTATGAGCAGAGGACCAGAATGAATAAGTATAACTTAATTAATTAAATTATTTATTATTCTATCACATACATAAAAAAAACTGATCATATTTTGGTTACTATAGTCACCGTATGAAATATTTTTTATGAAAAAAATTTACAAAAAAATATAATTATAGAAAAATAGTTGACGTTAACAATTATAAAAACACTTTTCTAGTATATTTTAAAGAGTCAAAAATAAAAATCGAATCGAAAAAATGAATTCGAATTATTCCTGTGAGTCTGGGGATCGTATTCATAAGTATAGTAGTAGTCTCAAAGCGAAGATGTTAAACAGCATATTTTCTTAAGCAAACGCTAACGCAACTTTTTATATTGTGTTTTTTATTTATGCTTAATTACATATTTTTCTATCCGTTTTACATTTTTAATTTAGAAACGTTCCGTACAGCATAGCGGGATAGACAGAAAGTACTTAGTGTCAAAACACTATGTTTTCCGTTTCCCGCATGATTCGAGATATTGCGTGTTAAGTAGCGGAACTCAACGCCGCGCATTATCTTACAGCATACATTTCTTACACTATCGCACTCTGTCAAATCAGGTGGTGAAAACGAAACTTTTTTTGTATAAAATATTTCCTTCAAGTGCATTATGCATTTTTATTCATTTTCAACCTTTCATTAAACGCTTGTAAGTATAATAAGAACTTTTTATAAAAAATAATCTTTAAATATATCTTTAAATAGATAATTCAGGAGAATAATGTTTTATAATAATTTTATTATGAACTTTAATTTAATTTCAAACATAGTACAATGGATATACCAAGTATACGAAAATGCTCATAAATTGGAGGCAATGTGTCGCGCGATCACATAAAATTAACAAAAATATTTACCGGTCGTTATAAACAAAAACTCTTGAGCGACCAGTTCCTGTCAATTGTTATGAGAACCAGAATTTGCTCAAATACAATATTACTTTATTGTAATGCATTGTGCATAACAGCTAATATGTATGTATACGTTTTTTAATACTTTAAAGTGTTCATATATTATTAATATTATAATAAAAATACAAAAAAAAATAGTATAAATATTTGTATTTAACTACTGACGTCTCAGCGTTACTTCGCTTTCAACTGCGTCGAAAATCAATATATTTTTTATTGGTAGATTTCTTTTTTTAAACATAAAATGTATTAAAGAAGTATTTAAAATTTTAATCTTTATATTACTATGTAAAGGAAAATTTTTGGACTCCTTTTTACGCAAAGAGACTACTAGTATAGCTTAAAGCAAGCACTAAATAAATAATTAGATTTCTTCATCAATTAGAGTTCTTCATCGTGTACTGCATATTCGTTACTTAACATTACATTTTTTTCAATGTTCAATATTTTGAAAGATAACATGTTAGTTGATCCAAACATACTTACATACATATATGTAATAAGTATAAGCTGTCGTTTATAAACTTGTACACCCGACAGCAAAAAATCAATAATTTCTAAAATACATAAACATGTTATCAGTAAAGAAGCCTCATCAGACTCGAAAAAGTGGAGCGATACATCGACAATTTAATTTTGTTTGCTTTGCGATTAATTTGAATTTCAAATTACAAGCTATTGCTTATGAGAACTGCAGATAGTTACAGGTTGAGATGATTAAATCAGTCTCAAGGCGAAAAAACGGGTACACGACTCAATGAAATTCCCTGCAAGGTGCTCGGTTTAACCAGAGCGAGTATGATGATGCGTTACTTAATAAATCTAATAAATACAATTTTAGTATTATTAAATTGGTCATTATAGAAGTTCATTTAGCGTTATATGTCACATATTTGAACGGTGTGACTTATTCAACTCTAACTGCATATCGCATTTCAGAAAAATCTATATATATTCTATATCTATATATATTCCATAACTATATATATTCTACTATAATACAATATTAATTCCTTCAGTATATTTAATTATTTATATATTTTACCTATACAGTACACCTATATTTTCCATATATTAAAATGGGCCGATATTCGCATTGACATAAACTTAATGTAAACAGAAGGAAATAGGTACAAGTTTTTCATATCCGTTAATAACATAATTATAAATATGACTACTTACTAACATACCTTGTAATATATGTAATATATTAACTAAATACACCTGCAATACGTATAATAATTCTATCCTTCATTTTGTCATTTTTTATAAGTTCTAACTAATATCTATCTGTGACTTAGTCTGTGTAGATTTTGCGATAAATAGTTAAATCTTGATAATTTTGATTTGCTAAGCCTTGTCATGTATCAGTTTAGAATATCTAATATATTATGTTAATCATGATAATAAACTATTATGGTGTTATATGTCATTTCAATGAAAACACCACTAAATAAAGACAGATAAGCATTGAATTAAGGTAAAGAAAATTGTATTCAAAATAATTATAACAAAAGTCATATATATATATATATATATATATATATATATATATATATATATATATATATATATATATATATATATATATATATATATATATATATATATATCATTTTTGAAAAAACATAAAAATTTGAACCCAGCGGGATTTGAACCCGTACATCTTGGATACCGTATCACTTGGACGATCAGCCATGCATTCTACTACCAGCTGCGTCCAAATTCTTATACATGTATTACAACTTATTTATGTTGTTAGCATCTCTGTAGACAGATTTTTACAAATTTCTACTACTTAAAAATTATTAAGAAGTAACTGTTTAACGAGAGAGATTGCTATTTTATTTTAATATTTACTAGTTTTTCCACACTTAGAATTAAAAAACATTATTGAAAATATAAATATATTAATATTTTTCTAAACTCCTGCACAGCAATTAATTCTCTGGGTTTTTTTTGGAAGATGATGCGTTATAGTTAGGATAGTTCCCAGATCATTGGCAAGTTCTTGTTAATGTTGAAAAGCTTGATTTAAGAGTACTTTAATTTGTGTTTCTTTTTATTATGTTAAATTTCTTAAATAGTATTAACACTTCATAACATTATACTGGTAGAAAAAATAAAAGTATCTTATGAATTCTTGATAAAAAGTACATAATTTATCCTTTTATATTTTTAAATGCGGAACCCTACAATTTACAAACGTAAAAAAAATAGTAAAAGCGGTAGTTTCTTGAAATTTTTGTAAGTGTAACTTCCAAATATTTTGCTAATGTATTCAACGCAAATAAGCGTTTGCATGTTGGTAGTCCGTGAGTAATTTACAAAGCCCTTAGGCACCATACGCGTGCGCAGCTTACGACCGATGAATTGTCCGACCGTTCGTATGCTTTTTTTCTATTTAGTGTTAGATAGACAAATATTTTTGTAACTTTTTTAATCAACATAATTTTAACACAACATATATTAGATATAGATAAAAGAAAGTATATAGAATCTTAATTTCTTCATATTTTTATTACAATTATAGCTATTTCACTGTTTCGACCGTCCGCTGTATCGCTTATTTCACTTATTTCATCTTTACTCGCATTGATTATTTAATCGAAACATTAAAGTAATGATATTAGTAAATAGGGAATTTCCATTTCTTTCACTTTACTTTCAATTTCTAAATCCCAATACCTAATATAATATAATCCATCCATCTCTATCTTCTTATAATTTTTTACGTAGATTATTTAAAGTTATCATATATATAGATTATATAAATAAAACGACAGAAGCTAATTTCTGCCAATTTCTCATAATATAAAAGAGTATTTTCTAAATAAAATACTTGAACTTACTTGATTAACAATAAATGTCCAATAAAATTAAAAATTATTATTTTCTATCCCTTAATATTCATATATTCACCCTTTCTAAATGAAGTTTTAATTCCTAATTTGGGACTAATTAATTACAATTTCAACTGTAAGCTGATTTTGTACGTAGTTTTTAATATAACTTACATAATATGGTAACGAAGGTGCGATGGCCACGGCTTCCGGCGAGAATATAGGTTAAGTTGCCTTATCTTCCACCCTGGAGCTACATCGACTAATTGAATTTTACATCTACAATGCAATATATCCATACTGAATTTATAAGCCACTCCGTCTTTCTGTTTGCACACGTTATAGTGTACCGGTTCCGCATACAGAATAATATAATATTGAAAAATATTTTCGTTTTTCTGCTCTAATAATACCAAGCACATTTTTTTAGGTTACGCGCCTGATACGTAATATTATATATAAACAGGCGGAGAGCAGAACTTATTCTATTGTTGCGTTATAACGTAAATTCATTAACATATTTACCACTAATTGCTAATGATCTTGGAAACGTAATATAATATTTTAATATTTTATTCGTGTTATTTGAAAGCACTGCTTGAAGAATTGTAGATTTTGTCAAATAGAATTGTAATATCGTAGGCATCATTGTGACGCAGTTGAAGTACCAGAGTGTACCAACATGCTCTTTCGTATAATATTTCTTTTTTGTTTATTGAAAGTAATTTACATATTGATAAAATAAAATAGTTCATAGCACCTTATGATACTAGTATAGTAGGTAATTAAACTAATTTTGTGTCTGCTTACTTATTAAGAAGAGTCTTGTCCTCTTTGTCTTATTATATATAAATGAAAAGGTTTTTATACATAAATAAAAAAAATATTTCAGTGCCCAATACCGAAATTGTAAATTATAATCTCACCATGAATATAATCTCACCTGAGTGAGAATCGAACCCACAACTGATCGCGTTTACAATCAGGAGCTGTCCCACTGCGCCACGACCGGCCCCAGTGAGTTCCCTCTAACTAAACTTAATAAATAACATACAAAAAATAGTTTTCAAAAAAGACAATGTTTTCATAGGATCAAGCTGTTGTCCTTGCTACAAAGGCCAGAATTGTGAGAAGATAATTTTAATTATTTATTAAATTTTTATTATTAATTTATTCTTAGTTTCGTTACCTTTTGTTCGCTTACGTGCCCACTTAAAAGCTACCTTTAATGAGCGTGCGTGAAACTGGTTGGTCCCGATCACGCAATGCTTACTCTTATTCCTATAGATTCTATGCCTGTGGGACTCCGGAAGTCAAAATGTTAAACCGAATAATTATCCGAATCGTTTTTAACACCTAAATCGATTTCTGTCTGTGGTTTCTAACACCTGTTAGATCAATTTTCTGCACGAAAGTTATCAATGTATGTAAAAACGTTTAAGTAATTATTACAATTAAATAAAAGAAGAAAAAATCTATATTTTTATAATAAATCGATTTTAACAATAAGTTCTATTTAAAGTACATTAAATGTGACTAAAAATAAAACAGTTTTATAATAGGTATATTATAAAAAACTGTTTTATTACAAGACTATACAAGACGAATAGGATCTTAGACCATTGAGGTTATCATCCTATGTGTCAAATCATAAGCCTATCGATTATCCCATACAAAGTGCTAAACATAAGTAAATTTATCGCTTATTAAAACACTTTAAATTTCACAACTAAAAGAGTCAGTCCGTTTTACATTTAACGATATATGAACAATGCATACATTATTATCTTCAAACTCCATTCCGAAGTGCTGAAATTAAAAAAGTATAAGTAGATATATGTATATACTTGTCCCGTGGCTTGACTGCCGCAATTTTATAGGAATATATGTTAGTTAAAGGACAATTAATAAATGTTATATAATTTTTTTTATTTCTGGTTGATTTCGTCTTCTTAAAAAATTCTGTTATCTGTATAAATTTTAAATCTACAAACTAAATGAAGAGAAGCCTGTAATTAACTGTTTAGTGATTTTGTACTGTAATGAATAATTTAAATCTAATCACGCCACTTCGTGAAGAAATTATATAGCCATAGCAATATCCGCATGTCGCTATTTATAAAGCGGCCTACATAAATCTCCGAGCCACTCTTGACACCACGTTCCTTTCTCAATCGTACATCGTTCGACGTTTTTGTTGTTTCGCCGCACTCGGTATTCCTCAGCAAAAACAACCGAATCAAAATTCTCCGATCGCCACATCTTTTATTTATGCCCACCGTTTCGACTAACAGGCGTAATTTTTTCCGGTAAACAATCAGTTTTGCCCGAAAAATGCGAGACGAGGAAGACATAAAAAGGCATGCGGACTACTTCGAATTTTTTCCTAAGTTACGCATCATACATATCGAGATATGATTGGAAGCGGCCGGAGTATAAGGATCCACTTATTTATTCTAGAAAAAGCGCACTCGAGCCGCCTATTGTTCTCGCAAAGGAATCGTCGATCATAGATTGTTGCGCATTCTTGTACATTACAATTTCAAATTTAAAAAATCTTCCATCGCATTGAATATGGCACTGTGCCGTAACCGAGTGATAAGTAAAAACTGAATTAAATCAAAGTGAATGATGTATTAACGATATATCTACTAGAAATTACAATTCTCACTTTGTATTTTAAATTTATCTGTGAAAACATTTCTTGGATTAAAAAACGAGTCTCTTAATTGTACATACTATAACTTTAGTTTAACTGTAATAAGTTTAAACATTTATGAAAGCTAGCTGAGCAATATCTACAGATATCCTCATCAATGTATCAGATGCTGGGCTTTTTGCCATTGTCGTGTATCAGTACTATCTGCTCCCATGTCAGGACATGAAGTAGCCAGCATTGTATGAAAGTTTTATTAGCAACAGAAAAACAATCATTAACACAATCTTTGATCTAAAATCATGTTTCATTTGAAACTTCCTAGTTTTTGCCGCCATAAAGCTTTCAACCGCTAATGTGAGAGCATCGATCCGAACGATTTTATCTCATTCAGTTATCAATTTAATAAACAACTTTCCAAATATGTAGTAATAATAAAATTGCTAGGATCTCATCAAAATACCAATCAGCAGATCATATTACAATGGCATCGGTTACGGTATCTCGATGAAAATGACTTCCACGTTCATAACTTCAAATGTTCTCGTACACTCTACATAATAAACAATAAGGGAAATCGACTTCTATCTTTTGCAGTAAAGCTTAAAATCGATTACACGTATATTGCACGAAAGTCTCCTCGAGTGTCGCTGCTTGTAGTCACCGGTTTATCGACAAGAAACAGCGTGGAATATTGCCGTGTGCGCTAATGACGTGCGTTTCTGCGCTTTAATTGCGATCAAACAGACAAACTTATTTATTATGGAAAGTCCTTCATTCCTAAGACATTGAATCTAAAGTCCGATATGGCAAACACAGTGAAAAATTAACTTGGTAAAAGCAGCTCGGTCGCATCGGGCATATGAAAAATGTATGAAGCCTCATCTTGGGCTTTGAGTAAAAACCTTTCGTATTGAAGTCGATTTTGATTGGTGTTCGGATCCGAAGGGTTTTATATTACACCTAAGAAATGTCCAGCAGTATCGGCAACATGATTAAAGAGCTCCTATTAAAGGCTGTTAGTACTGTAATAAGGTAATAAAGTACAGAAACTCGGCGACGCTTGTAAAGATATCGAAAATGCCGCAAATTTTATTCCTTTAGTCTGAATCACAATACTATATTTAATATATTTAAAAGTGTTTACTTTTGAAGACTTACATGAAAGTATACTTTAAAGGACACTACTATGTACGGATTTTATAAGGGGATGTGAACATTCTCAAAGATTTACAATGTGTCAATATGGCTACAAGCAATCAACGAAAATCACAAATCATTTTTTATTAATATAAGAATGTGTTAATAATGTTTGACAGTGTACAAACGTAGGGCCAAATACGTATTGTTTAAAAGTTCCATTTTTTAAGGAACACGTCCTTTTTCGCGTCCGCAATTGTGGGAATATCCTCGCACGAGTGCTAACAACATTTTTAACAATGGCCCTGTTCTGCCAATCGGGGATTCATTACGAATTAGTTCCGCGTATCGCCACCGCCCGCCGGCGGCGCCACACCACCGCAATTCACGAGAAATTGACATCTCATTGCAAGATTTCAAAATATCAGAGACTAATTGCTCTTTGAAAAAACGGCACATGACTTGCTTGTAGATAGATAAATTCCTGTGATTTTCGCGAACGTTGATTGAGGATCCTATATCGGGGTCTTTTTTGACAATTCGCCTTTTCTTTGTTTGCAATTTTATTTAGGTAATCGATAAAAATTAATACAATAAGCTACGACAACGTATATGCGTGAATTTTAAGGTAGTATAGTTACATTTTTTTACGTCACTTTTGTTGACATGTGTTACGGAAAGCTCGCTCTCTATTAATATCCGAAAATGTATATACTTATATTAATATAATATTCGAATAGGTGAAAAGTAATTAAATATTCATTTTAAACATATTTTTTTGCCTCACGCTTTTTATCTCTCACCTCAGTGGCATTGCGGGATAATTGGTGGAACTCAAAGCTGCACTTTGTCTTACCAGAGCGAGGATGAGAAAATAATTTTAAATATAATCACTCCCCCGAGTGAGGTTCGAATCCACAACCGGTCGCATTTATAGTCAGACTCTGTCCTAGTGTGCCGACCGGCCTCAGTGCCTTTGTTAGAAAAATATTTATAAAAATACTGTTCAAAAAATATTATTACTTTAAAAATTCTAACAATAGAACGAAAGTGACACTATACCTGCAATAAAAATCTCGACAATGTCGCGTATTCAATTACAAGCAATATCAGAAGCTGGAGGCACACGCTCGCTCTTTAATTTGCGCGGCATCCTGATTACATGCGGTCCTAAGGAGAAGCTCCTTCCGATTGATTTACTACTCATCTTTTGGAAAAGGGTGTACAGGATGTTTCAGCACACGATTTATTCAATTTAAAGTTTTTTTATGATCATTTATTTTATGATCATAATAGCCTAAATAGGCTTTTAATTTTGTTAATACTGTATAGTACTGTACTTTACTTTTATCGTATTATTTTATAACTTAAAACAAGTTAATTAGAATGGCAATTTTAAGTCAAATATTGAAAAAAATATATTATTTTTATAATATTTCAACAATTCTCACAAAATCGATACTTTTTCTTATAAGTATTTTAATTGTGTAAAAAACCTAGCGAAATATTACTTATGATAATGTGCAGATTGAATAATAGAGTACTTCTTTCTATTTTGTATAACAAGTGCTACCTGCATCGCGATTCCAATTTTAAAATGGTATCAATACCATTATCAGAATGATATAAATATACTTCGGAGAACCTAAATACAAATTGAAAACTGTAATATAAACATTATTAGTTTTCATATATAGTGCAAAAATGGGGCATACATATTTCAATAGCTCTTTCGTATTATCTAATGATAACTTGTAAGGGAAACAATAACTTATATGTTATATCAAATAGTATACTATTTGATGTAATATATTAGTTATTGTTTCACGCGTAACAGGGTAGTTAGAGACAAGTAGTATCTAGATACTGTTTAATGCTTTCAGAAGTCGAGAGACGCATGTTGATCGGTTGATACAATACCACGCTTCCCAAAGTAGAGAAATAAAGATAAATTTATAATACAATGAGTGAGACTAGAGAGACAGTCAGACGCTGTCCCGCTGCGCCATGATGGCCTTTTTCTTTTTTTTTATAAATAATTTTACACTTTACACTAAGGATATATATATCTATACGAGAAACCAATCATACTTATAGTCATCGTCTGAGATAAAAGTTGCTTGTCTTATATAAAAATAATTGAAAAATCTTCCCTCTTCAATCTGTTATTAACAATTAGGTACGTACAGTAATAAAAACTGTTTTAATGAAGATTTAATACCCACCAGCTAATGAGATATTAAAGAGAGTACCTGGTCATTGTTTAGCCAAAAATCTATGCAAATTTATTGAATTGTGGGTAAAGCGGCAACTTCTTTCAACAAAGTGCAGCGCGGCGCGGTAATGAGAGGCCATTAGTTAATTTTATTATGAACTCGATTGCTTCTTATTGAGGCATCGACGGCCTTAAGGGAAATTTTGAGCAGTATACGGGTACTTAGTTAGAAATTACATTTTTTATAGCTAAAGAGATTCGGATTGATACAGGATGTTGACATGTTTTGTTACTTTGATTAAACCTTTTTTTCTATAAGTAGATATCATTTGTGACTACGTACTTATTACTTTGCAATATTACTTAAAAAGTATACTTAAATCAGGTTAGGTATAATCTTCTGATAAATTATACGAATCTTCCATTACAGCGCCGAGAACTTTGTTTCTCATATGAAGTAAATTATAAGTACGTTAGAAGAATTCGTTGATCACTTTACAATTACAAAAAAAATGTTAATAAAAGACTAAATAGATATATAAAAGCTGTGGTAAGCCGGTCTTAAGTTCCAAAACAATTACGACGATTATTTCCCCATGAATATTAATAAACCTAATAAAAATCTCCCTCATTGCTTACAATAAAGCGTTCATCATATAAATACTTAGTATGGCCAGGTTTTTGCGGGTTTCATATTTAAATTAAATAATTGGGTTGGCTTGGATTCACATAAAAATGTGTATATAAGTAATTAAGATATACTTTACAACGTACATAAATTACGTAATGTAAAAAAAATATACGTTTTTTAAAAATGTTTTGTAATCCTAAGTGTGATTAACCCTTAGAAAATATTAAAATACTAAAATAAATAGCATTCTGTGTTGCCGCAGCTGGTAGTTGACCGCATGGCTTAGTGGTCAGAGCGCTTGAACGGTTTGCAAGAGGCGCGCGTTCGAATCCGCAGCGTCAAATTTTTATACGTTTTTTAAAAATGTTAAGATATACTTAATATTTTTATACATGTATATTCTTAAGTACAGATTGGTTAACGTCAAACACAAGGAAGAAAATACTTTCACGTTTTTCTTTTTATAACAAAGGAAATGAGAAGACCATAGTGTTAAGACATTCAATTATCCGCTTTGCCCCCGAAAGACGTTAAATGTCAACGTCGGCGGAACGCAACTCCGCGATCTGCCTTACAAGATATCATAATCAAAATATCATAATAAATAAAATTATTTCCCGTTGCGCGGATAGTTAGGTCAGTCGGTAGTCAGACGTTGTCCCACAACGCCCGCTGACCGTTTTTCAATATTTTTTCTAATTTATGTAGGACATATTTATTTAATTTTATGCTATTTCTACTTTATTTATTTTTGTTTTTTATTGTTGTTTACGTATATAGAATCCGTGCATTTATTTCTCACGTTCTTCTTAAAATTGGTTAGAATTAATATTATAAGAACAAGAATGAAGCTGAAAAATATACTTGTCACATTTTTGTTAAATTTACTTTGTAATGTTTTGTTTTAGCATATTCTATAATTTGGATTTTAAAAATGAAAAAGGTAATATGTTTTTTAATTTGAATTTGAATTTAAAAAAATAGGATAATATTATATTACAAATTTTATTTGTATCATTAGTATAACTTTTAATTTTGGAAACTATTCAATCTAACTACTTTCTAGTAGATAATAGCAGTTAAGCGATTAACAAATACATAAATCCGCCACATTGACCCTAGCAACCTGTCACCGTGTCATGGGGCGCCCGACCACCCGTGGGACATTATCTAAGCTTATGAAGTTTAGAGCTTATAATATTAGGGTGAGTTTAAAAGCAAACTTTGTTTTAGTTGCTTTACAATTTTTTTTAACTTCACGATTTTATCCTTTATAGCAGGATAGACAGAAAGTACCTAGTCCCAAGACACTCCGTAATTCGCTTTCCATCGAATTCGGGACACTTCGTGTTGAGTAGTGGAACTCAACGCTGCATTTTGTCTTTTACCAGAGCAAGGAGGTGAAATAATTTAAATATAATCCCCCGAGTACGGATAGAACCCACAACCGATCGCGTTTACAGTCAGACGCTGTCCCATTGCGCCACTACCGGACCTCTTTATGGAAATAAATATTAGCGAATTTATTTTAATGTAAAATCGAAAATGTTTTAGCAAATCTTATTATGGAAGCGCCCTTATATTTGGTATTACAAAAACGCTACCCTGCACCCTTAGATAACAACTATCAATGATCGGGATTACACAAAGTTAATTTGGTCGCGTGGCTTTCAACCCTCGATTTTTTACAACCTGTCAATCAAAGGTTGTTAAGCGGAAGATTTAGATTTACGCTTAAATGTTGATAATTTTAATTGAAACAGATAACTTTTTTCTTTTATATCATTTTAACTGTTTTTGGACTCGTGTGGAGTTAAAAGCTGTAATTTTTCGAAAAATATCGGCCACCCATACATTTATAGCGAGCGGAATATTAAAGATATAAGCCATAATATTTTATAATAGATTTGATCGTTACGACAGGACATTTCGAAAAATAATCAAGTTTATTATTACAGGCTTATTGTATACAAAGAATATTACTTTATTAAATTAATTTTCTGTTTTTTGCATCTTTTATATAGCTTTTAGGATATAATTAAATATGTTTTTTACTTTTCATAAATGAATATTTAATATAACATTAACAACCACAAGTTCAAATAACGATTTTTCTATATGAGTTAATTACCAAAACATTTATTTTTCAATTGAATTGTAAAAAAATTGGAAATTTATTTGGCAGTATAAAATTTATTAAAATAAATATATTATAATTTACCTTTTTATGCTAATAGATATTGAATGTGTAGTATAAGTGCAGTGATAGGTATAATAATAGGTATATTCATTCATTTTGGTTGGTTTGGTTCATCTTGGTTGAACTACAGCGAAAAAAGCTTATAGGTATAAGCTTTTTTCGCTGTGGTTCAACCAAGATGAAGCACGACGTAGAGTTCCACCACTCACTGCGTGGTGTAATACAACTGGAAAGCGAAGAATGGATTAGCTAAGTCCTGAAAGCGTGTGAAGAAGTAATGATAAATAATAATTTCATGTCACTAAATATTCATGCCAATAAATTATAATTATAGTAGATGATAGAATTATCGAATCAATAGATTACAAACATTACAATAATTCTAAAAATATATATAAAAATTATCACAGATTAAAAATATTATTTATAAACATTATTTAATTATAATAATAGAACTAATAACATTTTATTTAAATTAATTCTAAATCCGACAAACATTTAAATTTTCTCTTCTTTTAATTTTTTTATGAACTAAAAATAAATATCTAGTAACATTTAATAAAAACCTCAATGAACCACAAGTCCATTATACGCACATTTGCAAAGCTCATAAAGTCATTAAACAGCGATGACAATAAACCTATCATCACATCTGTCCCGATCTTGCGTGACCAATATAAGTTGATCCCCATGTACTGTAGGTTTAGAATAGAGAAAAGGTAAACAAAATATTTAAATTACGTTAAAATATTTTACTTACTAATTAGAGATTTAAAATGTACATGGAATCTTTTTTAAATACAAATCACACATTTTACTATTTTTAAAGTTTTATTCCACGCTTAGGATTAGGAAACATTTTTTAACAAATATATAAAAATTTGAACGCAGCAGGATCCGAAGCTACGCCTCTTGGAAACCGTCCAAGCGCTCTGACCACTAAGCCATGCGTTCTGCTACTAGCTGCGTCGAAATTCTCATACGTTTTGTTATAACTTATTTATATTGTTAATAATCAATGCTGCGTTCAAATTCTTATACGTTTTAAAAAAAGTTTTATAAATCACTTATTTTAAAATAAGTCAATTGGCCATTTAAATTAACTATTAAATTTGAAGCTATAAAAGATTTTCAAAACCTCTATTTCGCATAATAAGTTTAGATTTTAGATGATTACGCCCGTAGTAACACATCTTGCTGCTTTCAATTACATCAGACAAGAAATCACATATATATGCTATAAATATAAAGAAAACGAGATTTCAACTCAAAATCATCATGCTCAGTCAAACATAACTCAATTAAGCTTATATTAAAGAACATTATATATACTTAATAATTTATTATATTTTTTTAACTTCATGCTTTTATCCCGCATAGCAGAGTAAACTTAGAGTCAAGACACTCGGTACTAGTTTATACTTTGTTATATTTACTTTGTTATATGTACTTAATTTAATTAAATGTATTACCGTACATATTTAATATAATTTGAACAAAAGAGGGATCGTAAGCTCTGGTCATAGCAAGTGTACAACATAGAAGCGATGAAAGGAGCTGTCGCACATAAATAATCACGTAATTGGGATCACAACACTGTCCCCTCTTTCCTGCGGTCGCATTGCGGTCGCTCGTGTAGGGATCGTGGTTGATGTTGTATTGATATACAAAACAATATAATATGTATTTTTATATTGAAATATATAATTTACATATTTTATATATTTTAAAAGTAAACGATTTTTTTTAATTTACATTTAAATTCCTTCTAAGGTCTAACTTTATTTTAAATGATCAACATCATTATTTAAACACTTGTTTGAAACAATAGTTACTTAAAATTTTTGAAGATAGACAAAAATGATCTAAGCTAAGAAAAGTTGAATTAAAAATAGCTCAAAATCAAAGGCATCGAAGACAGAGCAAAAGAATATGACACTGCACTTTGTCTTACCAGAGCTAGGAAGTACAAACAATTTAAATATAATCACTCCCCCGAGTGGGGATCGAATCCACAACTGCTCACGTTTACAGTCAGATGATGTTACAATGCGTCACGAGCGACCTCACCTAAATAATATAAAAGTAATATTATTATTTCAATCTGTTTAATATATAAAAAACTAAAACTTAATTTTGATGGACATCCTCATGTTCCTAACGTAGAGTAGTATAATAGGCAGATTATAAATGTTTGATTACAAAAGTATCGCGTAAACAAAAACATTGCACAACACCCCATGAGGTGTATCTGTGTCTATAGAGAGGGTGTAGGGTGGAAGGTGACATATGTACTGATGGAGAACGAAATGAACAATAATTATTGTAATGCTTGTTATACCAGACCATACACTCAGGACGAATAAATAGTGTAACAATCTGTTAAATAATGTGAATGTTATAAATAAAATATATAAGTCACAGCGCAGTTTAGAATTGCCTTATGGCCTATAGAGGTTGTAGGTTTAAATCGTAATTTGAGAACATGTGCATCATCTGAGTATATTCACTTGTTGGTATATTATTTACTGAACTGTCATATAATAATTATATCAAAAAAATGTACAATGAAATTCTTGTATTATCTTAATAGTTACAACTATTCTACTATTCAACAAAGTACCTATATTTTACCATCCAAGAATGTTATAATGACGTGAATATGTGGTTTTAAATAAAGTTAATACTACACGGGGGAGCTAATGATGGTTATAAGTCACTGTAAAATTATATTGAGATTATAACTGCAACTTTAAAGTGTCTCCTCTCAGCAGAACTACCAAGCTGGCATCTTGTAGTTCGACAATACTGAATTGTTTACGTATATGTTAACTCATATTAATGATTTAAAAGTCCTTCTAATATTTATAATACTGTACAACACAACACTATACATTTTCATATAAAAGACTTTTGTATATTTCCGTCGAATATTTTTGAGGCAATATAAAAAAAAGACATTAAATGAAAATCATTTAAATAATTGTATCCCTTAGTGAACATAGAACTCATAACACGTTTATATACATCTATAAATGAAACATAATTCTGTTTTAATTTTAATATTATTATTTTATATTAAACTTTCAAAGTTTTACACGACGAAGTCGGTTTAAATAAGTACCCCATCTCTCAGGAATAAACGTACTTATTAGTGTATGTTATTTCTCCTATATCTCAATTAAATTTTGATTATTGATTAAATTACTATCTTAGTTGTTGTGTTAGTATAGTACTACTTAGTTGTTGGAATATGCCCTACATTCCAGTTGCCTAAATTACTAATGTTTATGATTAAAAAGTGATTAGATTATGGGTATATGATGTTACATTTGAAATGATTTAGTTACAAAATATTAAAAAATCACAAGATTGATTGATGATTGGGTTACAAATACAGTGTCTCCGAGGACTTTACTGATTAGAGTGTAATGCTGCTTGGTTTGAATAATGCGAATGTTGATATGTGCATCTAACTTATCGCTATTTCCGTTAAGACTCTTTGTCCCCACTCCCGTGGCTGCTACTACAATCGGGACAGTGGTGACGTAGTGCGTGACGAGTTCATAATCTGGAGACTTTCAGCGGATGGTATTTACTAATTTTTTCAATTTTCTTAGCTCCAATATTAAAGTCAGATGGTACTGAAACATCAATAAAGTAAGTATGATTGTTTGTTTTATCGATGTATATTAGATCTGGTCTATTATGTACTATTGCAATATTGGTTTGTACCGGTAATTCCCTCATTAATTTGGCAGTAGTATTTTCTTTCACAGTTAATTGTTTGAGTTCCTCCTTCCACCATATGTTTCAATCTTACTTTTCCTAGCCAGGCACCAAAATAAATACTGACTAGACTAGATTCTAAACTTGCTGTTACGTATTTTGTAAAGAGACACAATAGTTTCTTTACGTACGTACCAGCAATATTTTCACAATCTGCTAAAATGTGTATGTATGAAGATCATCCTTACTTGCATACAAGCGACATTTACTGATTACTGCTTGGTCTTGCATAGCAAATATGAACGATTCCAATAAAGGCGAAATAGGTTGTGTCTTCAGCTATTTAAATGTGAGTTCTTTGTCCATATTCATTTTAACATGTATTTTTAGTGGTATATTGAAATCTTAGGCTGAAAGTTATATAGCAAAAAAATG
This sequence comes from Dryadula phaetusa, assembly GCA_032432895.1. Taxonomy (NCBI): domain Eukaryota; kingdom Metazoa; phylum Arthropoda; class Insecta; order Lepidoptera; family Nymphalidae; genus Dryadula; species Dryadula phaetusa. The sequence continues at coordinate 5,113,015 of JAOYRS010000068.1, read as the reverse complement.
GCAATAACATATTTAGAACACTATCTCTATCTATACATAATTTTAACAAAATTTTGCATCACGTTTTTAGCCTATTTCTTGGATGTTTGAAAAATCTAAAAACTCGCTGACGTGACATATCCGCGGGTGAAAAGTTCTTATGATATTTTCCCGCCATTAACTTTAATTTTATGAACGATAGTTTTAAACGTGGAACACGTTTGAAACTATCGTTCGTTTTAGTTTGTATTTTTTAAAATTAATTTATCAGTACAAATTTTTTTAAATATTTTTTTTACTTATCATCAATCATGTCTTCTCATTCTTAAATGCACATTTATTACAAATGTAATCAATTCTTACTATACTCAATCAGTACTACTAACATAAGCGAGTCACGACTTGCATGCTCTTTTTCTTTGAGTTCATTGAAGGTATTTATGAACAACATTATCATTGCACATCTCTTAAAAATTTTGGTTTTTTTTAATATAAAAACCTATTGCACTAAAGACTGGGTCTTTCCTCATTTGAATGTTATCATAGTCAGCTACTTAAAACTAAAACCTATATTTATATTCAAGTGAGTTTGAGAAAAAAACCTTAGAATTAAGATAATTTATTGTTTTCAAAAAGTCGTTTAAATATATATAAATATATATATTTAAACGACTTTTTGGCATATATATATATATATATATATATATATATATATATATATATATTTTTGTAGCTTCACATTTTTTGTCTCGCATAGCAGGGTAGACAGATTTGGTGTAAAGACACTCCACCGAATTCGAAAAATTGCGTGATGAGTGGTGGATCTTAATATATATATATATATATATATATATATATATATATATATATATATATATATATATATATATAAATATATATATGTTTTTTTTTTTTTGTAGCTTCACATTTTTTGTCCCGCATAGCAGGGTAGACAGATTTGGTGTAAAGACACTCCACCGAATTCGAAAAATTGCGTGATGAGTGGTGGATCTTAACGCCGCACTTTGTCTTACCAGAGCAAGTAAAATTGAAAAGAAGGAAAAGTATTTCTATAATTTTCAAGGAAATATGAAATATTTAGAAATGCGGGATGTTTTAATGAACATTTAAAGATTGAACTTTTTAGCAACAAAAATTCGTTTCGCTATAAAAACGTATTCATTTTCACCTAATATGTTAATAAAGGTTACTTAAACGGTGAAACATTTTAAAAATAATAATAATATTTAATCTGAACCTATTGTTTTTTTTTAAATATGTTTTTCTTATATATGTTTTTCTTATATCTATTCTAATAAAAAATCAAATTAAGAATAAGATATATTTCTTTTGGTCGTTATAATTTCTAATACGAAATTTGGAGCCAAAGCAATAAAATGTTAACATTTCAAATATGCCATAATACATTACTAATTAACAATTACAAACGAAAAACAATCGAGCTGTTCAAGACCAGGTACTGGCCACCCCGGTGCTTTCCTAAAAACATAACTTAGGAACCCCCAAGATGATTCGTTCCATCTTAATTCTTCGCGAAACATGTCGTCACGAGCTCGAGCAGCAGGAAAATACACTTCACAAAATTTCTTCAAAACCACCTTAATGTATCACACCATTATATGCCTTATGTGAATAGTATAAGTGTCAAAGTGCTAAGGTAAGTTTTAAGTGAAAAATGTAGCAAAAAAGAAGCTAACAGCGGGGGACGTGTACCAAGATATTAAAAGTCGCCACATCTCTGTTATAATTCTGATTTTATCGAATAACCCTCGGCTACCGATTAGTTTTTTGTTATTTATCGTACGCTTAGTTGTTTGCGGTGTCTTGTCGTTATAATAACATATTATAAAAATTCAAAAAGTGTATTTAGCCAGTTCTATCCTATAAATAATATATTAATTATATTAAAAAAATTATTTTATTTCACTGCGCTATTGTGAAAAAGCTAATGCCCTCGTGGCTTTGTAGAACAACATCTAACTAACTGTGATGGTTGTAGGTTCGATCCCTATCTTACTAGAATAAAAAATACTCTAGTAAAACAAAGCGCGACGTTGAATTCCGCCAGTTTATATCGAATAGCCGAAGTATTACAAAAAGAAAGTGAAGAACGGAGTACTATAATGTTTCATTTAATGTTAAACAGCTAAAAAAAATATAAATTGAAGACACCATATTTCTATGTAGTATTTACTTGTACTTGACAACAAATGTCCAATTTACACATTTTCTAAAGTTTTGACATTTAATTTTAATTTTTTTTTCTTTATCTAAAATCTCTTTATTCAAAAAAACATGTTCGAAATCTATGCTAACGTGATATTAACGAATTATTTATTTAAGCAACACAGACAGTCCAGTAGAACAAAACGGAGAGTAATACCTGAAATATAATAAATAGAGAGATATCACTAGATTTCCAAACAACTAGATTTCCAAATAAACTAAATATATAACACTAATAATGTTAACGGTATTTTTTACAGAACGCCTTATAAAAAACCTTTTGCAACAGGTATTTCTACTTTTTTGCCCCATTAAAAACTCATAGCTATCTATTCTCAATTGTTTAAATGACCGCATCCCTTAAACGGCCTTTAAATGTCACCAAACCTTATCTAAAGACGTCAACAAATTAAATGAAAGGATGCCGATAGTTTATTAGGAAGATTTACACGTCGCTTCACAAAAAAGGGTAACATAAGAAGCTATGATAAGCATGACAAAGAATCGCAATTTTTTGTACAAAAACCTTGGACAGCGTTGGTTCAGCGTTAAATTTATTGATGCTTCCCTAATAGAGTTGTAGAATGGATAAATAATTAATGTATAATAATCATCAAAAAATGATAATATTTTCAAATGGGCTTTCTACAATAAATATTTTTGAGTAAAATGGATTTTTTAGTTTATAACGGTATTTTCTTAACTTTTGGATTTAGGGAATTTAAAAACCACAATAGAATGTTGTTTTTTTAAAGAGAACAATAACTTATGGAGTTTCTTCTTGGTCAGTCAGGATGATGAACAAATAGGAGCCTATTTAAATATAAAATACAGTCTTGCTACATAAAAATTTTATATGTTTCTTAAACATATTTCCTTATTAAAGTAATGTTAATTAATATCATATTAAATAATTAATAATACAATATTTATCAATGAATATATCCATCTTAACGATAGTGAATACGCAACTCAATTGGAATCGAACCCACACACATTACATTTTATAACCAAACGTGGTCAGCCACACTCTGAGCCATATGTGCCTCTATTTTTACCCGTAAGACTAAATATATAAAAAGTGGTTTATTTTGAGTACAATTCAAATAAAACTGACATATTTTACCACAAAAACGCCTTTAAAATCCACAGAAGCGCGGCATTCTTTGATTCATCATTTGATTAACATGAATAAGCTTCACTAACCACTCTTGATTTTATCGTACACTAATAAACTTAGTGATCTGTGAAAGGGTTGAAAATGTCACATTATTTTTATTTCTTACTAATTTCAATACACTTCTAACAAATAACTATCTCTCGTAAATTCACCTGCCACTTGTTTCGCTTGCTTAAGTCAGTGATTTCATTTTGGGTCTCTATACGTATTATAACATATAAGGAATCCCAAAAAATTTATTAATTCTATTTACTATTTGTAAATACTTTTAAAGTAAGTCTTGAATCTTACGTACTTTACGTTTTTAAATTGATATCAACACAATATATTTAAATCAAGAATAGAATATCAAACCATAATTAAGTTTTTGTTTATACCTTCATTATAGATAAATAATAAATTCAATAAATAATAAATTCTTTGAACATTTGTTTTTACGAAAATTAAGTGGTCATTTTTATAGTTTGTGCATATATTGGAAAAAATTTGGAAAGTCGTAATTATTACAAAAAATCATAAATAAAATTGAAGTATCTGTTTGTTACATACTAAATTTAGTATATACTACAATAATATTTTTACAATTTTATCTGTATTTTTAATTGTTCCGTTTAGTCTCAGAAATTTTGACCGGACTTTCACTGAGCTGATATAATAAGAACTTACTTAGGCTTATTTATATTTTAGAATTATGAAATAAGCATCCAGAAATGTTAAGTTCCACGCTGACGAATAAATAAATAAATAAATAATACAACTACTACCAAGCGACGGTATTATTACTTGTCGTAGTAAAATAATTAGATTTTCACTCATATAAACATTTTAAATTTTCTCCTATAATAATTTGATTACAATTACATGAAGCGTCAGTAAAGCTCTATTTTTTATATGATACTCCTTACAATATAAAAAAGCAAATCAGGTTTATCGTAATATTTCATTTCCATTGTTAAATTATACATGTATTTTTGTTATTGTTATAGATTTTTCTGGAATAGAGAAAATATAGAGGTTGAGATCGGCCCTTTGTTTGCAACCTCGAAAACACTTATGACAAAATTCGTTTTACCTTGCTTACAGTAGGTACTTCAGTGAGAAATATAAATAATAAAGATAAACCGGAAAACAACAAACTCATAAATTTATGTTAAATAACCTGCATTCAAAATCAAATTTATATGCTCAAAGATCAACGCTCCAATTTACTGAAGTAGATCCCTCACCGCCCTCCTCACGACACTAGCCTGGTTGGTATGCACTTGCCAGTGCCCGTCAGCATAATATTCTGTTGTAACAGTACAGAATATTGCCATTTCCCGAGCAGCTCAAGCCTCTCGATGCTGGAGGAAACGAATTTGTCTAGATACCGATGCGAACATCGAGTCATTAGAGAACATTATATCCAGAGACTGGCCACTAACGTTTTCGCCCAGGCGGATGTGTCCAAGTATGTTCACGTCTAAGACATCGCTCGCAACACTCCAGACCCGACCCTGCGGGTCTCCTGAGAGATGTTCTACCCGTACCCGACATCCCAGTCGGGTAATCGAGAGTCTCACTTGGTTGGGCGGCTCCCAAGGCAAGCCGCCCAATCATAGCTTATCCCCCCGTTCACGACCTACATCATCTCCAATCCCTCTCGGGATGCTCCTATGCCACAGCTGTCATACGGCTCTCCCTAAGGACCCACTCATATTTATTGGCGGCAATTAAAACTACGGTCAGCCAGGGCCAGCTCTGAAACCGTTTCCTCTCTCCCTCCGTAAGAGGTTGAGAGAAATAAGATTAAGGCCCAATTTATTTACAATTTTCTCATTTTTACTTCAAATCTTAAGACATTATTAACCTTATTTTTTGAACAATATAAATATGTATTTATACACGAATAATTTTGTTATAAGTTTATAAATAAAGGTATTCAATAAAATTTTATATTTAGATATACATTTAATATAAACTATAACTTGGTGATTTAAGTCTTTATTGAATTTAATACGGTTTTATTAGCAAACGTTTATAAGAATCGTGCTAACTATAAAATTTTGTAAGTCCCGTTTACAACTTCAAACATACTTGATACCAAAAAGATTTTAAAGAAGTTAGTCCTTTTTCTAAGTGAAACTTCGCCGCGTATATTTTAGTATTCAAAAACATATTTTCGAATGCTTTACAGTTTTTTTTATTAAATATTTTATTAAATAATAACATTTTTGTATCAACTAAAAGACAAATGCGACCTCTTTGTCTGTGTGCTCTGACCATGGACTACTCTTATATTCCAAACATGTATTTTCGTATATTATAATAAAATATACATTAATCTACTTAAAATAGTTTAATTCAAAATATGTAAAAATCTCAAAAATTAAATAATCGAGTTAGTTATTTTTTAAAATATTATACGAGTATAATTATATAAGTGGTTTCTTAATTTTTTATTTTGATTTTACCTTGTACATTGACATACCTACTCGATTATCAAAAGCAAAACTATTTACGTTATCATAATAGTGACATAAGACAAAGGCATCTTTTCCTTTTATTGTTGCTTGTTATTCAAATGCAAAAAAATCCTTTTTGTCATATACATAAAACATATATCCAGCTTATTTTTATTTTGAGAACGGCGCTTATCAGTATAATCGTAACTACGCTAACAACACAGTGAAAGGAGAAAAGTCTGTACATATGAACGGGACTCATGATGTAATAGGAATTGGGTGAACGTTTACCGCCGATGGTATCTCGATACAATTCTGTCTAATGCATTCACTACACAAGAATGTGGTCAGTACGTTAAAGACTTACAATGTTACAGAAGTGAAATTTTGTGCTCAAAACATCATCATTTTTAGTACAATTAAAATATCTGTTACAGTTAAAATAGTGAATAGTGGAGGCTGGTCGTGATGTAGTGGCACAGCATACGACTGTAATCGCGACCGGTTGTGGTATCGATTCCTATTATTATTTTAATTTCCTCACTCTGGTAAGATAAAGCGCGGCATTGAGTTCCGCTACTTAATACGCAATGTCTCGAGTTCAGTAGAAAGAGGAGTCCAGAGTGTCTCGACACTAAGTAGTTCCCGTTGCCCACGCGCTAATTTGTTAAATAATTGTTTTTACAATTATTTTTTTCTTGATCTTTATTTACTCATGGTAATTCATTTTATGTGCGAATTGAGCTTGTATACTGCTCTATTTGACTAAGAATACGTCCTTATTTCAAGGAATTCCTTCTTTTATTTTATCTTCTATTATGAAAATCGAAACCATAATGCATCATAGTATGTAATTTCAAAGTGTAACAAAACTTTATAAGGTATGTCTAAATATTACAAAGCAAGCAGCGGAAAGCCACAGGTGCTAGCAATGGTCAGAACTCAGAACAAACAAGACACGCGCTCCTAATAAACGATGTTAAAAATAATTAATAGCTCGCCCAAATTTCTATTTTATTAAAATACGCATTTGATATATTTATGTACAAGAAAACAATATAAAGTGTATGTATACGCTAACGCAAAAGTTTTTATTAACACAAAGCAGAAAATTACTATCCATACGAAAACTATACCGTCCACGGACTATGAAACTTGGTACACTGAAAATTTATGGGCAGTAGGAATGCAGAAACTCATTTTTTGCTATGCGTATATTAAATAAATACATATAATACACACGGCCAGTGGCCAGTACATAAAGTTTAGCATAAAGCATTCAAGTTGCTAGGATAGATATGTTTTACGTGACAACGGATCATTAATTTAAGTAATTCTATCAATTAAAATCTAAGCTATGATGACTGACACAATGGTTACAAGCTCAAGTACTACAGAAGGTACAAACATTTGCTATCTTAAATACAGAGCCTTTTTTAGCTTCACGCTTTTTATTCCGCATAACAGGGTAGACAGTTATCCAGAGGGCGGTCAGCTTGCTCAAGTAGGCCCGAGCGGTCGCCCCCACGCGGTACTCAGAACAGGCCGTCGAGGGTGATCCACCATCCTTGACTCCGCGACGTGCCTAGCTGGCTCCCACCACCGGGGCTTACGAAAGGGTCGGGGTGTCCCTGATCCTTCCATAAGCCTCCGGTTAGTTGCGGTCGAGGAGGAGCACCGTGTGGTTTTAGTGAGTAAACGGGTAGGCCCATGTCTACCAATACGGAGTCCTACATAACCTATCCAGAGTCCCTGATAACGCGATTTCCTTAAGTTAAAAAGATAGACCTTTTGACTATTGTCAAGATACTCCATTCTCCGCTTTCTGATGAATTCGAGACATTCCGTGCTGAGTAGCGAAATTCAACGCCGCGATAGTCTTACCAGAGTGAGGAAATGACGATAATTTAAATATAATCTTTCGCATTTTCAGTCAGACGCTTTCCCACTACGCCACGACCAGATATATACAAAGGCTTTTCTAGTTTTATTTAGCCAAAGTGTGAGTTCAACTAAGCAATTTCATATTTATAATTTCATAAGTGCTCATAATGACAGTTTATCATAAGTTAATAAATACCGGCACGTCAATACTTTTTATTTGCTTTTTACAAAATAATATATAATTTTATCACATAGGTATGTAGATCGACTTAATTAAATATTATTATGCACCCTAATTCAACTTAACTAGATACCAACATAATCAAAAAATTTCAATCTAATGCTTACATTTTAAACTTAAACCAATTTGAAACGAAACCAATTAATAGCAATATATTTAAGTAATAATACAGAAGAAAGGACAAACGATTTATTTGCTTAAGACAGGTGTAACATCTTGTTATAGTAAAAATATTAGTGGCAATAAAGAACCATTTTATTTTGTGTAAACGGAATTTCCGCCCTCAATTCACCCCTAACCACCCCAATTGAATTTAATCAGCCCGATTAATATCAGAGATAAGGTATAAATTGATGTTTGATAACAAATAAAATGTTTTATTGTTATCTAAATTAGAAAGTTATATTAAAAATAGATGTAAAGTCTTTATTAGTTCTTGATTTATATATTACACATTCTTAAATAATATTCCAATAGCAATTAGCGATTTAACGGTAACGGCATTGATTTTGATATATTGGTTTCTATTGACATTTAAAAATATTAGCGTAATATTCACTGGCATCTTTATATATTATTAAAACATAATATTATATTATTTTATTTATTTTTACATTTATATTTTAGTTTTTTTATTATATATTTTTATTTATATTTTAGTTACTTTAGCAGATAATAATAATTATCTGCTACATTCGATTTAAAAATATAAATATATACTAAGATGATTCCCACAAGTTTCATCGATGTCACTATCCATTACAATGACATCCCTTTTTTATAGAACATTTTTTCAAGATGTTTTATGTCGAAAATACGTTGATTGAGGTTTTAGAACATCCCTAAAATGTACCAAACTCTCATCGGCTGCGATTTATCGTAAATTAGGCCTATTAATTTGTAAGGCATCTATATCATGTGAATGACAGTTTTGAGATAGAAACGTAAAATAAAAAATATAGGAGCATTTGAATATACTTTGTTTGCTTGCGTTTGTCACTACTGACATTTTACAACAAAAAACATTTTACTTGAGTCATTATGAAAAAAGGTGAATAAAATATGGAGTGGCAACGTTACATAAATAATATAAATAAATTAATATTCAACTACCTAAATTGAAATAGGAAAATATACTGATGACAAGACGATATCAAAAATATTTATATGTTTTTTCATTCAAATAAACAAAAAATAGATCATTTTATTATTATTTAGGATAAATATGTCAACAGACATATTTGTCCTAAACAATAATCAAACTCACAACACTGGCTTAGCAATAGAGTCTCACTATCATTCAGCCAACAGAGTAATCAATCTAAATATATTATACACATATCCACTAAATTATTTGTAAAACCATTGAATATAAAGTTAATATTAATGCATAGCACAGCTATAGCAGTATGTTGCACAATGGTCGCGTAATACGTGGAAGTGCGGGTATACCGGTAAAGCTTGCCATTCACTCAGCGACATACCTTTTTGTTTCATTTTAATTTCTTTATATGTAGAGTACATTTATTGTATAACATCACTAATTAGTATTTAATAATAAGTGAAATCGAACTTATTGTTCCATATACGTGTGAAGTATGAGAAGTTAAAAATTCGGTTCTTGATCTTGTTTTGTGCCGGAGTAACGTCAATTATTTATTTAATTTCTTGCACGTCGTTGCTTTTCAATGTTTATTATTTATAAATATTCATAAGAATTTACTAATGAAATATATCAATAATATTACCTACATAGATATGTAAAAACGTCGAAAGCACATTGCCTTAGCAGCATAAATCTGTGACATAAAAGTCCTTTATATAAATGATAAAAAGTCCTTTATATATCTTGCGTTGGCAGTATGTTCCCAAAAATAGCTTATTTTCTATATACCAACATATAAAATTTTGCTGAAATAGGGGAGGAGGGGTTAGTAGTTGCAAAAATAATACTTGCGTTATATAAAAAAGATATTTTTATGCTGTGTATTTAATGAAAAAATTGCCTGACTATTTTTTTTCTTTGCAAACTAGAAAACTAATATGCTAATCATAGCCACAAAACATCCTAAATTATTACCTGTCGCAATGTCAATAGGAACCGTTATGGCGATCATAGCGTTGCTTCGGCTAAGTTATTGCTACTTCCTACTATTTACATTCTATATTGCAGAATACTTGCATCAGAAAATTGGAAGATAAGATTCTAAATGTTTTATAATATTAATACTTTCATAATAATTTTCTGAGCATATTCATGTTTTACTGTACTGTCATTATGCTCGATCACGACAAATTTATATTGAAACTGGCAAAACTACACAAAAAAATCATATAAATTTGTTTGTAAATACAGGCAATTTGATTAAGTCTTAGCTTGTTCAACTCAAGATTTATCGTGTAAAGATGAAACTTGTAAAGACTTATACATCAAGATAATCGAATAGTCAGAGAGAGCCTAGTGTCACTCCGTTCTCCGCTTTCCACCCGATATTAAAATATTTCGTGGTGAGTGACCAAGCCCAACACCGTGCCTTGTCATACCAGAGAAATTAAAATAATTCATATATTCACTTTCTCGAATAGAGTTCGTCCCAATGACTTCAATAATATAATTTTCAATAATTTATTAAATATCAATGGTAAGTATTTAAAAAAACAACATTAAGCTATGTTTAATTCAAAGAAATAAAAAAGTAATATATTTTGTAAAATTTTCAAAAAAGTAAGCTCAAATATTTACATGAAGAAAAATGTATGTATGTTTTTTTAATTTAAAAACTAATTACAGTCTATGAAAAGAAACACAAGACAGTTTCCCACTTGCGGTAACCGACTGACCTTGATATGGCACTCAAAACGTATTACAGCTTGCGTAAGTTTGAAACTCAATCCCACATATTCAGTTTTAAGCAAGATTATATGAAATTGAATGTATACATATTATATTTAGCGTCCACATCATATTAATTAATTTTAATTTTTAAAAATCTTACTAAAGTTCTTTTATTAAATTAAAATTATCTAAATAGTTAGCTTACAGTAATCGTAATGAAACCATCACGGCGCAGTGGTTTAATGTCTGACTATAAACATGATTGGTTGCGTGGTCGATCCACTCGAAGAAATAATTATGGTAGTTGTGATTTGTTGCTCTGATGAAAAAAGTGGTATTGAGTTCCGCCACTCAACAGACAATGACTCGATTTCGGTCGAAAAGTGAAGAACGGAGTCATTGACTCTGGCACCGCCACCATGCATATGAAGCTTGTAAGAAGGCTTGTGGCAGTGCACTTGCACCAGTGGACTTGTGCCAGTGCTGGCGCCGCAAGCACCGACGCCATTTTACTTCTGCGAGTATTGGCGAATCTACTTACGCTGTCGGTATTACATTATTATTAGATAGATAGGATGTCCACTGACGCGGCATATATAAACGTAAACTAGGGTTTTGTCTCTTTAAATACGTACCGCAAGTAGCGAATATGATTTAACATCATCAATTCGATCGACTGTAAATCTATAAGTATAACGGAATTGTATCATTTTAATTGCATCATAAGTTAACAAAAGCAAATATTTTTCGACTTATTTTAAAAATCCAATTTTTTTATTCTAAATTTGATATTTATAGCATTAATTTTCCTTAATCAACAATTTTTAAAAAAAGGTTAAGTACATTTTAAGCCACAATTAAACCATACTTTACGTAATCAAAAAACGATAGGTTTTTTCATAATAAAAATATTCCAACAATGATACATACTTACGTTATACTCACTGAGGTTTCAAAACCAAGACCTTCTTATACTACAGAACTATAAGTAATATAACACGCCAAATATAAGTAGGGATATCATCTAATAATACATGTCTGTCTGCTTACACCAGTGTTAACCTTTAAAATCGATTATGCAAAATCAAGATGCAAGTCATTTTACCCACAGGCTAAGCTTTTGCGTTATAGCTTCATTATGTAATTTCAATACTTTTAAATTAATTTTTCAATATCATAATCCCATAAAATATTTTTTTCAATACCATAATACACGATTAATCCATTAATTAATCCGTTTAAAATAGTTTTACTTAATATCTTCTTTTATCTAATTTGTTAAAACAAAATGAACACCAAAGATATTTAACGATTATTTTCTTTTCTCCGTATGTCCGTACAATAAGACATAAATGCCTTTATGTAGTATAAAACAAGAGTACATATAATGTCATATATGGCTGTGGGGAGCCATAAATTATGATTCCCGAAATCGCATATGAAGGAGAAATGAAATTAATATTAAAAATGAAATTATTATGCAAAATGAAATTAAAATAAAACATATACATAAATATTAAATTAACTTCTTAAGTCTTGTTCTTTAAATGTGCCTAACTAAATATGGTATAAGTAGTAATAAGTTGATATAATAAACATTTATGCCCTATTGAACCAATTTTATCTCACGCATAATAACGGCAGTTCGTCGTCACGGAACTACCGTAGTGACGTAACAATGTTTACTATTCTACAGCACACGCATAACCAGGCCAAGTCTCTCTTAATCGTAGTCCGTTTATTTGCAACTTACAAATTGTAATAAACCATAATAATATAAATAGCAAGAAATTATTTTTAAATTACTAATATTAATACAGATTGAGTAGGCACGTAATATTGTGGTTGGTTTTAATTGTGAAAGATACATTAACGCATAAAAGCATACTTTTAGTAAAAAAAAGTATTAAGTTCAATATCTTCTGTTTACAACTGTTTTTCTTAGTCACTTTTTTGGATTGTAAATTACAAAATGGGTATAAAAATAAAATAATATTTTAGTTGGGGACTAACTAGTGTCAAGACACTCCGAACTACCGCTTGCTTACCGCTTTTTGCTTACCGCTGAAACTCAACGCCACGCTTTGTGTTAACAGAGTGGAAAAATAAAAATAATTTAATATAGTAATTTCTCCAAGTCGGAATTAAATCATGGATGGTCATTAGCTATATATTTTAACATTTAGAAATTACATTCGGTTTAAAACTTCTGATTTTAAAATACATGAATGTATTATTAGCTTTTTCAGATTGGGCAATATCTTATGCAAATACAATGTTTTCTAGTAATATTCATTTACATTACTATTTACGACTGTAAACAACGTTATAGCTCTCAGGACACGCTTATTTTATAAATTGCTATATTGACAAGAATCTGACGTCGGGAGAGCAAACGCCTCTTGCAACATCTCCCTAGTATTGCACAGTAAATACGAAAATTGCATTTTAGTAATACTTAATAGGGCTTGTTAAATTGTATTCTGTTTTAAGTCTAACAAAATTACTGTTAGCGAGTTAAGACTGTGCTGTAGGTTCAATCTCATAAGTTATACTTGAAGTAACCTTCTAGTAAAAAATTACTATCTTCGTTTGTAGTGCATGTGTGCAATATTCATATATATACATATGTATATGTACTATATAAGTATATATATATATATATATATATATATTCGCAGTGTTCAATTTGTTCAATGTACTTCTATTGTAGATTTTATTATGAAGATTTTTGATTTTTGTTATAATTATTAGTATATTATGAGAAAATAGTTAATTTATGATACTATAGCAGAGAATAATACTGGTCTTGTTATTTTTATATACTCGTAGGTTATACAATGTTTCACAAAGCAGCACAGTCAAAATTATAAAGCGCCTGAATTTTGACGGACATGTCTGCTAATCACCTAGTTGAGCAAGTGTAAAAAAGAGTGGCTTCATCCTCGTATACCTTTTAAGTAAAGACTTAGGTCCCGTAAAATTTAACATCTCTGGTTTTTTATTTTATAATTCTAAACCAAAAGCAGCGTACTTCCTATTACTTTAGTAATTTGTCAACTAAAGTCCCGTCAAAATAGGCACCGCTATTCCAGAGATTAGCCGAAACAATCTGACAGACAGTCATTGTAAACAAAATATATATTTAGTATGCATTTAGTAAAAAACGATTTTTTAATATTAGAAACAGACCTTTTTTTGTTTGTACAAGTATGGTTTGTAACTCATCAAAATAAGATCTATGTCTTTTATGATTTTAGCAAATCTGAGAAGAAACTATTTTGATTCGCATATATTTTGGTATATTAAAATATACGCGAAAAATTTATTGTTTCATTTTTATTTCAGCGGTTAAGTCTAAAACTTGAAGTAATTACAACAAACTAATTTCAAAGTTACGCCTCCATATAGGGTAATGACTGCATAAGATTGCTTTACAGCAGACAAATTAAGCGAGCGTCACCTTGAATTACGTCGCGGCTACTAGTGCAGAAACCATTCATATCTGATCGTGATGCACCAGTTAACTCATTGCACTTACTTACGTAACCCCGTTATGGTGATATGTGACATGTATGTCATAAATAAAAAATATAGCTCCACCCGTTTGCCTATACGCATATATTTGTTGATAACCAGAGATTTTAGTGTCAAGACTCTCTGTTCTCCAATTTCTATGAAATTCGTGACATTGCATATATCATAATAATAGTATTGTATAATGTATAATTAGCCTATTTTATTTTGTGTATGTAAGAGACTCTCAATGTAAGAGACAGGGATAAATAATTAAAATTAATATGAAAATTGTTTAAATTGTATACTTTTGCATATTGCATATTGCAAATGTGTTTTACAGAATTAATTTAAGAAATTTGTCAACTTTACCTTCTACCTACACTATCTAGATATATATGGAAGTTGTACGTTGCAAGTGATCGCTATTTTTACATTGAAAGAATAACTATATAACACACAATGTTTTAATAGAAATGGCAGATTAATAAAGCTCTATGAAGCTGCAAAACAATATTTACAATTTATTATTAAATGTTAATGTATAGAGTTATGAATTTCTTGGAAATTATTTTGATATAAAACTTTAATTTCCGTTATACACCAAGGGAAATATAAAACCATTAAGTAACGTAATGTATCAAGTCTGTAAATAAAACCTATAGTATGATGATCATTTAATATCTTTGTCTGTATGTCATAACAAAATGATTGCCACTTTCAAAAGTTCCACTTTAGAATTTCGTTCATGGTCATTATTTCTATCATTGCGTTAATGGAAATCATTTCGTGAAAGTGCTAGTGTGTGATTTTATTTGACCGAAACAAATTATATCTCAGTTATAACGATGTATTTCGAAACCAGCGTCACTCAAAGAAAAATATCTTAGTTCTTTTATAACATATTTATTTTTATCAGCCTCAACACAAGATTGCAAAAGGCGTACTTTTGCAATTATATAAAACAAAGCACATTATACAAAAGATAAACAAGTAATAACAGATCAATCATTAGATGTCGTATACTCGAATGGCATTGCGGAGCAACGCGACAGCTGGTCGAAAATTTGGAATAGGCGAAACGTTTCAAACACATCTCACAAACTGTTGGTTCCTCAGCTACCTCAATTTAAAATTTATTATTACACTACGAATACTAAATGATCACATTTCGAACTTAGCCTATAAGGTACTGCTGTGAAACCTATTCTTAGGTTTATTTTAATGCCAGCCATGATGTTCCTCCTCTTTCTTCAGGTATACAGGTACATGGACCTTGACGGGGTAAGGGACCTCCTTGACTAAAGGTACTTGTACCTCTTTGTATACGGGGTAGGGCTTGTCGATTGGTACCTTAACTTCATAGGGTACTTTCTTTTCGACGGTGTAAGGGATCTTCTTGTACACATCATAAGGCTTAGGTACTGGCACCTTAACGGGGACGGGGTAAGGTTTTTCTACTTCAACTTTGTAGGGTCTGTCAACGGGAACCTTGACTTCATATGGAACTGGCTTGTGGACGGTTACTGGGTAGGGTTTTTCAACTGGGACTGGGTAGGGTTTCTCAACGTATACGTGGTAAGGCTTGTCGACGGGTACTTTCACTTCATAGGGGATCTTTTTGATGACTTCATAGGGTTGGGGTACCTTAACTTCATATTTTACTGGGTATGGAACCTTCTTTTCAACGGTGTAGGGTTGGGGAACGGGAACCTTGACTTCATAAGGTACCTTCTTTTCAACAGTGTAAGGAGTGGGTACTTTGACCTTTACTTCGTATGGTTTGTCAACGTGAACCTTGACTTCATAAGGTACCTTCTTTTCAACTACGTAAGGTTCTGGTACATGTACTGGGTATTTCACGTATTCCTTTACAGTGACTGGGACCTTCTTCTCTACAGTGTAGGGCTGAGGATAGGGCACTTTCACTTCATAGGGAACTTTCTTTTCGACTGTGTAGGGGACGTGCTTTTCAACGGTATACGGGACAGGCACTTTTTTGATGACTTCGATGGTTTTCACGTGGTGATGATGACCATGGTCACTTGAAATTGGTTTCCACGAGTCTCCGGAAGATCCTCCGAATTCGGAACCAGAGTGACCGTAGCTCTCGTAGCTTCCTTGTCCTGAGCTAAATCCACCATATCCACCGTGACCGCCATCCTCGTAACTGCCTCCGTAGGAACCGAAGTCGTATATTCCTCGTTTATCTTGTTTCTTTTCTTCGGCAGCTGCCTTTTGTGTGCCTTTCTCCTCACTGGCAAAGGCCACCACCGCCAATGAGGCTATTAAAACAACCTGACAAAAAATAAACTAAATTAGCATAAAGTTAAGGACACAAATCTAATATTAGCTTACATGTAACTCAGTATCTAAATTTAGTAAACTAGTAAATTTGTAAGCGAATATTCTAATATATTATATTTCCGGGTACAACAAACTTTCTATTAAAATTACAATTGCAAATTTAAAACTCGCCTGGCGTTTTATTTTAAGAACGTGTACAATAAAATAAAATTTCTATCAGTGAAGGTAAAAAAAGAAATGTGCAAAATCATTATTCTTTATCTATAAGTTCTTTGTTTTGAATTTTTCTTAAAAGACATAATACGTGGAAGCAATTACGTGTAAAATTCAATGTTTTTGTTTCAATTGCTCCGACATCAATGAACTCCCTACAACTGTGTACGCCATTCCATTGATGTGATAGCTTGATTATAGCGGAACATCTTGGAATTGTAATTCTATTCACGAACAATGATTAATCAAGTAGAGCAGTGTAATTGTACATGAACATTCTAATAGAATTGCTAGTTTATTAAGAATTGAGCAATTACTTAAATTAACACTCATTACTTCATACTAAAATATAATTATTTTGATTTGTTAACGTAAAAAAGACAAAATTAATGTGTTAATCTTTTCAAATCCATCCAACTAATTAATAGAAATAAAAACGTATGACACACATATTCATAATAACTAAAGAGTAATTTATTTATTTGGTAACAATATGTTGCACAACGTCAGATATATTTTAAGCCCATGTACGGTTTTATGAAACGATTTGTTCTACTTAGCAAGAGGCTGGAGAAATAATTTAATTACAAGCAGATATGCATAATTACATTAACAGTAGTAATATATATTACAAAATATGTAATCAATCAATTATATATTATATAAATAGCAAGATTAACAATAAATAATAAAAACAAGTGAGGAAAAGATATATGAAAAAGTTCTAAAATTGAAATTTAACCAGGCGTGAATCATTCACAAACACTATTTATTAGCGCAACTAAATAACATTAGCTATGGTGACAGTTTAAAATAGCAAATAATTGGAAATCTTAAAATAAACCTACGTTGTAGTTCCGCATTTCTTTATTAGGATAAGGTTAGTCATTTCCATTGTAGTGCTAGAATTAAATTTCTTGTGCCGTTTTAGTTTAATAATAAATAATATAAATAAAAATAAACTCTCCGAAAGACTTCTATAAAAAATAGTTTGAATCTAAATCGGCTACACTAAATTTACATACAATAGGTACTATCATGTAAATATATATTCTTAATATTAATCTTGAACAGATATTATATTAAATTCCTATTATAATACACCTATTTAAAAAATAATAACATAGGTATGTATATAATTTTATAGAGTATTGATAATAAACACATCGATAGAAATTACTTTAGTTGTGTCTAGAAAATGTCTACTATGCGCAATGATTACGAAAAGACTTTCTTATCTCACTAAAAATATCTCAAGCATGATCTGCAAAACAATAAGGCTAATGTCGCTTTACACGATTCAACGCTAGTTCGGATGTAAGCTATCGTACATAATACTGATTGATTTTGTGTTTCCTTACGTTAAACATTATTACTTTCGGAAATCCGAGATTACCCAATTGTTAAATCAGCGCATCAAGTAAATTATTTATAAACCGTTGTAAATTAGTAATCTGGTTGTAATTAATATCAATTAAGCCAAATGTACAATATGTACTATTGTGCGTGCATATTGTATTTTCCCCTCGTGTATATAATTAATTCAAATTTTGAATAATTCAATAATTTACCGACATCACTAAAATTTATCACGACATCAGTAAAATTAAGAAAAAGTTATCCTTGACAGTTCTATAAGTAACTAGTTTCTTTTAACGATTGTATAATATCCTCAAATTGATATCTTGACAACGTGAAGTCTATATCTAGATCCTAGTTTTACTGGTATGATAAGCCACGCGATCCAAACAAGTTTTCAATATTATGCATTATAACGACATAACGGACAACGACCTTGTGCAACTGGATCTATGAAAGAGTTGATAGAAAAGCTGTTGATATCTCTTGCTACTAATCCTAATCTAGCTTAGAAACTAATCTTGAGTTATGTCATCAAAGATCTATTAGGTTTTTTTACGAACAAATTGTGTAAAGCTAAGACCTTCATATATTTTTCCAGAACTAAGTTCATATATGTATAATAAAAATTATTATATATATTTAATTATATATTTTTTTAGTTTTATGTATAGAAATTCTAAAAAAAGTATTTACTAGAACTTAAAGTGTACACTAGACTTTATATTAATTTCGGAAGTCAAATACGGAAAACTCACATGTAACTCTCTAACGGCAGTCATAATAAATAATATTCTATTTACGATCTTACTCATATTTATTTAATGTTATTATTACATAAGGACGTGGAGAAAATTTGTAAAATATTATTATGTACATAATATAGCGAGTATACTGTATCTGAATAATAATCTATATATTATTGAAGCTAATGTATCCTTTGTTACATTTCTATAGTAACGTCATGCTACACTACTTAAATTTTTAAAAATGAAGTAACTTCAATTATTTCTAATTGTACTATGTAATATGCACACTTTAATTAGCAACCACTCGCGAAAGTTTTTTATTATTTCACGCTATATATTTATTATGTACGGCTATTCAAATTTACTCTATAAACAAGGGTAAGCTAATTATTATTTTCTAAGATAATAGAAACAATTTCCCTAAAGTCAACCTAAACTGTATTAAAATGCGCCAAATTAAACGGAATTTATTTTGAAAAAATGTAAACTATAATACAGTAGGTAGAGTTCATTTGCAAAAAATATAATAATTTTAATTGTAAATTACTTTAATTAAATTAATTGTAAATTATTTTATATACTTTTTTAATGTTTATCTGTTATATAAGTTATAATAACTCCATAATTCTTTATGCATTAGTTATTACTGAGTCTAATGATGCATGCGTTTAGGATAGAGCCGTCTCGCAATTACAAATTACAACAACTATGTTAACATGCAGACTAATATATTTTTAGAAATAAAATTGAAAAAAGAAGAGCTTTTTAATATACTAGTTAAAAGTGTAAGAATTAGTGGGTAATATAACGCTTTTAAAATTTATTATTTTGAATTTATTATTAAAAATGCTAATTACTAGACAGTTTCAAGGCAAAATAGAAATAATTATATGGCATCCCACCATTGTTATACTTTACTATGCTATTACCATGCATAGAAAGTGAAATAGAAATTGTAGAGTAATCCAAGAAAATTAGATTCCTCGAATACGGAACCGCAAGTTTATTAAGAATTTTAAAGTTGTTTTTTTATATGATATGTTATAGCACTAAATAAATCATTAAATTTATATTTTTTTAAATAATTTAAAATCGTAAGAAAAATATTTTTGAAAAACAATGTAATTATAAGAACTGTCTATCTTGTCAACAAAAGAATTTAATTAAAAAAAATACCGCCACAGATTAAGAAAAAGCGCGCGAATTACACTACACTGTCACTTCACACACTCACCGTGTACTTCATGTTGGTGTCTTCGGGCCGAAGACTGTTGTCTGTGCCTTGTGTTGGCGCGCCCGCTCTTTATACTGGCCCTCCCACTTTGAGGAATGATGTGATGGTTTACGAACTGGAGCAAATCTACATCTGGACTTATGTTTTTACTTAATATTATACAAAAGGAAGATGTACCCTAATCGATTCACCTAATTATCAACAGATCTAATGATCTTAGACAATTGAAATTTTATATAATTTTCAAGTGATGAAGGCTGTAATGAATAAATAGTTTAATTTTATTGCCAATTTTTATTTGCTTGTGACTGAATTACAGAAGATAAACCGCCCCGTAAGTATAACAATGACGCCTTAAATAATAAGCTATTTGTTTGACCCGTTTATTATAAAAGACTGTAATCTACTCTTGAACAAATATACAATATGGTGAGAACTTTTTGAACATTAGAAACAAATTTCTACGTTTATAAAATTAAATTAGAGTGTTATTTTTACAATTACTTAATAAACAAGATTATTAAGGAAATGAAGAAGTCCCTTTTACAAGTAGCTTACGTAAATAGATATAATGAGTATATATCCCACAAGTTACTAAATAAATTCCTGCATATAAAATTACTTGGAAAAATTATTACTATAATGTTTTAAAATCAAGCTTACAATATATACACTGATATTATAGGATAACTGTTGCTGACATACCTACATGTAAAAAAAATCATATATCATATTCCAATATTTTTAACCTGATAAGAATTAAATAATCTGATAACAATTCATTTATTAATAAAATAATCTCTTTTCTGCCGAAACCCGGGATTGAACCAGGGACCTTTAGATCTTCAGTCTAACGTTCTCCCTACTGAGCTATTTCGGCTGTATAGCACGTAATAACATATTGCATTTATATTAAGTGCTAATAACTATTTTTGTGGTATATAGTTATGAAAATTGATTTTCAATTTTTTAATGTTCTATTTAGATAAACCGTAACCGTGGATAATGACAAGTGACTACTGGCCAGACTGGTCATCTGACTAACCTCAGTATATTTTTGTTTAAATCTTCTTACAACGAAAGTTAATTAAATAAAAAATTATCGATCATTAAAAATATTTACCATATATGGTTTTTGAATGTATAACTTCAGCGTTCGACAATACTATGTTAATTATTCATTGCTCCATATCTCATATAAGTTTTGTGAATTCATAATGATTTTATATCATTTATGCTTTTTGAAAATATGCACAATATTATTGGTTATTAAATCAAACATATTAAAACATTTATTGCAAACATGCAAATGACTGTACCAGAATTAAGGAAATTAAGAAATAAAATAAATAATATTTTTAGTTTTAGTAGCTTTAGTATTTTAGTCCAAATGTTAATCTTGACTTTAGGCCGTCTCTGGCTACCTTGCTATGATAATGGGATGAAGTGGAAGAAATGCTTTTAAAATTTATTAATTCATACCTAAGCTGTAATAAATGTAAAAATGTGTTTTAAATTCATTTTTAATGTTAATATACGAATCTGCAATCTGCTTCTTGCATTATAAAAATATTTGCTTTAATATCAAGGATTTATTGCTCGTCTAGGAACTTTCATAGTAAGCTGACCTTTAATCTGAAACCAGCTTTGAGCTTGACGAAATTTAACATGTTAGAGGGCAGCAATAAGCTTAACTGCCCTATATTATATTAAATACTTAGTTGTAATTTCACATAGACATAATTATCATATAAACCACCAACCACCACCTCTTAATTGATTGTTAATTATATTACAGCAGGGGAAAGGGCGACGGCACTAGTGCTGACCCTTCCGACCTTAGTGATCATATGTTACTCACTACGGATCTTTAAGTTTAGCCTATAGGCCGTAAATGAAATTGTGGAGGGTTCTAAGGGTTCTCTTCTCCAGAACTCCTTTGGTCCAAGTGGAGTGAGACCCTTTTTGTCCATACTTAACCGCCAATCGAGGCAGCGGCTAAGGAGTCATAGATGGAAGGAAATCATGAGATATTTTCCTAATAATACACAGTCAAATGGCAGAAGCTGTAAGGTACGAGTAATATGAATGATTTTTACGATAAATCCAAAAGAATATATATTAAATTATGAAGTAAAGCTACATTAAGGGACGCTAAATTTGAGTAAACAGTTTGAAAGCATAAAAAAAAAATATTTAAAGAAATAAGCTGTTATATATCGATAAGTAGATGTAAGTTGTTTATATTTTGATTTATTTTTAACTTTATTTTTCTTTGATTTTATTTTTGTGTCTTTTTGTGTCTTTGTGTCTACTAATCGATTAATATAAGAAAATTTATATTTTAAATTTATATATAATTTGTTATTTCTATCCATAAATTTATTTTCTAAGGTACCTTTAAGAAATTTGTTCTTTAAAAGCTATTATATACATTTATAAATTACTTGTCAGAACAAAGGGAAATTCCTTTATATTGTGCACAGTAGTCTAATCTTTTCAACTTATGATCAAACCTGTCTTATTACAATAGACGTTTTCTTTACGCTATTTCCTTTCTTTACGGTAATCCTATTTCAACGTCCGCTTAAGTATAACCAGTTTTATTTGGGCTGCATGTTCATATGGAAGGAATTTACTTCATATTATAATAAGTATTTATATTTCGGTGTACGTTAAGTAATAATTGACAAAAAATATTCAATAAAAATATTACTTTACAAAAAATATAGTGTAATTGTTATTATTTTAATTGTTTTTATTATATAATAACTTAACAACATAAAATATTTACATTATGATAATGATATAATTATAAGGTATAGAAATAGTATTCGAAATGATGTAGTTTTATAATATATGTTGTAAAATAGTTCTTAACATAAATTATAATAATATATACAAACAATAATATTTAAAAAAATATATCGATAAGAAAATCGAATTTGACATTGCTCCATTGATATTAATAATAATGACATGTGCATCTCTAGAACAACGGAAGCAGATGACATAAAACATACAATTGATTTAAATATTTTTTTAACTAAAATGAAATAAAATAAAATTAAATAAACATTTCTTAATAGGAGCTTTATATTTATCAGTTAACATCAACGTTTATTGTCATATACGTTACGTTAAAATTTTCGGAAATTTATTTAAAAATATAGAACGACTAAACCGTAACAAAATATTAATCCGTAAGAGTTGCGTAGAATGCGCGAAGTAATTGTAGAAACAAAACGACTGTAGATATTTGGGCATGTGAAACCCTCAGTGTCCATTCACTTAGCCTGCATAACATACATTGTTTACCTCAATGAGAGGCATTATAGCAATTCAATATAAAAGTTACAAATAGTAGGTGCTACTAGTGGTATTTCTTACTCCAACTTTAAAAAATATACTCGCATTGTAATAGATGATCTAGTAAGTATAACGTTTTTATACTAATTTTCGAATAATTTACATCAAACTTTTAATAGTAAAGTCTTTTATTTTTGGTAATTTTCTTTAAGACATTGGCATCGTACTGTCAACTCGATATAAATCAAAATTGTTAGTACATTCCTATATGATGAATATCTGGGACGCGTGAACAACACATTGCCTTAGTGACGTGAATGTCAAACACTTATGTATTATTTAAAAAATATATAATATTCTGCATCTTTTCCTCTATTAACTAAAACTGGGCCAACGATGACACATCTGCCTTCGCGCTTTTGTAAAAAGGAGTACATAGTTTTTTCTTTAGATTAGTTCGTATATAAAACAACCAAATATTATATATATTTATCAACTGCATGATTTGGCCATTTTTGACACAGGACCTTGTATTAGCGGGACGGTATCAAATCTCAAGTTCTCAAGTAGCTCATGAAATGTGCAATCGTGATTGCCGACGTGTGAAGCGTAGCGGTAGGTGCTATGTTCTTTTTGTTTATGTAATCAAACTTTAATGTGCTCTAATGTTGTTTTGCTTCACTAGTAACATACTATGGCTAAACCAGAAATAAACTGTCAAGGATTACATCATTCCTTAATGATTTCCATATCAACCCCTTCTGAATTTTGTTTAAATAACCTACATTTCTTGTATTATTTAAAAGCAAGTACTTAATAAAGTATATAATTTTTAAGTCTTACCATATAATAGATACAAATCTGCCTAATACATACACACAATACATACATAATACAATATATACATATAATACATCTACCATTAAAAACAATATATCAGATACATCTTCGTTATATAGATTACCTTAGATAGTGTAAGCTTTCGTGGATAACTCTATGCAAAAATTAAACTTAACCGTCCTTTATTTTATTCCACTTTTGAAAGTGGCCCTCAGTTTGTGTAGAATAGTACGCTTTTATAATACATATTTAAATGAAAGACATCTCAACTATTCATAAGTATGCAGGAGCAATCTAACAACATTCACTGAGGAGACTTACCTACAAATCATCAATCTATGCCGTGAATATCCAGTTACAAACGTGGCGCAATTCACTTTACTTACTATGATATTAGGCTTTTTTTGTGATACTATCTAATGAAAAAATACTTATGTATTATATTGACAATCTCAATGTACCTTTTGCTGACATAGAAACCATTTTATATATAAAAATTATGATTTATTCTAAAGCAGAGTTAAGTAAGTTATAACATTACATTTTTTACAAATTTTAAAAATATATTTTTTGTGGAAAATGCGAATATGTTCTGTAATATGTACCAGGAAGTTACTTAAATTACAAATACAAATGTATACAAATAAATAACATTGAAATGTCTGTTGGTAATATTGAAATAACCTTTTTCCTAAATGCATAGGCATGTACATATATATATATATATATATATATATATATATATATATATATATATATAAATATATATATATATACGACACATGTACAAAAATAACATTTTCTATAAATTTTGTCTGTCTGCCTGTGTGACCCTGTTAATCTCTGGAGGGGATCGACCGATTTTGATGGGAGTTTCACTGGCAGATAGCTGATGTAATTAGAAGTGACTTAGGCTAGCTTTATATTAGAATTATAAAATAATGATCTAGAAATGCTAAATTCCACAGGGAAGTCGTAAAGTCGCGAGCTCAATATATATTAACAATATGGGACACAACCATTCCGTTTAGGTATTACATATTACTGTAAGTTTTAACGCTTTATCAACAGCTAATATTATAAATGAATAAATTATACTTATATTTTGTATATACATGCAATACGCCTAAATATTATTTATAAGTCCAGAGGGTGTCCTACCAAGTATCTGTCCGATATTTGGTCTTGGGCATACGGTATGCGACCTGGATCCTCGAGCCACCACTATCATATTCCTATCCAATCCATGAAAGTGATGTCCTGACACCACCTCCTCCCCCATTTCCAAACCACTCTCCCATTTTGTTTCCGTTTTGTTTCCCTGATTTTACCCACTATGTGGGATTTGGAGATCAGATGGCAATCGCTAAAACCACTCTACGTCACTCAAATGCAACGAAAAAACGGAAAGGCACATCGCCCTACACCTGTGACAAGTGGGTAAGGGTTACCGTGTCAAGTACGGGCACGGCTAGAGACGCAAGTACCCAGACGGAAACTTCGTTTTGCAACGTGGAATATTGGTTCTTTGACCGGATTATGTCTTTACCCTGAAAATAAAGTAGCTGTGAAACACCAACCTAGATTCAAGTAGTAGTTGCTGAATGCACTGATGCAGCCCGACTTCCTGGCTGAGGTTGAGAGTCAAAGTCTATCGGCCACAACCGAGACTACCTAGGAAGCTTGTGATCGAGCCAAGTCAGCAATCATTGCGGCGGGTGAACGAGTTCTTGGTCTTTCTAAGGGAGGACGAATCACCGATAGAGAGACATGGTGGTGGAATGACAAAGTGCAGAAGGTGATTCGTGGAAAGAAGGCTGCCTTTAAGGAGCGGCAGACCACCGGCTCTCCTGAAGAGATATAAGTTTATATAACAGCCAAACGTGCTAATAAAAAAGCTGTAGCCAGAGCCCGCAGTGAAAAGTTGTCACCACTATATATCATATAGTGGTGACAACTTGAAACCGCGGAGGGGCAGAAGCTCATTTACAAATTGGCAAGTGCTAGGGATAAAGCGACGCAGGACATCGCAAAATGTCTATTCGTGAAATACTCCGCACACTGCTGTGTAATCATAACTCTGTGAAGGAGAGATGGAGTTGCTACTTCAAGGAGCTGTTGAATACTCAGTATCCGTGCAGTCTTCCGATCAAACTACCTCCTAATCTCAGACTTGTTACTCCAATAACACCTGACGAAACTCTGAATTGTCTTCGACGCATGAGGAATCGGAAAGCGGTAGGACCTGTCGTCATTCCGATCGAAGCGTAGAAATCATTGGGCTCTCTTGGTATACTCGTGCTTACTGACCTTTTTAACCATATTTTGAACACTGAAATGATGCCACGTCAGTGGCGGTACAGCTTTATAGCCCCTATTTACAAAGGCAGGGGCAGTGTTCAAGATTATGGTAGTTATAGGGGCATATGATTATGACTCACACTATAAAGATTTTTGAGCGCGAGATCGACTCAGGCTTCACCAAGAGTGTTCTTTCTCTGGGTGTCAATATGGATTTCAGTAAGGATAGGGTACCATGGAGGCATACAGGAAAAAAGGAGAGCTCCGCACGGAGTATTTTTAGATCTGCAGAAGGCCTTTGACTGTGCGCTTCGTCAATGCATCTGATAGGCATTCAAAAGGGATTCCTGAGGCCTATATTGGCATTAGCATAGATATGTACCGCAATTCCGCTTCAATGATTAGGACTGCTGTTGGGGACACAAAATCCTTCCTGATTACAGTAGGGGTTTACCAAGGCTCGGCTCTTAACCCGTTCTTGTTTAGTGTTGTGCTGGATACTATCTCGGCTTATATCCAAGACCAGCCTCCATGGCTAATGATATACGCCGATGACATAGCACTTATTGACGAGAGCCGGGTTAAGCTGGAGCAGAGAGTGAACCTCTAGAAGGGTACGCTTGAGAACGGCGGTCTTAACCTAAATTTATCGAAGACCGAGTACATGGTTTGCGGGAGCCCGGACTCTAGCACTATCCATATAGGTTCTGAACCAGCCGATAAGTCTGAGAAGTTCAGGTACCTTGGATCCAGCGTGCATGAGTCTGGGGGCATTGATTATATATGGCAGTGAATGTTGGCCAGCACCATCTTCGCACATTCAGGAGCTTCACGTCACGGAAATGAAGATGCTAAGGTGGATGTGTGGCGTAACGCGGGCTGACCGCAAATGTAACACATTCATCCGAGGTAGTCTTGGAGTCTGTGACGTAGCGAATAAGTTTCAAGATATTATGAAAGTTGCGCGCCGGCCTGGAGTTAGAGCCCCCCGGACGCGCAAGGAAGCGATGGCTGGATGTCGTAAAACAGGATATAAGAGCCAATAGACTTACCACCGAGGATGCCAAGGACCGTGAAAAGTGGAGTAGGTTAAATGGGAAGGCAGACCCTGGCTAAGCTGGGAGAACTGCTAGGAAGAAGAAGAAGACCTAACTAACCTAAAAATTATTGTAAAATGGTATATTTTGTATTAATAAGCTTAAAACCATTGTAGAATTTTGGAAATTGTTTAAAAAGAATGGGATCAATCGGATCCGATATGATAGTATGCATCTGAAATCAAGACTTTCGAAATTTGAATTCGAAAAACTATTTAGCAGCTGTGTCAATGTTCTGTCATCCCTAATTATCTAAGGCGTCATGCACTCAGCCCGAGCTCTGCTCATTCAGTAAAATGCGAAAGAATTGTTTTTATAAAAAAATATAATAAAACTATTTATTTTAATCAATGTCATAGTTAAGTAAACGAAACAAAACTCTGATTATAATATGCAAAATTGTTGAAGTAAAAACCATAGTGTGCAAAATTAATGCAAATCTCATACAATTTAGTTAAAAATTCATGTATATTCGTATAATTTGCGTAACCATTTCATATTTTTATTTTTCGCACCGCATTTCTTATTTGCATTTTTCGATTGCGTTAAAGTTAAAAAGTGTATCAAGTTAACGTTATATAAATATAATGACGTACAAAAGTAAAAGTAATTAGGTTCTGTACATATCTCGTGAAGAAATTATAAATAATAAAAAGCTTGAATCATGAAATTGTTTAAAACAATCTAAAACTATAATAAGATCTTTGATTTTCGCGATTTTTATACATTTTAAATGAAACTATTTAACCGGAACACAGGTAGACTACCTGTGACCACGGACTACTGTAAAGTGTTCGAAACGTCAGGTGTCCAAAAATGTATTTTCGAATACCAAAATATACGCGATTAATCCGGTTAAATAGTTTCATTTAAAATCTAAAACTATGTTTTATATGCTCTATAAAGAGCGCAGTATTGATAAAATACTAAATTATATAATGAACACTGTATCTGTGCTTTTGATCAACATTTTAAATATGCAAATAGAAAAATCATTATGATAGAGTGCGCTATGATATATAGAGTAATTTTCAACCGAGTAAATTTATTTTCATTTTAAAATAAAAAAACTGTCAAGCCTAAATGTTTTTTTACCAAACTCAATTAAAACTCTCATTATTGTTAGATGACCTTCACTTAAACATAAGTTACGCTAAGTACAGATATAAAAATTAAAAAGCATTACAACATAGCAATTGAGAAACGTGCGCGTAAAGTTAACGTTCGTAACGTTAAATGTTTGGTGGGCGGTCTACATGGTTATATATTACCCAATTATCACCTTTTTAACAAAAATACTTGTTTTGTATTTAAGAATTTAGTTAATCACTTACTTAGAAGTAATTATAATTTAAAACCTCTCGTGAAACTCCTATCAAATAATAATACCGTATAGTTTATAAAAAATAAAAACAAACTCAGTTTAAATGTTTTCCCACCTAGCAGGGGTAGGTAGAGAGAAGCAAGAAGTCAAAGAACGAAATAACGAAGAACGGAGTGTCTGGGTCTTTGAGTAAATTTTAAAAAAATAGCGAGATAGACATGTATCTCAGAGCAAAGTTTAAAAGCAATGAGCTTTCTCACAACAAAGGGAAAAGATTGAATTTAAACCTTTGAAACCTTTGAAATTTAAAAATATTGATGAATAAATCATTATCGTAAGATGAACTTGTCATTTTTAATTACGTTAGATCAAAACACATTGTTGTATATTTAGCAAATATAATTCATTTTGTCAGCGTTAATAACAATACCTTATAAGGAATTTTCGAATTAAACTAAAATAAAACCACTATAAATAACAATATCGGCTTTTCCCGAAATGTGATTTGAACTTACTAACCGCAATTAGATGTATTACAAATACTCAATAAAAGGAATGTCTGTATACCTACTTATTTGTTGATAATAAAACTAAAAGCTCTTTAAAAATATAAAAGATATAATATATATTTGCGTAATCTGACTAAAACAATGGTATAAAATGGATACTGTTACACGTTTCCCAAAAATATCTTACGTGACTTACTTTTACCAGGTTTAATAAAAAATCGCCTGTTTCTATAAACGTTTTAAGCAACGCACCTTAATTGAAAAGTAGAATTAAATGTTACATAATGTTTGTATGCACAATATTTAAACCGTAAGCTATGATAAAATTCGATTTATGGTGATTGACTCACGCTTAATAATATTCAAATAAATATTTATGTAAATGTTCTGCGTCTTTGAACTCAAATTTCCTTTATCTAATTTATTTTTATGTTTCACGCATGTGGTTTTTTGGCATATTAAAAAATGAACATGTCACTGACGATGTTTTACCTAATTAGGCCATGGAAGTTTAAAAGCAAAATTATTCCCTTGTATATTATACTATGAACCATCACAACTTTACGTTTTATTCCGCATAGCAGTTTTCTGCTTTTTGCCCGAAATCGAGACCAACCCGTGATGGGTTGAGTACCGAACACTATGCCGCGCTTTGCTTTCTAGTATGTAAGAAAATATTAAAATTGAAATATAATCCTTCCCTTGAGTAAAAAACAACCTATTGCAGTGAGTCAGGGCAACATTATTTTTATAATTTATTTAATTTGAAAGAATAAATACTCCTTACCATTTAAGTACTATGACTACGGACAATATTTTAAATTAAGAACATAATTAGGCGATGACTGCCAAATAATAGATTTATTTCAGTAGTAATCTAAATTTCGTGTACAATGCACATGAGATAATTTTTATGTTTTTTTTTTATTTTTTTATGACAATTTTATTGATCTAAAAATTTAAGTGTATCTAATTTAGACTCAAAATTTTTGTGTTATAACCGAATTTTCGACTCTAAATTTTTCGTAAAAATTAAAATGAGAGAAATAGTCCATATTCAGGCAGGGCAATGCGGCAACCAGATTGGAGAGAAGGTATATAAATAAAATGAAATATCTCAATTACAATTCATATCCGTATAATTCCTAGTCCCTAGGACTTAACATAATTTAAACCTTCCATAATTAATAAATAAAAAATAAATAACTAAGCTATTTTTTCATAGTTCTGGGAAGTTATATCGGACGA
The DNA here is from genome assembly GCA_032432895.1 of Dryadula phaetusa. Lineage (NCBI taxonomy): Eukaryota > Metazoa > Arthropoda > Insecta > Lepidoptera > Nymphalidae > Dryadula > Dryadula phaetusa. The sequence goes on along the minus strand of JAOYRS010000068.1, from coordinate 5,082,198 downwards.
ACACGGCATTGATGCAACGGGAGCTTACCACGGAGACTGCAATTTGCAGCTCGAACGTATAAATGTTTACTACAATGAAGCTTCTAGCGGCAAATATGTACCCCGAGCAGTTCTCGTTGACCTCGAACCTGCTACTATGGACTCTGTACGATCTGGCCCAATAGGACAAATATTCCGACCGGACAATTTTGTGTTTGGACAATCTGGTGCCGGCAACAACTGGGCTAAAGGTCATTACACGGAAGGAGCTGAAATTGTAGATTCAGTCCTCGATGTGGTAAGAAAAGAAGCTGAAGATTGTGATTGTTTACAAGGTTTCCAATTGACACATTCATTAGGAGGTGGCACTGGTTCTGGAATGGGCACACTACTCATATCCAAAATAAGAGAAGAATATCCTGATAGAATCATGAACACGTTTTCAGTTGTACCCAGTCCAAAAGTGTCCGACACTGTGGTTGAACCTTATAATGCAACATTATCAGTCCATCAATTAGTAGAATACACGGACGAAACCTTCTGTATAGATAACGAAGCATTATATGACATTTGCTTCCGTACTCTCAAGATAACTCCCACGTATGGGGACTTGAATCATTTGGTTTCAGCTACAATGTCAGGAGTTACTACATGTCTTCGTTTTCCAGGACAACTGAATGCAGATTTACGAAAGCTGGCAGTAAACATGGTACCTTTTCCAAGACTACATTTCTTCATACCTGGATTTGCGCCTCTTACGTCTAAAGGATGCCCGCAGTACCGAGCTTTATCTGTGCCGGAACTTACCAGAGAAATGTTTGATGCTAGAAATATGCTTGCGGCATGTGATCCTCGGCATGGCCGATATCTCACTGTAGCTGCAGTTTTTCGCGGACATTTATCAATGAAAGAAGTAGATGAACATATGCTTAATATACAAAACAAAAATAGTGGGTACTTCGTAGAATGGATTCCGAACAACGTTAAAACGGCTGTATGCGATATACCTCCACGCGGTCTTAACATGTCCGCCACAGTAATAGTTAACACAACAGCTATACAAGAGCTTTTCAAAAGGATATCTGAGCAATTTGCAGCCATGTTCCGACGGAAAGCGTTTCTGCATTGGTACACAGATGAAGGTATGGACGAGATGGAGTTCACAGAGGCTGAAAGCAACATGAATGATCTCGTCTCAGAATATCAACAGTGGCAGGAAGCAACAGCCGACGATGAAGGCGAATTTGATGAAGAAATAGAAGAACAGTAACACATTTTTTTTTCAAATAAATTATTGAAATCAAGTTGTATATTTTTTGTAGTAATTTTAACTAGACAAGAACATTTGAAACTTATTTACTTAAGATGCATACTTTTCGATAAAGATAAATTAACATAAAACTAATTACAAAACATAATCAAATGTATGTAGATGTACGTATGTGTATAATTTCTTTGTAAATAAGTATGCAACGCTAATGTAAAATAAGAATTATGTAATGAAATTTCAAGTAGGCCAATTATTCCACTCTTATTACGATAAAGGTTTAAATTAAAATTGGTTTAATAAACCTAAACTATGCGCGTATAAAACAGACTGCACTTAAATACTCAATACTTGAAAGTTGCACATTTAAAGGAGTAACAATATATATTTTGGTATTGTGATTTTAAGAATTTAAGTTTCTATTAAAATAGTTCTAAAACTTGTTTAATCATAAATGTATACTACCCAGTATTATTACGAATAATTTAAATACTTATGCTAAAATTGAAAGAAATTTATGAGTCGCCTCTCAATCTTGTTGTTGTGGACTTATATACTTTGCCCTAACATCTCCAATTATATCTTTTGTGGTTTCGTTTCGTTAAACAAATTATGATTTCCGATGGAGTTTTAGTGAGTCTTTAATTCCTTTGTCTGCTAAATTGCCACTTTTTTGTCGCAGTAGTTACGGCTCTGAGTTATGTATCTGCCAATAAATCAGTGACCAAGGGGAAATTTTTATTGTAAATTGTAGTCTATTCTCATCAACATAACACAACTTCTCTAAATTCAATCTGAAAATGAGGTAATACTTACGATAATACCAAGTAGATATATAACAATATAGTTACAAAATTGTATTATTTTGAAACACGACTAATGATTGAAGGTAAAAATCTTTCAATACAAATATTCACACACCAGAAATCTTAAAAGTTACTCTTTATAAACAGGATTATTTGCACATAGGACTATATATTTTTAGTATTACATGATTTTTATTTGTACAATACATAAATATGAGTGTTTATTTCATAATGTTGGCCTTATTTTTTTATAATTTACGTAAATTTCTCTATACTTATCCATCTTTTGTAAAGAGATCGTTTTTATGAAATGCTTAAACATGTATGTACACTTAAATAATAGGTAATTACTAAGTTATGAACAACGCTAAATAATTATTATACACGTTATATAAGCTTTAATTGCTGCCTACTAAATTTTACCATATTATTAGTATATTATATTAAACTTACCTTACTTACCTTAAGTTGACGATTAATAACAATCACATAAAAAATTATATACCTAAGCGTCAGTTTTCAATTTGTATTATAAAAAAGAAGTCAAAAGTCACAATAATTAAAAGTGCAAAATAAATTCATTTGGGTAACTGTTTTTTTTCATCTCTAACACTTTGTCTAAACTCTCCTCCGCCCTTAATTTCTTTTTACTTACACTATCTTATATTATAATGGTTGATTAAAATCATAAATTTGTCCGAATAACATAATAACATGTTAATCTATACAATAATTGTAATTAAATTGAATTATAACTTACAACTTACAAACTATCGTATTCGAGACAATGCCGTAATGAGTGGGGAAACAACGCCGCAATTCGTCTTTGTCAGAGCAAGGAAGTGAAAATAATTATAAATATAATCAGTCCCCCGAATAGAATCGAACTCCCAACCGATCGCGTTTACAGTCAGACACTGTCACACTGCTCCACGATCGGCCTCAACAAGCAATGTTTCGAATTCGGTGGTAAGCGAAGTACGAAGTGTCTTGACACTAGATACTTTCTGTCTACCCTGTTATGCGGGATAAAAAGCGTAAAGCTAAAATAACAACAAATTACGACTCACAATAAAAACTTTTATTATAGATATCTGCAAGATCTACTTTTTTTAAATATTTATTATTATATTGCTTTTCGTTTACCTTGATTCCTTTTTTAGTCTATTTCTAATATTTTTCTAAGTATCTAACAAACATTAGCTTTTTGTGAATTTATTTAACCTTGATATTTAACAAACAGAATCATATTCTGTATTACTGTAATAAAATCCTGCTCTCTGAATTCGTTATATAATAACATTATAGTAGCGTACCAATTATATAAGACTCTTGGCAAATTAATTGTGTGTTCTTAATATTCAATAAAAATATACAAGTATACTTTTATAATTATATCATGAGTATAATGAAAATAAATAATTTAAAATCATATTAATATGTCAAATCTTTTAAAATAAAAGAAAATTAACAAAAATTTCTTTTACTTTGCTATTTCTTTAAAAAAACTTAAGATGAGTATTTCAAAAGACCAAAAGAAACTTTAGAACTGACTAATTCATCTACCTCTAGTACCTCTTTATTTGTACCTACTTGCTCAAAACTTATTAAAGATTTGCGAAAGTAAAATATCAATATCATTGACAATATCTTTTTTTTAGCTTCACGTTTTTATCCCGCAAAGCAGGATATACATAGAGCACCTAGTGTCAAGACTCCGCTCTTACTAAAGCTAGGAAGCGATAATAATTTTTAATAAAGTCACTCGCTCGAGTGGGGATCGAACCCACAACCGATAGCGCTTACAGTGAGATGCTGTTACACTGCGCCATGACCGGCCTCAGAATGACAATATAAAATACTTTAAAATATCTATACATTCTAAATTCAATTACAAACACATGCAAAACAATACAAGAATTCTAGGACAAGGAAAACTATCGTTTGTTTTAGCCAGATCCGTTTACCTGAGTTATTTTGATAGACGCCAAGTCATTTTTACATTTTATTTAAAGAAAAAATGTACCTACAAATGCCACATATTGTTTAGTATAGTTTTATATACTGAAAACTAATATAAACAGAAATAATTTTAAAAAGAAGCCTTTTATACTCATATAAAAAACACGCTTTTATCCCACATAGCAGGGTAGACAGGAAGCATCTAGAGTACCGATACTCCGTACTGCACTTACGCCGAATTCGAGACCCAGCGCGTGTTCAGTTGTGGAACTCAACGCCGCGCTTTGTGTTACCAGAGCTAGGAAGTCAATTTAAATATAATTATGTTACGACCGAGTTTACAGTCAGATTTCCCACTGCACGACACTGACTTCATGTTAATTATTATAAGATAAATCCTCTGAACTAAAGGATTGTGGGCATCTATTATAGTTCTAAAATACGTCACCAAGCTTAACTAACAAATGCCGGCAGATAAAGGCAGTTTAGAAATCGCCGTCAGATTATAAAGTGGAAACTACGCAATAACAAACAATAAAATCAATAGTATTTCAACACATTGCATGTCGCATTGTATATGAAATACAGCTAGCATGCATTATAATCATTTAAATTCAGTCTACTAAATGTACTTAATTATGAAAAAGTATTGTTCAATTTAGTTAACACAATATGCCTTTGTAATTACCACATAAGGTGTTGGTACAATCGAATATTATTTTATTTTCCCCAATATTTAGAAGCTTGCGTCAAGACACTGTTGAGCGTTGACCTCCGTCGTCGGTTATATGTTAAGTAGCGGCACATAACACCGCACTTTGTTTTAACAGAGTAAGAAAATAAAAATTACCGTCAGGCGCGGTACAGCATCACGCCTGCACTATGATAGTCTCAAATATTATAAACACCTACACATACATCTGTACTGCAGAAATCATTGGTATTAATGTAATTTTATTTGTATGATTTTGTTTAACAGATAAACAATCCTCATAACTGAATCACATACTCCGCAATGCTATAAATGTTGAACATCTATTTTTATCTATTGCCAAAATAAAAGTAAAAGGAATCTGATATACAAACTCAGTCGAATTTAATAATTGCATTCAATAGAATGTCTCACTAAAGAAATATGTGATTTTAAGAGAACAAATAAAAAAGAAACTTAATTATATTCCGATCATGACCAAAACAGGTTTTGGTGAAATTGTGAGAACAAAAGAAAAGCAAAACAACATTATGTTTCTAAACAAATAGGCATGAGATCACACGAGATAGGCTATTTTATCTTTTAATTATAACTATTAATTGACCATATTTGTTGTTAAATGACTTTAATTGCTTTAATATTACGTAAGTACATACTTGTCTATTGTATACTATTCGTACCCATATTTTATATTAAAATTTAAAGTAACATAAGTATTTTAGTTTTTATTTAGGGAGTATAAATATCTTTAAAAAAAAAGAAGAATATGTAATTAAGAATATGGTAATTGTAAGTGCAAATTAAACATATAGAATTTTATAATATGAATAGATATAGACATAGATCGTGGCGATATTTCTTAAAGCTCTGTTTATACATTCAAATTGGTCTAAATTCATGTTGTAAAGAAAATATCTACATTATATATTTCTTTTAAAAAATCTTTAAAAACTAAAACATAATAAACTATACAATAATTATAAAAAATAATGAAATAGCATCAATTTGTAAATAAAACATTTAAGCTCATTTTTAATTCTGCTGCAATTAGTGTCTAGTCTATGTATAGAGTCCATAAATAAAAAAAAATAATAGTGTGTATTCCGCTTTTGCAACTCGTTTTTATGTAACATAAGATAAAGTGTCGGTAATTATTAAGAGTACCGCATGAAACAGTTTAGCGAATCTATTCAATATTACTATTTTAAATTTAAATTCATATACTTGGTTTATTCTTATATAATTTACCCTTTATATCTTAGTGTAATAGTTTAGTACACAAATATTTTATTGTTTAATTATAAAAAATATAAACAAACTTAAATAAATAACTTTTTGAAAATTGATTCAATAAATTTGATGGTGAATGTTTTTATGATTTCTTGAGTTTTTTATATTGTTTTCTCTGATAACTACAGACCCTTGGTTTGTATTTTACATTAATATTTTCTTGACGCAAGTATTATTTTTCTATTACTTCAGTAGTGCGTAAGATTAAGATATAATTTTCTATTGGCGTGTACGAGTTGCCACTCTATTCTCTTCTTTCAGCATATTATAATAAAAAACTGCATGGGTGCCATTTTTTTTTTAAATTTTTGAGACTGTAAACTAAGACATAAACTAGAAATTTCCTTTACAATAAAATTAGAATCCAGAACCGTTTTGTACATAAAACCTGGCTTAGTCGCGACTTGGTTATGCTATAATATAGTTTTATTTTTATAATATTTAAAGCTAAAATAGTAATCATTAATCCCTCATAAACATGATACTATCAAACACTACTAATTACACACTTAACATCCAATCTAACGTAATAAATGCTTACGTAACATCAGTAGCATACTTTTCTGGCAGCATCAAAACTTGTTGTACCAATCGGATGATTAAATAAGATTACATTTATCTACTACTCGATACAGTATGACATATATTAATAAAAATATACCCTTTATTCTATAATTGTTTAATCATTTAATCATTATGAAATAGTTATTTCTTTTTACTTTCTATGTGTTTTTAAATATTAGTTTTATAATCAGTACGTTACCATAGCAATTCAGTTAATGTTTATTAAATCAATCAATTAAATTATAGTAGTATTTAAACTAATTTTCAAAACTTTTGGTATAAACCCTTCAGGTTCATACTAAGATGATAATTCATATATGTAAATATAATACAGATGAAGTATCTCTAAATTGTCTACCTACCATATAAAATGGTTAGAAAATAGTACAAAAAATATGAAAAAGATAAAAATATTTATACATTTTTTATATCGTCAATATACGTGTATATGTAACGAGAGAGGAGTTAGTTAGTTTCTGTATCCCCATTCTGTTCATTAATTTACCTATTTCATCATTTGTACAGAAATTTACAAATCTGTCAACAATGTTGTGTTACCTACTGTATTTTGAATAATTTTGTATTTTATTATTTCAATTGAAATCATATTATAATAATAATATATAAGCGCTATATAATATAAACTTACCTAACAGTATCACCGGAAGATGAATTATGAAACTATTTTATTACTCAAACTTTATGTTCTAACTAAAGAATGTTTTAATATCTTAAATTAAACATTTTTAAAAAAAGAATGAAATTATAAATCTGCCTGCTTGCGAATATTTAGTACTGCCTCACTACTTCTAGACTAGCATATAGCAGTACAATCGGAATTAAATCTTAAAAAACTTAATGTTCATGTACAGTTTCTATATATATAGTTCCCGATGTATAGTATAACCCATTAATAAAATAATAGTTTAATAAATATTATATTAGTTATACATATATTAACTTAATTATCTTTCATATGTAATCACATGGCTTCGAACGAATTGTCGTAGAAAGTGTTATGCGGACGGACGCGGCTAATGATGTTGCTGCAATCAGCTGATTGTTATATTAGAGTAGAGAAATTATCTTTTTTATATAGCTGTATATAATTTCTTTGGTAAGCAAATAATATTATGATTATAACTGTATTATGGAGTTCTATACTCTTAATTTTTATCACTAAAGAATTTTTATACAAAAATTAGTACCACACTTTATTCCGCATCGGATCCTAATCATGACACATGCCGTTTTCCCCCCAAATTTGAGATACTACGTGTTAAATGGCGTAACTAAACGCCACCCGTTGTCTAATGAAATATGCAATTTAAAAATAGTTTTATACTTTGGCAATAATAACAGTAGTATTTGAAGTGTCTACACCTATACCAAACAAGACATCATAGTAAACAGTTTTATGTCATTTAATAAATAATTATAATATAGTAATATACGTGGTTATATATTTATCGTTCAATCATTTATCAAATTTTATTATTGTGTTATCAAAAATTAAAAACATTGTGTCCTACAAATTAAAATACATTTCAAACTACACAAAGACTGAAAAGTAAATACACATAATAAACCTATTGTGACTAACAATATTATCAAAATATATAAAATTCTGTAATTATCATAGTTATCACAGTAAGTTTAAGATAACTGTAGTACCCATAAATAATTAAGGAGTAAAATAAATACTTTCCCATTTTTTAAAAATGAGTGTAAAATATGGCACTTTAAAAATTATATGGAGAAGAAATGAACCCCTTAAATATGGTTAAATATTATTTGAATAGTTAAATATTTGTAATAATGTTTATTATCCTCAGAAATACATTAATAAAATATATATATATACAAGGTAATATATATTTGATAAGCAACTCATAACAACTTAAAATATAGATATACTAGCGGCTTGCTTACGGCTTCGTCTGTGAGAATTAAACTAATATATTATATTGAAATATATAAATATTATGTGTCATTACTATACCATGACTGACACCGAGGGATACGTTAAATAGATAATGTATGAAAAAATAATTATTATGGTATTGTGCCGGAATTGTGACTTTACTAATAGTGTGATTCGACTTTAACAAACTCACGATGACGTTAGTTTTCAGTGATGTTTTGACAAAGAAAATATGGTGATTGCGATTTGACTGTCAGTATCACTAGAATTTTACGAAATACTTAACAAGTTAAATTTTGCGAACATATGTTGTCGACACGAAATCTTTATTTTTTATGTTTTGTAATCCATATAAAGGGTTAATCAACTTCACCGTATACCTTAACGAGAATATAAGATTAGATATATCTAAAAAAAACGACCGTAAAACAAAATATAATCTTAAATACATATATTTAAATACACGTAAGTGCCTCTCACCAATTTCATTACGTACTTATACTAAATTATATATCGCTTATTTAGTTAGAAACAAACGCGCTCTACTTTCACGAGTTAATGTCTGACTATTGAAATATAATCTAACGAAGTATTGTTACTCGATACGAATTACAGCATCTGATTGAGATACGATACTACTTATTCCGGGATCGATTACGGCAAAAACTAAAGTGAAATGTTAATTAATTATTCGCCAATGATAACTTTTTTTATCAAAAATATTACAATAAGAAGCACATAAAATAACTGCCTTAATATCATCAATGATAAGACTAAGTCAAGTGCCATCTATAATTCAATGAGAAATTCGGAAATCACCTTATTATAACTACATTTTCTTCTGAAATTTAATTTTGAATTGCTTTATTTTTTTATTATGATAAATCATGTTTCGGGTTAATCAAAAAATAATAAAAATACTGTAAGGTGTATTTTAAAATTATCAATCAATTATAGAAACATCAAAAAATAACAAGCTTAAAGTTTTTTAGTTACCAAGTTTTGGAAATACCTATTTGTTATCGTAAAACAAAAATATCGTGCCGAGGTACGTTCAAAAATGACGATTTCCATATCTATAAAAACTGCTAAATCTATAATTGTACTATTTTCAGTTCTATTATTTTATAATAAATAATAATAAGAATAATGAGAATAATGATCTTTGTCAAAAAGTTACATAAAAACTAAATAAATACTCGTTAATACTGTACTTTTTATACTAATGCAACATCTAAACATAATAGATACTATCATTTGTTTCCAAAATTATAAGTTACGCGTAGCATCTAATGAACATCCGCTCTAGTTTGCTTTAGCTGGAACTAATTCGATGGCAGAACAACCTTGCGAATCTCATATAAAAGTTGAAACAAAGTAAATAAGCTTTGTTTTAAGAGCCATAAAGTTGAATTTTTTATGAATATATCTTATATTTGTGATGTAACCGAAATTCTTTTAGCAGACACGCACATCAATTACAGGCATACGTAGATACCTGATGCCAAATAGACGTATTCATGCTAATGGGTTAAAGCACAAGTGGTGGAAATATTAATTGAAAAATACCTTGAATTTCAAATCCTATCCGTGGTTATTTTTTTATATTTTATATGTACATGTAAACAAATAAATAGAATTTGAATGTCTGGTCGTGGCGCAGTGTGACAGCGTCTGACTGTAAACGAGATCGGTTGTAGGTTCGATCCCCACTCGAGGGAGTGATTATTTTTAACTATTTTCACTTCCTCGCTCTGGTAAAAGATAAAGTACGGCGTTGAGTTCCACCACTCAACACGCAATGCAAAAAAAAATTGTCTGTTAATATTACAAATAACTGCTTTTTAATAATTGCATATGTATGTACACATAGTATGTGAGACATTGTATTTCGACACGCTACACAAAGTGAAATGGACCGCATATCGTGTATTGAAAAGCTGACTGATTTGTCGAAAGATTCATTATAAATATCTAGTAAGAGCAGGAAGGCGCGTTAAAATCAAAATACAGTATTCATTTCAATTACATTATTACATACTCTTATCTTACATATTATGGTGGTTATGTTATTTTTAGAATTACTGTATTATCCTATTCTCATAATTTCATATAATCTAACAATATTAACATTAACTTTACTTAATTTTTAAAGTATAATAGAGATCACTTACTGAAATAAAACTTTTACAGTTACTTGAGATGAAAGTCATTCTGTAATTCGATATTTTTAGAGTAATCAGAGAAATACTTCGTCACTAATGTACTTATTATTAATTTGATTAAATAACTTTTGATTTTTAATACAACTATGTATATACCTAATGCTTATGTTTCAAAAGACAAAATTCAATTAAAATTAAAAGAATAATATGTTTTAAAACTATGCCATTAAAATATTAATGAAAAGCCATTATAAAAAGCCTATTCTCAAACGTTATTCAAAGATGAAAGCAAGTTAGTTCAAATAGAGCAGAGTATAAAGCGAGGGTGAACAATGTCTTGCGCGCGCCAATCAGAGGCCGGGTGGAAACTTCAGCAGGATTCAATTAAACTTGAGCCCGCCCTTATCTGATGCTCCGTAGCTACGTAACGAGATCCTATAGGGCTGGTTCTTATAGAATTTTTCTTTTATGTATGTGAATCTCTTATATATGTATACAAGACGCAGTGTTAAATTCGCCACTCAGCATGCAATGTTCTGATTATCGGCAGCGAGCACTCAAACTGTCTTGACACTACATTTTCTTTCACTATCCTGATATGCAAGATAATATGTGAAGCTGCTATGTATACAAGATCTCAGATCGATTTATCTGGAAGTTACAAAAACTAGGAACGACGAACCACAAAAAACGAACTTTAAAATAACTCCTCATTGATCCAATAAACAAAACAATTTTTTTTTCAGATAAAAATAAAACTAAACAAAGTCTTTAGCTTTATAAAATGATCATATCATAAGCTGCTCTTAGAAAATTAGAATTGTAAATTAATAAAATTTTAATTATTTGTAATATTTTATAGAGATATATTTTTACGTTACTTAACATAATTAACTAACGGCTATCATTTCTTTTGCTAGATAATTATTTTCCTAAACCCATTAATGTTATTGTAATAAAAAAGCAATAACATATATACTGTTCATAATATATTAGTAGGATACCAGCTACAAATAAACATATTTAATATTTTTGTTAAAAAAACAATATTTGAGGTAACAACCCTACTTTAAGCAATAATGTCTAAAGCCCCAATCTCTGAAAGCGGAGCGTCAAGCGAAACTCGTAAGTCTCGTAACCACTAAGCCAAACCTGTGACGTTATCGCCTTAAGGTCCAAACAGACTTAAGTATATGCCAACTTCCCCAAGAGATTATTCATCTCAGTAAATTGTAAAACTTATTATTATAAAAGGATTCATAATGTTCATACGAAAGCTGGAATTGAAAATATGTAACAATAGATTATTGGTAATAAATAAACCTAGACACGCAACAGCGTGTAACAGCCAAGTTCAAGTGTTTATTTTATTTACTTATTCATTTATTCTTAATATACAAAAAAAGAGATTATATACAACTAGCATACATACCAAAAGTAGACGTAGCAGTTAAGTTTCAACATCACTTTGCTCTCTAATTTGGTGGCGAAAGAGCTGCTAAATACTAGCGTACGGCAAAAAAGTGAATCTAGAAAATTTATTAGGTGAAAGATATGTTAAAAATGTAGAATGAACTCGTTAATTCTTATAATTTTTTTTAACATCACACAAAGTCATAGAAAATAATTTAAATTTATTTACAGAACTTGTCACACAATATATCTTATACCTGAGTTATTTGGTCATCAAGATCGACATTCACTTATATTCTTGATACTGAACTTGGCTGTCGTTTTTACACTTATCTTTTTTGGGAGACAACGATAATGAGTTATTTAACACAGGCACAATTTGCCTTGTAGCAATACTAAATCTGAATATAAATACTACAAAGTTAAATCTTTTGAATTATTCACTCATATCAATATTATTTGAGTATGTATATATTTGTGAAAAAGATTAAATGACAAAATGGCGAAAGGCAAATTTATAATCACATTTTATTGAAACAAAAAATTAACATAAAATAAAACTTTCTTAGTAGATTTTAATTCACTTTTACAGTGTAAATACAAAATAATACAATTTCGATTCAATGTCTACAAATGAATTTCGTGCTAAATTTATTTATTTTTAAAGCATTATTTTAGATTCTTGGTCAACAAAACAAAATTTAGGTTAATGAAAAGTATATTTTTAATTACTAAGTCTAAGTTATTACTTTGTTCGTCACACTTTCACTATCTAGTTTAAAAATATTTCTTAACTATAAAAATGATATCTCTTTTCTTATTTAAATAATCATCATTTTTTACATCATGTAATATAACTCCACACTATCCGCATAGCATGATAGTCAGAGAAAACCTGGAGTTAAGGCACTCTGTTCACCGCTTTCACCTTCAAATATTAAGCAATATTATTAGGTTACATAAAAATCTCTATATATTGAGAAAATCGCTTTAAAGTAATAAAATTACCCATCATAATAAAATAATTTCATTTCGATGATAAATTTGGCAGTACAAATAAAAAGATTAAACCTATTTAATCTTTACCTCTTAGCATAAACTCTCAACTCTGTTTTCAATGAAACAATGCTCATAGTGGTCAATCATTATAGTGACGACGATATTGGTCGGTAACCCTCGAGGGAACAGTGTCGCTGTGACAAGCTTATCAGTGTCCCGCACTCTCGTCTTACGGTTTAGTTGAACCCATCAAATAATAGCTCTAACTTGAGTTATTAAGCGACATTACACTGTTTATGTATTAATTATAAACTTATATATATGCAGAACTTTTAAAGACGCCTACAAATTTATATTAACAATTCTGATGAACAACAAAATTTAATGTTTATTTATCTACACATTTGGAATATTTTCCTGTTTTAAATGTGATTGGATTCTATAAAGTATTAATTAAAAACATTATCTCCTCATTGACAGACACCGACTATCAAAAGCAAATTAAATATTTTCATTATTCACTAAAACCAATATTAAATTCGGATGCCATTTTCCCCAAAAGAGGCTTTCGTTTAAAAACCGCAATGTTAAGCTTGACTAAAATTTAAAGAAGCCTAAAACCAAAATGTTTATGCGAATTTCACGTATCGGTCATTAAATTTCACGTCATTAAGGCTTATATTCAAAAAACCATTTTGGTTCAAAATCTGTTTGGAAAGTGAAATCGAATGGGCGGGAAAAATGGAATACGATGACGGCACTGAGAGCCGTGATAGCGCGCTGAAAGCGTGGTGGGTGTTTTATAGGGTTGAAAAATATTTATTTAATAAAAAAGTTTTTTTAATTAATTAGAAATATTTAAAATGCTTACTCATTCCATTATAACTACTAATTTTATTTTTTATCAGCGTTATTTTTAATAAAAAAATAGAAAAATACTTATTTAAAAAAACTATAAAAATACTTGTTTGCCTTGCTTCTTTAATGCGTCTGTGTATTTTAATATGTCATATGTCATATTGATAATAATTTAATTTGGATATTTAATCTTAATGTTTTTTGGATGCTGATTTGTAAGGTGAAAAAAAAAGATGATCGTATTTCACCATAACAGATATGTAGTACAATTACAATAACAAAATAATACTTACAAATTTACTGGCTTCATAAAAATTGTAACGGACAGCGTAAAGTACTGTCGAAAAAAACTTTTGCAGTCCTTCTCTATTATTAAACGTGTTCATTGTAATCAAATAAGTCGTATTTTATGATTTAAAAAAGAAGAAAAATATGTTCAACTCTTATGTAATTCAGTCTATAAAAGCCAGTGCGAAGTAGAAATTGTCTTGACACTAGGTACTTTACTATCTAACCTACCATTCGGGATAAAAGCATGTATTTGAAAAGAAACTTTTTTCATAATAACATAGATAGCTTGAAAGTTACATCTAATCTATATCAATATAACACATTTGTAAATTATAGGTATTGAATATAAAATTATCATCATTGTCATTTTAATTTTCTATATGTCTAAGGTATTAAATTACTGTAAAAAAAATATTATTTTGTATTGAACTTTTGTTGTTCATCAAAAGCTCCATCCCTATTCTTAGGCTGTATCAACGTGGCGGTTGAGTGGAAAAATTAAAAAACCTATATTGGCCCCGCGCGCTCAATTAACAGAGGGATTGTGGCTTGCGATGACAACGTCATTCAACTTACATTTATTCGCGCCTTCGTTTCACACGTGAATAAACCTTTTCATTATTTCCAACTTAAAATACATTTACATGGAAAATATAGGTACTGATCGCTTTGTGGTTTTTGTGTATTTTTAATTGTAGGTTCGATATAACTATACATAACATTACATCATTAAAAGCGTCATACGCATAACACATGGCGTAGTGAAATAAATTTCAATATATTAAAATGTATGTAACATTTCGGAACATAACAGAACGTGGTAAACATGAATATAATTTACCTAAGCATAACCATTACTGAGTGAGGATTCAACCCACAACCGTCGTTTTTTCTGACATCACAACGTCAGACGCAATTTTAGTGTGCCACGATGGCCTCAACATTTATTAATTAACATTAGTATATATTTGAAGAAGAATATATACCATAATGGAATACCTAGACATATATTGGAATAATAGAGTGTATAAGCTCGTTATTGCTCACTTTTGAGTTCTAATATATGCTCATATATAAATTTTCTAGAGTTTGTAAATTGGTTCCGCTTATATTATAATAGCTTACCTAATAAGTTACTTAATAATTACTTCGGTGGCCCCCAAACCTGCAAAAGACCGTATCGTACTTTTTTCGTATCCTACTTTTTTTTAGCTTGACGTTTTTAGTCCGCATATCAGGTAGACATTCCGTATTTCACTTTCCGTGAAATCTGAAATTTTGTATGTTGAGTGGCGGAACTCAAAGCCGCACTTTATCTTATCAGATTGAAGAAGTAAAAATTATTTAAATATAATGACTTCTCCAAGTGGGAATTGAACCCACGACCGATCCTAACCGGCTCTAACAGCCACGGCCAGTTTCGTCATAGTTATACCTATATTTAAAACTGTTGAACCTTTAGTTACATCTGAGGCCATCACACAGCGTTTATACTGTAAGCACAAATGGTTATGGTTTTAACCCCCTTGTTGGAGATACTTAATATATAAAATTATTTACATTTCTCTGTTCTAATGAGTAAAAAGACGACATAGTTTTTTTTTTCAGTGTATTGTGAAAGTTAAAAGACTTTTGTTCTAAAAATATTTATTGTTACATTGAAAATTGAAAAATTGAAAAAAATGTTATTGTTAAATCAGGTTAATAAAAACGTTGAAATGTTTACAATAAACAAATAGTAACTTAGCAAAACAAAACAAGTCAAACACTATTATACCTATTTTAAATATTCAAAAGTCATTAAATCATGATAGCAATTGCTATATAAAGAAGAGCTATTATTATGTAAATCACAATCGATTTTTATAATCACTAAAGTGCGTTTGAGTAATATATTATCTTTTATTATAAATTTAAATAAAGACAAATAATATATGTTTAATAAACCTTAAATATTATTTTTATTTTTATGTAAAGATGAAAAATAGAAAATGACGTATACAATTATGACAAGATATGATAATTGACCATTGAGAGACCTTATCATAATATTTGTTAACCTTATCTTAGTTGTTAGATGAAATTTACATAATAAAAAAATGAAATAATTTATGATACCACTAGACTTCGCTCCTGGCTTCGCTTGCATGGTGATATTGATAAAACTATAGTTGTACTCGTCAGTTATCGTTTTAACAAATTTTTTTCTCCCCCGCGCCGTGAGTTCTCATCTATTAGGCACTTTATGGCGCTCAATCAGTGCGCGTCAATCATATCGTTATAATTTTTAAACTATTCACCCAAATTACTTGGGTTAAAAGACATAGTTAATCTATATTAAATATTTAAAGATTTGATAAATATTCTAAAATGTGCATTGTAAGAAAGTCTTCAATTTCATTAAATTTATAATTAATTATTTTATTCATAATGGCTTCTACATAAAGGATAGATATATGCTCTCCTTTGTGTTTATTTAGAACTATTTAAGACAATCAATTCTATATTGCACCATGTTTGTGTATAGACATGTTTTATTATATTACGTCACAAAAAATGTAAATTGTAGTCTATGTATTATTCTGATACAGCCTATAATACCGTAAAGTTTCATCCAATTTAAACATACATCCTCTGAAACTTTTGCTTTTATAATATTAGTAAGAATACTATCAACACTGTCAGCCAGCCTCCTCGCTTTACACACCCCGCACATTAATACGCACGTGGTATTTCACGTTATTATTTTAAAACGATAATAATTCCTTGCATATTGGTTGAAATCAATAACTGTCCAGAGCAATTTTGTTCAAAAATAAATGCTAGTGATAAATAACTTATTTACTTGGATAAGGATTAAGATTTAGTTTATTAAAACACTATTGCAAATAATATATTATTTTAGAACTAAAAATATATACATAATAATTGTTATAATGAGTCGCGGACTTTTTTTAGAACTTTTAGAGGGGAATAATTTAGTTATACATAATTTTTGCGTAACAACCTTTGGCCGTTTACTCCGTGCATGCTAGGTAAAATATACAAAATTTCCCGTTTTCACACAATTAGTCGTAGAATGATGTTATATAGCCTATAGCCTTCCTTAATAAATGGACTACACAACATAGAAAGAATTTTTCAATTCCAATCAGTAGATCCTGAGATTAGCACATTCAAATAAACAAACAAAATAAAATTTTCTGCTTTATATTATTAGTATAGATTACATGGTGTTGTCATCATATAAAAATGTAAAATACATTTTATTTGTAAATTTTATTTCACTTTATTTAATTTCCTAGTATTATGCGCCTAAAACGTTTCCAATTTATATCATTACTGTAAAGCCAAACTAAGCAACATAGTTACTAAGATGTCCATTTTTTTTAAGTTAATTGAAATATATTTATTGAAGGATTTTATAATACTATATCACTGATGTAAATAATGGATAATATGACATTGACAAAAAAGTTATCAAAACTGAACAAGTTATCGACAGACTACGGGGAACTTTCAAAGTCATTGAATATTATCCGGCAAAGTAGGGTAAAACACCCATTTATTGGCACTTTAAGGGACTATCTCATGAAAACCTTAAATAGTTTTTACAATATAGAAATTTAAAGAAAAAAAATTGATTTAAACTCTTTTAAAATTATTAGAAAACCTTTTCCAATAGATTTTATTATAGATTATGCGGTATAATTTAACATTTTTCGGAATTAAAGATGTTGAGTAGAAAAACCAGTTATTGGCACAGAAAATCCCATTATTGGCAGTGATCATAACCAATTATTGACATGTCCTCTATTCTACTTAATTAAGACACTTAGGAACAAAAAAAAATGCTGGTATACTATACCAGCATTTTTTTATGAAAAACATTATAAAATGAAAACAATAAACATTTTTATTAAGGAACATATATTAGGAACTTTTTTCTCATTACACATTAAAACAAATGTCATTTGAACATGAAAACTACTTAACATTATAAATATAGTTTTTCATACCAACCTATATTTATTTACATGTAACACCTACACACCTAAAATCTATATAAATCAACATTTTGAGATCGCTGTATCTAGGTACCTATGCAAAAGGCATCAATCATCATCTAATTCAGTCAACATTTTTTCTATTTCGTCCGTGGTGTATGTTTTATTATGACGACTTCGTTGCATTCTGTTTGTATCAATTAAATCCTGATTTTCTTTATTTTCAACAATGGCTTCAGTATCAAATTTGTAGAATTTCTCAGAAAATAGTATTTTCGAATTTTCGTCTTTAGGGTTCTTCTTGTTTTTGGTTTGTTTCTTTGGCACCTGTTGTTTCTCTTTTTCTAATTTCTTTCGTTCCCTTTCTTCTTTTCTTTTCTTGATCCCCTCTGCCTTCTTTTTTTTTATTCTTATTTTTTCACTTTCTTGTGCTTTCCACTGTTCTAGAGGTTAGTACAAACGGAGTTTTTATAGAGTTTTTACATCCTTTTCTTGTCGGTGTTTTAGGTAATATCAAAATGTCATTTAACTTTACGGGAGTAAGATTTTTCATGGGTATTGATGAAGGTGTGACAGATGGATTACACTGATCTGAAATAATTTGTATTGACTGAAGTCTTATTAAATTCTGATTTTCGGGAGTATTATGTATTTGAACACTGTGGTTTATTAATTCAAAATGAGGTTCCTGTGATAAATCTTCCAATAATACGTCGCCTTCATCTGAGCACTCTACAATTTTTTCAAAAACAATTTCTTCTGAAATAAGGTGTAACTTAGATTCGTCTGATTCAACCATGTTATTTGGACAATGATTAATAAATATTTGCATATTTTCGACGTCTAAATTATTATTCAAGTCTTCAACATTATTTATAACTTCTGGTTCTGCATCTAGACTTTGCTGTTGATTTGAAGATATATTTGCTGATGAACTCCTCTAGTGTTAACTCTCCTTTTTCTATGCAATCAATGCTATTATTGCCTACTAATTTAACAAAATCTTCTGAGAAAAAGACAAATTACTCTCAAAGAGTAATTTGTCTTTTTCTCAGAATGTCAGAAGAGTTGGATTTTTTTATGGACTTAGCTCTAAGGCATTTACTGTAATCTACTGCATTTCATTCCACGGACATATCCCTGTTGCTCTAAACCCGTTGATAATAGTCTGCGGCTTTATGCTTTTTTCTATTGTGTCTTTAAGCAATGGTACAAATCGATTCTTAGTTATTGCTTAAAATGGATGAGTTCTTCGCCATTCTCTTAAAACTGCGGCATTCTTGCAAATTTTGGCTTTTTGCAAATTTTCTTCGTAATACATCTTCCGTTTTATACGAGGCTTCATTTTGAAGACAACTGAAAATATTTTTTGAATGTAAGGATTCAAATAGAAATTATAAAAAAGAATTTTCAGGCAATTAAACATGGATAAAAATATAGAAAAAAAAATTTAAAATAATTATTGGCACCCCAAATACTAATTATTGACACTGCTGCTAATAAATGGTAAACCATTCCATTAGCAGTGGGCCAACATTTGGAAAAAAATGTTTTTAACTTATGACACGCACTTATTTGAAATTTGCATCGAAAGATAATTAATATTAAGTATATTTTGACATTAAATATTTTTTTGTTTATTTTACCTAATGTTGGCACAATGTCAATAAGAAGGTTTTACTCATATTATTTGTACCATATATTGGCACAGCAAAAACTTTACAAAATCGGTTTAAACAATAAAAATCGTTATTAAAAAAAGTTACCTAAACTTCTAAATAATCGTATAAAACAGTATCTATAACCAAAACTCGACAGATTTGCGAACATTATTGAGAATAGGAAACGTCTTACCTTAGCAAAACCACAATTTTTTGTTAGTTTTTTTCATTTAAGTCCGGGTACGATAAAAAAGTGTTCACCGCGGCGCCATCTTCAAAAAGGAGCAACTTCTGTGGCGCCAGTAGTATAGCACGTTAAAACTACTATTTATTGCACGAAAAAAATACGGAGTTCGAATACTGGTAACCTTATTATTGATAAATAACTGTAACGTGCCAATAAATTGGTGTAGTGCCAACAATAGGTGGTTTTACCCTACAATCATTGATAACAAAAAACGAAAGTACTGTGCTAAAATTAATTAAATAACTTAAATAACATTCTTTATCATATCAAGTGTTAAGATACGGAGATATATAATACAGTTTTATGCTTTTATAATAAATTTTCTTATCAAACTCCAAAGCTTACATTTCTTTAAAACTAACCTCAATGGCCAATAAACAACAGCAGAAAAAAGAAAATAAGAAAAAAATAAATGAAAATGAAAAAAAGAAACAAAAATCTTCATTTCTATCTGTAAGTAAAATAAATATTTTAATGTAAGTATACCTATTATTCTAGTAGTTTTATGCTAATACAGAAATATTCACTTTTATTTTGCAGTTTGGCAAATTTTTCTTCATATCTGCTTTAATTTCCTGCTTCTCATCATGGTATATATACAAAACCCTCACAACACCCCCTGACCTGCCAGAAGTAAATTTGGAAGAATATTGGGGTCCTTACCCATTGGAATTAAAGCCAGATTTGTCTATAAGGCCCTATAAAATAGAGTTTTCGGATGTGGTATAATATTTTGTATAAAAATATTTTGATTTTTTTAAATAAATATTATTTTGTTATAATAACACTTTTCTACTCTTTCAGATGATTAATGACCTCAGAGAAAGGCTCCTTCACAGGAGACCATTTGTCCCACCACTAGAAAATGCAGGATTTACTTATGGATTCAATTCTAATTTCATGACACAAATATTGGATTACTGGCAACATAAATATAATTTTAAAGAAAGAGAGGACTTTTTCAATAAATATGATCATTATATAACTAATATACAAGGAATGGATATACATTATCTACATGTGAAACCCAATAACATTGCATCCGACGTTGAAGTAAGCAATTAATAGCATAATAATCTTACTTTATCTTTAGATAATATACAAAACTTTTTATATTATTAAGTATTAATCTTTTTGCCTATTTTACAGGTGGTGCCTCTTCTATTGCTACATGGATGGCCAAGCTCTATAAGAGAATTTTATGAAGTAATACCAAAACTTACTAGTCCTAAAATAGGACAAAACTTTGTATTCGAAATAATTTCACCTAGTTTGCCTGGATTTGGATTTTCTCAGGTGATAAAATTATTGATTTACATTATATTTTTACATTTCATTTAAATTATATTTATTACATTTTTTTTAATAAATTAAGGATAGCCCATTTGTAAATTACCTGATGATGTTTGTAAAAAGAATTAATTTTAGTATTCATAAAATATTGTTGACAATTGTCATGATATTATAAGGAGAGAAGTTTTCCATATTAATTATTTTTTTTTACAATAATTTTCTAGTTGCATAATCAGTTTCAATTTCAGCTGTAGATTTTTATTTCCTATAAGATCTAAGTCATTAACTTGAAAATAATATTTTAGATTTTATTTGTTGTCTATTTATACATTTTAAATCTGTTAACAGTGCCAAAGCTTAACACTTATTATTTATATTGTAATTAAATATAATAATAACTTTAGAAACTTATTTAGCATATCGTTGGCAATGATTGTAAATGTATTTGGCTAATTGTAAGATATCTGTGTAGATTAATAATAAATTTTTTATTTTAAATATTCTCAATCCCAGTTATATAGCCATGACATCAATTAATGATTTATTTATATTTTTATTACTTTAATGTATTTAGGCTTTTTTTCATTATTTTAGGCACCAGCACGTCCTGGCCTAGGGCCATTACAAATGGCGATTGTTATTTCAAATTTAATGAAAAGAATTGGTTATGACAAATATTATATACATGGAGGAGATATAGGATACATGCTAGGGTCAATATTGTCAACAGTGTTCCCTGAGAGAGTGTTGGGTTTCCATACTAATATGCCTGTACTATGGTTTCATAGGCTTGCTAATATTTATGTTTGGTTAGGTAAGTAATAAGTATTTATTTTGAAATGAGTTACGTTAGCTGCAGTCGAAAGGTCGAAAAAAAAACCAAAAACTACTTTAAACTTATTTAATTAAAAGAAATTACAATAAAAAACTTATTTCCTAATTAGCATGTCTAACCTACTCGATGTAAGTAATTAGAATGACATAAAATAATAATTAAATTATAAAGTCACATTTGCAATGTTACACCTAGTTTGGTTCTCACGATGAAGGAATTCGCTGCATCATCAGTCCTCTTGATGTGTGTATACGTAACTCCTCCACCCTCAGATCAGCAACTATTTTAGAACATTGAGATAAAATGTTGCTGGCATCTTCTTGATTGATTCTGACGTTCCAGCTTCATCCAATTGCTCACTAACGTTATCTTTCGAAGTGGAGATTTTTATTTCACTAAGGTTCTTCTTTCTTGCAAACTTGTAACGATAGCAAATCATTGCTATGATAAATGCTCCTGTACTTGACATGAAGATGTATAAGGGAATTGTAGTATGATAGAGAGTATCCAGTTGTGGTTTATCGAGTTGTAATATTCCCTCTTGAATGATTTTATCTTGAGCACTGTGAAGCTCCTGTAGATTAATTGAGTTGAGGTTGAGATGAGTCTGAACATCTTGAGTGGTTGCACTGGATGTTATTTGCAATAACTTCAGCGGCTGGCCTTTTATTTCATCGTTGTCGTTCATGATGGTGAATTCTTCTGTTTTCATGTAGCAATTCACGGGGATGGTAATTAGGTAGCTGCCCTGGAGCGAAGTGAATTCTTCTCTATTGCAGACTAACTGTACTTTCGTAAGATGAGGAAAAGAAAGTACATAATGTTGATCATCCAGCTTCTCCATTGCTTCTCTTGCTAGAGTTACGGTTGTGTAACGACAATATTCCTTCAGGACCTGATGAACAATGAGTTGTTGCACGCAGTCTGGTTCTGTACGGATGCGTTGATTTACTTCCTTTTCACAAAGATACCAGTTTTTGACCTTCGGACATTCTGTCTCTATGTACATGAACGATTTCTCGTTAATTGCTATGAAGGGATATGGAGGTATAAGGGCAGTCTGGACTTTATTAGGTACAATGGAAAGTTTATAGAGATCATAGATATCCGAGGAAATTATTGGAAATTTAAAAATGATTACTATTTGTTCCTCCATATAATAATATCCCGGTTCTATAATATTATAGTATTCCCTTAATTCTAAGTCTATAATTTGATTCTTATTATATAACTTTGTTAACTTGTCTATCATTAATTTTAAAACATGTATATCTAACATGGAATGGTGAGTGCTAGAAACACGAATAAAAGCTAACATATTTTCTATTCTAATTAATTCAGTCATCAGATCTTCTACATTTTCTCCTATTATTACCAAAAGTTGAGCAAGTTTCTCATACTTAAGTAAACTATTTTCTTATAGATATTTGAATTTAAAATAAGCTGTAAAGTATTGTTAATTTTAATTTGATTTTCAACTAGTTCATTAAGTACATCATTATGTTTCAGCATCCATTCCTTACTTAAACTAACATGATCATTAAACTCGGATACTATTCTATCTTGATTACTTTCTAATAATTTAATAGCATTATTATAATTTAATGCGTCTTGATAATCTAGGTTGCCTGTAATACTTTTAATTACGGAACCTAAGCTGTCTACAAGACCTCTTTTAACGCGATTTGGTTCCAAAGACCTTAATTGATCAGAGACTTTTTGAAGCTTTTCAGTAAGATAATTTATTTGAAGTTCGTAGAGTAAGTACGTATCATTATTAAGAAGGTTTTGAAGATTATTTAATTGAGTCGTTAAAAGTTCTATTTTATTTTTTATATTGTCTAACTTAATATACTGTAGAAATGTATGGTGGTGGGTAGTAAGTCTTATCGGTCCAAGTTTATACGGTAATAATCCAGGTCCATCGTCCAAGTTTTCAAGTTTTATCTCGCGAGAGTCTGTCATGTGAATGGTCAGCAGGAGTAGCACTATCCTGTAACAAGTTAGCTCCTTTAGGGACTCGTTTTAATCTAGATTTTGCTACAGGACCACGTTTTTTAGAGGTATAGATGTGGATAGGCAAGTCAGCTAGAACTGTATCTTGTGTAAATCGTGATGCTGTTTTCTGACGGCTAGCAAGAGGATTCCTAATAAAGACTTGTTGTTTGGGTGCATACTCAACTTCTGGTTCTCGAGTTCTATTTCTATTTTCAATTAAAGCTCTACGGTTCTCAAGAGAAGTACTGTTTATAATGTTATACACCTCTTTCATTCTTTCTTTATGATTTAATGAGTACTGTTGCAATAAGTGTTGAGTGAAATCTATGTCAACGCAGTCTCTCGGGTCAAAATGTCCATTTAGTAAGTCAAAGGGTCTACATCTAGTAAAGTTATGTATGGAACTATTATAAGCAATAATGGCATATGGCATGAGGTTGATTATGGGCTCATCTTTATGTTTTAACTTCAGGATACGAAGGTGTTCTAATATTGTCGAGTGAAACCGTTCAATGTTACCATTATCGTTAGGAGAGTGAGCTAAAATTTTATGATGGTTGATTTTGTGTAATCGTGTAAATTCCGAAAATAATTGATTAGTAAATTCTGTTCCGTTATCGGTAACTATAGTTATAGGTACACCATGATGGGTACAAAACTTTAATAAAGCTTGTAAAATACTTAAGGCAGTTCCATCACGTAAATGGTACGCTTGACCATATTTGGTAAAAACGTCTACGAAGGTTATATATTTTTCATTATGTACAGTGAATAAGTCTATGTGCATAATTTCAAAAGGTTTACTAGCTGGGGGTACTACGTTGAATTGAGGTCTGATTGGATTCCTATCATACTTAGCTTGTCCGCATATTGTGCATTCGTTTATGAATTTTGAAATATGTTCCTTCATTTTCGGCCAATAGTATTTTCGAGATAGGGCAAGGTAGCATTCATTTATTCCGCGATGGTTTGTCTTTCCATTATGATAATGAGAAATTACTTCCTGTTGTCGTAAATATTCTTTTATATTTTCAACTTCAAATTTCGTCAAAACGAGGTTCATCGATGAACTTTTAAACTTTCCTTGAATTATAGGAATTATAGAATACATTCCGAGAGGCGGATTTATAAGTATACCGGTTTTAATTTTAGGATTAACGAATTCTTTTATGGCGTCAACTACTTCTTCTTCTAAATTGGATTCTAATAATTGTATGGAGGTTCGCGTGTGGTTATCGAATGGTTTCGTCACTGTTGGTTTTTTTTTAACGTCATTAACTATTGTAAAACATATTTGCCTACTAAATCTGTTAAGAGGGTCGTCTGTAATGGGTATATTTAATATAGGATTTTCTTTATCAGAATGTACAGTATCGGTCGAGGAGTTTGAAGGTACATGTTCAGGGGAGTTTTGTATTATTTCAGAAGGATTTACTATTAGAGATACATTTTCAGATGGATTTTGTTCTGGAGGTACATTGTCAGGGGGATCTCTTACAGCAGAGGATATAAAATCGGAGGGGTTACCTAGTAAGGAGTTCAGTTCATCAATTTCGTCTATTAAAGTCTTAGTTTCTCCAGTATGTATTTCAATTCGTGAGAGTGCGTCAGCGTTAGTATTCATTTTTCCTTTTTTATATATCACTGTAAAGTCATATTCACTTAGTTTTAGTCGCCATCGTGTGAGACGAGAATTTGGTTCTTTCAAATTCATCATCCACTGTAGAGGTTTGTGGTCTGTCAGTATTTTGAATTTTCGTCCGAATAAATATGGTCTGAAGTATTTGGTCGCCCAAACTATAGCGAGAAGTTCCTTCTCGAAGGTGCTATAATTAATTTCACTATCATTCAATGTTCGGGATGCATAGCATACAGGTCTGTCAGCTCCTACTGGTCCTTGGGATAGTATGGCTCCAATGGCTAAGTTAGAAGCGTCAGTCGTCAAATTAAACTCTTTGGTAAAATCGGGGTATTGTAAAATAGGGTCGTTTGTTAACAAAGTTTTACATTTTTCAAAGCTATTAATATATTCAGGGTCAAAAGTAATCTTTTTACCTTTTTACAAACATTGTGTTAGGGGTTTAGTAATTCGAGCAAAGTCGGGGATAAATTTCCGGTAGTAACCTAAGAGTCCTAAAAACTGTTTTATTTTTTGCTGTTTTTGGAATGGGATATTTCTTAATAGCTGCGATTTTATCGGGATTAGGCTTTATACCATCCTTACTTATGATATGTCCAAGGTAAGCTGTTTCGAGTTTGAGGAACTCTGATTTATTCATTTGAATTTTAAAATTCGATTCCCTAAGTCTTTGAAATACTTTTTCCAAATTATTCATATGTTCCTGTAACGACGTGCTAAAGATTATAATATCATCTAAGTATACGAGACATATTTCGTTTTGTAAACCTCGTAAAACGTTATCCATAACGCGTTGGAAAGTAGAGGGGGCGTTCTTCAGTCCCATGGGCATACGAAGAAACTCAAAATGTCCATGCTCTACATTAAAAGCTGTTTTCGAAATATCCTGAGGGTCCATTTCTACCTGATAAAACCCATTTGCTAAGTCAAGAGTAGTGAAGTAATTACATTTACCTAATTTGTCAAGGACGTCGTTGATATTTGGAATAGGGTACTTGTCTTCTATAGTTTTTTCATTTAATTTACGATAATCTATTACGAGTCGCCATTTTTGTTTACCAGAACAGTCACTCTTTTTCGGTACCACCCAGATTGGTGAGCTCCAAGCAGAGTCAGATGGTCTAATTATTCCTTGCTCTAACATTTTAGTTATTTGGTCCCTAACTTCCTGCCTATGTATAAATGGATAGCGGTAGTTTTTCGCATGCACGGGTATTTCGTCAGTGATTCTAATTCTGTGTTTAATTTTGTTAGTAAATGTTAACGGTTCGCCTTCGATGTAAAAAACGTCCGCATATTTAGAACAAAGAGCTATTAGATTACTTTTTTCTTCGTAATTTAAATGATCCGTTCTCAAGCGTGATAGTATTTCTTGTCGGCGTGTCGTATATCGGGTGCATGTGTACTCAATATTAAACAACTCAGCACTCGCCGGCCGGTCTAAAGATAATATAATGTCGTTAGGTGTTGGGTTCTCTACCTCTAAATAACCACGGCTATTATTTACTGTGGTAAGACATTCATGGATAATACAATTGCAAATTAATTGCTCTTTAACAAAAACTTCTCCATCCGGGGAGTTAATAGGAATGCGAATTAATTTTGAAGTTCCGGCTGGGATAATGTCCTCGTATAGATTAACATTGCGAGAGTTATACATACTAATTGGATTTGAAGAAGTGCGAGTAATTAAGTATCCATCTTTTAAGTCAATTTTAGCCTCCCATTTCGTTAACAAGTCTAGTCCTATCAGTCCGTCGAAATAGTCATGGAATTTATAAATGAATAATTTAATGTCTTGAGGATCCCTAAATTCGTCAAAGCACGGTAATGTAATAGAATACTCATTCCTACTTGTCGTATACACATTAGTTACTTCAAATGGATCGTAGTTTAATGGAAAATTTGAAAAATACTTTTCTACAGCGTGAGGGCTAATGAAAGATTGGTTTGCACCGGTATCTATTAAAAGTTTAAGCGGAGGGTTTTTAATTTGAATATACGGTAATTGTCTTTGCGTCTGTAACTTTAATTCTATCTTGGTTTGGGTGATTTCTGGTCTGAATGAAAATCCTGATCGGTACAAATAGCTTCTGACTGTGGTTCGGCTTCTTTTAATAAACGGTCATTATTCGTATCGTAATAAGCAATAGCATTATCGTAATAGTCGGGTCTGTAATTAGTATTGTAGTAGTCTTCAGGTTCATTGTAGTAATTATATTCCTGTTCATAGCAGTAATCCGGGTAATTGTAATATATATAATCGTACGGCAAACATTCGTTCATATTCATTTCGCGAGATTTTAGGTAATTTGTAGGTGGTGGGTTACCCGATTTACGCCAGTCATGTCCAGTCATTAGGGTATGAGGTAAAGGTCTGGGATTAAAACTCTGGATTCCACTCATAGGCTTTGGCAATGAATTCTGAGGGGAATTATCCCTAGGTGACAAACGAAAAACGTTACTGTGTGGATTATAATTAGGCAGTGGTGCACTAAACATCTGTTGCGTTTTTGTATGCATATTATACGGAGGTTGATTTCGATTAAAATTAAATTTAAAAGGTTGTGGTTGTTGTATAGGACGTTGTCCTACAGGGGTTGGCCAATTAAATATCGGTGGTTGAAAGTTTTGAGGACGAGATTGTGAGAATGGAATGGGTTGCATTTTAGGGGTAGACTGCTGTTTTAGTCCGTCTGTACGTTGTTGTAAATATGTAACATTTAATTCCTCCTGAACATATTCAAGAGCTTTTTCTATGGTTTCGGGTCGCATACACCGAATTCGTGAACCCAAAGGTTCTTTTAAGCCGCGAACAAATGCCTGCATAGTAACTTTTCTGTAAAGATCGCGTTTGGCGTCGATCGTAGTCGGTAAAGTCTCGTGAAGTGTAACGTAAGTCATTATCGTACTGAATAGCGTTTGGCAATGGCTATAAAATTCCTGAGGAGTCTTATTTCCTTGTACGGCTAACGAGAGGTCGTTGTATAAAGCTGTTTCGTCCCGTTGGTCAGAAAAATTATTAATTAGTGAAGTTCTGATACCAAGCCAACTATCTGGTATGCCATTAGAATTAATAGTAGCGGCGGCAGTACCCGTAATTTTATTTAGTATCCCGTTTAATAGACACAAGTTAGATAATTCGCTACCAGGCGCGGTGTTTAAATATTGCGTTACAATTTGGTCACAGATATTAATAAACCTCGTAAGTACATTAGGGTTTCCGTCAAAGTCGGGCACAATCCTAAGGATTTTATAAATGAGGTCCGGATCTTGAGACATAATAGAATTCGTATTATCTAAATCTATTAACTTAGAATTAAATTCTAAATTTAAATTTCTGTTACAATCTAAACTACGACGTCGGGCCTGCTGCGATGCAGATTCCCGATATCTATGTACTCTAGGGTGAAAGATTTTGGATTGGAAATACAACTAGGATAAGAGCAACACGAGAAAAGTTCAAATGTACTCACATATACTTCATTTCTGGTTTCTCCTCGTGAATCGAAGTCTGGATTCGCCTTCCGGTTTTACAGCTGGTCCGTAGATTCTGGATACTAGTGATGATCTAACTGTCCCTATTTAGTATCCTACCGACTGCGCCAGTTACGTTAGCTGCAGTCGAAAGGTCGAAAAAAAAACCAAAAACTACTTTAAACTTATTTAATTAAAAGAAATTACAATAAAAAACTTATTTCCTAATTAGCATGTCTAACCTACTCGATGTAAGTAATTAGAATGACATAAAATAATAATTAAATTATAAAGTCACATTTGCAATGTTACACCTAGTTTGGTTCTCACGATGAAGGAATTCGCTGCATCATCAGTCCTCTTGATGTGTGTATACGTAACTAATGTTAGTAAAACTTCTGCATATTATTATAAGATCGAGAGATCCTGCCTGGCTGAAAGTGTGGGTTTGAATCCGACCTGAGAGAATTTTTATATTCAAAAAAAATTTTTTATCTGGTTAGATAGTCATGCAAGTAAACAAACACACTTATGTTATGAACAAAATGTGTATTAACTGCAATATTTTTCAAACTTTTTTAACAACTTGTTTCTTTATAAGGATCATTGTGGCCATCTTTAATAGTGGAAAAAGAACTAGAAAATCGTATGTATCCTTATAGCGAACACATCATGAGACTAATAGAGGAGTCTGGATACTTGCATATACAAGCTACTAAACCCGACAGTGTTGGTAAGAAAGTCAATTTTTTTTTCTTTAATATAGTATGGGTAAAAAATACCTAGGCACATTCTTATACAGTTAAATTAAAAATTTTGACTTTACTTTGTTGATTCAAATATTTTAATATATTTTCATTATTTTATTCATAGTAATGTACGAAAATCTTGCAATGCTATTTTAATCCACATCATACAATCAGATTTCATTAGAAATTTGCAATACAATTATCTACATTGGAAACCATTTTTATTTTATAATTTTACGCTTTATCTCGCCCTTTACCCTGACCAGGAAGGTAGACAGAAAGTACGTAAGTGTCAAGACACTCCGTACTTCGTTTTATCCCGCATAGCAGGGAATCAACAAAGTACCTAGCGTCAAGACACTCCGTACTCAACTTTCCGCCAAATTCGACACATTGTGTTAGTGGCGTGGTGTATTTGGATTTCAATATTGAGTGTCTAAAAGAGAAAGAGTTTAAAATATATATAATTAAATATGTACACTAATTATCAGTTTGTTTGTTGATAGATGTTTGCACAGATCATTGACAAAAAAAAATTAATTTATTCTGTACTAGTAAAAATTAAGACAAGGCGTGGTTATGAATAAATTATTTACCTTTCAGGTATAGCCCTTACAGATTCCCCAGCAGGCTTATCAGCATATATTTTAGAGAAATTCTCTACTATGACGAATCCTACATACAAAAAATCTCGAGATGGAAATTTGTTAGACAAATATTCTTTAACTCATCTCTTAGATAATATAATGGTGTACTGGTCTACGAATAGCATTACTACCAGCTTGAGATCATATGCTGAAACATTTAATAAGAAATTCTTTAATATTAAAATTGATGAGTAAGTGCTTTTGCCATTTTACTTTATATGTTAGAAGTTTTATATAATAGCAATTTAGAATTCAAAGTCAAAAACACTATGAATATAGAACTTTGTCACTATAACTATGTAATATGTATAAAATTAATGAAAATCCACATAGTTTTATATTGATATGTTTTGTTCACATATAGAAATATATCAAATTCAATTAATTTTGAATTGTTCTTTGTCACTTTAATTCTAAGAGTAAAAACTGGGACACTGGGACAGAGTGTGAATTCTGTGATGAAATTTTGCAATAAAAATCTAGTAACATTAACCTTTAAGAAAATTTTGTTTTTAGCCAAATTTTCTATTCTATGATGTATTGTGATTTTCATCACAGTGAAGTATCACAAATATTAAGTGTGTGATTACTAGATCCGTACCTATAGTCAGATTAAGATACAGTTACAGTCCCTAAATTTTTTTAATATACTCGCACCAGGACTGGTTCTGTATCATTCTGAGAGTTAATTCTGTACGTGTACTAATGCGACGTTCACTACTTAAAGTGTGTACCGAGCATCGATCGATCGATCGACAAAAAGGCAATTTTGTCGTACCTAAATAACATCGTTTAAAATCAAGTAGATTCATCGACATAACGTCCTTTTTTCTACCCTCTGTTAAATAAACGGTCCATTTTAAAATAGTACAAATACTTCAACAAATAATAGTTACACAATATTTTTGGGCTCAATGAATACTCTACTAATACCTGTTTAGGGATACCTACGACGAAATCTCTTGCATCGATATACATTACTACTGTTGCGTTCTGAGTACTGTGATAGTATGTGCTACTGATATATTATATACTAATACTTCGTCCTTGATTACTCTAAGTATGTTTGCAGTAGGTTCTCTCTAACTGCTTATACTACTTCTACTTGTATTTTTACAGAATACCAACAGAAGTACCGACATGGGGTATAAAATTCAAATACGAATTAGCTTTCCAACCAGATTGCATTTTAAAATTAAAATTCAAGAACTATTTACACAGCACCATAGTCGAGGACGGCGGCCATTTCGCCGCTTTAGAAAATCCAGAAATATTGGCCACTGACATACACCAAGCTGTTGATACTTTTAGACAGTTTCATAATGTTGGAAAGTAAGTTATTATACGATATTTTATTTATTTTGTATTGTTCACGTAATTCATTTTAAATCTATAGTTACATTACATTATACATCTCTAGATGGTCGAAAACTGAAGAACAGGTTTATTTATTTTGACATATTCTTGATACACTACAAATTTTGAACCTGAAAAATCATATAATAAATTTTAACATACTAGGCCACTTACTGATGTATATTCAAAAGGCATGCATTCAAATTGCACTTTATTTTTTTAAAAGACTTACAACTAGAATATTTTTTCTTATAAATATTATATAATAAATATATATATATATATATATATATATATATATATATATATATATATATTTTTAGCAAACCAGTACAAACCGAAAAAGTTAACTTTGAAAATGTCAAAACAATACACGAGTTTACAGTCAAAGATATATATGGAAGACAGATTAAACTCGACAAATATAAAGGATCAACATTAATTATAGTAAATGTGGCGTCCCAATGTGGATTAACAGATAATAATTACGATCAACTCAATGAATTGTATGAAAAATATGCTAAATCTAATAATTTGAGGATTTTAGCTTTTCCTTGCAATCAATTTGGAGGTCAAGAACCGGGTTCTAATAATGAAATTACCAAATTCCTTAAAGAAAGAAACGTTCAATTTGATGTTTTTGAAAAAATTGAAGTCAACGGTGAAAATGCCCATCCATTGTGGAAATTCTTAAAACGCACCCAAAGTGGTACTTTCGGTGATTTCATAAAATGGAATTTCTCTAAATTTATTATTGACAAAAACGGAATTCCAGTTGAAAGGTTTGGTCCAAATGTGAACCCTTTGGATTTGGAACCATATTTAGCAAAATATTGGTAGACTAGTTATTTTTAATATAAATATATTATTTTCTGAATTATATATAATTTTTGTTTATATATATTTTTTTTATGTAGTACTTAAGTACATTGCAATTTTTTTTGATATTAATATTTTTTTAATATGTCATTTAACAAATACTTAAGATCTGTTACTAGAAGACTAACTTCTCACATTTAAGAATAGTCAAGTTTTTAAGTATTGTTTAAAAGTTATTATAAGAGATGCATTTATTATACATAGTACGTTTATAATTCTGATAATATTGTGTAGGGTTTATTATTTACTGAGCCATCTTAATACGGAATATTAAATTATTTAAAAAATTATTACTTTTGTTTATGTCACAAGAATGTACAAAACAAATTTAAAAAATAATTATATTCTTCCATCACTATAATAGTATTTTTAACTAGTTATTTTTACCCATTATAATCTTGTATGTGAAATGTTATATTAATTTAACACCAACGGTGCCTTTCCCTCATAAATTTTATTCAAATTGTTAATAATTATATTATATATTGACTAGATTTTGTACTATTTTCAATAAAATTGATTTTATTTTATCTTTGCGTAATTGATTTGCATTAAACACCAGCTGTTGATCAGTTGTGGAGGATTTGATCGACCTACTTTGCAAACCACCTCTATCATCTTAGACCAGAGTCTGAATGGCGGAATCCGCGTTTTCAAGTAGCAAGCACCGCTCTTCCTTGTTCGCATGTTTTGTACTTCTTGGTCTATTTTCAATTACTTTACAATCTACTTGTGAAATACTTAATCGTATCATATCGTACCTTACCTTGTGTAATACTTAATTTAGATAAGTAAAATTATATTTTATTAGCAAGAAAAAGAAATATATTTTTTTAATAATAGTTTACACCTTTTATTGACATCTCTACGATCCCCTGGTAAGTAGGGAGGTCGGGAACTTCTAGTTAACAGAAAATACTGCAAAAAGGTCGTAATGATTATCAACACTTACCACAAAGAGATTGAAACGTTCCTTGGCCTTGACTTAATGCTCTGGAAGAAACTCTGGAGCAGGTTGAAGGCGACTATGGCTTTAATGGGTTGGATGGGCTTAAACTGGGTTTTATTAGGTAGTTGTAGAAACAATGACCTTAGTGAAACTGGTTGTGAATTCAAATCACATTGGAGGGAACGTATAATGCCTAACTAAGATGACCTATTAGGAAGTACTACTATGTTACTAAAGAAAATCATAATAGTCATATGAACAAAAAAATATTTATTCAAAAGAAACATAACATAAAATAGCTTCATTTTTCAAATAACTAAATAAATTGAACTGTAACTGCTCTAAACCGTTTGTCGACCTAATCTCAGACGAGACAAATCTTGTAGTGTATTTCTCGAACTATTCTCGCTCCATTGTAACTCTGGCATGGCCGCAATCATCTATGTAAAACTTTTATTAGTATTGTTGTAAACTTTATTAAAGTATTATGTATTATTATATCTCTAACTACTATGTTAAAGTTTTTTCAAACTCGAATACAGACGTTAAAAAAGTGATTGTTGTATTAAAAATATTTATTAAAAAAATCAACTTCACGCTTTATTCCGTATAACATGGTAGCCACAAATAGCCTAGTCAACACATTCCGTTGACTGGTTGCGCCCGAAATCAAGACGTTGCGTTTAAAGCGAACGAGGCAAAGGCCGCGCTTTTGCATCACCAGAGTGAAGATATGAACATTTCAAATATAATCATTCCTCCAAGTGGGAATCTAACACACAACCAATCGAGTTTACAGTCAGATGCTGTCCCGTTGCGACACGACCGCATTCAAAAAATTTTAGTATATTACTTCTTAATACAAGTGAAGTTCACTTGTATAGGGATGTTTATATCAAAGTAAATAAGGCTTCCGACTATAACCGCCACCAGCTTTGGGTTCGATTTCTACTCAGTGATGAATGATTATATTTAAATTATTTATTTTAAATTGTTTATATACAAAGCGCGGCGTTCAATTTCGCCGCTCATCATGCAACGTTTCAAATTCGGCAAAAAGCTGAGTACAGTGTCTTCGTATCTACCCTGCTGTGCGTATAAAAACGTGAAGTTAAAATATCCATTTGAGTTAAACCTAAACAATTTTTAAAAAAAGTTTTGTTTATAAAGTAAACTATTGCTTTTCTATTTACTCTCAATTACACTTATTTGTTGAGATACATATCTAATTAACTATTCTTCTAACAAATAAAATTTTTCCAGCAAATAAAAAAAATCTAACCTTTTCTATTCAATCTACCTTCAATGTTGTTATTTACTTGATGATTGTTACACAAGGCAATTTAAACTGTCTAAGATATATTCAATAGACATTAGAAATTAAAATATACTTTTATAGGTATCAAACTAAGGTGTACAGACATTTAAAAAATACAACTCTAGTGTTGAAATTTTTATTAAACTTTGAATACTTACATTAAGATTCTTAGAAACTCCTTCACCAAGTAATATTTTAACTACATTGCATTACATGTGTTAAATTTATTGAAAAAAAACATATACATATTCAAATGGAGGAATACATCAGGTTTGAAATAAATATAAAAAATATTTTTACCGTTCAAACTACAATAAACTAAGACAATCTATTATTAAATACAATTTACTTAAAATATTACTACCAGTGACAAATATGGTTGGATCTTGAGTTTTATCTTGTAAAAAAGGGAAAAAAATGTAATCAAGTGGAATGGATTACATTTAAAAATCCAACCGTATTATCAAAAATAAATTAAGGTATATCTTTAATAACCTCAGCAAGTTGTTCTCTAGTGAACATGTGGAAAAATGACTGTGGCGTCATTGTTACAACTTCTACATTGTTCTCGGACAACTTTTCTTCCATTACTTGCTTCAAAATGGTTAGAGCAGACTTGATTGCTTCTTTAAGTGTCATTGATTTGTGGTAGACTTCCTAAATTACCAAAAATAATGTTATATTAGTAAATTATATTTTAATTTGAAAACTAATGACATGGAAATAATTTGAAATAATATAAAACATTAAATTACTTACTAACACAAGTATGCATAAAAGTTTAGACTAAACACTTGAAACAATCTTTATCAACTAATTACTTTTAGCCATTTTTTTTTTTAAATAAGGGTAATCAATTGTCATAACTTCCAATCATTTTAGAATTATCAAGTTAGAAATGTTTCTATATCAAATCTTACACTAAATCTATTGTTTATGTTAAGTATTAAAAATAAAAACTTATTTTATTATTCAAGTGATACCTTCAAGCTTTGTTGAGCTCCTTCACTTCCGGAACCAATAGCTTTAGCATCATACTGAACAAATGTACCGCTGGGATCCATGTGGAACAACTGAGGACCTTTCTCATCAATTCCTAGGAAATATAGGAATAAATTATATTCATTATTTGTGTACTAATTTTTAGATATAGTACAGTGAATTTATAAATTAAAAAATATAACTACAAACTGAACAGAAATAAAATTATACGGAAACAAAAAACTAGTTAAATATGATAAAAATCAAACACCACATTAAAGTAATAATAATTATATAAAATATTGGTCTAGTTTACCAATACATTTATGATTATTTTATCATGAAATCATCTAGATATATTTAAATTTACACTCTAGTTCTACATGTGTATATATATATATATGTATATATATATATACATATATATATATATATATATATATATATATATATATATATATATATATATATATATATATATATAGATTAGATTTTTACTACTGTTTTACCTGCAAACATAACTGCCACACCGAATGGTCTTGACATTGCTGTACCACTATCATCATCACTGTCTCCAAACTGTATAGCCAGGTTGGAAACAGCCTGAGCACAAGACTCTACTGTCATACGCTCATTGTACACAAACCAGTGATTCTGGCATTCTACTCGAGCTCTTTCTATCAATGTTCTAAAAAAATATATATATAACTCAATGTTGATTCTTATTATAATTAGTATTAATAATTTTTAATTTTGACCCTATACTCTTTACCTAGAATCAGCCATCAAGCCAGAAACAGCACAAGCAATATGTCGGTCTACTTCAACGATCTTTTCTATAGTAGTTGGTTCCATCAGAGGGGACGTGATTCTCTTTTCCACAGCTAACACAACACCTTCTGAAGTTGCAATGCCAATAGCTGTAGAGCCCAGTTTTATAGCTTCTATAGCGTACTCCACCTGGAAGAGTCTTCCTTCCGGGCTGAATGTATTAACACCTCGGTCATATTCAGAACGAGTTAGGAACATCTGAAAGTTTCAAGTTTTAATTTAGCAAGCCTTCATGCCGGTATATCAGGTTAACCAAGTCCAAAAATGAAAGAATTTTTTGTAATTATTAGTTACTTTTGAAATATATATTACCTTTGATGTAATTTATTATTTTTTTTAACTAATAATAATCAATCTTATTATGATAGTTTGTAGAAGACAACGAGCATCAAGCGAGTAAATTCGTGAGTAATCAAAAATTTGACAACATGACAATGACAAACATTGTACGCTTTAATAATGATGTTGCCATAATAACAATAAGCATTTTTTTTCAGACAGCCTTTTATTTTATACTTTTATCGTCAAACTTTTAGTTTATTTCTTTTAGTATTTTTGTCAATTATATAATTATTTCATATTATTATTTAAAAATGTATCTTTATAAATCTGTTCTAACTGTTTTTGTGGTGTTAAGAGTTAGACTTAAGTTTTGAAACCTTACGTCATGTATTATTTTAAATTCTTTGCTCGCAACGCAACCATATCTTTAATATATATGTATTATCTACGCTGGTAGCCAACTATGCTGTCAAAATATAGAGTATATTTTGACAGCATTGTATAAATATTGATAATATTTTCAAAGCAACTTTTGGAATCAATCAAAACTAGACATCACTACTTACTTTTAAAAAAATAAGTTTAAGTCAAATAATAGATTGTGTTGTTCTCTTTCTAACATTTTGTTGTTTCTCGCAAACCAATTTACAAATTAAGGTATTTTTACCGCACCTATCGTTTACTCATCGTGATTCTAAATCACACACAGTTCTCCATCCTTATTTTATAAAAGCTGATAGTATCTGTGTTCTGATGTGGAAATCCACATCAGAACTTGTATAATACAATGTATTTATTTTTATATTTTTTTTCTTAATAAGATTAAAAATCACGTTAGTCTTTACCATATACTTGGCACGCTTTTTAAACACTGCAATTTAAAAATATATAGTAAAGCTGAAATTTATATAAATTAAGTACTTGCAAGTACTTGATGTTATATATATTAAAACCAGTTTATATATATATTACTTGAAGCTTATAAAATGATGTTACTGTCACGCAAGATAGTTTTAATAGCTTTTACATCTCGCTAGAAACGTTGAAAGTCTGCTATAGATGCGAATGCGAGAGATGCTATGGATGCAACTATTACTGCGAGTGTGAGCGTGAGAGCGCTTGGCATATTATAATTATTTAATTCCAATAAAAAGAGTGGTTTTGTTATAAAATGCATTATTTTATTTTTACCTACATTCACATGTTGGAGGGTGGTTCATATCATGTACAAATATTTACCTAGTCATTGTTTCTATACGACAAAACACAATTAATTATATATTTAATGTTTTTAACTATTACCCTTAATATCGAATTCCATAGTAGGTCATGAGGACATTTAGTTAGTATTTAAACAAATTGACGCCGATTCTAATCTTTAGTCCTGTCACGAAAGTGCGATACGGAGTACATCGACATGTTTTGTTATTAAATATATTTCATTAAGTGATTTTATAAAAATAATTGTAAGCTTATTGTAGTGTAAATTTATATTGATGGGTACTGAACTTCTATATGGTGTTAATTTTATGTCCAAGAAGTGTAAACATCTGTTTCTTTGTTACAGTCTGACTCTCTGTATCTTTTAAATAATATCGTGTATATACAGGTAGGTTACCACTTTTCCGCGTTTCATCGATCATACAACTGAAAAAATTAGTTCTTAATTCATGAGTCAAAATTGTCTTTACGCTAACTAATGTCCACTATACTTAAGTCAATTTCTTCAAATGTTAACGATTTTTTGTTATAAAGAATTCATATAAAATATTTTTATATTTTCAGCCATACAGAATTATTTAATATAATACAATATGGCAGAAAATCGAGACAAAATTGTTGGAAGTATACAGTTTATAGAAAAAGATCAAACATTTTACACTATTAAATACGCAACAGCAGAGTATGGAAGATTATATATTTTAAATGATCATGTGTTTAGATATTACATGTCGCCATCTGGAAAATTTCGCGAGTACCCAAAACCAATGAGTCCTGACGACGTAGCAAAAATAGTAATAAAAAGTGCAAATGATTACGGCTACAAAGAATTTCAGCAATCAAAGCTTACAGATGTCAAAACTCATTATGTTATACAAACAGAAAGTGTACAAATAATATTTGATAAGATAATGGGGACTTTTAAGGTTCGTGACGTGAGAAATGACAAAGAAATCTTACGTGAAGCTAAACCTTTATCATATGCAGATTATAAATCAACACAGACAATACATCAAAATGACGGGGAATATTTTTTTGGAGGTGGAATGCAGAATGGAAGATTTAGCCATAAAGGAGAAACTATTAAGATTGTGAATAGTAATGACTGGGACGATGGTGGCGTAACATCACCTTGTCCATTCTATTGGTCTTCTTACGGCTATGGTATATTAAGAAATACTTGGCAACCAGGAATATATGACTTTGGGAAAGACATACGTGAATTACTAAAGACCATTCATAAAGGCGATGATTTCGACGCCTTTTTTTTTATAAGTGCTCAACCGAAAGAAATCCTAAACGATTATTACGAGTTAACTGGAAAACCGCTTCTTTTGCCGGAATATGCATACTATGAAGCACATCTAAATGCGTTTAATCGTGATTATTGGGTTGAAGTTAGTCCAAAAGTATCTGGTGCTGTTCGTTTCGAGGATGGAAAATATTACAAGAGCTATAAACCTAATGAAATTGGAGATAAAAAAGGAATTTTAGAGTCATTAAATGGAGAGAAAAATAACTATCAATTTTCCGCACGTGCAATGATAGATAGATATATCGAATATGATATACCTTTAGGGTGGTTTATTCCTAACGATGGTTATGGATCAGGCTATGGCCAAACAGATTCGTTAGATGGCGATATTCAAAATCTAAAAGAATTTGTTGATTATGCCTTAGAAAAGGGAGTAAAAGTGGCTCTATGGACTGAATCAAATCTTATGCCAGAGGACCCTTTACATCCAAAGAAAGGGGATCGTGACTTAAGCAAAGAGGTCGGCGTTGCTGATGTAGTTGCACTGAAATGTGACGTGGCTTGGATTGGTAGCGGTTATTCATTCGGATTAAATGCTGTCGAAGATGCGTCTAAAATATTTTTAAAAGCAGCTAAAAACAAAGCAAGGAATTTTATCATTATGGTTGATGGTTGGGCTGGAACTCAACGTTGCTCTGGTATTTGGAGTGGGGATCAAAGTGGAGGAGAATGGGAATATATACGATTTCACATACCAACTTACATTGGGGCTAGTTTATCTGGTCAACCCATAGTCGGTTCGGATATGGATGGTATATATGCGGGTGGATGCAAAGAAGTCAACATTCGTGATTACCAATGGAAGGCATTCACTCCCTTACAACTAAACATGGATGGATGGGGAAATACCCCAAAAACACCATTCAGCTATGATAAAGAAGCTACAAATATAAACAGAGCTTATTTAAAATTAAAGTCTATTTTACTGCCGTACAATTATAGCATTGGGTACGAATCGATTCATGGTCTTCCCATGGTCAGGGCAATGTTTCTTGAATTCAAAGAAGAAACTGTAGCTTACACCAAAGATTCTCAATACCAATACATGTGGGGCCCTAACATTTTGGTTGCGCCAATCTACAACGATATAAAGGTAGGCCACTGTTCAGTTCGTGATGGAGTTTATCTTCCCAATGAAAGACAAGTATGGATAGATTTTATTTCAGGTAAAAAATACAAAGGTGGAAAAATATATAATAACTTTATGACACCTCTATGGAAAATTCCAATTTTCGTCAAAGATGGAGCAATCATACCAATGACCAATCCGAATAATAATCCATACGAAATAAATAGAGACTGTCGAATAGTTACTTTATATCCAAATGGTTCTTCTAATTTCGTTATTTACGAGGACGATGGCGTAACTTCCGATTACCTGAAAGGTAGATTTGCCACAACAAACATTTCAATTAATGGGCCGTCATCTAACACTATCGGCAATTTATATATTACTATACATAAAACTCAAAATTCATATGAAACTATTGTAAAAGAG
The DNA here is from genome assembly GCA_032432895.1 of Dryadula phaetusa. NCBI lineage: Eukaryota > Metazoa > Arthropoda > Insecta > Lepidoptera > Nymphalidae > Dryadula > Dryadula phaetusa. Next base: position 5,040,785 of record JAOYRS010000068.1, on the reverse strand, counting down.
CGTACTACATTAATACAGATAATGGCGTCATCAAAGGCTAAAAATATAAAAATTGATATAAACGGACAGGCATTGATGTTACGCGAGACAAATAACTTTGATGAGTTTAGTACTCAAGATAATGTGTTTTACTTTAATGAAGAATTCGTTGTTAATCCTTATTTAAAGGAATATGATGAAACAAAACAAAAGTTTATTATGATTAAAATAAAAAAATTAGACGTAACTTTGAGCGTAATTAACATTAAAATAAATGATTACTCAAATCAAGGGGAAGTGTTTGGCGATTTTAATGTGAATAATAAAATAAAAATACCAAACAATTTCAACGTCGACAAAGCGAGTACTACAAGGTCATCTATCACACTGACATGGGAAAAAGTTAACGCTGATTTCTATGAAGTAGAAAGAGACAAAGTTATATTTAGTAACATTAAAAGCAAATTCGTAACATTTAACGATTTCCGTTCTGGGAGCAAGCATGAGTTTAGAATTCGATCGGTTTCGGGTAAATACACATCAGAATGGAGCGATATTATTACGGGGGTGGTATTAGAGGACCCTTTCAAAGATATTATAAAAGGTGTTTCAGTAAAATGCAATTTCCCTTGCCAACCTAATCAAAATGTGTGTCACCTAACTGAAAATAATAAATCATTATGGCACACGACCTGGGACTCATCTGGCAAGGCAAATCCAGAAAAAAATCAATATATTGCTTTAGATTTTGATTTAGGCGATGTTTATGAATTAAATGAAGCTCATTACATACCTCGTGATGATGCCGGCAATGGTACTATATTAAAACTTAAATATCGATATTCCGTAGATGGCACCATTTGGAGTGATTTATCAAATGTTGTTGAATTTGAACAAGATAATTCATATAAAACCATTCTTTTTAATGGAATAAAATTAAGATTCTTGCAACTAATTGTATTGGAAAGCATTGGCAACTTTGGATCAGGTCAACAAATAAAATTCATAAAAAATTAAAGACCAAAAGTTATTAATCTCCAACCAGATTTATAATACAAAATGTAAGCTAACAAATTATTAAGCAAAATAAATAATTAAATTATTGAAACACACATAATTCTACTTGTACTATTAATTTTGCAAATCTTCAGCACTTCTGAGAGCTATGATAGTACATACACACAGATTTTCATCAAAAACACAACTAACGGATAAATCTTCTAACACACAATTGTACTCATGGTCTGGATATCTCGTCCTCACATAAACTGACCTAGGATCTTCTGAAAGGAGACTTTCAATATTAGTTTTAAAGGCAGTCGCTCTATCACCTATCAAATTATTTAATCTATCAAGAGCATCCTCTGTGAATATTACTCTATACTTTAATGCCGGTGGGTTATTAACCCACGATGCCACGCGAATTCCATCTTGATTAAGATTCAAGTTATTCTGCGGCGGCGTGAATCTTTCTTGGCCATCTGGAGCACCTCTCTCAACTTCAACTCTTCGTATTGGTGAAGAAACATGGTCCATCAAGGAAGTCTTCACTTGCTGGGGATTCTGGTGGTGAAATTGGTGTAACAAGCTCAATACCCGGCGAAAGAATGTCCGTGGGTGAAGATAATGGGCTTGATGTGTCAATATCAATTGGGTGCGACAAACGATGGCTTAAGCTGGAAACAATAATTTACAACCATATATTTTAGAATATAGATGGTAAATTGATATGTTTTATTAAACATTGTTTACAATTTAAATGAATAATTTGATAAGATTTAAATGACTCAATTATAAAGAACGAAACAAACACATATTACACAATTAGGCTACTAATTAACAAAAGTTACTGCACAATGTTAAACTTGCTTTTAAAGGGCACTTTTCATATTATGGGACAAAAACCAACAGCTGGACAAAATAACTGCCAGTTTCTTTATTGTAAATACATAATAAAATGTTACTGTTTTAACAGCATGTTTTGAAAATAGTGTCGTATCTGCCGAGTATGGAAGTAGGCTTAGACAACAAATTAATTTGGATTGTTATAACATAATATTTTCTGAATATTAATGACACAATTGTTGTGCACAAAGAAATTTAAAAATATATGTTAATTAAATTAAATTATAAGTAATAGATGTTTTTATTTAAACAAAATATAAAAAAACCAATATAAGTAATACATGTTATACTTATAATACACAACACCTCAGATGCCTTTCATTTATTTTCAATATAAAGTTTTAAACACACACTGAGGCTAATATATCTAAAACTGTATTCCATTTATTGTAAATATAATAAAATTAAACTTTAAAAATTAATTTTACTAAATTTTACTAACCACAAGTTGGTTAGTAAATACAGTATTATTATATATTTTTTGTATTAATTTTCAATTTTTATTTTGTATTTAAGCTGTGTATCACTATATATAATATTAAATAAACATTGTAAATTAATTAATTTGTTATTTAAGATAATTGCTATATTAATGTTTTTATTGAAAATCCATATTATGGAAATAAGAATATCTAAGCAGTGGTTAATATAACTGTAACACTTTCTTCACTCGCTGTATGCAAAATATTATATGATTTAAAAATATGAAATATAAAATAATATAATGCTTTTAATTAATTAAAAACAAAATACAATAACAAAATCTTTTTAATAAATCAGTGTAACAGGTCTACTTGACAGGTGAAAATAGAGGAAACATATAAGTAAAGAAACACTAAAAACTGACCTTTCAACTGATATATCATCATCTATATTTAAATTAGCCATGATGTTTGATGGATCATTAATCCCTTCTGTGGGAGGTCTTTCAGAAGCTGACAATTCTTCTCCATATGTTTGTGGATAGTCATATTGAGGTATATAAGGTTTTATGTCCAGTACCGGTGTACCATTTACCATGTCTACTCCATTGAAATAAATTTTGTTTCCTGTAATAGAATTCAATAATATTATATATTTTTATACATGATATTTAATGATTGTAATAGAAATCCTTTTTTTAGATTCAAATATTTTAATTACAAAGTATATAAACATAAATTTACCTTCAATGCTGTGGATTTTAACCAAAGATAATCCAATTGGACAAGGCCTATGTGGAGACCTAGTAGAAAAAACTCCTCGTCTCTCCCCAGCAAGTCGAGGAGGCGATACCTTTGCTGGCACATTGATGCTTTCTGTCATGTGAAAATGAAATATTATCCTGCAAATATTAAATAATAAAAGAATTTTAGTGACAAGTAGAAGTATACAATATACAATAATAAAGTATTTATAGTATTTATATAAAGGATAAATAAAATTTTTGAATTATGCTGAAATAAATGGTGCAGCTAAATTCTTAGATAATAAGTTAAATTTATAAAGATTTAGTATATTATGTAAAAATACTAAATACTAGTTACTTAGGTTCTTATTTTGATTAATATAAATTAAATTAAATTACCACTATAACATTAATACTTTTATAAAAAGATATGCTGTAAATTTTAATATAAAACAAACCATATATGAGAAAACTCCTCTAAACCACTAAGTGCATGTTCAGGATTATTAAAGACATTTGTATTAATAATAATAGACCCTTTTGCATTAGTCAAAACAGAGGGTTGTCTAGGCACTCCTCTTTTACTGTTGAACGAAGTTTCAATATATCCTATTGGTTGGAAAGGTATAAGGTTAGGTTGAGACACTGAAGCCTGAGAAATATTTTGATCTCTTACTATAGATGTTGCTGAAAATTAAAATTTATATATGTTTGTATGATGTTTAGACAAGGATAATTTAATCTCTTTGTATGTTAAAAAAGATTGATGAACACTTTATTACTTTATTTAAAAATATGATTATAAACCAAGAAATTATTGTAAATTACAAATACCTTCAGCTGCACAAGTGGAACAACGAAGATTATTTAGAATCGACTTAACATGTTTAATTTCCTTTTGGTGTTCTTGTTTTAAAGCTGAAATTCGTTGCCTAAAAATAAATGCAAATTTAAATATATTTAATTGTTCTATATTTGTAAAGATATGCTTTTCACCTGATGTATACCTGAGATTTTTAATTTCGGTTCTAGCCATAGTTATTTGGTTTTGATATAAATCGATGTTTTCCGTCATAGTAAATAAATTTATAAGCATATACTTAATCACTAGTTATATTTTGTATTTACTTTAGATATAAAATCACTTAAATGTATATAAAACGTAAGAAACTACGAAGCATACTGTAAAAACTATGTAAAACTTAATGTTTACCATAAACCGTCAACAATGTGAGTAAGCGAGACAACTATATTTCAAATTTCAATTACAATCAACAGACTTATAATATATTTAGTAGACACGTTCTTCTTCAGATTTGACGTAAAATACCGATTACTATTATTATTGAAAAAGTTTAATGAAACAATATAACGGTACAAAAGGGCTCTAAATCAAACATTTTAACAGACATAGTGAAATAAAATATTTATATATGAATTTAATTTTGTTACCTAAGTTTAAAACTATTTAAGTTTATAACTTGTAAATTGTTCTTATTCTAAATCACTAATATTTTTGAGTAATTTTCTATATTGCTTATAATATAAATTTCTTTTATTATTTTTTACAAAGTAGTATAAATATATTTTCATAAATATTAACTCATCGGTTTTTGAATAAGAAAACAAATTATTCAATCACTATTGCGTTTTTCCAATTGCCGCACACGTGCCGAGATTTGTAATATTTTTTACTCAAAAAATTTTGTTTAGCACGCGCTGTAAAGTTTCTTGCCACTGAGTTTAAATTAATTATATATTCAACCATATTCTCCAAGGAAAATCATATTAAAATAGTGAGTTCTTTACACTTTATTTTGACATACAGGGGTGGGGCAAAATGTCTGTAAGGAAAGATCGCCACGTGTCCTAATTTTTATTTTTTTACTAATTTCTGATGGGTTTCAATTTTGTTTTTGTATGTTAAACCAATATTTAACCTTATATGCACTTATATATCTTGTTTCTGTTTTGCTTTAAAGGCTGTTCTACGTCAAGAAGCACTTTATATTTCTTCGAATCGATTTATTTTAGGAGCCTGTATTTTCTTATAGCGGCGTGACATCATTTTTAAGGTTGGAAAATTAATATCATCATTTTGTTTGCTTTGTAAATCATTAATATATACCAAATCAATATGCGGCATTGTTAAATATAGTAATGTTTTATTTTTATTATATGGTTATAATATGCCTCCCGCACATAAAAAAAACTCATGATCGATAGATTTATAAAATTTGAATAGTATTACTATTTAAAAGTAAGTTGTACTCACTTAAGAGAAGTGTAAATTACCCACATTTAGACTATAAATTATTCGCTTGAGGGTAGTTGTTGATAAGACGCAAGGTCTTTTTTCGTTTTTTTATTTGAATCTTGTTTTAACATAACATACACTTATTGTTGCAGTCAGACTAAATACCTTACATGGCAATGGTGTCTGAAGCCAAGGTGAATGGCAGTGGAGGTGAAGCACCCAATGAGCTCCTACCTGCATTAGCTGAAAAACCAGTAGGATTGCCACCTGGGAAGTATGCCCTCGTAGGCTGGGATATGGATACAACAGGAAGGAGACTAATTGATGAAGTAATTATATCAATATTTTTGTATACAGTATTGTAGGCAAAATATTATTAAGTGTGGCCTGCACATGTCTGAACTCAATTTGTAAGTTTTACTAGATCAAAGAAATATAATCAACATATGATAAATAATAACATACATTTTTAAATTATTTTATTTTGTATTCAATTCAGCAATTACTACATATATTATTTTAATTTCACAGATATGTCAAGTAGCTGCTTTCACACCGAAACAAACATATTCTCAATACATAATGCCATATGGGGACTTGAATCCTGGTGCCCGCCGGCGTCACAATGTACGAGTGGTTACCGTCGGAAGATTTCGTATGTTAAAGGATACTAATACTAATAAGGTGACACTGTTAAATAGAAATGGAGGCACAAATACCACCTGTTAATGTAAAAGTGGCCATACATACATTTTTGGATTATTACTTTGTTTGAAATTTTTTGTATGGTTAATAATTTAAATAATTTTTTTAATTCAAACTGTTTATTCTATTATAAATATGTTCACTCATTGTCCTATGGATGAGGTCACTTTTGCAATAGCATATCAGGGATAATGGGAATGTTCAAATATATTTATTATAGTTTGTTTGCTTTTGCTTTATCTGAAATTAAATCAATTCAACTAAATTTTTAAAATAACCCTTTTTCATATTATTTTCAGATATTAAAAACAAAATCTGAGATATCAGCCCTGTCTGACTTCTTAGATTGGTTAGAAAAGGAAAAGGGAGATGGCAGTGTCATACTCATATATCATGAGCCCCGTCGTTTAAGCCCCACTATGTTGTTAGAAGCTTTAACTCGGTAAATTATAAACTTGCATTTTAAAATTATTCAAAGTATAGTATTGTGTTGTTGTTTGTTATATCAATTTTATTATCTAAGGTAGATGGTAATGTATGCAAGATTTAAATTCAAAATCTTACTCAGATAATATTGCATTTTTGTATAATTTTCTCTGGTTGGTATGCTGTTATGGAAACAATTGGTCATAATCACAAAATCTGTTGCTTGTATGCAACTTTAGTTCCTAATTTATAAAGTTAACAGAATGTCTTGACACTAAGTTATGTTTCATAGCCCTGCTATCTATTGTACTCATTTTATTTATTCTTTATCCCCTTTTATTATCAAAACTCAACCATTTAAATAACACTGCATACTTTATTTCAGCTACAAGTTGTTGGACCGCTTCAAATCCATAGTAGCAGGTTTCACAGACAGCTATGCTTTAGCCGCAGACAAATGTAAATCTACAGTAAAGTCAGTCTCACTACGAGTGTTGGCTAGAGTTCTTCTTGATGCAGACTCACTGTCAGTTGACAGTGCACTCGATAGAGCCACAGCTGCTTATAGAATTGTAGAGCATCTAGCCCAAGGTATGTTTACATAAAAAATATAGTCATGATTGACTTTGATGTATGTGTTTAAATTTATATAAATAGTCTAAAAATGAGATTTATTAAGTGAAATGTGGAGTTATTAAGGCAGAAAATGGAAAATGATTTTATGGTAAGACTTGTTGTGATTTATTATTTTGTTTTGACTTTAGAAACTTTAAAATGACTACTATATTATTTAAAACTGGCTGTGCTTTATAGCTATAAAGTTAAAGAAGCCTAAATATCTCCTTATTATAACAATTATCTGCCAGTGAAATTTGGTTAAGCCGTTTCAGGGGTTAGCTGAAACAAAACAGACAAAACTTGTAAAAAATATTTTTTTTTTTTTGTAAATCAACTGAATTCATTTGCATTTAGCAAAAACTAGTTATTTAAATATTACAAACATTTTAATTTTTGCGTAGACCAAACCCCCACAAGCGATACCAAAAATATATAAAATATATTTTATTTAAAGTAGATACATTAAAGCAAACCTTAATCAAATCAAAAATAAAATAATCTAGACTGGGCTTTTTAAAACTTATGTTTATTTTTAAATATATTTTCTCAAAAGTGTAGTGTTTCTCGCCTCCAACTCACATTTTTATTAATAAGTAATATAATGTAATATTGTTTTACAAATTTACAATGTACTTGTCAACAGGTGAACAACAAGAAGTAGGTGCAGGAGGTGAAGGCGCCACGGCTAGTAAGGACATGGTAGAAACGGCCAGAGCGTGGGCTCGGCCCGTTCATACCGAGCTTGAAGCTCTCGCTAATCTTAAGAAGTTGTTAGAAAGGTAGGTTTTTAATTTTTATTAATTTTGAAAGGTTCTTGAAATGGTTTGTCTATTATAAACATTCCACATAATAAAGGGTACACATATAAATAAGTTTAAATTGCTTATAATTTGTATAAAGATTTTGATTTTCAATGTTTATTTATTTATAATAATTTTGCACAAAATCAAAACATTGATTTGTCCAGAAGGTGGGTTTAGAGCTTAAAAGCATTGTTTCAAACTTGTCACATGGAATTTTGTATATATTTACAAATATTCTTACACACAACACAAAAGTTGAGGGTTCTATTCCTATGGGAACTTATGGGAACTTTTATATTTTAATTATTGTTTTGGTGATATAATACACAGCATTAAGTTCCACCACTCTGCACGCAATGTCTCGAACCTACGAAGCCTCAATAAAAAAAATTATAACAATAAGGTATATTTACAGACAAAATACATTCCGTCCTGTATTCGCGCCGTTACTCAAACTGACCCGGCCGGAACGCAAGCGCGTAACCCAACTACGCCGCTTGCTAGCTGATGCCGGGCTCCTATACGAACAACTGCGTGATGCCTGGCAGGAAGACAAGCTCACGGGACTGGAGAAACAACTGGAAGCTTTATCTGTATCAGCTAAAGAGGAAGATATAAAGGAGCTTATAGAAATATTTGACTGTCACTTCGATCCTGCCAAAGAACCGAAAGGGCCTAAACCCCGACAGACAAATAGAACTAGAGTATGTATTTTTTGTTTTTGTGACTTCCATTTCTTAGTAATATTAACTATTTTTTTTTTTGGTAATTATTATTTACACGTAGTATAATAATTGTAATCAATGGCACAAGAAACTATCAAATACAATTGTTTTTACATTATGAAAGCTTTATGAATGTCAATGTTTCTAGGCCACATCCTCTGCAGGAGAGACGGGTGAAGCCGAAGGCAGCACCAGTGAGTCGCAGAAAACATCTACACAAAACTCACCCAATAAGACTAATAATGGTACATTACATGAACACATTACTATTAAATTGCATATTCTTCTGTATGTATTTATATTATAATTATAATAAAGGACAAGCTATTAAAATTTTAAAAATATCCTTTAAAATATTTATTTATTGCAAATTATGACATAAATAGTTTAGATATCATGTAGTTTAATATAACTATATTAAATTGTTTTGTTCCAGACCTAACCCCAGCAGAGCCTAGTCAAATCTCGCCACCAGAAGTAGCGGCTAACTAACGCCAACATAATAACTAATACTTAGATTTTTCTATCACATACTATTTAGAAGTATATAGAATGTGAACATTTATTCATATATACATTAGGTTAAGTCTCCTTTGGAATTGAAAGTTTGTTTTGCATTGGTGAACGAGTTTACGGTTTATTTACCTTGTTAACCTTTTATTTTGTTCAGCTTAAAGTTTATATACATATAGATGTAGTTGAGTGCCTTAGCAACTCAGTGTTTTAAGACTCACACTTTTGTGGAATAAATGACAACTTTTTGTTGTATTTTTACAAAGTGCCCCAGTGACGGAACTGCTATTTTGTTTCGCTACGGTGAGCTCGACGAAGATTGCATAATATTTTTATATATATAAAGAGGAACTATGTATATTGTGTTAACTACTGGGCTTTTAAGTACAATTTATAGTACATACTTTATTTTAAAGTTAAAAATTATTTATTATTTTCTATGTGTGCAATCACAGAAGGATGGACTGATTTTAACATCCTATATTTTTTTTATTTATTTTTCCTCTTGCATTTTATTTTACTTAGGCATGCATTTTCGCTATACTAATAAGCTGTCGCACGTATAAATTGCAAGGCTTTTGTTTTGCCATGCAATGCTACGTAAAGCAGTGTGTACCTATTAACTTACCTCTAATTTAGTTAGTTTTAACATAGACTGTACATATAATTTAATTTCTTATTTTGTTCAGATCTCTAATAAATATGTAAGTCTATTTATTTGTTGTTTTCAACTTTCTTCCTATATTTTTAGACATAGCTGAAGCAAAAGAAATTGTTCATATACAGTAGTATTTACATGTATATTTTATACCTTTGTAGTTTATGTTTAGATATTATAGATGAAGTTCAAACTGTTCTTTTTCAATTTAATTCATACTCATCCCCAAAAGACAACACAATTGAGATTACCTTAAATATTATGCATTTTTAAATACATATAATTTCATGTTTGTATTTTAATGTTGTTACAATTCTTCTCAAGTATATACTATTAATTTGTCAAAGAAGGGGTCAGAAATAAAATGAACAATTATAATAAAAAATCTATTTCATACAGTGACAACATCTTGTTTTGTCCAGCCTTCTGCAAGATGATCTCGAACTGCTTGATCAAGTACTACCTATAAAAAAATATTAACATGTACAAAAAATATAAATCAAGCAGGATATTTTACAGACAGAATAATAAAATTTTATTGAACAATATTTATAACTACATTGTGCACAGAGGGTGTGCCTACCTGCAAATGCGATTGTTTTGAATTTCATTCCACATGCATTATATTTAAGATTTTTCTTTACTCTGCTCTAGTAAAACACATAAATTCAAGCAGTCAAAATAGAAGAACCTACTTATTTATTATTAATAATAAAACTTTATTGAAATTTATTGAAAATATTTAAATGATTTATAGTACCTCTATATCTTTGCAGCCTTGCATTGCTCGGCTTAAAACTTCTTCAAAGTAATCGCTATGCAGTCTATGGGACATCTCCATGAGGGCTATACTACCTACAAATATAACAAATGATGTTATAAAGTAAATAATCAATAAACTAATAAGAAATATGTAACATCAATTTTTTTTAAATATATATACTTAAAGCTTAAATTCCACAACATATCTCCTGTTTCATATTGTCATTGCTTTTATTAAAACTATTTAAGATATTTAAACAATCTTGACCTTTAATAAGCAATTTAACAGGTGGAATTTTGTATTGTTGTTGTTAAATAGTTGTTATATACCATTCATTGGTTCTTATTAAACAACACTAACTGATTCTAGGTCTATATTTTAATTAAAGAAATACGCAAATTAGTGCTATGTTAACAAACATACCAGTACTCGGTAAGCTAGCTACAGTTAGTACAACACCTCCAGCTGCCTCCTCAACATGTCCCACATCCAGTAAAGGAGATGGTGTTCCGGCTTTCCATGCCATAGATGCAGTGCAAGCACACACATATGCTCGGAGAGGTATGCCAGCATCAATTAACGCTAGTGTTGCACAGTTAACACTGGCACAATATGCACCACCATCTGCCTAACAAATTTATTTTGTTGTCAATTGGTTATATTTTTTTGTTATAGTGAAGTAATCAATTATTATATATATATATATATATATATATATATATATATACATATATATATATACATATATATACATATATATATATATATATATATATATATATATATACATACTAAATATTAGTATATGTAATAAACATACCTGTAAAACTTCAATGTAAATATCAATTTGAGACCGAGGATATAATTCTGTTTTGATGGCAGCTGTTAAAGCTTGTCGAAGATGTAGAGACATTTCTTGAGATTTACGATCACCTCTAGGGCGATTTTTCCTTTCACCTTAAATGGAAAATGTTGAACAATTGAGTTAGTTAGCTTTGCACTACACCATTATAATATTTAAGGTTCACAAAAACTTACCAGTGGAAAATGTAGCCATACTATATTGACAATTAACTATTACTGCTTCTTTTGACATTTTGGATTTTGAAGCCTACAGTACAGTTAATATATTAGTTTTGATATTAGACTACCATTACATAACACATAAGCAATTGCACAAGGAGAAATTCTTACTTGATGGGGTCCATATACAGCAGCTAATACTTTTGTGTTACCCTGTTCTAAATATGCACTTCCATCAGGTTGAGTAAATACACCGAGTTTACATCTTATTCTACGTAATTCATTTGGTCTTCTACCATCTAATCGTAATCCCTGACTTGATAATAGATCTGGTCCAGGCATATTACAATAAAATATTCCTATTTATTATACATAAAATGTCTTTTACTTATTATTTTATTTTAAATGTATTATTATTTTCATTGAAATATGAATTTTTATAATGTAGTTATTATATGTTATTATTAACAAAAAAAATTATAAACACACTCATAACCTCTCAATATCAGTTCTCAAAGCACAATATAAATAAAAAACACAGATAAATGTTAATTTGTAATACAAACAGATAAGAGTGTAATCAAAGCATAGATGATAGAATATATTTTGAGAAAAAATAATAAATACTTAAATTATTTTAGGGATTTATTTTTTTTTACATTCAGTTATTTCATTTAAATATATTTTTTTATGAAAAATATATAATAATTTAATTTATACATTTTTTCATACAGTAACTTAGAATATATTTTAAGAAAAAATAATAGATACTTTAATTATTTTAAGTATTATTTTTTCTATATTCAGTTATTTAATTTAAATATATTTTTTTTATGAAAAATATATAATAATTTAATTTATACATTTTTTCATAAAAATAAAATATATAAATAAAAATTAAATATATTTGCAACTGACAAACTCCAAACTATAAAAATATGAAAAATAGATAAAGATAACAAAAAAGAACTAAAAAGCACGGACCACTGTATTTCTAGTGCTAAAAAATTAAAAAAAAAATAATGTGTAATATATCTTAGAAAAGGGGTTATTAGGGTATATTTTCCCTGTATGTGGACGAAGTAGGATACAGTTCCCCTCCGTTGCTGCGTAGCGTGCCGTAAATGGAAGTATATAAATTTGATGGTAGGTTAATCCTCCGACTGGCTCGCAACCACTAACGATTCGCCAAATGTCTGATGCTATATTCCGATTCGATGTCATGTAAGCCAGCTTTCCCTTCCATCCTTTCCTTCGGAATGTGTAGTGGTAATAGTTCCGATAGTTCTGACTCCGAGGCCATTACATTACCTCCTTTTACTTCCATCCCAAGGCCGGCAACCCATCCACAACTTAAATGTTTTAGATGTCTATGGGCGAAAATGACCACTTATCACCAGAAGGCCCGTCTGCTCGCTCGCCCCTTTTTTCTATAAAAAAAATTATATCTAATTATATTTATTATAGTCTAGAACAGCACATTATTTTTTTACCTAAATAAAAATATATTTTTTAACAGTAAGTTAATTTTTTTTATAAAAATGTGCAAACCAATATAAATATTTAAAAAAATACCTTTTCCATTTTAAATTATAAAGAAATTTGTTAAAATACTAGAAAAGTTTTTATCGAATCGTAGTTTAAAAATACAAATAGACAAATAATCGTACATACATATCCATAAATATATAAGATAATAGAAAATAATAATAGCATAATCTTCCTGACCTACCTTCAGTTAATCGTGTACGTTACATATTAAGTACAGTAAATATTTATAATCTATAATAAATCTCCTGGTGTGTATCGCATTGATATTTGATCGGAATAAGCATTAAGTTATCAAATTACTTTTATAAATTTATAGAAAACAATTATAATTACACTAAATGAAATTGTAAGGTGAATAAGAAATTATATTACATGTTAAGATTTATTTTTTCTATTGATTTTGCTTAAGCTTTTCTATTAGATTTGTTGTCACGAGCCATTGTCAATTTGTCAGTATACTGTCATTTAGCGTTAGTAGAAATTAAAATATTATAATATAGAATTTCCTTAATTACAATTAACTAGGCATTATCGGAACAAATAGTTACTACAATTTAATTATTATTGTATTATGTTTGTGTATTTGTTTTGATTTTGTTAAACATGTTATGCTAAGTCTATTGTGTAGTATCGATTTTTGGTGATTGTATAATTTTGGCTAATTAATTGTGCAGTGAACTACAATGGACGTAGACGATTCGGCGGTGGATCTGAGTGTAAGGTAAGTCGGTGCAATCTTTTTATGGAACTTATTGTTAGAGTCAGAATTTTTATTGTAAATTGTTAATTAAGCATAAACTAATTAGGAAACAGTAATATTTCCAGCAACATATTGCTTACTTATAATAATATGTAATTAGAAGTATGACGAGATATTCCATTATTCCTGTCTTTTTATAATATATTTTAATTAGTAATAATAAAACAACATTAAATTAAATATTTAATTAATGTAATTTCCTTATAGCAGATCACTTCCACCAGAATTAAGTGAACTTAGGGCATTGACTGCAAGTGGTTTAACCATTACTCCAGCTCAACCACCACCTCATGTAAGTAGTACTAACATAATGGAAAATAATGTCTATAATTATTAAAAGTTAAGTCGTTTTTTATTTTGCATTTACTAGTTTTTATTTAGTAAATGTAAAATATAAATAGGTATAGTAAATCATTTAAAATTAATACTATTAGATATAATTTATTTCATAATAATGTTATCATTTGTAATAAATGTTCTTGTTAAACTTTTAAGCTTGGCAAGGTTGTGACTTTAATTGTTATCAGTATGACCCAAATAGTTTAGTCAAAATTTTACTGAGTCACTTAGTAACTAACACATTACCTCATATTTTTTAATATAATATTGCAAAGATTTCAAAAAAACATAAATGTATAAAAAATGGGTTAGTGATGAATGTGTTTTGTTTTTTCTTTGCTACATAGATCAAATAGTAGTTTGAGTATGTTTGCACTCAATATCTACAAGAACATTTATTGAGATAGTCTTAATATGATTTTTAATGTTTTAGTAAAATTTAGGCATGTGATGCAAAATTTAACATACACTAATTATATTTTTTTGCCCATTTGCATAACTCAAGATTGACAGAGTGAGTATAAATGTAAGGATCATTTTTAATTACTTAATTATTATATTATATACATAAGTAATTATATTATATACATTAGAAATTGTCTATTGGCAATTTTAATTGAGTTTTTGTGAGATCTTTATTTTAATATGCTGCTGTTTAGTTTTAGTTGGGTAGCTGCATTTTCTCATACCAGAATAAAATAATATTTAAAATCATTTCAGCCTAATTTTTTTCAAAATGATATACACCTGCAACCATAATGCATAATTAAATATCAATAATTATTATTGATATATAACTATTAACTATTTTTCCATCCTTGTCTATAAAAGTTAATATTAATAAATTAATTTTATAACAGGGTGCTAGTGGCAAAAGAGTATTGCGTCCCCGTTCAGAGCAACGCAGTTATACAGAAAGCCCAGACATTGTCTTGCTTCCAGCAGCACCACCACACCGCAAGCCCTCGCTGCCTGCTCCTGCTCCATTTACCGGTATTTGCATATTACATTTGATTATTTTTTTCCTACTACTACTACTACATACTTTTTGTGATTAGTAGCCATATAATATTATAAAACTTTCACTGCAGTGAGTTTTAAGTGCACAACCATGCTGTGGATTTTTATAATGGTTAGCCAGTTAAATAAATATGTAATGTATAAAATATTACATATTCATTTCCAACAATGAAATTTACCAATGAATATTTTTTGAAATCGGAATTCTCTCTTAAGATTTAATTTGATTTTCTTATTTTATTAAATAATTATATTGACTATAAACATAACAAAAAGACGATATTAGATATTATATGGACACTTTGTCACTGCAATTATGTAAGACAAAAACTTTTAATCTCTTTCAGATGTAAGCAGTAAACTAAATTCAAGTGCAGTGAATGTATCGATAACTCCAAGTGCAACACCAGTTTTACCGGAGTCCCCCCGAGACCCGGCTGATGAAGAAGAATCGGAAGAGGAAAATGAACCTCCTCTACCTGTACCCGGACATAGAGTGAGTATGGGGTCTTTCATTATATTATTCATCAAGACAAATTATTCTTGATTTTCTTGAGGCTCTCTTACTACTCTGTTATTTATTTATTTACATATTTATTTTATTTGTTAGTCATAAAATGTTAAACTTAACCTATGTTAGTATTGGAGCAAGGTGTTTATTGTCCAATACCCCCAGAGAAGGCTGTCCATTTTACTAGCCAATGTAATGAGGGGAGTGTTAGAACTGCTCATTAATCTACCCACCTATTAATAAATATGATGAATATTTAAACTCGCTTTTACCCATTTTGAATGATCACTTTAATTCAAAATCTTAAATTATTATCTAGGATCGATGACAATACATAAATTAATAAAAATTAGCAACTTAATAATAATTAAAAAAGTATACGACACTTTTCTAACTTTTCAAACTAAAAAATTAACAATAACTCTAAATAAAATAACTATCTCACTTTTATACTGATTCGAACTAAAAAAATAACAATCCTTAAAATAAATATATATATTTTTGACGAAAATCTATGTTATCATTCTAAAAGTTTTTGTAGTTTGTTCAATATTTATTATCTATCATATTTTATTTTCCTAAACTCTTTATAATAACTTTTTATATTTGTTATTGACAAATATTGATGAAAAAATTCATTAACCTATTTGTTTCGAAAATTTTTACTTATACTAATTATGTATTGGTATTACTTTTGATTCTCCATATGTCTTAGAAGGTACATGATTTTATATAACAGTTCAAATTTTAGATATTAAAATAATAAAATGTACAACTATAGAAAAAAAGATATTTAATATTTATTGTGACAAAATAAAATGTGTATAGAAAGCTAATTAAATATTATGTATTTTTATTTTGTATTTCAATTTGATATTAATAATTTAAAATATTCAGTATATAGCATATATTCTTTCTAGTTTTTATTAATAACATTTCGAAGCAGACTTTAAAAAATCCATATATAAAAATATAAATTAACACGTTTTTTATGTTGTATTGTGTTGTATAGAAAAATAAATGATTTTTTTTTAATATTACTATCAGGAGTTATCAAGTGCAGAAATATGGGAACGTGAGCGTCGGCTTCGCGCCTTGAGGGAGAAGCTGCGCGCCGAGGAGACGCGCCTCGTGTTGCTGCGCAAGCTGCGGCAATCGCAGCAAGCTGCTACTATAGCGCCGCCTAAGGTACTATTAAATTAATCAAAACTCCCCTATACGCGTAAACAATGCGTCGCCTTAGCAGTGTTTGTTATTATGATTTGATTTAAATAATATATATTTTTATGTTATTTTAATTTTTTTTATTAATTAAAATTCTGCATTATTTTTTATATTCGTGAACGTGATTTCACTTCACGTATTAATTGTATAGAATATATTTTTATGCAAAGTGACAATATTTTATTATTTTTGACTTGGTTTTGAGTGTCAGCTGTGCATAGAGTTACGTATAATGTGCGTCGTCAGGAGGCGGGCGCGTCGGCGGGGCTGGCGGGGCTGGCGGGCGCGGCGGGCGCGGCGGCGTCGGCGGCCGGCACGGCGCTGGCGGGCAGCGGCTGCGTGGTGCCGCCCGGCGTCACCGTCACGCCCGCGCCGCCGCCCGCGCACCAGCAGAGCAAGGTACACCAATTAAGACTACACCTTATTCTGTACTATTATTCTTAAATTGCCATTTAAGAGATATTGTGGAAAAAATAAAAGATAATCTTCCGTTTCTAAAAAGAACATAATTCAGAGTGCTGCCGACATAAATAATTATTTTGACATATAATATTTTAAAATAAAATGAACAGTACAAGGAGCTTTATTTACATGAATCACAGAATCCACTTGCACTTAATATTATCAAAAACCTAGTATAAAATTTTATTATAAATGTTATTATATACAATTTGATTCCAAAACTATTTTTTTTAATTTCAAAATTAAATTGGAATAATATTTGAATTGATTCCCAGCGCTCCAGTGCAGTAACGACCAGCTTGCCCACTAACAACGTGGGTCGACGTTCCGCCAATCTCCCGGGAGGCGCGACGCTCACACCCGGACCGTATCGAACTCAGGTACCCAACTGATTTGTTGTAACCTAAATACATAGTTTATTGATGATGTTTGTTATTTATTGAATCATTGGCGCTTGTGGATTCGATTACCACTCGGGGGAGTGATTATATATAAAAAATATTTTAACGTCCTGACTCTGGTAAGACGGAGTGCGACTTTGAGTTCAGTCACTCAACACGCAATGTTTCGAATTCGGCGGAAAGCGAAGTACGGAGTGTCTGGATCGGGATACAAGCGTGAAGCTAAAAAAGTATGGTCTACTGTCTTGTTGATTGACTCCTATATGAGGTCTAAAGTTAGTTTTCTATATATCATTCTTTTAGACCGAAACTGTAGTAGTTTAGTATATATAGTCGTGAATTGTCATTTTTATTTTTTTTATTATATTCCATTTAAACGAAGTAAGATTTATTTCCACAACTAACACTGTGACTGTTGTTAGTCAAAATGGTCAAACGAACTCATTGATTTCCGCGATTTCTACACATATTTTAAATGAAACATTATTTTGGTATTCAAAATGAATTTTTTGACAACTCGATGTTTCGGACACTAGTCCGTGGTTCTAGGTGGTCTGACACATAGACTATACAGTCATTCAATCCTAAATGAGCTCTATATTACAATTTTTATGGATTTATTAATGTTAAAACGTGATAAATTTCAATAAAACTATATTTATTTAATTTATTTAATTTATAAGAATTTTGAATGTACGATGTACATGAGGCTTCAATTAGCAAATTTTGCTTACAATACTTTACTATAGTTGTATATGTAAGTGTTTTTGAATTGTAATTCATTCGTTACTTTCAACAGTATAATAATGGTAAGAAAAGGATAAGAAATTCATTTTCATAATATGAATATTTATTTTTTTCCAGTCATCTTCAAGCGGCGGTGCCAGTATTACGCCGTCAGTCACGATCACGCCCGCGCCGCCACCCGCTAACCATTCTACACCTAAGGTAAATTTAATTTGTTAGTAAAATTTATATAATTTCTTCTATGAAATGACTTTTCGAACACTACAGTATTCTCGAGGTCATAGATAAATTATGTAAAAAATATATTTTCGAATAATAAATATATAAGCACATTTTTGAAAAACCGTATAAAAATTGAAACGCCGCGGAATTCGAACCCGCGCCTCTTGGAAACCATCCAAGCGCTCTGACCGGTAAGCCATGCGCTTAGCGGACAGACCGCTAAGCAATAAATCTGTTTGAATAGTCTCATTCTATTTATTTATTTATTTTTATACATATACTTACATACAATAAAGATTATATACCAATTTAATTGTATATAGGAGTAAAATAAAAATATAACAAATAATTAAGAAAGTAAATGTGGAGTATGGATGCTAATTGGCGATTTCTCCCAGACAACCTGTTGATTAAAAAAAAATTGTGGGTGGCCTAAATATAATTACATATATTTTTACACACCCCAATTTAATCACGAAAAACAAATATTTTGCAATTTTTATTGTTGATAGAATTTGAAAGTTACTTAATTATTTACGTTTTTTCTGTCCGTACGTTTATATAATACAAATAATTGTTTGTTAAATATAAAAAATATATATATACGGTAATGTAACATTTTGCAAGCCGGCTCAGGATAACTCCTCAGTGACGAGCAGTACAAGCGATGCAGTGAGTATGGGAATGTGATGTCGACTTCTATTTTTATATATTATTTACTTATAAATTTGTTATTTTGAACTAGTATTAAATAAAATGATTGAATTAAACAAAAAATATCATTTGTGTGAGTTCATCGTAGTGCAATCGGACAGTATATAACTGTAAACGCGATTGGCTGTAGGTTCGATATCCGATATAATTTTAATGATTATATGTATTTAAATTATTTTCTTTATTCTACTGTGGTGAGACACAGTGCACCGTTTAGTTTCGTCACTCACCTACTCTATTTTTCACTGTGTTGATCTATTTGACTATTTTGTTATCCGGTAAAAAACACTGAGGCCAGTGTAACAGTGGTTGTTCCCACTCGAGGGAGTGATTATATTTAAATTATTTTCACTTGTGAATAATTTTCACTTATTTTCACTTTCTGACTAACCACGCAAGGGGTAAAGCGTGAAGCTATTTTCACTTTCTCGCTCTGGTATGACAAAGTGCGTTGAGTACTGCCACTCAAAAATAAACAATTGTAGAAGAATAAGCATAATTTAATAAATAAATTTTATTACATTAAACAGGCAAGTTCCCGCAGCTCCGATGACACCCAGACGCCCGCTCAGCGCCAGGCCGCCGCTAAACTTGCTTTGCGCAAACAACTCGAGAAAACACTTCTACAGGTATAATTAAATTGATTACTTTTTACAAGTTTTTGTCTAACTTGCCTTGTTAGTTTATTTGCGTAAAATCTAGCTAGTTAAATTTGACTGAATTTCTAGTGTCTGGTTAAGTTGACTACCTTTGATCTTGATGACAATTTAGTTATATATGTTTTGACATTTCATATTTCTTATTTTTATTATTCTTTTAGATCCCGCCACCTAAACCCCCACCGCCGGAAATGAACTTTATCCCGTCTCCAAGCAACACGGACTTTGTGTATCTGGTGGGGCTTGAGCACGTTGTGGATTATCTGACTAATGAAGATCGGTTTGTATATTATTTTTTATTAATGTAAGATATTCTTTTTTCATTTCTTGTTTTGATTGAGTGACTACTGCCAGACAGACAGCAACAGAACTACTGGATGTAGAAAGTAGAAATTTCAAACATAATTCACTGTGGAATATAGACAAGTAGAGTATTCCTCGAGATTTCTATGGAAACGGGAAATAACACAATTAATAAAAAATAAAATAATTTTATTTTTTATAGTCCATGCAACTACTTGCAGTCTTTTTATCAATAAATGCCATGTATAAAAATATAATGAGAATATAATTTAGAATATAAAGTTTTTATCATGTGGATGACACTTTGGTGGCTTTATTGTGAAATATTTGAAAATTGTGTGTGATGTTTAATTGAAAATATAAATATATGTTGTGATGTGTGCGTGCAGCATGCCGCGCTCCAGCGTGCCGTGCGTGTGCGCGCAGTGCGGCAGCGACTTCACACCGGTGTGGCGCTGGGAGCGCGCGCCGCCGCGCCGCCAGGACGCCACCTTCAGCTGCGCGCCCGCGCACGGCGCGCACGCGCACGCGCAGCACGCGCCGCCCTCGCGCCGCCTGTGCGAGCTCTGCGTCTCCGGGAACGTCAAGCGCGCGCTTAAGGTACCGCTAGCGCGTGCCACAGGCATCATTTATTTTCTCTTTTACATATGAGGCAACGTTTTGTTAATTTAACATAGGTATTATTCTATTTTGATATTAATCTTGCACACTTCCTTATCAAATAAATATATATATATAATGAAAAAGAGAAAACCTAAATTGTAATATTTATATGAAAATAATTTAAAATTCATTTTACATTTTAACTATCATTATAATTTTTATTAACTTCGTAATAGTAACAAACAGTTCCTGTTAAAAAACTCTCAAGCTAGCACTCTTTCTGAGAGAACGTTGCGTACTTTTATGATTTTTACTATTTATTTCCATAACGTTATGATGCTTAACCTCTTTTAAAAAAATCTTTAATTTAAATGAAAATACATTCACATTTACAATATTCTGTCTTTAAATATGTAAAAATGATAACTAAAATTATTAAACTTTTACTTCTATTATCACTTTTTTGTTTAACTCCGTAGGCTGAGCACACGGCACGTCTAAAAACAGCATTCGTGCGCGCACTGCAACAGGAACAGGAGATAGAGCGCCGCCTGGCCGCGCCGTCGCCGCCGCCCACCCCGCACGCCGCGCACTCGGCCTCGCACTCGGCCTCGCACACGGCGCACTCCACGCCGCACACGCCGCACGCGACCGCCCACGCGCCGCACGCGGCCGCGCACGCCGCGCACGCGCAGCCGCCGCCCGCGCACGGCATGCACCGCGGGCAGCAGATGTCGGTGTCGCGCACGGCGCCGCGCGTGGCCGCGCCCACTCCGCCCGCGCCGCCCGCCGCCAAGCCGCAGCCCGCGCCCGCTAGGTTGGTACAATACTAAGCGGATTTTATGGAACTTTAGATCAATTAATAATATTTATGTGTAGCTAAAATGGATAAAGCGACTAAGATAAATTGTTAAAAAATTTGTTTTACATACAGACATAGTATTTTTTAATGTTATTATAAAGTATTGTTTTACATGCTCAAAATTATGTAAATATAACAATCAACAGCAGCCGCAGTATCAGCTCGTCGGAGTCGCTGCGCGGCCACCACGGCGAGCGCGCGCGCGAGTCTGACCCGCCCGCCAAGAAAGGTAAAGGTAAACGTACACACACACTTATTTTTTTTTTTAGCTTAATAAGGATAGTCAACATATTCTTTAAGCAATTCGTACTCCGCTTGCAATAGACATTGCATGTTGAGTGGCGCTGAACGCCGCGGTTTGACATTTGAATAAAACCAAATTCAAATATTCTATTGAAATGGCTCGCGTGCTATGGAATAGATAATTTAAATATAAATTATAGGAACATATTGTAGAGTCTTTGCTTAGCATGTAACTTTTTTCCTCTCATTATTGGACGACAATAGATATACATTTTGGAGAGTGATGCTAGAAGAAAATTTATAGAACAAAAAATATTATAACAAAATAATGGTAAAAATTAAAACCCCTCCCCATGTATTTCTTAGCTGGTTTAAGATTCGATTTGACCAACATTCGAGTTGTTGGAAGTGTCATTTTAAATATTGTCCTAATGACAGAACGTTTGTATTTAATTGATTATTAATTTGATTTAAAATATTTTTAATTACTATAAATCTGAATTTGGCATGTACTTACCTAGAGAGACAGTATTTTTGAAACTTTACTGTTTCAATGTTTATTTAAGCAGTCTTTAAAAGCTCACAGATATTTTAGCATGTCCGCTCGTTGGACTGTACTAAAACGGAATAACACCACACATTTTTGAGCTCTTATTTGTCGGGCGTTACTTTAATCGAGTAGATAGTTGATAGAAGACATAAGGGCTATATGTATTATATAGTATATTGCTGTATATAATATTAAATTGTTTTTATTATATTTTTTTAAAACTAAATGCAACATTCTTAAATATAGAAAGTTCTTTTAATCTATAGTTTAATGTAAATAAATGATAACGCAATAACACCACAAAATTATCTAAAAAGTTTTATTTGATATATAACCAATACTAATACTAAATTATTATATATTATAATATTGCGAACACTTAATATTTTATTATTTATACATATTTCTTTATTCTTATATTAAACGTTTATGGATTTTAGTTATTTATTTTTAAATTTTAATTAACTATTTCATAATAAATTAGTTAATATCTCATTAATTAATTAATTATTATTTCATTGGACATTTAAGTTTCCATTTTCTGATCCGTTTCTCTTTCAGGGTCGTCTTCAAGCACCAGCAGTCAGGGAAGCAGCAGCAAGCAGCATCAGGTAAAAAAATATATTTAATGTTTTTGTTGACGTTTTAATTATTTTCATCTATCATTCAGTGATATCTCATCAAGTAGGTGACGGTCTGTATCGTCTCGCCAACAATCGGGTTTATTTCAATTAAAACAAAAAAAAGAAAAGATATTGGCGTAAATAAAATACCATTTTTTATTAAATATAAGTATCAATTTCTTGTAACAGTTGGCGGCTGCCGCGGCTGCGCAAATGGCATTCGAGCAACAAAGCGCTGCAGCGATGCAAGCGCTGCAACACCAGCTGCTCCGAGGTTAATATATTTTCTCTTTAAGTATATATGGTTGTTTAGTATATATATATTTATTTTATTGTTTATTTAGTTTAAACAATCAATTTGAAAAAAAAAACGTATAAAAACTTTGACAGCTGGATTCGAACCCGCGTTACTTGGATACTTCTGTCTGTTATTTAATGTATGGATTGTAAATGATCGTGAGGCGTGGCAGGTCTGAGCAGCGGCTCCAGCGGCGGCGTGTCGCCGGCGGCGGCGGCGGCGGCCATGATGCAGTTCTCCCCGCTGCTGTACACGTACCAGCTGGCGATGGCGCAGGCCAGCGCGCTAGGTAAGCGATGTACGTATGACGTCTCCAATTTTTTTTATTTCTTCAATTTACTTTAAACATATTATTTGTAAACATGTAACGGGAAAGTGGTTTTAAATAACACAATATTCCATTTTAAATGACAAATTTCAAATAAGTGTGTGTATGTTTGTTACGTGTTCACTCTAAAACTACCTAACTTAAAAGCAACAGATTTTATACATCGGAATAACGCGAAGACCGAGTGACCGGCGGTAGTTCATTTTGACTCTGTTATAAACGGAGTATAATTTATATTATTTTTCTTTCAAATTATTTTGACAATTGTATGGGTATCACATATAAATCACAACGTGAAATTATAACTGAAATAAAATAAAGTAGCGAGTATAACATACAATGTTGTGTGTTTGTGTGCAGCGGGCAAGGGCGGCGGCGGCGGCGGCGCGGCCATGGCGGCCGAGATGCAGCGCATGGCGGAGGCGCAGCGCCAGTACCTGCTCGACATGATACCCGGACAGCACGCGCGCAATCCCTGGCCCAAGAACTAGGTACTACTGACACAACTTCTAGAAGAAAAAGAACAAAGTTGTTTCCGACTTGAGACACAATATGGACAGAGTCTGTAATGTGATAGTGCACCGACATGATCGGTGCTTCAGACAGCATCTGGTATTAAAACATTTTGTTCGCTGCTTTAACAAAGATAAAGTGCGGTGTTGAGTTTCGACATTCTTTGTTTGTTTTGAATTTGCACGAAGCACGGGTAACGAATTGCTGTTTATTAGGTACTGGCAACATCGTTATTAACCGAGTGAGATATATTTTTTCGAATGTTTTCTAAAAAACATCAGCTTCTCACTTTTCCCGCATAACAGTGCACACCTAGTGTCAAAACACGTCATTGATTTTTATGATAATTTTAAATGATGTATAAATTCAGTGCTTTAATTAATATTATAAGATTTTAAATAAATTATTTGTATTGCAGGTTCAGCGCGTGGTCTCGTATGTTAACATAAGAATAAGGAAAGCATTTTAATTTTATTTTACAGTATGCTAGATAGATATGTTTTATGACGCATAGGTTTTAACTTCTCCAGTAGTGGTCAACGTTTTAACTGTCTCTACCGTGAGTTGCGTTTTATATTACTTGCGTATTATTTTAAAGTTAATCCACATTACATGGCTAGATTGATTTTGGTAAATTTAATGAAATATATATTTTTTAAATATATTAGTTGCTAGAATTTGAAGCAAAAATTTTTTGTATGTGAATTTATTTGATGTGTGAATACCTTGCTTAAATGTATGTAGTAATTGAAAAGAAAAAAGTTATATTCATTAAATGCATAAAATAAAGCAAACTTATGATTCTTCGATGATTTTATTATTTTTGCTTTTAGTTCCTTCACACTTGGGCCACTCTAGAATATGCGAAAATTCAAAAACTTTTTTTTGAAATCGTTTCTTAATAAATCTATAAGAGAATGTTGAACAAGTCAAGAATATTTATGGTTTTTAATAACAACAAAATCGTTGGAAATACATTTTTATAAATGTATTATTAGGGAAGTATTTTCATTTTCTTCATAATAGTTTCAATGAGATGTTAAGCAAAATTTGTATGTGCAGAATACTTTATTTGCTTAATTTTTTATTAGTAATTGGGATTTTGGGCTAAATGAATTGTTTATAATGTGCATCTGCATTTTTATGGATATTTTTAATAAAAGAAACCTTATTTTATTTAAGATAAATGATTATAGATCAAGCCATTTGCTATGATATGTCTGAATTAGGATACGGTGAATCGTAATCGTTCGCTAGCGAGTGTCGTGTATCGAACAACCCACGGTAGAGACGTCGGTTTCGGTTCAGAGAGAGCTAGGTGTAACAGATAAGTCGACATTTTATTACTGCACAAGAAATACGTAATTTTAGCAAAACTATTTTAAGGAACTATGTGTAAGATCAACTTCAATCATTTTATATGTGGATTTTTAAGAACTTCAATAAATATTGTATGCAACACAGTGTTTTATTTGGAATGATTAAACATACTTAGATAAACACCAAGAGATACGTTTTAGTAAACAGATAGACATTAAATGCTCAAAAATTTTCATAATTATTCCTTCAACATAACAGCGGATTGAACGAGTGCCTGCAACAAAAATGTAGTTGTTAAGTATTTCACGACATTATTGACAAAAACAGATATTTTTTGCATATTTGCATCTTTACTATTGTAAAATAATGAACAAATTAAGATTTTAAAGGAATGATATATAAAAAATCTCATAGTATACAAAAGTGTATTTTAAACCAAAATAATTTGAAAGTAAAGTAAATGAATGAAACTTTTTAAAAGGATTAATCGCGTATATTTTGTTATTCGAAAACGTTTAACTTTTTGTCACTTTATAGTAGTCCGTGGTCACAGGTGCTAGAATTTAGAATAGCAAAATATATGGCGATTAATACGATTAAAATAGTTTTATTTAAAATGTGTACCTAATAATAGCAAAAATCAAAGATTATAACGTAAAAAGTATTTATAAAATATGAAATAAATTTTGCCTTTTTCTAAAATTTCCACTGCGACTACAGTACATGTAGATTATAGATTAATTAAATAATTATATAGTTTACCTTGTGCTCATCGAGGTAATTGTGGTCAATATTCGTGGCGATGCCCTCCACAGCGCACGCGATCACCTCCACCGCCTTCTTTACGTTCTTCGAGAACATTTCCAGTACCTCGCTTACTGACACCTGCATTTATAAATAAATGTATTTATTGTACATATATTAAATATTACATCACTTTAAATATTAGATATTTAAATATTAGAAAGCGCCACGTCGCAGTTTTTTTGATTACTTATATTGCTAAGCAATTCAAACAAAATATTTAGCGAAATAACTTAAGTATGAAAAATCTAATGGAAACGTTTAACAAAAGCTATAAAAAAACCACATAAATTAGATTTTTATTAAAGTTTACGCTTTATTAGGTGTTTTAAAAAGGACAAAAACTTATTTTTCAAAATTACCTATTTCTAAATATATTTAAAAAAACACCAAGTCTATTTCTTTTTTATTGAAAATTTGTTTTTATCACATTCTTGTTCATTAATTATTGAGATCATTTAAACATATAAATTATAAGAATAATTACTACTTACAAGTATACAAAATGTACTAATGATATCATTTTGCTATTCTACAAGAACATTTAAAAAAAAATGACCATTGTTTAAATTTTCATATCCAAATTAATTTACCTAAATAAACTATACAGTTCTAAACAAAGAAACTAAGTTCTACTTTCATGTTTTTTTACTGTTATTCAGTCATTAAGTTTTTGTGTACGTTCATTTAAGAAACAAAAAGTAAGCATAATTATCAAAAATATGATTTGTCACATAAATAATTTAAGTTTTGTTAACATTTTAGAATGAATTTTTGCTTAGCGGTCAGGGCGCTTGTGTTTTTTATTTTAATTTTTTAAATATTATGACTATAATTACAGATTGTTCGTTCTCCCGCCAGCAGTCGTAGTCAGTGACGATCGCGAGCGCCGCGTAGCTCAGACCCGCCTCTTTTGCCAAAACCACCTGCAATTATTTCATGATTTATTATAATCGAAGAACATAATTCCAAAACCTGTATTAAAATTTTGTACAATTATGCGTAAAATTATTTTAATAATTATAATATAAAATTAATTAATTTATTTAAATTTAATTAAAAACTAGTACAGTTTGGTGGAACCGATAGTCCCAATATTCATAAGATGGGTCTGGATATTGACCAAATTACAATTAATATTTAATAAAAAAAAGTTAACAAGATGACTTCTCATACAGTGACTAGGATTTTTCTAATATAAACAGTGACAGGTGAATCACTTACATACGCAGAAGCGGACATAAAGAGAATTGTTTTTGAATACAGAATTCGTCAAGGGTAAACTAAACTATTAGTATGAACGCTAGGAACACCGTTATACACTAAATGGGAAAAACTTCATGAATCCCATTTTCCATTACGTATAATAATTCTCATATTCTATAGGTTGAATATATAATATTTTGAGTGTATCATCTTCTAGAACTGATGGTATTTAAGTTTATATAGGTATACAAATAATTGCAGTTTAGAGCTCAACGCTAAAATTCAATTATTATGAACAATTTTTTGTTATATATTTTGTCTATACAAGACCAAGCTTGTTAGAATTTTTTTTCTAATTTATTTAAACACAGATTATTTCAATTTCTGTATATACTTACAGAAATTGAAATAAGTTTTGTCTTTAGTCAAGAACAGAATAATGTACAATATCTAGCGTTTAAATTTTGATCAAAATGACCAGTTAATGGCTTCGCTTTCCTGAGCTTAGTATAAGTAGCTTTTTACCTACTTATTTTATTTCAAAGTAATACTTGATGAGTTGAATTATAATTAGTTTGTATCGACAAACAAAACTATTCGTGAGTTTCATATTTTACGATCTAGTCATATTGACAAAACTAGCCTTTAATGTACGTAAAAATAAATAAAATAAATGTTAGTATAAATTAGTACTTCATGAATTTTATCACGCTTAGCAGAACATTTGGTACTGATTAACAAATATATTTAACATACAAATTTGTTACGAATATAGAAATAATTAAATCAATATAATGCGTAACTTCGATGAGACAAATAAAAAGGAGAGTTCATTCATAAATATTGTTGTTCCGTACATAAACCTTTCACAGTTATGATTAGCGGAACCCTGCACCGCGCGTATTCCGACCAGAGCCAGGAAATAAAAATACTTTAAGTATAACCATTGTTTCGAGTGGATAATATTAATTTTACATTATACTCTATCAATACTACCTCCGGTACAGTAGTCATGTTGACGAGATGACCTCCCCACTGCTGGTGCATTAAACTTTCGGCATATGTTGAAAACCTGAAAAAGAAAATCATATTAACTCTTTCATTTTACAATTAAGTAAAGAAAAAATTAGTCGTTCCGCAAAACCGGAGATTCTAAAACTATGATGAATAAACTAAAAATATAATGAGTAAGATGGAACAACAGTAATTTATCTTCAAATTAAATAAATGAAACATTTAACATTGGTTAACAGATGACAGCTTATGGTTTTAAAGATGACGTTAAATCTTAGATATAGTCTGAAACCTACTCTGAAAAGCACATACATATTTTATATATTTTAACAAATGGTATGTCCAAAGAAAAGCGGACAGCTAAAACAAGTCGACGTCTTTCTGTTACACTTATAAGTACAATTTAAATCTTGAATCTATTATTATATTATAGTGTTTGGTTTGCGAGTTATTAGGTCACAAGGGTGTGGTCGTACGTGTACGCTTTCAAATTCTATTATCCAGTTCAAAATGTAACAAATAAAGAAAAAAAAAAGAAATTGATTCGTAGTGAAAGTAGCTTTTTGTTAATATTTGAATAAAAAAATAACATTTTATTTTACATTTCAAAAATATTTGTTTTCATTTCGTTATTTGACAAGATTAAAAGCTTTAAATTTTCATTAACGCTTCTCACTTCACGCGGAACTTCCAATTTACAACTAAAAGCGTTGTCGATTGAAAGCATGTGAGCATGAAATATGGATGAAATTGTAAATCGTAAGAAAAAGTGATAAATTATTTAAAATATAAATGGATAATAAATCCTACCTAGGTCCTTGTATAGTGACCGCGGTGCCGTATCCGTGACAGATAAATCGGCATGAGCGCGCCGCCACTATCAACGCCTGCCGCGACCGCTCGCAGAACGCGGGACGCATCGGCAAGTGACACACGCCCTTGGGCCCACCCTCTGTGTTGTCGTAGAACGTGCATTTGCGTCCCCATGTTCTGAAGAACAGTTTATTTTAATATACTTTTATATACTTACATATATGTATATGTATGTATGACCAGGATTTTCGTTCTTTCTAAAAATTGTCTCTTATTACTCTGTATATATCCAAGGAATATTTCGATCTCCTTGGGTTAAGATTAAACTTACGGCCAATATCTATGATAATCACTTAGTAAAGAAAGAAAATATTTAATTTACTTGCTGATATAATGATTAATAATAATAATATACATAAAAAATATACAAGGTATTTATAATAATTTTTTTAATGGTTTTGTAAAATGTTTAATTAAAATCAAATATAAGGAATCCTATAGGTACTCTCAAACTGTGACAGCTATAACAATCTTGGTAGTTACGTAGTTACGTAATTTAAATTTTTATACTATTTACTTATAACTATATAATAAAAAAATATTATATTGTTATAAGTAACGTTTTTGTATAGGCAATTTATATTATATCAATTTATATTACACTTTCTCAGTTTCATGCTTTATCCCTTGCCTTACATACATCTTTCGCCTGCTTTACATAAAATAAAACAAATACCTGTCAATAAAGTCATCCAACACGACTAAATCTCCAGGCTGGTACTTTTCCACGAGCGAGCCTGTCGCAGTGGTGGCTAGTACGTGGGTGCATCCTACTTCTTTCAGAGCCCAAATATTAGCTCGGTAGTTTATGTCACTAAAATAATTATATTTTTATATTCAAAATAATTTTTTTAACATATATTTTTTTACTTAAAAAAGCATATTTTGTAACTTATACAAAATGTTTACATTCCAAATATTTTTCATTCACACACATGCTTGTTTTGTTTGTGGATGAGTTATTACGCGCCACAGACTTTTCTCGTTGATACCTTTATTAAAGTAGTCTTTAATGATATTTCAGGTAATTATTCATTGCATGAATTCTGAAGATTAGGGTTATTTACCGGTTTACAAGCTATAACTACTTGTAGATAGGCCGGATTTGGTTGAAGGAATATCAATTGTCCATAGTTATATATCGAAGTGATATAGCTGTGTTATACATTGAAGAAAACATTTTATTTAATAAGTGTTGTGGGTAAAATGTAAAAAAGGACGTTAAAGCGTAAAAACCGTTTCGTCGAAGTTAAATCATTTTTTGCTGTACTCCTAAAATCCGGTCCTGCTACATGTACGCTATACGAATGAGGAAAGCTACTATGTGACGTCACTAATTTAAAAAAATAACACGTTGTACCTTGGCTGGTACTGATGTTTCCTTCCATGTCTAGCCAACAGAACACAGTTGGCTCCTCTCATAGTGCCTTCTATCAAAACATCAGAAGGCTTCCCGAAGGGCGTGGTCACATCTCTTTCGACAGGGTTTTCGAATAGATCAGGGTCGTCGAACCCTGACCCACCGATTATACCGATCTAGATTATAAGAAATAACATAAAAACAAGTTAATAATATTAAGAAACTTGTAATAAAATCAAAAAGCTAATCTCTATATATAATATGCATACATTATAATAGCTGTAACTTAATGCAATTACAATATGGATTTTCCTTAGTTATTTAGTTGTGGAAAAATACTGTTAAATGATTATAAAGAATAAAAATTATTTTTGTAAGCGTTTTGAAAGCGAAATATATTTAGGTATTGGTATGTATGCAATATGTAGTAGGTACATACTGAATGTAATATATGAATTCGGAATCCCCAATACTTTTATCTTTAAAAAATAAATATTATTTCAACAAAAATTGTGAAACACATGCAAAGGAATTTTCTAATTGTGCCTAAATTTCACCAGATAACTTTTACAAAAAAAAATTAGGATGAAATTACCAGTATCTAAGTATTAATAAAAAATGTAGTGTCGTGAATAGTGTAATGATATTAAAAATATATATATAAAAAAAATTGTGCTAGAGAAATTGTTATGGTGTATGTTATCATTATAATATTCTTCATAACAATTTCTCTAGCACAATTTTATCATACAATTATGATCAACAATTTTCAAGACTGAAAACTTTGTACAAAATTTCAATTAAATTATCATCTTTTTTGCATTAATAATTTAAAGTTTGATGTGTAATAATTATAGATAAAAAATTATCTACATTACATACACATTGTTCACCACTCTTTGGGAATAACAAATTGCATTATTATTATTTTATGCTAAAACTGAGATAGTTCAAGGTTCAGTTCTAGTTTGGGATATCTATAAAGTAGTGAACGGACTCCACCATTTTTACATGCTATGAATTAGTTAGAGTTTTAGTGGAGGGTGAAGTGAAATGCTGCTACATTTGTTTTGCTTACCCAATATTATACAATAGTTGCATGAAAATAAAATAAGATCAGTTCAAAATTTCTTTATTACGTATTTGCTGAAAACATTATTATTTTATTCAATTCTATATGTTGTCGTCTTCTAAAAGGTAGAATTAAAAGACAAAAAGAACAACTACAATATATATCTTAATTCATTTAAACAAAACACACAATCACAAACAAAATGCATAGGTAAACTTTCAAAGTTAAATATGTACTATTTTTTTTCTTCAAGACCTTGTTGAAATTTCACTTCTTTTGTGGTTTCATGAGCTTTTTGTAAGTTTTGTGCAATTTTAAAATATTTTTTAGATTCATCAATATTTTTCTCAACTCCATCACCTTTTTTGTACATTAAACTAACATTTGCACAAGCAAATACATTACCCAGTTCACAACCTTTCTTTGCAAAATGAAAGGCTTGTTTCGGATCTGGTCTTATAATATAGTCCAAGTTGGCATTTTTCTCTGGATTATGTGGATTATATTCTTTAGGGTTTCTCGGTACTCCGCTCAGATACATGCCTGCTAGGTAATGACATGCCATTGCATCATTTTGGTCACAACTCTTTTTAAGATAGTTGTAACCTGAAAAAATATTAATAAAGATACTATTTCATAATATTTAATACAGTTAAAATGTATACTAATTTTGCATTAAATATATTATAATATATTAAAGGAAATTTACCAATATTATTACAAACGAATTTACCTTTTGGTACATCTCTTGGAACTGTGATGGCAGGTCCAGTCGCTGTTAAAAGAACACCGGCATGAAGGCATGCTGTAGGATCGCCTAACTCACATCCTTTTTCGAAGTATTGCAGTGCCTCTTTCGGGTTACTTTCATCCCGCCCTCTCCCGATCAATGCGTAGTTTCCATATTTTAAACACGATTTAGCGAAATTATAATCGACGCAATTACTTTTAAATACTTTTGCTGCTTTTGAGAAATCCTTCTTTATAGCTTCCAAATAATCGGCTAAGAGATGACATACTTCTGGTTTCTTTTCTTTGTAACAACCGAAACGATATTCTATTCCGAGATTCTCTACGTACTCTTTCACTTCCTCTTCCCGTTTTAGATCATAAGACATTTTTATTTCGAAATTATAACTAAAACCATCAAAGGTTAGATAACTCTGGGCGAAATGTCAAATTGATAACTCTTATCAATTAACATTACAATTGTTGAGCAACTTTTTATTTATTTAAATAATAAAAATTAAGAAGAATCACGCTTTAACTTGTGCACGACCTATATTGAGACACTTCATTTAAAATCTTTGGTATATGATTTATAAATAAATTATTTTTTATTTAAATAAAAATATCTTACAGAAAAAAATGAGTACCTTTACGTCCCTCATTCTAAACATGACGTCTTCAAGAATTCCTCAGTAGAGAATTATAAAATTTATCTCACAGTTATCTCAGTTGGATATGATTACTGTTTAATTAAATAAATCGAATTGTGGAGTTAATAGTTTACCATCAATTTAAACTTGCACAGACTATATATTATACATTTAGTGCTTATATTAAAATGAAAAATATACTATTTTTACTTATATTTTATTGAATTAAAAATGGAGATGGTTCGTTAATTGATTATATATTTTTTAGTTTACTCATATTCGATATGCACTTGATGTACCTCGAATCGATACTACTAAATTTGCATATTTCCTTGATATGATTTATCAAGTGTCAACTGTCAAAACATTCTTTATGAAAGCAGCAGAAAGAGCATTGTATTGATGATTTATCACATTTTGCTGGGGTAGCTCTGTATTATTATATTTTTATTAAATAAAAATCTATATTAATATAACTTAGACATGTCTCAAAACGAAGAACTCTTTACCTCTCAAATGCGCAAAGCGACAAGGAAAATACATAACGTAAGCGATGCTCTGGTAAATGCAAAATTCGCTATTTGTAAGTATTTTGAATATATATTAATTAAAATATTTTATTTTTGATTTTCTGAGCTTAGAAACAAATGGTAATCTCATTATATTATATCTGTACCAGATTTTTTGTAAACCATATCTTTCTTAAGGTCTAGGCAGCATAGTGATTGCAAAAACTTTAAGAATATGAGTTAAAAGCTTAGTTATATTATGATAAGATTCTTCATAATTTATATTTAATTTTTAGCTCTCAGAGATGAAAAAGTATGGGGTGGTGGATTGTTTGTATTTTATCACATTTTTTCATTTCTGGAAGATGCAAAGAAAAGATTGAATATGTTGCAATTTGATAAACTTTTCGTCAATAACATTTTGTACAGGTATTTATCTAGAGTAATAAAATAATCTTTACTAAAATTATACAATGTTTATATAGAAATAAATAAAAATAAATTTTTCAGAAAGCAAGCTTTTGAACATGATTTGACTCACTATTTAGGAGACAATTGGAGACACTTGCCAAAATCTCTGGCTTTAGAAAATTACTTGGAACATCTTCAAAATTTAGAGAAAGAAAACCCAAAGTTATTAATGGCATATGTGTATCATCTGTACTTAGGGTTGCTTAGTGGTGGGCAGATACTTGCCAAGAAGAGGAATGTTTTTGGAGAGAGTATGCAATCATCTATTTTGGATATATTTAAAAAAAATCAAAAGGTTAATTATACAATGTTTGTATTTTTTTAGATGATCCACACAAAACTGCATACATTGATAAGGTGACAGATTTCTCAGGAGTGGATATTTCTCAGTTGAAAAAAGATTTCAGGCAAGCAATGAATGAAATAGCCAACACTATGTCAGAAGATGACAAAGAAGCATTTATAGAAGAGAGTAATCAAGTGTTTTTAATGAATAATCTAATTGTAAATTCGGTTGGTGGTCAAAATCAGGTTCTTTTTGATATGCTGTACAAAGCTTCAGCAGTTCTTTTAGTTATAGGTGGAGTAATATTAGCTTACAAAATGTATAAATGAGACAGAAAACAACAAAACCTTAGTTTGTTTAGTTTTAGTTTCAGATTCTTTAAAAGAATCTGTTATAATACACTATTAAATGTCAGCATTATAGTAATAAATATATTAACTGTTAATTAATATTATTTGTTACATATATTGTCTTTGACAATTGTTTTTATATTGTTTTTTCATATTAAGTAAAAAGTTAGTCATTAATCATATAAGAGATTGTATTCCTATTAGTATAGATGATTTTGACTGTAAAATATTATTACTAATATAAAAATTAGTATATTTTTCTTGCTTAGTTTGTATATGTGAGAATTATAGCACTATAGTGATGCACACTTTGACATTATTCCAATTCGTATTTTGATACATTCTGGAATTTGTGAAATAATTTAAAAAGAAAAATAAACAAGTTATGTGACATTATAATTGTTTATATAAAATTTTGTCAATAAAAGACTGATTCAAATTAAGCGGTTTATTTTTAAAATGATCAATGCTATTAAAGGATGAGGTTGGTAATTAAAAGAGCAACATTATTTGTTAATTTTTATTTATTTGAAAAAGTTATAAATCAAAATAATAAATTGCTAATACATTAAATTTATTTTAACTATACAAGTTTAAAAATTATACTACAGTAATATATACATCTGTATATATTAAGTAAAAGATGAAGCAGATAGAGATGGCGGGTCCATCGCCATATCGATCAGCTCGTCGATGTCTTCAGTATTCCAAAATGATAATTCTAACTGAAAAAAAAAATATTTATTACGACAACTGTTTCTTACATATATAATTAGCGCTAGCAGTGTCATTTAGAAGTAAAATGTAAATGTTGCCACGCTAATAATAAATATGATATGAATAATAATAAAAAATATAATAAAATAAATAGTTCAAAAAATTCAAAGTTTTATCCATTAAAGTTTTAAAGTTTTATCCGTAATTCGGTCTTTTGGATAGTAATACATGTATTTATTTATACAAATTATCGTGCAGGGCACGACTGTAAATATGATTGGATGTGATACTTAGAGGATAATAATTTAAACGTTAACCAAAGCGCGGCTTTTCACCACTGAACGCAATGTTTAATACATTTGGACGAAAAGCGATGATTCTTGGTACTATGTTTTTATTTAGACTACTCTGCTATGAGGGATAAAGAGTGAAGTAGTGGTAGTATATATTATACTAGTTGTGCCCGCAACTTTATCGGCGTGTAAAATACCTTTTCAAAAATTCGGCAGAAAAATATTTTTTTCATTAAAACGAAATTTTTAACATATTTAAGAAAAAAAAACGTTGCCGAACAACGTGGTTTGAATTAATCTTATGATTCGATTGAAATAAAACAAACACTAAGTGTTAAGAAAAAGTTACGAAAATGAAACAGTGAAAACTGCAATTAATTCCTAAAAATGTATTGTCTAATGATAAACGTCATTAATATTTGTTTTCGAAAGTACAAGTTTGCTGTTGACTTGAAGGTCTGCTTGAGCTCGCTGCCTTAATATTAATTTATTTGGTTTTGAATACTGACGGGGTCGCGCGTGGCGCAGGGCGCGCAGTGCAGCGCGGCGGCGCGGCACTCGCAGCGCGGCGCGGGGCAGCGCGCGGCGGCGCGCGCCACTCGCCCGCCGGCCACCGTGGCAAAGCGACGCGCCGCGCCACGTTCACTCGATAGCTTGGAGCCCGCCCATATGGTTCCTGAAAGGTGATACGTTAGTTGAGCATATTGGTTTGATGATTTTCCTTATAAACAATTTCTTTCTAAAAACTATGACAAAAACCTCCTTAGCATTTATAATTTCACTTTTTCGCAAAATTGATTAATAAAATACGTCTTAATCATGAAGACATGTCCTATCTATACAAATATAAATAATGCACATACATTTATTAATTACAGTAAGAAAATTAATGAAAATTAATGAATGTATTCAAATATTATCACTTGTGTTAAATACACTAATCACAACAAACTGAATATGCACAAAAATAGTTTTCAATCATAAAATTCACCAATTCAATTATATTATTATAGAGTTTAAAGCAATAACTACATACCATTAGTTTCCAAAGCGAGTGACGTACACATGCCTAGCTTATCTTTAGGCAGTTTGACTTGCTTGCGAAGGCCGGCATCGCCTACTAGCCGCTCGTAGTCCTTGTTAGTATACGCTAACGTACTATCAACTCCTGCAATAATAAATATATATGTCTCGATTTAATGCAAATGTAAAACGGAGTATCTTAATACTCCTTTCGTCCACAATTTACACACTCTTAAGATACTAGCCAATAAATAATCTGCTATTTAAAAAAAATCTATAGTCTTAAAAATCACATAGCTGCCATATAAATTATGTAGGAATGGAGAGAACCTACTCTTAAGGAACTTCGTTCTTCACTTTCTCTTACCACCATCGAAGGTTTCTCCGAATGCTATTTAGCAATAAGTCAAAAATTTTATAGATATAAAATTATATTAATTAAATTAACTGAATAATATTTAATAAAGCTAGATTTATTTTTGTTCAGTTTAACTTTTTTTTAAAACATAAGTAATTTATAAGTTATATAATAATCTTACCAAACAAATATTTAGCTACTCTCTTCTTAGATAGTGAGAAGTCATCATCCATTAGAATATGTAGTGTTATGGAGTTCTCCATCAAGTTGTGGTAAATGGTGGAATAATCCAGCTGCAATTATAATTTATAATATTAAAATATTTCTTACATTTTTTTGCGTTTAAGAGTCTTACTGGGCAGAGTGCTAGTACAGTTTTCGAAAGAAAACCCTAACGTTAACATTTTTATGTTTTCTAAAGATATATTTCTCAACTTAAATGTAACACTATCTATTTTGTACTAAATATTTTACTTAATGAATCTTTTTAAAAACAAGTGTGGTATTATTTACATTAACCAGTTTTGTACATGATGCGACATTATATTGTTTTCTATTTCTTTGTACAATAGTATTGTGAACGTAGTATACTTAGAATAAAGTGAAATAATAATAATCTCGAATATCGCGGCTTTCCATAGAGTTCATTGTAATGTGTAATGTGCAATGTGCAATGTGTAACGTGTAGGGCGCGTGTGCAACTCACGGAGAGCCTGGGCTCGCACACGGTGCAGGGCAGCAGCAGCACGGCGCGCGGCGCGGCGGCGCGCAGCGGCAGCGAGCTCACGAAGCGTAAGGCGCGTAACGCTTCACCCGCTACTGTCTTGTTGCTTGACGTTTTTTCTATACGGATGTGTTAGATTATTTTTATTACTATATACGTTTCATAAAAACAATTGAAATTTATTTATATTTTTTAGCTCCATTTGATTTTTATAAGTAACACGGATATATCAAATATGTTATCATCCTTATAATAAAAGACATTCAAAATTGAAACTTTTAAATCACTTCAATTAAACTCACTCATTAATCAGTAGCTTTTGTTACTGACACAATCATAATGTTTAGAATACCGTAAAAACAAAAAAATATTTTTTATATGTCTCAAAATGAATCAAGTATACAAACAAAATGGCAGAGTAATACTTAAGGAAAGTTATTGTTACTCCGATATGCAATTCATTTAATGAAGTTTATAATTAGGGTTTTCTTGTCCGTTCCGTAGATTATAGTATCCTTATAAAAACAAAACATTTTACCGATCTATCCGATTCGTTAAATATAAGACTTGTAAATATTCACATAATAATAAATAATATGTTACCTAATAACTAACTGCAATACAATGTGAACATACAATGAATAAGTCCAACCACTACATCAGGTTTGATAAGCCACATATCCTCGCTAGGGAAAGTAGATATGTTCCTAGAATGATCCGCGAGGCTATTGAAATTCAAAAACATCCAAATTTCGATAGAGAAGATGGTTGGAAACTATCTACCACCTGGGACCCACTTATTAAAAATTTAAAGCCCCAAATCCACCACACCAGAGACAAAGATACAGTGAGCTCATTCTGCAAGAATCCAGGGCAGTACGCGAGGCAATTGAGAAATCGATGGCGGTAGTTTGATATAATTAATTTTTTGTATCAACTGACAGACGAATGCCACCTCAGTCTACCTGTGACCACGGACTACTGTAAAGTGTTCGAAACGTCAGGTGTCCAAAAATGTATTTTCGAATACCAAAATATACGCGATTAATCCGGTTAAATAGTTTCATTTAAAAAATATGTTACCTATTTGGAACGCCTCGAAATGTCTAGGTATGTCCACAGCGTTGGTGAACAGCTTGTTGTTGACGTACAGCGCGCGCGGCTTGCGGAACACGCCGCGCCCGCCGTATACCACTACTGCGTATCTGTGTAAGTTGTACATATTTACACGTGAAACAAAAAAATCAAATGTCACTCAATCTAAGATCATTTACATGGATCATATTTATAAGAATTTCATTTAATGCGGATTTAAATATTCTTATTAAGATCATAAAATTTACATCCAAATAACTATCTAAATAAACATACCTATTAATAAGATCTTTGATTTTCGCGATTTTTATACATTTTAAATGAAACTATTTTACCGCATTAATCGCGTATATTTTGGTATTCGAAAATACATTTTTGGACACCTGACGTTTCGAACACTTTACAGTAGTCCGTGGTCACAGGTAGACTACCTGTGACCACGGACTACTGTTACTGCGATTAATCCGGTTAAATAGTTTCATTTAAAAACATACCTATTATCAGAAAATCCATTGCCCTGCAGCTTGCTATCCAGAGTATCTACGAACAAGTCGATATTCTTCAGTTTGCGTATATTCTTATTACAATTTTGTGCTTCAACCACGAACACAACGTCCATAGATGCTGGAGAATTTTGAAGCTGTAGGAAAGAGCCCTCTTCAATCAAATCACCGTCGGGTGTGGTACATCTGAAATTATAAATATATATTTAATTAATGAAATAAGTATTTTATTTCTTTATGTATCTATTAGCGTTCCGATTTACAGAAAATATTTAGTAAGAAAAGATTGAGTTGTTTAAGTTTAAAGATAAACCGTAATAATAAATATTATAAAACATCATAGAAACAATGGAGAGTGTTCAGAGACGCTATTTGGATGCCTGGCTCAGCTCAACTGCCCGGTTTAGGAGACCATTTTTCTCGCGGAGTTGCAAATTATTGAACCAATTTCCACTCGACGATTCACAAATTCGTGGTATTGCATTAACAGTTCCTCTGGTGTTTTAAACGTTCATGGGCCGCGGAAATCACTTAGGATCAGTACAGCTGCCCTGGTGCTAATTTCCGAGCCAGCTCATTTGCCTGCCTCATATATATGTACACATGTCCAAAACAATGTACTCACTGCACACACAAATCGGGTATGTGTGTCGGCACGTGCTGGTGCTCGCACAGCTGCCGGTACGCGTCCGCCAGCCCGCACGCGTCCGCGCCCCGCAGGCACTCCAGCAGGAACGCGCGCGACGATATCTGATTAATAATGATGGAATCATTATAACCACAAGTAGGAAGAACAGATGTAAATGTATAGATACTCGTATACACACAAACACATAAATACAGCAGCAATTAAAGTTAATGCCTCATATCTGAGAACAACTGACACAACATAAGAAATTCAGCAGAACTTTTTTTATAAGACAATAATTTACAGACTTATAATGTTAATTAGCAACAATATACAGTTCGATTTTGGGCATTTATCTACAAATATATATTAGAAAATATGGTACTAATTTGGTCAATTTCTTACTTTGAGATTTGCTTGAACATTGTTAGCAAAAGTGTGTATTTCTGACGAGAGTAAAATATTTTCATAGTATCAATCTGATTTTCTTAATGACTTATCTATTGCAGAGTAACATGGAATTAATAAGTAGTTGTTTATATAAATTCATTTCACAGATAAATAACCTGTAAAATACAAAGTAAGTAAACCATACTAACCAAATTGAAACAGGGATGCAATGGAGAAACCTTGTTACTAAAGAATTTATCACAAACAGTATTATTTTGTTTCGTTGGTAATTTGCCAACAGTCACATTTCGTATAGTCCATGCGTGGGAAAGATTTGTTATGTCTGTTTCTATAGTATTGTTGGGTAATTGTTTCTCGTCATACTGCTCATTGTTGTATGTACCGAGAAGACCGCCGAGACTTGCGTAGTACCAACCTGCAAATTTATTTAATTCAAATAAAAAATATTTCAATTGTATTAAAAAAGTAACTTCTCGTTTTATCTTAGCAGTGAGATACTAGTGT
Organism: Dryadula phaetusa; assembly: GCA_032432895.1. Lineage (NCBI taxonomy): Eukaryota > Metazoa > Arthropoda > Insecta > Lepidoptera > Nymphalidae > Dryadula > Dryadula phaetusa. The sequence goes on along the minus strand of JAOYRS010000068.1, from coordinate 4,999,409 downwards.
AAAAATATTTCGATCTCCGCTTTGCCACCAAAATCGAGACATTATTTATTAAGAAGCGGAACATAACGCCGATCTTTGTGTTATCAGAAAAGAGAAATTAAAAAATATAAATATATATAATGACTGAATTAACATGAATGGAGATCGAACCCACAACAAAGATGCTGTACCACTGCACCGTGATGGCGTTTATTATTTACATAATAAAAGATAAGAAGTAAAATTATAATTTACCTGCAACTTCCAATTTACATGTTTTATGCAGTAAGTTGCATTCTATATCTAATCCACTTTGTCCCTCGATAGACAGCGAGTCTGTACGTCTGTCTACTACAAGATCGTCGATGACCGCTGGAAGATTTAATGGTAGGGATCGGCCTAACGATACTTGCTGCAATAAATAGAATTTTTTTATTATATTATAATAATATTATATAAAATAAAATCTTATCTAAACTAAAACAGAAAATAAATAAACGTAATAAATATTTAATGACATACCCCTTTGTATAAATCAATAAATATTAAATTTTTCTTTGTGAGGACAACCAAGTCATATCTGCCGTCTTCATTGCTTTCCATTAGTACAGTGAAATTATTCTGTTTATAGTCTTTCGTTAGGAGGAAAGTCCCAGGTTCGGATATTGTGAAGATTTGCTTGTCGAATGTTACTAGTGTACCTTCACCGGTCATAATTGCCATACCTTAAATAAATATATATTTTTATGAAAAATTACATACTTTTTATTAATAGATATTTCTTTGTTTTAGAACTTTGCCAAAAAAAAAACATTCCGAAATTTCGTTAAATGTAGGAGAAAAATATAATTTACCAAATATTCAATTGTTATTTATAATTATTCTTGATATTACAATTTTTACTTACCACCAAACGGCGGCATTATATTATTAAGGTCAAGATACGGTCGTATTTCATAGTAATAGGCCCATATAGTTTTATTACTAGTTAGCCATTCGTCTATGAAATCTCTTATAGTTCGGTATTCTGATATCTCGCTGAAGTCCGGGGTTCGATTAAAGGCGTGCCAGGACATTGGCAACTTTTGTTCTAGAATGATCTCTCCTTTGTGCGGGTCGAAAATGAAGTTTGTTTTGGGTGTCCGATGTCTATTAAAAAATAGTTGAAAATTAATAAGATCTTTGATTTTCGCGATTTATACATATTTCAAGTAAAACTATTACAAACAGATTGATCGCATATATTTAGATAATTGACAATACATTTTTGAAAATCCGACGTTTCGAACACTTCACAGTAGTCCTTGGTGACAGGTAGACAATGTACGTGATTAACCCGTTTAAAATATTTTCACTTAAAATAGTAACATTATATTAAATAGTAAAAAATGAATTCGTTAACTATATAATATAATTTACAACAAATTTAAACGAAACTATTGTAAATTATTTTAATACTAGATAATCTTTGAACGTACGTACGTACGTACGTAACGTAACGCTATGATAGAAATATTATTATTAAACTTTAATAAAATGATAATAATATTAAAATATATTTATAAATAGGTTGCTTACATTTCTTCATATTGTAACGCTGTTTTTGCCATATCGGTAACTTTAGCGTATAATATCTCCCATACTTTGTCTAAAGCTTCACCTATTAAGAAGTAGTCGTACCACCATTTTAGACGTTCGTAGGCTTCTTTACACTGTACAAAAGAAATTATAACGTGTTTGAATGATATTTGAATATAAATAAGGAGTGATTGAGTCTGTTGTGGCGCAGTGTAACAGCATCTGACTTTAAATGTAATCGGTTGTGGATTCAATTCCTACTCGGGGGAATGATATTTAAATTATCTCCATTTTTTGGCTCTGGTAAGACGTTGAGTTGCGTCACTCAACAAACAATGCATTGAATTGGGCAGAAAGCGGAATACGGAATGTCTTGAAACTAGGTACTTCCTTCCACAAGTCCTTTATACGCAAAAACAAAAATATTTTCTATAACTATATGAAAATTTCTGCTTAACCGAAATATTTATTGTATTTTTTTTGATAAAAATTTTGCGAATTGAGTTTCGAAATCTTGCATAACTTAAAAAAAGAAATGCTCGAACTCCATATTTCGTAATAATTGATTAGAAATTTGTCAAATATATTAATAAGCATTTCGTACAATATCATGTGCTTGTCATATACACGTTGACAACGAAACTCGTGTTTTACGCATCAAGGGGTGGACTTATTATGTATTATATTAACTAGTATCTATAATATTAACTAGTATCTATAATATTAACACAATAATAGTAAAATTTTTAATATTAGAAATAAAGATTTTCAATATTAGAATAAAGAAGAAACAGAAAAGATATACCTTTTCTCTAACATAAACCACTTGTGGGGTCTTTAAGAAGTTCTCCCAAGCGTTTTTGAATTCATTGTACAATTGTTTGAACTCGTCCGTGAAAGGAATATACTTTTCTATTTTACCCCAAATTACGTTCCAAAGTTTCTTGCTGTATTTCTTTATGTTAGTTATAATATCGTTGTTCACTAAGTCTTTGTAAATGCTGTAATATATGTAATATATATATATATATATATATATATATATATATATATATATATATATATATATATATATATATATATATATATATGTATATAATTTCTATATTATTTAAGCATATAATGCAATTTATTTAAATATATAAAAGGCTAATTAAGTAAATATGATTAAATTCGTAAATCTATGTTTTTTTTTCTGTTTACTACTGAAGCAAAAGACTAAAAGTACTAAATAAAATAAATATTGTAATAAAACATAAACAGTAAATAATAAATATCTGTATACCGGTCCATCTCATGTCCAAACGTAGACACATAATTAAAGTACGGTGTGTCTGTTAGTTCATGGGTCCTTTCATGGAAGAAGTCCATGATACTCCTCCATATTGTGATAACGAAAGCTTCTGTGTAATGTAACATTTTGAAAAACAGCGGCTCAATAGATTTCAATAGATCGTGCCAATATTTCCCAAGTCTAGACGTCGCATTCACCCAAGTCTCCTCCCAATACTCCAAAAATTTCATATGCAAATCTCTAACAAAGTTGTCATATTGTAAAATCATCGCTTCCAACTTATCCGATACTAATTCCATTAAATCTGCTTCCAAAACTTTATTAATCGATTCTAGGAAATTAGCGTACGCCATTTTTATTGAATCCACCACGTAAGTTAAACTTTGTTTTATAGACGAGCTGGTATTCCCCATCATACCCCACATGTCATTCACGAATCCCGGCAAACTTTCCAAATGATTTCGAATTGCCATTTCATCAAGCACATAATAAGTGAACTCAACTATATCCTTCACATAGAAATCATTATGGTCGTACGATTCGTTTAAAAACCGTTCAAATTCATCCAGATCATCTTTTATAACGTGCAAATCATTCAAATCGTCCAAGAAATCACGTACTCTTGGTTTAGCATCGCTCCATATATTTCTTAGAGCGAGATGGGCTTCCATAGGCGCTTCTTTTATAATGACTAGCGTGTCATTAATTTGCCCGTACAATATCTTCATAGAGTACATGGCCTGTGATTTGATTTCCGTAAAAATTTCCGGTCGCCATTTAAAAGCGCTTGTCAGAAGACGAGAGTGATTCAATCGTATATAAGAAGCTAAGTCAACAGTAGTGACGTCATCGTAGTTGCGCCACGCGTCCACTCTGGCGGACCTCGTGTCTATTATCTTGCCTATCATATGGTAGGAAATATCTGAAAAAAAAACAAGAAAAGTGGTAGAACGTTAAATAAATGGTAAATATTGGCATTTTATGACTAATGCTATATGATTCAGAGTTATTAATATTATTTTAAATAAAATTTAAGCAGTAAGGGGAATTGAATCCATAGCAACATTTATAGAGAGTACAGTTAGATATTTTCAAATGAGCCTTTTTAGTGTCACTAAAAATGCAAAAAACTTCCTAGTTGTAAAAGCTTAATAAATAAAATATATATTTAAAAGTAAGTTTAACCCAAAATAAAATTAAAGCGCTCATTTTTGTTTTCCTACATCAGGTTCATATTATGAAAATGTTATAATATTATCGAAACTGTGCAAATTTTCATTAAATAAATAGATAAACAGATATTAGGAGGTAAAAATAAAAAAAGCATGTTAAGGACAAAAAAAAAGTAAAAGGTGCGAAAAAAATAGTAAAATAGTAAGGACGAAAAAATATAAGTGTATTTTAATAATTAATAGTAATTTTAATTAAGTTTTTTTTCGATTCACGCTTTTTATCCTGCATAGGAGGGTAGATAGAAAGTACCTAGTGTCAAAACACTCCGTACTTCACTTTTCACCGAATTTGAGACATAGCGTGTTGAGTGGTGGAACTCAACGCCGCACTTTGTCTTACTAGAGCTAGGGAAACGAAACAAGTATCGATACTTTGTGGTATCGAGTATCTTACCCTTCGATATAGATACTTTTGTACTCGATACTTTTACTCAATGAGTATTTTTCAACAGGTATCGTATCGAATAAATATCAGAAATAACCCACTTAAAACTTGCGACCTTACGGTTCCTTCTGAACCTTTCAATCTAAAACATTACAACTGTTTGTTCGTTGCGTCTATAGTTAATGAATATGAAAGTTATTTTCCCAAAATTATGTAAGTTGGCACAAAAATATTTGTCAACTCCAGCGACGTCAGTGGCCGCACAGAGGAGGATTGCACATAGATGGAAACTAAGATGTATACCTAAATTAATAGTTTTTTTTTTCATAAAGTTTAAAATTTGTACAGTTAAAGTAGTCTTATTATTGTAAAGGGATATATTTGGTGCCAAAACTTTTATTTTTATTTACTGACTGGTATTGATGTTCTGACTTTTGCCGAGCAAGTTATTAGACTTCAAGAAAAGTACTAAAATATCAATACTGCAAAGTAAATACTTTGAAGTATTGATATTTTTCTTTCGATAAATTTTTGAGTACGATATTTTTCAACCGTTACCGTGTACCGATACCGTGTCCCTAACTAGAGCGAGGAAGTAAAAATAATTTAAAATATAATCGCTAAAAGTGGGGATTGAACCCACGACGAGTCGCGTTTACAGTCACACGCTGTCACACTGCGCCACGACCGACTTCAACTATTATAAGTGAATTTATTTAAAGGTACTTTTTATTATTTCTTCCTTTAATAATTAAGAACTAACTTACCATCAGAACTATTGTAATGTGCAACCACTGCCTTGTCAATCATGGACAACTCCGCAAACACTGTATCATTGGCATTTGTCCTTAGGACAATACCTTTAGCTTGGTATTTAGGATACACGAGGGATAATGTACCATTCACTTTGTAATAATATGTTTCATTTTCACGCTAAAAATATGAATAAATTACATTCGAAGTATTTTTTTATTTATAAATTTCTTATAACATTATTTAACAAATTTAAATAAAGTTAGAAGAATTTTTACAATATTAGTAAACATTTAGCTTCACAATTTTATATATATATATATATATATATATATATATATATATATTTATATATATATATATATATATATATATATATATATATATATATATATATTACCCCGCATAGTCTTAACGCTAGGTACTTTCTGTCTACCCTAGACAGAAAGTACCTAACGTCAAGGCAGTACGTACTTTACTTTCCACTAAACTCGAGACATTACTATTTGTCTAATCAGAGTGGGAAAGTGACATAATTTAAATATAATCACTCAGCCGCGTGGAAATTGAACCCACACCCGATCGCATTTACAATCAGACGTTGCCTACTGGTCCACGACTGTCATCTAGTTTTAACGTTTTATAGTTAAAAAAAAGCGATGGGCGATTACGGTTTGGTATTTTACTTAGGGAAATAATTATAATTAAATTATTTTCTATTCTGTGACATTGACTTAGTTCTTTCATAACACTCCAGGTGTTCTTCTAATAACCTGCTATGTGAGATAAAGCTATAGGTAAAACAATATAATGAATATTTTAATATTTTCAATATAAAATAAGCTACAGATATTTATATTTACTTTATATATTTATATAATAAATATATAAAATTTACATTACCTCCCAATTAACAAGGCTTTCATTCATATCGATGAGCAATTGATTCCTCCTCAGTTTCTGATAGAACAACGACTTCTGAAATCTGTAGTAATTTGACAAATAGTACCAACGACTATGTACATTTATATCTGATTTCATATCCAAATCTAGATTTGTAGAGGGATGGGTGCATTTTAGTGCAAACTTGTAATCTCTGATTGGTCCATTCGAGTTATCAGTTAATATTGATTTAAGTTTTAGATATTCGTTTTCGTAGTCCGAGTATTGCAGTTCTATGGAGAGATTGGACATAACTGCTGGAGTTGTGAGATACTGGCCTTTTAACGTTACATCCTAGAATAATAAATTGTTGATAAATTTATTGATACATATATTAGATAATTTAAATAGAAAAAAGTATTATGGAAACAGTAGTTTTAGAAAACGTATACTTATAATACTAAATAATACTAACACAGTAAAACAGAAAGAAAAATAAGTTGGATATGAACTACTAAAATATTAATTTTATAAAATCATTCGTCGTCGAATTTAAAATGTAAAAATTACAGTAAATTATAGTAAATATATAATATACAACAAACTATATATTAGAAAATACTTATTCTACTTACCTTTTTAAATGACGGATGGGATAAAGCCAAGTATACATCATGTAAGTTCCCATCTTCACTGACGGGGTTTTCCCATCGCCCTTTTAGTAACGCGCTCTTGTTCTCAGCTCGGACGTTCCACAACAAGTGGGCGTTACCATCCAGTAACGAGTCTTGCAAGTGGTATACACCCGTTATACGGAACGTTCGGAGTGGGTAACGGATGTCCATTATTATTTGTTGGGATTCTGTGTCAGCCTGAAACAAAATATTTTTAATCTGACTATAAACGCGATCTATAGTAGGTTCGAACACATTTTGGAAAATTATTATTCTAAATAAATTATATTCATTTCTGTGTTTCTTGACCAAGAAGGCGAGAAGTTAAAAAAATGCAATGCCGCATATAACTAATATGTGTCAACATTAAAACTTAAGTTTATAAAAAAATACTGCTAAATATTTAGACAATTAAAAAATAAGTAAAAATAAATAAAATAGTACAATCTAGAGAGGTATTACACCACTTACCACACTCATATTGGTTACGTGAATATCATAATTAATCCAAACATCTTCGGCCCATGTCACTTTGCTGCCTTGCTTTAATTCCTTATCGATAGCTTCATATTTATTTTCAAAGGTCCAGGTTCGATTTCCGTGAATGGCAGTCAGTTTGAGTTGCTTTCCAATATCGTAAGTGTACATGTCGAGACGTCCAGTTATGTTACCCATACTGTTGTTGTGGAGATGGAATATTGTCGCTTGTTTTGCATCCTGTGAAGAAAAAAATAACATTTGCCAATATGACGCAGTGGGTCAGTATTTGACCATAAACAAGATGGTTGTGGATTATTTATTTTTTTAGCATCACGATTTTTATCCCGCATAGCATGGTAGACAGAAAGTACCTAGTGTCAAGACACTCCGTACATCGCTTTTCACCGAATTTGAGACTGCGTTTACAGTAGTGGTACTCAACGCCGCACTTCCTCTTAACAGTGCTGGAAAATGATAATAATTTTATATATAATCACTTCCCCGAGTGGGGATCGAACCCACAACCGATCGCGTTTAGAGTCTGACGCTATCCCATTGCGCCAGGAACGGCCTCCTTATTTTGAAAAAGTTATATTTCAGTTGTCTTTACTTTCCCGCTCTGATATGACAATATGCGCGTTTGAGCGGAAACTGATTGAAGAATAAGATCAGTTATTACTTTTTCATATCAAAGGCTTTTTAAGACTTATCATAAGTAGTTATTTGCTTTATTTATTAATTGTGGCATATAATTGTTCGTCGTCGTACTCGTTAAAATTATAATTGATTTGCAATTTATGGCCGTAAGGTAGAAGGCTCGGAAAAAAAATAAGATATAACTGGGATTAAGTTCCGCCATTTAAATAGAATTTGTTGAAAAAAGTACTTACAATGCTTCCAATGCCATCGTACTCATGTATATATTTGACTCCAAACGGCGTGTGTACGTTCTCCACTTCTATATTCATTGTAGCTAAATCCAAATTCCTTTCACTTTTACTTAACACTTTATTAAAGAACACTTCTAAAAATCTTTCCCGGTCGAAATCAATAGTTGCGTTTCCTTTACTTTTTTTATCTTCTTCCTCATAGAAATACTCAGTGTTGACTAAGTGTTGAGTGTTTAGTGGCACGGAGAGTGAAATGGCGCCATATTGTGTGAAATCATTCTCTCGTTTTATATAATTGTGTGTTGTGTTAATGGAAGCAGATTTATTCGGCCAGAACAAATCCACTTTGTTGTCCGATATTGGTTCAGCGTTGTTTATCTGTAAAAATATTGCGTTTTTTATTAAATGTTGATAATTTTCAGCAAAATGTAATGCGTTTTTTGATTGTCTATAGGTTACTACTAGTCTATATGTTACTAGTTTAAAAAAAAACCAGCTTAGCGCTTTATTCCTCATAGCAGGGTAATCAGACAACCTAGTGTCAAAACATTCCTCTGACTGCTTTTCGCAGAAAACGAAAATTTGCGATTATACAAGATTTTGAATACTGTTAATATTAACTAGGTCAAAATATTCTGTTTTATTACCATAAAAAATGATATATATAATATACTCACATCGAATATAGATTTCAACCAAGGTAGTGTTTTAAATGGAGTTGTCATGTTAAAGTGTCCGTCTGTGTGTTTGATGCCACCGTATCGCATATCTATTTCACCTATTTGGCAAGAACTCGGACGATGCATGAATCCCCTGTTAAATATAAAAAAAATATTATACTTACTTAAATTAAATAACAAGATATTTTATATTTTATATTATTCAAATGATTCATAATCGTTGAGTATGAGTAATAATAACTTTTGCTATTAATTCATTTTTTGTATATTAGTTTTCTTGTTTCTATGTTTATATATACTATATTTAGAAAAGTAAAAACAAAAAAAATACGAAAGAAAATAACATTTTAATATTTACTACCAGCTGCGCGTAAAAATATCTCTATAGAGTTGCTAACAACATAAATAGCTTGGCTTAGCGGTAAGAATGATATATAAAACAACAATCTGTCCTGTTAAACGATTATTTCTTAATAATCTTTTAGTAGTAGAAATTTGTAAAAATCTTTCTACAGAGTTGCTAACAACATAAATAAGCAGTACGTTTTTTCTATAATGTTTTAAAATAACATTTATACCACATTTTGTAAGGAAGAGGTAAAATGCCTAATGTGAATATACTTCATTCTCCGTCGTCAATGTCGCTCTGTGTTTCACCAGACAAAGAAAATAAAATATTTCATCGAACTCATTTCTATTATATTTAAAAAAATATAAAAAAAACTCACTTCACAACATGATATCCATGTACCAAATCCTTTTGATACGATCCCTTAACAGTGAACGTAGGTTCATTTTCATAGAATGGCGTGCTGAGTGTATAATCTACATGTTTGGATCCGTTTACATCCCATTTGTATGACAATATATTGTCAATGTCTTTGTAAACGGAGTTCGACGTCCATGTTGCTTTGGCTTTACCATCGAAGCTCTCGCCTAGCGTTAGCATCTATAGAGAAAAAATTATATACAAAGATGATATGGTGCCAGACAACTTTAAGACAATTTTTTGATGATTTTAAATGAAACTATTTTAACCAGATGGTGGTCACAGTTAGAGTCTACCTGTATTCGAAAATACATTCTACTCTCAATTTATTCATTAAGGTATTTCTTATTCTATTCATTAAGGTAGAGTCTATCTGTGACCACGGACTACTGTAAAGTGTTCGAAACGTCAGGTGTCCAAAATGTATTTTCGAATACCAAAGTATACGCGATTAATCCGGTTAAAATAGTTTAATTTAAAATCTATAGAAATCTCGAAAATCAAAGATCTTATTATTTTTTGATGATGTTATCCGAAGTGGTTAATTATTAAAATATATAATTAATATAATAAAGACTAGAGTTGAATATTAATTTAATAAATTGTTAATTTTATATTTAATATTTTACAGATAGTTTCTCATATTAAGACAATATTTTCACTATATCTAAGAATAATAAAGAGTAAAAATAATTTACATACAAAATAAATTTATGACTTACCTTGCCTTTCAACCCAGCGCGTATTTTTGTTACATCAGTGCGATACAAAGCTTCCAAAGTTTGAGCGGGACTCGAAGCGTCGCCCACAAAACCGTCAATGTATAATGTATGAACATCTACATTTGGTTTGGGAAGTATTGCGTTTATTACAAGATTAATTCGTTTTTCCATTATAATACCGAAAGAAGCATTTGCCCCAATTCTAATAAGAAAAGAGGATAAATTAACATTATGTAACAAACAAAAAAAAGGAATATGCAATTCATTTAAGACAGATATTGTCATATAATTAATATAGATAATAAAATTGAATATAAGATTTATTATTTGTTAAAATTTAACAAACTTAATTATTAAGCATTCTATGTTTTAAAATAAAATATTACATTACAGATATTATATAATTGTGTAATGTATTATTTTCTCACTTTATTGTTTTTATTTTTCATTTTTAATCATACTTATAGTAAAAGGTTATTATATTCATTTTATTTCATTTATCGATAACAGTTCAAAAATATAGAAAATTGATTTGAGGCTAGTCTCTTTTAGACAATACATTTAAAAACCCAAATAAGTTATAAGGTAAAAATTAAATGTATAATATTCTCATGTTACATTGAATTCAAATTATAGAGCAAACATGAAGAGTTATGTTAAAAATTTTGGTGTACCATCGATCTGAAAAGAACTCCTAAAAATATAACCATTTTATTTTCTTGCTCGGTTAAAAAAATACATAATATTTACTATAAATAAAGTTACTAATATAATATAACTTTCAAACGTTAAAAAACTAACGAAAGCTTACAGTATCGATAATAGGATATTTCATTACTTACTGCCAAATTCTGTCCAAGTCCATTCTAAATCCAGCATTAGTTTTAGAAAGTCCGTCTTCAGTATTATTACCGAAATATATATCCAAGTCGACGCTGCGTTGTGTTTCTTTAAGTAACTGTTGCCCTATTGCCTAATATTAGATACAATAAAATATAATTAAAAATGAAAAATTAATGTTATTTTATCTAATATCAATTTAAATATTATTTTTAATAATAAAAATTCAGAAAATTTAACTATTTATTTTAATATATAGTATATATTTTTAAATAATTTATTAATATATTTACTGAAATATAATTTCAAATTTTACAATTTTTTTATAATTGGGAAAATAATAAACGCTATTAAGATTAACTTAAGATTAAGATAAATGTTACTTACTCGTATAAACAAATCACCAAGCAAGAAACTCCATTTAAGATCACCATCTCCTTTCATATCTGGTAGTTCATAGTTGCATAGCAAATAACCCGACTTTGGTCCAAATCTGAATTAAAAAAGATATAATTAGTATAGTAAAAAAGATATAATTATTACTCTATAAAAATAAATGAGGCATTTAACATATACTTATCGAAATGAGTATTTCCACCTTTTTTCATTTGTTAAAAACATAAAACTTACACGAAATCAGTGCTGCCTTTAACAAAACTAAGCTTCTGTAATGGCGACGACGCTTGTACCGACACCACTCTACGTAATTCCGGGTACAGGTCTACGCGGGTCTTAAAGTATATCTCTTTGCTTTTCATTTTTGGCAAGTCCACCTGAAAGTAAGAATTTTTTAATAAGATTACGTATTAATTAAATATATTTTGGTATTCAAAAATACATTATAGAAAACCTGACGTTTCGAACACTTTATAGTACCTGTGGCCACGGACTACTGTGAAGTGTCTTGGTGGGTTGGATTCCCACTCTGCGGAATAATTATACATATAATTTATTTTCATTTCTTCGTTCTGGTATGACAAAGCGTGGCGTTTTAACACACAATAACGATTTCGAACGGAAAGCAAACAACGACGTGTTAAGAGCTAAAAACATTTTTTAGTCTCTTTTTAAGTTTTAACTGGGTAGTGGTAATAAAAAACCATTAAGCCGTAAATTCAGCTTACCTTAAAGTATACATCAGTGAAGTTATTTTGCATTTCTATCTTAGATCGTATAGTAGCTTCCATGGGTCCTAGCACGTGTGCGGTCACACCGTACACAGTGGGAGAGGACTCACATTTCACACGAAGTGTTATTTGTTGTCCCTGCCCTTTTGGTACTAGGGTTAGTGTTAACTAAGGGATAGGAATAAATATTATTATTATTATTATTATATACAGAAATAAACATTAATAATAGTTAAATATTAAAAAAATATATTTTGTGTTTTTATTTCGGTTAATAAAAATATAGTTTTATTTGTTGATTAACTAAATATAAACATTTAGCTAGTGTTAAATAATATGAATTATGAAAATCAATATTAAATTTGTGATTTAATTGTTGAATGATTTAAGAAGTATAAAATTAACTAATCTTGACATAATTATAGCCAATTCCTATAGTACGTCCGTTTATTACATAAAATATGAAATATGAGTGAGTAAGTAAGTAGAAAGTAAGTTTATCATAGTGTACCTCTAATGGATCTCGCTTAAGCACTTTCCCAGAAATTCCATATTCAATGGTATCTGTGACAAACGATCCTCTTATGTCGTCTTCATCGAACTCTCCTATGATTTTCATTGCTCTAAAATACAATTATATAGTAGTTTAATAAAATTAAACTTCTAACTACATAGTTTATTGTTACTTTTTACTAAATTAAAAAGTAAAATATAATTTCTAAAAGAAGAATTAAAAGACTAGCGAAAATTAATCCTACTGTTCTTAAAACAGCAGGTCGTTAGATATCAACTGCCAAAACTCTTTTGTAATTTTATTGTTAGATCTTGCATCTAACAATATATTTTTTTAAATGGAGGCCAACGAGCAGAAGAGTCACCTTCGCCCTTGGACATCTACAAAATTAAAGTTATAGATGCGTGGCCGGTCTTGGGGTGGATGTGAAAGGAGATGAAAGAAAGGATGGGTGGGAATAGGGAAAGGTGGCTTACATGACGTAGAACCGGAATACATCATCAGACGTTTGATGGATCATTTTTGTTATGATAGTGGTCTAACCTCCTACCATCAAATTGTTGGGATACCTGCCTCTTACGGGATACTATGCAGCAACAGAGGGGAATTGTATTCTACCACGTTTGCTCACAGGGAAATTATGCAATATTAGCTTAAAAATGTTGTACAAAGCAAACACTAACGATCTATTGTATTCTATTGTAAAGAATCCAACGTGTTACACCAAAAAAAACATTATAACAAATTTAAAATATAAAATATAATTAATATTAATATGTATAACCATTTAAAAAGATCGGTACCAACCTAAACCCTTTATGCGGGGTACCAACAGCCACACTCAGTGTAGTCGGTCTCTGATCAGCTTTGAGTGAATAATAATTTTCTTCACTACTTAAATCAACAGTTAGCGTGCGTTGTTTGTTTTCATCGCTGTAAAGCAAAGCGACTTCTGAAGGCGGAACTACGGGGACTAATGCGCCTCGCGCCTTGAACCGAATATGACGGGAGGGCGGGGGACGCCATACTACGTCTGCAAAAAGCTATGCAATACAAAAAAAATGTTATATTATTTTAAAAATTCAATTGAAATAATAAAGTAGAGGGTATAAGGTGCTATATAACATTTTTGTTCGTATAGCAGATTAGTGAGAGATAATTTTAGTGTCACTTGTCCTTCCCTTCTTATCAGAGTAGAAAAATAAAAAAAAAAAATAACGATTTTTTTAGGGAGAAAACTGGATAAGTGTCAGCACATTATTTGATTATAATATATCTAGCCATTTATTAACAAATTTAAAATATATGAGAAACCGAGATAAATATATTGTACGCTTTAATAACATAAAACATTGAATATAATAAAATATGAATATGCTTACATAATTGTTTTGATCACCCTGTTGCACGTGTATACCGCCTCCAACAATACTCTCGACATCCGAAAAGTCCTTCTTGAATTCCATCTTAATGAAATAGTCCTCTAAGTAAGCGGAAGTTAGGTTTAGACTACCCGATGTTTCCACAAACACATCTTCTAACTGTAAAAAGTAAAATTATAAACAATTGTATCAAAATAAATTTATTTCAGAACGAATACTCGTATTTCGTGTAGTGATTGTAAATATTTTTTGGTACAGATATATATAATATTAAAGTAAAGTTAATTTAATATTATACTAGAGTAGTTTTTTTAATAACAAAAAACTGAACACTGAAAAGTATAGATTAATTTATTTAGCAAGTGAAAGAAAGAAAAAGAGACAAACAATATTAAATTAATAAACTAACAACAAAACAGATAATAATGAGTAAATGAGATAGGAATATAAAAGCAAAAACAAATAAGTAATAAGTGTGAGTGAGACAACACTACATGCTCACCTCCAGCCTGGCGAGCGCGGTGACAGTGAACGAGGGCATGGCTATATCGGCGGACAGCTTCCACAGCGCGTCCTCGAGGCGCGCCGACACGCGCGACTCCAGCGCGGGCAGCACCGCGAGCGGCGTCGCTATGCCAACGGAAGCCAGGTACGATTTGTACGCATCGTCTTCACCAGTCTCCGTTTCGTAGTAGATTTTATATGAAATCTGGAAGGGAAAGTAATATTTGCTTAAAGATTATAAAAAAATTACTTTGGTTTAATAAGACACTAAATTATACTTGAGGCCAGACGTGGCGCAGTGGGAAAGCGTCTAACTATAAACGGGATCGGTTGTGGGTTCGATGCCGCCTCTGGTGAATGATTATGCTCAAATTGTTTTCACTTCTTCGCTCCGGTAAGGAAAAGCGCAGCGTTGAGTTCCGCCACTCAACTCGCAATATGGAGTTTCTTGACGCTAGATACTTCCTGTCTAACTTTCTATGCGGGATTAAAAGTATAATATGAGCTATATTATACTTTGAGATCATAGTGCAACGGAAGAGCGGCGATGAGCGAAACTTATAATATTTATTTAGTTTTATTGACAAATTGCAGCGAATTGAAGCGGAAAATTTTTTGCGTCTTGACAGTAGATTCTATGACTCCAGTAAAAAATTATAACATTTACTATATATTAAAATAAATATTTTCAGTACAACCGTAAATTCATACATATAAATAAATATCTCACAACTCACCTCATGCCAATACGTTCCATTATAAAGTAGTGCAATACACGTGACGTTGATTTTTTCTCCGATGGCGATATCGACCGTGTACACTGACTTTAGTTGTTTTACAGCTTGAAATGGTGTTACCAGGTTGAGTGTGTTACGCATTACTGTATACGTCTGAATAAAAAATAAAATGATTTTCTAATGAAAAAACGTTTATTGTTTATTTCATTTTTATCAATTAATAAAAATAATACTGTTAAATATATAAAATATATATTCATTAACAGCAATTAAAAGATGCTATATTTTATATTTTAGAGTACTGTATGGCGCCACAATTAGCACGTAAAAAGCAAATAGTTTTGATTGGTATTCTTTTTTACTTGTTTTAGAGATAGCTTATTAAAATGAATATATAGTACATGTCTATATAGTAAACAGTATTATTTTATGTTAACTTGTCATTCTTATTAATTTAGTAACAAAAAAATACCTCTAGTACAAACACGTCGGTCAACACTATAGGTGGTTTATCAGGTAAATGTAGAGTTGCGTTGGCTTCCAATATATCTTCTTCATCTGGGCCTACGAACTATGACAAAAATAAGATATAATGAAAAGTAAAGATCGAAGATTTTTTTATTTAAGATAGAAAAACATATTTACTATTGCTTATATAATTATGATTTTGATAAAATTTGAAGTTGAAAACATGATGTTTTTGATAAGTTTTAAATTAATCCTTTTCGTCTTTTTAAAAGAATTAATCACAATTGTGGGAATAATTAAATATTAACAAACATACAAATATTTTGCTCCTTTGAAAACATATATATGTATCACCGATTCCCGAGTTTTTAAAATGGAGGCCTCTATTTTGAATTATTTATAAAAAAAACAATAAACATTTTAAACCATTTTCTTAATAAGTTTTGAATCAGCAAAACATTACCTTAGACCGGGCACATTCAACTTTGTAAAATTGAATATTCAATAAAACAATAAAAAATTACCTTCAACATATGAGAATGGAACGTAATAGTGGGATAGTACAAAGTGTCCAAAGTGACACTCGCTTCAGTATCAAAGTTCTCCACAAACATATCCGAATTGCCAGGTTTATGTTGGAATCGATCATTGATAACATCTAGAAGACCTTTACCGTTGTCGATTAGGAGAATTGCTATGCCGAACTGGAATTGTAAAAAAAATATGAAAAATATTATTGACAAACTGTGCCCGCGACTTTTCCGCGTGGCATTTACCATCTCTGGAACATTATTTTATAATTTTAAATTAAAAGTAGCCCAAGTTACTTCTTATTACAGCTATTTGCCAGTGTAAGTTCCAGTTCCGTCTCAATGTATATGTACCGTGTATATGAACTAAAAACCTCACCTTATGTTTCGACAAGCGTATAGATACTTCAGTATCGAGACCGTTTCTGTATATATTTTTCAAAACAAGGCCATTCTCTTCGAATCCGTCTAAGGGAGTATATAATTTATAAACGTATACAAAATCAAGCATCGATTTCCATTGCCATATACCAGTGAATCCGAAGTCCATGTTACTCCATCCAATTCTGAAATCCACCTAAAACAAAAATTAATTTATTAATTTTTAATAATTACATTATTAAAAATTAATAAATCTCTCATTATTAAAAAATAATAAATCGCTGTCCACGCGCCACGACCGGCGCAGTGGGAAAGCGTCTGACTGTAACGCGATCGGTTGTGGGTTCGATTCCCACTCGGGGAAGTGATTATATTTAAATTATTTTCACTTCTTCACTCTGGTAAGACAAAGTGCGGCGTTGAGTTCCACCACTCAACACGCTATGTCTCGAATTCGGTGGAAAGCGAAGTACGGAGTGTCTTAACACTAGATACTTTCTGCCTACCCTGCTACGCGGGATAAAAGCGTGAAGCTAAAAAAAACATATTTTTTTTATATTTGGTGTTTTTCCTTGAACCTATTTAAGTTTAAGTAATTATGGATTTGTAATACAATATATTTTTCTTGTAAATAAGGAATAAACAAATATTAGTTGCAGCAAACAATAAGTATCTTTAATATATACATTTTCAATAATAAGATACAAAAAACCTCATTGAGGCCGATCGTGGCACAGTGGGAGAACTTTGACTGTTAACGCAATTGGTTGTAGGTTCGATACCCACTCGGAGAAATAATTATATTTAAATTATTTCCTCGCTCTGGTAAGAAAAAGCGCGGCGCGACGAGGACTGCGAAGTACGGAGTGTTTTGACACTAGGTACTGCTACACAGAATAAAAGCAGGAAGCTAAAAAAACAAATTTACCTCTTCTGAACCCCTTTTAGCAGTGACCATAGCGCGGTTCAAATATTGTATAGGAAGTGCAATATGCCCAAATATTTGGAAATTCTGTAGTGACGTCAGTTTGAGCAATATTTCGATACCTGGAAAATTATAATAAACAACATTCATAATAACTGTATATTTGCATTCATAAAGGCGAAAAAAATTTTGATATCTAGAATAGAAAAGAAGAAGAGAAGAGAGACATTTTTAAAGAGGTTAAACGAGTAATGCTGTTAAATATTGTTAAAAATAAATAAATTGAATTATAACATTGTGTTTTATTTTTTATATTATACAAAACAGAATATTTTTAGGTTAAATTTTAATAAAAAACAAGTTACCAGTAGTAGAATTAGGTGTAACAATCATAGCCACAAGATGTCGGTCGTGTTCTACGAAGCCGAGTCGCGCCGAGCTGTGCGAGAACTGCGCTAGGGGACTCGTCACGTTCACTACTAACATGCAGTTTGTTATACGCCGCATGTGGCCTGGGAACAAACAAACATACCACAAATCAAGTAAAAAAGTTTTAAATCTAAATCTGTTGAAAATTAAAATGCAATAAGAAAAATTAAAATTAAAAAGGCCGGTTATGGGTTCAATTTCCTCTAGGGGAAATGATGATATTTAAATTATTTTCATTTTTTTGCGTTGGTAAGACACAGCGCGGTGTTGAGTTTTGATACTCAAGACGCAATACTTAACACAGAATGTCTTGATACTAAGTATTTCCTGTTTAACCTGCTATCCGGAATAAAAGTTTGAAACTAAAAAAAGCTTTTATTCAAGTATATTTAAAATACAATAACTTTAGGTACGGTTACGCAAAAAATAAATTATTTTACTTGTTTCATATACATACAAAAAAATATAAATAAATGGTACTTGAATAAAATATTAAATAAAAACTTACCGTTGACATAAATTTTGACAACTTTTTCCTCTAAATCTAGATAAGTGACGCCCTTTATATCTCTTTTGTGACCTAACACGAATTCTGTTTTTAAAAAGCCTTTGGTATAGCCCTAAAATTTTTGTAATTTTAATTAGTGTATTTTTATTTATAATAAAAAAGGCCGGTCGTGGCGCTGTGGGACAGCGTCTAACTGTAAACGCAATCAGTTGTAGGTTCAATCCCCACTCGGAGAAGTGATTATATTTAAATTATTTTCACTTCCTCGCTATGGTAAGATAAAATATGGCGTTGAGTTCCACCACTCAACACGCAATTTCTCCAATTCGGTAGAAAGCGAAGTACGGAGAGTCTCAACACGAGGTATTTTCTGTCTACCCTGCTGTGCGGGATAAAAAGCGTGAAACAAAAAATAAATCAACCATTTTGAAACAAAATTAAGAGGACAGAATTTAGTAAGGTGTTAAGATTATATCAAAATAATAAAAAAAATTCTACAGACACTACTTGACACACACTTTTGTTAAAAATGACGTACATATTGCTAAGGCGTCTAGTATTATACGTGTTAACAAGGCCTCTAGTTTGAAGTAAAATAAATAATTTATAATAATTCTTTATAAAATAATTAATATAGCAAAAGTGTTAATTAGTTTTCTAAAACAGTGAAAAAAAAACATTATCAAAAAATTAAAAAGCTCACTTGGAATGGAGTTAAAAGTGTCACTCTTCCTGTAATGTTGTTTTCGTTTAGACCTTTATTTAAGGCCCAAGAAGAATTAATCATAAGTAGGCCATCTTCGTTGTACTGAAATAAAAATAAAAAAACCTTATAAGTAATAAAGAAAATAAAGATTTATTAAAAAAAATGCCAAGTAAAATTGTTGGTATATTCTTATTGTTTAGTTTCTACATTGTGGATTTGATATGAGGATCTATCATCGTAGTTTACTTAGCTTAATCTGATAAATGTTTATATTTAAACTAAAAATATTCCCCTAATTTCAACAAACAGTCACAATTATATCATAATCGTTCACACAAGAGACCATTGAAAATAATAACGACTTAATGCGAAATTATATTTAAAGTAGGGAAAATTAATATTAAAACAAACCAAGCTACATTATAAGTAAAACTATTTTAATCGGAATAATTTCGTGCGTTTTATCTTGACAAACATGGACCTTTATCGTGTTCGAATAACAAGTATATATGCGATTAATAATCCAATAATATTTTTATTTTAAATCTATACTTATAATAAAACTGTAGAAGGGTCAATGTTGTACATTGAAAATTAAAAAAAAAAATGAGTAGCAGTGGGTGTTACTACATGATACTGAACCCAAAAATGTGAAAAGCATGTGATTTTTTCTGTCTGTCTGTCTCTCTGTTTGTATAAGCATCACACAAAAACTCCCAGTTCGATTACAATGAAATTTGGTATAATTATATTTCAACATCCTGGGCATCACACTGAGTACTTTTAATCCCGTAAAAGTTTATACAATAAAAAACAAACTTTATTTTATAAATTGTCCCTAGACATGATTGTACTGATCGCAAATAATGTAAAATATAATTTTAAATTTATCAAAATTATAAACATACAGAAGATGCTATTAATAAAAACGTATACGTATACAAAAGACCAAACGCCTTTTATAAAACGTTCATTTAAAATGAGTGATGGTATGATGGTGGGACGTGTGCGTACTTTAGGGTTGAATGAAATATAAAAATTTAAAATTGATTATATGATAATGAAATAATAAGAGGCCATCGAGACGCAGTGGGCCAGCGTCTGTGTGTAACCGGCTGTAAATGGTTGTGAGTTCGATTCCCACTGGAGGGAGTGATTATTTTTAAATTATCTTCATTTTTTTCACACCGGTAAGTCAAAACACGGCGGTGCGTTCCACCAGCCAACAATCGATGGCTTGAACTGGAGCGGAAAGCGTACGGAATAAAAAGTGAAGCTAAAAAAGTGCACACATATGTATACGAATACCTTTTTATAATTTTATGATATTTGATACTTTTCGCTTTTGAGTTACTGGCAACCAAAAAAACTCGTCTAACTCGTAATTATCAGTATGATAACTTTTCGGACTTTTCTTTTGAAAACCACATTAAATACCTCAGTAAAAACTATTCCATATGCAGCTCCAAACTATACGCTACTACTATCCTATGCTATACTAGCGCGATTGGTACAAACGGACTCACAGACAGACAAAAATTCTACCGTGTGTATTATTGACTATAGACATTATAATATATAATTAAATTATTTCTTAACCCTTTCATGCACACAATTCACTTTTTTATTATGTATATTTTATTTTTATTATATGTATATGTACTTAAACAAAGTATCTAACGTTGTATAAGTTATAGGTCGTAGAGATTTTAATTTAAAGGTAGGTTGGTTGGTGACTCATTTTTAGGCTTGTTATTAGTTTTATAAATCAATCAAATTATTACTTGTGGTAAAGTCTGTGATTTAAGCGTTCAACGCGGGCAAGGTGAAAGAAAGAAATAGCTATATTTGTGAGTTAGTGCGGGCGAAGCCGCGAGCGGGTCGCTAGTTTAAATTAAAATAAGACAAAGATATACCTGAAAACTAAGTAGAGTATCAGCACTCTTCTTCCATATAACTGTGTGTTTCGCTATAGCCGCAGCTTTGGGCAAAGTGGGTATTGTAGAATTGACTAGCGCTTTTATTTCTCCATAAAACTTTGTTGTAGTGAACAAATAATCAGCCAACAGACCGAAAGCTAGATAGTCCTCTTGCCAGTTCATACTGCCGTTTATGGCTTGGAGATTGTCTTTGTAGCGCCACCTATTATATTACACACACACACACACATATATATATATATACACACATATATATATATATACACATATATATATATATATATATATATATATATATATATATATATATATATATATATTTGTTTGTTGTCCTAAATGTGTAAGTTTTAAATCAAATGTAAAAATAACAATCTTTTCATTAGCCTTTTCTACATTGCTATATAAACGATATTATAAGTACTATGCTACTTAAATCTAATAAGATGAACTAACCCATCGCAATATGTCACATTATACTAACTATACTATAATATAATCGAAATTAATAATACTAACAGTCGAAAAATACTCACATAACATTAAAGCTAGTGTCTTTCCATCCAGCGAATGGCGTGTTTAAACTGGAAAGTAGAGCGTACACAGTTTGTTCTCGCGCTTCAGAATACGCCTTCACGCGCCACACTATGGCCGTCGGACTCGCCCATCCCATACGAATCATCCATTCGCAAAACCAATCTGTTTTGAATATAAGTTTTTAGATTTGGTTTATTCGAAATATTTATTAATCAATAGTATTAAAAAATTATAAATTAATAAGTTCATAAGTAGAATTTTTCCTTGATAATAAAATCTATGATCTATATATGCGACACGACCGGCGCAGTCGGGCAACGTCTGAAAACGCGACCGGTTGTGGGTTCAATATCCATTTGGCGGAGTGATTATATTTAAATTCTAATTCGGTGGAAAGCGAAGTACGGAGTGTCTTGACACCAGGTACTTTCTGTCTACCCGGCTATGCGGTGTAGCGGTGTATGAAAGTGTGAGGCTAAAAAAAACTACTTTTATAATTTTAAGAACACCTTCTTAGCAAGTATAGAACTTAATTTTTCTACGATGATACTGTATACTTTGTCGAAGTTAGTTAAAACCGGATAAAACAATAAAAAACTAACCTTTAAGCAAAAACTCGAATTCCCCATTAACAACTCTGCCTGGGTAATGCAATGTAACGTGTCCAGCGTGATGCCATTTCCCCTTGTGGTCAAGTTTGGCATCGATACTGACTTTCTGTGACGGGTCGCGGTTCGCATCCCAGTTGAATGAAGCACTTAAACGTTTTTCAGTTTCGGAAGCTGCCCGCATGTATGATATGTGGACGTCGCGGAGTCTAAATTGTGTTAAATATAAATATTTAATAATGGTAGCAATTTTAAACTTTATTGAACTTAGTGTAACGTTGTTTGTCTTATAAAAAAAGCAGCTTCACGCTTCGTTGTCGACATTTTAGTGTCGAGATAGTCTAATGATGCAATATTTAATATTTGCCGAACATAAAAAATATAATATATTGTTATGTTGTAAAAAATAATGAATATAGAATATTATTTTAAAGGTCAGTGAGGATGCACCCAGTTTCAAGACATTGCGTGTGGGTTAGCGGAGCCCAACGCCGCGCTTTGTGTTATCAGAATGAGAAAATAAAAATAATTTAAATATAATCATTCTCCCGAGTGAGAATCGAGCCCACAACCAATCGCATTTACAGTCAGATGCTGTCTTACTGCGCCACGACCGGTATGAGGCTTATACAAGCGAGACATTTGTCTCCTAAGCAATAGTCTTGTTTTCAATATGTGGGAAAAGGTGTGAACCTGCTAAAGAAATAATTAAATTGTTTACCATAAAAAACACAAAATACTCACTGATCGAAGTGTATATCCATATTAACATTTGTATTATTATTGAGATCCGCATTTAAGTTGAGACTGTACGCTTTACCACTAATGGCGACCTCTCCGTACGCTGTGAAATTTTGATCGGATAGCAGCAAGTATCGAATTAAAGTTTTATATGTATCATCATTATATTCGCCCTGGAATTTAAAATAAAAAATTTTATTAAATCCAATATTCCTTTTTTATTTTTTAAAAACATACAATTATTTTTTAAAATAATATCATTAATGTATAGTAAAAAGTATTTATTACAAACCTCAGCTATAAATGTAATCTGTCTATTATCTTGAGTAAATTTCGCATCAACGGCAATGTCTTTGAAATGACTAGAATTTATTAATATTTTCAGTCTATGAGAGGCTAAGTTAGTCTTGGACTGGTCTTGGTATACTGCATCTATGTTGAAGTCCACTCCCGTGAACCATACACCCATTGCGTTTACCTAATTAAAGAGAATTAATAAAGAAAAGACTAAAGTAATTATTACATATGTATGTACATAATATATTAAAATATAATTTCAATTTTTAGTATGATTTTATGCTTTATTTTTTTTGTTTTAAATTATTACACTACAATTTTAATCGTGTGTCTTCTTACGTGTCCTTTGATAGGTTGACCGGAAGAAATCTCTTTCAGAGATAAGCTTACCTTTGTAATAAATAATATTTATTTCCGTTTATTTTTTTTATACGGGTGCATTAAAGAATGTAATAATAATATGTATTATTATATTTAGAAAACTAAATATCGTTATAATATAGCCTAATCAAATATAATATTGATATTATCAATAATATTATTTTATCAATTTCAGTAAATGCAATTTCTCTAATTGCCAAATATTTGTCTATCTTACATAACAAACAATCGTGTTTATATAAGTAAGATATTCCATTACATTAAATAAAATAATTATATTGAGAATTTTAATTACTTAAAAATCAAAGACAAACAAATTTTATGTGAATCAATAAAGCTAAGAAATAATTTAAAAAATAATATCATAATATAAAGATTATAAAAATTGAATTAAAATCTTGTATTCCTTGCTAACCTGAAATTCATTTGGTCGTTTCTCGTGTAACTTTGCTTTCAACGAGCAAGGGTGTAAGGTTGGCAGAGTGACATTCAGCTCAGCATCTGCATACAATTGGGTTCCAGGAGGTGCGAATAGATATCCCGAGATAAATATTTCTCTAGATTTCGGATTGAAGTTTAATAATGCCATAGCTGAATATTTCGGTCCTATCTGAAAAGAATATAAATAAATAAAATCCCTATTTATATGAGGTGCTTTAGTACAATACGTTAGATTTAGACTTAATATAATGAAAAGACAAACACACACACTATTGAGGAATTGTCTAGTAAGCTAGATTTTAAGATCACATAATAAATAAAAGCAGGATCATATACCATGGGCGTCGTGAAAAGAGGTGTTCTTTTATTATATGGGTTACAATATATAACATTATTCTATATTTAACTTCGAGTATATCTCTGTAAATGTCAAGGTATATAATATGTATTATATGTTCTGTTAATGGAATTGTGTACAATAAATGGTATACACAGGTATATATTTCGTCTAAATATACTTTCTTTTGAAAGTTGTTAAGAAAACCAAAATTAGACTACAAACATACGAATTACGAAAAAATATTAAAATTATTGTTAGCTATTTTTTATATAAATATACTGTTTTGATTTTCCATACACAAAGCAGAGTTGAGTTTCGTCACTTAATCAGCAAATCTTCATTTTGGGCAGAAAATTGACACTAAGGGCGATACACTAGGTTACTTCAGACAACTGAAACTATAAAAAATATACATACTGAAATAAATTCCAGCAAAAATATTCATACTCACTTGATCAAATTGTAATTTTAAAAGAACTGGTCTCGGTCTGTTTAGCGACAGCTTTGTATCTAATTTTAAACCATTTATTTTGTCGATACGTTGGAAAGAGAATGTAAAAGCTGGATCTGTGCTTAGAGCTTTCGAAGCGCTGACGTTGAAACCAATGTCTATATGACTTTGAGTTTTCTGAAACATATTTTTAATATATGAAAGGCAAATACAAATGTTACTGCTTTAAATATGTGTTTTTACTAAGTGTGTAATAAAATAATATTTAAATAGTTATCTAACAATTCATCCTATATAAATCTCATTCAATAATAGTTACACAAAGTAAATTTTATATAAATACGAAAAAAAGGTGACTGTATCAGCCAATATGATGATGAAAGCATGACATATAATAGTTATCAGTTCAAAGGGCATTAAGTAAAGGCTGCAAGTATAAAAAATAAAATTATGACGTATTGCCACTAGATTATTTTGCGCTTATTTTGAAAATATCTACAAGCAATTAAAAAAATGTAATTTACGATATCACAATAATTAATTGTATACGATTGTATAGTAAACAAACATTAAAACAAAATGATAAGGTAATAGAAAATGTTCAAAGGGAAAAATACACTATGGGATTTCCCTACATGATTGCTATATACAATAAATTTTAATGTTTGACGTACGTATAAATTGTACAATTTGTCCTTGCTGTAAACAGAATAAATATCTAAATTGTAATTTTGTACACACATATGTAATACATAAAATAGAGAATAAAACATTGGACTATTTGTACACTGTATACAGTAATTATTCTATAAGGTAGTATAAGCATATAAAAATTATAATAAAATATTATTTTTAAAATTATATTTTATTATAAATTGTTAAACGTAGCTATTTTTATTTATATAAGGATTTAATCTGTTATTACCATTTTATTTAAAGATTTCTATAGATTTCATTTGAAATTAGTAAAGATCTCAAAATATATTTATTTATCCTAATAAAATTAGTTTTTTCACATTCTTCTATAAATAATTCGTAAAAAGTTAATGTAAAATAATTTAAAATATTATCAAGCCAAATAGTTTGTCAAAACGCTTATTTTATACAAAAATAAATTTAATAGAGAATTGATATGTTTTGTCTTCTAACATAACGCGAATTATAAAAGCATCAAAAATATGACACATGCTAAAAATAAAATGAAAGTAACTTGTTTTAGATTTCAGTGTTTTCTTTTTTTATGGAACACGCACGACTTGTGTAACATCAGGGGAGCTTCATGTACGTTCTTGCATTGCAATTACTACATTGCCTAAAGTAAATCACTCCACAGTTGTGTAGAATGTGGAAGAGAGTTCCTACTAAACTGCACTGTAGTAGAGCGCCACGTATATAGGTGGTATGGATTGTATTTAAGTCTTTTACGCGTGGTTTACGGTTGGAAAATTCAGAGACTACAATCAGGTCAAACAGTTCTCTAGAACGTATAACGAGGAAACGTCTCTATGCAACTCCAAAAGTTCAAGCTAATACTGAGGTGTAGATGTGAACAGTAACCCATATTAGGCTAAACTTGGGCCCTTTACATGCTAGTCAGTGTTTATGCGTGGAGTACTGTCTCGCTATGTAAATGATTGCTAGAATCACATAACATGTGATTAATATACATAAGGAACAGCGTAGGATAAATCTCATAGTGTAGGATCGGAGCAAAAACTGTCGGCAGCGACCTTACATCTACTGCCATTGAGAGAACCGGGAGCAATGCCCCATACTACACTTGGTCAAAGGGCTTTCGATAGCCCAGTAGTGGGTTAAGTAAACTAAAACATCATCGGTTCGTTGGTGGAAACCAATGTGAGGGTCGTTGGTCATTCTCTGATCTTTCAAAGAAACCAGAAGCTGGCTGCTAATTATACTCTCCATTACTTTGAAAAGCAGGGATTTCATGGTGATGTTTCATAACTTGTAAATTCTCCGACAGATTACTTGTATACTGAGTGTAGGTTTTTTCATCAATATGTTAGGACAATCACGTAAAATTATCGCCTATAAATCGACTTCACACTTTTAATTTTAAAAGTCTACAAACACCCGAGTGTAGCAGCGTTAAACACCGCATCTCTTAAAAACCGTCCCAGCGTTCTATCTAGTCATCAAGCATCACGTTGACATTTTTATAAGTTCGATACTACATATTTTTGTTTGCTACGTTAAAATTATAATACCTTTTTTAAAATATTTCTCATATATGTTCTTAAGACTAAAATATTTACAAAAAACTATTTCATAGAAACATGCCAGTCACACACATGCGAGTTTATTAAAGGGTTAAAGAAATTAATGACACAAATGGATAAATTTTATTCCATATTTATAAAAATAGCACCCATAACAACAAATGTTAAATAATATAATACTAACTATTCTGTATAATATATTAATAAAAATAATAATAAGTTATATTAAAAAATTAAAGAAACAGTTACACAACGAGACAAAACAACAAAAATAAATAATCACAATAGATCAATCACAAAAAGGCAAAATATAAATAAAAAGGTACCATAATATGTCCCATCACCAATAAATCCAATATGAAACTTACCACATTTCTCAGAACTGAGTAGAAATTGTACATGGGATATGCTGTGAATTCCATAGATAATTCTCCATATAAATCATGTCTGTATGCCATAGGTCTTTCACTGTATAAACCATCGATTTTAATAGTTTGCTTTGGGTTCCCATAGAATTGATAATCTAGTTGTAACTTAGTCCCGTGTGTTGGACCATTTATAGTATAGTATCCCAGAAGTCGACTCGCCAATTGTTTCGTTTGAAAATCAGCGGTTATGTCCCATTGTGTGATTCCACCTTTGGTTTTTACTTTTACACTACCTAAAATTTTGGAAAATTTCATAGGAAGCTTGGTGAAAGTTTGTTCTTCACTTCCTTACTAAATTGGAAGAACATTTATATGCATATATTTCCTCAATTAAGAATTAATATTTGCAATCCATGGAAATTCCACATCATAAGGCTATATGTATGTAATGCTATATGTATACATTAGGAAATGTCTACTTAAATATATGGGTATATTATAAGACATTATAAAAAAAATATTATTAAATAGCAAATATATTAAACAAATATACAATAACAAAAAAAACTTAATGCAGTATAATATGAGCTTAACCATCTCGCTTTAAGCTTTATAAGAAAATAAAAAAAATAAAACAAATAGAACTCTTACCCGACAATTCAGCTATTTTCGCATCATTAATAACCCAATAGGCATGTGGTAACCAAACAAAGCCATACTTAATATCATGCCGTTTTATCGACATTACTGTATCGAACTGTTTCTTCCCGTCGACATCGAGGCTAGCTTCCAATGATTTATCGTATAAAAAGTTTTTATATAACGCCTTAGCTTTAATCGTGCTTTCAGATGATTGAAGAGTTAGGGATGCTGTGCTAGACGCGTTTGAAATGCTGAGTAAAGCATTTAACATTCGTTTCTCCTAGAAATTGTTTATTTATAAATAGATATATAAGTAACAGTAAGTAACTGTTTGACTGTTAACACAATTAGTTTGGTTTCTTGACACTAGGTTACTCTGCTATGTGGGAAGTTGTTATATATATATATATATATTTTTTTATATATATATATATATATATATATATATATATTTAATATCGAACATGATATTTTGTCGCATGATGAAATAAAAGTCAATTGGAAAATAATTCGTTATTATAGCATTTCGAGCCCAAATACTAGAGTATGATTTTATTTACAACGTTTTGCTATATTTGATAACATATGTGACAGTTTGTGTCTCTTTTGTCTATTAAGAAAAAAAGGTCAATAGGAAAGCACATATTTTAATGGTTTTAAACTTTAATATATATGGAAAGATATATAGGAACGTCTTACCTTACTATTTGGAGTGTCAAATGAAAATCCTAATACATCAGTAGTTTCATTTCTTTCCCATTTGTATTGTAAGGCATATGTTTTAGCTGAAGGATCTGCTTTTTCTAAGGATACTATATACTTTGCGGGTCCGCTCATTAGGAAGTATGGAGCGTTCCTTAGGTTTGTCATATTGGGGAACTAAAACAAAAACCAAATATATTTCTAAAATAATTATATAATTTTATTTACAATGTCATTTAGAAATATCGCTAGGTGGATGGCGGTACAGTATACCATTATTTGTTCAATTAATTTCTATGCTCTATATGAAGTTTTGCACCACTCACAAGTTCTCATAAGGTGCCATATCTTTCTGGCCACATAGTTTAACTAGCTTATAATAATAATAACATAAAATTTCTTCAATATTCAAAATCCACAAGACATTGTGTGTGTGTGTGGTTCAAGTCTAAAAGCTATAGAAATTATAAAAGAAACGTATATACAGATAAAAATATAGGAACGTTATTCCATTACTAATTTCATAACTGGCCTGCTTAATTTATTTTTTGTTAAATATATACCTAATTAATAATTATAAGCCTCTTTTTTCTTATCCTCTCAGTCAACCTGACTGGGCGAAATCTCTTTCACAGATAAGTCCACCTTTGCAATACACAATATTTTGTTTTCTGTTTTGTTATTTATTTCTTTTAAATGCAATAAATAATACATATAGTATAATATAATAGCTGACCTGGTACGCGGCACACACTTTAATTCCTATCGCCTTATCAAATGTCGTCCAACTACAAGTGTTTTGTTCTATTCTATTCTTGTTGAGTCCTTGCTGTGGTAATTCTTGGTCGCCATGCAGGATGAGAAGTTCAGATCTGTTAGATTTATGTCAAAAACATATTTTTAATAGAAGTCAGAAAATGGATATAAATAATTAGTCGCTCAGCTTAAGATTATAATAATAAAAAAAACCTTAAGAACGTCTGGCATTTTTTATAATATTTTAAGGTAATAATATAAAATGTAAATGACATCAAAAAAAAAATACGTGGTTAATAATAAAAATCTAAAATTGTGGGAATTATCTTAGATATGTGTATTAAGACCCCGCCATGTCCAAAAACCAAAAAAATAAATGTTTTTATTATTTTTTTTAGCTTCACGCTTTATCCTTGGCGAAGTAGTCAGAGAGTACGGAGCTCCAAACGCTACGGTCCCTGTATACCTCTTCACAGCCTCGTCCACAGTCATTATCCTCTTCATACACGCCCTTCGGAGGATCCTCATGCTTTTACGTGACCTTCCTCCAGTATCTTCGATACTGTATTTTCGAAGGTCAACCGAGGTCTCCCCGACCTCTCAAATCACTCACTTGGCTTAAAAAATCTTTCTTACCATTCTTACATCGCTCATTCTATCAAAGTGCCCAAACCATCTGAGCACGTTCTTCTCCATTCTTACTGTGACATTCGTGCTTACATCTGCCATTTTGCGGATCTTCACGCTGGATATGCGGAGTCAGTTTAGCTGACCATATAGGTCAGCTAAACTGACTCCGCATATCCGACAAAGAGATCTCATCTATACTGCATTCATTTTTTGACACACCCACGTTTCGCTGCCGTATAACAACGCCAGTATCAGTACTGCATTGTGAAAGGCATGAAAGGCAAGAAAGAAAGAAAGGCGTCGCATCAATGCAGCAATAGCACCGTTAATCCTGTTACCCGCAGCAATATGCCACATCCATTTCGTATCTTCTATCTACTAAACATACTTTCCAGATATACCACCTCATTCACTTCTCCTAATATCTTTCTATGTACCCTTATCTTGCATTCCGTTCTTTCTTCGTCTCTTTCAAATACTAGAATCTTAGTTTTACTCGCATTCAGGTTTAGACCATTACTTTCACACCCTTCTTTCAGAGTTGTGACCAATGCCTGTAACTCGCATTCTCATGATGCAATTATCTGAGTACAACAGATAGTTTACTGTCAAATCACCAACTTTCACTTCTATGACACTATATAAATATAAATGTAACTAAACTTATTAAAAAAATGACTTACTTAGCTGCAAAAATCTCTTGTTTATCTCTAGGCAGAGATAGATCTAGTCGTAAAAGTCCAATACCACGTACAGATAGTTTAGCTTCTAAAGCGGTAGCTGTGTATAACCTAGACGATAGTCTTATACCACTGGAGGCTAACGATCCAGCTGACACACTCATTGTGGCCGCTATATTTACAGCTACACTGAAATTAAATATATAAATAAAACATAAATATACATTTATAGTAATAGAGAGACTGTTGAGGTAACGGAAGATGGGTTCCTGGACTTCAGCTGCAGGCGGTCGAGATAGAGCACCGTGAGATTTTAGTGGGTAAATTTAATATATGTAAAAAATAGATTCACGTTTTATCCCGCATAGTAAGATAGTCGGAAAGCATCCTAGTGTTAAATTATTTCTTTCAGCGCTTTTTGCCCGATTCGAGACATTCCGTTGGCCGAAGTAATCGCCGTGTTTTGGCTTAGCAGAAAAATTAAAATAATTTAAATAAAAATTACATATTTCTTACATAGCATATTTTTTTACAAATAACATAATTTCGTATAAATTTATAAAACACCTGTATAGGTATTTCAAGACTAATTATGGATTATTTAAAATTATTAAATACTATTTTATGAATAACGTAATGTATATATTTTTTTCGAAGAAAATATTTACCTAGGTCGAATTTTTCCTTCAAAATCCAAATTTCCAGATTGCGTATATTTATCTAGGACTGTGCCAGACATTTTTGTGTCAACATAACTTGTTCCCATAAGGTTCATATTTAATGGGAGTCCACATCCGGTTGGTACTGAAAATGTCGTATCAAGGAAAAGGGACGCTTTATTGTAAGATATTTCCTGAAATGTAAAAAATAAGAAGTGTTATAATAAATGTATTAATATTTAGATGTGCTTTGAGAAGAATATATAGCTATATTAAAATCTTGTATTTTTGTACAAAGTTGAATAATTAAAACTACCTTTTTTATTTGTAACTATTTTACACAATAAATAAATGCATTCTTTCCGCTATTTTTTACTACTTGAAAGATAGAAAATATATTTTTCACATTTAGACCGGGAAAAATATGTTTAATGTAAACGCACTTTGATATAGCTAAATATGTCCCGAAAATAAATTTAATAAAAACAAACAAACATAGGAACAAAATAAAACTTTTTCACCTTTCCTGATAAAATCTCAAGTATTCTCAATTTCGGGTTTAATCTTTCCAACGATTTCTTTATTTCATCATCGCCTTCTGCACTCCAGAACGAAATTTCATTACCAAACACTTTAAATCCCAGCTCCGCCATCGGATATCGATGTTTTAACGCATTGTTCTTATATCCAAGGTTATCAACCTTTTCCTGAACTTCCTCGGCTTCGTTCGTAGATCGTAAAAACCGTAGCTTATTAATTTTATCCTTTATTTTATTTTTACTTAGTGGACCGTTGTATCCGAAAAGATTTTCAAAATATCTTTCAAAACCTTCGCCTCGGGCTTTAATCTACAATTATTTTAAATTTTATGATATATGTACGTACATTTTTAAGTAAGAAAATATATGTAAACAAACATAAATATATAATAAAATATAATGTTAATACTATAGGACTATATATTTTTTCAAATAAGGGTAACCAATATATATTTTTATTTTAGCTTCTCGCTTTTTTCCCCCATTGTAGAGTAGACTGGAAGTATCTAGTGTCAAGACACACCGTATTCCGTTTTCCGAGGAATTAGACACATTGTTTATTGAGTGGCGGAAATTAACGCCGATTCTTATCGGAGTGAGGAAACGAAATAATTGAAATATCATTCCTATGAGTGGGAATCGAACCGACAACCGATCGCGATTACAGTGACAGATGCTGTCCCAGTACACCATGACCTGCTCCCATACAGCTTATCAAATTCTAAAATATACAAAATATTCTAATAAATATTTAAACACACACAAATTATTGTTTAAATTTAAAAATAAAATTTCCTATATACCTCTAGCAAATTGATGGACTCCCCAAACATATCAACGGTAAGATTGAGTGACACCGACCTCGGTATGTAGGAGTCCGGAGAAAACACCACATTAGCTTCATAATTACCACCTAAATATTATTATCATTGTAGTTTATTTGTATAAAACAAAGTATTGATCCAAAATATGGAAAGAAACAATAAAAATAACAAAAATCAGTTTAAAAATGAAATAGTTCCAAAGTACCTTAGGGTAATAACAAGCCCTTATAAATTATAAAAAGGTAGATGGTGTAATAGTAGACGTTAGTATGGGCGATTTTCAACGTTTGCGTTTGGATAAATCTCAAGCTAAAAGATTTATCAAATAATCCGAAAAATACATATATAACAGACCGTTATTGTAGAGCGTTAAATTATAAATAAATACAGCGCTATAAATTACGTTTGATTTATTTATTGATAAATTATGGAATTCTAAAGAACAAATGTTTTGTTGTAATGTTACTTCCATAAGAAATTTAGGATGGGACGCGGGAAATCTTAAAGTTAATATTAAGAGCTTAAATCTTTACGAATATTTTTTTTACCAATTTGGAAGCCTTCGAGCTTCTAGGAGCAAA
Organism: Dryadula phaetusa; assembly: GCA_032432895.1. Classification (NCBI taxonomy): domain Eukaryota; kingdom Metazoa; phylum Arthropoda; class Insecta; order Lepidoptera; family Nymphalidae; genus Dryadula; species Dryadula phaetusa. The sequence continues at coordinate 4,965,686 of JAOYRS010000068.1, read as the reverse complement.
GAAATTTAAAAATACTCTTATTGAGGGCTACCCTCCAGTGAGTTTATTTAATTAACGTTTATGTCACTTTATATACGTGTATAAACGTGTATGTCAAGCATATGGTATTACAATTATTCTAATAATTTAATATATTTTTTATGCATAATTAAGCGTATAAGTGCGTAAGTGAAAAACACTGCGTTCTCCATTTTTTAATCATTTCCAATGTGTTGCGATTTGCGTCGATAGTGGCGAAACTTAAGGTCACGTTTTAATTTGCCGGGAAATTAAAATAATTTAATACTATCATTTTTCTGTGTGGAGATAGAACATCCAACCAAAGCATATAAAGCTTATAAAGTTAGTTAGATTAATGGTTCTCGGTACCAAAATTATTTTGAAAGAGAAAACTTAAAAAAAAGTAGCTTCAAGTTTTATCCTAAATAGTAGTACAGTCAGAGATGGTATAGCGTTGAGACAATTTATTTTCATTTTCCGCCCGATTGCACGACGTTACGATTTGAGTGGCGGAACTTAACGCTACTCACGAAAACTTTTGTTAAATTTCTAAAATTTTATCTAGTATTTGGCATAAAATAATAACTTACCAGCATTATACTGATCGAAGAACACACTCTGTTCATAATTTCTGGAGAACATTCTAAAATCTGGATTATCTTCTAGCTGCGGCATAGTGTTGCCAGAGAGAAGGCCTTGGATTTCCACACGAGACGGCAAAGAAGATTGACCAAGATTGTTTAGATGACTCCATACAAATGTTGCCACTGTAAAGAAAGATAACGTTATTTTTGCACGAGTTTATTTTAGCGCAAACCTCATAAGGCATTTTATATCATTCGAAAGTGAAAAAAATCAATACAGAAAAACAATAAATATCAAGTTTTAATTAAAATATTCGAGTCGATGCATTAAAAAAGTTCGCGAACACCGAAAAACCTTAATGTTTCGTGTAAATCCGCTATATATTTTTTTAAAGTGTTTGTCTCTCCCGGTTACTTACTAAATATGTGGAACTGACATGAAGGGTATAATGTCACATGCAGTGGGTGACAATTTTTTTTACTTTAATCAAGCTTCATTGAGCATAATTTAAAAAATATTTTTTTTTTAGCTTTACGTTTTATCAAGAGTGAGTCGTTAGAGAGAACTTAGCGCGAAACGCTACGGTCCCTGCATACTTCTTTCGCTTCTTCCACAAACTTTCACCTGTTCTAATATTCATCATACATTTTACGTAATAAAAATCTTTTATCAATACCGATTACAAAAATGTTAATCCATTAGATGTTTCAATAAATATTACTTTGACTTGATATATCTCACCCGCAGAATTAAAGTGACTCAACTCAAAAATTATCGCATTTGATATGTACAATTCAATTCTTTGAATGCGCTACTGAGCGGTATGTACATTTAATATAGAAATATCGAAATTAGACTTTTATTACATGCTGATAATATTGTCATTACATAATATTCACTCACCTTGATTGACCTTTTCATTTTTCAAAGTGAGGAATATCTTTCTAATAGTGCTAAGGTTAGGACACTTCATCATTTGTAAATAAGACGCGATACGAACTTCAACGTCGACTAAGCTAGCTCTATATGTTTCTAGGAAATATTCTCTGAAAAAAAAATTATTAAAAAATGTAATAATCGTAATCGAATATCATGTAAAAAAATATTCGATAATAGTTTTAATAAGCATTTTTAAATAAATAACAATGTCCTGACTAAAATAAAATACAATTGGAGTAAAGAATTTATATCATAAACATAAATTCTTCGTCTGGAATTTGAACCCATAAGTATAACGGAAAATTTTGTACTATTTGACAAAACTATCTTTGGATATAACAAAATCTTAATTGTTTATATTCTTTTAGTCCTTAAGTTTCATGTTAGCAGGGTGGTCAGAGGCTACCTAGTGACAAGACACTCCGTAGACTGCTTTTCGACCGAAATAGGGATATTTTGAATGCAGAAATCAACGCTGCGCTTTGTCCCACCACCCATATTATAGATATTAATATAAATTACAAAAATTTACATTGCTCGTGTGGGAACCGAACCCACAACCAATCGGGTTTACATTCAGAAATTCCATTGCGCCACGAATCCAATATTATTAATGTAAAAATATTTTTTTGAACACGTAACAGTAGTCTATGGTCACAAATAGTGTTAGGAAAGGCAAGTTCGATATTAAACTGTACTTTGTTATATTATTTCACATCACCATTATTACAATTTACAATATACCCGATTATACGGAGATGCCCGATCACCTCATCGTAAAATCGAACTTTTATCAAAGAAATGACTATATTTTTTAATTTTTCCATTACCGTGTCCTGAGACGTAGCGCGGTGTAGTATGGCGCTATATAAACCGTAATATCTCTAGTTCAAGCTAAAAGCTGAGGACGGAGCGTTTTACTAGGTTTACTTTGACTACCCTCCAATGTGCGCAGCGTAAAGCTGCTTATTTATATTCTTACCTGGTTTCATCACAGGGTGTTCGTCTGAAAGCGTCAACAGCCACCAGTCGAGTCGACACCGGCATAAGAGAGTTATCTATAATACTTAGTAATGTGTCACTGATTTCTTGTTTGAAACCTCCTATATTGCCCAAGGCTTTTATTGCTATTACCAACTGAAATAAAAAATAATTTTATGAACATTATGTTGATATTCTTAAATGCCAATGAACAGTAAATAGTCAATGACATAATAAAAATCAAATCAATTTCAGGATCAAAAAAAAATGGTTTATTGGCGTTGAATCAAATGAAAATCTGCTATATGCCAATATAAACAATTCTTTAATATTTTTTAAAGTATCCTATATTGTATAAAATTTTAGGAATAGTTTACATGTGTACACAAACTTTTTTTTGCATAATATGAAGGTAGTTACGGTAAAAGTCGATGCTGGTATATTATAGAATTAACTAGTATATTTGGCAAATGTTAGAATTTTCAAAATTTCGTTGGTATTAAAGTAATAAAAAATTATGGAATTTTTAAAAAAAGTATAATATAAATAATTTATAAGAAGAGTATAAGCTTTTCGACGCAGCCGGATGTAGAACGCATGGATTTGCGGTCAAAGTGCTTGGAGGGTTACTAAATTATTAAAAAAAAATCTAATCTTAAGTGTAGAATAACATTTTAAAAATAGTAAAATGAATAAGTTAAAAACTTATTTCTAAATGTTTCTTTAAACAAATTTTGTTAATTTAAAATAGTACTTACATTGTCTCTATCACTTCTTTCATTTGGAACTCCTTTTTCATTTATACTAATAACAATATTGTGAAACTCCGTTATTATTTTTACGGGTATTTCTTCTTCGCAACACTCACGAACTGGAAAATATTAAATATTATATTAAAATGCAATTTTCCATTGCAATTTACATACAAAATGTGGATTACGTTTAAACAAGGATGTATCAAGTAGGCTGTACCAACATTAGTAAGAGATCTCTGAAAGAAATTAGCCATTTATTTCACGTATGTTTAATTTTGCGGTTTTTCTATGCTTAAAAAAATTAGATGTATAATAATTATACTTTTTGAACTAAAATATTATTATTTTAATTTTAACTAAATAAGGAAGCTATATATATTTTAGCTTTACGTTTTTATGCCACATAGCAGGAAGACAGACAGGAAGTACCTAGTGTCAAGACATTCCGTACTGCACTTTCCGCCAAATTAAAGACTGGAAGCCACAACTGATCGCGTTTGAAATCAGACGATGTATCACTGTGCCATGACCGGCCTCAAAGATATACTTACTTAAATGTCGATATATAGTAGTGCATCTATGGTTACTTACGTGATTTCCCACTATGTTTACAATAAGAATGTAACATGGAGGACACCGTGAAACTGATTACTTTATCATTTTTCTGTTTTTGTAGAAGCTCTAACATACTTTCCAACATTTCTTTCTTGGGACTGTAATACAAAATTATTAATAAATACAAAAAAAAGTTATATTATAAAAGCATAAGTTAATAGTCAGTATACTTGTAGTATATATATATTTTTTTATATCTTAGTAATAATAACAACATTGTTTACAATTTCTTTGTTCTCACCAAGCTATTAGGCTTGACGGTGAGACGCGCTCATTTTGTTTTACATACAAAAATAATGGTTCACATTAAAATTTAAAAAATAAAACAATTTCTTATTCTCAAAAACTTAAAAGTAAATCAACATTACAACTTATAGAATTGCACATATCAGGAATTAAATAAAAATAACACTTACTATTAAAAAAATGAAACCTTTTTTATAAAAAAGTAACACATACTGTAATACGCCTTTTATAACTTAACATTGTATATAGTCTTTTATAACTAAACATTGTAAAATTAGAACATTCTTGATCGTCACTATGGTATTTTCAAACTAAAAAAATTGTATATAACATAAGTTTTCTCTGCCTACCATGCTTATATATAATAATAAATAAATCCATTTACCGTGGTATCATAGCCATAGACATAAGCCATTCATGTCTAGTATCATTATTGACTTCGTTATTTATTATCATATTTTTGATGAGCTCCACTGATCCGGTACTCGCTATATATGGAAGTGCATCTAATATGTGTTTTCTGTGAAGAAAAAAATGTATCAATACTTGTAGCTTACAATACAACAAATCAAATTCTTTTTTGAAAAAACGTATAAAAATTTGAACGCAGCGGGATTCGAACCCGCGCCTCTCGGATACAAGAGGCGCGGGTTCGAATCCCGCTGCGTTCAAATTTTTATACGTTTTTTCAAAAATGTTTCCTAATCCTAAGTGTGGAATAACACTTTAAAAATAGTAAATATTAAATCAAATTCTATTAAGTGGAATCTACAAAATGAGACTGAATGGATCAAATCTTAACCATATTTTTGCAGGTTTAAATTATAACATATTAGAATGTATTTATATTTATATTGAAAGTCTAGTGGTTATTTTAACATAATAACACTGTATGTTTACTCTGGTAAAATTACATAAAAATAAATTTGAAGTTTTTGTTGGGTTTTGTACATTAAATATTTATTATTTTTAACCAACAAAAACTAATATGCAAATGGATGGATAAATCTCATATAAAATACTACCCATACAATGTCTTTTACTATTGTCTATTATATTTATACAATACCATACAATGTCTTTTACTATAGTCTATTATATTTCTATATAAAACTCACGAAGCAGCAGTACACAAAGTGGGTGCTCTAGCAAGTAATTGAGCCAATGCTGGATGATGTAATTTCCTGGCAGATCGAACTAGTCTACCCCACAGGCCTACAGTCGATCCACTGTCCATATTTTCATCTACTGATGACGTTTGATCATCTGAATTTGGTTTAACTCTGAAAATGTTTGTATTTTTGTTATAGGAAAAATAAGTACTAAAAGTTAATAGCAAGTTTTCTTAAAAATGTAGTGATGTTGATTGATCTAATTTAAAGCAAATGTCGAATTCTATTGTAAACTAACAATACTTGTATATTTAAAATCTTAAATAAGTATTTAAAGTAAAAGAGAACTCACAAGCATAGTAATTTCAATACATCTCTAGCAGACTTCAATTCACCAGTGTCAGATCTTCCATATGGAGAGTGATGGTGAAGAATATTTGACCTTTTTTGTATGACGGCCCAAGCTGGAAATGAAAAACAACGTTATCACGCATATATTAAGTCGACAAACAAATGTTAAAAGTAATATCAGAAAATTATTAATTTTTATATGTATTTTTATAACAGGAAATATGTACATTAGATAGTATGAAAATTAAGATACTTTTTGTAATTTCATTTTAAATCTTGCATAAATTAGTCAGATATTTATTCAGAACTGACTTTGCACATGTTCCACCTGCTTACTCTAATTAATTTTATAAATACTTGAAGTTGAAGAAAGAATCGAGTGAACAGTTATTGTGATATAGGGACCTCACTGTAGACACAGTTGAATTCCAGATCATACACTTAACAGACACTCTCTTGATTTCGTGGGGAAAGCAGTCATCAGATATCATGACGCTCACGCCAGAAAAAATATCAAGCTTAAAAATATAACTATTAACCTTTATTTTCAGTATAAATAGTATCAGTTCCAGTTTTATTAACTTCCTTTACGAGTGTCAAATCTTGTATCACAGTAGTCATAGCACCAGAGTTTCTCCCTGAGAAGGGCTCAAATAGATGTCTTTCTCTACAATTAACAGTTTTATATATGTGATGATCTACTGATATGCGGCATTTGCTCTCTGATTTAAGAACTGGCCAAGTTTGAAATTTCTGAAAGATAATTTTACACTTATTAAGGGCTGCTAATATGTAGCATTGTTTTAAATATAATTAATTCTTATATTCACATATATATTTATATAAAGCAGCTTTTTACAACTTAATCTTATGAAGATTAAATTATGAGAAATATATCAAGATAAAAATGACTACTAAATTGTAATATTGTGTTTAAAGACAAGAACATATATTATGGTTTTTCATACTATTTTATGTCACACATAAGATAATCTGAATATCTAAAATATATATAAACTATAAAAATGCATACTTACACTTTGAAAATCATATCTCACTGTTTGCAGTATAGACATATATTTATATCTGTCTGTACATTGAGATAGATCCCTTGTTTTAACTAGAATTAAACTAGTGTTTTGTTGTCCTCTCACCACATAGTCTACATTACATGTACCATGAATGTCTTGCTGAAAAATATTTAAAATGAATATAAAATTATCCTTTTTTGTGTATTAGATATTTGTATATTACTTAATTTTAATATAAATATAAATAAAAAAAATATAATTTTGTCAATAGAAATTACCTCATATCCTTTAAAATTGATGTCAAATCTTTTCATGCTATTCTGAAAGAGGGATAAAATGGCTCTTTTAAAATTAAGGGCCCAATCTTCTTCCAATTCATTTGGACATATTTCAGATATGATCCCATCATGGAATGAAAATCTGAAACAAAATTAAAAATGTTTTGTAGGTAATTTATATTATGAGAAAAAAAAATATTTTATAGATATACAAGATCAAAATATTATCCAATGTATTATAAGGTATTTAATTACATATGAGTATAGAAAATTCTAAATTGAATATACTAAACTACGAATGAAAATTTAAGGCACTCTAAATAAAATTATTCCGTGTAACCTTTAACTATCACTAAGTTATCGGAACATTAAATATACTTATGTTTTAAGAAATCAAATTAAACAGTTTGTTTTATTGAAAATATGTAAAATCGCAAAAATAAAAGATTTTACTTTAGAACAAACTAGTAATGATAAAGTTAAAAGCAGCATTAAGTTAATTATTTTATAAAACTCTTACCTGAGGTCATACAATGATACAGCATTTATAAATTTCTCAGCTCTTTCAACGGGATAATTTTCATCTTGATCCAATAATACAACATTGGTTAGCTGTAGCAATCCTTCACATGGTTTTATAAATTGTACAACGACCTGTAAATTATAAATAGAAAATATTTATTTTTCTATATCTGAAACTCACCCACAACCAGCACATATGCTTTAACATTTTACTCACTTCAGCATTAACATCCAAAGTTGAACGATTGTTACTTGAACCGGCAAAGTAAGTTTCCACATTCACTTTATATTCATAATGGTATATTATTGGTGTTAAGTACTTGAATTTTTGAGAATCTGAGGAGTAAAATAAAAAGTTTCATGCAATATTGTTCAGGAAACATCTTCAAATTTGATACGAAAGTATGTAATATATTCAAATGACATTTCATAACAATATATTCAGATGACATTTGATAACAAAACAAAAACAATTTGGTTCAGGAATAGCGGATCCGTCAGATAAGTGACATTTCACTTCACAAATATATTAACTTTGTATTAAGTATAATGTCTATCTACGAATAATAGAAATAAATACAAACTTACGTGCACATGTCGGTGGCCCACAAATATATGGATCTTTCAGTGAATCTGAAATATTTAAAATATTATCGTATGATTTTGCTATATTTTACACTCATTATATTTTATGATAATATTTTTATAGACATACTGTTTACAAGAATATGATCATAAAATAAAATAAGAATTCCTTACAAATAGATAATTTTCTAAATTGTATACATTACTATATTAAGTATAATGAGGAACTTTTTAAGAAATATTAATACTAGTCTTAAATTTTAACACTGGCAGTCTATTGTTAATCTCAGTTGTACCCGCCTTATAAGAATAAAAGGTGAAGCTTCTTTTTACTACTAAGCTATTTTTCACATTGACCACTGTATTAAATAAATAGGCAAGGTAACAAAGCAAAAGAAGTAAAATTGTTAGATACTTTTCACAAAGTATAAATTTTAAGAATTTACTAGAATCTATTATTTTAACGTATCTGAAGTTTAATCAATACATACATTATTTTTAGATTAATAAATGATTTCCTACTTACAACTTAGCTTACAGAAAATTATCTAGGAATTCTGCAGTGATCGGATAATAATAGGCTTTCATAGAATGCATAAAGTTTTGCTGGATAAATTATACTTGATAATAAAAAGAAAATTATTTTGTTTGGTTTTATCAAATTTAAGCTAAGAATGTTATTTGTTTTTTTAATTCTTCTAAGCATTAACTTATTGATTATATACAAAAGTACCCTTGTACGTGTACGCAGAAGACAATGATCAAATAAAACGAAAAAACAAAGAAAAGTAAATATTTATTGACCAAAGCAGAGTTGCAGAAAATTAACCTTCCAACTTTATGTATAGAAAAACGGAATGGTCATTTTCTATCCGAAAATTCTGGAGATGTTTATCTCACCCTTGTCACAAAGGATCAGTTCGGTGTTAGTTACTCGAGTGAAAGGATAACTGTTACGCAACGCTAACCCGAAACACAGAAAACGGACGTTTAGTACAGGATTACGCTTGGAACCGGGATCGCTTATATGACAATCACGTAAACTAGGTCTTGTTTTTACGTTAGAGCTAAATATAACATTTAGATTTATGTATTATGCCTAAATTATATCTATAGGTTTCACATGGATGAAATTGATTATATACAAACATTACTTGTAATTAATTTGTGATCCTTATACTGTAATTATTAAAAACACAATCTAATTATATTCAAAAAATAAATATCGTTAGTACTACTCGAGTGCTTTACGGACAATGAAATGTAGGTTCATTATTACATTATTCAGATCTCAATTCCCTAGTAATCTTGGAGGTGACAACGGTAAAGATAAATGGTAAAAATGTATTCAAGACTAGTCAAAGTTCAACGTATAAATCATTTATCATCAGTTTGTTTACGCAGCACTAGGTACATATAATCCCGTACACGTATTTTTCTAGTAAATTTTAATGAACACCACGTTTGTAGATTCTGTTCATATCTGAGTAAATTAAGATGTAGACATAAAAAATTGATTAAAAGTTAGACTGAAAAAAATTGGATCAGAATTAATAGAATAAGTATGTTGGTATGTACGAACGTTTTCATGTACCTATTTATTCAAGTGAGCTTTTGAGTGTGTGCCGATAGTGTTAGTTGTACACTCCATAGGCACATTCTTTTAATATTTTACTAATAAATATTATTCAAAATATTTTTTACGTTTATTACCAGAATACAATAACAATTAGTTGTGTTATTTCGATTTTAATTATTTGTATAAAAATTTAATTTCTGTACAACAAAGAAAATTAAAGTTTTATTTTACTTAATAATAGGGTTTCTCTCATGCTCAACGTCAAAGTACATCAATACTTATGCGAAGATATAATTTTTTTATTGTAAATAAAACAGATCATGATAGTCATAATTCTTTCTCCATTTTGAATTAATTTAATCCAAAAAAAAATTATGTGGAATATGTAGGTAAAAAAAACATAAATACATCGAAACGATCATGTACGCAATAAAATATAAAAATTGAATACCTTATTTAAGAGCTTACAATAATTTAACTTAATATCGCCCCCGCGTGTACTTACTAGGACAGACTTTATTAAAATATTGAAATACGTCCAGTATTACGTGGTATTCAGGTCATATTTATTTAGTATTTTTTGTAACATTTAACAATTATCGATTTTGTACAATTTTTTTTTACTAGTTAAGTTTGAATTTAAGTCCTATGATAATGCAATAGTTGAGAAGAAAATTGTGTTAGTTACATTATACTATGATTAAAAAATATTTTTTACAATATATAAATAGGTATAATATATATTGTCTAGAACTGTATTCAAAATTTCTTATATGACTTCGTAATTCTTTAGCATGTACATTGCACTATTTTTGTATCAAGCAAAAGAGTAGGAATATACCACGGACTATAGTAAAGTGTTTGAAACCTCATTTTTCCAATAATGTATTTTCGAATGCCAAAATATACGCAATTAATACGTTTAAAATAGTTTCATTTAAAATGTGTAAAAATAATCGCGAAAATCAAAGATCTTATTAAAGTAGGTATAATTATTATAGGTACACAAATTATACATGTGGAAGTATTTTAGTTAGAAATGTACCAACAGAATTTCGTTTCGATTCTAAACAAAATTTTTAAGGGAATTCATAATATTTCGAAAATAATTTAACATACATGTATTGCACAAATATGAATATCTTGTGCTGTCGCACGGAAATCCTTGCTGAATGTGGAATGATTGAGTATTGAGAGCCGACGACACGGAATAATCACCCTAGCGCAAGGAATAACAATAAAATACTATTCAATCTACAATCTACATACAGGAGTTCTCACTACCGTGTGCTTTTTAAATAAGGAAATACTTTAGTTGTGCATTCATCGCTTAAAGTAAACAAATAAAATATGGGGGTTGCGATTTATTATTTACGACCTTGTTGTTATTGCTCTTAAGATTGGTTTTATTGATTTGTTTGACTGCTATAGAATACAATAGACTTAAGGCATAATTGATATGTAGCTATTTAGAAAAAAATAACCTGACTGTGGTTAAAAAATAAAGTTTCTCAATCCTGCATTTTCTTTTTTGAGTAATTTTATATATTCAGTGACATTCGTGGACATAAAAAGAATCTAACGACGTATCATTTGCAGAAATCGGTTAACAAGTTTTGCAATTACGTAAGAACAAAAATAGGACATATGTATACATACATACTTACTTACGCGGTAAAAACGTAACCCTTCTTTTGGCAGTCGGGCAATAAACAAAATACTATCAATTCATAATTTTTTTCAAATAACGTTATTATTTAGAACAACGACATGTTGTTATCAATTTTTAACTTCCATTGATGATAAGTATTCTGAGAATTTACTATTGTTTTTATTAAGTAATTTACTAATGTAACGATGATTATTGTCATAAACAACGAGCGTTTTAGTTTTCAAATATTAAAGCATTAATAAATAATAATTACTTAGGTAGGTAGGTATATTAAATTCATTACTTATGTATTATTCATTATATAGATTTTATTATAAAGATTCAGGAAATATCTGTCTGGTTGGTTAGTAGACGCTAACATCTAGAACTATTGGATGGATTGTAATGAAACTTTTGCTTGTAGCTATTAAGCCTGGAAAAAGTAAGTACTAATAAAAATAATCTAAGCAAACAATAAGAAGTCAATTTAAAATTATTAACGAAAAGAAAAATCAAAGATTTGTGAACATGACCATAACTCATCTAACAAACTATTATCTTATGTGGGAGTTTATGAGGTAAGAAATGTCAACGTATCTAAAATTATTTGTTTCTTATCTCTTCTTTCTATCTCTTTAAGCATTCTTTGTTGGCGTACGAATTCATACTCTCTTATCACCTACATATAGAACATGTGATGTCGAGAAAGAGATCAAGTACACCATAATAACATTTTTGAAAAAACGTATAAAAATTTGAACGCAGCGGGATTCGAACCCGCGCCTCTTGGATACCGTCCAAGCGCTCTGACCGCTAAGCCATACGTCCTACTACCAGCTGCGTCGAAATTCTTATACGTTTTGTTACAACTTATTTATGTTGTTAGCAACTCTGTAGAGAGATTTTTACAAATTTCTACTACTTAAAGATTATTAAGAAATAATCGTTTAACAAGAGAGATTGCTATTTTATTTTAATATTTACTATTTTTAAAGTGTTATTCCACACTAAGGATTAGAAAACATTTTTGAAAAAACGTATAAAAATTTGAACGCAGCGGGATTCGAACCCGCGCCTCTTGGATACCGTCCAAGCGCTCTGACCGCTAAGCCATACGTCCTACTACCAGCTGCGTCGAAATTCTTATACGTTTTGTTACAACTTATTTATGTTGTTAGCAACTCTGTAGAGAGATTTTTACAAATTTCTACTACTTAAAGATTATTAAGAAATAATCGTTTAACAAGAGAGATTGCTATTTTATTTTAATATTTACTATTTTTAAAGTGTTATTCCACACTAAGGATTAGAAAACATTTTTGAAAAAACGTATAAAAATTTGAACGCAGCGGGATTCGGACCTGGATCCCGTCAACCGTCGCTTGACGTTTGTATTGGTTGACACACGTATTAGTGAGGTTTCATATTTTAATTAATAATCTCTGAAGTTTAAGTTCTTTGAATTGATCTCTTTTAACACGGTGTTGGGTTTTTAGTTAATGTTAGTTTTATATCGTCATATTAGGTAAGTTAGTTAGTGTTTTAAGGTTATATAAATGGATAACGATCGCCCGCCGGATCCTCCGGATCCCGGTGATGATCCTTCCCTAAATCAAATTTCCAGAAAACGCCAAGGGGATGATTCATCCTCTTTTAATATTGTCCCTGCTAACAAAAAAACTATTGTGAATCCTTCCTCTGCTACTCCGTCTATCCAAAATGTGTATGTTCATCCCTCCTTGTCTGATGGTGCAAAATGTTATATTAATTCCGACAAAGGCCCTTTTCTAGTATATGTGTCAAGGGATACTCCTGATCCTGCTTCAGGGACCTCTATGAAAGCTATTAAATTTGGTCAGTTCCTCCATACAAATAAAATTACAGACATAGTTAATGATGGTGTAAAAAATGTTGGCCGCAATAAAATTAGCGTACAATTTGCGTCTGCAGAAGCTGCAAATAATTTTTTGATTAATCCAGTTCTAAGTCTATGTAAGTATGTCTGTATTATACCAACTTTTAATATAACAAGAATGGGTATTGTAAGAGGAGTTCCTGTTGATTGGGGAATGGAAGAATTTGTTCAATCATTAAAATACCCATCTGGATGTGGTGAAGTAGTGAAAGCGCGAAGATTAAACAGAAAAAATGTGAGTGAGGGTGTTACTACATGGATCCCGACTCAGTCAGTTGTATTAACATTCCGAGGACAACTGTTGCCTGAGAGAGTCTTTTCTTATTGCTCCTCCCTTCGTGTAGAATCATACTACTTTCCAACCATCCAATGCCTAAATTGTTGTCGATTTGGTCATGTTAAAGCACAGTGTCGGTCTAGTTCCAGATGTTACAAATGCTCGCAATCGCACATTGGTGACTCATGCAAGATAATTGAAGAGTTTTCTACTTGCCTCTATTGTACTTCTAAACACTTTGCCACAGACAAGGGCTGTCCTGAGTTTGCAAGACAACAGGCTATTAAAATTTTAATGACTCAAGAGAATATCTCTTACATTGAAGCATCCTCCCGACTACCGCTTGCTCAGCGTTCTTATGCTGATGTAACTAAGGAAATGTTTTCCACTCCAATTCCCTCCAAACCAAAAGCTGTCATGGGGAAAGCTCTTTCTTCTCCCACAATATCCTATCGCAAAACTGTTACCCGCTCTCCCCGTCCCCGAGCTCCTCTTGAAAAGGGATATGATAGCCTCACTCATCAAGCAATTGTTGGGGACTGTCCTTCTTCCCTTCCTAATGGCTGTGCTTTACCTGATAGACCATCAGAAACCAGAAAAGATCTGCTAGTTGCTTTGACTGAAACCCTTATAAGTATTTTAACTCCATTAGATGATGTTCCTTTACCGTCCAACGTTGCCCAAAATCTAGCAAAAATCTTTAATATTCTTAAATATGGCCCCTCTGTCCATCCTCCAGTGGAATAGTAAGAGTGTTCGTGTTAAAAAACATGAATTGCTTTCTATTATTTCACTATATAAACCTGTCATTGTTGCCCTCTCGGAGACATGGTTAGTGCCGGAATCCCGTTTTAGGGTCCCGGGTTTCTCATGTTTGAGGGAGGACAGGAGTGACGGGTATGGAGGTAGTGCTATCCTCGTCCAGCACTCCACTCCATATTCCTTGATTCCTCTTTCTAATCACAGTCCTCATTTTAATGCTGTTGCTGTGAGAGTCCTTAATATTTCCTGTCTTTCTGTTTACATCCCCCGTCCATCTTCTTCCATCTTTATTGAGTTAAATTCTATTATTTCTTCTCTCCCTAGTCCTGTGCTAGTCTTGGGAGATTTTAACACTCATCACACGATGTGGGGGTGTTATTATTGTGATGGATTCTCTCCTTCGTTGGTGGAAATGATTGATGATGCTGGTCTTTGCGTCCTCAATGATGGCTCACCGACTCGTAGGGTTAATCCTAATCAGAATCCTATGACTGCTATAGACCTTTCCCTTTCTTCTCCTTCTCTTGCCTCTCAACTATCATGGTCTGTACTTTCCTCCTCCTATGGTAGTGATCACTTTCCCATTCTTCTGTCCTTAGCTAATCATCAGGCACCTATTCCCTCCCCTTATCCTTTTTTTAAATACAATCTTAAAAATGCAAATTGGTTAGAATATGCATCCTCTGTTGATAACATGTTGGGTTCTCATCTTGAGTCTATTAATAATGAGAATATTACTGTCTGCTATGGTCGGTTTGTTGATGCTATCTTGTTATCTGCTAGTCATAATATCCCCAAAAAACACTTCACTCAGTATCAGATGCCTTTCAATCCATGGTGGGATCAGGAATGTTCTGATTCAGTCAAACGGCGTACATTTGCTGAGTCGTCCTATGCAGCATGTATGACGGTGGAGAACTTTATTGAGTATCAGCGCAGTGACGCGTTGTTTAGAAAATTGATTTGGAAGAAGAAAAGACTTGGATGGATCAATTTCTGTGAATCCCTCTCTCCCCGCTCTTCCTCGTCTATTGTCTGGAATAATGTTAAGAGATTTCGCCGATCTCTTAATATTAATTTCAGCCCTAGCTCCAATAACCCCGCTTTTTGGCTTGACGATTTTGCTGACAAATTGGCGCCTCCATTTGTTCCTTGCCATGATTCATTTTATAATTTCTCCCCAATTATATCCTTAGTGGAAATGGATACATCTTTCTCTTACAATGAGCTTGAGAGTGTTCTTATAGGCTTAAAAGACACTAAACCAGGTGAAGATGGTATTCCATATTCTTTTTTAAGTAAATTAAATAAAATATCCAAAGATTATTTTCTAAAATTAATAAATTGTATTTTTCATTCAGGCATTATTCCCGAATCTTGGAAATCTCAAGTTATCATCCCTATCCTTAAACCAGGTAAAAATCCTTCCGATCCTAGCTCCTATAGACCCATTGCATTATCGTCTACTTTATCAAAAATTGCTGAACGGCTTTTAAAAAATCGATTGGAATGGATAGTGGAAAGCAAAAATATATTAGCTCCCTCTCAGTTTGGATTCAGAAGAGGGATGGGTACCATTGACAGTCTCAGCATCTTCACTACGGACATTCGAGTAGCCTTTGCCAAGGAAGAGTACTTAGTTGGTGTTTTTCTAGATATAGCCTCCGCATATGATAATGTGCTTCTTCCGTTACTCAGGCAGAAAATGCAATATCTGAATATTCCCGCGAGGTTGACTCATTTCATATGCAGTCTGTTTACCGGCAGGACTATTTCTGTAAAACATCCTTTCCTTACTATTCCTCCCAGACGTGTCTGGAAGGGTATTCCTCAGGGTTCGGTTCTTAGTCCTCTGCTATATAATATTTATACGCATGACCTTGAATTGTCTGTAAACAATTTTTGCAACATTCTCCAGTATGCTGATGACATTGTTCTCTATTATAGTTCAAATTCAGTAGAGGACATCAATTTTCGTTTAAACACTGCTTTGCATTATCTAAACCAATGGCTCTCTGAACATGGTCTTTCATTGTCGGTACCGAAATGTAAGGCTGTTTTATTCACAAAAAAAAGAGTTATTCCAAATTTTCGAATCTACTTTGGCGATGAAATTATTAATTTTTCTGATAATATTAAATTCCTAGGCATGGTTCTTGACAAACGACTGAACGGAATGGCACATTCTGAATATCTTAGCAAAAAATGTGAAAAAGCTATTAATACTCTACGTGCAGTATCTGGTGTATGGTGGGGTGCACATCCCTATACTCAAAAACTATTGTACAATTCTTTAGTCCGTAGTCACATTGACTACAGCTTATTTGTTTTAGACCCCTTTAATAAGGTTGCTAATGATAAATTAAATCGAATACAATACAAATGCCTTAGAATAGTTTTAGGTGCAATGAAGTCTACTCCTACGAACGCACTTCAAGTGGAGTGTGTTGATCCTCCTCTTCCTCTCCGGCGTCAATTCCTGTCAGATCGATTTATAGGTAAATTGTTACAGCTCTCTTCCCATCCCCTATTGTCTAAACTATCCACTTTATCCAACCTTTGTAATCGTGATAAATCGGTATCATATTTACTCAACAGCTTCCTTAGATTTACCAATCTCCCTCATCCCTTGAAAAGATTTCCATGTAATCCACTTTATTGTACTCCTTATCAGGCCCTAATTCATTCCCCAATCATTATCACGGATATTGGCTTGTCCAAAGATGATCCGGGTGCCAACACAAATTTTAATTCGTTAATTCAGCGAAATTGGTTTAACCATCTTCTCATCTTTACTGATGCTTCCAAGCTTTCAATAGAAGGCTGTGTTGGTGCGGCTTGCTGGATCCCAAAATTCAAAATTATCTTACAATTTAAATGCCCCCCCGAATCATCAGTGTTTACAGGTGAGGCTGTTGCTCTATTGGAAGCTATCCTGTTTACGCTTTCACATGACTTCCCACGGACTGCTATCTTTACAGACTCTCTAAGTTGCTTATTGGCCATCAAACAAAAACCTTTTCATGGTAAGATAGTATCTTCTATTATTTTAAGGATTCGTGAGGCTTTGTTCGCATGTCATCGTAAGGGTTTGGATATCTCATTGATTTGGATCCCGGGTCATTCTGGTATTGGAGGTAATGTTACAGCAGATAACTGTGCTAAGTCAGCTGTTCAGTGCGGAACACTCGAACATTTCTCTATTTTGGCCCAGGATCTGTTGTCTCTTGCAAAAACTCATCTGGATAGTTCTTGGAATCGTTATTGGGAGTCGTCCAATCGACTAAAAGGTAAAAATTATGCACTCATTCAAGCAAAGATCCCAAAACGACCGTGGTTTTATAGATTAAAACATGCAGATCGTTGGGTTATCTCAACTGTCTGTCGTTTGCGCTTTGGACACTCATGTACACCTGTACATCTGGCTAAGATCAAGGTCAGGGACCATTCTCTGTGTGAGTGTGGCCTCGATGAAGGCACCCCCTCCCATATCCTTTTTAGCTGTCCTAATCTCCTTTATCCCCTCTATGAAATCCTCCCACTTAAAGTTCCTCGCCCTATAAATGTAAATTCTTTATTAATGTTTGTGTTTAGTCCTCTGTGTAAATTTCTTTGTAAATATATTAAAAAAAACTTGATTAAATTGTAGATGTACTTAATGTATTATATATTGTTTTTTTACTAACCAGTTTTTGTGTAGATTATTTAAGTATGTATTTTGTGTTGTGTTGTTATAGATGCAGACTTTTTACGGGATCACTTCTTTATGAATAAAATATTTAGGAGTGTTTCAATTCACGTTCTTACCGTACAACCTCCGTCGTGTGTTCTCCTATCAACGTGACATTGGCGAAGTGATTTGTGTTCTACTGGCATGCTCGAAACGCCATAAGCTAAGAACCAACCAACCAACCTTTCTGTCTTGCCTGCTATGGGGGATAAAAGCGTGAAGCTAAAACAAAATATTGAATCAATTTCGAAACTTACTTATGGTATGTGATAAGGGATAATTTTTGGGTCTAATTTTCTTAGTGTCTTAATATGACAAGGCTCATAAAATTTACGCAAGCAACGTTTCGGACAGCAACTAGTGCATCATAAATTTAGTAACATCCTATTTGTATTTACAACAGTGTAGCTCTAATATAGATGAAATACCGAATATAAATCTAAATAAACAATTTAATTGCATGCTTCATGTGCATAGTTGATGTCTGTTTAACCTAATTACTGTCAGTTATCTGTATCTCGTAATATTTGCACCGGATATTAGTTGAACTATGACATACTAACATTATGGAACACTTTTACATACCTAGTTTATGTTCCATGTTTGTTAATTTTTGTATATTTATTTTTATTTTTATTGGTGTATAATAAAAAGATTCAGTAATTTACTGAAATTTTGGCCATTAATAAATAAAAAATAGCAAGAGTAACTGTGCTAACTAATATCAAAGCATCTATTTCTTTTATGTTATACGAAGAGAAAAATGTTAAAGAAGACCTAGTATCAAATCACTTACTCTTTTTACTGCTATCGATTGTGCAAATGCTACAACCCTTGGAAATATAAGGGTTGTAGCATAGAAATATGTATAATGTTTAATCATATGTATATTCATAAATATGCCTGCAGCGTCGTTTGGATACGTCAGGGTATTTTTATTTAATTTCAAACCGATTTATTAACAGGTATCAAATTATAATAGCTGACTTTGTATGCCATTTCATGCCCCCTTAATGCCCTAAGTCTTATAGCGGATCATATTTTGTTAATTTATATCATTCTTATGATTAATAAAATAAAAAAAAATATGTGAGTACATGATATTGTTGGTTGATTTGAAAAAAAAGCCCGATTGTTAAAAGAAACAATATGTAAAATATAATAAAAACAACATATGGACTCCAGTATAAATTGTTGTATTATCTTGTCTGCGGCAATAGCATATAAGTAATCGCAAAAAGTATATTTTTTTACAATACTATAATAAAATTGAATATGGATGTATGTATGTCCATAAAACGATACAGACATGTCTTGAAATAAATCTACTTGATGTAACATATTTATAAGTAAACACGTGTTACACATATTATAGTAGCGAGTATGTAATTAAAGATAGAACATCGACATAAGTTTTTTATTTTTTTAATTCGATTTCAATTTAAGACAACCATAGTAGTATAATTTTAGCACTCAATACAATATATTTTTTAAAATATACAAATATTGTTTATATTAGATTATGAACACTTAATACGTCATCAGATGAATCAATGATTCATGAACATAAACTTTGGGTATTGACCCTAGCAAATTGACTCTTATATCAAACAATTCTTAGGAATTGATAACAGCATTTGTTGGCCGTTGAATGTTATTTTATAGAAAAGTGCTAAGAAATAAAGTAAGTGATCAGTCTTTTGACTAAAATTTTTAACATTGGGGGATAAAGTTTACAGTGAAAATTAAGTGTTTTTTTTGTATTTTTAATTTTAATCCAATCAAATTATTTATATCTTTTTCATGACTTTTTGTAATAAATAATTTTCAACCAAGCGTAAAACACACTACAACAATACCTACACAGGACTAGAAGTACGTTAACAACCTTAGGATTTTAAACGTGAAAAAATATATGTCAATGTGCTAAAAGTAACAATATTAATTTAATATCATTTAGAAAATCTGTGAAATATATTCGTTTAGGCACCTATATTGGAATATACCTATCATATGTAGGTATGTAACCTAACACATTTTAAAACCTAATAAAACCATTTAAATTAAGCATTGATTTTGTAGGTATAGTGACTATGAAATTAGTGATGTTGATTTTTTCCTCAAATGAGTACTATATTTTACAATTTATTACACAATCTAATGGTAACAACACGTTTAATTTTTATTTATTATATATCTAGAGATCAATTTAGATTTTTTAAGTGAATACAATGACTAGACACTAGTCATTCACTTGGTAAAATTGTATATACATCTAGCGCGAGAATGTAAGCCAATATGAAATGTAAGACCGTGTCATCACACGTGCTAACATCAAGCAATCAGTATTAAAATGGTTCTCAAAAACTATCTTTTTGTAATATATACAATGTTAAAAGTAATATAATTAAAAAAATGGACATACTCCCTGACGCACGAGCACTTGCAACGAACAGACACACCAATATCACACACCAATTCATTTTGTCGGTCACAAATCAACCGTCATTGTGCGCGATTCGCACGTCGCACTACAAATGACGAAAATCTCATCCAATATCAGGGGTCGTTGTAGGGTCGAAGTAAACACTATTATCGCGTTTTATCTTAACGGAGTATGCTTTCAATGAAGTTTTATATAATTTGTAATGAATATCTTGTGATGAGTAAACATAGTTAGCGAGGGACCGACGGGAAGGAAGCTCTGGATCGAGTTGCGTCGGACTCGGATCGGACGTAATGTGGTGTTGTTATAGAATGTGTTTTGTTTTATAATATTGCTGCACTAGGGATTTAACTTAAATGCCTAAGTAGGTATTGTAAGTAGTCTTACTATCTATATATAACGAGTAAACTCTTTACCCATGCAAAAAATAGCAAAAAAGTTTTATTTATTAAATTTATAAACAATCTTTTAAAAACTAACTTTATTTTCGTTTTTTTCTTTCCTTTTTTACATAATATTTTGAATAATCTTTAACATTAATTGTCCACTAATTCTGTGGTATTGTGGTAAGGAAAAATACTAAAATAGAAAAGATTTATTTTATGAATCCTTCAGTTTTGATAGGTATGCGTTATTTACATGTGCATTGATTACAAATGCATCTTCCTTGTAAATAGCTTACACATGGACAGTTTTGCTTTATCAGCACCATACTTGGCATAAATATTATATATATTTCTAAATACGTAGGTATCTAATATACTAAGAAGTTGCAATATAATATTGACACTTCTTAGTGTAGTAGATACCTAAATATTAATAAATATATATAATATTTATGCTATATAGATAAAATAACTAAATTCAATATTTAAAAATATTAATATAAACATATTGACCATTATTATATAATTTAAATTATGTTATATAGGTATATCAAAATTATATTTTTATTGTTCTTTACTATTACTATATTACTAACTAAAGTTAGTAAAAGTGTAATAGTAACTTTAGTTGTTTGAAACATAATCAATGAATATGTAAACAGACACACTGTATAAAGTAAGATTGCTGTATGTTACTAAAAAAATTAATTGCCATTAATACATAATATGAGGTTTAGATAACACTTATAAAATTTTATGACGCCTTATACTTTTAAAGTAGCAACATTGTCAATTGAACAAACGTGCTGCACTAGACAATATTATTATTAATTAAGCGGAAGGCTCATTCCTCAGTGTTAGTGGAAGCATTCGATCGGATAATATTGCAGAAGCGCCAGTGAACAAAGAAAGATACAGGTGGAAATTTAAACACATGAAGTTTTATATGCAAATGTTAGAACATAGTAAAAATAATATCAAATACTGACATCATTTTATGGTTGAAAGAGTTCTTTAAGAAACATTTTCTTCCTTACACATTTAAAGGTATTAACAATAGGTTCAGTTAACTCAACACTACGTCTAATGAGGCTAGAAATATGAAAAATATTTTTAAATATTAAAATGTTTCATAGTAGAATTTGGTTGTATGATGATAGTCCGCACTTAAGTGTTATTTCTAAACGCAGTATGGCAGCGTTCACATATAATATATTATACAATATGAAATAATTATCATAATAGTACTAAGTAATTCGTAATAAATTATATACATATATATCAAAAGCGGGGCTTAAGATTAATATTGAAAATCGCAACATATAATTCGCTGTTCCATAAATTCTAATATTATAGGTACGTTGCCTTTGCAACATTTCCGCGTATTGTTAATTGAATGTGGATCAAATTGTATGAAGCTTAATTGTCACTCAATATGTAAAGATAATGCGATATATGGGCTTTGAAGTGAATACGAAGCAAAATGTAGTTGTTTTAGCGGTTATTACCCATATTAACTCTATTAGAGATAGTCTTTAAATGCTCATACATCACAAAATGGACCCTCGTTTTCGAATACGCTATAAACGGAAGGATTACTAATTTTACTTAGGTAGTTACTTTTATTACAATAACGACTTGTTATCCTTTACTACTAACTATATACTCTTTAGCAACATTTAAAATGTATGTTTTGTTACAAGACCCGAATGGTAACTGGGGATGAAAAATAATAAAAGCAACTTCACACTTTAATATAAAAAAAATAATAGAATGAATTGATGTATCAGACAATGCATATTGCGAGGTACAGGAAAATGTTTCTCTTGCACTTGTAATTCGAGCTTGAATAAAACATGGGGTGTGGGTACATGATGAGATATTTGAGGATCTATATTAAAGTGACAATTCGTATATCAATCAAGAGCCTTATTGAACCCCGATCATATGAAAAATAGTATAAGTGTTATTAATAAAGAGTGTAGAAGTGTTTTGCTGATATTTCTTTAATTTTTAAATAGTTCAATAGAAACAAGGAATGAAGGAAATGTTGCAATGTCGTAAATACTTTTTTGGTTTATTGCTATTAAATGTTAATAATAACTAAATATATATAATTTACAATGCCAAATAAGGCCGGTCGTGGCGCAGTGTGACAGCGTCTCACTGTAAACGCGATCTGTTCGGTTCGATCTCCACTCGGGGGAGTGATTATATTTAAATTATTCTCACTTCCTCGCTCTGGTAAAAAGACAAAGAGCGGCGTTGAGTTCCACCACCCAACACGCAATGTCTCGAATTCGGTGGAAATCGAAGTACGGAGTGTCTTGGCACTAGGTACTTTCTGTCTACCCTGCTAAGCGGGATACAATGCCAAATGTGAAGACACAGAAGTTCAACTTAAGTCTCAATAATGACTATTGTGATTCCACGGTGTACTTTGGAAATAACTATACTCTCAAAAGTTTATTGGGGCACCCATCCGTTCTCTCTTGCCAGAAGACTATCTTGACTTTTCTCAATGAGGGGACGGGGTAGAATACAATTCCCTTCCGCTGCTGGGTAGTGTTCTATAAGAGGTGGATATCCCGGTAATTTGGTGGTAGAAGGTTAATCCTCTGACAGGCTGGCGACCAGTATCACGACAAAAACGATCCATCACATATACGATTAAGTGTTCCGATTCGATGTCTTGTGAGCCAGCTCTCCTTATTTCCACTCATCTTTTTCCTCATTTCCTTTCACGTCCATCCAAAGGGCGGGCAATGCATCTATAACTCTAATGTTGTTTCGTCCACGGACGAAGGTGACCAAGTGACATCATGTGGCCCTTCTGCTGTTCGAAAAGTCAGTCAATTTAGAGACGCTAATACAGCCGTACTCGTTACTTTAGTCGTTTATAGCAGATTTTCTTATGGCAAAATTATAAATGTTACAGGTTATAAAATTTAATAATACTGGTAATAAAATTTAATATTACAGGGCAACGCAACAGAAATTGAGTCAATATTTGTCATTAAAAAGAGAGCCTTGCAAGCTATTTACTGCATAGGGGCTGCATAGGGAGTTGTTATAGAAAATATATTACTGAAAAAATATATTATTCTATCCAAGAACATTATACTCACTTAGGAAACTCATTGTAAAACTATATTAGAAAAGAGCGACTGTTGAGTTTCTCGCCGACTCTTTTTAGCAGAACTGCCTTCCGAGCCTGTGGTAGCTTCTTGGAGGACTGAAAATTGTGATTGGGGATTCAAAAGATTTGTTAACAGCCTTTTGAATAAATAATAATTTAATTTGATTTAAAAGACGCGGTGTTGAGTTCACCGCTCAATACGTAACACTAGGTTGTCTTTGACCTTGTTATAGGGGATAAGCAGTGAAGCTGTCGTTATCAACAGCAAAAAATATAATATACAAGGGAATATACAAGGGACACCAGTACGAGAAAAATGATCGGCGATGTAGTATTGCAAATAGAATTAATTTTTATTTATAATTAATATTGATAGTCCAATGCCATATTTTTTATAAGTGAATAGCCGAAATTAAAAAAGAAATTTATACAAATTAAAGCTTTCATTTGCTTTGTACCAATTACAAATAAAAGGAAAGGTTAATATACAAGCGAAATAATTGTAATATCAATTTAAATTATGTATAACCTGGTAATGAGTTCTAATTAACAATGTCATAAACAAGTCTCTTCACCCTACACAGTATAGTATAATCACCATTCAGTGTGCAGCAAACAGCATTCATCCTACGTTTCGAGTCCTGATTGTTTTGCTAGCGCTTATTCATTAGCCTGGTGTGGATATGACCTACATGCGAAGAAAATGTTAAAGCATTTTAAGTTTTACTTTTTTAAATTATATTTTACTTATACATACTAATAACATGGAGCCCATTATGGCGTAGTAAGTTCGCGCATCGGTTGTGGGTTCGATTTCTACACGGAGACATGACTGATATTTAAATTAATTTCAAATTTCCACTTGAGTAAGATATAGCACGGAAATTCGCGACTTCACACATAATGCCTCGATTTTAGGTGAAAAGATTTTTTTTATACTAAGTTCTCTTTCCCTTGCCAACCGGGCTAGAGCGTGAAACTGCTTTTTTATACTAATACAATAGAACCCTTAATAAATCGCACACCAAGAGAGACGCCAACAAAATCGAGTTATATTTTGACTTAGACAGGTTTTGACCCAACTTAAGGTTGAGGAATAAAAGTTTGAGGTTCATTCTTATAAATTTTAAGTTAGAAAGATAAAATAAATAAAATTGTTTTCTAAGAAACAAACGTGTATTTACATTATCTCTAAATTCTTTAAGTAATTACTCTTCGAATAAGAGAGATTTTTGTCACTTGAATTGTATCAGACATTGCTACGTTCAACACATAGAGGAACTATTTAACTTTTTCAGTTATGGAGGGAACCGGTCTTATCAGGTTTGCATTTTTTCTTTTACAGAAAAGTTTATATAAAGCTATTTCTTTCAAAACAGGCTAGTCGGAAGTCCTTATGTTTAGTTGTAAAAAAGCAATACGTGGGTTCATTGCAAAATATTATATCTTTAAACTGTTAGTTTGTTTCGAACCCTTTCTTTATAAATTATAAGTATTCTTAAAAAAAATTATGTTAGCCACTTACTTAGAAATCATAATATGGTATAAATTAACAATATTACATGAAAAAAAATAAAAAAATAAGGTTCTATGGTGACATTCGTTAAAGTTCAAAAGTCAGTCACAACATGGTTCCTGTTAATAACTAAAGTTATCGGCTATGTGATCTCATGTAGCTAAGGGTCTTCTAATGTGGCTGCGAACTAAGTAAAAATAGACACAAGTTATGCAGCTGTAATGGTCAATGATACAGATATAATATAGTTAAAATAATGAAAATGTGTTTTGTAACATATCAGTTTGATATGCAAGTACGATATCGACAAGTAAACATGTTGTCTTTTATACAATTATTTACACGATACGATTAGAAAATGAGTTCAAATTTCTTATTTTTGCAAAATTCAATATAACAGCAGATCAATCTATAAGCATCTAACATGTATTGATGTACTTAAATGCATTTCACGAAGTCTCCAGCCACTTAAAGCGTAAAGGGACATTAGCGCAATCCGACCTGGACATCTAATTAGGAACCCGAGTGCAGCGACGATTTCATTACGAATGTATGAAGCAGACCAAGACGTGGCTTGCAAACACACGACCCACCGTACAATGCTCCTTCCATCCCAGCCAGCGACCACCCCTGAGTGACCCCTGCACATTAGTCATATGCACTGTGCAATTCATTGCCTATATGAACCCCAGGGTGTCAACATAAATCGGACAAAGTAAACCCTAGCACTTGCTCAGCAAAAAGTCAAAACGTGTGGGACTGCAGACGAACTTGTTTCTCCATACATGGCACTCCTCGACAAGTCGCTTCCCAACGCACCACCACATAATATTGTTAGCCGCCGCCGATAGCTTTTTATGTCCGATGCATTATTCGATACTCATTTAAAATTCTAAAATGAGCTTATAAAGAAAGCTTGCCATTTCCAAGCGGTCCCCTGCTGTCGACGGTCGTCCAGATCGGTACATTGAAACGTTGGGACGAGTTTATTTGTTACTTAAAATATATTACGCAAAATCGCTTTGGGAGGTAGCGTCGGTGATAGCGCCCACGCGAAAATCGCGGGGGCGACCGCTAGAGGCTTCACGCATTCAAACGTGCGCGCGCGGCGATACACACGCGCCTATAAAAACTTTTTTTTTAATGGACTAAAAAAAAGCAACCGAAATCGCGGGACCGGTTTATACTCTGTGCAGTGTTCCATAGATTAGGCCCGAAGGAAACATAGGTCCGGCTAGTGTTGTCAATGACACGAATTTGGTGATCGATGTTTATGAATGGAGTTCGATGTGACGTCATGCCTAGTGTTGTGACTGTGTGCGGAGGCTTGGAGCGTTCATTTATTATTACAATGCGTGATCATTAGACTGGAAAGGTGAGTGTAGTGACTTATTTGTTGGGGCAACACCAAGCCACCGTCATTTGTCAGAGGACAAACAAGCTGTAGTTAGCGGCTATTAGCATTAATGGCCCACAGAATTTGTCTTAACACACAGAGATCTATTCAGTAAAAACAACATTTGCTTGAAGTTAAACATTAACTGTTTGTAATTAATCAATAGTTATCCTTTCTTAAGTAAAATACGTATTATATGTAAAAATCTAAGAATATATCTTGCATATATTATTCTAATAAGTTTTGTTAAGTAATAAAGTACAGATGGCATCGTGGGCGGTTAACTAGTTAGACCTACGAGGTTTCTTCATAACATATTATAATGAGACATGTAAAAATATTATAATGAACTTAAATTGTACGATAAATCTCAATTTAGATAAAATACTCGAAAATAGCAGAGACATAGATACATTTGAATAAATAATAGAGAGAGTATTATTTTGATATTAAGATGTTTGCGCATCTATCGATAATCAAAGATACATCAATAATATAAATTCCATACCGCCTAAAGAAAGAAAAATATTTTAAAGTGTCCTGTCTAACAGCAACAACCTGCTGTTTCGTGGGTACTTGACAGTGGTACAAATATCTACATATTATTTCGATTCTCCTTCTATGTAAATGATACACACATGCAAACAAAATATTTGAATGAAAGCGTGGGTGAGCAGACCGAATGTCGCGACATTTCGAAATTAGCTTTATAATTCCACTCTAAATTGTTTTTCGCCTCTACGACCTAAACATTAAAGCTCACTATCGTTTAAACATGTTAATATTAACTAATTTTCAAATTATTCATCCATGTAGTAGCTTAAATGGGTTCCCATTCACTATTGTAAACTAAAAAGGTTCTATGAAGAATCCATAAGGCTATTTATATTTAAAAGTAAAAATTACTTTTTATATGACCTCTTCCAATTACATCTTTAAGTAATACATACTATATTAAAATACATCTATTGCATAGTTTGACATTTTATTGGTTGAGGTTCTATTTTAGAGAGACTGTTTTCTGGTGATAATATCGGATTGTAAACGTTTGTTTGTTTGAATCTGTTATTTCCTGACGTTTTATAGGCTAATTAGGAAGACAAAGGCATTTTATTATATAAGCCAATACTTCGTCGCCGTTAGAATAGATTTTATTTTTAATTTCTCTATTCAGTTATTTCGATGGAAAAATAGTTTACTTAATAGTTTGAATTGAATATGACTTATATCGAGATGATAGATTGTATGCTATATATAATATATAATATACTATATAATAGTACTGTATTTGTTGTTGACATATGTGTTGTTTATAATAAGACAGTACGTGCTAGTCTGATCACTTAATTAAGAAATTGTAAAAACCGTACTCAATGGTCATATATATTCCAAAAAAATAAAATAAGCATTCATTTTTTGCTTAAATCATACACCTAAATATACTATGTATAAGTACACCTTTTTACATTGTTAAATAACTGGATCACAAATGAATTCTGTAATGGCATTAACATATCAGCTTGGACTTTGGCAACATTCGGTTCAGTTTTTGCATATACTTTTAATAATTTCGCTTTCAAATATTCCGAAACGTATTGCCCAGTTATGTAAGATGGAATTTATTTTCGTAGTCATTCGGTTAATTTTAATGATACAAACCAATATATGTATGAGGGTTTATATGCCATTTAAATTATTAAATACTTGTTAATGTGTAAAGTTCGAACACTTTAACGTTCGTTTGCTAAAAATAATAAAGCTAAAAGGTACTTACTTAAAAGTTTGCATTTACCTTGACAGTTATATTTTTAATATATATAAAAGCTGTCATGGTGTTTTCAATTTTTAGTTATTTGGATACTTAAAAAAAACAACTTATTCAGGATAGCATAGTACTCCGAGACAAGCAGTGACAAGCGTCAATACACTTTGTGGTCTGCTTTCCGTTCAGAATGGATGCAAATGAGAACCCACGACCAATCGCGTTTGCAGTCAGACTACAGATATGTTAAAGATTTCTATTAATAAAGACAAAGGAATAAAAGACAAATTAAAGTTTCTTAACATAAATTATAGAGGAATGTGAAACCGCCATATTATTATTAATATAATTGTTATTAAACAGTAAATAACAAAAAACTGTATTTAACACCATTTTTCGTAATTAACTTTTTTATAATCAAAAAATCTGTGTATTTTAATTTATTATTATTAATATGCTAAAAAAATATTCCATGCATATCTTCAACTACAATAAAAACGAGTTTCCCTGATCTAATTAGACAAGTGCGGAGTCCTCTACCCACTACAGAATGTCTGAAAGTGGGCGGAAAGTTGGTATGGTTTGAGGTATTGCAACATGCAGGAGATACTCAAAGATAAAAAAATATAAAAACCATTTACTATACCGGCTTGTCGTGATGCAGTGAGTCAGTGTCTGACTGTAACGCTATCGGTTGTGGGTTCACACTCGGGGGAATGATTGTAAATAAATTATTTATTTTTCCTTATTCTGGTAAGACGCAGCGTTGAGTTCTGCCCCTCGATACCCAATATCTCGAATTTTATAGAAAATATTATAGAGTATTTTCTGTCTACTCTGTTATGCGGTTTAAAAATACCAAAGTTAAAAAATATTACACTGGCATGAATGGCATCATGGCATGTACAAAATAAATATTTTTATAACTATACGGAAAGTACATTTTTACACTACATAGATAATCTTTAATACCTGTAAATCAATATATACTTGTATTGTCTTGAGATAGATATTATGGCCATCGTGGCGAGGTAGGACGGCATTGTGGGTTTGATTTCCTCTCGAGGAAGTGATTGTATTTTTATTTTCATTTCTCTGCTCTGGAAAGACAAAGCGCGACGTCCTGTTCGTCAATCAACGTATGCTTTCGATATCGGGCGGAAAGCAGTCGACGGACATCTTGACACTAGATTGTTTCCGACTACTCTGCTACGCGAGATAAAGCTCAAAGCTTTAAAGAAATTTTATGATTACATAATCCATATTTACCACATACTATATATACTCTATTATATATTAAGAGGAAAAAAGTCATGTTATTTGAATTCACCAAAATAATTTTATGGAGCAGAAAATTGTTTCGCAGTTTGCAAAATGTGTAAGAAGTTCGTTATCTTCACGTCTTTTGTTTTCGTTAAAGTTTGGAAAAGGTCCAGAGAGTCGGGACACATTTTCTAGTTGGGTGACGTGAAGTGACAAGGTAAAAAGATTGGGTTCATTTTCATTTATATATATTATATTATTTTTTGAGTTCCATAAATGAAAATATATAGGAAAACTAAATATTAAGATATGATCTCTATCTTTGGAGTTTGTATATTGTATCATAAGTCTATTGGATATAAAATTAAAAAGATTATCTAAAAGTAAAATTGGAAACTGAAAAGGCAAAACGGAGTGTTGTCAAGTTTTCTTTGTGTCTATTGTATTAAAGTGTGGATCTTTAAAAATGTACTTTTAAAAACAGTACTAAATTTAATACAATTTATTAATATAGTTACATTCAAAGATACACCTCACAGCTTACCATATTATATAAAGTTACTAAAGGTAATTGGAAATAGAACTCGAGCGGAACCGCAGAGAGAGAACACCTAGGTGATAATTATAAAACCATATTATCGTATAAATGTTTAAGATTTAACCTTATATAAAACAATTTGAAGTCATCGCATCTTAGTTGGTAAGTACTTGACTGTACACACAATACTTAGTTAAATAAAAGTTTATTGTCAAATTAAAACAGCTAAACAGTGTTTAAAATTATTATTTGTTTTTACTTCTTAGACAAAGCGCGGTGTTAATGTCTCGGTTTCCGGCAAAAAGCAGTCAACGACGTATCTTGACACTAGGTTATCTCTGACTACCCTACTATTTGGAAAAAACGCGAAGCTGCTAAAACATATATTGCCAGCAATAATGTGCGAAACGTGGAGAGTGAAGTGTTAAAACATCATTTCTCTTTGCTTATTCGTCAGTAATAAAATAGTTGGTTTATTTTAAGCAATTCCTACTTTGTCATCCTTTTTTATTTGTATTGTAGCGAGTTCAATTTATATTGCAGCACCTATCTTTACACAACTAATATGTCTTGGTATCTGTTAACAAGATGTATTACCCGTTTATTAATATATTAAAACCTAGAAATATTTCAATTCTATATTATATTATTTCGTAAAAAAATCTTTTAGAAACAGCAAGGTAGTTTAATTGTGTGCTTTCTGTAAAATAAAGATGGAATATGTATCACTTGACATACTAAATAACTTAAACTTCACTCCACATATCTATAAAGATTTTAATTGTGTGCTTTCTGTAAAATAAAGATGGAATATGTATCACTTGACATACTAAATAACTTAAACTTCACTCCACATATCTATAAAGATATGTGGAGTGAAGTTTAAGTTATTTAGTATGTCAAGTGATACATATTCCATCTTTATTTTACAGAAAGCACACAATTAAACTACCTTGCTGTTTCTAAAAGATTTTTTTACGAAATAATATAATATAGAATTGAAATATTGTATTGAAATATTGTATGTAGAGAATAATCTCTACATATGTATTTAGTACCTAGCAACCCACATATTATATATATTTGAATGTATGAAATAATATTATAAATTAGGTTAAAAATGGCTTATTAACGTGAAACGCTAATAGTTCAAAAATGGCAAAGATCACCTGCTAATTAGGAATCCTATCTTTTTAGTATAAATTATCCGCTCATTATCGTAACAAAGGATATATTATGTACATAAGCCAGTATTCCAACAAGTTTACGAGTATGAAGTATGGCTCATTAAAATTTTAGGGATAACCCTTTGTGACTCAGTTTTTCAAATCATAAATATATTAAAATATTATTAAAAGTAATGAAGAATCAAAAGTTGAAAAAAGTGTAGATATTTGCTAAGTAGTACTTAGTGTTGATCTAGAGCGATAGTGGATGTATAAATTTTAAAAGTATATATCTAAAGAAGA
The DNA here is from genome assembly GCA_032432895.1 of Dryadula phaetusa. NCBI lineage: Eukaryota > Metazoa > Arthropoda > Insecta > Lepidoptera > Nymphalidae > Dryadula > Dryadula phaetusa. The sequence continues at coordinate 4,933,857 of JAOYRS010000068.1, read as the reverse complement.
ATAAACTTTATCGAATTAATTGTACATATGCATTGCTATATGGCTTTGTTAATCGAAACGACGAGCTTAATGTTTACTACTTACTAATCCACAAATCATCATCATCATCATCATTACCAGATCTGAAGTCTGAAAGTCGGATGTTTATAGTTAAAAATGATAAAATTCAGAGTACTTTCAAATATTAATTTTTAGAATCGTTATATTTTATATAATTGATCATTAACTTCTATTAACATTGCCAAAAATAAAAAAATATAATAATTTATTACTCTTTGCTAGTTTGAAAATACGTTAGCGGCGATGTCAAGTTATTTTGAGTTTCAAAATGCAAGACATCCTTGGAACAATTATTTGTAAGGAATTTGATGCGTCCTCTAGATACGGCCGTACGAGGAACGCGAAGATGTTTAACCCGCACATATCATCACGTTAGGGTTTTTGCTGCTCTTGGCATAATGTCTAATAATATACAGCACTTAAATTAATTATCTTTAAGCTAATTTGTAAATTTTTTGACAAGTGTTGTTTTTATATTAAGTTTATGTTAATATTGTCATTTCTATAACATTTACTTAATTTACGCGTGACATGGAAGTAAGTTACTTAGGAATGAGTGCTGATAATCATAACAAACGCACACCTTCTGGTCGTATCTTTTACGGCTACCGCACGCGGTCATAGTTATTCTTTTACACATTATTGTTTTTGACGGTACCTTTTATTTTGTATTTGTATATTTTTTAAAAATTTTAATACAAAAGTAGTATTAAAAATTTTATAATGAAAGCGTAATAAATTCAAGATGTATGTCAATTTGTTATCATTGTAAATAGACCAACGTGGTGTAGAAGGACAGTGTTTGGATTTGATACCCATTCTAGGTAATGATTATGTTTGCATTTATTTTACTATTTTTATAACGGATAGAATGTCTTGACAATACTTTTCCTTTAAACTTGCGGAGGGTCTTATGTGGAAAAAGCGTGAAGCTGAATAAAAATTTATATTGCTTTTTACTCGTGTACCGAGCAATCTGACATAAAAGAAAAATAAGTAAATTAATTTATTAAAAAAAAACATAAAAAGTTGATTGAGTCCAGTCACAGCGGGGCAGTGCCTGACTGTAAACGCCATCGGTTGTGGGCTCGATCTCCACTCGGGGGAGTGATTATATTTAAATTATTTTCACTTCCGTTCTGGCAAAGACAAAGTGCGGCGTTGAGTTTTACCACTCAACACGCGGTGGAAATCGATAAACGGAGTGTCTTCACACTAGGTACTTTCTGTCTACCTTGATATGCGGGATAAAAGCGTGAAGCTAAAAAAAAACTTAAAAAATTAATTGTTATGCAAAAATGTTATAAAAATTGCAATAATTCCATGTTTTAAGTTGCAGTTGCATTGAATATTCTAAACGTTCTCGTCAAATGTGTCGCTACTCCATATCGGGGTTACCGGATGGCCCATTGTTTAGCATAGGCATTGGTAAGGCCTGACCCGTACGCGTACGTATAATCGACATTCTTTGTTGTTTTACTGGTTTTATTGTTCGCAGTTGAATTGGAAATCCCTTCTATGTTTTTTTACATCGACGTAATGGTGCATCCGTTTCCAGTCTTGTTATATAGTTATATTATAGCCTTTTCCTCTAGAAAATGCATATCATTTTCTATAGACTAATACGAGTGGCTCAGAGAGTAATCTGAGAGTCAGAGTGTTAATGACTTTTGCGTTTATGAGACATGGTATGAACATGGTGGCTATTATAATTGCTCTTATTTTATTAATCAAAAATTATATTTCGTGAATTCCGTATTGAGCGCCGTGACATAGAATTCGAAAAGCAGTCAACGGAGTGTCTTGCAATAGGCTGTCACTCACTACAATTCAGTGCGGTATAAAGTGTGAGTCTGAAGAAATATTTCACGTAGAATTTAAATATAATATGTAAACACTTGGGTATATTACTATACACAATAACCCGTTCGTTGGTTGTACCGGGACCGGATAAACTGTTTAGTGTAGAGTAACTACTTAAACAATATTTGTGCAACTCTTTTTATGAATGAAAAAAATATTTATAATATTCTCTCTAACAAAAAAGACACAGAACGATTATGAAATAAGAATACAGTATGGAGAAAAGTTGAAGAGTGTACATAAAAATATACTTTACTAAAAGAAAAATGTAACCCCATACCGATGTATGAGTGGAATATAATTGTTTATTTTTGGTGATAATACAATTTAAAAATATTAAACGTATTGTTATTCAAAAGTTATCAAGAAATTATTACAACAGGAACGTACTTTACATTTGAATTTTATGCAATGCTGTCACGATATTTTGTTATGCCGCTATAAATGTATCGTTGTGGACGAGCATACTCGTATATACTGTATTTAAGTTTGTTCTTCGGAACCATACAAGATATCGATGAAGAGACAAAAAGGTCTCCATTTTTGCAGTCTTATTAAACTGGTGCAATGATCATGGATACAAATTGTACTGGTAAAATTATTTTTTTTTAGTTTCACGCTTTTATCCCTCATAGCAGGATAGACAGAAAGTACCTAATGTCAAGATACTTCGTATTTTGCTTTCCGCTGAATTCAAGACATTGTGTGTTAATAGGTGGAACTCAACGCCGTACTTTCTCTTACCAGAGCGAGGAAGTGACAATAATTTTGCAAAATCACTCCCCCGAGTGGCAATCGAATCCACAACCGATCGCATTTGCAGTCAGACCCGGTATCACTGCGCCACTAGCGCCCCCTAAAAAAAGACAATGGCAATTATGATTAATATATGAAAAATGTATTTATCGGATGGGTTTATAAGTTTTTTATAGTGCTACTTACTCGCTAAATCTAAGAATAACACTTAAGATTATAAAAAATATAAAAGTTTGAACGTAGCGGGTACAAGTACCCTCGCCTTTTGGAAACAGTCTATGCGTTCTGACCACTATCGACTTTACGTCCATCATTTGAAAATGTGTTTTATTCTGATCTGTTTGAAAAAAGATTATTGTTGGCGGTAAATGTAATGAATATGTAGAATGGAGTCATTACTCGCATTTCCAAATAAAATACAAAGTAAAATATAACAACTTAGAACAGATTTAATATGCATTTTTTTGTCAATTATAAATAATTTAAAAAAATAATTAAAATGTCTACCTGACCATTCCTTAATGATTATCACACAAAAAATCTATAGTAATTTAAAATAACGAACAAGCTCTATATATCCAATTAAAAGTGTAACGCAATTTTTTCAAACAACAAATTTCTCTCCTTTAAACAAATGACTGAAATGGCTTCTAACCAATGCTGTCTCTTCTCGTACATTTAGTTTGAATTGTATGTGTAGCGGTATCTCCACTCAATAAACATTACAAAGAAACAAAATTTGTATTTTACATGTGTTTAGTAATAATAATAATACTTAGGGAAAAAATATCAAATTATACAAAAATTAGGGACGGGGAAATATGAAATTTTACTGTCACATTCTAAATGAAGAAGAATATTTATTTATGATAATTTAATAGGAATACACTAAATTAATAAAATAAATATAACACAAAGTAGTGTATGGAGTATTTATTTTACTAATTGCTATACACTACTACATAGCAGCCTAGTATCAAGACGCCACGTTGACTGGTTTCTGACTGAAATCCAGACATTTTGTGCTGAATGGCGAATTTAACGCTACATTTTGTTCTACAGTGTGAATAGTGTTAGTATTAAGCGCATATTAATGCGTTTACTAAGGTTACATATATTTTACGTGTTAATAAGGCCTCTAGTAACAATATATGTGTATTCCGCAAAATTTTCAAATATGCATCAGATAGTAATTGACGTGCATTCAGGGATATTAGTCATCGTTAATCATATTATGTCATATGCTTGCAATGGTAAGTTCTACATTTATTTGCATTATTAATATTCACATGAATAAACATATATTATTACATAATATTATTTTATTTCTTCTATACTTAAATTTTACATATTTAAATAATTTTACTCAAAATCAATCGTAGCAGAACTCCAGCTGTAAGGTAAATAAATTTTATTTACCCAACAGGCGCAGGTTCTCAAATATTTTTTAATATAGCCCATGTTCAATTTTGAAGCTGTACCTATACCTTTAGTTTTCAATGAAGTCAGTAAAACTGCTGCAGCAATAAAATTAAACTGCCAATATCGCGATCATCTGGCGGCCTCGGAATCACTTATTTCTACCTTAAATGCCAGCAACGTAACTGTAGCTAACCTGGTATCACACAGGGTCATGGGCGGCGAAGATCACTCACCATCAGGTGACTGCACGCTCGTTTGCGTTGTCTGTCCTGTATAATAAAATATAGTCACACTGTCTATTAGGGGAATTACATAGGTAACTGCAGTCTTTCGAATTACGTAAGAAAAAGAATTTTGAAATGGATTTAACATATTTAAATGAAAGTATTTTACTCGTAAATATATCAACTGCGAGTATTTTTAATGTATGATAGTTTTTTTTCAACTTAACATTTCGAAAATTTCTCCGTTGTTTGTGGATACGTACTTATTTTTAACAATAATATATTTATATGTTTACATTGTTTAATAACCATTTTGTTAAAAAAATATACAATCATAAACTTAGCAATAGCAAATATTTTGTAAGTTCGATATTTAGTATACCTGTCGATTAAAAAAATGGTTTCTTCGCGTGGGCTTCCTATAAAGAATCATGTTCGAATGAGTCACCACTTGATTCATCGTATAACTTAAAAGCTACATAAAATCTATAAAATATCAAGTAAGATATAATATTTTCCTCTTCTTATCGACATAAACAAATCTGTATGTTAGGCACTCATCGTTAGGTAAATACTGAACAACGAAATTCCTAAACTCATTATAACTTCTAAAAACATTTTTTATATTATTGTTCACGAAGAAATAATATGTGTATTGGCGTAACTGAACGCCACATTAAGTTCATAGAACTTAGACCACCGAAATAATATAAATTACCAGTAAAATATCAGTTTTCATTCTTACGGTCGAAACTAAAAACATCATAATACTGTTGAAAAAACCAATCAACATACTTAAACAAAACAGTTTTAAAGTATCAAATTAATAAATATTTGTATAAATTAAACATTATTATGACACTATACTCGGTTAAAGTTATAAACAAAGTGAAAACTCCACTTATAAACAATTTACAGCATTCCAAACCCATTTAACTTGTACTCATATCTGATAACGACAATCAATAGTCTCGTCCCAATTCTAAGCGTAAAGTTGTAAAATTGACTGGGAGATGCCGCTATATATCATTTGAATTATAGCCCATTTTTAACCGACTGCTAAAAGCTGGATCATGTTTTTACCGCGTATGTAAGTATGTACATATGTATGTCCATTTTTTTGTGTTTGCGTGTAAACCGATTTTGACAAATGATACGTCGGAGATTCGTCTACGTCTTGGCGTCACTGAATATATAAAATTTTTAATATATTCAGTAACGCCAAGATATTAAACTTACGTTTTAACCGCAGTAGGCTTTTTTTAATTTATCAATTATTGCTTGTTTAATACTTTATTTAGTTAGAAAACAAATATTTTAACGATTGATAGTGTACAATTATATTTTATTTCTGTCATTCATGTATGGGTTAAATTAGTTATTTAAATATTAGAAATAATTTTATATACTAAATAACGTGTTTGTTAAAACTGTGTATTATGTTATCGTGGTATTCAATATTACGTGCAGTAGACATACCAATAGGTATATTATATTGCAAATATCATTTTAGGTAAATGTCAATAATTTTATTATTAAAAAAGTAAATGGTATTTACACAGTAGGTACGATTTTTGTATGCATCTTATAGCTTCGTATAGCTGTCATGTACAGTGAACTCCTCACCTTTACCAATCTCATAGATAAACATTTAAACGCATCTTATTTATGCGTATCACCTGCTTAAGAAAGTAGTCCGAGACGGATTATTTTAACGCCCACCGTAAATTTTAATTAAAAACCTGATGTTTAAGTATAAGGAGATAGTAAAGATTCTTTTATGTTTCTTCTCTTGCATTGTAAAATGTTAAAAGTGTGAAATAACTTTGAAATATACTCGTGTTTTGTGGGAACTAGTCAGCTTACTTATTTAAATATAGCTTAGTTTCTTTTATTGCAAAATTATATACGAAATTTTAAATATTTTTTCTATTTTTTAAATAAACCTTACTTAATTAAAAACATATTAAAATATTTGTCGTTAGTATTTTATCACTTATAACAATTGAAAATGAATAATAAAACTTTAGAACTAAGTAAATAGTTAATTAGAGGCCAGTCGTAACGTAGTGGGAGAGCGTCTGACTGTAAACTGATCGGTTATGGGTACGAATTCCACTCAACGCGGCGTTGAGTTCCACAACTTAACACACAATTTATCGAATTCGGGGTAAAGTGGAGTACAGTGTCTTGTATGCTATGCGGAATTAAATGTGAAGCTAAAAAAACAACGTAAATATATTGATAATAATAATTTTTCGACATATACTACATACTTCCTAGACACAGACGGTACCGCTAGTAAGTGTTGTAACCAAATTAACGCAACACATCGATGTCAACATCTTGATGGATGACAGTGCACCCACTGATTTAATGTAAATTAACCATCCGATAGGAGATCGTCGTAGATAAGAATACTGAACATGGAAGTATAAATAATAGTAGTTAAAGGAATAGTGATAATAATAAATATCTTTATTTTTATTGATGTCAATGAGTTTTTTATTATGACAAAGCGCGGCGTTGTGTTCTGCCACTTAAAATGCAATGTTTCAAATTTTAGAAGCTATTGGTAAACGGAGTTTATTGAGTAAAGGCTATCTGACAACTGCTATGCCGGGGAAAGGTATTAGGATCAGATAAAAGAACATAGTTTTAAGATATTCCGTTCTTCGTGTTTTAACAATATATGTTGACGGAACCCAACGCCGCATTTAAATTATCACATCTGCAGAAAGCAAAGTTATTAAAATGTACAATTATTCTTAATACACTAAAAATATATATATAATGATGTGAACACAAAGTCCATATTTGTAAATCATTCATATCTATTAGCAAGTCTTTGACGACATTAAAGCAGACTTTCAGTACAAGTATATAAATTAAAACTTTTTATTTTACATGATAGTAGATATTTGAAGTCAATAATATAATATTTTCATCGTTACGTTTAATTAAAAAGGTTTTTCCTGTGAATGGTCTAAGTATCATTACCAGTTACTTAAATTGATTACTGCATTTAGTAAAACGACTTATTAAAATATATATTTTTGATTCTCTCAGCACTCAGTTTTTCTGAGAATTTCTTATTAGTGAAACGATTTCAAATTTTTTTATAAAGCTTCGTTAGCAGTGGCCCTGTAAATTAAAATATGACAAATTTCATAGTTTTGTTTTGGGTAGGAACTAATTTTTCTTTTTTAAAAGATGTTTATGTAATGGTCGAGATGTAACATTTACTAAAATATAAAAAACGTACCAATAGACTCCATCGTGGCACAGTGGAGAAACTACTGACTATAAACGCCTTTGGTTATGGGTTCGGTTTTAAGATAAATCGCAGTGTTAAGTTCCACGAACAAACAGATAAATACACAATGCCTTGATTTCGAGCGGAAAGCGGAGAACAGAATGTGTTGACACTAGGTTCTATCTAACTACCCTGCTATACGAGATATTGTTACATCTTTACTTGGATTAAATTATGCTTTATTTTGTATTTTCTGTATTGTAGTATAATAATTTCGTAAAAATTCATTTTTAACCTGTTAAGCTTTAGAATAAATAGGTTTCATACAGAAATGAATAGTGTAGTCTGTCAGTTTCAATAAATCATATCTTGAGAGGCCGGTGGTCGCGCGGTGTGACAGCGTCTGACTGTAAACGCGATCAGTGGTGGATTCGATCCCCACACGTGATTATATTATAAAAATATTTTCACTTCCTCGCTCTGTGACAAAGTGCGGCGATGAGTTCCACCACTCAAAAGGCAATAAGTCGAACATGGTAGAAAGCGAAGTATGGAGTGTCTTGACACTGAGTACTTTCTGTCTCTACCCTGCCGTGCGGGATAAAAGCGTAAAGCTAAATATCTTAAAACTGATGGATTACACTACGTTTATATACATTATATATAGAACACTAATTACTATAAGTCGATTACGTATTTGACGTTGATCATTTTTATTATTTAAAATTGCTCTTTTGTTTATTATAAAAAAATATAATTGCAAACTTTTAAGCATTTAATAGAAGTACTTAAATAAACTATTATTAAATCCTTGTTTGGTAAGTAGTACAAAAATACTTTGAAAATACACAGAGCAGAAATACAGGTAGAATCAAACATATAATATAATATAATATAGAAAGTTACATACCATATAGTCAAATATTTTCTGAGGTAATACGGAATGTTAATAAAAACAAGACCCCGTTGGGCGAGTTTCTGAAAAACTCAGTAGACTTTGTTTTACGAGAGATCAGGCGTACATGCAGATAAAACGTTATAATACCATTTTGTAATTGTATACTCTCTAACAAATTTCACCGATTTTATCTAATTTTTCACATTCTATTTCTTATAAGATTTAGGAATGTCGTCTTATTAATATAAAGTATCGAATATGCTATTGGGAACAGATACGTGTTTGTTGTTCCAATAAACCGTAAAGCTGTTTGTTTGTGTGTAGCATTCGTTTAAATAAAACTCTCTGATGGATTCATGTTTAGAGAATTGACACAATTAATAAAAATATTTACTCGTGTGTTCTTTTTAATGGTGCAGTTTTTGTGTAGTTAAATATTGTATTTTTTTCTATAATTTGATTTTAAATTCTTCTATTAAAGTAACTTATTGTGAGTTTTAAATGAAAGAGTTGAGGTTATTTTTAAGGGTTCACTATATAAACATAAACATAAACGTAAAGGTAAACGTGAACGTGAACGTGAACGTGAATGTAAACGTAAAAAATATATTGTTGCTAAAAAATATAGTGCTTTTTTGATGAAAATAAACTATTTTATGACAAAAAGCGTTTGAAGCTTATACAATAAATAAGATTAGCATAGGCAGCAATGGTTTAATCGTAGCTTTCATTTGGATACACTCTCAAAGTCGGGCGGTGGCGGCGGCGGCGGGCTGCGAGCGGCGGCGGCTGAATGTAATAATTATTAATTTGCATGAATGCATGTGATTCGAAGCCCGACCACACTCGATTAACGCCCACAATAGCTAAACAATAGCCGTAGGCATGGCCACATCAATAACCAGATATGACCTAGAATTGAGTTTTCCGCATTTATCTGTAGGGTACGTACGACTTTGAATGTACTGTAGATCGAGATAATACGTAGAATATATTCTGTTTAGCTATTATAATTAAAGCAATATTCGAAAAGTAATAGTAGTTTATTACTATATATGTCTATATAAATGTTTAAACTGAATATTTTATATATTTTACGGAATCATCATGGCATATTAGGATAGACTCTTGACTTTACTGGTAGCGGGGACATATCCCCGAATTGGAATGAAACCCGCTACCACCTGCTACACCCGCTACACGAAGAATCATAATTCTATTTAAAATTTATTTTCATTTATTCGCTCTCCTAGATAAAGCGTGGTAATGTGTAAATTTTGGCCGGAAAACGTTCAACGGAGTTTTTGACACTAGGTTGTCACAGACTATCTCGCTATGTAGTGTAAAGCATAAAGCTTTTTTTTCTATTTCTGTAACGCATAAATTAAATCAAATTTCTCAACTTAACATGTAATCTTTATAAAAAGAAATATTATCATTCTTTTACGTACTTGAAAAGTAAATGAAAACGTATCGAAAACCGTTGAAGTTAATAGATAGTTTTTTTATAAAATAGCTAAGTATCTCCAACATAAAAGTATATTTATAATAATATAATACTTTATATATATTTTCTAAGCATAAGAGAAATTTCACAGAGTATATATAACACATGTACAATGGAAAAACTTAATACTTATATCAATAAACAAGCGAGAACAGACGTTAACGAAGCATGCGGCAATCTGACACTTCCTGCAATTTGATAACTTGTATTTCAATGAAATAGCATAAACTAGAACGCATTTGAATAGAATGTAGCGTCGTTTTGTGATGAGTGCAATCGTTACGTAAGAAGAAATGTTTTGAGCTATTTAAGTTTATTTATATGATATAATCAGCTTGTACGATATATCATTTATAAAAAATATTTATTGGAATGTGGTTTTTTTATATAGCTGTTTATGAACTATAATATCCTTTATAAGTACAATGTAATATATGTAAACACATTATTTTATTTCATTAAAATATAATTTAATTATATAATTAATAATAAAATTTTAATAAAATTTTATTATATTTTATTAAAATGTTATTATAAATTTCTTTTCTAATTTTATGTTCTTGCCAGTTTGAAATATAACTAAACTAATAAAACGAGCTACATAAATAATTGTTGCTATGACAACATTCGTAACATATACTGAATTTAAGATTAAACAAGAACTGACAATGTAATCATATTTTAGAGAGGGAGAGGGCCTAATATCAAGACACTCCATTCTCTGACTTTCACCCGAATTTGCGATAATGTGGTAATGTCTTCCCACAGCGGAGAAATGGAAATTTCTTTAAGTATTAATTCTACTGATTGGGAATTGAATCCATTACACTACGATAGCTTTATTCGATTAATCGATAAATCGATTAGTCAACAATATCTTTTTTATTTGTCCCGCATATTTACAACAGGATAGGCAAAAATGTTAAAACACTTCGTTCTCCACTTTTCGTTCCCTATACCTTTCACGTGGGAAAAAAGATTACTCTTAAACGTATTCATTCTCGTAACACAGCCTTTACTATTCGTTTTTTATTTTTTAAATACAAAAAATCACTAATTATAATTAATACGTGAAGAAAAAACTCGTTATAAAAATAATACGAACATATATCTGTTTTTTTTTTATAATATGTATGTTCAAAACGTCATTTAAGTATGTGGTCGTAAATATGGCATCTATTTATGTACTAATAGCCACTTACGTAGATGCGTAAAACAAGCGTTGCCTTAGTAACGTGCGTTTTATTTTATATGAAAGTATTCGACAAAAACTAATTGTGTGTGTAATATTTATTTAATTTATTTAATACAGTTAGTTTATTTATTTAGTACGGCTACAGATTTTTCTATTCACAAAAAAAGGAATCCAATAAACATTGTACCGTATTGTCTTTGGTAAAATAACCTCAAAAGGACGGAATAAAAATATTAAGTATGCCTTATTACAATAACGCCTAAAGTATATTGTTAAATGATTTCGATATACAAGTTCTTAAAGCCATTGCCAATATGCATGTAACAATTAATCAATGTGTTTAAAAACATCTTTTATTTTATATATCGTAAGCTTAGGCCAGCCGTGGCGCAGTGGGACAGCGTCTGACTATAAAACGCGATCGCTTGTGGATTATTTTCATTTTCTCAATCTGATAAGACAAAGTGCGGAATTGATTTCCGCCACGCAACACGCAAGGTTCGAATCGGACGGAAAGCGGAGTACCGAATGTCTTGACACTAGATACTCTGCTATGCGGGATAAAAGCGTGAAGGTAAATAAAAAATGATTTTCTGGACTTATACGTCTAAATTGTAACTGTACTGTAATTTCATACATTCTTTTGCATTCATCTTTCGCATTGTTTTTCTTTATGTATTAATACAATTGTCATATCTACTTAGTTAAAATAAATGTAAATACCATATGCTAAAATGAGGCTTACGTAATGTAAAAAGGTTAGGTTTAACATATTTAAAATGATACCGCCCACCCATCTAAGACAATGGCGTGTATATTGCCTACGATTATGAGCACACGGAATCTTACGTTATCACGATGCTTTGATCGATCGAAGATTTATAGAAATAGTCGTGAGAAATTTATACCATTTTAATTTGTTATTCAAATATTTACTTCGTAGAGAAAGAATAACACAAACAAATAGTAAACAAATATAAAAAATAATAACAATTTAAAAATAAAACGTATTGATCGTGATAGATATATTTTATTATTATTAGTATATGCGACGGTATATGTTTTATTTTTGAAACGCGACCGGTTGTTGGTTCGATTTCCACTCGGGGTAATGATTATATTTAAATAATTTTCATTTCTTCGCTCTGGTAAGTTGCGCCATTCTATACCCTTTGTCTCGAATTTGGTAGAAAGAGGAGTACAGTGTCTTGACACTAGGTACTCTTGTCTATATACTCTTGGCTATGCGGCATAAAATCGTATAGCTAAAAAATAATTTTAACATGATCATTCTTCGAGTGGGGTTGGAACATAAATCCAAACGGAACATTTATGTTAATAATCTGAACACAATAAAGTTATTAATTCTTTTAATTAATTAAAAAAAATACAATAGAAAACTTTTTACAATTTAATATTAGTTTAATAATTTATAATGTTTAATTAAACAGACATACATACATTGTTAAGTGGTAATCTACAGCAGATAATCATAAAGCATTCACAACGACCCTACACATATGCGACGTTTGGAAACGTACTGATAAATAAAGCAAAACGTTTAGCACTTAAATACTTGGCGCGACGTGAGATGAGTGGGTCGAGGAGTACCGTTTAAGTCTGGGAGAAGCGATCATTTGCTCAGCAACAATTACAGAAGTAAATAAAACTATTATATATGAAAAAACTCGTAACTCATGTTCGAATCATCAGCCCTATAATGACTGTCAATTAAAATATAAAGAAAAAGTAATTTTTATTAAAGCAACTTAAGGTAAGTTTTTTTTTCAACTATCAATGTGCGATACGATGTACATTGGGTCGAAACTGATATTTGCTCCAAACCAGTTTGATAACAATAATTTTATGCGAAATATACCCATATTTGGTATCGCGTCTCTACAATGGATTTTCGAAGTGAATTCTTTTATAATTCCGAGTATAATAAATTGTTATTGAGTGGTTAAACATTTGATGTTATTGGATTTGAGCGGTTGTATATTTTAAGTCCAATAAATATGAAAATGTTATGTTTTGTTTGTTTAACAGTAAGTATACTAAACAATTTTGTTTTTGTCAATAAATTAATAAATTTAATTATTTTGTGATATTAATGAGATCATGTTTTGGGAACCTTCCATGTTTTTTGTAGTGGGACCCAACGCCAAATTTGACAGATCGGTAAAAGTTTACGGACACATTATGTTATGCATAATAAAGGTTTGTATTGTGATGCTTTGTAACATTGTTATTTGTTTTTATCTTTATGCGGTATCCCTAGCAGAGTAGTCACAGGGAACGAAGCGCAAAACGTTACGATCTCTGCACCTTTCACCTTGCGCACAGTCATTAACCTGTCCATGCATGCCCTCCGGGGGTCTTTTTACGTGACCTTCCTCCAGTATTGATATTTTCGTGTTTTGGAGGCCGGTCGTGGCGCAGTGGAACAGCGTCTGATTGTAACGCGATCGGTTGTGGGTTCGATCCCCATTTGGGAGAGTGATTATATTTAAATTATTTTCTCTTCGTCGGTCTGTTAATACAAAACGCGGCGTTGAGTTCCACCACCTAACACGCCATGTCCCGCGTTCGGTGGAAGGCGAACTACAGAGTGTCTTGACACTAGGTACTTACTATCTACCCTGCTACGCAGGATAAAAGCGTGGAGCTAAAAAAAGGTTTCCATTGACCTGTTGTACTTGTATATATACACTAACATATTTAACATACACTTGCGTCTAAAATGGCATGTACCTTGGTACAAAAACGTGTATTTTTGTGCGTTAACGAAGCCTCTAGTAATTTTGAAAAAGTATGTCAAATTTCATATTCTTCTAGTGTAATTTAAAAAAAAACAAGATTTTCCACATATTAATTAAACATATATAACTTAAATATTTATATAGTCATAACATACGGGCTATAAATATATATTATTAAACAAATGAAGTAATGTTCTTTTTGTATAATTATTGAATAATTGTCATATTTCATTCATTCATGACAAAAATATATTACTTCACCGTCGCTTCCTCTTATAAATGTAACACCATTCTAAAATGTCATTCAATGGCATACTTGTGTTTGTAGTTTCCATAGCCCACGCGGCCGTGGGCGTCGCTAACAACTCAACGCTGTAAAAACAAAAATATTCAAAGAATTCTGATATTTTTGTCATACATAATAACAACTATTTTTCTGTGAATGTTATTGTTGTTTTCTTAAATATATTTTACAGTAGGATATTTGTTTAACGGTCAAGATGTGGAGTATAGAGTTATATGGCATGTAGGTGGTAATTTAGTGGCAAATTACAAAATTGTTTGGATTCATAATATATTTTACTGTCATGGAAATATTTTATTTAAATATTGAAAGCTGTATCACGATACTTAAAAAAAATATTTTCACGGGAACATGCTTCACTAGCTGTGGATCAAGAAACTGTGGAATATTAATTTATAAATTATACCATATGACTTTCAGAGTAATCATTTAATTCAATTAGCCTAAAACGAAATGTTGGTAAAAAAATATGAATAGTTTGGTAAGCGTTTTATATTTTATCATTTTTTTGTTTGTTTATAGCCTATAAGTTTAATAAAGTTATCAACGATTCATTCTCTATATCATCATTTGACTGTACCACAATGCAAATGCCAACTTATTTTATAAAAAAGTCATCTTTTTAATTTTATTTTATTGAAAACAGTTCTTAATTACTAATATTACAAAATTAAAAAGAAATAAATATAATAATTACATTGTAGATGAACAAACAAACCAGTTAGTATTAATAGCTATTCTTTAAATACACGATGTCCTTCTACACTCAAGTGTACCTACAAATCGGCAGTATTGTACCGCAAAAAGCTGACAATGCTGCATCCAGCCGGATTCCCACATCGATGTGTCGTTGACATCAGATTGATTGGCGATACTTTTTTTCATTAATACCGGCCATTCCAGGATTCCAGCCGCTAACGAGCCTCTTTGTTTATCCGATACCTTGGAAAATATAGCAAAAAGATCAACCTTTCAATGCCAAAATTGGATACGAAATCAAAATTAATGCTCTTGCTTTTCAATGTCAGATACGTAGCCTTATGTAGAAGTATTAGCTTCGTCTAAGCATTTCTTATTCTGTGCGTCGATTCGTTTGATCAATTGATGTAAGTTTACATATATGTATGTATGTTTTTGTCCTTTACATGTACTTGATTTGACTGGACTTTTTCATGTTTTTTTTTCTTTTTATTTTTAAACGAATTTGTTCGGCTTCGTATCAAATTTTTGCATTATAATCACAATTGTAAATGATTTATTTATTTTTATTCTTTGAAATACGATATATCTATTAAATATTTATCTGGTTTTAAATGATAATTTATTTCATATGAAAAGCCATACAATATTATTTATTAGCAGAAAATAATTTTACTATTATATAAAGTCATTAATAAAATGAGCATTACAGCTTGAAATCAAGGCTATTATGTCTGTAACGAGAGCGAGCAATGTAACTAACCAGTGTAATTGTTAACAACGTCAAACGTCACTATTCTAAGCGTTAACGACCGACCTGTAAAGCAATCGCATAGATATTGAAATGTTCTTGTAGTATTCATATAAAACTAAATTTGACACTTTTGTAATACCTTTTCATAGGTGATGGTAATGAATTCGATTTCCACTCCAGGGATTTGTTTTAATTTTTTGTTCTTAATTTTTCTGATCTAAATATACAAAGTATTTGTTCTAGCAAGAAAAATGTTATATTTCCAAAATAATTCAAAAGAGAACAGAACATAATATTATATTTATAAACTCTTTCGTTAATATCAGGTACCGAGATATAAAGTCGTCAAATAACTATGTGATCAATGAAGCTTATTTACAAGATTATAATACTTATATTTCTAGTATGAAATAAAATGATTATGAAAAGTTACAAAGAAAAAATATTCAATAAAAAAAAATGTCTATAAATTAGTAAAAAAAGTACTCATTTTTCTTCGTTATGACATAAATTTTAATATTAATATTCCTTTCATTTGAGTTAGAATTTTAAATATTTATATAATGTACAGAAATAATGTGCCGAAGTGAACAATTTAACAGAGTTTCAAATTAAAATCCCAAAGAGCTTGCAATATGTATTATTCAAATAGGCTTTCATAAGCTCCTTTGAAACGTCAAAATACCATTTAGTTCGCAGAGTACAGTTTGGCTCACGGAGAGGGAACGGCAGTACCAAACAAGCAAGTATTATACCATACAATATGAATATTTTAAATATTAATACATGTTTCATAAAGACTTTTTCAACTAGTTTTCAATTAATAATGCGGTTTTAATTATTTCAGTACCTTGCATTTCAGTATTTTGTTTACTTTTATGACATAATAACTCTAGCATCTAAATATAAATATTGGTATAAATACTGTATTGCAAACAAAAACAATAGGAAGAATTGTACAAAGGGTAAAACCAGAGTTTGCAAAGGCAGCCTTATACTATTGCTAATAGAAATCTCTTATAGATAGCCTTTAGAATAAGAGGCTTAGGTTAGTCTCGCAGATTAAATTAAAAATAGATTTTTAAAAACGAAATAGTTTACTAATTGTTTATAAAAAGATTTTGTAACAAAAGTAAAAAAAATCTCTAAATCGGATAAATACCATATGGTTTAGTGATCAGAGAGCTTGGACATTCTTTATGAGCGTGTGATCGAATCCTACATTGAAATTTTTATACGTTTTATATAAAAAACAAAATTTAAATTTTTTAAATAAATAATATTTTAATAATAACTAAGATGAAATTCATTTCTTTTAAGTATCGTGATACAGCTTTCAATATTTAAATAAAATATTTCCATGACAGTAAAATATATTATGAATCCAAACAATTTTGTAATTTGCCACTAAATTACCACCTACATGCCATATAACTCTATACTCCACATCTTGACCGTTAAACAAATATCCTACTGTAAAATATATTTAAGAAAACAACAATAACATTCACAGAAAAATAGTTGTTATTATGTATGAGAAAATATCAGAATTCTTTGAATATTTTTGTTTTTACAGCGTTGAACATAGTACATGCTTATCTAAAAAGCTTCCTAATTATGAGAACAATATATATTTTTATAGTATAAACAATTCAGTAATTATTTATGTGCTTAGATTGTAAATCATGATTGATAAAGCAAGGTAGCAACTGTATCGAGTTCATATTGACCGCATCAAGTAAGTTTGCAATTATACTCATCAATATCACTTAGTTCGTAAGGAACTTATGTTAATCGAGTATCTTTATTTCATTGTATTTCTTGTAGTTGCTTTCTTGAAACTTAACTTTAACCTGTTGATTCGTGGGAACCTTAGGTTTTGATTTCATGTTAAAAGAAATAAGTATAGAGTTATATATGGACTCGTTGTACTTCCTTTATTTTTAAGTATATAATTTTTATAATTTTTATTTTAAAGTATTAAACTTATAATATGTATGATCTGCATATTATCATAAAAAATATTAATATGTGCTTTTGGAGTGTCAGCTAAGAGGACCGAGATAACGTTTTAGGAGAAGTATCACAGTATTTTAATTTATATTACGTATTTTAATATAATGGTTTAGGATACTGATGCAGGAAAGTTATTTTTGCCTAGGCGGTGTGGAGTAGCAATGGTACAGCCGCTTCATAATTTTTTTCACATAGCAAGGCCGTAAGAGAAAATTATCTAAATATTAAGGAATGATAATGTTAAAAAACTTATAAATCGTCAAAGATCTAAGTCATCAGGTCGGAGTGTTTCGGCGGTTTCCAAGAGGCGCGGCTTCATATCCCGCTGCGTTGAAATTATTTTATCTCTTTTTTATTAAATATTTTTTACTGCAAAATGCAAAAAAAAGTCACTGATTTTAGTCTTTTACAATTACAAATATACTCGCAAAAGTTAGAAATACAACTAATGTGACAGAGGTCAATAATAAAAAAAACAATTGGTATTGCTAAGATAAAAATAAACAATATAAAATATTATCGATAATTAAATGTAATTATGTAAAAGCTCTATATCTATTGAATCTGTCGTCGGCAGAAGTAATTGTAACTTTTGTATGTAATATAATTAATCTGGTACTAATTAGGTTCGATTCATCTCTTACCGATTAGGACACTCATTACTTAGTAGATTTATATGAGACAAACACTAAATCTATTGTTACTTTCTAATTTTATTAGCTACAAGATTATCTCCTAGAACATTATTATAATAAAGACAGTCAGTAATAGATGGTGCTTTAATTCAATTAAAAATCTTTGAGTTTTTTTATTATCTCTTCCACTTTCCAATGTAACCATAGAGAACATAATGCTAACTCACTATGTGACACATACAATAACTCATCCATATAACTGTCTATAGTCTTAGTTACTAATTGTCTAAAAATAATGTATATCTTATTTATAACTTCATTTTTTGAGTGTCAAATAATTGACCACTACTAAAGTAAGCTGAGAAGAACTGGCGAACTATTCGCAAACGTAGAAAAATGCTGGAAAAAGCATTTAATTCTGAAATATATTTTTTATTTACTGTATCACTAATAAAGTAACTTAAGGCTTTAACACATACACGTCTTTTCACAATTTTCCTACGTGAAATTTAAGATTACAGTAGTTTCACACATTATTTCGCAATGCAGGTTTGTCAGAGAGAACCTAGTATAAATATACTTCGTTCACCGCTTACCTTCCGAATTCGTGACATTGTTAGTTAATTGGCAAAACTTGACAAGAAATTTTAATGTAATAATCCCCTCGAATAGGAATCGAACCCATAACCAAACACATATACCATCGCACTATCTATATACAAATATTAGGTTTATATGAATATATAATAAATAGCAAAACAATTTAATAAAATAATGTTAGCGACACTCACTTCGACAGGCTTCGATTTTAGGCGGAAGTGATAATTTAACAGATATATTTATCTCCTTGTATGGCCGTAGACGCTATAAAGTTTTCCCATACACTATAAATAAAAGGCAATCAATGGGAGCCCACGCGAATAGAATATTGTTCTAAGAGTAATCGTTTAAATGGTAATGACACGACTTTCCCATAGGAGACCATAAAATTGTACCTAACAATGGAAGTTGTTTTCTGGATAAATTTCTTAGAAACAGAGAAATGAATTTTATTTTATAAATGAGAATTTTCTTAATAGATTACGTAATTTTGTAGATAATAAGTATTTGGCTTGGAAACTTTCTAAAACATTTCTTTTATTAAAATCAGTATTGGAATAACGATATTAATAAGTATAATAATATAATTCATTTTCGGTATTGTAAATTAATTACATATTCTTAATTGTTTACTTTATATTATACATATTTTATTTACATATATATTATACATATTTTAACATACTTATATTATTTATTTCTTAATATTCCTTCAGAGAGGTGATCCTGATGAAGCGGGTACAATGTCAGACTGTAAACGTGACTTGGTTTGGTTGGGAGTTCGATTTCTAGTTAGGAGAATGCCTGAACTGGAAATCTAATGAGGGGCCCTGCAGCTGCTCACGTGGGAAATTGCTTTTTTTTTCTTAATATCCTAGAAATTTTATGTGTCAGTTGTAACTGTCCAACCAATTAGTAAAAATTTTGAAATATTATATGTACTTATATTTATAGTTTTGTCAATAACATAACTTTGGTAAGTGTATAATTTATTACATTAACTAAACAAAGAAACCATTCTAAGTATATTTACATAAAAATAACGTTTAGCTGTTGGTTATCGCAGTTGATCGGAACATTAGGTAACACGATGGAACATATTAGATGCTTATAATATTATAATTAATGTATTTTTTTTTCTTGTGAGTATATTTTTAAAGAAACTTGTTCTTTAACTGGAAGTATACCTAACTTAAATTAAAAAGAATCATTTCGATATAGCTTTTAGTTTTAGAGAATTAACGAATTAAGCACATGTGCCTCTAGAAGCCTAAATGGTCACTTTACTAATAATGAATCAGCTACAAAAAAGGTATTACTGTTTAATTTTATTAATTGATTTAATCTACGTTATATTTCTATACCTGAATTAAATCAATTAATACAAATTAAATTAAATAATACATTGTATTGCAATACAAGGCATTTTTAAAAATTCCATTCATATTTCGCCCTTGACAACTTTTGTTACGTACATAGTAATTTACTCACTTGTTTGTGCCAACTCGAAAATTGGGTAACTAAAGAGTACTTAGTACGTCTTAAGTTACTGTAATATTTTTTATAATATGTTTAATATTATTAAACAATCGTGGCGTACTTCAGAACTCTTAAAGATATATTTAATTATATACGGGACAGAAATAATTTAGGTACAATTCCAACTTGGCCGGCTAACTTAGCATAGATTTCCATGCGTAGGGATCCAGAAACCTGAAAGCCTGATGATCGTAATTTTACACCCGCGTTAATTGAATCAAGGAGATTATGTTAATAATTAATTCGATATCATAATCTAATTTAGCTTCAATGTATTTATTTAGACGCGTTGGCAATCAAGTAATTAAAATATAATATAAATTATGCTTTAATTATGTATTTCCATAATTATATTTATTTAAACCTCATTAAGCTGTAGGTACGTACTGTCCATTATTGAATTTATTTTTTTGTCGTAGTAGTACACATACAGTATAAAATTTTAAAAGAGACATTTTTAAATATATTATATACACATACTTCACATTATATATGAAATTTCAAATTATTTATCTATATAGAAGGTACTACGTGAAGATAAAAAATGGACTATTTTTTACACATTGCTGTGGGCGGAAGTGTATGAAATTTGCCATAGTTAAAGGTCATGGAGAATAGTTTTTTCATAATTATTACACAACGGTTCCATACAGTCCAATATTAAAATATTTATATTCATATATTCTTTATTGCCCAATTTCATAAATATACACAAAAGGCGCGATTAATGCTAAAAGCATTTTTTTGGACGGTATCCAAGACGAACGGGTTCGAATCCCGCTGCGTTCAAATTTTTATACGTTTTTTCAAAA
This sequence comes from Dryadula phaetusa, assembly GCA_032432895.1. NCBI lineage: Eukaryota > Metazoa > Arthropoda > Insecta > Lepidoptera > Nymphalidae > Dryadula > Dryadula phaetusa. Next base: position 4,912,555 of record JAOYRS010000068.1, on the reverse strand, counting down.
ATGTAAACACATAACTAAATAATATATCATATAAAAAAAATTGGTAAGTGTGATTACGAATTGTTGCCTGTGATAAATTCTTTCACCTCGTGCTTGAACACCTCACGTGAGAGAGCTCTTCTAATGGACTCCGGCAAGTCGTACCAGACCTGACTCCTGTGACAGCAAATGATTTCGATATGAGTCCCGATGTACATATAGGTATAGAGAGTACGAGGCTTGGCTGGGATCGCAAGGATTTATTAAGAAGAGAGGACAGGTAGGAGAAGTCAGAGACAGTTAAGATGGAAAATTGGGATCAAGAAAAAGGGAATAAATTAAACAAAGGATCCTAGACTTCCTGCGATCAGCCACCGAAAGCTAACTAAGCTGCTTTCTATAAGATTAAATATGATCATACTTGCGCAGGTTATATGTAAAGCGTACACAGGAATTAGGTATCCTTTCAAGGTTGTTAGTGAGATCTTTATTTATATACAAGTAGCAAGCATCACCGTTATCTATAATAGGAAGCAATCTTAGTGTGCACAGGTAATAAGTTTTTGAGCCGCATCATGAAGTGCAAGGAACCGTAAATTTTGCGAGATATATCATTAGCATAGTCGCTCCAAGTTAATTTGTTGTCAATGATGACACCTAGATCTTTAACAGAATTGGTGAACTTAATTAGAGCGCCTTTATATACAAGGTTAATTACAAAAAACATACCGTTTTTTGCTTTTAATTAAGCTTGGCTAACTGATGAGTGTTGAGAATGATTATAGCCTGACATTTGTTGGGGTTAACCTCGATGCCCTATCTAGGGCTCTAAGTTGATATTTGTCGAAGGTTTGTATTTAACGTTTGAATAACATTATCAATGTTATCCACCATAGCGTGTTCATAAAGCTGCAAGTCATCGGCATTAAGATGGTATGAAGATATTACAATGGACGAAATGAAGTTAATAAATACTACTACTAATACTAATAATAAATACTCTTTTCGAGTAAAGAAAAAAGAATACCGCCTTGAGGTACGCCAACTGTTACGGCATGTCAGTCAGAGTTCCTCTGACCCACAAACTCTCGAATCGAATCAACTGCGTTAACGCATTGCAAAAGTCAACCAAAACATGCACGGTTATAAGCTTATTTTCCATTGCTAGTCTAATGACTTCAGTAAGTCGCAACAGAGCAGTAGTAGTGCTATACCCAATTCTAAATCCAGACTGCAGTGGCTTTAAATAGCCACTATTTGAGAAGTAATTGGAGATTCAAGAATTTTGGAAAGAAAAGGAAGGATTGAAATGGGATGAAAATGAGATGGTAGCGTAGGATTTGATATTTTGGGAAGTGGGAGAATAAATACCTTTCGCCACATCTCTGGAAATTGGTTTGAGGTGAGAGAAAAGTTAATAATATAAGTGATAGCACGAGTAAAGATATCCACAATTCTGCGGCTAATATTGTCCGGACCTACTGCTCTATTAACTAAAGCAGTAGGTCCAGATAATATATATAGCAAGAATGGTTTTCTCTTAAATTTTTATATTATATTCGAGGGAGGAAAGTGAAGAAAAATAGAAAATAAGATCACTTAAATTGAGGTTGGAAGTAATAGGGGAAACCAATAGTTTGTTAATACCGACGTACTTTAAGAATTTTAAAGTTGCTGCGGGAGAAGAGTAATTGGATATATGTTGGCGTTATAATTTTATACCAATGGGTTACACTGATTTCTTGCAGCTTTATAAATTAACCAATGCATATCGTTTCGATCATTTTTATTTTTTACGATAGCTCTATCTCTTTTTGCACGTGCTTTACGAAGTTCATCGTTGAACCACAGAGCGGTGTGATGTTTAATTTTAACGAGTTGGTATCTCGTATGTTTATCAAACAGTTCAGTAATTTTAGAGCCCAAAAAACTTACTTGTTCGTCGACTGTGCACATCGTTTCTATCTGTGACCAGTTAATCCTTGTAGCATCGTTAAAATACGGCATTGTTTATTTTATGCTATCAAATTTTACATGGCTTGCGTAGACAAAGATATTAAGTATTGAGAGATGACACTCTACAGTGTTATTTTAAGTTGAGTTGAGCTCAGCTTGAGTCATTTCAAGCAGAAAGGATTTTTGCAGTAGGACCTAACCTATTGTAAATATATCCAAGCACTAAGCAACTGTACCAGGATGACTATGCTATATAATTGATATTTTAAAACATATTTCTGTACGTCGTGGGTTCGGTTCCCACTAGGAGTGTGATTATATTTAAATTAATTAACTTCCTCGCTCTGGTAAGACGAAGTGCGGCATTGAGTTCTGCCACTCAACATGTCACTCACTCAACTATAATAATTTAAATATAATCACTACCCTGAGTGGGGATCGAAACCTCAACCGGTCGCGTTTACAGCCAGACGCTGTCCCACTGCGTCACGACCGGCTTGTACGAAACTATAGACGAATACTCGAATTTAATATAAAAATTTTCTGTGTAACAAAATTATTCAATTCATCTTACAGGCGTATTATGAACGAATTTCATCAGCTCTACTATGAAAATAAAACTGCAGCTAACCGCGTTCAAGTAATATCCGGGGGCCTTTGAAAATGTAACGACACGTCAAGAAGTTCAGCTCATGTAGCGGAATATTAAACATTAGAATTTACTTTTAATTCAAAGCGATATGCGAATAATAGAATGATAGTCAAATGTTGGTTTGCTACATTGAAATACTCATTATATTTTAATTATGATAATAGTAATAATAGAGAAGATGTATGTAATATTTAAGTAGCGAGTTATCCTTGTTATTTTTATTGCGTACTTAGTATCGGAATTCAACGCTGTGCTCGTTTTACCAGAGCGAGAAAACGAAAATAATTTAAAATTAATTATTCTCCATTTACTATTTTGTTACAAATATTTGATTTATTTTGTTTGATTTTTATATATAATTAAATATATGTAGGTATATAAGTCACACAAGAGGTTAGTGGTGTCATCATTATCATAAGCTGCTTGGGTTCAGCAACTTTCACTCCAGTCTGAGGTTAGTTACGCATATAACCTTTTCTAACGTTTAGAGGAAATGTGAACCAGTGAATTCCAATTGTGAAGTAAGTATAAACAACATTTGCTACGATCAACCAACCACCCGCAATCGTTTATATCACACATTTTTTTTAGCTTCACGCTTTTATTCGCATAGCAGGGTAGACAGAAAGTACCTAGTGTCAAAACACTCCGTATTTCGCTTTCCACCGAATTCGAGACATTGCGTGTGAGTGGTGAAACTCAACGCCGCACTTTGTCTTTACACAGTTTTTCTAACTGTTATTATTATAGTATTTAGGAACAGCATTATGGATTATATAGGCACTTGGTATAAGCATACATATGGAAAAGTAGTGCAAGAAGCCAATATTTTGAAGTTAATATATTTCAAAAGTACTTAAGTAGAAACTTACATAAACTTTGCTGAGGTAACGCGTATTTTATGAGTCGATGAGGCCATCAGTATTTAAAACGTTTTAATATTTTATGTAAAACGCTAACAATATATCCAATTATATAGAATGCGATTACCGTTTCTCTTTGCAATGTATGAAATAACCTAATCATATACTTCGCATAAATCACATAGAATTTTCTGTGAATGTGAATCAAGAAGTCTGGCATTGGAAGAGCAAACATCGTTTGTTTATACTCATCAGCCATTCCATCGAATTCACAAATCCAATTGGTGATTTTTGTGAAAAATTAAAAAAAAATACGTTTCACTTCTGAAACGTTACTTTAGTTTGTTCGGAGCTAAGTGTGCAGAGCAATTTCAATTTCTAATTTAATTCTCTTACGATATTCGTTATATTCGTATTTTTTTTAAATATTAATTATTTTAACTTACTTTGAGTACCTATATATATACCTTTGAAACCATAGTATATTTTACTTAAAATAAAAAATATAAGCATAATATCCCTTCTCCTATATTGAGAATAATATTGAAATACTACCACAAAAAATAAAAAAATTTAGAAATAAAAATAAGAAACATATTTTTGCCATATCATTTCTTATTTCATTTGATTTTGGGATATTCTAAACCAAGTGGAATTAAGACTATCTTGTCAACAGATATATTAATTTTCTGTCGTCGTCCTATTTTACAGACGGCGGGGTATCGCGCGAAACGCAGTATCGCGCTAGTTTCAACCAGACATTGGAAAGGAAAACCGTTAAGAACGTACAATGTACATTCTTTAAACTGCATCATGAGCTATTTTTTTTAAATATAGTATTTCAAGTCACACCTCCACGCTTAATTAGAGCATCAAAGGGTAGTCAGAGAGAACAAATCAAGACACTCTTATCGTCGTTTCCTACGCAAATTTCGAGATAAATTAGTTGTAGCTTTTCAAAGAACCACAATTAAAAAAATATTGCCTGACTGTTGCCGTTAGCGTAGTTAATAAATTATTAAAATATTTTTATACAATAGCTGACATAATATCGATATAATTTATAACGTAATCTGATGATAAAATCCGTAACACATGATTGGGCTTAATTAAGCCAGTAATAATGAACTTTCAATAGGCTTTTGGCGCTTCATTATAGAATGTTGACATAATTTTTGTCGTTAATAATTAATTATTATTTATACGCATTTATTTTAAAGTTTGCTGTGTGCATTTATTCTGGAAACATCAATTAGTCTTCGCTAATTGCCGTTTAACATTAAATATTATTGTTTTACTCGTGACGTACACTTATGGTATTGGTATGATTGCACAACTTAAACCCCATTTATTTATCAGTTAATATGAAATCTTTTTAAAATATATAGTGGAATATAAAACAAAAAAATAGTTATATTTAAAAAGAGAGTAGAGATTTTAAATTATCATACGCTTGTTATAATTTATTTTTGTTGTTAGCATCTCTATAGAAAGATTTTTACTAATTTCAGCTACGCAAAGTTTATTTATAAGAAACAATCCTTAGACAACAGAGAATGCTCTTTATTGAATATTTTACTATTTTTATAGTGATATTACACACTGACGAATATGTTTTTAATTTTTAAATATTAACGCCACGTTCCAATTGAAAAAAATATTTTTTATGATAGGTGGGAAGCGCTTTCAAAAGTGCAAAATATTAATAAACTTTCAAATTGTATAGATCGTGCAAAAAAATATATATATCGGTTAAAAAGATACTTGTTATACAGCTCCTAGAGTTCATATAGGTTTTACATATTTCCCATACTTATATTAATTGCAAGTTTCCTACAAAAGAACAGAATATTAAATTCTTAAACTTTTAAATGAAACTATTTTAACCGGATTAATCGCGTATATTTTGGTATTCGAAAATACATTTTGGACACCTGACGTTTCGAACACTTTACAGTAGTCTGTGGTCACAGGTAGACTGAGGTGGCATTCGTCTGTCAGTTAATACAAAAAAATAATTAAATCAAACTACCGCCATCTGTTTCTTAATTGCCTCGCGTACTGCCCTGGATTTTTGCAAAATGAGCTTACTGTATCTTTGTCTCTGGTGTGGTGGATTTGAGACTTTAAATTTTCATAAGTGGGTCCCAGGTGGTAGAGAGTTTCCAACCATTTTCTCTATTGAAATTCGGATGTTTTTGAATTTCAATAGCCTCGCGGATTATTCTAGGAATATATCTACTTTCCCTAGTGAGAATATGTGGCTTATCAAACTTGATGTAGTTATTGGACTTATTCATTGTATGTTCACACACAGCACACTGCAATACACGCCCATTCTTGACATCGGATATGTGTTCTTTCACTCTAACCCCGATGCTCCTCTTTGTTTGGCCAAAGTATGACAAGCCACAGTCACAGTCTAGTTTATATACACCTGCACACTGCAAAGGAGTATAACATTTCACGGGTCTCGAGCATTGCCTCACTTTTTTATTAGGCTTAAATATGGTTTTGATAGAAGCTCTTAAGATGTTGCCAATTCTGTCTGTAACTCTCTTCACAAATGGTAGAAGTGCTGGCTGTTTCTCCACTGTGGGTGGCTTGATGGTCTTCATACAACGCTGGCGGGGAACTGGTAGGTTGTTCTGATGAAGGGCACACTTCACCTGTCGAAGCTCGTCCCCTAAGTGTTCAGCGTGGCAAAGATTGTAAGCTCTCTAAAACATAGATTTGCCAACGGTAGATAACTGTGTAGGGTGATGGTGGTAGTCGCCATTGAGTCACCTGTTGGAGTGGGTAGGTTTCCTATATACTGTGTGGCCTAATGTGCCATTAGAATTTTTTATTACTAATACATCAAGAAAAGCTAAAGAGTTATTTGCCTGTAATTCTATTGTAAATTTTATATTGTTATTAATAGAATTAAGATGGTTTAGGAATATATAAATATTATCCGTAGGTAAAATTGTGAATATTATAAATTGTGAATAGTGTGTCATCTACGTACCGCTTATATATTCTAGGTAGACATGGTGTAGAGCCAAGAGCCATCTCCTCGAAATCCTCCATGTATACATCTTACAGGGGATACAGGTGAACCCATAGCAATGACATCTACTTGTAAATAGAATACTTGATTGAACAGTAAATATCCTGATCCAAATGTATGTGTCCAAAATGTTTTTCGAATACCAAATATACGCGATTATCCGGTCAAAATAGTTGCATTAAAATGTATAAAAATCGCAAAAAACAAAGATCTTATTAAATTCTTAAATCTTTTTTTTGTTATGTTTCTCTGGTTTATTCCTAAAAATTTAAATATTAGTTTGAAGCGAAGTATAATTTACATATTGTACTAAGACTTTTCTACATAAGCGCCTGTAGAGTAAATATAGCAATATTGTGTATACTTCGTTGTGTAAAATTAAATATTAAAAGCGCATGATCATTTAAGCATTTTAAAACACATGATCATTTTATGTTTTACACTTTAAACCATATGCAGTACTCTTATTTCTTATTTATCGATAAATTACCTTTTTTTCTTTTTATATGCAAAAAGACGTTGGAAAAGTGATATTTGGTCAACTTCCACGTTCTAAAAAGAAATAATAAAAAAGATTAAATATTCACAAATAAATTATTTGCATATCTGTAAATAAAAATTGTAGTAATATAATGTAATAAGTAATTAAGTGAATAGTAAATTAAGTTATACATGATACAAGCATAAGTAGAATAACGTCTCAAATTTTTGTATATTTTTTTTATAGCTTCACGCTTTTATCCCGCATAGCAGAGTAGACAGAAAGTACCTAGTGTCAAGACACTCTGTACTTCACTTTCCACCGAATTCGAGACATTGCGTGTCCCAACACGTGAAACTCAACGCCGCTCTTTGTCTTTTACCAGAGCGAGGAAGTGAAAATAATTTAAATATAATCACTCCCCCAAGTGGGTATCGAACCGACAACCGATCGCGTTTACAGTCAGACGCTGCCCCACTGCACCAAGACCGGCCACAATTTTAGTTCTTGTTATTATCACAATAAATATTTCGTAAGTTTCTATACTTTGTAAAATAATTGACGAATAAGGCCTTTATACATTTTATGTCATTTTCATTTGATTTATATATAATATAATAAATAATATCATAGTCAACTTCTACGAACTTTTATTCACTGGCTCTTTGTCTTATGACGGGCTATGAGTAGATGTTTAACTAGTATGTCGTTATGAACAAGAATACAATAAATTCCACGAAAACGAAGTCGAAGAAACGGCCAGTTTATCATATATAGTTAACCGGAAACGGTGTTTTAATACTTTCGATGTCTTAATCTTCTATATACTAAGTAATCACGTAAATACTTTTATCCCACTTTACTAACACCTACGATGCATCACATATCATAGTGAATTCTATCAGCTAAGCTGACTCCGCATATCCTACGAAATGGGATGTTCACGGCATTCATTTTTCATTTTTCTTGCACGCGTCTACCTGTTAGATAGCTAAATTATATATTTTTATCTTCTTTAAATTTTAAAGAATGTCTCTGATTCAGGCGAAAAGAATCGAACTGCGTATAAGTTAACTTTAGCTAACACCATGTCACGATAATACTGAATCAATTTCAGCTTGGACTGGTCAGAGACAACCTAGTGTCATTGGCGTATTGAGTTGCGTAACCAACGCCACATTTTGTGTTGCCAAAGGTGTGAAATGATAATGAATTTTAAATGTAATTATTTCCCCGAGTGGGAATCGAACCCAATACCTATCATGTTTGCTTAAATCAATAAATATTTACTTGTTAACGTTAACTAGTCTTTAAATTTATAAACTAAAAATACATGAACTACATTGACAATATTTTATTAAATATAACAATTTTAATTACAATACCTAGCTTGATTGTGTTCTTTGTTATTATTTGTTCTATATTCAAAATGATGTGTGAAACTTCTATTAATGAAGGTAACGTTGTAAAGAATTATAGATAAATATTGATAATATTAATAAAAAGTTTTTATATACATATAATTTAGTAGTTCAAGATGCGAGGAGGGAGTAGAATTTCCGGAAAGTTTCTTCGAATCCGGAAAATAGAAAGTTATAAGGTTCGAACCATAAAGTTCACCTAAACCAAGGAATATATTTTTTTAAATATCTCGGAAAGAACCTACAATCATAGATTATGAGGTCAGACTGGCAATTGAGTGGCGTCGATAATAAGGAATATTTTATTAAATTACGTAACTGAGAAAATTTTATTTTTAATTAAGATTTATTATTTTTATTTATTTATGTTTGCCTATAGCTTGAAATTAATTTAATTAACTTTGAATGTCTATTTGATAATATTCAGTAATTCAGATTAAATAATAACGGTTCGCTTTTCAACGGGTTTAGAAGAGGTATCTCATTCGCTTATAGTAACTTAGCACACGATGCTCTTAAAATGTTCAAAGTAAGCAATGTAACGATGTGATAAATTACATTATTTGTATAAAACTCGCTAAAATTGATACTTACCCAATAGTACAGTACAAATATACAATAGTATAGTATTAGATACCGCTGCATTTACAAATGGTACACTTTATACAATATAAAAAGTGAAAGCTTGTGAGTATGTGCTTGTTACTCTTTAGCGCAAAATTTACTGAACGAATTTGGATGAAACTTTACAAGATAAGTTATAGATCAGAATTAAGAAATAGACTACAATTTATATTGCAAAACGTTAATAAGTTTCTTTTTACTAACAAAACACGCGGGCGAAGTCGCGAGTAGAAACTAGTACTAAGGTATATCTAATATATAAATTATATCTAATATATAAATTAGTCAACGAATGCCACTAACTTATCCCTGACTACTCTTTTACGTGGGATCACGTTGAATTTGGTACAACATTATACACTACCGATATTATTCCATATTTGGTAAATATCGATTTTAGCGAATTTAATACATATCATGTAAGTTATTTCATCGTTACATCGTACTTGCTTTAAACATATTAAGAGCATCGTGTGCTAAGTTACTACGAGTGTATAGTATATGCAATCTATAAGCGAATAAGATACCTCTTCTAAGCCCGTTGCGCGTTAAATTAAAGCGAATCTTTATTATTTAATCAGATTTACTTAATATTTTCAAATAGATAAATTCAAAGTGAATTCAATTAATTTACTGTACAGTGTTTGTGGTCAAGCTAAAGGCAGTAATAAATAAATAAAAATAATAAGTCTTGATGATTTTTTTTAGTTACGTAAGTTGATAAAATAATCGTTACTAATGACGGCACGATCACTTGGCAGTCTGACTGCATATTTTATGGTTGTAGTTCTTTCCAAAATATTTAAATAAATATTTCATGATATATTTTAAAATGTATTTTTTTTTAGTTTATAACTTTGAGGAGTAGTTAACATTAACAACTAAATATTTATTGATTTAAATAAACATGATAGGTTTTGGGTTCGACTCCCACATATTTAAAATTCATTATCATTTCACACCTTTGACAACACAAAATAGTGGCGTTGATTACGCTATTTAATACGCCAATGTCAAGATTTCTTGCAGAAATTCGACAGCGGATTGTCTTGACACTAGGTTGTCTCTGACTAGTTCAAGCTGAAATTGATTCAGTATTATCGTGACATGGTGTTAGCTAAAGTTAGCTTATACGCAGTTTGATTCATTTCGCCTGAATCAGAGACATTCTTTAAAATTTAATGAAGATTAAAAAAATATAATTTAGCTATCCAACAGGTAGACGCGTGCAAGAAAAATGAAAAATGAATACCGTGAAGATCCCATTTGTAGGATATGCGGAGTCAGATTAGCTGATAGAATTCACTATGACATGTGATGCATCGTAGGTGTTAGTAAAGTGGGATAAAAGTTCAATTTAAATCAAATACCATTTACGTTATTACTTATAGAAGATTGTAACGTGGAAAATAATAAAAGGTCGTTTCCGGTATTGAAAACAGACACTCTTACTTTATTGCTGCAGATAGTAAATTAGCTTACAAACAAAAACAAACAATTTGCCGTACAAACACACCAGATTCAAACACGAGTGAAAATTTTCAAGCTAATCTAACAGAGTTACAAAAATTATATCAAAATGGTAGATAAAAAATATTAAATACAAGAGAGTAAAACGTTAGGAAAAATGAGAATAACATAGATTTTGCACACAATTACAATAAGTATTTTCTGCATGTATATATACGAATAAATTAATATACCACTACAAGAATGGCATGATAGAATCTTGACCTAAATGAATTTAAATTTATAGTACAAAATAAAATGGCATAATGATTTTGCAATGAAATTTATTTGTTCTTACAAATAAAACATACAAATATAGAAAACTTAACTCTATTGTCACTTGTCTTAGAATGTAAATGATATTATTAACTAAATATGTCACTCGAAGGTGAAATTACTAAAAGTATAATATTTAATGGAAGATATACTACATTTTATTTTGATTTTTGCTATGACGTTATAAACAAAGGCTTGTAGAGTAAAATTTAATTTCATATTTTTCAATATATATACTTAAATTTAAAAAGGAATTGGTCTTTTATTTTAACGTCACTGTTTCGAATAATTCATGATAATCAGATAATACGAATCAAACAGTAATAATGCATATAAGTTTTAAATCGATTATCTTTATCGTAAATGATTAGCTACAAAAAATTGAAAAAGTCTTAAAAAAATCTATAAAAAATATAAAATCAACTAACGACTGAATACAAAATAAAAAATGCTTAAACAATAATTATAATTCGTTTGTAATTAAAAAAATGTTCTTAATTAGCATCTAGACAGATCAGGTAGGCTTTTTTCTTTGCAATACGCGTATGAGGCGGGCCAGGCTTTAAAACCAACTCGGTCGTAGATTCGTTTGGCGCAACGAACGTCATCAGCCAAGTCCTCGTTTAGGAGATCTGAAACACAGAATGTTTTACTTTGCAAATTTCAAATCAGAATTTCCCGCAGAGCATCGTCTACCTTGGGATTTCGCACCCGGACGCCAATTAGCATTTCGTTCGACACTGGCTGTAAAGTTCTGGAGTATCGTTGTTATTGATTTAACAATTAGTTAACTTGTGCTTTTGTCACAAATTGTAAATTGTTTAAAATTGGAACAGCTTTAATATGAAGATATATACAAAAATATTGTACATAATACTAAAATTAAATAACTAATAAGGTCAGTGTGACAGTGGAACAGTCTTTGACTGTAAGTGCAATTGGTTTTATGTTCGATTCTAACTCGCGGGAATGATTACATTTGAATTATTTTCATTTATCCTCTCTAGTAAGACAAAGCGTAGCGTTAAGTACTGCTAGTTAATACATAACTTCCCGAATTCAGGTGATAAACGGCCAACGGAGTAACTAGACACTAGGTGTTCTCTCTGACTTCCCTGCTATGCGGATAAAAGTGTGAGCTACAAAAAAATAAACAAACGCACTACCAATCATTAAAAACCCTTTTAATAAAAAAATTATACATATTTTTTAATAATTTCTATGTTATTTTTAATTCTGACACATGAAATGTCATGTTAATATATACGAGTGTTTCGTTTTTCTTTAAAATAATTTCACATTCACTCGAGCAATTATTAAAGTCACGAGTAAGCGGAAACCTGTATTTAGCAGGTGCTAGTGTGAAATAATAACTCGGAGAAGGCATTAATTAAATTAGCAAAATATTCGTACCTTCACACTTCATACTGCAGTGACCTCCTTTTCTACCTTTCTTGCACCACTCTTTATTGTTAATCTGAAAATTATTTATAATAAATCATTTAAATATTTAATTAAAACAAAATATATAATAAATGAGTTTCTATGTTTTATGATAGTTTTTTTTTCGTTCCAGATAGACAGAGTCTGACTATAAACGCGGTTTTTGTGGGTTCGGTTCACACTAACATGTAGCGTTAAGTCACGGGGAAACCTTAGTAATTTCTGCCTAATAAAGATAATTTCACATTGCGTAAAAATTAATATAAGCAATTATTAGTTATTGATTTAATTTTAATAAATATATATATATATATATATATATATATATATATATATATATATATATATATATAGAACTGTTTAGAGTTGAGCTATAAGGGCACAATTATGTCATAGACATGTAAGAATGTGCTCCTATTATATAAATAAAATTATACTCCACCTATACTTATATTCGATCTTCAAGCCCTTTTTCACAATACTTATGGAATATAAATTTTTTTACAGCGTATTAACTAAAATATTAATACAATATATCTTTCAATATGATAGATTATATGAAAAACTTACAAATTGACTTATCGCCCTTGATTAATCACTCTAACTAATAACATGTAAAAGAAAAACACTTTATATAATGAAACTAAGTCGTGTTAAAAATTCTAGACGAAAATATATACGTCTATTGGAGACTTAAGAATCCTTTCTTTACAGAAAAGTTCTTTAATAAATTGTCACGTAAGAGTCTTAAAGAAAAAGGGAGTTGGAAAAAACTGGCATTAGGAAAGCGCCAGACCATTCTTGAGCTGCAATAAAAGGAAAAGATAGTTCATAGAAGGACGCGTCCTTTTGCCGCCCGGTTAGCGATTCCTTACAAATACTTGACTAACAAATTGCTACTTATTGTAATTTTAATATAAACTCAAGCTTTGCGTCTTAAGTGCTTCTTTTCAAGGTAAATTTAAAACTAATATCTTTTATACTTTATTTCTACTAAATAGTTAAGTTTGCCTCTCAATTGAAATTGATATTCTATTAACAAAACAATATTGTGACCAACATATTATTATTTTTATATCACGCTTTTATCCCGCTCTGCTTTACTCTGCTTTCCGCTGCCGAATTAGAGATTTTGCGTGTTGAGTGGCGAAACTTATCGCCGCGCTTGCCTTACCACAGCGACGAATTCAATCCGATCGGAATTGAACCCACAACCAGTCGTGCTTACAGACAAACGCTCTCTCACTACGCTGAGATGACATTTTATATTATACTTTGTATTAAAAATAAATTGTAATATCCACTATTAATACATTCATCTACACAGTTCGTTTGATTAATACCTCACATAAATTAATGAATGTTAAACCAACCAAAAATCTTCGAATCGTCAAAAGGACAAAAGAGCAAAGAGGAGCATACTTTTGCCTTGCTTTGATCACGTGACATTTATTCGACACGAGAGCCTTGTTTCCGTCGTCAGATTGAAACTGCGTCTAAAGAACGGATCTGTCATTTCAAGATTGAATTTCAGAAAAATATTGACATCTCGTACTAGGTATAGATGAAAAGGTAAAGACTTTATGTTTGAATGTTTTTAAAATATGTATGAATATATTATTGCAATATAGGTATATATAGCTTACTATTATTATTCCATTGCGAACTCGAATCCTGCTGCGTTCAAATTTTTATAAGTATATATATATATATATATATATATATATATATATATATATATATATATATATATATATATATATATATATATATATATATATTTATAGCGTAGACAAAAAGTACCTAGTGTCAAGACACTCTGGAAGTTGATTTCCACCCAATTCGAGACATTGCATGTTGAGTGTTGGACATCATTCTGACTAATAACAACGCCGCTTTGTCTTACTAGAGTGAGGAAGTGAAAATAATTTCAATTATAATCACTCCCTCGAGTAGGCATCGAACCCACAACCGATCGCGTTCACAGTTAGACGCTGTCCCACTGCGCCACTCATCATTGCTGAGATAATAATCAGTTTATCAACCGTGGACTTAAAAAAAATACATTTAGCAAAGAAAATTTTTAAATTTAATATTTAACTATGTACCTAATTACTTTTGCGGTTATAAGCATTTTTTTCTAGGCGCTTCTCATTTATTTCATGAATATAGAAAGCGTTATGGTTAAAACTGGATTTTATAAAATGTAGCATAAAATTAGCTACAATTATAATTTATTTGCATATAATAATTAAGGCACAGTGAACCTGCAGACGGTCGTTTAAGTAAAAAAAATCCATGAATTTTCTTAAAGACAACAAGTTTAAGATGTCCTTTGTCGCAACTACTTTTTATAGCTTCGTTTACTTTTTATCCATTAAAACAAAATCCGATTATAATATAATATTGTTAGTATATATACTAATATGACATAATTAAAACATATAAATTATGATAATTTCCATGGGAGTCGTTTGGCGATTTTTGTGTGAAAAACGACTGTCGCTCATTAAATCTCGCGACCGCGATATTAATCGTTTCACCGCAGAAGCTTGCATTATTTCATGTTTGTGACAATCACTGGGGAGAGAGGCGTTACTGAACTTTTATTGGCCCTAAATGCTTTAAAATTTCAAATTTAGATTAATATTAAAAATATATGTAAACGTTTATTATTCATTTTCGTTTTCGTCCAAGTAAAATTAAGTTTTATATCAAATTTGCATAGTTATTTAGCTTTTCGTATAACCTTAATTTTTTTTAGCTTATCACTTGTTAGGTTTACTACAACGTTATAGTCGTTGTCGCGAACAAATTATATTTTACAAAGCACATTATATATTCACGTCACGTCCAACCTCATATAAAAGGCAATTAGCCATAATATTTCATTTTGACGAAAAAACTGTCCGATACGCATTTCTCCATTAGGGTCGCTATAAAAATGCAAATTTCAGAATACACCGCACTGCATTTTATATTTAGTCAGCAAACACGTTTTTAATTAATTCGCTTATTTATTTGGCCATTGACGGTACTCTGGTATTACCATTACAGGCGTATTACCACATGTACCTTTGATTGAGTGTGATTTCAATGGAATGTAAAAGCTACGACGCTTATTGTAAACAGTCTGCGATTAATGTTTTTATTTAAATATTCAGATATTTTTATCTTTTGTTAAATATACTGATGAATCGGTGGTACCTATTTTTTGATACTTTATGAAAAGGATATCAAATTTGTAAATACAAAGAAATTTTACTATAAAATATTTTATAATTGGTCTTCTAAGTTTTGAACATTTATATTAAAAAAAATTTAGAAAAAAAAGTCAGAAATAATAAGACAAGTCATATAATTTTGTTTTTTTTATATTTGAAAATTAAAAAAAAGGTAAAAGGTGATTTCTTTAACCAAATTAAAACTTAGTGTACACATATTATACTATATTTTAAATAGATATTGCAAAATAATACTTATAATATTAGGAAAAATAAAACATGCCTCCTTTTATTAATTATATTCATTATTAATGAATTCGCATAACTTTCTGTGTGTGAATTTTAATCTTTTTAGAATTTTGTCAAACAAATATTTTAAGTTTATTTTTTTATATACACAGACCTATTGTCATAAAATAAACATGAAAGTTAATGGAGTGTTGTAAAATTTCAATTATGAAAACTGTATTTAAATTGGAATAGCCCTTTTCGAGATTAGACAAACAGACAAAAAGATAAAAAAAATTAAAATATTTTTTATTTATAAGCCTTTATTACAGTTTATTTATTACAGTTTTTCTCATAAATTACATTTTGTTTATATGTATATACTAGATGAAAATCATATATAATTCACATTTTCTTTATTTTCCTTCTATTACTCATCTAATATATTATAAGAGTAGTTTTATATATAAAATGTACATTTTATAAATTCATAAATATCTACAATATAAGCAAAATATGTTATTCTTCTATCATGCATTTAATACATTACCGCTATGTTGCCAACAGCAATATTTTCAAGACTGTTCAATATTAAAAATGTTTTCTTTCAAAATTCCTTCTTGTGATAAAGTAAGGAAGAATAATGCTGCATATATGCATATATTATTAAAAAAAAGGCTATAAATTTTAAATTGATTTCAAACTAATATTGAAATCATAGTCAGAAGGTTTTGTTTAATATGCAAGTCAGTATTGTCAGTCCTTCGAAAGCCTTTCGCGCTGGCTTCTGTAGGACTGACTATACTGACAGTTGCTTTTATCAATTCATTATATCAGCATTATATAGTAATATCAGCATTAAATATTATAAATTAACATCACTATAGTAATTTTTAAATGTTTCATAATTTTTTTCAATTATATGTTCTTTATACAATTTCAAGCTGTATCCTGCGTACAAGGTAAGTAGAAAACTTAAATACGAAACACTCCATTCACAGTTTTTTCAAAATCAATACATTGTGAACGCTGAGTGGCGGAACTAAACGCCGTGGTTTGTCTTAACAGAGCGGAGAAATAAGAATAATTTAAATTTAATCATTTAATTCACCCCTAATGGGAATCGTTTACCGAAAAGCAATTTTTTTTACAGTCAAACACAACGTCAGAGCTACTGCGGCACGATGACCTTTAAATTCGAAATATTTAATTTTAACTTAAAATCGTATTAAATCTATAATAATTTTCTAAAAAGTGATAATAAAGCAGGCTTTAGAATGTATACAATCTAATAATAACATCAGGCTCTATGCAGATAGAAAACATAAGGGTCGAGATTAGGAATCTTAGAAAACGGAAGATGGCAGGATCGCTGAACGTTATTTACCTACTAACCGAACCGATGTTTATCGCATCGATTTGTTTAAACCACATATTTGTAAGCGCTGTGGTCTTGTTAAATATTTTTGTAGTATTATTAAAAAGTAAGAAATAAAAATAAAAAAGCATTAATTTCGCAATTTTTACACTTTTTTCAAAAACTAAACGGATTAATCGCGTTTTGTTATTCGAAAATATATTTTTGATAATACTAAAATTTGGTTTTACAGTACGTGTAAAATAGTTTTAAAAGCTGTAAATATATATATATATATATATATATATATATATATATATATATATATATATATATATATATATATATATATATATATATATATATATATATATATATATAAATTATGTTAGGTCATTAGTTGTTATGAAATTATTTTGGCATTGTCAATATATTGTGATGTGAGAGAAGAACTTTTGACCGTTTTTTACAAAAATAAGGCAAATGGAGCAATATGAAATTTGGCACATCATTTATACGATTCCCACATGTGGAGAAAATATTTAAATTACTTCCATTACCACGGTCTTATATGAATAAGCGCAGTTTGAGTTCCACCACTCATCACGAAATATTTCAAATTCGGTGGATAGTGGAGCTTGGAGTATCTTATCTGGGTATTTCGCGTCTACCCTGCTAAGCAGGATAAAAGTGTGAAGCTATTGATATGTATTTAATTTTGACCAATTAAGATAACGTGCATGGCTCCCTCGCACATTACGTATTTTGTTTCAACGTCAGTGTATGTTATAATATTTCCAATTTCTATTTTTTCTAATCAAATCTCTATTTTATAGTTCAATATTACAATTTATTTATAATAGATGCATATCTATTGCTTCGCCATGACGGTTTTTAAATAATATTTAAATCAGTAATGATTGCTTAGATCCAAATATTGTGACATTGAAATCTGAACTAATAAACATCTAAAATCTATAACATGAATAAAATTACACAACAAAGAGGTTTAGAGGATATTAGCAAGTAAAAGAAGAAAATAGAGACGTATCGTTTTAACATTTTTCTAAACACATAATCAAACATTTCAGGAAAATATGAGTATTTGAGATAAATTTTGAAAACGAGGATCATACTTCAAATAGATATTTCCATCCGAAATCCAATAACATAATCTTAGGATCCATCCAGACTGTAAACATTAGAACGGGACTGGATTAGCAATCTCGGAAAGTATTAGATCGCGAGACGTTATTTACCGACCGCCTCGACTGATTTCAATCGGTACGATTTGCACACAGATGTATTTAGTATGGGTATATTGAACATGTACACTTGGGTTTACTTACTCTTGGATTTAACTAAAGTTTATAGTTTTGAAGTTTATATTTGTTTAAAGGAACTCGTTTGAAATATGCACACCTACCTTCATACATACAGATCTACGTGTAGCAAGCGTGGGCAATATAAGTATTTTAATGGAATAAAAGTAACTAGCATTTTTATTATTAGTTTGTCTAATAACCTTCAATTAATCTATTTAATTTTTTCATTCATAAAAACTAAAATTTTTATATAAAGAAAAAAAAAACATAGCCGCTTTCCCATTGCAATAATAAATAATTGTTTATTTTAATTTTTAATTAACTAAAAAATAAAAAAAAAACTATTTCATTTTTTTAGAATATATTATCAATGTATTATAAAAATAAAAAAATGCCTTTCTATATTTTTACAATTTTAAGAAAAAGTTTTAACAACACAGACAAACATTTTTTTTATATATACCAATAAAGACATATCGTATACGATCCGCCTCTTTGCAGACACCGCAATTGAGATTTCCTTGGTGATTGAAAACGTAAGTACATGTCTGTTCCCTATATCGATGCGGGTTTATCTGCTGCTAGGGAAGGGCTTAAATCGGTAATAAATAAACTAAACATATTTCATTATTAAGAAAAAAACTATAAAATAAAGCTTAAATAAAAAAAAGTATTAGAACATTACAATTCTTTTTTCTATTCGTGATAAAAGTTGGCAATGTCCAAAGATTCGAGATTATGATTCAAGTTGGGAACTAGTATTTTTTGCCGCTATGTTACTCGAATACGGCTTATGTAATAAAAGTTAATAGTAATTATATAATTGTAAATATATAAATATTTACAATCTTTAATTAGATTGCCATAATTAATAAAACAGGTCCTAAGTATATAAAAAAACACCTGTTTCTTCTCGTCATTATAAATTAAAGCAGGCATTTTTAATGAATTATATTTTGTTTTTCTCGATCAAAAAAAATCATGTATACTCTATGTATGTGATAATATTTATTGCGTTATTATGTTCATGTTCCTGTCAAGTAATTGTATTTGTATACAAATGAAGAAAACTTTTACAATAATATTAAATAGATGACTCAGGTCAATATGGGATCTCGCAACCTTTTATGGTGGCTCTTATAGGATTCTAACATGTTGCAAGGCTTAGCTGTTTTATGTTTTCTTTTACTTGAGATGAGACTTCCTTTACCTGCATAACCCAATTATATAATGTTTGCTGTAATATGATATCGAGGCCAACATGGCGCAGTGGAACTCGTACGGGGGTTTTACCGTTACAGAATTGGTAGATTCGATTCTAACTCAGAGGAATCATTATAACTAAAATTTGTTCTCATTTCTCCACTCTGGTAAGACAGAGCGAATCTTTGAGTTTGCCACTCAACACGCACGATATCAATTTTGGACGGAAAGCAATGAACGGATTGTCTTGACACTATGTTGTCTCGGACTACACTACTTTGCGGGATAAAGCGAAAAGCTGCCAAACAAATATTGGTATAATATGGTATGGTACAAATATGTTTTAATATTTTTCCAATAATAATAATGAAAAACAAAATTATTTACTAACTGTTGATATTAATATACGCAGGGCTTTTCGTTCTACACTTTAGATTTTTATTATATAATCAGATTTAAAATACTACTACTTGAACGAATATTTATCAGGAAATTTAAATATTCCTGCGAATAAGATATGTATAGATAACTATTGAGCTCAATATTATAATAAATTTTAAGGTTTATATGATTAAATCATGTTAAGCATTTTAAAATTGTGATATTTAATATAGAGATATCGATATATACGACCATACCTAGCCGACTTTCAATGAACATAGACGAATGGTATAGAATTGATGGGTGCTAGTAACGACTTCACTTGGTCACAATACAAATCTACTTAATTTGAGTGAACAGTATCGTTTGAGTGTTCGTTCGTTCTTTGTTCGTAGAAAAATCATGCCCTGAAACAATGCTGGTATTGACGAAATGTTCAACGCAAAAATTTGATAGCACCTTCTTTGTTTTCATAGAGGTGTAGTAGGTGCTTTTATCTTGCAATTGTAAGAATGTTTTATTTAAAGTAGTTTTGCTGATAAATTATTATAATGTTTACAGATTCATGTTTTAATATGATAATTATATTACAATAATATCAATACTAGTTTTCAAAGGTTACAAATTGTCTAAAAATTTACAGTAGATTTTATATACGATACACATTTTCTTTAGCAAGTGGCTATCAAACATACTTAAGTACATTCTTTTGTACGGAAATACGAATCCTTCCATATTATCGTTATATTATTGCACTTTCAATAAGCTTTCTAAGACAATTTGTCGCATGTTATCTTACCAAGTCAGGGTAAATTATATATGCATTAAAACAAATTGTAAAAAGAGAACGAGTGTCTTGAATCTGAGCTCTCTCTGACTATGCTATGCGAAAAAAAGTGTAAAGCTTAAAGTAGCTGGAGCTTTTTAAAATAATATTTAGTATTTAAGAATTTTGGTAATCGAAAACTAACCTAAAACAGTTATGTAGTTACAGATACAACTCGGTTGGACGTATAATGACAAAACATTTCTGCTTTTGGAAAGTCCAGTGGATTTTGGAATAGTTAATTGCAGTTAGTTACTAGACCCGCCCTGGTTTTGTTTAGGGTAACTAAATTATACAGTCAAGTACAAATACTATAAGTTAAGCCAGCTTTACAAGCGCAGCTGCTCAAGAGCTTAGTCAGAACACAGCTTCTATCCTATATACTACTAAAATGTGCTGTAAATATGGAGATTTATTCTAAAATAAAATATTGTTCACTTTTTTCAATACAATTCAAGAATTATAGACACCGGTCTTGGCGTCAAACTGTAAACGCGATCGGTTGTGGGTTCGATTTCACTCGGGGGAGTGATTAAACCTATATTATATTTACTTCCTCGTTATAATAAGACAAAGTGCAGCGTTGAATTACGGCACTCAACAAACAATGCCTGGAATTTGGTGGAAAGCAAAGTCCGGAGTGTCTTGACACTAGGTACTTTCTGTCTACCTTGCTATGCGGGATAAGAGCACAAAGCTAAATAAATCTAAAATTTAACCACTTTTTCTCTCATTAATAAACTCTCTTAGCGTTGGCTTCGCCACTCAATATGTAGTGTCTCAATTTAGAGCGAAAAACAGGCAACAGAGTGTCTTGACATTTTTTGATTATCCTGCTAAGTGGGATAAGGCTGGAAGACCCTTTTCTTGTTTGGTAAAAATTATAATTTTGTAAGTAAATGTAAAAGACAATTAACAAATAAAAATAACAATTCTATATCTTTCGATACAATTTTACTTAAGATATAATTATAAATTCGTATAATAATATTATATTCTTTGATTTTTGCGATATTTACTCAATTTAAATGAAACTATTTTAAAAGGATTAATTGCGTATGTTTTTGTACTCGAAAATACATTTTTAAAAACTCGACGTTTCGAAGACATTACATTTGTCTGTAGTTACAAGTAGACTACCTTCATTTGAATTAAAAAAATCGTTCTTCCGAAACTTCTAAGTTAGCTTTCGTACTATTAAGAAGTCATAATATCCATTTAAATTTCAATTCACATTACTTTGCTTTAAGAAAATATTCTCTGTAAATTGCAAATAGGAGAGACAAATTGTAACCGAATATAGCACTATTCTCGAATCGAAGACGGTGACAAAGGGCCCTCTGGCCGCGAGGTCGCTGCACTGCCCTACTTCCATCTAAATTAACACGACGAATCTGCCCATAATGCGTTTCATCCGTTTGGGTACCGTCAACCGTATAATACATTGTTCTATGTAATAATATATTTTATAATACATATTATACCATTGAAATGTCATTAAGATGCCTTACTGGAACGTCAATCAGTGTTTAACTGATGTTAAATTTTAATAGGTACAACTTGGGAAGCATAATAATTGCAAGTGAAAAGATAACTAATCATTGAATGTAACTGTTATCTACGTTAATAATTCAAGACAAGGGGTGCGGTAGACTTGATTGAAACCTTATCTGTATCATAAAATATAAAGAATTCGAGTCGACAACATATATCCGTAAAATTCGAATTCTCGAATATTTAGGTGAATTCTAATGATGCTGACAGAACAAAGACAGTCGCCATATTTTATTTAGATAAATGTTACTGACACCTCTTGAGTTCGCTAAGGCTTATTACACTGTCAGAAAAGTTAAAGTTTCAGCACAGTATCGTGATGTTTATTTTTTCATACATGATCGAGGTCAGTGTAAATAATGACACAGTGCTCTCAGTAATTTAAGTAATTTAAGCAAAACGAAATATTTACATAGTGAAGATCTTTTTTTACATAAATATAATCTGTGAATAAATAGATATATAGTCAGAACATGGCCTCATTCTGGCAATAATTATTTTTATTTTTTAAGATTTCTTAGCTCAATTTGACGGTGAAGGGATTCGAGGGTTTGAGGTTTCTTTTCGTATTTTAAAAACGCAGAACAGATTGAGATATTATTCTGCAGTCAGTTGTAGACAATAATTACTATAGGTAAAGGTCATTCATTTTTTTCGACATTTTTAGTTGCTTTGTTTTTTCTCCATAAGACGTGACATTGGCGAAGTGATTTGTGCTCTACTGGCACATCCGAAGCACCATACATTAAAAGAAGAAGAATTGATATTTTTAAATGAAACTATTATAAATGGATGTAAAAATCACAGAAAACAAAGATCTTATTGATAGAATAAGAATTGTCTGAGAATCTGTAATGATTTTATATACATTAAAAGTAGACTTTAACAGTACAATTATCTGTCTACATAATATCTAATAAATATTTAATAAAAAATAACCCCAGACATTAATGTAAAACAACTAAGCAAATTTCAATAGTACTCCAAACACGTAATTTTGAATATTAATACGATCATATTGAACTTATAGAAATGTTTGTTGAACTATTCATCAATGTCTAGCCAATAGAGGCGTTAGTTTCGACTATAAATCAGTTAAGTGGTGAAAAGTATTTCGAATGTATTTTAAATGTAATAGATAGGCTACGTTAGCTCCTAATTAATTACTTATTACAAAAGTAGTATCTTTTTTTTAATTCTATTGGAAATAAAAATTACAATAAAATATAAAGTATATTTTTATTACATTTAAGTGTATTATTCATATATCAAAGACTAAAAATATTAAGAAGTATCAAAAAGTGTAAATGAACAAGGGTTTATACTCGTAATACATTATATATTATGATAAAATTTAATCAACTTTCTTTTACTGATAAAACTACACTATATATATATATATATATATATATATATATATATATATATATATATATATATATATATTAAAAATATAATATCAACTAATATATAAATTTGATTACAAAAGTCACATATTAAGTTGTCAGTTAAGTACTTAGTTATCTGTGCGTACCTCTATATGTAGGAAACTTACTGCTATTATTATATTTATGCATAGAGGGAAATCTTTATATTACTACTCTTATTTCACGAAAAATATGCTGACATAAATTAAATTGTTTATTTTATATTATTTAAATTTAGATACACTACAATGTGTTAAAAATACACTTTAATATAAATTAATAAAAGCGTTGCAAGGCAAAAAGTATTTTACGCGTCAACGAATCTATTTAGGTTAAATGTTCAAAACTACAACACAACTCTATAAAGAACCATATTGTAATTTTAGTAGCATAAATGTGTTGACAGCATGTATATACTGACATATTATTATAGGTACATATATGGTCTATCTACCATTCGACAGTGCAATTAGCGTCATTTGTCACGGGCTGTAAAATTTTAAATAGGATCGTTTTTGCCAACGCTACAGGATGAGTATTATCTGGATGTTCTGATTGTTATATCTATTTTATTACTGGAGTGCGGTCGCAGTGGGACAGGTTAGACTAGAAATTGTCGACGCTTCTATTTAGAATTAAGTGCTGGATTATAGTGTCGAACCGGTATGACTTTTACATTAATTGTTATCACAATATAATAATACTATAATCATAAACAATAAATTGCTTTTGATAATTTACGTTTTATATAGCATTAGCAACATAATCGGAGACAACCTAGTGTTAAGACACTCAGTTGAATGCTATTCACCCGAAATTGTGAGTTGAGTGGTGAACTCAACGCCGCGTTTATTTTTACCAGAGTGGAGAAATAAAAATAAATTTTAATTATAATCATAACCTCGAGTGGGAATGCACTTACTAAGCTTAGCTAAGGCAACGCGTAGTTTACGCGTCAGGGTGTTGACATTAGTAAACAATCCATATGAAAAAATCGTATATAAAAATTTTATCAAACAAAAAGTATATATACTCACACACGTACAGAGATTATTATGAAAAAGAAATATACTTGAAAAGCACATCATTTTTCAGGCAAAATGACAATTTGGTTATACATATGAAATAGATTTTAAATGGAAACATTTGTAGGCGAACATACCTACGTAAAATTCAATCAATCATTTTTTGCTACGCATTGAGAGTTTACTGTATAGTGTTTTATTATTGGCAATTTGTCTTTCCAATTGTATTACTATTTCAAACATCTCGTGTATATGACATACGTAGGTTTGTTTAAGTTATATGTGCATACTATAAGCTACACAATTTTATCTCGCATAGCAGGGTAGACAGAAAGAACCTAGTGTCAAGACACTTTGTACTCCTTGCCAGACAATTAGAGAGATTGCATGTTTAATGGCGGAACTCAACACCAAAGTCATTAAAACAATCGATGATGTTTACAGTCAGACCCTGTTCCACTCTCTCTCTCTCTCTCTCTCTCTCTCTCTATATATATATATATATATATATATATATATAAAATAGGACCTTGAATAAGTTCTCGCTGTTTTTTGAAAGATGGCGTTGCGGCACTCTGTGCCTGGAAATACGTACGGTAACTAACCGCCAAAGTAGTGTAGTATTAAAGTAGAAAGTAGATACAGTTTTTTTTGAAAATGTGTACTTTTGTGCCAAATAAAGTGTTTTTGCGGAGAATTTTATTGCACTGCTTTATTCAGAAGAAATCTGCAGCAGAAGCACACAGAATTCTCGTTGAGACATATGGTGATAATGCTTTGTCGAATACAACATGCAGAAACTGGTTTAGGCGCTCAAAAATAAAGATTTTGACCTTGAAGACAAAGAGCGTTCTGGAGCACTCATAAAATGTGAAGACAAAGAATTGGAGGCATTGCTTGAAGAAGATCTATGTTAGACGTTAGTAGAGCTTGGGAAAACGTTACAAGTAGATGCGTAAACAGTTTCAAAACGTTTAAAAGCGTTAGGAATGATCCGAAAGGACATTGGGTTCCGTATGAGTTAAAGCCGCGAGACGTAGAGCGACGTTTTCTCATGTGTGAATTGTTACTTCAACAATAAAGGAGAAAAGGTTTTCTGTACCGTATCGTCACTGAGGATGAAAAGTGGATTCACTACGACAATCCAAAGCGAAAAAAATCGTGGGGTATGCCGGGTCTCGCATCAACATCGTCATAAACCTAAACCAAATAAACCAAATGTAAAGTGAATATATCAGTAAAATAAGAAATTAGTAATTTAAAAATTAACTTTTTAATAGAACAAAAAACCTGCTTTGAAATCTCAAAACTTTAAACATTCAATTTAAGTTGCATCCACTGCGTAGGGACCTACTTCACACATATCGATGCCCCTCATTATTTAATTCAAATTGACATGTAATTTTCGAAAGGAAAGTTCAATTTTAATAATTTAAATAGTAATAAGTAAATAATAATTTAATACTTAATAGAATAAGGATTAATACAGAGGTTTGAATGGTGTCATTTGGGAAATACGTGTAGATGAAACTTTTATTTATGTCACAGAAAATAATAAGTAATGGTATAGGTTATGAAACGTAGTCCTAAAAGGAACTTTTGATATAAATATCTATGAATAATAAATATAAATATATACACTTCTATACTAATAATATAAAGCAGAAGATTTTGTTTGTTTGTTTCAACGTGCTAATCTCAGGATATACTGATTGGAATTGAAAAATTCTTTCTGTGTTGAATAATCCATTTATTGTGGAAGGCTATAGGCTATTAAACATCACTCTGGGACTAATGAGAGTGAATCAATACTAGTAAATATTGTTAAAAATTGTTAAACGGTGAAAGTTACGCAAAATCTATGTTTGTAATTTTGTAATAAAACAAAATTGTTTCCTTCTAAAAGTTAAAAAAAAGTCGATTACATAATATGTCTATCTCGAGCACTTATTTTTGAACAAAATTGCCTTTGACAGTATTTGATTTCAACCAATTGGCAAGGAATAATTATCATTTTAAAATAATAACGTCAAACACCACGCGCGCATTAATGTGCGGGGCGAGTAAAGCGGTTAGGCAGGATGACGTTAGCTGACAGTGTCGATACTCTTCTTACTAATATTGTAAAAGCAAAAGTTACTAAGGATGTATGTTTGATTTGGATGAAACTTTACGGCATCGTTGGTTGTAAATCAGAATAATATATAGACTACAATTCTATTTTTTTTTTGATTTGTTCGCGTAAGTTACACAAACATGAAGCAGTGTAGAATTGATTGTCATTAATAGTTGTAAATAAACACTCCGGGTGACAGCATATATCTATCCTATATGTGGAAGCCATTACGAACAAAATAGTGAACTATGAATTTCATAAAATTGAATATTTTCCTACAATGCAAAATTTAGTATATTTATCATACCTTTAAGTATTTAACATAGTTTAACTACGTCTTTACACCAAGTGATATGGACGAATAGTTTAAATATTATAACAATATGATTAACTTGAGCGCCATAAAGTGCCTAGAAAATGGCGCGGGGGGAGAAAAACTTCTGTGATAATATAACGATAACTGTCAAGTACAAATATAGATTTATCAATATTACCATGCGGGCGAAGCTGCGGCCGAAATCTAGTATAATAATAAAATCTGAATAAAAAAATATAAAATAAAAATTAAATAGAATAAAGAAGATAGCATTTTAACCGGATTAAAAAATGCGCTTCGATAACCCAAAACTCAAAAAATTCAATTACGGGTCCCGACTACTACGTAAGGTGCCGCGGCTATACCTACATTACAGATTTCGATGCCTCTTTCCCCTCACCCCCGCAGTGTCACCCACTACGCGACGCGGGACCACATACGCCGTGTTATTTTACTATTACATTAATTATTTTCGTTATATCTTTTGAATGCAATATCCGATTTTAATAATTTAAAAAGTATTTTACAGGTATTAAAATGATCTTTATTTAAATATTGTTTAATGAGGTAAGGATTAATACAGAGATATGAATAACGTAATTTGATTCTTGAAGCCTTTTTTTCGACTTTTAAAATGTACAAAAGTAGTTATGGTGGCATGACTCCAGTTGGACAAATAGCATCGCGGACTTTTTCCTAGATATTGATACGATCTACAATACTGTAGACCACTTTTTGTTGTATTATCAATAGTTTTTGCAGCGCACGCTATGATAGATTTTTTTTAGCTTCACGCTTTTTTCCCGCGTAGCAGGGTTGGCAGGAAGTACCTAGTGTCAAGACACTCCGTATTTCGCTTTCCACCGAATTCGAGAGATTGCATGTTGTGTGATGGAACTCAACGCCGCACTTTTCTTACCAGAGCGAAGAAGTGAAGATAATTTAAATATAGTCACTTCCCCGAGTGGGGATCGAACCCACAACCGATCGCATTACAGTCAGACGCTGCGCCTCGATCGGCCTCAATTTCATATTCAGATTTTTATAGCTACTTTTATCACACCTTGACTTACATTATTGCATTTTTATTAGAGATACCTATTTTTTCGTAAATGTCATATAGCCTATGTTACTCCGTGAAGATGCTGCTTTCTAATGGTGAAAGATTTTTTGAAATTGGTCCAGAAGTTTTAGCGTGAAACGCGACAAACATACAAATATTTCCTTTGTATAATATTAGTAGTACTTATCGTCATATTCTTGATTAAGAATACGAAGGCACTTGCAAAGTAGTTATTGTGAATTGATTGGCAATAAAAAAGGCGTTCTGAACAGGTAAAGAATATATAAACAGCAATAAGCATCGTTGGCGATCGATGCATCGTTTATGATAAATGATATTAAATTTTTATATAAGCAAAAATATATATATAAGCAAAAATACAAGTACTTAAGGAAGACTTTCAAAAATACATTTTTTATAAATATTTCACACATTTAAATACTTAATTAATAATCAACTAAATAAAAATTAACAAATAAATATTTAAATATATATATATATATATATATATATATATATATATATATATATATATATATATATATATATATATATATATATATATATATTTCTTATCGAAGCATAAATTAGGATTTTTAAACGCGACACGTTTATCTCAGAATCCGCAGCGAACTGTCAATACCGCAACGTTTTTACAATGGCGGCGCGACGTGGTGTTAGAAAGTAATATATAAACAAAGCTTACTTTCAGCTTAGCGCCCGGCCTGAAATATATTCGAGATTAAATTTTGAATGGCACTCATGAATCAATACATGTAATCTGGCGAGCGTCATTTGTTAGACGTCACATTCCACAGTGATTAGCGCTAAATCATGCAAGTATTTCACGAGCTCACCTGCATCGTTTGAAATTAGTTTATGTTAATTATGTGTTTGCCTATCTTTTGGCTTATTAAAATTAATTTTAATTTTATTGTATCCTGTACACGTATTTAAACAAAAATATTTATAATTAATTATAGAAGTAAAAGTAAGAATAGAAAAACCCTAATATTTTGACTCCTTACCTTAGATAGCTTGTTACTACACTTAGTAATAAGATCTTTGATTTCCGGGATTTTTATACATTTTAAATGAAACTACTTTAACCGCGTCTATATAGTTTCATTTAATCACGTATATTTTGGTATTCGAAAATACATTTTTGGACACCTGACGTTTCGAACACTTTACAGTGGTCCGTGGCCACAGGTAGACTCAGTATCAATATGAACTTTTTACGTTACATTTGTGAACATAAGATTTCTATCAAATTTCAGGTCTGTGTCTGTTTTATTAGTTGACATTAAGGTTTAAGCTAAATTTGTCGAAGTAATTCAAACCATTCAATTATTCTGATCGAATGCGATAATAAGTTGCCTGTTTCAGGAAAGGCAAGGAAAAATAAACCTATTATTAATAAAGATTTTGAAAGTTAAATTACGCTTGTAATACGTATGTACATATAAAGTACTTCAGGTTGGCTTAAGAATGTCTCGTTGAGTACGTAAGTTAACCACCCACTTCGTTCCACTTTCCGGCAGTATCACCTATCAAGATACAGCTTGCAGTCGTGGGTTGTTTGAAACGCTACAATTTGACTTGAACACAGAGATACATGTCATAATAACTATATAGGTATATAACTATCTATGTCGATCATATATATACAGTTTTATTGCTATTTCTTTTTTAATGTGATCTTGCGTCATTATATAGTAGATATCAATTAAAAAATAGAAATATTTAAACTCATAATCACATAGGTCTTTGCATAATTTCCAAGTAAGCGAAAATCGTAAAGGCGATACGACACTCATATTTCAAAACAAATGCAATGAATTTCGCAAAAACCAAAGAAAATAATGTAAACAAACAAACAAACGTCTGTGAGAATATCTCATTGACGTATATATATATATATATATATATATATATATATATATATATATATATATATATATATATATATATTTGTCGTCGTTGTTTCTTAGAATTGGCAGAATGTTGACTCTACCACACTTCAAGCGTTTGTGTTTAGCATACACGAATTCGACGAAGAGAGCATGAACTAATCAGGACGTTTGCATTTCCTTTGGATACAAGATCTAACTGGATGTGAAAATATATTTGCCGTTGTTAACTATTTTGTTGATTGCCTCATTCTATAACTCAAGATTTACATGAATAGAATAGAAATGATTGTATTATGAAAACTATGAACAGAGGAATGCTAGATATCGATCTCTTAATACCATATAAATAGTAGGAGGAAGACAAGAAGTGCCTAATGTCAAGACACTTCATACTCCACTATCTACCTAATTCAAGACATTGCGTGGTGAGTGACGAAACTTTACGCCGCATTTTGTCTTATCAGATCGTGGAAATGAAACTAATTTCAATATAATCATTTTCCCGAGTGTAAGTTTGTTTTTACGACAACGTTAGTATATCATTGTCATAAAACTTTCTTTATTATTACATCAAATAAAATAAACTTAATCGTTAGATTAAGTTTATTTTATTTGATGTAATAATATGCATGTTACATGCTAAATGATCAAGTATCAGATATAGTACAAAAATAATGGAGTTCATTATATAATAATAAAAGTTGCTTTACGCTCTTATCGTACAGAACAGTGCAGGTAGAGAGAACTAGTGTCAGTGTGTTAAGCGGTTTCCCCAATACTTGAACCATTACAATGGTAGAACTCAAAGCCACACCTGCTCTTACCAGAACAATATTTTTGTCATCCTAAACAATTATAACTTAGAAAAAAAAAGGAATTAGGGTCAAAATCAAAATGAGATTCGAAAGCTCGTATCAGAGCTTTAGTATTCCCTATCTTTCTGTATGGAGTAGAGACGTGGACAATTCTAGCCCGAGAAAGAAATAGGATTGATGCATTTGAAATGTGGGACTGGAGACGTATTTTAAGAATACCCTGGACTGCAAAGCACACGAATGCATCGATCAATGCTCGCGCACCTTTGAGTAAAAGATCGCTTCTCAATCACATGCAACCAGCGCATTCTGTCTTTTTTGGCCACATAATGCGCAGAAAAGACAACAGTAACAAAAAAGCTGCTTGTTGTTGGAAACATCGAAGGCACAAGACCGTGTGGACTCATCCTTAAAGATAAACCGATTGACTCCTCTCCAGATACATCCTTAATGCTGACCACGATCCTCAGTCATGAGGGACCGACTATAGAGAAGGAGAGAAACAATTATAAACATAAAATTGTCCGCATTCTTGTTACTCAAAAGTTTAGAGTTCAAATCTCAAAATAAAGTTTTTATATATTTTTTTATATTTAAAGAAGAAAAACTCAACTCTGTATAAACACAGCATCATCAACAATATGTTTATGTTATTTTAATATAATTGCTTTCATAGTAAACGTAATCGTATATTTATGCATTTACAATAAATAATTTATGATTTGAATTTATATTATTGTTATTTCATAGTCTATTAGCTACGCCTATTTATGTTTGTAAAAGTAAAGTAACATTTTGTTTGATTTCTATGTTTCAATTAGTTGGTACAAATTATATAATTTAGGACAGAGATTTTAGAAAAGCCGTAAATGTATGTTCAATCTACGCTAAAAGGAATAATTTAATTTAAATTAATTTTATCTGATTGACCTTGGGTGACGTTGAGTTGGTTTCTATCACTAAATCCTGTCGTCGGGTACTGATATTTACATCTCTAAAACTGAGGAAAAGAAGAAGTAAAAAAAGAGTATGCGTCACTACATACCCTACTCTACATTGCCTATCCTATTAAAACAAAAACAGAACGTCTCTAAAACTACGGGAAAGTATAGACCAGAGTGATTAGCCTTTTCCCCATTGTCAATAATTTTGTATATATTACTACTGGAAATAAGGACAAAGTGACTTTCATTTTATTTTGTAAATATTCTTTTAACGGTAGTAATAAGAACTTACGTTACTTTATTGTGTACTTTTAATTGATTTCCTATATAGTTTGTCTTTATAGATTTTTTC
This sequence comes from Dryadula phaetusa, assembly GCA_032432895.1. Taxonomy (NCBI): domain Eukaryota; kingdom Metazoa; phylum Arthropoda; class Insecta; order Lepidoptera; family Nymphalidae; genus Dryadula; species Dryadula phaetusa. The sequence goes on along the minus strand of JAOYRS010000068.1, from coordinate 4,880,227 downwards.
TCAGATTTGAATAAATTGTAATTGAATGAGGCCACCTTGACGCGCTAGGACAGCGTCTTAGCGTCTTGCAAACGCAATTATTCGTGAGTTAGTAGTGAGTGAAAATGATTATTTTTATTTTATTTTTATTATTTTTCCACCCTAACGAGATAAAGCATGACGTTGAGTTCGCTTTTTAACACGCAATGTCTCAATTTAGAGCAGAAATCAGTCAACGGAGTGATTTGACACTAGGTAGTTTCTGTATATCTTGCTATGCGGGGTAAATTGTGAAGCTGTTACTAACTTAATGAGATTATACACACTCACAAATGCATATAAAATATATATTAAAAATCGTTACCACTCATTGACAATGGAAAATCACTATTGTAATTACGCTGTCAACGTGTTAAATCTCAAACGCTCAGTTATTTTAGTAACCCAATTTCGCTATACAACGAAATAAAATAATCAATCACAGTCAATATAAATGTCGTATTTATTAAAGCCTAGTAAGTCATATAATCCCGCATAGCAGGGTAGACAGAAACTACCTAGTGTCAAGACACTCTGTACTTCACATTCCACCGAATTCGAGACATTTTGTGTTGAGTGGTGGAACTGAACGTCGCACTTTGATATATAATGTGAGTAAAAATATTATAAAGGTTTTTTTTTCATTTTCACACTTTCCCATTTAGTAGGGTCAAAGAAAACCTAGTGTTACTGACACTCTATTTTCCATTTCTCGCCTGAATTTGAGGCATTGCTACTTGAGTGGCGGAACTGAACGCCACCTTTTGTGTTATCAAAGTCGTAGAATGAAAATGTTTTAATAAAGTTTATTTATTATAATTTTTTTATAATAAATAAACAAATTAAATTATTTAGTTGATTAGTAGGTTTAACAGTAGAAATTCTTAAAATAAATGAATTTTATTTTTTAAAATATATATTCTTCATATTTCTATTAGCAAGTCCAATCACATTTTCACTATAGATTTGAAATAGTGTGGTAAAAATAACCGGAACATTGATTGGGACTGCAATGTTTATACAAAAAATAATTGACTTAGTTCACATTGGTTGAAAATCTAACATTTTTTTATTGGCCACCCAAGCCTTTTCAGTTTAAAATAGGTTTGGCACGTTTACATATAGCTTTTCACTTGGCTTTGTTGAAATATAAAAGTAAATTGGTACTATTTGGGCGATATAGTGACATTTTTGTTCAATGCCGGCTTTATTTGTGCCGCCTTCTCTTTATTATAAAATAACCTATTTAGAAAATGTCCGATTAACTCTGAGACCGGTCGCGGCGCAGCGGGACAGCGTCTGACTGTAAACATGGTTGATTGTGGGTTTGATTCTCACTAGAGGGAATAATTAGATTTAAATTAGTTTCATTTCTTCGCTCTAGTAAGATCTTTGAGTTGAGTTCTACTATTCAACACGCAATATTTTGAATTTCGCGGAAAGTCGTGCACGGAGTGTCTTGACACTAGGCTTTTCCTGTTTAACCTGCTATGCGGAATAAGTGACAATAATTAGTACATGTATCCACAGAAATCTACGTAAATTTGAATAACGTAACTAACCCGCCGCTCACTGTCAATTAGTAAATTTAGTACGGGGTTTGATACATTTGAATTATTTGCAAGTAATAATTGTATGCGCAATAAATATTACATTGTGTAATCCATCAGTTTGCTTTGTCTTGTCATTTAGTGGGTGAAATTATTGAAATTTAATGCGAATATACATTTGACGGTATTGATGCGATGTATTTGTGGATTTAGTACTGATGAGTTGGTCGTGGTTTCGTATCTCATACGATGATTTTTTATTTAAAAAGTGAAGTGAAGTTTCAGAGCTGCAGTTAAAATAGTATATAATATTATAAATTACTTATAATACTCTTTATATACTACTCCATTCACTTTAAGCCATCATCGCAATATTAATTCTAAAAGACAAAAAATCAACCTATTATTCACGAAAATCACGAGAGTAAAAGCAATATTTTTTTAATACAAATACATTATATTACACACAATTATGTGTTCAATGTACACTTTAGTATAAAATAACATGCATATTGCTAAGATAATATTATTTTATCACGTAAACATGTGTAAAAGTAAACTTAAACCAGTACTAATACGTGTAAACTAACTAACTCACTGATTGAAAAATCTTGTAGAAATAGCATCTAAAGTTGTAAATCATGGGTAAGTATTAAGGTAAGGTAAGCTATAGGTATTAAAGTAATTCGTACGTCGAGTCAGCTGAGACTGGGCTTATCTCTAAAATGTAGAAACTAAATTAATGCTCGCCAGTTTATTTCATACATCACCCTTAATTAGGGCACTTGACATAGAACGTATGCACGTGTGCATACAAATGTCCCATATACAGAAACTGTTTCACGTATCACGCTCCTGTCGTTTGATATTTTGTTATATTATGTATATAAATTTTTAAATATGGCTATTAGAATAAAATAATCGACTAGAAAACATTTTAGAAAAAACGTATAAAAATTTGAACGCAGCGGGATTCGAACCCGCGCCTCTCGGATACCGTCCAAGAGCTCTGACCGCTAAGCCATGCGTTCTACTACCAGCTGCGTCGAAATTCTTATACGTTTTGTTACAACTTATTTATGTTGTTAGCATCTCTGTAGAGAGATTTTTACAAATTTCTACTACTTAAAGATTGTTAAGAAATAATCTAAAATGTTTTCTAATCCTAAGTGTGGAATAACACTTTAAAAATAGTAAATATTAAAATAATCGACTATTGTTCTTCATGGTCTCGTATGCTAATTAAATTCATTTTATAAACATATCAAATGTAGACGTAAGGTCCATTACTTGGCATACAATTTTGTTGTTGGGTGAATATGGTTAGATAATAGATTTTGAGAACCCAAAGTTTCGAACACTTTACTGTAGTCGGTGGTCACAGGTAGTTTACCTATTCTATCTTTTCTGTATACCAAAATATATTTGATTAAAATATTTTCGTTTAAAATATACTAAAATAGCGTAAATGGAAGATCTTGTTAGGTTCATTGTGGTTTTTACATATTCATGCTCTTTCGTATATAACATATAGTCAGAGAAAGGATAGTGTCAAGACTCATTTCTGCCGTTTTTCAGTTTCTGCTTAAAATCAAACTTAAAAAGACACTTAGTGACTCAACACATTGTGTGTTCAGTCCTGGGCTGGCAAGACTGAAAGCCATTCTTTGTCTTACCGGATTTATTTCGTTGTATAGGAAATCGAAATATAAACATTAACGTGAGTGTCACTCATCATATTTTTTTATGTGTAAAAATAAAAAAGATCACTTTTGTGATACAATATAAAAAAAAAATATTTTCGATTTTTTTTCATATAACAAAAATAGAGTCACATGTGTTACTGAAATTTACTTTATAATAATTTTAATAAAAGCTGACATTAAATACGAGATACCCTTTCATAATTAAATAATCATGTAGCCGGGTATCGGTTATCCTCATACATATTATGTTAACCGAATAATTGGTCCCGTTGGAACCCCGTTATATTTTGGAAACTGAGAATTTTCCCGTTTCGTCGTGACTCGTGACATGTTTCGCGAATTTGATATTTATATTATCTTCCGACGCTTTCCTGTTCTGTTTATGAGACAGGGAATTAATTTAATTTGGATATGATAATGTATGGGGGTTTAAATATTATAATACGAGTATATATGTTATAATTATAATTATAATTTGTTGTTTTAATTTAAGATAAAATGCGATGCCAATAAATACGCATTGCCTTGATTTCGAGCGAAAACCTGTCAGTGGAGTGTCCTGTACACTACACTTGAGGGATATTCTTTAATTTTTTAATATGAGTTTTATATTACAATTCTTCGGATTGCATATTTTGAATTATTCGAAGAATAAAATATCTACATAATACGACATTAAGCTAAATATTAAAATTAAAATAACGAAATAAGACTTACTTGAAATAATCCAAAGCTCGTATACGAGTTGTTGTGATTTGTCACCTTCTCAGTAGTTCTGCCACTTGCATGCTCTATCAAGCACACCCCTGAAAATATAAATTTATGTTACTTCATCCATTTTGTACGTTAAGTAGGTATAATAAAGTTATCACGTTTTATCCTATGTAATAATATATAGGCTTGTCAAAGACAACTAATGTCGATACGCTCCGATGACTTCTTTCCGCCTATTATTGCGTCTTGAATGGCGAACTCAACGCCATATTTTCTTATCATAGCGGAGAAATAAAAAAAGGCTATGCGTAAATTCATTTCCTTCAGTGGCAATCGAGCTCACAGCCCATCGCGTTTACAGTGAGAAGCTAGCCTAGTGCGCCACTATTGTTCAAATGGAAAAGTATTTTAATTAATAAACTATAAAGAGTAAGCATCCACAAGCGTACGCGATATTAGTTTTTATTAAATATAAAATTTTGCATTATCCAAAAAAATGTAAAATGATACAATTTTAAAATATATTGGTAATAACAATTTAAAATATATGAAATAAAACATAATTAAAATAAGAATAACTTACTCCCCATTGTGTCTTAGTTATAGGATCAGATCGTGGTCTCGATTGTTGCAACATTCATAACAATTACGTTTATTCGATAGATTTTGACAAATTAATTTGTACAATTTTCTACTTAATTCAATTTATTTTATAGTATTCATACATAAAACTGTATTTATATTTGTTTATTGATTGTATATTTAACTTAATGAAATATGGAATAAAATATTCTTGCTTTTCCTTGGTTAACCTTTAATTTAATAAGTTTGTTACAAAATTAACTTTATAATACAACACTAAACAAAATTTAATTTTCAGAATTTTAAACAACTAATTCTTATAATAACATTAAGCCGGAAACCGAATGAATTGCCGACCTTAATAAGCATTCACGGTGAACTTAGAGATCTTCAATTTGCATAAAAAGGAGCATGACTCAAATGACAAAACATTTCGAGGGCCTCTTTCATTTAAGTTTAAAATTGTTAGCGTTGGATTTAATTGACACAGTAAAGGGACGCAGGCTTAATCCGAATTAATTCAAATTGATACGGCCTTAAATCAAAAGCAACGTTTGCTTCGAATTTGTTCTGTTCATTGATATCTGAAACAGATGCTGGGAAGCGATCGGGTAGATTAGATAGTCTAGTGTCTAACCGTAAGGTGGTTAGGAGATATTATCTGATCTTATTTAGATGAAATACTAATATTTATATATTTTTGTAAATATTTTTATACATAACAAGTTAGAAACGGCTCTTTTTAAATTTATATTAAGCTGTGTATTATTTAATAACATGATTATAGTGAACGTGGAAAGTAAAGACATCTACATATACAATAAATATCAAATATACAATAGATATTAAAAGTATGATTCTTCTTCAGTGAGTATGCAGTTATATTTCTTAGACATAAAATATTTTTCAGATAAAATATTTTCTATATCAACTTTCTTATAAAAGTCAGAATTTAATAATCGTCCGCCACATATGGATGGATGAAGTCAAATCAAAGTTTCAGATCAGCATCTACTATAATAGGCAAAGTTGGTTTCAATTCACTTAGTAAAGTTTCGATTGAAATCAAGAATAGTCTTATTACTAATTAATTCTTGCTCGAAAACCATAGTAGATACCATTAATATTAATGTGTGTATCTTTTTACAGTACATTTGCTCTTGATATTACATTTCAAGGTCGATTAATTCTGATATATGGTGGACTAATAGTTTACAATAATTAAGGATATTATGAGATATGATTATATAAATTGACATAGAAACTTACTTTATTATTATTAAGTATTGGTCCTCCGAATACACTATTCAGTCAAAACTCTTAGTGTTTCTGTTTTAAAATTAGGTAAGTTAGATGAGAAGTGTACTGAAACACACCAATTGCAAGCATATAGCTCATTTTCCTCTTGAAGCATAAGTCAAAGGCATAATAAACGTGTATGCCTTGGGAGCAACGCTGTACTCTACTGATTAAGTTCGTGCTAATGCATGCATCGCGCAGCATTGCCACCTCTGGGATATTGTCATTGTTAGCTTAAGTATGGTTTTGTTTGTAATGCAACTAGATTATCTCGTTAAGATTAAATGGGTTTGAATGTTTTGCTTAATTGTGAAAATATTTATTAAACCTAGAAAACGAAATAATTATCTTTAAAATGAATGAAATTTTATCTAAAAATATTTATTAAGTACATGTATATAAGTACATGTGGCCGGTCGTGGTGCAGTGGGACAGCGTCTGACTGTAAACGCGATCGGTTGTGGGTTCGATCCCCACTTGGGGGTGTGATTATATTTAAATTATTTTCACTTCCTCGCTCTGGTAAAAGACAAAGTGCGGCGTTGAGTTCCACCACTCAACATGCAATGTCTCGAATTCGGAGGAAAGCGAAGTACAAAGTGTCTTGACACTAGATACTTTCTGCCTACCCTGCTATGCGGGACAAAAGCGTGAAGCTAAAAAAAAATATAATACATAATTATAATATAATGTGAAAATCTGAGACTCTGTGTACTTATCATCTGAATGGTAATAACTTTCTTACGATATCACTAATGAATAAAATATTCGTTTTTACTTTTAAATGAGAGTGGATTTAAAATCATAAATATATATATTTTCTTCCATAAATTCTGATTAAAACCGAATCTATTTAAACTCTGCGAGTCGTGGTTGGTCGTGGACGGTCAAGCTTCATTTCAGCTTAACTACGCTGTTTTCTTTACCTGAGAACGTCTGTTCCCATCCATTTACCTGTCTCCGGATTTGTTAAGGAAAATTAGCTACTTTTTCCAACGCTTTTTCCCTTTGATTAAATTCGTTAAAGACAAAAAGGTAATGTAATTTTTAATGTTTAATCTTTGTATTTAAAAGGAAATAATTTTATAAATACTTCTGTCAAGAAGCGTATTTTTACGTGCGTTTAACTCTAACTTGCAATTTTTTTTACCGATATAGTAAGTTAAAAGGAGGGCATAAAATAATTTAAAAAAGGGCAGAACACAGAGCAATGGTGTGTCTTACCACTAGAATTAAGATTTGTGAACTTACTTACGTACATAAATTTGGAGTGTCTGTTTATAATATTCAAATAGTCCCTTTTAACTAAATGCATGTATATATACATGTGACATATACTAAAATAACATTTTTTTAAATTTTTGTCTGTCGACTAATCTCTGGAACGGCTAGAATGATTTTGACGGGACATTGATTGGCAAGTAGTGGATATAAAAAGGAGTAACTTAGGTATTTTCATTGTAAAATTCTAAAACAAAGATCCATATATATATTTAGAACTTTACATTACCCGATCTATTACCGAACTTAATCTATTATCGGTAAAAGTTTAAATTATCACGAAGTGTAAGCTTTATAGGTTAAACCAGATAAGCTATAAAACGGGGATGGGATTCTTCAAGATATATGAATTAAGTCTCTAACAATAGTTAAATGAAAAAAAATTGAATATTAACATCAAAATCGTCAAACATTTTCTTAAATTATTGTTCTAAAGCGATTAAAAGCTAAATGATATAAGATAATACAATTATTGGCACGTTTCGTAGTAATGGCAGAGTAGTAATACCTCTCTGGTGTGGAGATGATTAAATGTATTCATATATTTTGAGTTATATATAAATCTGTAGTTAATAAAGCAAGTGTCTGCAAGAGTTACCTTAAGTACCTACTTACGTACCAAGTATGTACTTATGTATAGTAGAATAGTTTCAACGTTTAGAAATAGAGAAGTTACGATAGATAGATAGGTATATAATATAGGATTATGTATCTAAAAATTACGCAAGGCGAAAGACTGCGTCTGTAAACGTGATTGGTTGTGGGTTCGATTCCGTTTATATTTATAACCCTGATTATATTTAAATAATTTTTATTTTCTCGTACTGGCAAGACACAGAAATAAGTTACGCCATTCAACACATAATATCTCGAATTGGAAAGCAGAGTACGAAGTGTCTTGACACTAGGTATCTTCTGTCTAACCTGCTATGCGAGATAAAAGCGTAAAGCTACAAAAACACACTTTTACTAAAACTAAGAATACATTTCCAGACATTTTTTTTGGTTTTTAGACGACAAATCAACAATTTATTTTGTAAGTTAGATTAGAAATATGCATATTCAAATGCATGTTAATTTAGAAGGTATTATCTAAGAGTTTTTTTATGTTTTCACGCATTTAAATGTAAATATATTAAATATTTACGGATATTCTCTTATTACTCGATTATTTAACATTTTATTTTAAATTAGTTAGTGCGTTTGAATTGTTTTTAAAATTCGCGCGGATTTGCGTCGGGTTGATGGAATTATCATTATAGAAAAGGCTATCGCGGCACATTAGGAGAGCTTCTGTAAATGCGCTTGCTTGTGAGTTCGATTTCCAATTGGGGGAATGATTATATTTTAAAATATATTTTCATTTACATTCTCTCGCAATGCTCAATTTCGAATAAAAGCTGTCAACGGAGCGTCTTGACACAAGGTTGTCTCTGACTACCCTGATGTGCGGTATAAAACATGATGCTGATTAAAGTGGGTAGGTGGGTGTCATTTTCTTAAAAATGTTAATATTTATTACATTCCTAAGAAATATTTTTGAAATATATAAAAAAGGTTTTTTATTTATAAAATAAAGTATCAAAAATTTAAAATAATAAATATAGAAATATGTAGATTTTAAGTACAAAGAAATACTTACAATTAGGTATTAATGTTCTTGGGAAATTGTAACGCAGAAGCTCCCTCGATAGTTGGCAACGAGTAAAGGTTCTAGCGTGGGCTCGAGTGCTGTGTATGAGAGAGAGAGCCAGCCAAATGAGGACTAGGTAACGCATCTTGATCGATACACTGTAAAAAATATAATATTTGAACAATTTTTTTATACTAAAAGTAGTTTATTTTTGGTTTAATAATACGGCGTTAAGTTACGCAATTTCTAACGAGTGAATTTATGCAAGCCGAAAAGATTTTTTTACTTTAGAAAAAATAACTATAGCTGTTTTTGTAATTATGTTAAATATTAATATAAATTTTCTTTTAAGATAATTCAATTATTACTTTATGGCTGATATGGCCATTGTCTTTAATGGCTGATTCAACAATATTGTACTAAATAGACAAATTTAAACTATTCTATATAATTTAATAGTCCAATTTTCAATAGTAAAATTTCACTTGAGACTGTTGTTGAAGTTAATTAAGTTACAAGATTTCTTAGTCAGTATTCCTTCGTAATTATACAAAATTGTATAATATTCATAGGAATTTTCGACTTTAAATATTTCTGCCAGAACTAACTGTTTTACTAATAATATACCAAAAATATAAAAAAATATTTATTTATATATTTAAAAGTTAAAAGCCATATAAATTAAAACATAAAAAAATATAAAAAAAATATCATTGAAAATATGTTAAAAAATAATTTATCATTACAAAATGATTTTAAAAATAAATCCATATATCTATATTTAAAATATATCTAAAATATATATTATGAAAATAATTTAACATTATAAATTAATACCACGAGAGTTACCTTAGCAATAGCCAGCGGGAGAGATGCAAGTGCAACTAAGTCGCGCTTGGGCGTAGGGATCTAACCCATTAACCATTTGCGAGTGCACGCATTGAAATACGCATTAAGGAGACATCTCTATTATGAAAAATAATAAAATAGTTTATTATTATTATTGTTTAGCTACACCCTTTTATTCCGCATAGCAGGGTAGACAGAAAGTACCTTGAGTCAAGACACTCGTGCAACATTGCGTGTGGCGGAACTCATCGCCGCAATTTGTCTTACCAGATAGTTTAAAAATAATTACTCGCTGAAGCACAGACGTTGTCACACTGCGATTCGACTGACTTTTTTCTATAATTTGGCCTGTTTAAAAAAACGAGAGAGGTGTTTTATAAGTACCGTGAGATTTTTTGGAGTCCAACAGTCAGTTATCTGTAAAAGATTTACTCACTATAAAAATAAGGACGCCGAATATGTACATTCATAGAAACTATAATGTGAATATCTAAGTATATAATGACTGACGTAATTATTATAAAAGTCCCGTTTAAAACAGATCTGTAATGATCATTCGCTACTTTGATTTAAAAGTAACTTTGCTTATTATACCTATTTTTTAATTAAGCTAATTTAACTAAATATATATATTTTAAACTAAAATGTGTTATTGGTTAGAGTCCCACTAAGAGGAATGATAATATTTCATATGTTTTCATTTCCCTGTTCTAGCAAAATAAAACGCGACGACACTCAGTGGAAGGTAGAGAACGGAGTGTCTTGACACTTGGTTGTCTATGCTACAAGGGATATAGCGTAAAGCCGAAACAAAAATATGTTTTTAACGCTTTTGTATAATACATTTTATAAGTTACACATTTTGAATCTTAATTCATAAAAGTGCAATTTTTAAAAGAGGTTTGCTTTATATTTACGATACCAATTGAATGCAGAATGGCCTCTAAAGAACACTCGAGACAATATACTGCGCGTTTGCTATCGCCTAACCCATGATCATTTATGGGTGCGATTTCAACTAAAAGACTACTAGTTTTTTAAACGGTGTTAGGAGACTAGTTTCGCTATGCAATGGCCACATAAACGTTGGATTTATATATATATTTTATTCCATTGTTTGTTTATTTCTATAAAGAAAATAAGCAAAATAATATACTATGATTTAAGATATTGTCCTAGATTTCTTTATAATTAAGTGCTTTTGAAAATAATCTTTAAAACTATTTATATTTTAAAAGTATCAAATTATTCAATTAATTTTTATCAATTTCATGGATAATATATTTTAGAAATTGTTATGAAAAAATGAAATAAAAAACAATCCCTCATAATAAATCTACAAAACAATGAACGTACATTAACTAAGGAAAAAATAAGCATCTCGGAGTGATAAGTACTGGAGGAAAGTGTTTAATAATTTGCAAATTTAAAAGGTATTCTATTTTTAATGACAGCTCGCAATGAAGGTAGAACAAAATAGTATAAAAAATGAAGCACTCCGCTCTTAAATTAATATTCCGAAACCTCACTTCATAAACAAAAACACGCTACAAAAGGCTCTACATTTTTACAAAGCCTTTATAATTCTCCACAATAATGAAAATGAAAATGGATTTCAAACAATGTTTGTACGCGAAACTGTTATTAAGCGCGGTAAACGTCAGGCACATTAACTCTTAGTGATGTATCGTCGGGAGCTTTCAAAATACCAACACAATCGGACCTGCGAAGCTAAGCTTTTGTTCTATTATCATTTGAAAGTCAAAAATAATGAAGATCAAATTATAATGGTCGAGAAACGGGTTAAGCTTGCCCTTAACAGTCGGTTATTACGGATATTTTCTCACTTCTTGTAGAGATCATTGTGGTCGTTTAGTGCCCCTTTTAGATTTAAATCTACGCTGAATGAATTGATAATTTTGTTATTATTTGCTTAGTAGATGGTACTTCTGTTTCATTTTGTTTTGAAACAAATAAAAATGTTTTATTTAAGTACTAAGAGATTTAAGAATGTAAAAGCATTACCGTATTTAAATAACTGTTAGTAAGTAAGTATTAACTTTATATTGAAATAATTATTATTTACATTTAATAAACAACAATCTCAATTATTTTGCGGAACAAAAGTAAATTTTGGTTGATAACGAATAACTTAATTACATTTTAATTACGTAATATTTAACGAACTGTACAGAACCCGTGAAATATCATATACTAGGGCTGGCTAATATTTTAGCCAAATAATTTGAATGTACATACTTGTTACATTTTATTGAAATACGAAGTTATGTATTAAAGTATACGAGATTTGGCTAAATTTGGTAATTTCTGGTTAAAATTTAAGCATCTAATGGAAAAAATATATTTCATTTGTTTTTTTGTTTTTTACATGACATATAATCCACCTAAATATACGGTAACAGGAAACGGGTTTAATATTCACTGGATTATTATCGTCTATTGTAACACAAAGAAATATTATCAATTTATCGAATCCAAATTAATTAATCCATAAGAATTATTAAAAAAATTCATTTTTAAAGTTTTATAAATATTTATAAAAGGGTGCATTATAATACAACTAAGTAAAGAAAGAACGAATACAATAACACTTTAAAAAGAAGCTCGAAACTGTTTATTATGAAAATAAAAAAAATTGTACTAGTGTAATATATAGGTATGTCAAATGTAGAGCTTTCTAGTAGATGCTCTCAAGGCACTATCAATTGATTCAATCTACGATCTCGCATGTTTATCTCGCGATCTAAATATCCAGTGGGCCAATGAACGTCCATCACCTATAGTAATAGTCCTGTTATATGATTGTGTACTCCTTGCGTAATGTAAGGTCTAAAATATAGCGAACCAATGTGTATGTACTAAATGTTTTATTTTTAATAGAAAACTAACTTTTATTGTTTTGTGGGTATAAATATGCTAAAAGTAAAGTTAACAAAGTAAAGGTCAGTGTTCAAAATGGTTTTATTTTTGTGTATTACATGGGAAGAAACGATAATACTAAATCAGCTAACATGTGGAAGTCATTATAATTAATTAACTTAATATAAAAGTGAAGAAAGTATATTAAAATCTAGAATTTTTATTATTTCCTTAAACTGATTCTTATAGTAATGAAAAATTAAAATATACCGTCTAAAATTTCATACCAAGATTAAAATGATAAAAGAGACAAAATATTATATTTCCTTTTCCACGCAAGATGCATTTTGCGGGTAAAATTTTATTCGCATTCGCCTATAACTTGTCGAGTACTCCGTCCGGCACTCAGTCAGTGGAAATGCGCCATTATGTCGTCGCCACACGCATGGCAGAAGCAATTCTTACAAGTAGCTTGGGATACGAGAATTACCTTTTGAGAATCTATTACATTCTGTTCTACCACGTTTCCTTTGTATCAGCAAATATTGTTATAAAATTTCTTGATAATTGTTTTTGGCCAAAACGAAATAATATACAAATTTGCTTTGGTTTTTGTTTTTAGTTAAAGAATATTCGAATATTCTTAATAATTAATGATTATCGAAATGTTTTATAAGCATCATTAAATCATTTTCTATTTAAAAACATTTAATATTTTCAATTTTGTTCCGTGTATCTTTATATCTTGTGCTGAAACTTTCAAGGGAAATGATATATAATTTTCCTGTCTCTGTCTCATTTTCCTTTTTCTCGCTCATATTTTTAGTTATAAATTTAACTATACTATACTAAATATTAGATATCTAAATCGGTCATGGATTTGATTTCCATTCGAAGTAACGATTATGATTATTTAAATTGTTTTCACTTTCTCGCCCTGATAAGACAAAACGCGGTATTGATTATCGTCATTCAACACGCCATACCTCGAATTCGGTGGAAAGCAAATTACGGAGGTTCTTGACACTAAGTTCTTTTTGTCTGCCCTGCTATGCGGGATAAAAGCATGAAGCTAAAAATATATATTAGTCTAAAGTCTTTTCATTAAGCTTAGAATTATGACATTTACACGATATTGTACATATAAAGTAATAAAAATGTTTATAAAATCTTCTGCATAGCAGGGTAATTAGAGACAGCCTATTGTAAAAAACACTCCGTTGGTTGCTACCCACTCGAAATCGAGATTTTGCATGTTAAGAGGCGAGCTAATCGTCACGCTTTGTCTTCTTACTAGAGCGCAGAAAGGAAAAATAAATTTTAAATATAATTATTTTTCTGAGTGGGAACCAAACCCACAACCCAATGGCTTCTTATAGATAAATGTTGTTACAATTTCTAAAGTTATAATGTAATATTTTTGTTGCAGAATGTGGTTAATGGGTGTAGTGTCAATACTATGCGCGGTATCTCATGCAGTATCAGAGTGGCATTGCCCGGAACTGAGCGCGCGACCCTCTGCCGAATGTTCCTGTGACCTGCCGCATACGCTGCGGTGTACCGGTGATCATACTGCTTTACAGGTATGATTAATTTACTATATTATTTATATGATAATTGACTTTTATTATTTATAATAACATGTATATAGCCATTGTAGTGAAGTAAAACAGCATCGGATTTTAAACGCGATGGTTTGGCGATTGGATTCTTACTTGGGGGAGTGAGTGTATTTGCATTTGAGTGAGTGTATATTCATTTTTAAGTTTTTAGTTTAAAGTGACTTCACTTTATATGTATACCGATGTATACCGATTTTGTCTGACTCATATATACCGAATTTGTCGTGGTACAGAAGAAACGCATCAAGTTGTGATAGTCGTCGTTACTTTTGTTTGTTTACTATAAATAGTTATATTTAATTGAAAATCAACAAGCTATATGTATTTGAATATATGTATATTATCCATGAGTATCACATTATTAGAATAATACACTCCGATTAGGCTATTAATACAATTGTGATGTTAGTGTTGTGCCAAATGGTCATCTAAACGTAGCACGCTCTTATGTAATAGATGTCTAACTACTTACTGGTTATATGAAAGTATGTATTCAAAAGGAGAACTTTATTTAACTATATACAACACTCCCTTAAATATGTAAAAATATCTGTTAATTTATTTTAAAAAATATATGTTTCTTTCTTAATATTATAATAATAGAGAAACCTTGATTAAATGATGCTATCGTCGCGCAGTAGGGCATTGTCTGCATGTAAACGCGATTGGTAGTGGATTCAACTCCTATTCGGGTAAATGATTATATTTTTCTTCTTTTAGCTTCACGGTTTTATCCCGTATAGCAGGGTAGACAGAAAGTACCTAGAGTCAACACACTCCGTACTTCGCTTTCCACCGAATTCGTGATATTGCGTGTTGAGTGGTGGAACTCAACGTCGCTCTTTGTCTTTACCAGAGCGAGTAAGTGAAAATAATTTTTAATATAATCACTCCCCTGAATGGGGATTGAACCCACAACCAATCGCGTCACAGTCAGACACTGTCACACTGCGCCACGACCGGCCTCTATATGATTATATTTAAAAGTCTGCGCTCAGTTAGACAAAGCGCAGCATTGAAAACAAAGTGCCTTGACACTAGGTTGTCTCTGATTATACTGATAGAGTATAAAGCTGCTTATTTTATGATAAGTTATATTTTAAATGACTTGAAAGGCTTCCATTTAAATTAAATTTGTTACTTGACGAGTGATATGTCACTTGTAAATACGAACGAGTTGCATGTAATACTTATTTTAAATACTTTATATATATATATATATATATATATATATATATATATATATATATATATATATATATATATATATAAAGTATTTATACAATGTCACGTACACTCGTATTAGTTCTAGTTCCCTATCTGTGTAAAGTTTTCGTTTACACTTTTATTTTTATATGCCTAAAAGTATTTGTGTGTACTACAAAATAAAAGTTAAAATAATTTAATAAAAATACAAAATTTTTCATGTATTTTATAAACCATTATCTAAAATATTCTCTATAAACATTTATATTATAGCCAAATCTATGTACGTGGATAAAAACGAAACAAACTCCAATCGCAATAGCGCAAACGGAGCGTAAAACAAACAGTTATCAGTGACTAACATAGCGAAAATTTTGTTCGTAAATGTAAATTTTAGTGTTAAACGTATTTAAAATATTTTGAACGTTTTTTGATAGAATTTAATATGCAAAAATAATCCTATCACTGTTATCCAAAATATTTTGATTTTGATTCTTGACGTTTGTATATATAGATATATCAATCACATTAATAATTTTTCTAGTCTAATCATTTTAATAATTTTTCTAGTTTGTTTTAGACATCTTGTCTAAAACAAACTAGAAGAAGAAGACTTAGAAGTTTATCTTAGAAGAAATACCTACTTAAGCCAAAAATTTATACATTAATATCATAATTTAGTTACTATTTTTTTAAAATGTTATTCCACACTTAGGATTAAAAACATTTTACAAAAAACGTATAAAAATTTTAACGCAGCGGGATTCGAACCCACGCCTCTTGGATACCGTCCAAGCGCTCTGACCGCTAAGCCATGCGTTTTACTACCAGCTGCGTCGAAATTCTGCTGCGTTCAAATTTTTATACGTTTTTTCTAAAAATTTCATAATTTATCATCAATATATAATACTCTTCTGTTGCTCTTTGAGTAGCTGACAATAAAAAAATTGGCAAGTAGGTCTCTTGGGGAATTTATGGGACTATTAAGACCTGAAAATTTCTGAGGAAACGATAAGACAAACGATTTAATATTTTAAAAACGGAGGCATTGCGAAAAAAGTCAATGTGTTATAGTACTAGGTTGGTTTGGACTCCCCGGAAACAGGAAAAACGAGAAACTAAAAAAATAGAAATATAATTGCGTTGACTAACAAGTAAAAGAACTATACAAAATTTTATATATACATTTATAATTCCCACTCTGCCTTATCACCTTAATCTTAATAATACACCAGTTTCTTTCATTCCCTTCGTAATATTTTTTAACAAAAGCAGTGAATCTTAAAATCAACAGACCTTGCTGTCCTGAATAAATAGCTTCAGTTTCATCAAACAAATCTACAGTACCTTAGCCGTTGTGTTGGCGGGGTCGTCATAATAAGGATAATTTAAGGCAAAGATCCTCCATGATTAACCTAAAACAATAGGGTAAAAATGTTTATTTTTATAACATTTCCATACCATGTATTTATATATATATATATATATATATATATATATATATTATGAAGTATTAATATACTGACTTTGACCGTAAGTGCGACCTACAGAAAGCTCGACTACTAGTTTTAAGCGATTAACTATAATGATATTAATGGTGTCTTGCTTGTCCATTGTACTTTTGTGTGTTGTACAACAAGGTTGGCTACACAAGATCACACTACTCTCAGGAGCAAGATTGATACAAAGCAAATAAAGTCACCGTAGCCGAAAACGGCAGTGACCAGCATATCCGCATATGCAATATTAGTTTATATGGATATTAATTTTTAAGTATTAATATTTTTTCACTCACATTTCTTATTTCTCATAGAACAGAGTAATAACAAAAATTATTTACATTAAATTAAAAAAGAAATAGTAACATTACCTAAAGAAGAAATTAAATTGCCCCAAACTTGATTTAGCTGGAACATCATAAAGAACAATCCCAGAAATCGGACTAACGAAGCTTTCGCTGATATGTTTGATATCTTACTGTGAGCCTTTGAAACCTGAAAATTTTCAATATAAAACGACCTTAGCATAACATTATAATGGAATATAGTTTGAAAAATATTATCTATACAAATTATTAAATTATCCATAATTATTGATAAAATAATCTTTGTCATCCAAGTCATTGCTTCGTTTCAAAACGACAAAGAAACTAAGATTTTTTTGTGAGGAAACTGTTACGCGCCACAGCCACTTATTACTCATTTTAGAAAATAAAGTTACATATAAGAATTTAAATTCAATACGATCTGGGATCGGACATAAAGAAATTAATTATTGCGTCTGGCAAAGTCATATAAAAGACAAAAAAAGCAGCTCCATTTTATATCCCGTATGGCAGGGTAGTCAGAGTTATCCTAGTGTCAAGAAAATGCGTTGACTACTGTCCGTCCTAAATCGAGATATTGTGTGCTGAGAAGCGAACTCAACGCCGCGTTTCGCCTCACCAGAGCAAAGAAATGATAATAAATTTTAATTATAATCTTATCTCCGAGGGAGAATCGAACCCACAACCAATCGCGTTTACACTTAAAGTTTTTTTCAGAGCGTCACGACAGCTTCTAGACACAAATGCACTTAATTAAGATTTTCTTACATTTTATGTCATGTGATGCAGACAATAGCTGAAATAAATTCGTCTATGTCAATAAAATAAATATTTTTAAAAAGTCAAGAGAATAACAAATGTTTTATAACAATAATTGAATTTTAGATTTTAGATTTTTAATAAAAAACAGTTTTCTAAGAAAATTTAAAAAATACACGAGCGTATTCGATTGCATGGAACGCCAAACAAGAACTTATAGGGCCAAAACTGTTTTATAAGGCGATTATTGTAGAATTTAGATCAATCCACGGTACAATTGTACACAAGAATTAGTCACTTCAGTGATTCAAAATACGTTTTCATGTTGCCACATTCGCATACTACGAGCAAATCAACACATACACATCCTTTAAGTCTATTGTGATAATTGCTAAAAGATAATGGACTGGGTGCATGAAAAGGAGCTTTTGTACGTTGATAGACGAAAAATATGGCTAGCTGTATACTGATTATAAGAGAAAGTACGTTTTCAGTGCATATGCCTAAATTGCCATTTACTTTTATGAACATATAGTGTGTTGGTACTCAGTTGTCTCTGTGTACCCTGCTAGATGTTGAACATGTGTGAAACTGAAACATAAAAGAATCGATGAAGATTCCACCGTCGATGGAACCCCGCCAGGGACGTAGATCCTTAAGTTTTTTCTTAAACTCCGAATGATCTGAGAATATTTGTTTACAGTTGACGCGTCCGTCTTAGTAGTTACGACGCAGAAGCGCTTGCGGTTAAGTAATAAGTTATAGAATGAGTTTCATCTGTAATAGGGCTAATGCATAGACGTACGCACACAGTGTTGTTTCTTGACGATTTATACTAATTCGTAATACCCGTAAGCCACGTTAAGATTATTTATTTGAGGTAGGTACGATGCAATGAATGGGTTTGTAGATCAATTGAGAGGAGCATGTCGTGACCGTATTGTTGGCGCTTCGTTTTTTTTCATTCAACCCGCTACATATTATGCGTGGAATAAAATAAGTATCAATATTTATATACATTCCAATGATATTGCATGGTTTTATAGATGTGTAAAAAAATATAGAAATTTGTACTAATATCAAAAATTAATCTATTTACTTCTACCTAAAACAAAAAAAATACTACCAAATTTTACAACAAATATTTTTTACCTTGTCGTTATTTTTATTGTAATATTTTCGCAAACATATTATTTAAAATAGACGCAGTGAATCGCATTTTTGTATTTAAAAAGTGCAACCAGCAATATATTTTGATCAGTTATTTCTATATTCAAAACCTTTCATTTTAACATTTCGAGATTAGTTTTTGTTGAAAATGTTTCGCTTACAACAATTTTTACTTATATATTATGTAATTTTTCGTAATGTTTATATTTTAAATAACTCACACAGCAGTATCAGACTGTATGTATGATTGATTATGGGTTCGATTTCCACTCTCCTTGCGCATAAGACAAAGCCCTATGGTAAGACAAAGCGTGGCGTTGAGTTCCTCGCTCTGCACGTAATGAGGGTCTTGTTACTAGGTTGTCTCTGAATACCTATGCGGGATAAAGTTTGAATGATAAGACCCAATATATACACTAGTTGAATAAAAATGGCTGGACTGTAAAATAGAAAGCATTATAATCGTTATCAAAAAATTGTGGGACACCCAAAAAACGACTTTACGCTTACGTAAGTCAGGATAAAGTAATTTAAGATATTACTCGTAACAATTAAAATATAGTACCAAATTAACATATCTTATTTATAAAACAAACCGTTCGTAATTAAAGATATTATACAAAATTCAATCATTAAGAACAATGCCTACAAAATATAAATCCTGAAAGCTTTAATTAAGTCGACAAGAAATATTCATATATTTTCTTTTCGGAATTAAATTTCACCGTGACAGCTCCACGGTACGGCGATGATAAAAGTACGAATGTAATGACTTCTGTAACAATAGGTAGAGTTTTTGTTAGATTATACTAAATAAAAGTTGTAGAATTGATACAATTATTGTGTACTAGCTGCAGCTCATGGTGTTGTCTGTAGAAAAATATTATTATAGAATGTTGATAAAAAAAGGTTGATCGTGGCTCAGTGGGATAACGTTTGACTCTAAACGATATCTATGATGAGTTCAATTCCCACTCGGTGGAATGATTATATTTAAATTATTTTTATTTCTTTGTTCTCGTAAAACAAAATGCGGCGTTAAATTCCATCACTTAATACGTACTGTCTCGAATTTGGCGTAAAGCTTAGTATAGAATGTCTTGACCCTAGGTACTTTTTCTTATTGTTATTATATGGTGTAAAAAGCATTAAAAAAGTAAAATGTGAAAAATTGCGAAAATCTCAGTTCTTGTTATACATAAAATTTTTAAAATAAATGTAACACGCACTATATGTCTAACATATACGTTTATAAAAATGGAATACAGCTTGTGACAGTGACTTAAGTAACGCCTGTTTATGCGTCTACGGGGCTGCCAGTTTATGTTAATGGCATTTTTCAATAAATTTGATCATAACACTTGCTTGCTTTAACAAAAGAATATATTTGGACAAACTTAGTTATTACACTACAGGCTTTCTGAAAACAGAAGAGAAAATTCAGTAGTTTTCAGTAAAATGAAAAGGCGTTACCTAAATAGTTTTGTTGAAAATTTATATTTCACTTTACATAACAATAATCAAATTTAAATTTTGTTTAGTGTTGTACAAACGGCCGGGTTATTTGTATGAAACTTCTTCGAGTAAAAATTATCTTAACAAAGGGAGAATTGATGTGAAAAACTTTTTGATTTTCTGCTTTAAATTAAATAAACTATATTAATTGAAACAAGAAACTCTTTAAGGATAAACTGTTTGCGTTTCTCATACTTTGTTTATGCTATGTTGTTGTTGGTGGTTTACCTATTGTAACTTAGTATTAATATTTTTATATATTATTTTGTGTTTTCAGTAACTAAACTTAGTTACGGCATTAATATTATTTTTAATACAGGATCGTTTAATATGTAGGTAGTACTAAATAATGAATATATGAAATTCACCATGAACATTTCCCAGTCCATTAGGTATTTGTATTTGAATATCTTTTCATTAAACAATGTGATAAGTGTATTGGATACCTTGGTTCTACTTTGTGGCCATCTCTTAATCTTTTTTAGCTTGACTCTTTTATCCCGCATAGTAAGGTAGACAGAAAGTCCAAGACCAAGTGTCAAGTCATTGCGTGTTAAGTGGTGGAACTCAATGCCGCACTTTATCTTACCAGAGTGGGGAAATAAAAATAATTTAATTATCATTCCCCTGAGTGAGAATCGAACTAACAATCTCGTTTACCGTCAGACACTGTTCCACTGCACCACAAATGGCCTCAAAGCAGACTTAAACCTGTCTTCTATAAATATAAAGATATTATTAATTTTGTTTGCTTACATACTGTATAAACATAAGGGTGTACTTCTGAAAAGAGCATACCGTCGATCTACCTAAAATTTGGTAGACTATACTTTAGTCTAACTCGTGATCTTTGATCTTTGACCTCCTGATCATGAATATAATAAAGAAAATTCGCGCAAGCGCTATTTTAAATAAGAAAAATGAGGGAGAACCTCTTTTCAGTGTGCATGATCGCGCATCTTAACCAATACTCTGTAAATATAGTTTGCTGTAGTTGTCGGTCCTTGGGAGAATGTTTTGCCGCTTATTCAGTCATAAAACTTTGTATCTATTTCCCCTGTGATAGGTGAATTCAGGAAACGTTTTTTCTATTAATTCTGCAAATGTTTGTTCCACTCACGGAATATTTTCATACAACTCCTAGTACCTCGGAATAATTTTGTGGAAATTTTCTGCTTCGATATTATGGTTATTAACGGGGATACATGGATAAGACTTATTAATAAAAACTCATGACTTTTGTTACAAGATGTCATAGGTGACGCCAAAACGTGGCCGGCTTTTGTACGGGCAGCATTCTGGGACAAGGATTTTGACGATCACAATCGAAAGATTATAAATTTCGCCATTGTTAATGGAGTAGCAGGAGAATTTTTGCACAAAGTGCTTACATTTACGTTGCGGCGCCATAGCACTAAGGATCACCATCAAAGAGTTGCTGGGTGCTTCAAGTATTACCATCATATATATTCTTTATTGCACATTAACAGTTTTAGAATAATTTTACATAATATAATTTGTTTACACCATCTACGAGGAATGTAAAAATCCGCGTACTCTTTTGATTTGTAAATATCACTGAAGCCTAGTAAAACTGAAAGGAGAATTTTACTAAATTAATGCTCACAGCCATACTCATACACACGCACACTGCGGAGAGAGTATTGAGTTGTTATAAATGTGGGAGAGATGCCCCATAATAATAATCTCCGCTGTACACAAACACTCACGCACGCACACACACCCTTTCTGGGGAAAGCTAATAAAAAATAGTCTAAATCGGCTAGGAATGCGCGATCACGCACACAGAGTTCTCCTTCGTTTTTCTTATTCAAAATGGCGTTTGTGCCTATTTTCTTTATCAGTAGGTGAAAATACATCAGTTTACCAAATTTCACGTGGATCGTCGGTATTCGCTTTTCGAAAATTTATCCAAACATAAAATTCCTTAAACTAAATTTATAATAATATTTTTTTCCTAAACTTTTGTCAGTAGACGGTAGTTAATTTCTTGTAACTTGTCTTCCTACAAAAACCTCCTCCAAAGCTTTCCATTTCCGCTATTTTCCTAATGTCATCTTCCCATCTCTTAATCCGTCTACCTCTTTTCCCCTTGCCGTCTCATGGGTACCGTTCTGTTGTTATTCTTTTATAAACGAGGTTTTATAACAACGTCTACTTGTTTTATAACAAAAAAAATGGAAGTTTTGAGAAAAGTTGTCGAAGGTATTGTAGCATTTAGGTACATTAATTTTAAATAACATAAGAATAAACAATAGTATTAAAATAGTCTTTTTCTGCGATTAAGAAAGTGCTCACTGTTGTACCCGATTAAAATTCATCGACAAGAATGCTTTATAAATTTATACTAATAGTGGTATTTTATTTATTGCACATATTTCCAGTGTATTGATAAAAACTATGTGACGAAAATTATTTGAATATAGACAAAATTTATGTCGTAAGTTTATGCTATAAATTTTTTAAAATATTATATTAATATATAAATAATATAGTAAAAAAATAAAATATTATATTTTTATATACCACTTTTAAACAGATAATAGGCCGCCATCTTCGTGAGCAGAGAGCAAGGAACAAAAACAGTGCCGTATCGCTCCTCGATTGCGCCTTACGAGGCGTTACTTCATTGTCATCAGCATCCGTAACAGAGCTGGCAGGTGTTGGTCTCCACGGCCTGGTGATATCCTCTGGAGATATTAAGAGAGTACAGCAAGGAGCATTTGCAAGTATATCTGCTACTTTGTTGGCTTTAGGTGAGTTGAGCAACTTTTATTGTAAGTTCACGATTTGTTCCGCATATCAGAGTAGTCAGAATCTAGTGTCAAGACACTTTGTTCGCTGTTTCCTGCTCGAATTCTAGAAATGGCGTGTTAAGAAGCGTAACTTAACGCCGCAAGTTGTTTCACTAAGCGAATAATTGAAAATAGTATTGATATGAATGATCTTACAAGTGGAATTCGAAATCACAATCAAGCGCACTTCCAATCAGATGCTATCTCACTGAGTCAAGACAATATAAAAAAACTAATTACTTGGTATTAGCTAGACAGGTTAAAGATAAAATAAGTTGTACTCAGCGTATAAGAATTTCGACGTAACTCGATAAAAACGTTTGGCTTTATTAGCTAGAGCACTTGAACGGTTTCTGAGAAATGCAGGTTTAAGCTTATGAGTCCGCTAGGCTTAAATGATTTTTTAAGCGTCACGCCAAGACAGTCCCTTTTCCAATGAATTTCTGACAGGGCATATTGTGGGACGGATCTCAACGCTTCGTTTCATCTTGCCAGAGCAAGAAAATGGAAATACTGTAAATATAAAAAATTTCTCGAGTGGAAGTCGAACCCATATCCGCTTGCGTCAAAGTCATATAGCCAGAAGCTGTTTCACTGCGTCACGTTAGGCTTAACATTTTTATACCTTTTTATATTATTTTTTTCTTATCTTTAGTGTGTGAACATTCTCAATCAAGTTTTAAATAAAATATTACTGTGACCTAATTTACTATATTCATATTATCGTACTCTAGTATACATTAGTAAAAAAGCTTATTAAGTACACATATATTATGCAAAACACCGCAAGAATTAACGAACGAAATGTTTTCATTTGAAATTAGCATAAAAAAATATTCTAAAAACATCTGGAAGAGCAAAAACGTTATTATATTTACATGTCTCACATTATCTTTGTACAGCCTCATTATATTAACTACATACGTTTTTTCTTAGAATTTATGAAAATAATGTTTATTTTTATTTAACTTGATTGTATA
The DNA here is from genome assembly GCA_032432895.1 of Dryadula phaetusa. Lineage (NCBI taxonomy): Eukaryota > Metazoa > Arthropoda > Insecta > Lepidoptera > Nymphalidae > Dryadula > Dryadula phaetusa. The sequence continues at coordinate 4,855,822 of JAOYRS010000068.1, read as the reverse complement.
ATTATGAGTCTGTATACGTTGAGTTTTCCAGAAAGCCTCGTCATTGTCAAATATTAGTTTTTGAATAATAAAATATAATTTTAAAAAATAAACCTTTAAAGTCATGTTTATTTTTTTTATACTTTACTGTATTCTACTCTTCAAGATATTTCTTTTGATACCCATATTGGATGGATTGTACAAAAAAAAATTAACCTGATATTTTATTGGGGCGGCCATTTTAAATGAATAACAATGCTGGTTATATATAATTGTTACAATTATTGTCATCAAACATAAAAATATGTTCCGAATTTAACCTCAATCGAACACTGAGAAGTGAAGACTTCACATTATACACTAGCTAACTAACACGATAAGTAAAATAAAAACTTGTAAAAATTTGAATTATTTTGTGGCATATAAATTATTTTTCATAATAGTTATATTATTCTCATTTTTTAAACACTTTTTATATATCTTATGGTTGACTCAGATGAGTCTAGCATCTGTTGATATTTTATCAATTCTTATTATCCTTTAAAATTTAGATTATTTTGCGCATATCATCGCAATATCAACCCATTAATAATAGAAAAGGTTCTATAATAACTAATATAAGTTAATATTACTTATTTTTAGGTCTACCAAACAACCAACTTCCGTCCGTGCCTACTGAAGCATTAGCCTTCCTTGCTTACTTAGACCGCCTAGATCTTTCCAATAACAAAATACACACTTTGGACTCCAATTCCTTCAAGGTAAATTTTATTCAAATCAAACTAAACCAAATTGTTATTTTTAGTCGCAAAATTGTTATTTTAGCAACGAAATTATTCGTCGAGCTGAAATTTATTTTATAACTTCGGCTTCGAATTGTTATGTTCTCTAATTACGAGGATTTCCTTTTGTACTATTTTTGGAGGAATTAATGTCATTTATAATTTAGCTTCGATTTTTCATACCATAGTATATTATTTTTACTGTCATATTTATATAATTGTAGATTTTTTTGATATGGACTTCTTATAGCCAAAGATAGCATTAAAGAATGCTCAAATTAGAATTTTTTAAATGTCATATAAATATTTTTTCTTAACTTAAGTAAAATTGTAACATCAGCTTAAACCAAGACATTTTTTTGGATGTTTTATATAAATATATTAAATAGAAAATAAAAAATATAGAAACAAAAAAATAATACATATTATAGATATTGTTGAATGCCTCAAACACAAGCTAAAATAAATGACAATCATGTTGTTTATAAATTATATACTAATATTAAAAACGTTAAATTAGACTCTTTTACCCATAGCCTCGGTAGCGCAGTAGGCAGCGCGTAAGTCTCATAATCTTAAGGTCGTGAGTTCGATCCTCACCCGGGGCATTTCTTTTTCTAATTAATGTGGTTGGTTTTATTTTTTTCAACTAGTTTTTATTGGTGCATTAAAATTGAACTGTAATAATCCGTAAACAAATATTATGAATCTATAATTTCTTAACCTATTTAATGTATGTGTACAGGGAATACAAAATCTCACTTATCTTGACATAAGTGACAACCAGTTGACAAGCATATCAGTGGGTGCCTTCGAGCCGCTGTCTAAGCTGGCAGTTTTACGACTGAGAGGGAATTTGTTGAAAGTATCTGCGTTGAGTGCATTAAAGGTTTGTTATTAAAAAAAGATAATATCATTTTTTTCACAAACTTTTCCATATAGCATTATATACAGACGGAGTCTATTTTCAAGACATGTCCTTTTTTTTAGCTCGTTATCATAGTACCACATACAATGTGGAGTGGCGTAACCTCACTTCATATTTTGTCTTGCTAGAGCGGAGAAATGAAAATTATTAATATAATCATTTTGATTGTGGATTCGATTGATTGCGTTCACATACGCTATTGTAAGGTGGCCTTACTATGATGTAATGTGCATTTGGAATCAATTCGAATATTATAAGTACTAGTGTAGAAGAATCATCTCCAATTAAGATTCAAATACTAAATTAAACTCTTTAAATATTATTTCATAACTAATAGTCGATAAAAGAAATTATAACAAAAATACAAATATGAAGTAAGAATTTATAAAATAAAACATTAAAGTAAAGTAAAGTGTAAAATTTAAAATATATACATTTGCGTAGCACTACACGTATTATGAAATTGCAATCAATTAAGACTCCGCGAATTGTTAATTTGTTTTCGAGGCGTGTTAATTAATCCCTTTATTTGTCAGTCGACGGAGATAAATATTTACTTTATCGAATTTATTTGGATGCTCGTCGATGATGTTATTAAATTCAGATATAATAATTAATAAGTAAACCTTTAATAAATAAACCTTTAAGACTTTATTGTATTGAAAAATATATTAAAAAAATTTAATCTCAAAATTGGAAATTAGTCAAATTACCTTGTCGAAAATAAAGATTTTTTACTTTCCTTTACCTCACTTTACTTCTGGCTCCCAATGTGGGCTATTATAATTACTATAACATACCATATATAAATTTGGCGTTGAGTTCCACCACTCACCGAGTAATGTCTTGCATTCGGTGGATAGCAGAGTACAGTGTCTTGATATTAGACACTTTCTATCTAAAAAAAGTGATATATTATTATATTACATTACAAATAGAATTTTAAACAACAAATATCGAATATTACTTGGAGATAACATTGTTCATACATTGTTCTACTCGTACATTTGTACTACCGTATATTACGTATCTTGTAGTGTTCTCAAAATAGCGTCTTGAAACGGTCAAAGCTAATCTTACCGCATGTGGCACCTTTGAATAATGGATGAACTCGGCGCGCTGAATATAGGCTAGACGCTATAACAAGAAGTCAGGTGTTAAACCCATTTACATACAGATCTTGAGGAATTATTTCATTAGGACATTCGCAAAATTTATGCAGATTGTCCTAAATACTACGTTCATAATCTTATCAGAAATTCATGTATATAATATATTTTAGATTCACGCTTCACTTATTTTTTTTGGCTCCACTCTTTTTATCCCGCATTTCAATGTCGACAGTAAGTACGTATTGTACTGCGTAATGTAGTGGCGGGATTCAACGCCGCTCTTTGTCATGCCAGAGCGAGGAAATGATAATAATTTTAAATTATTAATAATAATAATTTTAAATTATTATCATTTCCTCGTTCCTTTATTTTAATATATATTTAAATATACCCTTTGACTGAAATCGAACCAGCAACCGACTGCGTTTACAGTCAGAATTTGTTCCATTGCTCCCCTACAGGCTTCAATTATTTGTAATTAATAGTATATAATTATTATAAAGCAAAAAATCAGAAATTATCAATATTGACTCGACTTTGATCAGTGGCTTGCGTCTAACGAGTAGCCTAGAACTCTTATTTAGACTTGGCGATTGCTTAGATATCTTACTTAATTAGTGACGGTGTGCTTATTTACTTTGTTACGTTTGGATTTTTATACGAAATGTCGATACATTATTTATTTAAAGTATTTGTTCTATATTTTTATATCTTTTATAATGTAAGTGAAACTTTGATATGAATTATTTGTTTTCCAATTCTATCCTTTTTATTGTCATTTAATTTGTAGTCAAAATATCAGTTTTTTTAGTTTCACGCTTTTATCCCGAATAACAGAGTAGATAGGATATACTTAGTGTTAAGACACTGCATACTTCGCTCTCCGCCGAATTCGAGACATTGCTGTTGAGTGGTAGAACTCAACGCCGCGCTTTATCTTACCATAGCGAGCAAATGAAAATAATTGATATATAATCATTCCTCCGAGTGAGAATCGAACCCAATTACAGTCGAACGCTGTCCCACTGCGCCACGACCGGCCTCAAATACAACTTGATATAATTATTTTTATTGCGAATATAAATCATTACGGATAAAAAATTTATATTATTATACACTGGGTTGGCATCTGTACACGGTAGTTATGAGTATCATTATTAGGGGAATTTGTGGATAAATTAAGCAGGGGGTATCACCATTCAAAATCAATAAAGAACGGAGTGTCTTTGGATTTTTTCTAGTTTCTTCCTCTTTTTTGTATAAACCAACGAGTATATATATTTATGGCACTAAAATGTCTGTATTTTTTATAATATTTCTTTTTTTTGTCACCAGGAAGCACATTTATTAAAGGAACTCGATGTGTCTAGCAATGCCTTAGAGGGTCCTGTCGGTCCGTCCACAGTACCAGCTTTAGGATTTCTAGAGACTTTACATTTATCAGATAATACTTTTGCAAGTATACGAAGAGGAGCCTTATCAGGTAATATAATCTAATATAATTAAATTTATATTCTGATAACAATATATAAAATAAAAATATTTTCCTTTTGAATATATAGATTATACGGACAATGTATATGTCCTCAAATTTATTAAATAAGAATATACTTCGGAAAAAGTCCAGGTGGGTCAGAAAGGCGCGCAAATTAGAAATTCGGATTGATCGTGAGACTTTTCGGAAATTTAGTCGCCATGGTGCGTTTCATCGGAGAGTAGCGTGCGTTTTGTGTACAAAAATGGTGATTCGAGCACTATTGCGCGGCGTCTATTTCGCTCTGAATGTAGTTTAACGTTTTGAGCCTACGGATTCGATACTGAATCAAAAACCTGCGGCGCGTCCAAGGTCAATAAGAACTCGCGATGTCCGTACAGAACAACTGAGAGAGAACAACTGAGCTCACTATACCAAGAACATTATTAAGGCGTATTTCAGCGAAAGATCTTAAATTTCACCGGTGTAAACTTCAATTAGTCCACGAATCGAAACCAAATCACCATCATCTTCGCCTTGCTTTTGACGAAAGAATGTAACAGCGTTTTGGAAGTTGGAACAATATTGTCTTCTCGGTTGAAGCTAATTTTCATTTAAGTGGATATGTGAATAAGAAAAATAGTCGGTATTGGGCCTCAGAAAATCCCAAATTAAAATATCAAAGATCATTACATTTGCTTAAATTGACAGTTTGGGCAACCACGTCGGCTGAAGGAACCATCAGACCATAACAGGAAATTCTGATCACTATACAGATATATTATGTAATTTTTTCCTCCCACAACTTCATAATTTTGAAGTCTACAACAGCAGGACCTGGTTTCAACAAGACGGCGCGACATCTCATACATCCAATAAGTCCTTAGCAGTTTAAACGAAATGTTTACTGGAAAACTGATATCGTGTCGAGAGGACATTCCGTGGCCTCCTCAGAGCCCAGATCTCACGCCACTGGATTTTTTCTCGGGTGGTACCTCAAGGATACCTTCTTCTTCTTCTTCGGTATTCTTACTTTATAAAAATAAAGTTCCTATGTGTTTACTTTATTAGAAATAAAGATTATCTTTCCTAAGCCTTGTATTTTTTTCCCATGATTTTTTAAAATTTGCATAACTTAATGGCCCACCTGGTACTATTATTTACTGATTTTCACACAAAAGAAAAAAATAATGTATTTAATAAAAGATATGAATACAGATAACCTCAAAACAAAGAGTATTGTTAAAAATAAACATGAAGGCACACAATTATTTTGGGAGTAACAAAGTAACAAATAGATCTTGTTTCAGGTCTTACAAACTTAACTCAGTTAAATCTACACAACAATCAGATAGACGTATTAGAAGACTACGCTTTTAAGCATCTGTCTAATCTGTCACATCTAGATCTGTCACATAATGAAATTGTAGCTGTCTCAGGTAAATGTTTTTCTTTATTTATTACTCTTTTGCTTCTTAGCATAAGTACCAGTTGTTTATCTTTTAGTAAGATACAGTTAATATAACTGATTAAAAAATTTGTCAAAAAAATTATCATAATAAATATATGAAAAATAAATTAGTTGGTTATATATATTATGCAAAGGAGTGCTGATTCAAATATATCCCTTGAACGATTGTTTATCTTATTTAGTTACAAAAGTTATTTTATACATTTATCTAGAATATATGTATACCTTTACTTTGCTTTACCTTATCAGTAGCTATAACTTCAATTGTCAAATGGTTTATATAAAAAGTTTTTGTCTTCATTGATAGAGAATTGTCTTTATGTAATTCAAATTAGAATTGAATATTTATTTGATTTACAAAAAAAATCATTATAAAATAAACATTATTTATTTATCTTTTTGTCAAAAATATTGTACACTGATTTTACATCTCTGTGAAAGTTGTGTTGAAATTTTGCAGAAAATAGTTTCTGCAAAATTAAATTTTAACTGCACCGAAACCCATAATCTATGAAAGTAAAATATTACTGGTAACTTAAAAGTTGATGTAGAATTAGATGATTTGATTAGATCCGATGCGGGATAACGTCCATTGTTAAAAGTTCTTTGTCGAACGAACTCACTGACGTTTCAATTTCCGCTACAAAAAGGTAGAAAAGTGGAAATAAAGGCAAAGATTCACGGTCCGAAAAGAAATCGTTTGACGTGGTTTTGTAGCGTTCACGTTAATATATCATTAATGAATAATTATATAATTGTGACATTTTGTTCGTTGAATAAAAATATACCATTGAAAATATATATTTATTGAGCAACATTATGAATAGAGTTTTCCAAAAAGGTCATATATTTACGATTAAATTTTCAAACACATAAAATTATACATGTATATATTTAAAGTGTAGGCATGTTATCGTTATTAAAATATATTCGATTTTCACATTTTCTAAGTTGAATTTTGCAGTTAATTTGCTTAAAATTTATTCAGTATAATTAATATGTAAAAAGTTACAAACGAAACGTTTAAAGTTACATGAATATATTTTTAACAGGTGCATCACTAGCTCAATTACTAAATTTGGGACACCTGGATCTCTCTCATAATTTTCTTCGTTCTCTGTCTGCTGAGCCTTTGAAAGCTCTACATCGTCTCTCCGAACTTCTCCTCCATGATAACGATATATCAATGATAGAAGACGGAGCCCTGGTCCAGCATAAAGACTTGAAACGGTTTACTATTGAAGGTAATGACTATACAATGATATGCAGTTTGTTACTAACATACAGGAAATCAGAATGTAGAATATAATTGGACTTAAAATAAAAGTGATAAAATAATTTTGGAAAAAAATGGTTAGTTGTAACATGCTTTATTTCCATTATGTGAATATTAAATCTTAAATGGATTTATACTTTCTAAAAAATATTGAACAGTTAGTTAAGTGTTGAATTCACTGAGGAAAAAAATACAATATTTGTCCAATTTAGAGAACTATTTATATCTAATACTTTTATTATTTATATAAATTAAGTAAAATATTTAAAGTGCTCGTGTGTATTTTTGCTATTGTTTAGTATCAGACGTTTTGTGTGGGGCGACGTTGTAACCTCTTTGTTCGGATGTCGAAACGCCACCCAACGCTATTGTGCATGACTATACTGTTCATGGCTATTCCTTTATGAGACTTTTATGGGAAAATAATTTTATGATACTTTCCCCGCTGAGTAAAATATTTTGAAGAAATAATTTATCGCTAGTGGAAATATTGCTCTGGTCTAAGTTGGTACGAGTGTTGTTTATTTTATGTGTATTATAAAGATATATTGTAGCATATGATAAAAGCTTCAACCTTTTTCTTATTTAAGATTATATTTTTTGTTATATGTACTTATACCTGTCTTCTACTCAAGCTAGATAAATGTTTTTTTTTCTTTGAAAATTAAAAAAAATCTATAACATTAATAATTGAATTGGAAGTATTACCATTAAATTCCATCTTATATACGTAAATAAGTAAAATTTGTAAAGAAATACTCAGATCTGATATAATAACTTTTGAATACCTGAAAAAATTCAGATTACATCAAACTTCCATCAAACATGTTTTACAAAAGGTTGAAACAAAAAACTTCCTCAATAATCACAGCTTTCACAAAAGAAATAAAAGTAACAAAGAACAATTGTTTGATTGTCGTTAATTTTAATTCCAACCCATTAATAGTCCTGAACTCATAAAGATAAATTCGTTCTCTCACAGATAATCCACTTAATTGCGATTGCTTAATGGCGGGCTTTGCGAGGTGGTTGCGGGAAGCAAAAAACCTGCCTCAATCAGATAAATCAGCTGCCGTTTGTGCCACGCCACCTCATTTAGAGGGCGCATTAATATCTAGACTGTCGAAAAACAAACTTTGTGACGACGAACATATAGAGGCGAAAGTTAATGACGAAGCTAACTACGATTATAACAAAGTAATTGAAAACACTATAGACGATAAGGACGAAATATATGTGGAGAAAGATGGGTTAGACGATGAAATGTATGATGACGAATTGGAAGTACCTGCTGAGGAAGATCTACCTATATCCAAGTCTAAGGTAAAATATGTTAAGTTTAATCTGTCATTTATTAGTATTATACTTTATTGAACTTCACAATAAATTCTGTTCAAATTTAAAAGGAAAAACAAAAAAATATTTCATATGTTTTATAAGAGTAACTAAATTTAAGATTCTATTTTGTTAATTAAAAAATTAACATGCCGTGGCTCAGTCGGACAGTATCTGACTGTAAGGGGTAATCGGTTGTAATTTCGATTCTCACTCGGGGATATGATTGTATTTAAATTATTCTTATTTCCTCGCTCTGGTAGGATTTATCTTAAGCAATATCTCGAATTCGGCGGAAATCTAAGTACAGAGTGTCCTAACACTATGTACTTCCTGTCTACAGACCCAAGATTTTTTTTAATAATAAAATAATTTGCATAGCCATGTTTTTTTTATATTTGAAATATATATATGCGACACATTGAATGTGAAAACTATAATAAATATTTATGTTATTAAACACATATTCGTTTATAGCAAGCTTTTTACGAAGCTTTGTTTACGTGCAACTCGGTTAGCTTTTTATTTATCCCTATTGACAGTATTAAAATTTCTATAAATTTATCATAAGTCGTTCCTATTAAGCTTGCATGTGGAATACTCATTGCTATGCTTTAATATTATGATGAAGCATCACCTAAGCGATGAGGGCACTTTGTGCCTGGGAAAATATCTTAGAGAGAATAGATCGGAGTTTAATAAAAGTTGGCGTTTCCCTTTCATTAAATCGGTATCAGACTATCCTTGGATTTTATATTTTCAGATTTTTTAACCGATTTCTTGTTACGCTGCTGTTTTTATAGTATACACCGAATAAACATTTTTAAACTCTATAATAACAACCTAACAACCGATACTTGAAGTTAAAAAGTAATAAAAAAAATAAAGTATAAAAAGTTAATGGCAATGGGGACATCGTCTGCTGAGGGTTCGATTCCCACTCGGGGGAGGGATTATATTTAAATTATTTTCACTTCCTCGCACTGGTAAAAGACAAAGTGCGGCGTTAAGTTCCACCAACACGCAATATCTCGAATTCGGTGGAATGCGAAGTACGGAGTGTCTTGACAGTAGGTACATTCTGTCTACCCTGCTATGTTATAGTATAATTTTTGTAAATTTCAATAAATAAATTGATTTATACTAAATACAATCAAGGCAACTACTATAAGTGTATTTAAAATAACATAAGATAATTCAAATGTATTTTATTAATAATATCCTGAATATTTTTGACATTGTTTTTTTATTTTGACGTAGCTCATCTTTATTCCACTCTTGGCCAATGACAATTATTTTTAGTTGTTTTTTTTAGCTTCACACTTTTATGATGTATAGCAGGGTAGACAGGAAGTGCCTAGTGTCAAGACACTTTATATTCCGCTTTCCGCCGAATTTGAGACAATGCAGGTTGAGTGGCGGAACTTTATATTAAATTTATTTAGTGCACATATATGTATTTTAAGTTATAAAGTTGTAGTGTATGAATTTGACATCGCCGTGGCATGATAGTGACAGGGTCGAAGTTTAATTGAAAAAAAATGATTAACATAGACTGTAACTTTAATATATATTATAATATACCATTATTATCAAAATAGCTGAAAATTTTAAACAAAATAATAAACTATTTTTACCACTAAGTATTATCTGCTTCCACTGTTTCCAAGAGGCGCGGGTTCGAATCCGCTGCGTTCAAAATTTTATACGTTTTTTAAAAAATGTTTTCTAATCCTATTTGTGAATATAACACAAGTAAAAGTTATATAAGAATAATACTTTCAAAAAAAGTAAAATATACTATAAACATTCTTTCTAGGTTCGTCTTCTAGACGCGTGGTTTGATGATGAAGAAGTACATCTATCTTGGGCTTTGGAACCACCTTCGACTCATCGTTACAGATGCACTGGAGTAACAGCATCCAAGAGCGGTGGCCTTGCAAAACACGTGGCTTGTCACAGAGCTGCCCCTGCAAACATTGTATTGAGAGGATTAAAAATCGACCCAATAGAAACTTATACGTGAGTATTTTTTTAGCTTAACGCTTTTATCTTGCGTAGACAGTAAGTTGCTCGTTAAATTCGAGACATTGCGTGTTGAGTTGCGAAACTCAAAGCCGCCACTCACCACACAATGTTTATGTTACCAAAATAACAATAATTATTATAAAAATAATAAATTATGACCATATTTACTATTTTTAAAGTGTTATTCCACACTTAGGATTAGAAATTTCTATACGTTTTTTCAAAAAAAATTATGACCATTAAATAAAAATTATAAATTATAACCATTCCCTCGCATGGAACGAACGAAATCGAACAACACAACCGATCGCGTTAACAGACAGACGCTGTCTCGTTACATGATCGGCTTTAATATTATAAATAGTACTATTAAAAGGAGTATTATTATTTGTTTAAAGAGAATTTTGAGCCTTCTTTCGAGAACGGAATGCCTTAACTCTAGATTATTTAACTTTAACGTATAAAGTAATAAAAAAGTATAATAATCAATTAATTAAAAGCGTATTAATAAATAAATTTTATTTTTATTCTATATTATAATTATATATGAGTGAAAATGTATTCATTTCCCAAAGCATTCAAATCAAAGTCACGTTAATGTGACGCGCATTTCAGCCGAGTTAATGAATATAGATATAACCTCCCTTGAGCTTAGATGTAACGCTGAGTAGTCGCGCTTGTCGATATAGCATTAGGCGTTCATATTAAGTTAGAAGCCTATATATATATATATATATATATATATATATTAAAAGTCGCGTTTTATTATATATTTACATTCTCATCGTTCACTTTTAGTATTTTTGTGTATGGGATGGAAATATACACAAAAATATGGGATGATAAATAATATATTTTTTTATGAATCATTCAATAAATGTCAACTCTGATACATTAATATAAAATAAAAAATATTTTAAGATTTTGTTTAAGCGCCTATTATTTTTTTATAGCAATTATGTGCGAGTAAGGTCTATTTATTAAGCGTGCGAGTTGATTTATTTATTAGTTAATTTAAGCAATTCAGTTTCATTAGTTTAGAATTTTAAAGCTTCTTGATTTAAAAAAATATGATCAAGGGTTTAAGTTTTAAATAAAAAATCGTATGATAAACTTTAGTTAAAATATTTAGCTTATTGTGTACAGACATCACAATATTTTACAGACTCATATATATTGCAATATCAACAGTACTTATTTACCTTTACGTGCAATTTAGTAATACAACAATCAATTAACCAACATAAGAAAATCCGTAACTATTTTAATATGTTAGACTTGCTTAAAAAATTGCACGAAGTATATCTGACTAGTTAACAAAACAATCGACCAGGATCCAGATGGATAGGGAATATTTTAAAATTTGTTATTGCCACTATATTTACTGTTAGTTAGGCTAACGAGGGCCAGTGGACCAGCGTCTGACTGTTAACGTGTTTAGTTGGGGTTTCCATTCCCACTCGGGAAAATGCTTATATTCAAAATATATTTTCTTTTCTCTGCTCTGATATGTCGCGATTTTGGGCGAAAAGCAGTCAGCGGAGTGTTTTGCCGCTAGGTTGTCTCTGGTTTATTTTGTTAAGATCATTTCACTGTTGCTTTATGTACGAGTACTTATACTATATTCTATTGAAAATATAATAGAATTTGGTATAACACAAGTATAGAACTCATAAATCTGCTAATAACTGTACATGTCATTTAACAATTATAAAATAATATAGCATGACTTGATAACCTCCTCGGGTCAAAACTTAAATAGCTATGTTTAATATTGACATCCGATAGAGTAACGAGAAGTGTATATTTAAACTAAAAGATAATATTATTTCGGAGAAGTAATCTATGTTTATTCGAGAAAATGTTTGTATTAATTAATCAATAGTTTTAAACCGCTTTTTGAAAAATTGTTTTTTATGTTTTATATGTATCTAATATCGATATATTTTTTTAATAAATGTTAATGTTTGCTTTAAATAAAGCAAAATGCTAAATTTATTCGTTTTTCATTGTCAACCGTACAGTTATTTGTAACATTTTAACATGATAAAATATACTAAAAATGATTATATTTATAGTATGAATAATTTTTTTTTTCATAGATTCTGTATAGCTTTAGAAGAAATGGACAGCAACGACGTTCCAATGGCACTGGTACTGGGATGTGGTGCGCCACAGATGGTGAGACAGCGAGCTGAATATATTACAGTCAGACCGTCGCCTATTACAGTCCCTGATAGAGAAAACTTGAGGTAAGATTCCTCTTTGAAAGGTCTTTGGAAATTCCTTTGTTCATGAGCTTATTTCAATTTTAAAGATTGATTCTGCTTGTGTAATATATGAATGAATTGTAGCGTACCCGTTCCTTTTTTTAACAAAAGCTACTTTTAATAATTTTTTTAGCTTCACGCTTTTATCCCGCATAGCAGGGTAGACAAAAAGTACCTAGTGTCAACACACTCCGTACTTCGCTTTCAACCTAATTCGAGACATTGTGTGTTGAGTGGTGGAACTCAACGCCGCTCTTTGTCTTTACCAGAGTGAGGAAGTGAAAAAAAATTAAATATAATCATTCCCCCGAGTGAGGATCGAACCCACTACTGATCGCGTTTACAGTCAGACGCTGTCCTTCTGCACCACGACCGGCCTTTTAATAAATAATGCTAAATAATTTATTATACTATTTGCATCTCTTCCGTTTAATATATAACTTATACTAACAGCATTATTTTCTTTTCGATACGATAGACAGTCAACTAATTTTATTTTTTTCTGAAATATTGCGTAAAATAATATTTTTGCGCGTCATTTTATGTGTGTGGAAATAACGGCGTGACAGTTCATTAATAAATGAAAATCATTGTTGCAGGGTATCAGAGGTGCGATCAAACGTAACAAGTGACGGATTGCTTACAGTCCTTATATCCGTCATGGGAGTTGCCAAATCCCAATTTGTATTGCCGCGAGCTCAAAGAGTTTTAAGTTCAGAAACAAGATTTTTGCCTTTGCCCAATTGTTATATTGTCCTAGCGGTATTGTCTCGAGGCTCGTTAGTTGCACAAAAAGATACCCCTTGTCAGGAAACTTTGGAAGTCTCAATGGAAGGCTTTATTAGGGGTCCGTATGAAGTTTGCGCGTCGATATCAAGGTTCAAAGACAAGGGGGTGCCCATTTGTGTGGTGCCACAATTACTCGAGATTGGATCCTTGGAAATTAAATCGGGTTTTAAGAATTTGAATACAGCGTTAATTGGGGTAGCTTTAGGATTGATGGTAATAGTTGTTGGCTTAGTTTGGTTTGTCAGAAAAATGTTGAAGAAGCCGTCAGAGTTTCAGAATCATAGATGCTTCAGACCTGAACCAGTTCCCGAAGAGAATGTCAGGGCCAGTTATGTTATGTTAACAGCTACTTCTAAGGTATGATTTGTTTCTATTTAAAAGTTTATATTGAGTTTGTAAGGATTAGCAAGAAAGGGCTTGTTCATATGATGCTAATTTCTTTTAACATGCAATAGGAATTACGATTAGTTGTCTTACCAAAAAAAATCGACAAGTAAAGAACAGCAAAAATGTATTTTCCTTGTTGCAAATGTGTTATCATGTTCTTAGCGGGGGAGTCGAGTTATAATATAAATGTACCAAGAAACACAAGAAATTATCATCATATGAATAGGCGCGAAGTCATTTTGTCATTGAATTTGTGTCCTAAATTGGAAAAAATCTGTTTTAGTAAAAATGAGACTAAGTCACTTGTAACATAGAATCTAATGTATGTGTTATAGAATTTTATAATTGTAATTTATTGTTTTAAACTAAATTTGTTTCTTAAGTACTTAATAACTTTTTGAAATTATTTTTGCTAGTCGATAAATTTTCAATATTTTAATTTAATTTTTTTATTTAATATATATAATTTAATTTTTTTATTTAATAAAATTATCATTTTGACGATATTGCTGTAGTATGTAAAAATGTATTATTTTCATTACGTTAAAGTATTAAGAATTATATACTGCTATGCTCGTCTTTAGATAGCATGTATTTTTTCTAGTTAGATTAGAGAATAATGCTTTGTTAAAACTGGAAATACATTATCAAAACTGTTATCCAAATCAAAATACTAAATATTTGATTTTCCTGACCTAACCTACCATTCTCTTTTTTAATCTCTTGAACGTAACCTAACACAAGCAATCGGAAAAATAATATTATACTTCTAACTGACTAGTAAGAACTAATTTTATCTGATATTCAAGTTTTAACAAAGCAATTTTGTAAAAAATAATAATAACTAGAAAAAACGCGTTCTAACCGGTTTTATCTGTGACAACTATATTCGAATCAAACTTATTTATGAAAAATATATTTACATTTACGTAATACTTAAAAATTACACGTAACAAAAAATATATATATATTCTCGTTTTATATATTATCTAGATTATTTATTAGCATTAGAAAAAAGAAAACTTAATGTTACAAATTAATTGTACTGTAAAATTCTTCAGTTTCAAAGCCTGAAATGAATACTAAAATGAACTATATACATTAATACTTGGATATAAGGGCTTTCTATCTTTACCGTCCAAAATTTGGCTATATTGTAGTTTCACATTTGATACATAACTATCTAATCTAATTAATATTTTACGTAATTAATAATACGTTTATATAATATCTATCTAAATATCTTCTTCATGTCAGTGAGTTTGGATGCTCATATGATGTTTTGCCAGTGCTAGGCCGCATTGACCGCGTCATCGCTTGCCTTTATCAGGTTGTCATTAGAGTACTTAAACAGAACAAGGCATTGAACAAACAAATGTGCCATGCCATATATTTTAAATTTGTTTTTTTCTGCACTTATTGTATATATGTATATGAAGTAAAAATAAATTTCCATAATACATGAGCATAGTTAGAAATGTAAACATAATGAGATTTTTTTAGGTTGAATATTTAAATCACAAAATAAATTATAAAAATTGGTTTACATACCTATTGCTTATCCTCATTTTACTACGCTCAGTGTTTGTAAAGTTGTTTAATTACGAAAAATATCGGCTAAAAATAATGAATGCAAACTTATAATGTGTTATTTATGATTTTCACATTTATTTATTGTTATACGCGCTTAGACAGCTTAAGATGTTTGGTAATTCATTACAGTATTCTACAATTTTTTTATATATCTAGTTATGTCTAACTGTAAACGTTGGAGTTTTATTATAAGCTATTTATAATTTAGCCGGTTTTGTAGATACGTTTCTTTTGTATTACGAATCGACACATTTTAGCTCTTTTTAGCGTTACTCATGAAAAAAAAACGTTAAGTAATTTTGCCGTCTGAATGATAAGTATATCATTCAGACGGCATAGTAATGAGTGTGTATTATTTAGACAATGAAAACCGAAATTCGAGTATGTTATTTCATAGCAACTATCGACGTGAAATCCATGGGTTTCAGAGAAAAATATCTATTATTATTTTCCCATTCACGATCAAAATATTTTATAAACGAGTTACTTTGTTGGTACTTAGTAATATCCGGCAATTTGCTTTTGAGTAAATAACGTTAAAATATATCATTTTCCAACACTCGTCCGTATGAATTTTCTTTGTTATAGACTTGACACTAAACAGTCTGTTCTATTTAGTATATAAAACACATTTTGAGAGACTTTATGTAATGTTTATTATTATACTACCTAAAATTACATTCCTTGCATATCTCTTACACCTCGTACATAGTCATCAACCTCTTTACCCTGCTTTCAGGATGTCTTTTTTGAAGTAATTTTGTTCAGTATTAACATCTAGATTACTATTTCTGTCTTTATACCACTGGTGTTATAAAGGATATGCAAATTTAAGGAAAAAGCTTAAACTTCCTACTACATGCTGTTTTCATTTCAAACATGGTAAACCTAGTGACACATCACTCCGTCCTTACTTTCCGTCCAAATATATATAGAAATCATTTTTTTGAAATATAAAATTACTATTTGTTTTTCAAGGCTCTGTTATGAATCAATCATAACAGATAATATTTAAAATATTTCACATATTTTATTTAAGTTATAGTATTAATTGTTATTAACTTTTATCATTTCTTCTATGAAGATGCGTTATATTAAGTTTTTGTACTAATTAATTAACACGAGGCTCTTATATATTTTATAGTCGACATCATTCCTTAACTATGTATCATCCTCATCATCATCATTATTACAAAGAAGATGTCCATTGCTGGACATAGGCCTCCTGCATCCAAAGGTTACCCGCAATTCTGATAAGGTCGTCGGCTCACCTTGTAGGGAGTCTTCCCACGTTACGTGGTGGTCAACACTTGAGAACCTTTGCTCCCCATCAGTTATCGGTTCTACGAGCGATATGACCTGTTTATTGCCACTTCAGCTTCGTAATTTTAAGAAATATATCGGTATCCTTATTTCTCCTGCGGATGTCTTAATTCTGCATTTTATCACGCGGGGAAACCCTGAGCATAGCCCCCTCTGTAGCTTGTTAACTTCAAGCTTCCTAATTTAATTATATATATACGCCTTTAAAATATTTTAGCAGTATATTAGGGTTGATACATTTTTATTTATATTTTAAAATAAATAATACGCTGTCAACAATATATTTAAACTGACGTGTTAATTAATATATTTAATAGTAGTCATTTTATGTTACAGTTGATTACAATTTGGTCATTGTATTGTTAATTGTACTAGATGATTCTTTTCATGGAAGTAGTTTTGACAGTTCGATGTATGTTTTATAAAAATAATAAATAATAAAATTCACAGTAATTATACTTTCTCTTTATTTAATCGTATTTATACCATTATTTCATATAAAAATGTATGTAACATTTAATAGAAATAATATTTTTTTATTACGAATTTATATTTTTAATTTAATTTGTTACGAAAAAAAAAACAGATTAAAAATGACTACTAACTCTTTTGTATTAATCTATAAATAAAGAAAATTAGAGTGTCTTTTTGTTAAAAGCCTCTTTTTACTAAATGCATATGTAGAATACACTGTATGTATTTAATTGTATATTTGGTATGCCAAAAATTATTATTTACAATTTTTCTTTGTTTGTTTGTTCCGGCTAATCTCTGGAACGGCGTGACTGATATTAATGAAAATTTCAGCAGCACGTTTCGAATGTAAAAAGGAGTAACTTGAGTTACTTTTATTTTAAAATATATATAATGTATTTTTTTGTATTATTTAATTAGCAGAACTGTATACCATATATATTTTAGATAATTTAAATGGCCAGTACTAATAATACAGTCACAGTTAATTTTAAAGGGCAATAAATTTTCTTTATGGTCAATCCATTTAACGGCGATAATCATAAAACTTTAAGTGTAAACAATGCTGTAAAGAATGCTTTAAGTGATTTGTTATCGGACACAAAGTTTAGTTGAATGACGATCGCACTACTAAAGTTACTTAAAAGGCGTACTTCAAAAGGATTTCGAAATTGCTTTTCTAATTTAGACATTTACGTCACAAACGTGTTTCTGGTGTTTCGTGAATTGTATTATATAGCAAACTACTTTGATACTCGCAACGAACGAAACAGTGAATGTACGAAATGTTCCGATTAATTATATCTATATAAAATTATATCTATATAAAATCTATATAAAATTAATTATATCTGTATAAAATTTAAATTATTTTAAATGTATGAATGTATAAATTTAGGGAATGATGTCGATGTAACTTTTGCTTATGTATTTGACTAAAAAATATTCTATTATATTAATATATAAGAATGTAAAGTATTTTTGTAGTGTAATTATTGTAATATTGTATGCAATTTGTAAATTGAAGAACTTTGGTTCCGCTTTAATTAGTCAATAATTGTAAATAATAATCTATGAATTTCAAATTATTTTTTCTTAATAAAAAATTAACTCATAAAATTATTGTTTTATTTTTTCTTACTGCATAAGGAAAATGTTCAACAGTGTGTTAGATGTCAGCGAAGATTTGTTCAAAGTCAAATAAATTGATTTATCAAAATGTCCAATTGGTTACTATTAGTTAATTTCATTGGGGTTTTATTCAACGAAACTTGAGGAAAACATGAGATTAATATAACGTCAAGTAAAGTATTATTTTCAAATGTAGGATTTAGAAAGTCAAAATTAAAATATTAGTTTTTTAAATATAAGATATACAAAAAACTATCAACTCAACTTTAAATTAAGATAGTTTTAGCGTATAAAAGTCTCTAAAAAAAATATTAAATCTTCGAAAAAATTTGGATCCCTGTCTACCAATAACAATGACTCCACTTACACAAAAGTGTACGTCAACCCTATGGTCGTGTGTGTAATTATATTTGCTTATAGTGACCCCTGCGAGTCTTACTTAACAGTTGTGTAAGACTGCAGATTTCATGATGCCACGAGCACCAAGGAGCATGATGTTAGAGCGTCCCGAGGTGACGCGTACCAGTGCATCCACTCTAGTGTGCGAAGTAAAGACAAAACGCAGTGTTGTGGACCGCCACTCAGCATCCCATTTCTGAGACGGTTGGAAGAGAAGGACAGAGCTGCAAATATCTAAGTGGAATGTAAGAGAAGGGATGCAACAGAAGATGAATGAACTTTTAGAATTGATAGGTGAAAGATGTCTGTGTGATTGAGACCAAAAGAAATGGCAATAGCACGACGCGTTTGCTGGGCAAGCGACTTACTTTCTGGGCTGGACTTTCCGAAAGTGAACGAGGGTGATACAGTGTCAGTGGTTAGAACCACACGGGATGGTTACATGCGCTAGCCAAGTATGGTGATAACTCTATCATTCATAACATTAGGCTGGTAAGTTCAAATTAGAATTATGTAAGGAGGAGGATTTGGTTATAACTAATACGACGTTTAACCACAAAAAAATCATGTGCTTACGTGGGAAAGAATAGAAGAGAAAAGCATGATTAATCTATTTCCTAGTGGATCAGCGTATTACAAACCAAATTATGGACATGCGTGCGTTTAGGGGTGCCGACTTGGGGACAGACCATTATCTTATGCATGTTCGTATAAGGGGTTCCGTTTGCAGATTGGCACACCCACGTAAGGTGTTGCAGCTTGGAGGCGAATAACCACATAAGGCACTGGAAACTTCTAGATTTAACGATTGACTTTTGGTTGGTGTTGTCAGAATCTTAAAAATGCAACAGAGGTGTGTGGCCTTGGTGGGATGATGAAGTAAAGGAAAGATGCCGTAGAAAGAACAAAGAAGGCATGGCAGATCTATAACGCCTCTAGTAAGAATAAAAGTATAAGAGACTAATAAGAAAGAATATAAGTCGCAATAGTACCAAACCAAAGCACTGATAATGGTGAAGAATAAAAAGTCTAAGAATAGAAGCGATGAAAGATTGATGAAGAACTTTCAGAAAAATACAAAGATTTTCTAGCGAGAAGTTAGTAATTCCCGGTGTTGTTCGTCGTTGGTAATCTGTAGAACGGGCGTGGCGTGCTTTCTAGTATGGTGAAATACTTACAGAAAGAAAACACGTTGCGCAACAATTTGGGAATTAATTCTACAAAGAGATTTATGAATGTCATGATGTCTCTGTCTCGAGCAACAGCAATATGCTGAGTTTTGATAAAGCACGCGGTGAAATCAGTAAAAAAGTAGTAGTAGAAAACGTAGAGTTAACTGTAGGGAATGGTATACGGAGTCTAAAATGTGATATGGCAGCGGGAGCAGATGGATGAAATGCTTTTGTAGCGGGTCTAAGGATGATTTAGATCTGAAAGAGGGTGCATGGATCAGGTTTTTTCTCTCGGCATAAGCAGCGAATAGTTTTTAGGTGTAAACCAGAAAACTGTGATACTGTCCCGGTACAATGTGAACGGACCACCCGAAAGGCATGTACGAAAAAGTAAAATACTGTGCACGAGGGAAGGAGGCATTTTGCGTCCTTTCTGACTACCTCATAAGGGATACAACGTGAAGTTAAAATGATTATGATGTTTCTTTTCGACTATTTTAAACAAACCAAAAAAATCTTGTCAATATTATTTGTAAGGATAATATATTTTTTTCAATAATTAATTATGTTAACTAGAAGCTGTAGAAAACAACAAAAATAATTGTGCAAAATAATAACGTTACAGGTCAAGGTGTATGCAAAATTCGGTTGTTACAATGTCAGGGTCAATGGAGGCCACAATCGTTTATAAGACTGAGTCTTATTTGGAATATTCATAATATAATATTTAAGGGAATTTAAACGTCATGAATATTTATTTAAATAAGGTTAATATTTCTTATACTATTTAAAGTGCATGTAATTGCTTACTTAAATTACAAATGCTTTGATAAAAATCAAAGATTTTTATATTTAGAAAAGACTTAAGATTTTTCTATTCCAGTAAAATATTAAAGTTAATATTAAACTCCAAAATATTAATATATAAACTATAACATAACTATGACGGCATAAAGGTAATTGATTGTAGATCCTGGGCTCTCTTAGAGAACACATAGATACAGTAGGGTATCTATGAGTTTTATAAGCTTATGCAGTGTAAAATATATAAGAATAATAATAATAAAAAGAATGTAAGAAAATTTATGGATCTGTGTCCGCAGTTTTAATAGTAAAAAAATATAAATAAAAACATGACGATGTTTTTATTTTAGATAATATTGTAAGTTACATAAAAATTATTAAAATTTATTATAAAGGCTACCGTGGGGTAGCGTCCAAATGTCAGCAATTTGGTTGTCCACTTAGAAAAAAAATAATATTACTTTAACAAAAAAACAACAATTCGAACGGACAATGAAAATGGACTATCTTAACTAACTCTTCCTACAAATGTGAGAAAAAGCATTTAGGAAAAAAAATTATATATGGTGTAAATAGACTTTCCATTATGAACCTGATATTTCAAATACGTAAAATAAATCAATAGATTGATAACGAATAGTTTAATACTTGAAAAAGTTATTAGTAAATAAGCAAAATTAAAAAAAACATATTGCCCTGATAAATCTTAAAATTACATTTAATTGAAAAACATATTTTTACTATACGTATTGTTTTATTTGTGATAAATTGCCAACAAATTCCAAATTTCAAGTTATTTTTATTTCATATATTTTTGCCTTCAGTAAAGATAAATTTTCGTATAGTTACTTTCTTTGAATATTAACTATATTTTTAAATTACAAGAATAACTAAAAATATATAAATTTTAAGAAATCTGTTCCTATCTTAATATATTATTGTAAACGTAATCACTTTCTTGAACTCTAGGTCGTCAATTAATGGGTTTCCCCAAAACAATGATACATTTATAGGTGCGCCGGCGCATTTACATAAATATATAGATCAAAATAATTATATTCAGTTGTTAACAGATCGTCATGGCGGGCAGACGTGCGTTAGTTCTATCAATTTTCCTTATATATATTTCGTTAAGTCACTGTAAAGTGTACACAAGGTGCCAGTTAACTAGAGAGCTGTTGAAAAACAGTTTCCCAAAGACTTTCCTTAGCAACTGTGAGTTACTACTGATTTTCTGGTTATAGTGTTTGTTATTTCATTGTGTTTAAAATATCATAGTATTAGTATGCGTGAATGCCAAATATACATTGTTTGATATTGCTCCATTGATAAATTGTTCGTGACGGGATTTGCTTTTTGCATTATTTACGTTTCGAATAAGGAAAATTACTTTGCGTGTTTTAAATAATTATATAGAAGATATTTTAATTTATTAACTTGATAAACAGTTTTACGAAAAAAATACATAAAGGTACAGTTGGTAGTTGGCATAACTCTTATATTTTGTATAATGTACTATAATTTTAATTCGTACTGCTATGACGCAATTTTTTGTACTCTGTCTATAATTTTGTTTAGGCATTTTCGTCGCTTGAAGTGTAAATGGTGAATGATTTATAACAAAGTTTCATCTGTGTATTCTATATAATGCTGACCATATCTGGTAATGTAATAACTTGTACAAGTTTACTATAAGTCGTCTATTGTCTTCTAAGATTGTGGTTCGTTGCGGCTTATCACACGCGTTCGTACTTAAGAGTGGATTAAATATATATTTATTTTATGTTAGTATTGCACTTGATTTATTATTTTTAAATATTGCGGAACTAGAAATCGTTATTGTTTTTTTAAATTTTATTTATATTGGATTCAGTTGGTTCTGTACAAAAAAACAACATTTTTTACAATATTTTGGCCTGGCCGTCTGTTAGCTTCTTTCGTTTATTCTCCGGAACGGTTGAATCCAATTTTTTAGGAATTCAAATAGCATAAAAATGAAGTAACTAAAGCTATTTTTATTTAAGAATTATAAAACAAATATTCCAAGATGTTAAATTTCATTCCGTCAAAGTCGCTAGCATAGCTAATGATTAAGAAGTTTTTAAGAGGTATTTTTTTAAGCTTACGCTTTTATCCCGCTTAGCAAATTAGACAGAAAGTATCTAGTGTCATGACACTTCGTACTCCGCTTTCCACCGAATTTGAGAGATTGCGTGTTGAGTGTCTGTACGATGCAGCATATGTTGCAATGCCAATGCCAATGAACTCAACGCCATACTTGCATTACCAGAGCGAAAATATGAAAAATTAATTTAATTATAAACACTTCCCCGAGAGGGGATCGAACCCACAACCGATCACGTTTACGGTCAGACGCTGTCCCACTGCGCCACGACTGGCTTCAAGAGTGTAATTCTATAGCGAAATTAAATATGGAAGCCACTTGTTGACATTTCCGTATTTAAATTAATGCTTGTCATTTGGAATAGTAAGAACTATATGATATATATTTCTTTATATTTAAATTCTATACTATTTGAAAAAGAGATATTTTTTTAATAATGTTATTATATATGCTGAATATCAGAACTCACGCATCTTTCTCATATCGTCGGATGAGTTAGTGAGTAAATTATACTTTATGTATTTAAATTTTTTTTATTTATAATAATCTGTACATGTTTGCGATTTTTTTATATAATATAAATACAAAAATCGTAAGAGTGTATTTTGACTATAGTTAAAACTTAAGTGCAGAATTCCAATATTTCATATATGAATAGATGAAATTTATTTATTGAAAGTGACAAACACATTGCTAAGGGAATACCAATAAATTCGCGAGAGCGATGATTATTCACAGCACTCATTTCAAGTGGGGCAATCCTTATATCCTTTAGATAATGCGAGTAACAAATCGATTATTTTTCTTTTTAGGAGACGGCAACGAAGGGAATATTTTGAATTCATTCCTTAACTTTAATTCAACTAATTATTATCTCATGAATTTATAAATTTTATATATTCAATTGGCATTGCAACATATGCTGCATCGTACAGTATCTTATTGTAATTTACGTAGAGATTACTTTTCTGTATATATACTACAAATAATACATAATATTTTTTAGCTTCACGCTTTTATCTCGCACAACAGAAAGTACCTAGTGTCAAGACACTCCGTACTTCGCTTTCCACCGAAATCGAGACATTGCGTGTTGGGTGGCGGAACTCAACGCCGCACTTTGTCTTTTACCAGAGTGAGAAAGTGGAAATAATTTAAATATAATCACTCCTCAGAGTAGAAATCGAACGCACAACCGATCGCGCTTAGAGTCAGACGCTGTCCCACTGCGAAGAACTGGCCTCAAATCATAATATGTATATTAAATGTCTTAATTGGCTTTTTCTACTAATTAAAACTAATTTTCTTTAATTTATGATTTCATTAACTAAGTTAAAGGTTTGTTATCTGTGGTCATTGATTATAGTAATTACTTAATTAAATGAGGTACATATGTATATATACTTTAGATATCTATATATACTTTATATATTCATATGTAAAAATGTTGAATTATTTTTTGCCACAGATTAACTTAAAACGTTTTTTATGGCTTTAACTGAGTACCTACTTCTGCACTTATAAAACATGAATCGTTATACAATATAATTATATACGATTCACGCTAAAGTAACGCAGTGGAGACTATCTTTATATAAAGATTCAGTATAGTATTCAGTAGTTGTAAGTTATAATCGTACTATCTGGAAATATTTTTAATTTTTTTATATATTTAAAATAACAAGCTAATTTGAAAACTAAAATAGACGCACCGGTTCTCTTATATAAGGTCCATACTATGAAATTATTATAGATATTATCAATAGATATCGACCGGTCTGCAAATTTTCTAGCAAATTCTTACCATAGTAAGAAATGTATCAAAGCATATTTTACCAGATTTTCATACATTGATTGATTAGTAGCTTCAAATTCTGGCAGAATAGGATAGTCCGAGATAATCTAGTATCAAGACACTACGTTGACTTGTTTCCTTTGTAAATCGAGACATTGAGAGTTGAATGGCAAACTCTATGCTGCGTTTTGTCTCACTTACGGAAAATTGAGAGTAAAATTTAAATATTATTTCTCGAGTGGGAATCGAATCCACAACCAAGGCCATAGACTGGTTAATCTCCTGAAAGTGTGTAACATGAATATAATTATTTCATTGATTTCTTTAAGTACCTTGCCACTTAAAGATCATATATTGTGTAGATATTACAAACAAACAAAATAAATAATAATAATGAAAACACTGTTTATTATAAATGCTAATACATTTTTAAAAAATCTTTAAATGAAACCAAGAAAACTCATTTGATAGAACAGCCTAATAAGCTAGGAATTTGAAATATTGTTTAGTTAAAAAAAATATTACAGTTATTTAATAGCTTTTTGACTTACCCCACACTGTAAGGTAGTTGGAGATAACGTAGGATCAAGACATTTCGTTGACTGCTCTCCAACCGAAATCGAGACATTGCGTGTTGCAACGCCGCGTTTTATCTTAACAAAGTATAAAGAAATGAAAATAAAATTTAATATAATTGTTTTCCACTTCGCCACGGAGGCCTCTTATTGAATGTAATTTTTAAACAAAGAGTTGTTTATATCTAATTATTGAATGTAAGTTAGAAAAAAGGTCGTCAAAACCTGTTCTGAAAAAAATAAAGAAATTATTTATTAGTTATGCCACTCAATTATAATATTATCAAAATGTTATAGTCGCTTGCAAATATTTGGATATAAGATTAAGTATAGAATGTTTAGTGTTTTTTATGATAAAGGTCTCATATACACGTACCACAGGTTTATTTATAATAGGTATATTGCGATATTAAAAATTTCTAATTTTGTCATATAATATAACTTTGCTTAAAAAATTTCATTATAACTTAATAACTTATGTTTTTCACTAATTTCATCTGTATAGTGCGTTTTTATACTTTACCAAATAAGATTTGAACTCAATACTGATAGACAGACAACACACGGTCATACAGAACAAAGTAAAGCGCCTATACGCCTATTCTATAAATTTGAAATTTGGCATGTAGTTTCCTTGGGAAGTCTTGAAGTAAACTAAAAAAAAGATTTCCCTAAATATCCATGGGAAAAAAATTGATATTGAAAATCCGTAATACCGGAGTTACAGAATCGATACAAAAAAAATAAAAATGGAAATAAGACGCAAACCAAACTAGATCATAATATAAATAATATTTGAAAACATTTTAAAAAAAGTATAAAGGTTTAAAAGTAGCGGGAATCGAACCCGCATCTATTGGAAACCATTCAAGCACACTGACTGCTAAGCCAATATCCGGATGCGTCGAAATCGTTAAACGCTTTGTTTCAATCTTTGTTTTATTATCTATGTTGAGAGATATTTATAATTTTCTACTACTACCCAAAGACAAAGAAACAATGCTGTTAATTAAAAAAATTACAATTTTGTATATTGTTATTCCATACTTATGATTGGAAAAAGGTAAAGTAAAACGGTTTTGTGCTATTTCCAAGACGCGCAAGTTCAAATCCTGCTGCATTCATTATTTATACATTTTTTGAAAGTAATAAAATACATAATATTTTTTAGATCTACCTTTTTTATCCCGGATAGCAGGGCAGACATACTATCTGATAGATACTTCCTAGTATCTACTGTCAAGACAATCCGTACTCCACTTCCGCCGATTTTTAACATATTGCGTGTTGAGTGGCGGAACTCAATGCCGCGCTTTGTCTTACGAGAGTGGGGAAACGGCAATAATTTAAATATAAATCATTCCCCGAGTGAGAATCAAACCCCTAACCGATCGCGTTTACAGTCAAACATTAATGTTTATTATTTATATGATTCCCACTACGCTTAATATTTATTATTTATATGATTTCTAGGGGTGTGCTTAGTTGAACAGGAGAGCGACAGGAACACGGCAACGCATGTAGTTAAGACGTCGCGGAAACAGTATTATGGATTATTCCAAGTAAGTTACGTAAACTGATAACCCTAGTTGCATAATGTAGTCATTAGTTCATTTATTTATATATCATAGTATAAAATAAATACAAAATAAATATTTACTTTCATTACTTTAACCGTAATAAATAAATTGTAAATAAAATTAACAGGTGAAGAGTGGATTTTAAAATATTTTATAAGTAATTTAGTAAACGTAGTACAATATATAATTTAGGAAAATACAAATTTACATTCTTCTTGAAATTCTACGTAATTTACTATGTCTATCAGTTTAATTGAGCGACTGACTGACTATTTGTAGATTCAAATATTCTGCGTGGCAGAGTAGTCAGAAACAACCTAGCATCAAATCACTACGTTTTTCACTTACCGCCACATTTTGAGGTATTAAATGTCGAGTGGTGGAACTCAATGCTGTACTTTGTGTTACATAATTTCTTGGCGGTCTTATAACCAATATCAAAACTTAATTCGAATTTTATTATAACAAAAACCAATTATATTGTGCAAAATCTGAAATTGTGATTTCCGGGTGCACAGCTACACTATTGTCGTACTTTATAAAATGCAAAATTGATCGAAAATATTTTCATTCCAGATAGGAAGTGAATGGTGTAAGGAAGGTCGTAAAGGCGGCAAATGTAATATTTCTTGTGAAGGTAAGCGTTTCTTATTTAGATATAAAACTTCTTTACGTCAAATTTATATATTTATAATGGCTTAGTTATATTAGTCTATTCATATTGTGATGAGAAGTTATAAATAGTAATAGAATTATGTATGAAATTATATACGCAGTGAGACTGCAAACGCAATTGTTTGTTTATTCGATATCAACTCGAGGGAATGATTATATTTTAATTATTTTCATTTCGTCGCTTTGGTGAGGTACATTGTGGAGTTGAGTACTTCCACTTAGCGCAATATCACGACTGGGCCATAATGATTACAAAATATTTTTATATTCATTGGCCTGCTTAGATTAAGACTTTATACATAAAAAATGTAACTTATCACTGTCCCTGTAAATGGAACATATATATGAATAAGAATTTAAGCATTGTACAAATTATTGACACTATAACATTCTATTGGGGCATTTTTCAAAAATTTTATCTGTTCGTCTGCGCATTTTTTAGCACTAAGCTCGAAAATATTTTACTTTTACATTTTGGTAACCTTCTCTTAAAAAGTAGTGTTTATTTTAATCAGTTCATAAATTATAAATTTATATTAACTTCGAGTATTTTGTCTCACAAAGTCACTATAAAATAACTGTTTTAATTTCTTTTTCACTATGAACGGGGTAAATAGAAGTACTACTACTAGAATAGCAAGAATCAAATACACGCAAGCAAAGTTGCGGGCATTGGTGTAAAATACAGAAAATGTTTTAATATAAAAAATATAAGTAGCTATCGGATCGGATTATCTTAGATTATTACTTAAACAAGTTAATTATAAAATTTAGATTCTTTTTAATACAGTTCATACTTCGTACAATTCCAAGCATTATGTCGATATATAAATGATATTGGAGACGGTACCATTGCCATATATACAAAAATCATAGTTTTATATAAATATTACACACTGTATATATATGACGAATTTCTATAATGATATTGAGATAAATATATATTTCAGCACTTCTAGACGAAGACATTAAGGACGACTGCGCGTGCGCATCACAAATATTTGAGGAAGAAGGTTTCAAATATTGGTCAAAATGGGAGGCAAGGTGTAAAGGCCAAAGACTACCTGACATACAAAAGTACGTGTTCTTTTTTAATAACGAAACTTTTATTAAGTTTTACAAGGCTATTGTAGGATAATGTCGATGGTGTGCGATGGTTGTAAAATTAGTTTAATTTCCTCATTTTTTGGTATTTTATAGAACAGAATATACGTAAAAGATAAATATTATAGATATACTTAAAAGATATATATATTTATATACCCTTTTAAATCTAGTTCTTTGAAATCAGCTTCGAATTACCCGTCTTTATATTTATATAGCAATACAAAATATGGTGAAATTAATCAGTTACTAACCTAATGAAATGCGCAAATCAGATTGATGATTCATTTACCTTACAATGTTTGTTTAATTTTAGATTTTTAATCAAAAACATTGATTTACTTGAAAATACAGTTTGCAATTTTGTTATTTTCCTGGTTTCCTCATGACGACTTCCGATTTTTTGAAACGAATTTCAATGGGTTCGTTGTAGATATCATAGAATATGCTACGAATGGGCCCATGTTACTCTACTATTCTTATTAATAAAATAAATGCGAATGTTTGTGAGGATATATGTATGTTTGTAACTCGATGAAACTTTACAATATCATAGGTCACCAGAACAAAACATAGGCTACAATTTATAATGATATTGCGTAATTTGGTCGTAATATAACAATTAATATCAATTAAGCCGGCAAAAAATGTGCCTTAGAGCTATCTTAGCGCGCACTGCTTAAATCGTAGGAGTTACACAAAAATGATGTAAAGTACAACTATTTGTCTTTAATAGTTCTAAATAAAAGTCGGCAACAAAATATATCTATTTTTTATGTGGAAGTCACTATCAACCAAATAGTGAAACATAAATATAATGAAATTTGATACTTTTTTTCCAATGCACATTTTAGAATATTTATCAACCTTTATCGGAATCACCATTTTTGTCACTCCTAAGTATTTAATGAAGATAAACTTTACACTAAGTAAATTAGCCTAATAGTTTAAAAGTTATAACGATACGATCGATTTGAGCGCCATAAAGCGCCTAGCAGACAGGGTCATCACAGAGTGCGAGTCTCGAACGCGAGCACACACTAAACCCTATTAATATTACTATTTACTCGTTTATGCAAAAACTACTACATGAAATTGGATCAAACTGTTATATAGATCATCAGAATAACATAAAGGCTATAATTTATTATCATCTTAATTTCGTTATAATATAACGATAAATGTCAAGTCCCAAGATACTTTTTTTCAATACACCACGTGGGCGGAGCCGGAAAGGAATCTAGTCTTTCTAATGCTTTTAAAGTATCATCCTAGACTTATTATAAGAAAATATTTTTAGAAAAGGGCTCAAACTCATACCTCTTGGAAACCATTTTAGCGCTTTAACTAGTAAGCCATGCGTTCTTGTGAATCAATAACCATTGTGGGCACTCAGATTCTATCTTTCTGCAACACAGCGATAACTATTTTATATTCTAAATAAAAAAATAATAAAAGTATACTAATAAGATCTTTGAATTTCGCAATTTTTATACATTTTAAATGAAACTATTCTAAACGAATTAGTCTAAGACTCAACAACGGATTTCTGTAGTGTTCGAAACGTCAGGTATCCAAAAATGTATTTTCGAATACCAAAATATACACAATTAATCCGTTTAAAATAGTTTCATTTAAAAAGTAAACTAAAGTAAATTTAAATTTCAGATGTCCAGATTGGCAGTATCCGACGCGAGCCTCACCTGACCGATTGAAAAGAACAACAAGAAATAGGAGATCGACTGTTAGGCTTATTACTGAACCGTATCACATTTTCCTGAAGCAAAGAATAAATGAAGTAAAACCTTAAGTGCAATTGTTAATATTAATATTTTATTTAGTTAATAAATATTACAAAAATGGAGTTTGTAGTTTTTTTTACATTTTACTACCTTATGACTGGCCGGTCTTGGCGCATGGGGACTGATTCTGACTATATACCTGAACGGTTGTGGGTTTGATTCTAACTCGGGGGAATGATTCTATTTAAAATTATTTTCACTTCCATGGTCTGGTAAGACAAAATGTGGCGATAAGTTCCGCCACTTAACACGCAATGTCTCGAATTCAGAGGAAAACTGAGTGCGGAGTTTCTTGACACTAGGTGCTTCCTGTTTACCATTCTATGCGATATAAAAAGCGTGAAGTTAAAAATATTAAAGAGAGAAAGTACCTAGTGTCAAGATATTCCGTGCTTCACTTACTATCATTCCATTCGAGACATTGCGTGGTGAGTGGTTGATATTAATTTTATAGTTGAAATTGGAGAAAACATTAGGTTCTCTTACTACTCACCTAAACGCAATAAAGCATTATAATTATTTTTCAGAATGATAGTCGAATATCTAATCATCGTGTATAGCCCTATATATTCTTACTACTAAGCCACTGGGAGGCACTTAAAATTTTCACGAAATTAATTAAAACCATTCACACAGGTAATCAAATGCCATAATTAGATCTACAACAGAACTTTGTTAAGTGATTCACTTCACAAAGCGATGCCTTTATTAAACCCGTAAACTACACGCTTTTATGACTCCATTGCAAATTGTTCAAAGCATATTGAAAAATTCCTTTGAAACTTGCAATTTTATTTCAAATAATAAAGGCTTATTATATAAGCACTCTTCAGGATTACTAATAATACTTTCTTTTTATCTTCACTTGATATTTAAATTTTAAGTTGAGTGCTTTGATTGATACTTACCTATTAGTGATAGGTTATTTTTATTTTAAGTACAAAAGCAACCTCAAATTGGTTTGAACCTAGACACATCGCGTGCAGTCAAATGTCCTAAGTGTAGTTTATACAGTGTTTCCCAATAGGGATGATAGGATTTTGATAGCTCACAGCCGTCAGTTTGATTGTTTAACATTAACCATTTGTGTTGTTTTGTATTTAATAATGTTTGCCATTTAATCATAAACAAGTTAACGTTACCTCAACGTTTGGAAATTGTCCAAATTTTCTATCAAAATTCGAGAAGTATTGTCTCTACTCAAAGAGCATATCGTGCTAAATATGGTCGTCATGGTGCACAAGAATTAGGCTTATCCAGAATGACAACCTGGCGAATTTTACGTATGGATCTTGGCCTACATCCATACAATTCTGTGTTGGCATAAGAACTCAAGCCAGTAGACCATCGATTACGTCGTGAATTTGCTGATTGGGCGCTTGAAATGATGGAAACGGACACCGAATTTCATAGGAAATTCATTTTTTCAGATGAGGTTCACTTTTGTCTCAAAGGAACAAACAAAATTGTCGTTACTGGAGTGAGACAAATCCAAGAGTGGTTCATGAAACATCATTAAATCCTGAAAAATTGACTGTTTGGTGCGGATTATGGTACGGTGGGATCATTGGCCCGTACTTTTTCAAAAACTACGAAGGCCGTACTGTTACTGTCAATGGAGACCGTTATCGTGACATGTTGAGCGATTTTTTTTCCTGAAGTGTATGAAATCGACGCGGTCGACATTTATTTTCAACAAGATGGTGCAACATGCCACACTGCGACCGTGGATTTATTGCGTGATAAGTTTGGTGAGTCGGTTATTTCTCGCTACGGTCCTCACAATTGGCCACCAAGATCATGCGATTTCACACCCTTGGACTATTTTTTGTGGGGGTATGTTAACTCTCAAGTGTATGCCAATAAGCCAGCTACGATTTAAGACCTTGAACGCAACATTCGAGTGACTATACCAGCCAAAAAAAGATACTCATCAGTGCAAAAAAAGTCATGGCGGTTATTTGAACAATATTTAAATCATAAATAGCATAAAATTTCCTATCAAATAAAGCCATTGAGCACGAAATTCAAACATATTTTACATGTTTTATTTCAATTTTAAAACATATTGTTCTTATTGGGAAACCCCATATATTTATTTACATTATTTTTGGGCTATATTAGTCCAATAATTTTAAATTTTGTGGCAGTATACGACAATAAAGAAGATGTGCATGTGAAAATAATAAATCTATTATATAATAATATGTATATATATACGTATATCATTAATTAAAGTCTTATGTACGTACGCATACCCATTTGTAGGTGATACAATACATCAAAATCAGAAGCCTATAACGCGATATGATTGTGTAAATTGAGAATGAAGACGCGTATGTGTACAGATTTTATTAATTAAACATAACGAGGAGTAGTTAAGTTATAAGTCAATATACACTCGCGTGCAGCCTAATCGATTCGCCCATGCAAAATAAACAAAAAATGTGTTACTTATTTCAAAACTTTTAAAAAGGTATTTAAAGCGTATTTTTTTGTAAAAGTCTATTCATTTAACTCTAAATTAATACATTTGTTTTATTAATACAATCACCTTTTTGAAAATATCGTAGTACGAATGTAATTGCGTAAAATTTTTGTCCTTGCTATTCAGCGGCGGCTGAGAGAGATTGGAGGAATCACTGTCAATCAGTGGACGGTCAGAAGATCCTTTAAAGATATCAACCTGACTACAAAACTACAAACTGCCACAGGCCTTGTATTGACCACAGCTCGCCTTGAATTAGCTCTCGAACACATTGGTTGGAGGGGTAAATAATAAATGAAATATTAAAGCCAGGGAGGGCAACACTAATTATTGATTTAATAAATTTTGACATAAAATTTTATTTTCATTAAATTGACCTTTTTCACTAATTCAATTTTTGTTATTTTATGATTCGAGTTCGATTAAATTCAAAAATATTACGATTTTTATCATTTTCCTCAATAGTCAAAGACTAATCTTACATTAAGCACATAACTACCAGAAATTTTTTAGGCATGACAATTCCTGTCATTACCCTACCTAGTGTTAAAACACTCCGTATTTAACCAAATTCGAGACTTTGCGTGTTGAGTGACGGAAATCAACGCCGCGCTTCAGCTTCACCTTCGCTAATCAGAGCGAGAAAATGAAAATAATTTTATATAGTTTATAACTTATAGTGATGTGATTTTATACTTTTATTACAAATACAACCTACTAATAAATTTAAAAATAACTAAGACTACAAACCGCTTCTAAAAATTCAATATTTTCCTTAAAGCAAATAAACGCAAGTAAAATCGTCTGTGTAAATATTATTTTATATATTAATTTTCAGAAGAACCATTAAATCTAGCAAAATTTAGATGTAGGTGAAATCATGCGAGGTCACGTCCGTAAGTACGGTTTGTTTAATAAAATGTATTATGATTTCAAAATATTTTACACGAAATCGTCACGACCACTCTTTCGGCAATTTTTACAAGTTTTAAGTTAAAATATTTTAAGTGAGTTTTAGTTATTTCGTATTATTTTAGTAAACTACGTTTTGAATATTATATCTGTTGGCTGCGACTGATGTTAATAATATGTTAATTTAAATCTTGGTTCATACATTAATAATTGAATGGCACATTTATTTATTTTAAATTAGTCTTAGTTTTATTTTTTTTATTCTTCTACCAATTCCATTGTTAAATATTATATATTTAAGAGACTATCCGATTTTCTATAATATAAAAGATATATATCTTAATAGTAATGTGTGAACGGGATATAACAACATCCGATGCTTATTTATTCAGTAATCCCTTACGCAGCTTTTAAGTTCGCTGTTTTGTGGTTAAACTGTTAATTTCTAATTTGTTTTCATCCTAATGATGATTTTTGTGATTAAATTTTGATTGTCTTAAAAATGTAAAGATAACATTTAGTTATTATTAATATAATTTTTAATTTTTAATTCATTTCACTTCCTCGCTCTCATAAGACAAAATGCGGCGTTGAGTCGGTGGAAAGCGAAGAATGGAATGTCTTGACACTAGGTACTTTCTGTCTACCCTGCTCTGCGGGATAAAAAGCGGGAAGTTAAAAACTCATTTTCAAGTAAAAAATATATATTAAATATAAAAATATTATAGTATTTTAGTGGGATAATTAAAAACTTTAAACTAAAAAGCTATCAATTTTCACTCTATGGAAAAATTATATTTTTATTATTATTTTTGTTAATATTTGTCGTTCAAACAGTTAGCATGCAATGCTAAGTTAGGGTGGACTATTGTCAAATCAAAGGGTTTTGTACCCATATCTCTCTCTCGTTGTGGTAGTAGGAGTCCCTACAAAAAGATTCGCTTATTTTCTCAATTTTAAGATTAAGAAAAAATTATAAAATAAGTAAATATTTTTTTTTTAAAGTAATTAAATTTGATGTAGAAATAAAAAAAAATTTGATCTTAGAAAGCATTTTTGAAAAACGTTTAAAAAATTTTTTATACATTTTTCAAAAATGTATATTTTTTTTATTTCGACGCAGCCGGTAGCAGAACGCGTGTCTTAGGGGCAGAGCGCTGGGGCGGTTTCCAAGAGGTGCGGGTTCGACTCCCACTGCGCTTAAATTTTTATACTTTTTCAAAAATGTTTTCTAATATATGTAATTAAAAACCATGAATCCTGTGTATTTTTTTAAATAATTTTATTATTTCATTTTCTATTTTCTTATTAGGTTAAAGGTACCTTTGATAGGTTTATAGATAAATTGACACTATAAAATAAAGCAATCGCCGGTCCCTAGCACTGACACAATATCATACAGGCTTGTCTTTGAAAACGGTTCTTCTCAAATACAGACTAATTGACCGACAGAGTGTTAAGGTAAGAAGGTTACATAATTTTTTTATCTTATATCTCCTCTTCTGTTTTTTTTGTACGAATATACGAGATATTTCAATATAAATACAAATATTTAAAAAAAAATTAAAACTTTAATCTCTTAATTTTTAATATACCATATAAAATTTTATAAAATAATAGGTATATATACAATAACAGTACAAAGCCAAAATTAAAATAAAATGTACGCGTACGACATATACATGTTTGTTATTTTCGAATAAAATAAAAAAATATTGCACTCAAAACTAAAATCATTTTACAAGATAAGGATGATAGCAGAATGTAAGAAAAGGCGGCCTTATTGCTTCAAGCAAAGCAATCTCTTACAGGCAACCTTTCTTAAATGAAGGATTACTGACAGAAAGGAAAAAGGAAGAACGTTTCAGTGCATATAAATGATTAAAAGAAAGTAAATAATACTAAATGTAATACATAAAAATGATATATAATCTTGTATATATAACATATACACACACACATATATATATATATATATATATATATATATATATACATAAACATATAAGAAAACTTATGATCTAAGCTAAGTAACTGTTTTCGAGACGATTTTAAATCACGTTTAGTGATTTTGAATGTCGAAACTTACTAGGAATTTTATTTTAGGGAGTTGCAGTTTTTATATTACAGAAATTAGTGTACAATTATAGTCGTAAGAAAATCGCGACGTAATCTATACTTCTATATCTATACTAATATTATAAATAGGAAACATTTATATGTTTGTAGCATTTTCACGCAAAAACGACAAGACCGATTTCAAAAATTCTTTTACTATTAAAAAGCTGCATCTTCACTCAGTAACATAGGCTATATGACATTTTCAAAAAAATAAGTATCCTTAATAAATTTGCAAGAATACCAGTCATAGTGTGAAAAAAAGGCTTAAAAAATTAATCAGCGCGTACGCTGATAAAAATATTGACGATAGAACAAAAAAAATATTTTAACGAAAAAGTTAGCGATACCATATGTCCAACTACTGTAGTCATACCACTATAACTACTTTTGTATATTTTAAAAGTTGGAAAAAATAGGCTATAAGAATCAAATTATATAATTCAAAAGATATAACGAATTTAAAAATGTCAATAAAAAGAATATAATTAATGTAATAATAAAATAATGGGGCGTATGTGGTCCCACGGAGCGTAGTGCGTGAGACTGCAAGGGTGAGGGGAAAGAGGCATCGATATCCGTAACATGAATATAATATAGAAGATATACCTATATATCTTCTATATTCTATTCATATTTTATTATTATATTCGTACTTATGTATTTTGTTATTCTAATTATATTTTTTATCCATAGGTATTTAACTTAATATTTGAAGCAGGTAGCAATCAAGAGGTCTTTTTAGAACTACCTTTCCTAATCTATACCATTACTTATTATGTTCCATAACTTAAATAAAAGT
This sequence comes from Dryadula phaetusa, assembly GCA_032432895.1. Lineage (NCBI taxonomy): Eukaryota > Metazoa > Arthropoda > Insecta > Lepidoptera > Nymphalidae > Dryadula > Dryadula phaetusa. The sequence goes on along the minus strand of JAOYRS010000068.1, from coordinate 4,819,119 downwards.
TTCACGGAATAATTATGCCACGAAAAAGAAAATCGCAACTATCTACTTTGAACTGCGTGTTCCCAAACGATACGATTCATACCTATGTATTAATCCTTATCTTATTAAATATTAAATTATTTTTTACTTATTATTATTTAAATTATTAAAATTGGACATTCAAGTCAAAAGGTTTGACGAATTTAAAAATATCAATTCAAATGAAATAATGAGGTGTGGGTAGAAAAGGGCATCGATATCTGCGAATCAAGTCCTTACCCAGTGGATGCAACTGAAATTGAATATTAGGAGTTTTAAGAGACGTTATTTGTTCCACTTAAAGTTATTTTTCTAAACCACTTATACTTTATTTTATTGATATATTCGCCCACTTCACAACGGCGATGCCGCGCGCGCCTCGCTCATGTATCATGTTATGTAACCATAAGAGACAAATGATACAATAGTAAAAATAAGTATTGCTGCATTTTCTTCTTTTTACCTGCTTCAGTGTATTTTTTTAAAATAAAAGCATTTAGAGCAGAAATTAAACCCCTTGGCGTCACCTGTTTCACCTGCACCATGATAGCGTTACAAAATAAATAAATAATATGTAGAAAAATAATTCCAGAGCCTCTGTTGTTAACTATTCTATTGTCTTTTGTAACAAGAGCACTTGGCTTGTACAATATCTGGAAGCTAGTCCTTTAGGACGTAAGGACTTGCTGTACTTTAAAGTAGTTTTAGTTGCATTATCGCCTTTATTGCAACGTGTTAAGTGTTATCTGAACGAACCAATAACAATAGCTAAGTAATATTCCATATTATGGAATGTCGAAGTAAGTTATGCTTTAATTTAACGAGCAAGTTATGGTTAAGTTAGGTTATTGGCTTTATATGGACGTAATATAATGTGTTCAGATTATATAAATGGATACTATATTGAAATAGCCTGAGCGGGTAAAGTAATTTTATAAAATCTATTATTAATATAAATATATAAAATATATTAATATGTGAAGCAAACCTCTGTACCGCTTTTTACTAAAATAAGGCAAACTGTGGAGTATAAAAATTGGCACAGCTATAGTTTATATAGAGAAGAAGTGCAGAATAAAAATATATTAAATTTATAAAATAAATGTAATACACACTATCACCTGTTTACATACACGTTTCTATAAAGTTATATACACGTTGCTAAGGCAACGCGTTGTCAATGTATCTCAAAGGGACATCTTTTCATCTTTTTCTCATTAATTAATTTCAATAAACTGATTGTATAGTAGTATTTCTGTTCGGCGTAGTGGTTCAAACTAAGAATAACTAATATCACATAAGTCAATTATGAATTATTATAATGAAGCAGTAGAATATGCCTGATCGATTAGGGTAATAATCGATTTAAATTAATGAATTAATATATTTTTTAAATGGAAACACAAAAACGTTATTACACAACGTCTTCGTGTTTAGTGTAAAGCGGAGTGATGTGCCACTAAATATTCTTTGAGCTCTGCAATATAAAAAAGTTGTGTGGAGATTCAAACTATTATTTCTTTTATGATCTTTATACAATGTTTTCAATAGAATTTTCAGCATTCACATTTTTATTATTCATAGGTGTTTAATTTAATTTGAGTTTTATTTGATTTGTATTGCGTGTTGCACGATTCATGTTAAAATTTGGGCGTGTAAAATATATTTTAGTAAGTGTTAGATTTTATAAAATTTTGTGTCAAATGAATCTATTTAACCGGACTATTTGCATATGTTTTGGTAAAAGAAAGTACAATTTCCGAGGCATCCGTGTCAACAATCTTTTCAAAATATATTTATCTATTTAAAATGTGTAAATGATCATGACAATTAAAGATCTTATTTTGACAAACTTAGAATCCTACAAGTGCTATGATATATGAATAATATTTGTTTATTACTGTTTCACGCATAAACTATTAAACGGATTTGGATGTAACTTTATATTAATATAGGGTATGTATCAGTATAACACATAGGCTACAATTTATAAAGATTTCGGTCATCGTTATATCAAAATGATAAATATCTTAGTAATTGAAACAAAGCTACTTTATATCAACACTAGATGCCCCGTTGACGCGTTGACAACGTTGGCTTAGTGACATGTAACGTTACTTTATATAAACGTGTTAGTCAAACACATGATAATGTGTATTACATTTATTTTATTTATTAAATATACGCATAAAAATGCATTATTTTAAAAAAATATGAGCATTCTGCACTCTTTGTCTGTATAAACTATAGCTGAGTCAAATTTTATACACTTCTGTTGGCGTAATTTTCCTAAAGAGGGGCCAAAGATTTTGATTCAAGTATTCATATTTCGATAACGTGAGTTAAGCCGCGAGCATTATCTAGTATACTCATATTGTAGAGTAAGACAATGTACAACGTACACTCGACTTATACAAAGAGTGCACCAATCCATGCCAATAATGAAAATGATAATATGTATAACAACATAGTAAAACAATAAGTCGATATTAAAAAAAAAATTAAGTTCAATTTAACAAATGTCTCGTTACTAGTACACTTACTTTATTACTTTTTGTAACTTCATAAATACAAAATTTCTATGATTTATTTGAATACTTTAAAATTCTGCGGACTCGAAATGAACAAGCGTATATTTTACAAGAATAACTTCTGTCTTTCTCCCAGAGGAAATCCTGTCTTATTCATTGTTTGAAATTTCAAATTTCAAGCCTCCAACAAGTTAAGAAGTGTTTGAGTGAACCGATTTTGCTTTTCAGGCAATTGTTGGTGGCACCTAACTTCCGTAATTACTATTGGATGGATTTGGCTGGTAACTTCGGGTCAATTTTATTTAATTCTTAATTGTGATTTGGTAGAAACTTTGCTTTTTTCTAGTCTATCGTGTTTCGATAAGTGTCACAATGTATTAATTGCGTGTCATCAATTTATATAAACGTTGTAAATTTTATAATTAAACGAATTGTGTCTACGAATATACCCATGTGGAATTTAGCATCTCTAACATAATAAAAATAGCCTAACTTACTCCTTATTACATTAGATATCTGCTAGCGCAAATTCTGTGAAAATCCAGCAAATTCTGTGAAGTCCAGTCATTCCAGAGATTGAAAAGAATATTATTTTATTTGTTAAGGATAGTTTTTGACAGTCCAAAAAGTTACCTTTAAATTTTTGGCTAAAAAATGTGCATTTACTCATTAAGGAGCACACGAGTACACATTGTAAAGTAAAAAGACGAGTATCAAGATTCAATTTTCATATTTCAGCGGCTCGGTTGCACTACACCCGATGTAACGGCCATGCTGACTGCCAAACACGTGATAAAATTATAACTTTAAATATTTAAGAATGTGGAGAGCAATTTGTCCAAAGCTTTTTAAAAAATAATAGTTAAATTAGTTTTTATTGCTTTTTATGATTTGTTTATTTAAATATTTCATTTGTCATTTTCAGTCCCAAATTCAGATTGGATAGGAGCAGAACGTGTCTTTTTTACAATGATCTGCTTAAAGATTTGACTTGACAGAACATACCATAGACCACAAAAATGGCAAAATGGCATGGCGCCATTTTTAAAGTAGAATGTTTAGTGACTTTTCATAATCTTTACTTAAGATAAATTAAAGTTAATTTTAAGAAACATTACGTATAATCTTCAATCTCCTTCTATTACTTATTTTAAAAATAAAACCTTTTTATATTTGTGTTTTATATTCGTATTTGTATTTTGTATATTCTTTTTTTATTTTGTGTGCAATAAAGCTTATTCTATTTTATAACCTTAATTTAACTAATGTTAAATAATAACATTTACATTACTAATTTTAAACAATGACATTTCGTATACTCCACATGTTTTTATATAATTTTTTATTATTAAATATGATAAGACTTGCAATTTTCAACTTTATTTCATAGATAGAAGGCATAATTTCTATTGACGCATGCTACGTTCTTTTAAGTCAGAAAATGCGTCGCCTCGAGAATATGTTGTCAAAATTAAGGCGGTCCCTCTGCTTTTGTCGTTTTCAAATAGAATAGTTATATTGTTCAAGAGTTCAGGGCTCTTAACAAACTGGAGTTCAGGTTCTGGTTTTCTATTACCTACTTGTGCTTAAGAAAATATTAGTCGTTAAGTTTTATGTGACTATGTCTGTATGCTCTCTATTAAAGTACCTACGGTTTCGACTGTGGTCTAATATTCACCCAATTAACAAAAAGGAATTAGAAAGTTACATAATTTCTAAACACTAAAGGAAAAAAATATTTTTATTATATAATATATAACAATATATATATATATATATATATATATATATATATATATATATATATATATATATTTAGTTTAATAATATAGTTATTTAGTCGTAAAATAAAAATAAAAATATAAAAAAAATAAGCACAGAATGTCTCATTCTTAACGAAATAGGTATAAAAGGTTAGGCAGTAGAAAAATAACAGGAAAAGGAAGTAGTAAAGCGAAGTGCGGATCCCTATTACATTACTTAAAACATAAATTTCTAGCAAAATAGCGTATAAAGGTATATCGATAAAATTTCGTATACTTTGATGTTTTACCGTAGTAGCTCGTAGAGTAGCCTTAAGTTATGATTCTTAAAGGTTTCCTCTAGACTAGTATAGTACAACACACATAGTTTATTTATTATTTATTATTTTATATCTACATATTAACAAATAAGCCAATTTGCCACTGATTTCTTTTAACTCAAATAGCGAAATATTCCTTTTAGAATTTTCACCAATCAAAACTTGTCAAACTCATTTTGCAAAGTTTATTGAAAATTTATTCAAACGACAGGGGTCCAAAAAGTTGAATATAACTTATCTTTTAGAACTCTGTTGAAGTAAATTACGTCTCGTTATGATGCGATGGCCGGCCTTTATTAGCTTTTTCGTATTATTAATGACATTTGCCACTTGAAGGGAACCGATATTGATAATGAAAGGGAAAAGAATGGTATATATGCATGTTACATTTAAAAATAGTTTTAGGCAGTTTGTACTGGTTAGAGCTGATTTTTAATTCACGCCTAATGATTTTTCAAAACTGGAAATAACGCCAAAACTAGTTACCACTAATCTAATTGATAATAATAAATTCAAAGCTACTTACCATTAATGCATTTCATAATCAAATATATAGAACCCTAACCTACCTTTGATTTTTTGAATTATACCTAAAATAACGTCAACCTGGACGCTCTGCCAGACTTGTTTGGTTCTGACCACTACCCTGTTTTGGCCTCCTTTATTGGCAGCCTACCTCTAGCCAAGGGACTCCCAGAGAAAAGACGGGTTTGCTGGTAGACATTCCAGACGCTGGTCAAGGAAGATTCTCCTCACTTCTAGGAAACTTTAGATAAGCCTGCTAGTATTGACCACCTCAAGCCCTAGCTCTCCATACGACACGCGCTGGATAAGGTTATCTCGCCACCCAGCCCTGGACGCCTGCGATCTCTCTCGTGCAATTGTTGACTTCAAAGCGTGAAAGAGCAGAGCATGCCGTGATTGGAACTAGACGTGCGACCCTGTTCACAAGAGGCTCAACCATCTCATCCAGCTTATCCGAAATGATGTGTTGTCGGCCTTGACAGAGAAATGGGATGATCACATCAACGAAGCTTTTGAGGTGCAGCCGTCCCTAGATAGCCTCTGCCACCAGCTCACCAAGCGCAACCAAGCGCACCCTGAAGGGTCTCTCCTATACGAGGAAAGCCGCCATCCTGGTGGACTAGTTGTCCTTATCTACCTTACCGCAGCAGCCGATCAGAATTTTATCGGAACTCGTCTAAGAGTCCAACGCTCTTTTGCGCCTCAGCTACTATCCCCAGGCATGGAAGGAGGGCCTGGTAATCGTATTTTCCATGGCCCAGGAGAATATCAGAAGGCCTGAGGCGTACCGCCCCATCACCCTCTTGTGCTCAACATCCAAAATCATCATCTTGCTCATTTTCAACCGTGCCCCTAACGTTTTAGTTTCCTAGAGGGCCATTTACCCGCGCTCCAGGCAACCAGGGAGATCCAGTATGTCGTGGAAGGTAACCGTCATGGGAGCGTTGCAGCTGTGTTTCTGGATGTCACCCAGGCTTTCGACTGCGTGTGGCATCCCGGACAAAGGACCTGCATAAGGTCCTTGAACCTGCAATCCACATCCACCTGGCCCGGATAATCGTTTCTGTCTTGGAACATAGAACGTTCATCTGTCGTCAGGGTAAAGAGTGAGATCTCGAGCAGCTACCTCGCAAGTGCTGCGTCCTGCAGGGGAGTATTTTGTCACCAGCCCTATACTCTATTTTCAAAAATAATATCGTAGTGCACCTGGATGCGTTACTGGCCCTTTGTGCTGATGACATCGCACTCTTCACTTGGTCGATGGACATGACCTGCGCGTAATACTCTGCAAATAGTGCAAAATATTGTCACTCTCCGAGCAGCCCAAGCTAGGAATGCAAAGAGTCTCTGCAAAGAGACCTCCGCATCGAGTCATTAGAACATCGTATCCAGAGGCGGGCGGGCCCGGGCGGCTGTCTCTAGGTATATTCACATCCGAGATATCGCTCCGGCTACTCCAGACCACTAGTCCTTGCAGGTTTCCCGAGAGATATCCTACCCATACCAGAGCTGCTGCTGCGTCTGCTGAGCCGACTTAGCTTATTTCGCGATGAATTTGATTTTCTTTTATTTTACTAAGAATAATAGTATAATATTGCATAAAAATGCGAAAGGTCACTCACTCACGTATCAAGAAATCTCAGAAACTGTAAGTGATCGCTAAGACAAAATAATTATTACAAATAAAAATTGACCTTTAAAATTTGACTTTAACCTTTAATAATATTAAGATAAATAAAATTTGACCTTTAAGGAGTTGTATTTTAGAGTTGAAAATTTGTATAAAATTCCTTTACTGCAAGTGCTAGAAATGTAAAATTTTGAGAAGCTGTTCTTATTAAGACCTGATGATCACTAAGAAAGGAAATTGCGAAATTGAAACCCTATGAGGTTGTTTTTTGAGGTTGAAAGTTTGTATGAAATTGAAAATCTTGCATAGTAGTTTTTTTTAATACGTAGATCACTGAGACAGGACATTGTGTAATTCGACCCTTAAGGGATTTGTTTTTTGAGGGTTGAAAGTTCGTATGAAACTTTTTTACTACAAGTTTTCTGACTGTAGGAGTTTCATGGTATTTTTTTTAAAAGTACGTGATCGTCCCGTCTTAGTGATCAAAATTCGACTACTACGGGGTAGATTTTGGGGTTGAAAGCTTGTACGAAAATTCATTGCAAAGATTGTTATTTTTTTCAATTTCTTTCATTTCGTAGTCTATGTAGTATTAATGGTTTCAATAAGTTGTCTATTGCTGGATGTGTTTAAAGTTTTATATTTCTGATATCACGGAATCTTAAAATTGAATGTTGAACCGAATTGATACAATTGTATATAATTTGAGAGAACAATATTAGCTCAGTTGATATTCACGTGATTCGCCTTCTAATCCAAAGATCGTAGGTCTGAATCCTAAAAAATGTATGTGCCATGTGCAACACTAATGATGAAGGTCAAGAAATATTAATGTATTCCTTGCCTTTGAGTTCCGTCTCTCTTACTGAGCTTGAAATGTGTCGGAGTAATGTAAACATGAGTATGAACATAACCTTTTTAAAGGCTGTAAAATCTCTTTATCGGAATCACTTGCCCTGTGTTCTGAGTGAGGAGTAGAAGCTGGCATTTCACCTCGGTATTATATTAAATTGTAGAGTAGGTAGAGTCCTAATATTTGTATAGCTGTTTGTGTGCCAAAGTAGCATAGGAGTGATAGTAGGTGACATGACAATTCGCCGGAAGGCGGCACATGACCGCCACGTTCCCCTAATTAGCCAGAGGGCGGTCAGTTTGGAAAAGCTTGGCTGTAGAAAGAAGTATTATTTGGTAAGTACTATTGTTCGGTAGTAGGATAAGTTTTAATTAATTAAAAACGAAGTAATTTTTCTGACTTAAGTTAAAACGCCAAAAAAAGAAATAGCTATAAAACAGTCATTTCCCCGAGTGTACACAATAATCGCGTTTGCAGTCAAGTGTTTAGTGCTCATTTTACTGTACTCATATGTGAGCTCTTGAAATCGCATGTATATATCACATATGGATCATATATGGATTGATGAAATCACGTGTGGATCATGATGTCATATACGAGTAAAATCACATGTTGATCATGGTGTCATCTGTGGATGAGTGAAGATGGATGAAGTCCCGCAGGGGCTATGATGTTTTATGTGGATGATTGCATCACTTGTGGACAATGATGTCATATGTGAATGTATAAAACCATATAAAAATTGAGGGTAGAAGAAGATGTTTGTCAAAAATGGTTTTTTTGACAGGGTAAGAGTATGAAGGTTAAACCTTCCTAATTACTTACTCTTAGGACTCTCGCAAGTTTAAGACAGGATTGATTTATGGAAATGTAGCAGTTATTGCAACAATATATTAAGTGTCTTTATTTCTCAGAAACGATTATTTCTCTTACGGTCAGTTTTATTTGATCGGATGTAGATAATTTCGGGTAATTCACTGGCGCCAGAAAATAAATATTACAATTTGATATATACAGACATTTTACAAAAACAATAACTTTTTTATGTTGTCACACATCTCTAAAAATTAAAATTTACTATTTATTAAGATTATGAAATGACTTTGAATACATCATAATAGTTGGTGTCTTCATTATTGCACAGGTTTTTTAGCCTGCACTTTCCACTGAATTAGAGACGTCGCGTGTTGAGTGACGGATCTCAATGCCGTCATGATCACTCATGTCTTCAATTATTATTTTCCTTTGCGTTCTATTTAGGCAAAACATAACTGCGCCTTGTTTGCCTGGCCAAGACCTTTAAAAATAAATCATACCCGGAAATTCCTCCTCTAGCACGTCCGGACGGAATGATAGCCTCAGACGACCCTTTTTTTACGTGAGGAAATCGCGTTACGGATACCTGCCTGAGTGACACGATGGTCCTTCTCGACTGCCACTGCCGAGACCTCGGGTACAGACGCACCTACACGGGCCAGGTTAGAAAGCGGTCAACTTCTCAGGTCAGGTCAGGACCCCATGACGCTTCGCCAACCACTGGCGGATTACCGGATGAACTGTCTCGACAATCCTCAGGTCGGTGGATGCTGTTGTCAGCCAGGACTCGCACTCTTGTAATGCGGCTTCCCGCGCCGCCTCCTGAGGTGCTGACTTTAACAGGACCCCAGACGCTGTGCCAAGACGCTGGCAATAGATCGACGCCAGGGCTTGCACGTCCAGGCCCCATGGCAGGACTCCAGCCGGCATGCACGCCACCTCATAGTATATGGTCCGGTTTCTTCACGGTCACGCAATCTTCATTAGTGGCCACAATATGGTCAACATAGCAAAACGTCTCTAAGAGAAACCGTATGGGTCAATGGCTCACTAAATGGCACATTGAGGTCAACCCCGAAAAAGGCTTCTCAGTTCTCTTCCCTCGTCGTAGGTACAAAGTCATACCGACAGTCAAACTGCAAGGCAAATCAATACCAACAGCTAAATCCGCCAAATACCTAGGAGTAGTCTTAGACAGTAAACTATCCTTCAATTATGTCAACTGTAAAGCGGCCTTCGTCCTCAGTAGACTCTACTCGACTCTCGTTGATCAGCGCCAAATCTAAAATGTCTCTTAGAAACGAGATCTGCCTTTATACGACGTGTATACAGGTCCGCATGCACGGGTCTCGGACGATTTCAAGTCCTTCGCTACTTCGAAAGAGTAGCTACCGAACCCGCTGGTAGTAAGCGCATGCGATTATGATAATTAAAAAGATCCCGGAGGCCTCGACACGTTCCATCAAAAAAAGTTCGACTATCAACGCCAATACGCTCGCTAACGACCCAAAACACGAAAAGTCATACATACTCGCAAGTGCACACGCTACTCACACCGTCTCTGCGGGTGGAGACGAGGTCTCACTTTCGTAACCGCCCAATAGGCCTGATCTGGACAGGCAAGTCCCCCAATACGGTGTACACAAGCCGAAGTACGTGTCTCACAAGAGGCGCCATTGTGAGACATATATGTATGTATATATATATATATATATATATATATATATATATATATATATATATATATATATATATATATATATATATATATATATATATATATATATAATGTGTTAAGATTTTTGACAATTGTTAAAACGATTTATAACATCATTAACCGAAATAATAAGAGTTATTTTTAACTGTCGTCTGTATTTCCTATATAGACGACAGTTAAAAATAATACTTATATAGAGTTGACGGTACGTGACGTGACGTATAGCTAAGTGTCTGAGAATAAGTGCGAAGGATATGAGTACATGTACAAGCGTTTATTTCTTACTTCAATAAAACATTCAAAATAAATTATATTTATTTTCTAAGTGGGTCGAGTTGATATACTTTCTTAAAGATCCACATTAATTAAAAAATTTATTTATTTAATTATATATTTTAAAATTAGCTGTTCTCGTGACATCGTTTGCGTGGAATTGAACGTCTGTATGTAATTCTAAAATAGAAGTAACTTAAGTTAGAACTATTACATCAGCTTTTTGTCAGTGATTGATTGTTCCGACAAAATCGGTCTAGGTGTTTCAAAGATTAGCCAGAACAAACAAACAAATAGACCATGAAAAATATTAAAATATGTTATTGTGATATACGTAAAATATGTTATTATGATAAACGTAAACATACATATTTTTTTTGGCTTCCTTTTTTATCCCTCAGACAGAAAGTGCCTTATGTCAATACACTCCGTACTTTGCCTTTCCACCGAATTCGGGACATTGCACGTTAAGAAGCGTAACTCAGCGCCGCAATTTGTCTTAAATATAATCATTTCCCCGAATAATTTAAATATAATTTTAAATAATTTATAAATAAATTAAAATAATTTAAATACTTCCCCGAATGGGAATCGAACCCACAATCGATCAGACGCTGTCCCAGTGCATCGAGACCGACCTCGTAACGTACATATTTTGCTTTAATTAAAACGCAGTAACTTTATTATTACTCTAATTTTATGTATGTAAGTATATAATTCATAATAATACAAGTGTTTTTATCTTTATACTAATGAGAATAACACATTTAAAGTAAATTTACAGTTATATTAATTACTCAAGCCAAAAATGACTATATGAATAGGGAGATAAAACATGAGAAATGATCGCAGCTTTACTATAACGAGAGTCAATATATCATACTCACCGTGGAACAAACTTTTCTGAAGGGAATCTTAGATAATCCCTATTCAATACGGGCGTAAAAGTAACTGGAGGCAAAACGTCATATTTTGGCTATTTTTTTTGTTATTACCTTTTTTTTCGTTTAAAAACAAATATATTAGGAGTTTATATATTAATTATTACGTAAAGAAAAACTTCTGGACGGAGGAATTATTAATTTTGCCCAGTTACAATTTATACAGAAAAATAGTGTTTTCTTTTAAATAAAGTATTAGAAATGATATTCATGTTGCCAAAATATCTTTTGTTAAAATTATTTAATTAGGAAAATGTAGGAATTTATTGATGAATCAGAGGCCAGCCGGCGCAGTGGGACAGCGTCTGAGCTGGTCGGTTGGGGTTCGATTTTCACTCGGAGGAATGGTTGTAGTTAAATTATTTTCAAATTCTCTGTTAAAAAGAAACGCGGCGTTGAGCTACGCCATTCAAAGTATAATATCTCGAATTCAGCGAAAAGTGGAGTACGGAGTGTATTGACCCTAGGTACTGCCTTTCTACCCTGCTACATAGGATAAAAGCGTGATATTATAAAAAAAAATTAGGCACTATTACTGGTAGATTTCTAAAATGTATGGAGATATGTAATTCTAGCTTCATCTATTCAATTGTCTTGACACTAGGTACATTCTATCTACCCTGCTATGTGGGATAAAAGCGCGAAACTAAAAGAAATAGCCTATATTCGACTAAGTTTTGTATTTAGTAACAAGTTCTATAATTTGAATATGTATATATTTTACGTTAAATATTAGAAACAGTCAGAGTACTCCAACATAAAGAAAATTTTATTTTTTTATAAATATTATTTTACAATAATATTTTAACAATTACTATAAGCGCATATAAATTCTTCACTATTTATTTCAGTGGTGGACAGATAAGCCATATAAAGTAAAAGTATGTAAGAAAAATTATACTTACTTAGTATTCAGGTACGCGACGGAGTCGTGAGACTGTCGTTTATTTTATAGTAAAATAGAGTGTAAAATGTTTAAAAGGATTTCTTGAAGTGTAGCTATTCCCTTGGAGATCGTTTCAAGTGCGATTGTCCCGAACGATAGTCCAGTCCAATACGGTCGGTCAATATTTGAGCACAGCAGAGCTGGAAAATTAAAGCCATTTACTCATATGTACATACATATATCGATAGCTTTGTTATGTTATTGATACATTTCATTTGTATTTTAATTGAAAATCATAATAGAGATATTATATTTTAAGCGGTGGAGTTTAACACCGCGTTTGTTTTCAAAATTGTATCTTATTGTAGTTAAGTATGATACTGTTTTATTATAAGCAAGTATTCTCTTTTTTTTAGTTTCGCGCATTTTATCCCGCATAGTAGGATTGACAGAAAGTACCTAGTGTCAAGACACTCTGTTCTCCGCTCTGCTGAATTACAGATTTTACATGTTGAGTGGCGGGACTTAACGCCGCAATTATTTACAACCATTTTTTTGTCACTTTTTTACTAATTATATGCTCATGAAGATATATATTCCCACACATATAAGTACATATATCTGTAAAGAATAGCGAGCGAATATTTTTATATCTATAGTATTCACTGCCAAGTATTGTCATTGTTATCGCGGCGGGGGGTGAATGAGGCAAGCGATTTACCGCTTTATTCTTTCTTAAAAGATTCTTGTATGATGAAATTTGATAGAGTTATAGTTTTTGAAAAAATGTTAGTATATTACAAAAGTATAAATCGATTTTATACATAGAAATTACTTAAGAAAGCCGGTCGTGGCGCAGAGGGACTGTAAACCGACTGTAAACACAATCGGTTGTGGGTTCGACTCCCACTCGGAGGAATAATTAAATTTAAATTATTTCCAGTTCCTCGTTCTGGTAAGATAAAATGCGGCGTTGAGTTCCACTACGCAATATACAATTTCTGGAATTCGGTGGAAAGCGGAGCACGGAGTGTTTTAACACCATGTACAGCCTGTCTGGCGGCGGGTGCATATCTTGAAGATAAAAAAAATACTTAAATTAATTACAAAAAATCTTCCATTTGTCATTGCCAGCCCAGTGTTTAGTCATTCTGTACTTCTAATCCGACACTAAAATACTGTCATTATCTATACATATGTACATAAAATAAAATTGTAGAAGAGTAAATTCTGTATGTACTGTATTTTTTAAAATATTAAAAAATAAATAGAAGAGGGTATTTCTTGATCGATACTGAACCGAAAAATGTAATTAGAAAAATGTCTATCTGTTTTTTAAGCATCACCTTACCTACCTGATTATACTTCATCATTCAAGACACTGTACTGGGTATTTTTTTTCTTCGGAAAATTATATATACTCTACAGAAACACACTTAATTTTGCGTATCGATATTCAAACATTTAATTGTACTAAACACAAATAATAAGTTTGTCCTATACTACTACCCACAGTGGAGATTACTTAGGTTGCGCTGTAATTGTGGGGTCGAACATTATGAGCTGAGTGTCACTCAGGAGCATAACGCCGCGTTTTGTCTTAGCAAAATAAGGAAATTAAATTATTTTAAATATAATAATTTTCCGAATGTAAATCGAATTCACTCCCTGATGTACTCAAGTTTGTTTTCGGAAATACACTGAGCCACATGATATTAATATGATATAATAAAACTTAATCAGCATTATATTTATTGGATAGACGCAGTCAATTATCTTAAGCGCTCAATTGCGGCACGTTATAAATCATAACCACACATACAACGTAGAAGGAAAATAACAAATATAACAATGGCAATGCCACGAGATTTATGACTTTTGCCTCAGTTGCTTCGATCTTATATTATCAATACGAATTGGTGATTAAATTTACGCTGGTTTTTAGCTGAATAATCCTGTTATGTTAATATTTTTTATTTCTCCTTGTATGGTTTTTTTTGTTCGCGTAATAAACAAGGAAACAGCGATGATTTTTTGTTATTTTAGAATAGGTTTCTTGCTATGAACTTGAAAAGTCTATAAACGAGATATATGATATATATTTCTAAAATTCACGCTTTTATCCCACAGAGTAGGCTAGTCAGAAAGTACCTAGTGTTAAGACACTCTATACTCCTTTTTCTGCCGAATTAGACATTGTGTCTTGAATGGCGGAACTCGCGGATTCCCAATAGGAGTGATAGTATTTTGATAGCTCACAGCCGCCATTTTGGTTGTTTAACATTTGACATTTGTGTTGTTTTATGTTTTGTAATGTTTACCATTTAATCATAAATAAGTTCACGTTACCTAAACGTTTGAAAATTGTCCAAATTTTCTATCAAAATTCGAGAAGTATTGTCTCTACTCAAAGAGCATTTCGTGCTAAATATGGTCGTCATGGTGCACCGTCTGAGCTCGCTATACGTCGCATAATCCAAAAACTGGAAAGTGAATATTCTTTGCACGATAGTAGACCACCAACACGATAACGGACACGCCGTAGTGAAGAAAATATTGCCGTCGTATCAGCCAGTGTCGAAGAAAATCAAAATGTTTCCATTCCACGACGTGCACAAGAATTGGGCTTATCCAGAATGACAACCAGGCGAATTTTACGTATGGATCTTGGCCTACATCCATAAAAGATTGTGTTGGCACAAGAACTCAAGCCAGCAGACCATCGATTGCGTCGTGAATTTGCTGATTGGGCGCTTGAAATGATGGAAACGGACACCGAATTTCATAGGAAAATCATCTTTTCAGATTAGGCTCACTTTTGGCTCAATGGTTATGTGAACAAACAGAATTGTCGTTACTGGAGTAAGTCAAATCTAAGAGTGGTTCATGAAACACCAATACATTCTGAAAAATTGACTGTTTGGTGCGGATTATGGTACGGTGGAATCATTGGCCCGTACTTTTTCAAAAACGACGAAGGCTGTATTGTTACTGTTAATTGCGACCGTTATCGTGACATGTGGAACGATTTTTTTTTCTGAAGTGTATGAAATCGATGCGGACGTATTTATTTACAATAAGATGGTGCAACATGCCACACTGCGACCGTCACAATGGATTTATTACGTGATAAGTTTGGTGAGTCGGTTATTTCTCGCAACGGTCTTCACAATTGGCCACCAAGATCATGTGATTTAACACCCTTGGACTATTTTTTGTGGGGTATGTTAAATCTCAAGTATATGCCAATAAACTAGCTACGATTCAAGATCTTGAACGCAATATTCGAGCGACTGTAGCGGCCATACCAGCCGAAACGCTGCACTGAGTCATCGAAAATTGGACCGATCGTATTCACCAGTGTAAAAAAAGTCGTGGTGGTCCTTCGAACATTTATTACGTATGTTTTGTTTCAATTTCAAAACATATAGTTCTTATTAGGAGACCCCATATACTCATTACCGAATCCTTGGGAATTGAACTTACAACCGATCACGTTTAAAGTTAGACGCTGTGTCACTGCGCCATGACCGGGCTCTCTCTCTCTTTCAAAAATTATTTTGTTATAGAAATTGAATAGTATTATATCATTTATATATATATATATATATATATATATATATATATATATATATATATATTATCCATTTGACACAGCATTTGTTGATTACACACAGAATGACACAATCTTTTATATTTTCCGCCAATTCACTTGACCACAGATAAAATTTATAGTTAGCGTTACTTTAATTTATAACATGTCACGTTACAACTAGATCATAGTTTAAAATGATGAGTATGATATTATGATGACAGCGCTTAAATGAACGCAGTGATTGTGAAATCGATTCCCAAATAGGGAAATGATTATATTTAAAATTTATTTTCATTTCTCCGTCAGAACGGAGAAATGAAAATAAATTTTAAATATAATCAGAGTTAGACAAAGCGTGGCGTTGAAATGTTAATTTCTGACGAAAAGTAGTTAACAGAGTTTCTTGGATACCAGGTTACTTGCGTATTAAGGTGTTGTCTCCGACTATCCAGCTACGTAGGATAAAGTGTAAAGCTGCTTGCAATACTGTTATTGGTGTGTACTTAAGGTTTTTTCACTTTTACAAACAAGAAAAAGTATCAAAAAAATGTATTTCATTTAAATATGTTTTTTCAACATGATATATTTCATTTACAAAGACCAAAACCACATGTACATATTATTTTTTTTTTTTAAATTCTTATTATACAAGCCAGAAATTAAAATTTCCTTTATAATATTGGAACTAAGTATGTATAGATCTCTTAAAATAATATGCAGTGTTTAGCTTCACCTACATTATAGACACATATTGTAAAGGTTTTTTTGACGCAGGGTTCTCTTTAATTAATCTGCTTTCACGCTTTTTATCACGCATAGCAGGGTAGACAGATATATCTAGTGGTAAGACACTCTGTACTTTCCACCGATTTCGAGCCATTGCATGTTGAGTGGAAGAATTCAACGGCGCATTTTATCTTACACTTACCAGAGCTATAAAGTGAAAATATTTTTAAATATAATCACTCCCCTGAGTAGGATCGAACTCACAACCGATCACGCTTACAGTAAGGCGCTGTCACACTGCGCCATGACCGGCCTCTATCTGGGAAGTGACTATATTTTGATTTTTTACACTTCCTCGCTCTGGTTAGGCAAAGTATGGCGTAGAGTTCCACCATTCAATGCTAAAAGTCTCGAATTTGATGAAAAACGAAGTACGGAATGTCTTGATACTAGATACTTTCTGTCTTTAAAGCGTGATGCTGAAAAAAAACTTATTTATGAAGAAATTATAAAAAGAGAAAAAAGATGGTTTTTAAATCTATATAAGAAGTCAAAGGCATCCTTAAAGTAAAAAATCTTTAGAATTTCAAAATTACATAATAAATATTCACAGTATATTTCAGTAAACAAAATTTAGTATGTATATTTTCTATACAAAAAAAATATTTAATTACACGAAGACAAGCTTTCTTTTATCTTATTCAAAGATAAATCGTATAACAGAATATTGTACCTTATTAATTAAGATCCCACCTAAATGTGCCTTTGGGTTATAATTATTAAAATTACAATATTTTTACTTTCTTTTGATTCTGGCTGCCGAATATTTTATTTATGTTCATCATGTATTTTAGTAGAAATTTTGATTTAAATTTTTTATGATATTTTTTAGGATTTTTCTTTTTGCACATATGAATTTATATACATATGATTTAAATATATATGAATTATACGAATTTGTACTAAAAAAGTAAAAAAAATTGTTAGGAACGATTACAACACTAGTTTATCAAAATTGTAAAAAAATATTTTAGTACTGTAATTATAATGACAATTATAAACAACTATATAAGCTTGATGTATACAATAATTGTATTATGAATTGAACATACGTTTTGTTAGATTACACTAAAATATGGTCTAGCCTATTAAACTATACATTGGTTATATAAGCCAAGCAAAGCCAAGCCAGACCAAGCCAAGCTAAGCCAAGCCAAGCGAGCCGTATACTTTTATTGATCATTATAAATTATTACCTGTTATAAATATAATTGTGTTATAACAGACAGACTATGTTAATTTATGTCAATTGACATAAGGTAGAAGATGGTGTATATAGGTATAGACGTGACATCCAATCAAGAGTATGAATAGATTGTCAATTGATTAAAATTGTAAAATTGTAGATTATTAATGAAATTAAGCAAATGTGACAACCAATCACGTGTCAGAATAGACTGTCAATTGATGTAAAATGTGAATTGTTTGCCAATTAGATCTGTCATCCCATCACACAACTTGATTATGACGTTAAAGTGGGAAATATAGTTTAAATAGCAAGACAGTTCATTTTTAAGTAATTCTATCACTTGTATTGAAGTTAGGAAGAATCTCTGTTGTGTAAATAAATAAATTCTTGAGACCAAACCGTGCGTCTATTACTGTACTAATCACTTTCATGGAGATGGTGACATAATAGTAGGTACATCCACTATTATGTCAGGAAGTATATGTCTGTAATTTAAAATAACAGCTATTTACTAAAATTAGTTTAGGGGCTTAAAATATTAATGAATATTCTGAAATAAGTCCCTCTTAAAATAAAAGGGTAACTTTGTTAGGTTATGATGAATAAGTTTTAAAATAATACTATGGAGACACATTATAACGTTTTTTAAAAATTATGTAATAAATATAAGCAAATTTATTTCTATAAATGAAATTCGTCATATCTTTTTTGTTTTTTTGTTCTTGACTCCATTGGTGTAACTCAACACCGCTTTCTATCTAATCACCAGAGAAAACTTTCAACTCTCATTTTTCTAACAAAATCTTTTACAGTAAAGTTATAACAATAATTTCTATAAAACAAAAGTTATGAATGTTGCTATCAAAAGAAATTACAATACGAATTGCTTTTTAATTTAACATTTGTTTTTCTTTCAGAAAGTAAAATGGTCAATTGAAATTATAACTTTTGGGAAAAAACCCAAATTGTCTTATTATGTTTCTTTAACAATATACTGACAAAATATATTGAGATCTTCTCAAACATATTTTGTAAAATTATTCGTTTATAGCTGTTATTTATTACTTTTTTTATTTATTACATAAATGTAAGTATTATTCACATATAATTATAATTTTTTTTCAGATAAGGAAAGAACAAAGCTTCATTTAGTTTACAGTCAATCATTTTTCTACTGACGTCACGTGTTTTT
Source organism: Dryadula phaetusa (assembly GCA_032432895.1). Taxonomy (NCBI): domain Eukaryota; kingdom Metazoa; phylum Arthropoda; class Insecta; order Lepidoptera; family Nymphalidae; genus Dryadula; species Dryadula phaetusa. Next base: position 4,800,084 of record JAOYRS010000068.1, on the reverse strand, counting down.
TTATATACAGAGGCCGTGGGACAACGTTTCATAGTAAATGCGATCGGTTATGGGGGTTCCCACTCAAGAGAATGACTATATTTAAATTATTTTCATTCCCTCGCTCTGATAGTCTTGACACTAGTTACTCCTGACTACACAACTGTGAGGGATAAAAGCTATTTGTATGTAAATTATTATGTTATTTTAACTTATTTCGTTATTTTTAATAAGTATATTTTAAGAAATATAAAAATACATAGAATTCAAAATATGTTTATTAATTTACTCATATGAATTTACATACGTCTTAAATCGTCAATGTATGTTTCACAGGTTCTTCTGCTTTGTACGAGGTTGTAACTTCAAATAAACTAATTGAAAGTTCTTAATGTATGCTGTAAAAATATAGACAAAACTAGGGGTCATTATAAGTTCCAATCTCGCATATTATGATATGGTATTAGAGACCTAAATAATATTTCTTCTATGTAATTATATATTTTTACAAATGATACCCTGTAGCACATCTCAAATATCGAGAAATATCAAAGAGGTGTCAATCTTGTATTAATAAAGTAATTACGGTACTAAAACACATATGGTATTTCACACAAATTTATTTGTCATTTTAAAAAAAGATATGATTTATAAGAAAGGTACTGTTACGAAGAAAATAGTTCCTTCGTTCTTTTCATATTTTAATAGCATGTATGTTTTGTTCATTAGATTTAGGGTTAGGCTTCAAATTCAGAATTTACGTTTTTTTTATACTCTCTGTGCTTCAAAACAATTGTAATTACTCGTTAACATTGCATGTATTTATCGCAAGCAATTATATATTATGTTTTTATGTATATAAAATTTACATAGATATAAATTTCAATGACCACTAAAACTACAAATCATGAAATAATCCAAACAAGATAAAGATCCATAGTAATTATATAAAGCTAATTTATGCTCTCAATTCTATTCAATTAATATTAGTTTAGGCGGTCCCCTAAACCATATCGTACCGAAATAGACTATAAATAATAAAATTAGTAGGCTGTTAGTGATTGACTGAGGATATAACTGGGAACGCACTGAGTCGTATTCCTAAATATTAGTCTAAAGTGATCTCTTAAGTAGTGAGTAAATATGTATCTGTTTAAGAAGATAATGAAAAACGATGACTTTATCACTAGGCCGGTCGTAGCGCAGTGACAGAGTCTGATTGTAAATGCGATCGGTTGTGGGTTCGATCCCCACTCGGGGGAGTGACAATATTTTAGGGGGTAAAATTATTTTCACTTCCTGGCTCTAGTAAAAGACAAAGTGCGGCGTTGAGTTCCACCACTCAACACGCAACGTCTCGAATTCGGTGGAAAGCAACGTACACAGTGTCTTGACACTAGGTACTTTCTGTCTACCCTGCAATGCGGGATAAAAGCGTGAAGCTGAAAAAAAAGACTATTACCTATAGACATGATATTAATTGCGTTAAGTTCCGCAGATAAAGATTTATAATTGTAATAATAACAAGTTTATTTCACCACAAGTGGTTTTCACAATATAGTGCTTAATATTAAGTTAGCTACAATGTCGTTCAACATTTTTTTGGAAGCCACAGTCACCGTACTAGGTAACCTGTATTACGGCATAAAGCACCAACCCCTTAAATTTATTATAATAACACTGCTATCTCTAAAATTAAATATGGTTCAATTTCTCTTATATAAAAACTAGAATAAGAAAAGTAAAAAAGATACAAATTAAATAAGTGATTTGATTGTCTGTGTGTGTAAATTTATGGGTGGGTATGTAAATCTGTGTGTGTAAATTTATGGGTGGGTATGTGTGTGTGTGAAAGATTATAGTGTCATTAAATATTTGAAATTCGGAGAACAGTTATATAGCTGCGGTGATGTATAGCTATACTATATATCCTGTTATTAATTAATCATTTTTAAGATTTCTATGAAACAATTGAATTACAAAAACAACTATAAAAATAATAAAATAATAATTTAATAATATTTAATAAAAATCCGTTAATATTAACACTTCTATTTCTGACTGTACTGCTTAAAAACAATATTTCATATTCACAAACGTTCATATCATTCTCACTGTTCATCATTTGCTACGATGTATGAGACTTTTGCGATATACCATCGCGTTTTCTCCTTCGCCGGTATACCAATATTTGCGAAAAACAAATGGAATTCAAAAAAATGGCTACTATTTCAAATTTTCAACTTTTTGCTCGGTTTTCTTACTTTTGTATTCACTACCGGTTTTGTTTTGACTAATTTGTCAAACCCATTACTATGCATACAGGGTGCTTGTATTTGGACGACGGGTGTCATCATGTTCATTTCTCTCGGCATCTGTTTAGTTTTCAGGGAACAGTTCAGATCATTTCTAGAAGAAGTCATCTTTAAGGATTGCCTGTTAGAAATGCCGTTTATATATAACATCTCGCAGCTAAAGTTTCGAAATGGAAAACTGGGTGAGTTGAAGAAGTCGGTTATAAACTCTCGAGAGACATTGTTCAGGCTTACAAGAGTGTTATTAAAAACTTACATAGCCAGCCTTGGTACGTGCGCGACTTTATATTTATGCGGACCGATTTATTTGATGTGCATTAGGAACGATAAATCATTGCGATTGCTTGGTACGTAATATTTTATTTTACTTATACTTATTTTTGCTCGCAGTCTTGGTCTATTTGATTTTTTTATAATATAGCAGACACAGAATGTGGAAATCGTTTTTTAAAGTACTTAATTGACTACAGTGAAAATTTGATTGATAGATCGGTAGTCCAGTATTTTATTTCTTATTTTCAAGTCATTTTTAAATGTATAATAGGTTAGGGTGGAGGAAAAAAAATTATCATGATAAAAAAATTTATGTTTTAAGCTAAATAATGTTTATATGATTAAACATATCTGTAAATTGCATAGAAATCGTCTTATAATTATGTATTTCTATATTCATACATGGAATCCTTAGAACGGAGTAAATACTCATTTCCTGTAATAAAAATAACCAAACTGTATATAAAATGCACATTTGAACATAACCAACAGTCAACAAGTATTTATAAAATATAAAAGAGTACAAGACGCGTTTAAACTTCAGTATAAAATATAAAAATCAAAACAAACACGAACAACTTCTTAAGTATGGCCTTCCGTTATTCCGTTATATTCATGCCGGCGTAACGAGGGCATGCGGGAAATAGTAAACTTTTATTATAACACTCATTCGCGTGCTTAGCTTTTGTTTAAGTTTCGCTTTATTTCAGCGTTCGACATGTGGTTTCCTTGGGGTTTGGAAAACTTCACCATATACGTTGCCTCGTTCGTGTTTCATGCGTATGTTGGCTACCTGTGTTGTATTGGTTAGTTAGTAATTTGTTATTATAATATATTTTCTGGTCTTTTTGGTATTTTCTATTTTGTTTGCTTAATTTGAAAATCGTGAACATCCATTTCATGATCGTGAAAAGTGATGATCTTATTATAATTTTTTTTTATTACAAATTACAAAATACTGAACATTGTGTAAAATAAAAACATATTTTTTTAGTGTATGCTGGATTACAGTCCACAATAATACTGTTAGTGGGTCAAATAATACGTCAGTTGAAAATACTTACATTCATACTCTCCAATATGGATGAACTAATCGAAGAGCAGGTTGAAGAGAGAGGAGAGAAATGGCAGAGGGAGTGCACTTCATTGTTATCTCAATGCGTGGACCATTTTGTTAAAATTAAAAGGTACTAATTATTATATCATAAATATTTAGTAAATCTTTAATATGTGATATGTGATATATTTTTATCAGTCCACGTATGTAAATATATTATTATTTAAAAATAAAAATATTCATTGAGTGACTGAGTCGAAACTGCGGCAGTACAAATTGAACAGGTAGGAAATTTACTTTACTATTACTATTTTTACTTTAATTTATTTTTTAAAAAATTAGTGGGTATCGTCATGTAAGCGACTCTGGAGTAAAGAGCGACTTGTAATGCTTTTGATTTCAGATTCACTAATAGACTGAACGTTATATGTCAACCCTTTTATTTGGCCGTCATCTTGGTTGCCATCATGTTGGTATGCGTGTGTTCAGTGAAAATAGCTATTTCCGTAAGTGTCTTAAAGGGCATATCAAACTAAGAATATCTGCACTAGCTTTTGATTAATCGATTTTACTATATTTATATTGTTTTTTTTATTTGAAATAGTAAGAGAGATTATTTTCTTGATATTTATTGAAGATATTTAAAGAACAATAAAAATGAAAATGACCAGCTTCACGCTTGAGTCACCATATCATGGTAGTCGAAGACTACCAAGTCTCAAAACACTCCGTTGAGTGTTTGTCTGATATCAAAACATTGAGTGTTGAGTGGCAAACTCAATGCTGCACTTTGTCTTACGATAGCAGTAAAATGAAAATAGATGTTAAATATAAAATAATCTTCGGAGTGGGACCAAACCCACAATCAATCAGTTTACAGTCGGATACTGTCCCACTGCGCCACAATGCCCTTTATGCATAAGTCAACTATAATATATTTATTTGAGATTTTTTGCAGTATAAGCATTATCGTAACTTTTTTTCTACTTTTAGGATAAATTATCCCCTGATATATTAAAATACTACATTCATGAGAGTTGCATTATTCTAATTGTACTCATGTTTTGTTTTTTGGGACAACAAGTCGAAAATGAGGTAAGCCAAATATACTTTAGTAACTTCATAGTGGTCATTTCGAGTATATTTTACTTAATTTTGAAGAAAACTAATGTAGTCTATGGATTTCCAAACGAAAACAGACAAGTTTCATTACTTTTCTAAGTGTTAAAATTAATAATAAATATTCAACAATTCCAGTGTGAGAAACTAGAAACGGCCGTAACAGAAAAATGGTACATATTTGATTCCAACCATCGAGTCAATGTTCGTATATTCAAAATGGCTCTCAGTCAAAGAATGCCTATTTACATTTTTGGCTCGATAACACTTTCTTTGCCGACGTTTACTTGGGTGAGGTTCAAGAAGATAATTGATTACAGCTTATTTTATTGTTATTATGTTGAGGCCGGTCGTGGCGCAGTGGGACAGCGTCTGATTGTAACGCGATCGGTTGTGGGTTCGATCCCCACTCGGGGGAGTGATTATATTTAAATTATTTTCACTTCTTCGCTCTGGTAAGACAAAGTGCGGCGTTGAGTTCCACCACACAACACGCAATGTCTCGAATTCGGTGGAAAGCGAAGTACGGAGTGTCTTGACACTAGGTACTTTCTGCCTACCCTGCTACGCGGGATAAAAGCGTGAAGCTAAAAAAAATATTTATTCAAATCTACCTATATGGTTTAAAAATAGTTATGTAATACAAGTATAATGATTTGTTATAATTTACGTTACATTGGTGTAAATATTAAAAGAGTGTTTTGCCACTAGATTTAATATTGTAAAAAGCAATGCAGTTTTTGAAGTGTTTACGAATTTTAAAACTTTGGTAGTTGTTTATTCGGCGATTTGGAGGTTTAAACACGACTTAAACAAGAACTACGTATCAATTAGTATCTCCAATAATAAACTTGGAAAATGTATGTTTTTAACATTAATTAGAAATATATATTGTTATATTACACCCAAGTTATAAAAAAATGGGGCGTTGAGTTCGTCACTCATCACGCAATGTCCCGTTACACGTAATGGTCGTTGTCTCTGACTACCCTTTTATGCGGGGTAAAGCGTGAAGCTATATACTGATATATAGACAGACCAACAAGACAAGTGTGTGTTTTGGCTTCTATCTTGCTCAAATAATCTATTTTTTTCATAGCATATCGTTCATATACAGATATTATTTAAAGGTATACAGTTTTTTTATATTGTAAAAAATATAGGAAATAAAAGTCATAGACTTCCTTTGGCAACTTAAAAATATTGGTTTGTTTCAGTTTATCCGGACCGGGATGTCTTTCTTCACTTTAGTGATGTCATTTCTAGAGGACTAATACATATTTGTATTTAACTGATTATATCAATCAAAGTCAATCTTTATAACGCACAATATTATAACTAAAAAACACAATAAAATTATTCATTTCAAGTAAAAAACTTTCTTTTTTTAATTTCCTCGTTCTAATTCTAAGATGATATTTATGGAAAATAATCTGACAGTCGAGTTTTCTAGGCTCTATCAAAATCAATGATGTATACATTTTTAAAAAGTTTAAAATGAAACAATTTCATTAATAAAATTATTTTTATTGTTAGCCTGTTATTCCGCATAGCAGGGTAGACAGAAAGTGCGTAGTTTCAAGACACTCCGTACTTTGCATTCCACCGAATTCGAGACATTATGTGTTGAGTGGTCGAACTCAATACTGCACTTTGTCTTACCAGAGCGAGGACGTGAAAATAAAATTTAAATAACCCACAACCGAACGCGTTTACAGTCAGATGCTGTCCTATTGTGCCACGACCATTGAGTTATTCATTATTTATTATCTATGCATTTCAAGAGGGAATAGTAGCCCGTTGACAAGTACATATGCGTAACCCCAGCAACATGAACAAAAGTGTATGTCGAACATACAGTAGTATAATAAGATCTGTATGAGGCCGCTCGTGGCCCAGTGGGACAGCCACTGACTGTAAACGCGATCGACTGTAAGATCGATTCCGACTCTAGGGAGTGATTATATAAACATAGATTAATAAACTATCATCACTTCCTCGTTCTGAAAGGACTAAGCGCGACGTTGAGTTTCGCCATTCAAAACGAAAACGAAAAAAAAACGAAGTCTCTACTTCGGTGGAAACCGAAGTACGTTTTGATACTAGGTACTTTTAGTCTACTAATACTAAATGTCATTATAAAAAAGCTATGTAGAACGTAGATGCAGTTCACTAATTAATAATTACTTATCGAACTCGGTTAATGATGCTATGCTTATTAAAACAACAAATAATGACCAAAATCTGAAATAAGCTTTTAATAACACCCGATGGAAACGTTTTTAATGGATTGATAATTGAGATTTCTCTTATTACCTATATGTTTATATTACATATGTGAATTCAATTCTCATATGAAAAAAAATGTGCATACCCAATAGCGATATCTGTAATGTAGATTTACAAGGAATATATTTTTAAAAACAAGCTTCTGAAGCCACCTGGAAGTTAATTTTTAATGGTATACTGTATTTTACACTTTAAACCCCTTCATTAGATATCTACGTTAGAGGGATTATTTATTCTAAATATGGACTTTATCAGATACTGAGGGTCAAATTGAGCTTTCAAAATTTGACCTCGAGTCATATGGTAATTTAAAAAACTACCAAAAATGTCTTGTTAGTACTACCGAAGGTCATAACACTCTATCGGCTTCGGTCACCAGTTTAGTGCGAGGCCAAATATAATTTAATATTTTGCTCCCTGTACCCTTTTCCGATATAAATATATTGGCAAAGCAATCGGGATAATAAAGCTCAAAGGTAATCTGTTTTTCAATTTTATTATATAAGGATCAAAAGCCATTTTAATCCATCCTATTTGTATATCGAGTATTGACGTTTTCAATAATTGAAATTGTTTCATAAGAGTATTTGACAAACGTAATGATGCAACGTTCGTTATTTGTGTTGTTAACTAGATATGTGATCATGAGTTCGAATTTTGTGTAAATTTGGTAGCAAGACATTCGGTAGAAATTTTTTTCTTACATTATATTTTGCACTGCCTTAATTAAAAATGTCTTAAATCATTAAATCGCATTTGATATTTTAATTTTTTTTATTTTTCTATGAAATAATATAAAAAATCTTGCTACAAGATTTGAATTTCTTTAATATACGTCATACACCTGATATTTGATAACAAAACAATATTTTTATAACAAGAACCTAATATGTTTTGTCTGTGGAAAGACCAAGATGATGAGAAAATAATGTTAAGTTTAATTGATCTTTCCATAATTAATAGAATTTTAGTAAGACTTAAAAAAATACAATATATGTATGTATGAATTTATAAGATTATGATATGGTTATAAAAATTTGAAATTTATATCTGTTTCATTAATAAAAAGTTGTAAAAGTTGATATAATTTTAAAAAGTACTGTCAACATCTGCAGTCTCTTCAGTCTATATACTCTCAAGCACTTCGCTCTACATTCGTTATAGCGTACGTTTAAATACTTGCTTTTACATTAATAGGGAGTAAAGCTAACTGCAATAAATTTTATATTTTGATTTTTACCCCAGAATATTTAAATGACTCATTCAAGATTATTAAAAGATCCGTTAACATGTGCTCGTATAATACGAATTACCATACATTGTTCTAAAAAATAATAAAAACAAAAGAAACGGACAATTTTTATATATATTTTTCGTTAATTTTATTTTTTTGTTATATTAAATAAGTATATACTGCATATGAAATCTTACATATACTTTATATGCTGTATATACTTATTTGATAAAGTTGGAATGTATGCGGTCGGTAGTAGGTTCGATTCTCACTCGGAGGAATGATTTTAAAATTTACATTCATTTCTCTGTTTCCTTAAGACGAACCGCAGCGTTGACTTTGCCACTAAATACGCAATGTCTTTCGAGCGGAAAGCAGTCAAAAGTGTGTCATGACACTTGGTTGTCTCCGACTACACTGTTATACGGGATAAAGCATAGTTAGTGCGCGAGAAGTGTAGAAAAAAATGACAAATTACATTAGACCATGACAGTCATTTCTTGATAGTCTATCACGATTTTACTACTATTCTTTTATCTAAATGTAAACAAGGATTACCTAATAAGGATTTATCTGAAGAAATTCGAAGGAAAATATTTATGAGGCCACTCCATTAGCACAAATGGGAGAATTGGCTAAGAAAATAATTCTGGTAAATCTGACTCGAGCAATTTTGTGGGTTTATGTTTAAAATAAAAAGATTCGTGTGATTTCCTTGTCGGATAAGTTATTTGGGCATTAGGGATAGGACGTACAAGATGGATTTCTTTATTTTTATTTGTTGTGACACATTTTCGGCAACGCGCATTACAAAAACAACGTAGTGATTTATTTTCCACAGATATTCTATATATTGTATTATTTCTATTTCTCGAATCTCGCTGCGTTAAAATTTTTGTACGTTTATAAAAAAAAATTCTTACTAAGAGTGGAATAGCAGTTTAAAACTAAAAAAATTGTAAATTTACGCTATAATAGGTTGTATGTTAAAAATGAACAGTGATAAATAATTTATTTATACCAAAACAAACCAAAAAAATAGTATATTAGTATAAAAAAAATCATAAAAAGGTGCTTTAATTTTATAATGAATATGTTTAAAAAAATACCCAGGCATAAGGAATAAGGAAATAATAATAAAAGACCAATTAAAAGATAACAGACACCTTATGTAAATGTACCTTTTCTAATATATTTATGATAAATATGACAATAATAATGATGTATACTAATAATATGTGGTTAATAATAAACGTTAATTATTAAAGTATTTTAGTGTGCTTTTAAGAGCTGAGTCAATTATTAAGTGACTGTGTTTGTATGATTTGTATAGCATTGAAATTTGTATTACTAGATAACTAATTACGGATATTCATTTTAAGTATCTAATATTGTTTTATACATTATACAATTAATTGTGTCATCTCATCCACGTTCATTGATCTATATTTAAACATGCCTATCGAGTGGGCATGCTTTTTATGTAGGCTTCCTTCAGTATCATCAATAATATATTTCGAAACTCAACTAAGATTTTTTCTGTAGGTTAAATTAGGTATTTAATAATAAATGTAATCTAAATTAAAAGCAACATTTAACAGTGAAACAATAAAAACTAAGAGTATTTCAGTGAGAACGGAATTGCTCAGCAAAATGTAACACAACAGCCGATAGCAAGTGGCGTGCAATATGCAACTAAAGACTTTCAGTATGCCTCTAAGAGCCCAACTAACCACTCATTGTTTTTGGCTCAACGGGGCAAGCTTCTCGTAAAATACGCTTGTTAAATATATGAGCGCCATATTATAATATATATTTTTAGTATTAATATTTTTGTTTTGATTTTGTTATACACTTTCTTTTTATTTATCTCTTTATATTTATCTTTATTATACTTAATAAAGGTAAAGATGTTTTACTATATATTTACGAATGATGAGGTTTAAAATATTGTAATAGTATAAAATTAATAAATATTAAAAATTCATATTTTTAATTAATAGAAAAAAAATAAACATATAATTTAAATATAAGTTCCTGTATCTAAAATATATGCCCCGGGTGAGGATCGAACTCACGACCTTAAGATTATGAGACTTACGCGCTGCCTACTGCGCTACCGAGGCCACGTGTGGCTTAAGGAAATTTTTAATCTAATACTAAGTCTTATCAGTGAATTTTTGAATATACGTATAATATTTTAACTTTTTATAAAAAAGTAAATAATTGAACTTGCATTGATTTTTTATATTTAAGTTAAATGTATGTATGTATGTATGTCCGTTCCTTTGTTCCCCTGTAAGTGCTAAACCCGCGAACGGTTTTTATAAATTACACGCTGTGAGATTTGTCTTAGGGGCGCGAGTGGAACTGAATATATATAAAATTACTGAAAAAATAAAAGACTTTGAAAGCCATAATGCAGGCAACTTAGTTTTTACCGAAATTGTGTTTTTATTTTTTTAAATTATTATCTTATTAATATTTAGTTCTTGTATAATATGCTTATTGCTTTGGGCTTATGTAATTGATAATTTTATTTTTTACATATACCATAACGTTTAGCGTATTGGCTTAATATAATTCCCTCTAAATAAAAATCAAAAAGAAAATGAAAAGAAACTGCCTCGTCGTACTATATCATCGTATAAGTCATATAACTGTTATTAATATTAAAACTGTACATCATATATAAAACCGTACACATATACCAAAAGGTTGCACATTTATTATTGAAACTAGCTGTAGTGAAGCATTTCTGAGAAGCTTGCGGTGAGGTCGCTGAATGCGAGTTTCGTGGCGAAGTTAATATCAGCAGAGCTGCCACACTTTCCAATGAAGGCCTTAAAACAAAGATGTGACTATTATTGTCTGTTTTTACATTTACATCTAGGTAATTTTTATTCAACTTAGATACGTATATTTTGTATAGTACGTACATATTATATATTTTTTGGAGCTTCACACAATTCAGAGAGAACATAGTATGAAGACATTTTCAACTTTCCGTACCCGTTTCTGACCAAATTCAAGACATTGCATGTTGAGTGGCATGTAGTCTTATCAGAGCGAGAAATAATTTAAATAATACAATCATTTCCCCGATTGGGATCGTTGAACGATCTTTAAACAAGAATGGACGTGGGTTCGATTTCCTCTTGGGTTAATGAGTATATTTCATGATTCTGACGTGGTAAGAACTTTTTATTACCAGGTCACAAATGAAATATGCTAGACGCTGATTACCTCTACTCAACACGCAATGTTTCGATTTCAGTCAATCAATTCTTTTATCAGTCGTTAAGTACCTCGACAAAACACTCACAGTACTCTCAAACTACCTGTTTAGTTACAAGTTATTAGATATTATTCACAGAAAAAGGGTCAAGACCTCTTAATAGTCTTGAAAAGTATGCCAACTAAAAATACAAAAGAACACTTGCTCCAGAAACAGTAAAAGAGCATCAAAGAAAGGTCAAGATTCTATTTGAAATGTTAGTGTAACAAGAAGGTAATTTTGAAGATGTGTAATTTATGATAGTTGCGTTTGTCGAACAGAAAGATTTTAAAAACATAAAACTATGTATACAGTACAACATGTTTAGTTTTATATTTTAATATAATAATTTATATAAATGTAATTAAGATAATTTAGTTGTTTCAAAAACTCCGTTAAATATAAATCTAAGTTCTAAGTAGCTTATATCGCTGTCGATTACATTTACATGAGATATATAATAGAAAGAAAAAAAAGATACAGACCTAGTATGTAGTGTAATAAAATAAATTATTTTTTTTTAGTGATTTTTACACAGTTAGTCTCGTTTATTCTGATATTCGAAGATATAGGTGTTGTAGAAAACTTGACGTTTTGAATAAATGTCACTTCACTAGTAAACAAGTTACCATAGACTATGTACTGTTAACTCGTTAAAAACAATTGTTTTTAAAAATAAAAAGAAAAAAATTAAACAACTTAATTATTCGTTATTTTAATAAAATCGGGTTTTATTTATTTTCTATTTAAAGTGACATGTTTAAAATTACTAATATTATTTAAAAATTGTTATTCTTAAATCAAGCAAAAAAAATATTTGGCTTTCTTATTGTAACGTTACGATTGTATATGATATTTTTTTGCCTAGCAGAGTAGACATGCAGTACCTAGTGTCAAGACACTGTATTCCGCTTGACTCCAAATTCAAGATATTGCGTGTTGAATGGGGGAATTTAACCCCGCGATTTGTTTGTAAACGTGTTGAATACTTACTGTTTATTTGAAGAATTTTTCAAATAGTAATTTTACAGTAACAATATTTGATATAATCGTTGTTTATATCTAGAAATAGGACACCTCTAATAATAAATAGTTAAATTCTAGGAGAAACATTGCAATTGATTCTGAATGTTTAACGCCATCGCGACACGGATGTAGAGAACAAGGGAAGATGTTTGTAAATTTATTTTATTATGTTTGTGTCAACTCAAAATTAAAGTTAAGAGTCAATAAAAATAATTTTGGCAAGCACAGTAATTATCAGAATTAATAGAAAGCAGAAGTATCTTGCTTTCTATTGGTCATTGATTTGTTTTTTATTCATCCTATAAACTGGGATCTTATATTTGCTTTTTATATTTCAATACTTTAAGCTAATGGCGTTTTTCCTCTTTTACATTTTTTTTGTTATCATATGTACTCTTTTTTTATTTTTTTACGCAGTCAGGAGTTTTTATATACTTTTTTACCTATTTCTTAAATATAAATATAAAATTTCTATGAAAAAAGACACTAATTATAAAATAAATAAAGTAATACTGGCAAAGTGAAGAACGGAATCACTACATTTCATTTAAACTGTTTATATTTACACAATATCAAGAACATACCTATAAAGTCATTCAGCGCTCTATCCTCCCCCTATCCTAAACTTTATGTTAATATGATGAGTTTAATTATAATTAAGATGAGTCTTGTCATTATAGCGTCAATGATACACAATTATAGTTTAGAACTATATACATTTCGACATAACGTTATAATTAATAAGGGAATATAACGTAATAATAACGCAGCCTGAACACGCTCGGTCTATTAATTATTATTTTGAATTAATAAGGATATACAAAGAAAGAATTTTATTTCACATAGGCCAGTTGTGGTGCATTAGAACATTTTCATCTGGTAAGGCAAAGCACGGTGTTGAGTTCTGTTTTCCGTTTCAAATTCGGCGTAAAATTCGGAGCACGAAGTGTCTTGACTATATTAATACAAGCGTAAAGCCAAAAAATACCTGAATCTTTTATAATATTTACTCTAAGACTTACTAAGTCTATTTACTAGAATTCCTTAAACTTTAACATTTCCTATAAACATTTCAAGAATTGAACCTATTGAGGCTGTTTTGTCGAGTATACCTTGTTACCATCACATGTGGGTAGAATAACATAATAGGGTAAAGTAAACATTAACTAGCTAGAAACAACGCCAGAAGTGGATTCATACTTGTCGTCCTCTTAACGTAGCCTCTTACCTTTATACAGAACTCTATCTATTTCAGTACGAACAAAGAACTCAACAGTTTTAAAGTACAATAACATCTCGAGTTTCAAATTACATTTGACTGAATACGCCAACAATAAGTGGTACATTCAGTTTTTTCCAGCGCAATATGCAGTGAAGAGGCTCTCTGCCTTTTTATAGCTCGGCTCTAAACAAGTGAACCCTTAAAAGCTACGGTGGGATATTTCAACCCTATTTTAAAATTTTGCATTTCATACTAAATTTCGATTTAAAATTATTTACATGATGTACATTTCTATAGCCAAGGTTTAATATTTTATTTGTTTGATTTTACGTTGTGTAGCGTAGTGCAAGATAGCGGAAAAAATAAATGAATTCCTCACTTTTTTCTTTCTTTTTCTTCCAAGTTAACCTAATATTTTTTTTCTTACTCATCCTTAACAAAATCTATTAATTGAACATATTGAAAGAGTATTTTGCTTAAAACAAAAGGTGAAAAACACAGCGATATTTTTAATCCCACGTCTCCTAGATGGCAATATTTCTGTATTAAGCATTTACGGGTCAAGCTTTGCCAAGTTATAAGCGGCTCATAGCGTTTTATATATCTTTGTTTATCATCTCTGCGAGTGTAGTCGTTTTAACATGTTTCCGTTTATCTTGTTAAGCTTACGAGATAAGCTGAGTTTATTCCATTTATATTTTATGTAAAGTTTATTTTATTGTGAAAAAAAAGCTAGGCTTAAATGTTTTGTATTACTGGTGTATAGTTATACTATTACTGTCATAGTGCCACGAGTTTGAAGTCTCCATAATTGAAACATTTATTATTTATTTCAGTAATAAACACACACACACAGTAGTAAATGTTATATTTATTTATTTTTGATTTTATATATTTTAACGCATTATTATTAAAAAATAATAGCGGATGTCGTATTTATTTTATAAATATAATATACATTTTCAATGGATAACAACATAAAAGATATCACATTCTATACTTTTTTCTTCATATAAACGTCACACAATGTGGTTTGCGTGATTTTCTTAAAAAAGTAAATAAAAGGTTTTTCGTACCATATTTAAAATTCCTAAATATTTTTAAATTAACAAATTCACCGCAAGACGTCAGACATGTTAACTATGAATTAAACTAACTTAACTGTACTATTATGCCTTTTTATTTGATTTTCCAGATTTTCAATTTTTATATATTAATCAAAAATGCTCACCACAGTGAATAATCTTTGCTAAAGTGACGTTTCCATATCTCTTAATGTTTCATTGGGTTTTTAGACTGTTAAATCACGGAGACAAATCAGCAAATTTAATTATATCCTCTACAGTGAAAAAAATATTGTATAGCTAGGGATAATAGCTTCAAAACGAAGAAAAAGAAATATTAAAATTTGTTCAGTAGATCTTAAGATTATTTGAGATCTTTAATTACAAAGCACTTTTAATATTACATCATTATCAAAAGTTATTTTGATAATAGATGAATAAAAATGTAGGTAGCGAATATTTTTTACAATAAAGAATTAGAAATACATTGAAAACGGATATTATATGTACTAAGTGTTTTTACGTAAGTGACACGTTGCCAAGGCAACACTTATTTTACGCGTCAACCAGTCTATATCGAAAACAAGCAAATGAAGATAGAAATGAGTGGCATATAGATAATTTTATTTCGTTGCCATTACAATGGACGCCCCGTTACAGCCTAATGCAATTTGTCAAACTGTTGACTCTTAAAATGTGTCACAGGAAAGTTATGCTTACGTTAGATAAGGCTTAGTAAAAATACATATTTATTGACATTAATGTGGCGCTTTGGGCTAGCGTCTGGCTGTAAAGGCGGTCGGTTGTGGGTTCGATCTCCAATTAGGGAAGTGTTATACTTAAATTATTTTCACTTCCTCGCTCTGGTAAAGATAAAGTGCGGCGTGGCGAATGATTCTTTATGTTACGCTTTATCTCGGTAGTCGGAGACAACTTAGTGTCAAGACACTCCATTGACATTGTGTGTTGAGTGAATGTTACCTTATGTAAATTTCTGAGAGCATTATCGAAATTTTACAGTTTAACTATTTACAATAATTCGTAATTACTAATAGATTTTCGTGATTATTTATATTTTTTTTTATGCTTAGAATTTGATTTGGCAAATAGTGAAGTTGTAAATATTTCTTTATGATTTTCTCTTAATCTATTTCAATTAATTCTTTAAGAGAATATTTAGACACTGTGACACTACTACTTAGTAACAATTATAAATTCTATCCGTATTAATACATTATGGTTATAGGAGACTGTGATAGTAAACGTGATTGGTTATGGGTTATGAGTTCGATTCACAATCAGACTAATGATTTAATTTAATTATTTTTATTTCTCCGCACTTCAACTTCAACCCGTAAAATCACGCATTCAGTAGAAAAATCTAGAACAGAGACTCTTGACAATATACTTTCTTTAAGTCTATCTTGCTTTCCTTTAAATGAAAAAAAATAAAATAAATTATATTCTGCACAGAATATCATCATGTGGACTAAGATGGTATTACAATTTTGTTTAGTCGTTTTAATATAATATTATAATATTAGTGAAAACTACTTTCAGAACACTGAGACTATAGAAAACACTATACAGGTAATAAAAGTCCCATTCACAGTTCTTGGCGCAGAACGCTAAAAAGTCATAAAAAGAGAATAAAGCCTACACCAATTAAGTTAATTGCGTTTTATTAGAGTTTGTTTCCATTTTTATTTTATTTTTTCAATTGGAACGGTTATTTTTGATAATTTTCATTTTTAAAAATTAAATTGATGGATCGCAAGTTTCATGCATTTATATATTAATAGAATATAGCATTTTGTTTTTATTATTATGATTTTAAAATTTAGAATCAATCATTAGCTACTTGATTCAGATATCATAAATGTTTCGATCAGTCATATAAAGGTATAATAAATGGACAAGGAGTAACATGTGTTAAGTAAGCACTAACATTGCCTTTGATACCCTAGTAATCGAAAGGGTCTCTGATAAATTATTTCATTGCAAATTCATTTTGGTGTAATTGGAAAAAGTCTAACAAAAACGGTGGTACATGTTAATATAGTTATTTTTCGATCCGGTGTTAAGAAATAGAATATAAGGTGTCCTAGTAAAATATTTTTAAAAAACACAACAGAGAGAGAAGAGAGGAGAGGAGAGTACGGTTAGCTATCCCTATACCATTTTGCATGTTAGTCAAAATTTAAATCAGTTTTGCTATTAAATATGTATTACGTGACGGGTCCTACAATGAGCGCGATTCTCTCGACAGAAGCCAGTTGTCTTGATTGCAAACGACCTTTTTATAGCTCTATGAATGGTAATTAAGAATTAGCGACATCCAATGTTTTCGTACGCTTAGAAATTCGATAGGAGGAAAAATATTACTAGGAATGTTGTCGTGACTTTGCTTGTGCTATATGTATAAAAAATGTATAATATAGTATTGAGGTTACAGCTCAATCAAATCTTATGTACAAACAAACATTTATAATGTAGAGTTTATATGTACGAAGATAGAGTGCAAGATAGTTTGATTGTGGCAAATTGCATTAGTGTGCAAGAATATGCAATTGTGCAAGAATACATGAGTGCAAGAATGTGCAATTTTTTGAATGTTTGTGTTTTTCTTTGGACATGCCATAGAAAAACAGTCAAAAAATTCTTATGATATACTATGTCTGCACAATAAAGTTCTTTAGACGTCTCTTCATTTATAATAAGCTTAAAAACATCCAAATAAAAGCATTTTTATAACAGCATTGATAAGTTTTTTAGCTTCACACTTTTATCCCGCATAGCAGGGTAGACAGGAAGTACCTAGTGTCACGACACTCCGTACATATTAAGTAGTAGACAATCATTTAAATACAATCATTACCTCGAGTGAGAATTGAACCCACAGCCGTTCGCGTTTACATTCAGATGCTAACCCACTGCGCCACGACCGTCCTCATTGATTAGTAATTAGGAATTTATGTATTTTTCTTTGTATCGAACATTTCATATTTTAAAATATACTGTAAAAGGCTATTGTATATATACTATATAAAATTGTCAATTTGTTGCAATAGTTTATAAATGTAGATTTCTTTAAAAATCTATTATTTAATTGTAAAAAGAACCATTTTTGAAAAAACTTTTAAGAATTTGAACGCAGCGGGATTCGAACCCGTGCCTCTTGGAAAACATCCTAGCACTCTGACTGCTAAGCCATGCATTCTACTATCAGGTGCGTCGAAAATATTATATGTTTGTTACAACTTATTTATGTTGTTAGCATAAGTTCACATTTTTATACGTGTTTTCTAATCCTAAGTGTGGAATAACACTTTGAAAATAATGAATATTTAAAAAACCATGTTTATTTTAACTCTACTGCATGCTGATGTGTACATTATTTTCATTAAAAGGAATGAAAACGTAAATATTATAAGAGTTTGTTGAAAACTTGGACTTAATTGAAAATATGTACACGTGTCCAAATATCATAGTATAGATATATTATTTTTAATTTTTAATAAAAATATTTTATTCCAGTTACAAATAATGGTATTATGAGGAATATTGTATATATTTTTAATATTATAATATAATATTGACTGACCAAGATAACCACAAAATAAAGCCATTTAAAATAATATTATAGATCCATAACTCTCAAAACTTCTATACGTCTATATCAGCTTTAAATGTATCTGACGGCAACCCTTAAGTGTTTCTATCTCGTTTTACTACTATCTTTTTATATATGAAAGAAAGGGATGAAACATTCAAAAAGTGCCTTAAATAGAGCTGACCCTCATCATACTCAATGTCTAATACAACTATCTAAGTAATATTTGTTGTTTACGGGCAGCTATCAACTCTAGTGACGGGAAACTGGAGAAAATAGTGACATAAAGGTGATTCAATAAATAATAAATGATTTAATGACGATTTAAAAACTAATCATAATTAAATTTTAAATAGTGGTTGTGGTACAGTTGCATGTGGTTTAAAGTAATGGTTGTGGGTTGAAATAATACATTTTACTTATGTTATCATTTACTTACGTTATCTATAATAATAATCTGAACCGTTAGCTATATAAAAAAATATACATTTTGCGTAGACAACAAATATCTGCAAAGCTCTGAATATCGAGAATTTTGTGAAATTCTAATGATGCTGTTAGTTGAATTACAGTCGCCATATATTCCTTAGAAAAACATCACTGATACCTAGTGCCATCTTGTTTCGTTAAAGCCGATTCAGTACCGTGATAATTATTCTTTCAGACATTATCTGTTGACCTATCAGTAGTAGTAATAACACAATGCTCTGAGTGATTTAATATAATTAATTATTAAATATAATTAAAATAATTTAAGTTTTTTTCTTTTCTTTATTCTTTTTTTTATCCCTGGCGAATAATTTGACAGGAGGGAGCAACAAAATCTATGTCCCTCTTCCTACACGCTTAAGTAATTTCAGCAAAACGAAATGTTTATATTAAAATATAATAGAACAAAAAGCGAAGTACGAGGTTTCATAACACTGGTACTGAGTTAGGTACTGTTGTCTACCCTGTTAAACGCGATAAAATCGTGAGGCTAGAAAAGAAAATTATATATTTAATATTGTTCTAGTAGTTCTTGCGGCAGAAGCCGCGAGCAGGCCGCTAGTTAGAAATATTTTATCAATAAGTGTGAGATAAAGTCAACACATACTTGGAGTTCGCCAAGTGTGTATGGACTAGTACTGATGCGTTCTACAGTACACTGCATCTTTTGTTTAAAATACTTTGTTTTCAATTACTATGACTTTTATCTCTTAAATCTGAACTAAATGCATGGCTATAAAACTAATGCTCAGATCCATCTGCTTATATGATCCTAGTATAATATTATAGGCTTTTGTTACAATTAATAATGAACTTTGCCTTCCGAGACGGAAGCTGCCTGTAGGACTGACAATACTGTCATTTTATATTAGTTGATGATTCGAAAAGCTTATTAACAGCTGGTTTTAATAAAGAATATTGTGACTTTAGTTTTGAACAATACAAAATTAAATAATCATAATGTTTTTGTCTCTTTAAATAAGTTGTAAGCCCTGGGGACCAAACGTACATTGTATTAGGTATTTTGGCTTTGTTTCGAGTGTAGAATATTAAACAGTAAATTTCCCAAAGAATGTTTCAGTCACGGGTAACATATTAGAAATTTTATAGCAGCATGCACAGAGAACTGTAATTGACAGTCCGATATGGACACAATATCGTAGGTGCAACTTCAATAGGTACGAATCCCATTGCTAGCGAAATACAGGTGACTTTGAATGAAAATACCTGTCGCAAAACGTAATAAATGAACTTAAAATTGGTGAAAAGTACACCACAACCAAATATGCACTAAGATAATTCCTTAGCCAGATATGACATTAACTATTTACTTGTCACATTCAATTACGTGCACGTTTTCAAAATTTATCACAAAAAATGTAGGAAAACAACTTTTTAAGCATTTAAAATTATATAACGACTTCACCTCTTTACTTGAAATATAGATTTGCATATGAAAAGCAAAGTTTTGTAAATTCGTAGAAATTATCAGAGTAGCTGCAGTAAGATAAACAAGCGCTCTGTTTCACTGTTTCCGTTACGGGTCACAAATTGTTTTTGTGGCCACCCTAATTATTTCCACTTGCTGAGTTTGTGCTTTCATAGTGTATACTGGAAGAGATTCTTATGCTTATTTTTTTTGCATATTATGAAACTTTCTAATTTAGACATTAAGCTAAGATAATTTTAAACTTTTCTCCTATTTTGGATGTTTAAGATGATTTCTCTGCTAGTTGATAGCTTCTACACTTTTGAAAGAACCTTTTTGTAACCATATTTTACCGAATTTAATATATATATATATATATACATATATATATATATATATATATATATATATATATATATATATATACATATATATATATATATTTTTTATATTTTTGTAACAATATCATTAGTCTTCGGATCTAATTAGAGACTTTGATAGCTAAACTTAAAGTCCAAAGTCTTATTTTCAGGTACGCCTCATATTTCTATTTATTTCTGTATGTATAAACAATATATTATTTATAATAAATGAGTTTTTTCAATACAATATACAACGGTGTTAACCCTCTATACCGCCGGTATATATATATATATATATATATATATATATATATATATATATATATATATATATGTATATTTTTATATTTTTGTAACAATATCATTAGTCTTCGGATCTAATTAGAGACTTTGATAGCTAAACTTAAAGTCCAAAGTCTTATTTTCAGGTACGCCTCATATTTCTATTTATTTCTGTATGTATAAACAATATATTATTTATAATAAATGAGTTTTTTCAATACAATATACATCGGTGTTAACCCTCTATACCGCCGGTCTTCCAGGAGATGAACAATAAAAATGTAAACTCAACAACGTATTTCACAACTACACCTCTTTGTGTGCACTACCACCGGAATACGCTTCGTGGTTATATGGACTATTAAAAAAGCAATATTTAATTTAAAGTGTAAAGCTACTTAAAATAATTTCTTTTTGTGTTATTTTCATTTTAATAATTAATTAAACTTTCTTTTTGCTTCGAATTGTAACGTTTATCTGACTTCATTAAGTATAATAAATACTATATTTATAAAATCATGCCTTAGCTCATGATTCGTCACGTGGTTAGGACACATTTGTTTCTAAGATCTTATTAAGATTTACTCAGAGGTAACAGTTAAGAAACTTCATTTGCAATATATTAAATTTATATAATTAGCCATCATTTATAATGGACTATTGGATGTAATCAGAATAAGAGAAAATATAGCGACCCCCTCCCTCCGCTAATCGTGAATTTCGACCGACCTTGATTCTAATAACCTTGGTATTGGACCCTCCGGGACGCAATGGAACAGTTAACTTATATAACGTATATAAGCAATTAATTGGATTGTGAGGCCAACTAAGTTGCAGATTGGTTTGGGAGAAGAATGTAAGTCGCAGATTGGTTTGTGGGAACAATGTTAGTCGCAGATAGGTTTGTGAAACCGATATACGTCGTCGATTGGTTTGTGAGACTAATATAAGCCGTGGATTGGTATGTGAAACCAATATATGTTGATGATACGATTGGCCTGACTCACGATGTCATCGGCGTCGACAAGCTCGGCCGCCCAACTCGTCGTCCAAGTCGACATGCACAACTTGTAACGATACGTACTATATATAAATGTACAAATAATTTAATAATAACATTAAATATTATTTTATATAGTATTTATAGGTAGGTAGTAATAACATAATTATTAATTTTATTTTTATTAAATATAATTTTGGCTGAATGAATTTCTGGCAGTCTAGAATGATACAATGGATTTTGGAAAAAAAAGATGGAGGATTGGCGGGAGCGTCATGTACGGAAAAGGACGCTTGAGAATATTGTTAATATTTAATTTGGAACAATAGAAATATAACACATTGAAAGTGAATGTAATAACAATATTTAATATCGGATATACATAGGAACATGATTATTATTATTTTTATGGTATTCGTGGTCGGTAAGATTTGCATTTCTATAAGAAGAATTTGTTGGTAAGTTCTTTTTCCATTATTAATATAAAAGTGCCAATAAATGAATATAATACTATTATTAATATAGTAAAATAACTATATTAACGATATTAAATGTTTAGAATGTACATTCTAAGAGATATATGAAATTTGTAATATAAATATACCAAAGCGTCTGCCGCCATCTTTGAATAGTGTTGTATGAACATATTATTATATGCATTTACTGAGTATTATAAAATATTTTTAATATTATACTACGCTCTGCAAACAATAACTAATAAATTATAATTAATATAATATCATGTATTGAACGAATTAAGCATTTTATGGTTATATTTATATAATATTCTTAAACATATAGGAGATCCGTCATGTACTCGCGTTACGCGACTGTCGGGGTTCGGTGAGCGTCACAGCTTACTGATAACTGATGTCGATGGCGCAACCCAACGTTGCCGGGCGTAACTGAGGCTGCTATGGTTGACTTTGGTGAGCTTCTATGGCGATGTTGGTTGGTGGTATCAAGTCTGCTGCTGTCTCGCGTTGCGCGAGCGATGCTTGTACGGCGTCGGACGTTGATATAATTTGCGACACGCGACCGTCGGGGTTCGGTGAGTGTTACAGCTTATTGATAACTGATGTCTGTGGAGCAATCCAATGTTGCTTGATGCCACTGAGGCTGCTATAGTCGGCTTAGGTGAAACGCTAGGGAGATGTTGGTTGGTTGTATCGAGTCTGTTGCTGTCTCGCGTTGCGTAAGCGATGCTTGTATGGCGTTGGATGTTGATATTGCTTGTGACATGCGACTGTCGGGGTTCGGTGAGCTTTATAGTTTACTGATAACTGATGTCGGTGGCGCGACTTTTATCTTCTCTGATGCTGTCTTGCGTTGTACATGCGATACCTGTACGGCGACGGACATAGATTCAACCGTTTCTATGTTGTTTTACACCCCTGGTGTAGGATGAATGGTTATGTGACGCTATTATGTCTCGTGTGTTTCGAAGTATGTTTTAGTTGCCTCCTTACGGGGAGAGCTATACTATTATGTCACGAAATGCTGTAGTACTTAATGGTGTTCGACTGTTTGTCTAGCGCCTTGTTTGGTGGTAGAACGCATAACCGAGTTCAATTGTTGGTTATGACAAACGACTGCTACGTATGTGCTGTGCGTTAATATAAAACAAACGGCCGTCTAGCGGTTGTGCGTCTGAACTGATATGCAAACCGGAAAGTAATATTGGTCTGGCAGGCCAATCGACGTATCATCATCATGTATTGGTCTCACAAACCAATCCACGGCTTATATTGGTCTCACAAACCAATCGACGACATATATTGGTCTCACAAACCAACTTACGATATATAATAATCTAAAGAACCAATCTACGACATATAATGGTCTAAAGAACCAATCTACGATATATAATGGTCTAAAGAACCAATCTACGACATATAATGGTCTGAAGAACCAATCTACGACATATAATGGTCTCACAAACCAATCAACGACATACAATGGTCTAAAGAACCAATCTACGATATATAATGGTCTAAAGAACCAATCTACGACATATAATGGTCTAAAGAACCAATCTACGACATAAAATGGTCTAAAGAACCAATCTACGACATATAATGGTCTGAAGAACCAATCTACGACATATAATGGTCTCACAAACCAATCAACGACATACAATGGTCTAAAGAACCAATCTACGATATATAATGGTCTAAAGAACCAATCTACGATTCATAATGGTCTAAGGAACCAACCTACGACATATAATGGTCTAAAGAACCAATCTACGACATATAATGGTCTCACAAACCAATCAACGACATACATCGGTCTAAAGAACCAATCTACGATATATAATGGTCTCACAAACCAATTCAAATATATAATTATAACATATTTTTAATATATTTTTAACGTAAAAAGTACGTAAAGAAATACCATAAGTAATTTTAAGTATCGAGATATGTATTTAAAAGTATATTAAGCGTATTAACCTCATTGAGGGATCCTTACACGGACGGAACAAATAACTAATAATTATTCGTTTGCAAAGGCATTGTAAGTAACATATACGTTCGAAGTTCCGTTACGTCTCGGAGGGTTCACTCTGAGGTCGTCGGGTCCGCCGATCGGTCGGAATTCACGGCATATGGCGGGGTGGGGCCATTAAGCTATTTTCCCTTCTGCTATGACTATCAGCAAAGGATACTTATAACAGAGGGTTAAATAAGATGCATCTTTGGCTTTTCTTGGAAAAGCTGGAGGTGGTTACAACGGAATATCTAACGTACTAAAATCTCTTACTATAATGTTTTCTGAAAGTTTTATATCCTTTTTAAGATAATAGGTAGTTATTAATATTTCTTGACACTGTTGCCTCTGAATCTCTAAAAGTTCTTGAGTTATTGCGAACATAACGATATTGGGTCCTAACCGCGAGTCGTATCATGAGCCAAGGTATGTTTTATAATTATAGTATTTATATATATTCAATATATGGGGGGGAGGTGAACGTTACAAACTGCAGCTTCTTCTATTACACGAACACAATGTGTTCATTACATACTATATAAAATGTTTTATAATTCTATTATTGTCGATTTACTTTATAATAAAATTAATAAAAAAAATAGCTTCAAGTCTTATCCCCCAAAGCAAGGTATTCAGAAACAACGTAATGCCAAAAAACTCCGTTGAATTCATATGAATAGTGTTCAATAGATGAGATGCTCTTTAGAACTAATGACCTACGACGTATTGCCCATTATCCCTATAAAATATTTTGTACTCTTATACTTTGTATTAACGTAAACTGCAAATCATAAATATGTCTTTTTTGTTTTAAAATTTCAGTTTACTATCAAAATTACTGGAAATACAACAAAAAAATCATAGTATATATGTGCTTATAGTTGAGGGCTTAAGAATCAAACGAAGAAAATATTGATATTTATTATTTAGTTTAAAACCATGTCCAGTTAGATGAAATGTGGCTTTGTATTTGTCTCTATAAGCATGGAATGTTTAAAATTGAGAAGAAAACCATAAACGTCTAACCACTTTTCTATTAAAAAATTACTCCCTTATAGAAATATGTCCTATTATATGATAATGAATGGGTCCTGCAAGCATTATAGAGTAAATTATAATTCTAAAACACCCTTCAAGTTAGCTTTAAACTAAACCATTATTAATCCGGTAATACAATCCCTTGAATAAGTAATAAAGGATATAGATAACCTGAAGCAATGAAAGACCCAACGTCTTGGTTGCCTTTCCCAATGTAATTACTATCCAAGTAGTATTTATTTGACTCCAATTTAATTTCAATCTCCCTAAAAGAGATGTTCTAAGATAAAGGGATCGTTTGTAGGGAAATCTAATTAAAATGCGTTGTTAGAACTATTCGCGTAAACGGTTTCTAAGCTTTGTTTGAGATTGTGATTTGGAGTGGTTTGTAGTTTGACTAGTATTATCCCTTCTCACATTATGAAATGACGATATCAAAGTAGTTTGGCTTTAAATCGGTTTTAAAATAACATTTTTTATGATACTTATATTCGTAGGTAGTATAAATGTGCTTAACTGTGTGATATATTATAATATGAAGATTTTCTTATTTAAATGGGTTTTGTCTGTCTAGTTATATAAAGTGAATAACTCTTACATGTAACTGATAAGCTAAATAATTATCTGATTGGCTAGAATTTACAAATGGATGGAACAGTATTGTATATCACTATTTGATGAGTGATCCAATAATACTTTAATTCTTACAAGTAGAAAAAAAAATTTCATCTTAAGTAGAGGAAGCGGAACATAAACTAAACGCAAATAGTTTAACTTTAAACAATCTTCAGAGTTTTATTTGAAGTTACAACAATCTTCCAACGTGTAACTTCTGCCAGGACGCTGTCATCTAACCCTTTATTAGGTATATGTTATATACATAGTTGGTTCATATGTTTGTTTATAGTAACTTAAGAAATCAATGCAAACAAAGTTGAATTCCCTTTGTTTCATAGCAAAGAGCGTTATATTTCCTGGCTGTCGTTCAGAGACTAATCGACGTCGAGGTATTTCAATTTTACCTGCGATTTACATATTCGATGAGTCGAAATCCTTGATAGCGCCTCGGACGAATTTACATTGAACAAAAAAGACTTTAATATCAGAGTCGTCAGAATTTGATGTATAATATAAAAAAAGAATGAGAATTTTCCTATACAAAAAAATTACAAACAGGAAATTTGTGGGTAGGGCCGAAGAAATGTTGCCGTTATCCATTATTATTACGAAATTTTAAAAGCAATTTATTTTTTTATTTTAAAATGAAGAAAATATTATTATTGTGTATTTAGTTAATGTTTTATTTATATTTCCTGTAAACTCCTGTAACTATTAAAAAGTCTATAATATATTTATTGGCCAGTAGCCTTTCGCAAAGAAATACAATATTTCAAATTTAAGTTGTATAAATCTGTCTTTCTATTCCTCATAGTTAAGTTAAAACATTTTTAGGCTCCCAGTAAAAAAATACCTAATTCATAATTCCATATTGATTATTTTCAAGCAACTTGTAATATTTCCCGAGCCATCGTTTAGAACTAATCGACGCTGAGGTATTTTCAATTTCACTTCACATTTACATATTCGATGAGGACCAAATCCTCGATAGCGTTGGAATGAATTTGCATTTTACAAAAAAAATACTTTTGTATCAATGTTATTAGAAGAATGATTCCGATGTAAAATTAAAACGTAAAAATGTTTAACATATTATATACTATCTCGATCTTTATTGAATTGGATTGGAATACATACATAAAGTATTCCTTCACTTAATAAGTTAAAAGACGCTTAGTTCCGGTACAATTGGTTTAAGAAAAACTTCGCTTTATCCCGCACATCCGGTTAATCAGAGAAAACGTGGCGTCGAGATACTCCATACTTTAAATAATATCTTTGATTTTCATGATTTTTACAAACTTTAAATGAAACTATTTTAAACAGATTAATCTTATATATTTTGGTATTTGTAATACATCTTTGAAAATCTGACGTTTCGAACACTTAGCAATAGTCCGAGGAATCGCTGAACCCATAGTCGAGTCTATGTGTGACCACGGAGTACTTAAAGTGCTCGAAACGTCGGGTTTTCAAAAATATACTTAAGAACTCCGTACACTGCTTTACACTCAAAATAGATATAGCAAATAGAATTATATAGCAAATAGAATAAACAAATTCTATAATTGACAGAAAGAACAGCGTTATATATCTACACTAGTGTCCCCGTTGACGCATTTACAACGCTTTGCCATATCGACGTGTATGTCTTTATATTTAAACATGTACGTCAAACGCAGTATCTTTATTTACTATTTTAATAAATTATTAGCATTCTGCACTCAATCTCTATATAAACTATAATTGTGTCAAATTTCATATCATTCTCTATATATGTGATTTTCTTAAAAAGGGGTATAAACATTTTGTATCACGTATTAACAAACAATTTTTTTTAACAAAATACGTGAAGCCATGAAAAAAGCCTATTCAGTTTTTTAGCACACGAGTGTATATACTCGTAGGGCGATTCAGATAGAGTGTAGACCATCGAATGATACTTGTTTGGCTTACATAAGTGGTTTTTTAATTGATAAAAAAGTACCGTCGCAGTGCCTAGTGGCATGTGTACAACTGCGAGTAGTGGTGTTTATTTTACAGAGCCCACTCTCGTTACTAGAGCTTGAAACTATGGTGCAATTAACAGTATCTCAATAAAAAACAATGAAACACTGAATTAAGATCGTTTATTCATTTCCCAAAATATGTAAGAGGTCGAGGCCGTTCGTGGCGATCAACTGTAAACCCGTACGGTTGTGGATTCGATTCTCACTTGGGGGAATGATTATATTTATTTGATTACGTTTAAATTATTTTCATTTCCTTGCTTTTTCAAGTCAAAGTGCGATGAGTTACGTCACTCAATACGTATCGTCTCGAATTCGGTGGATAGCGGAGTACGGAGTGTCTTGAAACTATCACTATACTGAAATATATTTTCCGAAAACGTGTTCTACGCAAGTTATGAAATTGAACTATATTACCTCTTCTATTCGGCTTAGGTAGAAAGTGTAGTGAAGCTTTACGTCCGGCTACGTATTAAATAAATATAAACAAAAATATAACATGTTAAAAATATTTGTGATCAGCCGTAACGCTTGCTCAGCCTCGCCTCTACTCGGGTCTCATACATGATTTTTATTTTTAAATGCGAGAAGATTTCATAAAAAATTGATATCCCTTTAATAGTCCTTAAATCGTTGTATACAAAGCTGCCTATTAGGTACAAAAGATTAACAGCTAACATAGTTCACGTTTAATTGGGATTAAAAATAATTTCAATAATAAAATTACGTTTTTTTTGTTTAAAATACAAAAATAGATTATTTTTGACAATATATTTGTACACATTAATAATTTCACTGATCGCTGAATCTATAGTTCCCCAAAATAACAAGATACACGCACGGTTTACATTCAAACAGTAGTTTAGCAAGCGAATTGGAAATATATGGAACTCGGAAATCTGAGTCGGCTCTCCTTTGTATGTGAATGCGATAGCATTATACTAGGCCTATATTGAGTTAATGGACATAGGATTGTAGTGTGAATGTATATCTCGTATTTATTGACGTCAGTTAAGTAAATTTCTTAAGTATTTATAGAAAAATAATTATTTTAATTTATTAAATTAGTTTAAAATTTAAATGTAATAAATAAACATCTTTTACTGGGTTAGATAAAACATGGTGTTTTGTTCCGATATAATCCAATCCATTAAATCCACGCTTCATCCCTTGTATGCGGCTAAAGTAATTAAATAAGTTTATTATATATTGACGTAGTTAAAAGTTAGAGTCAGAAAAAAAATTGTATTCTGCTTGAGACACGTCCTTAGTTGGAATCTCTCAATAAGAACTATCTTTAGCAATGCCTAGCACAATCCAAGAAGTTTGTATTATTTTATTCTATACCATATAGTCTATAAAATATTATGTAATTAAATAAAAGTGTCAAATAAATTAAATATATAAATATAAACTAAGTAAATTATTAACATCAAATGGGAATTATACCGATATTTACTTCATAGTAAAATCCGGTGATGTCATGAAATATATCTCTATTCTTTTTTGTATATTACGCATGTACAAAAATAAAGAGAACTTACTTGTTCTTAACACTTCGTTCTCATCGTTATGTTTTTTTTTCGAAATATTTCAAGTCTTATTGCATTGACGGAGCTCAACGCTGTGTTTAATTTTTTTTTTGCTGTGTTATCTGTATATATATGTACATACAGACTAACCAATGTGATGTTATTATTGGTGATATTGTTATTATTTAAGTAAAATATACTAACATCTATAAAGAAAGCTACTGAATAATAAGAAAATGACGACAGAGAAAAACAGCGCCTAAACAACGTTTTATATTATACAAGAAAGAGGCAAAAGAGAAAATGAGGGATAATAAATATATGAGTCATAACGCAGTCAAAGCACGAGAACGTCATAAATATTCTAAACAGGCCACTCATGTGATATAATCCTTTATTATGCATGTTTTTATAAGATGTGTAGCAAAACTCGATTTATGAGTGCTCAAACGTCTTGGAATTTGATTGGTACGCGTAATTTATATATAAGCAAATTTTGTTGAACTTATAAATGAAACTTTTTTTGTTTATTCGATTAAAATAGTTTCATTAAAATGTGTTTAAATCAATTTTGTATTTGTATGAGTTATCAATTTATCATTATATCGGAATTATTTTGATACAGTGATTAAAAGGTTTTAAAGTTTTAGGCTTTATTTAGGTTTTAAAGTTTTAGGCTTTATTATTCGTATAAAAAAGAGAATATTGGAGCCATCTATATAAATATAGTTATATAATAATATGGTTAGAAGTATATTGAAGTACGAAAGTATTGTTTGGTGACTATATTTATTGAGTCCTTCTCTTAGAAACGAACGGCTGCACGAAAAATTCACATGGCATCTCGCATATTCGACGGGTATGTTAAAAACGCTTAAACATATGACAGTGGAATAAAGTAAAGTAGTAAAATTGTCTCTCTTACCAATAGAAGAATATTCTAGATTTGTTGTTTTTGAATAAAATTTTTAACAATATTATTGATTGCCCACAATTTCTGTAGTTGTTCATTTTCATTATGTATAATAATCCCCGTTCAATAATACCCGTTCCACTACGAAAAAGGGGGCTTTTGGGGGCCAACTCTCCTTTGCCACGAATGTGTTAACTTTTAAATCAATGCCCACTGCATTGATAGCAGCGTATATATTAGGTCTTTCCATAAATTTGTTTTAAAAAAATATTAGTAAAAAATATTAGTAAAAAAATTATTGTATATAATATTATTATATTGTAAAATTGCTGGTTAACCTAAATGTTTTTGATCTTTCTATGAATTTATTTATAAGAAAGTGCTTTCAATATCTCTCAGAAAATAATAATAGTTAGTATTAACAATGCATTCTTAAGTTCTTAACAAGTAAAATATCAAATTCATTTTATATGAAACAAATTATTTTTCATTTAATTTCGTTTATTTATTCATTTAAATCTACGCTTTTCAGTTTTATAACACATTTCAAAGTTTTATCCTAACCTGTAAAAGATAGACTTTTATGTGAACGAATATTTACGCTATGTCATCTTGCATATTCGAAGGGTATGATAAAAACCCTAGAAACATATGACACTAGAATTATTTTAAAATGGTTCCTTTTACAAGAGATATTCTAGGCTTGTGTACAACATTTTGAAGAGTATAATTGATTGTCCATATCTTCTGTGTCATTTTCTACGTTCCATCTTACTTCCCACGTGGTCTTATTAAACCTACACACGTCCCACGAAGCAGAATAGTATTGGGGGCTAACTTTCTTTTAAATCAATGTAGTGGATCAGATATTTTAGGTCTTTCTATGAATTTGTTTAAAATAAAATGTTTGCAAAATCTTGTAGAAAACTAACAATTAATATTGTATTTTAAAATTCTTGATAATCATTTTTAATTTTTTGTTCCTTTGCATTTGGTGTTAGCTTTAATATAATTTTTTTTAGCCTCACGCTTTATCCCGCATAGCAGAGTAGACAGAAAGTACCTAGTGTCACGATACTCCGTACTTCGTTTTCCACTGAATTTATTACATTGTGTGTTACGTAGTGGAACATGTAGTTCACATATAGTTTGAAATGATTAAAGAATATTTTTTTTTATATTTTAATAATATTAGTATATAGTTTACCAATAACATTGTATTTTAGAATTCTTAATAAATAAATTTCAAATTCAGTTTTATAACAAATTCTGAAGTTTCTTTAAAACCTATAACAAGATAGACTTTTGTATGAACCTAACTATATGTATTATACGTTACGCGGCGTTGGTTGCTGCTCTTCATTGTCGAATATATAGGAAAACGGAGTGACTTAGCTCAAGATTCTCCTCGTCACTCCGTTTTCCTATCGTTTGATTTGTCAAGTCGAGTCGAGAAATTTTATTTAATTGCACAATGACTTCTTAAATACTTGTTGCCTGTCAACGTGTGTGTCACATTATGTATGAGTGTATGTCAAACACATAGTGGTGTGCTTAATATTTATTATATATTATTTAAATTATTTAATTTGTTTCTAAATTATTATTATAAATAAAATGTCTTTCTATCAGTTTTTGCCACTCAACATGCAATGTCTCAATTTCGAGAGAGAACAATGTAGTGCGACACTAGTTTGACACTAGGTTGTCACTGGCTGACCTACTTTATGCGGGATAAAGCGTGAAGCTGGCTTTCTGGCATTCATTTCCCTGTAGTCCTCTACTATGTCAAATTTCATACTATTCGTTTTATTTCATTCCTTATTTCATAATTTTCTTTAAACTGGTCGAAATATTTTACGAGTTTTTTTTGCATGAAATATACTATTTAAACAATTTTAATTTTTCCTATACATAAGTGCGGAAATTAAAAAACGCTGATGACCTATTTATTTATAACAAGGACGAATTAATGATGTACTTTTGTAAACTTTGTATATAATCATGTTTTATTCAACTCTATTACTTATTTTAGTTCTTTTTTATTTTTTAGTCATTATACATTACTGAAAATTATTTTAATATAAATGATTTTTTATAAGTCTATTTATAGTCACAAAGGACCCTGTGTCAAAACATTACGTATAGTGCGGTATAGTTACTGGGGCTCTCTTTTGCTCGAGTGGCGTAATAAAAATAATCACAATAATAAAAAAAAACATGGATGTTTAAATAAAGAGTAAATAGGTGCCTTTTAGACAAACATATCGTCAACATTTAATACCAGGTTTGATTTGACAAACTAATCTATCAGGTATAAAAATATTTAAGGTCATTTCATCGAATGGGAATTGAATTCGCAACCAATCATATTCATAGTCAATTGCCTCACTGCACCACTACGACGTCCATATTATGTTATATAATATAAAAATACAAAAATAAACAGAGCAATAATATTATGTACACATAGTTTTCGGTATAACACATATAATTAAAGTTAAATAGTTATTACATGCAACGTGTGCTCAGCGTTTTTAATGTTGGAAAACCCCGTGCTCTTAAAAGTACCTTTAATTATACTCATCCGGTTATTAGGTACACGGATTTAGTGTTTTTTTTCATGTATAGTTTTTAAAAATAGTAATTGGTTCAGGCAGATACACCGTACCTAGTTAAAATACTGCTTAAAACTCTCCTGCCTGCTTGTGCCCTCAAAGCCGCGGTTTATCTTCACATTGTAATTAGATGAAAGTAATTTGAATATAGCCTTTCCACTCGAGTGATGATCGAAACAACATCTATAGTATTTACAGTCAAACGCTGTTCCATTGGCCTCTATAGCATAATTGAGTATTTGTAAAGTAGCTCCTGTTGCGTTCGTTAACACTTTACGGTTACTAAAGCTTCATATGTTTATTCACGTTTACTATGACGCTATTATTTTATAATATAACAGGAATTTAAAAAAGTAGAAGTCGATCAATCAACATGCAATACTTGGAAAAATGAATCACGAAGATACGAAGGGAGAGAAGCCTATTATATAATGATAGAAATCATTGGAGACCATATTTTCACTGATAAAGCATTAAGCGAAAACAATGAAAGTCGTAGCATTTTTTGTATCTTCTCGCTTTTATCCCGCATGGCAGTGTAGACAGGAAGTACTTAGTGAAAAGACATTCCGTACTTTATTATTTATAGTGTTATTGTAAGAATAATTTTAGTGTTGTTTTTACATTCATCTGATGATTAATTAAAATTTTTAGAAAAATCCTTACGTATTATCCAGTTTCTTGTTAATTTGAAATGAAAATTACTTATTGAATAAATATTATTTACAGTTAAATACAAGTGACTGCTACAACAAAGTACGTGACATCATTATTATTAGACGTTTTACAATATTTATCAATTACTATGAGGAATATATGGAGAAAAAAATTAATTAACGAACATAATATGAAAAATAAATATTATTTTATTATCGATACTTCGTGAGCACTTTGTAAGAAAACATAAAATCCTATATTATTAATAATTACAAACCACTTTTAATGATACCTTTTGATGTTTCATAACATAAGTAAAAAATACACATAGTATTTTAAATTAAATTATTTTAACTGGATTCGTCGCTTGTATTTTTATATTCAAAAATAAATTTTAGAAAACTCGATATTTTAAATACTTTACAGTAGGCCGTGGTCATAGGTAAACTGCCTGATCTGTGCAAAATAGATGCTGTTTACAATTCAACGCCGAGTTTTCTTACCAGAGCAATGAAAGTGGAAATAATGAAAATAATTATAATCTTCCCCCAAAGGGGAATCGAATCCACAGCGTCAGACACTGTCTTACTGCGCCGGCCTCAAATAGTTTCATTTAAAATGTAAAAATCGCGAAAATCAAAGTTCTCATTATACATATACTAATTAAATACAATAACAAAGTCCATACATAAACAGTACGTATAAAATTATAATTTATAACCAGTTTATATTTTTTACACCCTTACCAAAATGTTTAAATACTAATAAAACCCAATCTAAAACAAAAATCATTGCGCTTTTTCTATTAATTTAACAGGTTACTTCCATACAAAACCATCAATGTAAATCAAATGTTGCAATATAAACAATATTATGATAAATTTCCAATCAGCTGACATTGACATTTCAACTGGCGTTATCCACAAACTCAGTAATCGTGATGCGGTACGCGTGTTTGATAGTGACTTGCGTTTTACTGAGTGTGGGACATACAAAAAGATTCGAAACAAGATGCAAACTAGTACGAGAACTAGTAAAAGTGGGATTTCCACAGCATTTATATTTAGGACAATGTAAGTTATTATACAGTAAAAATAAAAACGATTAAATAAATAAAGATTCAATTTTTAGACTATTAATTGAATGAAGACGGTCGTGGCGCAGTGGGACGTCTGTCTGTAAACGCGATCGGTTGTGGGTTCCACTCGGAGAATGATTATATTCAAAATATTTTCATTTCCCCGCTCTAGTAAGATAAAATGCGCAGGTGAGTTTCACCTCACAACACGCAATGTCTCGAATTTGGCGGAAAGCGGAGTTCAGAGTGTTTTGACACTAGGTCGATTCTGGAGGATGGAAAAATGAGAATTTTAATAGAAAAGACAGATCATCGTGACGCAATGGGACGGCTTATTGTAAACGCGATTGGTTGTGGATTCTATCCTCTTTCGAATAATGTTTAATTTTTATTTAATTATCCGCTCTGATAATACGAAGCGTGGCGTTAAGCGACGCCAAGACGGCTGCTCTCTTTTAAATAAAATTTTACAATTTTTTTTATTTACTACATTTAATTTACCACGAAGTGTGAAGGTAAAAAGGTAGTAACATTAATTACCTATTGTATGAGTATATACTTCAGTAGATTTTCGTTTTAACAATAGATTTGAATGATGATATGGTTAACTTTTTACTGAAAAATGCACTATGCTTATATATTTATTTTTATGCGTCTTTGCCTTAGCAGAGCGAGAAAATGGAAATAGTTTCGAATATACGAGTATGCCGGTATGGAAATGAAACCCATAACCCATCATTCACACAGACAGCAATCACTGATTTAAATATGGAAAGCATATATAATATCTGAAATGAGACCGGCCTTTGTGCAGTGGGTCAACGTGAAATGTAAACGCGGCAGGATGTCGGTTCGACTTAGAGAAATGATTATATTTAAATTAATTTATTCCCTCGCTCCAGTAAGACAAAACGCGGTGTTGAGTTCCACCTCTCAACACGCAATGTCTCTAAGCCGGAAAGCGGATTACGGAGTATCTTGAAATTAGGTACTTCCTATCTACCATGGTATGTGGAATAAAAGCGTGAAGTTAAAAAAAACAAAATATAAGGAAAAACTTGTTTAATATACTTTAAGTGATTTCTGCAATTCATTTGTTTTATTTGCGTGGGCCGCAGGAAGTTAGTACGACTGACCTATGACTATTTTGTCATATTAGGTCATCTGGACAATTGGTCAGAATGTTATTGTAATGATATTTACATATACTTGAGTAGTAGTTCATTTGTAACTATAGTTTTGTTTTAGACATTATAACTGTATTTGCTTTAATTAATCTAATTGCAGTTTAAGTCAAAAAAACGTAATTAATGTAATTTTTGAACAATAATACTATATTTTGTGTAGTTACTTAAGGCCTTTCATGGCGCATTGGGACAGCGCTTGACTGTAAACGCGATCGGTTGTGGGTTCGATTCCGGAGTGAATAAATGTTTATATTTACATTGCTTTTATGTCCTCTAAAACTAAATGTTTTGAATTCGGTATAAAGAAGAGAACGGAGTATCTTGACAGATTAGATTCTTCCTATCTACCGTGCTGTGCCCGACAAAAGCGTAAAGCTGAAAATGTGTTATTTTAATTATTAACTTAATAAATAAATTAGTTTTATAGTGAAATATTCGTTCATGTCGTAGAAATAAAGTAATTAGACATTATTTTTTATTACATCTGTTTATTTAAATACGCATAAAGGAAAATTTATTACGTTTTTTTCTTACATACTCTATTTAGTGTGTCCGTAAAAACATCAGTATTACAAAAAAAACGTACTTTTGTGCATAACATACTTGACGGGGGAAATCCCTCGCTTTGTGTTAATTTTGAGTGTTGACACAGTAAATTCGAAAGAAATAGAACTCATAACTAACACTTTAACTGTCAGTTGCCACTCCACTGTGCCGCACGTGGTTTCGCCCGTGTCATGCCTTGATAAAAATCAATTTGGTACTTAATAATCATACTTATATCGTGACCAAATTTTATAAAAAATCATTCTAAACTGTAGTTTTTATTCTATTCTGGTGTAGCTATATAGGAATTCAGATACATTATCAAATATACAGTTTTCCTCGAGTTTTTTAAACCCAATACTATTGCGTTTATTTATGCATTGAAAAACTGCACATCAATGGTGATAAATGTATCCTACTAACATTCAAATAGTAGATAGACATAAAAAAATCATATGAATTTATACATAAGGTATGTATAAATTTAAATGTTTTTTTAGAGTCTCTTTTATTAGAATGTTTTAAGTGAATTAAAACTTGTCGCCAAAGTATGAAAGTTTCACTCACCGCATTCGTGTAATGATACCACAAAAACGTTACTTTAACTTATTTCTACTTCATTTGCATAGAAATATGAATAATTTATGTACTTAGTAGTTTTGTTATTTTAAAAGTTTTGTTTTTTTTTGTTTGAGCGTAACTTGTGGAAGATTTATTGCTCCCATTTTAAAAATCAAATTTGCTTTTTATTTTAATGAATAACTTAACGTTTTCTTTCTATTTTCATGGCCTAGATATATATTTATAAATATAGAAATAAACCTTACTTTAATAAATAATTAAATATCTATACACATTTATTACCCGACTATGATGAAGCGGAAAGGAGGGTTATGATTTTGGCCGATATGTACGTATGTAAGAGTATTCATCTTTTCCCTTATAACTTCGTAACAACTCTTCTCAGAAGCATCTTAGTTGCCTGCATGCTATAGGCTTTATAACGTTACATTATATGGGCCACACCGCCTTCTAAGGAGCAAAGAGTAAAAAACTAAAAAAAAATATTCTATTATTCCGTTTATAGTATCAAATGGCTTAATCGAGTCTTAATTTTTGAACTTATATATATTATAGAGGGATACACAAGTAAATAACATAAATAAATTATGTGCGGCACAGTGAGACTGGAGTCTGGCTCACACGATTGGCTGTGGGTTCGTGTCCTACTCAGGGTAACAATTATATATAATTTAAATTTCCATTCTCTGCTCTGGTATGACAAAGCGCGGCGCTTTTTATGTCTCGATTTCAAACGGAAAGCAGTCAATGGAATGTTTTGTCAAAACTAAGTTCTCTCAGACTACCCTGCTAAATAACACGTGAAGCTGCTTTAATTTCATTTTTAATAATTTTTGAGACCTTCGTGACACATTGGAGCTATGCCCGAACGTAAACATGATTGTTGGTTCGATTCCAGTCGGAAGAAACATTGTGTTTAAATTATTTTAACCACAACGGTAAAATAAAGCGAGGTTATAAGATCCTCTTCTGAACCTGATGTCTAGAATTCAGACGGAGAAAAGAAAATGGAGTCTTAAAACTATGCTTCCACTGCCAATCTACTGTATTAAAAAAATATAGCAAATATTAAAATAATTATATTTTTCTATTTTTTAAACCCACACCAAAAAATTTTGTAAAATAAATACTGTTTTTTATTATAAGATATCCTTTTTTCAGGGGTATGTCTCATCGAAAAAGTGAGCAACAGAAATACTAGGGCTTTCGTCGTCACGCCAAGTGGCAAGAAATTTTATGGACTGTACCAGGTAAGCCTTGTATATAATTAAATAAATGTAATTGAAAAGTACATACAAACATATATTCGAACTCAACGCCGCGTTTTATCTTACCAGACCGAGGAAATGAAAATAAAAAACATTCATAGTTGCTTGTTTCGATTTCCATAGGGACGATCAGAGAAAGAGAGAAGAAGGAGGGTAACAAAAGCAACTAATATCTTATGTGTTATTAAAAATCATATAAATATACAATTTATATTTTAATAATTACAAAATAAACGAAAGAGTAAAAAAGGTATAGCAAAGTATAGCAAGATCGTAGCGGAATAAATCTTGAAACAAATACAAAAACATTATGTCATACATCAACAAACACTTTATAAGAATAAATACGTCCAATATATTCACGTATATATCTTTAGATTCCAGCCAGATGGTGCAGGGAGGGCAAAAAAGGGGGCGAGTGTAATATAGCTTGCGAATGTGAGTATACAAGCTTCTGCTTTTAACTTTACTTAGCTTTCATTTAATGGATCTTAAACTTAATTGAAATAATGTATTAAGTCAGACCTTGTATGAATCGCATATTCCGTTTAGTATTCATTTCCCGGAAAATACTTCGAATATATGTTTATATGTACTTACTGTATATACGAAATCCTTTAATATGGAAAGCTTGAGCTATTAATTGATTTGAAAATACGTCTGGCTTAGCTCCTCAGACATAGATTATAAGGTTCGACTGAATTAATATTCTGACTTGAGCTATGTATATGTTTATAAATAATCTGGATAAACACCCAGTGTGTCGATTTAATATATAAAACCGTAAGATCTTAGTGTATATATTTCTCATAGTTGGAACTTAAAGAAGATTTGTTTTTTTAGCTTCATGCTTTTATCCTGCATTGTATGGTAGACAGGAAGTACCTAGTGTCAAAGCAGAACTACAGCAATTCCAAATTTCGCTTTTCGCCGAAAAGGAGACATTGCGTGTTGAATGGTGAAACTCAACGCCGCGTTATGTCTTACAAAACCGAGGAAATGAAAATAATTTAAATATAAAAATTCCCCCGAGTGGGCATCGGATCCAACAGCAATTGTGTTTACAGTCAAACGCTTTTCCATTGCGCTACGACCGGCCTCAATTTTTATACAAAATAATAGATCGGTTACTGTCTAAAATCCCCTTTGGCCTAGGAAAGTTTGTGTTAATACAAAAGTAGGTATGTCAAACACATGGTAGCGTGTGTAATATTGAATTTATTAATTTAGTATTTTTCGCATAGGTAAAAATGTTTGAAAAAATGTTTGCTTACTTTTTGCACTTCTTGTTATATAGTTTCAATATGCCATATTTAATACTTCTATGTAAAGGCAAATTTCGTTAAAAATGGAGTCTAAAGCTTATAGTTTAAGTATTAAATTAATACATTAAGATAATGATAAATTTTCGTTTTTAAAAATCAACTGTACAATTATAAAGCGAAAATCAAATGGAATTACGTTAATAATACAAGTCGTATTTCTTAATTGAAATCTAAGATGACTAGATGAGTGATAACAGCGCTCAGCATTTGATGGATCATAGTTATAAGTCAATTTCTTACTAAGAAATGGGAAAGCTGCTGCTACTTTATT
Organism: Dryadula phaetusa; assembly: GCA_032432895.1. Taxonomy (NCBI): domain Eukaryota; kingdom Metazoa; phylum Arthropoda; class Insecta; order Lepidoptera; family Nymphalidae; genus Dryadula; species Dryadula phaetusa. The sequence continues at coordinate 4,759,919 of JAOYRS010000068.1, read as the reverse complement.
ATAACTAACATGATTGTTTAGTAGTTCTGATTTCTATACCGTAAGTTTAGGATCATTTTGTTTTTATAGAGAAAGGAATTATTCAGATTATATTTATATAATAATAAATATTTAATTTGCGTGTGTTTTAAGATATTTATAACAATCTGTTAGTAGAATATTGAGTAACTACATGTTGAATTGCGGTAATTTTATTATTATCGAATTTTAACTTTTATCTGTAAAGTCAAGAAATGTATTAAAAATGTTTGAAAATAGCAGGATTCGAACACACGCTACGTGGAAACCTTCCAAGCACTAGTCAGTTAAGCTGTACGTTCTTATTGGTCTATGTCAAAATTTTTATACGTTGTTATAACTTTTTTTATTCTTAGTGTCTCTGTAGGGAAATGTTTGCAACTTTTTGCTACCCGACGAGTATTTCTAAGAATATTTATTTGGCCTGAGTTCCCGGCTCTTCGATTGTGTAGACTTGATACTTGTTATTGTACTATATATACCACTTTGACGTATCATCCGGTGGTTGATATTGAAACATGGACCCAAAAGTATACCGTCTTTTATTAAGTAGCAAAATTAGCACACATATTAATAGACTAGACCTATATTGATAACGGATTTATATTGACTACCACCAGTTCTATTGAGATTCAATGTCTACATTGAATACGAAATTTTCTACAAATTTAAAGAAAACTATTGTTCATATAGCAATTTTGTCGAACAAAATACTTTAAATTGATATAACCTCCTTATTTCTGAGCCGATTTAAATAAAACAAACATACCAAAATACATAAATAGAAAATCATTGTTTTTTGTCTTATTTCATTAATGAATGTGCCCAATAATAATTGTACCCATATACCATATATTCTATGTACAGACATTGATCAGACATTATATAGATTTTAGTTTATTTTTAGGATTTCTAAACGCTTTAGATATGAAAAATAGTTTGGAAAAACGTATAAAATTCATATTTACCTGACGCGAGGTTTTTCATTATATTTATCTTATCTTAAGTATAACAAACCAATTAAAAATTAAACTTAAATCACCAAAATAGTTCAAATACATTGTTTAATTAATTACTATAAAAATAAATTTACTAAAAGAATATTTTATAAAAGACAATAAAAATCAAGAAATTTCAACAATTTTTCACGTCTGTCGATCTCCTTAGACAAGGTTCACTGAAGAATTGCTTGGATATTATGATCTGCAGCTTTGCAGCTGTGTGAGCTTAAGAATGCAACCGGCATTTCAATTGGCAGAGTGAAACGTGTAAAGCAAGACTTCCTTATATATTGTTCCAGCAGAAATACTTGTGTCATCTAATATTTACTTTAGGCATGACATTTATTACAATTTTATATATTAGCTATACAATTTATTATTGAGGCTAAGTGAGACGCAATGGGACTGCGTCTAACTGTAAACTTGATTCGCTCTAGTAAGGCAATATGGTGTCGAGTTTTTCACTTAACACATAAAGTCTCAGTTTGGGATGAAAAATAATCAGCAGAGTGTATTGTCACTGGGAGATCTTTGACTACATTGCTATGCGGGATAAAACATCTAGATTACGCATCTGAACGTAAGCTTTTATAACATAACGATCATAATTAATTAAATAAAATGATAAAAAAGACTTAGATGCACTATATTGGCTTTCCGTTTTAGATTATTATTTTGATTTTCGTAACTAAAGTGTTCAATGAAATTGGTTGGTTTAAAAAAATGAACATATCTATATTTGAATAAAAAAAGACAATTGAATATCTGTTAGATTTTCACTTAAAAATAGATATTAAATAGAAATAATTGATTATGATAAAACTATTTTTTTTTCTATATAATTTAAAAAATAAAATCTGAAAAACTTGCAAAGGTTGTATATCTTTAAGCGTGATTTTCTTATGCGCGCTTTCATGTTATCTATTAAGTTTTTGAAGTCAGAATAAACTTTGATGCCAGTTTTAAAGTATACTTATACATTGTATAAAACGTTAATGAAATCATACTTAAATTTTTAATGACACTCGGGCGGATTGAGCTTTTGACCGGTTAGAGAGGAACGGTCGACTTTATTGTGGTTCATAAAATACAAGCTTGGCTCTATCTCAGCTCAGTGTTTTAATCATCTACACTTGAATGACTGTCCATTGCAGTTTAGTTCGACAATATTTCATAAGGAAAAATGTTTTTTTAACATTTTGTTATTATGTTTGTGGGTTTTAATATCTTTTGGTATTACATATATATATATATATATATATATATATATATATATATGTGTGTGTGTGTGTGTGTGTGTGTGTGTGTGTATAATACAGGTATGACTTTCACTTTAGTGATTCTGAGTTGCATGAAAGAAGAGTGATTTCTTCTATGAAATATCTTGCTTGTGTAATTCATATTGATTACTGTTTTGATTGCTACTTTTACAATATTTTTTTGCTAAAATAAGGTCTTGAAACGTCGCGTTTTCAAAAATATATTTTCGAATAATAAAATACATGCGATAGTGCCATTTACAATGTGTAACGTGAAACTAAAAGAACTTATTACGTAAGTAATACTCTAAAAATATTTTAAATAAAGTATTTTTGAAATTCTTCTTTAAATTCGTAATAAAATTTAATATTCTTATTTATAAGAAGATCATGAATTTCTAAAACTGCGTGCATTTATTATAATATATTTTCTCGATAATAAAACAAAGTATGAAACGTCTATAACCGTATCTCCGCTATCCGTTTGTTCGAGCATTACCCGGCCAGTGTCACTGCTGGGGACATAAAACGGATCGTAAAATAAACTTTTAGGTAAGAAACTGTAAACGATGCACTGAAAACTGACATATAAAATTTATATTTTCAAAAAGAATATAAATCTAAGCCTGATTGAATTTTCTCAGATTTTTTGTTATAAAATGTAATACGCAAATCGACAAAGAACGTATAAATCAATAGGGAAAAGCACGTGGATGGTTTCCGAAAGGTGTGGATTCTAATTCTGTGCAATGCTTAAAAAAATGTTTAAAATATTAATTATTAATTCATCTAAAATATTTAAAGTAGCTCAAGTGGAAGGAAATCGTCTTTAAATAAAACTACTGCAACGTGACATTTGCGAAGTGATATCCTCAACTCGCAGGTTTGAAGCGCCCTGAATAGATAACTGAATAGAACTAAAATAAAATATACGAAACTCACTTTAAAAATCAAAACATTATCATCTGTATATATTTATTTTTAAATTTATATAAAACTGTATGTTACTAGAGGGAAGGTCATGTAAAAATCGTGAGACCACCTATCAAGAGGCACTACGAAAATTATTAAGCGTAGAAAACTGAAATTCGGTATATAGGTTCTTTACAATTATAACTACGGTAGGTAGAAATGGAAATTTTCTGTCTTAAATCATGAAGTCAAAGCAAACGAACTCGTAACAAGTTATTATTTAAATGTTTCTAATTAATAAATTTATTTCAGTGGTATCTCACTTTTGCAGTCCTAATTATTTCATAAAACTAAATTGCACCTCATATTTTTATATTTAGAGCAGTTTTTTATTAATATGACAATATTTTATATTATACTCATTCCAAACTATTACTTTGTTTGTTTTATTTAGTAACGTGAAACTTTGTAGTTTTGGTATAAACCTCTTCCAGAATACGAATAAAAGTGGAATAGAGATTGCTTTTAAAACTCGTGCATTTCGAGTAATTTTCGCGGTGGTCTCGCGTGCATGAATTTTAAGTAAGCTTAGTAATCATATAATCCATCTTCTTATGTTAAGATTGGCTCAACTAGTAATAAATGTATATAATGTGAACTAGTCAACATTGACTTAAATGTAGGTTTATTAAGTTTTAAGCATTATTTAAAAAAAATATAAAAAAAAAAAAATTAAACTATTATTACAGTAATATTTATTATTGAAAGATTAACGGAATAACTGCACTATATACTGTCTGTATTAAAAAGAGTTTTTAGTTATGTTATGTTTTCATTTTTTCGCTCTGGTGAGATATGATATAGCGCGGTGTTAAGTTCCGCCACTCAATACGTAAATATTTTGGTTTCGGTTGTTCGCAAATAGTTTGGTCTTCTCGGACCACCCTGTGCAGAGTTTGGCGTTAAGCTTTTTTTTTGTTTTATAACACACTTTTTTTGTCTTCATACTTTATTCTTAGTCAGATCACTGCATAATGTTTTTTTTATTAATTAATTCATATAATTTGGAATTCTAATTTTCTTTTCCGTAGAAAGAAATAGCAAAAAGCATTTATTGTACATAGATTTTATCTTCCAGAATAACAATTACTTTTCAACATTTTAGCGCTCCTCGACGACGACATTCGAGATGATACGGCTTGCGCGGTAGATATATTCTACAAAGAAGGCTTTAAATACTGGGATCAGTGGAACAAAAGGTGCAAGAATGATAACCATATAACTAATGAAATTTACAAGTTAGTATTTTTTATATTTTATTAATTTTAATACCAATTCCTTTATAAATATTAAGTTTTAATACTTTTTGAATAATAAAAAGTATTAATTATTGATGTTTCCTTGAAATATTTCAATTTTTTTTTACAAAAAGTGTAGTGATAACTCCACCAGTAAGAATTTCTTTAACTAATGTAATAAACATTGCAATTTGGTTTAGGGAAATATGTATACATAAATACTTTTTGCCCACCAAGTACCCAACATCCTCGGACTACCCAATCCAAAAATGTAAATGAATTACATATAGCTTAATAAATATTTCTTCCCTCGCTGTGGTAAGATAAATCGTGACGTTAATTTCACCATTCTACTCGCAACGATTTCGGGCGCAGCTGTCGACGGAGTGTTTTGACACTGACTGCTATACTGTATAAAGCGTGAAGCTAACAATATATACATATATATATAACTATATATATATATATATATATATATATATATATATATATATACACATATATATACATATATTTACTTAATAATATATATTTTTGTATCAATTTTTGTTAACATAATAATATTTTAAAGGAACTCATTTGAACAATTACAATAATTTTATAAGAAAAATCTATCTATTTTCTGTTATTATTTCATTCCTTTGATCCATGGCCATTAAGACGCCAATTAAGTCTAACAGCTGAATAAATTATTTCTATTACAGATGTCCTGATCTAGTATCACAAAGAATGAGTCCAGAACGAAGTTATCAAAATGAGAAGAGAATACAAAGAGCGATAGAAGCGTGGGAGAAGGCGGATGACGTTAGCTACGCCGTGGATATTTTCCACGTTTAACATGATTTTTTTTAATAAATTTTATTTTTGTTTTATTCGTCTCGTTTCGTTTCGTTTCTCATTTTAAGTGTGAAGACATAGTCAAAAATACATGTGATTGTCTTTTGTGGTTTGTAGACCACCAGTCTACCTGTGACCATAGACTACTTTAAAGTGTTCGAAGCGTCATGTTTCCAAAAATGTATTTTCGAATATCAAAATATACTCGATTAATCCGTTTAAAACATAAACGTTTAAAACAGTTTCGTTTATAACGTGGAAAAATTTCGGTAACGAAATATCTTAAAAAATATAATATCTATTATATTTTTTAAGATATTTCATATCTATATCTATTATCTATATAAATATAAATGGAGCGTCTGTTTGTTAAGTTTAAATAACCGGTATATAAAAAATGTTATTTTGTTTTATGTACCGCAAATAAACCAAAATAATTTTTTATGTCTGTTTGTTTGTTCCGGCCACATAAAAAACAACACATAAAAATTACCACTTTTCGCGTTAAAACTGTATAACATACGAGCAGTGCCCGCGATTTAGTCCGCATTGAATGTAACGTATCTATCTGTATCATTATTTTATAATTTTAACATAAAATTACTAATTATATTATGTATTACATTGGTAAATACGTACTAGTATATATTAAAAAAAAATGTTCTACATCTTATAGCCCATTTCAGTAAATCATGACCTCACAACGAGACGGCTGCGTCGCCGTTAAGTATTATTACAATGACTATATACACGTCAAAGTAAACATATTTACTTTAAAGCAAAGTAAAAGCAAACGTTGAAAAGACTGAAAACATCCATCTTACTCCACAAAGGAATATCACCGACCGAGGAAGTTTGTTTATTGTTTCCGACTCCGGGTTAACGCCTTCTTTAAGTGTACTAAAATATTTTGCATACGAGACTTTTGGATTATTTAGTTTTCATTTTTGCTTGTGACAACATTTTATGGGAGAAAGTTATGACCAAAAGAAGGCCGTGGTGCTGTGGAGTGAGACATGACGTTTGACACACAACAAACATACAAAAAAATATTTAAATAATTGTAAAGGATTGTGGCTCGAATGATTTAGTATTAATTATAAAGAAATGTCGTTGTTATGTTCTCTCGTGACTACTTCTACCGCTAACAAATTGAAAGTAATAATAATTAAACATTTTTGGTGAGTTGGTTGGTTGGTTGGCTGGTCGTACATATATATATATATAGAGATTTTAATTTTCGAAAATTAAATTTTATAGGTAATTTTTTATGAAATAAACAAGAAGTTTATTTTCATTAAATGATTTAGAACAAAATAATTACAAAAAAAATACCTATGATGAAATAACATTATAAGCGTAATGCCCGTTCTTCTAAAAAAAGGTAATTTCATTCTTTCTTGAATTATAATTGACGTTTCTTATATGTAAAAACTTCTATTAATAAAACTATCAAATATTGCAATTCGTAAATTATTTCAGTCTAGTATTTTAAAGTGCTGATCAGCGCAAAGCCCGAAGACTAAATTATAACCAATATTTTTCTAGATAAATTCAGTTCATTAGATCGTTTTTATTTTGGATGAATTAAAGTATTCTATAATAGCGTCACTCTTTATCCCGCATAGCACAGTATTCAGGTATAACCTAGTGTCTAGACACTGTTGACTGCTTCCCGCCACAAATAGAGGCATTGTATGCTGATTTGCGATCCAACGTCGCGCTTTGTCTGTTTACACCAAAGCGGAAATATGTAATCAATTGTAATAATAATTATTTTATCGCTTGGGAATCGAACCCACGAAAAATCAGTTTTCTAGTTAGACATTGTCCAACTGCGCCACGACCAGGATGGAAATTATTCTAATGGATACATATATCAATGGGCTGCCTCTAATATTAGCCTAGAATAATACATGATTGCGAACATAAAATTCATAGGTTATGCTATAATAAAAATAAATGTAAAACGAATATAAAATACTGGAAATATCTTTGCCGACACAATTATAGGAACGTAGTACGGATGCAGATGGCGTTGTTATCTGCTCGAGTGCTCGAACTTAGCTCTCGAGTTTATTTCAAGAGTTTTCAAATGTTCCGTGCGAACTCTTGCATATTCATGGAATGTTAGAATTTATTTCATTAATACGTGAATAATAATACAATAAACAAAACGTACTATAAAATTTACAGGAGTTTAAATTTATTATGGGAATTATTTTTTTTACTTTTAAATTATTATTCACAAAGGTAATATGTATTATAAGCATCGTTTTAATTAAATTAAGAGTTTGGTTATATATACATTTTTAGTTTCACGCTTATATCTTGCTTTGCAGAGTAGACAGTAGTGTTTTAACAGGGCGGGGAAATGAAAATAAATTTAATATAATCCATTCCACCGAGTAGGAATTGAACTCACAACTGATCGCGTTTACAGTTAGACGGTGTCTAACTGCACCACGACCGAAATCATAGATTAGATAAAATCAATATAAATGTAAAATAAATGAACCCGGATACCCCAGAATTATCACTAAGTACCCAAGAATTTATAAGAGAATTATCACTAAGCAACCCAACCTGCATCAACTAGAAGTCGCATTAAATACATTGATAAGTTATAACAACTTTTGTGATCAACTCAGGTATAAATACGTGTCTACGAACCTTTAGGCCATTGAAATTGTTAAAAAACAAAACAATATTTCAGTTAGAAATTACATTATTGTATGCAAATATGTAATACAGGCCAGTCGTGGCACAGTGTGACAATAAACGTGATCGATCGTGGGTTCGATTCAAACTCGGGGAAGTGATTATATTCAAATTATTTTCACTTCCTCGCTCTAGCAAGACAAAGTGCGGCGTTGAGTTCTGCCACTCAATACGCAACGTCTCGAATTCGGTGATTAGCGAACACTGCTATGCGAGATATAAAATATCTTTGAGGCCATGTATAATTTTATTACTCCCCCGAGTGGGATTGCACCCACTACCGATCGCGTTTACGGATAGACACTATCCCACTGCGCCACGACCGGCCTCTGACAAATATATTAAAGCAAAGAAATATTTCAATATTGTTTAGAAAATACATTACGGTTAGAATTTTTTCACTTGGTCAAAATTCTACTATACTAGATGTTTCTCGTGTAAAATATTTTAAAATGTAAATATAAAAGCAAACAGAACTGCTAAAGCTTTTTACTACAATTGTTTCTTTGTCGCGAAAGTGCATTGGATTTTCGTAAGTCCGAACTTGTTTCAACCGGAAAAGAGTTTACTATTACACACAGACGATGATGGGCCAAACTGTTATACCTAGTACAGTATAGACACTAACGGATGCAGATGACGCTTTAAAGTTCAACGTAGTGTCAGTCGGTATCAAAAGTTAATATTTCTCAAATGTAGTGTTCTGATATAGAAGAAGTAGTTAAATTTTATTTGAATGAAGGAATAATGAGATAGCTAAGTAATGAAATTAATTATAAATTTTAAGTATTTGATGAAAAAAATAATACACATTAATTTGATTATTACTTGTAAAATGTAAAAAAAGTATTATTGTAGTTTTTAAAGAATTTATTTTAAATTTATCTTATACATAAAAAAGAGGAATTATAGATAATGTTTTGTAAAAATATTTTGTATGTATTTTTTTGATTATGTATATATATATATATATTTATATATATATGTATATATATATATATATATATATATATATATATATATATATATATATATATATATTTATATATATATGTATATATATATATATATATATATATATATATATATATTTATATATATATATACCTTGTTTAAATTATTTATAAGTCTAAGGAAAATCCACTCCATCTTACTAACTTAAAATGGATTTCATAGGCTATGGCTGCAATTTTTGTCGCGATTCAAAAAAAGAGCATCACGCTTGATCCCGCAGAGCAGGATACCCAGATATAATATAGTGGTAAGACACTCTGTTAACTGTTTGCCGCCCGAAATCGAGCTATTGCGAACTTAACGACGCGATTTATCATACCAGAGAGAGGGAATCGAATCCACAAAACAGTTGCGTTTACAATCCCCACTTCCCTCTAATCCACGGCTTCTTTTTATTTTATTTTATTACCACTACAGGGGAAAAAATATGCAAATAAATAAAGCAGTTTCACGCTTTATCTTACTGTAACAGGCTAGTCAGAGACAACATAGTGTCAAGGCACTCCGTTGACTACTTTTAGAAATAATTACACGATTACAATACAAAAACTCAATCCTCCGAGATAGTCAACATTTCAAGCTATTCCGACTTCATTTATATTGACGAGAGCTTTGTATGTATAAACAGAGTGAAATCGCTTAACGGTTTTATGTAGAACTGAGCGCCGTAGCACATTGGTATGCCTTAGGGAATTTAGAATAAAAGTCAAAATAGTATAGCAAAACTGTCGCTACGCAGGTGTGACTCGGGGGAATCAAATGGTACAACCGTATAATATACACGATTCCCTTCAACTGTGTTATCTTCAAGAAAATTTTCTCATTCATAATGGGATTTGCTTTGCTCAAAATGCTATAAAATGTTGAGAACGTCGAATTTACATTTGTGCCCCGTTAACTCGCAGGTTAGCGTTATTAGGTGAAATAATGTACTGTCAGTGTCAAAATGCTTGCACAATCACGAAAAACATATTCTTTTCTGCTACCCGCATGGCAAAGAGAACCTAGTGTTAAGACGCCCCGTTCTTCGTTTTACAGCGAATTTTAAAGGATTGCATGTTAAGTGGCGAAACCTTTGTTTTACAAGAGGCGGGAAATAAATATAATCATTTCCCCGACTGGGCATCGAGCCCACAACCAATTGACAGTTAAACACAGCGCCGTGAAAGTCTTTAAACTTAAAAAATAAAATAAAATTTTGTGACAATAATAACTATTCTATGCATGATTTTGATATCAAAACTTCTCATATGACTTTAAGTTACATTTTAAATATTCTTGTAAAACCTAATATTCTTTTTAATATAAAAGCTTTGATTTTCTTTTTAATTAGTTTTAAAAAAATAATTGTTATCTTTTATTATACATGTAATTTAAAAATTATTTTCAATGTGAAAAAAACTTGTTAAGCTGCAAAATGATTTAATATTCAAATAGTTTTTCCCTTCCCAATGCCAAATACAAGATATCTAATATTTAAAACAAGAAATAAATAATTCGCCTTTACCACATATTGTCTATTCAGAACTGAGTATAAGTTTAAGATATAATTAAAAAAAATGTTTAAAAATCAACTTAGCCAAGTAATACAAAAAAAATGTATATAAATATATTATTAAAAGAAATTTTTATACCAAAATACAATTGTAAAAGTTGTTCTAGTGTCTCTAACGCAAAGTTAGAGGTGCCACATCTGCGCCGTTGAAAGAGCATTCGCATGGCAGTATTTCTTTAGAACTGTTGGAAGGATTATTTTAAAGCTCATTTTAATGGTGGCAATTTGAGAAAGTTACGAAGCGTAATGTTGCAGTGTGTGCTCGGTTCGATAACTCCGACGGATTTTAGTTTTCTTAATCTATGGTTTTTTTTGACGGTTATTAAGTATAGTACGTGTCTCGTTTTAATTGTACTAGATCTGTTGAGACGTAACATACATGTAACCTTAGCAATGCGTATTATACTTTTATATTTATACCTAAAGTAATTATTTTTATATATTTATAATTTATCTTTTTATACGTAAAGGAAATATTTTTGGCCTTTTTAGGAAAATTGTATATTTTATAGGCATACGGATCATTATGGAATTTGGTATAATTAAAGTTTATATGAAGAAGAAGTTCAGAAGGAATTTATTAAACTAGAAAAAATAAATACTATACACTACTTTGCGTCTGTCATGTCTCTCTCTCGACCGACAGTCGGTCCCTCACGACTAAGGATTGCCGTAGGCATTAAGCTTTTATCTGGAATGGATGATCTGCCTCCACTGGTGTCTGTCCAACGTGTCACTTATGTACTTTGTATAGAATTTGTTTTTATCATACACTTATGTCATTTGAAAATTTCATCGGCATCGAAATTGAAACACCCAAATCTCATTTCTTATCATATTTGCATATATATTTATAAAGGTGTGTTATGATTTTGTCTGTACGTATAACATTTGAATAGTTTCCTAACAAATTTATGAAAATGTGCTAATATTTTATGTTTAAACTGTTGAAGTAAAGCATTAAAATACTTGCGAATATTCTAAGAGATTAAGCATTCTCAAAATCCTCAGATCTAGATAGACTCAAAAATTAGGTGATTCCTTTATATATTCCAATTATGTATTTAAACTTTATTATTATAATAATATAGTTGAGGCCAGTCGTGGTGCAGGGGTAAAGCGTCAAAGTCAGACGCTCGGTTGTGGGTTCGATTTCCACTGAGGGAAGTGATTTTATTTAAAGAATTTTCACATCCTCGTTCTGGTAACACAAAGTGCGGCGTTGAGTTTTACCACTCGACACGCAATGTCTCGAATTCGGTGAAAAGCGAAGTACAGAGTGTCTTGACAATAGGCACTTTCTGCCTACCTTCTATGCGGGATAAATAAAAAACAAGGAATATAATTGTACCTATTAGCAAAAACACAATATTTTATTATATTTCAATTCAATAATATAATATAAGTAATTATCACATGATAATAAATGAGTAAGGAATGTTATATTTTTCATTCCATATATCAATATAATATTCAAAAATACATATTTGGAAAAACTAATAATATTTTAGAAATTAAATAAGTTTTTGGTCATTGGATTTTATTGAAGTAATTAATTTTGTAGGCTTTATGCAATCGCTAACCAGGGTAAAATAGAAAAATTTTGAAAAATAAAGTAACTTATTAATGACAGTATTTAATCACATATGCTTAACTTCATATTGTTGTTGACTAAAAATTAAATTTATGTAAGAAATAACTAATAAACACATCTCTAGTTCAACTTATGTTTTATGTAAAATTTAATAGTCTTCCATTTGAAATAAAAATATCAGATACATTAATTGTTTCAAAAAGTCGCTTAAACATAAATCTTAACTCTAAGTAGTAGTTAGGTTAATTTTCATGTGAAAGATAAATAACAATAAGGAAAAAAGTATCCAATCTGTAGTGATTAATATTAAAAAAAACTAATATCATGTATAAATGTGTACGGAAAAAAACACTTTTGAAAATTCGACGCGTTTAACACTTTACTTTTGTAAAGTGTTAAGGTCTTGAAGGACTTTTGTCCATCAAGACCCTAAGTATTTGAATCGAATTTTCAGAACTGTATTTGCGAAAACCAATATGTACGCAATTAATATGTTTAAAATAATTTAACCTTATTTTCTAAGAAATAGACTAAATTATTAGTCGAATATTAAATGTACAGTTATGATTTCAAAAACTACTATTGCTTTAATAAAGCATCTCTCTAATTGCGCTGCAATCCTAAGTATTCACATTTCGCCAACCCTAGAATCTTTTAAGCACAATTTTCTCGTATAAATATACCTTTTAATATGGCTTGACCTATTCTTGGTTGGAAAGTAAAAAAGGGGTTTCCGAGGAAAATAAATTATGAACCGCTTCAGGGTGTTTTATTCTTCCGCATTTTGATGAGAGACACATAAATTTAGGGAAAACACGTACACCACAAAATTTTTTGCGTTTCTCCTACGTAGGCCTAAATATTTCAGAGCGTGTTGTTAGATTTTTATGTAGCTATAGCCTTTATTTGGTAAGCTTTTTAATATGAATTATATTAGTGGTAATAAAGTTACTTTAGTATATACAAAAAAAATTTGAGAAATTCTCCTTTTGCCATTTTATATAACATAATATATATATATATATATATATATATATATATATATATATATATATATATATATATATATATATATAGATATATATATATATATATATATATATATATATATATATATATATATATATATATATAGAAACCAACTAAACTTAAAATCTTTAATGAATATATATTTTCGCTACTTAGGTAGCGAAAAAAAAATATATATTGAATTGACTATACTTGCACTAACTAGGAAAACTCAAACACCTCTTATTTATATAACCCAGTAGTTGTATAACGCAGAGTTTTAATGCAGTCAAAAGCAGACGTGTCACAATAACCTCGCACTTCAAAGTTACGTGTAAACTGCACGAGATGATCGCCACTAGGTAGTGAGAACAAAGCGAATAAGCAATCCAATTATATCGAAACTGGTTGACCCCGTATTGGTCTTCGATAGGTCAGCAGTGTTAAGGAGATTGGACTTCTGGATAAAGCTTTAAGAATCCCCTTTAGCAGGTTTGTTAATTATCAACCTTCTGTAACTTGCTTTTTTTCTCGTTCAAAGTAAACTCTGTAATGATGCTGATCGATTGAGTCAGTTAGAGAATGGATATCTATACAGACTTAGTTTTTATGATTTTTAGCCTGTGTGTTAATATGCTGTATAAGCTATTTTACTGTAGTTACATCTAAATCTGTTTAGTATCTTTATGTGAAAGAGTAACAATTATACATCCATCATTAATATATGAGTATATTATGATATCATAGCAATAATTTTTTAAAGTAATTTTGTCTCCAAGAAATAATAAGTAAATATTTTAATACAAAGATTGAAAGATAAAGTAAATTAAAAATATATAAGACGCAATGAAATGTTTTTCTTGTACCTCTAATATTGGCAAGTATTATTTTATTTAGTAACCATACACTACTCTTTATGACTACCCCGCAAAGAATAGAGCTTCAAGCAAAAAAAAAACCATACATACACTCTGCAAATTGTAAATTACACAAAATCTAAACACATTTCTTGAACTAATATATTTATATCGTATTACTCTTAGCATTGTCCTTCATTATGTAATAAATTTAACAAAATTGTAATAAAGCAAAGGTGAGCTCTATGAGAGATCGGAGGAGACTTTGGTTGACCTTGAAAATGAACGAAGTGGACGAAGCGAAGTGTATATAACTTTACTCACTCCGATTTCTTACTACACTTTGTACCTAAATGCGCCAATCTAAATCAAACCCACAACCATTACGTACAGTACGGATGAAATATCTGTAACAAGCCTCAGTGGTAAATTATCACTATTATGAGAACAAAAATATTGTGTTTAATTTTAATATTAAAAACAATACATGGTAATAATAATTCCAAATAAACGTGCGTGTAAATAAAAATAATTCAATTATAATCATTCCCTCAAAAGAGGGTCGAACCTACAAACACTACATCAAACACTACACTATTGCTACTCAACTTAGTAATATGTTAAAAATATTCTACTTTCTCTGCTCTTCGGAGGTCTTACCACTCATCAACATCTAGTATTGAAATTAACTACACACTACTTTGCCTAAAATTAGCTTCCTGTAAATATCAATAAGCCTTCAACAGCGGAAATTCAAAACACATGTGACCTCACTTAAGTCACTTCACCTTAATGACAGCTAAGAACAAAGACAACAATACAATTATGTAAGAATAAGTAGCCATTGTGTTCTTGATAGGCAAATAATATATTCAACAGGTTTTTATTAACCTGTTTCTATATATTGAAAAAAAGTTTTACGCTTTATTCCGCATAGCAGGGTCAGTCAGAAACAATCTGGTATCAGGACACTCCGTTGATTTCTTGTTGAATGAGACAATGCGTGTTGGCGAAGTCAACGCCGCAACCTCTGTCTGTCATAATATTTCTTTTTTATAAAAATTGACCCACAAATCGCGCTTACAGTCGGACCTGTTTTTTAGTTTCTTAAAAAAATACTGTGGAAAAGAAATATGTAATATATAAGGATATAAGTTAAAATTATTTTAAAACTCTCTCTACAAACGTCAACTAAAAAAAAAATTATTACTTACATTCCATAATCAAACATAACAAATTCTATACAATAAATAGTTTATTATAAGTATTATTAAATTAATACGAATAGCTGATTAATCGAAGTATAAATTTAGAAAATACCTAAGTATTTGCCGGTCGCGGTGCAGTGTGACAGCGCCTGCGCGATTGTAAACGCGATCGGCTATGGGTTCGTTTTCATTTCCACGTTTTGGTAAGACAAAGTGAGGCGTTGAGTTCCACCACTCAACACGCAATATCTTGAATTCGGAGGAAAGCGAGGTCCGGAGTATCTTGACACTATTTACTTTCTATGTACCATGCGAGATAAAGCGTGAAGCTAAAAAAAATGTATGTTCGGCAAGCAATGTTTCTAAAAACAATGTTTCTAAAATCATTGCATTATCATTTGGAATTTCACTCTAAATTAATATTACTATTAGTTATATCTACAAGAAAGTTCCGAATGTGTACTGTGATTTTAGAAGGAGTTAACAATTTCCAAGATTTCCAACTTACAGGTTAGACCGTAAGAGTTTTTACGTTCACGGCCGCAAGAACAAAGGGGATAAGTAATCCAATTATATTGGAATTGTTCAGGCGATATTAGTTTCTTTGACAAGTCAGCATGATTTTTACAAAATTGGATTCCTGCTGGGGTGAATTTTAATATGTAGAAGTTAAAAAAAACCGCTTTTCACTATAAGCATCTCTCTTGTATGACAGTCTGTGTCCACTATCTGTTAGTTCATAAATATGCCAAGGTTAAGGAGAAATTTACATTTATATATAATTAAGGGTTTTCCTACATTTAAATATAATCAATCGCCGGTATCAGATTATATCCCCAATACAAATTTAATTGAAAATTAATATTATTATTGTAAAATTATAATAGAATCAACATCTTTGTTAAATTGGTATTCATTTAAAACAAATGACAGCGGTACACGATGATTGTGAGATTAAACAATGCGTTTAATTATTTTGTATTTTTGTACATGAATATATTTTTTATCTTAAAATGATATAAATATATATTTTTATATACCAAAACTAGTACTGGCGTTTCTTTTTACGTTACGTTAATAAGTAGTCTATATAATTTAGCCTAGTATTAGCCTGTAAATAAATACAAAAAAAAATAATAAGCAAAGAATGGAAACGAGAGTACGTTCCAAAAATAAGTAATTAATTAAAACATTGATTTCTACAATTACAAAAAAATATGTATAATTTTGTCATAAAATATTTTTATTTCTGTCGTTCGTTACGTTTCAAAAAGATCATTTTTAAATTAACTTTCTCTAAAATAGGAAATCGAGATAGTCGAAAATCGATTAGTCATGAAATCAAAGGTAACTTTCTTACAAAGATCGATTTAATTAATCCATACATCTTTATTATAGATACGAATGATTTAATACACTTCTACTGAATCAGTATATAATTAAGCGACAAGGAAAGGTTCTACGATATTAACACATAACCTGATTATCGAAGTCGTTTGCTCTCATAATTAAATGACACTATTTATTATCTTCAACGTTCTCTTCTTTTATTACTTTCGAGTATGGTCCAAGCGTCTACTGACTCTACTGATAAACGCATAAAATAGAAAATTGTGGGAAACGGAATATTTTAACACTATATTCTCTCTGCTTAATCTGTATGTGCGTGAATAAGGACGTTAAAACATCTAGAAAACCTTTTACAATTTTTTCTTCAGGTTTTAAATAACTGAATCAAAATATGTTAAAAATAGTATAATATTTTAGATATAAATAAAATCACGAGCGAGATTAGTATTTGCAACTATTATTTACATGTAAGATGAGTTTAGTTACTTAAATATGTTTTACTTTTTAAAATACTGGGTGATTATGATAACGCTGATCTTTGAACACATTTAACATTATGAAAAGCATACAAAATAGCTTCGTATAAACACCGTCGATCAGACGTGACACTGACACAAAACCGTGATGGTCCTTGCGCGTGACATTTCAATAAATTATCATCAGTGTCAATAGAGGTTTCCATATTTCATAAAACAGGAATTAGAGCGAATTGTTAAAGGCACGTTCATACAAAATTCAATATTTTGTATCTTTAATATTTTTTTTAAATAACACACTCTGCATTAACGACTTTATTTATGCTCGAATTATTAATTAATACATTGGGCATTACGTGGCGTCAATATAGTTCAAAACTTTACTTTTTAGATCTCAGTGCTACATCACTTAATTCGGCAATTTACGTTAGTTGAAATTTTTTAGTTGATTAGATACATTTAATTTACCTTAATTTATAGAAACTTTGTTTATATGATCCTGGTAATGGATGATTTCTTTGCAACTTTGCATTTTGTATAGTATATTAGAGAGAAACTAGTAGTACAACAAATTAAAGATATATAATAAATATAATTTTATGTGTATGCGAGATAGCGCCCTTAACTACCAGTTCTAGTCAAGGTTTTTATACATATAGTCAACTTTCTTAGTAAAAAAGTTTACATTTTGTAAACTACTGCCACTTTTTCTAGCAAAATAAAGACATTTTACAATATTAAAACTAATAGGAACGTAATTTATTATTTGTAAATTTTAAATTTTTATTTCATCGTGGTAAAGTAAAAAAAGCTATAATGAAGAAAAAGCTTTTAGTTAAAAATACTTGCTTGAAAAATTAGCCTTTCAAATTTATTCATCGGTGACTAAACAAATTCGCCATGTAAACTATTCTTTACAATACCTATCGCCCCGTTTCTACACTATCAATCAATGTCGCTCTTTTGAAAGTAACTTTAAAGTCATCTTAATGAAGTTATCCCATGAAAACTACTAATACTCTTTTATAACTAATGTTTTGTAACAAAGTGATGAAATTTTAATATTATTCGTTTTTAGATATTATATATATTTTATGCTTATTTTTAATATATTTATGTGTATTTATTTGTTATACTATATAGCTTATTAGAACGGAATATTGGAGGTCTCCGGACCTCGGCTAGTGACGGTCGAGATGGAATATCGTGAGGTTTTAGTGGGTAAACGGGGCGGCCTATATTTGCAAGTCCGGAGTCCCGCATAACCTGTCTCGAGTTCCTAATTGGGAAATAATCTATAATGCGATTTTCTTTCGTTAAAAAAAAACAGGTGAAGAACCTATACCAGTCTTTATATGTAAATTTTTTTTTGCTAATATATTAATTATTTCTATCAAATGAATTCAAATTGTACCAATAAGCAAATGTTTGCGAAGTGTCCATGCCTGTACGTACAAAATGACCTCCGCGCCTTATGAAATCTATAAAGAATATTTTTTACAATTTTATCTATGAACATTAACACATTTAAAACTTTATTACACAAATATCAATATCAGCCAACTCAATTGTTATTTAAATATTTTTTATGGAAAAATTTTAATACTACTTCTAATACTACAAATGAATTATTGGCATTTACGCTTGAAATTTGAAAATATCATTTTATTAGACAGCCAGTTCAATAAAGTTCATTGTGTCAATCAATTTGTAACTCGGTTCAGTTCTCAATTAGTTTTGAGCTGTTTATTTTTTTTTCGCTCAACACGCCCTCGCAATTGAGTTTGATTGGTACATGTCAGGGGAAAATATTGACATAGCCTCTTACAGATATGTCAATTTTTAGTCTTTTATTTGTTCTCTATATTGAAATTCATTATATAGCATTCATTATATATATGTGTTCATATTTTTGTCCATATGAAGGTAATAAAAATGATTATTAAACATTTTTTGACAGTTTACACTAGGCTGATCAGCTACTGAGTAAGTAGTAACGTCTTTAAAGCTTGTAGATTGTACAAGATGGAATGTGTTGATAAGATAAGGTAATTAATTAAGGTATACTGGTTTCGCCTTTAATAATGACAGACGTGTTATAAAATAATTAAAAAATAGTTTGGAATATTTGTTATAGGATTTGAATTATAATTCATTTTTGGAAAACGGGTTCATGTGGTAAGTTCAAAGGGATGCCAGACCTAGGCTATATCCAAATTATGACCTAGACTATATCTTATATATTTATTGTGTGAACAAGCGTTGTTACAGACTATACCTTAACATACATACGGACATTATTCGTCCGGGACAGAACACTTAAAGCAGTTAAAACTAATCAGATTGTAAAGAATATTTAAATGATCAAATATTGCTTGCTTATATATATTAAAAGTGTTTCAAGCATCAAAATAGATAAGTCGCCATTCTTAAGAGAAAAATGATAAACAAATTGTCACTGTACAATATTTTTCTATTCTGCTTTAAACTATACTTCTTATCTTTCCTCTTCTTAAAGCGGTAGTGGAACATATATGTATATTTTCAATGTAAGTGTACTAGTAAGTGTACGTAGAACCGATAGGATTTCATGGTAGAACTATCGAACTCACTCAGCTAGTACGTACTTATAGATTAAAATCGATTTGAATATAACAAGTTCTAAGCAAGTGTGTAAGCAAATTTAATATATTATACAAAATTATGAACTACATAATTCATAAATAATAAAATCTTGATATTGTAACAAAGTATTAAATTAAATTATTTTAAACAGATTAATATCGTTTATTTTGGTATTCAGGTTTCTAAAAATATATTTTCGAACATCAAAACAAACGCGATTCTAAGAAAGTATTATATTTTTGGTATTACAAAATGTAGTCTTTTATTTACTTTCATGCTCTATCCTTAATAGATAGTGAAAGTAAAAATGAATATTTAAAAAGAATAAAATAAATGAAAAAAAAAATTAAATTAAAAATAACTTAGCCGTCTTAGTCACGTAGGCTAGGACGTGTAATGGGGTAATTCGATTGGGCCTACTTGTCGATACAGTATTGCGGACGTTTTTATCAGGCTGTAGCTTCTGAAATGTAGCAATTGTTTTTAGCTTCCTTTTCTTTTACCGAAAAATGTCAATGTTTATAATTAGTATTTTTCATAGACTTGGCAGTTTTAAATACTTATTAAATAATTCGAATATATTTATATATGTAAATATATGTAGAAAATGCATGCATTTATAAATAGCTATAAGATGTTATGTCGATAACATGTTAATCTGAAAGACTGATCCACTGAACTATATACTATCATGTAATATATATATATACTATCATGTAATGGATACTAAACAAAACTGTATACTTTATTTTCATAAAATCTTATAACTATTTATAAAAGCATGCACTATCTGTTCGAAAGTCGTAGAATTCCCAGAAAACCACTAGCGGTTTTCAGTGAAGCCTTAAAAATGTTTTAGTCTGCCTTAACCACTTAAATTTCTTTATAGAATTTTCTTAAGAAATTATTCTATACAACTATATAATACTATTAATATCTAAATTATGAGGTCGGTCGTGGCGCAGTGGGCAGCGTCTGACTGTAAATGCAATCGGTTGTGGGTTCACTCCCTCGCTCTGGTAAAGACAAAGTGCGGCGTTGAGTTCCACATTCGTTGGAAAGCGAAGTACGGAGTGTCTTGACACTAAGTACTTCCTATCTACCCTTCTTTGCGGGATAAAAGCGTGAAGGTAAATAAAGAAAAAAATCTAATTTAAATGAGTTCTTAGTTAAAACGTTAAATTAATATGAATTAAATGTAATTAAATAATTAAAAAAAAATATTTTTTTCTTTACTAATAGAGAAAAAATATTTGATATTACGTTAAGAAGGGTTGTCCATTAACAACTAAAATGTTGTGTTGTATATATCAGTTCAATAAATAATTGAGGCCGGTCGTGGCGCAGTGCTACGCGGGATAAAAGCGTGAAGCTAAAAAAAATACTTCATATTTTTCATCCTTACTATCAAAGTCTTAAGACTTAGAGGTTCAGGATTAGTCTTCCATTACACAATAGTATTTAAATAGAACTAACTTTACATTCTTATTTTGTGCATATTGTAAATATTGGTAATAAAAATAACAGTAAAGATTTTAAAATATATAAAAAATGTTTAATAAAAACTAAAGGAAAGATAAAACCATTAATTAGTACATCTTACCTTTAAAACGCACGGTGTCTACAATATTCATGTACAATGTAGTGATTCGTCGGATTACCATTAAAACAAAAAAATAATAATAAAAAATAATTGAAGAATTACAATTTTTTTATATATTCTATGACGTTGGCTTTTTTGCTTAAAAGAGTCAATTTAGTATTAATAAACTGACAGAATAAGTACGTGTTTATATTTTTAAAAAACGTATAAAAAGTTGACCGCAACGGAATTAACGAAACTGCACCTCTTGGAAACCGTTCAAGCGTACTGCTGAGCCATACGTTATTACATACGTTTTTATACGTAGATATTTTTTTACAAATGTCTACCAACTATACAAATTACATTTATTTCCTTAAAACTCTTAGATAGGTCACTTTATTCTTTCTGTTCTACAATTTAGAATAAATAGCGTTATGATAAAATAGACGCTGTTCCAATTCTATGTAATACACGATTTAATAAGAAGGTCATGTCTGTGTGCCCCAAATAGGAACGTTCCCGTGCAAAACCACGTAGGTACGCTAATAGACTAGCAAGCGCTTAACACTTAGCAATCTGTACACATATAACCGTTAAATGGCTTTCAAGCATATACCGAATATTTATAACTAAGAGAAGAAATTATATAATTATTTTTCGTAGTAATTAGAAGCTGTCGTGATAATACAGTGTTTTTGTTTAGACCCAATGGTTATTGAGTCAAAAATATATATATTTTCATTCAATCTTTTTATACAGAAAGCAAAATATTTTGCGCCATCTTGCACTGAACATAACATAAAAAATAATATTAAAAAATCTAAACGTCTTTTTACTTAAATAAGGCCGGTCGTGGTGCAGTGGGACACCGTCTGACTATAAACACGATCGATTGTGGGTTTGATTTCCAGTTGGAGGAATGATTATATTCAGATTATTTTAGACCCCGCGTTGAGTTAAGCCACTCAATCCGCATTGTATGGAATTCGGTGGAAACCGGAGTACGGACTGTCTTGACATTAGGCACTTTCAGTCTACCCTGCTGTGCGGAACAAAAGCGTGAAGTTAAGAAAATAAAAATGTTTTCACGTTAAAATTAGGTTGATCTTATAATGACATTATATTGTCATTGGGTATGGAGGCGTGTACAAATTATAAATTAAATTGCAAAAAAAAGTCGGTCAAAACAGCTTAGCAAGATTTTCTTGCGTTCTTGATAGATACATAATTCAAGTAGATAGGTAAAGCTAACAAGTGTATGTTAATAATAGGTGAAAATTAAAAACCATTACGTGCGCTCTGTCCACTACAAGCAAGAATAAAAAATATAATACTATATCATCACAACTATTTACGTATTCTGATCAGAAAAAAATATGCAATATTTCAGAATTTTTTAATAAACTGCTACGTTTTATTCATTCAAATCCAGCGTTATTTTCGTCAAAATTGATCAAAATAGAATTACTCCCCCGAGTGGGAATCGAACCCACCACAAATCGCGTTTACAGTCAGACGTTGTTCCGCTGCGCCACGACCAGCCTCTTTTGTTATAAATGATAATATATAATAAGAATAACATTATAAAAATTCCGTAAACCGTTCTGTTATGGCAACAAAATATTCTTTCAATCAGAAACAAACTCAATATAACCTATAAGTATCCAACGTAACATATTCCGACGACTGGCGCCAGAAGATTATAAAATCTGCGACGCTTGTCGCATTTTACCTGTAATGTCATATCTGTAACAAATAACCACTTCCGTAGTAAGAAAACTATATATATAAAATATTATTTAAAAAATAAATAATATTGAAAGGCTGTATTCAATAATATTTGGCAAAAGCAATAAAAAAAACTAATTCACAAGAGTTCAAACATTTTTGCTGGTTGTCTCAGTTTGACGTTGGTCGTCGTAGCGTTCGGACGCTCTTTACGTTCTCTATATCGATTGTATGAAATACGTGAGTACACTTTTTAATTAAAGTATTAGTAAAGTGCTTGTTAGTTTGAAGATTTTAGTTTCTAATAATATTGACGGTGCAGTGAAGTGATGTGATAGTTCTACACGGTGGATTCAATTTTGGTAAGTATTTTACATATGAGTGTATTATAGTGCGTTTTATTTGGTAGTTAGTGGTAATAACTAAAAATGTTTAACAATATTCATTTTCTACTAATAGACTCAAAACAAAGTTAGATAATCAAAAAAGCAATTTTCTATATTCGCAATATGTACTTAAAATTATCTATTTTATTTTAATTAACCAGTAAATTTAAATAATTACAAAATTGTATTTAATATAAGGGTATTTAAATATTTTTTAAAAAGGCAGTTTTACATGTTTCTCTTAAAGCGTATCACGTTAGACGTTATATTCCGCAGTAGGTAAATTATAAAAGTTACAGGTTTTTATACTATAGAAAGCTATATATTTCATTTATTTTAGGTATACGTTAAAAATAATGTCCAATTATTCAAATATCCTAAGAAAATTGTTTTATTATTATTATTGTTTTTAATATTTATTTGAACTATTTCACGGTTTTTTTTTCATGTCTGTATCAGACACTGCACTTATTGGGAAAGGTTTTATGGCTTCTGATTGAAATTTAATTTATCCTTTGACAGTTGACCAAATGTGTTTTTACCGTATATAAAAATTTATTAAATATTTATAATTAAAATGATCTAAAAATGGGCCAATACTTAATTGTAAAAGAAATCTTTTCACAAAAATTGCGAATAAGACGCTATATTTTTAAAGTAGTTACGCCCCCTTTTACGGTAGCAAGTACTTAGTTTATAAATAGCATTGTGGTGTCTCTACTTTTGTATTAGCTCGCATATGTTTTATTAGGCATATATTGTTCTTGCATTTTTTCACGTTTCACGCTTTTATCCTGCATAGCAGGTTGGACAGGAAGTACCTAGTGTTAAAACACTCTGTAATTCATTTTCCTTCAAATTGTGTCTTGCATTTTAAATGAAAGCATAACTAAACAATATTTTTGTTTTGCATTTATTATAAAGTAATACTAACAAATGAGAAGTAAACTAGGAATAAACAGTATTTGAATCGATTTTTACCGATTCCGAATGGTTTTTTTTGTATCGATTTTATATTAAAAGTTGAACAATACGTCGCACTTTTAATAAAAAAATATAGAATTTAAATTAAATTTCAAATCAGCAAAAATTTTGTTAGGAGTTTATGCCAACATAAAAATAATTATTGGTCTTAATAATAAAATTGTATTTTTTTCTAAGATTCTCAAAGTACGCTCTTATGGAAAGAAATATCTGGATATAAGAAAGAAGAAAGAAATAACATTGATGCCTAACATATTACCCATTGTGTCGCATTGGTATAGCGATTGGTCGTGAGTTCTATTCCCTTTCGACGTT
This sequence comes from Dryadula phaetusa, assembly GCA_032432895.1. Taxonomy (NCBI): domain Eukaryota; kingdom Metazoa; phylum Arthropoda; class Insecta; order Lepidoptera; family Nymphalidae; genus Dryadula; species Dryadula phaetusa. The sequence goes on along the minus strand of JAOYRS010000068.1, from coordinate 4,735,188 downwards.
ATATTTAACTATAATATATTTTATAGTTATAATTAATTTTTATTTCCTCTGCTCTGGTAAGACAAAACGTGACGTCGAGTTAGACGCACTCACACAATATTGGTTTCAGGTTTTTTGACTATTCCGTTGTGTTGGATGAAGTATAAAGCTGTTAAAATATTTAGATTTCTTTTTATTTTTCCTCTTTTATCAATAACAAAACTTTCTTAACAAATTTTGTGTACTTGATCCAAAAGCTCCATAAAAAAAGAGCAAGCAATTTTATATTTCGATTCGATTTCATAAACAAAATTAGATGGTTATATCACAGTGGTTAAATTCTATATAATCATAAACGTTCATATCATTAAATTATTTATAAATAGAATATATGCATTATCTTATTAATTGTAGCTCAAATTTATTTATCAATTTTTTAATTAAGGTTATAATTTGCTTTTAGACGCCTTTTTATCTTGCAGACCAAGGTAGGAAAAGAAATCTTGGTTCTAAGGTTCTTCATTCTTTGTTTTCCAATCGCATTTTATATTTTGCGGAACTCAACACCGCGCTTTGTCTTAACAGAGCGTGAAAATCAACATATTTTAAATATAATAATTCATTATTTTAGCAAATCTTTTTATATGAAAAAGACCCAATAGTACATCACTTTTATAGCTACTTTTAAATATTCTTTTCTCAAAGATACTTCTTATACATAAAGAATGACGAAAATCAATGTTTTGCTTTCAAGAGCATATTTAGTATTAGTAAATATTTATATTGTAAATATTATCATATAAAATCGGCTTAGCTATTTCTAGTATCTGAGTGATGCCTATTGCGTTCTTCAAACAATGCATATAACGTAGTATAATATAATATGACAATACGGATTAAGGAAGATAGCTTTTTGGCTACATAATACTCTTTAGATGTTCCTCTGTTTTAAAGCTTCAATAGTTTTATATATCGAATGGTTTGTACTATTAAATAAAATAAGAATGTCGGTTTGTAATATTAAAATAGTTTTTCAATAAACTAAATACATTTGTAAGTTTACATACGGTACATTTACATAAAATAATATGTTTTGCCATGTTTGGCTATCTGTTTGTTCCGGTTAATTTATGGGGCGGGTGGACCGATTTTGATAAGACTTTCAATGGCTTTAGTTATTTTTATATTATAAAATAAAGTTTCGGATAGTTAAAATAAACGCTGAAGATGTCACGCGGGTCACGTCAATTACAAAATTTTTATATTAAATTATATACATACATTTTATAATTTTAATAATATTCTTTTTTTTATTTTTGACTAACTTCTGCCTAACTTCGTCCATTAGTAACTCAAACATTTAAACTCAGATAGTTGGTACTACACGTAGTACAAGATAATAATAGATTTATTATCTACATATTATTTACGTATTGTTCGAAGTACCAAAAATACTACCAAAAACATATTGATTTTTTTCTTTAAAATAATTTTACAAATTAATAACAAAAATAAAATTTCACTTTATCTAAAAAAACTGATTCTAATAAATATTAAAGAGACTTGCATATTCTTTGGTTTAAAATAAAGGAAGAAGGTAGTTAGTTCCGATAATGCAACGGCTCTTATTCATAACGGGCAGAGTTTGTGAAAGTTATCTTCTTTGTTGGAAAAGAATTTTATTCGTAGTAAGTGATTCCATGCAACTGTAAGTTAAAAAATATGAATGATTTAAAGTCGCTGAGAGTGTACGTACATTAATATTAAAATCTAAAATTAAATATTATGGTAACTGAAATGAGTAAATGGATTTTGTATAGTAATTCGGTATTAGTTTCACGCTTTTATTCCGCGTAGCAAGGCAACAGAAAGTACCTAGTGTCAAAACACTCCGTACTCAGCTTTCCGTCAAATTCGAGACATTGCGTGTTAAGTGGTGGTACTTAACGTCGCGCTTTATCTTACCAGAGCGAGGAAATGAAAGTTATTTAAGTATAATCCTTTACCTCAAGTGGGAATTGAACCCAAAACCTTAAATGAGATACGATACGATGGTCATGGGAACGACTCATAATCGGGACATTAAACATATTAAATACTTTTCGACGTAAACAAAATACAAAAAATATTTGCTTCACTTTACATACTATTTCTCTTTGTTTGCAAATAGACTGAGTCTTGTTCCTCTTAAGCTTTCTATCTATACCAGTAATATATTAGAAATTTCTAAAAATATAAAAGATTATAAAATTATATTTTTTCAAGTGTTATAAAAATAAAGTGCGTAGGATTATTTTAAGATTCGCCCGCATCTCTAGAAGTTGGACTAGGCGCTTCGTCGACATTTTTAAAAGGCTTGTTGCAATTTATTTTTTAGTTACTTTTTAATTTCAAAAGTACACAGGTTCGAATACTACTGTTTTTAATGTCTTCATTTATTTATACATTAATGTTTCTTCATGTAAATTTTGTTAATTTAATTAAATATTAAATTAACAAAATTTACATACTTCATAATATTCGCAAAAATGATACTCGTCTCATATAGGTACTACATAAAAGCGTAGAAGTCTGTTCTGTAATTATAGTCACAATATTCAAATAATAAATTATAAACTTCTAAGGGCACTTGAAATTAGCTATTATACACTAGTATATTTATATGTCGCCTTTTATTCAATAGAATAGTTTTGTTCACATGTAAACCTCAAGGGGTAATGTAGCTAGATTGCAAGGTTTGTATCAAGATAGAAATTACGAGTCAAGCCGTTTAACAGTGACGAACTAGGAAATATAGTTATATACATACTAAAATAATGTTTTTTTAGCTTCACACTTTTTATCCAACAGGGAAAACAGAGAGAAAGTACCAAGTGTCAAGACACTTCATACTTCGCTTTCCACCGAATTCGAGACATTGCATGTTGAGTGGTGGAACTTAACACCGCACTTTGTCTTACCAGAGTGAGGAAGTGTAAATAGTTCTAAGCATAATTACTCCCCTGAGTGGGGATCGAATCCACAACCGATCGCGTTTACACTGCGCTATGACCGGCTTCAATATAAGCAATTTTAGCAATAAATTCTTCAAAAAAAATGTATTACATAGCAACGTGAATCTTACTTTGTTTAAAAGTGCATGTTAAACATTACGTAGTGTGTGTTACAATTGTTTTATCAACGAATTTTTAATTCATGCATTATTAATATTGTATTGGCAGTCTTTTGTATAGCCAATAACTGTTACATACTTAAATCTTCTCTGCCGCGTATTTTTTTGAAAGGTTATAAATGTTTTCTTCTCGTATTTATATCAAATTCATCGAACTTGTGACTTACGGTCCAATATCTAGGACTAAAACATTCAGACTTTCAGCATTATACAAATACATTTATCAAACTATTTTCTTTTAAATAGGTAGTAGTACAATTTTTATTGCACCAGTTTATAAAAACTCATTTCTTCACATCCTTTCGTTCTACAATACGTGCCTACTAGATATTATATTTTATTATTAGTTACTTAAATAAGCCATGAATGCCTCGTTCTTGGCCACACGCCATTTTCAGCTATCATAATGTAAACAAATGCTTCATTGAGAAAATTGAAGTCAAATTTAAAGAGGAATTGTTATTAGGAGCTGTTAAATTTAGTTATTGTTTTTTACTTTTAGATATTTTAGCTTAAGGCAGTGAAAAAATAGTGAAAAGACAATTCGTTTCACACATTATAAGTATAGACTTAGTAAGTTGAGTACTACCTGTGGTTATACGGAAGTCAGTGACAGTCATTTAAAAAATAAAAAAATGTGCGGATCCCAACGCCGCTTTATGTTAAATTTAGCCAAATAAAACTATAATATATTAAATATGTATGTAAATTGCGACAAGGGATATTCGCAATAATAGTATGTAGTCCGAATTATGTCACAAAGGGTTATTATTCCATACTGCTAAGATAAATATAATATTCTAATATTAACTTAATGACTGACACTGACAATTGTTTTCAGGTCAAAGCGTTTTCTATTTTATGATTTAATATTACGAAAAGTAATAAAGTGTGTTTTATTTAAAATTAATTTGAATTTTAATCTCTATTTAATTATATAAATTATATAAAGTTCTACTTAAGCTTATTTGCCAATTTTAGGAAATCGAGAAATTGCGTGTTCAGTGGCGGAACTCAACGCCGGATTCCAATTCGATGCTAGAAATCACACAACTCACGTTTTATTTGACTAATACGTTTATTTTCTTAAATACTAACCAATTGTCCACATTGAATGAACAAAATATAAAGAAATAGCATTTATTACTTGAAGAATACTATGAAAGAAAACTAGAATCCATATCGGTACCGATACATCAGCGGTGAACGTAAGAATATTCTCATATATTTAACGAACCGAGGAATTTACTCTGTTTGTTCCAGAGGGCTTACGTCACACTGCGCTTTACAAATATTTCATTTGTCGCATGCGAACGCGAGCCAAATCTCATTTGGATTTTTTGAGGGTTTTCTTTTGATATATAGTCCTATTTTATTTACTTTCATGTCACTTGAGCCGTTTAAATTAATTAATCACTTTTTTTGTAAAAAGTACATCGAATATAGGCAGAGAAAACTAGTAAGTTATGAAAGATGGATGTTGAGTGGCGGAACTCAACGCTGCACTTTGATCAAACACAGAGTGAATATTGACTGTTTACCTCACTGAAAATAACCTTGTTCCATCATTTTGTTAGGCTTATAAAAGTATTAGAAAACTTTCAGTACCTTTGAATCAAGTTTATTAATTGCAACTTAGAAAATTTTGCATGTTCAAACAATTTTTTCTGCAAATTAGGCATAAATTAGGTACTTATAAAGAATATTTTTTTCTCGTCAATAGTACTTTAACTAACACTTAGGAATACTTAGGATTACTCGTAGAATTTTTTTTTGAAAAATGTATAAAAATTTGAACGCATCGGTATTGGAACCGGCGCCTCTTGGTAACCGTCCAAGCCCTCTGACCCCTAAGCCATGCGTTCTACTACCAGCTGCGTCAAAAATTCTTATACATTTTGTTACAACTTATTTACGTTTTTTACTTATTACGAATTATTTACAAATTTCTGCTAATTAAAGATTACCTAGAGATTAAAAAATGGTTTCTAATGTTAAGTATGGAATAAAACTTTAAAAATAGTAAAATATTAGAATAAACAGCATTCTCTCTTGCTAAACAATTATTTCTTAATAATCTTTAGGTAGCCGAAATTTGTTAAAATCTCTCTACAGAGATACTAACTACGTAAATAAATTGTAACAAAGCGTACAAGGATTTTTATGCAGCCGGTAGTTGAACGCATAGCTTGGACGGTTGGATGCTCAGAGCGCTTGGACAGTTACCAAGAGACGTGGGTTTGAATCCCGCTTCTTTCAAATCTATATATATATATATATATATATATATATATATATATATATATATATATATATATATAGAGCTTGAAGATATATTCACTATATAATTGATATGTTATATTACATATTCTAACCTTATTTTTAAAATACCTCGCTCCAATACGATCTAAATAGTAAAATCACTTGCTTAGCTAATACGAGGAAGATTTATAACCTGTTAAGAATAAAACCGAAGAAAAAATTCACGTCTCATTTCTTTTAAATGTAATGTTTTGTTCAGATACTATAGAGTATCGTGGTTAAATGTTGTGTGGGTGCCGTCGGGGATATTTGGGTCAGTTATTCAGTTAAAGACCTCACTTGGGTCAGTTTGCCTTTGAATTTTATATATATTCCAGCGACTCGTACGATTCTACTTCTGCAGGTAGGTACTAGGTTAAGCACTTAAATATACGTATAATAACTTGGTATAATCTAAGAATACTGAAAACTCTTATAAAAATATTATCAAATTAGAAATATTTACTTATTATATAAAAAAGCCTTATTATTAATATATTGATAGAAGTATATTTTTGTTGCATGCATTATTAAGCAAAATATTGTAAATTTTCATTGGGCCAGTGGAACTACATGGATCTGTAAACACGATCGGTTGTAGGTTCAATTTCCACTCCAGAGAATGACTATAATTAAATTATTTTAATTTCCTCGCTCTGGTAAGACAAAACGCAGCGTTGAGTTCTGCCACTTAAAACTCAATGTCTCGAATTGAATTCGGCGGAAAGCGGGGTACGAAATACTTCGAACTAGATACCTAGGTATTACCCTGCTATGCGGGATAAAATTGTGAAACTAAATATAAATAAATATTTCGGTAACATAAAAACACGAGACTTGTAGGGTCAAACCTTTATTACATAACTAAATTATAAAAAATAGTAAAACTACATCGCAGTAGCACGACTTACTAAAAAAATACGAGTATATTTAACAGAAAGATATCACTAGATTAGCACCATGAAGTGTTTCTTTATAGAAACGCCGGTTCTTTAAACGCGTAATTTTAATCATCCAAGATCAAAACTTTATTTCCGCAATTTGAAAAACTTTCCCCAGGCTAAATTCAACAAAGCCTTTATTATTTAATGTAAAGTAATAAGAAACCTAACTTCAATTACGAAGGTAATTTAAAAGATTATTCGGAGAATTCATGTTATTTTAGAAGAGAACAATTATAATGTACGCTTTATAAAATTAACATAGCCAATTTCTATTTAATGTATTGTTTATCACGAAGGACAGTAATAAGAATAATATTTTACTATTTTTGAAGTGTTACTCCACACTTAGGTTTAGAAAGTAATTTTAAAAAACGTAATAAATTTGAACGCAGCTGGATGCGAATCTTTTCCTCTTGGAAACCGTCCAACCATCCGCTAAGCTATCGTTCTACTACCAGCTGCGTCGAAATTTTTATACATTTTTTGTAACAACTTATTCACGTTTTAGCATTTAAAAATATTTTCTAATAAGATATTGTCTTAATTCTATGTTATGCGTTTAAATATAAGAAAACAGTCGTACATATTTAAAAATTTTACATAACTAGACGCTTCTCTTATTTCTATATTACACGTTATACTGCATAACAGGATAGTCAGAAACAACCTAGTGTCATAAGTAAGGCCTTAAGACGTAATATATTACACAGCATTTTTAAATTAGGAAACAAATAAGAACGTTACATCATTACATTCTTTGCCTTCTATTTGCGTGTTAGGTTAGGTTAGGTTATCCTACCTATGGGATGAAATGAAAAGAAGTTGAATATAATCATTACTCCTGCAGAAAATCAAATATACAACCAATTGCGTTTACAATCAGACGCTGACCTCGGAAGCCTTACACACTATTTACTGCAATTATCATGTTAATTAAGCATTACTTAATTTGTGTGTTTTATGTTTAAATTACAACAAGTTAGCTTATGACAATTTCTATAGCCATATGTAAAGAACCTTTTTGGGACCATGTGTTAATCTGTTAATTATGGAGTTAAATCCGTAAATTGCACGGTTTTAGACGGGTCACTGCGTAATTAGTTCGCTCATATCCGGAATTAAAAACTAATAAATAACATACAGTAATATTTGAAAGTTTAAATTTGGTTTATTTAGGACATATTCAGATAATTACATATTCGTCAATTTTCCTTGGTTCTTGTTATAGTTAGTCGCGTGTGCTAAGACGATTATTTTTTCATTTTGATGAAATACACAGGTATTTCAACTTACAACGAATATATAAATATAATTTAAATATAGTTATTACTTCGAATGGGAATTGAACTAAAAGCCAGACGTCACGTCACGTCACGATCACAGTCAGATAATGACAAATCAATAACAGTGCGAATCAAATATAAGTTGCATATTTACTAATAATCAAAAATCATTTAAAATCAATAAAAATTTTAACTTTCAAATATTAAAATATCCTTAAACGATAATTGCGTATATTTCGGTAATAATACGAAATGTGAAATTCAATTTTTTACTGCAACGTTATCTCTTTGCAAGTAATTGGGAACGCGACATCAAATTGATGTCGTTCGGATTCATATATTTATAATTTATATATTTTTATACACTTTTAATTTATTTGTGGTCCTTAAATTGTTATGGAAATTTTAATGATTTGTCACGTTATTTTTCTTAGTAAATGAATTTGACACACATTTAGTGTAACTAAGTATAACAATGTTTTTAATTATAAGAAAAAAAACGTATAAAAACACAGCAGGACTCGAACCCGAGCGTCTTGGAAATCGTCCAAGCGTCCTGATCCGTAATCCATGTGTACACAGTCCTATAACTAAGTTCAAATTAACGGTCAATTTACATTTCACCGCAAAAAATTCAAATTATTTTTATTTATACATTTATGACTATTCTCAAAACTAAAATAAACTTTTTCTTATTAAAATATATATGCATTGCACATTAACAATACGTTGCACGTATATACACTAGCAAAAACATACTATTAAAAAAATATATGTTATGTGTATATCGAGAACGGCATTATATCATTACGGCATTATATTTATTTCACCTCAGCAAGAAAATAAATATTGTAGTTGAAATTACAACCATAAAGACCAGCAGATACTTCAATACTTTGCTATATAGCCTCGAGTTAGTTTATGAATTATGATAAATCAATCAAGAGCCCATATTGGAGCGGTGGACCACCGTTTGTCTGCAAAAGCGATTAGTTGTAGGTTCGATTCCCACTTATATAAACAATGACACGAAATTATTATAATTTAAATTTATATCATTTTCATCATTTTTTCCCTCTGGTAAGACAAAGCGCGGCATTGAGTTCCACTATTCGATTTCAATCGGAAATCAATCAAATGGATGTCTATACTGTAAATTATCTCTGACTACTTTGCTATGCGGGATAAAGCGTAAAACTGCAAAAAGGATAATCCTTAACTTTCTCTAGACAGCCTCCAGTTAGTAAATTAACCACAATAAACCATACTCATTTATCTCACAAAAATTAAGTTTTAAGTGGACTTCATAGTACCGCAATTGTAAAACCTTAGTTAGCGTTATATAATAGAATTCCACTGAGCCTTGAAAAATTTTCTAGTTAGACAAAAGTAATTACAAACGTTAGTTTAGGCCAGAAGAGGCACGTTCACTCATTAATATGCTAATACACTGAGATCGAATACCGAATTGCTAAGTAAAAGAAGTCCTTAGGGAGACCAAATACTTGCTACGCTTTACTTTTATCCTCGATGGTTATTTTTTTTATTTAGGGTTCTATTACTATGAAAAAGTGTGTGTTGTGTGTACGATAAACCAGAGAAGCTTTTTTACATTTTTATATATATTTTAGTTTAAAAAAATAATATAACATTTGTTGAACTATAGACTAGGGCTGTAATGAAAGAAATTAATGATCTTTATTTTACAAGATCTTTATTTTAAAAATTAATGATCTTAATTTTACATTTATGTAAATTATTATGAATATTAAACATATAAAACTAAACATATTTTACTGTATACATGATTTTATGTTATCATTATATTTGAAAATTTAATCTGGGTTTAGGTGTAAGGGATTTGGCGGGAAAAGGTCATGACCGCTATGGTGGAGGACGTGACCGCTTGGTTCCTATCTTTTATGGCCATTTTTAGATCGTCTTTCACTAAACGTTTTGCCGTTGCCTTCATTGCATTCTGGATTAGACTTTTGGCAGAGATAGGTGCAGCTGTAAGTGTGACGTAAAATTGCATTTACTGTCTACCACCTAATTTTTACCATAACAACGGTAGCGCTGGTCAGCCCTTGGGCGTCATTGAATGTTAGTACCTTCGGGCCGATCTCTCCTCCCTATCCGTGGCTGGTCAGAGATTTCTCTTCCTGAGTAAATGAAAGATAGAGGGTGTTTCTCAGATCTTTCGATAATGGTGTCTCCTTTTCTCTTTATCTTTTAAAGAAAGGGAGAGTATTAATCTTGCCGAAGAGTGCAGGGCATAGGTGATGTCCATGGATTTTCTATGAGTACACAATAGCACCTGATAACACCTGGTGGTCTGCGGTTGAATAATCTAAAAAAAGTTACCTTGTTAGAACAGCTGATTGACATCCCTATTAACAGTATTTGCTCTGCTCCTCAGATTTTGTCTGCCAACACTATAGGCCCAAAGTGGTTCATCATGGTTTCGACTAGTATCAACCGACTACACCTCTCTGATTCTGTTCGTGCCCCGTTTGCCAGCATTGAAGCCATACGGATTTTGCTGTTTACCATTTACACTGATAACCTCTCTCGAAGTTCATTTGTTGCTTTTGTTGTTCTTGTAATTATTATATCCCGAGTTATTTTATCACATTCAGGAACATCATTGACCCAATGTATCCTCCACCTCCCGTATGTATTTCGGTATCTTGATAACAGTCAAGGCATGTAGCTTTTGCAAGGGAGTGATTATATTAAAATTATTTTCACTTCCTCGCTCTGGTAAAGATAAAATGTGGGGTGAAGTTCCACCACTCAACACTCAATGCCTTGAATTCGATGGAAAGGGAAGTATGGAGTGTCACTAGGTAGTTTCTGCCTACATGCTGCATGGTCATAATTGTAATGGGCTATGTGTTTCTGAATTGGTGCCAGATTTGGAGGTTGTACCTAGTTCAATTTTGTAAATTTCTCCATTGCCACCGCCTGTCTGTCTTTAGCTAGCACATTTCTCTTGTCCAATATACAAACCATGATACACTGAAAGCGCTGCATATGGCCCGCGTAGTTAAGTATTTGCGCTCTATCTCTGGACTCTTAGTTTTATCTTCTGCTATCGTTTGCTGAATCAGTTTCGGTGGTTATATGGATTAATCGTAGATTGTCTGTTTGGGTTCTTGAATGTGCGGTCCTGTAACTAAGGACTTCTCTTCCATCTTCATACATAATGACCTCGTGCTGGTCTGAGACTTTTGTAGAACGCAGACTGTCTGCCATTTCCCCTCAATTATATTTGAAAAAAATATCTTAATAATAACATTCTTTGTCTTATTGAAATATAAAAGATATTAAAAATATATCAGAAAACTAATGTATATTTGGGTTTTGTAAAAATATTTGAGACAGTTTAGATACAAATATATAAAATTGTATTGTCTGTTTGTAATATTAAAGTCACCGCTCTTTATTCAATGCATATGCACTAGTATACGCGGTACATACATAAAAATATATTATCAAATCAAGGAGATCCAACTCATAACCAGCCGCATTTACAATCGTATATTACCCCACTGCGCCAAGGTAAGCACAGTATTGTATTACAATATTTAAAATTTAGCCATTTCAAAAAATACATGCTTATTATTGTTTTAGGACAACTATGTAACAATCTAAAGCTTCTAAAACTTTCAATGCATCTATTGTTTTACAAAATACACGGAGGCTTTAAAATTTAATGAAATAAAGCAAAAAAAACCGTTCCATTTTTCAATCGTCATAGTTTTTCTGGGCTTTTACATAAACTTTTTATTTCAAAAATTCTCGCTTTATGCGTTGTAAAATAGCTTTTGGGATCAAACGAATAACATATAATAGACTGGCAGTATAATTTCTTTTTAGATTTCTGTTTTTATCCCGCATAACAGGATAGACAGGACTAGTACTGGTGTCCAGACACTCGAAACTCAGTTTTCCGCTGAATTTGAGGCATTGTATGTTGAGTGGTAGAACTCGACGCCGCTCTTAATCTTACCACAGTATAAGAAATTAATAAAAAACAAGAATCATTCTCCCAAATGGGAATTGAACCCGCAACAGTCATAGCACTGTCTTAATATTTGAATTTAACTAATTTATATTAAATACTTAAATTGGTTACATAAATGTTCTTTGCATTTCAGCTTTATATAATTTTCCCATATAGAGCAGGAAAGATAAAGTTAAGCTAAGCTACCTTTAAAGATTCCCCTTCTTTACTATTGCGATCAATTTTGCTACGTTTACATGGTTTACGTTTACATAGACGGAGAAATAAAAATAATTATATATATAATTGAGATCGAACTCACAACTTATTGTATAGTCTCTAATACGCTGTGCCACAACGGTTGTAATTTCAATGTCATATTCGAGTATTATATATTGTGAAACATATTTGCATTCCTTTAAATATAATATTTAATTTGTAATCTCTTACTTAATAAAGAAGATGAACAAAACATAAGACAATTACTTATTAAATAGCTTAGTTAATAATATTATTAAAAATCATCATCATCATTAAATTCAAATATGTCATTATTGGGATGTATAAAAAAACTGTACTTTTAAATATAAATACAGTTTATTTGATACTTGTTTATAAATATATAACATGTGTAATTATATACATTTAATATGTGTAATTTATATGTAATATAATGAAAATAATGAGTACAAAAAATTAAGACCACGCGTGGTATATAACGAGCCTTATTCTATAAACAGTAAGCGGGTTTAAAAACAAAGGATTATACTGTTCTCATGAACCCGAGCGGCTCGTTCAAAGGGTTTTTGTATATCTACGCATGTTTCTCCCATAAAAGCCTCTGTGAAAATATCATAGCTTGCATAACATTCTGAGTTATTACATATTTAAAATGAATGGTTATTTACTTAAAATTCATGCTTTTTCATTTGAAATATGAAACGCTTAATTTTATGAAAAAAAAAATAGGTTTATAATGTTTAAATAAAAGTCAAAAAGAAATTGTTCTTTTAATAAGATATATTGAAAGAATTAGGGATTATTGAATTTTTTACGGTTTACTATTTTTAAAGTGTTATTCCACATTTAGAATTAGAAAAAATTTTTGAAAAAATGTGTAAAAGTTTGAACGCAGCGTCAAAATTCTTATATGTTTGTTACATCTTATTTATGCTATTAACAGCTGCAACCTGGTAGTAGAATGCATGGCTTAGTGGTCAGAGCGCTTGGACGATTTCCAAGAGGCGCGAGTTCGTATCCCGCTGCGTTCAAATTTTAGTAAGGGTTTTTAAAAATTATTGAATTCTGGTGTGATTTAAAGTGTTTCAACTTATAAGTATTTTCGATTTTTTATTACAATTTAATATTAGGTACATATAGTGTAGTATATATAGATATTTATTTAATGGTTGAGGAGTAATGTCATATTATATTTTGATTTGTTTTTGATATAAAAATTTTACCGACAAGTGGTATCCTTCTTTTTAAATTTGAACATTTTCTTTATCACTGTTCTTAAATTTAAAAAAAAATAATATCGTCTCTCAAGTGCAGTACTGAGTGCCAAGGAACCTAACATAGGTTAATAGACATCTTGCAAGATAGCTGGTATATAGTATTGATTGTATTTTATTCCAAATGCGTGCTTTAAAATCAATGCTATAAATAAAGTGTTTTAGTAAACTAAAATAAATTATTCATAAGAGATCTCGTAATTAATATGACATTATTATCTTTTAAATGAGTCCGTCGTGCTGCATTGGGATAACACTTAACTGAAAATGCAATTTATTTTCGTTTACTACTCAACAAACAATGTCTCGATTTCGGGTAAAAAATAATCAACGGAGTGTCTTGGCACTTGGTCGCCTTTGACTATCCTGCTAGATGGGATAAAGCGTGAAGCTACATAATTTTCAATTTATTTCCCAAAAAATATTTTTTTTTTTCAAAAAATACTTCCATACATATTATTATATTACGCCCCTCATTCTCGATTAACGTTTTTATTACTCTCACTTTATTTTAAACAATGTTGCCAACCATTTTTAAATTATGTAGATAAATCAATACTTTCTTAGTCTATACTAGCAAATTTCGTTAAAACAATCTTAAAATCAAAATTATTAATTATAAAATTATTTGAGAATAAGAAGAAGAATTTTATGTTAGCAAGCATCTATTTTTAATTTGCCAATTTTAAATTGTAACAATCAGATTAATAATCTTTACTAGGTCACCATTAAGCACACTCAACAGTGTCCATACGTTAATTAGGCGGGACGTTTAATTCGTCGGTTAACCAATTTCAATTTGCAGCTGAAACCGTCATACATTTTTAACTATGCATTTCCAACAGGATCCCGTTAGACTGATTGCTTCAATTTTGCGAGAGAACTGATAAATGTGTGCTAGCGTCCGCTGATTAACTCCATCTCATCCTATTTAGGCTTCCCGATACTATCAATATACGTAAATAAGCTTAAGGTTTTGTGAGTAATGTGATTGAAGCATTATTGTAGGCTTAAATATTTTTTTGCAAGTTGTTTTATTATGTATAAGAAAATCATTATTTTTTGATTTTAAATCTTCATTCTTTAATAGATTGAACAGAACCCAGAGTCAAAACACGCTGTTATCCAATACTAAGGGAAGATTTTTTTCTGGTAGAGCACAGTAGTGCTTGCTATATTTATAGTAATACTTACCGACTAGCAGACAGACTAAAATATTTTCCTAAAACTGCATGTAAAGGGCATCATCATACAAGTTCTTGACTTTTTTTTAAAATATTTTAAATTTTCAGGTTTCGTTATTTTAAATTTTTAGGTCACGTTCAATTAATACAATAGGTAATTATTATATAATATTATATAATAATTTGCAAATAAATAATAACACTTATAGGTAAGAAAGAAATAATATTAAAAAAACATTTTAATATGATCTTTGATTTGCTCAATGTTTACACATTTCAATAGAAACCTTTTAAATTGGATATTTTGATATTAGCATATATTTTTTTAACTTCTTGCTTTTATCCCGCATAGCAGGAACAAGGACCAAGTGTCAAGACACTCCTTACTTTGCTTTCCACCGAACTCGAGACATTGCGTGTTGAGTGTTGGAACACAACGCCACACTTTGTCTTACCAGAGCGAGGAAGTGAAAATAATTTAAATATAATCACTCTCCTAAGTGGGGAACGTACCCCCATCTGATCGCATTTACAGTCAGACGCTGTCTCACTCCGCCACGACCGGCCTCATTATACTTATAAATGTATATTTTGTATATTTATATTGTATATTTATGATGTATATTAGTATATATTTTATTATTAGAAAATAATATTTAAAAACCACATGCTACTGTAGTATTGGAAACGTCGAATAAGTATATATAAATGGGTAACGGTATCTAAGGAATTGGAGCAAATAGTACGAAGGACAGGACATACGTTCATACGTTCACTAGTACATTCGTACGTAAATACATGTAGGACACGTTTGTTTACGTGTTGACTGCCTTGCAATTTGTAGATGGCATTCTATTCATGTACTGTGACGGTAAAAGGTATTCACGTTTTAAAACCGAATGAATTCAGTATTTGTGTAACAAATAATTCAATGTATATCGATTTTTTAACGTTTTACCTACTTTTTAGATAAACTTATCTAAACTTATCTAAACTTTATAAAAGTAAATAATTTTGTAAGATTTTTTTATTGGTTTATTTATACAAAATTAATATATACGAATATGTTTCCTATATGTTTCCTACCACATGAAAAAAATTATGTCATATTATATATATTATATATATTTGCATGGCAATTTAAACAATTTCAATTTAAGTAAATAAAAATAATTCCTTGAATATATTTACAATATCATTACATAAAATACTTTAATGACTTCCCATTATTGATGGAATTTCAGGAAATTCTCTCTGAGCTTGTTCCCCGAAATACCCCAGTACTTCAGCATGTTTGCTATCTGCCATTCAGTCAGTAACACAAAAGACTTATATCTGAATTATATCTATAAATAAGAATTTTTTTTTATAAATTCCGAAAAAAAGCTCGCTTAATTAACTAGATTTCTTATACAACCCAAAAAAATATGAAAATAACTTTTTATCTAGCTATTTGGGACACAATGGTAATAGTTGTAATAATTCTATATTCGACATACAAAAACATCGTTTGCAACCACATATAAGGAACAAATAAATATAAATCCAAAGGGAAACATGGAGAATAGAGCAGTAAACATGTTCCACTCACTTAACTAAATGATCCGCACTGATGTTTCATAAACCCAAATAACTCATAAATTTGACTATCCCAGGAATTGTATATATATGTATATAGTAGTTTAGTACTGGGGGCAATATTCTTAGTATTCATAATTATTTTGTTTGTTCTGCAAATAATGGTAAAAATAAAACGTTTTTAAAGAACGTTAACGTCGTAACAATACTTTAATTAATTTTAAATTCAACTATTTTAAATGGATTAATCCCGTGTATTTTGGTATTTGAAAATAAATTGGCATTTTTGGATACCTGACGTTTTGAAAACTTTACACTACTGAAAAGTTTTCAAAACGTCAGGTATCCGTGGTCACAAATAGACTTAGGTGCCATTCATATGTAGGTTGAACTACCGCCATCTGTTTCTAAATTGCCTCGCGTACTGCCCTGGATTCTTGCAGAATGAGCTAACTGTATCTTTGTCTCTGGTGTGGTGGATTGGAAACTTTTGTTTTTTACAATAGGGTGGTCCCAGGTCGTAGAGAGTTTCCAAACATCTTCTCTACTGAAATTGCGAGGTCTCTATTGAAATCCGTTCAAAACGGTTTTATTTAAAATATATGAAAATGTCCGTGGTTACTGGTAGAAACGTCGAATTTCAAACTAACTGGTAACAATATATAACACTGATCGCTTTCGGCATTCATAGCATCTGGTCTGGTGTAATAAGATTTTTGATATTTTGCAATTTTTAAATAAAACTATTTTAAATTGATTAATCATGTATATTTTGGTATTTAGTCAGTTCAAATATAGTATAGTTTACCTGTAACCACTTACTACTATAAAGCATTCGAAAATCTGTATTTACAATGTATTTACGATTGTCAAAATATTTTAAAATAAACTGTATAAATGTATATTTAGTTCCCTTTTATTTCTTTGAAACGAGATATCTAACAATATACTATTTTAAAACTTAAATTTATACAATCCTTCATCATTACTAGCCAATAAAGGAGACATGTTAAATAACAAGTAAAGTTAGAAGGGCGATACCACAACTTAGAAATGCTTCATGGAGAAAACCAGCAAAGAACTAAGTTTGTAGTTAGTTGTTTTCTTTGCACTTGTTCGTTTTCTTTTGAATTTATTTATTTAGAAGTAAAGTGAAATTACAAATCTAATTATTTTTTTTATTGTGTTAACAGTTATTCAATTGTATTTGAAAGATAAAACTATTAAGTAATAAGAATAGTGTAGTAATTAGTTATTGAATAAGTAATATATTTAATATTTAACCATTTTTAGTGTTATAAGAGTTTACCGCGTTTAGATTTAGAAATAATAAAATAAAATGAATGAAAATTAACGCAGTGGCATTCGAACCTGCACCTCTTGGAAACTGACAAAGCGCTCTGATCGATAAGCCACACGCTATATATCATCTTACGCTTGTAACACTTTTTTTAATTTATTTTTTAAAATCTGTATCCGAGCTCACATCAGTTAAAAAAAATATAAAAAATTAAATTTTAAATCAATTATGTAGAATTCTTGTTTATTATGGTTTAAAACAAATATGTAAACATATATGGATTTTCATCCACGCGGTATGTTTTATTAAAAATTGTTAAGGCAAAAATTGCAGATCATGCAATCACCTACAAAAGTAATCTTTGACTTTTTTCTTAGTGTCACTGTCTATGAAATATAACTATTGGATAAGTTTTTTTTCTCTTCATACTTCATTTAAGCAATGTAAGCAAAATATTATTAACCAGATTGAAGAACAAACAAAAATCAAGTAGAAATATTAGATTTAGACGAATAATGTGTCCCTTTCTTAAATTAAATTATTATCAATTCATATGAATTTATCATCGTATCAAGTTTTATCGTTAAACAATAACTAAACTTGAAATATGACTCTAAATATTTTGTGTTTCTTGTTTAGTACTTGCATGTCATTAAGACTGTTACTATAGTGCGAACATTTTCCCTTTGTATTCTAAAAATCATAAGACTATTATATTTTAATATATGTTTTTGATCATATTATATATCAGTGCGTTTATAGGAAAAAAAAAATAAAAAAAAATGTTTATATCTAGCGGAATAATCACAAAGAACGGCGCGCTTAAAGCTACGTTCCCTGCATGCTTATTTTGTTCAGCTCGTCCAGTACAGTCCTTAAGCTCTTTATATAGGCCCTGCAAGGTTGGGATCAATTAAAGACGTCTTGTTGCTACCAGGTTCTGATTTATTCTGATCATACATACACTAAACTTACATTTGAAAAATGCCGCAGGCTACTACACTACAACTCCCACGGTATTTAAAGATAAAAAAATTACAAATATATATTTTTTTCGTTAACAATTAGCTGATTTATTACATTCATTTTTTGGGAATAAGTTTTATTTTAAATAACGTTTTTAAAAGATGACAGAAATACATACAGAATAAAAACACCTAGGTATTCTTAATTTAAACAGAAAAGAAAAACTATTTAAAACCTAAAGTAATATTAATAATATCTAATAATCTAGAAGTTCCTTATTATTTAAGTATATTTTTTTGTCATTCCTCAGTATTAGTACGTAGGTACGTATATATATATATATATATATATATATATATATATATATATATATATATATATATATATATATATATATATATATATATATGTATATATATATTTCCTTGTAAGAGAAATATGGTGTATATACAATTTTATTTTTAAGACGTCTTTTAAAAAGTCATATCCTAGATCAGTCGCGATTTAATTTTTTTTCCTCTTAATTACATATTCTCCTTTCAGGCGCCCCATAGGCCTTTTTTTATTTATTTTAATTTAATTAATTTATTATATTTATATTATTATTTATTTTTATTTGATTGGGTGGCCCGGACTACTCCCAATATTTTTTATTTTATTTATTTATTAGTACCTTTTGTGTACAATCTCTCACGCAGACGAACTCGCGTACACTCCATATGTACCAAGGAAATTTAACTTGTCCACGATAATTCATCGGTTGATCTATCCGACTACAAATAGCCAAGCTAAGCTTCAAAGGCCACATTTTCCAAAACAACAACGACAAACCATACCATCTACATAATCATACCACTCTCACACAATAACGTAAATATACGCCATCTCTCTACTTTACCATGCCTTTCAATTTCCATTCTATAATATAATTTAATCCATATTAAAAAAATCTTTTAATTTTTATACTTTCCTTGTACATATATCCGACATAATATATTTCCTTCAAAGTCATAATATTGACAACATTTAGTTTTTATTTCATTATCGTTTTTTTTTCATTATCCGTGTTTTTTTTTATTTCATGCACTTTGTCCTTTAAAATAATAATAAGCAAATAAAATTTAATTATCAATATTAACTATTAACTATTTGATTATTTTAAGTAAAATTAAATGCGAAAAAATATTTTTTTTTTCAATTCCAACACTAAAGCCAATATAATAAAAAAATAATAAAAAAAGTATAATAACAAAATATCAAAACAACATAAATGTAAAAATAATGGCAAAGGCAAACCAGGTGACAACAATGGTATCTACAAATAATTGCATCAGCTTTTAATCTGAATCTTCAATATCATATTAGTTTACAAATTCCACGCCTTATCCGTAAAACTTCGCGTCAACGTTTCTATAAAATTTGAGCTGCACCATGTATGAAGGAACTAAGACTTACATTTCGAAGAATATAAGTTATCTTGTTTACAATAATTGCAACATTAATTTACGCGAAATTTTGAATTTAGATTTCGATAGATATATTTTTATTATGCATTTATGCTAATTTATGATTTAATAAAAAATATCATAACAATATTTATTCTTATTTATTATAATTAAAATTTAATTTTGCATTGTGGTCAAATAAAAATTAAAATCTTAATCATATTTTGACATCTTATCTTATTCATATTTTAATATTTCATTATTTATTTATTTTTTGATAACAATAATGTCCTTAATTTTTTTTAATCTTCTTTTTAAAACAAAATTTACTCAATCACATTTTCATTACTACGAAACTGGCCACTCGGTGTAGTTTCATTTTTTCATTTACTTCACATTTGAAAAATGTATACTGCGTTTTCCTTGGATAACTTGTTTTGTAGAATATGCTTTTGCATGCTGCGGTGATTTTCAAATTCAATAAACTCCATCATTCTTCCTCAAGGAATATCTTCAATAGATCCATTTTTCCATTTTTTTTATTTATCTTTCTTTTGTTTTCTTCTTTGTGTCTTCCTGGGCTGCCTTTTATATAATTATTGAAAAATTATTCATTTTTGAAGTTTTAATAATTGTTATTTTCTTCTTTTTACGTTTTGATTTTTACGTCAATCCGAGAGATTTTTAAATTAGGAATTTTACCCATAAAATATATTTTCTTTTTATTTTTATTTCCTATTCCATTTTTTTTTCTTCATTTAATAATAATATTTATTCGCTGGCCAGCCGGTGCACGCGTCGCAGGCTAGCGCGCGCACACCGACTGGCAGGGTCGCCATGTAAGGTTGGGATCAATTAAAGACGTCTTGTTGCTACCAGGTTCTGATATTTTTGATCATACATACACTAAACTTACACTTGAGAAATGCCTCTAGTAACAAAAATATAAATTTATGAATTGTTATAGAGACTTTCATGGCGAAGTGACATCGTGCTTGAAAGTGTAAACACAATGATTAATTGTCGTATCCTATAGTACTTATACGAAAATACGTGAAACTAGCAACATCTACTCAATTTTCTTTTTCAGTTTCCACTAGGGGAAGCTATAGGAAGTAGGGACAACGTTAAAATACGCTGGTGCCCACTCTTCATATAACTTACGAGACATTGGGTATTAAAAGGCGGAACTCAACGCCACATTTTGTCTTACCAAAGGCGAGGAAACGATAATATCTTGAATAAAATCCCCTGAGTGGAGATTGAACCAACAAACAATTGTGTTTACAGTCAAACACTCCCAATGCGCCACGATTTTATCCCGCATTGCTATGCGAACAGACAGAAAATATTTAGTGTCAAGACACTCCGTACTTCGCTTTCCACCGAAGTCGAGACATTGCGTGTTGAGTGGTGGAACTTAACGCCGCATTTTGTCTTTACCAGAGAGAGGAAGTGAAAATAATTTAAATATAATCACTCCCCCGACTGATGATCGAACCCACAACCGGTCGCATTTACAGTCGGACGCTGTCATGCTGCGCCACGACCGGCCTAATTTATTATTCATATATAATATCTACATAGTAGGGTACCTCTAGCCTTTTCTGTGTTCCTTTAGTAAACTCAAAAAAAACTTCAGTGTCATTAGCCAATGGCATATTGACGATCTCATAACCGCTGGAATTGATAGAAGCCGCAGTTTCTTTATAACTCTATACGGCTGGAAAAGGTCAAGGGAGCCTTTTATGTGGTTACGGCATAAATAAAACCCTTTTCCTTACGTAAGAGATATAAGATTTACTAACTCAGGAATTTTGGTTGAAAGGATATTTTAAATATATGGAATTTAATATTTACTCAGATATTGAGTTAAAAGCCGCATATTTTTTTTTATGAGATTTTTACTTGTAGGTTATGTAGGTTAATAACTGCAAGTACTGACTGACACTGAACATGCAACGTATCGAAATAAAATAGGGAACAATGCCTTGATACACTATCATTGTTTAGTTTGCTATATTCACACATTTAGCAGAGAATCTAAATCTTTTAAAAAATACAACAAAATACAAACTTTTATAAAACTTTGCAGAATAAGTTATTTTGAGCAGAAGTTCTTATTGAATAAAGAATATTTAAAATTTCAATTCGATATTTACAATGATTTGCATCTCGAATTCGATGGAAAGCGGAGTACGGTGTGTCTTGACACTAGGTACTCTCTGTCTATCCTGAATCGGGATAAAAGCGTGAAGCGCAACTTTATTAATTTAAATAAGAGATATATTGTATATTGGGTCGCTAGTGCTAGTGCCCCGAATTCAGTTCTCTAAAACGTGATAGGCTCTATTTTTTTTAATTTCATCTTTCGTTGTCAATGATTTATTAATGTTATTTTGTATTATTATATCAATGAAAATAAAATTTCAAACAAATTTTAATAACAGTTCAAACAACAATTACTTTAGTATTAGAGAAATACAGGATAAATAAAATGTTTTTTTATTTAGTTATGTCAGTTATAATATTTTAAAAATTGTGTGTTGAATTATAATGTAAATTAATCTTTATCAGTATTGTAAAGGAACCTCTTTAATTACGCACTGAATAACTGTCAGACAACGCACAGAATAGCTCAAAGAGAAATTCTTAAAACTACGACAAAAACTAGAAAAAAAAAAATGCTTTCACTCAGTCGAAGTCGTTACCGATAATTAGTATTTTATAAATATTTATAATAAATGTGTGCGTAGGAAATAATCCATATGTTTTATTATGACTATAATATATGTATATACAGATTTATGACGCATATGCTAATGGATACATAAAATTTATATATTTACTGCCAATTACAATTGTAACTTTGACGACTGGGTGGCGTCGGTGGGCTTACAAAACTGATTGTATAAAATAAATAGATTTTACCAAATACAATAGAACTTCACTTTATTACCCGCAAAGCATGGTACTCAAAGATAACTCAGTGTCAGGTAACTCCGTTTTCCACTGTTCAGACGATGCGTGTCAAGTGCCAAAACATAAAGCCACGGCTTGTGTGTATTAGAAGAAGAAAATTATTAAAAAGCAGATCCATGCACTAGTGTCAAAACGCTCCGTTGACTGATTTCCGCCTGAAATCAAGACCTGTTGAGTGGCGAGTATCAAAGCTGAAAATTAAAAATAAGTATTTTCCCAATTGGGGCTTCAACCCACAATCTACCAATCATGATTACAGACGGACGCGGTCACAGTTACATCCTACTACGCTACTTTGGCATTAAGTAATGTTAAACTACAAATTATAATAATTTTAAATTTCTAATTTAAGAGTTTTACTTAGTGTCTCGTGACATTCTGGACTTGGAACTGAGTGATATTTTTGATAAAATTTTTACTCATATGTGGAAGTTGTGTCTTTTTGTACAGTGTTTCCCAATAGGGGTGATAGGATTTTTGATAGCTCACAGCCGCTATTTTCGTTGTTAAATATTTGATATTTATATTGTTTTGTATTCAGTAATGTTTGCCATTTAATCATAAATAAGTTCACGTTACTTCAACGTTGAAATTGTCCAAATTTTCTATCAAAATTCGAGAAATATTGTCTCTACTCAAAGAGCATTTCGTGCTAAATATGGTCGTCATGGTGCACCGTCTGAGCTCGCTATACGTCGCATAATCCAAAAACTGGAAAGTGAATATTCTTTGCACGATAGTAGACCACCAACACGACAACGGACAGGCCGTAGTGAAGAAAATATTGCCGCCGTATCAGCCAGTGTCGAAGAAAATCAAAATGTTTCCGTTCCACTACGTGCACAAGAATTGGGCTTATCCAGAATGAAAACCTGGCGAATTTTACGTATGAATCTTCACCTACCTACATCCATACAAGATTGTGTTGGCACAAGAACTCAAGCCAGCAGACCATGGATTACGTCGTGAATTTGCTGATTGGGCGCTTGAAATTATGGAATCGGACACCGAATTTCATAGGAAAATCATCTTTTCAGATGAGGCTCACTTTTGGCTCAATGGCTATGTGAACAAACAGAATTGTCGTTACTGGAGTGAGTGAAATCCAAGAGTGGTTCATGAAACAACATTTCATCCTGAAAAATTGACTGTTTGGTGCGGATTGTGGTAAGGTGGAATCGTTGGCCCGTACTTTTTCAAAAACGACAAAGGCCGTACTGTTACTGTCAATGGCGACCGTTATCGTGACATGTTGAACGATTTTTTTTCCTGAAGTGTATGAAATCAATGCGGACGACATTTATTTTCAACAAGATGGTGCAACATGCCACACTGTGACCGTCACAATGGATTTATTGCGTGATAAGTTGGTGAGTCGGTTATTTTTCGCAATGGTCCTCACAATTGGCCACCAAGATCATGCGATTTAACACCCTTGGACAATTTTTTGTGGCGGTATATTAAATCTCACCTATATGCCAATAAACCAACTACGATTCAAGACCTTGAACCCATCATTCGAGCGACTATAGCGGCCATACCAGCCGAAATGTTGCAACGAGTCATCGAAAATTGGACCGATCGTATTCCGCAGTGCAAAAAAGTCGTGGCGGTCATTTGAACGATATTTTGTTTAAACCATAAATAGCATAAAATTAAATCAAATAAAGCCATTGAGCACGAAATTAAAACATATATTACATGTTTTATTACAATTTCAAAACATATCGTTCTTATTGGGAAACCCAATATATACGACGTAGTAAGTTCGTCATGTTTATCTCACGAAACAAGTGCACAAAGAAATGTCTGCGCATCGTAGCGTAAAGTAAAAATATATAGTTATAGTTATAATAAGAAAAAAACATTCCTTATTATGAGCTATTTGAATTATTTAAAACCTTTCATGACAAAACATATAAACTGCGACTAAAATACGTATAAATATTTCAGTTCTTTTATCGCAATAAAAAATTGTATCTATCTATCTAGATACATACCTGTATTGCACGTAACTTAATGAACAATTAAGTAGAACGACAAGTAACAGTAGTAAATGCGACCTTATTACTAAGTTAGTTATAGTGACCTTATTAGTAATAGTCACTTAGAGGTAGTTTTAAGAATTTAATGCATATATCTGTACAAATACATAAAATCGGTTTGTAATATTAGACTAAAAGTTTTTTACTATATGCATATCTATACGCTGTATATATATCAAAATAATATTTTTTACATTTTTTGTCTTTATATCTGTGTCTAATGTTCTGACTAATCTCAGGAACGACTGTACTAGACTTTAAAGTCATTTTTTTCAATTAATAATAAAATGAAGTTGTCAAATTCAATGCGGACGAACTCGCGGACACTATTCGCGAACTACTACAATAAAAAAACAAAAAAAAAATTTCAATTGTATTGTTATAGTTATTTTTTTATGCGAGTAATTCAATTGAAAATATTTTTTTTTGTATTTGTATTTTTGTTATTTGCTTCACGCTATTTATCTTGCATATCAGGGCAGGCGGAAAGTACCTAGTGTCAAGATACTTCGTACTTCGCTTTCCACCGAACTCGAGACATTACGTATTGAGTTGTGGTTCATCACTAAAGGTCGCATTTTGTCTTATCAGAGCGAGGAAGTGAAAATAATTTTAAATATAATCACTCCCCCGAATGGGATCAAACCAATAACCGGTCTCGTTTACACCTTTAAGAAGCGCGCTTATTCCCACCTTAAAGGCCGGCAACGCTCATGTAGCTCCTCTGGTGTTACACGGGGCCGTGGGCGGCGGTATTCACTTACCATCACGTGACCCGCACGCTTGTTTGCCTTGCCCATCCTATAAAAATAAAAAAAATAAAAGAAACGTTTACAGTCAGACGCTGTCATACTGCGCCACGACCATCGGAAATCATTTTACGTAGATATATAGGTATATATCGTACCTATGAAATAAAATATTCCATAGCCTTTTCATGTTTAACCAGATAATTCCATCATTTAACGGCTCGTGTTCGGACCGAGCCAATTATGAATTAGTGATTCGGGCCAATTTTCTCATTATATAAGGAGTTATTCCCAAGGAAATCTAATTTCACAGGAAGCACGAGTCAATAAATTAACAGAAGTAATGTGAAATATAAGAATGTAAGCGCCTTGAGAATTGCTACGGATATGCATTAAATTTTAGATTAGGTACAAATTAGATTGTAATGTAGGTGGCAAGGATAACAGATAATGATTAATAGATATAATTATGTTAGATATGTATGTGATACCTTTTGTAGTAGAGTTTGCAGATAACTTATAGTCCATTTTTCGCTTTTTAGTCATTTTGAATGACATTACCGTTTTGGGTGATGCGTTGTTTCTTATTTAGTAATTAATTAATTTTAAAAAAGAAAGCATAATATATAATACGTATAACTAAATTGAGCTTAAAAAGATCGATTTAACCGTATTTATATCAAGATACTTGATTTACTACTTTCCTTCCAAAATATAGATGTTGTGAGTTGAGAGGTGAACACATCACCGTACTTTGTATTACAAGAGAAATGAAAATAATTTTAAATACAACCATTTTACGGAGTGGGAATTGAATCCATAACCAATAGCGTTTACAGTCAGACGCTGTCCCATTGCTCCACGTTTGCCTCGTGCCATAATTAGTACTATTAAACGAGTGTTTTAAATAAATAATATATGATAATATTTCTAAAACATACTGTATTTAACCATTTTCTTTATAACATTAAGCATTTAATTCAAACAATTTACATATCACAAGCAGCGTTTCCGAAAATCCTTTTAAGCATCCTACAATGAGAGCATGGCAAATCTCTGCTACTCACAAAGCAAACTTCATTAGGGCCCGTGTAAGTAAAAAATAGGTCAATTGTAGGACTTACGTGTAGAGTTTACTTTGCGAAACGGTTTAGAATTTTTAGCGACTTACCACTATATTCTTGTTTACACTCGCTCGCTAAATAGAGGCAAGTATTTGTGGTACCGGCATACGTAATTACCGTTTCTACTTAACGAAAGAGCAAGTTTTTAGATTAACATTTTTAATTCATATAAATGTATCTATAGTTTTAAAATGCTACATATATTAAATACTACATTTGTATGATAATTATGAAGCTATTGTAGTACAGAGTTTGACTGTAATCGCGGTTGGTTGTTTTTGATTCCCACTAAGATGATTTATTACTTATTAATTATTTATATTTCTTAGCTTTTCTCTCCGGTGAGATCAAAGGTGGTATTGAGTTTCGCCACTCAACACGAATGTTTTGATTTCGCATGGAGAGCAGCCAACAGAGTGTCTTGACACTAGGTTACCTCTGATTCTGCTATGCGGGATAAATTTTACTATAATATTATAACTTCTTATCAAACCAATAGATTTTATAAATTTTGTTACAGCAATGATAAAGTGCACTGCATCCTACAAAACCACTTCTCTAATTCTAGCATGAAATGTTTCCCCAAACAACAATAACGTAGTCCAAAGCATATTTCCAAGCGTAACTACCGACATGAATTCAAATGGCCATATAAGTTAGAAAACAACTAATGTATTCAAAACAGTATGTTTTAACTGGCCACCCTGAAGTTATTAACATTGTAGCCATCTGGGCCAAGTGGGACAGCATCTGCTTTAAAAGCGGTGAATGTGGGTTTGATCTCTATTAAAAAACTCACTTTATTATTTTATGAATCCTTTTTATGTGACTTATAATTGTGTGTAACAAATTACCTATCTACATATAATTTATTCGTATTTTTGTGCTCTTGTAAAACAAAGTGCGGCGTTATATACCGCTTTCCAACGCGTAATATCTCGAAGTAAAGTAAAAAGTAGAGATCGTGTTTTGATACTATATATTCAGTAACTATGTTGGTTCTAATAATACATAAGATAAAAATGTAGAGATTAATACGGTAAATATATTTAGTTATCTCCTAATCTACACTCTGCAGACTCTAAAATATTTTGGTACAATTTTTGATAATATCCTTTTTATTTATGATACAAAATATGTCGCACGCCCTAAATTATATC
Source organism: Dryadula phaetusa (assembly GCA_032432895.1). Taxonomy (NCBI): domain Eukaryota; kingdom Metazoa; phylum Arthropoda; class Insecta; order Lepidoptera; family Nymphalidae; genus Dryadula; species Dryadula phaetusa. The sequence continues at coordinate 4,707,453 of JAOYRS010000068.1, read as the reverse complement.
TTTGCGCGATATTATCATTTTTTACGAGTTTTGAGTCATATTTATATGAAGATAAAGTAAAACGATTTTTGACTAAATCGGTGGGATTTTGGTTATCTGATACTTATGTACAATTTTAACAGCATTTTGAATATGAATAATAAATATTACGTACATTTTGATATTGGAAAATACATTTTTGGAAACCTGACGTTTCAAACACTTTACAGTAGTCCGTGGTCACACGTCACTGGTCACGGTAAAGTGTTCGAAGCATCAGGTTTCCATAAATGTATTTTCGAATACTGAAATATATAATATTTATTATTCTGTTAAAAATAGTTTCATTTAAAATTTGCAAAATGTGCAAAAATCAAAGATCTCATTAATACATATTATTTTTCTTATTTTAATTTAGAACATGCATTGGTTCTAGACCTAAATACCTAATTTCTCAATGCATTGGTTCTAGACCTAAATTCTACAGAAGAAAACTACTTGAACTATGTCTCTCATTATGAAAAAGTGGAAAGATTAATCATTATAGCTTATCAATTGACATATTGTATCAAATAAAAACCTCTTTATATAATATTGTAAAGATAATACAAAAAGTTACTTACTATAAATATTGACATGAATTGGGCTTGACGCTTTTATCTCGCATAGCAAGGTACACAAAAAGTACCGAATGTCAAGATTCTCCGTACTCCGAAGTGAGTATTGAACCTGCAGCCATCGTGTACTGTTCCAGACAAGTTAATTTCGTAACTTTAGTGAAGTTAGGTTATATAATGTTTGTAGTATTTTTTGATTATTGTAAACACCCTGGCGGATTTTATTAGATTCCCAGATTCCAATTTAAGAAACAACAGGGGGGCATAAATAAATCAAGAGCAAACGGGAATTCAATGGTAAACAGCGTGCTGTATCTGAATTTTTGTAGCCATAACAAATCGCTGAGAAACGCTCGCAAATCGGCTCCTTTGTTACCTAATTCCGTGCTTATGTCCGTAACACAGCTGCGTCCAATTTATTGCTTAACCTTTCCTCCTTTACAGATGGAATTGAAGACTATAAATTATATTTCAAGCCCAAATAAGACTCGTAAGTTACGATTCTGGAAATGCCGACCTAATGGTCTATCAGGCCAAATAGATTAGATGGACCATCGCGAAAAACAAACGAACTGCTCCATACAATAGGATTACTCGGTGTCTTCAGCCGAAAACTGACCTCCCAATATTTACTTAGGCTCCGATTATACCACATCAAGGAAAGCACTTTAAGCTTTGGACGTGAATAGAATTTTTCATCTAGCAATCTAGGATTATTTTGGCTGTCAATTTTTTTAAGAGTTAGGTCATAACTTCCACCTTACTTTATGTAATCTTAAATTTGAAAAAAAGGTATAAGCCTTAACTTCTGGTATACTATTTTAATGAGTATAAAGTTGTTGTTCTTTTTTAAGCTTTACGCTTGTATACCGCATAGCAGGGTAGACAGGAAGTATATAGTGTCAAGACACTTCGCTTTCCACCAAATTCGAGCCATTGCGTATTAACTCAATGCTGCATTTTGTCTTAGCGAGGAAATTAAATAACAAAAACAAAATATAATGGTGGCGAAGAAGGTTTATTTAGCTTCACTCTGTATCTATCTATCTATAAAAATATAATCATTTCCAGAGCAGGATCGTACCTACAACTAATGGGTTCGCGTTTCTAACGATTGAAAACTAAAATATGCTTAAAATTATATATATATTTTTTTCTATTGTACTACAAACCATAGGAATCCTAAGTGTTGTCATACACATTTATACTAACAAATTTTACTACTTTGCGCAATATCAAAAGAAAAATTCTTCAGTGAAAATGTTGATGGACTTATACTCTTGAAAATGTTTCTGTAAAAAAATATTTTAGATGCCTTATTCCAGTTAAATAATGACTATTTCATGTACTATATTTTTTGTTCATAATAAACACTGATTAATGACTAACTATACGAGTAACTGAGAAAAGGCGGCTTTTCACATAAAATATTTATTTACACTATTATATGTAACCGTATCGAACTGTACACAAGATATTTGTGGATTTGATCCCATTCAGAAGAAAATTTATATTTCAATATTATAATTTCTCTGCTCTGGTAATAAAAAGCACGGTATTGAATTCCGCCACTAAACACGCCATTTGAAATTAAGCGGAAAATGGAGAATGCAATATCTTAACACTAACATACGGCATTCTCCATTTTCCGCTAAATTTCAAGTGTCATAGGAAAGACAAGCGAGATAGTGAGACGCTAAAAATAATGTACTCACTGTACTTAAGCGCACCTTGGATTGCACAAACATAAACTAGATTTTATTCTTAACCAACACTTCATTAAAAATTTCCTTAAGTTGGACCGACGATAAAATCTAGAACGACTTCAGAGCGGGGTCGTTGTGATAGTGCTCGTGACCTGACTGGAGATCAACTGATAAATATAGAGGGTAGTTCATGTATTTCAACCATAGTGTTTTATAGTTTTTATTTTTGAATAAAAGAAAATATATAAAGGCCCTGAAATTGGAATGTTTTCTAAACTTAATATAAAAACGTAAGACAAGACAAAATGCGGCGTTGAGATCCGCCAATCAACACGCAGTGTCTCTAACATAGTGGAAAGCAGAGTACGAAGTATGTTGACGCTGGGTACTTCCTGTCTAAAATTCTAAACAGTGGGAATTTTTATATAACTTTTAAAATAGAATGTTTGAACTTATCAGTCAATCAAGAAATATAAATGCATTAGTAATTTTTTGATACTAAATGCCAATACATACAACAAAATTAAACATATAGACTCTACTACTTACTAGTTAGAATCCTTGTGATAATTATGAATTAGATTTATGCATTTCATAATAATTATTCCAATTTCCATTTTAAAGTATATATTTGCCTATTTTAAATTATATTATTCAGGGAACGGTTAATTCTTATTCCTTATTCATTTCATAGAATCATAAAATAGTGAAACAATTTCCTAGAAATCATAAACACATTTTGCAATAAATTGTTTTCATATAAAATTGGAGCTCTGAGAACGATTGAATATCATAAATACTTATAATAATTTACACAAAGCTGTAGCTATTTTAATAAGTAAAAAATTATTATGTTCTTTTTTTATGCTTCACGCTTTTATACCGCATAGTAGGATAGACAGGAAGTACCTAATGTCAAGACACTTTATGCTCCGCTTTTCGCTAAATTTAAGACAGTACGTATTCAGTGGCGGAACTTAACGCCGCACTTTATCTTAGCGAGGAAATTAAATAAGAAAACCAAAATATAATGGTGGCGAATGATATATAGATACAGAGTGAAGCTAAACAAATCTTTATTATCTTAAGCTTAAAATACTGAACGATTGAACATCATAAATACCTATAATAATTTACACAAACGCTGTCAAGTTCCAGCATTTATATTTTTCAAAAGTATTTTCCTTTGAAGTAACTTTAAGTTTTTAAATATGCTGAGAATTAAACTTACAGTTTTATCTCTTTTATAAAATTCTAACAAGTCGTCACAATCGTATCTTCATAGCTTACTTAAATACGTTTTTGCATTACATATATTTTTTTTAAATTGTATTTTCGTTGATGATGATGGTTTTTAGGAAGTTTAGGAAGTTATATATATATATATATATATATATATATATATATATATATATAGTTAATTAACATGAAAATTATATTAAATATGTAAGTTTAAAAGAAGTATTTGAAATTAATGTTATCTTTATAAACGTAACGTTTAAAATTTTAAACGGTAACGTTGAATCTATTAGTAATGGTGAATTAAAAATATTAAAATGGTGAATTAAAAATAGATCCTTCGTAAATAAACAGAAAAAAGAAAATATATTAAGTGTAGTGATAGTGTAAAATATGTAAGGATCTATTGAAGGAGACAAATTTCCCACGGCCATTATGGACGAATGCTATCCGGTGTGTTATTTTACTGTCTCATGGGAGGGACCTCCGAGTAAATACAGGCCGGGACAAAAAATCGTAGGGTCCGAAGTAAATATACATTGTACCGATTGGATTATCAGACATTAGGGTGATATTTCCTGTTGCTATGTAGATTTTTTCTTTACATAGACTTCTATACTTTAGGTTTTTATTTAAGTAGTTTAATTTTACTTAAAACGTACTTTAATACTTTCACGTATACTAAAAATGCAAAATACTGGACAGTAAAGTCTTTGATTTTGTAGTATTATTAAAAAAGTATATAATAGCCAAGTATATAATAGGTAAGTATATAATAGGTAAGTATATAATAGGTAGGTATAATAGGTATAAAAATAATAAACTTTAATATCGCGATTTTAAACGGATTATTCGCATCTTGTTATTCGAAAGTACATTTTTGCTAAATGGACATTTCGAATATATTTTTACAGTAGTCCGTGGTCACAGTTAGACTGAGCTAGATATGTTAACAAACGTCAGAGAGAACCTCTATAACTTTAAATATTTAACCTGTGAATTTTAACCTTTTTTAAAATATGTGTTCATAATAATGTGTTCATTGAAAGTACAATTTTATTTCTCCAAATTATACGGTATTAATAAAATACCTACTTGTTTTCAATAAAATTGTAACAATAAACAAATTTGGCCGTAAATTTATCTAGCAAACATATTGTTCTGTCATTCTAAACGGATTCACTCAGTGAAACTTCTGATTGTCAATGTCTTCAACAAAATCACTGTTCAGGAAACTTCATCAGACGCGATTGATTTATTCATGGCACAGCGAGAAATTAACAGCGTATCCGCCGAGTGCTTCCTTGAACTTTAATTTGAGAAATTTTCTTCACAACAAAATAGTTGCTTCAACTTAATTTATGAGGAAATTTGTTTCGACTGAAAAGGCGTCGCTGGTCACGTTTTAAATTTACAATTTAGCCTTTGAAAAAGTTTACATTTTAATATTTTTTTAGCAATTCGTTTCTTATGTAAATTTTAAACTTTGTTGTATCCATTATTGAATTCCAATTAGGCTATTTTATTATGAAAATGGAAATATTAAGAAAATGTTTTAATTACTTTTGATCACGTTTACACTACTTTAAACGTATATACGTCTTATTTAGTTACTAGTACAAACATACGTGCATGTTTGTAGAGAATTATATTTCATCAAAAAATGAAGTTGGTGACCGAAATCGAAGATTCTCATTCGGGGGAATGATTATATTAAAAATATTTTAATTTCTTTGCTTTGATTAGACGAAGCGCGGTGATAAGGACCGTCACTTTACACACACTTGACATTAAGTACTTCCTGTTCACCCTACTATACGGGATGAAAGTCTAAAACTAATATATGTGTATATATATATATATATATATATATATATATATATATATATATATATATATATATATAAATATGAGTATATATAAGAGTTATGTCAACCTAGACATATAGTTTACCATATTTTTGTATACCTACCTGTAATCTGTATAGACAACCGATGTGAAAGCTTTTAGATTAATAAAACAAATCTAAGTAGCTTTAAAATAAACGACACAAAAAGGTTTAGAGTCTTAATCACGTACTTTTGCATTGCAAGTGTTTTATTAAATTACTGAAATAATTAGAAAAACGAAAATTAGCGAAATTAAGTGCTTATGATAGAAACCTCGTCTCGAATGCGGTGGAGAGCGAAATATAAAGTGTTTAGTCACTAGTTACTTTCTGTCTACTCTGCTAAGCATTATAGAAAAAAATGCTTATTCTCGCTTTATTAAAGAGTGATTACATCACAATTAATTTACTCGAATTCGGTGGAAATCGAAGTACGGAGTATCTTGACACCAAGTACTTTCTGTCTAACCTGCTATACGGGATAAAGAGCCTGAAGCTAAAAAAAATAAAAATAAGTAAATTTTATTAATTGAGTACTATATATAAATCATAAACACTACACGATAATGTCCGTTTTGGTATAAAACTATTACCGTCCACCTCATAAGCGTTGTTACGCACAAATATAAAATAATAAAATACAAAAATACAGTTAGTGATAAAGTATAAAGCAAGCAAGCTTCTCCTCCTTTGCAGAAAACAATTATTGATGTATGTACATTAGTGCCCGCGCGCTCTTATTTGTGTGTTTAATCCCCCCAACTAAAATCATGTTTTTTTTATTTATTGTCTTTTTTTACAAATATATTTTAATCATTGTGGGTTATTTCAATACTTTTCATTTATGCATTTTACTGAATCTTTTTTAAGGCAGAGCTAACACAGCGTATAGATTTTTTTAAAGAAAAACAAAAGGATATAGATATAAAATATTTTACGCGTATTAGTATTCGAAAATACAAGTCAAGTGTTCGAAACCGACGACACTTGACGAAAGCAGTAGATAGGGTTTTCAAAATATACACGATTAATTTGTTTAAAACAGTTTTATTTTAAATTAGTATAAATTGCGAAAATCAAAGATCTTAGATATAAAATAATTAAAAATAGTACGGTGTAGTGTTATTATATTTATTTCTAACGAATATACTCAACAAATTAGAACCAAAAGACAAGAAAAGCATGAATTACGTCAAACATTTGTGTATCAACAAAAAGGTAGGAATGTAAGGACTTATTAAATTAAATTATAATGTATAACAAAATATGAAAGAGCATGATCACGTCGCTGCCACAACTCTAAATAGGCTTTGATATTCCACATTTTTGTTACTTCCTTTTGTTATGGAGACGATGATTGTGTGTGTTTTGTTTTAATTTTAGTGACATATTCATTAATTACTGATTAATATTATAAAGAGAACGGATTATTAATTTCTGATTTTGATTGGGACTTAAAAAGCAATATTTGTTTGCTTTACTTGTGTATAAAACATTGATTGTTTATAATCAAGGAAGTAGATATAATTGTATGAAATATAAAAGACATTGAGTGTTGAGAAGCAGAACCTAACGTCCCGCTTTATTTAATTTAATAAGGAAACGAAATATTAAGTATAAAGAATCGGTGCTTATGGTGCTTAACATCATTGAAAACTTCTTTGAAAAAACGTATAAAAATTTTGAACGCAGCGGGATTCGAACCCGCGCCTCTTGGATACCCTCCAAGCGCTCTGACCGCTAAGCCACGCGTTCTACTACCGTTTTTTCAAAGATGTTTTCTAATCCTAAGTGTGGAATAACACTTTAAAAATTGTAAATATTAAAATAAAATAGCAATCTCTCTTGTTAAACGATTATTTCTTAATAATCTTTAAGTAGTAGAAATTTGTAAAAATCTCTCTACAGAGATGCTAACAACATAAATAAGTTGTAACAAAACGTATAAGAATTTCGACGCAGCTGGTAGTAGAACGCATGGCTTAGCGATCAGAGCGCTTGGACGGTATCCAAGAGGCGCGGGTTCGAATCCCGCTGCGTTCAAAATTTTTATACGTTTTTTCAAAGATGTTTTCTAATCCTAAGTGTGGAATAACACTTTAAAAATAGTAAATATCATTGAAAACTGCCACGATGACACAACAGATATTTTAATATCTTTTTTTTTAGCTTCACGCTTTTATCCCGCATAGCAGGGTAGACAGAAAGTACCTAGTGTCAAGACACTCCGTACTTCACTTTCCACCGAATTCGAGACTTTTTGTCTTTACCAGAGTGAGGAAGTGAAATTAATTTAAATATAAACACACCCCCGAGTGAGGATCGAACCAACAACCGATCGCGTTTACAGTCAGACGCTGTGACGCTGCGCCACGACCGGCCTTACAATCTTTGATTTTTATATATAATTCAGTCCAACTGTAATTATGGACTAAAGTAAAGTGTAAAGTGTTCAAAATGTTTGCAAAAATGTATTTTCAAATACTAAAATATACCATACGAATGCCTTTATTATCCCGATAAATAATAAAAATATTACCATTTTTAATCAAAAATAGTATATTATAATTTTTTTTGATACCTATTCTTTTCTATAATTTCAGTATCAGTTGTCATGTGGTGAGTCCACATGACAACTGATGCTGCAATTTGATGTTGGTAAAGGAACACTAAAAAAATTAACCGAAACTTTCATAGGACTGAAAGAAATAGATGTTATTTTATTATCATAACTACAAGCTACTATAAACGACGCAGACTAACTAACAGGCGACAATCAGTACATTGATATAAATCCAAAATGTCCCCAGCAATGTGCTGTTCGTATAAGTACACGAGTATATCATTTCAGTGCAAGATAAATGGCAGCCACAACCCCTTGGCAAGCCAGAAGCGACATCAAAATTATCTTATAGTGAATCTAGAGTGTGTCTTTTATTTTCGTCCTAAAATATTTACAGAAATTTTAATTTAATACATAATTGATATTAGTCGGTACGATTCGCATTCGAAACATTACGTGTGTTGGAACCCAATTCCACGCTTTGTGTTTTCAGAACACGGAGTGTCTTGACACTAGATACTTTCTGTCTATCCTGCTATCCGGAACAAAAGTGCAAAGCTAAAATTTATATTTTTAGAATACGTACATAAATATGAACGATGTGTTCAACTTCTTTGATTTCCTCATTTTTTTTTACATAATCAGTTCGTGAATAGCAATGTTTTAAATTGTAATTAATACTTTTTATTTTTGTATAGCCTGTGTCACAAATATGGTCCTAGCAGGATTGTAGCAGAAAGGATATAAAGAAACACTAAAAACCCCAAGAGCTTTGGTGTTTCATCTTTAAAATTTCAATTAATATATTAAATGTATATATATATATATATATATATATATATATATATATATATATATATATATATTATCTAGTATAATGCAATTCGGTTTTCTGTTGCCAATCCGTTGAAAGGCGATGTGCGGAAATAAAAAATAAATTTTAAATAAATTCAAACATTCCCTCGAATGAGAATCGAACTCACACCAATCGCATTTGCAGTCTAACGCTGACCCACTGAGGCATGACACCTTTAATAAATATAAAGTTTTCTTTAATTATAGTCTTACAAGTCTTAACTTCTTTGATGCTCAAGAGTCGGCCGCGTTGGTTTACACTACACGCAAACTAATTACAAACTAGAAGGTACGTGAACAAGTTGTGAGTTATTCAAATTGAAATTTTCACTTGTATCTTTAATAGAAGCTAACCTTGATTCATATAAAAAATTAAGAATTTTTTTTTATTACTAAGTTTTCATTTTTATGCAATTTCTGACAGCGGATAGACAGTTCGGGAAATCCGTTGTTTAATATTCGGTCGACACGAAAACATTTTGTATACAGTTGCGGAACTTAACACTGCGTCTATCTTACCAGAGCAGAGGAATAGAATTTAATTCTGTTTGTCACATTTTTACATAGTAAATATAGCATGATTTAATATTTTCAGTATGATTTACAGTCACAGGATATATATGTTTTTAACGTTGTTGAATAATATTAAGCAAAATACTATAAATTTCCCATATAACTTTTATAAAGCCCTTATCGTATTCAAAGAACATTTGAAAATTGTCAGACTATGTTTCTAGTAGATTTGAATTCCACGTGAGTGACTAAGTATAGATTTTTTTTAAAAGTAATAAAATATTAGCCTTAAAAAAATATTATGTTTTCCATTTTCGATTTTATAAAATAATCTTTTCTAGTGTTTCACTACATTTTGTCACGGACGCCAAATTTCAGCTTTATGCATTTCTAAATTCGGCTGTGCGTTGTCTATCAAGAAACCGGTAAGAACTTAATTTATTAACTTAATATAACTTAATTTAAAGGTAACTTAATTTATTTTTGTTACCTTCACGCTTTATCCTGCGTTGCAGGATAGTCGGAGCCAACCGGCACAGGTGTCAGGGCACTACGTTGATTGATTTCCGCTCAAAATCGAGACGTTGCGTGTTGAGTGATAAACACACAGAGCGGAGAAATAAAAACAAAATTTTGATATAATGATTTCCCTCGAGTAGGACTGGGATAAATAAACGATGGTGTCAAATGGCCTCATCGTAAAAAGTTTGCCATTATAAAGTTTAACAAACTTAAAAAATATTTAATGATGAGGTAATATTATATTTCATAATATTTTTGTAAGCCATACTAAGGATTTTCGTTTAATCACGTCGTATATAATCGACATACAAAACATAATGTAATTGATGTAGAAACAAAAATCGATGAACATTTAGTATTAATGCCCAAATTAAAGCAAAGTACTCAGAGCTGTTGAATAGAACGTACTAATAGATAAAAGCCATCCGTATAACAGATCTCACAGTAAAGAGTATCGAATAATGTAACGAGGGCTAATGCTTTGCAAATTCATGCGATAGACGAGTTAAGCGATTGTTTGCTGGGAATACAGTTTCATATTACCGTTCGTTGATTTATTGATTCTGCCTGAAATGGATTATACTTGAATTATCATTTATATTACGTATTTGATCAGGTTCGATTTCCAGTAAGGATAAATAGAAGTTACGCATGAAAATATGTGGAAGATTTGGAAATTTGTAAGATTAGATAAAAAATTCTGTGCTTTCACTTAATAAAACTCATGGGAACACAGTTTGTCCCGCCTAACTGAAAAAGTGCTTTTATATGAAAATATTTAAACCGGATTAATCGCGTATAATTTGGTATTCGAAAAAACATTTTTGGATACCTAACGTTTCGAACACTTTACTGTCCATGGTCATGTCCATGGTCACAGGTAGACTGAGGTGTCTGTTAGTTGATACAAAAATTAATTATATCAATCTACCGCCATCTGTTTCTTAATTGTCTCGCGTACTGCCCTGGATTCTTGCTGAATGAGCTGATTGTGTATTTGTCTCTGGTGTGGTAGATTTGAGACTTTATTTTTTTATAAGCGGGTTCCAGATGGTAAAGAGTTTCCAAGCATCTTCTCTATTGAAATTTGAATGTTTTTGTATTTCAATAGTCTCGCGGATGTGTCACGTGTCTAAAAATATATTTTCGAAAACCAAAATATACACGATTAATCCGGTTAAAATAGTTTTTATTTTAAATGTATATACTTCATTAAATGAAATTATACATTTAGTACAGGAAACGCATATAGTCACTCGTTTATTCAAAGTAACGTTTCAATTAAAAAACAGAACCGATCGTGAGTTTGATATTCACGACGTAATAATTATATTTAAATTGGTTTTGTTTCTCTGCTCTCTGTATTTGAAATGCGTGGTTAAGTTCCGTTAAAGATCTGTTATAAAAGTCATATAGCTCCACCCTCCACAATTAATACATGACTGGATATTGGGTGGCGTTACTTAAAATCTCACTTTGTCTTATTAAACTATAGGAATAGGAATCACTGTCAAATAGTTTTTTTCTAAAAATCATTACAAATATTGTAAAAAAACTAATAATAAATAAAGCCAAGCCTATAATAATTTCAATGTAGCTTGAAAAGAACGTTTCGTTTAATAAATTAGAGCTTTTGGACGGCTTATAAAGGCGTGTGTTAAATTTCACCTGTTCAAATTTTTATACGTTCCGTAATATATTTATATAGCACTTTGGGGGATAGTTTGTGTCCGGTCTATGAGCCAGATTGTCAGGATTAATTCAACCAGTGTGCAACTTTGACTGCTCTTCTCATATTCCAAATATATAAAAGTTTTTGAAGATATAAAGATATAAAAATGTTTTCAAAGATATATAACTATAAACTGACTTTTATATGTAAATAATGCTTTACTAATTTTGCACCGTATATGTATGTATGTATGTATGTATTTAATAACATTATAATAGAACTCTAAGTTATTTCAACTATAATTATATTCTTTCACAAATTCTTCTTCTACATAAAGTTGAAATATTTTAAGTTTCGAAATTGATTCGAAAGAAATGAAAATTTTAAATGCAGCTTTTAAGCACGACCACTTTAACTGGGTTATACTGTACAACGAATTTAAAATATATTCGATTAAAATGTTAAAAAACTGCAGTACTGTGCTACTTAATTGTTAATGAATTTTCAACTCCACTAGTTTTCATTGTGACCATTTTATTGATAAGACTACTTTTGTTTCAATGCTTTACACGTTTGCTTGTATAATTTATAAAAAACTCAGCTTTACAATTTACCCCATTATTTTTCTTGTATTGCATTATTTTTATTTTATTGTTTTTAGTGTCAAGACACTCTATCAATTTCGTTTTCACTGTCGTCTACATCAAAATTACCAATGCAAGATGAATCCTGGATGAATACTAATGGTACTAAACGTCGCACCTTATCTTGTGAGAGTGAAGAATCGAAAATAAAAATATTTTTTTTGAGTAGGGATCGAACCCACAACTAATCACTCTCATAACCCGACTATTCTGCTACGATATAACTTCTGTTCTAATTTAATTACAACGGTCACTAAGGCTTTCGCTGTAAACGAAAACCGTGAAACAGAATTAGGCACGATCACGATCTGTACCGAAGAATAATGTGATAGTTTCACCACTAATGGGACTTTAAATAAGTTTGATTTGGACGCTTTTACTCAGTTGGCTTGTATCGAATCACATCACGAGCGCCATATGCATGATAGGATGTCGATCGTTTAGGATCAATTTAAATTCATCTGGTGTTTACTTATAGTTGAAGTCTGTTTGTGTTAACAAGTCATTATTGTAGGAACCAATTTCACTTTAAATATATTAAGGCTTTACGCTATCGTAACACGTAGCAACGGGTGGACAAGAAGTACCTAATGTCAAGACATTCCGTACTCCAATTTCCACAGAATTCAAGATTTTGTCTTACCAGAGTGAGGGAATGGGAGTAATTTAAATGTGATCATTCCGCCGACTGGTAATTAGAACCACTAGCAATCATGTTCAGACATGCTTCTGTTTTTGTGTAGTGTTTATTTTCATGTCCCTTTTTATACCTCACACTTTTACTTGCAAAGCAAAATGGGCAAGGAGCTTTTCTTATCAAGAAAGTTACCTGCGCTAAGTGTTGTCAGAGAAGATTCCCACTAAAGAACGATTTTAATTTAAATATATTTATTCTCCAATGAGGATTGAAATCATAATATAGAAAAGGCATATGGTCGCATATATTCTTTTTTTTGAGTTCAATAAAGTAGAGATTCAAAAGTAAAGATATAAATAGCCATAAATGTTAGTAAAAAAAGCCGATCATGTCTGTCTCTAACGCTACCGATTCGATTCCCACTCGGTGGAATGATTATATTTAAATTTTTATTTTTTTGCTACAAAACGCGGCATTGGATACCACCGTTCAACACGTATTGTCTCGAATTTGGCGTAAAGCTTAGTACGGAATGTATTGACCCTAGGTACTTTTTCTTATTGTTATTATATGGTGTAAAAAACATAAAAAAAGTAAAATGTGAAAAATTGCGAAAATCTAAGTTCTTATTATACATAAAATTTTTAAAATAAATGTAACACGCACTATATGTCTAACATATACGTTTATAAAAATGGAATATAGCTTGTGACAGTGACTTAAGTAACGCCTGTTTATGCGTCTACGGGGCTGCCAGTTTATGTTAATGGCATTTTTCAATAAATTTGATCATAACACTTAGCTTGCTTTAACAAAAGAATATATTTGGACAAACTTAGTTATTACAAAACACGCTTGCTGAAAACAGAAGAGAAAATTCAGTAGTTTTCAGTAAAATGAAAAGGTTTTACCTAAATAGTTTTATTGAAAATTTATATTCCACTTTAAATAACAATAATCAAATTTAAATTTGTACATAACCCAAAAAGTACATAGGGAAATTAAAAAAAACACTGTATAAACATAATGTTTTACAAACACAAAATCTTTAAAATCGTCCGGCTTCAAATATATAGACTTCATATAGCACTCGAATAAAAAACTTTCTGAGACTTACGGTAGCGGTATCCCAGTTACCTTGACCAACTTTGCCTCATTACCAGGATCTGAAGTGAACGCTTCGTAAATTACCTTATCATTATACATAAGAGCTTAAAAAGGATGAAAATTTTAAATTTTCCATAATATCAAGAGATCTGAAGTCGACATAAATTACGAATTTTGGAACTTAATACATTACGAATTTTGGCTTCAACATAATGATTACTTTTTGAGATAATATATGAAGAAAATAAACAGAAGGCAGCCTTAAATGTTGTGCATGTAAACCTAACCTTTTCTATATCCTTAAGATTTTATGATAATCTATAATGAATTATTTAAATTATATATCAATACCTCTCCGTAATTTGTTGTATGCTATGATGGCCCGGTTATAGCTATGTGTGTCATGTTAATTCTTGTAGATTTCATAGTTTTGTAAAAATAAAGTCTCCCTCGGAGCTTCATAAATATAGAATAACAAAAGCTACTCACGTACCTCCTTTACCTCAAACTAGACAGCCTACATTTTGCTAAGCTCAACGTACATCATAGTTTATAGATATCTAGTATGATTACATATAGAACCAACGACTTTCGACTTACCAAGTAAAATCATTAACAGAAAGAAAGACGAAAATAACTAGCTTATATTCTGAAGTAGATTTTACAATTTTGAAATACACACAAATGCAAGCTAATTACAGTACGAATGACATTATAAATCAGATTTTCATTTCAACTTAAAAATAATTTAGAGATTAATATTGGTATTTCAAAAATAATGAACTAGATTAAGCGCACACTCGAGAAGCCCTCAATAAAAATTTCAGCTCGTTTTCAGACAGAATGAATGGTTTCAGCTAAAGCTGAGTAAAAATAGCGTTCCAACCTTCATATTTGATTTGAAGATACAAAGGTCTGTTCGTGTATATAATTTTAATTAATCATGTAATTACATAGATGAAAATAAAGCAATGGAGTGTGTCTATTTTTAAGACGCATTCATTATATGGGATATAAGAGCTCTCCAGTGTACAGCGATTCTTTTATATTTTTGAATAATTTGTTTTCAGTATATTAGGTTGTATAGAATAATAATTTAATTTACATAATTTTTGGATTTTCAACTATAGAGACTAGAACAAGTTTGTAGCCTAACGTCTGCCTATAGATCATCAATCTTTTTTTTATAGAGTAAGGAGACAAACAAGCAAGACTACTTTATCTTCTACCTTATCTTACCTATAATGGTCATCTTTGCCCACAACAGACGAATCGTGGATGTATTGCCGGCCTTGGGATGGAAGTGTGGATGAGGAAGGATACAGTAGAGAGGAGTCGGCAGCCAGAACTGTCGGAACCACTGCACTCTGAGGGAAAGGATAAAATATGGGATTAGGGAAAGCTGGCTTATGTGACATCGAATCAGAGCACATCACCATATATTTGGCGGATCTTTTTCTCATTGGAGTGGTCGCAATAATAGTCTTATAGCCTTTTACTAAAAAAATGTTAGGGCCATACTCCTACTATCAAATTACGAGGATACCCACCTCTTAAGGTACGCTACTTAGCAGCGGATAGGGAATTATACTCTACCCCATCCTTTCATAGACATTCATCTTCTGTTCTACGCGTATATGATACTTGTTTTTAAGGCACGATAAAATCTTTTAATGCTATGATAGTATTTTACGTGCGAGTACGTAAAGTTTAGAGTTTTGGCTAAAGCTACAGTTCAAGTGGAGATGTTGTGCTTACATAAAGTTTTCTAACTATATTCAAAACTAACGACTTATATACTAAACTTGGAACTAGACGACTCTTGAGTGAATTTGTTTGATATTACGCTTTAACCAGCGTAATGTGTACTATGGAAAATGTTTAAATTTTAAAAGTATTAGGATGACTTATTTAAATTTGTTTGTGTTTTATAAAATATTTATAATTTACATATTTCAAAGTTAAAATATTCTTTAATCAGGATATTACGTTAATTACAGTATAGTTAATAAAATTAACTGTGATGATTAGGGGTTCAACTCTCATAATTATTTCTTTTAATAACCTCACCTTTACTTTATCCCGCGTAACAGGGCAGTCGGAGAATCTAGTGTGAAGACACTCTGTTGACTAATTTTTGCCCAAAATCTAGACACTGTGTATTGAATGGTGAACTCAACGCTGCGGTTTGCCTTACCAGAGGGCAGAAATGTTATAAGTTTTAACTCTGCAAATTCATATATGTTTATAATAGGGAGTTCATCGTAGTGCAGTGGGACATCGTCTTGCTGTAAGTACGATAGGTCGCGGGATCGATTCCCACTTTGGGGAATGATTATATTTAAGATTATTTGTATTCCTCCATTCTGGTAAGAAAAAACGTATCATTGATTTTCATCACTTAACACGGAATCTCTATTTTGGACTGAAAAGAATATCTTGATACTAGAATCTCTCTGACTCACTGCTATGCAGAGTGCGTGAATTTATGTTTTACAGAAGATACAAAATTCGGCTGGGTTACTACTTACTGCGCTTTTAGAAGCATTGTGAGATGTGACGGCCTCGTTTATTTAACAAATGCAACCAGGCATTGTTTTAAACAAAAAACCTTTTGAGAGTGGTTTCAAACCAAAATCAAAGGTTGACCCACTTGCTCCATGACGGCGTTAGCAACGATGAACTTATTTCTCAGCACAAAATTTCCAAATTGAAAAAGCATTTTAATAAAACTTATACTGTAAAAATCTTTTAGTAAATAATTCCAAAACTTTAAACGAACTTGACACTAGAATTGAGTCTATTTACATATGAAGTTAACGTTAAATTAACATTATCTTTCTTGAAATTATACAATACTAATTTGATCTGGTACTAGTAATACTGATCCGGTTGGAGACTTTGTGCTTTGTCTATTAACTGAGGAAGTCCTCAGAATTAAATAACAGAATAAAGTTTTTAACTACAAATTAACAAAAAAGTGAAAAAAAAACGCAGAAGTATAATAAACGCATAACTTAATTAGCTTATGCATTTCGATCTAAGAGGCCCGGATTCAAATACCACTACGTTCAAATATGTTTGTTTCTAAATGTGTACTTTTCATTCCAGATAATATATATATATTTTAAACGATTTATATATTTAACATGGCAAGTTATTTTTTTAGTTTACTTAAAGGCAATCGTGTACCAGTGAGAATTTGACTCTAAACGCAATTACTAATATATATTAATAACAATGTTTATATTTAAAAAGTATTACCAATCACCCTCTCAGGCAACACAGTGCGGTATTGAGCTCGCCTCTTAACACGCAATGTTTGGATATCATTTATAAACTAAAAAATGAATGCCGCTGCTTTTTTTTTGTATATGAATATCTCAATTATCTGTTACTTTGTTCTGTTATTTTGTTTGTCTTGGCACTCCACACCACCACCATACAGGATGTAATGTGAGATACTCCGTATATTTTTATAATAAAAAGCTACATTTCCGGAATGTAACAATCCCGCCGTGTAGATCGTAATTGTACATCAAAACAAACGATCCACCGTTCTCAAGTGTTTGGAAGAAGTCCAAAATACCATTGTAAACGTTTAAAAATCTTATTTACACGCCATATTTTATATTTTAATGCTATATCCATTGTAGGTCTATTTAAATTTTAAAATATCTACTCCTTTACGAGTCTTACACTTTTATACTTTTTTTCTTAAGTATTAACAGCATATTCGAATAATTGGAGCGTGCGAAAATATGAATTCTTAAGATTTTTTTTACTTATATACGCTTTGTTATTTATTCACTATCTTAATTCAGACTTCTGATTCCTATTTTAGATAATATATTAATTAATACTTTGTGCAGTACTGTGTCCAATTATTTGCAAGCAAAATTATAATTACGATTTCCTATTGTTTCAGGACAGGAGCTTAAAAGAACTAGCAATGGAAATATATTGACGATTTAGTCTAAGAACTATCAAATGCTCTAATTTTTTAGAAATATAATTCAATGTAATCTTAAAATTATATGGAAATGATTAATAAGAAGACGTGATACCATGAAAACTGAACAATGATCAAAATGACACTGCTACTTCAAGCCCTGGTGGTATGCATGACGTGCATCAGCCTACAATTTATTGGTAAGTACATATCGCTAATATATAATAATAAAAAAACTTATAAAAATTTGAACGCGGTGGGATTAGTATCTGCACCTCTTAAACCGTCAAAGCGCTCTGAACATAATTATAAGCCATGCCTTTTACATCGGGCTGCGTCGAAATTTTTATCATTGTTTTTGGTGTTATCATCCCTGTAGATAAATGTATATGAATTTCTGCTGCTCAAAGATCCACTACTATATTAAAGTGTTATTCCGCACTTACGATATGAAGTATGTTTAAAAACGTTCAAAAATTTAAACGGGATTCAAACCCGCGCCCCTTGGAAATCTTCAAAATACTGAAGAAAAAAAATATTTTTACATAATGATTTCCAAGTATTTTCCTTACCTTATAATATCTAAAAATCATCAAGTACTTAATGTTGAATTTAGTTTAATTTATTTAAAATGAAATATACTTCGCATAGTAATTGTCATTATTTTTATATAAGAGATAATTTACACATTTTTACAAGGCATAACAGTAACGATCTGCCTATTTAGAGCTGGATTAACCATATAAAAGGACGCGACTAGATAGAGGTTTAATGAGATAGCCGCATCGAAAAAGTGCCTTTATTTAAAATAAGGGTTGGTTAGCACATTTAATAAGATTGGAATCTGTAACTAAAGCGTATTGTTAGGCTCTCTACAAACACTCTCTAGTAACAAAAAGTTAAAAAAAACGTGAATGTTTAGGAAACATTTTATATTCATATAAAAAATTGTGACTCAGCAGCAGCGGGACTCGAACGCCCAACTTCTGGAAACCGTCCAAGGTAACGCAACTAAAAGACGCTATCAAATTTATTTACGTTTTTTAATAATGTTTTCTTATTCTAAGCTTAATAATACTTTTAAAATTGTAAAACAAACTGAATCCTACTTTATTGAAGTCTTCACACTTAACGTACATAATTTAGGAATTATATTAATTTTTTGCCCATATAAAACTGGTGTGAGGCAGGGCGTGATCAGTTGCGGGTTCGATTCTCACTCGAGGGAATAACTGTATTTAAATTATTTTCATTTTCTCGCTCTGGTTAGACAAAGCGCAAGCAATGTCTCTAATTCGACAGAATGCCGAGTATGGAGTATTTTGACATTAGATACTTCCTGTTTACTTATGCAAGATATAAGCGTGGACCTACAAAAAAGCACTATTATAGAAAATTGCTCACATATATTTTAATATGACTAGGTTTAAAATTTTCTAGAGTCCAAAATTCGGATACTTTTTTAAAAAATATTAATATACAAAACATTTATTTCAAAATAATATTTCTACTGAAACAACTTAGTTCTTAATTTGTCGTAGTCCGGTAAAAAATTGGCAGTCGTTATCAAAAGCTTTGAAAGTAAGCTTACGATTGCTTAACTTTGTGCATAGTAAAAAAAACACTTTGATTCATCTTTTTCTTGACTTACTGAAAATAAATAAGGAAAAGTAAGTTCTCAGTTCAAGTACTAAATATAAATACATGATATAAATATAATAAGCCTTTCTTCAACGAACCTTTTTTAAACGTATTACTAGAGTCTATCTGTCACCACGGACTAGTGTACTGTACTGTATTCGAAGCGTCTAAAAATAGTTTTTTCGAATACCAAAATATATGCGACTAATAACATCGTCACGATTTTTATACATTTAAAATGAATGTTAATTGGGTTAATTGCGAATATATGTATATATGGCAAAAATCAAAGATGTTTTTAAGCGTCATCTGTAATTTTATTTTTTCCTATGTTCATTTACCTTTGTAAATAATGTAAGTAAAGAACTGAACAGAAATTAGAAAAATTCCATTTCTTCTACTAACATTCCGTCAGACTTGCAAGTGTGATATCAGTTATCACCTATTTACACACATGTACGTATATGTCGTTGCCCAATACTTCGTTTGTTTGGAAAAGAGCATTAGAGCAGTAGGCATTTCAGATTTTCTTTAATGTTCTTCTAAACTCGTTAAGAAAATTTTAGCTATTAATTTTAGCTTTCTAAACTTGCAGTGAATTTATCAATAGGAAACGCTAGTTTTTATATTAATGATTTATATAATCTATCATATAAATATGTTATAAATCAAAGTTTAATGACATACTAGTACATACTTATGTTAAACTAACTATGCCACGGACTTCATTTGCGTGTAATTTTACATCTCTTTAGTCTAAATAAAAGAGACCTAACTTCTTATTAGATCAGGTAAAAGTAAGCTATCTACAAAAATCGCGTAAAAATAAATCCAGTGGTTTCATAGATTAATGGAAACAGATAGACAGACAAAAAAATGCTCATGTATACATATGTATATACATACGTATATAATAATAAGCAGCTATTTTAATACTACAAACAGACATTACAATATTATTTATAATATCATCTAAACCTATTATATAAATATTAACAGCTATAAACATATACTGTGCTACGATATTATCTATCTACTAAATCATTTTGATACCGAAGCAATCGGTTTGATTTACTTCCCATACATTCAGTTACGCTTGTACATCGTACAATGCATTTGTGCATGATAAATAAGGATATTCCACGGTATCTTCCATCCATCAATAACGAGAATTAATTTACTTTAAATTTATGGTGGTTAGAAGAAACTATTTTCGTCGTTTCTCATATTTGTATATAAATAAAATAAAATACAATAAAATATTTATGATTTTTCATTCTCTTCTTGCTGCCTATCCTTTAACAACATTGTGTGATGTGTGACGGAACTCAACGCTGCGCTTTATCTTAGCACTAAAAATATAAATTGAATTTAATTACAAATTTCCGAGTGGAGTGTCGAAACCCCAACTATATTTACAATTGGATAAAAAGTCAAAATTAAAAGTCATCATGGGTTCACTGGGCCACCATATGAAAAATCTAACATAAAAAAAATATATTATATAGCACTGTGAGAAACAGACAAATTTTATTTATTTAAAAATAAACTAAATTAATATTTTTATCACTATAAATACTTAACAATATACATTAGGTGTAGGCTTTAAACGGTTATTACTAACTTATTCCCATGAAATCAACACGCCAACTTCATACATACGTTACAATAAAATATTTTTCCTACATAAAACACTGATTTTAGTATTTTTCCGAAGAAATATGAAAAAAAAAATAAACAAAAGCTCGAAATAAGCAGCGCCGCTCGAGATAAAAGGGGCAACAGCGTTTTCCTTATCGCCGAGCTCTACTCGTACCACTTTTGGTAAGCAAAGCACCTATGATGCGTGACTTAATCGTCCCACTTTTACTCACTTTGAATATTAAGCTGCTGCGCTAGTGGAAGCTTGGAATTTGCCCCTTTGTTATATAGAACTATTTTATTAGTTGTAAGATAAAATTGATCACGGTATCGTTTGAAGGTAAACGATTAGTGAAGTAAATTAATTATTTTCAATATTTTGCAATATATAAACTTATTTCCATTGTAAAAAATATAATAAAGGTGAAATATATAAATTACCGTATATTGTAAAGGGAGGATTCGTTGCGTAATATAACTGTAGAAGCGATAGTTGTCGATTTGATTCCCTCTCCATGAATAATTATATATAAAAAAAAACAAAATTAATACATACATTAAAACTTTTGTATTTAAGTCTTATCTATTGTCATCTTTGGGGAAGAAAGCTTTGTACGGTTCGATATGCAGAGGCGCTAATTTCTATAAGACGAATAGCTTCCTGTTGATAAAGAACTCAAAAACGACTTTATATATATATATATATATATATATATATATATATATATATATATATATATATATATATATATATATATATATATATATATATATATAGCGTACGTACTGTATGGTTACAAATATTTTTCCCATATCGAGATTAAATCTAAAACCTTCGGTACACCGCAACTCCTGGCACATTGCGACGGCTGTCAATCAACTTAAGCCTTAATTTATCAACAAAACATTTCCCCCTTTATGACAAAATAGTTCTTTTTAATAAACAAAATAGTTCTTTTTCATAAACAATTTTAACATCGTCTCTAATTTTCCAGTTTTGTCGTTCTAGCTAATAATTTTTCTTGCTAATAATTTTGTAAAGTTATATTATAAAATATACTACTTAAAACCTGAATTTTTAATATAATTGCCTTCAAGCGCTTCGTCATAATAATCCTATTACAACAATATTCACTGGTAAGTACTATGCACAGCAAATTGTTAGACCGAGCTAGTGATGCTTTAACAAACGTATTCAAATAATGCTATACTCATATTTAAAATATCGATATTTTATGGACTTAGTACGAGAAAATAAATTAGAAATTGAATTATTTTGTCATATTTCAAGATTTACCATTTTTACGTCATATTGCTTATAGTGTCTGTTTTTAATGTTAAAGTAACCGACATATATACCAAAGTAATTTTTTTTACATTATCTAACGTCTGGAATGATTTTAATGGAACTTTTACTAGCAGGTAGATTTAATTAAGAATAAATTAAGTTTATTTCAGTTTAGAATACCATACAGACAAAGTGAAGAGCGTTAGTAATAAATAAAGTCAAGAAAGACCAGTCAGAAATAGTAGTAAAAATCAATTATATTTTATTTCATAGCTACCTACAAACATCCACAAGCTTTGCCAAAGCGCGCTTCAAATCCAAAATAAAAAGAGGCATATCAATGGATAAACCTAAGCTAGTGCCGGTACAAAAGTGTAAAAGGAAAAAGCATTTCATATTCCGGATGCACGAGTTCACGTGCCACCACCGGACGAAATTCACCGTCCCTGAAAATAAAAAGCAGATTTCTGTTATTTCTCATATGGCGATGTAGGCTAGACATAGTGTCAAGATACTCTGCTCTTTATATTCCTATTATAGATAATGCGTTGAAGGCGGAACTCAACGCTGCCCTTTGACTTACTAGAGTGGAAAAATGAAAAAAATACAAACATTACCTCAAGTGGATATTAATTTTTTTACAGGGGAATGTTTACTTTGAGGCCGGTCGTATCGCAGTGGGATACCGTCTTACTGTAAACGCAATCGGTTGTGGATTCGATTCCCATTCGGGGGAGCGATGATGTTTAAATTATTCTCATTTATACAAAAAACAAAGCGCGGCGTTGAGTTTAAGTCGCCATGTCAAACAAAAGCGGAGTACGGGTAAAAGAATGATGCTAAAAAAAGGCAAAAAATGTTCAAATATGTCCAATTCTACTAAAAAGTACTTTATGTATAACCCAACATTGTTAGCGTGGCAAAACCAGACATGGCGTCGTTATCGTATAAGTGTGATACTCGTAGTAGGTACCCTTATTTGTAGTTCATTGGTAAGCGAAGCGTTTACAAAAGAATAATTTAGCTGAATATGCTTTTTTATAGTGGGAATAAATATAGATTTAAGGAAAAGGTATACATAAAAAACGACATTTGAAAGCCGTTATTTACTTTAAAATTTGACTAGCGAGATCAACATATTAGATTTGATATCATTAATATTATTACATTTAGATAGTAACAAATAATTAGTATATTTTTTTGCTACACTCTTTTATCTTTATACTGTTATCAGGATAGGGCATGGTATAAGGGATAGGAAGTACTTACACTTCGTACTTCAATATCCACCAAATTCGAGACGTTGCATGTTAAGTGGCGGAAAATAACACTGCGTTTTTATCTAAACAAAGTGGGAGTATGAATATAATTTGAAAATAATCATTCCCCCAAGTGGGAATCGGAGCTGTCCCACTGCGCCACGACCTACCTTATAAATAGTATATTTTATAATAAACTTCTTAAAACAATTAAAGAAGCACATTTTAAAGCATATATCTTGCTGCTCTGATCATCTTTCAAGAATATCAGGTTTGTGCTATGAAAAAATTGTATTTTCATTAGAATTGACTCTTAGACAAATTTTCAAGCGAATCTAATCGAAAAACCGTCAAAAGTAGGTCAAATAGCAGTATAAGATTTTCTTAGAAGGTAGATAACACATGTATAGAGTTTCCCAATAAGAACGATATGTTTTGTAATTGAAATAAAACATGTAATATATGTTCGAATTTCGTACTCAATGGCTTCGGCTCAATGGCTTTATTTGATAGGAAATTTAATGCTATTTATGATTTAAACAAAATATCGTTCAAATAACCGCCACGACTTGCTTTGCACTGGTGAATACGATCGGTCCAATTTTCGATGACTCGGTGCAGTATTTCGGCTGGTATGGCCGCTATAGTCGCTCGAATGTTGCGTTCAAAGTTTGAATCGTAGCTGGTTTATTGGCATACACTTGAGATTTAACAGACCCCACAAAATATAGTCCAAGGGTGTTAAATATATTTAGCACGAAATGCTCTTTGAGTAGATACAATACTTCTCGAATTTTCATAGAAAATTTGGACAATTTCCAAACGTTGAGGTAACGAGAATTATTCATAATTAAATAGCAAATATTATTAAACACAAAACAATACAAATGTCAAATGTTAAACAACCAAAATGGCGGCTGTGAGCTATGAAAATCCTATAATACTATACATGTTGAAAAATAAATACAAGTGCGACAAAATAAGTCGTCTGCGTGGAATTTAATATCTCTGAATCTTCATTTTATAATTATAAAAAAGTAGCTTAATTTATTCCCTATAACAACAGTTATCTTCCATTAAAGTTTCATTAAAATCAGCCCAGCCGTTTCATAGATTATCAGAAACATGCATCAAGACAGATTAACAGACAAATAAATAAATATTATTTTGGTATATATACCGTGTATACATATGTGCATATGAATTTAGTAAAAGCGGTTATTTAATATTACACACTAATTTTATTTATGACATTAACTAAAGTAAATATTATTACATAAATATAATTCGCGCGGCAGTTACCAAATAAATTCAGCCCTATTATGAAATGACTCGAATTTATATGGATATTTATAAAAATCCTTACTGTACTACGCTATTTGGGCATATAAGAGAATGTTTCAGAATTACAAAAAACGCTTATCGGGGGAATAATAATTTTATCGTCACAAGAATATTTTCCCTTGTATTTAAGAGCCAGGCTTTCAACTTAATAAGACAAGCAAAGGCATTTGTAGGCAATGTTTTTATTTTATATACTTTTATGTTAGAAGATATATTTTTATATTGTCCCAAAATATTTAGGTAACCTAAATTTTTATAGGAAAATTCTTTATTAATTTGATAAGTTTTTATTTGGATATTTTGGAAAAAGACATTAAAATGATGTCTGTCTTTAATATTTTTTAAATATTTGTCGCACCACTGTAATAACAAGAACATTATTAGAAAACATAGCAATTTAAACGTAGTGGATTCGGACCTGCGCCTCGTGTAATATAAATAATAATAAGCGTATACGAGTTTTAAAATTTCAGGATATACAACTTAAAGGGGAGATGTGTTGAAGGTTATTATCATATTAAAGATTTCAAAAACGATAACACGCCTTGGGAATGAATAGCTCGCTCCAGTCTATTTCAAAGGTATCATTGTAACTAATAATAATAATTAAATTGTGATTTTTTTGGCAAATTAAAAAAGAGCATAGCAAGAGTAGAGAGTGTTTGACTGTAAACACGATCGATTGTGAGTTCGATCTCCACTCGGAGGAGTAATTATATTTAAATATATTCACTTTCTCGCTCTGGTAAAAAGACAAAGTGCGGCGTTAAGTTCCACAACTTAATAAGCAATGTCTGGAATTCGGTGAAAAGCGTAGTACAAAGTGTCTTAACACTAGAGACTTCCTGTCTACTACTACGCGAAAAAGCGTGAAGCTAAAAAAAAAGGAGAAAGTTCCGATGAGTTTCTTGCTCTGGTTCTTCTCATGCATTAACTTAAGTAAACTGGTGGTTAATTGTTTGACGTTCAAAGAGAGAAGTGTGTAACTTCTTATTTTGAATAAAATTTTTATTAACTAACTGTTGTTATTCAGTTTTATCTATACTAGAAGTATAAAATAACAGTAAAAAGTATTTTTGAACTTCAAATGTATTTTTATTACAACAGTACTAAAACAGTTATGCAGTTTCATGTATATTCAGTAGTTATGTAGACGGGTAGTCAATCACAGCCCAGTGTCAAGACACTTCGTGGACTGCTTTCCTCCCAAAATAGAGACTTTACTTGTTAAGTGGCAAAATTCAACACCAAGCTTTGTCTTACTAGATAGGAGAAATGAAATGTACTTAATGATGACTAAAGTTTGACTGAAAAAGAAATAAAATTACCAAAAGTAGTAAAAATTTTCATATATTTAAATTCTGTGGAGGCCGTATGTATTGACTGTGGGCTTAATTTACACGCATTGGTTATACTCTTGGCAACAATTTTATTCATAACAAAATAAATAACTGTTCATCAAAAGGTGAATAAATTTGCTGTTAATAAGAGACGAGATTTTTTAGCATTTTGTAATATGCATATGATTTATACGACTTAGGCGAAATAATTTGTCGATTGATTTATAAGTACTAAATTTAATGCAATAAACAAAATCACCAATCTCAAATGTATTCAAAGTAACTGTCGTGGCGCAGTGGGACACTAGCGGGTGGTAAACGCTGTTGATTGTGAATTTGAATCCTAATCGGGGGATTAATTATAATTAAAACGTTTTTTTTCGCATTCCGCTCTCGTGAGAAAAAGAGCGACGTTGAGTGCAACACTCAACACACAATGTATCGATTTCAGGCGGAACGTTGTCAACGGAGTGTATTGACACTAGATTGTCTCTGTCCTACGACGCAGGATAAATCTTGAAGCTTTTTTTTAAAATAACTCAAAAATCATAAAAAATGTCATTTAAACTACAATAAACAATTTCATTACTACAAAACAGAACTTAAACACAAAGGTAAATAACTGCCATGAATAAAACTAAAACTAAAATAATACCGTACTTTTTATTATTTTCCATGAGTCTGCGAAGACATTGCTCTTTTCTCCTTTATTGTACTAATAATAAAGCACTAAATTCTGAAGGCATAATAAATCGTAAATGGGACTCGTTATAGACATTCTTTTATTTACCTGCTTAATGTAATTGAGTGTGACTGCGGTTTTATTAGACTCTAACGACTATATTTATGTTTGATACGTTTTCTTAGTGTTATATTTTTTATGAGCAAAAACGTTTTTGACCCCTGTAACTAATAAAATAACGAAATGTAGGCAGTATGAAGCTAAGTTTAAGTATAACAAGTTAAATATTTGTATTAAAAATTTAATACCTATCAAGGAATTTAGAATATTATATATTATACATATTTGTCAGGTTTTAGCAATATTTAAAAATTATAAACTTAAAAATCATAATTTTGCATATTACAAAAAACAGCTTCACGCTTTACCTTCGATATTAGAGTATTCAAAGACAACCTAGTATCACGTATCAAGTTGCGAGTTTAATGTCGTGCTTTGCCTTACCATGCCGAAGGAACGGAATTTTTTTTTAAATACAAACCTTCTCCTTGATAGATATTGAACCCATAACAAGTCATGTGGACAGTCTGACGCTGCCCCACTGGGCCACGATGGATCTTTTTTACATTTGGTCATTTTTACATTTTTTTTGTTTTGCGAATGACACATTCATTTTTTTCACTGGGCTCACTGACAACTTGTTAATATTTTAATTACAATACAATATTTTGCAATATACTATATTTTCTAAACCTTCATGTTTACAAGTTTATGCCTAACACAACCAATGTCCTTACACGAAATAACAACCAAAAGGCACAGACGGCGAAGGCAATTAAAATTTAAAACGGTCAAAATAAGCCATATTTTTCCACTTATTACCACTGTTTAAATAAAGCGTCAGTATAATATTATGAACTGTTTTAAGCTCAGTATTATTAAACAAGAAAGTAGTTAAAGTAGCAATTTGCTATTTAAAAGTTTCAAAGCGATGCTACTTTTGCAGTTGAATTTTTGTCACGAACGACCTTTTATTTGGGGTAATTGGGTAGATTAGATTATTCTTTTATTTTCTGATGCCGATGAATTTCCATTTTAAGTGTGTACATGCATTTGGGGAATTTTAATGTCCAATTATAAGCTTAAGGGTATTGTGGCATATTGGGACCGAATCTTTCTAGGAATGCAAGGGATGTGAGTTTAATACCCGTATCTTCATGGTTTTAATATTTCCAAGCAAATACAGTTTTGCTTCAACTTCTTCTCAGTTATCATTAAATAAAATAAGGTGTTGTGTTCTGCCCTACAAATATTTCTTAAATATAAAGCATTAAAATATTTGAATCCGGCCATAAGCGCGACTAGTTATGGGTTCGATTTTACTCGATTTTACTCTGTATAAAACAAAGCGCGGCGCTAAATTCTGCCAATCAACACGCAATGTCTCGAATTCGATAGAAAGCGGAGTACGGAGTGTCTTAATACTAGGTACTGTCTGCCTACCCTGCTATGCTAAAAAATATTTCATCACTACACTCGTCTCCCTACTGTCAATGATGAAAATAGTTTTTAAAGAAAAAAACACAGCAATTTCCATTTAAAAACCAGTAACATTCAAGCATAAGCGCAATCAGTGCTAACCACACGCAGAACTAACAAGCAGATGTATACAAAGACTATAAAAGCTTTTTAAACCTTTTCCAGTGGAAAAGTAACGATTGGAGTTGTATATATCACTCATTAGTAATCAATAACGGCGAGTGGCTATTGAACAAGAAACACGCTTTTCATAAAGCTCATAAATTACCACTTCTCCTTGTACATATATTCTCACTAAACGCGTTGCGTATATTAATCAATCAAAAATTATTTATGCTACAGTTGCTACAGTTGGCTCTTCCGGTATATTTTTGTAGATGCTTAAGATAAAATTGACTATTGGGATTTTAAAGTACATTTTGTCTATGCGAGGGCGGGGTAGAATATGATTTTCATCCGCTGTTGGGTAGCCATCCTAGTAACCTCTTATCACCATAAGAGGTTAGTCTTTCTACTGGCTCGCGATCAAAACCATCTACCAAATATTCAATGATGTGTTCTGATTCGATATCATGTAAGACTGATTTTCCAATTTTCACAACTCAAATCTTCGATGACCATAGGTGGAGCTAACCACTTGCCATATTTATAGTTTATAACTATATATATATATATATATATATATATGAAATGAACCTTGTTAATCCCTTAAAGACTCGACAACGGCTGGAATTTACACATTTTCATAAATTTGTAATGATGGAAATATATTTATTTTACTGTTCTGTTATTTCTTACTGATGCAATACTTTCAATTGTTTTTTAAGTTTTAATAATGAATCATTTTCTTTTAACTTTTATAACTTCTAAATAATTTTCGTCTAATCTATTATTTTTCATACATAATAGCGTCAGTGTTAAGTAAGTCCGTATTAAGCATTTTGCCTATTACATATCCGAAACATATTAGGGTTAATTAGCAGGAAGGAGACTGAACATTTTTCATCACACCATTTAAGCATTCTCATAATAAAGTAAAAAAATATTAATTACGATTACTTTAGCCCATCATGGCACAGCAGAACAGTATCTGACTGTGAATGTAATTGGTTATGTATTCAATTCTTTTTTGAAATAAAACCTTATAATTAAATTATTATTATTTCTCGGATTTGATAATGCAGCGTTGTTTTCACTCAAAACGCTTACTGAATTTTGAATAGAAAGTGAAGAACGTAGTGTTCTGACACTAGGTTATGTCTCACTAGTACCTTGCTGTGAGTAAACCGAATGGAAAATATGACAAGAGTAATTTTTTTATTGCTTCACGCCTTTATTCCGCATAGCAGGATAGACAAAAAGTATCTAGTGTCAAAACACGCCGTACTTTGCTTTTCGCCGAATGATGTGCTGAGTGGTAAAACTAAGCGCTGCGCTTTATCTTACCTAAGCGAATAATTGAAAATAATTTAAATATAATAACTCCCCCGAGTGAGAATCGAACTTACAACCGCTCGTGTTTACAGTTAGATTTTGTCACAATACGCCACGACAGGCCTCAACTACTAAATTAAGAAATGATTTATAGAAGACTATTAATAAGGAGACACGCCTTACTAGTTTCATTTGTAACAACTTAGCAGAAAACAAATATCATAAGTCTTACCTAAACATTACTATTTTTCACACTAATTGTCTACGTCATAATGGTGGCCACTAAAGCCAAGAGCGGTGGCTTACCAAAGCACACATAAATTATGACCTCTCGGTATACATTCCCGTTAAAGGCGGTGCGTCCATCAATCAATCAAACGTCTGTCGATACACACAGACAATAAAAATATATTTTTTTTGTACTGTTTTTGATAAGTTAACTGAATTAAATACGTATTTTTTAAGCTTCACGTACTTTGCTTTCGCTGAATTGCGTGCTGAGTGGCGAAACTCAACGCCATACTTTGTTACCACTTACCAGCGCGAGGAAGTGAAAATAATTTTCTAACCACAACCGATCGCGATTTCAGTCAGACGCTGTTACACTGCGCCACGACCGGCCAACACGCAATGTCTCGAATTCGGTGGCCCATATATATATATATATATATATATATATATATATATATATATATATATATACTTATATAACGCATTTGACTAAGTTACGTACACTGTAGTGTTGGGTTAAATTTGTTCTGTCATCAGTTCTGATGTATATGTAAACTGTGAAACTCCTTGTAAATCATGTTAGTCATGATTTCTACTAATGGCATTAAAGTGCAGTGCAAATGATCCTCTCATTATGAATAAATAAATCAAAAACAAATCAGTACAGTATACAACAGTACAGTTGAAATCCCACTCAAGGAAAGCAAATTTATTAGTAATTGTTTTTTTTTAGCTTCACGCTTTTATCCCGCATAGCAGGGTAGGCAGAAAGTACCTAGTGTCAAGACACTTCGTACTTCGCTTTCCACAGAATTCGAGACATTGCGTGTTGGGTGATGGAACTCAACGCCGCTCTTTGTCTTTACCAGAGCGAGGAAGTGAAAATAATTTAAATATAGTCACTCCCCCGAGTGGGGATCGAACCCACAACCGGTCGGGTTTACAGTCAGACGCTGTCATATATAACGTCTGACTGTAAATTAATTTCGTTAATTATTATTATTATTATAAGTATTGTTAATTCACTGTCTTTTATAGTCTCGTTGATTGAAACCAATCAATTAACACTAGAATATCACATCTTCTACAATTAAAGGAAACGAACTATTTTCCTTAAATAGAATCACTTTCAGAAATTAAATTTCCTAAAATAGAATTTTTCAGAAATTATGTTTATCAAACATAATATTTGTATATTTTGTAGATCTGAGCTTAACTTTTATTCATTCGTCGTTTTATTTGACCCCAATCATAAATATTGAAAAATTATAATATATATTTATAAATAAAATTTAAATATTCGTTATTTTATTTTAATTCATGGAAGGAAAATACAAAGTGAACATAAAAATGGAAATAAAAGTTAAATGTACGCAAATTCCATGCCAATTGGATAATTGAGCGCCCGATAAAACTCCAATAGCAATAAATTAGAGAAAAAAAATAAACATACAAAGCGAATTGCCAAAGTTTGGAAAAACTCGAAACAGTGAATATGAAATAAAATAACTATTTTATATATATATATATATATATATATATATATATATATATATATATATGAATAAATTTTGTATATATTGACAAGTGACAGTCTGATGCCACCTCAGTCTACCTACAACCAAGGATTGCTATATAGTGTTCGTTACGTTAGGTTTTTATATACGTCTTTTCTAGTACCAAAACATACACATTTAATCTGTTTAAAATACTTTTAATTAAAATAGAAATAGTGGGTTTATTTAAAATATCTAAAATTGTTGGTAAAGCTTACCAGCTTTACCAAAAATTTTCGATCTCAATTTCTGTATGTATCATAATACCATCTATTTGCGTGTGTTTCTTGACTTGAGAAACGTTTTATTGCAACATTTTTCACGATAAATCTTTTCTTCGCTCCTTGTCATTTGTCAATCTCAATTTACCGATAAAAGCGTTTATATCACGTTGTTTATAGGTCATGGGATTTTCTGACGGCTATTACGTACAATATTTGCTTATAATTTAAACCTCGCGTCTTGTTTACTTTATTTTTAATATATCTTACACTTTAACGTGAAAATTGCTGATTTTAACTTTTTCAATGTTTGTACTGTAAATATGAATATTGATTATTGGTAAATGAACTTTTTTCATTTAGTGTTATACTATCAGCAAAAACAAGGATTTTTTCAGATAAAATCACTAATAATTAATTTACATTTAACATCACGTGACTTTTAAATAAATTTATTTTAAGCGTATATTTTGGTATTCGAAAATACTTTTCTGTAAACTCGATATTTCAATCACTTTTTTTTATTGAAACAGGAGGCAAATAAGTAGAAGGACCGCCTGGTGGTAAGTAGTCACCTTGGCCCATGGACATCTAAAAAATTCGTTTTGTAGATGCTTTGCCGGCCTTCGAATTTAAGTGAAAGGAGATGAGGAAAAATTTGGGTGGGAAAAGGGGAAAGCTGGCTTACATGACATCGAACAGGAACACATCATCAGATTTTGGCGGATCGTTTTTGTCATGATAGTGGTCGCGAGCCAGTCGAGGATTAACCTACTGCCACCAAATTACTAAAATATCCGTTTCTTACACGGGGGGGGGGGGGGCGGGGGGGGGGGGGCAATTAAATTAATATCCATTTTAATGGTTGTATTCGGTCTTCATTTTCATTCAATTAGGTTTTTTGCCCCTCTTTATTAATATTAGTACCATCTGCTTGCTACATACTAAATGGAAAGAATCCAATCTTAACACCTGTCTTGAACAGTTTGTAACAAAGTTTATTTAGAGCTAAGGCAAGTAAACTCACCAACTAGGTAGTGCTTGTCCAAAAAATATGCAAGAAAGATTTTTTAATACAATGAGACACCGTCTGATTGTTAACATGATTGGTTATGGATTCGATTCCTTCTCAGAGGAATGATTATATTTAGTTTTTCATTTTCTCGCTCTCGTAAGACAAAACGCGGAATTAAGTTCGCCATTTAGAACGCGTTGGCACTAATTCGGGTGGAAGGCAGTCAACAAAGTGTACGTTGACTCTGACTGCCCTGCTTGCTATAAGGGATTAATAAGCAATGAAATAAAATAATAACACATTGAGGTGCATTCTATATATACATATAACATGCATTTTAAAAATATATATATTTATATACCTTCACTGGGTAATCGAACTGGTTATCACGTTCATTGTGGCATAAACCGTCAATTTTTGCAACACTCGTGTACGTCGATAGGAAATACGATTGTTAAAGTCTATTAAGAGGTACCACAAATCGCTGAATGTCACGCCTTTGTCTTGGTAATTTAAGGTCGCTATACTTTACTTACAGTTTATTACAGGACGAACATAAACATTACAACAAAGAGCTTACTTAGAAATAAAAGTAAGTTTGCTTCGGAAGAGGAAAACTTATATTCACCAAGAATTTCCATTATTTTACCTAAGATTAGATAGAAATACAAATGGCACATAGGAATTATAATTATAGGTCTATTTTTTTCTTTTGATATTTAATCGATGACTCCATTGTGGTGGAGTCAAGGAAGTCTGCACTGAATACGTAAGGTTTGTAGGTTCGGTCTGATTTAATCTGGTAAGAAAGTTATAGTATCTAAATTGAGCGCAAACTAGAAAACAAAATCTACAAAGAGAAGCTAGACATTCCGTTGACTGCTTTTCACCTGAAATCGACACGTTTTATTTTGAGTAGCGTCTTCTCATAAAGGAAAATTAATAAATTTGAATAATAATCATCCCCCAAGTGGGACTCGAATCCACAATCTATCATTTTTACAGTTATGCGCTGTCCCACTGCACCAAAATGACTACTTTCTCTGGTATACTTTACAATCTAGTTCTATTAAAAGTAAGAAATATATATATTATAAAAATAAATTTATATACATAAAAAAATATTAAAAGTTTATAGTATCTAAGTAATATGTACAAAGTAGTCATGAAAAATATATAAAGATTAAAACAAACACATTTGAACAGTATTTAAAATACGATACTATTTCCCTCTTAATGCTTTACTGTTACAGCCATTCGCAGTGAAATTGGCAGATCTCCCGCGGGAGTCACTTTATAGCAAGGCATAGACAGTAGCCCGTTTTGATACCTTACAAAAAAAAATTGGTTTACACTGCAAAGAAAAACAACGTCAAAATATATTTGTTAGAAGAAAACGAGTACATTCTAATAAATTAACATAAAATAACTTGAACATTTACATTACGTTTAACAATTAGAATTTTAAATTTGTAGAATCTTGTTGAAAGAATAGAAAAAAAAATGCACAAGTATGTGAAATTAATTACTTTTAGTACCCAATAAATCGTATGCGATAATTTTTGACCAAAACCAATTCAATGTTTTTCCTATTTTTTTTAGCTTCACGCTTTTATCCCGCATAGCTAGGTAGACAGGAAGTACCTAGTATCAGGACACTAAATACTCCACTTTCGACCGAATTTGGGACATTGCGTGTTGATTGGTGGAACTTAACACCGCACTTTGTCTTTTACCAGAGCGAGGAAGTGACAATAATTTAAATATAATCACTTTCCCGAGTGGGGATTGAATCTACAACCGATCGCGTTTACAGTCAGACGCAGACGCAGACCGACTGGCTTCATTTTCCTTCCTAATTTTTGATTGTTAAATCTATGGTTTCGATTTTTTTTGGGCGTAGGGCGTTTCTATTTTAGGTTTGTGATACAAACAAAGAATTTACATATTATTTTATTGACAGTCCATTGAATCTGTCAGACATTCAGCAACGGAAGAGACAAGAGGCGAATTTAGTTTTTACTTTCCTGCTTTCCCACGTGGCAGATAAGTAAAAACCTAACATCAAGACACTCCGTTCGCTACTTTCAGTCCGACTTTGGGACATTGCGCGTCTAGTAGTAACTTAACGCCGAAGTTTGTCTTATTAGAACGAAGAATTGAAATTTTTTTCGACATAATCTCTAGCGGAAATCGAATCTACAACATACGTCTTATGAGACACTGTCCCACTACGCCGCCATGGTAGATATACATATCTACCATGGCGGCATACATATATAAAAATAGCATCTGCCATAAAGCACTTCCACTTACTCTTACTCTGTTTGTAACCGTGCGTGAAGGTAAACAGGGTTGCCATTTCTAGAAAACTTTTCCTAAATAAGAGGTACATTATTGTAACAAACTTCGCATCTTTACCATTTGGCATGATAAATTGAATATGCCTTTGTTAGCTGAAAATTTAATAAGCCGTGAATCTGTCACACATTAACGCCTGAAATATGTATACTTATTTCTTCATTGGTATATTTTTTAATTAATCTCTTAATGATTTTTTTGAATATTTGTTAAGCTACATACAATCTCTCAAACTCTCAAACTTTTACGTCTACTTATTTTATAAACTGATTATCATACAATTATGACTCAATACATAAGCAAGTAAAACTGAAAAAAATCATAAACTAACAAAAATATGATTCCACTCAACAATTTCACAGGAAATTTTATTGTATATACAAATACAGGCATCGTTGCTTTTCTATTATGTACGTAGGCATGCTTGAAAAGTTTCTGCCTATAATTAAAAAGGATGAGTAGCGAAAGTTTGATAAAATTGTTTATGTTGCCGGAGTGAGGTGAAATGAGGTAAAATTTAATATAAGCACCGAAGATTGTTTTATGTACGTATACAAAATTTACACAGCGAAAATGAACTTGCTTCTCAGGTATTGAGTATTATAGCTTAATGGAATTATACTATTCTGTCATAATATGTACACTATAATTAGAGTACTATTCGTTCACATGTTGACTACATGTACTATGTATATAAATATTGTTTTTTTGGGAAAAATGCGATAAATGTGGTAATTAATTAGAATAATAATACTTAAAGCAAAAAATTTAGACACTTTTTAATGCGAATTTAGCTTAGTAAGAGTATCTATAAGGAGAAATGTTTCTTACTGTATGTCCCTGTTTGTTTCCTACGCCTTTTTAATCTCATCTGATTGTGGGCTTTGTATTCTAAGTTAAAATGAGGCGCTGTAGAGTACAGTAGTGAGCAGTGCAGTAAACGCGATGGCAGTGATATTGACCTTTGAAGTTAATGTTCATTTCTTTGCTCTTGTAAGATAAAGCGCGGTGTTTAATTTACCACTTAAAACGCAAGTATCGATTTCGTGTGGACAGCAGTCAACGGAATGTCTTGACACTATGTTGTCTCTGCCTACAGTGTTATGCAGGATAAAGTATGGGCTGAAATATATACTGCATATACCGATGTGTTTCACAAATTTATTAATAACAAAGAATATTTACCCTTGTACATAATTGCTCTAGTTTGTATCTTTTGTTTTACAATTTCACTTTTTATCCTGTCTAGACATGGCAGATCGAGAAAACCCAGTATCGCGACACTTCGCGTTCTCTTCTTTTCACTCGAATTCGAGAGATAATATGTATATTTAACATACAGGAGTTGATTTTGTTACCAGGTCGGAGGAAATGCTAATAATTTACACAAATTACTTCCGCGTGTAGAATCGAATCCAAAACCAAAAGCGTTTACAATCAGACTCTGCCACGACACGTAAAGGCCTATCAGTATACTCAGTTTTCATTGATCAACAACAAATAAAATGAAAACACAATGATTGATTCCTGACATAAACTTTTTAACAAAAGGTGACAGTAACAGGGTCTGTAAACGGACAGTAAAATTCGCTGACAAAATACCAGAGCATATTTCTTAGAACACATAAATCGCTGCTCTGTTAGATTAGCTTAGCGGTAACATTTGTGGTGCCATTATTCTTTCGAGTTGACTACGGTCTACAGTGGACGATAAATAATACACGTTTTATGGCGGTTTTTATTATTATTGGATTGCGTTGAGGACTCCCTTTTGATGTCAGTTATTTTTCTTCTTAATAGAAAACTTGTTTGTCTCGGCCCAAAGGTGATTTTTTGGCTTGCGGAATTTTATTAAAATTAATATATAAGGGTGTTTATATATATATATATATATATATATATATATATATATATATATATATATATATATATATATATATATATGTACCTATGTAATATACTTTACTAATATAATATTATCAAAATTAATGCAAATATCATCAATTTATTTATTATTTTAATAATAATAAAATTCATGTTAACTAAGTCATCGGCAAAAACCTAGTAAATATAAAATTTCATTATATTACATTATTGATCGTTCCCAATACAAGTTTACCCCTTTCATGAAAATTGAAATAATTCGCTTTAGATATGTTTATATGTTGTCTTACATTGTTATGATAATCAAGTTACGTAAAGTTTTTATTTACCTTTAGAATCTGTGTCACAAAGGATTCTGTCTGGAATTGATGTTCTTGCAGAATATTTTATGTTAGAAAATAAAAATAAATAAGAAAGTCCTATATAACTAGAGGTTTTTTTTTAATCTATACAATTCAGTAAAAACTGGAGTGTCTGTTTGTAATATTAAAATAACTACTAAATGTAAATATTCATGTATAATCGCGCGCAGTATATATATAAAAATAACATTTTTTACAATTTTCATCTATCTGTTTATCCTGGCTATTCTCTGGAATGGCTGGACTGATATTGGCAGGACTTTAACTGGCAATAGCTGATTTAATAAGGAGTAACTTAGGCTAATAAAAAAATATTTCAAAATTGTAAAATAAAGGTTCAAGAACGTTAATTTCCACGCGGGAACAGGCAGCAAAAATATAATATACAGATGTTTTATCTCTACCATCGTTGACGAGTAAAAAATGCGTTGTCCTAGCAACTATAAATTAAATAATCCTGTACAAAAGTGTATGTATTATTATATGATTTTTTTAGTTGTTATTTACCTACTAAATATTTGAAAAGTATAAAAACTTTGTTTCCTCCTAGTAAAAGGGTCAAAATAATTATCATATTTTCCGTTATACCTACTAAGTGTAAACAAAGCCCAAGGGTGTAATCCATTATCTTTAAAACAGTAGGCTATGTTGAAAACCCATTTTAATATAAAAGAAAATATAAAGAGAGCCAGGTACGTGTTTCCTTGTTTCTTGCCAATAGAAGATTTAATTTCTAGTTCGGTTGTGTTATAATACATATCTTCTTCCAGTGAAATCAAGGAAAAATATACGGTCTATATTTATAACTATGACTTGCAAGGTATGGAAGATATACGAAAATGTATATTTTTTTCTAAGTATATACTTATTTTGAAATCAATTATTTTTTGTTATTATTATATAGTTTGTAAGATACTACAAGAAAAGTAATATATTTCATTAATCTCATGGCAAACCCTCCATTCTCATTTCATTTCAATGCATCTTTTTATATAGCTTAGAGGTCATCGTGGCGCAGTGGGACATCATCTGACTGTAAAAGAAACGGTTGTGGATTCCATTCTCACTCGGGGGACAGATTGTAGTTAGATTATTTTTATTTCCCCACTTTTGGTATGACAAAACAGGGCGTTGAGTTCCTAGAAAGCTCGCATAAAAAATATAGCTTAGAAACATAATGTGTTTTATTAATAAACAGATTTTGCTCGCGGCTTCGCCCGCATGGTGTGTTGATAAAAATTATATTTGTACTTGTTAGTTATCGTAATATTATTATGAAATTTTGCTTCTCCGCGTCGCGCGTCTCATCTTTATGGCGCTCAAGTCAATCATATTGTTATAATTTTTATATTTTTCTGCCAAATTACTTAATGTAAAAGACATAGTTAATCTTTATTAAATACTTAAGGTGAAAAATGTATTGATTTCGATAAGGGTTTAATAAATATTCTAAAATGTGTATGGTAAGAAAGTATCTATTTTAATTAGATTTATATTTCACTATTTTGTTGATAGTGACTTTTACATAAACAATCCAATTCACATTCACATGAACACTACATGACGTTTGTGTAATTTCAATGGCTTTATCAGTATGCGCTAAGACAGCTCTCAGAGAGCAGTGTAGTATATAATAGCATATAGTATAGATTATTAAGGAGATGTTAAAAAAAATTATTTCTTTTATATTTATTCAACTATCTCACAACGTACAGTCAGTTACAAGCTGTGTAAAAAAAGTGAGTATTATGTTAAAAAATAAAAGTATTACAATACTGTACGACCAAATATGTAATAAACTTTTCATCTATACTAACAATATAAAATAGAAAAGTTTGTTTGTTTGAACGCGCTAATCGTAATCTGGAATTGAAAATTGAAAATTCTTCCTATGTTGTGTAGCCCATTTATTGAAAAAGGCTATATAACACACTCTAAGACTAATGAGAGTGAAGCAGTAAAAATAAATATTCTGAAAAGGGGGAAATTTGATTATTTTTAAAGCTTACCTCGTGTGCGCCGAGAGCGGTCAAAGTTACGTAAAAAATATGTATACTACTATATTAATCCCCTCTAAAAGTTCTAAAAAAATCTGCAACAGTATATGTCTAGCTTTTACAGTTGACTCACCATAACAATTTTTAAACATAAATCTTTAGTTCTATAATAATATATTATTTAGGAAGATATTTTTATAAAATAAATATTAATCCTTATCCAAATAAATAAAAGTTATTTATCACGGGGATTTATTTTTGAACAACATTGCCTTTGACAGTTTTAAAATAATAACGTCAAGTACCACGCGCATTTAATATGAGGATGTATGATTGATCTAGATGAAACTTAACGGTATTGTAGGTCGGAAATCAGAATAATATATAGACTACAATATACATTTTTTTTGTGATTTGGTCGTAATATAATAATATGTATATTAAGTCGTCTAAAAATCCATTGGAGCTACACAAACATGGTGCAATATAGAATTGATTGTCTTAAATAGTTCTAAATAAACACCCGGGATAATATATATATCCTTTATGTGGAAGCCATTATGAACAAAATAGTGAACTATAAATTTAATTAAACTAAAGACTTTCTTAGAATACACAATTTAGAATATTAATCAAACCTTTAAGTATTTAATATAGATTTAGTATGTCTTTTACTCCAAGTAATTTGGCCGAATAGTTTAAAAATTATAACGATATGATTGACGAGTGCTGATTAAGCGCCATAAAGTGCCTAATAGATAAGGACTCACGTCGCCGTCGAGAAAATATACTGTGAGAATATAACGATAACAGTCAAGTATAGTTTTATCAATATCACCATGCGGACGAAGCCGCGAGCGAAATCTAGTTATTAATATAGAACAGATCCCAACCAAGTGTCGCGGATGAAATCTAATGTGATTTTCATATCATTTTACTTCTCTTTCTTACTTATGCCAAATTGCAGGGGAGTAACAAGAACAATAAATACTGTTTCTCAAACACATTAATGCACCCGTTTGGTTTGTAAAGCGATGGCAATTGAAATGCGATTTTTAGTTATTTATTTTGTTTTCTTTTATCTTATTATGCGTAAAACTGTTTGATGTATTTTTTAAGATATCTTATATATATATAGAAAAACTGTTACAATAATTATGGGGACGAAATTTGGCAAACTTTAGTTTATCCCAATAAATACACGGACGCCCATATATTTAATAAACAATTTTCAATAAAGTTATTTAAGCGTTACTGAGGCAACGAGTATGTTACGCATCGGGACTATTTTATATATCGAAGGATCCAACAGATTTGGTCATGGATGCGATAATTCTTGAAAT
This sequence comes from Dryadula phaetusa, assembly GCA_032432895.1. Taxonomy (NCBI): domain Eukaryota; kingdom Metazoa; phylum Arthropoda; class Insecta; order Lepidoptera; family Nymphalidae; genus Dryadula; species Dryadula phaetusa. The sequence continues at coordinate 4,666,421 of JAOYRS010000068.1, read as the reverse complement.
TTTTGACGTGTAATACAAAAAAATACTAAATTATGTATGATTATTTTAACTATTTTCATAATTGATATTAATTAGTTAACTTATATATATTTCTTTGTTTATTATTACACAAAACCTTATATATTTACAATAAAATGATATTTCTTATTACAAGGTTAGGCTTACAAAACGTGATGAATCTCTAACCTCCATACTAGTGTAACTGTGTGACGATTACCTGAACGCGAAGTCTTTAAAATAGTCGGAGAATATATTATAATTGGGCACAGTTGCTTTAATCCTACGCTATTTAATTATGTACAAAATATATCGTATTTTTCATATAAAAGAATCGGTCATCCGGTCGTGGAACTTGACAGAAAGTGAAGTACGGAGTGGCTTGACACTAGACTTGACTTCCGGTCTACCCTTCTATTCGGGATAAAAGCGTGAAGCTATAAACAAGTGATTTATATCTGGACTGCCTACACGAAAAATAGACGAACGCGAGACGAACAAGGAAAATATTTAAAATCAAATTTTAATTAAACAAAATAAATTTTATTCATAGAATTCGGCTTTAGTTTTTTTAAAGTCAACACTCTATCTCGTTATATCTGAAAACGCGTCATTTTTAAGGTTTTAGATTAAGGAGAAAACGTAGCGGGGTCGTGCCGAAGAATTAATGAGGTGATTTGTCTGCGGCTACATTGAAGGCATCAGGTATTCAAATTGAAAAGAATTTACTTTATTGGAACCTAACAGTTGGGCTAAAGGTCTCTATTATATTATAATATGAGGACAATCTTTTATGTTCCGGTCGTGAACTAATTTAGACAAGATTATGCTAATATGAAAATATAGTCTTTTTTTTAGCTTCACGCTTTAGTATCAAGACACTCTGTACTCCGTTTTCGAGACATGTTGAGTGGCGGAACTCAACGCCGCACTTTGTCTTACCAGAGCAAGGAAGTGGAAATAATTTAAATATATACACAACCAGTTGTATTTACAGTAACATGCTATACCACAGCGCCACGACCAGACTCAAATAATAAAAAGTTGAATGATCGAGAAACGCGCAACCAATTCACTGGACGCAACGAACTGAAATTTGACTTGCAGATGGCAAAACAAAAAAGATTTTTTTTAATATTTTCACATTGTAACTCTGTCAAAAGCACATTATGACTCTCAGATTTGAATGTCATGACGCCATTATAGCCCATAGATATACGTACCTGGTAGCATCAGTTTAGGGTTGAATTCTTTTTTAAATATTTTATAATCTCAGGATTATTTATTTGTGCTGGTAACATACTATGTTACATGTTTTTCACTATACAAATATAAGATTTATTGTGATATGTTTATTGATAAACCTGTTTTATTATGTAAGTTATTATAATTTATCTCGTAACTACTTTCGCATTATAATACTAGTATGGATTTTTTCCTAACTGAAAGTCGAACCCATACCACTATATCTAACATCTATATTTAAAAGTATTCTATACACCTTTACCTTAAAATAGATCGTTCATTACTAAGCGATTCACAGACCTTTTGTTCTATTCAGTTTTTATTCCGCTACATAATTTAACCGACACTTCCACCCTCAGGCGATTCTTTTAAATAAGAATTGCATCTTCTATCGGGATCATTTTTCTCGTCTTCAGTGATTTTTATTCTTTTGTTCGTCTCTAAAGATAGTGGCCTGATTGGAATCCGTGCTTTGAACTTTAAGCTAACTGTATATACAATAGACGGTTTATTGAAAATTAAAACTCACTGGTTTTCTTTCTTTATTAAATTGTTGGATTTAATCATTCAGCCATAGCCATGGTCATTTTACTATGATAAAATTTATTCGTCACAAGTAGAGTTGGCGTAGTACTCTATCATTTCTAAAATTGCTGTATAAATTTATACAAAAATTGTCAAAAATACAAAAAATATATTTAACTACTTATAAAAATGTGAGCAATATATCGTATTTAAACAAATATTCAAACTTAGTAATAAGTGTTAAGAAAAAAAGATTCAAGGACATAAAATTTCAAACTATATCAGTTATTTGATATTAAAATACTTTAAAAACATTAAAAAAAAGGTTAGACCACTATATCATATATCGTAGATAAATAAGAACTTGAATAGTTAAATAATAATAATTGATTTTCATTTCTCTGCTCTTCGCTATAACAAGACAAAGTACAGCGTTGAGTTAAGCGCAACTCAACATTCATTATCTTTGGCAGCAGTCAAAGGAGTGTCTGGACACTCACATTATCTGTGACTAGCCTGTTATGGGAAATAAACCGTAAAGCTGCTTTAAATAATAAAAGTAAAAATTATACATAATATAACAGAGCAAATTCAAATTATGTAACAAAATTGTTAATTTAGCTATGGTTTTAGAGAAACTTGTTTTGTATAATTGGATACGAGGCAATTAAGTTACATCCATCGTGAAATAGTTGCTACCTACTGCGTTTATTATATTGTTGAAATTTAATTTTCATTTTTTTATTTTTCCTAATACACTATGTCTAATTTAGAATGAAAACTGAGAACAGAGTATCATGACAGTGTATTTTGATTGATTGCTTGAGCGAGAAAAAGCGTGAATCTAGTAATATTTTATTTTTAAAACTAAAAATTATAAAAATTTTTCATATATTATACAGACTGGCTCGCGACCACTGTCGTGACAAAAACGACCCCAAATATCTCATGAAGTGTTTCCGGTTCGATGTCATGTAAGCCAGTTTTCTTTATTCCCGATGATTCTTTTCCTCATTTGTTTTCACGTCCACCCCAAGGCAGGCAACACCTTTTACCACATATAGGGGTAGGCAGAGAAATATGAAAATTATTATATATCAACGAGGCTCGTATATTGAACGCGGTATCTCGTAAACCTAAGTAATGTAATTAGTACAATAAAAGAATAAAACAGAAACAGCTCGCTTAAATATTAGCCTTAGTTTCAAACAATCATTCATATTTTAGTGTAGGTTAACGGCTACAAAAGGAATAATTACAAAGCAATAAATTACAAAACCGTAAACTATATTCTGTTTTTATGGTTACACCTGGCACTTACTATCAGACAATTGTTCCATATATCTTGGTAATATGAATATCACAAAATACACTAGATACCGTATCGTAAAATATCGTTAAATAAGCGTTGCCATAGTAACAAATGAATGTAACTTTACACGAATGTGTATATCACACATGTTCAGTTACTGTGAGTATTATAATTTTTAGCTACACGCTTTTATCCCGCATAGGAGGGTAGACAGAAAGTACCTAGTATCAAGACACTTTGTACTTCGTTTTCCGCCGAATGTGAGACATTGCGTGTTGAGTAGTGGAACTCAACGGCGCACTTTGTCGTACCAGAGCGAGGAAGTGAAAATACGATCGGCTGTGGCTTCACTCCCTCAGCCGATCAACCCACAGCCGATCGCGTTTGCAGTCGGACGCTGTCCCACTGCGCCACGACCGGCCTTAGGCCTCATTTATTTTAATTATTTCGAATAATAATAGTTCTAATTTATTCATATATAATTGATGAGATTCTCTCCTTCTCCTTCATATAAAAATGAACTGTGCCAAATATCATTCTCCTTGGTCTGCATATTTTTTGTGAAAATTAATGTATAACCTTCTTTCAAGCATTAAAATATCTTTGTTAAAAACACTACATATATCTGATAATTAAATAAATAAAAAATCTTATTAATACTTTAAAGTTACTAGAACTAAATACAATATTGAAATAAAAATCGTATGGATACATCGAGGCCAGTCGTGGCGCAGTGGGACAATGTGAGGCTGTAAACACCACCGGTTGTGGTTTCGATATCCATTCGAGAGAGCGATTATATTTAAAATTATTTACACTTCCTCGCTCTAGTAAGAGAAAGTGCGGCGTTGAGTTCCACGGTGGCGGAGCCGGAGGCGGTGGAATTATGGAGTTTCCTAGTGTCAACTAGATATTTTCTGTATTCCTGCTATGCGGGATAAAAAGCGTGAAGCTGTAAAAAAATATAGAATAGTAGTACAAACTAAAATAAAATACTAACAACTTAACAACACATTATACACAGTTCACACTTTATAAAAGTTTTGTTCCGCACAATTTTACTTTGGTTTATAATAAAAGGTTTAACGTCAAAAAGAACTCGACTACATACGACAACGAAACCGCTGTGTTGCAAATGCTTTGCTTGAAAAATAATGAGGTGCGGACCCCACTTGAAGACTGGTAACAATGTGTAGAGAGCGGACGCTGGACGGCTAAAAGACGGTCTTCAGCGGACTACAGAAATTTTGTATTCTGTATTTCTATGTAAAACTTATGAATCTGTAGAATTTTCATATTAAATTTTCATATGATATCATACTTGGAAGCTATTATAATTATGATATAAATTATTTACGGTCAAGACGAGATGGAGAGAGAATTGACACAAGTTTCTCTTATACAACGTTGCTATTCGGGTTGCCTATTATTTATATATATATATATATATATATATATATATATATATATATATATATATATATATATATCAACAATATAAATAACTTTTTTATATAATATATATACTTATTTGTCAAAGGTTTATGAAGCATTTATTTTTTGTAAATTTTGTAGCTATTTATAAAAAGTTGTACACTTTTTCGTGGCCTACTTTGTGAATTTATATTCTATTTGGGTATCTATTTCAAGTCCGAGCATTCTTTATTCCATTTTATATTTAATAGACAGCACATGACAGTATAAAATGTACATATTCTAATAAAGGAATAATATAATATTGTAAAAACTAAATATGGCGTTGAACTCGGTTGTAACATTTACATATTGATACCTAAAAAATTTTGTACTTATTTTATTGAAAAACGCTGACGGAATAGTATGAAATTTGTGATAGTTGTAATTCACATAGAGTGAAGGATATGGAGGATAGTTTTAAATAAAGCATAAAAAGTACATTTTATTATTAGAAAATAACAAACACTTACCTTAAGAAACATTAATAAAGACATATATGTTCCATGATTTTTGTAATATTTGATTTCTTCTTTTATTATTATTTCTTGTGACATTCTATTTCTTAAAGCTTAGAGGACTTACACCCTAGTTCCCTACACCACCTACTATTTATTTACTATCTGTATTCATACACAATGACGAATACGTTGCTATAAGCAGGTTGCTATAAGCAACGTGTTGTTAACGCGTCAACGAAGACCTTTAGTAAAATCTAAAAACGTGAAAGGTAAAAGTAAACAAACCCTAAACCTAGGCAGAATTATATTTAAAAATATAAATACTTTAAACTATACTAGTGTGTATATTTCTAACAGAAGTAGTTTATTACTAACAAAAAGGTAGTTTTTGTACAAAATCATTTTTTTTCTTTTTACAAACATTTTATAACTAACAAAAGTAACTTCAGTCATAACAGAATATCTCATAACATCCAACGGTATATTAACATCTGAAACAGAACGTGAAACAAAATTAATTGGCCGCCCGAGCCCTGTAACTTTGTTATAAAGTGGGGACAGCTTAACTCGTCTCAATTTAGTAATTGTCTGTTTATCTGCTCCAGTGTGTTTTAACATCAATCCATTACCAGTGACCTTTAGGTGTTTTACATGTTTTAGTTTATATGTAGAGAGTTAGATGAAAAACAACGTAATACCACAGTGGTTTTTTATTAATTGTTGAAAGGATCTGTCAGTCTGTTCAATTAAGCTCTATATGATTATAATTTTAGTGTAACAAATTTTCAATTAAAAAGTGTATATTATTATTTATATTTATATGTTCCTAATTGTAAAATACATGCCCAAGGTTGAAACGTTTTTGTTGTGGTCATAGTCCCTATATAGATGGTTGCAGCTTCTCGCTTTATGTCGCATGGTAGGGTAGTTAGAAACAACCTAAAGTCAAAACTGTTCGTTAACTACTTGCCACCCGAAATTGAGACATTGCGAGCTTAGTGGCGAGCTTAACACTACTCTTGTATAATAAAAGAGTAAAAAAAGCAATTCTGTACATGAACAGTTTAAGCTAAAATAAGCTAACTAGTTAGGTTACATGTCAGTAAAAGAAGCCAAAAAAACCACTGGTCATAATTTTTGTGTTACATTCACATCACATGTCAACGACTAACCTGATATGGATACACACAGTACTTAATGTTAGGTGGAAATCAAAAAACGAAATTTTTTAACAGTTCTCTCTATCTACTGGATATATAAGGAGGTTGACAGTGTTAAAAAATAAAACATTGTATTAATATTTAAACTGAAGTTTACTCTGTTTATTATATTATCAAAGTGTTCGTCACAACTGAGACAGGCGCTAGGGGATAAACAAATTTCAACACACAGAAATAATTTTAAATTTAGATTGTAGTACTTATAAGGCTAATAATTAAAACAAGTAGACAGAAATAACTAGAATCTTCACCTCATATACAAATGATTTAGCGGAGCTTGACCTGGATATTCCGCTGAGTTATGAGTTAATTTATATGCGGAAAATATGGTGTGAATATGGACGGGCGGAGAGCGTTTGGCAATTTTTCTCGACGATAATGTTGATTTTGTTGAAGTACCTCTTGAAAGTCAGCCTGCATTAAATCTCTCATACAATTGCGGGTTACTTGTGTACTGGGTGTATGCTTGCAGTTGGATTTATAATTCAGTTTTTTTTATCGTTTCTTTTAGGTTAGGGTTAGAAAAAAAATACTCATTTTCTTTTTTAATTTTTTTTAATTAAAAATTAATAGTAGATCAGTGCTAGAATGTAAACAGTGGAAATTAATTCATTTTATATATGTACAATAATTCCCTTGAGTAGGGTTAGTCCACAATTACTAATGAACGCTTAAGTTAAAATTATAATAATTTGTAATTTAAAATATTATTATATGTAATAACTTTGATATTTTATATGCAATGCCTTCTAGGAATATGAGAATTTTAGCAAAAGCTGTAGATCTTTTACAATTTTCACTAAACAACGTATAATTTTTACAGTGTCAAGAAACAATGTCTTGTTTTGTTCTAACTAAATTATAATATTTATTTATTTATTTTTTACCTTCATGCTTTTATCCCGCATAATATAGTATGAAGAAAGTACCAAGTGTCAAGACACTCCGTACTTCGCTTTCCACCGAATTCGAGACATTGCATTTTGCATTTGAGACATCGCACTTTGTCTTTTACCAGAGCCCTCGCTCTAGTGAAGTGAAAATAATTTAAATATAATCACGCCCCCGAGTGGAGATCGAACCCACAACCGATCGCGTTTATTGTAGATATTTTTTTATTTAATACCTCTTTTAATAGAAAACTGAAATTCTAAAACTCGCTTAACGCTCTAAGTGTTAAAAGCCTAACCCTGGCTTCAATAGTATTATGAGATATACGTTCATCGTACACAATACGTCCGGAAACTGATTTGCATTTTAACGCAGTCTGTTTCTGCCTAAATAGTGTCCTATATAATTGATGCAGTGTTGATTTCCCTACTTAATCAGCCATCCTTTTGTCCTAAATAGAATAGTTTAGTGTATGTTGGTAGAGGATAATCATGTTAAACGTATTAGAGCCTTATTGAATTTCAATATATACTTTTAATGTTATCTATAAAAATAAATAAAATTGCAATGCCTGTCCGTTATTTAAACATAACAGTAATTATTAATAATTTACGATTTTTGTTTATTAATTATTATTTACAATTTTTGGTTGTCTCTCTTTTTTCTCTCTCTAATCTTTGGAACGGCTGGACCGATTTTGATGGGAATTTCACTGGCAGATAGCTGATATAATAAGGAATATATTAGGATACATTTATTTTAAAATTATAAAATAAATATTCAGACATGTTAAAGTCCATGCGGACAAAGGCGTAGAGGGCACCACTAGTATTAAGTGTAAACTAGGTTAGTTTTATTCATGTTTTAACATTTTTTATGCAATTTAGCATATTTTTAAGAAACCACTACTCATTATAATATAATGATATCATTAATTATAATATAATGATATAATCATTATAATATAATGTTGCTATTTCGGCGCAAATGCTATCATTGTTTATCAGTTGCTTTCTATTAAAATATTCTACCAAACGCAACTTTCGCATCGTGCGGAATTGACACTGCTTATCCTGTAAAATGCAATTCAGATAGTTTTTAGGGCATAACTCATTACTGCACTGTGGCCAATTAGGCTAGAAATGCATACTTTATATTTAAATTAGTTTTGACATATTTATTTTCTTGTTAACATCCAAAATGACTTCATATTTAATTATATATAATATTTTTTTTTGATAAACAGAGCCTAATGTCAAGACCCTCAGTTATTTACTTTCAATACATGTACCGTGAATGACACAACCCAAAGTCATAATTTGTCTGACGAGAGAAGAATAATAAAAAAAATAGTAATTAACTAATTTTTACGAATGAGCACCGAACTCACAATCGCCTTGCGTACATACGTTACTTCAGCAACCATGACGTATTCTACTCTATCAATGCTATTTAAGGCTATTCAATTCATCCGAAGCAATGCAACGAGCAATCAACATCAAAAGCTAAAATCTATACTCATTGTGAGATTGTATGAGTAATTCCATTCACCTTGCACCGATGATGAACTTTTTTGAACCTCGCTAGAAATCCATTACAGTAATATCTTCATTCGAAAAGGCTTCACTTTATTGGTTGCAGGGATTTTTCATCTCGGGTTTTTAATGCAGCGCTAACGGAATGAAACCCCGTTTGTACTACGCATTAAATGATTTTTCATTTTTTAGTTTTAGATTAGTACTTTTAATAATTATTAGAGAATTATTAGAGCTCGTGGAGCTTTTTACTTAATATTTTTGTATTGGTTTAATGATGTTTAGTCGTTAATGGACATAAGGTAATTAGTTTGTGCTATGAATACAAAATGTGTTTTTTTTTTTCTAAATACATCCATGAAAAACAGAATGATAATAGTTGGGAAGACTTAATGGAGAATCACCGATGATGTTTTTTTATATGTTTAAAGGATGATGATTTTTTTAATATTACTAATTTGAACATATTTAAATTAGATAATTATCAAACCTTTGATTATTAACTATTGATTTTTTCTAACGGTGGAAATAGCGAAAATCGTATAATTCTTTAGAGGCCGGTCGTGGCGCAGTGGGACAGCGTCTATCTATAAACACGATCTTTGTGGGTTCGATCCCCACTCGGGGGAGTGATTATATTTTTATTATTTTCACTTCCTCACTCTGGTGAAAGACAAAGTGTGGCGTTGAGTTCCCCCACTCAATACGCAATGTCTCGAATTCGGTGGAAAGCGAAGTACGGAGTGTCTTGACACTAGATACTTTCTGTCTACCCTGCTATGCGGGATAAAAGCGTGAAGCTAAAAAAATAATTCTTCATCTATATTATGACTTTGGCATAATTTAATATTTATCAAATTTAACTACTATTTATAAGTGTGAAATTTTGCAATTAAAATATTATGTATAAAGAACAAATGTACAAACAATTTATATACTTAAACTAAAAAAAAATTGTTTTAAATTTATTTTTTACCCTTCTATGTTTATTATTTATACCCTTCTCGTACATTACGGAAAAATCGAAAATTATATAATCTACTTTCGCGTTTCATTAAATAACATTTAAATTCCGTTAATTAAATTTTTGAATAAAAATAATATTAACTATAATGCAATGTTTATCTTGTTTCGTTATTCATTTTGTTGTTGGTAATTTAACTTCTGATGATAACTTATAATAAACGATTTAATTGTATCTACGTATAATTATAATAGATTCATATTTGTTATATAATATTTAATAGAATAGGTATTATATTTATTACAGCAGGGGAGTCAAAGACAAACTAGCGTCAAGATACTCAATTGACTTCCTTCAGCTCGAAATTGAGACATTGCGTGTAGAATGATGAACTTAACGCCGCGCTATATCTTACCAGAGCAAAGAAATTTAAATATTTTTTAAAATATTTTTTTTTTCATAAAAAATCTTTAATATAATCGAATATTTAAATTATGCATATGTAAAATAAATGTTTACATTACTTATTTACATTTAAATAATACTGTAAAATGTCCAAGTAATAAATAAAGTATACAGAAATGTAGTTATTTTCTATTATGCATAGTGCAGGAAGCTACATTGATATAACGCCTAATCTTTAACTCGGGCGTCGTCGTTGCATACAAATTAGACTTAATTGGCTGAATAGAATCAACCGTGTACTAAAATTTACTTCTAACAAAATTTATATTTATAGTTATATCGTTATAAAGAAAAGCTTTAAAATATAATACATTTATCTTTGTATTATTATTAGAAATAATATGGCGAAATAGATTTATTTCTATTTAAAGTAAATGTTAGTGTGTTCGATCTCCACTTGGGGTAATCATTGTGTTGTGATTGTAACTACTTTTACTTCCTCACTTTTGTAAGATTAAACACGGTGTTAGGTTCCGCAACTCAATCTGTAATATCTTAGCTTGTCGCTAGGCAACATGAAATGTCTTAAGACCTTTAATTTAACCGGCTATGAGAATAAATATAAAACTATTATTTAAACATATTTTTTTAGATACTGAATATAATACACTCGTATCTTATCAGACTTAAAAGACTTTAAGATATAAAACAACTTAAAAACTCCTTAGAAACTAGATATTTTCATTCAAGCTAAAACGTTATTAAACTAAAAGTTTTTTGCAAACTTTTTATTTCTAGATTATTGGATAAATAATACTTTTTTGTGTAATGCCACGAAGAACTGTCTTTATGCCTTTTAATATAGATAATAAAACTTAATTTTGCATAATTACAGATTTGATTTTAATTCTGTTATGCAAAATCAAATTCACTGTACTAAACCCTATACAAAATGTATTGAAATATCACTCTTTAGAGGTAGGATGGACTTGTCTAACATGGCCAACCGCACGCTTCGGTGTTGATTAAATTAGCACAGAATGATTTCCAATTGCAAATATACGAATAATGGTTTGAAGTTGGATTTCCGCTTGAGGTAAAGCTTAAATTAAAAAATATTATGGTTTAATATATTTTTGAGTATAGTTACACAGTGCGGTGAAATAAAATTTTAAAAAAAAAAATTGTTCTTCTTAGAGCTTTAGACAAACTATGACACCATTTAAGTGATTACCTTAGTGATTGGTTTGCATCAAAAATATTTTATACCGTTGTTACCTTACAACAAAATTCAGCGTTGAGTCACACTCAACATGCAATGCCTTGTTTTTAGCGGAAATCGGTGAACAGAGTGTCTTTACACTACGTTATTCTCTGTCTATTCTATTCTCAATAAAAGATTGAAACTATATAATTAACTTTTATTTTACTTTGAATATATGAAAGTCTTCACGCTTTTTATAAGGAAAGGCACGTGATGGATTGTTATAAAAAATAATTTTAATAAAAAAATATAATGTAGTGAACATGCCCCTTAAATAAATCCACTTCCTTTCATTATCAGGTTTTAACGTCAATTCGAGTATACTCATGTAAAGTGTCGATTAACGCGATATCATAAATTTATTTGCTAAATCAGTTTTTTTTGTATTTTATCTCGATAAGGATAATTATTATATGGATAACCGACATTATATATTTTTAATGAAAATAAGCAAAATACCCATATAATAAAAAAATGTATATTTACTTTTTAGTTTTCTTGTAACTAAATAAAAGTTAATAAAGAAATTCGTTTAAGATGTATATTTCTTATATTTTGCGGAGTAGAAGTTTATTAGCTTATCTAACATACAAAATGTTATTTTTAGTGAGTTATTTTGTTATGAGTAATTCTATGAAAAGTATCAGAATTGGAAAAATAATAAAATCATAATTAATACATTAATACATATGTATTATAAGTATAGCTATATATACAAGTTATATTTTGGATTCGTTTTTATTTTTTATTTTAGCCAATGCACAGTTAAATATAGTGAAAAAGTGCAAAAAAAACTGTAAGTTAGCGCGATGGTTACAGGTTCAAACCCATTCGGGGAGTAATTAAATCAAAATTCTGGCAAGGCTAGTGTAGGGTTGTGTTGTGCTCAACACGCAATGATAAGAATTTCATCTTTATGGAAAATTTTAATTTATTATTGATATACAAAATAGCTATTTTTCCATATAAAAGTACTCATGGACTTACCCTTTATAAATCTAGACAATTATACTAACATTTAAAGTTATTCATTCATAAATTCCTAATTCTAGAACAATAATATTTAATCACAACAATCTTTCACCACTTCTATACAGTATAGTTTTAATCGTTTAATCATTAGTTTACAAGACAATATATATATATTTTTTTATATATATATATATATATATATATATATATATATGTGTATATATGTATACTTAATAAAATTAGTCTAACCCTAATTGAATATTATCTACAGAGGAATTCCTCGACATGCACTTCCACCCCACTTCATGATTAGGTCAGTTCGATTGCACTTTAGATGCTATCATCATATAAAGCATATGCCTTTGAAATTGTAGCTTTATTGTTGAAATGATTTACTTGGTACACATATTAGGGAAATTATACATTATATTGTAAACTCTTTACGTAAGATATTCTATTTTTATTTGTTTTCTAACATCGTATAGATACGGAAATTGGTACAAAAACGCTCCGTTTACCAATCTTTTTAAATTAAATTTTTAATAATGAAATTTAAATAATTTTGGCTTTCAATTATAATAATGTAATGTTTTTTCACGCTTTACGCTTTATCCTTGGCGGGGTAGTCAGAGAGCACGGAGCGCCAAACGTTGCGGTCCTTGCTACTTCCTTCGCCTCGTCCACAGTCATTATCCTCTTCATGCATGCCCTTCGGGGGTCCTCATACTTTTTACGTGACCTCCCTCCAGTATCTTCGATACCGTGTTTTCGAAGGTCAACCGAGGTCTCCCCCGACCTCTCGTACCACTCACCTTGGCTTCATACATCTTTCTAACCATTCTTTCAACGTGCCCAAACCACCTGAGCACGTTCTTCTTCATTCTTACTGTGACATTCACGCTTACACCTGCCATTCAGCGTATCTCCTCGCAGCATATATGGTCAGCTAAACCGAATCCGCTTATCCAACGAAGAGATCTCATCTCTACTGTATTCGTCTCTCTTTCATTCTTCTTTTGACACACCCACGTTTTACCGATTATAATTATGCTATTATTAATAATATTTAATCTAATTAAATCATCGATATTCGCATTTTTCACACATTTTAATTGAAACAATTTTAAACGAATTAATCAACTTTTAAAATATAAAATTATATGGAGATAATAAATAGCAATTGAGAAACAGGTAGATTGATATAAATAATTTGTATATTACAACAGACAAATACCGCTTGAGTCTATCTGGGACCACGGACTATTGTAAAGTATTCAGAACGGCAAAGTAAGTCTCAAAAATCAATTTTCGATATTAAAATATACGCGATTAATCCGTTTAAAATAGTTTCATTGAAATATTTAATATGAACAAGAATATTTGAAACCCTTATGTCGATAAGCGTCGATCTTACTTACTTGTTAAGATAAAAAGTAGGAAAAAAAATATCAAGCACATTGTGTTTGTAACAAGATTTTGTTAAAAAACGTACTTAAATACATTATGTAAACGTATTAAAACCGTTCGACTCAGCAGGGAATGTTTAAGCCTTGCAAACATTAATCCGACGAAATGACTACAGTGGTAATTATATAAACATCTGAATTTGAATGACTAAAGAATGGTTGAAATTGCAAAGTTAAATAAACTTTATATAATAAACAATAGTTGAGTTTTAAAAATGTGTTTTCGAAAATCAAAATATATTTGTTTAATATACCTAAAATAGCGGCCTTTCGTGGCGCAGTGTACAGCGTCTGACTGTAAACGCGATCAGTTGTGGGTTCGACTCCTACTCGAATTACATTTAAATTATTTTCATATCCTCGCTCTAGGTGTGAAAAAACGTGGTATTGAGTTTCGACTTTCAACATAAAATATCTCGAATTCAGCGGAAAGCGGAGTACAAAGTGTCTTGACACTAGACAACTCTTGTCTACACTGATATGCGGGATAAAAGTGTGAAGCTGGAACAGTTTCATGTAAGTTATACAAAAATTAGGATAATCAAAGATCTTATCTTACTTGTATATCCAATAAGTTAGCTCGCTCTGGTGTAAAAAGCGTGGTATTGAGTTACGTAAAGTAACGGTACATACTTATTTTATCTCTTGGTATTTTCCCACAATCATAGTATCCTGAGCATTCATTTTCGACGATATTTCGATATTTAATTAATTCTAATTAATCAATACAAGCACGTAAGACTAACTAAATAAAAAAATATTAATAAGCATTTATTTAACATAATATCCCGAAAAATTCCATTACACGAATCCAGCTCGTTAAAATACCTCAAATAACAAAAGGTGGTAACAGTATTTATGTTAAAAATCCACATTTACTGACTAACAAACATTGTTTTAACAATTCCCGATAAGCCACTAATCCTTTCGAACTCGGCTAACTTCGCCTATTAGTCCAGATTGTTAGGAAGATACCACTGGGATTAAATTCATGAGTTCTATAAATGAAGCAAAAAAATCTTTAAACTACCCACTTGAAACTCGTCCAAATATTTTTCTTGTAGTATTTGCTTGTAGCAAAAAAGAACAGATTTAGTATTCCAATTTACACGCTCAAATGTAGTCTGGGTGTTAATGTTCATTTAGAATTATCACGGCTATTCCAAATTCTAATGGTTTGTTGAAATATTAGCATTTATTTCGTTTTATTTTATATTTTTTTTTGTGAAAGGCTCTCTTTATAGAATTTAAACAAATATTATATAATATATTTTTCTTAGAAATAAAAGTAATATATTTTAATATATATTATATATAAAAATATAATATTATTATAGCAGAGATATATTATTTTGTTTTCCTTATTTCTATAAAGCATATTAATAGAGTTCAATAAAAGTAATTAGAAAAAAGTAAGACCGGTTGTGGGTTCGATCCCTACTCGGGAGAGAGATTATATTTAAAAATATTTTCACTTTATAGCTCTGGTAAGTGTAAGATAAAATGCGCCGTTGAATTCTTCCACTCAACATGCAATGGCTCGAAATCGGTGGAAAGCAAAGTACAGAGTGTCTTACCACTAGATATATCTGTCTACCCTGCTATTCGTGATAAAAAGCGTGAAAGCAGATTAATCAAAGAGAACCCTGCGTCAAAAAATCCTTTACAATATGTGTCTATAATGTAGGTGAAGCTAAACACTGCATATTATTTTAAGAGATCGCAAAATAAATATATATTTTTAAATACAATCCTTTTTGTCATCTAAAACCGTACACAGTCAAGCGCTGTGACCCCACGCTATAGCCCACCGTTCTTAAAATATGATATAAATAAGTGAATATATTTTGTTATTACGACATTAGCAAGGAATTAGAAATGTGGAGTAAATTTCGTGTTCAACGACGTTAATCAACGATGAAAATTATCTAAAAAATAAAATAGTAGACGTGTCAATTTTGTACATTGAATATATTAAAAAATAAGTAACAGGGTATTAGTTTGATTCTGATTCTAAAAATGTAATTAGCCTGCCTGCCTGTAGGTCTGTTTCTTCAATACCCTGGTCTCAATACACTGAGTTCTCTTTATCTCGGATAACAATATACCTTTAAAACAAACTTAATTTTGCGGCTCGATTCCGAGACATAACTTCTGTACTAAGCGCAAATAGTAAAGTTGTAGTATGTTACGTTACCCACAATAGAATTCACTAACGATGAGCTGTGAATGTGGGGTAGTTTTATCATGATAAACAGAAAAATTCCACTGATTATATTATTGACTGTATATATATTACCATACCCATTTAAATTTGCTTTTAAATATTTCATATACGAAGCCGCGAAGCGGGCCTCTAGTTAAATATAATCGTTCTACTAAACAAACAACATACCGACAATTATAAGTAATGTCAATTTTTTTCATTATAACATAGGCTAAAATGTATAAAATTAAATAAAAACCTAACAATAATCCCAACGGCCCAGCTCTCTGCCAAATTAAATATGAGAGAACTTCCTACACTTGCGGTCGTGAATTGGCACACTTTTGGCAACTTTGGCAATTTACTAAAGCATACTTAGTCATAGCGGAATGTGTTTTGGGAATTCTACCGTTTTTTTTATTTTACCTTCATTTTGTTAGTTTAAGTGATGATTACTCATTTATTACATACTATATTTCGCTCGCGCCCGCTTGGTGATATTGATAAAACTATATTTTGTACTTGACAGTTGTCGTTTTATTATCACAGAAAATTTTCTCTGTCATCTATTATACTTTATAGTAGCTCAAGTCAATATCCGTCAATATCGTTACAATTTTTAAACTATTCATCCAATATACTTGTTGTAAAAGCCATAGTTAATCTATATTAAATATTTAAAAAATTGATAAATATTGTAAAATGTGCATTGTAAAAAAGTATTCAATTTAATGAAATTTATAGTTCACTATTTTGTTTATAATGGCTTCCACATAAAGGATAGGTATATGCTCTCACCGGGTGTTTATTTACAACTATTTAAGACAATCAATTCTACACTGCATCATGTTTGTGTAACTTACGCGAACAAATAAAAAAAAATTAGAATTATAGTCTATATATTATTCTGATTTACAACCAACGATACCGTAAAGTTTCATCTAAATCAAACATACATCCTTAGTAACTTTTGCTTTTAAAATATTAGTAAGAAGAGTATCGACACTGTGAGCTAACGTCATCCCGCCTAACCGCTTTACACAACCCGCACATTAATGCGTGCGTGGTATTTGACGTTATTATTTTAAAACGATAATAATTCCTTGCATATTGGTTGAAATCAAATACGGTCAAAGGCAATTTTGTTCAAAAATGAGTTTCCGTGATTTATTACGTATTTATTTGATAAGGTTTAGTATTTAGTTTACAAAAATACCATTGCTAATAATATATCATTTTAGATGTCTGATTTTATAGATGATTTGTTGTATGTTGAATTCACCACACAGCATACGTAATCTCGATTTCAGATGGAATGCAAACAACCGATTGTCTTAATAAATCTTGAAGCGTATAACTATAACACATGAATAGAAAAAAAACATTTTTACATACGTACGGTTAGTTAAATAACTGCGCCGTAATATCACGATATAATGTTTATTTGGGCAATTTATTTTCTACTTGGCATGTTATTGTATGTACCTATTATACTTGACATTTTAAAATAAATTATAATATTCATTGTTACTGCAAGTAGTATGATTTTATTATTATAGTATTGGCATATTATAATTTGTATATTATTAAATTTTTTTATTAAAATATAATAGGATTATTATGGAACTCTCAATAATAATCTAAATATACACTAATACGTAACCGACATATAGTATTAAACTATAAAATCATTTCTGTCTACATATTGGTCTTCTTTTTCCTTTGACAATCTATTGTGCTCGGGTTATCCTGTACAGTTAAACATTGTTGAGTTCCCAAGCACATCTTCAAACTTCTACCAGCGACGTGTATACATCTATTGTAATAGTTACCTATTGTGCGCTTAAATTAGTTTTTAATGAATTATTGTATTATTTTGCTTTAATAATATATTATAATTATAAATAGAATTCATAAATAATGAGTTCAGAATTCTGTATCCAAATGGCAAAACTAGGGTAAATATTTATTTTATTTATATATAATTTTAAAACTATTAAAATATTTTTTATAGTTTTTAGCATCTCCAATGTTTGTGACAATTTTTTTAAGTTTTTATTTTGCTAGAATTTGCGGAGACTTAACTGGTTTACGTATTGATTTTTTGTTTAAATTTAAATTTTTTTACAATACTATTTATCTTACTAATAAACAAATAAATAAACAAAGTAAGCTAAAAGGAGTTGCATACCGGATTGTGCTCGACGTACAAGACGGGCACAAGCTACCCCTAAAGTACTTCATAAATATGTCACAAGTTCATTAAAAAAAATTAAGAGAATTACTTACATCAAAATGGATTAATCGTGTAAATTTTCGAATACTAAGGTATACACGATTAATCCATTTAAAATAGTTTTATTTAAAATATGTAAAACATCGAGTAAAATAAAAGACCTTATTAATTTAACAAGCTCCCTATAAAAAGGTGGATCAGAAGTTTATGATGAAATCGTAAAAAACAATGTTGAATTTACTTAAATTATACAAATTCTGATAATACGCGAGAATGGCGGTTGTTTATGGAGTCTTGACAGAGGCTTAGCGTGCTTTATGGGTTTCTGTAATCCGGGATAAGGAGTAACGCAATACTCGTTTGCACTTAGTTCTTATTTTTAAAAAATCCAATAAGAAATGTGGATGTTAAAATTGTGTTGTATTTTAATTTTACCTTATTATTCCTAAGTATTTTTGATTGTAGTGATATAGATGAGCGTTTAATGCTTATTTAAAAAATATATAAAAAAAAATATTTATATTTTTTTATGTATCCCACTCGTGGGAGTGATTAAATTTAAATTATTTTCACTCACTCTGGTAAAATAAAGCACGACGTTGAGTGCAACGCAATATCTTCTATAATTCGATGGATAGCTGGTAGACACTAGGTATTTTCTGTCTACCCTGATATTCATGACAAAAAGCAAGCTAAAAGAAAGAAGAACTACGTTGTATAATAGGTATTATATTATATATGATATTGCGTCGCACTCAACGTCGTACTTTGTCTTACCAGAGCGAGTGAAAATTATTTAAATCACTCCCACGAGTGGGATCGAACCAACAATCGAACGCGTTTACAGTCAGACGCTGTCTCACTGCGGCACGACCGGCCTCATAATAGACAATGTGGTGTTCATAATAAATGACATAGTAGTACAAAAAATATTATCAACATCTTTAAAACATTCAATTTTCCTGTATTGATCGGAAAGTAGTGCAAGGAATGTCTTGACTTTAGGTTTTTTCCGCCTACTCTCCTACTTGCGGGAGAAGTTGCTTGAGGATTACACAAAGATCATTGATTTAAATATTTGTACATATTTACTCATAGCAGTATGTAGTATACGTATATTTAATACTGTTCTTAAACAGCTTTTAATAGTTTTTTTTTACTAAAGAGGCCCATTAAAAACCTTCTACTGTGATATAAACAACATAGCCCATGTCGCTTATTATCCATAGCTTAAAGAATATCGGGCTTAAATCCTGCCTATATTTAACGTTTCTTAAAAAATATATATTATACGTACATACGTACGTAATATATGATTAATATAAACATAAAATACAAATACTTTTACAAAATATATATACTACGATACTACGATCTCTTGAGTCACATGTCTATGAATTCACAGAAAAATTGTATAAAGGTCTTACTGAGAGTCTCTCGAGCATAATACTTACATATTTGCTTTCACCTTTGTCTGTACGTTCTATTAACCTTCAACAACTGAAGGGTGAATCAACTTAATAGAAAGAGAAAATCAAATCAATAATTTTCAACAATTTTACTATGTTACTAGTAATAGAGTTTTACGTAGGGAGTGTCTGTATTGGCAGTGGTTTGGAGTTCATTCTTTTAGAAGGATTTATTTAGCTTAACGCTTTTATCCCGCATAGCAGGGTATACAAAAAGTACCTAGTGTCAAGACACTCCGCTCCACAGACTACTTCGCTTTCTGTTGGATTCGAGAACTTGCGTGTTAAGTGTTGGCACTCAATGCCGCACTATATTTTTACTAGAACGAGGAAGTAAAAATAATTTAAATATAATCACTCCCCCCACTGAGAATTGAACCCACTACTGATTGCGATTACAGTCAGACGATGCCACACTGCGCCACGACCGGCATCCATTTCTCAAGGAATGCTTTTATTTGTAATTTTTATTAAGTTGATTTATTTAATAAGTTTTGACTTTGAAGTAAAAGGTTTGGTTACTTAATTGAAGGTTAAAAAAAACATAAAAAAATATTTTATATACAATAATACCTAGTATTGGGTATCGTAAGTAGTGACCGCTAGACGTCTTTAGTTTTATTTGACCTAATTCTAATTGACTAGTATTATTACACAGTAATTTTATATATAAATATATATTACACAGTAATTTTATATATAAAATATACAAGCAGAATTACTCATTTTATTCCCTAAATTTTTAAATTTATTCTAGAAATATTATAAATACTAATATGTGGATTTTTCTAACTAGTAACTGGCCTGTTTGTGAAACGACTGTACTAAATAAGTAGAAGACTATGAAATTTAATTTTTTTTATCTTCATACTTTTATCCCGTATAACAGGTTAGACAGGTATGAGGAAATAAAAATAATTTACACAATTAATTCCCGGAATGGAAATTGAACCTACAACCGATTGAGTCTACAGTAAAACGCTGTTCCACTGCACCACAACCGGCCTCATAAGTTTATCGGCTTTAGAAATTTAGGTTATAACTTGTAGTAATACCTATACTATCATAAGTTATTACTTAATCAATTTAATAACTAGTTATCCACCTTACAACTACTCCTGTAATAACTCGATATACGCGGAGAATGGGAAACGGAATGTGGGTTAAAATTTACTCTAATATTATAATATAGAGCTTTTTGTATTAAAGATTTAAAGATTGTGGTAATACAGAAGAGCGGTTAATGTTTTTAATAAAACACTTTGCATACAATACGCGGAAACATGGCAACATGAATAATTAAACTCCATATGAAAAGCGCAATGTAATCTTCACCTTTAAATCACCTATAACTTTCCATCCAATTCAATGCCAATGAAACCTTTTGAAATGTTCGATTAATGATAAATAATGACCGCAATATCACGAAACGTACGTAATTGTGTGTTAATAAATTAATTATCGGAAAAAAGCTGGTAGTATCAAAAGAATGAATGAATAATAAAGCAAAGAAACTTGTATTTGAGTATTTCTTTTAGTTCCTACTTCGAAAAAAATATGAACTTAGGACCATCGCGTACAATTAAGCTCTACCACAAATCCCTCAAAGCTTTATAAAGATTCATTATATAATGTTAAAGAACTGACCTAAAGAGCATTCCATGATTCAATAATCATGTCATTATCATTAAAATAAACCTCCGGTAAGTTACACTACGGATATATAAATAAAATATTTTTATATATGATATAGTGTATTATTTCTAAATATGCCTCAAATGTGAATCAAACCCACAACCTCAAATATACAATGGTAGCCTCAACAAAATAATATAAGAGATGTATTCAAAAATTTACCTTATAGATATCCGTGTTCATAATAAAGTAGGATTTGGAGAGTATTATGTATCGTATCAAGCCACTTTTATGGGCCAGCTTTTAACCTACTTCGATGAAAGCGCATACGTTAACGCTGTGTATTATTTACGACGTGGGATAGCTTTTACAAAAGCTTAAGGAGTTGTGATATAAAATGTGTGTCATTTCCGTTCGTAGCTTCAACATTGGTGTGACTCGTGCTTAGGGGATGACGTAAAAGTTTATTGAAAGTGAGTAATTGCCTTTATTTAGAAATCTGTGAAAACTTACATCTGTCATAATATTTGAATTTTATTTATTTTCAAAAACATCTCTTAATCTTTAAATTCTTTAGCTAATATGTGTGCTAAGATTTCTTAGTAAATACATATATTGGCTATCCATATTTTTAGGTACTTAGCCTTACCATCGCATAACCTTGTCCTAGAGAATTTATTGTATACATATTTGACTTCCAAATCATTGTTTGTGACGCTATTGACAGACAATAAATATTTTTACAATGAAACTACTTGAACTAAAGATGACATTTATATTTCATTCGAAATACACTATTTGTAAGAATAAAATAGGAAAAAAAATCACCCGGTTATATTTTTCATGGAAACTAGGTCAGTCAATACGGTCTCGGAATATTACGAATCAATTAGCTTATGACGTACTTCGTTATGACGTACGTATGAAATGAAAAAATCTATTTCGGTGAATTTTCATTTAAGTCGATTTTATTAAGCGAGAATTTCAATTTAGTTAATATTAAAAGCGTAGGTCAAAACATATGTATATTTTATTATTTTAAGTGTATTTTTTTTTGTTTAAAAACTTTGAAGTTAAAACAGTTATAATACATTAATAAATCATGTAACTTACACGTGAGGATACAAAAGGCTTATCACTAATTACCTATTTCTTGCAGATAGCGTTAGCTTAAAAAAATCAATTTGTACTGAAGTAGGTAAGAATAATGATTTTTTTATAAATAAATATAGTACAATAATATGTGCATTAAAAACTAGATAAGTTCCTTTAAAATTAATAAAAAATTTTCGTTTAACATTAAGTAATTGATTGTTGACCGGGAAAGAATTATATGAAATATATTAAGAAATAGAAAGTAAATAATTTTCCTTTTACAGTCCCCTTAAAATATAAATAGTATATGCCTAAAAAACAACATATAATTCTAATTTAAGCAAGAATGTTGACGTTAAAACTTTTGTCATATCATATAAGATAATATCACTAGGGACTAAACCTAACTACTGCTGTAGTTACTTTTGTATTAATAATTAAAAAAATAACCGCTTCATATAAGAAACGATAGATAACCACAGTACAATCGTAATTAGTTAAAGCAAATAATATTTAATAGAACTTACTTAAACCAAATAAAAACATTAATCATAAAATATTAAGGAAAAGACATGAATAGAAATTAATTTAAATATTATAAAGAAAAATATGCTTCTATAGAAACAAACATACCTATTGCTTTTGCAACTCTTAATAAATTTATATGTAATAATAATTTATCATATATATTCTTATATTAAGTTACAAATAGGGCCAGTAACAATATAAGAAATGTTATCAAAATATCCCCTACCCATCCAATATTACCGTTTGTGCCATGTAAATTACCCGTCGCACGTTCGTATGTCACTTTGCATATTCATCACCGCTTAAACGTAGCCTGGAGGCTAAATTCACTTTTGTGGACGAATGTATACTGCCTTTCGTGGGTTGATCCTAGTTGGTTATGTCAGTCTCTTTAATTGTTTTGCAAGTATTTTTCAACAAATATGTTACATTTTATTTAAAAGCCTCGGTTTCTTTCCACTTCACCGTTCATCATTATTCAATATTTTCTAGGACTATACTACAGACTAGATGACGTAACTTAACACCATATTGTGGCAAATTAGAACAGAGATGTTTGATTCAAATATTCACATCCGAGTTTAAGTTATCTTCGCTGCTTTGTATTTTAAGTATTAAGCTTGAGCAAAGGCTTAAGCTTTTTATTTCAATATATTCTTTATCATACAATGCAATTTTATTTCTTCCCCTAAAAACAAACTAACATAGTTAATTGATATATTAGGTATGTATATTTGTGTGTTTTTGACGCCTAAAAACTTTATCGTTCTTCAAGATTGAGGCCGATCGTGCTGCAGTATGACAGTGTCAGACTGTAATCGCGACCGGTTGTGGGTTCGATCCCCAATCGGGGGAGTGAATATATTTAAATTATTTTCACTTCCTTGCTCTGGTAAAGACAAAGTGCGGTGTTGAGTTCCAACACTCAACACGTAATGTCTCAACTTTGTTGAAAAGCGAAGTACGGAGTGCCTTGACACTAGATTTACCCTGCTATGCGGGATAAAAGCGTAGAACTAAAAGAAAAAACTTATTCTGATAATTTCATCAAAATCAAGATATAGGTACATTCAAAATCTATATAAGATATTGATAATTGTTTCTGTATACACACATTATAATCCGCGTAATCAATTAAGATCATTTGATTCATAGTTAATTTCCAATCTGCTTAGTTCATGCTTACCTTTGGGCGAGACTAGATTATTCCCCACTCTCTTTAAATAATAAAACAAAATTAATATGTAAATAATCTGCATTGAAGTTCTACAGGTAACCAACCTAAATAATTATTAAAAATTAAAGTAATTGAAATTAAAAACAACTTTAAAAATGACATAAGAGTGACTTTCATAATATTTGTATAGTGTTGATGTCTATGCGCTAACCGGGTCGCCTCTCTCGCTCCATTTGTTTACATTATGTTTAATGAATTTTAACATTTTCATATAATTAATATAAATCGCCTCGTATTAAAATTATAATTTATAATATCATATTTTAATATTTGTCAAGGTATGCTGATTTTATTCTAGTCAATACAAAGTTTTTATATAGTTTTTTATTTATTAGATTAGAAATACAAGATTTTACTTGTTTGCCATGTGATTAATAAGTTTTTTTATGAAATACTTTTTAATAATTTTAATTCTAAATTATAGATAGAGAATTTATAGAGAGAATAGTTTGTGTGATTAAATTGTTACAATTATTCAAAAATTATAATACTAGATACATAAGTTGTAGAAGTATGAAACTAGATTTTGTTCTGATGTTACAGATAAAAGATGTTTTATTTAAAGTACACAACAGACGATATATATTGATATGAATATTATGTCTTAATATAGCCATTTTCATATATTTTTATACGACTCAAAGCGTATTTTCAATGGTAATAAATAATACTCTGATGAAGTATAAGTATAAATTGGAGAATACCCCGCAAGTGCTAAATTTCTCATCCTTAATACTCCCTTCCTTTTTAAAATATAAGATACGATATTATTCACTAGGTAAAATAATTTGATTTTTAAAATTTTAAAAAATTCTGTAGTGATTTCCTTAAAATTATGTCAAAAATATCAAAAACTCTACCAGTATGTGAAACCTGGATTATTTTGCATTCGAAATCTTCGCTAGCTATTATATGAAAGAAGTAGTCTGGCAATACCAGACTTATAAGTGGCATTACCAACAAAGAAATTCCCATTTCATATCTCTACCCCTACTATGAACTCAATAAAGGATTTGTCATCATCATCATTTCTTCTCCATTCACTGTTTGACATATATTTTTCAACGACATGTCACTTAACTCAATCTCCTGCTTTTTGTTTCCAATCTTTGCCAGTGCACAGTATCAACACATGGATTTGTATAATACATTAATAATACACAAATAGTACAAAAACAATATTATTAGACGCTACTTAATACGCAATGCCTCAGATGGAAAGCGAAGTATAGAGTGTCTCGTCGATAAATATCTTCTGTCTACATGTCTGAATTTTTTCAGTCCTTATCCACTATTGAATTTCGTTTTCCCTCATATGATCACAAGTCGTAAAACCATGTGTATGTAGTATATCCTTTAGCAATATTAAAAACACGAACAGTCAGTATATTGTAATAAATAAGTACTTGTAGCAGAAAGTAACCTGCTTATCATCGAAATTACACAACCAAAAAAGATAACAGAGTATATTATGCAAATAACTGTCAAAAGAAAGGATTAACTGTTATACACAAACTCATAGCACTTATCTTGATTTCAAATGGCTCTCGTAGTTAATTTATGTGACACTTTTGGCTCTTGACTTTTCCTCCAACCCTCAGATGAAACAAATTATTCTTGAGATATATTTAGCTAAATTATGGGCCTATTAATGTCTCATTAGTGTAAAAACGTTTAGATTATATAATTTTATGAAATTGGACCTTGAACTGCAGTTATTTTATTATTTAAAATTGACGTGTTAGGTTATTAAAGAAACTGAATAATCTATTAATTTATTATGTAATATTTAATATATTCGTATATTTACAAATGTTTTATGTACATACATTATAATCTTGTTAAATATATATAATAATTTGAGTTTTTTAAATTTGTTACAATACTAGTGAAATATATTGAAATAATAATAATAACGTTAGGATTAGCAGAATAGATAGCCGTGAATATAATCTGAAAGTCCACTAGTAAAAGAGCCCCGTGTGGCTTTAATTGCCGACTTATATAGGTATCCAACCAAAAAAATATACTTAAAAAGGCAGAAATATAACTATTAAGATCGAATGATATCCCTTTAACTACTAATATTTAGGGATTATATCCAATGTTACCTATTTATAAATAAATTAAGCTTACAAATATAAATATAAATATTTGGATGTATTATTCGTCGATTTTATTTTATTGTTTACTGAACCAAGTTACTTATCCGTATGGTCCTGAAAGAAATTGATATTACAAATATAAATATTTCGAGGAGCGTGATTTGAACTTACAATCACCGTATGTGATGGCATTATTTAAAAAGGCCAATAGTTGAATTTGTATTACAACAACGTACTATTTTTTCCATCTTCATGCTTTTCTCACGTGGTAAAATAGTCTGAGATCTAAAGCACTCCATTCTCCACTTTCCGCCTACAATTATTCATAATGAGGTACATATTTTCAACAAACAGATGTTTTAAAAAACGTGAAATTTAAGCTGCTTCACGCAAAAAATTATTAATATTGAATAGCGATTCTCAACGCCGCAATTTTGAAAAATTAAACTTTAAATATGTTAATAATATTCGTTATATCCTGTGACAATCGAACCCACGACTATTCTCTTTTACCAACAAATACTGAACGATTATACAACGAAATCCGCTTATCATACAAATATATATATTAAAATAGAACCTTATTAGATCTGCTCGAGTATTTTCACAATCAGTTCAAAGCCGTCTTCTGCTACAAGTGAGTCTTGACGTACAATAGGCATCTTAACTATTGATAACAATATATTCTGAGGATTTCGGATCTTAAATTACTTATGTTTTACAGATATTTATGACATAAATAAATATGAAGCCGGTCATGGCTCAGTAGGACAGCGTCTGACTGAACACGTTGTAGATCGTGGGTTCGCTTCCCACTCAGCTTGTCGACCCTGTCGACCCTGCTTTGCAGAATAAGCTAAAAAAAATATCTACCTTTTGATAAGAAGTTAAGATCGCAGCGAAAAATCAGGAGAGTTACGAAACCCGATAGTCTGGGTCTAGGCCGCTATGCGTGATAAAAGGTGAAGCTCAAATCATTTATTTTAAATAATTTTAATAATTTAGGTGATGTGTGCGCTTTGCTTCCAATAAATATTTATAAAAAAAGGAACTAAGTGATTTAAAATTAAAATTAAGCTTTTCCTTATCGAGATTTTAAGTGGTATAATATTTTTTATTTTTCTTTTAGTTTCACGCTTTTGTCTCGCATAGACGCTGTAGAGAGAAAATGCCTAGTGTCAAGACACTCCGTACTATGCTTTCCGCCGAATTCCAGGTATTGCGTGTTGAGAGTGGCGGAACTCAACGCCCCACTTTGTCTTACCAGAGTGAAAAGTGATAATAATTTTAATATGATCATTCTGAGTGGGGATCGAACCCACAACCAATCGCGTTTACAGTCAGACGCTGTCACGCCACGACCGGCCTCTATATTTAAAGTTTAATATACGGTCTATAGTATATGTAATCTTGGATTCAATGTAAAGAAGATTATAAATCGACAGGGGCGAAGTGTTAACAAACAAGTAACTGGCGAAGTTGGTATACTCGTAGAAGGACGCTATAAATTCCGTTGAATGCCAAGCTTTAGTCGAATACATTCAAAGAGTTGCTGAAGTATTGTCAATTGAGTACAAAGTGATACAAAATTTATTGAAATTTGCTGGATTGTGAATGGCATTATTTATTTGTTTATAAGATGCTTTGTATAGTTTCCTTCTTTTGTATACTGTTTTAATTTCGTAGTAATAAGTTAAATTCTTATTTATTTTTTTATATAAAACATTTAATATAATTCAGGGTTCAGTTCACCATCCTGCACGAAATGTCTCGATTTTAGGTGGGAAGCAGTCAATAGATTGTCGTCATACCAGATTATCATTGACTACCCTGCTATGTAAGTTAGTGTGAAGCTGCTTTTTCTATCATACAACGTAAAGGCTTTTTACACAATTATATAGTTTACGTTACATATAAAAAACATGATCTTATTATTTTCCTGTTTAAATTAAAAAAATATAAGTAGCACTTGAAATTTACACATGAAATATAAATAGATTCTCGTGAATCGTAATATTTTATTATTGTATCCGAACCAATTTATCCGTTTCGAAACACTGCAGAGGAAGTTCGTTATAAAACTGGAATATTGAATTACTTATTCCGTGTAATGTTGTCAAAATATTTACCGATGTTGTACCGAAATACGTAGGTATATAATGTTTTATATTACCTCATTAGCACTAGAACGACGTTGTGGCGCAGTGTGCGCCGGTAAAACCGATGGGTTGTGGACTCGACTCCTATTGGGGAATGATTATATTTAAATTATTTTTATTTTCTCGCTTTGGTAGACAAAACGGCGTTGAGTTGAGCCACTGAAACGCCCCGAAATTCTGTCTGAAAACGGAGGACGGTCGTACGTCGTAACAATCGGTAGTTCCTCTCTACCTAGCTGTGTGGGGTGAAAGATGAAGCTATAAAAAATATCTTTCAAATAACTGTCTAGACAGGCCCAATTGTACGTAGCAAAGTATATTTTTAAATAACTTGCAACTAACCGACGCCGAAACAGGTCACTTAAATAATAAATGATAATATACGCTACCTTAGCTTCACATAGGTACCTCGTGCAGTTTGTATCGCAGAGAATTCTTTTTGTTGTTTTTGTTTTATTGTTAGTATTTATTGTTCAAATGAAGTGTGAATAAATATATTCATACCAAAAAATAAAATTGAATTGTCTGCTTTGTAATGTTTTCAGAAGCGATAACAATAGAAATAAATTTAAATAAAAATAATATATTTATTATTAGTACCTAAACTTTATAAAAAAATATCTTAATTTTCCTTTACAAAAATTAATATATAAATATAAAAAATCACGAGACCACATGAAATCACATAAAAAAAGCTCTTTAGTTCCACCTTTCATCCTTTAGAACTTGATGGATCTGTCAAAAGTAAAAAAAAAATGTTACAAAATAAAGTCTCTAGAGACGCATTTTCGATATTTTTATTAAAAAAAATTATAAATTAAAATGTGTTTTTAACTTTCCGGTTTTATCCCGCATAGCAGGGTAGACAGAAATTACGTAGGGTCAAGGCACTCCTTGCTCTGCTTTCCACCGAACTCGAGACATTGCGTGTTGAGTGGTGAGACTCAACGCCGCACTTTGTCATACCAGAGCGAGGAAGTGAAAATAATTTAAATATAATCACTCCCCAGAGTGGGAATTGAACCCACAACCGAACGCATTTACAGTCAGACGCTGTCGCACTGCGCCACGACCGGACTTACTTTTTTTAAATGCCATAAACTGCAAAATATCTCTAAATAAAAAAATATTTTCAATACACTCGTTACACGCACACATTACGCCACTACACTACAACAGTGACGTGTCAGTACGCTGTAAATTACTCTTACTGTACAGCAATTAACAGAACAAAAGGACTAAAAACCTCTAATGCGCAGGAATAATTTATACGTTAATTTTGCTAAAACTATTTATGTTCGTTGCATTTTTATCAGAACAATAGAAATAGCTTGGAATTGAATGCAATGGTTGTGGATAACAGTTACATACAGGGAGTTTTTATTAAGTGAGACAGAGTGCAGCGTAGAGTTACACTTTAGTATTTAATATCTTTGAATAGCAAAGGATATTGGATACTGTTTTATATATGGTTAAATATACAGTTTATTATTTAAAATAGATAGAAAAGAGATATCTTCATTTTATTATGTTTTATTATTAATTGCAATAATTTTATGTATTTTTTAAACAAAATTTATGGAAGTAGCCTTAATGGTATAAACAGTTGACTTACCGTTGTATTAAAACTGATAGATTTGTTAACGGGTAAAATTACCGTTGCAGCGACGGCTACATTTTTATTCCCTTACATATATACACCAATCATACGACAGCTTAACTATTTACTTTTATCTTCATCCATTTCTAATGCACTTTTCAATTATTTCTTGTTTGTTATGTATTTGTTGTGTGCAATAAAGTATATTTGAATTTGTATTGAATTTGTACTTAAGAAATTTTGTCTTCAAAGGTCCCGTATCAATGGTAACTTATGTTGAATGTTTATATTTAAAATTCATGTCGATTTTTCTCGTCTGGTAAGATAAAGTGCGGCGTTGAGTTCGTCACTCAACACGCAACGGTTTTGAGCGTAAAGTAGTTAATGGCAGTCGGAAAGTATCTCGACAGTAGTTGGCGCGGAAAGTATCTTGACACTAGTTTGCCTTTGACTTCTTTGCTATGCGGTAACTTATAATATGCATTCACTAATAATTTATAGGTACATATATTACTCTCAATTGTTTATAAATCTAGTCTCTATAAAGAAAATTATAAGCTAAAAGGCACATTGAAAGCTTGACGTAAATGAGGTCTTTAACAGAAGTGATTAAGGAAACAAAGACAGCGTGGTAAATTTCTAACGTTAGTTAACTACACGTTTATTCAGCGAAACACTGTCATCGGTCTATCATTACTTTGATAAGTAATTATAATACGATTTGTTTCTGTGGAAAATGGAAGTTAATGGAGACTTATAACGCAGTGGGTAATGTATGGCACAACTCGACTGTTACAGAGTTATTGTATACTACTTTTAAAGTATTACTTCACATTTATGATAAGAAATCATTTTTAAATAAACTTATAATACGGCAGGATTCGAATCCACGACTCTTGGAAACTGTCTAAGCTCCATTCCCTTAGGTTAGCGCGCAAATACCTAAGCCATGCGATCTACATCCGATTGCAGCGAAATTCTTTTGAGTATGTTACTAGAGAGATGATTACAAATTTAAAAATATTTTCTAAATGTGGAAAATTATTTTATATTGTGAAATATTTAATAAATAGCATTATCTCTTGCCATATGATTTTTTTTAGTAATATATCTTTGGATAACAAATTTGTTTTGTAATCTCTACAGACAGGGAGAGCGCATGGATATTTTCAAGAAGGCGTGGTTTCGAAACGGTTATTTATAATTTTTTTTCTCAGGTAATACCTATTTTGTGTGTTTAGAATATAAAAATCATTTTTACGTTTCTGCATTAATAATGCAAATGTGTCTTATTAAAATGTGAGTAAAACTGGATACTTTTAATTATGAAGTTATTATAAGCACACTTAGCCATCTAGCAATGCGTATTTATTGAAAATGTTGGTTTATTAATTGTTTATCTAATTAATATTATACTTAAAGGGCAATATAATGGGATCAATATCTCATGAAACAAAAAAGAACTAATGTTACAAGTAAAATGCAAAGTAGGTTGTCATTAGGTTCTCTTTTCTGTTTAATGCATATAAAACTGTTGTAAGCTTTATTGCGCAAAGTAATTAAATATTAATGAAGCATTTAAATTGTTTCCTTGTGTTTAAAATACACATAGATTGGATAGATTTCCAAGGAAAAAAGTTCAAAAAACGCAACTCAAGTATAAAAAATGACACCGCTTCTATTAAAATAAAAATGCTTTTATTTTTTGACATACCACAAATTGTGGGAGAAACTCAAAATAAAAATGAACTTAACAAGTGACATTATATGAAAAATCTTCACAAAAGGAAACAACAAACTGGATTACGCAATCTACGGTTGAATCGTAAATTTTATAACTTCCATTCGTTTTAGCGAATAAAATTTGAACTTCTTTACAACATTCATCAAAATGTCAAGAGCAAAGCTTTTGAATAATAAAAAGCCCGGCCTGAGGCATGCGCGATTCGCGACGTGTACCTCTGTTACTCACTTACGCTTTATTACTAAGAAAATTTAATTCCTAGCAATTATCAAAATGTTTGAAGTTGTTTCAAATTTTGCCTTCTAAAAATATTTTTTGCTTAACATTCCACCAAGAATGGAGTTTCTTGCTGCTTGTTTGCGTACGTAATGTAACTTACTGAAATTTTGTGTTATATAAATATGAAAATCTTAAAATAGCTTAAAAAACATGTTTAAAAGTATTTTTTGTCAGCCTTTTCACGGTGTAAAGATATTAGGGCTTTTTTAACTCCACGCTTTTATCCTGAAGGATAGACTGAAAGTACCGAGTGTCAAGACACTCCGTACTTCACTTTCCACCGAATTTAAGACATTACGTGTGCAATGGTGGAACTCAACGCTGCAATTTCTTATTAGGTTTAAGTGAGGATATTAATCAATGGTCATCAGATCGGCTTATCGTATCACAGAACAGGATGTAACTTTATCTTTAAACATTTCTAAAATATCGTCTAAACAAATTACTATTCACTGTTTACAAAAGAATATTTTGTGGAAGCTTGTTAAGTCGTCCGTCCGTCGTACAAATTTGATCGTATAAGCCATATATAATTTTATAGTGAAAGTAAATTTTAACTTCCTTAGGTAAGACTATATAGGAAACTTAAGTGATTAACTATTGTTTGTAGTTACCAACGAATAGAATGGAGAAGTTTGTAGATTCGCATATTTTGGGAAGCTTATGTGGTTCACGCTTTAGGAATTTCTGTTCAAAATACTTCAATTTGACATTATTAAGAGTTATTTAATTTTTATATTTATTATGCTATTTATCTTATAAAATTATTTATTTAGATCATTATTGCTTAATATAACTTTTATTGTGCACAAAACTTCTGCGTGTTTAAACGCCGCAATGCTGTATTTTATTATCACAACTTCAGCATTACCAGAACTGAGGCCAGTCGTAGTGCAGTGGGACGGCGTCAAATTGTAAACACGATCGATTATGCTTTCGATTCCCACTCGGGGGAATGATTCCCTTTTAAATCATTCTCATTACCTCGCTTTGATATGACAAAGCCCGGCGTTGAATTCAGCCAAAACACACAATGTCTAGAATTTAGCGGAAAGCGGAGTACGGAGTGTTTTAACAGTAGGACTCGACTATCCTGCTATAAAGGAAAAAAACTGTCATACCATACATTTAGTTTTATTAGATTCCGTCACACCGCTATTTACTAAATATAAATTTTAATGTACACTAAAACTTATTAATGTTTACAGTTGTTAATTGCCATGCGTTAAATACGAAAATATTGTAAGTACGGTCTAGAATTTACTTTTAAAAATATTTTTCAGCATAAAAAATAAAAATAATAAATAATAATGCGTATGTGAATATAATAAATAAACATATATGAACTTAAGCCGAACTAATTTTTGATGGTATAGTCAATTCTTTTTAACAAAATTTTCCGTCGTTTAAACGATCGAGGTTAATGGTGCGGATCATTTTTGGTGAATTTCAGCTACCGAAGTGGAAGATAGATAAATTACAATTCGAAGAGGAAATGTTTATATGTTATATATAAGTAAGTTACCTTAAATCGTATTAGCCAGTGAAGCTTGGATTTGAGTTTTTGATAAACGAGAGTATAGGGTTCTAATATGGCTTCTGTCAAACCCTCAAATAAATTCAACTAACTACAAATTTTAAATTTCTCACGAAATATATAGAGATATTACGCTTTCTATGAATATTGTAAGCACAAAGGCACAACATCCAACTTTAAAACTCACTGGTTGTTGGTTCGATTCCCACTTGGTATATTTAAAGTTTATTTTCATTTCTCCGCTCCGGTAAGACAAAGCACGTAGCAAATAAAATGAGCTTGTCACTCAGCACGTAATATTTTGATATCGGGAGGAAAGCAGTAAACATTGTCTTGATACTTCGCTGTCTCTGACTACCCTGCTATGCGGGTTATACTAAAACTGATTTTTTAAGCAATGGAAATGTAATTATGAAATAAAAAAAAATATTTAAACAAAATGTACAGACTATAATTTGTCTATATATTTTGTTTATTATATATGTTTATGTAAAAAATTTTGAATTTGCCATGTGCTTGTCAGGAGCTATTCACTAAGGGGGATAGTACAATTTTGTTATGATTTAATCCAACTATAACATGCTTGCATTTCTTTGCTGCATTTTCTTGCTTTTTGGTTAATTTTATACACCCTGGCCTACAAAAAAACTATTAAGTACACTTTATGAATTAAAAATAGGTATTTCTTTATATTCATTTCCTAAATATCCAGTGATTCTATATTCTTTTTTTAATATATGTTCTGTGTTACTAAATATTCTGTAGAAATATTCTCTTAAAGTGTTGAAAATTGTTGAGTCATAATTAATACGATAACGATGCCGTGTTTATTATATATGTAAAGAAAACCATAAGGTTTTATTTATTTATGTTTTTTCTTTAATATTTTTGTCAGCGGATTTTCAAATAGACTTTAAATTGAAATAAAAAAAAATATATTTTTGTAAAAAGTTTTGTGAAAAGCTTGACCAAAAATAAGGGCTTTAAAAGATGTTTAGTCATTTTAGAGAATGGAAGTAATACATACATACATACATATTTTGCTACATGGTAAAAATGTAATAATTTCATAAGATCGTGTGCGTGTGTGTGTATTTGACACTGAAAATAGAGAGAAAAAAGAGAATATAATAAATAACTAATATATGCAAATGCAAATATATAAATTTTAAATTTTACTAAATATTTATGTTGATACGGCATGAATAACAAAATCACATTTTTCCTATTTTTTTTATCTTCACGCTTTTATCCCGCATAACAAGGTAGACAGAAAATACCAAGTATCAAAACACTCCGTACTTCACTTTCTACCGAATTTAAGACATTTCGTGTTGAGTGGTGGAACTCAACGCGGCACTTTGTCTTTTACCGGAGTGAGGAAGTGAAAATAATTTTGCATATAATCACTCCCTCGAGTGGGGATCGAACCCACAACCGATCGCGTTTACAGCTGACGCTGTCCCACTGCGCCACGACCGGCCGGCTAATTTTTGTCTGTCTATTTGTCTGTTTCTTCTACCTAATCTCTGGTTCCGCTGATGTGATTTTGACGAGACATTTACTGGCAGATAGCTAATGTAATAAGGAGTAATTTAGGCTACTAGGTTATTTTAGAATTATAAAGAAAATATCCAATGTAGAAAAATTCAACGCAGCCGAAGTCGCAGGTACAACTCGTATTAAATAAGTCTCAGTAATTTATGTTAACTTTGAATAACATAAAAAGTTTTTTCTCAAAGAACAACTCCTAAACAATGTACGCAAAATACTTTCTGTACTAATCAGCGAAACTTCGGCGTAGTTTATCAGAACTTTCTCTTACAATTTTTTGTGACACCGTTTGTAACCGATAGAGTGTTGTTCTTGCAGAAACTTCTTTGTAATAACATTAGCTTCGTTTTTCTTTTCGTTTTGAATACCTCATTAAGAAGCTATCACTGTAAAATTTAAACAATTAGAGGCGGTCGAGTCGCAAGAGAAATTCGACTAAACTAAACGCGAATCGTTGTGG
Organism: Dryadula phaetusa; assembly: GCA_032432895.1. NCBI lineage: Eukaryota > Metazoa > Arthropoda > Insecta > Lepidoptera > Nymphalidae > Dryadula > Dryadula phaetusa. The sequence goes on along the minus strand of JAOYRS010000068.1, from coordinate 4,630,847 downwards.
GCTCGATTCCCAAGTAGAGGAATGATTATATTTAAAAATTATTTTTATTTTGGCGCTTTCGTCTGGTAAAGATTTCGCGTGGAAATGAATCAACATAGTGTCTTGACACTAAGTTTCTAATTGACCTGCTATGCAGAATAGAATGTGAAAATGAAACAATTACCTCAATCATTGCTTACAGGTATGGATATTGAACTTAGTTAGATAAGTACGTTAGTTAGCCTTTAAATTGTTGTAAGTTAAGGTTAAGTCATACTTAAGTTATAATTACATGACTTCTTCCAAAACTATAGTGTTTATACAACATATTATGAGCGGATTGAATTATTTGTGTCTTTTTACCAAGTTCTGTCAAAATAAAAATAATAAAAAGTAAAGTAAAAATAAAAATAATTTTATTTCTAACCTTTAATGCTACTAGAACTTCTTGTTTTTAATACTCTTATCCCGCATAGCCAAGTAGATAGGAAGTACCTAGTGTCAAAACTCTCCGTAATCCGCTCATATAAGTACATTTGTATAAAATTATATTGTTCACATTTTTGTTTAAAACTCACAATGAACGTGTTTTAACATTTGATTGAATCTTCATTGGGTAATAATCGATAAATATATTAAAAAATAAATGTCATAGTAACGCAGTGGAACAATGTCTGACTAAACGAGGTCGTGTGTTGGATTCCCACTTAGGGACATAGTTCTTTTGAGTTCATTTTTCCACTCTGCTAAGACAAAGCGTAGCGTTAACCTCCTCTCTTAACAAGTGACTGATCCAATTCGTGAGAAAATGAATGAATGATTTTACATAAGATTCTTTTTTTAGCTTTTCTGCTTTTTAAGACTATTTACTGCTATTTAAACCTTAGATCAAAAAAATATCTATTTTAAATATGTCAAACAAGTTACTATTTGGCCCAAATAAAAAGAGCTCAGAAGTTTCTACTTCTTACATTAATATAATTATCTCCACCTCCATATATAAGTGTATATTGTCGATAATATATTTTCGATAATGTATATATTTTTGACGAGGAAGGGAATTATCATATACATAGTACTTTACGGTTAAAGACGTATAACAAGAAATGTTTTATTTTTATCTTCCCAGATCTTACGCTTCACATGGAGTTGCGGCAGGGATTACGCTGAAAAATTTCAAAATTCATTCTATATTTATTTTGGTGATAATAAACCTTGATGGGAGAGAGGACATTGATAAAAGACGATCATTCTATTAAAAAAACTAATAAAATGCCATTTATTTAAATATTTTATTATTTATAAAGTGTTATTCTTCACTTGCGTTTACAAAAATATTAAAAATACGTATATAAATTTACCGCTAAGCCATGCGTTTTTTATTATTATTTCTAATCCTAAGTGCGAAATAACACTTTAATAATAGTAAAATGGTAAAATAAATAGAATTGTCTCTTGCTAAATAATTATTTCTGAATAATCTTTGTGTTGCAGAAATTTGTAAAAATCTCTCTACAGAGATGCTAACAACGTGAATAAGTTGTAACAAAACGTTTAAGAATTTCGACGCAACTCGTAGTATGCATGGCTTAGCCAGAGCGCTTGGACGGTTTCCTAGACAAACGGGTACGAGTCCCGCTGTGTTCGAATTAAAAAAAATTAACCGCTATACTTCTTCTCCAAAGTTATCAGAGGAAGCCATACAAAGATTAGAACACACGACTATGAAGCTTACAACAATATTAACTATGTTTAAAGTGTTATTCCACACTTAGAATTTAAAAACATTGTTGAAAACATGTATATAAATTTGAACGCAGCGGGATTCGAACCCGCGCCTCTTGGATACCGTCCAAGCGATTTGACCGTTAAGCCATGCGTTCTACTACCAGCTGCGTTGAAATTCTTATACGTTTGTTACAACTTATTTATGTTGTTAGCATTTCTGTAGAGAGATTTTTACAAATTTCTACTACTTAAAATTGATTAAGGAATAATCGTTTAACAAGAGAGATTGCTATTTTATTTTAATATTAACTATTTTTAAAGTGTTAATCCACAATTATGATTAGAAAGGATAGGATTAGGATTTTGATTTTTATACGTTTTTTTAAAGTATTTTCTAAACTTACAATAATTTTACCTACAAATATAATATATTTATAATATAAACAAAAACGTTAACATTAAAAACATTTCTTTAAGTAAGATCGACTTTGTATACAAATTTAGTAGTCGTACATAGTGACATCAACGCTACTACAGTTTGCTACACGAATAAACTCTGACAAGACTGACGTAAGCTACTTTAAATTCTATGTGAACGAACTAAAAATAGAATTTTTTATATTTAAATAAAACTTTTCTACTTCTCACTTTTATTTTGTTTTTTTTTTAATACTAATTTTAATGTAATTTACTAAATTTATGTAGAACACATTGTATCTAATTCAGACATATTTTCCGTTTATTTAAACGGAATGTGTATAATGGGAATAAGAAAATCATATTGAAGGGTCAATCTTGTGTAGAATACAGACAAAATACGTTATATTAATATAACATTTAATTAAATATTATAAAGGCTGACAGTATGTTAGCGTTTGACGGTATATGTGACGATTCACATATACCGTCAAATATGGCGGTATGGAGTGTCTATGTGTGTGGAGTCCACACACATAGACACTCCATATTTCGCTTTCCGCCAAATTCGAGACATCGCTTGTTGAGTGGCGGAACTCAACGCCGCACTTTATCTTACCAGAGCGAGAAAGTAGTTATAATTTAAATATAACCACTTCCCTGAATGGGAATCACACTCAAAACCGAACGTGTTTACAGTCAGACGCTGTCACACTGCGCCACGACCGACGATGAAGCTCTAAAACGTTTTTCTAGCTTTACTAGTATCAATAAATCAATGAATTAATAATACAAAAAAATGCAGGATGGTTCAAGCACGGTAGCATGAAACTTGAGTTCTCAATTCCTATCTGTTCGGATACGACAAAGCGCGGCGTTGAATTCCGCCACTTAACAAAAATCTTCAAAATTAAAGAATGAAATGAAAGATACGTTCGAGTTAACAAATGCTTTATTCAAAAAATCATCATTTAAAAATGACATCCTAATAGATATACTCGCTATTTGTTTTGTGAAGACCTTGTCAGTTCACGCGATGATTAATGGCGCCCTTAACTTTTGTCGCTACGAGGGATCAGTTTTTAATGCTCCTTAGAATTTGATGAAACGCTCTTATTTAAAGCTATTACGTTATATTTATGTGAACATTTTTGTTGTGACTTTATGATTGAGAGAAAGAGTTTGGCGAGCATTTGTTATGAAAAATTAATTTTAGAGTGATAGTTGTGGCGCAGTGGGACAGCGAATGACTGTTAACACAATCGGTTGTAGGTTCGATTCCCATTAGGGAGTTTGATATTTCATTTGTTTTCATTTTCTCGCTCTGGAAAGGCAAATCGCAGCGTACAATTCTGTCACTCAAAGTCTCAATTTTGGCGGAAAGCGGGTTATGAAATGTTTTAATACTAGGTTATTCCTGTCTACCGATATTAGTGAAATGAAAAAAAAATGAAAAAAAAAGTTGTGAAGTCAAAAAAAATCATTTTGTTTTACTGTAACTGTAAATATAAAGTTATAATATTGATTACGAATTTTACCTTTGTAATGCTATAGAATGATTGTAGGTTCAAATTTTTGTCTAGAAAAACTCATATTTTTCCTTTCTCCACTATGGTTAGGTGCAATTGGATGACGCACTAACCCAACTCACGATATCGTTTAGTCTCAAGCCTTTTTTGAACTGGCCTTGTCAATTGCATAACATACGTAAATGTAAATCAAAATACGTAAATTAAACTATATTACTCAAGTAATTCTATAAGTGATTTAAAAAAAACATGAAAAGGTTTACTATAAAAGTTATTATAAAAAATATATATAATGTAAATGCATTTTTTATTACCAAATTATCATTATTGACACTAAAATATGCATTATTTAAAGATTTTTCGCAAAACTACTGAAATGGCATTTGAAAATACTACTGCAAAGTAATTCATCTCAACGAACAATCGTCCACTCGACAATCGCTGACACTCGTGTTGGAATAAAATGGACGGTAACCGTTGAAAGTGGAAAACCAATTTCACGTCGATACCATCAATGGTTGAAGACACATGTTTTAAATAAAACTAAGTTGTTCGAGAAATATTAGTCTGTGGTAAATAAAATGCAATATAATATATATTTTATTCTCTAGTTACGAATTAAATATATTATTTTAGATAAATATTAGACTTATTGTAAACGCAATCGTTTGTGGGTTTGATTCCCACTCGGAGGTATGATTATATTTAAATCCTCTGGTAAGACAGAGCGCGGCGTTCCGCTACTCAATTTCCACCCTGTTATACAGGATATAACCATGAAATAAAAAAATCCTTATTAGTTTACTTTTTTAAATATTATTATTATTATGTAAACTAGAATAAAATTATGTGTTTTTAAGGCTGTATGTATTAAGCTATTAGCAGATACCGAAGAATTCTCTACTCGTTTAATTTATTAATAGTTTATATCCTGACATTCATATGATTTTTTTACTTATAGTGGTTTATTTGTGTACACTGTGGTCGCATTGTGCACAACGGTTGCAACTTGACATGGGTATCGATGACGTTATAGTAGTGCAACTACTACGATTCTGAGACTATAAAAAGTAAAGAGTTATCCACTAGAAAATTAAATTCTGCTTACATTTTAGACATTGATTAGGGGAACTCAACCCCGTGGGTTGTCTCATGAAAATGACAGAGAAATAAAATTAATAATAATGATTTAAACATAATCAGGGCCTTGAACTAAAATTGAATCCACGGCCACGGAGTTTACATTCCGACACAGTGCTTACAGTGCAATTATCGTTTATAAAGTGCAGCATTGGAGTCTCCAAAAACCATACCAATAACTCTTAATGGCGAAAAGAACAGCTTAATTTTAAAAAAATACGGAAATATATATAGATACTCACAAAATGAAACCAAACAGAATATTTGATTGCGTTAATCTAGATTACCAGCTTTTTGGTTGTCGGTTATTGGAAGGTCATTTTGTTTTTCATTCCCATCAACAGTTTACAGTAGGTATGGGACGCAGTAAAGTTGTATCGATTTATTTCTCTCCACGAATTAACACATTGGTCGCACACGGTCGGGATGACTGATGATTGTTGACTTTGTTTTATTTAAATATAAAATGTAACTTTTGTAAAGTTCAATTTTACTACTTTCTGTAAGCTTTTTATTTATTTTTTGAGATATAAGTAAATTTTATAAGTGTATTATAAATATTTACTATATTTTTTTCACGGGGTAACGAAGCGCCATACGCTACGGTCCTGCATGCCTCTGTCTCGTCGTTCGGAGTCAATAACCTCTTCATACACGCCATTCGAGGGGTCCTCATGCTTTTTACATGATCTTCCTTCAGTAGCTTTCAGAGGTCAAGCGAGGTCTCTCCCGACCTCTCGTACTTTGACTTTGTCATATGATATTTGAACTCTATTTATTTTTTCAATTTGGTATCTCACAACAACAAAATTTGAGATTTTTTTTCTAGTGTAATTTGAGATAAAATTTATTAAAAGTTATCACTATGACATATGCTTGCCACTTCATTCCTTTTAATAATTAGTATCTAATAAATATTGAAATTAAGAATCCAAAACCGTCGCATATTTAGTTGGATACAAATTTGTATAACAATTGTATTGACATTTACACAATATTATGTGTGTATCAATTGTCAAATCTTAATGACAGCCGCGGCTCGCCTTAGTGGCATAGTAGGACAACGTTTGACTTTATACATGATAAGATGTGGGTTTGACTCACACTCGTGGGACTAATTATATCTAAATTATTTTCATTACTCCACTATGGTAAAACAGAATGCGGCGTTAAGGTTCGCTACTTAACATGCAATGTCTCGAATTTGAGCGGTAATGAACAGAGGGTCTCTAGGTTCTCTCTGGCTACTGCTATGCGGTATAAAAATAAATTTAAATATTTAAATATCGTTAAAGTATATATTGTGTTAGTAAATCGATACACTCAAAATCGCATTTTCCTAACAAAACGACAAGAGATAAAAGCTTTTTAAATCTCCAAATTTATGGTTTGTTTGTGCAAACGGAATACTATTTGAAATAAGCTAGCCTGATATTATTTTAATATGGAACGAATGGGGCATGTTTTATGCAAACTCACGTGTATGATTACTGAGTTTCGTATGTAATAAGGCAGAGAGCGAGGTTTAGACGAATAGATAGATATTACGTTCTGAACTTTATATGAACTTTTTAAATCTCGTTCGAGTAAAGTTGAATCTTTTAGGGTACAAGTTTGATTTTGGTTTGTGGTAAATAATTGTTAATTTATTGTTTGTTTTGTCTACAAGCCTGTCGTTATTAATCCAGTAATACATATAACATGCCCATATACTCTTTCTTTTGTATTTAAGCTATTTCAACTTTGTTAGTTATAACGATATCATATTTTTTTTGAGGTTTTTTGTTACAGACCACGAACTTATTGGCGTCCATAGATTGTTACGATCCTATTCATAATTTTTGTGATTTTTTTTATTATGATCGATGAAGAGTACCTGACACACTGCAAAGAACTTAGAAATATATTATTTTAAGAAATATAGAAATATATATAAGTTAATAGAAAAGTTCCACCAAAAGGTCTAGTCCGGTGATCGTGGTCTTCTCGCTCGTTGTTGACAACTGCTGATGTGGCGGGGTCGCAGCACGTTGTCCGGTTTTTTGCCTGCGTGTGAACCAAGTATAGTGTATTTGGGCAGTCTGCTGTGATAGAAGCACCCGTATATATAGATCTTATCAGGAAGCGAGTCGTCATTTAGTGCATAGGTAATGTCCAGTGGACATCTGCATGATCTGATCTGCTCTAAACTGACGGTCATCATGAGGTCTGGGCCGATGTAGTGCATTTTAAAATGGTTGTGTCTGTCTGGACAGTTGATTTGTATCTCCAATAAGCGTAATTGTTTTGCCCTTTGATAGTATGGCCGACATAACAATTGCTCCAAAGTGGTTAATTAACGCCTCATCCACGATGAGTCATGAGGGTCTTGCTGAAACACCATTCACCAGAATTGAAGATATCGTGCGAACTCTCATCCTGGCGTTCCTGATGCAACTAAAAGTGATCCTATTTCTGAAGTCCTCCACCGCTTCAGCAGTTGTAGTTGCTATCAGATCAACGATATCATATTTATATATATAAGCTTGAGAGAGCAAAGGTTTTTAGCGTTCTACATAGTAAACGAGATAAATATAAACTAATGTTGAGACACTTCGTCTTCCTCCATCCACTGAATTCGAGACATGTTTCGATCGCGTTTACAATCAGACGTTCAGACTGTCTCACTGCGCCACAACCGGTTTTAAGCTAAAAAAATAACTTGAAGATAAAAAAAAGATCTAAATTTCATTCAAATCAATTAAAATCATTTCTAACAAATTCAAAATAAATTTTAAATGCAATCATTTCTTTGACTAGGAATCGAACCCACAACCAATTGGGTATAGTGTCGGACGCTGTACCTTTTCACCTCTAAGTATATAACGATATTTATAAACAATAACATTGAAATATTCCATATATAAATTTAGTGTTAGGTCAAACTAGCAAGTAGATAGCACTCGTCAATATATCACAGTGATGGCTGAAACTTCCTCTTATCGGCGTCAGTTTGAAAAAGTGTTATGTTTTGGCATACGATATCGGTATCGCATCATTCCGTTGAACACGTTCCAGATATACGATTTTAGTTTTGCGTTACGTCGATACATACACATTTTATTGCGAACCACGTTTACTTTTGTCGTTTATTTTATTTGAAATGTTATTTTAAATAGAATTCGGTCATATATCTTGACTACCGTGTAGAAAAATGTAAATTTCTAAACAACGCCAAACCCAATTTTTTGTCTAAAGTTTAAGCGGATTCCAACAAAATTTGCACATATATGCGGTATTTTTGTACGTATAAAATCTTTTGGTAACGTACACGGACGGGAACGTTTTAGAAAACTTTCAACCCCTTTTCAATAGCCACGTGGAGCTTTTAACAAAATGAAAAATATTCGCTTACACAAGCACTATATAAATCTGAATTAGTTAAATAGATGGAAAAGCTAAGCCTTTGCCCGTGTTATAAAATAAAATATCGTCCGTTTTATCTTTATAAAAGCGTTTTGTTTCTTGCGTTGGCATATTAATTAGTCGTCCAGAGTTATGTAGCTTTATGTGATAAAAACGCACTACTTTGTTAAATACTAGTTTAATCAAAGTCATATTTCTGGCAACTCTCGACTAAATTTTAATGGATGTTAAGATTTGCAAGCACATGTCTACAATATCTTTTTAAATTTAATGTTAATTCAAATTTATTATTAATACCATGTTTATAATTGTCGGTGAATTAGATTCTCATTCGGTAGAATAATTATTTGCATTGTTACGCTCTTTCAGGATAATAACGGTGGACGAAGTGAAAGAGAATAAAAAGAAATATATAGGAATTTTAATTATGTATTTCATTATAATAAAATATAAGTTAATTAAATTTCTTAACTACACACACACACATATATATATATATATATATATATATATATATATATATATATATATATATATATATACCTCACTCAATATACTCAATGCCGCGCGAAGTCCTACCAGAGCCAGGGAATAAAAATAATTTAAATATAATCATTCCCCCAAGTGGAATATAACCCACAATCGATCGCGTTTACAGACAGACGCTGCCACGCAGCGCTATGACCAACCCAAGTAATTAAATTTATTAATTAATTTATAAGCTCATTATTGACTACCATATAAATTTTCGCCGTTTCGTTTTATGCCGGTCGTGGCGCAGTGGGACAGCGTCTGACTGTAAAAGCGATCGGTTTTGAGTTCGATCCCCACTGGGGAGAGTGAATATATTTAAAGTATATTCACTTCCTCGCTCTGGTACAAGACAAAGTGCGGCGTTAAGTTCCACCATTCAACATGCAATGTTTCGAATTCGGTGGAAAGCGAAGTACGGAGTGACTTTACACTAGGTACTTCCTGTCTACCCTGCTATGCGTGATAAAAGCGTAAAGCTAAAAAAAATCAATTCTTCACGCGGCAATACGTCTCCTAGGTAGTGTGTCATATGCTTTATAACAAATATTTACATATAAAGTATGTATATATATTGCCATCTGGTCCTACAAACGTCTGACTGTAGACAAGAGCGATTGTTGGTTAGATTTCCATTCGACAGAATATTTAAATATTTAAATTATTTAATTTTCTTTACTCTATTAAGACAATGCCCGGCGTTGAGTTACTATACATTTTAACATATCATAATACGTTATTTATCAGATATTGTCTCCTCACTAGGTTCTCTGACTACTCTGCTATGTATTTTGCAGTTACTTTACGGTTCTTATTTTAATATTTTAGTAAAATTATAATTGAATATAATATGATAACTTTTTCTAATACCATTACTTATAAAGCCACAAATAAAAAAAGTCACTCATCTCCGGCAAATAACAGGAATGATTCCAACAGCTTTTGAAAAATGAATAAATAAAATTAATAAGTATGTTTTGTGTTTGTCCTGATTAGATTATTTAGATTCCGTCCTACAATTATTCTCTATTCTCTGAACTCTACGCCGTGTTTTATCTTACCAAAGCGGAGAAATAAAAATAATTAAGTTTTCACATTTCTTTCAAATGGGATCGAACCCACAACCAATGTCCTTTGCAGTTCTATGTTATCCCACTGCGTCACGCATCGGTGAATTAGATAAATGCTATTAATAATAGCTTTATTGGTTTGATAAAGCCTTAATTAATTTTAAAATTGAAAAAAAAAAATAAACAAACCAAATAACCTTGACTTATAACCCTAGAGATTAGAGATTACCCATGAGGCCGTCGTGGTGCAGTGGAATTGTGTCTGAATGGAAAGGTGATTGGTTGTGAGTTGGATTTACTCTAAGTTTCACCACTTAACCCAAAATATCCGGAATTTGGCCGGAAAGCTGCGAAGTAAGTGTATTGGCACTATATTCACTTAGCCTACCTTCTTTCGCGAAATAAAGCTTCAAATTGTTTATCTATATATTAATACGTGAAACTAATCTATATATCTTGTATCCCTTTTTACGAAAATAACGCGAACTGAGAAGACTGCGAAAAATTGGCACGGTTAAACTTTATATAGAGAAGGAATGCAGAATGGTAATGTTTTCTAAATATAACGCACAAAAATAAATAAAAAATAACAATATAAATGTAGCACACCCTACCATGTGTTTGATATACTCGCTTACACAGTGACGTACACGTTGCTAAGTCAACGTGTTATGACCGCGTCTAGTTTTTTTAAATAAACAACATCGCTAAATATATTTTAACTGATAATGAAAAAAAAGTCGTTATATTATGCTACTAAATATAATATCACGACTTAAAAAGTTAATAAAAAAATTTAGACGTTGCATTTTAAATCAATAGACAAGAAACAAAGCAAAATCCATCGTGCTCAATGATGCGTCAGCCGTTCTTATCTTTTAGAGGAATAAATCCGTAAAGGAAAATATATTGTAGCAGAACCGAAATTGCTCAAAATAGCATATAAAGCGCAGAATGTACTAGATTTATATTTCATTGTTTAAATTACCAAAGTCTGCCCTAAAAAAAGTAATCGAAGTATAACGTATAAAGTACTATAAAAAAATATTTTTTATTATTTTTGTCGAATTCTCTCTCGTCACAGTTTAAAAGTTAGATGCTAATTTTAAGTTTTAAGAATCGCACCGTTTATTTTAATCGCATCTTCATTTAATTTAATCGCAATCGAATGTGCAAAGCGGAAACAGTTTTTTTTAGTTTTCTTCTAAACAGGTAGAGATATTAAATTAGGTCATTTAATTTGTCAATTAAAAGATTTAAAGCAGGGAATGAATGAATGAGAATTAACGCATATAATTGATATTTTTTATTAGAATTTGTGTAATGTACAAATAGTTTATCTACTCAATTTCGGTTCAATCATCTCTATTGGATTTTATAGAATCTTGTATTTTATAAGGATTATGTTTTTGACTATATCCGAGATACTGAAGACACAAATATTATTTAAATTTAAAAAAATATTAATTTACTAAAAAAAATGCGTTGTAGTACGATCATTATATCAGACCAATTACAAAACAAAATAAGGGATATTATCAAATGTACAGGTAGAAGTATTAACTCCAAGATTTCAGCAAAAACTGGCGATAACAGCCATGTCGTTTAACGTTATGACCTAACTTCTAACGAGCTGCCATAAACTGGATATTTACTTTCTTCACCTCCGATGTAACCAGTACTAGGGTTCGTCGTAAAATCTTATCACAACATCAAAATTGTAACATGAATTTAGTATTTCGTGAGTTATACACGTACAGTGTTTCACTTTGTTTTATTATGAACAAACGACCACTTCCTCGAACTTGGTCATATAAAACTGTAAATTTGATGGTTTTGGGCTCAGATATAGAAAATCTCGTACTACTCACCTTTGATTCTTATATCTTTCTTACCAGTCTGTTGTTATCGTCCTTTCGACATGCCCCAACCACCTGAGCACGTTCTTTTTCATTGTTACTATGATGGTTGCGCTACATGTACGGTCAGCTTAACTGGGATATGTGAAGCCATTCACATATCCAACGAAGAGATTGCACCTCATTCTACTTTAGACTTTTTGTCTGCTGATAGAAGTATGCCGGGACTGGTAGTTTTTGGGGTTCTCTCTGACTACAATGCTAGATATATGTTTCCAATCTGTACTATGTTGAACATCTGATCTTAAAATCTTTTACTACCCAATTAATATTTACAACAAAGACAATAGACAATTGTTTTTTTTTTCAAGTCAAGCCAATAATATTTTATTTTTTGTATGCGTTAATCCTTAAGGATTAAACTTAAATAATTAATACGCCATCCGTTTCCCATAAAACAATAACGAAATGTTTACGAAAATGGAAATGTAACAGGATTGATTCGCATCATTCCATTTTAACGAACGGTTTGAAATGAATATGTGTATTGTTATTTTATGTAAGACATTTGATTTATTACATTAATTTCGGAGCTCTTATTTTTTGCATTTTTAACTAATTAAATTAAATCTTAAGTTGTTGCCATCAATATAAAATGCAATATGTATTATATATTTATATTTGCATTTTGGCTTCTTATACTAAACCACCATTTCTATATGGAAATTGATTACTACAGATAAGCCTATACTGATAGGTAAAACCAATTAAACGTATTCAATTTTCTATGCTTAACCAAATCAATTAACTGAAGTAAACCTAACTAAATATACAATGTATCATTGAATCAGACACTGTTGTTTGTAGTTTGATTGTTTGTTTGCTTGTTACAGGTACCGTCAACACCCTCAAGTCTCTTCAGATCCACGTACCCAAGGCAGTGCTCACTGGTCGAGACGCAAAGTTAATGTGCAGTTACGAATTGGAAGGCGCTCAGCTATATTCCATACGTTGGTATAGGAATATGATAGAATTCTATCGATACGTACCTAAGGAATCGCCTGCTACGAAGGTGTTTCCAGTGGCCGAAATTAAAGTCGATGTAAGTTATCAACGGATAAATGCATGTTTTAATTTTTTTTGTAGGCGGAGAGTGAGATAGACCGTTTACCGCTTTCCGAATATATGTAAGAGGCAGAACTTAACGTCGCGATTTCTCTTACTAGTGCTAAAAAATGAATAATTTAAGTCCCACGATGGCCTCTTGTAAAAGTTATATCACATTTCCTATTTAATATTTGTCACTTAACACGCGGTGATTGAGAGTTCGATTATAAGTCATATTTACATTTCAATCATTAGAGTGAAAAGATAAGGAAAGGGTAAAACGATTTATTTTAACACTAGGTATTCCTTACTTATTTTGTAGAATAAGGTAATTAGTGATTAAGCTTGTACATTGTAAATATAAAATAAAGATATTTAATGCATTTTCTTTCTTTCATTCTGATCGTTTACCTGCTGCAAAGTGCACTTTATAATAATTTAAAATAATTAAAACACAATATAAAACCACTATTTACTAACTTTTTACAGTTTCACGCTTCGTCCCGCATAGCAAGGTAGACTAAGAAAACCTAGTGTCAAGACTGCGTTGGCCGTTAACTATTACTTTTTTAACTTTTATCAAATTAAACTGTATACTATCAGACTTTTCTATTATTAATTGTAAGTAACTCCAATTAAAAGTATTTCCAATTATTTCTTGACAGGTGGCGTCATCAGATCAAAATCGAGTAGTTCTTACAGAAGTTGACAGAACCCTGACAGGGGAGTATCAGTGTGAAGTGTCTGCTGACGCACCGTTGTTCCATACTGATATTAAATCTGCGGAAATGGTGGTTGTCGGTAAGTATGTAATAAAATAAATAATTATCGATTATTTTTACTAGTAATTTTATAGTAAGTGTGTTCATGTTAATTAGATAAATAATTATTTCAAATTGTTAATCTTAAAATTTATATAAAATCACGCTTTATTTGGCATAATAGGGTCAGTCAGAGAAATTCCAGAGTGAAGACATACAAGATATTGCATGTTAAGTGCTTATATGAAAAAAATGATAATCTATTGTAAATATAATCATTCGTCCAAATAGGAATCGCACCCACAACACCATATGTCAATGTTTATATATTTTTACAAAATGATGTAGAATAAAAAAGTATTATAATTTACTCTAAACAAAGAAAAATAATTAAATAATCAAAATGGACTGCACCTCTCTTAAGTTTCTGTTTTGACAGAAGGTTTTCTGCCATATGAGAAAACGCCTGAATCAAGTAGAAGCAGACATATGAGGCCGAACCTGGGCCCTATAAAGGGCCAAACGGTGTTTGGGCGTGAAGTACCGTTTCGCTCTGCCGATGACACCAAGTTTTTTCGGCTAGGCCTTGCTTGCTGGCCTTGCTTTCCAGATGATCTCGATACTGGCATTTTCAAGGGATGCCTCGGCGGAAGATACAAGTTTTTTTGGCACTTGTCGACATTTTCCCGTGTACATCGGCCGTGTAGGTCACACGGCCGATGTAGACGTGTCTACCGTGCTGTCGTCTGCATAACAATGAGTGCTAGGATTCTCTAATAAATCATGCAGAACGAACAGTGTTAGGGACAGCCCACAGTCTTGGGGAACGCCAGCCTTCACGGGCATTGATTGAGAGCAAAAACCGTCGATAGCGACCTACATACTACTCCGAGTGAGTATGCTGGCGACCCACTTGCATAATTTCTCAGAAAACCCATACGATGGAAGTTTGGCAAGAAGCGCCCTGTGCTACACACGATTGAAGGCCTTCGCCATTTCCAGACTAACTGCTAGGCCCTCTCCCTTGCTGTCAATAGCAGCAGCCCAGCGGTCGGTTAAGTACACTAGAGATCACCGGTTGACCGACCATCGCGGAAGCCATATTGTCGGTCGCTGAGCAATCGTTGATCCCGCAGATATACCAGGATTTGGCTGTTTATTATGCTCTCCATTACTTTGGAGAGCAGGGAGGTGATAGCGATAGGCTTGTACGGAACTATCGCCTTTTTTCGGCATCGGGTGGATTAGAGCGCTCTTCTATGAATCCGAGACTATGCCGAGTGAATAAGAGTGCCGAAATAAACACGTTAGCACCGGTGACAATTCAGGAGTACAGGCATGGAGCACTAAGGGAGAAATGCCATCCGGCCCACTCGACTTGTGGATGTCCAGAGAAAATAGAGATCGCCGAACTTCTTTTTGGCTGAACTTAATCTGACGGGCATCGAGCTCTGGCCCGCGGCATAGTCGGCGGCTTGGTTCCTCTGTCGTCCAAGGTCAAGTTTAAGGCAAAGAGAGCGCCCAGGAGATTGGCTTTCTCTTTCGCTGTGTGGATCAGGGGTGTCATTCTCGGTAAGCAACGGCGGGAGTGAAAACTGGCTGAAATTACCAAGTGCAGCCTTCGAGAGCGCCCAAAACTGACATGTTCCAGACGGGTATATCTCAAGCTTCTCATCAATTTTAGCGATATGCTTGGACTTTGCATTAGCAATTTGCCCCTTAAAATCACGTCGGCAACAGCAGTGGCACAGTCACTCGAATTATCAGAATAAAAGAAAACCGGCCCCCAGGGATAAGATGAGTAAAAGGTACGCATCCCATCCCAATGCCAATTTGACTTGTAATGCCAAACGCGACGGGTTGCGGGTGTTCTGCAACTATTACATTTAATAAGCATTACACTCCGTATCAGGCAGTGGCCCCTTTGGGATCTTCTGACCATTATTACCTTACAAGGTCATTACCTTAACCTGATACTGTTCTGGACGTGAAGTCGGGAGAAGGTCAAGTAAGGAGGCATTATGTGGACAGCCGTCCACATCCGGGACCCACGTAGACGAAACGCAGCCCACCCTGCGTAGTCGGTGGTGCGTGATGTAAGCCAATCGGCATAGTGCGCATTAAAATCGCCAAGTATCACGACCTCGGCAGAGGGTAGCTGGGACAGGGACAAGGCAAAAAGATCCGTTTCTGCATTACCACTATAGGACCTGTACAAGCATGCGTAGTTTCGAACGCGATCATCTGAATCAATATGAAGCCAGATGGTAAACAGGTCCCGACCTTCAAAATTGGCAAGACAACCAAAACTCAGGTCCTCCCTCACGAACACAGCGACCCGGGCGTGAAGCACAAAATTATGCTTTATTTTGCAGCCGGGGTATTGGAGATAGGCTATGTCGCTTGGTTGGGCAATTTAAGTCTCCGTCAGAAATAATAAGGCCGGCCGTGCCGTCTCAAGATGTTGGTGGATGGTATTCAGGTTGGAATGTAGACCCCTAATGTTCCACAATCCACGTTAAGTGTGGAAAAATCCACGTTAAGTGTGGAAGGGGCTGCCGTGGAGCGTACGCCTCGTTTGCCTTGTCTCTTGCGCGATGCTTTGCCCTCCCCAGAATTCGAAGGGCGGAAGGGATTTTCCATCATCAACGATGTTGGTACCCTCCTGGGGTAAAATTTCTTCTAGAACCGCTTTCATTTCGGGGAGAAGGGCGAGAGTTTAGTTGCCGAGGCCTGACATAAACGCAATAGCATGAAGCTATTACTTAACGTCAGTTTTAAATGCATGGGGTGGTAATGATCCGGTCGAGTCTGCCCATTAGTGCCATTGCTGGCAACGTGACTCTATTACACGTATTTTAGTCGCCTTTTACGACACCACCAATACCAGGGTGATCCTATTCTAGACCGGAATTACATGGCAAAAACTGTGAAACAGCCCACCTGCGGCAGTGTTTCCAGATCGTTACGACATAAACACTTTCAAAAAAGCACGCTTAGTCCCACTTATTAAATCCTTAACGCTTTTGTAGCTCCTCTGGTGTTACACGGGGCCGTGGGCGGCGGTGATCACTTACCATCACGTGAAATCCGTTTAAAATAGTTTCATTTAAAATTTGGTAAATTATGAAACGCAGAAAGATACATTCAAAACTCAGCTCTTACGTAACCTAACACGATTTTCATTAAAAATGTGAAAAAAATACTTAAACCACCGGCAAAAGAAGTGAATACGAGCAATCCAATAAACTTGCGAGGATGAAATTAGTCTTGTACAGACTATTTTTAGTTATAATCCGCTATACGTGCCACCATTGCTTGCAACTTTAATCCGGAATGACAATCTCATTGAGATACTATATACATTTTGAAGGAGAAATATAAAATATAATATATTTGAAAATAAAAGAAGTAATTTTGTTATAATATTGTAATTTATTTCAAGGTTTGAAACGTTTGTTGGGTTTTCTTATGACACTAAAAATATATGTCTAAATACAATGTACAACTTATATGAAATGTACATATATATGTGTGTTATTGTCAAGTATTTTTGCAGTCCGGTCGAGGCGCAGTGGGACAGCGTCTGACTGTAAATGCGATCGACTGTGGGTTCGATTCCCACTCGGAGTAGTGATTATAATTAAAACTATTCTTACTTCCTCGCTCCGGTAAGACAAACTGAGTTCCACCACTCGACACGCGATGTCCGAATTCGATGGAAAGCGAAGTACGGAGTGTCTGGACACAAGATACTTTCTTTCAACCCTGCTATGTAGGAGAAAAAAGTGAAGCTAAAAACAATTTAAACACTTAATAGTACAGCTATCCTACATCATCAGTCGAAAGACGTCCTTTGTTGGACATAGAGCTTCTCCATAACATGTCAGTTGGAAAGGTCTTCCAAATTCCGTTACCCGTAATTCTGACAAGGTCCTCCCTCAGCCCACCTTGTACCCTTGCAACATCTTCTGGTTAATTAGCACTCCGTTCCGTTAAAGGAGATCCTTTAACTGACGGAGATCCTTTAAACGATCCTTTAAAGGAGATCCTTTAATCGATATGGCCTACCCATGTTAAGTTATGGTAGTAACTATAGTTTTCTTGCGGAATTATTCATTCCGATTTTTATCACACGGAGAAACCCTGAGCATATAAGCATTACCTCGGCCAATTTTTGAACTTATCTGTACGCTTAATTTTGTTAAAAATAAACGCAATATTTTTTTGCAAGAATTAATATAATGACGATACTTTTATTCATTAACTTTCTAGACAAGAAATCTTAAAATGTATAATAATAGGCATTTTGAAAGTTGGTATTGAAGATATATTACCTCGTTACTACTCGTGTACGATTATAATATGAACGCCACATCAATGATATACATATTATATGTAGTGTAATTACTAGGTTTTCTCTGATACTTATAAATGAAATTATTTCTTAAAAAAATGTAAAAAATGTACCACTTAATAATAAATATACAGTCGTAAGTAATATGTAATTATGTACAGCTAATTAAGAGAGTTATTGTTAAACTAAAGAAAAAAAATTTAAAAACATATATTTTATATTGAACAATTACTTAAGATGAAGGAGCGAAAAGTAATTAATTAATTTGTGTATATTTTGGGATTTCTTGACACCTTATATTTTAATTTTCTAAACCATAACGGTGGCCGGTCGTGGCGCAGTGGAACAGCGTCTGACTGTAAACGCGTTCGGTTGTGGGGTTGATACCACTCGGGGGTAATGATTATATTTAAATTATTTTCATTTCTTCGCTCTGGTAAGATAAACTGCAGCGTCGAGTTTCGCCACCCAACACACAATGTCTCGAATTCGACGGAGTGTCTTGACACTAGTTCCTGTTTACCCTGCTATGCGGGATAAAAGCGTGAAAAAGATATACAACTTAAATTAATTCAATTTATTCAATTTATTTAAGTTGTTTATCTGAAATGTTTTATCCGAATTGAATGTCGTCTCCCAAATTGTTTCGTTTATAAAAGAAAAACCCTGCTATATGATAGCTACTTACTGTATCAGCCCGCGTGGAAACATCTGCTTACTTCCTTTCCTACCCTTTCAACAGAATCCTTTATTAGGATAGCTGAAATATTGCATATTTCAGACGCAAACATTTTGCCGAAGCGTTTAGTAAATAATAAAATGTTAAAATATCTACATTAGTCGTTTTTGCGGAATTTTTTGTGTTATTAACGAAGTTTTCTGCCTAAGTATTTAAAATTGTATTACCGAACAACACTATTTCAATATTTACTATTTTTAAAGTGTTATTCCACACTTAGGATTAGAAAACATTCTTGAAAAAACGTATAAAAATTTGATCGCAGCGGGACTCGAACCTGCGCCTCTTGGATACCGTCCAAACGCTCTGACCGCTAAGCCATGCGTTCTACTACCAGCTGCGTCGAAATTCTTATAGGTTTTGTTACAACTTATTTATGTTGTTAGCATCTCTGTAGAGAGATTTTTACAAATTTCTACTACTTAAAGATTATTAAGAAATAATTGTTTAACAAGAGAGATTGCTATTTTTTTTTATTTTAATATTTACTATTTTTAAAGTGTTATTCATTTATCCGAATAACACTAATGAAATAACACTATTTCATTTAACATACATTCTAGTTACACGATTTTCGGTCATGTGACCTGAGACAAGTGGGTTGACTAGACATTCTTTATCAAAGAGGGTTTATTGAGATAATCCATAATTTAAACAGATACCTTCAATAAAATAACTTTTAATTTCAAAATAAAAAAAAACACAAATATCACTAGCAAATATACAACTTGTTGCACCTTGATTGATTTTATCATTATAAATAATGAAGACAGATGGCAAGTTACTTGAAGCCATTGTTGCTCAGTGAATCAGTCTTATTGTAAACGCGATCAGTGAGAGTTCTGTTTTTACTTACATATTTCTGTCCCGTTCTGAAAGCATATTATTCTTCTTTTTAACAATCTTTTGAAATCATATATAACTAAATAAACTATTCAGTCTTAAACAAAGGTGACAAACTTTTTAAAAAGACCGTGTTTTTATCATATCTTATTATCAACCAATATAAACATTACGCGTGTTCAGCGAACGTAAAGACAAAATTTCTGGAACCCTACTAGCTGGAAATTTCTACTGGCCTAGAAAGGTAAGATTCCTGGGAGAGTGCTAAGAGAGAATTTGCATTACAAATAAAAATAAAAGTAGAAATATTATTGCAAAAGACCTTGCAAAGAAAGTTGCCGGCGACAACGAGTTTTGGTAATATATAAAAAAGGAACAATTTAATATTTCCTTAGAAAAAATAATCTGAGAAATCATTTTTACTACAATGGTAACTTTGTTTGCATATTTACAAATTGAAAAAAGGTCGAGGGTCATTCGCACTACATTTCAGCATGGAATAAAGACCGCTGGCCTTGTTCAGTTGAAGAAGACTATTAAGGCTAAAAGCTTTATTTTGTCCTGAGATTTTTTTTCCACAAATATTTTAGATTGGATTGGTATTCAACACAAGTTATTATCATAGATATGTATTTGATGAAAATCTTCGAATTTCCTATTGATAATATTGGTTTAGTTATAACTATACTATCATATTTACTTATTTGTTTATTTAAGAAATGTGTAAGCTTGGTTAGACTAAATATGATTTAGGGCCACCTATAGTTATAAAACATCTACAATTGATAAAAGGTTGACTTAGCCTCATCGCCCTAGCAAAAACAATGCAAGAGAATATTTACTATTTTTAAAGTGTTATTCCACACTTAGGATTAGAAAACATTTTTGAAAAAACGTATAAAAATTTGAACGCTGCGGGATTCGAACCTACGCCTCTTGGATACCGTCCAAGCGCTCTGACGGCTAAGCCATGCGTTCTACTACCAGCTACGTCGAAATTTTTATACGTTCTTTTCAAAAATGTTTTTTAATGCAAGAGAAATATGTAGACAAGGAACTTCTTATCATTTTACTCCACTGATACAATCAAAACGTAGGTAGATTATGAAGACTACAATGATAAATAGATTGGTATGGGTGAGTTGCATAAAAATGTAAAAAAAAAACAACTTGTACATTTGTAAAAATAAACAACAATGGAGTATATGTTATAGACTTCTACTGTATGACAGCTAATGTAATAAAGAGAAAACTATTTTTAAAAATCCAGAGATATCAAATTCCATATGAAGATAGACAGACAGAAGTGAAGACACACCGTACTTCGCTTTACACTAAATTCGAGTCATTGCATGTTGAGAGGTGGAACTCAACGCCGCATTTTATCTCACCAGAGCGAGGAAGTGAACATAATTTAATTATAATCACTCCCCCGAGTGGTAATCGAACCCACAACCAATCACCTTTACAATCAGACGCTGTCACACTGCGCCACGACCGGCCTCATTGATACAGTTAATATAAAAACAAAACAATTGTTTTCTCTATAATTTTCTAACCATATTATATTTTACATTCAAACGATTCTATATTTTAGAACTAGCTTTTAATACAACAACGTACGAGTAAAACATACGATAAAAAGCATCGAATAAATCATTAAAATTACTGCTTTAACGCAGATACTATCATTAACAGGCTGTAATCGTAAACAAATGTGACGTTAGTAATAATGAGACCGTGTGTTATTATATTAGTGGAAAATAAAATGGTTTCACAATATTCGTATAATTGCAATTTCAGTTTTGTTAATGAATATTTAAATGATACATTTTTAAAACTAGCTCTTTTTGCGGGGTCTCATATATATATATATATATATATATATATATATATATATATATATATATATATATATATATATAAGAAAGCTGTTTTCTTTTCCTTGTGTATATGCTATGAATTAAGTAAGGAAAGCTACCAAACTCTGGTTTAGTTTGTCCTAGTATAGCTTCATGCTTTTATCCCGCATTGTAGTGTACACACGAAGTACTTAGTGTGAAGACACTTTGTACTCCACTTTCCGCAGAATTCGTGATCGTGAAGCAAGGAAATAAAAATAATTAAATATATATTTTTTTTGTAAGTTATTGTATAAAAGTCTCAATTTTAATGTAGTGGCTGCGCTAACCTAATGTGATCTGAAAACAGAAATTATCTACAAGAAATATTATTTTAATTGAATCAACATATTAATTATCTCCTGTAGACAGAAAAAAAAACAGAAAGCTTATCCTATTTAGGACGTCATTTTCTATGGTGTAACTTAACACCGCGTATTTGTACTAAAAAAAAAGAATAAAAAGATATTTAATTGGTATGCTTTATGCTGCGTTTTTCCTCTTTGATATATTAAACTAGTTGTTGCTACGTGCTTATTGGCATTTCTTACGATGACAAGGTTGTGCATCTCATTTCACGATTAATTATGTATAACTAGTTATAACTAAACGTTGTAAGTACAATATTACAGTACTAATTACTTATTTTTCTATACTTTTAACTATAGTAAATAGAATACATAAAAAATATGACTATTTTTTTTTGACTTTTCACTAAATGAGCACGTGGAGAAACACAATGGGTTTTATAACCCTAACCTAAACCTTTATTTATTTATTTTATAGGAAGCCAACGTGATACACAAAAACTTATAATTACATTATTACATGATGGAACTTATTGTTTACAGTTGCGTATCATCACTTACAGGCTAACTCAACACGGGTTGCATAATGTTTACATCTTATTCTAAAACTCAATAGATACAATTAAAACAAAATGGTTAAAAAAATATGTATATAACAACAAAAAGGAATAAAAAAAAATAATAATAATCTAACAACAGGTATATAAAAAGAAACGTAATTACCAAAAAAAAAAAAAAAAGTTGTGACATGACATATTATTGAGAAAGGAAATGTTCTTTAATTTTATTTTTATTAAAATTCAAATTATCATTAAAAATGTCTAGGTTTGCTTTACGCTCAATATCATTATAACATTTAATCATTCTACTTATTGGCGCAGCTTGGCCTAAATTGGTCCTAGAAAATCTACTTTTAAAAGTGTAGTATGTTGTATGTCTGGCATTTTGTCTCGGAACTACAACATTAATTCTATTTAATAGATCAGGACAGTCGATAGCATTGGATATAATTCTATGAAAGAAACACAGGTCCAGCATATCTCTGCGATCTACTAAAGAAAGTGCATTATAGTTAGCAAGTATAATCTTGTAATTTTCGTTCTGTAAATTATTTCTATCATTGAAGCATAAATATCGTAAAAATTTCTTAACTATTCTTTCTATTCTGTCTTTATGGACATTATATTATGGATTCCAAGTAGTTGAACAGTACTCTAACTTACTGCGAACTAAATAATCAAATAACAACTGCCGTGTGTACGTATTCTTAAAATTTTTTTGTATTCCTAATTATGAAGCCTATGGACTTGAAAGACTTATTAACAATGTCGTCAATATGTGGAATAAGACTGAGTTTGGAGTCCATTAAAATACCGAGATCACGAATCTGCGTTACACTTTCAAGAACATTGACATCGATATTGTAACAAAATGTTGTGTTAAAAGCTTTTTTACTGAATGTAATACTTTTACATTTTTTACAACAAAGGTTCATATTATTTTGTATACACCATGTTGTTAACCTATCTAGATCTTGCTGTAACTGTATCGAGTTATCTGGCCTATGAATTTCTGAATAAAATTTGAGATCATCGGCGTACAACTGAAATCTACTATGATGAAAACAAGTGGCAATATCATTAATAAAAATGCCAAATAGTATAGGGCCAAGAATTGAACCTTGGGGCACACCCGATGTAGCATAAAAATTCTTAGATTGGTACCCGCCCTACACTACTGTCATACATCTATTTTTTAAGTAGGAACTAATCCATCGTATCAGGCCATTATGAACATTATAATTAATTAGCTTTTTTATGAGGAGGGAGTGATTAATAACATCAAAGGCTTTTGATAAATCTGTATATACTGTCTACTTGATTATTTTTATCAACGGATTGTATAAGATCGTCTACAAAAAGAGTTAAATTGGAAGCAGTTGATTTTTTCTTTAAAAAGCCATGTTGATATTGAGACATTATCGGTTTTATATGCCAAGATAAAAATACAGAAACAAAGGACTCAAATATTTTAGCGAATACTGACAAAATGCTAATAGGTCTGTATTGAGAACAAATTGACAATTCTTCTCTGATCTTTTAAGATGCTGTTTTTCTTTTTCTTAAGGACATTGTTTTTATGAGTTCTACAGATTTTAAACTAAAGTCAAATATTTTTAACATATCTACAATTGATAAAAGTTTGATCTAACCTGATCGTCCTAGCAAGAACAATGCAAGAGAAATATATAGACAAGGAACTTCTTATCATTTTACTCCACTGATAAAAAGTAAAATGTAAGTAGATTATGAAGACTACAATGATTTATAGATTGGTATGGGTGAGCTGCATAAAAATGTAATAAAAAACGACTTTTACATTTGTAAAAATAAATAACAATAGAGTATATGTCTGCTATATTAGATTTTACCTAATAGGATAGTTGATACCGTTTTATACAATTTTTGTATGTCTTTCTGTTAAGGCTAATCTTTGTAATGGCTAAACCAATTTAAAAGCGACTTCTACAGGATGACAGCTAATGTAATAAATAGAAAATAAGACTATTTTTAAAGATCCAGAGATATCAAATTCCATATGAAGACAGACAGAAGTGAAGACGTATAAAAATGTAATAAAAAAACAACATGTACATTAGTAAAATTAAACTAAATAATGGTATAATATATTCTATAGATTTTAAAATAGAGTCAAATATTTTTAATATTAATATAATAACTGAAATGTTATCGGTGGAAAGCAAAGTACGCAGCATCTGTCTCGGAGTGTACACTAGGTACTCTCTGTCTACCCTGCTATGCGGAATAAAAAGCGTGAAATTTAAAAAAAATATTTTTTAGTTGTATTATCCTTCCACTTGTAATTTGTAAGTAACTTGCCTGAAATCCCTCAAAAACGTAATGGTTTCTAATTTTTTTGTTTTTGTTACCACAACCGGTCGATATCAGCGTTTAAAGTAACCGTACTTTCTTTAAATAATATTATATAATAATATTTCAAAAAGTAGTGTTTTATCACTTAACGATTTCTAATTATTTATTTGTGGTACTACAATCGAAAATTATTTTACTTTAAACATCTAATTTCAGCGTTTGTAGTAATTTTTTTTTAATTTTACTGCAAACGAAAAAAAATCATCACAATCCTCTACTAACGTTATTCTGTTACGAACAGCCGTTTTTTTTACTCTGAGAATGTATTTTTTTTTATTTCTCATTTTTTTTTCGAAACTGACATCAGTATTATTACAATCTACTAACCGAACTATCATATGAACCATAAAAACAAAACATTTTCTTTTAATTCGGATATCAGTGGGTCACATTTATTGTATATTTTTCTAATACTCATAAGAAAATTATTTACTTTCTTTACTTGAAGTAAAAATATTCTTTGTGAATTGGATATGTATCAGCAACCGTCTACATGTAACACAATATCAATTATCCAATTTCGCTATATCGGTCTTTTATTGATTGTAACAGTATATATTCTAACAAATATTTATTCTTTCAGAGCCACCGCTATTGAGTCCAAATGTGACATCAGATCGGATGACATATATAGGGGGGGACCATATAAGAGCGAACTGTACTTCACCCCCGTCCCTCCCTGCAGCCAACATTACGTGGTACGTCAACGAGCAGATGGTAAGTAAATAATGATTGAAATTTATAAAGTGAAATTAAATCATTGTAAAAAAATCTATTATCTTATTTTTATTACTATAAGCGTAAATTATTTTAAGCTGCTATGTTTTTTCTTGCATTACTGCATAATAGCTCGAAAATCTTAGCGTAACTTAACGCAGCACTTTGTGGAATCAGATCTGGGATGCGGAAGACATGGAGGATGGGTGCTTCTTTAATATAATCAATGATAAATAATCATGACTTGTGTAATACTACATATTTTTCCAAATTTTTCAGAAATATATGTTATTTAAAATTATGAGCAGAACTATAATAAAAATGTGTAAATAAAAACGTAAGCTGCGGTAATACGGCGTTGTCAGGACGAATCTGGCCAACGTAAACCATAATTTCGGATCGTGGTAACGGTCAATTTGATCTGGATACTATATAACCGACCTGCGGCAAAAGGCAATTTGTCAAACTGCGACAACCACCTCTCGTCCGAAAAGATCAACTGTTTTATGTTATACTTGATATATGATATTCTTTAATTACTCTATTATTATTGATTTTGACGAAATAAGAGTGTCCTGTTACGTAAATATTTGGGATTAATAAAATATTTAGGATTAGATTATTAAATATATTGTAGGGTTAATTATTAAAAAAGCATTTACTTAGCCCAATTGATAACAATTATTTTTTTATAATTAGAAAGATTTAAAACTAAAGGACACATCGTAGTGAATTTTTAAATCTAAATTGAACCACATATGTGCAAAACTGCTTAAAGTTATGCTAGTATAGAGAGTTAGTATAAGAGTCTTTAATCCTGAGTAATAATTCGTCCATCTTACTTGTATTTTTTATATTTATGTATATTCGTGTCCCAGTGGGACAGCGTTTGACTGTAAACACGATCGGTTATGGGTTCGATACCCACTCGAGGAAGTGATTATATTTAAACTAAAACATTATTGAAAAATCGTATAAAAATTTGAACGCAGCGGGATTCTAACCCGCGCCTCTTGGGTACCGTCCAAGCGCTCTGACCGCTAAGCCATGCGTTCTACTACCAGCTGCGTCGAAATTCTTATACGTTTTGTTACAACTTATTTATGTTGTTAGCATACCTGTAGAAAGATTTTTACAAATTTCTACTACTTAAAGATTATTAAGAAATAATCGTTTAACAAGAGAGATTGCTATTTTATTTTAATATTTACTATTTTTAAAGTGTTATTCCACACTTAGGATTAGAAAACATTATTGAAAAAACGTATAAAAATTTGAACGCAGCGGGATTCGAACCCGCGTCTCTTGGGTACCGTCCAAGTGCTCTGACCGCTAAGCCATGCGTTCTACTACCAGCTGCGTCGAAATTCTTATACGTTCAACTTATTTAGTTGTTAGCAACAACGTTTTTTTAATAATGTTTTCTAATCCAAAGTGTGGAATAACACTTTAAAAATAGTAAATATTTAAACTATTTTCATTTCCTCGTTCTGGTAAGACATAGTGCGGCGTTGAGTTCCTCCTGTGTGGAGGACGCAAATATGTGAAAGTCGGTGGAAAGCGAAGTACAGAGTGTCTTGATACTAGGTACTATCTATCTACCCTGCTATGCAGGACGATAGCGTGAAGCGTGAAAAAAATTACGCCTATAATTTAGCACGGTGGTTCCTTGAACAGTATAGGAAAAAACTAAAAGAGAATCGGAAAATTACTTCAGAAATGGGGACAAATAAGATTTTACCCTTTACAAACGAATGTATGGAAAACAAACATAGTAAGTCGTCATAAAGTTCACGGAAACAAAGCTGCGGGTGACAACTTGTAATTCATGTTTTACATAGTTGTTTCATATTCCAAGGTATTCGTTGAAAATGTCAGAAGTAATAGGTACGTGTAGGCTCCTTGTAAGCCAAATTACTTTCCAAGTTTACCCTCATTCGTCTTAGAGCAACTTTAAGATTTTTGATAACTTCTCGTTCCAGAACCATGTATATCAACTTTCTCGTTATTATTTTCATATGGTTGTTGAAAATTTTAACACTTCGTTCATGCGATATTATTATGTTTTTGACGAATAATAGAACACTAATTAATTTAATATTTATTTTAAATAATATTATTAAAGTACCAGTTAAAACTACCATTTTCCTTCATTTCATTACATAATTTAAGCTGAAAAAATAATATATAAGGCATTTACTTGTGACGCGATTGTTCTGAGTTCGAATCCCTTTTTTTTTTAATTTGATTGGGGAATGTTTGAACATTTTTTTAGGTTACCTATGAGAATAATTCAACCACTTAAAATGTAGTATCAGTAATCGAAGCACAAATTCAACGACTTAACGTGCAGTATCAGTAGTATAGACAGAAACTGGTGAACTCAATTATTAACTTTCTCGGACTGAATGGGGTGTTATATTATATAAATAAAAAAAATTAACACTATATACCGTTTATAGTTTTATAAATCGATTAAAATAGACAAACTAACTCAATAACAAAGTTATTGGCATTTACATTAAGGTGCACCTCAAGTTGACTAGTTTTATCGTCAGTTTTATACTTGTAGTCCGTGTATTGAGTTTGTTATAAAAAGTTTTTATTGTTACAGGTTCCCAGCTTTACGGCGAATCATGTGCTGAATTTCAGTAACGGGTATGCGTCCAGTCTGTCTACATTAGAATTAGAAGCTGCTGTTCTGTCACCTGTACCTACCTTAATGATACGGTAAGACAATTGCACATGACATGGTAAGATATAAATACATATGTAGTTACATAAATAAAAAAATTCATAGACTAGATATAAATCTCATAATATTTTGAAACGCAGCGTAATTCGAACGTTTTCTTTAAATGTTTTCTAATTGTACGTATAGAATAATACTTTAAAGAGTAAAATACATTGTGTTAAAAATTTTATATAGATCGTTATTTTATCTCTTCTCACTATACTATAATTATTGGAAAATTTCAACATAGTTAATATTGAGTTTTATTTAATTTGATAAGGATTTCAATATATATGCAACAAACTTCAGAGGCAAAAATATTGAATAATACATTTGATAATATGGCTTAATTAATTATTAAAACATAAGAACAGCACTCGTGTATTTACATATTTAAATTGTTATGGGTAATTTCCTCTCAGTTATCAAAAAGTAGTTCAATATGAAAGAGCTTTACCAAACAAATATGGTAGTTACTTATTTTCTCACTTCGCTCTTGCATTTTATACGTATGAGACAAATTACTCCCCATAGGACTTTGTATAACGTAAGAAAACACCATATAGAGTAAACAATATGTATTATGCATTTAGTTTAAATAAATGGGGCAAAACACAAATGTTTATGATTTTAATGTAATAATGTTAACCATCGCAATATATTTTAAACTTACTATAAATACTACATTCGTCTAATACTAATATAATATTATTAGCTTTCCACTTTTATCCCGTATAGCAGAGTAGACAAGTAAATAGTGTCAAGATGCTCCGTACAAGATACTTTCTGCCGAATTCGAAACATTGTGTTAAGTGGCGAAACTTAACGCTGCGCTTTGTGTTGCCAGATAGAGAAAATGAAAATAATTTAAATATTCCCCTGAGTGGATATCCAACTCTCACCCGATCGCGTTAACAGGCATATGCTTGCAGGCATGGCATATCTCTTTTATTTAAAAAGTGATTGAAAACCTTTAAATTTTAAGAAAAGTTAAAACAAACACCACCGTTTCGGAGATTAGCATACACAAACACACAAATAAATAGATAAAAAAATTAAAGAAAATCATAGTATTGGGTTCTATTACGTTGAAATGTTAGGGATATTTACTTTACATAATAGCTTTTTTACATATAAGAAAGCGATCATAGACATTTTTATTATTAATTATTCAAATATAAATTTGCTAAGTGCTAAATTTTTTTCTTTAGAATTTCATCTTTCAAGGGTATTTCGAATATATAAAGAAGAAACCCTTCCTTTGTGCTTGCAGTGTATGAAAGTTACAACTTTTATGTTTTAAAAGAGCAACTACTACGTTTTTTTGGCTTCTATTAGCAGAACTACCTTCCAAAAGCCTCATATCTATATAAATAAAGAATAAGTTGAGATTAACGTTTACCTCTATGTACAGTGCATTATCGCGACCATAGAGACATAGAGAGCAGCAAAATTGTAAACTTGATGACTATGTATACCATTTGTCCTTATGCAAATATTTTTATTTAAATTGTTATTATATCTCCACTCAATGAAGATAATTCACTTAGTTGAGTTTCGTCACGCCATACACAAAGTCTCATGTTAGAGCAAAAAATATAGAGCATAGTGTCTTGACAATAGGTTCCATTAACTTTTTATGCAGGAAAAAGCATTTAAATGTTAATCACTTCAAAATAATCGTATAATTATTTCTTATATATTTAAATTAGTTTTCAGTTACCTTGAAAATAAAACACAATTCACGATATCCACTGATTTTGCAGAGGTATAAATTTCTAATTTTATTTCAAATCCCAAGTTCCTACCTTAAAAGCATTTTCAAAATAATACTCACATTTAGATATGCAATACTTTACTTAAATTGTATGTTGAAAATGGATTCTAACTCGCTTCTGAATATGCTTAGGGATTATAAACATAAGTCAATAATACATTCCCATAATGTTGTAATATTTTCAATGTATTATACGTTCAGAGTGTAGAAAGCTCTAAAAAAAGTACTTTACTATGATTAGTATTTTTTTATTATATATATATATATATATATATATATTGTTGTTATTATGTTTATAAATGTTAAGGAAAATTCTAGAAATATTATTAGATAAAAATCTTTAATATTTCTATCCTAAATAATATATTTTTACAATATACATATATAAGACAATGTTTTGTACTATTTTTTTAAGACAATATTTTTAGATTTTATTTACTATTACTAAAACTAATGCGGCAATAGTCACCCTGTTATCTACCTGCTGTTGTGTTAAGTGGGTACTTAACACACAACGTCTCAAGTTTGAACGGAAAACAGTTATCTGAGCGTCTTGACACAATGTTGTTTCTAACTACTCTAATACGGGTTAAGCCGTAAACTTAAAAAAAAGTTAAATTACCTAATAATAAGAGCTTTTAAAATATAATATATTCTTTACAGATGTGAGGCGTCTATATACGACGTTTGGAAAGCAACGAGCAATACAATAGTGCTGCGAGAACGCAGCGCCAACCCAGCTTCCGCTTTAGGAAGAAGCTTTACAGGTACCTTGTAATAGCTGTTATATAATTATTATAAGTATATTTTCTATTTTTACTATAATAGTAAAAAAAGTAATTTTTGTGTACAATTCATTAAGTATATGAATTATTCCAATAACATCTTTAGTTATTTAAATACTTAAGAGTTCAGGAAACGTTATTATTTATTCATTATTAGATATTTGCAACTTCCATTTATTATTTTAGTAATATTTGATTTGTTTTACAGGAGGGGCAACAGAAATTTGCATACCGACTATACTTGTTGTTTTACTGCAGTTATTTTTACAATTTTTATTAGGTAGTTACACTGAAACATCGATAAGATAGCTGATTTTCAATTAAAATAACATTTGAAAACTGTAAGTCATGTGTTAAATTGTAGTAAGTCAGGGTTTTCACAGTTGTTTTAGTAATTATTATGGACAATACGATTATTTTCAACTTGTAGCTGTATTAATAAATATTGTTAAAATTAATAATGTAAAAATTAATATAATTATAAGGCTAAGTTAGTAAGGAAATGTTGTTTTCAATATTATGTATCTGGCCTAATAATTTTAAATAAATTATCATATTTTGTCTCAATGTTTCGTTTGTTTCAATAATAACGTATGTTCTATTGAATATGCATACTAATATTTCTTAGTATAAAGCGTCATATAATATACAGAAGACAGATAACATTACTAGCTTTTTGATGCCAAAAATAAGCTCAAAGTATAAGTGTAAAAAGAAATCAACTATTACATCACTCCCTTCTCCATCTTCCATCCATTTAGTGTAGTGAGATAATTGGTGAAACTTAACGCCGGGCTGTATCTAACTAAGTCTGGCAACTACTTATACAAATATAATATTCCCTAAGTAGAAATTTCGAGTCAAACCTAAAAAAATGCTTAAAAATTTTATGTCATTTAATTAATAAGTTAAGTTTGTTGTTTATTGTTTTTCTGCGTTCCACATATATATGAGAAAGCCTTTTTTTAGATAAGATGTTTTCCGCCTTAGTATAAACTAAGGCCAGAAAGTATAAATACATAGTTATTAATAGTTACTAATAATTTTCCGCTTTATTAATATCTTAGTTGCTTCTATACGTAATTCAATTAGTCAAAGAGCTTGAATGATTTTACAATACCCTTTATTCGCCCAAATGTATTATTAAAATAGACTGATTATATAATGTTAATTTACTTGTATATAAAAAGTTGTAATTATTATACTAAATAGTGTATATATAATGTATAATTTACGATTACATGAATTAAGAATAATAATGGTAAATTCCTATTAATGTTAGTGTAAAGGAAAAAAAACAACTTTTCTTGTCTTTTTAATATTTTTTTTTTATTTTCAAAACAGATTTTATTTATTCCGCTATAATATAAAGATGTTCTAAACTAATTAAAGACACCATATAAATGAAACTATTTAAATGTAATTCTTGTATTAATTTTTTTTTGAAAACACAACATTTCGAACACTTTACAACAGTCCGTGGTCACAGGTACAGACTACATGTGTTTAAAATAGTTTCATTTAAAATGTGTAAAAATCACAAAAACATGCATTTTTTCAGGATTCTATGTATATAAGTAAAGATACTGTTTCGAAACACCTTGAATAACTTTAAACAACCTTTCACCCAAACAAAGAAAATTTCAATTTTGAATGATGTAAACCGTTTGACTTGAGAAAGAAATATTTGGGCTTATTAATATCTCATACTTTCTTTATAAATCGTAATAAAATCTTTTAATACCTACTAAAAATTATTGCATAATATGTTAAATAAATTTGTACATTAAATTTTCATAGAGGCTTAAATCTTTGAAAATGTAGTTAGTCCCTTTTCATCTATAATTATATACAAAAAGGATCAAGCCTCATAATTTATGATATAATATTAAACAAATTAAATATTGCAAACTCTCGTCTGTATTAATGTATGTATGTTTGTTTATAATTAGGTAATATGAGGCTGTGTTTGAATTAAAGAAAAGCTTTTTGTTTTTTATTCAGAAAATGAATCTTGTACTATCGTTCTAGATTTCTATGTAGCTTTTCTAATATATATAAATTTTGAAACACTCTTCGATACTGTTAAGTCAATTTAATATTTGCTTATTATGAAGAATATTGGTCTATTCATTTTTGTAATTTTGTAAATTGCGATGTTCTTGGCTAGGAGGTTTTTTAATATGATTGATATTTGTATGACTCATACAAATATTATGTATAAATACGTATGTATGTTAATCTATAATTAAAAAAATTATATTATAGTTTCTTGCTTATTAAATAAAGAATATGATGGTGCGTTTAAATAAAGTTTGGAATATACCTAAAGTAAACTATCTATAATGTGTTTAAATAGTATTAAGCGTCGTGGTAACAATGAAATGTACATAACTATAGGGAATAGGTTAAAAATGTTTTTAGAAAATAAATAAAAATTTCATATGAGAATTGTTTTATTTCTTATAATCACAATCACATTGCATTTATATATATATATATATATATATATATATATATATATATATATATATATATATATATATACATATATATTCTTTTATAATTCTAAAACAAAAAGTACCCAGTGTCAAGATTGTCACTCCGTACTACGCTTTCTACCGAATTGGAAACATTGCGTGTTGAATAGTGGAACTCAACGCTGCACTATGCCTTACCAGAGCAATGAAGTGATAATAATGTAAATATAATCACTCTGCTGAGTGGAAATCGAACCCAACAACAATAAATTACTTTGAACCAAATATTAAATTATTTTAAATACTCTTTCCATAAATAATAATGAAACAATTCGCTTAAAACTTAGCGCAAAATTTTCTAATACCAATAACATTGCAAGTTAAATAATAAAATCAAATATTGAGCTTGGCGTCGACTAAAATAGAAATATTGTCTCAGTTTCAATATAAATGCTACTACGGTCCCAGTTGTATCAACCTACGACGAGAACGTCTTACGCTTTTATTCCCCCTTGAATTAAAAATAACTTACGTAGACTCAACGGTTTTACATTGTCTATGTATCGTAAAAGTTGATAATAATATATTATATATAATTTTTATTTTATATAAATAAATAAATAATAAAATATATTCAATTTATTGTAATAACAAATATGGGCTTTAAAAATTATCCTAATATTATGAACTTTAATTATAATTCAATTTTAAACTATAAATAGAAGAGAGCCGTTATACAATTAGGCTGAGATATGAAAAAAAAATACATTATAAAATTTTAAAAACATTTTTTAGAAAATTCATAAAAAGTTGAACGCAGCGGTATTCGAACCGGCGCTTCTTGGAAACCGTCAACCTTCCAACCGTTTTGGACGCGGGTGCAGGGTTCAAATTTTTATACGTTTTCTTATACTGAATGTGGAATAAAATAGTAAAATAATAAATAATAACATAATAAAATTTAAGAAAGTTAAACACAATATCTTGATTTGATATGTATATATATATATATATATATATATATATATATATATATATATATATATATATTTCAAGCACCATTACGTGATTAAGCATAACTTTCCAAAGAAACAACTATTTTACGTAGTTTGCCGTATCAAGTCCACTATTATTCCTACAAAGTAGCTGGGTAATTAAAATAAACTTCCTGTTGAAGTTACTAAGATAGATTGCTTACGGTTTAGTTATTTACTGGGAGTATCGGAAATTTTCGTTGAACCTGGGAAAAGTTATATGCTTAATTAATATAAGAAACTGACTAAACGAAAAAAATATATATATAAAAACTTTTTAAAAAAAATTATCATTTTTATAGAGCATCGGATTTTAAAAATATTTTATTCTTTTAATATCTATCCCAATTTAATATCTATGTCAAGTAGATAGTACAACAACAATTTATTATATATTTGTATTATTATTCAAAGTAAACGTAACAAAATTTAAACTTCATCGGTTAAATGAACAAACATACATATTATAAGTTAATAAAACTTGTAATATAATATCCCATATTATAACATCTACAAAATAAACTTATTTACTCTGTAAACGACAAATGAGACCATAGTTTCTACTCTACAGAAACAAGCAACCATTGCCAGGGTTGTAAACTTGTACGCACGTCAGACCGTACTCTGCCCATAAAGTACGCAGCATAAACCTTTTTGTGCCATTCGTCAACGTCCTCGTACATAGGATTTTGGATTTCAAAAAAAAAAATACCAGAAAGAAACAAACAAAAATCAAAGCCATTTTGAATTATTCATAACTCATGTGAGCAATAATAGCAGGTGAATATTTTCCTTTTGTATTCGCTGAGTGAATTGCCCTGAAGCCTGCGACCGAGTGATAATAATTCATCGATTGTTTACTAGCTAACTGGAGGGTGCCTATAAATCCGTTGTAGATTTTTTAAGCTCACTGGATTATGAGGGAACCTTCTCTTCAGGCGTGTTTTGCAAAAAGTTGGCAGATTAACTTTACTTCTTTTATTGTAGTGAGATATTTATATATATTTACTATAAAAAATGATATAAATACAGGTTTTATATGAAATAATATTTTCTTCTCTCTATTATATATTCATTAAATTACTGATTGTTTATATTTTAATGAATTATGGAATTAAGTGATTATTTAATTGGATTTTGCATACAGAAAAGTCAATGTAAGTGTAAGCAGTAAAAATAGTATCTAAATGAGTTCGTTATAAAAAGTGAACACTATGTTAACCTTAAAACATATTCTCTAACTTATAAATTTATTTATTCTGCAAACAGTCGTGGGTTCAATTCCCACTCTGTGGAATGATTATACTTATTGATATTAATTTCCTAGCTCTGGTAAGTGCTCAAAAAATAGTCACTTCCACGATTTTCCTTTAATTTTATTAGTATGGCCTGTATACTACTTAAAAATCGCCGCCAAAATAGCATTTTTTCTAAATTTTAAAACACTTAAAAACTAATTAAATAAAGGTTAAGAATATTAAATTAAATTTATTAAAATTGATAACTAAATCAAAATATTCTACCCTAAGTCGTGTACCAAATTTGCAGTACTGGTTTCCAACGGCGAGATAGCGCATCCGGGTCGGCTTTAGATTTATAGTTGTATCCCACTATACCGTGTCAAGTGGTAACCCCACCATTTAGCAATTTTGATGAAGGATTAACACTGTATTATGACTGTAATGTTAGCATTATTAAGCTTTATTATAATAATTTCTATGGAATGGCTCTTAGGAAATTTGTTTCATAATTATATTGTCTTTGTAGTTTTCATGAGAAAAGTTAGCTTTATTTTAAATTAGTAAAAAACTTCTAGTGACAGAGACACAGGGTCTGACTGTTAAGGTGATCAGTTGTGTGCTCGATTCCCGCCCGGAGGAATGATTACATTGAAATTATTTTTACTTTCTCGCTCTAGTAAGACAAAGCGTGGCGTGGAGTTGAGCCATTCAACACGCGTTGTCTTGGAGTACGGAGTGTCTTAACACTAGATTCTTTCAATCTACCCTGCTGTGAAGTTAAAAAATACATAAGTGAATGAATTTTCAAATCCAATGTGTGTTTTTAAATAAGGAGGATTTTTTTATTTAGAATAGTGTTAATTGTCACATCTTAGAGTAAAATATTTTGTAAATAAAAAGAAAGCATTTTTTTCAATATATAGTACAAAGTATATACTACTTATATGTATAGTAACAATATAGTGGTGGTATTTTTCGGTGATATGTCAAGTACGAGTTACATAATAAAAAATTGTGAATTTAAAATATAAAAATAAAGAAACAATACTTCTTCATATAAACTTTAACTTTATTAATTTCAAATATTATTATTAACTTATATGGTGTTCCTTTTTATTAATTTTTTGGAGTTATAAACATAATTGAATTTATAAATATAATGTTTTTTCAAATAACTATCGAAATACCTTTACGAGAGTCGAAACATAAAGCTTAGACCTCACTTAAACCAAAGTAACTTTTGAATGCACGAACATCGGTACCTGCGGAAATAGGCAGTGGAATGCAGTTCTATATCCCCAGTTGATCTACTTTTGTTGCGAACACCACTAAAATATGCTCAAAGCTGCTATTTTCAAAGTAATCCTTTCCGCTTTAGTTAACGGTCGTTCTATATCATTTCGGTATCTGGATGAAAATTTTAATTGAGTCACTTTATTAAGATAAATAGTGCTAGCTTAGAATAGCGCTTAACATTTAAAAACTATATACTGAGTATATTTTAGGTATAAAGAGCTTTTGTTTTTCCTTTGTTATAGCAAAATACAGACTTACAACTTTTAAAACTTGAATATTTTCACGTTTTAATCCACATAGCAGGGTGTTAAGAGAAAACCTAGTGTCATAACACTCCATTGATCATATTCCGCCCAAAATCGAGACTCTACATGTTGAGTGGCTTTGACTGAAAATTGACAAAATTTTTTGGTATATAATCATTTTCTCCAGTAGGAATCGAACCCAGAACCAATCACGTTTACAAACAAACTCTCCACTACGCCACGATACTGATTAAACATATCTAATCGTATTCGAATTATCAACATTTATATAGGTATAATTACTATGACATTTGTAAGAATGATTTTAACGTAATTTTTTGTCAATGTCAAAACACTAGAGACAAATTTGCTTTACACCAACTATCTCCGTAACTTCAACAGGAAGTTTATTTTAATTACTAGCCAGTCACTTTGCGAGAATAATAGTGGTATTAATACCGAAACTCTACCGTGCAAACACTTGTTATTTACGTCTTTAGCATCGGCTATGTGTATTTGTATTGTTTAGCTACACTGTTCTGTCACTTACCTCTTTAGAAAGGAGCCTAGTGTTAAAAATCTTCGTTAACTCTCTTAATATCTTTTAAAACTTCAGCAGGGTTGTCTATCCTAGCAAGTAAGTAGCTAGTGTCAGACATATTTTGAGTAGCGGAGCTAAACGCCACGTTCTATGTTACAACAGCCATCAAATGGAAACATTCAATTATCATTAGTTCAGACTATATTTTCCGACTGGGAATCGAACCTACGGCCGACCGCGTTATTGTTAAAGACTATCCCATTATACTACTACCGACCTTATATATTATTTTCCATAAAAAAATCGTAGAATTAAAATAAAAATGTGACATCATAACTATTCCTTTTGATTGACATTCACGAAGCATGAAATGATGCGACATTTCATAATGAAACTTCGTACAAACAGAATATTTTAGCTTTTCGCACAGGTAATGAGTAACTAGAAATATACTGTTGGTC
The DNA here is from genome assembly GCA_032432895.1 of Dryadula phaetusa. NCBI lineage: Eukaryota > Metazoa > Arthropoda > Insecta > Lepidoptera > Nymphalidae > Dryadula > Dryadula phaetusa. The sequence continues at coordinate 4,592,908 of JAOYRS010000068.1, read as the reverse complement.
AGTTTGTTTCTTGAATTATATATAAGACAAGTGTTTCCTCTTTATAAATATTTTTACATTAATATCAAAAATAATAAAAATATTATCAGGTAATATATATTTAAGTATAATAAAGATTTCGATATCGACGTTTCCAAAATTTGAGTTGTTTTTTAAGTACTTAAAAAATATTTTTAACACGACACAAAGAAAACATTGTACAATAAACTTTAAAACAGTAAAAAATTAGGTCAGATTCGAAATATTTGTCTGAGTGCCCTTTTTCGTTCAACTGTACCCACCAAAGATATATTCTTCTGGTATACAAATATACTGTATTCCAGTGTTATAGAGTTTAAAATTGAGTGATATTTAAAAGCGCAGCTCGCTATTACTGTTAGTTTTCCTTAAAACACCCTTAGTGGAACTAAAAGGCACGTTCGCACTGTTTGTATTGTGGAGCTTCTCTCACCTAAAATCCTCGATATTAACTTTTTTGACACGCCATACAACATTTCAATTAAAGCACTTTGTTTCTTCGCACCGAATAGTCTTTTATGTTTTAGTTTTTAAGCATTTTATAAGGAAGTATAATAAGTAATTTATATGTGTATTAATTCATAACAAGTTCTTAATGAGATAGTTGTGAGTTCAAATTTATACTCAAAATAGTAGTTTATAAATAAAGCCTTTTTAACTAAATTCGTTGTTAGACATAGATTTTTTATTCCAGTATATATTTTGTTATAATAAAAAAGCTTCAAGTGTAATTAGAGACGATGAAACTCAACGTTACTTTAATATTTTATATATGGTCATTTTCACAAATCTACATCGAACCCACAAACACTACTGTTTATATTCAGACGCTATTCCCCGACATACAAACATATGTATCGTAGGTTTAATAAAGTTTAATAAGCATAATGCTTTTATGAATGCAACGTCAGAGGTAGCTGAAATATTCGAGGACACGTTGGCCACAAGCAAAAGAAAATCTCTTGACGTCATTACAGCTAAGTTGGGACTAGCTCTGTTCTCAATTATATCATTCATGGAGGTATATTTAAACACAAGTAATTTAATAGATATTAAAGACTGTAAACGCAATGGTTGTGTGTTCGATTTCTACCCGAATGAATAAAACTCGAATAAAAAAATATTTTCTGTCTTAACAAAGCGCGTCGTTGAGTTTCGCCACTAAACACACAAAGTCTCGAATTTGGCGGAAAGCGGAGCGTCAGACTAAAAAGACCAAAAACATTTGTATTTTTTTACCTTCACGCTTTTATCCCGTATAGCAGGGTAAAGTACTATTATAATTGAATTTTGATTTTCGCGATTTTTACACATTTTGAATGAAACTAATTAAAACAGATTAAAATATTTGAAACTTTGAATTTCAAAAAATGTGTTTTTGAATACTAAAATATACGCAATTAATCTGTTTATGGTTGGCGATTAATCTGTTAATGGTTTAATTTAATACATATGAATAAATCGCTTACCAAAACTTAAAGAATGATATATTATTTTACATTTATAGAACTCCTTAACACAATCCAATCTAAGCGTAATATGTAGGCAAGCTGACATACAGACAACTTGTCTAGCTAGCATATTATTTGTTTTATACGAAGTTCCAAAGCCAGCTTATTATTTATTAAAGCCTTTGTTGACGTAAAGGTAGGATATTTCTATTCTCTAATGAAATAAAAACTAAAGATATATTTAGGATTTTTTTATCATTTTGAATAATAAAATTATAACTTTTCCTGTGAACACAGTATGATTGGATTTTATGAAATCTATTAGCATTACTTACTATATTTTAAAATAAAACCCTAAATACTTAAACAAAATAAAGAGTTAGGAACTAAATGTGCCCTACTTAATTTTTTGTAAAAAAATAATAACAGACACTTAGTAGACACACATATGACATGCTATGCACTGCTATATTATAGCAGTTAGGTAAAAAATTAAAAATATACCATAATTTACAGTCTTCGCAAATATATACGAAAAATAATGTACTTGGGATTTTCACTATTTATTACGTTAAGATAATAATATGATTTAAATATCTAATACAATAATTTCTTTCATATTATATACAAATTCATCATAAAAAAGTCTTATACCTGAAAATCTGCGAAAATTTGTTAAATTATTAACAAAACCTGTCGCACAATATAAAAGATATTATTAGTGCAAGCTAGTAAAATTATATAATAAAAAAGCCCTTTGTTGTCCAATCATGTGTACATTATAGGCGGCCTACATTTCCCAGCTCACTGCTTGCAGCTGCATCCAAAGGGTTATTTCTCAAACGGGCGCCGTAATAGCGATCATTTATACCGCTGATCACAGCTGTCAGTCGATACTGAAGTTAATTTTACCTCTAATATGTCAAGGTAAGTGAAATTAATGATTGCGACGAAAAGATGGGATGATAATACCAGATCTAGGAGTAATTTAGTTGATCTTAGGGTGAATTAGGTGAATAAGCTGTTATTTTTTCTTTAGGTGACGTTTTTCAAATGTTGTTTTTTTTAAAGCTTCACTTTATGCAGCAAGGTTAGAGCTAACTTTGTGCTATAACTGCGTTTTCCGTTTTACGTCTGAATTAAAAACATTGCGTGTTTAGTGGAGGAACTCAACGTCGCACTTTAAAACAGAGTTAAATTATTTTAAACGAAAGATTGTGATAAACATCAATTTATACTAAAATAATGAACATATATCCTTATATAAACGAAAAGAGCAAAGTAACTTCAGGTTTTTATCCCGCATAGCAGGGATAGAAAGTACCTACTGTCGCACTCCGTCCTTGCTTTCCATCGAATTCGAGACAGTGGCGGAACTCAACGCCACAATTTGTCTTACAAGAGCGAGGAAGTAATAATAATTTAAATAAAATCATTCTCTCGAGTGGGAATCGAACCCACAACTGATTGCTTTTAGTCGGACGCTATCTCACTGCGCCACGACCGATCTCTTATTATAAATTCAAAATATTAATGTTTTCTTTAACGTTGACATATTTGCTTTTGTCTTTTGAATTGTGGAACCCCTGTCAATTGTATCTATTATATATTTATTGTATATATTTTATATTTATTGAAGAGTTGGCGGTCCCACTTTCATCTAAACAGTCTAAAGTGACAGATCTATTCAACTATAGATATAAAAAAACGTATTTGATCAGACAGCGATCAGTTACATTGTCTAAACTCAGAAAAGGCTACTGTATTTTGGAAGCCTTATGATATTTAGTATTTATTTTATTTCAATCTGTACAATATAAGAAAATTAAATCAATTTGTTTGTCAAAATTACTATAAAGTTATTGTTTTCTTGCTATCGTTTATTCGCTGAAAGTTTACAATGTAAACAAATCAAAAAACTTTGAGATTTTTTTTATAATATAGTAATAATAATATAACAATAAAATGAATATTAATATAATAATAAACTAAATACTAATATATAAAACCTAACAAGAAACCATAGCACTGCGTGTTTACTTTCCAAGTAACGAATAGTCACTCATAATAATATTCGGTTCAATAAGTCGATAAATTGACATTTCTTATCACAAATCAGTGAACTTGATAAGGGCTCCTTCTAATCTTTGCCTATTAATAAATTCATTCTATAATCGAATTAGAATTCTTTCATATGATGTTTTACTGGTTTAGATATGCATTACTCGTTTTATATTTAAATATATATTTGTAAGTAAATTATAAAGAAATACTTATTTTTCATGTTTAAGAATAAAATTTGTTTAGAAATTTATATTTAAAATTGAGGAGTAACCGTGGGAGAACGTTTGTAAAAGTGATGCATTCCAACTCGGGGGAATGATTATAATTAAATTATTTTTATTTATTCACTTTGGTAAGAGAACAAAAAGCAGCGTTAAGTTCTGACGAAACTCAATACCGAGAAACTCAATACGCATGTCTTGAATTAGGCAGAAAGCTGAGAACAGAGTGTCCTGACAGTAGGTTGTCTCTGAAGCTAATAAAAAGAAAATTAAATATTTTAATAGTTTACAATTTTTTTAGTGTTATTGCACACTTAGAGATGTAAAAACATTTTTGAAAACCGTATAAAAATATGAACGCAGCAGGATTCAAACTTGCGCCTCTTGGAAACCGTCCAAGCTCTCTGATCGCTATGCCCTACGTTGTTCTACCGGCTACGTCGAAATTATTACACGTTTGTTACAATTTGTTTATGTTGTCAGCATCTCTGTTGAGAGATTTTTACAATTTTTTTTTATTTCGCCGCAATAATAATTATTAAGACTTATAGACATGTTATTATTTTTATGGATAAATGATGAATTTTAATGAAGCAATTTTCTAATCAATTTTATCTGTAGTTACATATGATGCATCTTACTTTATATTTCCGCTTTATATATAAATTTCCAAACAAATGTAATATGAATATTAAAATAAATTGTATAAATTTTTACGATGTCTGTAAACAGTGAATGCAGACTCCAGGCCAGTAATAAAGTTAACGTCATTCCCATATCTCGAACGTTACTCTTGCAAAATATGGATTGGGTAAAAGTCGTAAAATTGACGATGAAAGATTTTAACGGCTCCCAACGCTGGCGAAGACACTGATAAACCAGATAACTGAAATCGAGACGTACGGTCTGGTTTACCACCACTTTATATAGGAGCCGAAGATAAATTACTTTAATCGCGAACGTTTAAATGACAATTTATAGATATGCTTCTAATAATTTATAAGTCATAGTGGCGGGTGGCGAAAGTACTTAGTAAAATAGATTGGGATTATTACAATAAATTCAATTTGATATACGTTTAAAGTAAACAATCATGCCATTGAAGTCATTCATATGACGTCATCTTCATATTTATTTTGATATTTTATAGTAGGTACTAATATGATTTAGGAGCTATTTTTTCTTTTCGTTCCTTTCGCTCGTCGCAAGACTCCACAGCGAAGGTATTGCAAAGTTAGTTGAAACGCAAAGATTTATAACGAGAAAATATTTAGTTAATATATATATATATATCTTTTATCAACGTTAATAATTATTGAATTTAACATGAGGGAAAGAATAAACTTTTTGTATTATTAATTAAATATTATAATAAAATATATACACATATATATATATATATATATATATATATATATATATATATATATATATATATATATATATATTTAAAAAAACGTAAATTTTCCTGCAGTAAGTAAATGGAGCAGTTCCCAATAGCCAAACCTATCAGTTCACAAAAATAATGACAGAAGTAAATTTGACGCAACATTTTTAAAAGTAAACATAATCTTAGAGATCCTTCATTCTCCCTTTATTGCTTCATTTTCCGCTCGAAAGCCTTTAGTAATGACCCTTTCTAAGGCTGAACTTCTTATTTTTTTCTATCAAATACTTATCATTTTTTTTAAGTTTACCTTCAATAACGATGTACTGTTACAACCGAACTGGTTTATTTCTACTCGCGCATGGCAAGGTAAACAGGAAACGCCAAGTGTCAAGACACTCTGTAATCCGCTTACTGCCAAATTTAAGATATTGCATGTGGAGTTGCAGAACTCAAAGACGCGCTTTGTATTACCAGAACTAGAAAATGAAAGTAATATAAATATAATCATTTCGCCAAGTGAAAATCGAACCTTCAACCGATTTACAGTCAGATGACGTCTCACTACGCCACACCGACCTTAATTGATTTTAATGAATGTTTTTTTTTTAATATGAAAACTTATTCTTTGCTCTGTGCTAATAATGATCTCAATGCTTTCAGTTTATTATGAAAATTAATATTTTAGTGACCAATTTCGTACGCAGGCAGGTGCCATAGTGCCACATTAATAAAAATACAACGTGAACTACTAAACGTGCGCACGTCAAAAGTGTTCCAAGCTGACTAAAATTACAGATGTTGTTAACATAGAAAAAAAATGAATATTATTGCGGGCCGTGGCGCAGTGTGGCAGTGTTTGACTGTAAACGCGATCGGTTCTGGATTCGGCTCAGGGAAGTGATTATATTTAAGTTATATTACATTTTATGAAATATAGTTTTATTTAATAACTTCATAGGCTGTTTTAAACAAAAAGGAATTGTGTAAGGAATTGGAACATTATCGTTTGTTACTACAATTGGTTTTTACGACCAAATACGAGTAGTCGATTTCGTTATAACATATTTTGACTCTATATATATAATATTATGTATGTTAGAAGTTATATTGACGAGTAATAGAATCCACAACCATCTTGAGCACAGTCAAATACTGCCTAACTGATCCAAGAGGAAATTTAGTATCAACGAAGAACATGAAGTATCCACGTAACCTAAGCAAAGACGATATCATATATTATCCAAAAGCCTAATAAACACTTAAGTTACCTTGGGTATGTAAGCGCGACCTATGATGAATTATTTAATTGGTGGTATAAAGCAACTTGTAATACGTACGGCTTTATACACCTAAATATTTTTACAATATTCCAAAAAAGTTATCTATTATAAAACATTTGTTGAATTAATAGTCAAAACAATATTTTAAACTAATTTTATAATAAAATAGATAAAGTAAGAAGCTTTTTATATAAAAAAATATTTGTTTTGTTTTTTTTTAAATTTAATTTAACTTTAATCGATACTACTAACAGAACTGACGATTATCATTTAACTGACATTAAATCGTGATAAACGTATTCCGTTATTCTAAATTTAGTAACGTTTCGTAATATCTCTTTGAAGTTATAAGTTTTTTAAGTTATAGTATTGGGAACTTGTATTTTAGGAACATTTTTTGTAAGGAGGTTATGAAAATAGATGCGGAGGTAGTTATACTGAATTGAAACTGATTCAAAACCATTGAAAATATATGACAAATTTCTTTTTCACGAGTAATATTTATCAATATATATGAGCAATCTTATCCTATAATAATAAAAATAAAAGCGTGAAGCTAAAAAAAATTAATATACCAAGATAAAGCGTATTCTAATTAATTAATTGAATGTCGTAACGTAGTAAAATGTGTTGTATGTCAGGTTGTAAATACGATGGTAGTAAGTTTGACCCTCGTAGTATATAGATAAGTATACTAATTGTTTAAACCAGCTCTGGTCAGACAAAATGCGGCGTTCAATTTCACCAACGCGTAAATTCTCGGATTTGGTGGAAAGGCTAAGAACGTAATGGATTGACCCTACACTGACATGCAAGAAAAAGAATAACCTTAAAACTTCCAAAATCAAAAAGATTAATTAGACTATTCATATTATCCTCTTTTATACTTTGGTGACCAAAAATTTATTTAACGCCGCCTGGTGTAGAACGTATGGTTTAGGGGCCAGATCGCTTTGACGATTTTTAGAAATGTTAGTTTAAACTCCGCTGTGATCAAATTTTTTATCTCTTTAAAAAATAATTTTTCACAATATGTTTTCTGCAATAATATTCAAAAAATATAATTTCCATTAGTTGGAAAAATAAAATAATTTATTAACAAAATTCCTATTTGAACCCGCAAATACTGTGAATATAGCCAGACACTGTCAATGTACCACAATGGCCTTCAAATTAAAATACAAAATTGAAATATAATATGTATAGATATATTTAAAAGTACCACGTTATTGCTGTAAAGCAATAAAAATATCTATATACCAGTATACGTGGAGAACGTGCCATTTGGGATTTTTCGGGTTCAAACGGTTTTACGGCGCGGCGTGACGTCCGTTGCTCTTTGTGGGAGATCCGATGCGAAATTATTTTTTATGTTTCGTTCTATGCATGACACTGATCGCTTTCTGCATTCATAGCACTATGTTCTTGTGATTTATGATAAATAAAAATTAAACGATTATTTTACTACTATGATATTTTTGAATTATAATATATTGTACGAATTTATTTATAATTTACTAAAACATATACGTATATATTATTTAAAGAAATAAGTACAAGTAATTCTGGGAAAACGTTCTTAGTAGTAATGTTTAAAAACTAACACCGGAATATTTAACCTGCACTTTTTTGTTACTTCCTTTACTAAAGAAAGTTTGAAAAAATATAAGCAATTGCAGTCAAAATACTTTCTGATAATGCAAGTATCATTTCATTGAACGCTTATATTTTAATTTGCGTTAAAAAAATATTTCTAAACGCATCCGTTAAATTTGAACCACAGTTGAAGATTTAAACAAAGTATTGGTTTATCTTACTGTACCGTATCCCACGAAATTTTCATACAAATGAGTTTACTCGTTCGTAGTGTACTGCGTTACTCGCGTATTGATGTACTTATATGTAGGAAAATAACTAAGACCAAGATTTTTTGGCGTCATAGTCTAAATTCTTTTATAACCAAGCACTAGTAGCTTTAATTTTTACTTGCAAATATAAATATTCTTCGTTAGTACTTTTAAATAATTGTTTCACCAGCTCATTTAGTTAAAGTATAATGGTTAACTAAGCCAATAATAAATTAACGTGAAATCAATCAATAAATATAAAGAATATCCCACATCTCAGCTTTTATAGAATAAAATCAGAAAATAACTACATAATAGGTACAATTCAATAGAACTGAATTCTAAAGCAAAATGACAGTGATAATAAAATATCACAAAGTGCGGTGTACGAATAGAAATAAAGTTGCAATGTTATTCAAGACGTTATTGTGCGGCCACACAGAACAAGCAGATAAATCGCAGGAGATCGACTGATGCAACTTATGTTCTGGTCAATAGTCTAATGCAATTGAAGGCTTTGAGTGCAATCATCCAGGCAAAAAGGAAAAAAAAAGGTTCATTTTTTACGCCTATCCTACATTTTTAAGATTAGACAGAGAGAATCAATGAATAATCGACTCTTATATATACATATTATATACATATAAGTTGAAATTGAGTGAATTCGGCACGAGTATGGCAGCTACACTCTTTATATGAGATAGTTGGTTAGAGAGAATATAATGGCATGACACTGTCTTCTATTTTCTGTCCGAAATCTAAGCGTAGTATGATGAGTTGCGGAAGTCAACGCTGCAATTCATCGTAACTGTGCGGAGAAATAAAGTTAGGTACAATTATCTCAGTGTTTAGTAATTCATAATTACATCAATTCATATTTAACCAAATGCAATGCAGTTTTCTTTAGATACATTTGGCTTTATAGTTATATAAAGAAATAACGAATACTCTTAATAATTACCTATTGTTACCTATTTTCAGTCAAAGTATAATTCGAATTAATTCTACCTATTACTTAATTGACATTATTTTAATGAATCATAAACGAATAGATTAAAGGCATTATTTTTATGTTAAAAATATTGTATTGCCACACTGATCGGGACCTCTGTGATTATTAATAAATAGGGTTTCGAGGTTTTGTATGTAATAATGTTTGATCATACATATTGTAAATATTTGGTGAATTAATTATTATTTCTCATCGTAGAATAAAATTAAAATCAATAACATGAATGTTGAAGAAGTACAAAACTGACTGAATGTGTTATTTGTGATTGCAAGGGGTAGGTTTTGGAATGAGGTACCCAACACGCAATCAGAAATATAAAGTGGAAATTGAAATGACCCACCACTACATTTTGATTGAATTATAAAAAAAACAGTAATGTTTCAAAAAGATAGTAATTTTTCTGACTAAATTGGAACTATCGCATTAATAATTAGAATTTCACAAAATCTGCAGTTGAAAAACTAAAAAAAATTTCGTTTTAGCTTTTAGCTTCACTACATGTTTAACATATTTAATGAAATTCGTGGTTGCCGGAGCTCCTGAATTTTTATACACAGAAGATTTATTCTACCAACTTCAAGATTATAATATATTAAGGCTCTTTTGACATTTTACACTTAAGGCTTATTTGTGAATTGTAATGAATTTTAATATATATTTTAGTAAAAATACTAAATTGAAATAATTTATTGTTGTTAAATTTCGTGTAATCAATATATTTGATAATATATAACATTTCAAAGTCGATTAACTGTCTATAAATATTTAATATATGCATATATATATATATATATATATATATATATATATATATATATATTAAGGATGAAGCAAAAACCTTATACTGTTTTTACGAATAAGTGAAACTAATCAATTTGATTTATGTCAAGTATATATAAATATATGTACATATCATATTTTAATGAATTAAGAATATTTATGTGAAACGGGAGGTAACGAAGCGAAACGTTAGAATATACCAAAATATTAAAGATTTAAATTTAAAATATTCGACCGACCGAATATCACACGGTTTTCCTTTCTGCGTTTTCAAAGCGGATTTACAAATATATTTCACCAAATACACTGAATACGTCAGAATGCGCTTGCCGTTTCAATTTGCTGAAGTGGAAAACTGCGGGGCAACTTCGAACACTTAGGTTATATTGTTCGTTGCTTCTTGTATAGGTGTGGTCTTTTATTTTATTTTTTTATTTAGAACGAGAATTATGTGTAAGCGGAATGCTTGGGAACCGAGTACTGAAATATATTTACAGTACAATATTTTTTTACAAAAAAATGTTAATTTTTTTTTATTTTAGTAGATATTTTTTGAAACTATTCTCGTGGTTCTTTAGTAATTCTTTATTTCTTTACTTTATTAAAATATTGAATAAGATTTTTTAGCTACACGCTTTTATCCCGCATAGTAGGGTAGACAGAAAGCACCTAGTGTCAAGACTCCGTACTCCGCATTCAGGATTGCATCCGTAATACAGCTCATACTTTCAAAGCACTCAAGAACCCGTTATTGTTTAAGCTTTACTTAGAGTACTAACACAATATAGAGAAACAAGTTAAGACACTCGTTCACTTGAAAGGGCAAGCTTAAATATCTCAGATGGTGAATAAATACCTGACTTTTATAAATGGTATTTTAATAATCATTCTTTATATTAATACTGATTGTAAGAAGTTCAACGGTAACTGAGATAAGATGGTGGTAGAACTCAGGTATTTCAACTTTTTTTAGCTTCACACTTTTATCCCGCATAGCAGTGTAGAAAGTACCAAGTGTCAAGATATTCCGACCTTCACTTTCTATCGAATTCGAGACACCGGTTCGATTATTTACCATAGCGAGGAAGTGAAATAAATTTAAATATTCACCGCCCCGAGTAGCGATCGAACTCACACCCGATCGCGTTTACAGTCAGACGCTGTCCCACTGCGCCACGACCGGCCTCAAACAAAAGTGTTACAATTTGTATATATGTTATTATAAAAATTATTTAATTTGTATTTTGCGCCTCTGTTTCAAATTCAGTTTCGATATCAAAAACATAATACATATAAATAAGTAAATATGCTACATTAAAAAGATATAATAATATTAAATAAAAGTACAAAACAAATCAAGTATTCAAGTACCAAATCAGAAATTGTTTAACCTTATAAATATGTTGGCTCACCTAACGTCGATTTGTATTTTCCCATATAAAATATTCAGAACAAGTTTCTAGGACAAACATTAGTGGCCGGTAAGCGACAATGTCCAGGCTTTCCTGTCACGTAATATTTGTCTGGCCTCCTTGCCTTCCAAATTTGTCACTTCACCTGTTTTGTCCTAATTACGTTGAAGGCGTAGTATAAATTTTGCTTAAAACATAAATTTAATTGATATCATTTAAAGCAAATACCGATCGTGGCGCAGTGGGACAGCGTCTGATTGGAAATTTTCTCGCTCTGGTAAGACAAAGCGCAGCGTTGAGTTTCGCTAATCAACACGCAATATCTCAAATTCGGCAGAAAGCGGCGTATGAATATTGTAAGAAAATACCTGTAGCGGGTTCGATTTATGAGATTTTTTATGTTTTCTTTTATTTTTCTCATCTAGCAAAATATAAGAAGGCTATCGGTTCTACTTTCCAACGCTGACTCTATTACAAATGGAAAGTGAAATACGAAGTGGCATCTACCTATCTGGTTTCACTCTGTATATACGTAAAATCACACACTGCTTTAAAATCGCATCATAAAACGTTATTTAACTACTTGATCATTTAAAAAAACCGAAACCAAGTGAAATAAAAAAAGTAGTTTGTTTCTCTACTCTACTAAAGCCAGCGTTTCTTTCTACCTCACATAATAATACCGTTATTTGTATACAGTTATTCATATAGTTAGTTACCATTTTGATTTTGTTTCAAATAAATTGTTAGAGAACATTACAAAACCAAATCCGTACCACAAAAGCCTAACATCCAAAGACTTGCATGTTGATGAATGTCTATACTTATAAAGAACTTTTTGTAATTATAATGCCCTAAATATAACTACAAAGCACACGTCTACATTTTACCAACTATACAGCACAATGTGGTTTTAATAAGAGTAATGGAGTCTGCGAAGCGAAAAGGCACCGCATTCATTTGAAAATGCTTAGTACAGTTATTTTGTACTTGTTATTTGTCTCTGATGCTCTTTGAATTTTAGTTTTAAGATAAAACCATAAATCGAAATTGAAATTTGAATGCAAGTGTTTTATTTATTCGATATATTATTAATATATTGTGTTACAAATAATTGTTTTAATTTTTAACACCGACCTGTTTGCTATAACGGCTTGTCCGATCTAAAGATAGTTTGCAAGAAATGACTACTTAGCTATAAGATCGCGCTTTGTTCAGTTTTTTTATGTGTTATATGTATTTTTTTAAATAAAGTGTAGTGTGGGAATAAAATAATTATAATAGTAACATTCTACTCCACAAAAGTTTCTAAACAAAATTTACTAACTTAACAATATATTCTTATTCAAGATATTGTAACTTAAATTTTATTATCAATGAATGTGTAATTTTATTGAAACGATACGCTTTTATCCCGTATAGCAGGGTAGACAGAAAGTACCTAGTGTCATGACACTCCGTACTTCGCCTTGCACCAAATTCGAGACATTGACTCACCACGTGAGTGGTGGAACTCAATGCCGCACTTTATTGAAACGATATAAATAAATTTTAAACCAACATTATTATTTTTATTAAAAAAAATTTTGAGTCTCAACAAAGTGTTAATTTATGCTGAATATGAAAGTGCCCAATTCCTTTCACTCATAGTAACACTGATCTGGATAGATTTAAAAGTAGCTGACTTCTAAAAGGCTAAAAGGCAGCATATAAAGTCTGGGCTTATGCCAATGTTAGCTAATATCAAATCACTGGATTGATAAGATTTGGGCAATCGAGGTCATATACGAAAATGGAAGTAAAGTTACGTTTACAATTTTTTATATGATTTATGTATAATAGATATTTTATTTAATTTATACAGATTTTTCTATTTTTTCATAGTTTCATAAATGTAAATGTTTTTACTGTTTTAATTGCTTCGTTATAATAGTTAGAAAAGAATTATTTTATGTATTTTTTTTAAGTAATAAGCACTTCCTAATAATTAAAACATAATTAACATCAAATTAATTCAAAGTAACAATTTGCACCACTTTAAGTAATTGAATATAATTTTGACTTCAAGCTTTTGTCCTGCATGGCAAGGTAGACAGGAAGTAACCTATGTCAAGACACATCGAACTCCGCTTTCCGCCGAGACATTGCGTGTTGAAAAGCGGAACTTAATGCTGCGCTTTGTTTTACCAGAGCGAAGAAATAAAAATATTTTGAATATATTTACTCCCCCGGCCGACCGGCTTCAGTTTTAAACATAATTTTCTCGAAATATTATTAACGTGGACAATGTCTTCATTACAGTAAGTGACATAAGTTTCCTTTATATCTTCAATATATTACACGCAGAATTTGTGCGCACAGCCTTGGTGGTTAGTCGTTTGGACATTTCCCAATTGTACCGTAATTATGCCAATGAATATATTAGAATGATGTATACACTATACAGTACATATATCAATATATATATTTATAAATAAAAAATATTACCTAACCTCTGGAGGTCATCCCATATCTGTGCAGTGTTGTATGTAAAAAAATCGATATAGTTGTGGAATTTTTATATAAAACTAAAACGTCATTAATCAAATATATATATAAAAAAGCAATCAATTAGCAAATAATAATATTTATATAAGGAATAAATACCAAAAAATAATAAAGAACATCCTTGCGCAGTGGAACGATGTCTGACTGTAAGCGCGATTAATGTTGTTTCGATTTTTGTTCGATTTCCACTTGTGGAAAGGAATATATTTACCATTTATTTTCATTTCCTTGCCTTGATAAGAAAGAGTGCTATGTTGAATTCGTCACTCAATAGGCTATGTCTCTAATTTGGTTGGAAAGCAGTAAACGGAGTGTCTTCACACTAGTTTGTCTCGGAACCTGCTATGCGGGATAAAGCGTAAAGCTGAAAAAAAATGTCGTCTAATTATTTTTTATTTTACATTATAGAAGAAGCGAATTTCCTAAAGAATTTTATGCAAACACTAATTTAAATTGTAAAACGTTACTCTATTTAACCGGGGCGATGCACGAAAAAGCTAAGCATAAAATAAGAACTAAATAGTTAAAAACACGAGATAGATCAGTGGAAAAACTCGGACACCCGGCTTCAGTTGAGCGATATAATTGGTTATATAAGAAAAAAATACCTACAGATATAAACCTTGCCTTTGCTCTAAATATTTTGCGGTTTCATACCACATAGAATAGTTACAACGAATTTAGTGTCAAAACACTAACAACCATACTACATTTTTTGCTTGGTTTGAATGCAAAGGGTTCACTGTTATCAGAATGAGAAAAAGTAAGTGATTTAAAAATAAAAACGCTCCAGAACGAGAATTGAACCTACAATAATCGTGTTAACTCTTATTTCTTTCACTGTGCCTCTGTATGACTGTAGCAAGATTAACTGTGAGATAATTATATTTGAGTAATCCGTTTTATTAAAATACAATGTGGCGTTGAATTCCGCCATTGATCTCTGACGGAATGCGGTGAATTGAGTGTATGAAGATGCTAAGAATGGAGCTATATTATATTCAATACAATGTACAAAAAACGTTATTTGTGTGAATGTAGCTTTACACCATTCCGTTGTACGATAGTTCACATTAAACAAAACATCTCCGCAAACTCCATTAAGATGAAATTACCGGCAAAATTCTATCTTGGAAAACGTAGTTCTAACTAAAGACAACCTGAGAGACGAGAAATAGATTTGTAGTGAAAATAATTTTACTTTGAACACTTTGCATTCTACAAGCTTTGGGTACATTTAACTATTGCTTTAACTGTGGTATTGTATTTTGAATTTATTAACTGTATGTTTAAATTGTAAAAATAATATTATAAGTTTATTTAATATTTAAGTCTTTACAAGCAAGTAAAAAGTTTTTATTTTCTGTTTTAGTTTAAAAGTGTGTATGTATTGTATATGTTTATGTATATGTATATGTATATATGTGTTTGTTTGTTTACATATGTATTTATATATTTATATCTATTTACTCTGTACGCTCCTCTCTTTTTAATTCATTCTCTCCTCTACCCAAAGGTTACCTGGAAGAGATCGCTCGTTTAGCGATAAGGTCGCCTATTGTACTATTTAAATACAAATATAGATTATGTATATTTTTTATTTTAAGTACAATAAAGAGTATTTTACTTTACTTTACTTACTTTTTAAATATAATAAATAATATGAGTATATATTTATTTTATTACAATACAAAATAGAATTCTCTTTCGACAAACGATAACTTATAGCAACAATCTTATGATTATGAAATATTCCTTAAACATCGTACCATCGTAGCGCAGAGAGACAGCTTTTGACTGTAACACAAATAGGTCAGAATTCGATCCCCACAGCAAAATTCTGTCGATAATTCTAGTATAAAGTATCGATTTTATAATTATATTTGATTACTGCAATTTGGTAAAATACAGTTCGGCGTTGAGTTCTGCCATTGATCCTGAAGAGAAAATGAAGTTCAAACCATGCCCATCAAACGTGATTATATTCATATTTATTAAAATTTGTATAATATATTTTTTAAAACGTTTCCAAAGTATTTAATCTTTATTTTTCAACACTTTGTAAGTTTACATTTAATATTTATTTTATAAAGAACTTTTGTCGACATAAAAAATTCTAGCCAAAGTATTGAATTCAATAACCAAACGCTTTCTACGCTGTTTGGTTACGTTGAAGTGGCAATGTACAAGGCAAGCGAAAAAATAAATTCCTAGACGGCTCTCAAATTAGGACTACGTCAGTTAGATGGTGCAAAATGTAGGCTATTGCGGTTAGCCGTACTAAAATATAATTAATGCCACTTATAATACTACTACAATAGTTCTGCAATTAAATTGTTATTCATTGCGGTTTAGAACGAATCATAATATATTAAATCACAGTTGCCGTCGCTTTATAATGTGAATATATTAATGTATTTTTAGCTAAAGAAACATTTGTATGAAATTATACATTTAATGAATATACCTTTAATTGTTTTTATTTGGAATTAACAGCATCACGCTTTACCCCGCAAGGCAATATAGGCAATATAGACAACCTAGTGTCAAAACACTCCATTAACTGCTTTCCACTCGAAAACGCGATTGTGGATGGAACCCACAACCAATCGCATTTCCAACGCTGTCGCACTGCGTCGCTTAGACCTAAAAGTGAAATTTTTGGTTTTAAGCGTTGTATTGATTGAATATAAGTATGTTCATATATAGATAAATAAATATTTATAAGACATTTTTTTGATATTATTTCGATACGTTTTTAGGAATTCTAAAGTTTAGAATATTAATTAATTTAATATTAATTTTAAACTTACTTTAATATTGATTTCGTTAAGACGTCAAAGTATTGCAGCAAGCATGAAATTTTAATTTGATGTTTAAAAAAATTATTCTTTATCTTATTTCTTTATTTGGCTTGGACGGTTTATAAAAGGCTCAGATTCCAATCCGCTGCGTTTAAGTTTTATACTTTTCTAAAATTGTTTTTCGAATTTATGAATGTAGAATAACATTTTAAAATTAATGATAAATTGTAAAGAAATAGCATTTTCTCTTATCAATTGTTTTTTTTTTTAAATTTGTAAAAATCTTTTAAAAGAGATGTTGTCAACAAAATTCAGTTGTTGCAAGCGTATAAGAATTTCAATGCAGCCGCATGTAGCTCACATGGCTTCGTAGTCGTAGCATTTGTACGGCTTCCAAGAGGCGCGGGTTTAATTCCCGCTGCGTTAAAAGTTTAAAATATTTTTAAATAAGTTTCTTTAAGAGGTTTATAACATATTTACCATATTATAGCCTCATTTTGAAAAACTTTTAAGCAATACAAAATTTTCTATTTCTTATAACTTAAGCTCCATGAACGTGTAAGTGCGATATTCCTGATACAGGGTTCAGATCCTGGCGGAAAGCCAATCCACATAAAGTGTTATTTTGTTTCATACGAACAGAAGCACGATAATACATTCCCGTCCCGCTTTCCGGGATGTTTTCATTGGTTTTCGAAATGTTTGCAATTCATATATGAAAGATACTGCATATGAAATGTACGTAAGTTATGGTAACGTTAAATAGAATAGTCTTTAGTTAAAGTGTGTTATAGTCAAAGGATTATTCAAACAATATATTATCTACGAATTATAAAATATCAATATAATTTTGACTTATTTATAACTTAAATAGAATTTACTACTATTAAATTATTGTTAATTAATATAAGTTTTGAAATATATTAAGACAAGTGTAACTTTTACTTAAAGATACATTAAATAATATAATAAATTTATTAATACAACAAAACACAACCATGGAAGAAAGATAACTAAATGCGATTGGAACTCGAAAGAACAAACATATTTAATTCTTTTCACTCTCATTCTCAAAATTGAAAATACGGTGTTCAGTTCCGACACTTAACTCGCAGAGTGGTTAAGGGAAATAATGTGATGTAAGTAAATTAAGGCTTATTAAATGCTGGGCTGGTCAGCATAGGGCAGGCTTTGTAAGGTCTTTACGTCAGCTATTTCACGAATGTTTTCGAGCATTGCATGCTACTGGTAGAGGACGTGAATACTGACACTCTAGTCCAAATTTAAGGTCGCGCAGCGGGCTATGGAACGAACGATGCTAGATGTCTCACTCGCGTATAATATAGAAATGAGGTTATCCGTGAGAGAATTAATAAATATATAATAATGGCGTGGCGAATAACCCAGCTGAAGTGCCAGTAGTGTGGCTGGCCATATCAGCCATAGCCATATATATATATATATGGCTGGCCATATCAGCCATAGCCATATATATATATATATATATATATATATATATATATATATATATATATATATATATATATATATATATATATGTACATATTATAAATTTAATTGTATACTACACGTGAACGATTTGGGCATTCTTCCATATATCCAGGAGTACGCTAAATTAGTAAGATTGCCGAAATAGACGTATTAGCACCGGTGTCAACTTAAAAGTGCATACACGGAGCACTAAATGAGAAATGCCATCCATCTTACTCGACTTGTGGATGTCTAGGGAGGACAAGGCTTGCCAAATATGTTTTGAGTTTTTAGCTGAACTTAATATTAGTCATCGAGCTAGCATCGCAGAATAGTCGGCGGGGCGGTTCCCGGTCATCCAAAGTCGAGTTCGAGGCAAAAGGCAAGAGCCAATAAGGAGATCGGCTTTCTATTTCACCGTTTGGACCAAGGTGTCATTCCCTGTCCATATCGGTAGAAAAAAAGATTGGCTGAAGTTGACAAGCGCCGCGTTCAGAGCGCTCAGAAATTACGTGTTCCAGACGAGTAACTCTAAAACTAATTCATTTGTCATCATCGTCACAAAAAATAATGAATATAAATAATTGAAATGAACAAAAAAAATCTAATGAAATTCTATATTATAACAGAATACAATGTAAAACCACTAGACCGTATCATTATAATACTAATGTATTACAGTATTATTTTTCAAGTACTATACAAATATTCAATTTCATATATTATTTTATCAAATATATATAAGTCTACGTTACACCTCTTCTATTTATCTAACTTTATGCAAATAATTGTAATAGGCTAATATGGACCTTCATTTTAATAATTTCTAGTTAGGGAGGGCGATAGCCAGATCCATTTTCAATGCTCAAATAGGTGTATAACCTTTGGGATAACACGAACGAACATTTCATTACTAACTTTTAACCCCTCTAATTGCGACACGAGTAGTATACAATTAAATTTATAATAAGTATATATATATATATATATATATATATATATATATATATATATAATATTCTTAAATTAATTTTATGTCTTGAATTCGGTCCGCACTAGGTAGTTTCTTTCTACCCAGCTCTGCGAGCATGAAGCTAACTTCAAACTTCCGTTGAGACATCTCTTTATTCAGTTCAACCCCCAGTATAAAAAAACAAGTTTGCGCATTAACCACTAACATCTTCCTGACATTCCGACATCAGTATAATGGGCCTTCACGTTTCGAGAGTCTGTCAGTATTGCCTGTCCCATAAAATAAGAATGAAGAAAAAATTTAACAGTTAACTGTTTTTATTTTTCTCATTGTATTTCATTTGTGAAACATACTTCATATTAATGATATTTTTGTACACAAAATTCGAACTTACAACTCACTTGTGCTGTAAAGTTTTCTTTATCATCGATTTCATTGATTTTTTTATTAAAATTTTCAGTATGATAGTAAAATTTCAAGTTAACTCACACTCAATGTTACCGGCTTGTAGGTTGCACGTGAAAAGAATATCAGAGGGCACCCTGTATTAGAAATTCAGCATCCTTTCAGCGCATATTTCGCTCGGCTTTACAAGAAGCCTATATGAAAGTAACAAATTTTGCCATATAAGTTTAACTAAAGATATGGTTCATTTTATCTTGAAACTTGAGTGAATTTACTCCATTTTTATCGTGAAAGATTATTTTATCTATTGATACATTACTTAGTTACTTAAGTAGGCTGGAAATTTATATCATAAGTTTGAATCATTATTGTATTTTCATTATAAGAAATTTCTAAAAAAACAGTGTCAAAACACTTAGTTGACCGGTTTCTATCCCAAATATAGACATTACGTGTGGATATATTGTTTTGCTGGCATATAAATTATTTAGCCTTAGCCGGACAGCGTCTGACTGTAAACGCGACTGGTTGCAGCTTCCCGAATTCAAATTACAATGATAATTTTTGAAATTAATTTTCAATCGTCCTGATAGGGCAAACGCAGTATTCAATTCGACACTCAACTCAATTTTAGGTGAAACGCAATCAACGGAGTGTCTTGACACTAATTTGTCTAAGGCTACCCTATGGATAAGCCGTGGAGCTGCTTGTAAAAATAATTTCAAATATTGTTATTATGTTTTTATTACCTGATATTAAACATTTACAAATAAAACCAAATTTATATTTTAATGTCATCAAATGTAGTAACCATTCAAATAAATAAATTATAAATTTAGTTGTAATAATTTCGGTGTTTAATTATTGCTGAAATTGAGCTGAGAATTCCGACGTCCATATATTATTAATCCATTTTTCAATTTATATAAAAATACCATATTAATATCAATTAATATCCTTTTTATCCATTATGTTATGTATTTGATATCCAGTGGGGGAATGGTCATTTTACTTGTCATCTGATCTTGTTCTGGTAAGACAATGCATAGAGTTGAGTTTTACTACTCAATAATATATATTTCTTTATTTAATTCGTGAAAAGAAATTGTTTAAATTTCTTTAAATTTTGCTTTGCTCAATGAACAATTTCTTTAAATTTTGCTTGCTGTTTTCTTTGCTCTCTCTTGCCTACTTTGCGCGATAAATTATGAATTTTATTAAGCCTCTTTTATAGTTTTATAATTTAAAAGCTGCATAGACTGCAAGTAGTTACTCAAATACAAGAATTTCTTTTCAATGGCGCTTCCAAACATAATATCGTGTTTTGATTACTATCGTCGTACTAATATTTGTGCCCTCAACTTCACTTTATATACATTTATTATAAAGTCATTTTTATAATAAATGCATGTTTCACCAATGTATATTTGGGTTCTGTATTTCCCCACTATTATAACGTTAAGTTCCACTAACCAACTTGTAATGTGAAGAATTCATATGTAAAACGGAGAAATAGGGACTTTTATATTTTAATACACGAGTCTTGCTTATAATTGTTTTTTTAATCAATTCTGTCTCTTTATAAGTTTTGCTACTCGATATTTTATGTAATTTTGTATATTTCGTATTTTTCTTGTTATGTGAATAACTTCTATAACATGTCACTTCTACATTCTATGATATTTAGCAATGTATTTTTCATTGTCTTTTCTGCACATACCTTTATCTCTCTTTTCAGTTAAATTAATAACTATAAAATCTTTCTTATTATAATTTTAAGCACTCTGGAGATAAAATAAAAAAAATAAGTCCGACTGAACTCTACTATTTAATATTTTAACTAGATATTTTAGAGGCCGATCGTGGCGCAGTGGGACAGCGTCTGACTGTAAACGTGACTGCGAACGGTAGTGGGTTTGATTCCCACTCGAGGGAATGACTATATTTAAATAGTTCTTACCAGTCTTCAAAGCACGGCGTTGAGTTCCACCAATCAACATACAATGTCTTGAATTCGGTGGAGTGTTTTGAAACAAAATGCTTCTAAAAAGTGTGAAGCTAAAAGATATATTCAATTTATGAAATTATTTCAATACAACACAAACATGCCACCCCTAAATTGAACCTACCTGTTCTAAATAAATTGCCACTTAAATAAGCATAATACTGCGTCAAAATCAAAAGCAAACTTATAATATGCGGCAAACTATTACAGAGAATATTCTACAAAACATAACCGCTTTGTTTTTGGTCACCAACAATTTGCATTAGTTTGAATTAAACAACTAAATATTTATTAATTGCTACGAGTGGTTTTTGCTTTAACATTTTCGAACTGATGTCACGGAATTACTACTTGTACTAATTACAAATAATAAATTATTTTGGTTTGTACATTAAATATGTAGCTTGTTATTAATGGAGGTTTATATTCAGTATTGTCTAATTCAAACGAAATTTAAAGTCTCATTATTGCTTATATTTGTACTATAAGCTTTGTAGTTATTAGTTATATAAATCTATCTATACTAGCGGCTTGCTCGCTGCTTCGCTGGCTAGTTCTACGCTATTATATTTCAATATATAAATATTTTATTTTGTTTGAAGTATTTAAATTACTGAGAGCATTGTAACTACTGTCAATGACAGACATACGATCAATATTCGTAGATATAATATATTAAAAGAATTCTTAGCATGGCGCATACCATCCAAAATTTCAAAGACCCAACTAACATCTAGGCGCACGTGCAGACACCGAATTTTCAATGGATAAATGGCGTTCCCGGCTGTGAAAAGTCTACATGGGTGATTTTGGCAATTTAGTGATGTGGCAGGTACATTTGTCTTACATATATATATAGTTGATTACAATTTAAAAATTCTCTCGTAGAGACACGGATGGGGTCTGCAAAATAACTGGACAATTTGGTGCTGCGAAGACCTCAATCACTGGATTATACCTTTGGAGGTATTTTTCCACTTCCTCAAACAAATTAAAACTATACTATTTCCTGATTTCTTTGCGGTGTGTCGGGTGCTCTCCATCCGTCATCGTAAAAAAATACAAAATTAAATACGATAATAACTATAACTAATTGACATTAAACAGCATTGCAAAAATTCATAGACGTCATAAGTCTGTGGTTTCAAAAAACCTCAAAAAATAGTTTTCTAAGTAACGAAAAAAAAATCTTTTTTATATATAAACTAGTCACGGTGTTAAGTACCGCCTCCAAAAGTTTTGCACAAGTTTCTTATATTGTAAGATTAAAAATGTACAAATAAAGAACTATAAGTTAAGCCCTTTTTTAATATTCATAATGACAGTATTAGAATGTAGTTTCAGATTGATATCAATATTGATTAAATGTATTTTCATTGTCTTCAGATCTGAAGTGGTAATCTAAATTTCATCTCAATTGGACAGTGGGAAGTGAGCCAAATTAAGTTTGCAAGATTTCACGTCCACTAACTAACTAACCAACACGACAAGTTAAATAAAAGCTTATAAAAACACATATAAAAAATAGTGAAGTTTCAATCGAAATTATTATATAACAAGTAGTAAATATACATTTATTGGTGCACTTTAATTTTATAACTCAGGTGTAGCAATAACGCTAGTTAGGCGTAATGGCACAATATAACAAAAGGTTGGTCTACATTATACTGTAGAGCGAAGCGATAATGATATTAATAAGAAAAATATGTATTTAGTTTTACTATTGTAGTGTTCATATTCTATACTTTAATAAGAAAACATTTTAAGAAAAAGTATTTTTTTAACGCAGAGAGATTTGAACCCACGCCTCTTTAACGTCCTAGCACTCTGACCGCTTATACATATGTTCAATAGGCGTTTGGATAGATTAAGAGAGACGCCAGTTCTCATCCTGTTGCGATGAAATTTATATAAGTTCTTTTTTATTGATCCATTATCCTAAGTGTAATAACAGTTTAAAAATAGTAAAATTAGTTTCATCTTGCAAATTTTCATTAGCATTTTGTTGTATTTTTTTGTACTTCTTCCATGTTGCTATTAACTGTATGTGTTAAAAAAAATATTTTTTAAAATATGAAACCTAGATTTGCATCAACCTATAACTGTCCACTGCTGACATAAGCCCAATTGATTTATAATTAGATAACAAAATATAAACAAATTTAAACGTAGCATGTTAATATATGTACTGGTGTCGGTCTTATATATCAAAATAGACTAAATTCCTCTATGAAAACTCCTGAAATCCAAAAGTTTCCAGAAACTTCACCTTTAAATAAAGTTTATAATTTTCAAAATGGAACATTCTGAGAAACGCATGTGGGGAAACTTTCATATAGACGTAGGTTATTTAATTCATTATGGCGTAGCTAATTTATTTAGTGGCTAAACTGTTTGTTGATGCTTATTAATAGTGCAGGAATAGTAAACGGGATTGGTTGTGGGTTCGATTTACATTTGGAACTGATTATATGTAAAATTTTATTTCCCCGCTCTGATAAGACAAAGTACAGCGTTGAGTTCGCCACTCAATAAGCAATGTCTCACCTTGGGCGGAAAGCAATTAACCAAGTGTCTTGACACTAGGTTACCTTTCACTACCCTGCTATACGGGGTAAACTGAGAAGTTGTAAACGGTGTTTCAAATGATTGTATAACTCTGCTCTCCATTCAGTACATATATTCGTAAACTTTAAAAGTGAATACGCTAGACTTTATTATTTCAAAGTTCTGAATCAAATTGACTGTTAGTAAAATAAATATTTTTAACAAGTTTTTATGCACGCTATCTGTTAAATTTAAATATTAACTTATATTATTGTTTTCATTTTTTTATAATTTTAGATTTGTGATTATTATGTTAAATCATTTTGAAGTCAACGGAATGGGTAGGAAGTTAGCGTATTTTAAGTTTTTAGAATAAAAAGCACAAGTTAATTTGGTAATAGTTCCCAAATTGTTTGTCTATATTTTACAAAATGCATAGCCAATACTTTTTTTAAATATCAATTTCTTATTTATATTATTAAGATACTACTACGGGCACTTGGTTGACATTTCAATTACTTTAGACTAAACTTATAGTACACCTTAGTGTCTAAATCTCGTACTAAGCCTTTAAGTACTAATAAGCGTAAAATTTAAAATAAAAATAAAATATTTCCCGCTATCGCCTATAACAGTATGCAAACCTAAAATTTTCATTCACGTTAAATATGGCATTACGAGTTTGGTAACTAAATCGCCTCATATCACGAGAGACACGCGTTATGGATGAATTGTGCGCCCATTAAAGCAGAAGCGGAGTGATATATCGTATAATGACACGTGGGATATCATATATATTATGAAAAATGAATATAAAATGACACTTTTATAAAATAAATATGGTTTATTGATAAAAAAGTTATTTTTATCCTTTGATTAAAATTTGCAATATATGTACATACATACGACCTCAAATCCGACATAGCAGGGTAGTTAAAGACAACATAGTGACAAGATACTCCCTTGTCCGTTTACCGTCAAGAATCGAGACATTGCGTATTGACAACATGGCGCTTTTTCTTGACAGAGTAGGGAATTTTATTTAAATTTCCCTGCTCTTTAATTATAACCATTCTTCCGAAAGTAAATTGAACCTAAAACCAACGCGTTTGCAGTTAAACTCTGTCCCACTACGCCATGAGGACTTTTATAGTATTTAAAAATATTGAATACATTTTTGATTGATATTTAAATGGTAAGTTGTAGTCATAAAGCTGTTAAACAGTAATATTTTATGCTTTATAATAGACACTGCATTGAATTTGGTTTGTGAATATTGGATATGTACGTATTATATAATTATTAAAATCTATTTATTAAATATTTGAAATAAAATAAAGGATTTGGAGAAGTGTAAAATTCATTATGAAATTGATTATGAATATTGTATTCTTTGTTGTAATGTAATTTAAATTATTTATTATAATGAAATTTATATAAATTTGTTCATTGAGTTTGATTATGTACAATAGGGTTGGTTTCTGAAAACTAGCATTGTCCTATTTACCATGTTGAATTGTTTTAAACAGAAAATAGTTAACGGAGTGTCTTGACACTGGGTAATCACTAACTACCCTGCTGTACAGGATAGAACGTGAAGTTATATAAAAATTATGTTTAAGCACAGCACTCACGTATCGCCGACATAAATAATGTACTTAAATGAAAAATCACCAATATATAGGTATATGTACACGCGATATCAGAGATCTTGCGCAGTGATTGACTGTACATGCAATTATTACGGATTTGATTTTTCTGTCTTTTGGAAGAATTTTTATTTTGTTTTCTCTGGTAATATAAATTGCAGTGTTGAGTTACGCCACTCAATAGGCATAATCTTTAATTCTCTATAACACGACCAATGTAAATCCATGTGGTTGAAAGCATGGCTCAATGAGTTTCAATGACACTCGATGAGACCTATATATAAATACTAATAGAAACATTATCGCGTTAAATACAGTCAATAAATGAAGCTCATTCCAGCCAATATATGAAGTTATTATTTTAACCATTTATAAATCATTTTGTTTTTCTTTTGTAAAAAAAGGTTAATACGGTTTTGAAGAAACCTACTTCAAATCCCGCTGCGTTAATATTTTTATGAAATTTCTAAATATTTTCTTATTTTAATATCACTTCAAATTAGAAAAACATAGAATTTGAATTAGTTTTTGTTGACATAATATGATCGAAAAATATTTATTTGAATATTGAATCCACACCTTTCGAATCCCGCTGAACCTGTATCAATTGAGTCACATAGGTGTCATTAACACTAATGAAAGAACAATTAAGTATTTTGCATCTCAAAGGAATTTACATTGAAAGCCAAAAATTAAGCAACTTTCAAAGCAATAAAAGCGCCAAGAACAAGCTATCTCCAACTTCCTGCTAATCGACAAGGGTTAAACTGTTCCAAGTTTTCACATTTGCAGAAATAATTAAACGAATCCCCTTTTCAGAATAAGCCTATGGAAGAAACGCACATAAACTTTATAGTTTCTTTTTGTAATCGTGGCATAGTGGGATAGCGTCTTACTGTAAACGAAATTGGTTCTGGATTTGGTGGAATGATTACATTTCTTTTTTTTCCTCTGATCTGGAAAAGCGCGGCACTGGGTTTCGTCATTCAATATAATGTCACAATTCCAGGGAAAAAGCAGTCAATGGAGTGTCGTAACACTATGTTGTGTCTCCTAATCTGCTATGAGGGATAAAATGTTAAGCTATTCTTTATAATTAAGTATTATTTTATTTATCATATTTGGATTTCATTGTCTAGTATTTTTTTATTCCGACTATGATTTTGATTTACTTATTTCTTAGTTAGTCCTGCTGATTTACTCATAAATTATTTATATTCTTTCGAAAATACTTATAGAATGAATCTAACATACAATACAATTCAATCTTTAAACATGAAAAATAGAAAAGCCATCGAAGCACAGTGGAAAGGCGTCTAACTGTTAATGTAGAAGTTATTGGTTTAATCCCCATTTGGTGAAATGACAGTATTTTGCTATTTATTCTTCTACTGTAGTAAAAAAAACTGCGACGTTGAATTCCGTCACTCTTTAAGCAATGTCTAGACTTCGACCGGAAGTTGGACAACGGAATTTTTTGACACTTGGTTCTCTCTGACTTCGATACTGTACCGAATTTTACAAAACCACAGCTTTATTTTTTATAAAGCTATGGTTTGGTAGAAAATAATAAAGTAATAAAAAACTTGCTGCAAGTGTACACAGACTCTAGTGGGTAGGTGAACGTGCTTGAATTTCGATCTCCCTAACTATTTACCTTTGGCCCGTTATTGAAAAACTTTAGACACATAGCCCTTCCGTATTATAAGAGAGTTACTAATTAAAATCAGAACAATCGACGGTGAGTTTTTTTAATATTTTATTTATTTTTGTATAAAAATATATGTTTTAAACTGACTTATGAAATATTTTATTTCATTTCAAAATTAAACAAGATCAAGTATTTTGAATTTTCACTTGATAATCCTATTTATCAGTAAAAAAGAACTTAACGAACACACCTTGAATATAAACACCATTATTACATATATACATTATAACATACAGCAAATAGAGTAAAAATATAAAATTGAGATGGAAATGGTCGGTAAGTCACAAAAGCTGTAGGTATCTTTTTAGGAAGTAGGTATTTTTTAGGAAGCATTTTCGGAAATCTTATTCTAAAATAACTAAACAAAAAAATAAAAATATAGATGTTATTAACATACCTCGTGTCTATAGTAAGATCTACGACGTAGGTGTCTACGACGTAGAGTTTCCGACGTAGACTCCATGACGCAGCTTTATAACAAAATCGAACAAATTCAGTTAAATACCACAATTCTTTTATTAAAACATCATTTTAATAAATCAAATGAAATATAATAAATATTAAAAATATAAATTGTTGAAGTACAACGATATTAAATTAGTTTTCCACTTCAAAGCAATATTTGCTGTATAATTTATTTTGATTCTATCGTGGTGGCTGTATTCGAACTAATTAATAGTCAATACTAATAGACGTCTAGATATTTCTGATAGACTATAAACTTTAATAAAGCGATTGAATATATACGTTATCACTTTTAGGTTGTAGACATTATGTTAGCATATTCTGACCTTTGCGACGTAGTTGTAGGTCGAAGAGTTAAATATTGCTTAAAGGTTAACAAGTACTCAATTCATATTATTTTATTTCTGTCAGTCTAATTTATTCTACTTTTGTGTAAAATTGACTTCTGTATTCTTTCTGCCTACTCTTAAATACATCATTGTATCTACCTGTTGTTTTTTTATAAAAAACTAAATTGAAAAACTGTAAATAGAAAAAAATAAAAATTATTTTTTGGCATAATTATATAACATTTTATTATACAAAAGTAAAAAAATATGAAATAAAAGCGAAACAAAAAGTAATATAAGCCCCTGACTTGAACACCCCACCACCAATCTAACATGGCAGATAAGTGCCCTTACCGCTGATTTAACGATCCCTTTCTGGAATGTGCCATGTCAGGTAGGTCCAATATGGCTTATTATTGTATTTTTTAGGCTTTCTTTGAACTAGTTGACCCATTAACAACGAGTTACCTTAGTAGCATGTTTGTCATTTTTTTTATAATCGTGTACGTAAAATACATGATTGATTGTACATGAACAGTACATTATATTGAAAAGCTTACACACTTTTTCAATATAACACTGTTGTACATTATTTAAAAATATTCTACCCTACTTGTTTATATCTGTGCTAATTTTCATACTCTACTTTCCCTAATAAGTTAATTATCTTAAAAATCTTTGCTTTACATAATAATTCATATTTGTATTTGATAGAATAAGTACAATATTTTTATTTAAATAACTTTAATCTTATATAAACGTTCATAAAAAAGTTTTATATAAAATATTTTTAAACAAGTACTTACTAATAAAAAGTTTTTATTGTTATTCACACATTTCTCCCATTGACGCTGAAGTGAAATCCATTGGTTTCACAAAAACAATACATTAAGGGCCTAGGCATAACAGTAGTTTAAAATCCTGTACAAATTACTGTATAGGAAATATGGAATATATAAATATAAGTAATTGAATGCGAAGGTTAATTATTTGATTCGAATAACATCGTTTAAATACTCTTTAGTATGTATCTAAAAATAAAATCAATTTGTAAGCTACAAAAATTGATATACATATATGTAGGTAAAATAAAAGTTACTTCTGAAACGGGCTTGACATGTTCAAAAATTAAAATATTAAATTAAAAGTCCTGTACTTGTAATTCGAATAAACACAGGAATAATTAAAAAAAAATAGCTTTGTATATTCTTTTAACATTACAAGTATAATGAATGTAAGTAAAAAATATAAAATAATCAAAAAAAACAAAAAAGAGTATAGGCTCGTGAGGGATTTGAACCCCCGACCGCCACGTCTAACATGTCAGATGGGTGCTCTAACCGCTGAGCTAACGAGCCCTGCCTGTAAGTTGCCAATTCCTGAAGGTATTACACAAAGTGACGCCATGAATGTGAAATTCAAGACTTTGAATAGGTTTCTTGATATAAGTTAATTATTATATATTTTGCAGTCATCCCGCGTAGCAGGGTAGACAGAGAGTACCCAGTGTCAAGATATTATGAACTCCGCTTTTCGCTACATTCAGGACATTCCGTGTTGGGTGGCGGAACTGAACGCTTTGTTTTATCAGAATGAAAATAATTTATATATAATCATTTCACCACCATTCCGCCACCTTAGTGAAGTGGGACAACGTATAACTTGTTCTGTTGTTTAGTTGAGTTCTATTTTCAGATTCTTTTATCAGTATTCCTTTGAAAAGAATCTGAGGCAATATCTTTACGATTATTAAATTAATTTTACAATATGATTGATGATATGATGAATTTAATGCCATAATGACAATGAAGAATTTTACAATATGATGAATTTAATGCCATAAATTGAAAAGTACCAGGATTATATTAAGGACAATTTCCTATTTTAGTTTTTGATTTTAAATCAACATTTTATTTTCAATATATCAATAATACTTGAAAAGAACTGAATAAAAAAGAAAATGCAGTTTCTCTCGCAAAGTAAAGTAACTCAAAGGGTATTTACGCATGTATACAGCTCATACGATTTCCTGTTCGACATTTTCACTGAATGAATTTGCTGAAAGCAGCTTCATTCTTTTGAACATTAAAATATTATTTTCATCGCTAAAGATAAAGTAGTTGTAAAATAGTTATATTAATATTAATAAATAGTTGTATAAACGGTCACAATATGATAATGAAATAGTTATAATTAATTATGCCATATGATCTGTCGGTAAGTATTAGCTGAAGGCTTCACGTTTTATCACAATCTACTGATAGAACACTCAATTTTTGGCTTTCTATCCAAATACGTTACGTTTTGGGCACCGGAACTCAGGGCCGCGTTTTGACTTGCCAGAGCGGTGAAATGAAAGTAATTTGAATATAATTCCCCCAAATAAAAATCGAAGGCACGACCATTTTACAGACACTGTCCCACTGCGCCACGATATATGTATACTCTCATATACTTTTTTATTATAATTGATTTATTTTTAAGTTATGAATGATTGATTACATTTAAATTAGTTTCGTTTTCCTCGCTCTAGTAAGACAAATTTGGGCTTTGACTTTCACCACTCAAAACGAAAGTGGAGTACGGAGTGTCTTGACACTAGGTATTTCCTGCCTACGGTGCTATGCGGAATAAAAATATAAAGCTAAACAAAAATACTTATGTAATATGTATCATTACTTTAACACCTCTCTGCGCTCTCTCTATATGTCTTATGAATTATTGGTTGACTTCAAAACACAGATTTTGGTGATAACACAGTCCCTGTACACTTATTTTAAGTGTACCTAATAAATAATTGTAATTTTAAATTTGTGTGCAATAAAGTATTATTATAATCTTCGAATTAATATCTTCGAGTAGAATCGTTATATCATTGACTTTAGCTCTCTGCGGATCTCTTTATTTCAAATTATATAACGTTATTTATTTATTTTATAGCTCTTAAAATTAGTAAGTTGAAGTAACAATATGCAGGCTAAACATTTCGTAATACTAGCAACCGATAAGGAGCAAATTTTCTTAAGTCGACCCTCATGACGTGGACCGATGACCTGGTCAGAATTAGGAACCTTTTATTGGAAGGGACAAGCAGCCGTATTATGAAGGAGACCTTCGTCCGGAAGTGGACGTCTTCCGAATGATGATGATGATTAAGATCGTTATAATAACGAAAGTTGAAGTTAATTTGTTGTAAGATTTCGTAATTAGCGTTTTCGTTGTTGTCGAGGTCGCCAGGAGCCAAGTTATTTTTTTATTTTTTCTGTATTTTAATATTATTATTATTATTTATGTCAACTAATAACAACATAGTAGAAATAAGTAAAATTTCTAATATACATACATGTGATAGGAAAATATATAGGTATAGTGTAAACAAACATAAAATAATATTTAAAAAAAATTGTAAATGTGCCAGCTCTAAATTATTTGTACAATATCAAAACCATATAAAATAACGTGCAGAGTTGGGTTCCGCCACTCTTTATCATAGAAAATCGAGAATAGTGTATTCTGACACAAAGTATGCCTGCTTATTGTAATATATAGACGATATGCGAAGTTAGCCTGCTCTGAAACTAACAATCACAAAGTCGAGAGAGGTTATCGCTCGAACATCTAGGTCTTCTTACTCCATAATCTCGACGTCTTGTCTCGATTACATAAGTAGCTTTAAAATAGCATAATATGTTACCAACAAATTCAGAATTAATAAAAACTAAAAACTTTAAGTAAATATCATAAATAAAATGAAATCACATGAATATTTACAAACACAAAACTAATAAATGATTTATAAAAATTATTTCATTGCTTTACGCTTTCATCTCGTATAGCACGTTAGACTGGAAGTACCTAGTGTCAAGATACTCCACTTCCCACCAAATTCAAGACATTGAATGTTGAGTGGCGTAAATCAACGCTGCGCTTTGTCTTTAATTTGTCTTGAATTGAATGTTAAATAAGATATAAAAATACGAAAATATATTGAAAAATAGTAACGACTGACCTTAAAAAATAGTGTTCTCAAATAACGTAAGATGACTATTTTAAAACTACCCTCAAGCTGATAAGATTCTGGTTTCAGAATTATTGCCGTTTTCAATAGACTTTTAGCCTTAGAACAAAAATTTCAATAGTAAGTTACATTGAAGCTTACTGCTTACTAAAGATTTGGCTTTACTTAATTTAGACATCGCTTGGGAAAACTTAAAGCATATAAGCGTTGCTTCGAATTTCATGACAAGTTTTATCTACCTTGCCTTACCTTAAATCGAAACAGTAAATAGAAACGGAACTCAACACCGCGCTTTTTCTCAGCGGACTCAAGAAATAAAAAACAATCACTCCCCTCGTGGAAATTGAATTCACAACCAATTGCGCGAGTCAGACGCTGGTTCACTGCGCCGCAGCAGCCTTCATAGTTAATTTTTTTAATTGTTTTACATTGATATCATAGAAATAAATTAATTGAATTCGATTTTAGTGTTCTGCTTTTTTTTAAAAATAAACTTCCTATTTGTGTAAATTTCAAAACATAGTTTAGTAAATATCGTTTATCAAACTCTTTGTTGACTTTTAATATTACAAAACTGGAATATAGTATTGCTATACATTTACCATTGTTTACCATTAACTATTCCGGAACAAATATCAAACAAAACCCATTGGAGCTATTGTAGTAGGAAGGAATCGAACGCAATGAAGTTCTATGTTTGCACTCGGGGTAATGCAATATATACAGCTTCATGCTTTTTAAACGTAGTGTCAAAACATTATGTGTTGAGAGGTGGAGTTTCACGCTGCTACTAGAGGAGGTAAATGAAAATAATTTTAATATGATCATTATTAATCATGTCCAGAGTATTTATAGAATTTGAAATGATTATGAATATCTCAATTTGGCAATGTAGTGTTCAGTTACGCTACTCTACGTTTTGAGTATCTAAAATAGGCGCAAAATATATATCAATCTCTCTGAACACTAGATTATCTCCTACTTGGCTATATGTGAAGCTAAAAACTGTACTATAGATTTCATGCCATTTCTAAGGCACACTCTATGTACGTTACCTTTCCTTCAATATATACAGTCTTCAATTGGGTAGATTTCTTTTTGATTTATTGCTTGGAGCGATTTCGTGATCTCAAGGTACTGTTTAGAATTTGAGGCGGATATTTGTAGGCTTTATAGATATATAGATACATATATATATATATATATATATATATATATATATATATATATATATATATATATATGTATATATATATAAATTTATATATATATATATATATATATATATATATATATATATATATATATATATATATATATATATATATATATATATATATATATAGCAAATATTATTTGTATTGCAATTGGCATTGAGTTTCACGACTTGATACGCAATGTCTACGGCAACGGATCTGGTGGGAAAGTGCAAAAGTGAGAGTTTTGGAACATTATTTAGTATGCCCTGCTATTGGATAGGGGCATGAAAACTACTTCTGTTTTGTAGTATTTAATATAAAATATAATATTAAAATCTAAACAACATTATACTAATACCTTAAATGAAACTACTTTAAGCTAATTAATCTCATATATTTTGGTATTCGAAAATATATTTTTGGAATGTCTCAAATCCACCACACTATAAACAATGGCAATTGAGAAAAAGATAGCGGTAGATTGATATGATTATTATTTATATCAACCAGCACACGAATGCCACTTCAGTCTGATTGTTGTAACGATACGTACTATACATAAATATGTATGTAAATATATAAAATATTTTATAGGAATAATTTAATAACTTTAAATATTATATTATATAGTATTTTTAGGTAGTAATAACATAATTAATAATTTTATATTTAATAAATATAATTTTGGCTAAATGAATTACATTCTAGTATTCTAGTATTGGCAGTCTAGTATGATGCAATGGATTTTTAAAAAAAGAATAGGGATTGGCGGGAGCGTCATATGGGGAAAAGGACGCTTGAGAATAATGTTAAAATTTAATTTGGAATAATAGAAATATAATACACTGGAAGTGAATGTAATAACAATATTTAATATTGAAAATACATAGAAATATGATTATTATTGTTTTTGTGGTATCCGTGGTCGGTAAGATTTGCTTTTGTATAATATGAAGAATTTGTTGGTAAGTTCTTTTTCCAATAATTAATATAAAAGTGCCATTAAATGAATATAAAATTATTATTAATGAGGTAAAATTATTATTTTATAGAAATTAGACGATTAGAATGTACATTCTAAGAGATATATGAAATTTGTAATATAAATATACCAAAGCGTCTGCCGCCATCTTTGAATAGTGTCGTATGAACATATTATTATACGCATTTACTGCGTATTATAAAATATTTTATTATTGTACTAAGCTCTGCAAACAATAACTAATAAATCACAATTAATATAATATCATGTATTGAACAATAAAGCATTTAATGGTTATATTTATAAAATATTCTTAAACATATAGGAGATCCGTCATAACTCGCGTTACGCGATTGTCGGGGTTCGGTAAGCGTTACAGCTTACTGATAACTGATGTTGGTGGCGCAACCCAACTATGCTTGACGTCACTCAGGCTGCTGTAGTTGACTTTGGTGAGCTGCTATGGCGATGTTGGTTGGTTGTATCGAGTCTGCTGTTGTCTCACGTTGCGTAAGCGATGCTTGTACGGCGTCGGACGTTGATATAACTTGCGACACGCGACCGTTGGAGTTCGGTGAGTGTTACAGCTTGTTGATAACTGATGTCTGTGGAGCAATCCAATTTTGCTTGATGCCACTGAGGCTGCTATAGTTGGCTTATGTGAACCGCTATGGCGATGTTGGTTGGTTGGTTGGTTGTATGACGTTGGATGTTGATATTACTTGTGACATGCGACTGTCGGGGTCCGGTAAACTTTAGAACTTACTGAGAACTTATGTCGATGGCGCGACATGGATCTTCTCTGATACTGTCTTGCGTTGCACTTGCGATACCTGTACGGCGACGGACATAGATTCAATTATTTCTATGTTGTTTCACACCCCTGGTGTGGGATGAATATTACGCTGTGAGCACGGACTACTGTAAAGTGTTCGAAATGTTGAGTAGTATATTTTCGAATATCAACATTTACGCGATTATTCCGATTAAAATAGTTTCACCTAAAATATAATAAAATGGGGAAAATCAAAGATGTTATTAATATACCAATTACATTTTAACAAAAAAAAATCAGCATTCATTATTTTGAAAATCAAAGAAATTATGCATGCAGTGCTCTTTTATTCAATGCTCCATAACAGTTTTTCAACATTTTTTATATGGAAGTTAATACGTATGCTTATTTAACGTCTATAAAACTTGACGTTTGCTCTGTTATAAAGAAGTACATAACATAATTTCACTCCAACCTAAGAATTCTACCAGAAGAGCGCTTGAGACTTTTATGTGTTGACGCGCTTTAGACAGGCTCATTTATAAAGAAATATTATACTTATATGCTAATTGTAGTAAAAAGAAATGGCAACTTGTACATAAGATACAAATGTATTGTATACTACAAAGAATAGAATAAGCCATATAAAGTCTCACAATATGTGTTAATATTTTCGGAGACTTCGGACGGTAAACACGATTATTTGTGGTTCCAATTACCTCTAAGGATAATGATTATATCTAAACTTTATTTTCATTTTTCCGCTCTGGTAAGATTAAGCGTTGAGATGGACAATCAAACTCGTAATGTCTCAATTTCTATCGGAAAACAGTAAACGCAGTATTTTCACATTAGGTTGTTTATGACCACTCTGTTGTGCGGGTAAAAATCTCATTGCTACTTAAAATTAAAAAAAAAAACATTTATATTTTTAACAGTTTTAAAGTTTTTACATACTAAAAAATATAAAAAATTAATTATTTTTGAACATATCTTATCACATTTATACATTCCTTATCTTTACAAGTAATAGTTACTATAAGGTTTACGACAGCATATTACATTTGATGTATTAAATTGAGTTACAGCACGAAGAACAGCCACAGTACATGAATATTATTTTATCGTATACCTTGAAAGAAATGACTTACTTCGTTTATGTTAGGCTTTACAATAAGCAAGCGAGTTAAGATTTATTTGACAATATATCAAAAATGACTTTTATTTGTCAAAATAATCCTCCAAAATGTCAATATTGGACATTAAAACTGACTTATTTCAATCTGTTCGTCTGAACAACTATAAATAATTAAGTAAGGTTTATCCTTTAAAGTTAACTAATAACCGGTGAGCTTTCATAATTCATTACTTTGGGATAAAGCCCGTAGGCCTGTTTGATAAATAATTTAAGTTCACTTAGTGTTACAACTATGTCGCTCCAGTGTTATAGCTATAATTTACTTCCTGCTTAATAACATAACTAACTGTCATATATATATATATATATATATATATATATATATATATATATATATATATATATATATATATATATATATATATATATATATATAAATATATATATATATATATTAGGGGAAAATGCTCACATTCCACTCACTACTTTCCTTTCCAATTCGAAACATTGCGTTTAAACTGAAGAATCAGCCCATATGGGAATCGAACTCACAACCGATCATGTCTACAATCAATCAGTAGTAAATGTATGTATATAATTATACGTATACGTATGAAAAAGTGCCGCTCCTATAATAATAATCAATTATTTTTAAGCTTCAATTTACATTTTCTATACACTACAAAAACATAACTTTTGGAATGTTTGCATGAAAACGAAAAACAGCATTGTATGTTATATCTCGACTTAAAGTTTTCATAGTAGAAAGCCAATGTTATTGACTTATTGAGCTCCGAACAAGACTACTGTAAACTTAGACCCGTAAAATTTTCAGAACTTCTGAGTGAATCCAAGTTTGTTCTACACAATATTTATTGGTGCTATAAATAAAAATGATGAATTCGTTGTTCTTTTTAAAATTCAATGAGAAATTGAATAAATTTATTGTTAAGTGAACCTAACGTTAACACTTTTTATCTCGTTTGTCTAACGTCTCTACTAAGTCTACTTCTTCTTCTTATTGAGATTTTCGTTAACAGGGTGGACAGAAATTACTTAGGGTCACTCTGTACTTCACTTTCTACCGAATTTGAGACATTGCGTGTCGAATGTTGGAACTCAACGCTGCACTTTGTCTTATCAGAGCGATGAAATCAACTTCCCCGAGTGGGGATCGAACCCACGACTGATCCCGATTACAGTTAAACGCTGTCTCACTGCGCCACGAGCGGTCTCAATAGTATTTTTCTGACAAATTAAATTTTTGTAAAGTGAGTTTAATCAAAAATATTAATTAACATTAAGGAATACCATTAGCAAGAGATATGTTTATATTAATGCAATGTATTTACTACAAATTAAAATAATTTTAACAAGACCTCTTAAGAAGATACATAAGATACCTTTTAAGAATCCGCCTTTGAAGCGCAATAGGTCAGCAGTTCATTGTAATTGCAATTGATTGTAAAATCAATTCCTTCTTGGGGAAATGATGTTACTTAATTTATTTTCTCTTTACTGTTATAGTACAATAAAGTGCGATGTCTCGATGTCTCGATTTCAGTTGGAAAACGGAATGTCTTGGCTATGGAATAGGATCTCTCAGTGTACCCTGCTATGTGGAAGTAAGTGTGAAGCAGCATAATAAGTATAATATAAGATAATATTTGTACAGGTGTATTATGTTAAAGCAAACCATTAACCGACACTGAAATATGACGCTTTAGAATAACATTCCCAGTTTCCAAGGCATTATTGTAGAAAGCGAGCTCGCAAGATGGATGCCGCGCATGAATAATGCACATTTGATATTTCGGATTTTGAACACATGTATGGAATTTCTTCTATTGAAAGGTGATATTGTATTCAGAAATGAAATCTTTTTTCTATATATAAATTTTCCACGACAATCTTTTTTAATAATTTGAAGACATGTTTTAAGAAAAACACATTAGACTAAACACTAGTAATGATCTCTTATTTAAAATATATCGTTATTCTATATATATTATGAGGATTTGTTTATACTAAGCGAAAGCATATTTAACTTCGTTTTCGTAGACCGTATGAATCAAATTCAAGTTTTAATATTCTTAATTTTCGTTTTGGGAAATACATAGTGTTTTCTTATATTAAAAAAATATAGTGTAAATATATGCTCAGAGAGAATTAAATCCATAACCATTATGTTGAGTGAGTGCCACAATGCTTCGCTATGGTAGTAACGTTTATAATATATAAATATTATAAACGTGTCTTTTCTTCTCATATACTGAAATACTACCATTTAAAGAATATATTTCCAGATAATCGCACTAAAGCCAACTCTTTGCAAATTAAATGCCTATTCGGCCAGAAGTGTCAAAGTTGCAACAAGTTGGGTACGTGACTAATTTACATAGGATTTGTCGAGTGCTAACTTCCAGTTTAACTTTGCTCACGTATATTTAGTGGACACATTAAATGTCTTGTCTATCCCGTATAGACAGGAAGTACCTAAAGTCAAGACACTGCGTACTCCTAGTAAAACTAAATTTGAAACATTGCGTGTTGAGTAGTGGAACTCAACACGCAATGTTTATAATATTAGTGTAAATCGAACGCGTTTATAATAAGATGCCGTCCCATAGGGCCACGACCACCCTCAAAGGTCTTATTAAGAATTTCACGTATTTTTGTTAGATAAACGGAAAAGCTCAAGTATGGCAAAATGCGGCGTTTAGTTTCGCCACTAAACATAAATAGTAATAATTAAATCTGAGTGAATTAATTATTGAAATATTTCATATATATTTTAGCTAAATTATACCGAACTTCTATTATAAATACATGTAGAGTATGACGAAATGAAAATAATGCAACAATGCTTTAAAAAAGACAAAAAAAATAACTTTTTTAATAATCAGATACTGATAAAAAAACAATAACAATAAAATATATATTTTTCATGAAAAGTTTCGTAGGGGTTACTAAAATGTTAATTTAATTTGCGTACTGGATTCAATTAGTTATTATTGTAAAAAAATATATTTAGTTTTAAAAATGTTGTTCAGAATAAATTGATTAAATTGAATGAAATTTAAAAAGAATTGTAAACGTTTATTGAGCTCTATTGTGAATGGGCGTCGATTTGGAGCGATTGGTTCTTAGTGTTTTTCAAACTGATGATTTGCGAACCGTTTGGTTTCTCGTTACTTTAATATTGATTTATTTTTGGGTTATAAAATCGGTATATAAAACACCAGTTTTACTGTATTAAGAAATATTTAAAAGTATATAATATTTTGTACATGTAAGAATAATGTTGCAAGCTACAATCCCCATTGAAATGCAATCTCGATTCTTTGAATCAAAAATGAGCCAGCTTATTTCTTTAGAAATGCTTTTATGTTTGAAAAAAAATCTGTTTTACGGTTTTTGAATAGCAAAAGACAACTTTGTGTCAAGTCATTCCGTTGGCTTTCCACACCAAACTGAGACATGGAGACCGAGAACACGAGACCGAGCGACGAATTCAACGCCGCGTTTTGTCTTACCAGAGCTAGAAAATGAAATTAATTTTAATAATATAACATTACCATGAGTGGTAATCGAATCTACCAGTCATATTTTGCTATCCCACTGCACCATGATCGGCCTTTTTTTGTTATTAATAAACTTCTTTTGGATATTATAAAATGCCATATATAAGTATGATATTAGCAAGATTTGTACCTGAGTTATCTTGAAAACCAATTATATTGAGCATTATTATATTATTCATATTATTATATATACGTTGCAAAAATATTACAAAGAATCATTTTTCATAAATGTATAACTTTCGAAATGTAATAACCAACATTAAAAGAAGAAATTTACTCCAGATTTCATATTTACACCGCTCTTTATTCGTATATTATGAAAAATTCTCGTTTTGCAACGACCTCCACTGGTGCAGGATAAACTTTTTTATGCAACTGATTTAGTAGGTAATATATTTTCCATATTTTCGCGGCGCGCCGTACTTTAAGTTACGATGCCGAAATAACTTTATTTTGGTTTAAACTCTGCTACAAGTAGATTAGTAAAAAGACGGGTTTGCTTTCAATTTCTTATAAGAACGAATTTCATTTAAAATTTTCTAAATATTTAAAGATGCTATCTAATTTTAGCAATTCAGAAATAAAAAGTTTAATATTTTTTTGATATAAACTTGTTTATTATTTTTAAAATCATTGAGTAGCTTATAAAACATAGCTTAGCTGTCAGATTGCTGGGACGGTTTAGAAGAAGCCCGGGCTCGAATACCGCTTCGTTCTAATTTTTAAACGTTCAGAATATTTTCTAATCCTAAGTATAAAATAACACTTAAAAAGAGTAAAATATGATGTATAACTTCTAAAATGTTGGATAGAAGTCCCTAATATTTTCTGAGCGGCATCGTGGGTTAGATCCTCACTCGGGATAGTGATTATATTTAAAATTATTTCACTTCATCGCTATGGTACGACAAAGCGCGGCGTTGAGTTTCCTCCACTCAACATGCAAAGCGAAGTACGGAGTGTCCTGACACTAGGCACTTTGTCTACCCTGCTAAAGGGTAAAAAGCGTGAAGTTGTTTTGAACATAATTTAATTTTCGCACATAACTAGAACAAAGACTTCATGATTGAGCATTAAAGTAAAACTTAGAGCGAAGCAATGTATCTTATTTATTGAGTTAAAAGTTTTTCAGTTCGAAGCCAATACGAGTTATTGACTCATGGACGTTTCAACTGCACTGCTGTAAAATCAACCCCGTAATATAGCAAGTTTCAAGTGATTCTTATATATAAAACACAACATGTAGAATGTAGTTTTTAATTTGTGATATCTACAGTTTTGTACGATTTTCATACACTATTCTATACTACTGTTTAATGGAGTTTATGGAGTATCCATACTGTATTTCCGCCAAATTCAGAGATTGCGTATTGAGTGACGGAACTCTACGCCGCGCTTTATCTTACCAAAGCGAATAAATGAAAATAATATCACTCTCCCGACTGTAAATTGAACCTACACTCGATAACATTTACAGTCAGACGCTGCCCCTACTCATATGATATTTTACACTTTTTAGAGGCAAATGTAAATAATAAACAGTACGACTGTAGATGTCATCGTTTTTAGGTTCGATTCCCAGTCAGCGGAATGATTGTATCTAAATTATTTTCGCTCTTCCATTCTAGTAAACACGCAATACTGCATTTTATTTTACAAGAATGGAAATACATATATGATGATTATATTATTATTAGAAATTTTTTAGCTTCTTCATTAGCGCATTTTTATCATATTTTTTTCATGTTATGTTCAAGTCAATTAAAGTTACGAAATATATTTTGCTCCTGAACTTTCAAATAGATATGGTCTAATGGTATGGTCAATGCAATTTGTTCTAGTCTAGTCTCTACGCTATTATTTTTTATATACAACATCTTGTGCAAGTGCATATATAATTATTTTCCCGGATGTATATATTCATATGTATTTGAAATATGTATTATATGCGCCTGAGGTTTTTTTACGTCAATGCCTTTCTTTTTTTGAGTAACTTATTACCTGAGATAGATTCTGAGATAAACTCAATTATAAAGCTTTTTGTTTATGATGGTTATTATGATATTTGATTATAATGCTATATTTGAAAATAGATATCGGATTAAAAGGGTAATTTCATGTTTTTGGTCGCTCTCCTCTGTGTCATATCAAAGCCACGATAAAGAAGTAATATTTAAAATTGCTATAGCTTACAACTAAAATATTCTTTTTATCAAGTAAATTGAAATTATTGTAAATTTAGAAATTTAAAAGAAATATAAAAAAGGAACTTCAGGTTTTATTCACTTCGTTGACTGATTCACCCAAATATGAGATATGACGCATTGAATATTCATTCCTCTGTACGAATCGACTCACAACCAATCTCGTTTACACTTAGAAACTGTTACACTGCACCACCATAGATTTAGGTAATATATTTTACGTTTTTGTTTATTTCTAAGTGTTGGTTCTACATGTCTAAATAAAGGTATATCTAAATGTTATATTTCAAAGCTTATGGTAATTGGTCAATGTAACTAATTGCTGGGATAATTTATGCGTCTACCACTGAGTAATCGCTTGCTTCACGCCACAACCTTGCAAATTATAATAGAATCCGATATAAGAGTGAGCTACATATTGTAAGTGTAAAAGTAGTTTAACACTACTGTGGAACTCAACGCCGCGTATAAAAAATAGTTTTTAAATTATAAATACAAGATTTTAATACATAAACACAAAAAGTGTACATATACAATGTTAACAAATAACGTCATGAACACTCATGATCATAAGAGAAGATTTTTTTCCCCTGGTGTAGTAAACGACACATTAAATTATTTAAACATTATGAAACAAAGATTATAAAACATTTTTAGAAAAATAATAAACAACATTTATTACAAACTCTGAATGCATCTTTCAAATAATTTTCAATTAAATAATGTACAATAATAAATATATAATATTTTTATACCCCATTGTATTCATGGTAGTCATAGAAAACATAGTGAAAAGACATATATTCATCCAAATTTGAAAAGTTACATATTTAATGGCGGAACTCAACGCCGCACTTCGTATTTAGAATTCAAATTCATAAATATCAACATATACAGGAAAAGGATATGAACCTATTAGCAGTCTACACGAGAATGCTAAACCTTAAAACTCTGATGTGTAATTGGCATCAGCTGTCAATGTAACTAATTGGGCGGATAATTTATGCGTCGGCCACTGCCTAATGGCCCGCTTTAGTCTGCCGTCTTGTGGGTACTTACGAAATTCAATACAACCTTTGATGTACGTAATCTACATTTGGTTGGGATTACCAAGACGTTTAATTTTACAATTAATTGTTATAAATAAGTAAAAAAGGGAGACTCGCTTAAACATATCATTTTTATTTTATTTACTTTTTTTTAGCTTCACACTTTTATCTCGCATGTCTGGGTAGACAGGAAGTACCTAATGCCAAGACACTGCGTAATACGCTTTCTGCCAAATTGGAGACATTGCGTGTTGAGCGGCTGACTCGGCTGACTTGGCTGACTTGACTTTGTCTTATCAGAGCGAGGAAATGGAAAGAAATTAAATATAATGACTCCCCCGAATGGTAATCGAACCCACAACCGTTCGCGTTTACAGTCAGACGCTATCACACTTCACCTCGATCGACCTCAATTTAAGGTTAAAGATTACAAAAAATATCTACGTATAATATGCACTAAATGTCTGTAGTATACTAGCTAACCCGGTGAACTTCGTACCGCCTTAACGTCAATGAATGTCGTGTGTACCGTTTAGCTGAACTAATTTAGGCTTTGATGAACGTAATATAATGATACAAAATAAATATTAGTATAAGATAGATATACAAAAGTATTTTATTATGAAGAATAATGCCTATCCAAGAAGTTTAAAAACTGCTAAATATACTCTGTCCGTTCTTTAAATGCACCCCCAAATGTACAATAGTGGGATGACAGTCGTGAATAGGGTGAACAGTTCTACCATTATTATCGGGTGATCGACGCCGATATAGTGGATAACTATCATTGCCTATGATGGTCTCTGCCGTCAATTTTCGTGGAGACGTGGAAATATAAATTTAGTGCATTTATATTAAAGAAAATACATATTTAAATAATAAATTTATATTTTCTATTATAACAATAGCGTAACCTAGCAACCGTAACTATTTATTTACATGATAATAACAGTGCCTAAACTTTCGAGACATAGACAATAGTTTAGATATTAGACTACTACTTTGGATACTGTACTTTTTAATTTTTGTGATTATTTATTTTAGAAAAACCATAGACAACACAAAAAGACATTTTCGCTTTCGTTAACCTATAACATAAATCTTAGATATTGTTTTCGGAAAAAGAAACTTTAATTTGCATAAAATACATTTCTGAACGCACGCGTAAATGTTTATCGTTTGTCATTATTTCTGTAAGC
This sequence comes from Dryadula phaetusa, assembly GCA_032432895.1. NCBI lineage: Eukaryota > Metazoa > Arthropoda > Insecta > Lepidoptera > Nymphalidae > Dryadula > Dryadula phaetusa. The sequence goes on along the minus strand of JAOYRS010000068.1, from coordinate 4,548,359 downwards.
GCACATAAAAATTTGAGGAACTTCTATGTATCTGCTTAATGCAATTTTAAGCTTTTTGATTGATTTAAAAAATATAAACAGTTTATTCACCCTTAAAAATTTACATTAAATTCATTTCATAAATGTCAATCATTTTTTACTATTTTTATAGGTTTAAATTTCTAATCGTAAGTGTGGTATAACACTAAAAATAGTAAATATTAAAATAAAATAGCAAACTCTCTTCTTAAATGATTATTTCTTAATAATCTTTAAGTGGTAGAAATTTGTAAAAATCTCTCTACAGGTATGCTAACAACATAATTAAGTTGTAACAAACATATAAGAATTTCGACGCAACTGGTACTGGAATGTATAGCTTAGTGATCAGAGCGCTTGGACGGTTTTCAAGAGGCTTCGGGTTCAAATTTATATACGTGTTGTCAATCATTACTTACAGTATTTGACATGATGAATAATAAATGTTTAACAGATACGAAATAAATGAACATTTATTGAAAATAATTCATGTTTTATAATTTTTAAGATGTATTCTGTTATTCGGGGGCGGAGAGAGTGTTGTAACAAACTCGTCTTTGTTTTATACATATAGATTGATACAACTACAATAACTACAATAACAAGACATACTACTTGGAATGCCATCGTGGTTAAGTGAGACTGTGTGGGAGCACGTACAATGATTAAGGATTTGGTCCGAGAAATAATTACTATTTATACTCATATTTTAATGACACTCAACTCAAAAGTACTTCTAATGGTCAATTTAAATAAAAAATATCACCCCTTTTCTCATACATCAGATTAGTCATAGAGAACTTTACTTTCCACCTGAAATCAAAATATTGCGTGTTAAGGGGCGGAACTCAACGCCGTCGCAAAATAAATTACCTAAACTTTGTGAAGTTCTGATAAAAAATCAAAGCGTCATACCACTGTGCAATAAGTATATCGTAATAAATTATAATTGAAATATTTCAATGTTTTACATAAAATATTATATTACCCGATATCACGTAGGACTTGGCAAGGGCTGTTTCAGTCCATATATTCGAATTAATGGGTCATTTCGATTCTTGAGACGTTAAATATAAATTGTATTGTAACATCTCACTATGAATATAAATGTTGCTATTTTTAGAAGTTACCGACATTTTTAAATTTTTGTACATGTATCGATTAATATAATAAATAATATTATTGTAAAATTAGCATCTTTCTTCTCTCTCCATTATATTTTAATAACAAAACGAATCTCGTCTTTTATTCATACAATGTTTTCAATTCCGTTATGTTTATAAAATAAAATCAACAGACCTAAATACGCAACTTAATAGTAATATGTTTATTTCAAAATGCTTTTTCTTTCATTTTAACTCGTTTTTACATAAAAATGTATATATTAACTTAAGCCTAGTGCCACTAACCTTTTAAAATAACAAGTAGTAGAGAAATAGTACAAAAAAGTACCATTTCGGCTAAATTTTTTCACCAAAATGAAATTAATTCAAAACCAAATAGAAGAAAAGGTGACACGTGGGACTTACAACGTAATCCAAATTAATACTCGCATTTTTACTTTGCTAGGCTTTCAAAATATGGTCGAGTGTACAGAATATTTCCTTTAAAAAATCCAGAATTTTAAATTTTCAGAATTTTTATTCACACTCGGAAAGTTTTTATATTTAAACTACTTTTAAGATATTTAAACTATTTCTAAGATTTCTTCGCTGTGGTGATACAAAATACGGCGTTAAGTTCCGATACTCAATAGGCAGTATTCCAAATACCGGAGGAAATCGGTGAACGGAATATCGAGGCAATCAAAAGTTCTATCTGCCTACCCAGTTACCTAAAATTTAGATGTCAATATAAGCATAATCAATACATATTGTCACTTAACGTACAGTAATATCTGAGTTCTATCAAAAAGGTCTCATAAATAGAGCTAAATACCAGTTTAAAAGTAGCGAAGCATTTAAATGGAAGTATTATTTCAGATTCTAGCGGTAAAAGACTTAAGTTATCCGATTTTAATAACAAGCCAGTCAGGACACACCTCTAAAGTTTTAAAAGTTAAAAAATACCGCACTGCCTTCGCCGTTAAACTGTTCATTTACATAAAATCCATGGGAAAATAGTAAATAACGGTTTGCATTTAAAATTTAAACAAATATCCTATTTTAAATGTGCATTTCTCCAAACTCTTTTGTTCGCCGCTCAAATGACTGCGACTGCCAACTTGTGATTATTTCCAAGCAAACATTATGCAAATAGTTGACAACCGTCACTGTTTCTTCATCGTCCACGGACTTTTTAAATAAAAGTTTTAATTAAAAATAAGGAATACCGTAATTAATTTCAAAGAGAAATGCTTATCTCGAATGAGAGGCTGTGCGCGCCTCAATGAACCGAGCATACTTACCTCGCACTTGCAATACAATGCTCCACATTTATATTATAATAAATCATCTTTAGAAATTATACCAGTCTGAGTTTTCGAGTTAGTTGCAGATACAGATAGCAACTGTGTCGTTTGACTAATTCCAATAATACCTACTATTGTGACTAAATATAACTAGTAACCCAAATTACGTAATTACGTAACGTACGCGTTGTCTTGGCAACGTATTGGCTTCATGAAGTAGTGTTTATCTGACACATGCTTAGTGTATATAGTATTTATTTAATAATTATAATCTATTTTCAATACATTTTTATAAAGATGGCTTATGAATACTTCTGTATGTCTTTAAATAATTACACTCAATTTTTTTACACCTCATTCTGCTTAATTAATGCTTTGTTAGTAATGTTAAGTAAAACATAAATTTTTAAACCTAAATTTGTTTATGTTTAATTAATATGTTAAGATGTAAATGAGAAAAATTTCGAAGTAAATTTGTTTAATATCCATTTATTTTTGTATAATGCTTTCGGCTTCGTTCCTGTGACTCACCACCACTGTAGCTATATCAGTGGAGAATAAACAAAACTTTTAAAAATATTATTTATTTAACGCAATACTTAATATTTTACTTAAATTTATGAAGCATATATTCTTGTGGCAGTTATTTTATAATACTCTATATAACAAATGTCACTAATCAGTCAAGTAGAGAGAAGAGCTCGAACAATGGAGGCAAGCGTTAACACACATTTTAAGGAGGCCCCTTAATAGTACACTTGGGTCACAAGTCCCAAATCCTTCTTCAAGATGCTATCCCTGTTACGCGACTGACACCCGCGTTGTAAATGAGACGCTAAAGAGTTCCTTCTCTTGTCTTATATAATATAAATAGCATATTTAACTATACCACCATGATGACATAGAAGTAAACGATAACCGATAATTGGCTTGCTATTTGTAATTGAAATATATTGTCATTTTCTCATTATATATGTTTAAATCTTAGTTATTTTTACCTTTGTCATATTCATAAGAATAAGAGAAGGAATAGAGAAAGAATAGTTTGTTAAATATATACATTTAAATGACGTTACTTAATAATTATGTACATTTTACTTTGGTTCTTTAATTCGAAAATTAAAAGAAAGCATTTGTTATAATGGATAAAATGTTAATACAAAATTATAAAGTTTTCCTGAAAAACTATTTCTCATTTTACTTGGAGTAAACACAATTGCTTTTTTCAAACGTTCTTCTTCGGAAGTTTACTATATAGCGAATGAATATTAATAAACACGAAGTGGCTGGACATGTCATATTTGTAGGCAGGCAATATTATAAATTGGTTGATTCACATAGTATCTCAGCATAGAACATTTTAAGTTAAATACAAGTTATCCAATTGTATTTTTTTTATATTAACTATATTATTTTTGGACCATATAAATATAAGAATATTTTGTATTTTTGGAAATTATTATTTGATAGAATTATTGATATAATTCTCACTGCCATGCCGATAGCAAAATATACTTATTTACAACTTAAAATACAAATTCATGAACGAAAATAATTTATTACACCTAGTTTTCAACCACGTATTGCTCGCATATGTTATCACTGGCAACATACGTGAGTCAAAGACTTTTGTATTTAAACACTGAAGAAATTTAAGTTTTTGTAGGTTTCTGAATTCTGCCCACCCGAACTGGATTCGATAGAGAGATCTCTCTATCGAAGTTGATCTTACCTAACTGGACTGTGTCCCAGGTATACGTAATAATCAACTGTCTCGAGGATGTTGTTCTCAATACTGTCCGGAGCAGGTAAAACATGACCATTAAACTTGATTTTTGTTTTTTTCACGTTAATCTTTGACAGACACTATTGAGATCACTGCTGAGGTCTTCTGATCTCACACATTAGTACTATATCATTGGGAAATCTAAAATTAGTAAGGTAATTTATGTTGATGCCGTATCTCTTCTATACCAAAAGCCTGGAAATATCCTCCAACGCTGCAGTGAATAATTTTGAAGAAAGACATTTCTGACTCAACCTGGATGCGTTTGGAGAGGATTCAGACCTCATTCACTTGTTCTAAAATCTCGAGTAGGAGATTGTACAGCTTGCAACAAGGGTCCTTTCACATTGTACCGGGGCAGTATCTCCCATAATTTCTTTTTTACAGTACTATCAAATGCTTTTTCTGAATCCACATTTCTTCTTAATCTCTCTCATACTTTTATTCTTACTCGAGGCTTTATAGTCACACTATGCTTTTTTCTTTCTTTCTACTGCATCTCTCACTTCATCATCTCACCATTCATTATCCTTTTTACTAAAGCCTCTTTTTCCAACGCCACACACCTCTGTTGCAGCATCAATCATATAATTTCTTACTTCTACTTATACTTATACTTATTCTGCCATCATTTTTCTCAGTGCCTATTTCGCAGCTGTCATCTCGGAAAGCTCTTCTTCATATTCCCCTCTAAACGCTAGATCTTGAAGCTTCCAAATTCTTATGCGATTATTCGCCTCCAAATTTAGATACATCGTGCGGCTGCACTAATCTGCAATCAGACCTCTTATTCTAGCAACTATCTACTAGATAGTGATCTGTTTCGAAGTCGTGCCGACATAAAACCCCTAAACAAACGTATGTCCATAACTTGATTACAAATCCGCTGATGTACAAGGAATAGATCAATCATAATTTTCTTTTCCATCTGTTTCCAGGTATACATGTGAATTTGTTTGTGTTTAACATCGTGTTTGCCACAGACAAATATTTTTCTTTGCATAATTCCAATAAGAGCTTACCACCCTCGTTTACACTCTTATCACCATACTTCCCTAGTACGCTTTCGTAACCATGTTGTGTGGTTCTGACTCATCCATTCAAAAATCACCACATACTGCTAATTTTTCGTTCCGTCTTACACTACCTAGAATGTGTCTGACACTCTTTCAGATCTCCTCTAGTTTACTTAATACAGCTGAGGATATCGATGTGTGCAACTAACAAGAATATTCTTGTTGTCTCCAGTTTGAAGCAAGCCCAGAGCAGCTTCGGGTTCATCACCTTATATTCTACCGTTGCACTGACCAATGGAGAGGACAATAACAAACCTATACCTTGACATCTTCGTTCACTTTCTGGAACTCCCTTTCTGCCCTTTCTTTTGGTCTCAGTCACACAAACAACATCCAAATCTCTTTCATCCATCACATTTAACAATTCATCATTCATCTAGATTGAATTGATCGTAAATTAAATTTAAAACATTTTTTTAATATTTAATTTCTGAGTTAACTTCTACCCATATAAAATATAAATCCTGAGTTCACAGTAAAAGAAGTTAACTATAAGCAACTATAAGGAACGTAATTAAATTGGCTATTTATTTGGTATTTTTGCACTTTGCAATTAAAGCTTCCGCTTATTCCGACTTTATCTGCCTCCAGTTTCATTTGAAATGTCTCTTTAGTTATATACTATAATTAAAAATAAAGGAAATAATAGGAAAATAAATTTATGCCATATACGCTTTATCTCGTTTATCTATTCATACATATGCTTCAATACAAATAAGACTGTCATTAGGAAGTCATGGTCCGTTTTTGCTATCAATAATTTGACTTATATAATTTATTTGACTTAAAGCTACTCGTATCTCTACCACATAGTCTTTATGTATTTCTTAATGATTTATCTTCATCTTTCTTTTTGTTTTACTACTTGTTATTACGTCATCGTTACTTTATTTAATTTGAGTTTAGTAAATATTTTAGCTAATAATAAAATTCAACACAGCTGTGCTCCTCCAAAATTAATTGTAGATTCAATAACTTTTACCGATCCCAAAGAAGTCTGTCAAATATTCAACAGATATTTTGCCACAATTGGGTCACTATTAGCAAATGAAATCCCTAAGCGATATCACGATGACTTTAGCCCCACCTTACCTAAACCAGAGTCTTCACACGTTCTTGAGCTGTCTACTCTTAGGCCATGTACATCTGATGAAATTATTAAAATCATTGAGAAACTCGATTTGAATTGCAGCACAGGTATAGATGGGATCAGCACTAAAATAATAAAATGTATAAAATATTTAGTTTCAAATAGTTTGAGTAAATGTTTCAACAAGCTAATTATTAAAGGGGAGTTTCCTGACTCACTAAAAATAGCAAAAGTTACTCCTATATATAAATCTGGCCCAAAAACCGATCCAGGAAACTATCGACCCATCTCTGTACTGCCCATATTATCTAAAATTTTAGAAAAAATTTTATATTATAGATTAGACGAATACTTAGAATCGATTACCTTTATTACTGAAAGGCAATATGGGTTTAGACCAAAACGTAACACTCTCACAGCAACAGTAGATCTCGTCAATAAAGTCAAACATAATATAGATTGCAAAAATATTGTTTTAGGAGTCTTTATTGATTTAAGAAAGGCGTTCGATACAGTAAGCCATAAATTATTGCTAAAAAAATTAGAAACTATAAATATCACCGGTTCAGCTTTAAAAATGTTTGAGTCTTATTTAAAAAACAGAACACAAGTGGTTAAAATAGATAGTTATAAAAGCGACGCATTACCTATATCATATGGAGTCCCACAGGGATCTATTTTAGGCCCATTACTATTTTTAATATATATTAATAATATACAAGATATCGGACTACACGGACATTTAACCCTATATGCTGACGACACTTGTTTATTTTACTTCGGTTCCTCCGTACATGATATTGTATCACAAGCTCAAGACGATCTTAACATTGTATTTTCATGGTTTCAGTCCAATCTTCTAACAATTAATATCTCTAAGACATGCTATATTTTATTTAAAGCTAAAAATAAGGTCATACCACCACACGAACCACTAAAAATTAATAATACACCGATTCAGCAAAAAAATTGCGAGAAATACTTGGGTTTGAGAATTGACAGTTCATTAACGTGGAACACTCATATCGAGTACATTAAAAACAAGCTTTCATCGCTACTCGGATCACTTCGTAACATTGTCCACTGTATTCCTCATAAACTCCGGTACACGATTTACAATACATTAGTAAAACCGCATCTCTCATACTTAATCGAAGTTTGGGGAAGTGCCGCAAAAACAAAACTTGCTAACTTACAAATTGCGCAAAATAAACTTATCAAGCTACTTTTTAACTATCCATATCTAACGGCCACTAAAAGTATATACAAAGATACAAAAATAATGAACATCAATCAATTATATACTTATAACGTATGTATTTTTATTCAAAAATCACTTAACAAAAGCATTTACAGTAATATAACATTTACCAAGCGCAATAGTAAGCGTAGCAACCGAAGAGTTAGCCTTTTAGTTTTGCCAAAAACCAGAACTAATTATGGGAAAAAAATGATCACATTTGAAGGAGCACAGCTTTATAATAAAATACCTTCTTGTATAAGGAAGACGCATTCACTTAGCGCATTTAAAACGCAACTCGCGCAATATCTTACCAACTAACGCAAACGGTGGGTGCGTTTTTCTTTTCTTTTCACTTCTTTTCTACTCTTATTAAATTTCGTACTAAGTACTAAAAATTAAATAAAACTTGGTGTGACGAATGTTAGCAATTTTATATTTTTAAGTTAATTATGTTCTCAAATAAGTGACTTTGTAATGTCTTGTTGAGAATAAAGATCTTTAAACCTAACCTGATTTCTATAAAATATAAATTAGTAAAACCTTCCATAACATTCACACTCAACTTCTTGTCATGTAGTTGAAGCATTACACTAACAAATTTAAATGCTGTAAGAGTCACAGATGATTTGGTAGAATAGATTTGGTAGAACTTTGATAGGCAAAAAATATCATTCCTTAATATATCAGGTTTCCCCTTTGAACTGAAACCCATTTGATCTATTTTATTAGAAATCCAATATCGTGAGTGGTTGAAATAACTTGTTTATCAAAAATAGCAGCTCGAAAACACCAATACAATTAATTAGAAAAATGACCAACCAATCAACCAACCAACCAACCGACCGACCGACCGACCGACCCACCGACCAACCGACTGACCGACCGACCGACCGACCGACCGACCAACCAACCATTTTCAAGTCACTATTTTTTATAATTTCAGTGTATCAACTAACACTTTACTTATGTAATATTATTTTTTTTATTGTATACCTGCTATTTAGCGTAGAATTCCGTAGAATTTGAATGCATGGATCGCATTTGATTGATTTGCTATGGCAAATCTGACAGCAGATCTGACGCAGTCTGACAGCGTCTGACTGTAAACGCGATTCATTATAGGTTCTCTTCTCACTCGGGGTAATGATTATATTTAAAATTTATTTTCATTTTTCCGCTATAGTAAGACAAAGTACGGCGTCGAGTTGGCCATCCACCACATGCACAGTGCCTCGATTTGTGGCGGATCATCTTACTATACGAAATAAAGCCAGTTTTGATTTGATAAATCCTACAGTATTTTCAAATTGATAATTATTTTTATTGCTCTTACGTAGATGTCCCCAATTAAGCTACCTGTTCTCATTTCGCCGGTAACTATATAAAAAATTTGTTTTATAAAAAACAATTTAATAAAGTTTCGATACAAACATGAATATGTCGCAAGAACAGTTTCTTTGTTCATCATTTTACAACATTTTGCTTAAAAATATATTCGATTATTTGGAACTTCCGGTAGGATTTATAATTTTGACATACTTATTACAAACTAATTTATTAGTTAGAACGTTTGACCGACCCATAAACTTTATGAAGTAGTGCGTTGTCTGCCTTCAGTAAGAGATTGAAAGCAAAGCATATTTAAGCTTATTGTCAATAATTTCACTGACTACATCAACTCTAATAAATATTATCCAAATTAAAATTATACAAATAAATTAAAATTACTTTAATATTTAAACATTTAACAATGATAAATGGAATAACAAAAGTTTACATCTGGTTAAAATTTATTTTGGAAATCAAATTGTTTCGACGGCAACTCAATTTGTTGACGGCATAATTGTGTTTTCTAAGACCTTCATATAACATTGAGAAAATATTACGGTTTAATTTTTGCCTTATAATAAATTATCATTAGATTTACTATTTTTGGCAATAGATTTTTAATGTTTATAAATTGGCACACCATATGTATCATAATTATGGTTATATTACGTAGGAAAGTTTGTATGTGTTAGGAGTGACTCGTGAGTATGATTATGTCATGCATAACACATGTGTGTGGTATGCTTCCTTACTCGATTAACACTTAGTAAAGAAAAGAAATTCCATAGAAGCACAGAAACACCGCGTGGCCGCCGGGGTTTGAGAAGATTGGACAGGTTCCTGGAACTTGTTGCTCAAGAGCAGGTTTAAGGGGCCCCATTAAACGGGCTGTTGCATTTAAATGCAACAACATCAAGCTCCACTACTTCAGTTCCTCCTAATACACACTTAGTAAAGTTAGGTTTGATATAACATACAGATAAAGCTTTGATCACCATATTTATAACAATTGTCAACATCTCACATGAATATGAATGTACTCCAGACATTAAAAATTAAGATTATTCTTGGAAAATATAAAATACTTTAGATAGTCTTAAGTTTAACCTTAATATTAATAAGTTGAAGTTCAAGCTTCTTGGCTTAGTCAATTATAATAACTCAGTATACTAAAATTATTGTATTAGTCATAAAAGGCCGGTAGTGTCGCAGTGGAATAACGTTTGACTGTAAATGCGGTCAGTTATGCGTTCGATTTTCATATGGGTAATCATTTTATTCAAATAATTTTCACTACCTTGATCTCGTAACACCAACGGCGACATTGAGTTTCACCACTCAATACGTAATATCTCCGACGACTTCGTCGGTAAGCGGGGTACGGAGTGTCATGACTCGGCCATTCTTATATGTGTATAAGATATATTTATATATATATATATATATATATATATATATATATATATATATATATATATATATATATATATATATATATATATATATATATATATATATATATATAATTTTTCTACTACTGTTTTTTTATAGGACAGGCAAAGTGAGTGTGTGGGTCACCTGATGGTAAGTGATAACTGCCGGCCACAGCCCTGGGTAATACCAGGGGAGCTATTGTAAGTCAGCGGCGCAAATGCTCCAAAGAAAAAGTAAATAATAGAATATCTTAATTAATGTTAAGACTGGCTCTAGCTATCTATTCTAAAGTAAGTAGGTGACTTGTGAAGCTGGCAAAATATTATTAGACCCAATAACAACATGAAACGTGGTTTATATGTATGTATTCATATTTCTATATATTATCGGTTTTTCTCCCTCATCTGATTTCAATTTAACATCCTTTCACATTTTACCCCGTAAAGATTTACATGATTGCCTCCTTTACTTGACCGTTCTTTACTTTTTTTTGTTTTTTTTTAAGTTATCTCACGTATAATTTTGGAATTTATTAGCATTTTACAAGTAGATATTACAGTTGTATTAAATAGTTTAAAACTTTTTGTTTCATGGTGTGACATCTGTAATGGATTAAGTAAAAACAACATTTCTTATTATAAGGATAGGCCCGCAGTCTGAACCACTACACTCTGAGGAAAGTGACAGGTGGGAACAGGGAAATTTGCTTTACATGACATTCCGGAATACTTGAATAGATATTCAGAAGATTGTTTTTGACATGATAGTTTTCGTGAGCCAGCCGAAGCTGGCTTATCTGCTACCACCAAATTACTGAAATATCTATCTATTTATGCTATCCAGCAGCGGGAGACAATTGTAATCTATATCGTCTCGTTATAGAGAATTTAACAATATTGTAATGTACTATATTATTAGTCAAATAAAAGCTTAATATAGAATAAGTATATATTTTTAATTAAATGAACAAAATATATCGCTAGATATTTTTAGAAATATTTTGCTACTTTCTAGTAGCAAATTGATAAGGAAAATTCAAAAATGATCATTAAATACTTTTCCTTTCAGTGGTTCCGTACTTGGTTAAACTGGGAGGAGTGTTTCTGGCTCTCATTGTCCACGTGGCGCTAATGACGTCATTAGCCAATGGATTGTACAAGACATTCGCCATTCAAAATATATTGACTACACAGTAGTTTCAAATTTTGTTAAACTTACCATGTAAAAATGTATGTAATTGTAAGGCTCGTCGTAAATTATTTTTATTTCTAACTCTTTGCTAGTATTTTTTTATATTTTTTATTTATTTATTTTCTCATTTTTTGTGATTTTTCACCAATATAATAATTGACCATTTATTACACTGGTGCATAAATAAAATATTATTATAAGTGCAATAATTATGAATGTAATATAATTATTTAATTATAATGTTTGGGCTTTAAATAAAATATACAATTCTTATGCATAACTAAGTTATTTGACTTTAACTTCTAAAACATTAAAAGCACAGTACAATAAACAAATTAACGTGGATTTTTTCAAAAAGTTGCCAATATTTAAAAAAAGATGAAACTCGTTAAACAAATACAATATTTTTTTATGAATATTAAAAACACAGGAACAGCGTCTGAATCTAAATCTGATTTCAAGATTTTTTTCGTTTTTCCGTTGTTATAATTTAAACGGTAATTAATCTCTACAATACGCAATATCTCGAATAAGTAGTAGTAGTAAGTTTACTATTTTTAAAGTATTATTCCACACTTAGGATTAGAAAACATTTTTGAAAAAACGTATAAAAATATGAACGCAGCGGGATTAGAACCCGCGCATCGTGGATACCGCCCAAGCGCTCTGCCCGCTAAGCCATGCGTTCTACTACCAGCTGCGTCGAAATTCTTATACGTTTTGTTACAAAAAAATTCACATGTATATGGATCGGATGGAAGAGAAAAGTATGATTGATCTATTCCTAGTGGATTAGCATATTTTTAACCAAGTTATGGACACTTTTGTGGTTCCCTGTTGCTAGAATAAAAGGTCTATTTGCAGGTTGGTGCAGCCGCACGAGATGCCCAAGCTTGGAGGTGAATAGTTGCATAAGAAGCTGGAAGCTTCAAGATTCACTTATTAGAGAGGAATATGGAGAAAGGATTTCCAAGAAGCTAGACAGCTGCGAAATATGAAATGAGAAAGTTGAAGTATGCTGTGATAATATTAGGAATTGTATGATTGAAGCTGCAACAGAAGTGACGTTTCGAACACTTTACAGTAGTCCATGTTCACAAAAATACTGATGTCAAGTTTCCAAAAATGTATTTTCAATACCAAAATATACACGATTAATCCGTTTAAAATAGTTTTATTTAAAACGTGTAAAAATTACGAAATATATATACATAGTTAAATTTCATTTTTCTGACTCTCGTGTAAGCTGTAAAACCCAATACTACATAGAATTGAATACTAAAATATCTAGGAAGGTGATAAAAGCGACTTCAGATCATTCAATTTTTTTATAATAACTAGGGACGTAAGAAAATCGTTTCCTATTTGAGTGAACCAACCCATCCGATCTTTTCTTTATGAAGATAATCTCTAGTCATTTACTAAGACTTTCTTGCAAAATGAAAAGGACTGTGGCGCAGGAATCAAAATACAATAGGCAGTGTCAGTTAAACAATTGTCAATTGCGTCTTTCCTGATGACGTTTATGTTGTAACACAATGAAGAATATAGACTTTTAGACCCTTTAGGCTTGAAATATTTACATTGTCTTAACTGAAGATGTTTCAAAATAATGTAATCCGCTCTTTATATTCGTAGAAGAAAAAATGAGACGTTCCGATATATTATAATACTTCCAAAATAGCAAGAGTTAGACAATGGATTAATTTGTCAATAGATTCTCTTTGTGTTCTTTATTTTAATGAGAATTATGCTTGAAAGTGTTTTAACGAGGTCTAAACGTTGTACTGTTAAAAAAGATTAATATATAAAAAATCAACGCAATGTCGTATTTTTTCTCTCATGTCAAGGTACGAACCTAGTTTCAAAATACCGCTTGTTGAGTAGCGTAACACAACACCGTACTTTATCTTGTTAATTTGGAAAAACTAATTTAAATATAATTACCCCGAAAAGGTATTGAATCAACAATCATCACGATTGTAGACGTTGTTCCACTGTGCCACGACGGCTTAAACGTAACAAACGTAAACAAGCAATTCTCCATAACATGTTTATATATAAATGTACATTTTCTTTATAATACGACAGTAATTATCCGAATGACCAGTACAAAAGAACTTCAATCAGTTCGAAGATACACAATTGTTATTCGATTATTGTTATTTCTTTACTCCTATGTTATTATTATTATAAAATTAATATAAATCTGAAATATGTATTTAAGTTTCTTTGTGTATGTAACGATTGTTATATAAACAAAAGAAGGTTTAGATTTTTAAACCAAAGTTAAATCATAACTTAATTATTAAGATTTCTATCGTTCTTAAAAAGAATTGAATTCATAATTTTTAATATGCATATTTGGCCATTGAAGCGCTACGGAAACGCAATTGGTTGTGGATTCAATTACCTACCGGCTTGAAGGAATGATTATATTTGAATTACTAACGACACCCTTCCGGTTTCGACCGCATAAACTACATGACGATAGATAGCTATTCTGTTTACATCATATCATCTCTATGCGTTAAATGCGTTAAAATCCGTTGCTGAAAGATCTAAACAAACAGACGGCAGAGGCCTATTTTTGGAACAATGAAAAAGATAATTATGACTATATATTAAAAAATATATTTTTTTTAATCGCTAACTATTAATCATCTTAGTAAGATCATAATTTTATAATTGTACCTAATTAAAGGTTACTTTACAATATCTTATATCGTTTTGTGTCTCACTTTATTAATATATTATCCCATAAACTATTAGTGAGGCCGGTCGTGGCGTTTACACTGGTAAACGTGATTTGTTATGGGTTTATTCCCACTAGGCGGGGTGATAATATTTAAAATTATTTTTACTTCTTCGTACTGGTAAGACAAAGTGCGGCGTTGAGTTCCACCACTCAACACACAATGTCTCGAGTTCGGTGGATAGCGAATAACAGATTGTCTTGACATTAGGTACTTTCTGTCTACCCTGATATGCGGGATAAAAGCGTGAAGATAATAAAAATCTTTTAGTAAACAAATTAGTTTCATAATTAATGCAACACGAAACGAAGGAATACTTTTTAATAATATTATGTTTAGAACAGTATATTTGTGCAAAATTTCTTATAATGTTTAGTCCATTCACACATACATAAATACTCCTATATATATGCATCGATTTTATTAGCGTCCTAAATATAATATAATCATATTAAAAAAAATATTAAACTTAAAAAATATTATATTTTTGTAGTAACATCAATTTCATCTGTCTAATAATAGTTTTCTATGAAATTAGTATACATATATATTAGTTACTTTACTTAGTGAGAAAAAAAATTTCGAGTAATCGACATATTTTGATAGTGTCGGTTCTGTTTATTTTTCCTACAAAAACTACATTTAATATCAAAATAATATTATCTTACATGAAAGTCCCGGCTCTAATTTATTATCACGCCACAAATATTTTCTATCTATCTCGTAATAATTTGACTTTATTATACTTATTTGTCCGAAGACTGCTCTGAATATCAAGAATACATATATTTTGTATGTTCAGACTATCTCCAGACTATTAGTGTACTAAAATTTCTTTATTTCTGTCACAATACAGCATACAGATAGACAGACAAAAATTCAATTGTGTGTTCTTTTAGCTATATAAGATAAACAATTTATATTTTTCTTAAATATTTCATGTACAGAATTTACTTTTCTACTTTTCTTACATATATACAGTCCGATCAAAGTCCAAAAAAAATTTTACGATATAAATACATACATAAATGATAATATCTCCATTCTGATGAGACAAAGCATGACGTTGAGTTTCGCTTCTTAACAGGCGATGTTTCTTAACATTTAAATTTGAGCGAAAAAAATCTAACGAAGTGTCTTGGCACTCAGTTATCTTTGACCACTGTGCCATGTAAGATAAAACGTAAAGTTGTATAATTAAACTTTACTCTATTACATATTTTTAATTTTAAACGATTATATTTAAGTAAATTTTAGTATTGGAATATACATTTTTGAAGACATGACGTTTCTAACACTTAACAGTATTCCGTGGTCACATGTAGTCAGTGTACCTGCGTGACATGCGATTAATCCTTATAAAATAATTTCATATAAAGTGTATAAAAAATTTCGTTCACGATATGAAAAAATACATATATATATATATATATATATATATATATATATATATATATATATATAATATTTGTTTTTTAAAGTTCATATAAAAATTCAACAGTTTATATTAGTTTTTATATATTATATATATGTATATAAAAACTAATATCAAAAACAAAGATAGTGTAGAAAGTTCCGCCCGACTGGCCACCCTTCGGGCAAGTCATCCGGTAAATAACAATGCAAATTGAAGGTTTTCTAAATATACGATGGAGAAACACATACGTAAATAATATTTTTATGGATAATATAAAATTCAAACTTAAACTTTAATATTAGTATTAGTTGTGGCATTTTCTATTATATTTTTTTAGCTTCACGCTTTTATCCCACATAGCAGGGTAGACATGAAGTACCTGGTGTCAAGACACTCCGCTATTATAATTTATTTATTCAATATCATAATAACGTCATAGTAATACGTACGTTATCATCGATCACTTAATATTATAGCGTTAATGTCTGTTAATGAAACATACGTTGTGAGGTTGATAAAAACAGCTTTACGTTTTACCTGCATATTAGGGTAGTCATAGGCATCCTAGAGTCAAGATCCTCCGTTGACTGTTTTCCGCCTGAAATTGAGATAGGGTGTATTGACTGGAGAACTTAATATAATCATACCTAGTGGAATCGAACCTACAACCAGTCTCGTTTACTGATAAATGCCACTGCGCCACAATAGCCTCGGTTGATATTTTTCATTATTCCAATTTATTATAGAATTTATTAGGATATTAAACTATGTTTTTCATCGAATCAAAAGGCAAAACAGTTTTTATGTCAAATGTAGGCAGATAAAACCAAGGCCAAACGCTTTAAAAATAAAAAAAATTGAAACTGAGTTCAAACAATTAGAACTTCACTCAACTGTTCTGAATTGAAATTTAACCTTTAAAATTAAACAAAAAAAAATAGCCTTCATATTTATTATTCTGTACAATAACGGACAGAACAGGTATCATGAGAGTTTTAATTCGACATTATGTTGAACATAGTAAATATATAAAAAAGTATATATAGATTTTCAAGAAGAGAATAGTTTAAATATATAACATAAAGTAGTAAGATTTATTACAAGTCGCTAGCGAGGGAACTTTTCGTTTATCTTTATGCAAAGTGAAATAGTAGAACGAATGCTGTTCAAATTCTATTGAAACAATCATGGAATTGAATTCAATGGAACATTTCAAAAGTAATCTTAATTAAATTTTAAATGAAACTCTGCGATTTCTGTCACTGTACAGCGGCGGTACGAGTTTTTTTATCTCAACGACATATAGCGTAGGTTAATGTACTTTAATTTGATTTAAAAAAATATTTTATGTGTTTAAAGTTAGTTTTGTGATCATACATAGTGGCCAGTATTCCTGTGACCACAGACTTTGTAAAGTGTACGAATTGTTGGATTTTCTGAGATATATTTTGGAATACCAATATATATATATATATATATATATATATATATATATATATATATATATATATATATATATATATATATATATATATGTATATATATATATATATATGTATATATATATATATATATATGTATATATATATATACGTCTAGATTAAATTAGTTTCGTTAAAAAAAGGCACGATTTTACTCCTGGTATATCTATAAATGCTGATCTATGACATTAGTATGCGGGATGTAGCGAGAAGGTGAAGGTAAATAAATAACATTTTTTTATGAAAAACGATGATGTTTCTAGTAGAAAATACAAATATTATTAATTGACTGAAATTTTGCTATGAGAGCCAGAGTACCAGTGTAACTCTCAATACAACCGAGTACCGAAACACTGAAAGATTGTACTTTCAGTGGTATACTTTTGTATTTAATGATCACTTTATTGACTTTCCTTATCAATTTTGCAATATATATTTTCTTTTTGTCAGTTATTTTAGTAAGTTATTTTATTACAGACCTTTATTTAACTTACCGAATTAATGTATTATTATCAAATATTACAAAGTAAATTGGAAATTCACCTTATCACAGCTTTTTATTTCAACATAAATAACTTCCCTTTCATGTGCTACACAACTGTGAAATGATTTGCCTGCGTTAGTATTTTCAGATCGATACGACATGGGTACCACCAAAAAGTGCGCTTACTCCAATATCATCAGGCCGGCAACACACCTGTAGCTTCCCCGGTGTTCGTGTAATACGACCGTGAGCGACGGTATATCACTTACCATTAGGTGACTTACACGCTCCTTTAAAATTACATAGACTCTGGTGGTTGGTCCAAACATTTAATATTAGATAGACTCTGGTGGTCGGTCTAATATTGCTGGTCTCGAATACCAAATACTGATTCACCCGATTAATCTATATAAAATAGTTTCATTTAAAATATGTAATAATTGCGAAAATGAAAAATCTTATAAATAGCTTTGTTAATATGTATTACAAAGTTTTTCTATTAAAGTTTAAAGAGTAAAGTCTTTATTACTTATTTTTTTATTGTTATACTTAGTTAGGTATATGTATATTTGTGGTAAAGGGTAGGCATGTGTGGTTTAAAGATAATTCTTTAAACCAAACATGCCTATTATATATTTAGTGTAAATTAATTACTTTATTAAAATTTACGGTTTACAAAAGGTAACCTGATAGGCCTCGTCTTATATGTGTACATTTAAAACAATGAATACCTCCATTCCCTGATATTATAGTAATAATACATATTATTAAACGTACTTCTTAGTCTTTACTTAAACAATCCTTTGTATGTCATATGTGATTTTTATAAATTCATTGTGAAAAACAAACAAATGTAAGTGATTTTATTTTTTAATAACGATTTTACATATTGATACATAGGATATATTAATTTTCAGTCATTTTTATATATTTTATACTAGTGCATTCATATAGATAATATAAAATATTCTGGATTGCGACTTCATTTAAATATTTTAAAAATAAATACAGATTACATATTAACAAAAAATTAAATAGAAAAATTGGTTTTTCATCCAACTATTGCTACCAAGACTGTATTGGTTGAGATTTTTTTTATTTAAAATATTAACTTAAACTATATTACTTAATTAGTCAAAGCTTACACTATTTAAGATCAACAATTTAAAAGTGTAACGCTAACATAACAGCAAAAACTATAGAGTAGACAACAAACATAGTTTTATCTATCGCCTCAGCCAGCTCCATGGTTTCGTTGTGCTCAGTGTTATCGCTTTGCATTTCTTCGACATTACCGCTTGGTGACGTCACAATTATATCATCCTCGCGACATTCGTCTATGGTTTCATAGATTTGGCACACCTAAGAAAAATTGGAACTTAATTTTATATTTGTGTTATGTTCATTTGCCATGTCTATTAAAACGAAGTATTGCATTTGGGTTATGCTACTCGTAACACGCTATATCTCTTAAATTGTTTAAAAGCAGAGAACGGAGTGTCTTTAAAAATGTTTTAGCAGATAAATAAGTAGAGTTAAATGAGATAATATTTTAGTTGGTCTATGTTTTAGGGTATTACCTTCAAAGGTGGTAAACAAAACAAAGTTCGAAACCACTGTGCAGTCAATATGTTCTGAGCAGCGAGTGTTTTGCACAATTTTTTGGCTAATGATGTCATTAGTGCCACGTGGACAATGAGAGCCAGGAGCACTCCACCCAGTACTACCGTGTACAGAATCACTGCAAGAACAATATTTAATAAATGATTTAATTATTTCTAATAAGTGTCATAGTGCAGGAGGACAGCCTTTTACGCGATTGGTTCTATATTTGATTCCTTGTCAAGGAAATGATTATATTAACAATGTAGTTAATTCTCTATTCTAGTAGTCAAATTGTGGTGTTGAAATTCGATATAAATTCCAAACCTCTCTAATTCAGGCAGAAAGAGGAGTGCCTGGACACTAAGTTCTCTGTGATTACCATGATATATGGGATGAAGCGTGCATAAGAAAAAAAAACATATAGATATATTGTAATGAAAGTAAAAATAAAAAATAAGTACTTAGTGATTTAATTGTGTTTTCTTATATTATTAAATTATTTTGTTACTAATATTAATAATACTCACATATAGTGGGCACGGTGTGACAGGGTATCAAGTAGTCAATGAAACACAATCCCATGGAAATAATGACAGTGCAATACGCGTAAAACCAAACCCTCTTCATGTTTAGAGGTTCACTCCAAAAAGAAAGAAGCACAAAAGTTACAAGACCTGAAACAGAAATTAGAATTAAAGAGAAGTAATATAATTTTAAGGCTGTTTGTTTGTTTGTTTGTTCTCTTTACCGGTTGTGGCGCAGTGGGACAGATCTGACTATACCCACGATCGGTTGTGGGTTCGATTTCCACTCGGAGGGATAATTTTGAATGATTGGAACTTAAAATTCAATCCTCCATATCTCTAAATATAATCCAAAATTATTTATATAATTATTTACTGCATACTAACTTCTATAAGTTCAAATATCTTAAATCAATGAAAAATAACGATTATAAATAAATTATTACTGTTATCAACATGATGAGACTTATCAGTTAGTCTTTTTATAAAAATGAACCCATTACTAGGTCATTTTTATAAAAATACATTTATTAAAAGGATAACATTAACTCAATTGCAAAAAGAATATCATGGATACTTTTGTTACATTCGACAAGAATGAGAGTTGCATGATTTAGACTGGGCAGATGGAAAAATGTGTAATAGCGGAAGAAGTAACTAGTGTTTGTGATTATAGTTATAAAGGGTTTCTCAATAAGAACGATATGTTTTGAAATTGAAATAAAACATGTAATATATGTTCGTGCTCAATGACTTCATTTGGTAGGAAATTTTATGCTATTTATGATTTAAACAAAATATCGTTCAAATGACCGCCACGACTTTTTTTGCACTGGTGAATACGATCGGTCCAATTTTCTATGACTCGGTGCAGCATTTCGGCTGGTATAGCCGCTATAGTCGCTCGAATGTTGCGTTCAAGGTCTTGAATCGTAGCTGGTTTATTGACATACACTTGAGATTTAACATACCCCCAGAAAAAATAGTCCAAGGGTGTTAAATCGCATGATCTTGGTGGCCAATTGTGAGGACCGTTGCGAGAAATAACCGACTCACCAAACTTAGCACGAAATAAATCCATTGTGACGGTCGCAGTGTGGCATGTTGCACCATCTTGTTGAAAACAAATGTCGTCCGCATCGATTTCATACACTTCAGGAAAAAAATCGTTCAACATTGTCACAATAAAGGTCGCCATTGACAGTAACAGTACAGCCTTTGTCGTTTTTGAAAAAGTACGGGCCAATGATTTCACCGTACCATAATCCGCACCAAACAGTCATTTTTTCAGGATGTAATGGTGTTTCATGAACCACTCTTGGATTTGACTCACTCCAGTAACGACAATTCTGTTTGTTCACATAACCATTGAGCCAAAAGTGAGCCTCATCTGAAAAGATGACTTTCCTATGAAATTCGGTGTCCGTTTCCATCATTTCAAGCGCCCAATCAGCAAATTCACGACGTAATCGATGGTCTGCTGGCTTGAGTTCTTGTGCCAACACAATCTTGTATGAATGTAGACCAAGATCCATACGTAAAATTCGCCAGGTTGTCATTCTGAATAAGCCCAATTCTTGTGCACGTCGTGGAACGGAAACATTTTGATTTTCTTCGACACTGGCTGATACGGCGGCAATATTTTCTTCACTACGGCCTGTCCGTTGTCGTGTTGGTGGTCTACTATCGTGCAAAGAATATTCACTTTCCAGTTTTTGGATTATGCGACGTATAGCAAGCTCAGACGGTGCACCATGACGACCATATTTAGCACGAAATGCTCTTTGAGTAGAGACAATACTTCTCGAATTTTGATAGAAAATTTGGACAATTTTCAAACGTTGAGGTAACGTGAACTTGTTCATGATTAAATAGCAAACATTACTGAACACAAAACAACAAATGTCAAATGTTAAACAACCAATATCCCTATTGGGAAATTTTCTATAAGGGAATGTTTATATTGATATTTTTTTACATTATACAGATCTGAATGTTTAAAGCGTTGAGTTACGACACCCGAAGTACAATGTTTCAAATAGTAAAAAGCGTGCGACAACAACGGAATTTAAAAAGAAAAAAATAAACGTTACCTAACAGAGGTGTATAAAAAACAATATTATAAGCGGTAGCTCGACGTTTCAAAGTTATATTAATGACGAGTCTATCACTTTGCCTGGTACTGTTGTCGACAGTGCTGTATACGCTTGTCCAAGTTGTGGCGTTTAACACAAATTGCTTTGATGTAAGTTCCCATTCATTTTGTACTACTTCGTCGATATCTGTAAACTAAAATTATTGAAATATATGAAATAATGTAATTTACCGCAAAAAAATCGGAGAGACGTTCAGGATGAATATTTTATGGAATTGAATGTTAAGAAGAGACATATTTACGCGGACATATTAATATGTACATATATATATATATATATATATATATATATATATATATATATATATATATAAATATTTATATTTATATATATAGTCCCAGTGTCTCGACAATTTGTCGCATAGCTGAACTCAACGATTCACTTCGTCTTACCAGAGCGAGGAAGTGAAAATAATATCATCAATTCACCGAGTGAGAATTGAACTCGCAACCGATCGCATTTACAGTCAGACGCTGTCAGACTGTACCAAGACTACAACAAAAGAACATAACTATGTAAGCGTAACTAAGTTTATCATAAAATAAGTATATTAAATGTCCCATAAACAAATATGAATAGAAAAATATTATTGTCTTTCATTACGTCATATTGTTCTGATTAATAATGATATTAGATGTGTATTCGTTTACACTCAGGGGATTTTTAATAATAATATTTTGCAAACTCACAGTGTCCTGTTAAGTGACTTTTTCTTAGTAAATATAATATATACAATATTTTTTTATTCTAAATATATATAACGTTTACAAAAATGATATGATAACTACAAAAATAAAAAGTGTTATAATTCGAAATTAAGTGTTTTCTAAAAAAGACTACATATTTCAATACTAACATTTGAAATTAATTGAAAAAATATATATTTTCATATAAAAAAAATATATATAAAAATATATATATTTTTAAATAAAAATGTATATAAAACTTACCATTCTCATAACATCACTTTTAGGATCGAGCAGCCTCAATAGTAAATGTTCGTGAACTTGCCATGGTTCTATAATTATTGCACAGTTATATTCATCACGAGGCCATCTGTTTTGGTAAAGTATAGCAAAATTAATAAGATGGTAAAAATACTAAAAAATGCTATTTTATTAATAATAAAAGTTAATAATAAAAGTTAAATCGAGTAAAGTTAAAATCGAGTAATTATTTATAAAAGTAATAAATATATATTACTTTTTAAACAATTATTCAAATTTACTTGAATCAGTTTCAAAATGTACTATTTTCTTAAGTTTAATATTGGAGTTACGAAACATTAAATCAGTTAAATTCTAGAAAGGTATTTAAAATGTTACGAGGCATAAATTCTTAACATTGCTTTTTTATATAGTTTTTAATTTTTGTTTTTTATTTAATTACGCCACCTGACATTCTATTTTTTATGAGTTATTTACTTATAATATAATTTCTATAGTAATAATCGATAGTTGGATATATTATACTTACTTTGACCCTGTATTGAGAGCGTCGTAACACCAAGTATTGATAGTAGTCTGCATGTGTAGGGTAGCTTCACCACTATTAACCATGGTGATAAGTTCTGGATTCTTAGAATTTAATAGAGATAAACCATCTGAGCTGCAATATAAAGATGTATTACTATATCTAGAGACACAATTCTGATTAACTCAATATCTAGATACTTGTGAAATGATCATATTGTTAGTGTGTATATTAAAATATATACACAAAACAGTAAAGGACTCGTGGATGAAGAATTACACACCTTAACCAAAAGTTTTTTTACGCTTTTATTTCGCATAGCAGGGTAGACAGAAATTACTTAGTGTCTAGACACGTCGTACTTCGCTTTCCACCGACCACCCTAAATGGAACCCACAACCGACCGAGTTTACAGTCAGACGCTGTCCCACTGCGCTACGACCGGCCTCGAACGAAAGTCTTTGTTAATAATTTATCAGTATAAGTACACATATTAGTCTCGATTTCATCATTTTCTTATTTATATAACCTTTATTGCACGCAATTTATTAAAATAATATATAAACGGGCCAAACGCTAATCAGCATTCGCCACCAATCGCCAACCTTAACATGTGGGAAATAAATGATTAGGTGTCATGTCATGTCAGTCATCCAAAGTAAATGTAATAAATATACACAAATACAATACTTACTTGAAAACGGATAAAGCTGGATTCCATATTTGACCTTGTCGAAATGTGAGATACGTAGTGCCGTTGAATTTACTAGGGTTCCACGCCATACTGTCGTCCATCCATTTCTGATATAGTGTTAATTAATAAATAATAAAAATATATATTAATTAAATATGTTATTGAGTCCGATCATAGCCCAGGCGAACAGTGTTTGTATACCCGATCGGTTCTGGGTTCAATCACCACTCGGGGAAATGATTATATTTAAATTATTTTTAATTTCCAGGCTCTGGTAAGACAAACGGCATTAAGTTCCACCGCTCAATCCGCAATATCTCGAACTTGGAGTTCGGAATATCTGGGCAGTAAGCACTTCCTATCTACCCTACTATTTCAATTAGACTGGGATATAAAATTCATATATAATTTTTTTAAGAAAGAAATGACTAGGTACGGTAAGTCAATATGACCTTTGTTAATATATATATTCGTATGTACATACTTACTCTGACTAAAGATATACCCGTAGTAAGTTTAGTACTAAAGGCATTATAAGATACGCTTGTTATTTTGATTCCTATGTCAACAGGTAACTTTGGTCTTGGTGGGAAATAAGGATTTTTGTTGTATAATAAAGTTCTCCTCAATTTGTCTGAGTTGGATAGCTGTGGTTCAACTGCTTTGGAACTCGGAGTTACTGTAATTTCATTAACATAGAAGTCATTAAAGAAAGTGGACGACTCGATTAACTGAATTTTGGATTTCATTTATAAAAAGCCGATCGTGGCACAGTTTGACAGCATCTGACTATAAACGTATCGTTCGTATATGTTCCATTCCCACTCAGTGAAATTGTTTTAAATAAATTTTACTATTTTTATTGTGTTATTAGGATTACACAACATTTTAAAAAAACATATAAAATGCAGCGGGATTTGAACCCGCTCTTTGAAAGCGCTCTGACCGCTAAACCATGAGTTTTACATCTGGCTACGTAAAAATTCTTATTTAGACGTTTTGTTGCAACTTATTTATGCTGCTTATGCAAGAGAAAAAGCTATTTATTTTAATACAAGACTATTTTTAAAATGTTATTCCACATTGAGGATTAGAAAACATTTTGGAAAAACGTATAATAATGTTATACGTTGAATTTTTTATTTCAAGAGACGCGAGTTCAAATACCGCTGCATCCGATTTTTCTCCATTTTTTTTAAACTTATTAAAATTATTTCCATTTCCTTGCTCTGATAAAACAAGGCGCGGTGTTAATTTTTATCACACAATACGTAATGTCTCGAATTTAGTGGAGACCACAGTACGGAGTGTCTTGACACTAGATACTTCCTGTCTACCCTGCTATGCGAGCTAAAAGCGTGAAGGAATCGTTTCTTTTATAAAATGAATTTATGATTTCTGTCAATTAAACCATGTTTTTATTTTGTCATTTACTTTTTTTGTCACTAATTTAATTTTTTTATATGTATTATTTTACTACTGTAGAAAAACTAGTTATATAACGCTTGAGAAGTAGGCGATAATAACCGCGACACAGTTTTACACTAATGTGGATATTATTTTGCCGTGTCTATGATATTATTTTCTATATATTTTTTGAATCATTCAAATTAATGTTAAAATGGGTAGATATAGAGTTGTTCCTTACCATTCGACCCGTTGCCTGACGGTATAGGACAATCATATAGGAACTTAGCCTCCACACCGTTCCATGCAGCGAAACTAAAATAATTAACGGGAATCGGGAACATGTCTTGATACGTCAATATTGGCATAATATCACCTTCACGCCCAAACTCAATAAGTCCATCTGAATACAAAATACACATGTATAAGTATACAAACATTCATATTTTATATAATTTCTCATCTTTTGAGAAAAATATTTCTAATATGGCCACTTATGTTCCACTAATTATTAATTAAATAAATTATGTATTATACCTTCCGTAATTTTAATATAAAAAGCTCTAAATTCAATAGGAGATAGGATGCCAACAGTTTTTGCGGAAGCTTTTGCGTTTCTCTTTAAGTTGCCTCTTAGTTCAGTAAATTTGTTGCTTCCACCACCTACAACTGAAAATTGAACAAAAATTATTATTAAGAATATTTTAAAAAGAAATAGTATTACAATATTAGAACAATATTACAATATTAATATAATAGTTACAGATATTATATAATAATTATGTAGACATGAAATAAAAAATTTAAAGCAGCTTTTTGCTGTATCTCTCATATATAGGTACAGCCAGAGACAATTTAGTGCCTAGACACTAATTGGCTGCCCAGTTAACTTAGTATATAGATAAAACAAATCACTGTTTTTGGATCGAGTTCTTATTGTCAAAATGTGGTATACAGAGTATTTAATTTGACTTGAAGGTTTAGGTATATGAAGATTTTTAAATCTTACCTAACTCATATACAAAAACAGTAGCATCAGGTTTTGCGACAGGTGACAGTAAGATGTGCCCATTACTTGCTGCCAGTATTGCAAGATGCATTTCAAATACGACACTGGGGTCGGACTTCATCATT
Organism: Dryadula phaetusa; assembly: GCA_032432895.1. NCBI lineage: Eukaryota > Metazoa > Arthropoda > Insecta > Lepidoptera > Nymphalidae > Dryadula > Dryadula phaetusa. The sequence continues at coordinate 4,521,651 of JAOYRS010000068.1, read as the reverse complement.
TTCCGTTCTTCACTGTTCACCGCGTAAAAGGTTTCGTAAAAATAGGCATGCTGACACAAATGTTCCTTGCATTGCATTGCCACTGTTAATATATAAAAAAGCAATATTAAGTAAACAATCGTATTATTTATTATACGCTTACAATGTTTTTGGTAATCAATGTATCTTCTGTCTAAAAATATCTCATATTGAGAGAGTTCTCTAGAGTTGAATTGTTTTATTTTTATATTCAATACATAATTTTATAATCAGTATTTAAGTAAAGTTATTATAGCGTAAACCGGAAATATTATTAAGAAGAAGGCAAAAAGAAATGTAGAATAATTTATACTACCAAAATCTCAGTCCAATTTTTAACTAAATTAAACTTAAATAAGTTAAAACTTTGAAAAATTGTATTGATTAACCCACTGAAACTGATCAAGACATTTTGAATAATTAAAACGAAATGAACGCTCAAGAGAATTTAAATGGTACTTTCTCCATCCGAGATTTGGAAATTATAGAGAACTTCCCGTTGAAAAGTTCAGCTTGAAATCGTTAATCAATTTAAAGTTTCTTTATCAAATCAAATAATTTATTTAATTAATTACACAAATTTTGTAGATATTAATTTTAAATTACACATTTATATAGCATACTGCACAAGACTTTATAGTGTTGTTATTTGGGAAGTGTGCTCCTGTACAGGAGTTAATTAAAGACTTTTATCAAATTTATCAATTTTACATATTATAAATTATATAGTGTGAAGACATTACGTATTCCGCCAAATAATATTTTTGTAATAATTTTAATAAAAAAGGAGTTTTGGTGTGAATATGACACCTATATTAAACTAAATTATTAATATAAAACTAGCTATATAAAGATTGATTGTGTGATTTGAGATGCTTAATTTCATGTTCTACGTTGTACGAATTTTCAATATCTATAATTTACAAGCGACACATAATGAAATATCTTAAATAAACCAACTGTCATATGTAAAAGTGAAGTTCCCACACACGAACGTCACCATCCATACATTTATGCACATTAACGACACCCACTTCATTTTGAATGATTAACAGAGTAACACAAGGCAGTTTTTAATTGAAAATATTTCTCTTTTTAAACGCTACAGTTGTAATTAAAGCCACTAGCCAGTAGAATTATTAGTTCAGAAATATACGACACACATGAATGCAGTGTGTGCAATTCAATGGACGGACCCGCTCTATTTTTATTTAACGCGAACGCTCTTATCAATGGTTCTTATGAACTACGTAAAATGTACTGTTTTATTTTATTCATCTGGTACACTTTTAGTGTACCAGATGAATAAAATAAAAGCATAAGAATATACAAGTGATTCACCCTTATCTAGCATACCAGGGCAATCAAAGAGAAACTTATGTCCATTTTAGTCCGAATTCATGTTAAGTGACAGGGTTCAAAGTTTCTCTTTCTCTTATCTAAAATGTCGAAATGTAATTAATTTAAATACAAACATTCCATAGAGTAAGAATCGAATCCATAGTCAATCGGGTTTAAAATCCGAGTCGTATTGATCCTAGGTGATATCTGATCACAACTTTGTATTGTAAACATAAATATTTCCCATTATTGTATTATCATAACATTGTATAATTATTAAAATTAAAAAAGAATTCAGAATATAATGAAATAAAAAACAAATTACATGTGAAAATATTATATTAAAAATGTTTTTTAGGATATCTAAATCTAACAATAACTTCAGATAATATTTTAAAATTACCTTATTGAATATTATAAAACTTATTATCGCTGAAAATCTTGCAAACGACTACTAAGCATTTGTAATATGAAACTTGAAAATACGTGTTTGTAAAATCTTATTTTTAAATCTAATTTAACAAACTCTGAAAATCGTCAGGTATCGGTGACCGCAGTGAGCGGTCAAATAAATGAAGAAGAAGGTCAAATAAATGAACAAATATCCTTAACAGTGAGATCTAATCGTATACAATTTAGTTCATTCCCTCTTAGTACTCTAAGTATAGTTACCAGTGTGACAATTATAAACAAATAAATAAATATATAATATTATAGTGGCATTGCCGTTGAAAAGCCAATCCCAGAGGAAGTGTAGCCGTGGTTATCGGGGCGGACGCGTGATAAATAATAGCGATGTCATATTGTAGCAAAAATATTTAATTTATTGTACGTATCTTATCCTCAGATAGCGATTTATTTAAAAATTGTGTATTCATTGTTTCGTCTACAATTTATGAAATGCAATATATTTGTGTGGAGTTAAACGAAAATTTGGATGTATAGAAAGTGTTTGCATTGAATTTGAAATATTTGTAATGTAAGAGGGTTGTTTAAAAATTTAGTTTTTTTTCTCTTTTTCCACTTAGGGCACCTGCGATCAGTTTTAGAACTATAATTAAGTGAGTTGAGAGAGATTGTGATTTTGGCGAGGTGAAACCATTGCTCCAACTCCCTTTCAATAGACAGCACGTCATCTCTCTTCAGTCTTCTGATGCGATTTGGCTGTAAGAGTTCTTTAGAAAGAGTATTTCGGTAGTCAATAAAGCTTTTCATGTAGTTGGCCGAGTAACACCTGGCTCCTTCCAGGACTGTTGGAATTTTAAGGTATTAGAGATGAAAATTTTAGTTTAATTTTTTTTAGCTTCACGCTTTTATCCCGCATAGCAGGGTAGACAGAAAGTACATAGTGTCAACATATTCCGTACTTCACTTTCCATCGAATTCGAGACATTGCGTGTTGAGTGGTGGAACTCAACGCCACTCTTTGTCTTTACCAGAGCGAGAAAGTGAAAATAATTTAAGTATAATCACTCCCCGAGTGGAGATCGAACCCACAACCGATCGTGTTTACAGTCAGACGCTGTCACACTGCGCCACGACCGGCCTCATTTTAGTTTAATTATTATACATATTTCGAATTTCTCCTTCTTTATGTAAAGTATAATTCGTTGTTCGCGTAATTTTCGTAAATAGTGATACAAAAATTGTTATTGATAAAAAAACTGCTTCATGTATTAATATATCGATTTTAAAATATTAAAAAAAATGGACGTAATCACATTTTTATTGTCTGAATTAAATGTATTAATGACTGTGAAAACGATGGGTAAGGTTTCAAATTACACCCCCAAATTTTTGAACTCTTATACAAAATAAACGTTGTATCTCCTAATGTAATACAATTTCATTGAGTTACAAAATTTGAATTGGTTAGCATATATTTCAAACAAACATTTATTTTTATTTTATCAATTACTTTACCATAACAAGCTTTAAATGAAACAAAAAATATCAAGAATTGATTTCATATAACTATTTTTAAAATTGACTACTAAAAATGTAACTAATATTTGACATACTTTGCATTTTTTTAAGCACACATTTTATCCTGCTTAGCAGGGTAGTGCGGGACAACCCAGTGTCAAGACATTCCATTGACAGTTTTCCACTCGGATTCGAGACATTTCACGTTGTGTAGTATAACGATTATTTGCCTCCCCTCTCTAACAATGCTATAATAGACTATTTAAATATTACCATGGCACATGATACGTCTCGCGGTTAGGACCCATTATCATCGTGTTCGCAATAACTCGAGATCTTTAGAGATTCAGACGAGAAAGTGTCAAGAAATGTTAAAATCTTTAAATTGATATAAAACTTTAAGAATTTTTAATTATTGTAAGAGATTGTAGTATGTTAGATATTCCGTTGTAAATATCTCCAGCTTTTCCGATTTAAAGCCAAAGCTGCGTATTAATTGAATATGTTAATGGCCCCTCCTCGCTATACGCATGCATATCGATGGACCCGATCGTCCAAATAGTGAACCCTCTGAGACGCAACGGAACATCGAACGTATTAGTTACTTACAATACCTTTGCGAAGAAACAATTATTAGTTATTTTTGTCGTCCATGAGGTTTCTACTTAATACGCTTTTAAAATTTCTTACGATATTTCTTTACGTACTATTTAGGCTTATTATATTTTTGCATTGGTTTGTGAGACCAATATAAATAGTTGATTCGTATGTCAATATATATAACTATATATATATATATATATATATATATATATATATATATATATATCGGACCATTCCGACCATTGTATACTGTAGGTTGGTTTTTGACACCATTGTATGTTGTCGAGTGGTTTGCGAGACCAACATTTTGTGCTGGTTCGCATACCAGTTCAGACGCACAACCGTTAGGGAGCCGATTGTATTATATTCACGCACGGCACATACGTAGCAGTTGTTTGTCATAATCAAAAATTAAACTTGGTCACCACCGACATCAGATATCAGCATTAGATTTTCTGAACATTCGTATGTCACATTATGCGTTCTATCGACAAACAAGGCCCTAGACAAACAGTCGACCCCTTACATACTACAGCATTTCGTGACATAATAGTATAGCATCCCTCGTAAGGACGCCACTAAAACATACTTCGAAACGCATGAAATAAAAAAGCGTCACATAACCATTCATCCCGCACCAGGAGTGTAAAACGATACAACTATTTGAATATATGACCGTCGCCGTACAGGTATCGCACGTACAACGCAAGACAGCATCAGAGAAGATACAAGTCGTGACATCGACATAAGGTATCAGTGAGCTATAAAGCTCACCGAAACCTGACAGTCGCATTTCACATAATCATAAACATCCTATGCCGTACAGGCATCGCTTACTGCAACGCGAGTCAGCAGCAGACTCGATACAACCAATCAACATCGCCATAGCAGTTCACCAAAGTCAATTATAGCAGCCTCAGTGACGCCAAGCAACGTTGGTTTGCGCCACCGACATCAGGTATCAGTAAACTGCAAAACTCACAGAACTCCGACAGTCGCGTAACGCGAGTACGTGACGGATCTCCTATATGTTTAAGAATATTATATAAATATAACCATAAATAGCTTTATTCGACCAATGCATCATAATTTTATAAATTATCATTTATTAGTTATCATTTGCAGTGCTTAGTATAATATTCAAATATTTTATAATACTCAGTAAATGCATATATGTAAAAATATGTTCATACAAGACTATTCAAAGATGGCGGCAGACGCTTTAGTATATTTATATTACAAATTTCATGTATCTCATACAATTAACATTCTAAACCTTTAACATCTTTAATATAATTATTTTACTTTATTAATAGTAATTTAATATTCATTTAATGTCACTTTTACATTAATAATAGAAAATTTACTTGCCAACAAATTCTTCATAAAATCAAAACTAACCGATCACAAAAACAATAATAATCATATAATTTGACGCTCCTAACGCTCCAGCCAATTCCCTTCTTTTTTTCTAAAAATCTTTCTAGACTGCCAGTAACTCATTCTCATAAAATTATATTTAATAATCATTAAAATTATTAACTATGTTATTACTACATAAAAATATTATATAAAATAATATTTAACGCTGTTAAATTATTTGTAAATAACCTATTATATATCTACATATATATTTATGTATAGTACGTATCGTTACAGTAGTAAATTCAACACTATACTATGTGTCATCAAAACGGAGAAATAAAAATAAATTTTAAACATACTCATTCCCCCAGGTGGGAATTGAACCCACAAACAATGACAATATATTGCCATATACGAGTATGATGATAAGATACGCACCAGTGTTTTAATACTTTACCGGTTTGATGAATATCAAAAAAATATACAAAATTGTTTTCTAATAGAATTTTCACATATTTACCGCAAACAGATATAATCCAGCTATCATGCCGCTATTCATTTTCTCCACATTTTAGAGAGACTAGTATTGGATTTATTATTGAAAAGAGAATATTTTTACTTAGCATTTCATCAAGTGGAAATTAAAGCGTTAACTATCACCAACAGTGGCACAATTATTATCTGAGCTACAATGATGGTTGATATTCGACATAGATTTACGTAAATTTATATAAAAACTGATGTTCATTCAAATAACAATTTTACTTAAATAACTAAGTCCAGCACTTTGCCTCACAGTGAGCATTGCCCGTGAGATCATGTTGTTAGCACTTGATAATGAAAGTTAGAATCCTAAGTATTTCGAATGTAAACGGCAGAATTAAGCTGATCGGGGCTTGGTGAAGCGTTACTGTCGATCTATTGATACTGTTGACTGAACGTTTAAAATTTCATCTTCTCTGTAAGTAGCTTTGTGCTTTACGCATTGGCTAGCGTTGAAACTCGAGTAAATTATATCTTTAGTTTTGTTTATAATTAAAATAAAAGTAAAATAAAAGGACTTGAACTATGAAACGTAATATGCTGTTTATTTCCATCTGCGTATAAATGTCGAAAATTCTCTCTTTCTCATGTAATGAACGCCGTTTCCACGAATCTTTATGCCAAAATTCATTTTCCATCCGTTCCGGCAGCCTTTCGTAATGGAAGAATTTTATATATTTAAAAAAAATGACTATTGATAAATATTAAATAATATTACAAAGTTCTTTCTAATTTTTAGGAATCTATATGTCACCTTATAAGTTAGTAAAAAAAATAAATATGAAAAATTCAATTCTTTTTGTATTAAATTGTATTATATAATATTTGATCTTTCCATATACCTAATTATGTTTATATTTTATATTCATGAATATTGAAAGTTTAAGTTAAAAATTAATGTTTTATAACATACGATTATATATGTACGTGAAAATATTGCGTTCAATAATAACGTCTCAACGCTACGTACAACAACGGGGCAATCATATATTCAGTAATTACAATTATCATTTCACCGGCCGTTTCTGAAAGAAGTTATATTATTCTGAAACAAAGGAAAATAAAGATTGATTTATTTGATCCCTTACCACAAAACAAATTGGAAAAAAATATTAAACAAAGTGTTTCGAAATGAATGGATTTTACGTGGAAATTTCTAAAGCCTTTCAACGTCGCATATTATTTTTGTAACTTTGAATAAGGTTTTATGTTTTTGCTTGCAAATGTTTTTGTCTTCATTTGTAGTTATTTAAGTATGTATGTCATTATTTTTATACAGATATTTTCACGTTTCTATCGTATGTTGAGCGAGATCTTTGAATCGATAAACTGTCACACTGTTCGATTACTACTTTACGTGTACTGATACTAGATTTTATTAGCTTCATGCATTTATCTCACATATCGTAGAAAGTACCAACCAGTCGCGTTTACAGTCAGACGCTGTTCCACTGCGCCTCGACTGGTATCTACTTCTACATCTGGTTTGGAGTAATGAAAATTTTAATCATTTTCTAGAACCTAAAGCCAATCATATTTACAGGCAGACATGTTCCCTCTGCGTTACGATGGCCTCCTTAATATATAAACTGTTATTATGCAATATTAGTTAATTTATAACCACCCTTCTATTTTTAATTTTAATTCGTAAGTAAATTTTGCCTGTGCTATAAATAACTTAAGTGATAAACCACTAAATTCAAAATTTAGCTTGAGATGCTTCAAAAAAACGAAATAGAATACTAAAGAGCGGTCAAGTAAAGGAGGCAATCATGTAAATCTTCACGGGGTAAAATGTGAGAGGACGTTAAATTGAATTGAATATGAGGGAGAAATCCCGTGAAATATATAAATATGAATACATATATATAAACAACGTTTGATATTATATATTGGGCCTGCCAATATTATACTGCGGGGTAGATAGCCACAGAGCTATACTATTGCTACAAACATTCTATTAGTTGTTTTTATTTTATTGTATGTCAAAACATTTGTACCGCTGTTATAAAAATATGCACAATTCAAAATAATTTACAGACACTCACTTCTCCATAATCATATCCCTAGAACCATCATGTTTATGTGAATGTGAAGTTTACTAAGTCATGATAGAGTCAGTACTAATACAACCATTATATTATACCTACTAAGTTAATTATCTCGTTAAGGGAAATGGAGATGGTAGAGTAGATTGAAACCTTATCCAATACTTAAAACATAAATATATAAACATTTCGAGTCGACAACATAGGTACATATATTCGCAAGATTCGAATTGTATTTTAATTTAATAATTCACAGATGCCATATTTTCTTGCAAAACTTCACTGACACTTAATTGTTGTCATCTTGATGTGTTTCGAGATTGATACGATATCTTCAAAAAGCGCTCTTACTCCCATCTCAAAGGCCGACAACGCATCTGTAGCTCTCCTGGTATTACACGGGGCCGTGTAAAGGCCGTGATCACTACCAACAGGTGATCCGCTCGTTTGTCTTGCGTTTTCCATAAAAAATCTTGAGTTCCTTAAGACCGACTTACACTATCAGTAAATTCAAAGTTTCGGCACAGTACCGTGAAAATCATTCTTTCATACATTATCTACTGAACGTATCCCTGTCAAAGTCAGTAATGATACAGTGCACTTAGTGATTTTAAGTAATTTAAGCAAAACTTTTTTTTTTTTGATTTTGAAATACTATATTATAGGCTATAAATATTATATTATTGCCGCTAGTTAACTAATAAATAGCTAAGTTAAGAAATTTTAATTTTAATTATAACTAATTAATGTGAAAGTTAAAAATAGGATTAACTATATAAATAAATACTTTATATTATCCAAGAATATAACAATGTTAATCGAAAAAATTAAACCGTAATATTTTCTCAATGTGTATAAAAGTCTTAGAAAATACAATTAGGCCGTCAACAAATTGAGTTATCGTCGATTTGATTTCCAAAATATATTTAAATCAAACGCAAACTTGTGTTATTCCATTTATCACTGTTAAATGTTTAAATATTGGAATAATTTTAATTCATTTATATAATTTTTAGTTAGACAATATTTATTAGAGTTAATATAGTCAGTGAAATTATTGACAATATACTTAAATATATTTTCTTTAGTTTTTATACCGCATAGCAGGGTAGACAGAAAGTACCTAGAGTGAAGACATTCTGTACTTCGCTTTCCACCGAATCTGACATTGCCAGAGCTGCCTTTACCAGAGCGAGGGAAATAATTTAAATATAATCACTCTCCCGAGTGGTAATCGAACCCACAACCGATCGCGCTTACACTCGGACGCTGCCCCATAGCTTTTTGCTTTCAATCTCATACTGAAGAAAGACAACGTACTACTTTATAAAGTTTATGGGCCGGTCAAACGTCGTAACTGATAAATTTTTGTAGTATGTCGTCATTGTAAATCCTACCGGAAATTCCATTTCTTTATATATTTTTTGTAATTTTCTTTGAACAAACTCTTGTAAAATATTAAGTTAAAAAACTGTCCACCTCGCGACATTTTGATGCTTGTATCCAAGCTTTGTTAAATTGTTCTTCAAAAACAAAGTTTTTACAAAATTTTCGGTACAGCGTAATTAGAACAAATAGCTTAATTGGCTTTAGCGTGTGGACGATCTAAAAAATGTATTAAAAATAATTAAAAAGTTTGAATATATAATATAATTTTATATTAAAAAAAAGCAGTGTGACGCTTTATACCGCATTTCAAGGTGCTCAGAGACACTCTAGTATCAGACTCCGTTGACTGCTTTCCGCTAGAATTGAAACATACATACATATATTGTCTTAAGTAGAAGAAAAATAAATTTAAGATATCATCATTTCCCAGAAATGGAATTGAACCCACGACAAATCACATTTACTTCGTCACGTTCACGAAGGTCAATCAATCAAACATTTAAATATTACGGTAAATCTAAACATTTAAATATTACGCTAGAAAGCAGCAGCAAAAATAAGTAAATAAATGTTCAAAATAAAATTTTAATATTATATAAGTAAATTATTATTTAAATTAGTAACTTAAGAAAAGGCAAACTGTAAGAGTACTACATTGTAAACATTGAAAAGATCTATATATTTCAGGGGCAGAACCGCGTCTATAGTGAAACATCCACAGGCAGTCATCTTGCTGAATCTCACTTTGTTAATCCTCCTTACGTTTTTAAATAGTTTTTTAGTTTCTAAAACAGAAATAAGTAAGTTATATTTTAAAAAGATTAAATTTGAATAAAAAATAAAACAATCTATATTTTATGGATTTTAGTTAGCAGATAAAATCAAGAATGTAGTGTTATAACACTCCGCTTACTAAAATGATTGCGATTGGAATAGAGCATAAAGGAATACTTCTTTTCCATACACATACTATATAGAAATTCCGCGAAAAGGAATCAAATTTGTGTTCATGTGAATAGTTTTTGAACAACTTCTTTGTGTGTCATAATTGCCTAAAATACAAACATAATTTTATATATGAAATAATTATTTAATACCTGAAACTTACCTGTGTGCGTACAGCGATTTAAATTCAAAACGCAGTTTCTATCAGCTTCAACGATACTCATGTAAAATATTTCACATTCTGTGATGCAGAGAATGATAAGAAAAATATTTTTAAGAATCCAAAGTACTACGTATATTTCTGTGAATATACTGAGTATCTGAAAATAGGTAAAATTACAAAATACAGGAGAATAATCGAAAAATAATTAAGCCATATTGAGGTTTGCTTACAGATGATGTGAAGAATAAATTTAGTTTGGCCAAGTCTATACAAATCTGCGTGTATATCAAAGTGTGGAAAAAAGTATCAGCTACGTGCAGGAGCATCTGGAATGAACAAAATATATAGTTTTTAAATAAACTATTCTATTCACAGTGATAAGTACAGATACTTACAGATAATTGAAACATATTTTTAAACTTATCGAAACTGTTAATTATTTCTATATATATGTTAAATAAATTTTTGTGATCAGTTCGTATATCTTTTGCTACATTGTTACTAATAGTTTTCATATGTTGTTCAGAAAAGCCTTTTACATTATGAATCCATTGCTTAATACTCTTGTTAACAATATTCATATAACGAGAAGCACAGATAACGTTAACATCATAATATAACAGAGCAAACGTATAGAACATGCGGTGAAGAGTGCTACTAGACCAAACATTGTCAAGGAATAAGGAAAAGATAACCTCTATGAAAAAGTATGAGAAGAAAATGGAAATCAAGAAGATCCAATTAACGATACCCCATTTAATAAAGTTCTTATCTGATTGCTTGAAATTTTTCATAATTTTTTGAATACTGAGGACGAATTCGATATAAAGGTTCCTAATATAAATGTTATTGATGAACAGAATGATACATTCAAAGCTATAAATAAAATGATCAACAATCAAGGTGTAAAAGATCGAGTTACTAAAAATTTTAATCACTTCCATTTCATAGTCCAGATGAGAGTAAAAAATGAAAACAATAAAAAACGTAAATAACATAGAAAAAAACGTATAAACGTAGCTTTTTGTATAGACGAAGTTATTACGAACAGTATATTTAGATATGCAGTAAGCATTTTGTAGTATATTCAAAGGCAATAATGCTTTTTTAAAATTATCATCTATATAATTGTTTTGGTGTATTCGAGCTGCCATGTTTGAAAAACAAGTTGCTTCGACCACTCACGATATTAGAATGTCTAATAAAATAGTTCAAATGTATTTACATAGGAAGTAGTTGGTTGAAAGCATTATTGTTATGAAGGATATCACAGGTATATGTTTATATTAAAATATTATTTGCTTTAGCGATGTCCACTATAGATTCCTCAGAAGGAAAGTGACCTAACTGAATAATTGTAAATTATTGGGATTCACTACAGACTAGTACCAGTTATAAATATGAATAAATTTTAAGTAAAGTTCAACCGTGTCACTTTCATTGAAATCAATAGTCAAGAAATAAAATAAAATAGTGTGGAAATTAATTTTATTAATTTAAAAGTCAAACTCAAATAAACTACCACCAGTTCACAAAAGTCAATGCCTTAAACGTGAGAAGAACCGGTGGAAGAAACTTTGTTTTTCACAAATAATTATTAATTTTAAACATTTTTTACAAAGGTATAAAAATTTGAGCGTGATTCAAATCCTCGCCTCTTGGAAACAGTCTAAGCGCTCTAACCGCTAAGCCATGCGTTCTGCTACCAGTTTTGTTACAATTTATTTATGTTGTAATCATCTCTGTAGAGATTTTTACTAATTTCTGCTTCTCAAAGACTATAAAGAAATAATCATTTAACAAGAGAGATTGCTATTTTATTTTAATATTTTACTATTTTTAAAGTGATTACACTTAAGTTTAGAAGAGTACAGAAAATACGTATAAAAATTTCGAATTCCACTGCGATCAAATTTTTACACGTTGTTCGAATTTCGCTGCGTTCAACTTTTTATAAGTTTTTAAAAAAAATTTCTAATCTTAAGTATGGAATAACACTTTAAAAATAGTAAAATATTAATTACTAATTTACTATAATTATAAATATCTGAAAGGAAATTATTTAGCTTGGAAAATTAATACTCAGCTTTCTCAAACAGATAAATCTACTCTAGATTTTTCTGTTCTCGCCAGGCGCTGAAGAAAAAGTATTTTAGATTGTTTTATCACTAACCTCTTTGCCTCTAACGCCATTTTTTAGTTACAACATAGCGGCGCCACTTGTTTAGCGGTGTTATAATTTTACAATTTTGTTTTTCTTTCTTTTTTTTAGCTGTACGCTTTATTTATTTCATATAGAAAGGACTCATATTTCATATAGAAAGGATTCATATAGAAAGGACGGAGCGCTAAACGCTATGATCCCTACATACCTCTTTCACCTCGTCCACAGTCATTAGCCTCTTCATATATACCCTTCGTCCTCATGCTTTTTACTTACCCTTCCTCCAGTATCTTCGATACTGTGTTTTCAAAGGTCAACCGAGGTCTCCTCCGACCGCTCGTATCGTACTTTACAATTTATTCTTTCTTAATTAGATATTACACTATGATCATAAAAAATACTTAGAAATAAAAATTATTTATAGGTAACTTAGATTTACAATATTGTTAATTAACTTTCAATTAATATTACACCGGATATCCGCGCTTACATTTTAATTTCCTTTACTTTAATTATAATTACATTTACGATATTATTGAATAAAATAATATTTGAATTGTCATAAACCGAAAATTCATAATACATTTACTGAAAACATCAACTGCTGTAACGATTCCCTGTAAAATAATTTTAGGTATAATAAATGATTTTCGATAATATTGTGACTCGCATATCGACGTCACACTGCTATGTATATAAGAAATATTATATACGTCTATTAAATAGAATAAGGTATATTATTGTTCTGTTCAAATTTTTAACGACATGGAAAGTTTTCATAATAAAAGTTGATTTTCTTATGCAATTATAAATATATTTTAAAATTCTTGCTAAGATTCTTGTGACTATCAAATTTATACATTTTTTTATGACTTTTTTGAGTATTTACATATATTAGTTTAATACTTAAAGCCTAGATCTCAGTCAACTAAATGATAATAGTATTAATAGCAAAAATGTACCATGAGGTCATAATTACAGCCTCGTATATCTTGAAGCGTACGTATGAATAGATAAGCGAGGTAAAGCGTATATGACGGTAAGCGTATAATTTTATTTCGCTATCTATCCTACTAGTAATAAAGTCTAGAAAACAAAACACATATCATTATTTATTCTATTTTTATTTATAGTATATAACTTAAGAGACGTTTCAAATGAAACTGGAGGCAGATAAAGTCTGAATAAGCGGAAGCTTTAATTGCAAAGTGCAAAAATACCAAATAAATAGCCGGATGAAACGCAGACGACGCTCTAGCAAACACCAATTTAATTACGTTCCTTATAGTTGCTTATAGTTGACTTCTTTTACTGTGAACTCAGGATTTGTATTTTATATTGGTAGAAGCCAACTAATACAACTCAGAAATTTAATATTTAAAAATTCTTTATAATTTCATTTACTTTCATTTCAATCAGAAAATATAATAAACCTTGTTTTATTTTACTCTCTTAAAGCTCTTTCATTTGATAGCAATATTGGATGGAATATAGGAAAATATGCATGTTGTTGTATTGTTGCGATATGGTTTAACATTAATACTGATTATATATAATTATTGGTCATTAGAACTAAAAATATATTTCTAATTAAAATTTGTACAATTTAATGTTTCACATATTATTACCAATAATACTGTATTCCAGTATACCAGCAGCCTGCTCGCTGCTTCGCCTGCGAAAATTACACTACTATATTTCAATATATAACTAATATATTTTGTTTAAATTACGTACACTGATAGGGATATATTCAATAGATATTGCATAAAAGAATAATTATCACGGTACTCTGCCGAAACTTTACCGATAGAGCGAACGGCCACAACGTACTCAAAATGGCATTAGGTGTCAGTGACGTTTTGCTAAAGAAAATATAAGATATAAGATAGATTGTGACGTGTTTGTCATCATCGTTAGAACTTAAGGAAATTATTGAGAATCCGAATTTTGCCGATATAAGTTATCGGCCATTTGGTATGTGTTTCCCGTGACCCTTGTTAAAATCAATAATATAAATTAGTTAATAAATTTATCTTAATTATTTACCTGCAAAATATGTTGATCGATTTATATGTTGATTTATTTAAATTATATTGTGTTTGAATGAAATAATTGAATACGATTAAATTATAACTGTGTTAAATTTCTTACTCCTCTGCCTATTTAAATTGTGTAACAAAGGGTCGCGAAAGCTTTCACTTACTGATATATAGATATACTATACGGTTATGTACCTCCTGCAATATAAAATGCTATTTTTTTTAATTATATGTAAAAAGTTTGCAGACGGCGTTGGAAATGTTGACTATAAATAAAGTAACAGTAAAATATTTAAAAAAAAAATAAATACTTTATTTTAAAAAAACAATTTTATATTTATATTTAATAATAACTTTACGTATTTTCTATTATAAGCGTGGTATTAAAACACTTTCCTGTACATATACTCTCAACTGCATTCCTATCACTTAAAAAAAGTTACGTATTAATAGGTCAGAACTTAACACTTTTTATTATCACTTAACACTTTATATTAACACAGCAGCCTAATCAGGTACAACCTAGTGTTGAGACAAAGTGAAGAAATGAAAGTATATTTTAAATATAATCATTTCCTCAAAGTTGTAATCGAACCCATAAACAAAAAAATAATTTAAATATAATCATTCCCTCGAGTGGGGATCGAACCCCACAACCGATTGCGTCAGACGTTAAAAAAATCTTATGCCAAAACAGAGTGTGTTGAATTACGGAACTCAACACCGCGCTTTATCTCCGTGAAAATATATAGATAAACTAAATATATGTATTATAGTATTTCTAAAGTAATTTAATAACACAGATAGGTAAAATAACATGCATTTCTATAAAGTTTGTAACGATGAAGTTAGTTACGCTGACTAGCTCCAAGTTTGTTGTTGCTAAATGCCTCTGCGGGTTATGTCAGGAACGTTTCAAACAGTTTACATTTCATCACAAGCGAAGTCATTGACTGCTTAAGCAGTTCATGTAGTAGGTATAAGCATAGTTTTATTTATGAAACACTAGCTGGCGTTTAGTATTTAAATAATAAATTCAGTTACTAATGATTGTCTAATTTTTATGTTTTTAATATATATTAAACTCCATGCTCTAACCACATGCGGAAAATATCTATATAGTAAATATAGCACAAGTGAAATTTGAACTCTCATACCAACGCTATAAGACATGGAGCAGTTGAGCCATAAGAACTTCGTAAAGCTTAACTAAAACATAAAAAACTTGAAAATGACTAAAAAGCATCTTATAATAAAATCTTTGATTTTTGCGATTCTTACACATTTAAAATGAAACTATTTTAAACGGATTAATCGCAAAAATGTATTTTCAAATACCAAAATATACGTGATTAATCGCTTTAAAATAGTAACAGTTTTATGTAGAAAAAGCGCATTAAATTAATGTAATAAATATAAAATATACTACAATGTAATGGATATACATTTTCATATAAAAGCGGCGTGACGCGTATTTTGGGTCTAAACTGGGTTACTGGTTATCACAGTCAAGTCACAATAGCAGCTATTGTTCGAATTAGTCAAACGACACAGTTGATATCTGTTTCAACTAACTCGAAAACTCAGACTGGTATAATTTCTAAAGATGATTTATTATAATATAAATGTGGAGCATTGTATTGCAAGTGCGAGGTAAGTATGCTCGGTTCATTGAGGCGCGCACAGCCTCTCATTCGAGATAAGCATTTCTCTTTGAAATTAATTACGGTATTCCTTATTTTTAATTAAAACTTTTATTTAAAAAGTCCGTGGACGATGAAGAAACAGTGACGGTTGTCAACTATTTGCATAATGTTTGCTTGGAAATAATCACAAGTTGGCAGTCGCAGTCATTTGAGCGGCGAACAAAAGAGTTTGGAGAAATGCACATTTAAAAAAGGAGATTTGTTTAAATTTTAAATGCAAACCGTTATTTACTATTTTCCCTTGGATTTTATGTAAATGAACAGTTTAACAGTGAAGGCAGTGCGGTATTTTTTAACTTATAAAACTTTAGAGGTGTGCTCTGACTGCCTTATTATTAAAATCGGATAGCTTAAGTTATTTTACCGCTGGAGATATCTGAATCTGAAATAATAGTTCCATTTAAGTGCTTCGCTTATTTTTAAACTTTTATTTAGCTCTATTTATGAGATCTTTTTAATAGTATTCTTTTATCTATAGTATCCTATATTACTTTACGTTAAGTAAATATAATATGTATTTATTACGCGTATATGCAGGTATAAATTTTAGGCAGCTTTATGCTTTTTGCCGTAACCGGGAAATATAGTCTATCTTGGAGTGAATAGAGTATCTTGATACTAGTCATATGATTAGTGTCTAGATACTCCATTCTTTAATTACCGCCTGACTATTAAATGTTACGTGTTGAGTAGCGTAATTTATCGCCACGTTTTGTATCACCAGAGCGGCAAAATAAAAATAATTTAAATGTAATGGCACTCCCGAGTGAGAATCAAACCTACAACCACTGAAATATTCTGTACACTCGACCATATCTTTAAAGCCTAGCAAAGTAAGAATACGAGTATAAATTTGGATTACGTTGTAAGTCCCACTTGTCACCTTTTTTCACTCTTTGGTATTGAATTAATTTCATTATAGAGGTAAAATTTAGCCGAAACGGTGGTTTTTTTTTCTACTATTTCCATACAGCTTATTTTAAAACGTTTGTGGCACTTGGCTTTAGTTATTATATGTATCTTTTTGGAGAAATGAGTTGCAATGAATGGATTTATTCAACTGCGTTTTAAAATAAATAACTTTCATCCAAGTTACTTGGTAACATGTATAAAACAAAATCGAAATGACCCATTAATTAGGATGCATGGACTAAACCAGCCCTTGCCAAGTCCTAAGTGATATCGAGTAATATTACAGTAAAACATGAAAAATGTTATAATCATATTAATTTTAAGATGTCTCTATAAATTGCACGATTTAGGAATTTTAATAGATTCAAAACTTAGTTTTATGCCACATATTGAAGATATTATTAAAATTAAACTGGCTTCAGCTTTATCCCCTTTAGCAGAATAAGACACTCCGTTGATTGCTTTAAGTTCAAAATCGAGACATTGTTTGTTGAGTAACGCACTCAATATCGTGCTTAGTCTTGCCAGAGCGAGGGTCTGAAAATAATTTAAATATAATCATTCCCTTGAGTGAGAATCGAACCCAAAAACATTTACATTTACGGTCAGAGGCTGTCTTAGTGTGCCACGATGGCTTATTAGCTTATTAAGTTTTTATTTATAGTTAAAATAAATTATAACATTGGGGTTTATTATAAAAATATAAGACTTTTCATAAAATCCACACAATAATAGTACTTATTAATTTCTATATATACACAAAGCAAGCTTGAATACAAAGATAATTTGGCAAATAATTATAATTAATTATTAAAACACTACACTATTCACACCAAGATGTATTTGAATCCTCTGTATGTATTCAGATTTTGTTCAAAAAATTAAATTTTTAACATCTAGAAAGCCTATAGGAGCCATTATTAGCTTTAACCAGTATTCGCAAGCAAAGCTCTCATAAATAATTTAAGCCTTAGTGCAACTTTATATAAAATTTCACATAACTACATTATAAAAGAAAAGCGATTATAGATATAATTATTTTTTTAGTATCGGGGACAGCATAAAAAAAAACATACACGTTTCAAATTTGAACTAAAATTATTGACTTCTGAGAGATGACGATCATAATGGTGGTGAGGACCTAGATGATGATGATAATTGTTGTATTCTATTTAATCTATATTCATTCAATAGGATAGAATAATAGTTTACTTACCAAATAGTTTTTATAATCGAATACTTACATTTTTTTTATAGAAAAGGGAGACAAACGATGGTAAGTGGTCACCTTCACCCATGGACATCCACAATACTAGACTTGTAAATGTGTTGCTGGCCTTAGGGTGAAAGTGAGAGTAGATAGAGTGGTGTAACCAGCAGTCAGAACTTTCGGAACCACTACACTCTCACTTGCTACATGAAGATCCTTTTGTGCTTCAAAACTTAATTTAAGATATTCCGCACAAAACCAAGCGACACGCTTGATGCCTACATGCGCACATGATAACGGGATACTCACTATACTAGTGTCAAGTTACCGTCTTCCACTTTGCATTCGAACTCTAGACAATGTGTGTTGTATGTTGGAAATCAATTCCGCGTCATACCTTAAAAGCACTAAGTAATGAAAATAATTTAAATGTTATATTCCGCCGAATGTGTATAATGTGTAATACCCAATATCACCTATCTAGATTATATCTGGTTCGCTTTAGTTTCCAGAATTGTAGGATACCTGCTCATTATAGTTGCACCGATTTAAAGCATAGATCGTAAAGTCATGCTTTGAAATCTTTAAAGAATTTCAAGATTTTTGGCTGGCTATTCGTTTCCAACGGCAAATCCAAAGCAAGTTTGATTTTGGTTTTGTAAAATAACCATTTTTATTGTGAGCTGAGTTTTATGTCAAATCAGGCAATACATGCTGCGGAGTTCGTGGTCAAGCTGTTAACTACATATAGATAAACTTCTAAGTCTATATATGTAGTTTTTCCAAGTAAAATTTAGTCAGTCTAAGTACTTGCAAGTACTGGCTAGAAGCGAAGATAGCTTCTTTCGAATTGAAGTCGAAAAAATTGGGGGCAAGTCATTCCGTAAGAGGCTTCATGGCTACCTGTACAGATATGGCTTTATTAGCTTAGATTCGAAATTTCAACAAATGTCAGGTGAGCTAAGTCGCTTTACCTGGGTCACCGTGAACAACGCGCAGAGTATTGTCATCTTCGTAAGTTGCAGTGGATTCTCTACTCAGACGACGACGAAGACGAAGACGAAGGTCTGTGTGAAGATATGATGACAAAGAAATTCACATTTTATAAACAAATTATCTGAATAGCAAATCAATTATAAAATGGATACATTGGTTATAATTTTGTTTTTTCTAGTTCTGGAAATCATTACTCCACTATTTTAGGTATACAATTTATTTTGTTGAATAACAATTAATTTATTTTGACATACATGCATAAATTACTATGTTATGCAATCTCACAGCGCCAGCATTGGAATGTGTCAATCTATGTGATATAATATAGTAAAATATTTAATAACAAGGTTGGCTCAACGCATTTTACTTTCAACCTATACGTAAGAACAGTCAGTTTGTGCAGTATTTTCTTTCTAATAGAAAAATTTACACTTTCTGCACTTCCCGCACTGCATATATACTGTATTAATAAACAAGGCGTCTAAACATTTAACTTCACGTATTAATATATAAATATAATAAAATAACCTTAAAGGTATTTTGGTTGTACAAGCACATGCAACCAACAAGTTATTTCGTTTAAAATTGAATCTTGCTCTCTACGTTCAATTAAAACTACATATCTAAACTAAACTTTACCCGTTTGTTGTTGCTTGCCAAATGCCAACATTAACTCAACATGCGCGCTTGTAAAATTGAATAATAATTATTAATACAAACATCACTGAGCGTCAATTATGGAGAAACCATTTCAAAACTTAATTACTTACAAAGCAAATTAATATGTATCACTGTACGCATTAAAGGAGTCTATCGGAACGATGGAACAACTCAATTACACTCGTTCCGAGGTAACACATCAGTTTATAAAATGAAGCGTTTAGCACGAATTTCTGCCTATATATGATTGATTGATTGAATTTAGAAATATTACTTTTTTTTACATGTTCCGGAAAATTGACTTATAATATTTAATTTACACATGTTGGGATTAAAACCAAAAATCTAAATTTAAAAACTATCCTAAGATCTTTGATTTTCGCGTTTTTTACACAACCTTACGTTTCGAACACGTTACAGCTGTCCGTGGTCACAGATAAATAGACTGAGGTGGCATTTGTCTGTCGGTTGATACAAAAATTAATTTTATCAATCTACCGCCATCTATTTCATAATTGCCTGATATAGTGGTTGGTCTTATTCATAGTATTTGCCGTTAGTTGTGTATGAGCATACACAACTAACGGCAAAACACAGCCAAGCTTGACATCGGAGATGTGTTTCATCACCTTTTTGTTTGATCAATGTAAGATAAGCCATAGTCAATCTAGTTTCTAGAAGAAACGGACTACTGTACGAGTAAAGTGTTCGAACCCTCAGGTTTTCAAAAATGTATTTTCGCATACCAAAATATACGTGATTAAAAAGTTTAAAACAGTTTCATTTAAAATGTTAACAAAAATCCTACTAGTCTTTTTTTTAGCAAACGCTACAAGTATATCACTTAGACCTCTTTCCAATGTTATTACCGTAAATGAATACATAATTCGGAATATCCCACATAGTATTCATGTACGCGTGACGCCGTGATAGATAATCGTTAAGCGCTTTGTTATTATTAATTACCTTTTAATTACATAGCTCTCAAACAACATTATTGCTTCATACTGCAAATGAAATTCCAAGTTTGTTTGTCTGTTGGGAATTTGTCAGCTAACAATTTGTCCAGGCGATGCCTTTCCAAAATTTCTTGTAGTCAGATTGTATTTTAAAAATTGCATCTGTGTTTGTATCGCTTAGTATAATAAGGAAAACATTTTAAATATTTTTAAACTATTTTGTAACTGTCTTTTTCGACGTTTTATTCTTTATTGGTTTTGTCTGATATTATGTTGTTGATATATAAAATATTTATTTAGTGTTTATGTTAAAATACCCTGAAATCGATCTTGTGTATTTAATTTTATCAATTATTGTAGTTATTAATATACCTTTTTATAAAAATGCTATTAAAATACTGTATTCAATCACATGCTCCTATACTATTATTAGTGCCTGTTTAGAATTGTAGTACTGTTTAGAATTGGAACACAAGTTAGTGTGAAAACACTTTGTTAACTGCTTTTCGCCTTTTTTTTGAGTATATATATTTTTTCTGTATATAAGTCAAACAAAAACTTTTAAATTCAAATTTTTACAAATTGATTTAGCAAAATGGAAATACTGTACCATACTGTATATTTAATGTACAAACGTGATCCATCGACCGTTGGCAATACATAGTTATATTCTGTTCTTTGAATATAATATAATGCCCTACATACGCTACTTTGTAGCAGTTTTAGATGATTGTTGCATTCCTTGTGGAGCATATGAAAATTCCTGTCATATTCCTTAGACGTGTGTTTCAGAGGGCTTCGGTGTGTCTAACAACCGGAAGACTCGACTGTCCGTTTTTAGCTGTTAATTTTTCTTACGTATCGCTTATTTTAAATTCGAATGTAACTAGAAATATATTCAAAATTATAAATCCATTGTTATTACTAGCAACTCCTACTAGAATACTCGTATATAATTAATTATGGTTTTTTATTACACTTATATCAAAATAATGTATTTATGCTAATATAAAAGCAGCTTTATTTTATTATTATTTCCCCTCCTACTAAAAAATAACCTAGTGTCAGGATACTCTAATCTCTGGAACAGAACCTCAAGCCATGCATTGTCTTACCAAACCGTTAAATATACTCGAACATATAAACAAATATAATATAGCTTTCGTTTATTTAACTGTTAATTTGTTATAACGTAAAAACATACTAATTAAGTATATATAAAAATACATAACTAGTAACTCCTAAACAGAAATATAAGGCATCCGAAGATGTTGGGGTAATTCAAGATATATGAGGATCTCGCTTAAATATTCCATTTTCGTGCGATGTGTGCGTGAATTATAACTGAGTGATGCTTGAACCAAGGGCATTACAGAAATATGACTGGAGTAGGTACCTACAACTCACTTTCGTTGTTTTAATACTGTACTTTACTTTAGTACGGAAAAATTAAGTTTTTAAAATCTTACTTGGACAAACGTTAGCTTTTTTCTAAAAGAGAGTAAAAGAAATTATATTATTAGAGTCAAACCATGTTTTTCAAATGTAGGTATATTTTTATATGAGTAGCATACAGATTTCTATGGCAACGCGTAACTCTCGCGTCAACCAGGCTACAAGAAACAAAGAAAAACAAATATGAACTGTTACGCTAACATAAAACTAAGTATATTGCAAAAATATCTTCGAGCTATAGAATGCCATGGTAAATGGAAACGCCATAGATAAATTATAGGGGGTTTAGATAAAACGGAATTCACAGATAGCTTGGCAACCAACCAACATGTTAATACTTTAAAGTAATACAACATTTATTTGTATTTGAATTTTTGGCCAAGAATATTCTGACGATTTTCTTATCTGCATAAGTATTTTAGGTTTGTCACACTTAAATTTTGTTATAGGTAGCAAATAAAATGTATAAATTATAGAGAGTATCGCTTGAAATACAGTAGTGTAGAATTTCAATTTACGTGCGAAGTTTTATTGTTTTAGTTCACTAAATAAAAACGGAATAGGAATTCTATTTAAACAATAGTGTATACCCGCAACTTCGATTGGTTGATTTGATTTTTGCCATGATTTTGTTGAGCAAAATACTTTAAATTAATATAAGTTTCATATTTATGAGCGAAATAAAAAAAATAAATTAAATATTATACGAGTTTGATAAAATACAATACTGAAATTTTTAAATTGATTAAGCCGTTTTTGAGATAAGCGTGCACAAATGCACGGAAAAGAGACAGACAGATAAAATTCTGAAAATCATTGTTTTGATTCCATTTCCATTAACATTAATAATTATCCCCATTATTAATTTTCTCAAATATATTCGATTACAGTAACAGCGACCAGTTACATTTTTATTATATGTATAGATATTTTTTAACATTAGTAAAGAAGCCGGTCGTGGCGCAGAGTGACAGCTTTTGACTGTAAACGCGTTCGGTTGTGGATTCGTCTTAGGAGGAGTGATTATATTTAAATTATATTCATTTCACTCTGGTAATCCGGAGCGAGGAAATTAATATAAATATAAACTTTGTATTAACAAAGTGTGGCGTTGAGTTTCGCTACTCAACATTCAACGTATCGAAATCGGCAGAAAGCAGACTACTGAGTGTGTTGACACAAGGTTCTGTCTACTCTGCTATACGGGATAAAAGCTTGAAGCTAAAAAAAGGTATATAAAATATCTCGATATAAATATTTCATTGGTATCCGTTAAAAGTATTTTATATCAAGCGTGTTAACCCTGTTAATAAAATAACTATTAAACGAAAAGCAAATCTCTTAATAAATTATTTCAATTTTTTCATTTGGATTTTTTTATAACGAATTTTAAGCATGATATATAACATTAGGTGTTTAAATATTTATAAAATATATCTTTTACTATTTTATAGAAGAAAAATTAAAACAATAAAGAAGTCCCTAGTAAAAAACCTAATCCTATCTTGAGTTAGTTAAAGCTGTTTCAGACTATCAGTATAGTTTAAGCATAGTACCGTGATGATTATTCTTTCATACACTATCTACTGAACGTTCCAGTCAGTGTCAGTAATGATACAGTGCTTTTAGTGGAAGCACTGAACAGGCTGCTTATTTTATATTATATATTTCTACGTAATCTTATTCTATTTCACATTTTTTTATTTCCATATCTACATATATCCTTTAGTCTCTACAATAGTGTACCATTTAATAAAAATCAAATATTAGCAAAAGCTATATAGGTACGTACGAATACATAGTAAAAGCACTTGTTCTAATTCCACATATGATATTTACCGAGCATATTCTACCGAAAAGCGTTGCTTAAAGAATTCGACATCGGGTCGGTTATAACTCTCAGTTAATCGTTGAGTGCAGTAGCGATCAGTAATATGCATGAGTGGTTTGAAGGGTTACGGATGAAATTGATTTCCGCTATGAAAACTTGGTTTATTATATTTGAAATCGTGAATATATATGGAATAATATTAAGCATATGCTTTTTATATTAAATGATTATTTTATGTAGTGAAATAATAATATGAGCTTTCATGCTGCAGGTATTTTTATATAATCTTTATGCTTTCCGCGAGTAATTGAATACGTTTATTTAGCGAAGTGGTAAACTCATCTTTTCTATTTCAATTTTATATTCGTTCAGAGAATTTGTAATTAGGCTGATAACACCTGTATTATGCATAAATCTAATAGCCTTGAAATTTAATAAAATTAAATATGAAAGAATGGTAAGAAAAATTTGAGTGAGTTGTACAGGGGAGGTCGGTTGACCTTTGAATACACAGTATCAATGATACTGGAAGAAGGTTACGTAAAAAGCATGAAGACCCCCCGAAGGACGTGTATGAAGAAGTTTGTGACTGTGGATGAGGTGCTCCTTCCTTTCCGACTATACCGATAAAACGTGAAGTTAAATAAATGAAAACTTCGCTACAATATCATACATTTGTCCGAGTACAAATAAACATGTACGTATGTATAATTGTATATGTTTAAATCTTTGATTAAATATTAAGATCTATGTATTTTATGAACCGTTTCATAATACCGAGACATAAACATGTACATTGAAATTTTTGTACGATTATTACAACCTTTTTTGTCGTTAGTATCTTCTAATCTATACTAAGTAAGAAGTAACACTTTAGCTTCACGCATTTTTTAGCTTCACACTTTTATTACATAAAGCGGGTAGACAGCAAGTACCGTAGTATCACGTAGTTTTCGCCGAATTTAAGACATGGTGTGTGAGTGGTGGAAATCAATACCGCGCTTTGTCAAATATGATTATATTTGACAAAGCGCGGTATTGATTTTGACAAATCATTCCCTGAGCGAGAATCGAACTCACATCTGATCGCGTTTACAGTCAGGCACTGTCGCACTGCGCCACGTTACAATTAAATATTACTAATTAATTTTTAATATAAATATAGCAAAGCTTGAACCCGCTCATCATCAAAATTAAAGAAATATTTTCCAACATGTGAAATTTTACTAACAAATTCAGATTTTAAAAACTAGTATCAAAAATCAAATCAGTGTCGATATGCCTCGGCATGGCTTGTCTTTTTTTAAAACATTTATACCATATGAAGCTTCAAAAAACTTTGAAATACCAAAAATTAAACGTGTTCAGAATGTTAACTTAATTTTCTTTTTTTATTTACTGTAAAGAGTATATAAATGAAAGGCAAATTTAGCTTGCTTATATCAAGACACTCTGTTGATTGCTTTCCGCCCGAAATTGAGACAGCGTGTTGAATGATGAACACAACACCGCACTATGTCTTGTTAAAACAAATCTAAATTTTAAATATAATTACTACACCTAGTGGAAATCGAACCCACAACCAATCAAACTCAATCATGTATAGAGTCTGTCGCTATTCCACTGCGCCACAGTGACTTCAGCTTATGTCATTGATTTAAGTAAAAAATTCTATTTCAAAGAAAATTTTTATAGGTAATTTATAGTCGTTATTCAAAATGCGCCAATCATTAGCTACGCAATATGTCTAAATAAAACTAACTACCTTACATTTTATCTCTAGATTTATTCTGCCAAACTAATTACATAATTACTAAAAATATACTTTTTTATATAAATTTTATTGAAAATATCATATATTAGCCAACCCTGATAAAGCCACAATGACACGACCACAAGGAGCGAGGTTCGATTCCGCTCAAACAACTTTTGACGGATTAATGTTTTGCATTCACTTACTGCTTCACACGCCACTGGGCAACTTATTGATTTACTTGCACTAATTAGTTGAAGACGGAGTTTATTTTTCAGTTAGTTAACGATTGCTATGAATCATATAATATGTTTAAATACTTTAAAATATTAATTTTACGTACATATGTAGTACCATTTGATCATCAGCCTATAACTGTCCACTGCTGAACATAGCCTCCCTCGTCTGTGTGCCTCATCCAATGTCTGCCGGCGATCCTAAGAATGTCGTCGGACCAGCGGGTCGGAGGTCGTCCTACGCTACGCTTGCCGAGACGCGGTCTCCACTCTAGGACTCGTCTGCTCCAACGGCCATCGGTACTGAGACAGATTTGGCCAACCCACTGCTACTTCAGCTTGCTTATTTGTTCTGCGAGCTATGTTCGTTACTTTGGTCCGCTTACGGATAACCTCATATCTGATTTTATCCGCGAGAGAGACACCCAACATAGCCCGTTCCGTCAGTGTACTCGTCTCCTGCCGACCTGTCGAAATGACTCACCCAGGTCTTTCAACATTCAAAAACACAATACAAAGCTCTTCCAGCGTCTCTGCAAATATGAGTATATTATCGGTGATGTACGCTCTCCATTGACATGAGATACGTATCCATTGACGTTGACGCCTCGTGCCGTCCAGTCCAGAGTCTTGATTACTTCCTCCATCGCGTTGGTGAATAGTATTTAAGAAATTACACCTCCCTGTCTCACCCCACGACGGAGTTGAATCGGTCTTGTTTTCTGGCCCTGAACTTGCATGGTCACCGTTGCAGCATTGTAGAGACATGTCGGCACCATGATATATCGCCAGCCGATATGACATCGCTGAAAAGATTCCGGAACAGCCGAGGTTTCAATGGAGTCGAAGGCTTTCTCGTAGTCCGCAAATGCTATACACAGCGGCTGATTGCACTCTTCAGCCCTCTGTACAATCTGCCAAATAGTATGATTGTGGTATACGGTGCTGTAGCCATTACGTAACCCTGCTTGCTTTGCTGGCTGGAACTTGTAAAGTCTAATAGAGAGGCGATTCATGATGACCCTCGAGAACAGGTTGTATACGTGTATAAAAAGCCTCGCCA
This sequence comes from Dryadula phaetusa, assembly GCA_032432895.1. Lineage (NCBI taxonomy): Eukaryota > Metazoa > Arthropoda > Insecta > Lepidoptera > Nymphalidae > Dryadula > Dryadula phaetusa. The sequence goes on along the minus strand of JAOYRS010000068.1, from coordinate 4,494,323 downwards.
AAACCGTAAGCAAGAGTTTACCCCCTGCAGTGAGTAGCTCCGTAGTAACGCCATCATCGCCAGGGGCTCTTCCATCTTTGAGTTGGCCGAGAGGCGAACTAACCTCGCCGTTGTCGACATCCAGGATGTCTTAGACCCCCTGTTCTGACCAATAGTGGCTTTGATAGCTTCCGCATTTGAGCAGTGGAGGTCCTTCCGCGTAAGGATTGTTATCCGTCTCGAGAAGGTCTTGAATTTCACTGACGAAGCTTGGTCAGGTGGCATTTCACGTTTCAATCGCATGAGATACAATGTTTCAGCTGAGAGCTTTGACTACCTGTACTTCCAAGCAAGTGGAAAATGCTTGCTTCCCAGTTAGCATAGAGCCTTCACCACTTCAGCGGTTTCCTTGTCAACACTATCAATAGTTCCCAGTAAAGGGAATTGATTCTGGAGTTCCAGCTGGAACTCTTCAAACCCATGGTCTATTAATAGCTGCGTCGGTCGGAGAGTAGACTTCACCAAGTAACGCCTTTCGGCTTTGAATTTGATATTCAGCATGCCTCGTACCAGCCTATGGTCGCTGCCGGTATTGAACCGGGTAAGGATGGATACGTCTCTGAATATCTGCCTCTCATCTGCTACAATGAAGCCCTCTCTTCGAGCTTCCAATAACCTTTAACGGGCCAGTTAATGTGACCTAACTCAACTTCAAGCTCAACGAAGTGGTGGTCGAGTCCCAGCGTGCGTCCATTATAACATGCCAAATCGAGTCGTCAGTGTTGGCAGCCTACCGTAGCCTGGGGATTCTCCGTGCCCTCTGCCCCACCGTTACTACGACCGCTGCCGTAATCAGGAATAGCAGGCGCACAGAGAACTGAAGTCCGTTTCTTTTTGTGCTTAATCTTATTGGGGGTGGGGGTAAATGCCCATAATCTCTATGCTGGGCTGGGTTGACGACCGCAGATCAGATAACATCAGATCTTCGAATTAGAGAAAACTCTGCTGCTTTCTCTCAGATTCCCAATGGAAAAGAAATCCAGCGTCATAGCCTCGTCCGTTGATCAGCTGGGTGTACCGCCAGCAAATGAGTTGGAGTTGGGTCCCGAAGATGTTGAAGAGCCACTGACACCCCACAATACCATTACCATTTGAATTTCTGAACATTTTTCTAATAATTAAAATAATTACTACTTAATTTAATTATTAAAATATTTGATGTTTGCCATTTTTACACATTTTAAATAAAACGGATATTTTGGTATATTTAGACAGTCTATCTGTGACCATGGACACAAAAGAAAGTAAGTAAAGTAAAGTGTAAAGTGTTCGAAACGTCGAGTTTTTGAATATGTACCAAAATACAAGAGATTAATCTATTTAAAATAGTAACATTAAAAATGTATTAATTACTGTCTTGAAATAACTTCATTATTTTACTATTGAAAGTCAATAAATATGTAAATTCCAATTCAAGACATAAGGGATCCATTTCCCTGAAATCGCCATCTCTCACGCATAAGAGTACATTTATCAAGCTGATTTAGGTGAGGACAGTTCTCCATTGAGACATGTACCCGCGTTCACATTCATGTCCTAGGTATTACTATATCCACTGTAGCCCACTTGAATACTAATGATTAGTTGTACCAGAAAAGTAGCCTTATTGAAAATAATTTGAAATATATTAGTGATGGAAGAATTGGATTGAAAAAAATCTATTGATCTGTAGAAAATGTGACATGAGAATTGAGTATATAAAGTAAATATATATTATTATTTTTTTGCTTCACGCTTTTATCCCGCATAGCAGGGTAGCCAGAAAGTACCTAGTGTCAACACACTCGGTACTTCACTTTCCACCGAATTCAAGACATTGCGTTTTAAGTGGTGGAACTCAACGCCGCTCTTTGTCATTACTAGAGCGAGGAAGTAAATATAATCACTTCCTCGAGTGGGGGTCGAACCCACAACCGATCGCGTTTACAGTCAGACACTGTTACACTGCGCCACGATCGGCCTCTATTAACATATATATATATATATATATATATATATATATATATATATATATATATATATATATATATATAATATTACTATTATTTTATTTTATAAAATATATATTGATATTAAATAATAACACTTTAAAAAATATAAAACTGTGACATAATTATTAAAAAGATTCTTTTTTATTTTTAAATGAAACTGAAAATGACATTTTTTTATATAAAATTTAATGCACTACAGACTCGATGTATACCTATTTTTTATTGTTGTTTATTTCTCATTTACATATAATTATAATTAGCTACTTAGCTAACTAAGAGTTTTTTTTAACAAAATTAAATTATCTTAATTCTACGAGGTACAAAAAAGTATGAAACTATTAACGGAAACACTTGACAGTAGTCCGTGGTCACACTACAGACCTAAATGTACAGTACTTTACTGTACTGTACTGTACCAACCTATAAGTATACGCGAGTAAGCCGTTTAAAATAGTTTCATGTAAAAATCAAGGACTTTAAAAATCTTATACTTTGTTACATACCAAAATGGTTCGATAATTGATTGGGTCAGGTATATAATAACTTACATAAGCCAATAATATAACAAATGCAAAATAAGATTTTCAGGAATTCATACTGCTAAAAACCTGAAAAATATTTCGTTATATTAATTTAAACAGTATTACAATTACTTTCAAAGTACAAGTTTTCCTGTAGAAGAATATTTTCTTTCTACGCTGTAAAAAAGTTAATTTAAATTTTAGCCACATATCTATAACTTCTTAAAACATGATTATATTATGGGCGCGATTCCCATTAGGGGAAATAATTATAATTGAAATTTATTTTAATTTTTCTGCACTGGTAAGACAAAGTGCGGCGTTGAGTGCGCCACTCAATGTCGCGATTTCTGTTGGAAAGCAGTCAACGGAGTGTTTTGACTCTAGGTTGTCTCTGAGTACCCTGCTACATACGTTTATACACATGTACATCTGTTGCTTAACTTTATTACTTATGGAATTGAAAAGAAAATAATTTATTTCTTGATTTATATACATCTGTGAAATGTGGTCAGGTTGTAAATAGGTAGCAATTTTGCTGTTGGGCGATAGAAGTCGCTTAATACGAGTTAGTAGGAAATAGGAAGAAAGCACTGAACTGAAAACATACGGTGATTATTCTGATACTTTATTTTAAATACGCTTATTTTTCTATTATGTTATTTCATTGATGTAATTAAAGACTTTTTTCAGAATCATCAGGTAAACTCATTCGTGTGTTTTAAGGTATCAAATATAAAATTAAAATGCTCCTTATAAGTAAAGAAATATAAATAATAAACGAACATATAAAATCGATATTTCATTTTCAAACAAAAGAAGTTTGTGCAAAAAGAAGTAAAATAAATGTAAAGTAACAGAATATATTGAATAAGAAAAAATACACTCAAATAATCAAATATATATATATATATATATATATATATATATATAATAAACTAGTTTTTTATATATTATTCATATACTATTCAGTAGGCAGAGTGTTAGAAATTAGTGTTATAGAGCACTGAGTGTGAAAGCAACCTAGATTCATATATAATAAGAACTTTTATCTTCGCGATTAGTCGTGTATTTTTTCGTATTCGAATATATTTAAATACACCCGACGTTTCGAACACTTTACAGTAGTACATGGCGGTTAATCCATTTAAAATGGTGTAATTTAAAATAGATATATATTTTTCCTCTAAGCGGACATCAAACCTACATTGAAATAGGTAATTTCACGTGACAACTGTGCTACAATAGCATTGATAATCTATTAAGTTTTAGTTTAAAAAATATCATACCATAAAACAACAAGCGTTTATGGATCGAAAATGATTACCTCCGTTTCCACTACTGCGGTGCTCAGGAAATTGCTGTGTTTTATTTTGTTTGCCTTAACTACACCTGTCAGTGCATTTTCAGACTTAAATTAAATTGAAAGCCGAGTTAAATGAATAGACACCGTTATTGTTATTACGGATTTCATTTTCACTTTGTATTTCAAACATGAATGCCGTTCAGACAGGCTTTTTGAATTTACGAAAATTAAATGATTTCGCCTATTTATTATTTTATTTGATATCAAGAGACTCGTATTATATTAAATAAATCGCTTTTTTTTGTTCATAATAAAAAAAGCTTTATGTTGTTTTAATATTCAACAATATTAATATACAAGTTATGTTTTGTAGTATTGTGATATTTTCAAACATATTTTTAAACTAACGTTATAGAAATTAATACCATCGCATTAACAATATATAACAAAAAAAATTACATTTCAGAAACGATCTAGTATCAAGACACCCTGTTGACTGCTTTCCAAAGTCGAGTCCTTGCGTGTTGAGTGGCGAACTGGCAAAGTAAACGAACAGGCTTAGTTTAACTCTTGGCAGAATATTTAACGAATGGTACTCAAAACTTGAATAATTATTAGTATAATATACCTAAGTTTCTTCTATTTCCAAATTGTTATTCTAATCCTAACTTATTTCCTAATTGTTAAAAAAAATGCATTAATTCTAAAAACTACAAAAAAGTTTAAAAAATCATCTTCATAAAAATATATCATCTTAATTCATGATATTATCTTTAACGTTACATAGCTTTAGTAGAACAAATGAGTTAAAGTATACGCATTGCCGATGAAACTGTATCGTATTTTGTATATAGCAGAGATTATACCGTCCTATTGTTTGTAACAAAGTTTCCATTATCGTGGACAATGCAAGCTAAATTGCATGATGTAGAAATAATGAAGTTCTGCCGTTTTATTAGGAAGGAAAGGATGGTTTTTTGCTTAGCACCAAAGCCAAAATTTCGTATTTATAGGCATCGTGTAAAGTGCATGTGGTTTTTAGGTTAGAGGGTGGCATGGTAAGTGTTAAGATAATTATATTTTTTCTATATCTCTTTCTCTTCAAATCTGTAAAGTTACAAACAAAAGTATTTGAAAATCTGATGTTTCGAACACTTTACAGTAGTCTGTGGTCAAAAGTAGACTGAGAGTATACTACCTTTCACAAATACATTTTCTAAAATCAAAACCTACGCAACCGCAATCCTTTTAAAATAATTTCATTAAAAATATGTAAAAATTGCAAAGATAATTCTAAGTTAGTTTCTGTAAAAAATAACTTTAATTTTGTATATATATAATTATTCATTGTAACGCAATGGAATGCGTCTGACTGTCAAAGCGATAACATTGGATTTTATCTCACTCTGGATTGTGATTATTGTAATTATTTTCATATTTCCGAACTCCGCTGAGACAAAGGGCAGCGTTGTGTTCCGCCACTTTATAAGCATTATCTGAGTAAAAGTAGTGAACGAAATGTTTTGATACTTTGTACTGTATAAAACAAAAATTTTGATCAATTTTATATCAGTTACAAATAAAACTACATATGTTTTTACTATGAAGTCTATATATTTTTATTAAATATAAAACTATATGTATCTTAAAAGGTATTATGTAGGTATTAAAACACACGCCTTAGAAAATATCAATAATCTTCAAATTAAAACATTATGATAAACGTTACTTTATTCCACCGCTAAGTTTAAAAAAAGCAGTATGAATATGATTTTCTGTTTTCTCTTTGTTATTCATAAATCTCGTGCAGTTAGTTGAGTACCGTTGCCAGCTCCAACGCTTATTTATCCCATTAACTGTCACATGGCCGCTCGTAACGCCATGATATTTGCATCCTTACTTCTGTTGGCAAATGAGTAAAATATATAACAATATAACGCGCTTAACAGGACAGCTTAATTTATTTATATGTGTTATAACAACTCAAAGTACCAGTATTATGTTATTCTTTTAATATGTTATTACGTACTTTGTATATTTTTTTAGCTTAACGCCTTTATCGCACATAGCAGGGTAGACGGAAGTACCTAGTGTTAGGACACTCCGTACTTCGCTTTCCCTCGAATTCTAGATATAGTGTGTTGAGTGGAATTTCATACTACAATAAATTTTTCATTAAACAAGTAGAGAACTTCTTTTTTATTATTTTAAAACAAATGTAGTCTAAGTCACTGCTTATTACATCAGAAATCAATGAGTAAAAGTTCTGTCAAAATCGGTACAGTCGTTCTCGAGATAAGCCAGAACAAACACGAAAAATGTACAAAGTATTATTTTTATACATCTACTCTTTATAAATATGTATATATGCATTTAGGAAATAAAGAGATTATTTTAATATTGCAAACAAACACTCCAGTTTTAGTCTGGTAAAGGCACAGTGTTGAGTATCAGCTGAGAATGTGGAGGGCGGAGTATCTCGACAAGTTTTTTTATAACTCCTGCTATGGGAAAGCATGCAGGTACTTAGTAACTATATTAAAACTTATAACAGTCATACATCATAAACAGCGCTTTCAATTTTAAATGAAACTATTTTAAACAGGTACAATTCAGTCTACCTTTGGTCTACTTCTCACCACGCAAAAGTGACCACGAAAAGTGTAAGGTGTTCGAAACGTCTGGTTTTCAAAAATATTTTTTTGGATGCCAAAATATACGCGATTAATCCGTATAAAATAGTTTCAGATAAAATGTGTAATAATGGCAAAAATCAAAGATCTTATTAGCGCTTTCAATATTTTTATGAACATTTCTGCGTTATATCTATATTTTCCTAGGATAAATAAATAGACAACATATACAGTGATAAGCCCCTTTCTCCTTCAATCACCATTGATTAGCTATGCTGGATTGCAATGTTTATTAAAAGTTGGTCAATTTTGAGCTTAGAAAACATTTTTCTTCCACCATGGAATAGTTTTCCTAAAAATTCATAAAACATTCATAAAATATTTTATTCATACATTCTTATCATTGATAAAAACCATAAAAAAGAATATTACATAAAAATATTACACCCTATGTCCATGTTTCTTTATTCTATTTCCCATTTTACTTGCTAGTAATAAAACAGAAGTGACGGAAAATTAATCTTAAAACTAATTTGATATGCGCATCTCGAAGAAGGCATCCCTTCTACAAAACGACCGCCATAAAAGATGGACATAAACAAAATTCTTGTGGCACGACACATTGCCGTTAGGGCTAACGCGTAATTATGAACGTATAGGTTTTATGATAATCGTATTTACTATACGATATTTGTTAAATAATAGTATTGGCTATAATATAATAGAGCGGAAGGGGTAACGAAATATAATTTTATAAAAAAAGTTAATGTTTTCCGTGAAATTAGGCAATATTTTAAGCAACCCGATTGCAACCAAATCCACCATTCACAACCAAATCCATTATTTTCCTTTTGCAATAATTTTATATATTCAGTGATACTCAAAGCCTTAAGCTACAAGGGCACAAAGAAACGCATATACATACAAACGCGGTACAAAAATAACCATTCTTTAGGTAGTCGGGTAAAAATAAAAAACTAAATTATCTTAAAAGCTGTGAGAAATATAAAAAAGACAATTGCTAATTAATTTTGAACAGGCACATATCAAGTTAATATAAAAGTACCACTATTTATATGCAATTGTATTAAACCTCTCAATTTTCCTTTTTCTACCTTTTTTTCTATACTTAAAATACATAAAATCATATATACGAGTAAGTGTCAATATATTTCACCCAATCATCTTTTGCAATTATCGTAAGGTCCATTCCAGGAAATATATTTAAACGTGCATATTTATTTTAGTGTATTAATTAATTAAGATAATGTGGTTTTCTCAGTAACAATAATAATTTTACTCTTCACTCCCTACAACCGTATGCATATTTTCGGCCACTCATAAAACACGCGATCTGAATTCATCCTGGGGTGAAATCACATAAAATGTATTATCAAGTATACATTCTACCGCTGGCATGATGTTAAGTGACTTTATGGACTATAAACTTTCTTTTTGGACGTGACTCTGAAGAGTTAATTTCTGACTGCCTTAAGAGATAACAGTTATAGTAGCTTTACAATACGTTTATATGGTTTAAACAGGCGTTAATTTGTATTAATATTTAGAGGGTGGTAGATTATTTTGATAAACTTGTGACGTACTTTGACGTCGACTATCTTCGAGAAGCTAATAGCATAACTGTATTAGTTAACATCTTGAAGTTAGTAGTTAAGCACGGAACTGCAATGTATGAGCCGCAAGGTAATGTAATCTTTACACGTGATTGAATTAAAATCAAGTCTAATCTATACTGAAGTCTTTTTAAATCAATTTTAGATAAAATTCAATTTACATATTGACCTTTTGAAGGATCGAAGTACTGTAAACTAGTGTAAGATAATCGGACATTAGCTGTCCAACCTTAGAAACGTTGATAGCAAAAGCCAAAGCTGCCAACTGATGTGACATAGGGTACTATGTCACATTAGACCGAAAAAACAAAATAATTTAAATATAAACAACAGCCAATTCAGCAATTTTTTTATTAAGCACCTTCGTAGAGATCGAACTCACGCCTGTTTACAGGTCAGATACTTGCCAACTGCGCCATTATTATGGCATCTAATAAAAAATCAAAAACAAAACATATTTTTTATACTATAACATTTTCTTTTCTAATCTATGAACTCTCTCATAGCAATCTATGATAAAAACCTATCTAACTAACTATGAAATAACTATAAGTCCAAATAATACGGTTATAATATCTATATTAATATATGAAGCCTCTCGCGTGAAGTCTTTGTACCCTTTTTACGTAAATTATACGAACAAAGGAATAGGAAATTTGGCACAGTTATAATTTATATAAAGAAGGAGATATAAAGAAGGAGATATAAAGAAGGAGTGCGGAATGATAATATTTTTATAAATATATTAAATTAATAAAATAAATACAACATACACTAATATATGTTTGACATACACGTTTATATTAAGCGACATACATGTTGCTAAGGAAACGCATAGTCAACACGTCAACGGGATATCTAGTAACTATGAAAAAAATAACTATTTCATATACAATAATTGACTTTAACAAACTACAGGAAGTGTTCATCGCCTTAAATCGGGCGCAAGTAGATAAAAGTAATCAGGAAAATTTCATTTAATCGAACCGCTTTGGCACCGAAACCAGGAACTTAAGTAAAGACTGCAGTGGAAAGACTAATCCCCATCGGTCTAAAGTTTGCGCCGACGTCTATAGATTTATGCTTTAACTTAGTTTTATCTTCGATGCAAGTCAATACATAGTGCGATTGGTTGGTAAAGGAATTTATTTATATAATTTTTTTTCTGTGATATTTGAATAAATATGTATTAATTTATTTAGTTTTACAATAAATAAATTAATATGTAATTTCATAATTATATTTACATTATATTTACTACATTACATTTATTTACATATTTTTATTTTGTCTATTTTTTAGAAATAACAGAAAGAGAAAGTTTTCAATATTATAAAATGCGCAAAAACATACTACTTTATATAACAAGTGTCGCAAATACTTGAATAACTATCTAATTTACCGGTGCCTAGCAACGTATATTAAATTTTATAAATTAAAATAAAAATTTATATAAAAAACAAATTGAAACAAAAATTTATATAAAAAATTAATTTAAATTATAATATTTTCTTTAAATTCCACTTTTTGAAATAATTATAGTTTAGAAAAAAATAATTTTGCTGTATGTCAAAAATCGCCAATTATTTAACAATCGTAGTGCGGTGGGATAACTTCTAACTATAAAGTCAATCGGTAGTAGGTTAGATTTTTACTCTGACGGAAGGTTTATATTCAAAATTTATCTTCGTTTCTTAGCTCTGGTAAGACAAAGTGCGGATTTAACACTCAACACGCAATGTTTTGAATTCAAAAAGCAGCCAACGAAGTGTCTCGACAATAGATTATATCTGACAAAAGCGAAATAAAGCGTGAATCCGTTTAAAAAAACATATATTTTCCCATTGCTTGTTAAAATTAGAATAAAGACTGTATGATCATCACTTTCATGTTTTTCATTTTCTCTGAAATAAACATACATTATTAGATAATCCTTAATCCTTACGATAAATAATAGGGGATAGTTATATTTTACCGTCACTTTAAGATCTATCAATTAAAGCATCAAAATGCCAGAGGGTTAATAGCACCTAATATATCTTTAAGAAATATGTTTCTACCAATAAAAATAACGAACTTAGCAAGTTGTTTAGAAAATACTAACTTTATAACTGCTATTAAAAACAAAAAAATCAAAATATAAAAAATCGAAGTCCAATACCAACCAATAAGTATGTAACATTTAAATAATACATTAATCGTAAATATCATTGTGTTGGCAATATATAGTTCAGATATGTTTGCATAAGCCTCATACCCTATGGTTACCAAACATTATCTAATATTTATTAACATATTAGAATATTTATTTGCTGCTGAATATTTACCGTGCTCCGTAAATTAAACATTTCATACAAATCTAATAATTACAATTTATTACTCAAAACACTCTTTCATTTCCAAAAAGTTCCTTCCTCCCTTAACAACTCTCCCTTTTCTTTCTTTTCTTATATTACCCTCAATTTATTTTTCTTACAGTGATGCCATGCTTTATTTGGCTACTATTTAAATTATAAATTAATCATTATTTTTTAACTCCATATTAACAATTTCCTTTGGAAATCAAAAATAACATTAATAAAAATGCCTAATATGGTAACAAGCAGATTTAGCATACTTAGGACAAACAGTATCTTCTTCGATTGGTCTGTCAGGAGGAGGTAGGATTTCATTATTTAAAAATTGAATTTTTATACATTTCGTAGCTGTGATAAGAAAAAGTGCGGCGTTGAGTTTCGCTACTCAATAAAATACATAATGTATATATATGTATATCTATATTTAAATGGCGAAAATTATCAGTTAATTTTTAACTAAGTTGCGTTTTTGGGCTTCGTTAAAAAACTTTGTTTCAAGTATCATCATACAATGAATACAAAAGACTCACAGACAATCAGGTACCATTTAGACTTAATACAGTTGTATATATTTACTCCAACAGATAATAAAACTTCTAATCTTACGCTTGTCAAGCTAAAACAGCTCCCAACAAAAGCAATACGTCTTGTCCCAATTTCGATAGTAATACAATACGCTACTTTCTTAGAGCTTTTATCACATGTAATAAAAAAATGATTAGCTTCATGCTTTATCCCTAGCGGAGTCAAATAGAACGAAGCGCCAAAATATCCAGTCTCTGCATACTACTTTCTCCTCGTCCTTATGGTTTTTACGTAACCTTTCTCCAGTTTCATCGATATTATGTTTATAAAAGTCAAATGAGATCTCTTCCTTGAAAATGTATGGTGTATGAAAATGTATCGTTTTATTATTTGCTACATTTGTGGATTTGATGCCCACTCAAGAAAATATAATACTTAAATTATTTTCATTGTAACGTTCTACTTAAACAAAGTGCGAACTCTAACTTAAACACCCATTACGTGAAGCAGGAACAAATACAGCCCAACACAATATAAACAAACCAAGATTCTTCTTTTGTTAATAAGCTATTCACAGGAAAGTTTAAGAAAACTTATATAATAATGTTTTTGACAAAAATGAACGTAACGGGTTTCGAACCCACACCTCTTGGAAACCGTCCCAGCACCCTGACCACCCTCCTTCATTCTATATTCAGCTACGTTGAAATACAAATGTTATACATATATGCTTTATATTTTTTGTATAGTTATGATATTCTAAGTAAACAATACTTGAAATATTAATATATAGGTTAGTTAATAATAACGTTTTCAATAGTATTCTCGTATTCTTCTCAATAAAAACATTTAATATGTATCGGACATCGATGATGGCAATTCAAACAAAATTTCTTATTACAGACGAAATTATTTATATGCTCCGCGTAGTGGAATAAGAAGGGATATTAACTAAGAGAGTAAACGTTTTTTCATTATATTTCTACCTTTATAATTTATATATGTTAAGTATATTTGTTTGATAATAATATTATTTTGTTACACTGGCCTGCTTAAACAAGACGCGGTGTTGGGTTCCGCTGCTTAATATTCAATGATTGGTTGATAAAAGGAGAGCTAAACGCCTCTATTAGAGTTTTCCTGCCTACCACATGAAGTAAAGTAGATGTTAACATAAACCAAGCAAGCAGTACAGTCAACAGTGTATGTATCATTCAGTGCATACACATATTTGTTATACAGTGTTTCCCAACAGAGATGATAGGATTTTGATAACTCACAGCCGCCATTTTGGTTGTTTAATATTTAACATTTATGTTGTATTGTGTTCAATAATGTTTGCCATTTAATCATGAATAAGTTCACGTTACATCAACGTTTAGAAATTGTCCAAATTATCTATCAAAATTCGAAAATATTGTCTCTAATCAAAGAGCAATTCGTGCTAAATATGGTCGTCATGGTGCACCGTCTGTGCTTGTTGTGCTCGCTATACGTCGCATAATCCAAAAACTGGAAAGTGAATATTCTTTGCACGATAGTAGACCACCAACACGACAACGGACAGGCCGTCAAAGAAAATCAAAATGTTTCCGTTCTACGACGTGCACAAGAATTGGGCTTATCCAGAATGACAACACAACACAATCTTGGCCTACATCCATACAAGATTGTGTTGGCACAAGAACTCAAGCCAGCAGACCATCAATTACGTCGTGAATTTGCTGATTGGGCGCTTGAAATGATGGAAACGGACACCGAATTTCATAGGAAAATCATCTTTTCAGATGAGGCTCACTTTTGGCTCAATAGTTATGTGAACAAACAGAATTGTCGTTACTGGAGTGAGTCAAATCCAAGAGTGGTTCATGAAACACCATTACATCCTGAGAAATTGACTGTTTAGTGCGTATTATGGTACGGTGGAATCATTGGCCCGTACTTTTTCAAAAATGACAACATTAAACAACAACATGCCACGCTGCGACCGTCACAATGGATTTATTGCGTGATAAGTTTGGTGAGTCGGTTATTTCTCACAACGGTCCTCACAATTGGCCACCAAGATCATGCGATTTAACAACATTCGAGCGACTATAGCGGCCATACCAGCCAAAATGCTGCACCGAGTCATCGAAAATTGGACCGATCGTATTCACCAGTGCAAAAAAAGTCGTGGCGTTCATTTGAACGATATTTTGTTTAAATCATAAATAGCATAAAATTTCCTATCAAATAAAGCCATTGAGCACTGAGAAATTTGAACATATATTACATGTTTTATTTCAATTTTAAAACATATCGTTCTTATTGGGTAACCCCATATTATGTATGAATTTAACTGAAAAAAAATAAAGTAAATATTTTTTTGCTGACGCTTTTTATGTTTACCAAATAGAATTTATAGTCAAATAGAACCTAGCCTTCAGACACTCCGTTTACCACAAATTTATATTCTCAAAAAAAAAGTAGACATTTTAACAAAGCTACTTTTACTCTAAAAAGATTTTTAAGAAATGTTTCTAGTTAAAATAATCAGTAACAAGGTTAAACTTTAATACAATAAAATTAGTATAATTCTTTCCAGTTCCTTCTAAAGTGGAACCATTTTAAATTCGAAACGTAAATTATTCTAAAACGGACAGTTCTTAGTTAATCTTTGTAAATCATTAGAATATTCAAGTCTTGTCCGTGAGATAACTGAATGTCGTCAGACTGGTGTTCTTCCTTTGTAAATTAAGCAACTGGAATTTCTTATGCGGTATCTATGTAATATTAATATTTATAATATTTATTTAAATTTAAACTACATATATTAGAAATAAAATTAAAATTGAAAATTTAATTAAATTTTGAATAGGTTCAAAATCGCCGGAAGCTGCGTTGCTACGTTCAGCGGTGGACATTGTCAGGCAGAAGCAACAACGATGACAGATGCCATAATCTTATTTTGTAATATTTGTTTTACATAAAAAAAGAATTTTCGAGTGTCGAGACACTACGATATTCACTATCCTTCATAATTCATGACTTTGTTTAAGTGCTAAAATAAAACACCGCTTACTGTTTCACAAATAAATCGACAAGTATCATTCTTCCAGTTGGAACCGATCCCGTATACTACCAGGCTCTACTAGTTATTATACCCTATTAATAATTTTAAAATAAAAATATGTTGCAGTTGTAAGCATTCGTTCAAAAGTTTTACACATTTCTTTTTCATTTTGGCAAAATTGAATGTTCTAAAGGAAGTAGCGTATCTAACTCAGTATGACACTTCGAAAGTTCAGAATAAAATTGCTATCAATTTGTCACATTTGTTGAAAACAAGTTTAAAATACACAGTTGTTTTCCTATTTCATATAACTTTTAATGTAATTTTCTTAAACTTGTGATTGCAATTACATTAATTGTTAAATTTATTTTCATTTCTCAACTCTGATAAGATAAAAAGGGCGTTGTGTTCGCAACTTAATGCGCAATGTATCAATGTCGGTCAACGGAGTGTCGTGACACTAGGTTTTTTTCTGACTACTGTGCTATCTGGGATAAAGTGTAATGATGAAAAAAAAGTTTTTAGGGCTTATTACATATAATTTGATAATACAATCTAAATTTGCGAACACTTAATTGCGACTCTTATTCCAATATCAGTAAAAAATAGACATTAAAGCCATATGTACATATTTACATTATAGATAACATTCTTATATTATACATAACATTTTTCCCACTTCATTTTATTGAACACGTCATACACAGAATAGTAGCAGGCATTCATATTTTTTATAAGGAAGTCTGTCAATCTCATCTTCGGTCTTCCTCTTTTGGACCCAGAGATATTCAGATCCATTGTAATATTACTCATATACTAAGGAGGTCTTCCGATCGTACCATCTGCGTCGGTTCATTTGCAGCTTCTACAAATATTATTAAGTAATAAATGTAAAATAAAAATTAATCTTCAATAAGAGGCTTTATTCATATAATTTATTAAACTTTCATTTTTACACAGAAATAAAATCTGTTTAAGGTCAAAGGAAAAAATATTATAGAATTTTATAATTTCCTTCAACGAATAAAATTGCTAGTTAAAATCTTTTTAATTTGCTTAAAACGTGTAATTATAATATTAAATACGTTCTAGATAGTACTTTCACCATAAATCATGTTAAACGTCACTCAGTAAATTTGAAAATTGATGAATGTCCAGGTGCTATTGTTATCCTTTTGAAAAACTCGCGTATAAATAAGCAAATAGAAATCTATTATATAAATTAAATTCTACATTCATATCTTTTAAACCAAAATTATTTCAGAATATGAAATATTCACATTAATATTGTGTGTGAAAGTATCTGTGTCTTTGAAAAAACGTATAAAAATTTGAAAGAAGCGGGATTCGAACCTGCGCCTCTTGGATACCGTCCAAGCGCTCTGACCGCAAAGCCATGCGATCTACTACCAGCTGCGTCGAAATTCTTATACGTTTTGTTACAACTTATTAATGTTGTTAGCAGCGTGACATTTTTACAAATTTCTACTACTGAAAAATTATTAGGAAATAATCGTTTAACAAGAGAGATTGCTGTTTTCTTTTAATATTTACTATTTTTAAAGTTTTATTCCACACTTAGGATTAGAAAATATTTTTGAAAAAACGAAAAAAACATTTATACGTTTTCAATACTCTCTCTTTCTACACTGTCATTTTAGGAGGGGAGTTAACCTAAAAATAATATATTAAATTCTAAAGCCTTATTAAAACCTATCTTGTAGTACGTCTACTAAGAAGAGCCGACGAGGAACTCAACAGTTGAGCTTTTAACATAAAATTTAACAACATACTGAAAATATTCATTAACTTAACGAGTTAGCATTCCCACCATCTAATTCTACATATTCACGTCGTCGTAGTATTCTTGAATAGAATAATACGCTTGTACATATTCTGCTCTGTTTGTAAATCTGTTTTGTATGCTATAATGTTTATAAAATATATAATTTTAATAAACAGCATTAACAGTATTTTAATATCCCGCATAGCAGGGTAAACAGGAATAACCCAGTGTTAACACATTTCATAATCCAATTTTCGCTGAATTCAAGACATTGCGTGTTGATTTGTGGAACTTAACGTCACGCTTTCTCCGACGAAAGTGAGGAAGTGAAAATAATTTAAAAATGTAATCGTTCTGAGTGAGAATTGAACACACTACCAATCATGTGTCCAGACAGTCGCTGTCCTACTGCGTCACGACTGGCTTAAATATAAGCATTTTATACAAAATTGTTAAGGGGAATTGAATTCACCACCTACGAAATCAATATTTTTAGCCAGTTTTTCTTTCTAAAAGCTTCATTCATATAATGTTTTATCAAAACTGATAGCCACAAATGCCTCCAATTAAATTGAAGCTTAATTACTAAGTACTGGATTAACAGAACTCTTTATTATAAAAATAGAAATTTAATTTAGTCAAAAAAAGCATTAACTTTCTATTTTTATAGACAGAAAGTACCTAATATAAAAGACACTGCGTAATTCGCTTTCCACCGAATTCCAGACATTGCATGTTGAGTGATATAACACAACGCCATTTTTCAATAAATATTCATTCTTTCACCGGGTAGCACCACCCACTAGAAAGTATTGAGAGCAAATGGCGGAACCGAATAGTGCGCTTAATCCAACTGTAGCAGTCATTATTATTATTACTATATTTGTACACCATATTCTATTGCAATTAAATAGAAAAATAACTTAACGATATTATACGATATAAATTTAACGATACCTCAGTTATGTACAGAATCTGTTTAGTAGTTTTGGAGAAAATAAAGAATATTCGATATATACAAGATACGCGCGAAACATATACGCTTTCCTGGGTAAATAGACGGGTAAAAAGAAGAAGCCATTTCTACCAGATAGCCAGCCAGAAAGAACCATTATTCAGTCATTCAATATATATATATATCCATCCCAGACGTTACATATTGACCGTGATGATCTCAGAGAGATAAGCAGACATAGTTCCTTTCGCAGTTATAATGTTAGTACGGATATTTCACATTCCGAAATTACTTTGTTTTAAAAGATGTTAATGTACAATTTAATTTATTATAGATTTCTATTTACTATTATTTATTTTTTTCGCTTTTCTATATTATTTGTGAGATTATAACCATATGCAGTATTATCAGGATGGTCAGGTTATCTTGTGACATAGCCCTCCTACTACTCCCTCCAAGAATTTCTTTCATGGACTAACCACTGCCACCTAGCTAAAGCATGAGGGATTCCATGACGAACGGCGAACTCAACAAAGCGCTTAATGTTGCTAGAGTGAATAATTAAAAATAAATTTTAAATAAAATTAATCCCCGAGTAAGAATCGATCCCATAACCAACCACATCTGCAAATGTAGATGCATGTATATAGTAGATACATGTGTTACTATACATATTATATATAACACGAGCTGCAACTCTCCTACTTAGGCTGAAATCGAACCCCTACTCGTAACAAAGGCTAGCTCCAAGCCACATATATAGTCACGCATCTTTTTATAATAAACATTCAAAACTTTTAATATGAACGTCTTTTGTTTTCATAAAAATAAATTGTTCAACGGAGTCACGTAGCTAAGTCGTTATGACGGCGTTTCCAAAGTTCCGTAAAATTGTTGCCAATTTATGACAATGGGAAATGTTGCGAACAACATTAAATATACCTGCATGTGTTGTTATGAGAAGATATGTATAAGTTTCATAATATGTTTTGAAAAATATTTTAAAATAATAAACTAAAGTTGTTCAAAAATCCGTCTACATTTAAAGTACAGACTTGATTCAAAATACAACTTATATTAAACATATATCTATTATTGGAAAATAGTGATAAAATATACTTAGAGAAGAAATACCTAGTTTTAAAATAATTAAAAAAATATAGAAACCTTAAAAAGTATTTCAGTTCTTTTATTCATAAAGAACTTAATGATGCTTTACTCGCCAGAGGAAAAGACAAAGTAAATATTTTATCGAAACAATCATTTAAATGGAAGTTCACAAAATGAACAAATATCTAGCAAAATCTTTGAGAAAATACAGTTTAGTTATTATTTAGTGTTTTAATAAAATATTTTTTTACGAACTCAAGCTATTCACAATTCAATCACGTAGTTTCTTTTCATTTATAATTTGTGCTAACATTTTTTTAGCTTCAAGTTTTTATCCAGCGTAGCAAGGTACACAGGTAGTATCAAGGTTCTCCGTATTCCGCTTTTATTAATTTGGGACCTTTCATATTAAGCCGCGCCGCGTTTTGTCCTACCAGAACGAGGAAATGAAAATCAGTTTAGACAAAGAAGTCAGGATAAGGTTTACTATTAAATTCTGTGAGCCTACTTTAAAGATAGATTGTAGTTGTTGGATTTAGATCAGGGGTAGGGGAAAGTGTTATGGGCATCTACAAGTAACACTTCTCTTATTCCTAAGGATCTACAGCAAGAGAATCATGGTGACCCTCCTGCAAGACAGACGCTGTCTCTCTCTCTGCGCTACATTACACAGGTCTCATTATTAAGTTATTGCAATGTATTGTAAAAATATTGATTTTTTATACTTCTACTGCATATAAATTATAACGCTTCCAAGTTTTATACTTATCCTTTCTTAAAGAGGAGTGATTTTTCATTCATGTATTAATTTATAGATAATCAATTATAATTAAAACGTATAAAACCCTTTACAAAATGACCTGTCTCACTTCTACTGTACTATAAAGTATAATGAATTTAAGCCGTCTTACATAGCAGAATAGAAAGAAAGTATCTAGTGTCAAGAAACTCCGTACATGCATGTATGCATGCATGCATGCATACATGTATACATGCATACATGGTTACATGCATACATGCATACATGGTTACATGCATACATGCATCCATGCCTCCATGGGTCCATGCATCCATGCGTCCATGCATCAATGCATCCATGCATCCATGCATCCACGCATCCATGCATCCATGCATACATACATACATAATACAAGATAGTTCAGCTTTAAATTAGTATATATAGAATTATTAAGTTAAGTAATGCACTTTCACCTGGGACTTAAAAACTTTTAACAGTTAGAAAACAAGAAAGTGGAATGAGGAGGAATTTTAAGGACTAGATTTTCTTTGGTAGTATCGGTTTCACTGATCTCATAGTCATATAGTCACATATTATCATCCGTCATTCTGCGTAAATTGCATTTCCCAGCGAAATTGCATAACAAGATTAAAGTTATACTTGATACGATTTACGATACAAATCACAGAATCTAATATATCATATGATTTGAATTTAATTTAAAATCATGTTGAATAAATACTACAAATATTTTAATGTGTACTTTAGATTCAAATTATGAAAAGTTTTAAAAATGATAATACAATAATAAACATAAATATATGAATATATTATTATTTTAACAACAAAAATATAATAAAATATTTTCAAAGCTAATTAATGAAATATAAAAACACTTATCTACATATTTTTGAACGCCAAAGAATTTACCATGAATTTATTCAAGAATCAGCGAGACATATATAATACAACTGCAAAACCATACCATACATATATATAATATCATCACTAATTCTAAACACCAATCAGTTATATTATATTTAAATGGAAACATCTGGACGAAAGTTTTTCCAACACCCAAGAGTTCACTAACTATCCAATCTAAATCCGCATTTACATCGAAACAGTGATTTAGTACCGAATTACAAGTAAGTTAAAGTGAGCTAATTTATATTTTCAATGAAAAATGGGCTTTGAACAAACAGAATAGAGTTCAAAATCGTTGAGCTGAGGACATCTGTTTGTGGGCGCGGACAGTTAACACGAAAAGTTACAAGCCTAAGTATTTCCAATGCAAACGGTGGAATTAAGCCGATTGGTGTTTTCGGAACCGATCGTCTGATACTTTCTGTTTAGAAAGTATCAGACGAAAATAGTTTTACAGTATTTGAATATTTGTTCTACATTTTCAAATATAAACTAAAATGTTTAAAAATATAATGTTTTCATAATAGTAATAAGCTAGGCAAGTAAACAAGCTTCACGCTTTAACCCGCATAATATAAATAGTAGTTAGAGAGAACGCAATGAATCTTAATAATATATACTAAAATTACGTCTAGGCTGTTATGGTCATACTATTCAATTTTTTTAAAGCTTTTAGGAAACATTTAAAATAACAGACGGGCCAAGCAAATATCATTATGAATATTAAAATTCTCAGCTTCATAAGGGCAAAGAAAAGCCAAGTTAGTGACTATTCAGTACAACGTATTTTTTTTAGAAATAGGCAATGCCAAATTAGACTACTCTCCGTTGCCAGCTTTCCCTTAAAAATCACCACATTGTATATTAAGTGGGAACTCAAAGCCGCGCTTACCAGAGCGAAGAAATGAAGAAAAAATTAAATATAATCATTCCTCCGAGTGGGAATCGACCCCACAACCCATCGCGTTTACGTTGCCTTAATGACCTATTGACATATGTTATATTAGATACTAATACCAAAGTATAATAATACCTGTAAATTAGCTAGAGACCGAACTAACCTCTAATAGGCCACACACCTCAATTCGCTCAATAAATACCAATTGTTACCTTACATTCAATGCTATATGGAACAAATGGTACACGTCAAAAAACTGCCAGTCGCTATGCAGTGGGGCAGCGTCTGATTGCAAATGCGATCAATTCTGGGTTCGATTCCCACTAGGGAAATGATTATATTTAAATTATTTTCATTTCATTACTTTGCACATATTGAAGACATTTCTTTTCATTTCTTCTCTTTGAACAACTTGAAGAGTTGCGCGTGGCGTTGAGTTCCGCTACTTAGTGTAATGTCTTGAAATCGAAATAAATCACGTAAATCTAAAAAAAATGCTTTACATTAACCTGTCTTGATAAACCTGGCATGATAAACCTAGTGTCAAAGCATTCTTCTCTTTTTTTCACCTACTTTATACACAATATTTTACTTATTAAACTCAACGCCGTACTTTATCTAAAATCGGCAAAAAGTAAATAATTTAAAATTAATTATTCTTTTAAAAGATCTTTCTCTACCACAATCATTGGCGCACTGTGCTTGAAACTAATTGAATGAAAATAATTTGAATATAAATATTTCCATGTTATGCTCATTTTTTTCTTAGTCGCATAGTGGTAGTTATACTTAGCATCTCCATATTGACATAGAAGTACTAATAACAAACAACGTTAACTTAGTAAGAGAATGGAGTGTTTAAATAAAAATATTTTTAACGCGTTAATTGCGTATATTTTGGTAGGCTCAACCTGTGGCCATGGACTACTGTAAGTTTTCGAAACATCAGGTTTCCAAAAATGTATTTTCTAATTCTAAAATATACGCTATTAATTCTTTTAGTTCATTTAAAATGAGTAGTGAAGTTATTTAAACTATAAGAATTGAGCCCACAATCGACGACGTCATTTGTAAGTGTTCAAGTCCTTCTGTATGAAATTTAACATTTCATTCACCTTTATTTTATAATATCAAAATAAAAGTACCCTAGGTTACTACATACTATATTGCTATCTGCATAGTGAAATTTTCGTGAAAATCGGTCTGAAGAAAAGACAGACATATGGACAAAAATTTCAAAAATATGTGATGATGTGATATACCTTGTATACATTTAATAAAAGAAATGTCAATAATATTACAAACAGACACTCTAATTTTAATCATTTATATACATAGTTAAATCATAATATGCAACAAATTACAATGTTTTTTTTACCAAAACATAATAGAGAATATTTCGAAAAGAATCACTTAACACGTTGTTAAGGTTATAAATGAAAAAAATAAATTACATGTTATACGTTTTCTCATTACGGTTCGAACTAGCAACAGTTTTGTTATTTTATAATTATATTTTTGCATATTAAGTTCAACTATCATGCTAAGCGTGAAGGTATAAAAATAAATAGGCACTTAATAAGATAAAAGATAAGATTTTCACGATTTTTTAACACGTCAAATGACAATATTTACAACGGATTAATCACAAATATTAATAGTAGTCAACTTGTGACCACGGACTCCTGTAAAGTGTTCGAAACGTCGGGTTTTAAAATACCAAAATACACACAATTAATCCATTTAAAGAAGTTTCATTTCAAATGTAGACATTTCCTATCAGAAAACATGAATATAATTCTTTAAGAAATAATAAAGCGTAATTGATTCCATTTCCATGCAATACACTAAGGTGTATTAAATGTTTGCGTGGGCTATAAATTACGTCATCAACGCCACAACATGGCCGCGACTGTCTCTACATGTTTGCTAGCAATTAAATATCAATTCTAAACACATTAATCATTTGGCGCTTCTTAAGGCTTCAGTTTATACTAAACCCTTTAACGTGTGATTGAAGAGCTCCGAAAATAAATAATTGTTTAAGATATATATATATATATATATATATATATATATATATATATATATATATATATATATATATGTATATATATATATATATACATGTCACAATATTGACGCTACTGGAAGAAGGTCACGTGAAAAGTATGAGAAGCCCCAGAGGAGGAAATGTATGAAAAGGTCGACTTGGACAAGGGAATGAAGTGTACCGTTGCGTTTGCCACTTCGATCTTTAAAACAACAATAGTGCAGATTCTTCGGACAGAGAGAAAAGAAAAAATGTTTTGTCCACATGGTACCCGTACATACTTTAATAACATTTTTTTACAATTTCTGTTTGATTGTCTATCTGTTTGTTCCGCCTAATCTCTGCTGCGGCTAAAAAGTGACTTAGGCAAATTTTTAGAATTATAAAATAAAGACCCAGATTATAATAATAAAAGTAAATCCAATGAATATAAGCAAATAATAAGCAATTTGCTTGATTAACTGTTTACCACGCACTATTACGCCTCATCTGTAGATATACTCATAGTAGTACAAATATTAGACCACTTAAGTTAGAATAACGAACTCAATTCCAATAGGGTATAATTAAAAATACCATTTTATATGTTAAATTTTGTTATTGAACACGTTTCAAAACAATAAATAATTTTTGAAACAAAGGAAAATATGTTAAAGCCTGATTTATTTGATCCCTCTCACCGCAAAACAAATTGGAAAAATAATCATTAAATAAAATACAACAAGGGGAAGTTAGACAGCTTTAATTAAAATATTGGTTATCGAATACACAAAACTCCATTGTGAGGCAGTTGCACTGTATATATGATTGGTTTTGTTTCAAATTCAACTTAGGGGATTTATTTTATTTTATACGTCAAGCGGCGTTGAGTTCCACCAATTAATTAATATGAAATTATTGCATATGAAATTATTGAGTATATATTATAATAGTTGACTATTTTCAAAGTGTTATTCCACACTTAGAATAAGAAAACATTTTCGAAAAACGTACAAAAAAATATTTTTAAATTTTTTTTTCTAATCCTAATTATTAAATTGGAAAATATTTTGGAAATTAGAACTCAACCCTGCGCTTTGTCTTAACAGAACGAAGAAATGGTTTTAATTTAAATATAGTCTCTCCCTCGAGTAGGATTCAAACACACAACCGGTTACGTTTACAGTCAGACACCGTTCCACTGCTCCACGACCGGTCACAATTTTTTTTTATATATAAAAATATTGGGAGATAATATTTAAATTTATCTAATAATAATACCACAGCCAATTTACTAATATTATGGCTATAATACCTTTTGTTTCTTAATAATTTGAAAAGTCCGAAGTTTTTTCAATAGAGACTTCTTTATCTTGAAACAATTTGCCACAGCTTCTCATCTCCGTCCGAGTCCAGATTATGCTGAGTTTTATAAAAATAATGAGGCGCCCTAAGACTTGAATTGTTTTTACACTTCGTGTTGTTTCATTTCAATAAAAGAAAAACCTAAATATTAATTTTTTTTGGTCGTTTCTTCCACAGTCTACGAATATTTTGTATACGTAATATTTGGAGCCGTCACTGTGTGACTGCTTGTGTATAAACATGGTTGGTTGTGGTTTCGATTCCTACGCGGGGTAACTATTATATTTAATTATTTTATTTTTTAAATTAAAAAAGGCAGGTTATTGACACTAGATTCTTTCAGACCCTATATTGTCAAGAAAAAATACTTAATAACTTTTTCAATTTTAACGTATAAAATTGAAGTTTTAACCAATAATTAAAAACGTACCTCATTTAATGCTTAAAATTTATAATGAATTTATCTTTTATTGAATTGAATTTAAATTTTATTTATTATGATCCTGGAACTATGTAACGTGTTCAGTAACGCCGCGTTTTGTCTTTATTATAATAATAGAAAATTGTTTAATCGATATTCCTTGTTAAAACTCATAATATTTTATCAACATTTACCTATTTTCCCCACTTCAACGTCGGCTTAGAAATTATGATTGATTTTATAGTACTTATAATAAGCAAGAATATTAAAGTACGATATTATGACGTTATGCAATTATTGAATACCCTTTCTTCCCTTTTTAAATAGATTTAATTATGACCATTGTGGCGCTGTGGCTCAACAACTGACTGTAATCATGGTGTGGATTCGGTCTCCAATTGCGATGATTATATTTTCATTTGTCTGATTTTTTTTCTTTACTTGAACTTCCTTTTTTAATTTTCTTCTTCATTTTACTATTGTTGTTTTTGGCAACAGTAAGTATGTATATTAATTTAGGCCGGCCGTGGCGCAATAGGACAGCGTCTGACTGTAAAAGCGACCAGTTGTGAGTTCGATCCCGCTCGGAGAAGTGGTTTTATTTAGAGTATTTTCACTTCCTCGCTCTGATAAGACAAAGTGTAGCGTTGAGTTCCACCACTCAACACAAAATGTCTTGATTTCGGTGGAAAACGAAGTACGTAGTGTCTAGATACTACTTTGTCTAACCTGCTATACGGGATAAAAAGCGTGAAATTAAAAAGAAATTGTTTTCTGTGTCTGTCTGCGACCATACCACTCAGTTTGCTCTTTGATCGTTCGTTTTTCGGTTAAGCCCCTCAAACAATATATCTGGCATTCTGCCAAAAAATAGACTACGAAGTGTGGTGACACTAGCTTATCTTTATATGCGGAATAATTGTATTGTAAATGAAAACGTAAAAAAAACAAATATTAGTATAAGAAAATATGGAAAATATGTGTCTACATATATTATCAATATTTAGCTAGGTAGGGTCATTAAACCAGTCATGAGTCACTTCTCTTTGTATTCTTCAATTTTTTTGTATATTTGGTTTCACTTACATAATTATATCAGGTAATCCCTTACAATCTAAATATCAGCATTTCCCCAAAACTCATACGTACTTACAACTACTCAGTCTCAAATAAACCGCAAATAACACTAAGAAAATCTGCGTTAAAGGACCAATGTTTATAAAAAATTAACATTGATATAGTGAGTATGTAAAAAAATCATATTTTAAAAATCATAATTTATTTTTGAAAAATCAGTTTATAATCCCTTCCGTAATCCCTTGCGGGGTACTTTCTAACTACCCCACAAAGAATACGCGTGAACCCAAAAAAAGGAAAAAATCTTTTTTTAACTTCACGGTTTTATTCCACATAGCAGGTCACTCCGTACTCCGCTTTCCACTGAATCGGAGACATTGCGTATTGAATCGCAAAACTCAACGACGCGCTTCATCTTACCAGAACGAAAAAGAAATGAAAATAATTTAAATATAATCTTTCCTCCGAACGAGAATCGAACCCACAATCACTTTACAGTCAGACTTTTCCGCTGCTCTACGACCGGCCTCACAACACACATTATATAAAACATATAATTTTTTTTTAAAGATTTAGTTATTAAATTTAAAGAAAACCCTAATATTAGAAACAATGGTATCAATTAGACCATTATGTTTAGTCCACTTTGCCAATTAGCTGATAACTTACATTAATTCGAAGACATTGTTAATTACAATTAATTGAATATTGTGTTACGGTTATTAACTGTTACATATGTATAGTATATTGAGGGTAGTTGTACCCGGCCTGCGTGCCGGCTGCAATTTTCGAATAAAATAGTGTGCAGCTAAGTATCGCTTACGTTACTTATCTCCTGCTCTCCTCATATTCCGTAGATATTGTAGATTAGCAGTGGCAATGACGGACACACGCTTATATTTTAAAAATGAACTCAGGTATATCTATCGTGATTTTAACTTCGTTTAATCATGAGTCACAAGACTGGGGAAGTTTCAAGTCACGTTTAAACCAGTGGTTTATCGCCAACGTCATTATCGGTGACAATGACAAAGCAAAGGTCAAGCGGAGGGCAATTCTTTTAAGCGCACTCAGCGAATCGACACATAAGTTCGCAAGTGACTTGGCACTACCGAAGAAGATAGAGGAATTGGAATATGAAAAAATTCTGGAATTACTCGATAATTATTTTACACCAAAACGTGTTGAGATCTCAGAAAAATTAACGTTCTATTCGGCTGTGCAGGATGCTGGCGAGACTTACACACGATGGAGATAACGGTAAGCCCTTTTATAACGTTAGATGTGAAGCTGGCAAGCCCATAACTGAAAGAGTGGGCATTGGCGATCTCTTTTTACAATTCACAATTTAGACCATTTTTATGACTTGCCGTTGTCAGTAACTAATAAAAGTTTATTGGGTTACACCGGGTCTAAAATCGAGACGTGTGGGGTTGTGCGGTTACTGCTGACTTATAGCGGAACAACGGGTGATCTCGACGTTTACGTTGTACGTAATAGCGGGCCCCCTCTCCTAAGCCGAGATTTTATTTATATTTTTCAACTAGAAATTAGGCCCACCATACATGCCTTAGACACCTCTAACTGTATAGGAAGGAATAATACCATGGAATAACTAATTAAAAGATTTTCAAAAGTATCTTCTGGCGAGCTAGATACGTTCACTAAATATAAGGGAGATTTACAGCTAGAACCGCATTCGAGGCCGATATTCATTAAGGCAAGACAAGGCGTACGTATTAGTAGAAAAAATAGATAAGGAACTTAACTATTTGCTAGGATTATGAACGATGGCTTATAATCAGTTTCTTTTAAATGAGTCATCTTAAAGCCTTACATGCATAAACACACGTCGCGGGTTGTTTAACTATACTAGCCTAGTATTCGAGTTGTCATCTGCACCGTCTATTTTTCAACGCGCCATG
The DNA here is from genome assembly GCA_032432895.1 of Dryadula phaetusa. Taxonomy (NCBI): domain Eukaryota; kingdom Metazoa; phylum Arthropoda; class Insecta; order Lepidoptera; family Nymphalidae; genus Dryadula; species Dryadula phaetusa. The sequence goes on along the minus strand of JAOYRS010000068.1, from coordinate 4,467,027 downwards.
GAATGTGTTTTGGCTGGTGTAGACGGGGTTGTATTTATTTTCCACTACGTTTTAAATGCAGATGTTAATAAAGAGCAATTTGTATAATTTATTACATAAGAATGTTAAATGGGAAAGGACGTCAGCACATGATAAGACGTTTAGAAAGCATTTCGACCCAGAAGCTAATTTAATATTAATTTTCGATGCATCACCAACGGGGCTCGGCGCAGTGCTATCACAAATTTGTAAAGATGGTTCTGAGAGACCGATATCTTATGCGTCAGGAATACTTAGTTCTGCGGAAAAACGATACGCGCAGATTTAAAAGGAAGCTACCGCTATAATATTTGGTGTACGTCGGTTTCATCAATATTTATATGATAGATCGACAACTTTCACATTACGGACGGATCATAAGACACTTCTAACTATTTTCGGCCCCCACAGAAGCATTCCAGAGGTCTCCACAAACAGTCTTCAACGGATCGCGGATAATATAATTTTTTTTTCGATAGAGCCAATTGCTGTTGACCTGAAAGATTTCTACAGCATCACCGGCCTGGAAGATATTTGAGCTAGATGGCAGTTCCAAGAGAGAGGGGTAGTGGTGGTAAGGATGAGCCTTGGGGGACGCCGAGGCGTGGACGTGCCCTTATAAAGAACTGGGGTCGTCGCCGCTTACGGCGGCGGAGTGTGTGACGCACCACTGAGAAGTGGATCCTACCATTGTATAAGGAGTGTAGTTACACGCTTGAACGATCAGGGGACTAGAATGGGAATCTGCATGCTCGTAGTAGCGTTTGGCCTTTGCAGAATTCCTTGAGACATCCCTTAATTTATATTTACTTCCCCTCGATCCCACTCACCACACCATACATTTAATAATTGCCACTAATAAAGAATACATCTCCAGATATAGTCAATTCCCCGCTCCAGGATTTTATTTGCGTGACCTTATATTTATGGTACTCAAAATTAAGTTACAGAAACCTATGCCTGGAACTGTATCACTTAGAAATTTTCATAGTGTAAACATTGAAAATCTTCAGAGTGATGCTACAAGGATTGACTGGTCACAGATAGAAACGATGTGTGCAGTGGATGAACAAGTAAGTTTTTTCGGTTCTAAAATTACTGGACTGTTTGGTAAACATGCGCCATACCAACTCATTAAAATTAAACATCATTTCGCTCTGTGGTACAACGACGAATTTCGTAAAACTCGCGCAAAAAGAGATAGAGCTTTCGTAAAATATAAAAATGATCGAAACGATGTGAATTAGTTAATTTATAAAACTGCAAGGAAATGGTGTAACCAGATGGATAGAAAATTAAACCGCCAACATATATTCAATAAGATAAGTTACTCTACTCCCACAGCTACTTTAAAATTCTTAAAGTTCCTCGGTATTGGCAAACAATCAGTTTCCCCTATTACTTCCAGCCTCAATTTAAGTAATCTCAAAGATTACTTTTCTTCATCTTCCTCCCTAGATTATAATATAAAATTTAATACTCTTTCTGAAATATATAGTTTGCCGAAATCTCATCTCCCAGACATTCTTGAAACCATCGCATACCCATTCTCCAATTACCTTTCATAATGTGGCTATTTAAATCCGCTGTAGACCAGATTTAGAATTGAGCATAGTACTACGACTACTTTCTTGAGAGTTACTGAAGACTTTATTTAGATTAGACTAGCAGTGAAAAATAAGCTTATAATAGTGGTTATTTTAGTTGACTTTAGTAATGTGTTCAATGCAGTTGATCATGATCTTCTCATTGCTCTCTTATCTAGCGCTCATGTCTCCAGTTCAGCTACGGAATGGTTTTCTTCCTATCTTCAGGAACGTCAGCAGTCGGTTCGTGTGGGACAGAGGATCTCTGACTGGCATCTCATACCGGCTGGCGTGTCTCAAGGTGGTATTATTTCTCCTTTACTCAACTCCATTTTCGAAATTTATTAACTCCATTTCCTTCATTATAACATCTTCATACCATCTTTACGCCGATGACTTGCAGCTTAATGAACACGCTAGGGCGGATAACATTGATGATGTTATTCAAACTTTAAATGCAAATCTTCGACAAATATCGACTTGGTACCCTAAATACGGCATCGAGGTTAATGCCAACAAATGTCAAGCTATAATCATTAGCAGCACTTATCAGTTAGCCAAGCTAAATTACAAAAATATACCAGACCTTTTATATAAAGGCACTCCAATTCATTTCACCAATTCTGTTAAAGACTATGCCTACATCGTCATTGATAACAAATTAACTTGGAGCGACTATGTTAATGAAATCTTTCACAAAATTTATGGTTCCTTGCCTTCGATGATGCGGCTCAAAAACTTTTTACCTGTGCACACTAAGATACAGCTGGATAACACCCTGCTGCTTACTATTATAGATTATAGTAATACTTGCTGCTTGGATATGAATAAAGATCTCATTAACAAACTTGAACGGATACTAAATTCTTGTATTCGCTTTATCTATAATTTTTCCCTTCTTATTGATCCCAATCTCCATCTTACCTGTCTCTGACTTCTCCTCTCTTCATAATAAATCCTAGCGATTCCAATCAAGCCTCATACTCTCGAATATATAAATAAAAATAAATAAGGTGCGAATCAGTGCGTAGCGGAATTTTTATGTTGGGGACCGCCATTGGAATTATTTCATATTGAAGCCAACGAAGGCTTTAATAAGATTGGCGTGGTCGAGGTTGGCCTGGATTCAGGTTTGGGCGTTACTGTTCGTGCTACGTCGTCGTTCGTTTGCCGACAAACTACGCAGTGTGTTCGTTAATAACGAAGTATCCTATGAACTTCGATATTATTGCGGCGTCGAGGGTTGTGGGTTGTCTTTGACGGGGGCGGCGACCAGGGGAGTGGTTGCCGTTTGGACGGGGTTTGGTTTCACCCACATTCTTGATGGGAAGTAGTACGGGTACAAACACCTGCGGGCCTGAGGGCGTTGCGATTGCTGCCTAGGTATACTTAGTAGGTCTCGAAACCCTCCCTGCCCTGTTGCCCTGCCCTGTGATCTTGCGGCACCAAAAACAAATTCATCTACACTAAGCCGCTAAAATAAGTAAACATATACAAATCATATATTAGGCAAATCTGTCTATAAAATTGAAATAGACTGCCAAATAAAATAGGTCGGTCTAGACTCATATTCTCAACGCGTCTTTGGCCCATTACACACATTCGCGTAATCCTAGCGTGACATCCAATGCATTGTAATGTAGCATTACGCGCTTCGGCAGTCTCGCTCGTCTTCGGTCACTAGGGAGCCGGCCATATATATATGTATATACCTATTCCTACGTAGAAAGTACATAGTAGTACCAATATATTAGACATTTTAATGGAAAACATATAGAAAAACATTATAGATACTCATAAATGATTGGGCACCGAATATGGAAGTAAAAGGTTAATATGAATAGAAAAATATGAGGCTTTCCTGACCAGTGGGATACCGATTAATTGAAAGTGTAATTGGTTGTGGGTTCGATTCCCACTCAGGAGAATGATTATGTTTAATTTTTTTTTCAATTCTTCACTCTAATAAGATAAAGCCTTGCTTTGAGTTTACCAATCGATACGCAATATCTCTATTTCGGATGGGAACTAGTCACCGGAGTTTTATATTATGTTGTCTCTGATGATAATCCATCTATGTAAGATAAAGCATAAAGCTGTTTTTTATATAAAAATCTACAGTTACGTGCCGACTAACATTTAAGGCATACCGGGCACAACAGAAACTACAAAGACGATGCTTCTTTACTAAGGAAATACGGAAATACTATTTTACTACTTGTTGAATTGAGTATTATAATAGAAGCTGACGACATTGCAATATAAAATTTATAGACAAAATTGTTTTTTGCGTGTTTGATTTAATTTCGTTTTTTAATCTTAGCTTTACGCATAGCAGGATAGTAAGAAAGTATCTAGTGCCAAGACTCCGATACCCTCCGCCCTCCGATACTCCCCGTACGCAGTATATTTTAATGTTTAAGTAACCTAAACACTAGTTTTTATCCTAGATTATAATGTTTATATCATACAAACAAAATGGAGTGATCATTATTAAAGCTCCTAGTTAGTTATAATATATAATTTAAATTTATTATACGAGATATCCCGATATCTTTTAGTACATTATAGAGTGATTTTTCTATTATACATCTAGTGCTTACTTCTAACCGTAAAAATTAACTTTAAATGAATAGGTCAATTCGGTGGTAAATTTGCTCAATAGCACGATCATTACTACAGTTAATTTCGATTTAGTTCATACTGAGTACTATTTTTGTTACAAGTAAATTACAGGCGGTAATAAATTACATTACATAAGTCAGTATTAATAACTTTAATGAGACTTAAGAAGAGAAGTCTAATAATGATATAGAAAAGGTACTGATGGTAAGTAAGGATGGTAATAAAGCTGTAATTTTTAATATTATCACTCTGATCTAATCTGAGTGGGGTTTATTTAAGGACTATCGTATGATAGAAAATAATTTTACGTTTCATTGCTTCATTGCATATTTAATAACATTCATACAGAAGGGTCAATTGAGAGAATGTGGTATCAAGTTCGTCATCTGCTTTTCGCCCAAATTTGAGTCATTGCTTGTTAAGATAACCGCTTCGAACACGTAAGGACACGTAAGGTCTTGATTTCAGTAGAAAAGCAGTCAACGGAGTGTCTCGACACTAATTTTCCCTGCCAGTTTTCAATAGTTTTCTTCTATTTTTTATACAAGTTAGTTTATTTAAAAAAATGTATAAGTAGATTAGCCAATTAGCTTTATAATTGCAGCTAACAAATTGCAGTAAATCTGCATATGATTGCAAACGCGATTGTTCTGATTATTGATTTCCACTCGAAAGAGATTATATTTAAAATTATTTTAATTTTCCGCTATATTTTTAATTTTTTCTATGTATTGTGAGAGAAATATCAATTTTAATTTCCTCTTTATTAAGATGTTATAAAGAGTCTCACAGTAATCTATAATTATCTCAAATGGAACATGAACTATGAAATAACAACCGCCCCGATCAATTTCGTAACCATTGCGCTACTATGGTGTTATATTATATAATATCACCTATATAATTTTAAAATTTAACATCTCCGGATCATTATTTTATAGTTCAAAAGAAAAGTAACCTAAATACTCTTTATGTATCAGCTATGTAGTAAAGTCTCATCAAAATTCGATCATCCGTTACCGACATTACCAAAACAACCGACAAATTGTAAAAAATATGTTATTTTATTACGTACACATACATTTAGTAAAAAACACAGAATATTTTAATAATTATTTAAAAAAATCTTACATATTAATCGTTTCTCTTAGCGAGACGTGACTGATCACGAGATAAATGGAATCATAAAAAGTAATAAGGTAAATTTGAAAAGAAATTAGGTCATCGATTTTTACCAAATACACTCCAGAATTGAAATATTAATTAATTTTGAAGTGTGTTCATACTTATTTATTAATAAGTGGCGGCTTTTGCTTGAATCTTGAACAACTGACGTCAGATTGTAAGTAATAACTTGTATAATATGATAATATACGATTTCTTCTTATCTACTAATACATTTAAAGCGATTTTATGTACAAGTAAATATTTTTTTTGGCCTATTTTGAGGAGACTTTAACTGGCAGATAGCTAATATAACAAGGAGTGAGTTAGGCAATTTTTTTTAGAATTATAAATTAAATATTAGGGTGGTTAACACACCTGCTATATAATAAAAATTACAGATACTCCGTAGACAGAGTATTAGGGTATATATTGAAATATACATATAAATATTGAGATAAAAAATATATACGTAATTTAACATATTAATGCTGAAGATTTTTCGATGTATTACGTACGAATTTATTTATACCGATTCCGACGATAATCCACCATTTTCATAACAAAAACTGATATTTTTAAAAGGATAAAGAGGATAACAAGAAAACAAAATAAATATAGTTTATTATTTAACTAATATGTAGCAACTGTAGATGTAAATATATGTAATGAGAAACGATCAACGTTCTTAGAGGCATATATGAATGTAATGTTTATGTGGGGAGAGAGAATTATTATTTTAAACAGTGACAATCATATGGTATGATTCTGTTGATATAGTATGTTTATCAACTAGGCGAAAACTGTTTACAATCAATAAATTATTTAGAAAGTATGGAGTTTCTTGACACTAGATATCTGTCTACTCTACAATGCGGAATAAAACAGTAAAGCTAAAAAAAATATATTAAGTGTTTTCAAATCCTTAAACATGGGGAAAAGATGTAACGTCCAAATGTTTAAAAAACACCTGTTTTCGAAAAAAATTATTCAACATAACCTAATACTAATTTTGCTTAAAAAAATCTCTTAAGTTGATCCGTGTTCTGGGGGGGCCTTATATGGATATTTCATACAAAAAAAATGTACGTAAAATTAAATTTGTTTCTGAAAGACATTCACTTAACTGAGATTTTGAAGATATCATTTGGCGGCAATCAATCACGAATCTGATCTGGATCAATTTTGTCGTTCTGTTATCACTAAGGGTGAACATGAGCCATGGAACAAACAAACAAAACATACACTTGATAGAAGAGATTATTTTTAGTGAGAACATCCTGATGGAGCTTTTGTTGGAATTTTCTTTTACTCTTTTACTGGAATGTTTAATACAGGTTTCGTTCATAAGTGCATGAAACAGTCAACCAAAAACGTCGTGGAAAATTGTCATTGGGTGAGTTATTTGTCATCATTCGGGAGTTCCACTGAAGACAAACTTTGAAATACCACCATCATGTGCAGGATATTTAGTACCTCAGCGATTTTCGTCTATTTCCTTTTTTTTTAGCTTCACGCTGTATATCTGACGGGGTATACAGAGACAAATGCTACAGTCCATACACACCTCTTTCTGAATATTTCCTGAATTAAATAAATGCATCTTAGGCACCAAATTTAAGAAAAGCAAGAATTTTTTATACAGTGGGAATTTGAAAATTATAAACGCAATATTTTGAATGCACTGAAATATATATATATATATAGAGAGAGAGAGAGATTTTTCATCTTTAGAGATTTTTTTAAATTAATGTACCCATTAAGCAAAATTAGTATTAGGTTATGCTGAATAATTTTTTTCCAAAAACAGGTGTATTTAAATATTTGTACGTAACATCTTTTCCCCATGTTTAAGCTTTACGCTTTTATACCGCATTGTGGAGTAAAGAAATAGTATCTAGTGTCAAGAAACTCCATACTTTGCAAAATAATTTATTGATTGTAAACAGTTTTCGCCTAGTTGATAAACATACTATATCAACAGAATCATACCATATGATTGTCACTGTTTAAGATAATAATTCTCTCTCCCCACATAAACATTATATTCATGTGTACCTCTTCTTAGAGGTTCTTACGTTGATCAAACGATATATATTTTTATAGCTACAGTTACTAAATATTAGTTAAATTATATATATATATATATATAAATATATATATATATATATATATATATATATATAGATATATATATATATATATATATATATATATATATACAGAGAGGACCTTATCTTATAATAAATGGCCTATTGACTGGTTATACGTACACTGGTACAAGTGTAGAAACGAAACTATGCTGGTAAACGATTTAGAGGTACCTAGGGGTGTAGTTTTGTTTGTTGTTTTTTTTTTTGTAAAATCATCATTTAATGGTTTTAAAAGTGCAATAAATCATAGTATTTCGTGCATTTCAAACGAAGTTAATAGTATAAAAATCAATTTGGCAAATCCAAACTAGATGCCCTACAACGTAACGAAAATTGAATTTTTTAAGCCATACGATGCTTTTATATAGTGTATTTTCCAGTTTTATTTGTGGAAACATTTTGGTAATAATTTAGCGGTACGGGTGGTTGGTCCAAATAAAAGTCGAAAAACTGTCGTTGCTAGCCACACGCGCTTTTCAGGCATGCGTTAGAACGAATTTTCTATTTCTCTATATGACAACTAGTAAATGGATTTTTAGTCGAATACAACATTTTTGTATTTAGTTAACCCTTTCTACTAACAACATAGCCATAATTTTGAGAGGAAATGATCACTTAATATAAACTTTCTATTTTAATAGGAACTAAATAAGAATGCTTGATGATGCTTGAATGATTTTCAGAAAGCGCAGATTTTAAATTTTTCATACGTTTTAAATACACAAAACTACAATTAAAGAACATACATAGATATTACGATGTACTGGGTTTCATTCTCAAAAAAGCAATACATTCGATCCGATCATGGCGCAGTATGACAGCGTCTGAATGTAAGCGCTATCTGTTGTGGGCTTGATTCCCACCCAGGGAAATATATATAAATGAATCATGAAATATAATCAAATCTTTAGGTACTTCTTAATTACCCTCTAAGCGGTTAAAACCATGAAGGTAAAAAAATACATTCTTATAAAATATTTTTATAAACGTTGCGAGAGTCCAACGAGGGATAAGTGGAAAATTACGGAAGTGGAAAACAGAAGTTTGTCTGATATTTTTGTCTTTACTCGTTTCAAGAATCATAGAGAAGAGCAGTGAGAGAGAGTGGTACATTGCTTCATATATATTATAATATGTACGTAATTACGAAATGCCATAACAACGTATATGTCGCTCTTTGCTTAACATATTTGATTTCATATTATTAGCATTGGTTTCTTCTGATAAATCTAATTGATGACACTGAATTGAAATGCATAAAAGTAACTGTTGAGATATGAAACAGCATTTGAGGTAAATGTGATAGAGTGGGTTCAACTCCTAGTCAAGGTAATGATTATGTGGAAAGATAATACGGAGCTGAGTTCTGCCACTCAACACGTAGTATCTCATATTCAAGCCGAAACAGTATGCTTCATATGTTCGCCCTTTCTTCTATGGCGTAAATTGTGGTTAATGCAAAAAAACATATTTGATTATTTTTCATGTATAAAAAACAAAAATGTACATATTTTCTGGTGAAAACGTATAATCAAATCGACTATTCAAGAAATGATTGTATTGATAAAAGATAATTTAAAAGCAATGGTGTTTAGTTATTTTATTTCATTTAGTATCAAATAGCTAATTTCAATCAACTTATGGTTTAAGTTATAATGCATTTTTTTATAGGACAGACAAGGCAAACGAGCGTGCGGGTCACGTGATGGGAAGTGATCACCAGAGGAGCTATAGGAGCGTTGCCGGCCTTTAAGGTGGGAAGACGCTCGCTTTTTGAAGGTGTTTATGTTGTAACGACCTGGAAACACTGCCGCAGGTACGCCGTTCCACAGTTATGTGGCATGGGTAAGGAAATTCCTACAAAACCACACAGTAGTAGAACGCCACGTATCCAGATGGTAGGGATGGTATTTTAGTCTATTACGTACTATGCGGTTCGAAAATTCAGCGGTAGGAACCAGGTCAAGCAGTTTTCCAGAACATTCCCCGTAATATATGCAATAGAGAACGTATAACGATGAAACGTCTCTACGCAACGCCAAAGTATCAAGCCTGTCACAGATTATTGGGTCTCCAACGATTCGAATGGCTCTCCGTTGTATGCGATCAAATAATTTATGATGATACTCGGATGCACCAGAATGAATGAAAGAGATGAAAACAGTACTCTATATGAAGCCGAAGCTGGGCCCTATGAAGGGCCAAAATCGTCGATAGCGATCTTTATGCTACGCCCAGTGAGAAACTGGCGACCCACTTGCATAACTTCTCGGGAAGCCCATATGATGGAAATTTGGCAAGGAGCGCCCTATGCCAATCACGATCGAAGGCCTCCACCATGTTCAGACTAACTGCCAGGCCCTCTCTCTTGCTTTTAATAGCAGCAGCCCAGCGCTGGGTTAAGTACACTAGATCACCCGTTGACTGACTATGGCGGAAGCCATATTGATGGTCGCTGTGCAACCGTTGATCCTCCAGATATACCAGGATTTGGCTGTTTATTATGCTCTCCATTACTTTGGAGAGCAGGGAGGTTATAGCGATGGCCTGATAGCCTGTAGTGAGCCGGATCGGAACCATCGCCTTTTTTCAAGATTGGGTGGATTAGGGCGCTCTTCCATGAATCTGAGACTACGCCTAAGTGGACCATGGTGTCATTTTCCAGGCGCAACGAAGCGAGGACTGGCTAGAGGATAGCTGGGACTATCGTCAATAGCCGATTGTATGTACTAAATAAGTCGAATCGTTTCTGCGTTACCACTATGGAAAATAAATTAAAATGAAAATACTCTTTATTGTTCACCGATTAAAACATTAACAGAAGAGTAATGACTAATGAAAGGTAGCACAACAAGCGGCCTTATCGCTATGAGAACTATCTCTTCATAGCGATAAGGCCGCTTGGGGTAGAGGAGAGATTAAAACTAAATACATTACTAAAATCGAGTAAAATGATTAACGTGGCTTGGTGATTTTCCATACCTAGGCGAATATCGTCTGATATGCTAACTAATGCAGTAGTTGTACTATGACCAGGGCTAAAACTAGACTGAAGAGGGTTAAATAAGTTATAGGTTGCTAGGTACTTACTAAGTTGTTGGTTTATGAGACGTTCGAGAACTTTTGATAGAAATGGTAAGATTGATATTGGACGATAATCGGACAAGGAAGAAGGATTACGGTTTTTAGGCAGTGGTATTAATTGAGCCTCTTTCCAAATAGAGGGAAAGGTACCAGGAATTTATGGAAAAATTGAGGATTAAGATGTAAGCACATGGATTAGAATATCAAGAATTAGCAAGATCATCTTACGACTAATACAATCAGTATCAACAGCATCAGAAGTAATCCCCAATATATTCTCTTTAACACCACATTCGGTGAAATGAACGAAATTAAAGCTGGGATTATTAGGAGCAGGCAAGGCGCGAATTTGATTTTGGGAAGTTAATTTAGTGGTCACATCAATAGTAAGTGAAGGAGAGAAATGTCTATTTTATTTATTTACATGGATTGGTGTTTTGCTTTGCCTTCCCAACTTCAAGTGTCTTAAGAAATTTCCAAACTTTTTCCTTATTATCTTCTTCAACAACAGATTTATGGATATGGCGTCGTTGGCTATCCCTACACAACCTGTTACATTGATTCCAAACTTTAACATATGGGTTTCCCAATAAGAACGATATGTTTTAAAATCGAAATTAAACATGTAATATATATTCGAATTTCGTGCTCAATGGCTTTATTTGATATTTTTCATTTGATTTTATGCTATTTATGATTTAAACAAAATATCGTTCAAATGACCGCCATGACTTTTTTTGCACTGGTGAATACGATCGGTCCAATTTTCGATGATTCGGTGCAGCATTTCGGCTGGTATGGCCGCTATAGTCAATTAATTCAACATACTCCTACAAAAAATAGTCCAAGGGTGTTAAATCGCATGATCTTGGTGGCCAATTGTGAGGACCGTTGCGAGAAATAACCGTCTCACCAAACTTATCACGCAATAAATCCATTGTAACGGTCGCAGTGTGGCATATTGCACCATCTTGTTGAAAATAAATATCGTCCGCATCGATTTCATACACTTCAGGAAAAAAAATCGTTCAACATGTCACGATAACGGTCGCCATTGACAATAACAGTACGACCTTCGTCGTTTCTGAAAAAGAACGGGCCAATGATTCCACCGTACCATAATCCGCACCAAACAGTCAATTTTTCAGGATGTAATGGTGTTTCATGAACCACTTTTGGATTTGACTCACTCCAGTAACGACAATTCTGTTTGTTCACATAACCATTGAGCCAAAAGTGAGCCTCATCTGAAAAGATGATTTTCCTATGAAATTCGGTGTCCATTTCCATCATTTCAAGCGCCGAATCAGCAAATTCACGATGTAATCGACGGTCTGCCTGGCTTGAGTTCTTGTGCCAACACAATCTTGTATAGACGTAGGCCAAGATCCATTCGTAAAATTCGCCAGGCTATCATTCTGGATAAGCCCAATTCTTGTGCACGTCGTGGAACGGAAACATTTTGATTTTCGTCGACACTGGCTGATACGGCGGCAATATTTTCTTCACTACGGCCTGTCAGCTGTCGTGTTAGTGGTCTACTATCGTGCAAAGAATATTCACTTTCCAGTTTACTTTGGATTATGCGACGTATAGCGAGCTCAGACGGTGCACCATGACGACCATATTTAGTACGAAATGCTCTTTGAGTAGAGACAATACTTCTCGAATTTCGATAGAAAATTTGGACCATTTCCAAACATTGAGGTAACGTAAACTTGTTTATGATTAAATGGCAAATATTACTGAACACAAAACAACACAAATAGTCAAATGTTAAACAATCAAGATAGCGGCTGTGAGCTATCAAAATCCTATTATCCCTATTGGGAAACACTGTATTTCTCGCTACTTGGTACCCACAGTTTAACTTTGTAGGACAAAAAAATAAGGCCATGATAAGAAAATGCACTAGCATTGCATTGACCATGTATTTCTACATGGTCCATGGAAGAGACTAAGATCAAATCTAAAAGGGAAGGAGCACAGTTCGGAAATGCGTGAGTAGAGGATAGAGGAAGAATGTGCATATTAGCACCATTTACTACGGTCTTTAGTCTAGCCGTCCGGTTATCGTTTTTTAGCAAACATGTATTAAAATCTCTCATGATCACTGAGCGCTTATATGATGGAGACAATTTTTCAAGCAGAGCTTCAAAAGATTCGAAACAATACACTGTAAGTGATGGACTATAGCACACACCAAGAAGTACTTTTTGTATGTGAGAACGTTAGTTCAATAAAAAGATGTTCAAGTCTATTAGCATCATTTGCGGTGTATTGGGAGTAATCGAGAATTGAAAATGGTATATGAGCGTGAAGATAAATAGCAACTCCCCCACCAGTTCAACCAGTACGATCATTTCGAATCAGATGAAATCCGGGCAGTGAATATGCTATCGATGGCAGACAAGGCTTTAACTATGACTCTGATATCAAAATGACGTTGGTATTTTCAAATGAAGACAGAAGATCAGGATAGTGAGCTTGAATACCCTTAGCATTTATGTGAACCACATTAAGGTTTTTAGGATATGGAGTAAGATGAAAATTTAAACAGTCATTTAAAGAGGGAATGCTATGAAGGCTATTATCATATAAATCGTCGGAAATAGAGGATAAAGAAAGAAATTGATCCGTATTGTATGAATTGTCCGACATTAACTAATAATACACGCAATACAAATATAATAATAATTGTAACAAAATAAAACATAAACATAATATATAAAAATATATATAAAATATACCTACTTTGTATGATATATTATATATAGTAAATAATATAATAAATAATGTACTCGTATAAATAACTTATATATATCTATAAATAAGTAATATATATCTATAAATTTTAAGGGTTTTTATAAAGTTTAAAACCCTTAAAATTTATAGTCAGTTGCCAAAAAGAGGTTTTATAATATATCGTGAAAAAAATAATAAAAATAATCAACAAAAGCAAGTACAAAATTAGATTTTATTAGAGAACTATGTCATCTTCTTATTACAGCATAGTAAATATTCATAATAAATATATATAAACTTTATAAAAGTTAAAAACATTGAAATAACAAGCCGAAACAGAAACAAAGGTCTTATCGTTTGACTTTAAGGCTTAAAATCTCTTACATTGTTGATATATTTCAAAGTATTTCGATTGTGTGGGTAGTAAAAAAAAATAGAAAATAATAAGTAAATAAGAGATTGGCGAAACATACTATGACAGTTGATTTAGAAAGTAAACAAACAGTAGTTTTTTCGTGTCCAACACCTGTTTACGCCAAAGCGCTGCCTAGCCTCAAGGAATACTGTATGACGAGATTGTGTTATAAATTCAGATTGTGTGATTCCAGTACCTCTTAATTTGGTTTTGGCAAACCAAATTTTATTTCTTGTTGGAAGGTCCAAAAATTTAGCAACAATGGGGCGAGATTTTTCAGAAGGACGTCTCAGCCTGTACAATGATTTTATGCTGGAGCTTGAAAAACCGGCTAAATCTAAGTTATCACCTATCACAGTCACAACTTTCGCTAGAAGATCCTCTGATTTCTCCTCCGCGACCCCATGGAATAATAACATTTTTCTCCGTTGACGCATTTCCTGACGATCAATTTGAAGGCTGATAAGTTCTACCTGCTTCTGCAGGGTGTTTAACGCCAAAAGAATGAAGCTCTTAAAATTGTTGAAATCCGTCGCCAAAAAAGATGTAGTCATAGGAGAAGAATATTTATTTAATTTATTTTGGAATTCATTCATCTTCGTATAGAACATATCATTCATAGAAGTAAGTGTTTCTTTTATTCCTTCCATGCTGTAGTTATAGTAATAAAAGTTGCGATATATATTTAAGAATCACTTTCAAATGAATATAACACTAGCTACGTGGGTATTGAACGTTAGCAAAACATTTTCTTGTGTAAATTTACAATGAAACTATTATTTCTAATAAAATTATATTAAAAAATACTGGATAGAAAAAACGGACGATGTTGACCTCCTACCACCTGTATAAGCATGCGTAGATTCGGACGCGATCATCTGAAACAATACGAAGCCAGATGGTAGACAGGTCCCGACCTTCAAAATTGGCAAGGCAACGAAAACTCAGGTCCTCCCTCACGAACACAATGATTGGGCAATTTGAGTCTCCGTCAGAAATAATAAAGCCAGCCGTACTGTCTCAAGATGGTACTAGACGGCATTCAGGTTGGAATATAGACCCCTAATGGTACAAAAATCCACGTTATGTGTGGAAGGGCCTGCCGTGAGGCGTACGCCTCGTTTGCCTTGTCTCTTGCTCGGTGCTTTGTCCTCCCCAGAATTCGATGGGTGGCCTGAGTTTAAAAACTCGGGGAGGAGACTTCTCCATCATCAACGATGCTGGTACCACCCTGGGGTAAAATTTCTTCAAGTATCGCTTTCGTTTTAGGGAGAAGGGGGAGAGTTTGGACGCCGGGGCCTGGCATTACCTAATACGAAACGCTATGACATGAAGCCATTACTTAACGTCGGTTTTAAATGCCAGGGCCCATTAGTGCCATCGCTGACAACGTAACTCTACCACACGTATTTTAGTCGCCTCTTTCGACACTACCAATACCAGGGTGATCCTATTCTAAGCCGGAATCACACGGCGAAAATGCATATTTTAACATCGACAGCACTATAGTATAATTACGATGTTTTAGTATCATTTGTCATTGATTTTTATCTAGTGGCGCAGTGGAACAGTACTTGTTGTTTGGTCCAACAAACTACTTATTTTCATTCTGTCTGGTGAGGTCTGGTGAGACAAAACGGCACTGATTTAGCATTTATGAATATTTTTACAATGGTTTCAGATATATGGATTTTGTGACTGTCATGGCGTACGATATGTAAGGACCCTGGGATCCAGTAACTGGCCACAACGCTCCACTCCAAGGGCCAAGGAGATGTAACAAAATCAATAGATGTTGTATTAGAGGTTAGATATACAATAACCAAGCTTGTTTTTTTACAAACAATATTATGCCGATTTAATTTATTTTTTTAAGTATGTTTAAAAAATACATTCTTTTTAAGATGTTTTAAGATACAGAGAGATAAAATAAAATTATGTAATTCAAATAATAAATTCTCCGAATGAGTTTGAATTTCCAACTAATCAGGCAATTGGGTACAGTCAGACACCGTTCCACTATGCTAAGATTTCGTTATATTTAAACATGTTTAATGTAAATACAAATGACAATATCATTTATATGTTACAAGATGCCCGTCAACTAAATTAGTTCTTGGCTTGCCGTTCTATAGTCACTCATTTGAATTAACAAACCCTGACTGTTAACGGAGTACACGCTCCTTCAAATAGTCTAGGAATTGCAGGGCTATATACCACTTCTAAAGGATCGCTTGGTTATAATGAAATAATATAACTACTATTTAATAATTATTACGTGTTAAAGTTGTAAGTTCAACAATTTTTATTTGAGGTAAATATTAAATGCACGCTACGATGACGCAATTTGACACATATGTTTTATGTACCTATTGTGGTTTATATCTAAAATGCGTAGAAATGGCTTACAAGAGAGTGAAATAGAAAGAGAATAAACAAAATTTTTCTTCTCTAACAATACATTATCCATTTAAAAATAAAAAAAAACTACATAATAATTAAGTGTCTCATGTAAAAATTATTTTATTAATGAACTTTGATTTTCATATTAAGATATGCTAACTTGTTTTATCAAGTTGTTAAAACAAGTAAGCATAACTTGATATTATTAATTAATAAAATAATTTCAATTTTTAAAAAAAATATTTTATTTCAATATCAAATCTTAGTGAATCTTGTAAGATATACATACATACAAATAAGAAAATAACATTTTTTATTAGTATTTGTTACTTATCAAATCGATATTAAGTAAAAAAAATCCTCCCTCTCTTTATGAAAAGTGCCTTACGCCTTCCAAAGAAGTAATTCGGTTTCCTATGACTCCGATTCACTTACGGTCAAAATCTGGATTTATGGCTTAGAGTATAGAAACTGATAATTTTCATGGAAATTGCAATTGTGAAAGTAATCCTATTAAGATCAATAAATAAAGCTTTACAGAGATCTATTATAATATCTAGCAGTCTAACTCCTCCGTTAGCTTCTCCTACTTCTTTTACAACTCCTCCAACTACTTTATGTAAATATTCTACTTATACTTATGTAGATACATAAGTAGTAAAAAATTCTTGCAAATAACTATTCAAAATAAAATAACGTATTGGTTGCTTGTTCTAGGTTATCCTGAAGTAACCACAATTTGTAAGGACGAGGGTTTGACCAAAAATCCAACAAAAGATGTTAACAGAGAAGTAATACCCAAATTATTTCAATGTCCAGACAATCTTTATTGGAATCTAAAGAGTTACTTGTAAACCTCCTGACCAACTGTAGATAATTTTTAATGACTTGATAAAAAATAAAAATGTATCCTAAGTGGGAATAACACTTTAAAATAATAATATAATAAAATGTATATTATCTGCAACTTTCCCTATGTTTCCTTTCCACTTCACTTGAATCCAGTATAGTCAGTAAGTAGTGTATTAACATCGGATATGCATTGACAGTTCCGTCAATCAATAAAAAGAAGTTACATTTTTAATTTCTTAAGCGTTAGACAATTACCAACGGTTAACTAAGGTGAAATCGTAAGACCTAAGAGGAAAGAAATGCAAAAAATTCGGGGGCCTTTTTTTTTTATTTATCAATTTTCAAATCAGCTTAGAGGTTTACAATTATTTATTAGTGGCTTCTCTTTCTTAAACAAACTATAACGGGCTTGGATCCTATTTCTATATATCCAAATGGATATTTTGATGTCTCCAATACATAACTTTGTATTTATAAAATATTGATAATACTGAAATTATATAATCAATAAATAATCTTTATCTTTACCAATATCTAGGGGAGATATAAGAAGCTAATCTTACTTGTAATAATTTTATTTGTTACTCTTAAAAAACTCCCTATTGCCCAATATGGTGCAATGTGACATCACTTAATTTAATGTTGATGGTATGGGTTCGATTTTCATTCTAAAGAATCATAATATTTAATTTAATTAGTCGTTCTTTTGAAACTATACGGCGTTCAGTTCTACTATTCAATACTTCACTTATGTTATATTCTTACCCTACTAAGCGGTACCATGAAGGCAAAACTTTCAATTATTTGTGATTAACACTAAATTCATATCTGTATATTTTTCATAAAGTTTAATTTAATTAAAATGTCATAGAAATGCTTTACACGTTTGATGGTAAAGACGTATTATCAATCTGAAGGATCTTCAAGAATTAATGGTATTGATAAAGCATCACTTAAAAGGAATGAATTATCGCTATTCTATTTCATTTAGTATCAAATCATGTTTAGTTAACTCATGTTATTATTATAGTCAAAATGAATGTTTTAATGTTGGTAGCCTTGTGCATTGTTGCGAATTGTTTGACAGCTCTAGCCTCCTCCAATCAAAGTAAGTAGTTAATAAAATTTGTATGTGTATTTTTGTGTAATAAGTAGGGCTCAAATTATAAGTACTTGAGAAAAATTATAATATAGCTATTAAGGCTAATAAATATTTATCCTAATCCTAAAACACGTATTAAGATTTACAAATGATCTACTGTATACAATTTTAAACTTACTTGAACATAAACTATAAAGATAAACATAAATATTACAAATAAATACGTAAGGATAATATTAATAAGTTATATTAAAATTTTCAGCGTATTCAATTATTTTAAGTAATAATTTCCATCATTCCATTAATTTAAATTCAATAATCATTTTAATGAATATTGATATCGATGGCTTAAGTATATGTACTTAAGCCATTGTTATTTCGTTTGGTATATGTACCAAATGCGACGTCAGGTAAATCCAACATGACACAACCAGTCAGTGTGAATACGACTTCCTCACAATAGAGACCATCCAGAGACCAGTATCTGAGTTCGAATTCTTCTTCTTCATAGAAAACAAATAGAGAAAGAGAAAAAAGTTTTTATAACAACATTACTTTAAAATGAAATGGATAGAGCATAAAGAATTAGTTATGACAATAAAAAATATTATCACAGTCAAACTTATTATATTATTTCTACATATAATATTTCTTATGTAGTTATAAATCTGAATAGAAAAAGCGGCCTAAGCTTTATAACTTTTATTTCAAACACATTCGAGTTACGCGTAACTAATTTTTCAATGAATAACAAAGTTTGGCTGTTCGTGTAATAAGTTTCTTTAATGTAGTCATTTGTCTTCATTTCTTCTAAATATAGTTTTCTACGTACATTACAAAATAGTCACGTATTTGCAATATTTATTCATATCATTCGTTTATTATTGTAATTAGTTAAATTATTAGAAGCAAAGTATTTTATACAAGTTAAATGTTCATTGTCTAACCAAGGTGAAAAAAATAATTTTAACTAGTATTCGAACCAATAACTACAATAATTCTTAATAACTGCGTCACTTTGGTGTAAAATTTTTTCTTGTATAATACTTTAAAAATAATATTAATTTCTTTAGAAGTCGTAATATGTTACTATGGAACATGGGCGACATACAGAAGTGGCTTGGGCAAATTTGAGGTCAGCAACATAAATGTAGATTTGTGCTCACATCTAATATATACGTTCGTTGGAATCAATTCTGAAGGAACTATTGTATCTTTGGATCCATATTTGGACTTGCCTGATAATTATGGTAAAGGTACGTATTAATTAGGTATACAAGTAATTCAAATATATTTTTCTCCAAGAAGTACTGAAAATATTCTAAGAAAGACTTAAGTGTTTAGCGCTCCATTCTCTCTGACTACCCCGCCAGGTACAGCGTGATGCTAAAAAAAGAAATACTGATCATATTGTAGGCGAATAGATTATAAAAGCGAATAGGAGTAATTTAAATCGCATGATTATTCTCTTCTCTACTTATCTGTTCAAACTGAGCTCTTATACACTCGTACATATGAATATATCTATAAAATTTTAATATCTCATTACACACGTAACAATACATTTATAGAATAACTTCAAAATATTATATTATATTTTTTAAATAAAAAATAAAATACTATTGGTGATATTAAAACAAACTAATATCACATTCGCAATTGATATTTTACCACAGCTTCTGACTATAAACGCGATTGGTTATGGGTTCAATTCCCTCTCAGAGCAATGACAATATATAAAGATATATTTTCACTTATCTATTTTGGTACGATTTAAGCTAAGTTAGTTCCCCAATAGGCACACAATGTCTTGATTGGCGAAAAACAGTCAACAGCAGTACTCTGCTATGTGGGATAAATCGTGACGTGAATAACAAAAAAAGCCCTTTATGGCTTCAAAAACATCTCATGTTGTATTTCGTATATTTTCAGACAATTTCAGAACGTTTACTTCACTTAAACAACGGAAACCTAGCCTTAAAACTATGCTAGCAGTCGGTGGTTGGAATGAAGGCTCTGCTAAGTATTCAACGGTGTGTGTTAATGTTTTTATATGAAAAGTTAACATAAATATATACTTATGGGATGATTGACTAGAATGCTTGGAAGTCCAAGCTTCGACGAGACGAGTTCAAATCTTGTAACGTATTTTTTTATATAATGATTCTAAAAATATTATTATTTCCGATATAATTTTAATCTTGAATAATTTTTAAATGTAATTTTTAATTAATTTTTGTACTTAATTATTTTTACATTATATGTGCCTTTTTTTTAATTTATTAAAACTATTTCTTTTCTCTAGATGGCAGCAAATCCTACGTTTAGGAACAATTTTGTTACCAGCGCGTCTAATATTCTTCGAAGTTATGATTTTGACGGATTGGATATGGACTGGGAATACCCGAGCCGCCGAGATTCAGTGAATGGCCAAGCTGATGTTAATAACTTCTCACAACTTTTGAAAGAACTAAGAACAGAATTCGACAAATATGGATTATTACTAACTGCCGCAGTTTCTGCTAGTTAAAGATGCTGCATCCGAATCTTATGATATACCCACCATTGTTCAGTAAGTAAAGAGTATCTGTTATACAAACTATGATAAAAAGCATATTTCCTGACAAAAAGTGGCGTTGAGTTCCGCCACTGCAACACTTAGGTCATGATGAGTGAAACTAAAGAAATATAAGTATTATATTTATTAGTAAATGGTTTTCATTTTAATATCACTCATTTCAACGTATTGTATTGTATATAATGCAAAATATTCAATATTTTTTAGTAAAATTTGAAGTCGGAAGCATCGCGCCATATGCTAGTATATTACTATTTTATCATGTCATTTCAAAATTTATGAAAAACTATTAGAATAATAAAGCGTTCAAGTAGTAAAGCGCATGGTTTAGCGGTCAGAGCGCATGGACGATTTCCAAGAGGCGCGGGTTTGAATCCCGCTGCGTTCAAATTTCAATCCTTTTTTTAAAAATGATAAGTTTTATTTTGTCAGTAGTACTTGTATGTTTTCATAATATCGTTTTAGATATTTAGATTATGTGAATGTCATGGCATACGACTTGTACGGACCTTGGGATGCTGTAACTGGCCACAATGCTCCAATCCACAGGGGTCAAGGAGATGAAAATATATCAAGGGATGCTATATATTCTATAGACGTTGCATTAGAATATTGGCTTAAACAAGGTAAGGTAGATAAGTGGTACTAAAGATCTTCATAATTATTTAAATTATTAAAAACAAAAAACTTGAACTTAAACATATATATTATTAAATTATTTATGGTTAATTTTTATATAGATAAAAGTAATGTTTACATTAAATTATTATTATCTATATGCTTTTATAAAATATTTTTCTTATTTTAAATGTATGAATAACGTTTATTTATTACACATATTTTATTTAGATACCCGTATTCTTTCTTTCCAACTGTTAATTCATAGAAATAATCTGTAAATAGCAGAAATTTCTAACAATTTCCCTACAACAATTATATCAACAAAAATAAGTTGTAACAAGTGTTAATGCTTATTAACCCTCTTGTATATTAATAAGTGTTTGTTTTATGTTACTTCCTCGCTCTGGTAAGACAAAGTGCGGCATTGTGTTTCGCCATCCAACACGCAACGTGTCGCGTTCCACCACTCAACACGAAATACGATTGTCTTGACACTGGGTACTTTCTGTCTACCCTGCTAAGCGGGATGAAAAGCGTGAAACTAAAAATAGGTTCAAGGTTCAAATTCAGCTTTATAATATTATTTACTTTAACAGGATGTCCACCGGAAAAACTAGTTCTCGGTTTACCATTTTATGGTCACACATTTCAATTGCAAAACACTAATAACAACGGGGTTCGAGCTCCCTCCAATGGTCCAGGAATCGCTGGTCCATACACAGCCACCAACGGAGTCCTCGGTTATAATGAAGTAATAAAAATATTATTAATTCATGTTTCAATATGTCTATTTTAGTAAAAAAGCATTGAATGCGGGATGTTTAGAGGCCGTCGTAGCTCAGATGAATAACATCTAACTGTAAATAAGATTATTTGTAGCTTCCGTACACACTTGGTTAATGATGAAATTAATTATTTTTTTTGATTTCTAAACTCTGGTAAGCCAAAAGGGTAACACACAATATCTCTATTTTGGTTGAAAAGCATTGAATGCGGGATCGTAATACGGGTAAAAGTGTGTGGCGAATGAAGTACTAAGAAAAGTAAGGGACTGTAGGTAAACACGGTATTTGTAGGCCACATACGAGTATTTTCTTCCGATTTATTTAAAAAAAATAATTGTAGCTATGTTTGTTCTAAATGTTGTGAATATTTTGTTTCAATGTTCATAATAACTTTACTTAACTTAACTTTAAATAAAATTTACTTTCTTAAAAAAAGCCATCATGGCACAGCGCCTTAGATCATATATGGGGATAGATTAGGAAAGTTAGACATTCTAACTGTAAACGCAATTGATGGTAAGTTCTATTCCCACTCGGGAAAAGGTTTACATACAAATATTATTTGGCCACTGAACACACAATGTTTATCTCTGAGTGCTCTGCTATATTCTAAAGCTTAATACATAATTTTCAATTTTATTTGAATGAGCTATTTACGTTTTTATAATAATTAAATAAATAATATCAACAAGAATTGCTGCGTAAAAATCTTATATAATAAACCTCACAATTATTTTTGTAAATGAATTCCTTTGTAATATCACGTCGGGACCAGGTATGGTATTAGGTTATCATGTACATAAATTTATATTTTAATTGAATTGCATATTTTTATACGTTAATATTCCTTACTACTTATATTACTAATTTATGCCAAATATTAAATGCTTTTATCTTTTTATTTTTATTTATTGTCAGCGCAAACATAATTAGTTTCATATTTAGTTTACAACTTATATTGTTACAGTTCTGTCAAAAACTACAAACAGAAGTTTGGGAGGTGCGCTACGACAACCTAGCGAAAGTGCCGTACGCCGTCCAAGGAACTAATTGGATTTCCTATGATGACGCCGATTCACTTGCAGCCAAAATTGAATATGGTCTAAAGTACAATATATCTGGATTTATGGTGTGGAGTATTGAAACGGATGATTTTCATGGAACTTGCGGTGTTGAAAATTTTCCTTTACTAAAATCAATAAATAGAGCTTTAGGTAATTCTGTTATAACATCTAGTAGTCTAACTCCATCACTAACAACCTCTACTGGTACATCAACACCTACAAGTGCTATTACAACTATGACTTCTTTAGCCTCTACTATAACGTCACCTACAGTTCCTACAACTACATTAGGTAAATATTCTACTTATACTAAAATAAAATCATATTTACTTTAGAGTATCTTAAAAATTTTAAATTAAAAACAAAATCTGTTATTACTTGTTTCAGATTATCCTGAAGAAACCACAATTTGTAAGGACGAAGGTTTGACTAAAAATCCAACAGATTGTACCTCTTTTTATATGTGTGTAAAAAATGTTAACGGAGAAGTAATACCCAAATTATTTCAATGTCCAGGTAATCTTTATTGGGATCAAAAAAGTACTTCTTGTAATTATCCGGACCAAACTGAATGTAATTTGTGATTAACTTGATAAAAAGTTAAATTAACCAATATATAAATACATATCTGATCATGATCTGTTTGTTTTATTTTTATATCCGAACTTTTATTTTGATAAGACGAACCGTGGTATTGATTTCCGCCACTTATCGCGCAAAATCTTAAATTGAGGCGGAAAACGGAGATTGGAGTGTTCTGACAGTAGGTCCTCTCTGCCAACCCTGCCATGCGGAATAAAGTGTGCAGCTATAAAAAATAATAAAATAACTCTCACTGTCTTAATATCTGTTATTCCAAGTGAAAGAGAGACCATCTGTCTTATATTTCTTATTTTTTTGCACTTCGCAAAAACAAGAACATCATCTTCATTCGATCAATACTTCATATTTCCTTCATAAATTTTACTATAATGTCAAACTTAAGCAACTTCAATATAGTTATGTAGCCATCTCTACACATGACCTAACCTATTCCTGAATTTTATCGGCTATCTTAAAGCATAAAAATGCACTACATGACATATATAAGACATTGTTATAGATACTAACAGATATTTTATGAATTATTGTTAAATAACTTTTCTAAAAGTAACTTATAGTTTTAGTTGTTAATTACTTCAACTATCAAATATTGATTATACTCTGATTTTAGTTTAAGAACAAAGTATAAAGCCAACAAAGGCCGTCTTAGTATTTGCTCAGATGTAACATTAAGATTCAAATAGGGTTTCATTCAATCTCAAACATTTTGAATGTTTCAATTGTCATATCCAGAGTTATGCCTCGAGGCTATCCAAAAAGGTGAGGAGCAAACCATTTGGCATTTTCATAGCAAGTACGTACTTATAGGCTTATCAGTTACTAAGAAATAAATATGCAATCTCCTTTATTGTTATTACTAAGACGATCACTTTAAAATAATATACCCCTTACTTTTACCTAGAAACACTAATCATGCATATTTTAATAAAATGAAGAACCAACGTAACGTCGCCCACATATAACGTTAAAATCTACATATGGTTACCATCCATATATGCCACCATGGTCCACATGTGATTCGACTTATCCACAAATGACATCATGGCCACATATTTAATTTTAATCATCCAACATGGTCTACATGTGATTTCACTCATCCGCATATGACATCATGGTCCACATGTGATATCACTCATTCACACATGACACCATATTCCACGTATAATTTTACTCGGCCACACACGAGACCATGGTCCACATGTTTCATTCATCCACATATGTCAACATGGTCCACATGTGAATTTTTTCATTCACATTTGTACACACACACACGCAGACGCCATTGTGTGTTCCACTATACTCGGAAAATAAATATATCTCTTTTTTATTTCATTGGTGTTCTAACTGAAATCAAATCATTTTGCATTTTTTATATGGAATTCAAACTTTTGCTTAATATT
Source organism: Dryadula phaetusa (assembly GCA_032432895.1). NCBI lineage: Eukaryota > Metazoa > Arthropoda > Insecta > Lepidoptera > Nymphalidae > Dryadula > Dryadula phaetusa. The sequence goes on along the minus strand of JAOYRS010000068.1, from coordinate 4,441,829 downwards.
TTAGGTTGAATCAACTATTCTTCTCTTCACTTCTTTTAAAGTGTTATTCCACATTTAGGATTAGAGAACATTTTTAAAAAAATGTATAAAAATTAAAACGCAGCGAGATTCGAACCCACGTGATCTATATGGCTGTATCTATTTTATTTCTTGCACCCTCCTCTTATCTGTCGTGTCCCGTTCTGTTCTAGATAATTTACTTTTTAAAAATTATTTTTTCTCTTGTATATTTAATTTTTCTCATGTCACAATGTGTATGAATGAAAATGGTGTTAAAATCCGTTAAATAGTTAGAACGTACCGACAACAGATGCATGTTCGTTTTATACTATGAAATGGTATACATTACCATGTAATATGAAAGGGTCTAATCGTTAAACAAAAGTTAAATAAGTTAAACAAAGTTGTAACTCTATGATGCACATTGTAAGACTACATGGTACACACACTATATTAAGCTAATATAAAATTCGTACCGCTTAATGTAAAAATATTATAGTTATTAGATTAGTGAAAATTTCAAAATTTCAGTCTTTTAATATAGATTTAGATAAAACCTATTGTATATATACCTCTGGATTATAGGTCATTGCCATGTGAAAAATTATTTAATTCTATCCAGTAGTTTATGTGTGAATGATGCACAAATGAACAGACAGATAGACAAAAAATCTATTAAATGGTTTTTTACCTTTTATTTTCCATATTCCATCAAAATTTTTGTTAAATATTTGAGGTACAATGTTTGATATTTCTCCTCTTTTATCATATATATGAATTATACGTGACTAATCCGTTTAAATTACATTAAAAATATTTTTAAGTTAGAATCTATACTTTAGTTAGAAAAAACAATTTTTTTTGTCAATTAAGTACAGCATGTACTTGACCCTGTTGGACTTTACAGCGACACCGAGACGAGGAGGGGGGTACTCTGTCCCTGCGAAAAGTAGCAAGTACTGACTTGGCTGCTTGAGAGGTAGTTGACGAGCGCAAGGGCGTCCCCTGCGGAGCTCGAACCTTGGCTTGCGATCAGCAAGTGGGCCGGGGATTTTCTCTATGCTACACAGTGACGTGAAGTCTTGTAGGAAGAATCTAGGCTAGTCTAAGGGTGCCTAACGGTCCCTAACCGTTGAACCCGGCCGCGCCAACGAGCGGATAGACCGTTAAATAAACTGGACTGTATATAAGAATTTTTAAAAGCTTATTTTCCTTGTTGGTATTTTCCTTTTAATAACACAATGTCTCACAGATTATGATCAACGTGACCCACACCTTATAAAGCAAGCCCGTGAGCATTGAAAGTTCTCGAAACAGTGCAAACTTTAGCCACTACAATTTGTACTACGTAGAGCACAAAAACTTTACCAACTACCATTTGAAATATGAAGATACACTCTAATTGTCAAGTGTATGTCGATTTAGCTTTATCTCGAGCGAACTAAACTCTGCGCTTTATCTTGAAGCAAGCAAACCGAAGCGAAAAGTAATGAAAATAAATTTTATATATAATCAATTCGTCGAGTCGGAATCGAACATACAACCAAATGCATCTATAGTTAGATACTGTCCTACTACGCCACGATGACCTTATTATTGTTTATATTTAGATTAAAAAAAATTATTTACGTTTCCTTTTTGACGTGTCTCCTGATCTATAGGCGGTATTATCGCGCGGCGGACCCCATGATAAGGAAACCAGGACCTGATAATAACAGATTAGAGGAATTCGAGGGAAATTTAAGAAAATCATAGGGGCGTTTGATTTTTTTTTCATTAAGTATTTTATTACTTTACTTTTGGATATCAGTTATTTCGTTAATAACTACTAAGTTAAAGAATTTATGTTAGTTTAAATATATATGTAAATGCATGTCTACAATCAGTAGAGCATTATGCAGCTTATCTGCACTCAGTAGATAGGTATGCTAATTGTATCGCACGTGTAACGTGCTATTTCTAAAGGTTCTACTAATCTCGTTCTAAATGTATTTTCTTATATTATATACGTTATTTATTTTTTTAGCTTTACGCTTTTATCCTGCTTAGCAAGGAATACAGGAAAAAACTAGAGTCAAGAGACTCCGTACTCCGCATTCCACCGAATTTGAGACATTGCGTGTTGAGTAGTGGAACTCTACGCCGCACTTTGTATTAATAGAGCGACGATGCGAAAAAAATTTAAATATTTAAAATTCAAAACTCCTACAAGTGGAGATCGAACCCACAACCGATCGTTTTTAAAATTTCACGCTACGACCGGCCTCTACGTTATTTCGTTAGATTACACTCAATTATTATTCAAAGACAAGTAAAAGCTTCCATATTTTTGTATAGTATAGGTATAAGTAGTATTGGGGCTTCCAAGTCTAGAACGGATTCATAATTCGGAGCTATATTTTTTATTAGATGACACCATTTTATTATTTGTAAAATATAATTAACAACTAAATTGTAAATGTCTCACTAAGAAAATAATTTTACATAAATTATTATGTATGTCAAAATTTCAAATATACCTACAAAAAATATTTTCAAGGGAGTCGAAACGTAGATAATATTTTAATTGTTTATAGAAAAGTAAAATAAGTAAAAAATCAAATCCATCAGTAAAACGTTAGCTTCACTTTTGTCCCCGCCTATGAAAGAAATAAAAAAGTGTCAAGACTTTCTTTTTACCGTCCAAAACCAAAACACTACGTAGAACTCAACTGTACGTTTTATTTTACCTGGCCCTTTACCGTACCTTTTATATAGTTGGTATCGAACCCACGTACTTACACGTTTTTAGTCACCATAACCCACTTCTTCACAATGACCTTCAAGGTTACAAAAATATACCTACTTTCACCTAACGTCACACCTTTAAAATATATTATTAAATTTTGTCATATTTTTTCGAAGTTTATACATTTGCATGAATAATTACATTCCAGTCGTCTCGAATTTTAATTCAAATTTTAAGCTTACTTCCCTCTAAGAAAAGTTTCTTTGTAATTCCATTCCTAATTCATTTAAAGTTTTAATATAATGGTTTAATTACTGTCAAATCTAGAAAGTATATATATATATATATGTGTGTGTGTGTGTGTGTGTGTGTGTGTGTGCGTGTGTGTGTGTTTACATGTATAGTTTATTTTAATTTTACGTATTCAATTTCGGTGGCAAGCAAAGTACTGTCCCAATGCACCACGACCGGCTTCATACTTCTTATTCATATTTACCAAAAACATATTTCCTAACAAAAGAACCTGAAAGAAATTCCTTCCACGACACAATAAAGAAACAATAGGCACCTGTAATATTAGAGATTAAGGTACACACCAAGTCAAGAGGCCGATATCAACAAGTTCGTGAATGGTTATAGAAATTGGTATTTCTCGTTCTCATTTGCCAATACTTGGTACTACTTGGCATAATTTATTTGAACAGTTCGGTTCTTGACTTTTTCATTATACTTTTTTGTGGCTAACGCTGTGGTATTGTGAGGCTAGGTAGTTTATTTATATTATATTTTTATTATTTTCGGACCAATCTGACAGCAGTGGGACAATATCAATCATGGACCTAGGTCAAGTGAAAGCCTTGATGAGAAAGAATGCTTAAAAATTTCCTTACTATTCTACAGGAGTTCAAAATCAATTTTTTGCAAAAGAGAGTAAGTATATGGGGATGAATCCAATTTAGTAAACTGGTGAAGGTTTTTGGAAATGAAGGAGAGGAATAATAACTAGCACTATTCTCATTTTTTTCAATTTCCACATCCCAATAATTATCATTAACGCTAGCTGAATTAAATATATTAGCCTATATTAGTAAGTGTATTTTTTACTCTAAATATTTTAATCATATTGGCTTTCTGCACTATCCGATTACCACTCAAGAAAATGATTATATTTCACCTGTTTTCGTCTCCTCTCTCTCTCTGGTAAAATATAATGCGGCGTTGAACACGAATTCGGCGGAAAGCGAAGTACGAAGTGTCATGCGAGGTAGAAAAAAACAATATTATTTTTTTCAATATCATAACAAACATGAAACTCAATGATATATTTTAATTGTCTAACCAATAAGTATAAGATGACGTATTATAAGCAATAGAAAGTTACAATCGTTCATATAAAGTGTACAATTATATCTTAGATATACATTTCAATATAAACTCACTTAATAGGCAGATAGTGTTTTGACACTAAGCTCTCTCTCTCTCTCTCTATGTATACCCTAATGTGTGTAAAGCTTAATGCAGTGTATAAGGCGTTAATTATATCAATATAAATGTTAATTCGAGCAAATTTCTACTGAACAATACAATATGTATTGATAAATACAATCAACTAATACGATATGTATTGGTAAGTAGTATCAATATAGAATTCATTTATTTTAAGCCTTTAAGACTATTTGTTCAAATAGCTCCAGAAAGATCTGTAATTCGAAGCGTATCTATTAATGTAAGGACAAAGTTTAGCCTTGTACACGAGTTACCAAGCCCCATGTGTTTACTTTATACAGGCAACGGAAATTGATTAAAATTGTTCTAATATTTAATGAGTCATAATTGATAGCATAATGAAAGAGACATATTTAATAATTGTGTATATAATTATTGAGATAAGGAACATTGTGGGAAAAATAATATAGGATAGTTAAATAATAAAAAGTGTTTTTTTTATTTAAAGGGAAGACTAGACAGTGAGGCTCTCATGGCACGGCATCAGATTGTAAATTCGATTGTTATGAGTTCGATTCTTACTCGGAGAATAATAATAGTGATATTATTTTTATTTCTGCGCTCGCAGAAGACAAAGTGCACCGTTGAATTCCGGCACTTTATACATCTGCTAAAAGGCGCGACATTGTGAAAGTCACATCAAAATTCGTCCATCGGTTCCATAGTCAGTCAAAACAAACTTAACAGACAATAATTGTAACAAAAAACCTTGTTTTGATGTATACGTATACAATTAGTACAAAGTGGTATTTAAATATTACAAACAGACACTCCAATTTTATTTATTTGTGTAGATAGATAAGCTTTTAAACGACCACTTCAACTTCGTTACCATTAGTAAAAAGCAATATATAATATTAAATATTGACAAGACCTTGTTCTCAATCATGTTTAATGGATTTAATAGATTAAGGTACGCAGAAATTAATTCACAATTTGTAATGTATTATACCTTAACTAAATTATGTATTTACGATTATTTAAGTAATAAATTTAATGTGTAAACTTTTATTACTAATATGTTTGGCCTAAAATGGCATTTTAGTAAAATTAAATAAATGTTTCGAATACTTAATATCAAAGGATTTGTGGTAATCCTCACTAAGAGGAATTATTTAAAAATTATTTCCTTTATCTGCTCTGGTAAGACAAAGTGCGGTGTGAATTCTTCACACAACATGCATTGTCTCGATTTCGGACGGAAAGCAGTCAACGGAGTGTCTTGACACGAGGTTGTTTTGACTAGTCCGCTATGCGGGATAAATCGTAAAGGTAGAAAAATCAAAGGAAAAATATTTCACTGTTTTTTTTTTATACTATTAAATATTATTAATTTGTTATTATTAAGTTATAATTAGTATTTAAGCCTTTGGAAAAATAATATTTTTATATAACCAGTGTTTATTAAACGTAAATCACGCTATGTATTATTAAATTTCCTTAAACTTTAAAACAAAAAAAAACAATTTAATGTCAATTTAGTGCCAAATACGTGATACTTTTGTTGAGAGAGAGTGGAACTCAACACTGTGCTTTGTCTGACAAGAGCATAAAATAAACAAAAATGAAATCATTTATTATTTCTTACTTTCTTTCGCTTTCGCCCGAGTAACAAAATAAAAATTATAACCATCGCGTTTACAGCCAAACACTTTCACTGTGCCAAAACAGTCTTTAATATTCTATTTAATGTATAACCTTAAATAATATATTCTATAAATAATACGTACATAATTAGGAAACGCCAGTCCATTGCATTGTTACAGCAAATATCCTCCCGACATCTCAGTCTCATAGATCACGGGATACATCGACCATTTGTCAAAGCTCTTATTGGTCTTGTTAAAGATTTTTCCTTATTTTCTTTAGAATTGCTACTTCGGCGGAATCGTCATAAAGAAGACAATAAGGAAATGTTTTTTCACTAGATTCATCGTTTTATATTTGTGGTACGAATTAATGTGCTGTTTTTGGTTTTAGTCGATTCGCAAAAAATTTCTTAATTTTATTTTAATTATTTTTTTTTATTTTACTACATAAATAAATTAGATATTTCTACGCTCTGGTTACTTAAAACACGAGGCAGTTGAGCATTCAACATACATGTCTGGATTTCGGGCAGAAAGCCATCAACGGAGTGTCTTGACACTAGGTTGTCTCTAACCCTGCTTTGCTGGATAATGCATGAGGCTCTTTTATACATTAAATTACAACTTACATACATGTTGAAGGGAAATGAAATCTAATTGAAAAATCTCAGATATTTTTATGCTATAAAAACTAACTCAGTATAAAACTAGGAAATAAGATGTAAATTAGTCACTTTATAAAGAATAAATCACTGATTAAGCATATGTACCGCTCTAATCAATTATAAGGTGAAATCAATCGTCATCATTATCACATATTTTCTTTGTATGTAAAAATCTTTATATAAAAAAATATCTATTTATACCTTTTTAGCAATTTAATTTTAATACAAAAATGGGGAAAATACATAAACACAAATTAAAGTTAAAATAAGTTTGTTTAAAATAAAAATAACTTTTCAAGTCAAAACTTCACTCTTGAATAAAACATGAGTTAAATTTTCTGCGAAAACAGCAAAATAACAAGTACATTGAGTGACTGACGGTGTAGTGCAAAAAACGGGTTATTATATATTATTGGCAATAATTCAACAAATGTAAATTATAAAATATATTAATTGCAAATTAGTAGGTAAATAGTTGAATTTCAACTGCAATTTTTACTAGCTTTTTAGTAAAACTACTTTAATAGTACAATTTTTTAAAATTTGAACAATTATTTTTTTAGATCATTTACAATTAATAAAATTGGGTGCTTGGAAGCTGTTCAAGGAGAATTTCAAAAAACTTAAGTTCATAGTTTATTAGGTTCAAATTTTTCAAAGAATTTTCAAAATTTTTCTTTTGGCAGTTGAAAAGAACCTAACATCCGTTTTGTACTTTCCGCTTGAATTTTTAAACATTGTTTTTTGAATGGCAACTCAATACTGTGGTTTGTTTTACCAGGGCAGGAAAATGAAAACAGTATAAACATTAATTTATTCCCATCTTAAAGGCCGGTAACGCTTCTGTAGCTCCTCTGGTGTTACACGGGGCCGTGGGCGGTGGTGATCACTTACCATCACGTGACCCACAGGCACGTTTGCCTTGCCTATCCTATAAAAAATATCACTCCTTCGAGTGAGATTCCAACTTGCGACCAATTGCGATCATAGTCGTACGACAATGGCCTAGTTGAAATAAATACTTACTTCTTAACTAAAATATAACTTTTCTTATATAGCGTTAATTCCCACACTTGCAATTCCTATAGGGACAGTTTTCAAAAAAAGCTAAGAAAAAATATGACAACTAAATAAAAACAAACGGCTCAAACGATATCAATTGAAACAAAAATAATGTACAAACAGAATGAGCAACCGGGTCAGGCGGAAACTTGCAGCGGGGGACAAAAGCGATGTCACTTCACTTAATGTATTGCAGTTCTTTTAGCTCGCCTAACTCACCTTACGCCCTTACTAATTGTTTTTAATATCATTATAATAATGCGTTAAGGAAAAGCAAGTTTTATAAAATTATGCCGTCAGTATGAAATCTAGCATATCAATAATCTAACATATGTAAAGTTTGTTAGAGACTGCTTGTGACATAATGGAACATTGTCTGAATGTAAACGCGATCGGTTGTGAGTTCGATTTCAACTCGGGAAAATGATTAAATTTATATTTCCTCACTTTGATAATATAAAGTTGAGTTCCAAAACACAACACGCAAAACGCAATTTCTCGGCGTAAAATGGAGTACGGAGTGAATTGACACTACGAACTGTTGGTCTACGGAGTGTATAGAGTGGTCTACGGATGACATTAGGTATCCTGTTATGCAGGACAAAGCGTGACACTAAAAAATATATTTATTTGATGTTAGGTAAAATATAATATATTCTTGTACTTATTTTCTTTTACTTTTCCTAATAAATGTAATCATTTATTAAAAAATGTTGACAATAATACAAGAATAATCAAATATAGAGGTCTGGACACCAGTTCTTCGTACCTTCTATTCTAAATCGAGAACATTTAGTAATATGTATCCAAACAACTTAATTTTAGGTTTACGAGCGAATCTGGCGGGTGAGCGGACGGCTTAAGACTAATTATTGCTTGAAAGCTCAGCTATTATCCATTAGAGAGTATTGTTTATTTCTAAGTATAAAGTGCAGCGGAATTTCGTCTTTATTTCATTCACGTGACAACAATGTTTCGTTTCATTGACGATGAAACTTTTCAATTTTGTTTCAAGAATTAATGTAGCAAACAAGCGTACAGTTTCTATAAAATGTTACACTTATTTTAAAGTATATTTAACATCTATACATATAATGAAAATGTAACAGATCGCTGTCTGTATAACATAATTATAAGATTTATAAGAAAAAAATATTATTGACCGTATTAGTCAAGGTAGTAGAACCCTAAATAAATTTTTTATCTTCACGGTTTTTATCCCGCGTGGCAGGGTAGACATAAAGTACCTAATGTCAAGACACCCAGTGCTTCACTTTCCACCGAATTCGAGACATTGCATGTTGAGTGGTGAAACTAAACGCCGCACTTTGTCTTACCAGAGTGAGGAAGTAAAAATAATTTTAAATATAATCACTCCCCCGAGTGGAGATCAAGTCCACAACCGGTCGCGTTTACAGTCAGACGCTAACTCACTGCACTACAACTTTTTTATTTAATTTCTATCTGTTTGTTTGTATATCTGTTTGTTTGTATATCTGTTTGTTTGTATATCTGTTTGTTTGTATATCTGTTTGTTTGTACGCTTTTGCTCCCCAATCTCAGAAACGTTCAAATATAAACGAAATATATCAATTCAAAATAAATAGCGTAGTTTTCAATGTATACAAATTATTCTCTAACGCCTATGAAGTCTTGGGCACAGCTAATCACCAAATATTGCGTAAATAAAATATTATAGTAATAATATTTTATTTAATTATTTTACTAACTTACAATAACCAAATTTTATATTAAAATAAAAATAATGACAAAATCAATAAAATAAACACCTGGTTGAAATCTTTTGATGATGTACATAAGACCGTATAGAATTTTTCCCATATTTACTAGTTGTTATTATTCTAAATGTCACCATCTATAAGATAATTTCGAAAATACGTACGATACACCGACCACGTGTAAATGAATTGAAAAAATTAGCGGAGTCTGTCTTTAAGACAACTATCACCGTACTATAAAGTTAGTAAAACTGTACTACGAAAAGCGAGAGAAACTCAACTGTTGCTTTTGAATGACAAATATATTTTTTGTATAGAAACTGGTAAAATACATATATATCAAGATATTGAAAATTAAATGCTAAGGAATTATTAACTGATTCCTTTCCTAAACATTGCATTATCAATTCATATTGATGTTGAGAAAGAAAAATATGCCTTTGTTTATTCTCCATCCTTTATTAAAAGAAGCTTTATAATTGGTTTCCATCCCTTCCGGGATATATTCCCATATTATCAGAACAAGTCCTAATTATACCATACAGCATATTCTGTACGTTTACGTTTACATGAATTTTGTAATATAATTTTTTAGGATTACAATAGAAATTGAGATTTGGAAACATTTTGAAAAAATTTTTTTAAAATGTTTTCTAACCCTAAGTATGGAATAACACTTTAAAAATAGTATGCTATCAAAATAAAGTAATCTCTCTTGTTGATTTTTAATTGATTAATGAATAAACACGACTGTTTCTTAATAATCTTTAAGAAGCAGAAATTTGTAAAAATCTCTCTACAGAGATGCTAACAACATCAATAAGTTGTAACAAACGTCTAAGAATTGCCGACGATTTCACGGACGATTTCCAAGAGGCGCCGGTTCTAATCCAGCTGCGTTCAAATTTTCATATGTTTTTTTCAAAACTGTTGTCATAATATCAGTTAAATTGTACAACAAAATGCGGCGTTGAGCTTCGCTACTGAACACGCAATTGTGGCAAAAATTGAGTAGGGAGTGGCTTGCTTGAAACAGGTTCTCTCTGACTACCCTGATATGCAGGAATCATCTAATAGAATTTGAACCCAATACTATCGAATCGATATATGTAATCGTATATTAAATAGATGTCGTAACACAATGTCGGTTTGTACGTTTAGTACACATTTCAAAAACATACTATTTTAACTAGATTAATAACTTAAATTTTATTTTATAAAACGTTTTAGAAAACTTGAAAAATAGTTATCGTAATTTTAAAAAAAACATGAATGATTAAAGGTAGCCCCGGTATACCCGTGACCACGAACTACTGTCAAATATTGTAAGCGTGTTTTTTTTTATATATTGTCGAATGTAAAAATGTAATCAATTAATACAGATGAATTAAATTCAAATATATATAGCAATTTCATCTAACTGCAACTGTGGAAAAAAAATATCATGAAAATAAAATGCCCTACGCGTTCTAACTCACTTTTATAAGCCCATAAGCAGTTGTTAAACAAACTAAGCTCACGCAAACGGTTGTATTTAACTCGTAAATCGCAGGATTAACTCTGCAATTTTCCTACCTAATTGGTCCTTTACGCTTAATTACTTGGCACGTAAGTTTGTTAGGATATAGTTATATTTAATTTTACTTAACCTTGTCTATGGTATGGTAAACGTTTTATTATAAGCTACATAGCAGCTTCCCGCTTTATCCCGCATAGAAACCCTTCTATGCGGGATAAAGCGGGAAGCTGCTATGTAATCGAGGACAATCTAGTGTCAATACATTCCATTGATTGCTTTACACGAATTCGATTTCGTGTTGCGTGGCAAACTAAACTGCATTCTGTCTTACCAGAGTGAAGAAATGATCATAAAGTTTAAATATAGTCATTCCTTTGAGTGTAAATAAAACACAAACAATTGTGTTTACAATCAGACGCTCTTTATTTTATAATTCTAAAACAAAAGTAGCTCAAGTTAGGCTTTATTGCATTAGCTATCTGCTACTTAAAGTCCCTTCAAATTAGGCCCAGCCATTCCAGAGATTAATCGAAACAAATAGACAAAAATTGTTATAAATATTAATGTATACATACCATGTATAGAAATATATGGATTTAATAAGAAGCGGTTATTTTAATATTACAAACAGACAATCCAATTTAATTTATTTGTATATGCTATTTCTATCATCCAATAAAGACAACGGATTCTTTATAAATATATTGTTATTAAATAAACTAATGTCCTTTTGAAAATACGTTGCCTTAGCCATAAAGGTGTATGTCATATATAATATATTTTTATACATATAAACATTTAATATAATTTATGCTATATAAAACTATAACTGTGCAAATGTCACACTCCTCTGTTCGCGTAATTATCGTGAATAGGGGTATAAGGATTTGGTTCACGTATTTAAATATAGATCTATTATCTATAGGTCAACAATATCCCAACATTTTAAAATAAAATATATATTAATCATATATTTTTAAGTTAATTGGCTTGAGAAAAAAATCCACCAAGCTGCAGTAACTTAATGACGGCTATGTTCAAAGTTCATATTTTTTCACTTGTTATCAATTACCCGCATATCCCGAGGCCGAATAATTTCGTGAACTCTCTGTATTAACTGCAACGAAATTCAAAAAATATTTAACATTCATGAAATCGTGAATGAGATTACTGTTTAATGCGTTGAAGTTGAATGTATTATCTTTGTTTTAAATTGCAATTATTTAAACAAGAAAATAACGACATAGTTGATTAAGTATTAATTGATTTCTACCGCCGGTCGTGGGTTGTGATCGATCATTTGTGGGTTCGATTCCAATTATGAGGGTTTGGATAGGATGATTTTATTTAAAATTTGTCTTAATTTCTTCTCTGTTAAGACAAAGCGCGGCGTTGAGTCCCACCACTCAATCTCTCAAATATCTCATTTTCACATAAAACAGAGTACGGAGTGTCTTGACACTAGGTACTTCCTGTCTATCCTTGTGATAACCTTTGTTAAATTACTAAAAAATCAATACTTATAACGATACATAGAACAAGAAGAATTCTACAGACAACTTTTCAAAGTGAAACGGTCGGCACAAAAATTTAATCTCTTCTTATGAGTGCGCAGTTTTCTTTTTGATAGACACGTTTTCAAGGGGTCGCAAGTAATGGGCGACGAAAGGTCTTGTTAGTCTGACTTTGAAAGAATGCTAATTACATAAATCGACACAATTTACATGGCGATGGCCTAACGTGCATATTTTTTTTTTATTTCATTAAACTTTCTAATACTCAATGTCCTAATTTTAGCAGAAAGTGCAAACGGAGTGTTTTGATACTAGGTTACCTCTGCGTGTTCTGCTATGCCGGAATAGTCATTGAATTGTACAAAAATATGTTGGAAAGAGGCCTACTTTATGAACTGTATCAATTTCATTCGACGAATTTATATTTACATAAATATAAATTCTTCTTCGAATAGGAAGCATACAATATTTATCTAATATTTCCGATCTTATAGACAATAAACAAGTGCGGTACCTTGTATAAATTAATTTTAAATTCTAAGAAAACTAACATAATTTGGGACTTTGTTAGTGACTTTATAACTTTAAATAAATATAACGTTAAATTGTATCAGATTGTAAACTCGTTGGTTGTGGATTCCATTCTCATTCGAGGCGATGATTATATTTCAATTATATTCATTTCCTTGGCAAGACAAACCGCGGCGTTGAGTTCTGCAATTCAATCAGTAATATCTCTAATTTGTATTCTATTGCCACTAGGTACTTCAAGTTCACTATACTATTGAGGGATAATAGCGTGAAGAAAAAAAAAATCAACGCTTTGACGTGTTTGGTATTGCGTAAAGAATAGCGTATTCGCTGAAGATTGAAATGTCTGCTAGAGCACGAGGCGGGTATCGGTGATAGTCACTTATCTATTATTTATGATACCCTAAGGCTTTGTTTTATATTATTTTTTCGAAAAATGTCTCAGATTTTTTTAATACATTATACACTATTCAAAGTTAATAAAATGTTCAAAAAACTTATTTAAAAACATATTAGATAATATGTCGTATGTTAAATTTGAACTTCTCATGTATTTTTAGTGCATGAGTAATACCATCGAGGCGTTGTAGGACCGCGACTGACTGACTAAACGCGACTTTTGGTTGCCGGTTCGATCCCCAGTTGGAGAAATGAGAATAATTTAATATTTATTTATATTTCTCTGGTACGGTAAGAAAAGAACGACGTTGAGCCCACCACACAAAAAATCAACTATCGACAACTAAAACGTCTACTTTCTAGCAAAAAAACCTTGTTGAAGGACTGTCTAGCTCATAGAAATGAATCTATTATAAGAAACCGCGCATAATAAACCTAACATTGAAGCCAGGCGAAACCCTGACCGGTCCTAGTCATCTTTCATTTATGAAAACATAAAAATCTGGGCAAAATCACGTAAATACGCCTCCGAATATATAAAGCATCTGCCTCCTCTTATTATTCTAGCCTAAAGGACGCGCAGATTGTAAAAGTGCTTTGATATATTTTACGAGATATATATTGAGAAGCAGTGATTCTAAACAAAATATTTACACATACCTTGCCAAGGAAATATAAAAATACAAAATAAAGTAGTTTTACATTTATTTTTTAATTTGAACGCAGCAGGAATTGAACCCGCGCCTCTTTTCCCACAGACACTAGTTCGAATCTCCCTGCATTCAATTTTCTTTACTTTGTTTTAAAATGGTTTCAAATTTGTTTCAAAAACTCCTAAGTGTGGAATAACATTTTTAAAACAGAAAAATACACTTAAGCTCTTTCTTATATAGCAGGGTAGGCAAGTAGATAACTTAATGATGATTCCCTTAGGAAAGCAACTAAACCCCGTACTATTAATTACCTGTGTAAGGAAATAATCACTCATCATTCCCTAACATAATTGAATCATTCCCCAACAGCGAATCGAATCTATAACTATCGCGATTAGTCAGACACAATCCCACTGCGCCCAATGGCATGAAGTTTATGTTTTTCTTGTATTTCGACTATTTTTACTATCCGATTGAGCTTGAAAATTTACTCACGTGTTCAGCTCTGATTGTAATACAATATTTTAATAGAATTACCATGATCTCGTTACTGTAACGACTAAGGCAATGAAAAAAAAAGTACTTTAATCGTGAATATTTAAAAAGAATTTATCTTTTATTTATATACCACTGTTTATTGAACATATTCCTACTTCTGTTTACATCAGCAATGCTCAAACAAATGTCATAAACATATAGTTAACTTTAACTAAATAAATCGCAGGAGGCATTTAATTGAATGACAAAGTAAATACAAAGTTATTACTTTATGAAGATAATAGTATTCCATGTGGGATCATATAAGCGAGATTAATAAGATTTATATTATATGAGCAATATTAATTATCTGTCATGCGGTATTGTGATAGGTTATCAAATATTCAAATGATAAACTTTAATGAGATTCAAATGTAAAATGGTTATAATCAAGATAATAATGGAGTTCTTTTGTTTGTGATTAAATTATTTTAATATAAGAATTTTTAACACTCAGTATTAAATATAGTATTAAATTAAATATAATAGTAGGTAAAAGTAGTAATCACTTGTGGACAACAAACTAACGTAAGATATTTTTAAAGTGTCATTCACACTACGGATTAGAAAATATTTTTAAATTTTAGCGGTCAGAGCGCTTGGACGGCTTAAAATAGGCCCCTCCCCTATTGATTCCTGCATTCAAATTGTTATTCATTTTTTAAAAAGTTTCTTATTCATAAGATATGTTAAATACAAAGTAAACACGTAAATAGGTCATTTTTTCTAGCTTAACGCTTTTATCCTGAATAGAAGTGTAGATGGGAAGTACTTAGTGTCAAGACACTTCGTACTCCGCTTTCACCCAAATTCAAGATATTGCGTGTTATGTGGCAAAAGAGCGAGGAAATGTAAATAATTTAAATATGGTCATTACTGCATGAGCATCAAACCCACAACCGATCGCGTTTACAGTCAAATCTGTTTTATAATAGATCAATATTAGATATTAAAACCAATGCGAGAATTATAAATATTGTTATATAGTTACTGTATATATAAAATCTAAACAAACAAGAGTTACCTGTGAAACTTTAAATAAAAATAAAATGAAACGAACAATTTCCAGTTTGCCGCGTACGAACTGACAGATGCAAATAAAATAACGATTGTGTCACATGTCGCGCGGACATAACCGAATCTGGATAGAACTAGTTGAAACCAGATAAAACCCGACACTTTCAGAAGCACTTCTCTCAATTGTTTGAACTGATATCAAATCTATTTCGTATAAAGTAATAGCGATTCACTCACGCTTTGCTGATACCACAAAAACATTTTACAATTTATATATTACAAATATCGTGAATCCATGTAATATTTCACAGATTAAAAATATTTTATAATCTGTATAAGGTATTGCGATATCGATTTCTTTCCCACTCCAATGAGAAAAACTTGTAAAGTAATGTACTTGATGTACTATAGAAAAAATATTTGAATTAACTATATTTGTATTATTAGTGAATTGATAATATTTTACTCACGCTGATGTAGCAATTATTAAAATATTTCTTTTTTTTTTAGTATATCTTTTGATAACTGCTGAGAAAAATATTTGCTTAATATTTATTATCTGAGAGAAAGCGAGAAATTACAAACATTTTCTTGATCTAAATTCCATTAAAACTCACTATTAAAACCTAATCTATTAAAACTCACTATTAAAACTTAAACTTATACAGTACTTTAGCCATTACAGAATAAGATTAAGAAAATAAACATTAAAAAATACCCTAACGAGCCTCGGCATTGCGGACAAATTCATAGTAATCAAAACCAAAACCAACAGTCAAAACCAACCTTTATTCGACATAACAGGATCAATGAAAATCTAGTGTCAAGCCACGCCGTTTACTGTTTTTTGCCCAAAATTGACACATTAACTCATTAATACATTTGGCGAGGTCAACGCCGCAATGTGTCTTACCATGGCGGAAAATTGAAAATAAATTTTAATTATAATCATACTGCCTAAACCATTAAATCCAATCGATTCCGAGCATAAATCATTTTTGTAGTTTTTCATATGTTGTAAGCCGTCTAGTGCCAGTACTACTTGCTTACTAGCTTTGTGGAAGCGAGCACCACAGTTTTTTTTCACAGACGGGAGAAAGTGAAAAAGAAAATAAAAAAAACACTTATCGTTCCACCTCATGAGAATCAAACTCACACTCAACGCCTATATAGTCAAATCCTACTGCGCCATAGCGGTAAAATAGGGTTTTTATTAAAAAATAAACACAAGCCGCCAGTTATATCTTGCGATTTATCATATCTGAAGTGACATCGTTCGTGCATATTTTCAGATTTTCCGAGGCAATATTGAAAAATGTTTGCCTTCGGGTCGACTGATTTGATTTGTGCAACGCCCTAGTTATGTGAATCGGGCGCCTTGTAAATAAATAACGTTGATCAGATGATCAACCATGGAACGACTGAATTGTTTCAAATGTTTACTTTAAACATGACAATTTTGCAAATAAAAATTGGAATCTGATTGTAAATGCGATTGCCCGCGGGTTCGATTTGAGAATTAATTTATTAACCTATATTTTGTGAGTAAGGTAATAAGTAGAAATATTCTAGTACTAGAACACGGTAAGAGCGTCCGGGTGAAAGTTTTCTCACATTTTATGAAATGGCGTAACTCAACGTCGCACTTTGTATTAGTGGAGCAGGGAAATGAATATAATTAAATATGTAGGTATAAAGAATAAAGTAATCACATCTACGCACTACAATGGTTTGTCTTGTAAATTATAATAATTAAAATGTAGTATAATATTATACAAATATTATGCATAAATTAAAACATTGTGAAAATCGCAATCGAATTATTAACATAAAGCAACTTTTAAGGAAGTGACTTCAAAATTTAAATTAAAAGGCGAAACCGACTCCGTTGTTATTATTCATGCAAATGTTTCAAGTTCTACGAAATTTGTGTGAGGTGAGACGGCGAAGTCACTCCGGAAGCCGGCATTTCATGCGGTTTAAACGGATTATAATGTTATTAGGAGCATCTTTTAGCTACTTAAGTATTTAAAATTGAAATACATTAGTAAATGAGTGTGGCTTTATACATTATATTGATGTCTCCAGATACTGATGAAGCAAAATTGCTGGGAAGTAAACACTGAAAGATAGGAAAAGATGTCTTATTTGAATATAGATTTTAATTTGGTCTAGACTCTTGGATAATAAATAACTACTAAATAAATACTTAGAGAGAGAGAAATAGAGAGTGGTGTAATGGAACAGTGTCAGTGTACACGCAATGGTTGCGAATCAGTTCGTGACTAATTGTTATATTTTAATACTCTACATCTTCTCCGCAATGTTATTAAGTAAACGCAACGGTATTAAGTTACGCTAGTCAACATGCAATACTGAAATTTCGACGAAAAACGGAGACCAAAGTTTCTTGACACTAGGAACTATATACCTACCCTCGCAAAGAAAAATATCAGTATTTTATTTAAATTATTAAAACTATCACTTTCTACGTCTTTGAGTACATTAAATCTAATTATATCATTTGGCATAAGCACTGCAGTATTTTAGACTTACCTACAAAATTTCCTGCAACTAAAACTCAGCTTCTCAAAGTTTACATCGTGACACCAACGGAAATTTCTGCGAACAATTTAGTATTAAAACAGTTTATAATAAGCGCTTGTTTAATAATTATTTATTTTACCAGATTTTTGTATTCCCATGTAGATATATTCCGTAATTTTTTATCATAAGTATTTATTTTAAGAATTATACAATAATTTTATGTTTGGAATTTCAAATTAATGTTTTTAAATTTCGAACTCTCTATTTAAAACTTTACCATCCTTTAAAAAGGATACAAAGTAATGAAAAGGATAAATTTTATAGCCAAAAATAGAATTTATGTAAATTATAAAGCATTACTGAACGACAGTTTTATAAAAGACTTATTTAAGATAAAACCTTTTTTAATCATTTTTTTTGTATTGTATTACAATACATTTTAATTGGCAAAAGACCTCCTTTTAATATTATTTATTTAAATTATTTCTGTATCATGATAAAAAAATGTTAAAAAAAAATACTTTTTTAATTTTAGCTATCTAAGTTTCAAAACCTCTGCGTTCTCACCTATCTTACCGGTGCGAGCTCTTCATAAATTTGAAATGAAGCGTTATTAGTTCATTTGATATATTATTATTACGACTCACGATTGTATCAGGTCAATTCGATTTATTATCTAATGACCATTAAATTTTGAATTTGAAATTAATATTAAATTACGTACTTTATGCTATCATGTTGGCACACCTGTACCGGGTCATTTGATGTCACTTGTGAGCTTAATAAAATGTTACTTTTGAATTAAAAAAGCTTTTTGTTTGTTATCAGTAACACAATTATAAATATTGTCTGATACGTGTTTTAATTACTATTGTAGTATTCTATTTAAAGCCGGTCGTGGCGCATTGAGGCAACGTCTAACTACAAACGGTTGTAGGTTCGATTCCCACTCGGGAGAATGATTACGAATATTTTATTTTTTATTTCCTCGCTCTGGTAAGATAAATGCAGCTTTAAGTTCCGCCACTCAAGACGCAATATCTCGAATCTGAAGGAAAGAGAGTTACGTAGTGTCTTGGCACTTGGTATTTCCTTTCTATCTTGCTATGTGGGATAAAAAGCGTTAAACTAAAAACATAATTTGAACTATCATTATATACCAATGTTCATATTTCTTAAAAAATAAAAATACAATTCTTTAATAAAAAAAGCATAATATAATGAAAAGATATGAAGTGGTAGATATACTAATAAAATTACAGTTTAAAATAAAAGTCGAATAATGCGTCATAAGACGAGCGTCGCTCTAACTCTACGTAACTTTAATATCTTTCGTCTCCAAGTACACACCCACTACTATATGACTATGTCATATGCAAAGCTTTAACGCAATATCTGAATTTTTTAATAAAGTTATACATGAAGAATATATATATATATATATATATATATATATATATATATATATATATATATATATATATATATTTATATACCTTCTAATTATAATTTAATTGAATTCTATTACCCCCATCTTAGAAGTATGTAATAAAAAAAACTAAATATTAATATCTCAATAGCTTGAACTGAGCATTGGTGAAGGTCAACAAATAACCTAAGATAATAAAACACAGGCACTGTTTGAGGGCCATTCCCCACAGAATAAACTACAGTGACTATAGTGAGGAAAGCAACTACTATAATAAAGTAAGTAAATATTTTTATGGCAAAGTTTATGTCACCGTATCTATTGTGTATAGAACATCAATTTAGGGCGAATTAGGTCAATTTTTTAATAGATAAAACGGATTTTTTTTTATAAAACGTAGGTATATGCTAATAAATGCTAACGACAAGAATACGTTGTAAAAAGCGCAAAAAAATAGGTAGAACGTATAAGGTATAGGTTCGACCTCTCGAAGGGGCACGGGTTTGAATCCTGCTGTGTTCTTATTTTTATTAGTTAACTAAAAGTGGTTTCTTATTAGGAAAATGTGTAGAATAATAACTCCTAAATAGGCACAAATGATTCTAAAAACGTAAGAATATTTGTTAAACCTTTCTATCAATATCAGATGTACCTACTTTAATAGAAAAATCGTTGTCTTGAAGACAATGTAACAATAATATATATGTATAAAATGAATTTGTTTGACACAGAACACGTGAAATAGATATATTTTAACAGTTACAATTTCTGTTTTACTATACGCTATTTATGTACAATCTTCCTTTACGTAGCTCGAGTAATATGGATTAATAACAATCCATATAATAATCTCATCCCAATATAGACCAGACCTATATACAGAAAGACTAGGTTCCTATGAATGTAGAATTTCACTTAGAATTCAATCTTAAGGATAAGTCGTAGATTAACTATAAATAAATATTCATAAGAAGATAAAATATAGTAGTTATGTTACAACATTATTTTCAAGAGGGATTCCGAGATTTTTAGATACTGCAGGGCACTTTGACTTACCAGAGCGGATTCTTTGTTCTCCTAAATTCCTAGTTAGTAGTGTAACGAGTTAAATCTCAAATGTCTCATAATAGCATAAATAAAACTTTTATATTAACTATAATAAATCATTTAAGTGTGATTTCTTTAATACCACACAGAAAAAAAATTATATACTTTTATATTATAAATTTTGTTTTAGAAGTATTTTGACTTAACCGGTTGTGGCGCAATGAGACAGCGAATATTTCGAACTCAGTGGCAAGCGGAATACGGAGTGTCTTAACACTAGGTACTTCCTGTTTATTAAAAAAAGCGTGAAGCTCGAATGAAGGAAGAATGAAGAAGAATGACTAACAGAGTGGGTCATGTCATATCCTATACAAAATATTATTTCAATGTTTTTCGGTTTCATTAGGTTAAATGCGATATTAGAATATAAGAAATAAGGTAAAATATAACAATCGTTTGATTTTATATTGTTATTATATTTCACAGAGAAGAAAGAGCACTTATTAGATTTTTCCCACTCAAAATTATAATACGAAATGAATACAAAATACTTAGCGGTAAATTGTTTATAGTAAGTCAAACGGCGTACTAATGAGATTATCTTTCTTATACTATTTAATTGATTTATTTAACACGAACTGTGCTCGTAGCTTAGTTTGGGTGGAATTTAACATCAATGTAATTTTTTTTTTGTAAATTTAAAATAATATTTGCCTTAATTATTCTCCGACTCCTTATAACATCAGCTATTTAGGCCTTATTAATCAGATTAGCAATTCCAGAGGTTCACAGGAACAGACAGACAAATTTTTTTTAAAATTGTTCTTTTAGTATTATTCATATGTATACATATATATAAATTTAGCAAAAACCGTTTATTTTAATATTACAAACAGACACCCCAATTTTATTTATTTATATAAATTAAGTCAATTGACATTATAATACAGAGACAATCAACTAACGCGTAATAACTACGCGGGAGCGGAGAGAATCTTGACTTTTTTATGTTTCTGTCAGGTAGATGCCCTACCTGTTATCTTGTCGCTATTAAGATAAAAAACAATAGGTAGAAGGTACGAAGGTAGGTAAGAAGATCTTTAGAAGATACTTTCACTTTTTAGTTTGTGTATAGTTCATTTAAAAAAATATTAGATTTATTATCTAAAAATTTGTCAGGAAAATTGTTCTTGATGTTAATTTATACAAATCTAAATAAAAGTCAAAACATAATAAGTTTTATTTACAATATCATTGCATGTATGAGTCCTTTAAAAGAATTTCCTAAGCTCAATTAAACCTTTTTACTAACACTATTAAATATATAAAAAAGTCTTTATATTTTCGACATAGATTTGCCACAATTGTAATTTTAACGTACAAAATCCTTGTTTCTAATTAAAGTGTACGTACACTCAAGATCTCTTGAGCTGCACTGTAGCTAGAATTAGTTCTGACTAGTACTGTACTTTTTAGTACTGTAAACGTTAGCTAATACTATACTTGCGTATCTAACTAGGTCAATAAAAACGAAATATAAGCAGCAAATAATTTAGGCGCTAACTATTTATGATATGAAAAAGAAAACCCATAATATTTCACCAATTTCAAAGTGTTTTTAAATTTTATAAAAATTATCATTAAATTATTTCCTTTTTTATTATTTTCAATAATAACGCAAGATCGTGTTACGTTCTCAAAACGTAAATTACATTTCACTCATCTCCTTCGTATTTTTAAGGTGGCTCCAATAAAAATAAATTTATCTCTTTTTATTAAGGTGCGTGAATAAAACCAATTGTGTCTTTATTTTGATCTTGTCAAAAGTGAAATTATGACAAACACGCATAACAAAGCTTCACGCAACGTGTAAAATGCCTTTATATTCCCACCGCACAAAGGAACCCGATAAAAATGGCGTCAAAACATTTTTATTCCCTTGTAAATGTCCCCACGCTTAATATTCGTCTCATAAGCGACATGAGAAAGAAACGTGGTATGTGTGTAATTCGACCTATATCGAAGATGTATAATTGTTTGGAACCGGCTGACTGTGCACCCTGTATACAATTCGTATATATACCGACCGATGAAAGGTTGTTTTTAATTAAAATTATATTTTAATTAAGTAACTGTTGAGTTTCTCAATCTATTCGCGGTAGTCCCAGTAAAATCACCTTACTAGGTAAAAGCCTCCTGTAGGACTGACAATACTGACCGTTTTTATGTTAATTAATTTTTTGAAATTGCTTGTAATAACTTATTTGAATAAATTATATTTGGTTTTTATCGTGTTATGATAAGGAAAAGTTTTAATTGGGCCACAATAAAACTATATCATAAAAACCACGCCATTTCTAGTGCAACTATATCAATACATGTAAAAGACAGTATGTAAGCAACGAAATGCGCTTCATCAAAATCCTTATGCGAAGTTCTCACAGTTATTAATATCATTTCTTAAAATGATTTATATACTGCCCTTTAGTTGTATATTAAACAACATCTTCTAAATATTATACTATAATATTTTTTGCTAGTTGCTAATTTAAAAGGCTTAAAATATCCTTTAATAAATTGTTTTAAAATAAAATTAATAAAATTATTTTTATAATAAATAATATCTATATATGGAACAATGTATCAGAAATTTAAAGTATTTTTTTATTTGTATTTTTATTTATTTGTATTTTGTATTTTTTTAAGTATTTCTTATTTTCAATAATTCATATATATATATATATATATATATATATATATATATATATATATATATATATATATGGCTATGTAACAGAATATTTAAAGTTGATTCTTACCTTCTCTGAACGGACAGTTTGATTCAAAACTTTGAACACTTATCAAGAACCAGTAAAAAGATACAATTTAAAAAAGATACCAAAAAATAGTGTTAAGAACACTAAAAATCACGCTTTTGTAGCTTTCAAACTAATATTATAATAAGGAATTATGAAAAGAAAGAAGAAATTAATTATTTCTATTCCCTTGCTCTGGCAAGACAAAGCGCGGCGTTGAGTTCCGCCACTCAACGCGTAATATCTCCAAATCGGCGGAAACCGAAATATGGAGTGTCTTGACACTAGATACTTTCTGTCTACCCTGACATGCGGGCTGAAGCATGAAGCTTAAGAAATAATTCTTAGTATAAAAAAAATACTAACAAAACTTATCTAACAAACATGGCATTCTTCTTTAAAAAAGATATCCTCTTGGTACATACTGATAAAAAAAGTACATAAAACAAATTTAATATTATGGTAAACGTAATTTCTATAGAAACTTTTTGACCGAGTTATTCAATACAAAAACATAACTTTTATTTAAAGGCAGCGAATTTTAAGCGCTCCGAATCATCAAATCTAATCCACACCCCAATGTCCGCTGAGAATTCTACTGATTGCCTAAAAACGAATGATTTAGCGTAATTTTGCCATACATTTACTGGAAGGATGATAGATAAGAAGTCTTTGATTTTTTAGAATTTCATACCCAACGTTTCAAACATAGCACAGTGGTCACAACATAAGTGGACTTACAAAAATGTACGCGTACTAGTCACATTGATTTAGCATGTGAATGAAAATGTACGATTATAACAAAAAAATCATTATTAGTCCGACATCCAAGTCGGTCGCAAGTAATTAATTAAATTTTAGATATTTTTTAATAGAAGTTATCACATTCAGATGGACCCTTAAATCGCTAAATAGTATCTAGTATTACGTATCTACGCAATACTAAGATTCCCTAATTGTATTTGAACTCACGATCATGTAAGTTTGTATTAAGTAAATGTCAATATTACACCAATTACATAAAGAATAAAATATAAAAATTACTGCTTTTTGCACTTCAAATCGTATCTAGTGGCAGAATTTGCTATTGTGAAGAAATTAAAATAATTTAAATATATTCATTCTACCGAGTCGGAATCGAGCCTACCACCAATGATGTTTACAATCTCGCGCTGCGTTACTTCAATACAAAAACGGTATAAACGCATTATAGTGATTATTTATTCTCTCTACATATAAAGTTGAATACATATCTGTTTTGAGGTAGCCTTCATTATTTCCTAAGATTAAATCCGTTTGTACAGGGCGTCAGATTTCCCCCGAGCTTCACCGACGTTTATTAGTAGATATACAACAATGATTTATTCTCCCGCACCTGTAGTTAGTCTTACAGTTTGACTTTGTTTTGTCAGTACGCTCGCCCCAACTTGAAACTTTATTCTGAAAAAATGTTTAAATTTATACGAGAAATGAGAATTCAAATATAAGGCTTAAAGTTTTTCTTTATTAAAGTCATTATTTTATTATATAAAAGATAGAAAATATTTACGTCGAGTAAAACACTAGTAATAGTAATAAACGATTCAATATAAAATTAAAAAATATATATTACATATTTAAATATAGGTATGTATTACGGATTTATGTATGACTATTCAGTTACTAAATTACTTCCAGACTGAGCACGCCAACACCAAGAGGCATAGAAATTAAAAATTTGATATATTCTTAGAGAATGAGAAATTCTTATATCACCTATATAGAAATTATTTGATAATACATTACAAGTAAAAATAAAACTTTTCTGAAAATTAAGCAAATAGACGATTATGAAATTTTGTATATTTTTTTTAGTAACAAATTAAAACAGCTTCACGCTTTAGCTTACTTACTTTACCTAGTGTCATATCAAGTCTCCATTAACTGCTTTTCGGCCACAATCGCGGCATTTCATGTAAGTTGCGAGTTTAACACCGTACTTTGCCGGAGCGCAACAATAAAAATTTTAAACAGTAATCATTCCTCTGACTGGCAAACGAACCCATCATCGCGTTTACAATCAGACGCGGTCTCGCAGCGCTACGATGGTCACATATGCTATAAATAAAAATAAATAAGAAATTATTTTTAAAATCAAATGAAAAGAAACCAGTTCCAGGTGTACCAGAAAATAGTGTTGGTCACCTGGTGGTAGATGATCACGCTACAATCGGCAGCGGTGAGCATCCACCATCAGGGCACCTACAGGTACGTTATTAGGCTTTAAGGTAGATAGACAAACCCGTAGACATACAAACGTGCTTTTTGAAGGACCTCACTTTTGAAGGACATCATACAGACCTGGAAACACTAAAGCAGGTAGGCCATTGCACAGTCGTGTAGCACGTAGAAGAAACTTAAGAAAAGCACGCAGAATATTTTTGTTAATAATTCTTGTCTGTGTGTCTGTTTTTCCGGAATATCTATATGCTTTCAGATAGCTGATGTAATAAGAAATAACCTAGGCTACTTTTATTGTTGTTTAAATCCACGAGGACCATCTCGCGGGCACAGTTAAATTGAAAATAAATGCTTAAAATCTGTTGGAAATGTTAAAAAAATCCAATATACTATCACGTATCCAGTGTTAATGTGTATCTTTGAAACAATTCACGCAGGTTAACGAGGCAATCACTGCCTTTGACGCCGCCGCTGTGCGTACCAATCTCTAGATTCGTACATTTTATATCCACCTACATTTTTCACATGCAAATTCTTCTCATTCGATGCACACAACCGAAGTATTTCATAATGAATTTTGCTTTGTATTTTATTCGCTCTTGGATATTTTGATGACATATTTTATTTAAAACTCTTTTGTGCAAATATTTAATTATAGCTTTTATTTTAGATGTTTCTATGAAACTGATAACGATATATTTGTGAATTTTATCGTTTTTTTTTATATCATAACGGTAATTACCGATATATCAAGAAACATTACGCCTTGTTTTGCAAATACAGCAAAATACCATCTAAGTAACAATATTGTAACTTCAACACATGGATCTCGATAAATATTGCTTTCCTATATGCTGTTGGTAAGTATTCATATTTAGAATGATAAAAATCTTAAAATTCGATACACATAAAACAAGAAAGTGAATTTCTAAACGTAACTTATTCAATATGTTACGTTTAGAATGAAAAACCATGTAGGATTTATTACACCTAGAAGTCTTGTTAATACTTGCTTGAATCTTAAATGCATATCTCTTAGGCAGTATTATAAAAATATGAACTCTCCGCTTTTTTCTTTATGAATTTTCTTAATAAAGAACCGATCATCTATCTTCACGTATTAATATATAGATATACACATACCAGTTGTGGCGCAGTGTAACAGCGTCTGACTGTAAACACGATCGGTTGTGGGTTCGATCCCCACTCGAGGAAGTGTTTACATTTAAATTAATTTCACTTCCTTGCTCTGATAAAGAGCGGAGTTGAGTTCCACCACTTAACACGCAATGTCTCGAATTCGGTGGAAAGTGAAGTACGGAGTGTGTTGACACTAGGTATTTTCTGTCTATCCTGCTATACGGGATAAAAGCGTGAAGCTAATAAAAAAATATAAATAAAAATAACAGTACGTATCATTTCAAGGCATTTCATAATAATAAATAAAAATAAATAATAACCAATTAAAATTTAATTAAATCAAATATACAAGCATTGTTACGAAATTAATTAAAATTATGAGAACGCTAACGAAATTTGCGTGGCATTACGAGATTGAAGCCAAACAAACAATTTATTCAGTAAATTCAAGACACTTCGCAACACAAATTAAAATATTTGGGAACAATTATCAATTCATTACACGGAGTATGCGTGTGACGATCTTAATGTAAAGAGCTTTTGTTATAAAGTTTTGAACTGATGTGGACTTGAAAAAGAGCTTTTTGTCAAAGTTCACATGTATTATAAAACTTCAGCCTAAAATATTTTTTTTACAAGTATATAAATATATACATTCTTGTGTGTATAAACATTTATGCTCATAAACATTTCACCCATCTCATATGGTGTTCTTTTGTATGATTTTTAAAAAAAATTATTACATATTTTTATTTCGTATAATTCAAGAAAACGTATGTTACTAATTAATTTCAAAATTTAGTAATAAAAATGTAAAAACAGATTATTTCTTATAGAGTATAGTTAATATATAGATTAAAAGTTAACTGTCTTGATTCAAATGAGATGTGATTACTGCCTTAGTTTCAAATTAATAACTTGAAACTACAAATTTATACTTCTAAAAGAACGACTTCAAGATAAAAAGAATTAAATACGTTTAATAAAAGATTTCAAAGCCACTTACTAAAAATATTAAAATTATTACAAAAAGCTTCTATTAAATGATTATAATTAATATTGAATATTTACAAAAGCCCATTTCACTAAGAAAACAAACGTGTCCGTTTAGACGTATTCCCTAATGCCTCTCATAAAGCAATGTTTATCCAAATACCATTGTTAGGCTAATCAATGCCCACAGCGTTGCGGCTTCGCTCGTAATTAAAACACACTGAAAATACTTTTTGTAATTAAATTTTGGTTTGCAAAACCTTACGCCGTAATTGGGATTGTTGAAATTTTGCGCTTTTGTTTTCATTCGTCTTACATTCGTACTAACGCAACGTCTTTAGCGTTTCTTTATTGGAAAACATTATTAAAGCAAAACTATAAATATTCTTTATACTACTATATAGACTATTATAAGCACTTTTGAATCGATAGTTAACATAAAAATGTCAGTAATGTCAGTGCTACAAGAAACTACCATCGGGTAGGGAGGCCTTACGAAGAGCGGACCAGTAACTTAACAATTGGAAAAACCAACTTTCTCCATTAAGCTTATATTATATATATATATTTGAAGAAGCCATTGTGGCATAGAGAGACAGCATCTGATAGTAAAAGCGATTACCTGTGACTTCGATTGCCACTTTAGGGAATATATTTATAGTTTCACGGACACTTTAGAAAAATATTTTAAAAATGTAAAAAATATTTAAAATTTTTATAAGATCTTTGATTTTCGCGATTATAATAACTTTAAATGATACTATTTTAAACGGATTCATCGCGTATATTTTGGTATATTTTGGTATTCGAAATACATTTTTGGAAACGAACCGTTTCGAACACTGGACAGTAGTCCGTGGTCATAGGTGGACAGGTAGACGTTCACAGATCGTATTTAACCTAGTGTATTGACACTATTGTTTCTAACTACCCTGCTATAAGGAATAAGCCGTGAGCTGTTTAATACTATGTTACCGTAAGTTTTTTAATTACGAAAAAAACATACAAAACCTTTTTACAACCTTTACTGTAATAGTAGTCTCTAAAGTAGTAAATACGCTGCGTATGTAATACAGTATAATATCTTTACCTAACCTAACATGACTAGCCGATTGAAGCCTGTTGTGGCGTAGGGGGACAATTTAACTAAACTGTTGAAGGTTCAATTTCTACTCGGAGGAATATTTATATATAAATTATGTTCATTTCCAATGTGCGGCATTGAGTTCCACCACTTAATACACGATGTCTCGAATTCGGTGGAAAGCGGAGTACGGAATGTCTTGACACTAGGGATGCGGAATAAAAGCGTAAAGAAAAAAATATATTTTTCATCACTTCTCCGTATAATGTAAATCTTTTAGAAGCTGTTACAAATACATATAAAGTATATACCTGACATGTAAAGAGATGCAATGAAAATCAATCTTTAAGAATCATTTTTAAAAAACATGTAAAAAACGCAGCGGGGTTCGAATCCGCGCCTTTTAGAAACTGTACAACCGCTGGTTTGAATCCCGCATCGTTCAAACTTTTATACGTTTTTAAAAATATCGTCTAATGCTAAGTGTAGAATATCGCTTTAAAAATAGTAAAATAACAATCTTTTAAATCATACAAGTTATATAGAATAAAAAATCAAATAAAAGTAAAAGTTCGGCGTTAAGTTCCACTACTCAACACGCATTGTCTCGAATTCGGTGGAAAGCGAAGTACGGAGTGTCTTGACCCTAGGTACTTTCTGTCTACCCTGCTATGTGGGATAAAAGCGTGAAACTAAAGAAAAATACTATATGTTTTGAACGATATGATCAATTCGAATGTTTAAATACAGTTTAAATACAGTCGATACAAAAACGATTTCTACGAAACCAATTTGCTGTAGTAAAATATTTGATAAGCAAATTTCATTTAAATGCGCTACCCAACAAAATCTAAAGCGATGGTCGATAAAAAAAAATCAAGCACCATTCAAATATAGCAAAACTGGCGTTACTACAACCACGGAAGCAGTTTCACCTTTTATCTAAACACTAGGCATACTCGAATATTTTTCACGTAAACTAATATTAATGTATTAATATTAGTTTACGTGAAAAATATTCGTTTTTCATTTTTTCCAAAAAAATATATATTTATAGTTTCCGATACGTACTAATGTCAGTTATCAATGAATTATGATATATTTTAAAACATTTTTTTTTTATTAAAAACTTTATATAAAAAAAAATAATTTTTTTAATAGAAATACTATATATATTTCTATTAAAAAAATTATTTTCTTTAAAATCTAGATTAAAAGTTTAACATTTAATTTCTAATTAATGACTAAAAATATTTATTGCTTATATTTATTCCATAAGGGAAAAAATGTACTCACGTACTCACGACCGATCGCGTTTACAGTCAGACGCTGACCCACTACGCCATGACGTATTAAGCCGTTAAACCGACGTACTCGTATATAAACAAATTGTCCAGCACAAGAGAAGTAATACTGTAAATTTACAATACATTTAGGTAGTGCACCAAACATCTATTTGTTGTCAGATCTAAACCAAGTTAATGGAATCTTCTAAACCTGACACGAATTTAATTCTTAAAGTTAAATTAGTTTTGAACTGAATACACTAACTGGAGCGGAGTGGCCGAAACTTATAAACAAACAACGGATACATCTTTTAAGTGTTAGGCTTGAATTCATTACTTGAGTGTACCAAATTACGGTGCTACGCATATTTTGCTTAAATTGAATTTATATTATTAAAACTTATAATTTTAAATAACATATAAAAATTGTAATCTCTGATCGCTTAGCCATGCGTCCTACAACCAAACTTAGATTACTAGCTTAGCGGTCAAATCGCTTGGACAGTTTTTAAGAGATGCGGGTTTAAATCCCGTTGCGTTCAATTTGTTACATATATTTTAAAAATGTCCCTTTTGATCATTTTTACCTTTAATTATATTGAAATCCAATATCGCTTATAATAATTTGAAGAGATCTGGTCGCGTGCGTCTTATCTTGCATTTATCAATGAAATAAAGATTATCTTTTTGTCCGATTTATTTAAAAAAAAACTCCTAACTGCACACGTGTCCGGTTCTAATTAACATTTTTTTACAGCATGAAGCCTTTTAAACTAATTTAATTTAACTATAATTCTATCTTCTTATAAAATCAAAACGTTTCTATAAAAAAAAACCTAGTTAATTTAATTTAAATATAGTTTCGAAAACCTTTAGTAGTTCCAGTTTGTTAGTTTCGATTGTGGCACATTGTAAGCCTGAAATATCTCGCCATTTTTCACAATTTCCACGGCGGGTGTAATTTCATACTCTCTCGACTCCGATGGATTGTCCTCTATCACATAAATACAGTGACGGTTATTGGGCGTGTAGTGGAATTTTTGAATTACCTATATTTTCATGTTTAAAACTTATACACTTAAATATTCTTCTATGTAGTTTGTAACAAAAATCAATACAAAATGAATATTGTGGTGAAGTAAACTAACCTATCTGTATGAGGAACTTAAAATTATTGTAAGTAATACTAAGTAAACATTTTTAAATGTAATAACGAAATCGTTTTCGGACACGATTTTTAAGCAAACGTTACATTACAAAATAATTCATATTGATTGAAATAAGCAGACATTATACGAATATAATTTTTGTAGTGTCAAAAAATAGTTCATATCGTTATTGAATTACTTTATTTCGGGAGATAAACAGTTAAAAAATGACTATGTGAACGAAAAAAGCGATACCTTAAGTGTTACAAATAAAAGTACGAAAGATAGAAATGAAAATAGTCAAAATTATTTCCTTTAAATTTTATTATTATTATTATTATGTTTATTTATTTGACATTCTCGGTATATTGCTATACATACCGGTACACTGACAATCACGGACCTAAGTCAAGTGAAAGCCAGAACTGAAATTTAATTATGATGTGGGATACTTAAAAATTTCCTAACTATTCTGCAGGTGTTCAAAATCACTGCTTTTTGTAAAATGGAATAGGTATATGGGGGCAGTTGTAATGTATCAATAGACTGGTGGAGATTTTTGGGAATAACACCTGTGGTAGAAATAATTACTGGTACTATTGTCACTTTTTTTAATTTCCACATTCTTATCATTTCATCCTTTAGGTCCTCGTATTTAGTAAGTTTCTCTGAGAAGCTATTTTGCAAATTATGAGAATTAGGTATTGCAATATCTATTATTTGTGCGATTTTATTTTCTTTGTCGATTAACGTGATATCTGGTCTATTGTATGGTACAGTTTTGTCAGTCAATATGGCTCTATCAAAATATAATTTGAAACATTCGTTTTCCAGTATAGATACAGGAGTATATTTGTAATATGGTAGTGGAGGTGCAGAACTGAGCTTGTATTTAATTGCTAATCTTTGGTGAATGATGCTTGCTACTTGATCGTGCCGGTGCTTGTAATCAGTCTGGGCGATTGATGGGCAAGCACCGGTTATGTGCTGTATAGTCTCGGAAGCCCTATTGCATCTTCTACAAATATCGGTGCGTAAATTACGTTTCTTTATAATATGTATTTGATAGTTTTTTGTTTCTATCACCTGGTCCTGGATTGCCAACATAAATCCTTCGGTCTCAGGGAAGAGTTCACCGCGTCTAAGCCATTCGTTCGACGCTGCTTTGTCGACGTAATTCTGACTTAGCTCGATCCAATGTCTCCCGTGAAGAGATTTCTGGGCCCATTCTTTCATTTTAATAAGTCTGTCTGTCTGTGATTCATTTTCTAGTAAACTCTTCTCTTTAAGATTAAGTGGACTCAGTTTTTGATCATTTTCGACTATGGATTTATGAAGTATGGATGTCTTACATTTAGAATGGAAATATTTCCTTAAATTTGTCTGCTTATTAAGTAAATTTACTATATCTATTAATCCCCTGCCACCATCTATTCGCTGTAATGTCATTCTTTGCACAAACGATCTTGGGTGATGTTTTCGGTTTCTAGTCAATGTTGTATTAATAAGGCGTTGAAGATTTTTTAACTCTGTCTTGTTCCAAGCTATAATTCCAAACGAATATGTAAGAATCGGTATTGCAAAACTGTTAATTGCTTTTATAATATTTTTCGAATTAAGTTTTGATTTAATTATAGAATTTAGTCTGTGTTTGAATTGTTTTGTTAAATTTGTTTTGACTTCCTTATGATGTGTGATCTTTAATTGAATATAGCCCTAGTACTTGTATGTCTCATTTTCCATTAATGAATCTATATATTTCCCGTTACTCATTAAGTATTCGTGCGTACAATTCTTCCCTGCCTCAATTGCATTGATTTTACATTTGTCTATTCCGAATTCCATATTAATATCTTGAGAAAATGTATCTGTTAAATTTGCTAGATTATTTAGATCTTCTTTTGTTTCAGCATATAACTTAATATCGTCCATATATAGTAAATGATTAATTATTTTATTTTCGGTTTTGTTACTTAAATTATCCTTATACTTTAGTTTATATCCCACATGAGACAAATTCAATACTTTAGACAGAGGATTTAATGCAAGACAGAACCATAAAGGACTTAGAGCATCGCCTTGAAATATTCCGCGTTTTATTTGTATTGCTTCAGTCTCTATGGTATTACCTAGAGTAGTAACTTTTATTTTTGTTGTCCAATAGTTCATGGTGTTCTTTAAAAAATCTTGGATTATTGGATGTATTTTATATATTTCTAAAACATGTAACAACCAGGAATGGGGAATTGAATCGTAAGCTTTCCTATAATCAATATACCTTGTAAATATATCTTTCTTATTTTTTTGCGCTTGATTTAATATAACAGAATCAACTATTAACTGGTCTTTACAACCCTGACTAAACCTTTTACAACCTTTTTGCTCCTCTGTAAGTATTTCAGTATCTGTTAAATATTTATAAATTGTTTCTGTAAGGCCAGAGGTGATTATTTTGTATATTGATTGCAGACAAGTTATGGGTCTGTATTTTGAGGGATCATCAAGAGTATCTAAATTCTTCGGAATCATGTATGTAATACCAGCAGTAATATATTCAGGCATATCCTTAGGATTTTGAATAAAATTATTAATATGTTTAAGAAGGTGAGTATGTATATGTGTAAATTTTTTGTACCAGAAATTATGAATGAAATCAGAACCAGGTGTCTTCCAATTATTTAATTTATTTATAATTAACTGTAGTATTTCAAGGGATATATTCTCAAATTGCATACTTCATTTAGTCTTGTTTTGGATCTCTTCAGAGATAATCCATTCGGCGTTATTATTATGCACAACAGAATTTCCCCATATCGAGGACCAATACTTATGAAAGTCATCTCCTGTCGGTGTAGTTGGTACTGATTTATCAGAGTTATTTTTTGTAGAATTTCGAAGATTTCTGTAAAATTGTCTCTCGTTGGAACTAAACTGATTATTTTTAGATTTCCGTAATGTACACAATTTATATCTTTGTAATCGGCTATTTGTAAGTGTAAGTTTTTGTTTAAGTGTATCAAGAAAATGAAATATTTGCGTGTTTGGTTCCTCATGTGTAGAATGTATTTTATAATTTTGTTTTATTAAGTTTACATGCTGAATTATTTTTTTACTTTTATTACCTTGGATAAATTGCGTTAATTGGGCTATTTTAGCTCTCAGATCCGCTATTTTTTTCTCGAGTCGTATTTGCCATTTTGGTTTTCTTATTTTTGTTTTATTTTGTGTAATATCTTGTGTACGTCTGATTTTTGCGCCATTCATTTTTGCTGCAGTCCATGCAGCACAATATATTATAGTTTGTAGTGACTGAAAAGTTACATCATTGTTAATCTTTTCTGGTAACAATATTGTGTTAATATATTCTAATATTCGGAAAAACTTTCTTGATGATCTTTATCGGGGTATATAATTTCTTTCGGTTGGTTCAGTATTTATAAAGAATGCTAAACATTCGTTAAAGGTATCGTCTATTTCTTTATTTCTTTTTGTTGAATCAAAATGTTGTTCTAAACCGCAGGAGTCTATATTACTTTGTAATTTATCATTATAATCTATAAAATGTTCAGTTCCTTTGTTGGTTGTACTGTTTATATTTATATCATTAATATCTGATTGTTTTGGAGCCTCACTTTGTAATTCTAATGCTATTTCATTCTTAATATCTTTTATTTTTTGTATAGACAAAAGCTTATTGTTAACGATAGATCTTCTCTGGTCAGCTACTCTTTGTTCTGTAACATGGGATAAATGGGGAAATCTTGAAATAAAATCTTGATGAAGATAATTTCTGTATGCTGTTTTATTAGTTTCTAAATGTGTTATTTTAAAATATGCTCTCATTATAGCTTCATTATATTGTTCACTCCATTTAATACGTTGCCCATCTTGAGAATTTAATATGTTATTGGGTTTTTGAATGTTATAATCTTTGTTCGTTATATTTTCTACTTCTTGTTTTACTTCGTCATAAATTTTATTTATTACATCTTGCGGCAATAATTTATTACGTACTATGGCCCGTCTTTGGTCTCCTACACGTTGACGGATTACTCTCATATTTGGATATTTTTCGATAAATTTTGTATATAATGGTAGAAGATAGGTATTAGTGTCTGTTCCTAGTAGTGTAAGATGTAGGTATGTACGCAGGATAAACTCATTCATTTCTTTACTCCATTTGTTGCGTACCTTAGGGATCAAAAAGGTGGGTACAGATACAGAGGCATTTACCTCCTGCACAACATCCTCCAGATTCATGTTATGACTCGGATGAAAATGAATAGATGATGTAGGTGATGTGGTGTACGAATGATTTGATGAAGAATGTAACGAAAAGGAATGAACGGATGAAATTGGTGATAATGATGATGATTGTCCGGCTGTAATACATTCGGTATCTAGCCCGATGAGGGCCCGCCTGTTCAGCTCCTCATCGCCGACGGCTCGTAAGCTGAAACACCCAGCGTCGACTTCGGGTGCGCCCCGACGAACTTCGGGAAGCGGCCGTAAATTATACCTGTGATTACTTTTTTTCATAGTACAAAAAAGGGGTTTGGGATCGTTGGTTTCGATATGGTGAGCCAAGTTCTTAGTGGCATTTTATAGTTATTGTTGAGTGAGTGTTAGATGTAATACATAAATTATTAACCTGTACCTAATATCTGTAAGCCCCCCCACCACGACAAGGTGATCCTCTGGGGGGGTTATTATTATTATTATTATTATTATTATTAGCTTTTAAATCACATAACAGGAGGAACCTTTTAAATAAAACTATTTTAACCGGATTAATCGCGTATATTTTGATATTCGAAAATACATTTTTGGACACCTGATGGTTCGAAGCGGCGTAACTCAACGCCGCCCCTTGTCTTACAAAAGCGAGGAAATGAGAATAATTAAAATAGTAACCATTCCTCCACTAGGAATCGAACCTACAACTGGACGCGCTTACGATCAGGAGCTGACCCATTACGCGCATTATCACTTTTATAATTATTATATATTTTTGTATTATATAAAAAAAGTCAATAATGTGATTAAAACACAAAATCTTATCTTCGAATAGGTCAATACTTGAAGGCGACATTTATCTAAATGTTACTATGTAAGGTTAACTCTTAGTATACGGGTAAACGGATCGTTTTGAGACTGGGTTGTCTCTGACTACCCAGCTATGCAGAATCAAGCGTAAACTAGTGACTGACAAGGCAACTAGACCAGGCGACGCTCAACCGAAACTGGCTAAAATTTTAATGGGCTTTAATGCAAGATTTGAAAGTTTACAGTTTCAAGATTAATATCTTCGCTAGAAAAAAACAAATATATTCCTAGAATGATGAAATACAAATCTTAGCTTCAATAGAGAATTTCGTTGGAACCTTTCTACCATTAATTAACTTTGAAGTTTCAAATCCACCACGCCAAGAGGCAAAATACTGTCAGTTCATTCTACCTGTAACCACGGACTACTGTAAAGTGTTCGAAACGTCGGATTTTCAAAAATATATTTTCAAATACCATAATATACACAATCCGTATAAAATTGTGTCATATAAAGAAATGGTTTTTTTAACACATTGCTTCACAACTTAAAAAAAATTAAGAATATCGAGTGTGTAAACCGTGTTTCCCGATAAAGGTCTGCGATACTCACTTTTAAATAACACTGTTAAAAAGTTTTATTTGAATTTGATTTTACTCCTAAAAATTATTTTTTATCATATTGTATAAGTATCATATTGATTGATTCCTAAGAAGTAAATATAAATTGTCATTGACCAACTTGGAAATTACTATCGGAATAAAATGAAATACAAAAATTAAGATCTTAAAAGTTATTTGACATAAAGAACTAAAAAATTATATGAATTATTTATTTAGGATAGGAACTAAGTAAGACTACAAATTATAAATCTTGGACTGTCTTGCGGAACACATAGAGGACACTACGGTCTCTATAAGTCTTCTAAGCTTGAGAACTAATTCACGTTTAGTACCATCATTGAAAATATATGAGTAATATTTATATAGGATTTTTACGTACCTAAATTTTGAGAAATTTCACGTTGATTGGCTGAACTCAATGCCGCCCTTTGTCTTACCACAGAGAGGAAATGAAAATTATTTCAATATAACTATCCTCCCGAGTGGGAATCGAACCAACAACCGGTCGCGATTACAGTCAGACGCTGTCTCACTGCGTCACCTCTTTATCGTTTGTAAAAGACAAAATTGAAACTTAAAATAGCTGTCTTGAAAAGTTAGCATTTTTTATTATAAACTTTATTAACCTCTTTCATATATGTTACGGGCATAAAAACAGTTTTATATACAATATAGCTTTAAAATATATTTAGAATACTACTTAACTGATAGATCAGTTTGAAAGTTATATGTTTAAATTATATGTCTACGGGATAAAAACGTGAAATTAAAAAAAAACAAAAAAAAGCCAACCAGGCACACCTCTTTATTATGAGTGTTTATATTTTATATTATCCTCGTATAGAAGGAAAGTAACACTTATTCATTTTCTATAACTCAAGAGCACACATGACTAATATAGATATAAAAGTGCTTATGTATGGTTACTAATCATAATTAAAACTGATGCACAGCAGCTGACTTTACGAACAAACTAAACTAAATAACTAAAATAAATTCACGCTTTATTCCGTATAGCAGGGTAGTCAGAGATAACCTAGTGTCAATATACTCCGTTACCTGCATTAAACCCAACACTATGTATAATATAATTATTAAAAAATCATATATAAGTCAACTGACGAACTATTTAATCAATTGATATTCCAAAACAGTCAGTTGACCAACTATAAATTCAAATGATATTCCAACAGTTTTTATATATCGTTTCTCATTGATTATGAGTTTCTTTAAAAATTTGCTGCAAATAAGGAATAGAGCCAACAGGTTCATACTAAAGGCTAAATAAATATATTTACCTATAATTGTATATTATAATGTATGAAGATAACAATATAGGTAATAACAAGTGTCTATTGAATTATTTTGCTATTTAAAACACATAAGGACTAAGCACTTGAACATTTTAGAGTGCTGATAAGAAATTTTATTTAAAATACATTCTCGTTTGACCATACATCATATGTGATATATTTATTAGGGCACAAGTTATATACACAACATGTATAAGTTATTTCTTTCTGCATTCTTTTTGTTTGCGGGAGGTTTGCATCACGTAGCGGCGGACGAGAGTAAGTTTTAAATACAATTATCCCTCCACTTACACTGAAGATAGACTTCCGGCGAAACCGAGAAAAACTCCGATTTTATTTATAAAA
Source organism: Dryadula phaetusa (assembly GCA_032432895.1). Lineage (NCBI taxonomy): Eukaryota > Metazoa > Arthropoda > Insecta > Lepidoptera > Nymphalidae > Dryadula > Dryadula phaetusa. Next base: position 4,403,332 of record JAOYRS010000068.1, on the reverse strand, counting down.
CGAAGTAAATTCCTAATTCAATAATTTGTTAAGTGAAACATCTTAAAATATCTACTTATTGAATTTATTACTGGCGATCTGTGCCCGCGACTTCGCCCGCGTGCACTTCAAGATATCTCATTTCCTTTATTTTAAAATTCTAAATAAAGGCTTAGTTACACCTTATTACTTAAGCCAGTGAAAGTTCCGTCAAACCCTTTCAAAGATTAGCCGGCAAGACCAGCTAACAGTCCGACAGACAGACAGACAAAAATAGCAAGAAATGTTGTACCGAGTATGCATATATATATATATATATATATATATATATATATATATATATATATATATATAAATCGTATATTCTACTGTCAACTATCAAATATATTTATGAAACCAATGTTTGAACCTCAGTACTTTAGGAAACACAACTAACAGTTTACTTAACTAACCTAATAATATAATAACTTTTATTCAATATACATGAACTTTAAAACGTGTACGGTACAGGTGTACCATAGTACATTTCAATCAAAAAACAAGAATAACCATCAAATCAGTTCCATAGGATATAGGATATAGTATAGCAAAATAGCCGCGTCTACTCATTATTACTATAATTTCGTTTTATAGCATATTTAAATATTTTAGCAGTAAATGATATTTCATATCAAACTAATAATGTGTGACAATAATCGACGCAATTGGTTGTGGATTCGATTCCCACCCGAGGGAATGATTATTTATATATAATTTATTATCATTTCCCCGCTCTGGTAGACAAACTTAAAGTTCAGCGTTGAGTTCGCCACTCAACACGCTGTTCCGATTTCGGGTAGAAAAGTGACTAAGGAGTGTTTTGACACTAAGTTATCACTGACTAACGCTGTGCGGGATAAAACGTGAAGCTGTAAATAGCTATTTACGACATCCTTATACAATACGCTTTATAAAACTTATGTAAACAAGTAATTTTGGTTCAGTATGTTAATTTGTACTAACAACTTGCAACATTCTATTGAAGAGGTCTTGTGTTACTATGGAACATGGGCGACGTATAGAAGCGGTCTGGGCAAATTTGACGTGAGTGACATCAATACGGAACTCTGTACACACATAGTTTACACGTTCGTTGGAATCAATGCAAGGGGCACTGTAATTTCTCTAGACCCGTACTTGGATTATCCAGATAATTGGGGCAAAGGTATGTTACTCAGTTTTTTATATTACTAATTATAATATTGTTATTACAAATTTTTTATATATTTATGCGGATATTATTTGTAAAAATTAAGTCATCGTGGTACAGTAGACAGCCTCTGACTTTAAGCGCATCGGTTATGGAATCGATTCCTAGTTTAACAATAACTATATTTAAATCAATTATATTTATCCGCCATGATAAGACAAAACGCGGCGTTTAGTATCACCCTTCATCACGCAAGTTCAGTCTAGGTACCCTGCCATGCCCGGTAGCTGGGTGTAGTAAAGGTATTTATAGGTGTGTGTCATTTTGTAAAGGGGACACCATAATGTAGACTCTGATTTGATTTCGCTCATGAAATGTTGATTTTCAGATATGTTTAGAAAAGTGAACGCGTTGAAAAATGATAATCCAAACCTCAAAACTCTGCTGGCTGTTGGAGGATGGAATGAAGGTTCAGAAAAGTATTCACTCGTAAGTTTTTATTGAAAAATATTAAAATATCCAAAAAGATAATAAAAGTGTTGTAGATTAACAAAAAATATTTTATAATAAAACTTTTTGTTTCTCTTATCTAAACTGATAATATTTACTATTTTTAAAATGTATCAAACGTGTAAGAATTTCGACGCAGCTGGCAGTAGAACGCATGGCTTAGCGGTCAAAGTGGTTGGACGATATCCAAGAGGCGCGGGTTCAAATCCCGCTGCGTTCAAATTTTTATACGTTTTTTCAAAAATGTTATCTAATCTGTTTTAAAAAGTAAGTAAGAAGAAGCTTTGCCTATATGTATAATATAATAATATATACTGTAATTTAATAAGGTATACCTATATAGTAAAACGTAAACTTAGATAAAACTGTCATATAAACGCACAATTACCAAATTTTTCATTAAAATTTAATATTAATTTTTGTGAATCAAATTATTTTGAAAATTAAACGAAACTGTTATTTTTCTCTTCTTTAATTAATTTTATTCAAACTTATTTTTTTACAAATAAAGACTGCTGTAAATATTACACAATAGATTGTAATTGAATGAATTGGTACTGATAAAAATATAAATTGCATTTTACTTAATAATAAAGCTTTACTTATTTACTATTTTTAAAGTGTTATTCCACACTTAGGATTAGAAAATATTTTTGAAAAAACATATAAAAATATAAATATCCCGCTGCGTTCAAAGTTTTATACGTTTTTTCAAAAATGTAAAACTTTACGTAATTATAAACAGTAACTTTACGTATCTTATCTATTTATTCTTTATTTTTAATTCCCAATAGATGGCAGGAAATGAAAAACTTCGACGCAATTTTATTACCAGTGCAGTAGAAATTATACAAAAATTTGGGTTTGACGGTTTAGACCTCGATTGGGAATACCCCAATCGCCGTGACTCAGTCCATGGTTGGGACGATATTCATAACTATAGTCAGCTCCTAAAGGAATTACGACAGGAATTCGACAAACATGGTCTAATTTTGAGCGCTGCAGTTGCTTCTGTTAAATCAATGGCGTCGTTATCTTATGATATACCTGTTATAAGCCAGTACGTATTTTATTTGTTATTAAAATTATAATGTTTGAGATTTTTAAAATAACTTCATGCCGTATAGCAGAGTGTTCAGAGAGAACCTAGTATCAAGACATCTTGTTCACTTCTTTCCGTCTGAATTCGTGGTATTCGCGTATTGCATGTCAAGTACCAGAAGATAATCCCCCACCGTACCGCTTCACCAAAGCGGATAAATAAAACGAATAATATAAAAATTCCCCCGAATGGAAATCGAACTCACTACCAACAGCGCTATCTAACTGCGCGACGGTGACCTCTGTAAATGTTCAATTTTTCAAAAAACAAAGAAAACTTGCACTCTAATTATACTCCTGCTTGTAAGTCAGTCTACTCTTTTTGTATGTTTAAAATACACTATAACGTTATTTGTCTAACGATACTATTATCTATTAATAATAATGGTATAGTATTTACTATTTCTAAAGTGTTATTCCACACTTAGGATTAGAAAACATTTTTGAAAAAACGTATAAAAATTTGAACGTAAATTTTTTCAAAAATGTTTTCTAATCCTAAGTGTGGAATAACACTTTAAAAATAGTAAATATTAAAATAAAATAGCAATCTCTCTTGTTAAATGATTATTTCTTAATAATATTTAAGTAGTAGAAATTTGTAAAAATCTCTCTACAGAGTTGCTAACAACATAAATAAGTTGTAACAAAACGTATAAGAATTTCGACGCAGCTGGTAGTAGAATGTATGGCTTAGTGGTCAGAGCGCTTGGACGGTATCCAAGAGGCGCGGGTTCGAATCCCGCTGCGTTCAAATTTTTATACGTTTTTTCAAAAATGTTTTTTAATAATGGTATAGCCCGTCGTGGCGGAGTACGACAGCGCCTGACTCTAAACGCAAACGTTATGGGTTCGATCCCCACGATGGGGAGTGATTATATATAAAATTATAGTCATTTCTCCACTCTGGTAAGACGAAGCGTTGAGTTCCACTACTCAGCACACAAAGTCCCGAATTCAGATGGAAACCGAAATGTCGCAACACGAGACTCTCTCTGCCTACTCTGCTATGCGGGAGAAAGCGTGAAGCTAGAATAAAATAAGAAATAATATCTTCTTATATTTCGTCGTAACAAATCTATATATAGTCCACAGCCACATATAGTTAATAGTGGGTTGAGTTATTAAGACTTATAGTTTTTAAATATATATATTAATCCTGCAGGTATTTAGACATGGTAAATGTGATGGCTTACGACTTAAGTACTCCTATTGAAACAAAAACTGGACATAATTCTCCTCTATACAAGGGAGAAGGAGATGAAAGTGTAAATGAAGATGGTAATACTATTGAAGGTATTTTAGATTACTGGCTGTCTGAAGGTAAGATATGTTTTACATATTTATAGTCCAATTCCTTCTTTTTCGGCTTCACAATATTTTCTCTCAATTAAAAAGAATGTTAAAACGTTACGTGATAAGCGGCGGAACGTAGCGCTGCGTTGCGCGTAGTTTTACTAGAGCAGAGATTTGGGAACGCAAAATTGATTACGATTGAAGGCAGATAACAGATTATCTTAACTTTAGTTTGCGTGAAGCGTGAAGCTTTTTTCAATATTTATATCTTAAATTTAATTCTTAATGTCTCAGGATGTCCACCGAACAAGCTCGTTCTGGGTTTACCACTATTCGGACACACATATGAATTGACCGATGCTAAAGACAATGGGGTGAGAGCTCCCTCCGATGGACCCGGCATCGCTGGTCCTTATACAGCTAGTAGAGGAATTATTGGTTATAACGAAGTAAGCTATTTATTTTGTAATAGAACTACATATCTCCTTGATGCGTAACAACGCGCTGCCTTAGCATCATATATGCCAAGTCATATGTATGTTGAACATATCGTAGGAATGGTTATAAAAAAAATATTGTGTTAAATTTTATATTTCTCCTTCCACCTAATCGCAATATAGATAAAGGAAGTTTTAACTTTCTTTTTAAAACGGAATTTAAACAAATAATGTTTTAATGATACATGTATTAATATATGAATAATTATCTACTTTGCATACATTATTTTTTTATACATAATTGGTGTAAATTACCAATGTCAATTTCTCTTAATATGTTATTGACAATCCTTATTTTATACTAAACACTATGGGCTATTTTACTGTGCTCAATTATTAATAATTTTACAGATGTGTCACAAACTAAAAACAGAGTCTTGGGAACAGCGCTATGATGATCTAGCAAAGGTGCCCTACGCTGTGCAAGGAAGAAACTGGGTTTCATATGACAATACGGACTCTTTGTCGTTGAAAGTTAAATACGCTAAGGGACGCAACATAACAGGCATAATGACATGGAGCATAGACACGGATGACTTCCTCGGTCTCTGCGACTCTGAAGATTTTCCATTGCTGAGAGCAGTAAATAAAGCATTGGGAAGATCTATTTCAAAGCATACCACCACCAGTCCAAAACCAACAACTTCAGGTAACTATTTTATATTTATACATATAAACAAAAAAAAATTATTATTTTCTACAAAATGCATATGTATGCGCACACGGTATATTTATCAAAATGTCATTTTTTGCAATTTTTGTCCATACGTCTGTCTGTTTCTTTCTTTTAATCTTTGTATCGGCTGAACCGATTTTGACGAAACTTTAATTGACAGATATCTGCTGTAAAATGTAATAATTTAGGCTACTTTTATTTTAGAATTTTGAAATAGAATTTTCACGTGAAATAATTAGCGTGCACAGCTTTTTATTAAATATATTTCATACCTTGCAGTATACGTAGCAGAAGTTTTTTTTTTAAAACAAGATCAACGTTATTTCTAAACTCTATTCTTTGTTTAAGAAAAATCTTTACAGTTTTCCCTGTACAGCACATTTGATTGATCAAATAAATAATCGTGACATTACACGTTGTGGCGGAGATCAACGCCATGGCTTGCCTTATAAAAGCGTAGAATTAAAAATATATTTTAATATTAGATAGTCAAACTAGCTGGTATTCAGTCATATGTTTATCAACTACTCTACGATGCCTGCAATGTGCATAACAAGTATACTTTATACCTATTATTATTGCGATAATTTTGTTTACTGTAATATGTAATATATAATTTTACAGATCCATCTAAGTTTGTTTGCAAAGATGTCGGATATTTCACGAACCCAACAAGCTGTTCATCATATTACTACTGCATGAGAAGTTCTAACGGTGACATAGTTCCTAAACTACTTCATTGTCCCCCCAACCTCCATTGGGACCAGAAAAACCAGTATTGCAATTATCCGAATTTGGCTCATTGTAAAGTTTGATTCAAACTGTTATATTTAAAAACGACCAAATAAATTATATTATAATAAAATTATTAAATGCATGAAATTGTTTTTTTTAGTATTACACCCCTATTTTAATTATTAATACTTAATTATAGCTAAAGTCTAAATTAATGATTAATTAAGTTAATCAAAAATTTTACTATGTACTACAATATTTAGACTTGTAATTGGTTTACAATAGGAAACCTGTCAACTACATAATATTTCTTTAAAAAATATTGATTGAAATTGAAACATAATTTTATAAGAATATCCATACAAATAAACAAAATTGGAGTGTGTGTTTGAATATTAAAATAATCGTTTTTACGATATGTTTATACGTAACAAGGCTACAATTTTTGTTTGCCTGTCCGTCTGTTACTTCCGGTTAATCTCTAGAACAGCTTGATCAATTTTGACAGGAATTTTAGTGGCAGATAGCTGACGTAATAAGGAGTAATTTAGGTTTTTTTCGAATTACAAAATAAAGATCTATTAAATTTGAGGCGGACGTAGTCGCCATCATAGCTAGTATTTAATAAGTTACCGGAATATATATAAATATTCTCAAAAAAGAATATATAAGTGTATTTTACGTCACGGCCTTTACGTTAGGTTTATATAGAGATAGTGAAACCGCGTTTTTTTCAAGATATAATTTCAACAACTTTAAATTAGAAGTCACATGCTTTCTTCTCATGCAATTTGTGTTTTACACTTACGGATGGTATAAAAAAGTCATAATAACAAAAAATGAACTTTAGGACGGTTTACATCCTAAGGCTTATATTTATATGTTAAATTCAAATATCTACACATAAAAATTGTATCTCGTATATATATAAAATATACAAATGTGTTAGTAAACTTTATCATTAAATAAAAAGTAAGAATATGCCTCATTTTTATAACTTATTGTAAGCCGAGCCTATTCTATAACAAGAATGTATGAAATTCACAAACAAAATATGGATCATTCCTCTCTATTACAACAATTTACTTAAATAATCCCAGCATATTGTTGGAAAAATATTATTTTTCATGCCCTAAAGGGTCAATCTACTAGCGTATGTATAACATATGTCAGTCGTTTAACCTTTGTCAACTTTGATATTAAATTCTATTAACTTGGATCCAGTTGGCCCAGTTATTTGTGTTCTTTGGTGTTCCTTTAATTTCAATTTTTATTTCATATTTTTATTATGAAAACAGCAAATATATAATGTTTTCCCATAGAAATTAGATACTTAATATTCTGTAGATCAGATCAGGTGATATCCATGACAAGTGTGAATATTGGAAACGTCATTGTGACACTTAAAGTTGAATAACGTAAATCCTAAAGGTAACTGAATTTAATATATAAAGGCTTGGAAGATGGTTTCATTTTATTCATAGAATACAAGCAAATTACAAGTTTACCCTCTTCAGTTCTGTACTAGTTTTAATTATTATTTCTTAACTTATCCTCTGAAAAGATATATGAATAATAATATTATAGCATATAGCTAAATATATTTATATACAATCCTTTTGGACCACTAAGGTAATCTTTAATGGGTTTTATGGATATATGTCGAATTTGATTTGTGCTATCCGTATAACTTTTTTTTAGAGTGTTTCGCTTTATCCCACAGGAAAGCCAGATAGAACCTAGTATCACAGACCCTCCGTTGACTCTATCCACGGCCGTCATGTCGTAGTGAGACAGCGCTTGACTATAAATACGATTTGTAACGGGTTCGATGCCTCTCAAGGGAAAGATTATATTTAAATTATATTCTTTCTTCACTCTAGTACTACAAAACGCGAAGTTATGTTCCGCCATAACAAGCAATATTTGTATAATCGCTATACTGATATGAAAACGGCGTGGAGCTGCTTTATTATAATTAGCATTTATATTAAATATAGTTGGAATTAAAATGGGATCGTGAAGGCTGTTGTCGCCAGATGTCTTGTTACTTAATCATGTAAGAGTCACATGCAGCTGCACTTTGCAACTAGTATGACTGTGTTGTGTATTAATTGTGTAACTTATTGTGACGTTTTAATTTCTACTGAGCATATATATATATATATATATATATATATATATATATATATATATATATATATATATATATATATATATATATCAAATTTTATTGGCAATTTAGTAAGGTAGGCGTTGATAAATATTTTTAGAAAACTTTTTTTTTAAATATATTATTTTGTTTTCAGCGAGGCTTGAACCCGCGCGCACTGGTAACCGTCCAGGCGACCACTAACACACGCGTTCTCATCCAACTGCGTTAAACTTCCTAAACGCTTATTGCTTTTTTGCTAGCAATCTTTGTTGAGAGATTTTTAACATTGCTCTAAAATATTAGTAACTAATATTGAACGAAATTGTGTATTATAACAATAATTTTTTTGAACTATACTTATTCTTTTATTATTTTTTTGAACTATACTTGTTTCAAGAATTATGAAAAGGTTTTATAAGCTTGTTTCACCTCCATTTCCCATCTTTGAAGCAATGGAATATGCTTCAAAGATAGGAATTTCAGTTTTCTGTATAACCGTAAATTCCTATACCAACTCGGTTTTTCCACTCAAGGAACACTCCCATTTTACCGATAATGTATTAGGAAAATACAACAATCTAAAAAAATATACAATAAGGTATTTGGTATTTGTAATTTTTGCACATTTTAAATGAAACTAGACTAGGTAAACTCTACCTGTAAACACGAGCTACTTTAAAGTGTTCAACATATCCGGTCTTCAAAAATGTTTTTTTAATACTAAAATATATTCCTTTATTAAAAAATTATTATGATTTAAAAATAAAATAATAAATTAAAATATAAATAAAACATCGGCTCCCGCTTTACCCCTCATACCGATCGATAACAGTATGACTTTATCCCACTACGCCCCAATCGTCCTTAATATAAATATATATAACAAATATAGAGTATATAGAAAAAAATCAATAAACACTGAATAGGAATATAAACAATAAATATATAAATATATGATACATAAATATGTAGTTCTAAAAACTTAAAACAGAAAGGGGAACAGATCAAAACCTGTTAACTTTACGTCACACTACAAATGGCTGTTTCATTGCCAACGTATATACTAAAAAGTTGGCACGAGTATTCCCGACACGTGATCCTTGTTCCTTATGAGCCTCAACTTTTGTGTCACACTCAATGTTTGAGATTTTGATTGGCTTGATCTTTTTCCTTGTAAAATAGTTGTTTTGTTGATTGAAATGGTTCGTGGTGAGAATAGAATGTTACTTGTATCGTACAAGAGTGTTTTTTTTAGATTTTTATATACAAAATATAACAATTTGTAATGCAATCGTTACAATGTTTAGGATTTGCCTGTATGCAACATGGTTGTGGATATGATCCCCATTCGATAGTGGTTTTTTAAGTGTATCGGCCCTTATTTAATATTTAATCAGGAACTACTGTAAAGTGTTTGAAATGTCAGGTTTTTCAAAAATGTATTTTGAACTATCAAAACATATGCCCATTATCCATTTAAAATAGTTTAATTAAGAACAAATACTTTGATTCAAAATAATGAATTACATGCTTCATGTTTCGAACGTTAAAAATTTACCAGAAGTAAATACTAAATGTAGACTTGAGAAAAACCGGCGCAAAAATTCAGCGGATTTTTAAGCCAAAAATTTAAATGATTATCATTACCTGGTAAGATATAACTACCTGATATAATAGTTGTGGGTATATTAATAGGCTCAATGACCAAAATCTAGCATGCACAACATTTTTCTTCTATATTCAGTTTTTACACAACAATTTAAACATAGTAAAATGAAATAATTCACGCACATTTGCATATGTAGAAAATATTAAATTTATGCAATTATTTTAAATATTTTTTGTTGTTTGCTAACATCTTAATCATGAAATGTTCATATTCAAATTAATGTCGTTACCATTATAAGGTTATAAGGACAAGATACGGCATTGGGTCGTTAAGTTCCGCTACCCAACACGTAATGTATTTAAATGTATTTAAAATGAACAAAAAGACACATTTGAGAAGGTTAAATAGGTATATCTGGCTAATATTATTTAATAGGTACATTGGTAACAAGTAAGTTACTGTAGATCAGCTCATATATGTAGTTAACCAGTCTCACAGGACACTCCATCAAAATGTTCATAAAATTGTTCTCGTAAATAAGATACTTTAAAAGATTTATAAAATTTTCTAAAACATTATTTTGTTGTCTAACAAATTCCTGGAAGCATATTACGTAAGTACTTTTTAGGCTCATTATAGAGCATCAGATATTATATTAAAATATTAAAAAATAAATATATTAGTATCCAAAACTGCAATAAAAAATTATAATTTGTTACAATTAAAATTAAAAATTCCGTAATATGAAATCTGGCACCCGAGAATGCTAATTCCACGTATCACAATGTAAAACTGTTATTAATACTAGACTTGACTAATTGTTACAATTCCATAATAGTTCTTGTTCGTAGCATTTTTTATAGGAAATATAAAATACGTAAGTATTTCTGATGACATATGCGGGTATATTGGTTGAATTTTTGCAATCAACCGATCGTCGAGGCCGTCGTGGCGCAGTAGTACAGCTTCATAGATTTGATTCGCATTTCAGGGAATAATTATATTTAAATTAATTTGTTTTTCCATTCTCTGGTGAGAAAAAATACAGCATTGAGTTCCCGCAGAGCAAGCGGAAAACTGAATGTCCAGACGTTAAATTCTCTCTGCCTCTCCTGCTATGCGATATAAAGCCTGAAGCCAATGAAAAACGTAAAGAAATTCTTACCATGATAAAAACTCATGAACAGTTGCTAATGAGTTTTTCCATGGTAAGCAATTTTGTTTTTTAATAAAAAGTATTTATAAAAAAAATCCTTTTTTGCTTTGTATAGTATAAACTAATACATTTATACCTAATAGGCTTGTTTATTTTTAACTGACTTCCCAAAAGGCGGAGGTTATAAATTCGGCCGGCATCTTTTTTTGGTTCCACAAAAGTTATTTTAAATTGGGCCCAGTAGTTTTATTTTATAATCATATTTGTTAATTTGATAACATCATTTTCACGACTCTTTTTGCGAAGACCTGAAGACCTTCGGAGATATCAATGGAAATCTTTTATGAGTAACAGCAATCAAAACATCGTTTATATATGTGTTCACCATTCCATAATACGTATTATTCTTGGATATATACTTACACTATATCACTATAAAACACTATACACCTGTAAGTAATGTCACTATACACTGTATTTAACAACTAATACTGAACGAGAACCTAAAAAGTAAAAAATAAAAGTAAATTACGTTTTAAAAAGCAGCTTCATAAACTGAAAAGTAAAAAATAATTTTAAAAAGATTTAATTTAAACACATCTAGTAAACTAACATTAATAAAATAACAACTATTATCTAGTGTTGTTACCAACTCGTAGGTTTGAAGTCGGCCAAGTCGTTTTGTTAAATACAGTAGGTTTTTGAGTGTCATAGAAAGCCGAAGTACTCATATATATATATATATATATATATATATATATATATATATATATATATATGTATATATATATATATATATATATATATATCTAAATCTCGATATATAAAATCTCGTACATAAGTCTTGGTAGGTGTACGATACTGATATTTTCGTGATTAATTGTGAATAATCAACAGTTAGTCTGATTTTCTAATTCGTACAGTGCAGGCATCTCTAAGGCGTTTAGCTTGGCACCGATTTCAGACTTAAAACTTGTATCTTATTAATGTTGGTTTAGAAGATGTATTTAAATTAAATCTTTTTAAAATTATTTTCTTTTCGGTTTATGAAGTCGGTTTTTTCAAAACTTATTGTAACATAAAATATACTATTATTGTAACATAAAATCTTTCTCATCTAGTCAGACAAAGCGCATTGCTGAAATCCGTCAGCCAGCCAAGCACTATGTCAACAGAACATACATATATGTATGTACTTATAAAAGACATTTCACTAAAAGTTGCATAAAAAACAAAACCCGAACATAATTTATGAAGACTTCCTATATAATATTTTAGATGTTTAATATATCGGGATGGAGGTCTTCAGGTGCACAAACAATCGCGCTCTGCCTCTGGCGTACGTAGAATAATATTTGAAAAGGACTGTCCATATATTATTGAAAGATTCATCATAAGAAGTGCTATTATACATTTATTATATTGAAAGTTATGTTTAGTACAGCTTCACCTTTATCCCGCATAACATGGTAATCAGAGAAAACCTAGTCTCAAGGCAGACCGCTTAAATATGACAATAACAACGGTATGTTTAACATAAATATTGTTTTTCTATGTATTTTGTAAATATGTGTATAATTTATCGTGTTGGCTTCTCACTTTTATCCCGCGTACCAGGGTAGACAGGAAGTACCTAGTGTCAGTACACTCCGTACTTCGCTTTCCGCCAATTCGAGACACTGTGTGTTGAGTGACTAAACACCACGCATTACATCAGCATTCAAAACACTTTTATAATTGAATAATTTTTGTATTAGGTCGAACAGAATTTTCTTTGAAACGTCATAACTTAAGTGGGGTTGCCTTCGGAATGTTCAATAAAAATGTACATCAGTTAAATAGCTCAATTCATATTCAAAATTCGCAATTCATCACGGTGAAATTACGCAACGTGGAAACGTGTTATTGCCGAAAAATTTTGACACGACGCTTATGACTTAGCGATTTATAACAACGTCAGTACACGTATACTTACATTTATATATATATACGAATACATAATGAGGCGCGCCGTGGCGCAGTGTGATAGCGTCTGACTGTAGACGTGACACGATCGGTTGCGGGATCCCCACTCGGAGGAGCGATTATATTTAATTATTTTTACTTCCTCGCTCTGGTAAAGACGGAGTGCGACGTTGAGTTCCACCACTCAATACGATTTTTATAGATTCGGTGGATAGCGAAGTACGGAGTGTCTTGACACTAGGTAATTCCTGTCTACCTTGCTATGCGGGATAGCGAGAACCATAAAAAAAAACAAAAACCAAACAAATAAAATTGGAGTATCTGTTTGTAATGATAAATTAACCGCGTTTTACGAAATGCTACATTTACTGAAATAATATTTCTTATAATTTTTATATCTGTCTCTCTGTTTGTTTCACCTAATTTTTGGAACGGCTGAACTGATTTTGACAGGATTTTAACAGACACATAGTTCATGTTATAAAGAGTAACTTAAGCTACTTACTATTTTTTTTAAATTATAAAATAAAGATCCAGAAACGTGAAATTTCCGCAGACGAAATCGTTGGCATAAATCGTACTCATATATAATTATACCATTTATAATTTAAAAAAATTGTCGATCAATTGTCGGTAGTGGTTGAAAAAGGAATGTTTTCTCTTTTATATAATTATGTAATTATATTAAAGAAAAAACAATCCTTTTCATTCTAAGCAAATTTAAATATAAATTTGTTACTTTTATCCTAAATTATAAAACGAAAGCATATTTTAAATTGTTATAAAATATTCACAGGCATATAAAATAATATTGAAATTGGCTTTCATATCATATTTGGTTTTTGATAGGGTTATACGTATTTATAATAAAGAATCAATGGTTTTTGATTCTAAAACTTTTACAGTCTAGACTAAAATACACAAATTTAAAAACATATTAAAATTAATTATTAAAATCAAATATCAAAATTTAGATAAATTAGGTCAAAATTATATATCTTCTAATTACAAAAAATATATCTTCTTATAACATGCTACTACTTCCAAAGTTCCAATGTACTTACTTCTACATATATATATAAGTATTGTTTTTCTTTTATATTAATTTAGTTACGCGCGCCTCTTGCATATATATAACAGGGTACTCAGAGAGAGCCTATTGTTAAGACACTCCGTACTCTTTTTATTGTTATATTCAGAAAGTCAGTGACGAAATTGACGCAATTAAACACCACGCTTCGCCATACTAGTCAATTGCAGTATTTTACAGTAGTTTGATGTCTTTTCTAACCTAGCCTTAGTCTGAGAAAGGAATAAAAATTGATAAAATAAATAAATTCTATCCCCGACTTAGATCGAACCTACAACCATCGCCTGCCAACAAACAGCCCCTTGGGCCGCTTGAGTTATTATTTAACATATAAAAGATTTTCTATAAAAATCCATAATCATACATATGTGCATCTTACCAGCTATTCTTAGTACAGGCCATAAGTTCTTAACAAGTGTGGAGTGTTATCTATAGTTTCCAGTCGGTCGCTTCGGAGACGCATGGCAGGAAACGATTTTAGCCCTCTCGAATCGAAACCAATTTGTTACGATATCAACGTACAGAGTTGCATTACTGGACTCGAAATGGTGAAATGGTACCTATTTTATTTGGCATTTAATGATTTAGATATAAAATATATTTAACTTACGATGTTACATTTCACTTTAGTTATAAATAAACGATATGTGGCAAATAATCATGCTACAGATAAAAAAAATATATAATACCATAATTATTTTAATAAGGAAAAGAAAGACTTGACGGAGGAGTATGAAACTTGGTACATCATAAAGTGACATATACTTTGCTAAAGCTATACGTATTTTATGCATCTATGTTCTTACTAGTAATATATCTTTTTCTTGGCTACTTGGCGTCTCAATTGTCTTTTTTCTAGTAATAAAATAATCTGGTATACGTACATATTTGGTCAATCGATCGGTTACCTGAAAAATTGACCAGTATGATTATCGGTCAGCCCATCTAGCTGTCTATCGATGGTAAATCTTCTTTTTCTTCCTGTCATTTGCCCTGGCTTAGTCAGGGTCTGCCGGACATTGTTCCCAGGCCGGCATCATGGCCATACCATCTTAGGCAACGCTCTTGAAACTCATCCGCTACGTCTCGGACTCCAAGACTATCTCGGAAGAATGTATTACGTATGCGGTCAGTTCGTGTTATACCACGTACGTTATCATCTACATTTCCGTAACGTGAAGCCTCTAATGCTGGCCAACATTCGCAGCCATATAAGAGAACTGGTCGGATTATGCTTTTGTATATCAGCCCCTTGAGCTTGAACGGTATTCTGCAGCTTCAGATCACACTAAGAAACTCTCGCGATTGGGCCCAAATAGTGCTGATACGGGCATGGATATCGTGATCAATGCCTCCAGACTTGTGCACAATAAATCGTCATATTAAGTTTAAGATTAAGTTCTTAAGCGTACTCTTCTAGAGGTTTACTCTCCGCTCCAGCCGGCTTTCGTCAATGAGCGCTATGCCACCAGCATAGGGAAAAGGTTTCGTGTCACCAATATCATAACCTAACCATTGAAGCAGAATCGCAGTACCTATCTCTGCTAAAGTCAATATAGGCCTCCAAGAACGCTTTAGACCGCAACGCCCATCATATGTATTGACACAGTATAAGGCATACAGTCCAAGGCCTAGCAACTATTTATAGCCCTCCAAAGCGATTCCGTAATTTAAAGTAAAGATTAACTCATTATCGGTAAATTACGAAATTGCTTTGGCAACTCTATTAGTGCAAAGAGACAAATCTGCCCGCGTCAGTCGTCTGTTTAATAATTCGTAATTCGTGCTCACCGAAAATACGTAGGTGAAATATTGTTTTTAGTAACTTTCAAAATCTTTAAGCTTTTCATGAATAAAATCCGTATTTTAAATCTTAAATTCGACAATGGATGCCGTCCAAGAGATTCATCCAAGAGGCGCGGGTTCGAATCCGTTGCGTTCAAATTTTTATACGTTTTTTCAAAAATATTTTCTAATCCTAAGTGTGGAATAATACTTTACAATCACTCCTCTGAGTGGGGATCGAACACATAAGTGATCGCTTTTATAGTCAGACGCTGTTCTACTGCAAAACAATCTTTTGACGAATTTTTAGTAATTAAAAACTTAAACTATCTGATACAATACTAAGTTTGTAATTTACAGGGACGTTATAGAAATAAAGTTCATATTCGCTGTTCAGTAACTCTGTGTAAAAAATGTTTTTTTTTAATTAACTAATCACTATTTATATATCGTCCATCCTGCAAGATACAATGAATAGTTTCAAAAAAAATAACTAAAAGAATAGCGCAAAATGTAATTAAAATTATGTTCTCAAGCTTAAGATTTATTTATTCATTTCAAATTATTATCATTTCCCCGCTCTAGTAACACAAAGAGCGGCGTTGAGTTCCGCCACTCAAAACGCAGTAGTTTCGTTAAATTATTATTATAATTATTTATATTAATAATAATTATTATTATTATATTAATAATTCGAACAATCAGTTTTATGACATTAAGTTTTCTCTGGCTATCTATATGCTATCAAATATAAAAATTATTAACGTAACAACGTGTTAAAAATACATAGAATTGAAAAAGGTAATATGAGCTAGTGGTCATTTAAAATATCTATAAATCCAAATAGAAACGTAACTATAATAAATGCAACTTAAAATGGTAATGGTAATAAGAAAAGCCATTGTATAAAGAGAGTATTTGAAACAACTTCAGTTATAAAAATGAACTGAAGCAATGCCTTTCGGAAAATCAATTTGCTCGTCTTTGTTTTCAATATGAAAGTCAATTTTAATAAAAGATCTTGTTTGAAACGCCCCGGAAGTCTTTAAAAGGATTTTTCATTTCGACGATTGATATTTTAAAACTGGGTTTAATTATTATCATTTTACGGTCTACTTATTTGAGATTGTATTTATATAAAATTCCAGAGTAAACCTAATATCAAGATACTACGTATTCCGTTTTTCGTTGAATTCGTGACATTGCGTGTTGTATTGGCGGAACTCACTGCCGTGCTTTATCTTGCCGAACCGAGGAAATAAAAATAATTTAAATGTAATCATTCCCCCGAGCTGGAATCGAACTCACAACCGATCGCATTTACAGTCAGACACTGCCCTACTGTGAAACGATTGGCCTCTAATATGAAGATAAAATAGGAGAATATGCCCACGATTTCGTCTGCGTAATTCTTTCTTTCAAAACACATTTGAATCCTTATTTCATGATTCTTAAATAAAAGTAGCGAAGTTACTGCTTAGTACATAATTTAGCTATCTGCCAGTGAATATACCGTTAAAACCAGTTCAACCGTTCCAAAAATTTGCTGGAACAAGCAGACAAAAAATTTAAAAAAATGTTATTTTAGTATATATAATGTGTGTAATATCTATGCGTTTAGAAAAATGCGGTTATTTTAATATTACAAACAGATATTCCAATTTTAATTACTTGTATACTGATGTCAAATAAAATAAATCACTTATAGGTACTATGTTTTACTATTTTCTTTATAATTAAGTAGGTTTAGCTATTATAGTTAAAACACTGATATAAATTATGCGTTCCATTCTTAGATTCTATTTCTTAATGTAACAATAATAAAATCTTTTAAGAAAATACATATATACGATTCCTAATGTATGTGGGAATCGAATAAAAATCGATTTCCTTATATATCGATTGTATAAGGAAATTTATATCATTGCTTCTAGGAAAAAAGTCTGTTGCTAAATAATAGTCAATATTGAAACTCATAAAAATAAACTACCATACAATCACACTAACACTTAAATAAACTACCTATTAAAGCACATGCCTTTCCAAATATCTATATGTTATTTGAAACTGTTATTAAATAATAAAATTGCAGTATGTTGAGAATTATATATTTGGTACAAACCAATTTAATTAAAAAATATTTTTATATTATTCACTAATAAAAACAAAGCCTCGACATGCCATCAATACCAGAAAACAATAAAATTACGCTGGTTGATCTATTTGTTCTTTTATGGAAAGTAATATATTTGTATTTTATATTAACTTCACTGTATTATGGATATTCTAGTATAATTTTTATTTTGCTTCACGCATATACAGGAAATACCTAATGATACGACACTCAGTACTCCGTTTTCCGCCGAATCGCCGAGGCATAGTGTGTAGAGTGGCCGAACTTCGTCTAACCCGATCGAGGAAATAAAAATATTTTTTTTTATCTTAACTTACATTTGAAAAGAAATGTTTCTTTATAATTATAATTAAGATACTATTACTTATGAATTTGAAATTTGACAGTTTTATTCAATTAATCATTCTTTTTGTTTTCTTATTTTCACGCCAATATATTGTAAAATGTATTGTGATATTAAAATTGGGTGTGTTGTGATCAAAAGAATCGTATCAGTGGTTATTGCATAATATAAAGTAGGATTGCCTTATAATTTTTAAAAATCTCCATACCTTTGGTATTAGTTAAATTATTGTTAGATACAACGAAACAACCTGTTGTGACAGAAAAGAACTGATCGTCTACGTCCACGAAAAAAGCAATAACGAAGAAATTCTGTCCGGAAGCAAAAAAAACTATATCGGAAGATGAATATAGCACCTACAACCTCGACGCTTATTTTAAATGCTTGATATACGATTTACTTCGAATAACGATTACTGTTAATGATTTTATATTAATTTATTAAAGTAACACATTGTAATAGAAATAAATGATATGTATAAAATTTGTTTTTCTTTGTAACAATATTTATGTATCAAAAAGAATCTACATATATAAAAATAACAAAATTGGTTTTCAAATATACTTAACACTCTGCATAATATAGGAAATTTATAACCTGTGTGATACAAAATTTAATAATTTTATATCTAACTATAAGTTCATTTTAAGTAAAAAAGACCAAATTAATTTCCGAACCTTATCGAAATTTAAACAAAATACATTTATCGATTATTAATCATAATATTTTTTTTACAATTGCAGACAATTCAAAATATAGGAATAGTTATTTTGGTACATACTCGATGGGTGAGTTGATTGCAAAACGCCGATTCTTTCTATTGTTGTATATTGCTGGCGGATAGTTTTTTACCGAGCGTACTTTACTTCAATGGTCCTTTGTTACAAAATAATCAGGATTAGAATTGCGAGTAAAATATTGTAAAATGGCCTCACAATTTATTAAATAAATGCTACATTACAAAAATATTTAAGTAAGTTGTGTTAAAAAACAAATTTTTATTAATCATCTATTATTTATATAGTTTTGATAATTCTCTATACATATTGATTAAGGCATTGGTAAGGAAATATCAAAAATAAATAATATATTCACATAAATACTATATATTTATAATAAAATACTGAATATGTTATGATAGTAAAAAATAATATTGATTTCCCTTGTTAAATATATGCCATAAATTAAAAAAATAGTTTAGGTCAGATACAATAAATACAATGTTCACTGTAACTTTAAATTAACCCATTTTTGTAGTAAAAACTCATATAAAATAAATATTAATCGTAACAATGCATGTATTAAACAATTGCGGCGTTCCCGCCTTTATCCTGTACGATTGGTTCTGTCACATTGATTATGTGGAGGTATCTTTGTTTTATCTGGATAAAGGTAGCTTACATACAGCCACAACTAATCATTTGCTACATGTTGTATGCCAAGATGCCTTTATTTATCAAGGATGGATAATTAATATTACTTCATCTATTGTTTATAGTATTTACTCCTTGCTCCCATTACAATGTTGATTCTTTTTTTTTATTTAGAATTAGTGTTAAAAATAATATTGTGAATAAGTTAGCATCTAGTTAGTTAATTACTTAACTATATGTTAAATTGAAAGTTTATAAATATTTAAGATTTAATGTTATTTTGAAAAGACAACCTGGACCTGTAGAACAAACTTTTTGTAACATAAAAAATGTTATAATACATGTATTTTAAATACAAAATGAGAATAATAATACTAAAAATATTTTAAAGATATCACAAAAATGCGATTTCATAGTAACGGTAAAAATATATTTTAAGTTTAGATTTTTGTTATAACTTTGAGCGCTCCTGAGTCTTGTCAAAAAAAGATAAAGTATTAGTATAAGAAAGTAAAAATTTTATGTCTGAAAAAATGTTAAGCCACAAAAACAGAATAAAGTTTATTATATAAAAGATTGAGACGCACTATACTAACTCTTTGAAATATTAAAAAGTTGTATGATTACCATTTGTCAATGTCAAGACAAAGTGTCAATTGTCAATGTCACCTACAAAAAAATATTGATGCAGCAATTTGCAGTATTGTTTTTAAATATTTCTATTTAAATATATATAATTCCAATGGCGTCCACATCTAAAGATCAAATAGCAAATGTTAAAACTGAGAATGCTCCCGATGATATTGAGCCAGGGGCCTGTTCTGAAAGTATTCTTAACCCTACAGACTCTTTTGAGGAGTTTGCCACTGAGATGAGTTCTAGTCTTCAAGATCGAAATAGTTTAACAACGAAAAGCAGTACTATTAGTGAAATACAAAGTGAAATTGGTGAAAGTTCTAAAGCATCTCTGAGTGAAACGAAATCTAGTGATAATTTGCAAAATAAAGATGTAAGTTATATTCACTATTTTATAACAAAGTATGTTATAGTGGGTGGATCCTAATAAAAATGTATGTTCATATTGCAGCTAATTTTACACCATGTATCCTAAATATGCAACATACATGACATTTTTCGGTAATGTTTTGATTCATTTTAAATTTAATTTTATTTAATACATAACATGTAAACATAAATAAAAGACCACATATGCATACATGTCATTTTTGAAAAAAAGTAAAAAAAATTTAAAAGGAATGGGATTTCAATGCGCGCCTCTTGAATACCGTTCAAGTACAACCACCATACTATCCAAGTCATTCATTATTATAACTGATTGCCACAGGAAGCAATGTCAGCATCGCCCAGTAGTTCAAACCTGATTGACCAAAATGGAGATGAGATGGATGATAGAGATGATTACTTAAGATCACCAGAACTAGTTAATAAAGAAAAACATGTATTTATATTGAGTACAGCAGGAAAACCAATTTATTCTAGGTAAATACAAAGGCTTATTGTTTATTGATAAATTATTGTCTCTTTATTTTTTATTATGGAACAGTATTTATATTATATTTCAGTGAATTGTGATTTTTATAGAGCTATCCTTTATATTTAATTTTTATATTTTCACATAAATATATAAGTTACATTATATGTTATAATATAAGAGAAATAATAGATATTTGTCATAAAAGATTCTATATAATTCTAGATATGGCAATGAAGATAAGTTAGCAGGTCTATGTGGTGTTATACAAGCTCTAGTGAGTGTAGTTGAAGAACAAAATCAAGATATACTGAGATCAATATCGACTAAAGATTGCAAAGCTGTGTTTTTAGTGAAGGGACCTCTAATATTGGTTGCCGTTTCAAAGTCTAATGAAAGTGAAACTCAATTGGTCCTGCAATTAACGTAAGGATATATTTTTATTAGAATAGACAGTTTAAACAGTTTTGGTCTTTAGCATTTAGTGCTCCAATCCCTCTGAATATATAGCTACCTAGCTATATTTATACCTATAAAGCAACTAGCTTAAAAATGTGGGCAAATTATAATAATATAATAAATAATTAATTATGTTAGTTTGAAGGATTTTTAATTTTCAATTTTATTTCATTTTCAAATTTATATTTATGAATGATATATATGAATACAACATTGCTTCGCTATAAAACTGTATTTAAGTTACATATATATGCATATCTATACATATATAAACATATATATATCCATTATTTCAGCAAAACATATCATTATCATATTTGACTTATATTTTTCAATATGTTAATGTATAACTTTTAAAATTAAAATCTTGAATTCAAGAGGATATCTTATGATATATATGTACTACTTTTACTACTTACTTACTATATGTATGTTTGTTGTTTGAAAAGTGATCTTAGGTTAATAATTTTATATTTGTTCATTAACTTCTTAATACCAGTAAGTAAGAAAACATAATTTATATAATAATAACCTATAAATATGATATTCTTTTTACTTGTGCATTTAGGAATGTATCAAATATTTAAACTAATTCGTTTTAAAATAACGTTTTGCAGATATGCCTTCAATCAAATAGTATCAGTGCTTACATTAACCCAGTTAAACAGAATATTTGAACAGCGTCGCAACTACGATTTACGGAGACTTCTCTCCGGAGCAGAGAGATTGATTGATCATTTATTAATATTCATGGAAAAAGATCCAGCTTTCTTATTAGGAGCTGTCAGATGTCTACCCTTACCTGAGAAAGCAAGGGAGAATATTACAAATGCGATTACTTCAACTTGCAACAAAATAAGAGATTTAGTTTTTGCTATACTAATAGCAGGAAACCAATTAATAACTTTAGTTAGAATGAAGAAATATACGTTACATCCGTCGGATATTCATTTGCTATTCAATTTAGTGAGGAGTTCTGAATCTTTTAAGACGGCTGAAAGTTGGACGCCCATATGTTTGCCTAAATTTGATGCTACGTAAGTATTTTCGATGATAAGCAAATACATTTCGTCTTGAGTGGTGAAACTTAACGCCGCACTTTGTCTTACCAGAGCGAGGAAATGGAAATAATTTTAATATAATAATCCCCGGACTGGGAATCGAACCCACAAGCGATCGAGTTTGCAGTTAGAAACTGTCCCACTGCTTCACGACCCATCTCCATATTATAATCTTACTAAATATTCTTATTTAATCTATAATAAATAGTTATGATGATAGCTGTTAATTCAGAATCTTCTTTAGAGGTACTTTCATTTGTGCCACTATCCCGTAACATGTCCATATAGACAGAAGTTATAGTGTATAAGATATACATTCAAATCTTATACACTATAACTTCTGTCTATATGGACATGTTACATTCTACTTGTTCTTCCAAAAAAAAAAATTTTACAATCTAATAAAATATAAGAAAACCCCATTCAGATTATGTAATACACTTACCACCTATTTTAGAAAAATTACCTATTTGCATATATTTAATATACTTATTCATATAATAAATAAAAAAGCCATAAACATCATTTTTGTTACTAACTAAATAAAATATCTTTATTATTACAGTGGATTTCTTCACGGCCATGTGTCCTACATATCAGAAGATTGCCAAGCTTGCCTTTTACTATTAACAGTTCAAAGAGATGCCTTCTTTCCACTATCTCAAGCGAAACATACAATATCTGAAAAATTAAGACGTTCAAACTGTCTTGTTGCTATAAATGATGCTTTAAACAGAAATAAAGAACTTTCCACAACAAATCCCTTGAAACATATAGCTATACCTGAAATTAGACATTTTATGTATAAATGCAAGTCAACGGCACAGCTTTTCACCTCAGACCCAATAAGTTTAGATAGATTACAAGATTACCGGTTAAAACATAAAGAAGGGGATATTAAAGATATGAAAATAGAAAAGTTATCGGATGTAGATTATGTGAGAAATTACAGAAAGTTTTGCAGTCAAATACATTGTTTGTCAACTCCAGCCAAATTGATTTTTAGATCAAACTCCCTTGATACTGTTTTGGCTTGGGTAAGTAAAAGTAATCAATTTATCAATTTCTAAAATAAATTTATTATAACATTTATATGGATAAAAAAGCAAATTCGCACTATCTCCCATAAAGCTGGGTAATCAGAGACAGTCAAGACACTTGGTCGACTACTTTTCCCTCTTAAATCGACATATTAGGTGTTGAGTGGTGAACTCAACGCCGCACTTTATCTTACCAGAGCGGAGGAATAAAAGTGAATTTTAAATAAAATATTTTTTTCGAGTAGGAATCGAATACACAACCAATAGCGATTCTAGTCATACGTTGTCCCAATGCACATCAATGCCTCAATCTTTATATTGATAAAAAATAAAAAAGCCGACAATTTTTTAGAAATTAAATTTATATAATTTATTAAATTAAAAAAAACCTAAATATAATACATATTACAATTTGCTTAACATGCACTTTTTTATAAAGTGACATACGCGTATTTTATACAAATGGTCCCTAGTAAAGAAATCAATATCGTTGAAAAATATAACAAATAATCTAAAATCCCATTGAAGTTAATGGGAAAAAAAATTGCGCGAAATATTTGCTTTAAAATGACATGCGTGTAAAGATTTTCTTCAATCAAATTGTACAGCCACACTCCAATTTTATTTCGCGCACAAATTTTTGAAGGCCATTTCCGGCGGAAATATTGATATTTTGTAGTCGTTCTACTTCAAAAAATCATTCACGAACCTTGGGACTACATTTTAATTACAATTATTCATCGCTCATTTACTGTTAACCGCTCCTTTCGCTCAATTTGATAAGGGCACGGGCACGTATCTGGTGGCGCCTCTAGCTTATAATCGTTATCACACTCGCACATACAAATTGCTCATTCGATCGATCATTCTCGATGTATCAGGTATTTTAAACTTTAACGATTTTCCAAGGTATTTAAATTAGAATTATGTTTTATTTTATTTTTTAGGTGACAAATGGCTTTGAACTATACGTAACGTTTGATTCCCTCATGGAAAAAGATCATGCAATTCGAGCCGTAGACAGATTACTCCATTGGATAAAGAAAGAAGAAGAAAGGATATTTATAATGCACGCGCCGACTTTCTAGCAAAAACTTTCACTTAGTGGCATTATAAAGAACTCTATGAGTCGTAATAGTGCCGAAAATGAGTGATTCCATTATGATATAATCGATTACAGATAATATCGATTTTGTTTAAACTTAAAACTGTGCTTACTGTTTGTTTCTTTTATGTGTGAAATTAATTGATCGTGAATAAATAAAAATATTTATTTTAATTGAATAAATAATCATTTAAATAGTGTGGTTTAGATGTTAAGAAAAGTGATTTATGATTTATGTCAGATAATAATCGATTGTTGATTAGTTGTTACTTAACATAGTAAATAATTGTTTAAAATTGTCATTTCACTATAATATAAGTTTTATCTACTGAGTTGAGAATCATTATAATAATTTATATAACAATTAACAAAAGTACATATAAATTTAAATAGAGTATATGAAGTTTTTGCATGATAATAATTCCGTGTCATTAAAATATTTATTTTGGATTTTATTCAGTTACTTTATTTTGTCAAATTTAAAAACAAATTAATAATTTTAAAACGTTATAAGTCAATTTTTGCAAGTCTTATGAGAAATATTGGTGTTAGTATGTTTATTAACACTAGATTTACGGGTGATGATTATATACCCATTTTTACTGAAGTGGGCCAATTTGACTCGTACAACAAAATTGAAGGTTTTTGCAAAAATAACAGTTCCAACTAAATTGAAATAAAAGGTTTATTATTAAAAACTTCATTGAAAACATTTTTAACAAATAAACTCTGTTTTTGCAATAATTTTTTACGGCAATTTTTTATTACATTTAGCACAAAGGCTCTTACTCTATTTCTATTCCATAATGCTTGAACTTGATAATTCTTCCGTACGTCTGCAGCATGAGTTTTCGATATAAGAACGGAAGTGTTCTCGACATCGTCTCTATAGTTTTCTCTTAGCTCTTCAGCTAATTGGTAAATAAAATCCTTTTTTGAAAGCATTACTTGGGTGGTCTCTTTATAGGATCCAAACATTTATTATTGCTAAAATTAGGATGTTATAAAAAACATGTAGAGGTCATCTGCGAGAGCCTGCTTTGACGCTATATTTTCTGGCCATATTGTGAAGTATATCCACGTTACACTTGGTGCTATTATAAAATGCTACCGTTTAAGCAATTCACTGTTAATGATTTTATGAGTCAATTTGGTCAAATTGACTCAAATACATTCAGTTATGCAAAACAAAAGGGTCGGCGGAGAGGAGTTACCTATATTTACCTGTTTCATTTCATAACTAAAGATATGTATTTAAATAACAATATTTTAGTTTTATATATAAATAGAAATAGAATTTTAAATGAGGCAAATAGGCTCAGTTCGTAAATCTAGTGTTAATTAAATTATTACATAAGGGTTGAAGTGCCTAATATAATCACTTATTTAATCTTTTGAAAGAATAATTCAGCCTTTAAATCTTATTTTAGACTCATAAAAATGTATGGTAGTACAAAGCTAAAATATATATTCTTAGTTGATCACTATCTGTGATCTATTTAGTAAAGAGATACTAGATGATCTTGCAATTCTTGTGCCTGTAATTGCAAATAAAAATCATATTTACTGTAAATATACAGCATAATTATGCAAAAGTGATTTCATTTTCGTTTAAAATTCATTTTTTATTAAATTTAAAAGTCATTTGAATTATTATTTATGACTAAACGATTGCTTAAAATTTCCAATAAATTACAGAGAAATAAACGTCATAGCTATTTCTCATTTATTATTTTTTATTTATAATATTTTGCTTAAGAATATATTACTTGCTATGAAAGACATTTCACTCATAAAGACTTAATATTATTAACATGTTTGTTATGAAATTAACTTAATTTTAAAATGTGTTATGGAATCTAATGTAATGATATATTATACGATAAATATACTAAATAAATATTAGATGTGAGGAAACAAGGAAGAGAATATTTTTTATTGTATTTTTTTGTAATAAAAGTATGAAATACCAGAAAAAAATATCTGTATATGTTTTGAAATTGATAATTTTGATTCATAATTTTTTTATTTTAATAGATTGATAATTTTAATAGATTGTCAATCAATCTAGAATTACAAGATTGAAATTGAAAGAATGAATTGAGATCTGACAGTCCAAAAATGCAATGAAAGCATTGTGGCGCAATAAGACTATCTAACAGCTATTGGATGTGGGTTTAATTCTAAATTGAATGATTATATTTTAAGTTATTTCTTTGCTGTTAAAAGACAAAGCGCGGCGTTAAGTTCCATTATTTAATAAACTGTCTCAAGTTCTGATGTAGAACGGCCAACTTGTAAAATAATGAGTTTCAAAACCTATAACCGTAAATAGACTCAAGTAGCATTGTTATAAATAAATCATAAAAAACAACAAAATATTGTGAAGTGTATATTAATATTCAATAATACAATCTTAATAACGATATAAATATATTAAAATGGTTCGACATTTATTTTTAATAGTATAACGGTCCTGATAATCATTTCCGTCAAAATTAAATTATCTAAAAAATAAAAAAATAAACTCTATTCCAAAATAAGTAAATGTTTTTCCTAACAAACTAAAAGTAAGCCATTCCAAGTATTCCTAATTTCATTCACATTAGTAAGATCTTCACATTAAAAAATTACATAGTTTTATGTATATTCACAAATTCCAATTTAAAGAAAGTTTTTGTAAGTTGTTTTAAATAAACCAATAATATCTTTGAAGTGATACTGTTGTGTTGTACTTTAGTTTCATTATTTATAATCATACAATCAATAC
The DNA here is from genome assembly GCA_032432895.1 of Dryadula phaetusa. Classification (NCBI taxonomy): domain Eukaryota; kingdom Metazoa; phylum Arthropoda; class Insecta; order Lepidoptera; family Nymphalidae; genus Dryadula; species Dryadula phaetusa. The sequence goes on along the minus strand of JAOYRS010000068.1, from coordinate 4,375,812 downwards.
TTATATCATTAAAAAAATGTAAATTTGTAAAGAATTTATTTTGTATATATGAAATTGAGATTGTCATGTAAATTATTATTGTATTTACTTAATAGCAATAAAAGTTATTTTATATAATTTTATCATCACCATTGTTTCTTTTAAAATATACCTTTCTCATATTTTCAATTTCTTTTCTATTAATCAGATTCAATCAAATTCATTAAAAAGTATTAAGTAAAAAACGAACATAGTACTAAATTATCATTTATTATTCTAATAACGGCCCCTGTCCCTTCTTCTATCAGCTTCATGCCGATCTCTTCTCTCCTTTTCCCTCTCTCTCTCGCGGTCCCGAACGCGTTCTCTGTCTCGCTCCCTCTCGCGTTCTCTTTCTCTTTCCCTCTCGCGACGTCTTTCTCGTTCTCTACTCCGAGAGCGATCTCGTTTGCGCTCTTTATCGCGACGCTCTCGATCACGTGATCTAAACAATAATTATATTTAAATATTAGACATTGGATGTAATATATTTTAAAAACACTTAGGCTTAATTTTGACATATATAGCAATTAAAATAAGATTTGAGAGAATGTAACACCAAATTTTCAGATTTATTATTATTTGTATCTGTGTGTATGAAGTGGATTATGAATGTGGACGAGACAAAAAAAACATGGAGGAATCATAGTGTTTGTGGTTTTGAACATTTGACAATTATACTTAGAATATATTTATTTAGCTTCACATTTTTATCCCGCATAGCAGGATAGACAGAATGTTAGTAATGTTATAATACAATTTGTATAGAATGTATTAAAGTTAGTTGTAAAGTGTTAAATTATTAACAATTTAACATTTTTCTGAGAAATAAAAGTAACTTAAGAAATCTTCATGCCACTAACTTCAAACAAAATAACTTCAAAATACTACATACAGAAATTTGAACTACAATTGTTTTCTTTAAAAAAATATTTACTTTGAAAATAGTTTATAGCTATTGATATTTATGAAGAATATTACACCACACACTATTTCTAAAATGTTATAGTAAATTTTTCATATTACAAATACTGAAAATTGTGAGTTTGATTCCATCTTGGGGAAATGATTATTTTATAAATTATTTTCATTGCCTTGCTCTAGTACGAGAAATATCAGGATTGAGTTCCACCACACTAGGTAGTGATTGTCTACCATGCTATGCAGGATAAAAGTGTGAAGCTAAAAAATACTGAATGGATCTAAGTAAAACTTAAGACTAGTATATAACTTAACACACATCAGTTTACACATCAGACAGTTTACACATCAGAATAACACATAGCTACAATTTATTATGTACACTATTTTTAAATTACTGTTATATTTTTTATATTGACTTTACAAAGAAATCAATCACAATTTTTTTAAAATTAAAACATGAGAAAGTAACATAGTCATTATAAAATATTGCAAGTTAAAATCATACCTCTCTCTTCTTCTATCTCTATCCCTCTTAACAGTATTATCTTTCTCTCTTTTATTCTCTTTGGCCTCAGCATCTACAATTTCTTCTTCAGAAGGCATATCTTCGTCCATATCGTCATCAAGAGCTGATACTTTAGGTTCTAATTCATTGTTTTCTTCCAGTATGTGTCTTTTTTGTATACGCGGCAAAATTACATCACATAAACGCTCCTCCCGCAGTAATTCATCAATGTATTCATCCATGTGAACTAATTCAAACTGTCCTTCACGATTTTGTCTTCGTAACTTTCTGTTGTCGTTGTAGAGAGGTTCTAAATATTTATAACAATCTAGTGAAGAACCAGTTAAACGCATATAAAAAGCACCTAAAGCTCGCACGTATTTGAACTCTTCATTTTTAATAAATTCCACAACAATATCTTTTTCAGGTTGTATTTGTAACATTTTTAACACTAAACATAGAAACGGAGTAGGATATATGAAGCCGCCGTGCACGCCACCTACATATCTTAGTTCCATCGCTTTGTCCACGAGCAATTCTGCTGTTAAAGCAAAGCATTCTTCTTTCCAATATTTAGAATCGTAAATACGTGATCTTATGATTTTTTCTACTAAATATTGAGGATTTGTACCGCGAATAGATTTCGCGTCTTTTACTGTCCGATTCGCCATCTTCACTGACGTCTGACATTGACAATTTGCGTTTATTAATGAATTTTTAATTAAAAATTAAATATTGAGTAAATTTTTATGTGCAATTTTGCCTCAAAAGGCAGAAATTATTTTTTTGTATTATTATTTATTTTAGTACAATTATTTAATGTATTTATATTACGGACCACTAGGTCTATAGAAAACCACTAGAGGACCACCACAAGAATTTTGATACATTTTTTATTGATGTTTCGTGTTAAATAAAATAGGAAATTCGATGACAGGTATGTATGGGTTTGGCCTTGTCATATCAAAATGAGAATCATATTTTTTACGGTATTTCTTGAGCAAGAGTTATTTCAAGTGTAGTTATCTTGTTGTTAAGGGTAAGATATTTTTATTAATAATACGGCAAATTGTGACTTTAGGTACTTTATTTTAAATTACAATCATAAAATTTCAGAATCTCTCGTTACTGCTACAATTTGCAGTACTTCACTTCCTTTTATATTTAGTTTTATTTTTTTATTAATTATAGCTCTATATTTGGTACATTGATTCTAAAATATTTTATTATTTTAATTAATTTAAAAAAAATATTATTATTTAATTACGAATAACTAAGATTATAATTACGTATAAAGCTCAATATCTTCATATGCAACCTAACATCTCTTAAAGGTGTCACAATGACTGATAAGTCTTTAATTGTTCTATCATAATTTTTAAAAGATTTAATTCCTCGTTCCAGATCCTTTTACCTATTCATAAACTTAGTGTTTGTGTTTAATCCCCTTTGTAGATTATTAAATTATAAACTAACACTTTTGTAAAATATTATTTATTATATATTTATTATAAGCATTTATTTGTATTGTTAGAGGCTAAAGTATTATTACTGGATCTCTTTTTAACATGCAATCTATTTAAGCATATTCTCCGTGCTTTTCTTTACCTTATTATTTTATGCTGTGTGTTTTCCAAATATCGTGACATTGGCAAAGTGATTAGTGCTCTACTGATTTTTTTGAAAGATTTATTACATTTTTAATAATTGCGTTTTTTTTACTATTATTTTTATTATTATACAATTTAAAAGCAAATATAATATTTATAAATTATACTTTCTTCTAATTTGTATTTTTCTTGCTGGCATATCTTCATGATAATTTCTTGAACGAAATCGGCATAGACAAATGTCATATTATATACGTCAATGTCAATAATAGTTAAAATTCAAAAGCCGCGTTTTCGTAATAACGATTGTTTGTTTTTTAAACTTGTAAGCTTTGTCTTGTATATGTATAAAGATTCAAAATTCAATTCTTATAGAATTAGGCAATTATTAAAGTGATCGTTTTACAATGCAAAAGACAAAAAAGAAAAGAGAAGACGAGCCAATGGAAGTTGATGAAAATCCGGGTCCCTCAAACGGTCATAACGGCGAAAACTACGAAAACGATGAAATTGATCACATATCTGATGATGAAGAAGGCGGCGTTCGTATTGGTGATATTTATATTCCCCCAGCTCCTAAACCAGCACTTACATTTGATGCTACGGGACCCCGGTTAATCATAACGCATATAGTAAATGAAAATTTCAAGAGTTATGCTGGTGTTCAAAGCTTAGGCCCTTTTCACAAGGTAGGTGAACTATTCTACATACTTTATTTATATTTTTAATATTTCTCAGTTTATAAAGTAACTGGTAATTTTCTTTGTACTTTCAGAGTTTTACAGCTATAATTGGTCCAAATGGAAGTGGGAAAAGCAATGTAATAGATTCTATGCTTTTTGTATTTGGCTATAGAGCAACTAAAATTAGATCTAAAAAAATCTCTGTGCTTATCCACTCTTCCAGCAAGTTCCCAAATATTACAAGTGCAACTGTTGCAGTACATTTCTGTCAGATTATTGATGGGGTAAGTATTATTTATGAAATAAAATTATTTTATATATATTATTAGCTATTTTTTGTGGTATTTCTTGTTTATAACAATTATGAAACATTGTATATCAGAAAGAAAGAAATAAGCTTAAGGAAATATATATTTAAGATCTTTTAGTACATTTCATAAGATTCTCTGGATAGTATTAATGAGAAGTGAAAAGTTATGGCCCTCAAATTATATTTTAATTAAAAAAAGTAATTGAAATTTATCTTAAATTTAATAGATAAATCTGCAAATTGATGTTTTTTTATTCTTATTTTTACAGGAAGGTGAAGACTTTACAATAGTGCCAAATAGTGAAATTGTAGTATCCAGAACAGCATTCAAAGATAATTCATCACACTACACTCTAGATGGTCGTAGGGTTCAGTTTAAGGAAGTAGCCAAAATGTTAAGGTCTCAAGGCATTGATTTGGACCATAATAGGTTTTTGATTTTACAGGTGATAAACTTGTTAATTTTATTTATTTTTTGTAATGTTAAAATGTACTTTTTTTATCATTTAGATCATAATATACAGATTAGGGATCCTCAGTAGCATACTTCACAGATGGCTGCCTTTCTCATACATTTATAAAGAGAACCATTTATTTTTATTACAGAAATAAAATATATTTAATAGGATATTAACATTCTTTGACATTGTCAAAGTGGTTCAGCTTGTTAAGCCATACATTATTGACAAGCGACACTCAAATCAAATTTTTATATGTTTCTTAATTATAACATTATTTTAGTAGTTAGCCCCTCTTACTACCCAAAGTTGAGTTCAAGAGAGTGTTAGAATTAATATTTTATGATATTTATTATTTCATCTAACATACATCATCATATATACATATATTAATATACAAATTACATATTTTGTTTCCTTACTTTACTAAATAGTAAATAATATACATATTTTACATTATTAAAACTATAAATTATCTATTTTGTTAAATTTTTCTTGTGTAATTTCAGGGAGAAGTAGAACAAATAGCTATGATGAAGCCTAAAGCTCAGAATGAGCATGAGTCTGGTATGCTTGAGTATTTAGAAGATATTATTGGTACATCTAGATATAAGGTAATCATATATTTTATTAAATATTTACAAAATTATCTTTATGCTTTAAAAAATTTCGTACATTAATAAGCAATATGTACAAATAAACTAAATTTGAGTGTCTGTTTGTAATAATAAAATAACCATTTTTTTCTATATACATTTACACGGGAAATATAACATTTTCTTCATTTTTGTTTATCTCTCTACCTGTTTATTCTGGCTGTAATCTTTGAAATGGCTGGACTGATTTTAATAGGGCTTTTATATGTATATAGTTGAAGTCATTAAGATTAATTTTGGCTACTCATACATTAGAAGTATAAAATAAACATGCAAAAATGTTAAATTCCATGTGAATGAATCCATGGCACAACCTAATTTTTGATATAATTACATTGTGAAAAAACTAATATTGTAAATGTAATATTTTAAAGTCATATTAACACTTTTTATTTTCATAACAGACATGAAAAACTTGATAAGTCAAAAACACTAACTTCATTGCAGCCATTTTAAGGTTTGATTTAATAATTCACATGTTAGAGTTGTGTGGTAAAATAGATTTAATGTGCAAGTTGATTTATCACTTTATTCACATTTGGTATGATTATTCCACAGAGGGTGGGATAATCTACATACCATACCGCCACTTGGCGAGTGAGTGAGGAAATTAGGATGTCTTAACTATAAGTTCTTTCTACCTATCCTGTTATTTTGAAACATGCTTGAAATCGCGCTTAATGATAAAAAAGAAGTTAAATTGCAAATTGGTTTTTCCCGTTTTTGAAAAATCGTATAAACTTGATTTGAACCCGCGCACCTTGGATACCGTCCAACCGCTAAGCCATGCGTTCTACTACCAGCTGCGTCGAAATTCTTATACGTATGTTACAACCTATTTATGTTGTTAGTATCTCCATAGAGAGATTTTTACAAATTACTAATACTTAAAGATTATTAAGAAATAATCATTTAACAAGAGAGATGTCTATTTTATTTTAATATTTACTATTTTTAAAGTGTTATTCCACACTTAAGATAAAAAAACATTTTAAAAGACATGTATAAAAATTTGACCGCAGCGGAATTCGAACCTGCGCCCTTGGCGCAGATCCCGTCCAAGCGCTCTTTTCCATTCTTGTTTAGATATTCCAAAGAAATAAAGAACCTTCTTTAGCTTTACGCCGCCGAATTCAACTTTGTTTATTAACGCGAGAAATATAAAAATAGTAACCATTCCCCTGGGTTGGAAACGAATCTACAAGCGATCGCGTTTACAGTCAGACACTGTACCACGGAGCCACGACAATCTTTAATTTTTTTTTGTTTCAACAGGAACCAATAGAAAAATTATCAATGAGAGTAGAAGAGTACACGGAAATGAGAAAAGAGAAATTGAACAGAGTGCGGTTAGTGGAACAAGAGAAGCAAAAATTAGAAGTGCCTATGAGAGAGGCAGTGGAACTCATGAAGCTGACGAATACCGCTCTGCGAACTAGGAATATGCTTTTACAGAAATATATGTAAGAAATATTTAGTGTTATTTTAACTAGATATTTTAATTGTTTTTATAGTAATGTATATTGTTATCCACACTTAAGATAAGAATACATTTTGAAAAATCGTATAATCGTAATTTTACCACAGTGGGATTCGAACCCGCACCTTTTGGAAATCGTTCAAGCGCTCTGATTGCTAAGACATGCGTTCCAAGTCCGGCTGCGTTGAAATACTTAACGTTTCTTACAATTTTCATAATGTGGAAGTAAAAAAATCACAATTTCATTTTTTTAACTTTTTTAATTGATAATATAAAATAACTAGATTTATTTATATTTCAGACATGAAACAAATAAAATTATTGAGGCTAAAAACAATGAAATGAGAGAACTTAAAGAAACATTAGCAAAAATTGATGAAAAATTAGGAAATTTAAAAGAAGAATTACAGGGTAAAACTACTGAACTAAAGAATGGAATGCAGTAAGTAATTTTTATTGTAATAATTATATTAGATTATCTATACATATAATATGAAAATAACTGATCTATTTTCGATATAATAGAACCCAAAAAATATATTTTTTTGTATAGTTTTATCTGTTTGTCTGTGCGTTTATGGATGCTAATCTCAGAAATGGCTTAACGAGTTTAAATGCAATTTTTATTTGCGTATTTAGTTAACCTTTGCTTAACATGGTTAGATTGTTTTTTTTTATTTGAATCAATATAACCATTGTTTTGTATGTAGTAACGTGACAAATGTCTTTTTTAATACAAGGTATTTTTTTATAATGTATATTGCCTTATAAAGTGTATTTCAATGTGTATGTAAAATTATTAATAACATGGTTATTTAATGTATTTATAATGTATTACTATGAGAAATATTGTTCTTTTTTTTAATACTTTTTCGGTTTTAATACATTTTTTTGTTTTATATATATATATATATATATATATATATATATATATATATATATATATATATATATATATATATATATAATGTAATGTATAATTTTTTACATTATTTAATTATATAACTTTTTAATAGAATATATGACGATCTTCAAAAGAAAAAGAACGACGTCGTTGAAAAATTGCAAAATACAAAAAAGGAAATGGTTGTAGTTGTAGCGGACTCCACTCAGGCCAATAGAAAAAAGAAAAATCTAGATCAATTATTGGAACAAGAGAAGGGGAAACTTATTGAATTAGAATTGGTAAGTATAAATAAACGATACAGACAAAGCACGGCGTTAAATTCGGCCACTTTACACGCAATGTCTTAAATTTGGGCAGAGAACAGAGGATCAAGTTTGTTCATCTTAGCTTATCTCTGAATATCCTAAAAAATATATACTTACTAAAATACTACTTTTTTGTATGTTTTTTTTAAAGATACCAGATAGAAATCAGCGAGAGATAGAAGATTGTGAGCGGCTCTTAGTGAAACATCAAGAAAGTAAAGAGAAAGCTGAATCAGAATTAGAAACTGTCATGGCGGGTGTTAGGTATTATAAAATAAGTTAACTTTTTAAAATTAATTAATTGTAACCATGTAAGAATCGAACCCAGAATTATCGACTTTATAGTGAGACCCTGATCCACAGATATTTTATGGGTTTAATTAATAAATTATTATTAGAGATAACATTTTTTAGATCATGTATAATAACTTGGATAAAGCAGGATTTGAACCCATGCCTCTTGTAACTAGAGATCTAAGTAATATACTCTACATCCGGCTATCTACCTGAAACCTACCTGTAGGCCTATTTCAACTTATATTAGCATCTCTGTACAGATGACAAAATTTTGCTATGCAAAGATTATTTAAAAAAAACATACATTTTAGAATGCTGTTTTACTAAATATTTTAATATTTTAAACTGTTATTCCACACTTAGAATAATAAATAACTTTTAATTTTTTTAATGAATATTAAAATTTTATTAATAATTTTAATTTTTTTAGAGCTCAAACACAAGGTTTTCAAGAGCAAAAAGATAGATTACAGTTAAAGTTATTGGATTTAAAGAAAATAGTAGATGAAGCGAACAAAAAGTTTAAATTGTCAGAATCAGAATTGAAAATATACCTGAGTACAGAACAAAAAGAAACAGAGAAGCTTGAAAAAGCGAAGCAAGCATATGCAAAAGCGAAAAGTGATTTGGACGAAAAGAAATCGTGAGTTTTCTTCAAATTTATATGATTTTATTTAATTTTACACCTCTGGATTATTTTATTTTAGTTGCGGAAGATATTTCTTATTGCATCAGCTATCTACCCGAGAAAGTCCCATCAAAATCTGTCCAGCTGTTCTAAAAATTTGCTGGAACACACAGACAAACAGAAAAACTATTACAAATGTTATTTAGGTGTATAAACTATGTCTACAATATATGTAACATTATAAATAGACACTCTAAATTCTATTTATTTGTATAGATATTTTTGTGTGTACATTAGAATTTAAATGTCAAAAGAATAGTAAGTTCCAATGACAAAATATAGATAGATACTAGTACGATTATTATTATATACAAATTAAAAAAATCTATAAAAAGTATACAGATAGATTATAAAATTTAACTTAACTTAAGGAATAAATATTTTAAATTAATGATCATGTTTTTGTTGTATAATTTTGTATAAACTTACACACTTATTGGCAAGGTAACGCGTATAATACTGCGTTTTTTTAATCAAGAAAATTGACACATATGTTTCTTGTCAATTTTTTAAATATTTTTTTAGATTGCGTGAAGACTTATCGTCTACTATACCAATGCAAGAAGATCAATATAAATCTATACAAACTAAATTACAATCTATAAAGGAAGATGAGGCTAACATCTCTAGAGAAGTTCGGAATATGAGGTATCTTTTTATATAAAACAATACAATTAATTTACAAAACTATATATATATATTGCATCTATAGTAGTGAAAATCAACGCTGTGATTTGTTTTACCAGAACATTCAATTAAAAATAATTAAAATATATATTAATTCTCTATGAAAAAATATATAAATTTTAATAATAAAAATAAATATTCGATTGATAACTCGATAATAATTAATTATAATATGTAGCTTCTGGCTGTAAACACGATTGTGAGCTCGATTCCTATTGCGGTGAATAATCATATTCAAAATTATTTTCATTTCTCTGCTCTGGAAAGACACCACGGCGTTGTATTACGCTACTCAACACATAATATCCCGTTGGAAAGTGGAGTATTTACTGTATTGACTCTAGATTGTCTCATACTATGAAGCAAATAATATTGTATTTTAGACGTCAATTAGAAGAATCTCGACAAGCAATGAGTGCAAACAGATCAAAGGGAAGAGTATTAGATTCTTTGATGAAAGAAAAAAAGGCTGGACGTTTACCCGGAATATTTGGGAGATTGGTGAGTTTTTTATGTATATTTTGTTCTATATTAAATATTAGTTTACAGGACAGCTATCTTGTTTTAAATTCTATATTTTTAGATGAATGTTTGATTTAGTGTCACATTCCCACTATGAACAAAATATAGTTAATTCTCTTTAATCTGCAATTAGTGTATATCGTTAAAGAGTATAAAACTTATCAAATGAATTTGCATTAAACAAATTAACTAAAAAATCTAATAAATTGTCAAAAAAATATTAAAGAATTTATTATTTATGCTATTAAACAAACAAACTAAACAAACTTCTTATATATATGTATGCAATAGTAAAAATAAGAATATTTCATATTAATAATATCAAAATGTATTTATGTAATGAAATTTAATCAATCAAAAAGAGTTTCTTAAAAGTTCTTTATGAAGTGACATATTTTATTAGATTATCAAGTAAAAAATTATGTCTTAGACTTTAGACAATTAATTAAATTTTATTTCATTAATCTAGAACTAGATTTATATTTTTAAGAAAGATATAGAAAATATAATATATTTTTGTAATTAAATTGTTCAACAATTTTCGGCCAAAATTAAAGCAATTTATAATAAAAAATAAATTAAAAAAAAAACCATAAAAAGCATAGATAGGGGACACCCGGGTTTGAACCGGGGACCTCTCGATCTGCAGTCGAATGCTCTACCACTGAGCTATATCCCCAATGAGTGTATTTGTAAAATATCTATACACGTTTGATGATATCATCTTACGATAAAATAAATCAATTGAAAAATATTTTGTAATTATGATGCAATTTTTATTTTGCTTTACTTCTTACTCTACTTTCTGTCGAATTCGAGACATCGTGTGTTAAGTGGCGAAACTGAACGCCGAACTTTGTGTTGCCATGAGCGAGGAAATAAAAATAAATTAAATATATTCATTCCCCCGAGTAGGAATCGAACCCATAACTGACCACGTTTACAGCCAGAAGCTGTTCCACTATGACACACCCGGCCTCAGCAATTTGAAGCAATGTAATTTGCAATAAATTTTTTTTTACCATGTTATAATAAAAAAAAATGGCCTTTGTTTTGGGTATTTGAAAAAGTATCTTAGAAAACCTGTCGTTTCGATCAATTTACAGTAGTCCGTGGTCATAGATAGTTTATCTGAAGAAAACCAACTTAACGTTAGCTTTTAATGTTAAATAATAAGTAAATAACTTAAAAACTTTTTATATTTTTTTATGTTAGGCATTTATTACCTTAACTTACAATATCCAAATATAATTTATTTTCACTATAATCAATGTAACATAAATAACAATAAATATTAAAAACAACAATTCATTGTTCATATCTTGATTTGAAATGTCGCCGCCTACGTTTGATTCGTCATTGAAATTCCATCCATTAAAACGTGCTTACTTGGTGTGTTTAATACATTGCGTTATATTTTATAAACTTAGTGGATATAAGTTTTATTGTTCTTTTAGAAAAGGATTTCTTATTTTTTTTTCTTCATAGTAAATAATACTTGTTAAATTTGTTTTTTTAAAAGCCTTTATTTATCTTGCTGCTGTATTAGTAAGTGTATATCAAAATTTTGCAAGCTTAATTTGACCCACTTGCCAGTGTCCGATTGAACTGAAATTTGGAATACGACTTCCGTTTTGATGACAATGAAATTATATATAATTAGCATTGTTGTTGATCTAAAATGGCCGCTGCTACAAAATGGCAGATTTGCGGAAAATTTATAGAATACAATATATACAAATAAAAAAGCTTGCTTTTAAAAAGATTTTCTGATTTTATTTTATGACAAAGATGATATAAATATTTCAGATTTTGCTCGTTTTACTTTATAAAATAAAAAGAATTTTCTACGCTATAGTCACTTTATTAAATTGATTGTAAATAGTTAAGAATTCAGGTTTTGTAATAATTCGAACACAAGCAAAATTTGACATCATTACAGGTGCACCATTAAATATTATAATACTAAGTCCTTATTATTTGTATATACTGAAAGTTATAACGCGTAAAGGTGTTTTTCAATTATTATTTATATAATAAATGTGTTTATATAGACAAATCGAGATATTGCGAATGCCGAGTAAAACACCGCAGTTTATTTTACCAGAGCGGAGAAACGAAAATGAATTTTAATTATATTAATTCCTGAGAGTGTGAATCGAACCAAAGACCAGTCGCGTTTATAGTCAGATATGGTTCTACTGCGCCTCGACGGTTCCTATTGTTGATAATTCTCTAGAATTATTAAGTTGTTAGTAGATAATGAAAAGGTATTTCCTACTATATTATATATAGTTTACGTCAAAGCGATAAGATATTAAGTCAATTGACACTCTTAATCATTTATTGATTAATTGATAACTAATTATTATGAAAACTTATACTAAAATAAAATGTAAATAAAAAAAAGTAGTAACAAAAACTATAGTGAATAAAATATATAGCTAAAGTCAAAAAAAGTTCATGTGGGTTTTTTATGTTTTACACAATATATACTTTCGTTAGATTTATAATTTTATACACTTTAAATGAATTCATTAAATTTTATATTTTTGAATAGAAATTCAATTATTTTTTTATTTAAATTCCCTGTTTTGAGGATTCGGTAAACGAGCTTTATTACTACGACTTCAATGTCCGTCCGTCTGTCACCAGGTTCTCACGAACCGTGATAGTTAGATAATTGCAATTTATACAGACTATGTATTTCTTGTACCGCTATGAGAATAAAAACTAAAAATGAAATGAAATAAACAATTATTTTTCTATTAAAGTAAAGAGCGATATCAATGGTATGAACAATTTACTTTCTTCATTTTTAACTAAATAAAAAAAATAAACAGGGAGATCTCGGTGGTATAGACAGTAAGTACGACGTAGCCATATCGACGTGCTGCGGCGCTTTAGACAACATAGTGGTAGACACTGTGGAAACCGCTCAGGCGTGCGTCGAACACCTGAAGCGCGGGGACGTGGGCCGTGCGACCTTTGTAGCACTGGACAAGCAGGCGCATCTCGTACAGCACTACCAGAATAAATCTAATAAGTAGTAAGTGTTAATATTAGTAAATTATTTATTTAGTTTTCCGCCGAATTCGAAACATTGAGTGGCAAAATTCAACGCCGTCTTACCAGAACGAGGAAATAAAAATTATTTAAATGTAATCATATCCCTTAGTGCGAATTGAATCCACAACCGATCGCGTTTACAATTAGACGCTGTCCCACTGCGCCACAGCTGACCTCTAGTATGGTATATGATATATTTCTAGATAAGAAACGAATTTAGTTATAATATAAGATTGATATGAGAATTATTAGGTATACCACATTAGTTTTTATTTACAAAGAAAAAAAACAAACACATCTCTGCAATTGCTGTAACGAATTTATATGACGACTGACTAAATAAAATACATACAATTTATACATTATTCTCAAATTGTTAGTAATATTTAAAATTGTCCATAGTGAAATAAATAATATTAATAATAATAAGATAATATATATATTTTATTAATGTTCATTGTATTGATTTTTACTCAGTTTTATGGTATAGATAAATATAAACAACCTTTTGTCCTCGTATTCCAGTCCTGAAAACGTACCACGTCTCTTCGATCTAGTCAAAGTGAAAGATGAGAGAGTGTTGCCGGCGTTCTACTACGCGCTTAGAGAAACGTTAGTGGCGAAAGATTTAGAACAAGCCTCTAGAATCGCCTATGGAGCTACTAGATTCCGAGTGGTGTCGTTACAGGGCGATGTTATTGAAATTGCAGGTATTTATTTCTATTACTGATGTTCCTTGTTACATTTAGTAGTAAAAAAAAGTTTAGGCTTGAAGCGTTTGACCATCCAATGGCCTTTTAAAAAATAATTAAGAAAATATATGTATACCGTGTTGTCGCCCCAAAACTACAACTTTTGCTTTTTGCGTAGGTTTATAAACAGGTTTTTCTTTTCTTAGCAATCTCTGCATTTTTCAAGGAACTACTACATGCAGCCTTTTTTCTTTACTTTTCCCATAATATATTAATAGAAATAATTTATAGGAACAATGTCGGGTGGTGGTAAAACGACTATGAGGGGACGCATGAGTAGCTCGGTACAACAGGACACCAGTGAAATAGATCCCGCTGCGATACAAGAGAGTGAACGGAGGTTAGCGGAACTGGAGGAGAGGTGAGACACTCTTATAATGCTCTTTGATGTATAATTATCCATAACACTCACATTGGATTACCATCTGTAAATCTTTATTAATTATGTTTATAATTAGTAAATAAATTATTTAATGATAAAGAAAAATTTATTTTTTTAACTAAGTACCTTTAGTAGCCATTCGAATTATTTTACTTTTATATATTTAGGCTTTTATTATTTATTATCAGTACTTACGCTAGTAGCAGTTTACGCTGTAATTATTAGTTAATAGTATAAAACAGGAAAAATTAACATGTTTCGTAATGGTCGTGGGCTCGCCAGTTGGAGGAATTGTTTTATTTAGTGCTTATTTAATTTATTTTCAATTCCCCGCTGTGAAAAAATCGCAGCGTTCAGTTCAGAGTTCCGTTATTCAACACGCGATGTCATTCACTCTCAACTCAAGGCTTAGTGAAGAAACTCCTCAAGGACCCATCGCGCACACGCAGGATCCTTCATTCAACAGTGAGAGGAACTCTATAACAAGTGTCTTGGAATTGTGACCAAAAGTGTAGTTTTATTATAAATATAAACACCTTTAATATAAACGCATTAACACTACCTCCACCCTCCGATACATAAATTATGATTAACGAAGTTACGCCAGATGTCAATTTAATTTCATACTTATAGTACTATAAATAATATTTTTATGTATTTTTTTTACAGATTGACACAATTACGTGCCGAACAGTCCACCTTAGAAGATTCTTTAGTATCAACACAGAGGAGTGTCCGAGAAGGGAAAACAACATTAAATAAACTGGACATCGACTTAAAGAGTTTATCTGATCTCATTCCAACGTTAAAGGTGACCAGTTAAACTTTTAAGCACGCTTCGCGCTGTATCCCACTTAGCAGGGTAATCAGAGATAACCTAGTGTCAAGACATTTCGTTGACTGCTTTCCACCCAAAATTGACACATTGCATGTGGAGTTGTGAACTCAACGCCGCGTTTTGTTTTTCCAAAGCGAAAACACTAAATTAAATGTTTCTTTTGTATGGTATATTGCTTCTGCATACTTTTTTTTAGTTTGTGAAAGGTGTGTGTGTGTTCGGTTCTCATTTGGAGAAATGTTTATATTTACATATATAGTTTCATTTACTTACTCTACTAAGATAAAACGCGTTAAGATCCACAGCATACGAGTTAAGTCACTCAATAGTATGATTATGATTACATTGAATATTATTTTCATTATTTTGATTTAATCATTCCGAAGCGCGGAGTTGAGTTACGCTGTTTAACATGATAGGAAAAACATTTTTTTATTTGTAGTTACAAATAAAACAACAAGAAGGTAAAGTCTCCTCAAACAAAGTCGACGCGAGGCAAAAAGCCAAGTTAGAAGAGACTTTGAAAGAAGCTGAGGAACAATTGGAGAGAGCGAAGCATAATGCGGGAGAAGTAAGTTCATAGTGTTTTTATGTAATGATTTTTTTTAAATTAAATTAAGTTTCATTCGCGGCTATGTCTACGTTGTGTTAATGAGCGAACGGAAAGAAGTTTCTTAAATATAAGGACGGACGGACGCACAAACAAACAGACAGACAAAAATGGAATGGAAAACCATTCAATAGAATTTTTGTGCGTCTGTCTGTCCAATTTAAATTTTTTATAAATATTTCACGTACAGAGTTGAATTTTCTACTCTTTTACTATATATGCAGATATCGGAGAAAATGAAAATAACTACTGTTCCGCTATTGTTAGGAACTGAAATGGAAATATATCATGATAAATGTATATATATATATGTATATATATATATATATATATATATATATATATATATATATATATATATATATATATATTTCACGGTCTAAATAGCCAAAAATCATTATTAATTATAGACTATTTTTGTCTATATTGCAGTGATTCTTGTAAAAAATTGTTTAGTAGTTTTTGTACGAAACATTTACAAACATACATCCATCCATTTACACAAACTTTTACGGCCACAAAATTGTATGGCCATATTACAGTTAACTAAATATATTTATTGATTATTATACATATTTTTTATTGATTTATATTTTTCCTAGGATGTGAATTGAACTGACAAACATTGCCTGTATACTGAAACACTACACCTGATCCACAATGGCATTTTAAATAAATATATAATATAGGCGATATTTATTGTGTAATTTTTAAATGTTTTAGGTGGAAAAAGAAGTACACGATGTCGACGAACAAATAGCAGCGGTCGCCGGGAACAGAGTGAGGGACTTGCAGAAAGCCGTCGACGAACTAACGAAGAAGATCAATAAAATAAGTACTGAAATCTCGAAACTGAAAGTCGCCATAAATACTAGCATAAGGTATACAATTTTAGTTAATTATATAATAATTAATATTTTTTTAAGGTAGACAGAAAATATCTAGTGTCAAGACAATCCGTATTTAGTTCTTCGCCGAATTTGAGACGCCGTTCTTTGTCCTTAACAGAGCGAGGAAGTGAAAATTATTTAAGTATAATCACTCCCTCGAGTGGGAATCGAACCCAAAAACTAACCCAATATAAATAGTTTTAAGTATATTAAAATTGAATTTTCTTTTGTTTTACTATTTTAGATAGGATAAAGGCATACTTAAACTTTGTATATTATTTTAAATTCCTTTTTAATCTAAAATCAATCCTGCAATTTTTTTAGTACAAATTATTACTTATAATAATTACCAAAAATATCTGCCAACATTGTATATGACTTTTTTATTAAAATACTACTTTCAGCAAAGAAGACAGACAGTGTTGCCATAATGCAAGAAACAAAATTGTTATTGCCATTTTTAGAACTAATTAATTGATATAGTATACTAAATTATTAGTATCGGGGCCGGTCGTGGCGCAGTGGGATAGTGTCTGACTGTAAACGCAATTGGTTGTGGGTTCGATTTCTACTTAGGGGGATTGTTTAGATTTGCATTATTTAGACGTTCTATTACGAAAAGTCGCGGCGTTGAGTTTCTCTACTCAACACGTAATGTCTCGATTTCGGTGGAAATCATAGTACGGAGTGTGTTTATTTTAGGTACTACCTGCTAGGCTATAAATGCGTAAAGCTAAAGAAACAGAAAAAACAACTAATATATTAAATGTACTTCAACAATTTTCCGTCAGTGTGTTAAATGAAATAGTCTCAATTGAAAAATATAATAAAAAATAATATTTTTTAATTTTCAGAAACGCAAAGAAATCAAAAGATAAAATAGCTCAAATGGAAACAGATTTGACGGAAACTGAAAAAAATTTGGAAAATTTGAGCGAACGGAAACGTCATCTGACGTTAGAAAGTTCACAATACCAGAAGGAAGTTGAAGAAGTATGTGATAAATAGTATTATAATAAGGATAGAAGAATAATTATTAAAAGAAAGGCAGAGAGTAATCCAAGACACCCTACTGTCAAAACATTTTTTTATTCATTTACCGATCTAATTGCGTGTAAAGTATTGGAACTCAACGCCGCGCTTTTCTTACCGACCCCGAGAAATGGAAATGAATAAAATATATTCATATCCCTGAGCAGGAATCGAACCCACTATTTGCAGTCCGTCAGTGTCCCATTGCACCATAACTTCTTATTTCGTTTTCTAAATAATATTATGAAAATGTTAATTCAAAATAAATTTTGTATGTATGTATGTATAGTTACATTTGGTTAAATAAACTTTACTCTGCTATAGTAATAGAAAATCTGTTTATTATCATATCTCCGCTCTGGTAAGATAAAGTGCCGCGTTAAACTCCGCTATTATATTCTAGTTAGATGAACAAATAAATGAGGGTACAAGCGAGTTCTCTGGTCTCCGCCAAGAAATAGCTAAACTGCAAAACAAAGAGAACAAAATGAAAGCGGAACGTCTCGAAGCAAACAATGCTGTCAATAAAATGGAAAAGACAATACAAGATTGTAATACGAAAACACCGTTGTGGGAGAAGGAGGTTTGTTTATTATATAAATAAAATTTAAATTAAAAATAATATACTAGTTGTATAATTCGCTTTATCGTTCATAGGAGAGTAGTCATTGATAACCTAATGTCAAGACACTCCGGTGACTATGTTACGCTAGAAGTCGAGACATTGCGTGTGAGTGGATCAATTCCGCGCCATGTCTTACCAGAGCGGAGAAATTAAAATAAATTTTAATTATAATCGTTCCACTGATTGGGAATCGAATCCACAACCAATTGTTCTTGTTGCTGTGTTTGGTAAGATACAGTAGCTTAGCGTCGTTTATTACGTCAAATGGCCTCGTTAGATATTTTAACATTTTTTATAATTATTATTTATACATAAAAAATGACAAAAGTAAATTAAAACAAACGTATAAGAATTTTGACGTAAATAAGAATGAATGACTTAATTAGTTGACTAGATTAAAAATATAATAGTGTTATTAATATAAAAATGTAAATACTATTAAAAAAAATGTATTACAGTTAACTACACTAAAACTAGAGGATCCGGGTCTAGACGGTGTGCCGGGAATCGAACGCCCTACCCCCTTAGTAAGACATACGACGGAGGAACTAGAGGAGTGTGAAGTGGAAGAATTGAGGAACAGACTGACTGCACAAAAGTCTAGAATAGGTGATAATAAACCTAATATACAGGCTATACAGGTTGGTGCTATTTAGTTTTAAATTGTTTTGTATAATATTGTATACTAACTCTGCCTCTGACTTTGCCCGGACTTTGGATGTCTATTATTTGACTTCCTATTTCTTGCCCTCAAAGCGGGAGAGACGGTACCTAGTGTAAAGAGAGAAGAATTTTGTTTTACCAAAGTGAGGAACTGAAAATAATTGAAATATAATCATTTCTCCGAATGGGAATCGAACCCACAACCGAACGCGTTTACAATCGACCACTGCCCCACTGTGCTACGACACGCTTTGATCTCTATTTTATAATTCTAAAATAATTATTACATCAGCTATCTGATATTGAAATTCCCGTCCAAATCGGTACCAGCCGTTCCAGAGACTAGCCGGAACAGTCAGAAAGACAAAAATTGTGAAATATCTTGTTTTGGTATACATAGATACATATGCATTTAGTAAAAAGCCATTATTTTAATATTACAAACAGACATCCCAATTTTATTAATTTATATAGATAGATAAATATAAAAATTATTTTATTAGGATTACAGAACAAAGGAAGAATTATATTTGAGAAGGGCGGCGGAACTAGATGATATCACGACTAGGAGAAACGAAATGAGGGCGCTCTACGATCAGTTGAGAAAGAAACGTACTACTGATTTTCTATGTGGTTAGTTGTTTACAGATGTTCATTTATATTTATATTTGCTTGATCTCGCATAGCGCGGTCAGTGTCAAGACACTCCGTTGACTGTTTTCCACCCAGAATTGAGACATTGGTGTGTTTACGCCGCGAAATCAACGCTGCGGTTTGTCTTTTCACCATGGTGGGGAAATGAAAGTAAATTTTGAATAATCATGTGAGAATAGACTAAGCGCGTTGTTTAGTTACGTGTCTTAAAATGCAATATCCTAAATCTGAGCGGACAAAGGTAAACGTACAGTTTTGACAATAGGTTTTCTCTGACTACCTCGGACCCTGCAATCCGTAGGAAATTTTAACTCGACTTTTTTGTGTCTCCCTTGATGTTCAACTTATGCAGGTAGAACCTCTATAATGTATTTTTGTCGTTGTGTTCGCGGCTTTTTCCTCCCCTAAGTAGGAAAAAATATATTTTTTTTAATAAATATTGATTTTATTAATTTCTGTGTCTATTGTCATTATGAGGAAAGATTATTAAATAAAAAGAAATTGATAATATGATATATATAAAAATCTTTTAATACTTTAATTATTTATTTTTTATTGTATTTATTAATTATTAATTGTATTTATTAATTTTATATTTATTTCAGGTTTCAACACAATAACAACAAAACTAAAGGAAATGTATCAAATGATAACATTAGGCGGTGATGCGGAATTGGAGTTAGTGGACTCTTTAGACGCCTTCACTGAAGGGATTATATTTAGGTTAATATATTTATATTATTTTTATATTAATATGTTAAGCTAAAAGCAGTCAGGGGAATGTGTTGACACTAGGTTGTGTGTGTCTTATTTTGAGTGTATAATAATACTTTAAAAAATACATATAAAACATTGTATCTTTTTCTTAAATATATGTATTTTATAAAGTATTATTATACACTCAAAATAAGACACACCAACCTAGTGTCAACACATTCCCCTAACTGCTTTTAGCTTACATATAATATTAAAATAATATAAATATAGTAATATATATATAATAACATATATATATAAATATATATATTAGTATCGTTTTAATTTCTAGTGTACGACCACCAAATAAATCGTGGAAGAACATATCTAATTTGTCAGGTGGTGAAAAAACACTATCCTCGCTGGCCTTGGTGTTCGCGTTGCATTACTACAAACCGACGCCGTTGTACGTCATGGATGAGATAGACGCTGCCTTGGACTTCAAGAACGTTTCGATTGTAGCTAACTATATAAAGGTATTTAATGTTTTTAAATGAGAATTAAGATTTAATTTTATTTGGACGCGTTTATTGAGTTTTTTTTTATATTGGGTTCGATTTTTAGTTGGGGAAATGATTAATATTTGTTTACGTTACTCTGCTCTGGGAAGACTAATTCTCTACTCTATACGCAATGTTTCCATTACGGGTACAAAACATTCAACGGAGTGTCTAGTGACTCAATTGTCTTTAATTAACCTGCTACGCAGGATGACGTTCTTTTTAAGCTAGCAATTTTATTTTATTAAAAAAAAATTGTAAAAAAATAATAGCAAATATTTAAAAATCATTTCCATACTCTAGTATGATAAAGGGCGGCGTTGAGTTCGCCACTCAACGCTCAATATCACTAATCTGTGTGAAAAGCAGTCACCGAAGTGTCTTGACACTAAGTTCTCTGGCTAGTAGTCGCTGGCTACCTTGCTATGCGGGATAAAGCGCGAATTTATATAAAACTATATTATATTATTTTTGTATATTATAATTATAAGATAAAAATTTTGAGGCCGGTCGTGGCGCAGTGGAACAGCGTCTGACTGTTAACGCGATCGGTTGTGGATTCAATCCCACTCGGGGGAGTGTTTATATTTACATTATTTTCACTTCCTCGCTCTGGTAAAAGATACGGTGCGGTGTCGAGTTCCACCACTCAACACGCAATTTCTCCAATTCAGTGGAAAGCAAAGTACGAAGTGTCTTAACACTAGGTACTTTCTGTCTACTCGGCAATGCGGGATAAAAAAAAGATAAAAAAATAAATAACAAGTAATTTATTTCCAGGAACGCACAAAAAACGCGCAATTCATAATAATATCGCTGAGGTACAACATGTTTGAGGTTTCCAACCGCCTCGTCGGCATTTACAAGACTGAGGACTGCACTAAATCTGTTACAATTGAAAATAAATTACCTGAACAAAATGGACGTGATGTTATGACATAGTTTTACATTGTTATCAACGCAAGTAAGCGATTTTGTCGTATATTGAAAAAGAGATTTTTTTCACTAGCCGAGTAGACAGGAAGTACTTAGTGTCAAGATACTCAGTACTCCGCTTACAGCCGAATTGAGTGGCGGAACTAAACGCTGTGCTTTGTGTTATCAGAACGGAATGAAAATAATTGAAATATAATCGTTCCCTTCAGTGGGGATCGAACCCAGACCCGATCGCGTTCTCAGTCAGACGCTGGTCCCACTGCGCTACAACCGACCTCAGAAACAAAAACGTGTATTTTTTATTACTTGTATGTAATTAGAGTAACTAAAACTTATGTCAGAAATGATAAAAAGTAAGAAAATAATTTCGATATCTTTTAATCCTAATAGATAATGAAGAAAAATATATTTTTGATATAAAACTAAATCGCTTTTTTCGTAGTACAGGGTCTGACTGTAACCAGACTTTCCTGGGTTCGAATTTACCTAGGGGAATGATTTTGGCATTTAGAGCGGTGTTGAGTATCGCCTAAATAAATATTAAATTTATATTTAAATGATTAATATCTTTAAAATATTCTAAACCATTTGCTCATTTTTCATTACTATTAAAAACATACTGATCTAACACTAAGTTCTCTTTGTTTATTTGATAAATGGGAAATATACAAATATATATATAAGTCATACAGTCACTTGGACTTTATAATGTCGATTCTGAGGAAAACATATAAATATAATTTTTGTATATCGAACATATTTTAAATAACATAGCTTAAAGTCTATTGATTTTTTTGTTATTAAAACGATATGAATATACATGTTTTCCATACTGATTAATAATTATTACAAAAATTCAATCCATTATTTTTTTTTGCAGAAAAAAAATTACTATACTTTATATGTATGTATAATGAATTATTTCATTTGATATGTTTAATTTGATATGTTACATTTTTTTATAAATAGAATTTTTTTTTTTCAATACTTTAATGATGTAAATAAATTATTATTAATTAATGTGTTTTATTTTTTATTTGAAATCCAATTACTCTCAAATATGATTTTTAAGTATTTATGAAGTAGTGTTTTTATTATAAGTATCGACTATTATGTAAACGATAACATACAAACAAATGTACATTATAAGAATGTAATATGGATAGTAGTACAGTCAATCGGTGACCACGGACTACTGTAAAGTGTTTGAAACGTCTGGTCTGTATAAATGTATTTTAGAAACACCAAATTATACACGACTTATAAAATAGTTTCATTTGAAATGTTTATAAATCGCGAAAATTTTAGGCCACAGATATCGTTCGACTCATAACGTGTGAAGGTTTGGCTAGTGATGTTTGGATATATTTTATGGAGGATGCTCAGTCTTATTAAATAAAAAAAAGGATTTTATAATTATATCTCTATTGATATACAATATCTAATAATATAAAATTTAAGTTTTACTTCTAAGAGACACGTAAATGAATTTTAGAAATACTTTAGACGTAAAGTGTTCGTTTAATAATTAATTTTATATTATTGTATTAATAATTTATTTTATATTATTGTATATAGGTTAATGTAAAAATTTATATTAACTGACTTACTTCCTAACCTAAAAGTAAATAACAAAGTAAATAATTTTTTTTTATTAAAATGTACATTTTATTGTATTCAGTTCTTTATGGTTTACTTAATAACCGGACGTATATTTGTTGCGAGTTCTCATTTAACTTACGAATTGTCCCATACAAGACATAAACCATTACAGTGTTTTAGAATGAGGTATATTTTTCTAATAATAATAAATTAAACTACATGGTCTTCACCATCTTCCTTTGCAATATAAACAAGGCGAAAACCGCGATCGAAGCACCGTTATCGACACTAAATAACAATACCAGAATATGCCAATGTTCGGTTATGAAATACTCGAACACGCTGTGCGAATAATTTATCGAATTCGACATGATTTGATTTAATTCAGACATTTAATTAAATGCCCGGTTGCATCGCGATCATGATGTATGTAATAAAAAAAAATTAAAGACATTTCATTTACGGTTTTCACAGATACACTGGTGGCTTATTAATCAAATTTTGAAATAAAACAAAGAAATTGTTAACATAATTATATTTATTCCACATATACACATAATATAAAATTCTTAAAAGCAATAAAATAAATTATGCTCAACATACATATTACAAACATGCTAATATAATCATTTTTATTATAAATATATAATAATAATTGAAGAAATGAACGGATGAAAATTAAGCTTAAAATAATATTTTAGTTTATATTTTAAATATTAAAGGGAGTGTTATATTCATTTACTTTCAATGTTGTTGTAACGGTACTTTTTGTTATCTAATTATATGAAAAGATTGTATTCAGAAAATTCTTTATAAAATATTAATTACGTAAATAACTGATTTTATTAGTTAAAAAACCCGACTGCTGTTAAAAACTAAGTTCATGTATACATGAAGGCTTTTAAAATCAGTTTTTTTATTTTTGCAGTAATTTTATATTTAGTGACAAAAATATTATATTTTAATTGTTTCAAAGTTTTGCAAAAATTGAAACTTTCAACCTTTCATTTCTTTAATTATAAATTGACTTGCAATGCAATTATTTCACTTGTAAAAATATAAAGTGAACTTTTAGCAATAATAGTACTGAGGTGGCTTTGTGTATTTAAATTTATGTGTCAATTTTGTGTTTTTAACAAATGTATAGAAGTGTACAGTAGTTGAGGAAAAATTTGAAAATGTATATACTTGGACATTACATATGATTATAAAATATAGGTTACTTTATTAATAATAATAATATTGGTTTAATGAGAGAACAATTATAGGTGCGATTTATATAATTAAATAGTGTAATTTGCAATCGAAAGTTTACATTTAAACGACTTCTAATCAACAGTATTCGAACATAAATACCAAAAGCTAAAAAAAAAAATTCTTTCAATTTATGAAAAAAATGCAAAATATTACGCTTTAAATCATAAATGCTTGTGTATTTTCTGTTTTTTAATTTTATTTTTAGTACAAGTACAAGTTAAATATGTTTAAATAATAACTAGGGACGTTAAATAGTGAGATATTCTAAGCTGTTATAAATATCTAATATAGTACATTTTTCATTTATTTCAATTATCTATTCCGTTCGATAATCAATTTTGCTATTACAATGAAAATGAAAAATGTACAATATTTTGCTATATTATTTTAGATAACTTTGTTACCGCTATTAAATAAATAATAATTATTATTAACATATTATTGTATCACAAGATTCCATATTATTATTGTGTTTAGATAATAAATACTTATTTAAGTTATTAGGCATTGATGACAAATTGGATAGAAAAGGAATATTAGAAAAAATAAATTGCCATTCTTAAAACAAACATTGAAAGTAATATCAGTTTTTTATCGAAAATCACTCAAAACTATATATAATCTGTAATCAAAAATTCCAAACGTCAATCAAAAATGGCGGGAAAGGAAATAAAGCAGTCTTTGTCAATTGTCGTAACAATATTATATTTCTTGAACTAAAACCATAACTTCTGGCTTCAAAAATACATCTTTATTGGGACTATTATTTATTTCTTCGATAATAGAATTGTGCCAAGCGAATGTGAGCACTGTTGCTGGGACAAGGCGTAAGTCAATAAGTGTTTTATTCGCATCCTCGTCTAATATTAACTTATGCCCAGTTGGAGTGTTCAAAACGAAGGGGAGACCGCCATGTTCTAGATGCTCTTGTACGAATTCGTGTATATCATTATATTTTTCGTATATCGAAAACGTTCCCTGTATAAATTAAAAACAAAAAACATTTTTTATGACTTATTATGCATGCAATAATGTTTAGGTTTAATTCTAAATATAATTATGTAAATATATATAATACATAATTATGTATCTCTTTAGTTAGTGTGTGATTAATTATTCAAAATATTAAAAAAATAAAATATATTTCCATTTTGCCGAATGATTTTATTTTATGTCCTATCAATTTTCCTAAATCCAAAAAAGTACAGTAAACTTTTACAGAAATAAGTAGCGTTTAAGAATTTTAAGGTAGTTCGAAAAGAAGTCATTAAGGCTTAGTGCATAATATGCACAATAAAAAAATTAATCTAATGAAATAAATAAATTTGGAGTGTCCATTTGTAATATTAAAATAACCGTATTTTGATAAATGTATATGTGTATGTATACTCTGCATACATACAAAATAAAGATTTTTTTAAATTTTCATCTTTCTGTTTGTTGTAATCTCTGAAACGGCTGGATGTATTTTGACGGGGACTGACAAACTTCCACTGGCTTATATAATAAAAGCTAAGGCTTTTATTTTAGAATTATAAAGTAATGATTCAGAGATATTAAATCTAGAGATGGTTCTATTTTAAAATGTTGTCTGTCATATATATTTTTTATATAGTATGATATAAATTATTATATACAAACAAATAATACATAAATAAAAACAAATTAAGTAATACAAACCTGTAATAAAATACCATCCGGGAAGCGAACTCTGATAATAGCAAATTTGTATTTACGCATTTCTCGCATCTCGTCCTTTTCCCGCATAGCTTTTGTACGTAACATTTGACTTCTTTCTATGGCTTCAGCCCTAAGAACAATATAATTAAAATTTTGTATGACGCCTTCTGACTGTAGACACTATTAATTGTGGAGTCAATTCCCAGTCGGGGGCATTATATTTAAATTATTTTCATTTTTCCTCACTAGTAAGACAATGCACGGCGTTAAGTCCTGCCACTTGACATCTCGAATTTAGGCGGATATTTTGTAATTAATTCTGAATACCTTGCTATGGTGTATAAAACGTGAAATTGCATATATAAATTATTAGTATACAGAAAATTTGTGTATGGATTGATCTGCAACTTCACATCTTATCCCGCATAGCAGGGCATCC
This sequence comes from Dryadula phaetusa, assembly GCA_032432895.1. NCBI lineage: Eukaryota > Metazoa > Arthropoda > Insecta > Lepidoptera > Nymphalidae > Dryadula > Dryadula phaetusa. The sequence goes on along the minus strand of JAOYRS010000068.1, from coordinate 4,349,077 downwards.
AGAGACAATCTAGTGCCAAGACACTTCGTTGAGGCTTTCCGCACGAAATCGAGACACTACATGCTGTAAAACGTAACACTTTGTCAATGTAAGTTGACAAAGCGTTGCGTTGATATAATTACCTCAAATGGGAATCCAACTCACAACCTATCGCGTTTACAATTAGACGTCGCTACAATAGCCTGTAATATCTAATATGTCTGTTAGTTTAGTTTTTTACATAGCAACTCCCACACCAGGTAATTACATTTCACATTAAAAAATAAAATTTATAATATAATTATATTAGATATTTACCTCAACTGCTGTTCTTTCTTCAATTCCTCAGGAGTTAAAGCGTAAAAAGACGGCGGCAATTGTACTTTGTTAGCTGCTTGAGATGGTAACAGCACTTGAAGGTTTCTATCTAATTCCAATTGTATAGGCTCCGCTGAACGTAGAGCTTCAATCAGAGACTTTAAAGAAAACAATATTTTTAATATATTTAAATACGTATGTACATTTTAATTTATTTTTTATGCGTAACATTACCACCATATACCCCTATTACTAAGTAACAGGACCCAATCGCGAAAAACGCAGAGGATTCAAGCGGTGTGGGTGATTCGGGGATACCGTACGGCGGTGAGCCGCCGTGGGGGTTAGCTAACGCAAGTGCAAGTGTGGTTGCTAGCCAGCACGCACTCCGCGTAAGTGAATGATTGTAAAGCGAATGACCATCGAAGGAAAGTATCGCGCGGATCAGCATAGCGAACCGTGATCCGACGAGAAGAGGGAAAGAAGACCTCTAGCCTCCGGCTCCGGCGAACCGTAGGTTAACAAGTTTCAGGGTCTTCATGTTCAAGTTGGAGCAGTTTCTGACGAGGCACGGTTCCTTCAGTAATACATCAAATCACATATCGGGAGGTGTCACCGGCGTTCCATGAACATCACAATCTGGTCGAATGCAGTGTGATATGGGTCATAGAGAGAGAAACTGGTCGGCATCGGCCTTCTCCTACGGACTAGTTATCGCGTTGAAAGAGGACAGAGGGCAGAATTAAGCGCAATCGCAGGTCTGTTTTAGAGTAGAAGGTAATTACGCGTCTTCAAGGCCTCAAGTATATATAAAGCTGGCTATTATTCCGAATCTAATAAATGCACAACGAAAAAAACTGCTAAAGACAAAATCTCTCTTACTATCAAACTTTCAACCGACGGCACATTTTCCTTTATAAAAACTAGAAAATCTTCCTCATTGCCCTCATTGTTAAGGAGTTTCCGCTGTTCAAAGCCGGCTGCTAACAATAATTCCATAGATCCTTCTATCGGTTGAACTCTTTCATTAAACGCTCTATTAAAGAAAACAATAAATATTAATAAATTTGTATGCTCAATATTATTAATATGAAAAAAGAAGTGAGAAGAAATCATTATAACAAATACAGTTTTATATGTTTAATATAAATAATAATTTATATAAATGTACATTGTACAATTAAGATAAATTATTTGTTTCAAAAACTTGCTCAAATAAAAATCTTGATTTTAAGAAACTAAGTATTAAAAAAAAACTTAATTCAAAAACTTTCAGAAATAGTACAGACAACATGAAACAAAACAGAAATAAAAATATAAATTATCTCTAGTCTGGTTAAACGAAGTAAAATTGTGTATTTTTTAGAATTTGAAGTAATATTTTTTTTGGAAATAAACAAAATTTTAAATTAAAACTATAAAAATATGTATTTTAATTATCCAAAATCGACCAAAATCGCAAAAAACTAACCAGTATTAATAATATATTTAAAAATACCTGTTAGACATTCGTATTTTCTGATACTTCTCCTCTTCTGGATGAGTTACTATATTTTCTAAATACTTGCAAAGTGTTTCCACGCATACTTCTACCTGTAGGTATTTATACAATATCTATAATAATATGAATAAACCATACTATATTTAAATGCGAAGTACTCATCTGCCTTTTTTTTATAGAAACAGAATGCCAGGGATGGTAAGTTGGTATATCTGCCTATGGACATCCTAATATTGGAGTTATAGATGCGTTGCCGCCCTTAAGACGGAAATGAAAGGAGATAGTGCAGTGGCCTGGGCAGTCAGAACAGTCGGAAGCACTACACTATACCCTTATAGCAAGAGTGAGAACAAGTAAAGCTGGCTTTCTTGATATCGAACCGAAACACATCATCAGATATTTGGCGGATCGTTTCTGTCATGATAGTGGTCGCGAGCCATCGCAGTCTCCCTACACAATAAGGATGGCTTTACGGACGTACCCATAAAAAATTACAAACTCACAAGGAAACTGTCAATGGGATAATGGAATATACGTTAAACCTGTTTTTGAATATGAAAAGCCTCCTAAATACGTATATAACGTGCGTTGCTAATTAATATTTTATCCAATACTTTTAATTCTGTTCATAGCTTTAATTAAAAGCCAACATTCGGAATACACGCGATCAAAAATCGCAGGTGTACTAGCTAGTAAATAATAATGTACAGAAGCTGCTTTTTTAACGCTTTATCCCGCATAGCAGGGTATTCAAATAGCTAAATTTCCATATTTTTCCTTATCAGAACAAAAACAAATATTCTATCAAGTGGGAATCGAACCCTCAACTACCGTTTGTGGGTTACAAATATACGTTTAATTTGTTTAAAATAGTTTAATTTAGAATGTTACCTTCCGAATATAAACTTTTACTAAAACCAAATACCCTTTCGTATGCATTATATTAATAAAAATCGATCCAAAAATAATTAACAAATTAAAATAAAATATATAAAATAAAATTACCTTTTCCCTATTATTATTACACGAGTGTATCATGAGACACGCAGTCAAGCCCCGTTCTTCCTCCAACTGTTCATACAAAAACGATTTAATATTCCTTTTCCATTCATCTCGGGGCAGAATATCGTTACTTATTATACGACATCTAGAACAAGAAATCAATATTTTAAATAAAATAAGTATTTTATTGGTTTTTTTGTTCTTTTTTTTAGCTTAAATAGATACAGCGTACAGCAGCTACATCCATATTATTTTACTGCTATGATAAGTATTTTAGCTCTAGGCATTTTGTCCCGCATAGCAGGGTAGACAAAAAGTACCTATTGTGAAGACACTCCGTACTTCGCTTACCACCGAATTCGAGACATTGCATGTTGAGTGGTGGAACTCAATGCGGCACTTTGTCTTACCAGAGCGAGGAAGTGAAAATAATTTTAAATATAATCAGTCCCTTAAGTGAGAATCAAACCCACAACCGGTCTCACCGGCCCGGCCTAGTATATATATATAAATATATATATATATATATATATATATATATATATATAAAAAATATATAATAAAAAAAACTCTCTACATTTAGAAGGCATAGCATTTAGTCAGAGAGCTTGGCCAGTTCCAAGAGTCTTGGGTTTGAATCCTTCTGCCTTCAAATAAAAAAAAAATGTTTCACATAATAGTTCAATACCTACTATTAATAATTTAATAGAAAGCTGTATTGCGTAGACTGTAGATGATTACATAACTTACTTAAAATAAACACCTGATGCCGCAAAGTTTTTAGGTATCTCAATTTCAGATTCAGCCTTTTCTTTTTCTTTTGGTTCATTTAAAGCTTTAGAATTAGTTGCGTTTTCGTTTTCCAATTCTTTCTTTACTTGAGCCTGGGAAATAGAATTATGTTTATTTATATATAACCTTTCTGCATAGCAGGGACACTATGTTCAGTTGTTTGAGACATTACTTGTTAAATGTATTAGGAAGTCAACACCTTCCTCTACTTCACAATTATTTATTTTATAATGTCAATCTATCTATATATGAGTTGTAGACTGTATTTTTTTTGCATGAGCTATAAAATCTCTTTTAATCCCATTCTCATGAGAATTTTGACAAATTCTCGCTTGGAACTTAATATTAGCTTCTATGTCCAGCATTTTCAGTATTAGTGGCATTGTCACTCAGTAATGGAAATTTTATGTATTTATATCTTAGAATTTCTAAATAAAAATAGAATTTCACATGAACCTGATGTCCTTGCCAAGACAATCAAGATATTGAGAACTAATAATTTTAAATTAATGTTTCTTTAAGTTTCTATTTCAAATACTTTACATACAAAAAACTAGATAAAATCACTTCCTTTTCAATAGTTCTTACTGATAACATTGTTTTATTTACTTGAAGTGGGTTTTTATATAGAATTCATTTGATAGACTTTTATCAATTGTGGAAATTATATTGGATGTGTTAAGTATTTACATAATAGTATTAGTTATTAGAACAAAAACATAAGATGGTCAAGGCACAGTGGGACAGTCTTTGACTATAGACATGGTTGGTTGTGAGTCTGAGAAGCGATTATAATTAAATTATTTTCACTCTGGGAAGACAAAGTGCGACGTTAAGTTCCACCCTCCTCCTCGACACGCAATGTCTCAAATTCTGTGGAAAGCAAAGTACTAAGTGTCTTGAAAGTAGTTACTCTCTGTCTACCCTGCTATGCAGGATAAAAGTGTGAAGCTAAATATGCATTTATTTAATCAAGGGTATCTTAGGTGAAATTATCATATTAAAACATATTATATTATGTGGATATAACAGCAGAATTTCTAAAAGTTGTACATCAAGGGAGACACCAAAGAATTCCAGTATTTTACTCATAGAGGGTTACACATTAGTCAGATTTTGAGTAAAAGATAAAATTCATAAAAATTTAAGTGGTAGAAGTGACAAACATGTTTGTATTTGTTAGAATTTAATACCATTTCAAAACATTTTACTTTATAAAATATTACTATATTGGAGATACTATAAAGTCTAATTTAATTTTTTGAGTCACTGTGGGATGTACCAAAAAGGCAATGTTTTATAGGGACTCACCAATTATTTTGATTAATAAAAGGTTGAGATTTTAAATAATGGAGGTTTTGATGGCTCAAGGGAAGGGAATAAAAGACATGATTTGAAGGTTTTCAATTAACCATTAGGAATAGGTTTTATAAACAAAAACTTTATATTATTTCCCATATTACAAGATATGTAGTATCAGAAAATATAAAAACAAATACCTTTATAGCAGCCAATGAAGTATTGAAAGCTGGATTATCTCTGGTTTGTTGTAACCTCGACAATGCCGCTTCAGCTGCCACTTTACTCTCCTCAGATAAACCTGATCTCTTAACAACAGGAGCATTTTTAGACACATTAGATATATTTGAAGACTGACTAAGTGTAGATTCACTTAATTTGTGTCCAGGACCTGCTAACTTAAATTTAGCATCTATTTTCTTCTTTTGAAAGAATTTTTTAATTTTATCTGCCATTTTTATATTCTTGGTGTATGCTCTTTCGGTAGTTTGAGTTTTGATACACTTTCCTTTAGTTGTTCTATTGTTGCTGAAGTTGCTGTAACGATACAATGAATCAGTTTTAAATTTACAGTTTTATATTATATATATATCAATGAAACAATGTTCTTCCAACATTATGCAATATATAAGTATGCACATAGCACATAATCTATTCTAAAATTTTTTTGTGCCAAGTAGTTTAACACAAAATTGTATAAAGTTGTAGTAATAAAGGTACAGTTACGTTAAACGACAATGAATTGCGACTTACCCGGCCTCATAAACCGTTCAGATATACGTTTCCCATACACTCTCCACGAAATAACAATTAACAGCAAAGTGAACAATAAAATAAGGAAAAATGTCTTTAATAATAAAAATTGGAACTCATTAAAATAAAATACAGCTGCGATCTCTTCGTAAAACGACAGATCGCTTAAATTCACGAAGGTTTTCGGCAAGTTTTCGATCGGCAAAGATGACACGCACGAATCGAAAAATGTTTTTGCGAAGCCCAATGTATCTTCTATTTGAAGATACAGTGCCTCGTAAAGAGTTGAATTAAAGACCGCGTTATCAAACAAAGACATTACATGAAATTTTTGTTAGTTAAATAAAATTGACGAAAAATACATCGTACAGAGCATATGTCACACATATCTTTGACGTTTCTCTAAAAGTTGCCACTATAATTATTAATAAAAAAATCACAAAATAAATAAATTAAAACCTTTTTCACCAAAAATATTTTTGAGAAAAGTAGGAAATTATCCTTTACAGGATTTATCGGATTTATAAGTACCCTCTAGAATTTAAGTATATATATTATATTATGGTATATATATATATATATATATATATATATATATATATATATATATATATATATATATATATATATATATATATATATATATATATATATATATATATATATACGCTATGTCTTTCGGACGAATAAGAGTCAAGGGAGTGTCTTGACAATACAATGGGTCTGACTACCCTTCTATTAAAATTGCATGCTGCTAAATATATGATTTAGTGTTGGTACTCATAATAACACGCCGTTATACCATATTAATAAATTATACGTTTAAAAATACAATGATTCCACAATCGTGGGTCCGATCTCACTCCTAGGAGAGATTATAGTTAAATTATCTTCATTTCTTAGCTATGATTATACAAAGTGCGATAAAATAATTTTTTAAATACGTGAATATTAAACATTCGTCAATTGTGATTTTTTAAGTAATAACTATGAAGTTGTAATATTTACTTGAACTTATAATAGGTTCAAGTAGCACAAAACCTGCACATAATATTTTTGTTCGAATATAAATAAAACCGTAGTCGCAATCAATGAATGGCTTAACGGCTTTGTTTTATAAAAATGTATATTTACAATTTACACAGTCAGTATTTTATTCTCTTGTTCTATTATTTATGGGAGCTGGAACAAGATTTTGCTAGATTAAAAGTTATTAGAGCGTTACGGTATAAAAAACCTTCTTTATGAACTTCTTAAGGAAATGCATATTTTTAAAAATAAGTATTAAGTGCAAAGAACATTTTATACCGTCGCTTAGTTTCACGAATGTTTTTATTATAATTTTGTGTTGAAATTGTTTCCGAGATTTTTCTTTAGATATTATGGTTGAAATTCTTAGTATATATAATTTGAGTACCTAGAATAAGTTCTTTTAATGAAAATGGTGTTTGGTGAAAAATAGTAAGGTATACTTGTGTCATTTAGAATTGTTGTATATAGCTTAGAGGTGTCAAAATAAATATCTACTAAAAGCTAAAAATATTCAAGCATTAGGAATGAAATAGTTTTTACATTGGAATAACATTGTATCATTTAAATTTAAAATAAACTTTCAATGTTAAAATATTGTTTTACCCATAAAATTTGACTATATCTAATAATCATTATACTAACTAAAGAGCAAATTAACTATTAAGATTTACAAAACGTCAGGTTATTGATGGTATTCGTGTTATATCGATGTTTTGCCCCTGATACTTAGGTATAGTGGTAGACGGAGTGTTTTTTCACTATTTTTTCTCTGACATCCCGCTATAGGGAATAAAGCGTGAAGGTGATATTTTAAAACCTATTGTTTCATTATTTACTGACTGTTTGATCGGAGCATTTTCGGAGAATTTTTGGCATGTATGATTCTTGAGGAGAGTTCACCAGTATTAAAAGAAATTTCTACGAAAACAAACGAGACGTTTAATAAACGAAAGTTTAAAGTCCACGCAAACTAAGATGCAGGCGACAGACGAATTGATATTTTTGATAACAGTATAGATTAGGTACTAGGAAAAATTACGTTATATTAATTAATTCTATATTAATCTCTTTGTAGCTTTGATCCGTTGATAGATATGACCTCGTCAATAATACCGTTTGTATTTGCACTATTGCATGGAGGCTAATATTAAAAAATTAAAAATTATCTTTTTTTATTAAGCTCTATTTGATGGGCGATAGCACGCGATGTAGCTATTACGCCGCCATGCTAGAAATATTTTATTGCATTTTGAATTTGAAATGTACGAGGGAGGAGAACTGAAAAAATATTAACTCACAATAATTTGTCTTTCATTATAACATTTGTAACATCGCCATTATGCTATGTCGTGCCATCTATAAAATCTAGATATCGAGCTAAGTATATTATTGTTAAAGGTTTTATGTTTCCTTTTTGTTTTTTTTTAGCTTCACGCTTTTATCCCGCATAGCAGGGTTGACAGAAAGTACCTAGTGTCGAGACACTTCGTACTTCACTTTCCACTGAATTCTAGACATTGCACGTTGAGTGGTGGAACTCAACGCTGCACTTTTTCTTACCAGAGCGAGGAAGTGAAAATAATTTAAATATAATCACTTCCCCGAGTGGGGATCGAAATGACACCGATCGCGTTCACAGTCAGATGCTGTCCCGCTGCGCCACGACCGGCCTCTTTTTAAACAAGTATTTTAATTTAAAATCTGCATATAAGCAAATCTATCTCCAATATTGTATTTTTGGCACTTTTACTCTAAGACTATTCTATATTATTTTTATTGTGAACAGTAATTTTAACTTGGGCAAATATTATAACAAATAAGTATTTTAAATATACTTGTTTATTATTCTAGTCAGGTGAAACTACAGTCCCATAGTTTTCAATAGGTCTTCCACATCAACGAGTTTTGTCTGCCAGCTCATTTTGGAGTGAGAAACAAATATTAAACACAATATGTTAGAACGAGAGGCATGTTTAATTTATTGTACTGGACGGTGGATATTACCCTGAGCCCTTTCATTAATTGTTCTTACAAAGGAGCCTTTTTAATTAAAGGTGGATCCGACTTAATTAAAAGATAACTTACTTTCTTTTTTAGATAGCGTTTGATGCTAGAACAAAATAAAACGAATGTGTGTGACGTAAACTACTTTCAAACCCTACGTGTTTACAGGCGTCAGATCCCTTCTAAATATCACTCACTATTTTAATAGTGCAGTTTTGGTAGGGTAGTCAGACAGGTATTAAGGCACTCTGCTCGCGGAACTTGGGATTAGGTTATTAGAATGGCAAGAATTGGGTAAAAATATATAAATACCGCTGCAAAATTTTCTTAAATAGATTGATAGTAAAAATAATGGAACCGTCTACGGTGGAAATAAGGTGTTACGTAATTTTATACGTTATTTATAATGTTCTATTCTTATAATAATTAAAATCTTATATTTCAGATATAAGCTATGCTTAACGAATGCTCATGTTCTATTCCGCATAGTAGGGTAGTCAAAAATTTAGTACTTAAGTATTTATAAAGGACTTAATGTATACATAAAAGTATTTTTATTTGATTGTTATGTTCCTATAATCAGGATATGAACGCTACGTTAACGCTAGAAAATCTTTGTCTATTAGGTTTAATATAGTATGTGCAATAAAAATCATAGAAAGCTATATATTTTTTGTTTAATTGCCCGCTTTTATCAGGAAGTATATAGTGTCAAGACACCCTATACTTCGCCCAATTCGAATGATTACGTGATAAGTGGCAGAACTAGACGCCACGTTTTGCTCTAACTGAGCCTATAATTTAAATATAATCAATACCCCGAGTAAGATTCGAATCCACAACCGATCGCGTTTACAATCATACGCTGTACCACTGCGCTACGACCGGCATAATTTTTATTTTCATTAAAAACTTATTTATATTTATAAATGAATTGAGTCCTACAATAAAAGTATACATCGAATGCATAGACCTATTGTCTCTAAATTTGAGACTACGAAAAACGTAACGTTTCAAATATTTTCACGAGATTGTTTTGTTTCCACGTAATAATGAAATCGAAATCGTTTTTGTATCTGACATTAAAGATTTTCCTTTTCTTTTGTAATATGATAAAAGGTGTTAGATAAAATACATTTTTTATACTAAATTGTAAGTATATTAACGTGTTTAATGTACTTATATTGAGTATTTCATAAAAAGTAAATAGGTGCAAAAACAGAAGTATCAAAATTTTGTATATTTAAATAAATTTAATATGGAGAATAGATGCCGGAAATAGGTATATTAGAAAAATGAATATGAATTATATTAATATATTAGGATTCGTTGTATTTACACATTGCCAGAATAACGCTAGTCTAATAGTATAAAAATTATACGTGAAATTCTAATAGATTAATGCTTTATCCCGTAAAAGGTAGTCAGAGGTGACATAGTGTCAAGACACTCCGTGATTACTTTTTGTTAGAAATCGAGTTTCTCATTACACAAATTACGTGTAAGACATTACGCGTCTTACTAGACTGGTGACATGGGAATTTTATTTTATCATCAATCATTCCCCCAAATGGAAACCGAAGTGTTGAAGTCACTGGCAATTGTCTCACTGTGCCACGATGGCCTCTATAGCAGTGGATATTGTATGCAGTAACCATCAATGATTATATATATATATTTTTTTTAGCTTCACACATGCGCGATATGAAGGATTGGCAGATACAACCTACTGTATACTCTTGCCGAATATCAACGAATTTTTAGGTAAGATAACATTTAAAATTACCTAAAATTACAGGCCACGTATCGTCGGCAAGAAAAAATTACAAATATGTCTTTACTTTCTTCTAAAGATTGGAACTAATTATTCATTATGTCTCAGCCAGACATGTGAACGGCGTATTTATACCTCAAACATTTTTTTATCATTTCATATTGTTATCTTTTCATACCACTTACTAGTTAAGATTTTATATAGTTCAGTTACATAGTTTTTTCTCACTGAAACGTTATTCCATTTTTCTGTATATTAATTCTTTATTTTTGTTTGTCTGTAAGAGATTGCTTGAAGCAATAAGACCGCATTTGCATACAATTTATTTTTTATGTCAAATAAAGACTATTCTGTTCTATTCTATTTTACCTAGAACAAAATTCTATAATAAAAAGTAAATAATAAAACGATTTCTTGGCTTTACATCACTTACAAAAACGCCCGAAAGTGACTTTTATGGTCAACTGTGCAACTTAAAAATAACTAGTTTTTTTTTGTTTGTACTTGTAATACATAACTAATTAATTTTAAATTAAAAGAAACCATCGTGGCGCAGTGAGATAGCATCTGTGAACACGATTGCTTGGGTTTGGGCCCTATTCAGGTAAATATATATACAATAGACAGTATGTTATGAAATTATATTTGAGCGACGGACGGACGATGTAAGTATGTTAACACTAAGTTATTCCTAGCTACTACTAAAAAAGAGATGCGTATAAATAAGAACGTCTAAAAAATAAAGGGTAAAATCATCATTTATATACTTTTTTCTGTCATTATATGGTACATTTCCTAGGTGTTGCATAAAAAATTAAAGAAATAAAATTCTCAAGCTTAACCGATACGTTTTTACCACCAGTTGTTTATACTATATAATACATAATTTCTAAATCCTTGGTCTTGATATTGATTTTATCATTCCAAGATAAAGTTCTAAGATATAGAATCCCCCCTTTAATATAAACAAAATAAGTACATAAAGTAAATAAAATAAGAAGGTGAGTTAACTAACTAGATAAGTTAAATTTCCTATCTTATCTTCCACAAGAACACTCTAAGTGCCACTCGTTCAATGTTTTTGAATTGGGAGAAATTGTATGGATAATATATTTTTTATTTGTTGGATTGTTTGGTTTTTTTGAGGTTTTTTGTTACAAACCATCGACTTATGGGCGTCCACCAACTTTTACGATCCTATTTATAGTTATAGTGATTTTTTTGTATTATGACGGGAGAGCACCCGACACACTGCAAAAAACTCAGAAATATATATAATTTAAAGAAATATATATAAGTTAATAGGAATCCCTCCAAAAGGTCTACTCCGGTGATTGTGTTCTTTACCTGGATTGTGGACTTAATTGTAGACGACGTGGGTGCCTTCAAAAACACTTTTATACCCATCTCAAGGCCACCAACGCACCTGAGTTCCTCTGGTGTTGCACGGTGCCGTAGGTGGCGGTGATCACTTACCGTCGGGTCACGCCGGTCTACCTTGCCTGTCTCATAAAAAATGTAAAATATATGAAAATGTACAATATTTTTTTTGTTAAGTATTCTTAATATTTGATTTGCAATTCTTCTTCATATAATCTTGAAGTATGTGAGACATCAATTCAGTTCAGATCTGTATATATTATGTATATTATCTATATATCTTATAATTTTCGTAACTAGAAGACGAAACTAAAATCTCTAATTTCTATAAAAATGAAGAAAAAAACTTGAATAATTTTTTCCTGAACATCTTTTTTCTTAAATCTACGACAATTGTGGAGTAATATTTTTAAAAATATTTATTTTATTTTGTTATAGTTAGTGAATATTAATTTTAAATATATTAAATACAGAATTGTGAGACGTTTTAAATAATTCTTTCAGAAACATTAAAACTTACTATACTTGTTTAATACGTATAAACATGAAACAATATATATGGAAAATACCAAATTTAAACGCAGAAATGGACGGTTCTTTCAATAAAGCCTCTTAAAGCAGGCAAAGCCAAACGATATTATTAGTCAAATATAATCTTAGTAGTTGTCGATTATAATATGATGTGATAAGATAATATCAAGATGTTGTCTTAAAAAGCCATCACATCAACGAACAACGAGTTACCGAGTTGTGTCATATTTGTGTATAATTTTGTAAATACATGTATATACTTTTATAATAATTGTTTTATGCGAGTGGATATGAGTTAGTACACGTATTGTGAAAAAATTGCTAAGTAAGGTAAGTCTATAGATATAAATATTTATTTATGTTGAATCAACTTTTACGTTTTTTTTCATGCATTATGTAGATACCAATATCAGTAACATGGACATTTATCTTTAACATTTTTGTAATGTTTAATCCATTAAAATACAATAATATTTTATTTTAAATGAAACTATTTTATACGGATTAATTGCGTATATTTTGGTAATCGAAAATATATATATGAAAACCCGACATATCGAACACTTTACAGTAATCCTGTGGTCACAGGTAGAGGTCGGGTTCAAAGTTTAAAGATTCTCTAAGTAACTAAATTAGGGAGAAAAGTGAGATTATCTCGACACTATGTTCTCCTTATCTACCATGCTAAGTAGGAAAAATACAACGTGTAAATATCCCATTTTTTTAATACATTTTTTATAATAAAGAAAAAGTTTCTAAACATGCTAGAAAACATTTAGTATATAGGTAAATACATTTAAACTGAACATATTACATACTACGTTCAATCATATACCTATACTATCCTTATATATTTTTTCATATTTAGACTGAAATTCTTTAAAAAAGTATATATCGCAAAAGATTAAATATTATAATTACAATTAAACACGAGTTATTTTATAATTACTATTTGAATGTGAGAACATTTTAATGGCGATTACTTCGTCCTTAATTTTTTTTATCTTCAATTAAAAAGTGGCTTCCGGAGTAACGGAAAACCTAAAAATACTAAAAATAATAATTATAATTTAAGCACTATGAATTATATCACTTACAATATGAAATGAAATGAAACTTTGCTATGAATTCTTTTAAATTTAAACATTTTACCAATCATAGATTTATCATTAAAGAAAATAATAGTGAATTAACTTGAGAGGAATGGGCCGTCTTGACACTAGGTCCTCTTTCTCTTACCCATCTCTACCTTCCCTTATAAGGAAAAAAATCTCAACAGAGATTTTGACGCGGCAGTACGTGCATGGCTTATTTATTGTTTCGCTTATTGCGAAAGCATGGCTTATTTATTGGATCCCAGTGCTTTTATTTGTTTTTTTTTATAAAATCAAAACCGCGCTTTGTGTTATACTTAACACTTTAAAAATTTAATGAAGCTAAAAAAAATAAAGAAATAACAAACAAATGTATCGTGTGTATATATGTATGTATGTATGTAGGTACCTAATATAATCTTTCTCGCATCATAAACTATAATAGGCAATGACGTTCAAACATTTACACTTTATGCACCGTTTCCTTTTACCGAATGCAATATAATGGCAATAAAACTCAAGTTAGTAAATTATAGTTTAGTACTTGGTTTGAATTGACTGCTCATAATGCGCCAAAATATGTTCGACAAACCATATACGATTGTGCTGAAACACAATTACTCACATATGAAGATATAGTTGAAATTTAGTAAATAAAGTAAAGGATGGCGCAGTGGGACAGCGTCTGACTGTAATCGCGATCGGTTGTGGGTTCGATACCCTCTGTGGGCAGTGATTATATTTAAATTATTTTCACTTCCTCGTTCTTGTAAAAGACAAAGTGCGGCGTTAAGTTCCACCACTCAACACGTCTAATGTCTCGAATTCGATGTCTCGAATTCGATGGAAAGCAAAGTACGGAGTATCTTGACACTAGGTACTTTCTGTCTACCCTGCTATGCATCCCGCAAAAGCGTGACTCTAAAAAAAAATTAGAGATAAATCGCATCTTTACTAGTAAAGTGACTTAATCGATTATTTATCGAATTTGACAAATTTTGTATTTTAATTTAGAACTATGTCAAATTTCAAAATGTTTAAATGAATGACTTTAGTTTTAAAGGTGCGAATTATAACTTCAAGCAAGTGTTTATTATTATTTGTAAAGAAAAAATATTTTTGCCCCGTTTTTTTGAATATATGATTAGGTTATTTAAGGTTTCATACAATATTGAAGCGAAAATTATAATTTAAACATACAAGCTACAACTACTTAATTATGTTTACGCAAGTTTCATATTTATGAAATAGTTATATACAATTTAAACTCTAGATATAAATGCCTACATTATCCACTTTCAGGTCATTTAAAAATATAACCTTTAGGGCATTTAAAAATATCGAGAAATGAGAATTATAAACATATATGTATAAGTATTGTTCCTCGTCGTTTTAAGGCACGAATATATTAACATATCTATTTTTAAGATTAAAAAAATGAAAGAACATTAATCTAAGCCAAATACAAGATATTTTGAAAATATATAAGGAAAAGAAAACTTGACACAAAAATGTTTCCCAATTTTTCCGAATTATATTGTTAAACCTCCCCATACACAACAAAGTTAGCATGAATTCATACAAATAAGGGAATTATTTGAAAATTTTCTTTTGTTAGTATTTATTCAAAGAGATCGCGTCCATTTTGCATAAATAAAAGTTAACTACAAACTTCTTTTAAAGGTTACAGAGTTAATATTGGGTATATAAAAACTTTACGCTTTCTTTTTATATATTTTCACATTTTGTTTTGTAATTAATTATTATCTAAATACACATTAGATTATAGTAAAATTAATAAAATACAATATTATTAATGCAAATATTAATTATATTAATATTAAAATTAAATTAATTGCAAATATTAATTAATATTATTAATGCAAAGAAAAAGTGTCATGACGTCATTCTTTTTGTAGACAGAATCCAACGCCATCCTTTATCTACATCTTAATCGAATATTTCTCCAAGATAGAGTCGAACCAACTTCGTTAAATGCCATATTTTAATATTTTCAATTTCTATATATTGGTACAGTTTTGGTAGCATGGCTTGTACCATAAAAAAGTATTGCTTCTAGGTTTTATATTTGTATTGGGTCAGTCTGGAAATTTTACTGCATGTTTCGTACTCGAAAAGTTATTATCATACAAAGTAAACAAGAATAATACACGCAGTACTATAAGTGAATTAGTAATATTTGAATATTCTAATAATTAAACTAAATCTATTTTTTACGTTAATTTCTTATTTTTGTAATTAATTTATTATATTAAGACAATATTAAAAATGGAGTCCTGCTCAGTCCGTTAAAAGGACACGATACTGTATACATTGTATAATAAAACCTCTTTAAAATGAACGAAATCCACTTCTTTAGCAATATATTTAAATTTAGTGTCAACCACCGAATATAATAAACTGGATTGATTAAAAAAATAACTCACAATGATTCGAATTCCGGTGGTGTAAATGGCGAATAGAGTATCTCCACACTAGATTTTCTCTATATATACATATTATAGGCTTTTTACTTTTTTCATGGTATTAAATCAATAGGAATAATAATAGTAATAGAATAAGAGTTGGTCGTGGTACAGTGGGATATCATCTGACTGTAAACGCGATCGGTTGTAGGTTCAATCCCCATTCGGGGTAGTGATTATACTTAAATTATTTTTACTTCCTCGCTCTGGTAACGACAAAATGCGGAGTTGACTTCCACCATTCAATACACGATATCTTGAATTCGGTGGAAAGTAAAGTACGGTGTGTTTTGTCACTAGGTATATTCTGTCTACCCTGCTGCTGCGGGATAAAAGTGTGAAGCTAAAAAAAATAAAAAAAAATACCAATGAACTTTAGACTCTTTCCATAGAGCCGAGAACATTAGCAAAGAGATTTACACTGCGTATGATATAAAAGCAGCTTGATATGCGCTAGGCAAAATAATTTCATTTCATTCATTTGTATGTGTTTATAGTAACAAATTGGTTTTAGAAAAGCTCACATTGTTTACTTTTTAAAAGCTTTACAATACACGAAATAAACAACTATTCTTAATTTAAACTGGAACTGAACTTTAATTGAAGCTTTGATTGATAAAATGCTTAATATGCTGAAAATTTTGAACAAACTGGGCAACACAGACAGTAAATAGAATTGGCAGAAGCTACGGTCTAACTACTAAAAAAAAGTTGTACGTTTCAACTGGACGAATATATTTTGTTGTTACAATCACTACTAGTGAATGGTAAACTTTTTCAACAGGGTTATTCTGCAAATTTTGGATTTTAGCGTTGAAATTTGTTTTCCCTGGTTGTATGTAACTCTATGCAGTACTATAGTGTCTCAGTGGATTTGTAACTTTAGTTTCAGGAAATTCGGCTAAATTTTTTTTTATTTGTTTAAGGTCATTTAGTTTGTTTGTAATACGTATTTATTTTAGAATTTTATAAGTACGTACTTGTGCAAGTTATTACTACAATCTTTGTATATAAAATATATTAAAAATATAAAAATTGATAAATAATTTAGTTAATTTGTAAATATTATTAAATATTTTATTACAAAATTCCTTTCAAAGGCACTAAAATATTAGAATTATAGCACTACTAATATGATTAATAACAAGTTTAAAGACATTTATTAGATATGAATAATTATCTAACTTGACTTTAATTACTGCTTACAGCTGTAACTCGTACAGTTCCTGTGAAGCTAACGAAGAGAAACAAAAGTACGTCCGGTCTTATTTTGCAATCTTTTTACATCGTAATGTTATGACTATGCTCAATGAATATGATTCATTAGACTTAAATAATTATTCCATTGTTTATTATTTAATTAAGTTCATAATTTCAACAAATAAAGCACGATAATTCGAAAATTTTAAAATATTATAAGAAAATATTATGAAAAATATTGTGAAAAAATGCTTTATGTTTTAAAATAATTAATGTACGCCTGTCTGTGACCACAGACTGGTTATATATGCTGATTATATATATATATATATATATATATATATATATATATATATATATATATATATATATATATTGATAATATAATTAGATATTTAAAAATTACCCGAAATCTATGATCTACAATCTAATTTCTTAGTAAAATGTTGAATTATGTTGAATGATGAGACAAAGAACAAAAATACTTATTCGAGAGGAAGAAAGTGTTGAATGCAATGGTAAATTCAAAAAAAAAATTCGCAAAGTATGTAAAATCTCCAACTAGAGAAATTAAAAATTAATATTAAAAATATAACATTGAAAAAAGTATATTATTATATACAAGAGTACTATAGTGATATGATTGTGTGGAATTAAATATTGCCGATGCTCGATCATGATACAAATTATTGTCATGAACTCATTGTAAAACTATTTTTGGAAAAAAAAGCAACAGTCGAGTTTCTTGAACTGTCTTCCGAGCCGTTGGTGACTTCCTGTAGTTATGACAATACTAGCACTTTAAGTCGATTGATCCGAAAGTGCTTATCAAAACTTATTTAAATAAAGAATATTTTGGTAATGAATTTAAAAAAAAAATAACAGGTTATCCTACGTCACAAGCTTTATTCTTTAACAATGACAAAAATGTGAAAGGGCAAACACTGATCTAACTAATAGCTTATTTTTTAAATGAGTTCTAATTTTTTAGTTACATTTTTATCATAATGATAATAATATCAAGTAGTTCTCATGTTTCTCGTTTAAATCACAGATGCTAAAATATTTTTGGTGCAATAAATATCTTTTTCAACAAACTGTAAAATTGAAATTAAAACTAAAAGAAATCTACCACTTAAAGGTCAAAGTCAAAATCACTGTACATTAAATATTTGAAAAAAAAATTGTCAGGTATGTTAAAATATACAGTTAATAAACGTTGTTATCTGCCTATTCGTTTGTGGGCTAATAACGCTAAAAGTACTGAATAGAAAGAATTTTGGTACAGTACAGCTAGTACTATATAGTAAGGTATATAGTTTATCGTGGTTTTTAATTTAAATTTTTCGGGTTTATGAAAAAAACACCCGTAAATCTCGTAAAAGTACTTAGTATAGTAATATTTATGGGATAGATAAAAGTGGTTTTTGGATGGTAATAGTTTTAGAGCTTGAAGCATCAAACATGATAATTTCTAATATTCAATATAGCTCTTGTTATAATAAATAAAAAAAAACTTAACAATTGTACTAAATAATATAATGTTTACCCGTAACCTATGGTCGTCTATATGATGTATATTAAGTTTCATTCATTGTAATCGAACCGGTAGTTTTTGTGTGATGCTAGAATATACAGACAGACAAACAGATAGACAAAAAAGATAATCACATTTTTGGGTTCAGCATCAATAAAATCCCCTGCTGATTCATTGAAAATATTAAAAAAAAAATTTAATATTTTCAATGTACATAAGTTTTCTAACCTATTTTGATGCTTTCATATATTGCATTTATTCTATTTAACATATTTATATTAATACTTGTTTAGATTGATACCCGTTTTATTGAGATTTACGAATAAAGATCGGCTTAACCTTTTTAATTTTTTTGGTTTACTAGATAAAGTTAGTGTAGGTGGTGTATATTAACAAGGATTTTTGGGACCATATCTTTTTGGTTTTGCAAAATTTTTGGTATTATTTGGAATATATATATATATATATATATATATATATATATATATATATATATATATATATATATATATATATATATATGTATGTATTATATAAAATATGTATAATGATGATGATGTATAACGTTTTAAGAATTTATAAAGTACCAACTACGACCAACAAATTAGAGTGATGAAATACAAGTGTAGGTGAATCCAACACTTAAGTTCTTAAAAATATAAAAGGCTTCTTTCATTTATTACCAATGAAGACCTATAGTTATTATATAAAAAATATTGAAATCATATCGAGCATATTAAAATATGCTGTATTTTAATGACCTCACCACTGCTCTATTTAAATTTTTGTCTTTCATACATTTTCTATGCCATCTACTTAAAAATCAACAATTGAACTGTAAGTTTCAGGGCACTGTTTCAAATTTTTTTATTATAAAATAATCACTAACAATTGGCATTTTTGAAATACGCAAGAACTTAGCACCTTCAACATTGAAGGCACTACTGTAAGCCTGGGCTAAAATATCTTACCAGTTTAAACTATTGGAGGCTATGTACATTTTTTTCTGAGTTTTCAAGTTTTATGAGACTTCATTTGGCGGAGCTAAGGTTTGGTCTGCCTCAGTTTTTGATACGTACCTAACTTTCTGAACTCTATTTATAATTTTTTTCTGCAGGCTTCTATCCCGAATAACAGGGTAGACAGGAAGTGTCAAGACACTTCGTACTTATAACGACCTCATAATTTACATAAAATATTTGTAATAATGATATAATTATCTACATTTATATAAAGACATTATAATTGCAAATAATCCACGTATCTAAATTATATATCGACAGTTTTCTAATAAGCTGCATACAATCAATACAGTCTGTATGGATCGCAATTGTAAGTGCTCCGTCCAGACGATCGATTAATACCATTAATAATTACAAACGATGCTGCAAATTCAGTCTCTACAGACATATGACAAAATACAATTTGCTATGTGTGTTTTCGACAGCGGCTATCCCAGAGTGGAACGCTGACCGAACAAATATCTACTATAACATCAACAGAACAAAGATTAATATGTAGGCGTACTAAGTGCACAATAAAATTATTGAGCTACCCATGTATACATCATATACGTGTGTATATACTGGCATAAATTATACGAATTTTAGTAATTTAACAAAAAAAAACATTCCTTTCAAAATATCGCAAAATAAAAATATTAATGAAAGTCATTTAATTATACTAACAATGAGATAATTAGAAATTTAATATTTTAACAACGATATCCAGCCATAGCTAATTTAAACACAAATAGGAACAGATAAAAAAAACACTTTGTTATCATTTATCAAGGGGCCGGATAGTGTAATACCGTCTCCATGTAGATCTCGCCGCGGATGTACCTACAGTGTACACGCTAAGTGACACCGAGTTCCACATACAAACCCTATGTCATATACACCGGTCTTAAATTATTAAGGCGAATATTTGAGTTCGAAAGGATCGCTCAGTCGCGTCGCGAGAGCGTGGGCATGACTTACGCATTACGCCAATAAAAGACTAATCTTTCAATATAAATAATACAGCCGTATTTCCTATTACGTGCTTTGAAATTTTGAATCGCCGCGATTTTGCACGCATAAGTAGGTTTTCGTTTGTTTCTGTGATACAAGTTTCAATAATCACCACGGTGGATCCCTTTGTGACGAGGAAGATGAAAATTTTCAAGAAGAAGCTCCGTTTCTCGATAGCCTCTAGCTACGTGTAATAGGATTCTTTAAGTTTAGTTTTGTTAACATATATCTCGAAAGAATTTCACATATCAGCAGCGACTATACTACGAAGGTATGCATTTTTAATTTACTATTTAAAAAAAATCAAGTATTTTGCTTAATAAATGTGTTTTTAAAAAAAATACACTAGTTACATGACGTCAGAATACCCTAAAACCAGACAAGTACGTACATATGTTGTTCAAATATATGTTTATATTTTATAGATTGAAGATAACTGATCTTGTGCCTTTATCACGTGCTTCATATTCATATGTCACTCCTATGTATTTGCCAAGAAATATAATTTAATGGTTAACGTTTTTGTAATGAGATATTGCTTTAAAAATGTAGTAAATATATTTTATATTAAAATTACTAGTTTTGTAGCCCATAAATTTGTATTTTAAAAGATATATTCATAAAAACATAAATGAAATGTTGAACTATTGTAATATACATATTTAATTATTAAATGCAATGGCTACAAAAATATCGAGCCATATCTTACTATTTTTTACCGTAATTTAGTTAACCAAGAAAAAGTAATTTTTTTCCTTTCTTCTGTTTTCTCCGCTTTTCTCTTAAAATGAGAGCCACAATTTGTCATTTCATCAAACCAGAGTAGGGCAACGAGAATGGACCTCAAAAAAAAAAAGGTATATAGCCAAATCTATTTGAACTTAGCAACGATGATGTCTTAAAATTTATTTTAATTTGTAATTGATATTTGTAATTGTATAATATATATATATATATATATATATATATATATATATATATATATATATATATATAAATATATATATATATATATATATATATATATATATATATATAAAATGTTTTGTGAACGATGCAGACAGATATCATCAGTACTTTTAATATAAATAAAACTATAATATACACATTTTTACAGTATACTTTTATTAATTATTATTACCAAAAAATGAGGTTTATATAACTTACAGGATGTGCCTGCTACTTGGTCCGCGTTGAAACCTGTTGTTTATTTGATAATTTAGTCTAAAATAAATATTTGCCTAAGTTACTCCTTGGTATATCAGTTATATTTGAGTGAGAGCGGTGTCAATATCGTTCCAGTCATTTCAAAGATTAGCCAGAACAAAGAGAAAGACAGACAGACAAAAAATGTAGACAAAAAATAAATATTTCGGTATATGCACCGAGTATATAAATGCTTATATATATATGTTTAGAAAAACAATTACCTTAATATCCACGAAAAATTGCATTTAAAAGACTACATACACTTCAATTTTATTAAATGTATGCTAAAGCTATGTCAGCTTAGTTTTTCTAAGTATTTCTTAAGGAGTTCTAATTTTTGACAATTAGTTTCTCGTTGCAAATATAATAAACCTAAAAAAGCGATTATTCAGAATCTTTATATTTTAATAACAATATAAGTTATCTCGTATAATAATTTCAAATGGGATTTTTTTAAATTGATTCGCGGCTTTTTGACTAAAATTTAGGTGAAATATCTGTATATTTCAGTTTAACATCAATAGAATAAGTACAAACATTATCATAATAACCAAATAATAAAGTAAAAATTCAAATTTCATTCTAAATACAGTCCATTATTCGTTTCGTTTTGTTATTTGTTTTGAATTGCATTAAGTAAACACCATAATATTTATTATTATCCGTTAACCATAAACAAAATTTCGCAACCTGCCAGTTAGTGTTTAAAATCGATTTTGAAAAGTTCTATGATTTTTTGGCTTTTTTCCCTATAATATTGAGTTTATAAAAAATCCATGTCAATAACATAGGTTAACACACCAGACGTACCAGCTTAGGGCCCCAAAGGATTAGAATAGCGAAGAATGGAAATACAAAAAATTGAAAACATCTATATACAGTGATCTGACATATGATTATTGCTATACTATATCTATCTCTATTACCCGTTTTCTAGTTTTAACCGTTAACGTAAGAATTTTGCAAAATTGCCTCTTTAAACCTACTCTCCCTTAAAGGTTTCTTACCTTTATATCAGATCACAATTTTCTATCCCGAGTTATTTCAATTTTCTCACATCATATAAAAATTTTACATACAAATATAAATAAAAACTATTTTAATAATATTAATAAACTATGTCTTGTAAAATTACGGCGTTATATAATTTTGTATGAGTAATAATATTAAAGTGATCATAAAAAAGGTATTCATGTAATTCAATTTTCTTCGTAATATTATTTTCTTATACCTGTTATTAATAAATTTACGATCAATTAACGCTTGATTTCTATACGGGAAGAACAGAAATGTTAGCTCCGGCTGGGCTAGGGAGTGAGCAACTGGTGTCTGGTGTCCGATAAATTCGACTTTTACTCAGTAAAAGGAACATCCTTTCTTGTGGTTGAGATTCATGAGAATGTAACATGAGTAGCATTATTTATTTATATATTCTATAGAAGGAAGAAAAAGATATATATATATATATATATATATATATATATATATATAGTACACATATTAGTAGTCAATAAATTTAGTGTTTTTTAATTCTCTAATTAATATGCCTTTAATTTTACTATAGACTCAGATGAAATATAAATTCTTAATTGATAACATATGTAAAGTGAAACCACGTAAAGAGACGTTTTCGTTTAGTTCATGTGATACAAGGAGACTACAAGAATACAAGGAGAGGAGGATTTATAGAACCTTATTAGTTTACAATATTTTGTTCTATATTTTAAAGTTAGTAGTTCCCAAACCTATAAAAATTTTAATGCTTGGATTCCGTTCAATCGTCGCGGTCATTCACTTTTGGTTCTGTCTGATACAGAACGGTATATTGTACTTGTATATTAACATATAATAAATATTTATCATTCTATATGTAAAAATATATAAAGTATATATTTTTTCACAGCTTCACAGCTTCAGATTTTTTCAATCTGCTGAGAAGTCAGACAGAGTGTAGCCTTACGAGAGTGCAGGGACACCTCTTTCTCCACTTTCCCAAAATTCGAAACACTGTCTGTCAGTTTAGTAACTCAACGCCGCGTTTACCAGAGCGTAAAAATGAAAATAGCTTAAGAATTATCTCGAGTCAAGAACACATAACTATCGTGTTTATAATTTTACTGCGCCATGTCATTTATACAAATATAATAAATATTTTACTCCATTCAAATAAAAATATGAAAAGCTAATGCATTTAATTTTTATAAGCCGTCGTTCTGAAACCTCCATTTTACCTTTCTTACAGCGACTACTTTGTAAGACTTCGTGATAGTAATATGATATGTAAGCTTTGGTTATGTTTCTCAGATTTTATCAATTTGCTAACGATCCGCTCGGTCCGTTCAGGTTTCAATGGTTCGATATTGAGATGATTTCACGATATTTTTCCCCATTCCTCTTTGAATACGGACCTTTTACTACAACTAGCGAATATACTATCTATAGTAAAATATCGAATCGACATCATGTTTATTTCAATGTCTTTTTTGTATGTTAAATATTTATCAACGTTGTCTAATAAGCTTAATATCAACGTTATATAATACATACTGTGAAATTATACAGCAAACCAGTCAAACAACAGCGTTTAGTTCCGCCACTCAACTCCCAATGTTTTGCATTCGGGTGGAAAGTCAAAAACACAATGTGGATAGTGGCATCTTTGGAAGAACACCTTGTCAACTAAGATTACCAAACATACTACGCTTCTTCTCATCAATGAATCTATTTTAGTATATAATTTGGATAACCTTCAGATTATGCTGTAACAACCAGCACAATGGAGCAATTGCTCTGATCGCTATACAATACTGTGACGCAAGTGATATAAGACTCAATTAGTTAACTATTTAATAATGTAATCCCATGATGGATTGCCATTCGTAATAGGTTACAAGTGAGTGAGCGTAGAAAATTTGTTATTTTTGCCCTTTTTGTTCGGTTTTGCTATGAAAGTACCGGTTTTCGATATAAGCAAGTTTAGTTACATTCTTACTTTTTTTATATGATATATATGGTACTTATTTTATTCTAAAGTATGTATTTTACCCTATTATAGTTATTTTAATAAAATTTTTACATTTCTACCATGAAATTTTAAATTTTATAAACGTCTCTTTTAGTATGACGAAAAGAAGACAGATAGATGCTAAAGTTTGTAATGGTTTATTTTAATAAAGTAATTGTACATTATAAGATTTTAATCTTATAATGAAATATGCAAAAACTGTATACTTTTAGTATAAACAGTATGTATATATATTATTTTTTGTTAACTGATACATAAAAACTAAATTTAAGATTTCTTAGATCTTTAATTTATTATTAACTTAAAATTTAAAAAAGGAAATTGTACATTCTATGACACCTATCTATATAGTCTTGATAAGGTTTAGTCCTCCAAAGATTACCTTTTATATTAAGAATAAAATGTAATAGAAAATTTCTTATCTTATCAAATTGCATTTGAAGCTATCGGTGAGGCCATTCTGAAACTAGATTCAACAATGAACTTGAATGACGTCAAGACATTGATGTTAATAAGAGTTAAGGTCTTCTGATAACGATTTGAGATTATTATAATAAGGATTTCTTTAATAAAACTCGCAAAGCCGCTTATGTGGAATATGACACGAGAAATTTCGTTATCCCAAAAGAGAAATTTCCTGTGGGAATTTGAGGAAATACTCTCTTAATTCTCTTCTCCACTTCCCAAGGGACTTATATGCCGTATATCAGCTTCTACGTACAGTAGTTCCTGTTTTGGTTCTTGGTTTGCAAACCATTTTGTAATGCAAATTTAGTATATTCCCTACTTTTGTTCGGAGTTAGATACGTTGTAACGCAGTCAGACACCATCTGACTGTAAACGCGAACAGTGTGGGTTCTCTTGTTTTGTTCAGAGTTAATTATGCCGTGGCGCAGTCAGACAGCACCAGACTGTAAAAGCCATCAGTTGTGAGTTCGATTCCCACTCGAGGATGTTTAAATTATTCACACTTTTTCGGACAAAGTGCAGCGTTGAGTTCCACCATCTCAACACACAATGTTTCAATCGAATTCAGTAGAAAGCATGTACAGTAAGAGTCTCTTGACACTAGAGAGAATATATATATATATACCTGCTATGATATATATATATATATATATATATATATATATATATATATATCTTCTCTACGAAATTCGGACCTATAATCGATCATATTTGCAGTCAAACTTTGGCTCCATGCGCTCCGATGGCTTCTAAAATATATATTAATGTAATAAGAGCTTTCACTTTTAAATGAAACTATTTTAACCGAATTAATCGCGTAGTCTAGTCTACCTGTGACCACGGACTACTAATACCAAAATATACGCGATTAATCCGGTTAAAATAGTTTCATTTAAAATGTATAAATTAATGTATTATATATTTTAGTACTTTACCTTTTATAGCCATTTATGATTAGATTTTTAAAACAAATCTATCTCCTTTATTATTAACCACCCACACTAAATCCCGAACGTGGGAATAAAGAGGAATGTCAAGATGATTGTTCACATTATACTTACAGTCAATTTGTGCAATTGACTAAGCTACGTAACCTAGCCGTGATAGAGCATTACATGCCGATTCATACGGGACTGCGGGATATTGGTTTAGGGTACTATAGAGATCGATTATATATGGTTTTTTACTGGAAGCTTTTTTAAAAAGTCACATTTTAATTAGTTATATTTTAGTTTAATATCAATTATAAGTCAAGCTATTGTATATAATTAAAGTTATTTAATTATTAAAGTAACTTCATTAATTATAAACATTAGCTTCAAGTAAATATTACAATAATGTAATATGTGTGTTTTGTAATAGACATAATATAATAATAAATAAAAAAGGTACAGATCAAGTCTGTAGTGTAATAAATTTTATATAAAAAAGTTTTTATAAGAATAATCTAACTTATTATGTTACAGGCAACATGTAACTTTAGTGTTTCACTTATAATAAAAGAGCATTAAAAAAGGATTTTTTTTAAAAATGAGTATTATAAGTTTTAAAACAATACAGAAGGTACCGTTAGGTTTCTTAAAATGCACCTTTGGCATAATGGCGCATAGAAGAGTAGACCAAGAGAACTTAGTGTCAAGACACTCTGTTCTCTGCTTTCCGCTCGAATTTAAGACATTGCGAGTTTAGTCGTGGAACTCAACGACTCGCTTTAAAGGATCGCAAAAATTAATATACTTAAAATATAATTTTACTTAATAGTTTAAATAGAACCGAAAATGAAGATTGAACCCGTAACTATCGCGTTAACAGTTAGACATTATCTCATTACGCCACGGTGGCCTGCAGTAATTATATTATTACATAGTAGTCAAAAAAGAAATGTTTCATAATGATTGCTAATTGAGGCCAGTCGTGGCGCAGTGGGACAGTGTTTTACTGTAAACGCGATCGGTTATAAGTTCAATTCCCATTCGGGGGTATGATTATATCGAAATTATTTTGATTTTCTCGCTCTGGTATGGCAAAGCGTGGCGTTGAGTTCCACCACTCAACACGTAGTATCTAGAATTCGGCGGAAAGCGGAATATGAAGTATCTTGACACTTTAGTTACTTTAAACAAACAATATACTAATATATTTAATAATTTAACAAACATCAGTTTCTAGATACTTGCTTGGTTGTTAAGACTTTAGGTTCGCTTCAAAAGCCTGCGTATAAACCGCGACGGTCACAAAGAGACTTACGCTCTAAGTCTCATAAAGACTTAAGTAGCAATGTCTACCTTTATTGTATGTATTTATATGTAGATAATTTACTAAGGTATCCTGTATTGCCTCTTTGAAATGAAATTATTTTCATATATAGGTGCTTAAATTTAATAGTTTAATTCTTGTTCGGCGGAAAGCGGAGTACGGAGTGTCTTGACACTAGATAATTCCTGTCTAACATGATATGTGAGATAAAAGCGTAAAGCTAAAACAAATTTTTTTCCTAGTGCTATTCAATATGGATAAGATGATATTCAGAAGCGGAGTACGGAGTGATCTCGGCACATTTTCTCTGATTATTATGGTATGCGGGATGAACTGAGAAGCAATTTTTTTTAATTTAATAACTTTACGTACATATTGTTATAATATTATACTAAATTTTAGAGTATTTAATACGATTTTAAACGAAACTAATCGAATAAAGAAAATTATTAATAATAATTAAGCTATTAGGGTGAACTTATACATTCCGTATATTGGATTTGTACTAAAATACTGTCTACTAGTAATCTATTTTAAGATACTTTGGCCATTTTCGAAAAATTGCCAATTTTCAGTCACTTTCATTCTGAGGATTCCATTCTGAGGATTCGATACCCGTTAGGGGAAAGTATTATATGTAAACTATTTAAGTACATTATGGAACAAGGCGTTATGTTCTGTAAATGCGTTCACGCAATGTCTTTTGATTGATTCCCACTTAAATGGTTATAAGTTTTTAAAAATATGTTATATTATTCATTTTTTTTAATTTCTCCTGATATTTATAGTTTTTAATTACTCTAAAAACCATATTTATATCAGCTAAATTCAAGATAGCGTAATATAATATATTTTTTTTAAATAAAATATTTTTACTTTTTTAAAAGTATGTGGCATACTTACTTATACTCGTACGTTTTCTGAGGCCGATCGAAGCGCAGTATGACAGCGTCTGACTGTAAACGCGACCGGTTGTGGGTTCGATCCCACTGGGCGGAGTGATTATGTTTACAATTATTTCCACTTCCTCGTTCTGGTAAGACAAAGTGTGGCGTTGAGTTTCATCACTTAACACGTAATGACTTGAATTCAGCCGAAAGCGAAGTATGGAGTGTCTTGACACTAGGTAGTTTCTGTCTACCCTGCTGTACGAGATAAAATAGCCTGATGTACTCGTATTTTTTTGTATATTGAAACGACAATAAAGATAAACTAATGAGTTAATTTGTGCGGTGCAATTTAACATACATATGTACGTTCTTTGTAACGCTAATTATTACAAATCGACTAAAAGAATATATTAAGATTTGTTCCACTTAAGTTTCTCATGTTTAGCAAATTATTTTTTTGTGTTTGAATTATTTATTATATTTTTCATGTATACACACACTTATGGCGCAGTCGAGGCTTGTGACTGAGGGTTGTGGGTTTGAAGCCGCCTCGAACGGATATTTATACTTATATTACACCAATAACTTTATGTTTAACATTTTAAAGGACACATATGCAAAGACACAAACATACACAAAGTAATTTATATTATATTTTTTTGGATCTTTCTAATTTCTTATATAATTTTCATGTAATTTTATAAAATTATATTTACTTATTAATTTTAAATGATATATAGTAAGAAGTCTATATTTTCCATGAGGTGAATATATATTGAAATTATAAATCGTAGGTAGGTAGAGACAATATAGTGTTAAGACACTCCATTGATTTATTTCTGCCGGAAATCGAGACTAAATTGATTTTATATTTTATGATGTATGCATGAAACTCATTTTCTCGTCGATTTACATACAAAAATCGCTTTATATATAATATGACAGATTTCAATTAAATTTGACAATAATCAACACTAAGTGCAGTTAGCAAAGCCAACTCCCGTTTACGAGCAAACATCCTAATCAGCCGGAAGTGGACAACTGAGTGGACAAGCATTATGTATTCTGATTTATTAATTATTATAATTGAATTGGATTTCAGTGCTTATAATTCCCATTAATTCTTCAACTTGATTTACTCACATTTTTAGGGTATAATATGGTTTATTTTTGATAAGTACAGATACATGGTGTGTATTTTTGTATTTTTTTAAGTAAATATTGAATGAACAATTTATTATATTTTTTCAATTTTTATTTATCTATCATGTTATAAAAATAACCAAAAAGCAATATTAGATAAATTTTTAATAAAATTTAAAAGAAAAACATATTTATGGCATTCAATTTACAGTCTTGTTGTGAGTATTACATTAATTTTCCTCCACTTAAATATGTTAACGAGGTATGTTTTAAAAGGCAAATTTGGCGCGTTTTCAGTCACATCTGCTTCCCTAGCACATACGTTTCAGTTTAGCTCAGAGGAAAAATTATACACATGCAAATGGAAATTGATATTAAATGTGAGTAGTCTTAGTTAATATTTTTATTAATATGAGTCAACAATAAAAGTAAATTTATAAAGCGTGGCGTTGAGTTACGCAAATCAAAGCGCAATATTTCGATTTAGGCTGGATAGTTGAGAACAGAGAGTCTTGATCCTAGTCATTAGACAGTTCTAACGATTTTTTTAAAAGAAATTTGTAAAATAATCTAAAAGGAACACGCTTAAATTATTTCCTTTTTATCACGGTCGTCTAGGCAAGTATATACTTAGGTTCATGTTATGAAAATAATGCTTTGACATCGGACACATGTACATTTTTTAATGAGTTATCAAAACTTGTTGAATTAATAATTACTTTTAAGTTAATAATTCCGATAATTTTATTTTATTTGATATTATAAATAAAGAAAAGCTGTCGGCCGCTCGTCGCACAGTGTGACAGCGTCTAATTGTAAACGCGATCAGTCGTGGGTTCAATTTCCACTTGAGGCAATGATTATATTTATATTATTTACAATTCCTCGCTCTGGTAAAAAAAGCGCGGTCTCATATTCAGCGGAAAACGGAATTACGAAGTGACTTCACTTAAAAGCGTGAAGCTAAAAAAACAATGTTTTAGTCTATATAGAATAGACAATTTCATACGATACTTAAATAATAAAACTTCTAGCATAAAATATGCTTACACGGAATAAAAACTCATTTGCACTTACGCTGTTAAGTACCTAATATATTACATCTTTCTTCGTTCCATGTGTTTCTTAAAGAGGTAAATAACCTCTCAATATTGTGATGTGGGTTATCTTATTGGCGTAGACTTAATAGTATGAGAGCTAGCAGCTGTTTTTATTTCATAAAATATGTTGCACGTACTTTTAATTAAAGAGAAAAATCTCTTTTTATCTATATTTTTTGCAAAAAACAATTCAATGTGTACGCATTTTATATCTACATAATAACACAAAATCTTTGTATTCCTTTTTTTTTAAAAAATACGCAAAGTTAAAAATTTGAGTTTTTATAGTTTATATAGAGAAGGAGTGCAGATTTCTAATATTTTTTAAAAATAATGCAAAAAATTGTATTAAATTAATAAAATAAATGGTACACACACTACCATGTGTTTGACATACCCGTTGTTAAGGCAATGCGTTCTCCACGCGGCAAAGGGATATGTAGTATATAGAAATATGCGTTTTTAATGTTCATGCAAATATATGTATTTGTGTGTGTGTGTGAGAAGAGAGAGAGAGAGTGAGAGGAGAGGGAGTTTGATAAAATTTCATAGATTGTTATTATCCATATATTGCAAATATTAGACAAATATCAAGTAAGTCCTAAATATGGTTATCACTATACAAATAAGTATGCTATGACATTTCACGTGATGAATGACATCAGCTCAGTCATTTATGGATTGTTCTAATTATACAATATTTTATAATATCATATTGAAGCCATTGTAACTGAATACTGTCCCATTTTTTTATATTAGGCTAGTAGTACGCATTAGTAGGCATCAATACATACCAATTGTGAGAGTAAAAATACTAAAATATATTCAATATGGTGAGACGACAAAATTGCCTTGTGTTTTATATGTGCGGATAACATATCATAATTTATAATAATCTCTGCTTATTCTCTCAAATATAAAAGCTATGTATAAAATATTCCTGACATTACTTAAAATTATTTTAAAATATGAACACAAATTAACATCTCTTTTGTCATTATGTACAAAATGAAATTTAAAAATTAATTACATTTAGATATTTTTTTTAAATTACAATTTCAGAGTGACGATATGTTCTACTTGTAGTTGACGCGTAAATAGCACGTTGCCATAACAACGGGCAGGCACTTCATGCAAAAGTGTGTCAAACTCGTAAGAGTGTGTTTAATACTTCATAGATTTCTGAGACTATTCTATATAAAAAAAGCTTTCTGCATTTTTCTTTAGTTTAATTTTAAATATGCCAAAAACACACTTTCCATTTCTCACAAGTTTTTTAAAAAAAATTAAATTAATACGTAACAACAAAGTGATATTACCTTAATTACTATTAAATATTCACAAAAACAACCTTATATAAAATATATGTTAATTGTCTATAAAATAATTCGAATTCATCAAAATATAGTTTTAATTATATTAAATTATTATTCGGCCAGTTATAATTAATTCATTTTCAATATAACGGTGTATAAATTTAAATAAATTTTATTTAACTTTTTAGAGTAATTGCTACATCAGCAAATAAAGGCGTCCAAATATTATAATTTCAGTAAAAATTTAAAGCTTTTGGTTCGTTTAAAGTATATTCGGAATGTGATGCCAATTACTTGTATTTGTTTTTTGCTTTTGTTTGTTTTAAAAGATAAACATGTTTTTGCACCCAATTTTGTTTACATACTTAATCACTCTTACCATACCGTTCATATTATTTTCATTTCTGTTTCCTGTAGTTTCAAGTATTATATGAAAACTCATGTTCTTACTAATTTCTAGTTCTCAGAGGCTTAGAGAAATCTTTTTTACGTTCTCCAAGGAATCTCCAGTAATTTCGACTGTTTTCTGCAAGTGTTTTGTAATGCAAGATTTCTATATATATATTGATATATATATATATATATATATATATATATATATATATATATATATATATATATATATATTAGCTTCACGCTTTTATCCCGCATAGCAAGGTAGACAGAAAGTAGCTAGTGTCATCACATTCCTTACTAATATAACATAATCACTTCCCCGAATTGAACCCACACCGATCGCTCTTACTGTCAGAGGCTGTCCCACCACGCCACGACCGGCCTTCATATATAAAATATATATTATAATGTATAATTTTTACCTAATAATATTGTGTAATGAATACAAAATATCCAGTCTAGTGATAAACCCACAAAGAACTGATATTAATTATTTTGGAGCGCTAACAGATGGACAGTTGGAAGTGTAATTTACTATACTGATTTACGTTGTTTTTGTGTATCAACTTTTATCTAAACCAAAACGTTAATATAAAATCTCTACCACTTAATCTAGGAACTTCGCACAAAATTTCCCGGTACACATAATGTAGACGAGTACAAAGGAAGGGTCCTTTAAAATTCAACCCCTTTTGGGGTGGATGGCTCTTCAGACTTTGTGAAGTGAAAAAATTTCAGGTCATACCAAAGCTTCGAAATTTCGTGATATATATAAATAATATAAGTATAATAGTTTTTGGATGTCCCTTTCACAGTAATTGTGGTAAATAAAATTTTTATTAACACAAAGTATAGAAATAAATTTTTTTGTAATAATTTTTTGCTTGTCTTTGCAAAATACTGGTTCAAACTAAGTGGTTCTAGTTAGATTTCAGATAAAATATGGTTAGGTATTGTACAGGTCACTGAAGACAAAATATAATTATAACAATATTCAATATAATTTAAAAGTTTTAATATTTGCAAATACATTTTAAACAAATATATAATTTTTATTGTGTTTTATAAATATAAAATAAATTATAAAAAACAAAGAAAAAAAATCTTCTGTAATAAGTTTTTTTAATATAGATTTAAAAATATCGACCTTTTAGTTAGGTATATAAGTGAGTGAATTGTCTCAAATAATAGATCACAAGATTTTAATTTTACTAAGAGAAACATATTTTAAGGAGATTTTATGCAAACTCGGTCCCAAGAGATTCTCGAAGTTGGCAGGAGTAACTTCCTTAAATAAATATTTCTACTGCTATATAAACTTGATTTATTATACAGTGTGGTGTGAGAGTGAAGCTTAGTACTTCAAATAAAAAATGGCGATGAACAATAAGAATATAATAATGTTTTGAGCTCTCAGAACAGAAAATATTAATTGGGTGTTTAATTTCTGTTAAGGTAGTAGATATTTAAACATACACTTTTTCTTAAAAGAAAATATAAACAAATCTTTGACTATTTTTTATTTATCTTGAACATGTCGAATATATTAGATTTTTTTTATATTATATAACTTTAAATAAAATAATTTTGTCGGGTATTTTTTGTTAGATCCGGCCTGCAAAGTAATTTCGAGCAAACGTAAATAAAAGATGAATTTAAATACAAAATAGTTCTGAATTTGATTCCCACTTAATTGATTACTTTGCACTAGTAATAAAAGGCGCGGCTTAGTTAAGACACACACACAGATACAGAAATAAATGAAATAAGAAGGAAAGCATTTTCCTGATTACTTTTTAGCACTAGGCTTTTTCTGCCTAATTTATTCGGGTAGGTTACGATTGTATGCTAGAGATTCATAGAGTATAAGTATTTGTTCAGTATCTTTCGTCCCTTTATCTATCTCTCATACATATTTATACAAATATTCCATATGTCGTTTTTATCAACATATATCTGATTATTACATACTACAGATTGTGCCTGCGTGGTAATCACTTGTCAAAATGTTGCTTTTAATCTATTAACGTTTTATATCATATAATAATCATAAAGGTTCAAACGTTTTGGGATAAACGTTATATGACTCAAGACACTTCGCATTCCGCTTTCCGCTGAATTCGAGCTTTTTATTGTTGAGTGGTGAAACTCAACGCCGCGTATTGCCTTACCGAGGTGAGGTCAGAAGAAAAACGAAGAATGGAATAATACACATCATTCCATTTTTCTTTTACTTTGTGGTTTTCTTATTATAACGCGTGATTCATTACGATGACTTATCCAAATTATAAGTTCCGTGGCATGACGGGGATTTCAGTCATCGTGTTCTATCAGGTTTATAGTGAGACAAAATAAGACAGATTCCTCTGGTTAATAAAGTTAAAATATTATTGAAGTTATTCCTATGAAAATAATAATAATTACTTAAGATAATAAAAAACATCTATATATATATATATATATATATATATATATATATATATATATATATATATATATATATATATATATATATATATATATATATAGTGGGGATCCACAACCGATTGTGTTAACAGTCAGACTTTGTCACAATGCGCCACGACCGGCCTTTACGTTTATTTGTTGTTTGTTATTTTTTTACGTTTTTTTCTTGAACACACATTAATGTTAATACTAGTTTTAACATTATTTAGATTGATATTAGACAAACATGATTTGGGCCACTTTTACATTCACATCTCAATTTAGAATACACGTGACCCAGACGTCACGCAGACAAAGCAGGCAGTAGAATTATTATAGCGTCTTATGTCACACAATGATATCATTTAGATCTGATTGTTCCGCAATAATATCCTTTAGGTAATGAATTTGAAATAAAAAAATGATTAATATTAATTTTTAAGACGTTAGTGTCCAATGCCTTTTTTCTTAGTTTGAACTGTTTTTTCTAGTTTACTTGAATAGGCAGACTTGTCAGCTTGTTTTCACTTCTATGTATTTTGCTTTATAAGGACATTGAATGTAGAATGTCATATAATTTCCTTGATTTATCTCTAAATCGATTTTATAATGAAGGTCATCGATGCGCTCCCCAATTGAAAGAACAATTGTATTTAAATAATTTTCATTTTTCTGTTCTGGTAATACAATACACAGCGTTGAGTTCCGCTACATAACAAGCAATATTTAGAGCTTGGGTGGAAAGTAGCGAACGCAATGCCTTGACACTAAATTCTGTCTGACAACAGGGTATGAAACGACTGAAAAAAAGAAATAGCGAAAAGTAGATAGTAAGTACTTATTCTCAAGACATTCCATACTCCGCTTCCCGTTGAATTCGAGACATTGCGTGTTAAGTGGCGGAACTCAACGCCACGCTTTGCCTCGCCAGAGCGAGGAAATGAAAATAATTTAAATATAATCAGTCCTCCCAATGAGAATCGAACCCAAAGCCGATCGCGTGTACGGTCAGACACTGTTGCACTACGTCGCGACCTGGGTTTCGGTACATATGCTAACAAAGTATACAAAGAAACCACCATATCCACTCAATTTTCTTATTTATTTGAATTCTATAATAATGTCATTATTTAATGGATAAGTACGTACGTGAGTTGTTTGAGTTATTTTTAATAGCGCTATCCTTAATTGTATTCTTCACGTGCTTTACTCTGGAAATATGAAAGCAATGATATTCAGTCACGTATTCTTAGATTGTAAAGATATTCTCTTAAGACGTTTTTTAAGTATAATATTCAAATATATATTTTTTATTTCTACGCTTTTATCCTCATACCAGGATAGACAGGAAGTATCTAGTGTCAAGACATTTCGTAGTCCACCAGAACAAGGAAATGGAAATAGTTTAAATATAATCATACCTTTGAGTGGGGATCGAACCCACAACCGTTTGCGTTTACAGTCAGACGCCTCCTTATTGTGCAACGACCGTTCTCAATATTTAAATATTAATAGGTATAAATATTTTTACGTCGTACTTTGTCCTATAGCAGGGTCACGTCATAAGAATCACTGGGTAAAGGCACTGTTCCTTACTTCTACATTCTATGTTGTGGAACCTAATGTTTTCTTTTTTTTCCAAATAAATCATACAAATAATTTGCTTTTCATTGGAAGCATGATGGAAGCAAAAATAAAAAAAAATTGGAACGTTATTCATCTTAATAAAATACAACAAAAAACACATGGAAGTCTATTTTTGTACGACGTTAATTTTTTAGCCACTTTAACAAGATCTAATTCAAGGTACGTTTTCATATAGTTTGGTTCATTTGATATTTAAAAATAATATAAATGAACCCCATAGTAACAGATGCCATCTTGCTGTAGTGGTTATCTGACTGTAATCGGGACTGGTTGGGGGTTCTATTCCTATTTGGGGGAAATATTATATTTTAAGTTTCAATCTTAAGTGGAAAATAGAATGTCTTGATACTTGGTTGTCTCTGACTACCCTACTGTGTGGGAGAAAGTGTGAATATATAGATATCATAAGAAGTGCCATCCAAACATATACTATGTCTAGTCGAACATCAGAAGCATTGAAAAACCTATACAAATACATATAAATTTAAATAAAACAAAACAAGATCCATCGGTTTTCCCACCACACGATTAGTCTTTCACGTACTCATCGGGAATCCCTTGCCTTTTAGATGAAGCCAATTGCTTTCCTGCTTGTGTTAATTTTAAGTGTCATTTCTTAGTTAGTCATTGGTTAAATAAGTTTTTTCTTATTTGAGGTAAAGGTAAAATACCTAAAATTTGT
The DNA here is from genome assembly GCA_032432895.1 of Dryadula phaetusa. Classification (NCBI taxonomy): domain Eukaryota; kingdom Metazoa; phylum Arthropoda; class Insecta; order Lepidoptera; family Nymphalidae; genus Dryadula; species Dryadula phaetusa. Next base: position 4,311,803 of record JAOYRS010000068.1, on the reverse strand, counting down.
AAAGTTGATATAAATAACTTAAGCTTGAGATGAAAATTATTCTATTTTATTACTTCACATTGCGTATTTTCGAATAATGTTGCTATAATTTTGTTAGATTACACAACTGTAAAGTTCATGAGAAATATATACGTAATTATTATCTTATTTCCAATATGATATTTCCATGTAATGATATATTAACTGTAATTCTTCTTATGAGCTAAATTATATACATTTAAAGCTGCAAGTTGAAAATATACTTAGATTTATCATTTTACACTTTTTTTATATTATTTACGGACTTTATCCTGCACCGTAGGGTATATATATATATATATATATATATATATATATATATATATATATATACATATATATATATATATATATATACATATATATATATATATATATATATATATATATACATGTGTATATATACACATACTAACTTAAATATAAGCAATCCCCACTCCAAACATAAGCATGCCGTATAGTACGTACCTATGTAGTACTTGCTAGAATTAAAAAAAAATTAAGTAAGCTTCCAGTGTCAATATTAATCATAACACTTACTGACTGAAAACGCGAACGGCTGTGGATCGGTTGTGAATGGAACGCGAACGTCCGATTCGCACTCGGGGGAGTGATTATATTTAATTATTTTCACTTCCTCGCTCTGGTAAGATAAAGTGCGGCGTTGAAGTCCGCCACTCAACACACAATCTCAATTTCGGCGGAAAGTACGAAGTGTCTTATCTCTAGGTAATTTTTGTTTACCCTGCTACGCGGGATAAAAAGCGTGAAGCTATAAATAAGTATTATATACATATAATGATATGTACTAACAGCTCCGTTTTTATGTAAAATTAAGTTTTAGCAGCTCGTATGTTAGTTTATACAAAAGTAAATATTTAGGCTTTATGGTTGTGTGTATAAATATTTTATTTCTTTAAAGTATTTTTGACACTAATCTATCTGTCATACTCAGATTTTTGTTATTTTTATGTTAAGTGCTTAAAATCGTACACATATTAATATGATGATAATTTTCTATAGAAATTCTCATACAGCCAAACTGTTTTCAGTACAAATGTAATACGATTATACAAATTATATTATTGTTCGCGAATTATTCCACTGGTTTCATGTTTCATAATAGTTTGAGCTTTTTTTATTACATTTAAGTCGCAACTTAAAAATTTGCATACTGTTAAGTACTAAGTCCTTTCCACACTGGTGCAAGTTCTCTTTACTGAAGTTTTAAGTTTAAAAAGGTGGTCCCTATGTTAACACTATTTTAACTTAACTATCGTTTTTGTGAAAAAAAATATGAAATATTTAAAACATAGTTTTAAAATGGTAATTTCTTTAAAATAAACTTAGTAGTTACTTGAAGAAGATCTTAAAGTAGCACTTACTTTGTATGTAAACACTTAAGTTCTTCAAAATTTGAAAGTTTGAAGTGAAAAGCTTTAGAAGATCTTTAAATTTGGTTAAATAGATATAATTTTTTTTCAATTTTTGCAAGATACCCTAGTAGTATACAGAGCGGCGGCGGTCAATGCCGCGTTATGTCATAACACAATAATTCTGCTGAGTGTATATCGAATTCACAACTAATCGCGTTTTCGTTTAGACTGTGTAGGCCAAGTCTCTAAGACTGTTTCCTATTTTTTAAACGGTTTTTATGTTTCTTAACACCTGTAACTTGAGTATAATGCTTAAGAATATTATATAATAATTACATATAAATATACCTTTAGAATAGCGTATTCTATATTTCACATATTAATGTTGGCGCCAAGAGTTGCGACAGAAGCGACGATTTTTGAGTAAATCTTACTCGTACATGAGAATTTTAATTGCTGTCCTGTTAAGGTAATTTTAATTCCGTGAGTTTATTTCATATTATTTACATTTTGAATGTCGCTTATAGTACAATAGTTAACAATATACTTATATTGCTTGGTGGTTACCAGTACAATTTTAATATTTTAATTCTTTATAAATATTTTATTACTTTGATTGTTTAGCGTAATGAGTATATATTTTGTGTGTGTTTTTATGTATAATTTTGATACATATCAATAGGAAAAAAAGAGTTTTTCAAGTGAAAATAAAGGAAAGAATTAAATAATTCATGGGAATCAAACTCACGACTACTGTTTACACAAACCGACACTGTCCCTGAGGTACATTGGCAACAATAATAATATTGTTATTTACAGAAAGTTTACTTTTCTATATTGCATACAAATCGGCACCTTGAGACGTACTTAGCGCGATCATGCCAAAAACCGATAGTCAAAATAAGGTCACACGATCAAATGTTATAAGAATCTATGTTGATGATTAACCATTTATCTTTATATGTATTTAAGATAAACTTGAAGACTCATTTAAGTGTATGTAAAGCTAAACAATACTTTTTTGTAAAATAATTATAGATTGTGGGTTCGATTCCCACTCGGGGGAGTTATATTTAAATTGTTTTCACTTCCTCGCTGTGGTAAGACAAAGTACCGGGGCTTACGGAATGATCAGGGTGTACTCTAAGTCCGGCCTAGTAGCGGTCAAGGAAGAGCACCGTTAGGTCTTGGTGGGTAAACGGTGTGGCCAATATTTGCCAATCCGGAGTCCCACATAACCCGAGTGGTCCCGAGTCATAAAAAAGATAAAGTGCGGCGTTGAGTTCCACCACCTCAACGCGCAATGTCTCGAATTCGGTGGATGTGAAGTACGGAGTGTCTTCACATTAGGTACTTTCTGTCTACCCTGCTATGCGGAATAAAAGCGTGAAGCTAAGAAAAATATGGATTGTGAAGTTTGTATCGATGTTTTGTGGTTATTACTGAAATAGTGCAATTTTAAATTTATTTTTAAAATTTCTTAAGTTAGTTGCACACATAGAACAATATTTATGTATTAAATAGCTTCACGCTATTTTTTTAGCTTCACACTTTTATCCCGCAAAGCAGGGTAGACAGAAATCACCTAGTGTCAAGACACTCCGTACTTAGGTTTCCACCAAATTCGAGACATTGAGTGTTGAGTGGTGGAACTCAACGCCGCACTTTGCCTTAAAAGAGCGAGGAAGTGTGAATAATTTAAATATCCCCGAGTGGGGATCGAACCCACAACCGATCGTGCTTACAGTCAGACGCTATCCCATTGCGCTACGACCGGTCTCGATGTATATACTTGGAAGATCAAATATTTTGTTTTATCTACACACTTTAGTTGTGTCCGTCAAGTTAGCCAAAGTGAACGTAGTAATATATTATTCCACTTTGAAAAGGTCCTCCTGTGACCACAGACTGCTGTAAAGCGTGCTAGGTTATACGCTATAAATCTGGTAAAAACAGTTTTACTTTAAGTCTAATTTCATATTTTTTATTATATTATGTTACATAGCGAAAACCAATGTCACTCGAAAAACCAGTAATTTTTTAAACAAAATTTTCTCTCAATTCAATTTAACTTATAATGATCGCGTTCATTCATTTACTTCCCAATTGCGCCAAAAACAAAAAAAATATGTACCACTACCCGCAACGCCGGGTTCGTGGACGTCAGATGTTTCAGATCATAAGATCATCGATTTTTGCGATTTTTACACATTTTAAATTAAAGTATTTTAAAAGGATTAATCGCGTATATTTCGACATTCGATAATACGTTTTTGAACACCTGACAATCACAGGTAGGTCCAAAAATGTATTTTCGAATACCAAAATATACGCGTTTAATCCGTTTAAAATAGTTTCATTTAAAATGTTTCAGATTCTTAATTTTGTCATTGCAATATTGATACCCTTTATGTTCAGCAACTTTTGTTGAGACGGCGATTGTTTATGCCTTATCTTATAGTCATTCTATTATAGTTGTCAACAGGAGTTTCCAAAATCTATCATACCCTAAGTCTCAGCCTAACAACTATACAACGAAAAAGCTTAATGCAAATCCGTCTAGCATTTTCAAAAAACGTTTTCGTACATACATTCTGTTTCTATTGATTTATCATATTATAGCTTAATATTCAATTGAATGTTAGACCCACTTAAAAAACATCAAGGACCTGTGCATTCGTGTACGCTACGTGTAGTTCCGTTAAAGTATCAGTACGTCATCGATATGCGAGTACCTGTCGAGGCCACGGTGCGACCTTCCTTTTAATGTATATACTATAACTATGGTATATTTTGATATCTAATTGTATTAGAGGAATTTTATAGAAATTTTATGATTACCTTCATTGTTTTTATAGAGACTATACATATATATATAACTGAGTAATACCTGCTTGTGTAATATATGTGACTGCATTAATGTAGTGATTTTATTTTTGGTTAATTCGCGCATTAACAGGGATATTAGTGGTAAAACACTACTTTTTGCTCATTTTTTGAAACATTATTTATTGAACTGCATTTTACCAGAATTTGTTTTACTAGATCGAGTAATTAAAAAAATTAAATATATTTTCTACCGTGTGGGGATCGAACGCAGAACCATGGCACAGATAGTTTGCCACAATGGTATGACGTTTGATTTTTGCGCAGGTATTTCACTTACATAGATAAAAAGAAGACGAAATATAAGAAAAACTGGAATACTATTAATTTTATTTTTCGAGATAACAAAAATTAATAATAAAAATAAAATGCGTATTTTTATAATTTAAAAAAGAAGCGTTAATTATATAAATAGATATTTAATTCACATTTATAATCGAAATAAATTTATCAAAAAAACCTATTTTTGCCTAATATTGATATTGTAACTAATAGATATTTTCCTTTCCCACCTGGCTCGTAACGTTTACGAATATCCCGTACTGTATGAGGAGGGCATAAGCGGCTTTTATAAAAAGGGTCACGTGATAATCTCAAAGACCCTCTAAGTAAAAACCTTTCTAAATCTGGTATATCTTAGCTGTTGGCTTTTGAAGTTTGTATTTAAGTTAAATAGCTTTTTATTATTGCATTTTTGGTAGTTTGAAGTAATACAAAAATAAATACGTTAAATGTTAAAAGAGGCTCAGTATAGGGTAATGTATTTTAAGCTTTGTTACTTCACTTTCTATAATATCTTAGACCACACTGTATTTACTATTTTCGAAGTGTTATTCCACACTTAGGATTAGAAAACATTTTTGAAAAAACGTATAAAAATTTGAACGCAGCGGGATTCGAACCCGCGCATCTTGGATACTGTCTGGCGTCCGCATGGGTTAGCGGTCAGAGCGCTTGGATGGTATCCAAGAGGCGTGGGCTCGAATCCCACTGCGTTCAAATTTTTATACGTTTTTTCAAAAATATTTAATCCACACTGATTGAAAAATTAAAAATATAGCTTTCAAAACTAAAAATCACGCATATATCAAGCAGCACGTGCTAAAAGTGTAGCTATAAACGATACACGAAAAATAAGAAATTATTTTTAAAAATATTTTTTGTTCCCAGGATTTTAATGAAAATGACTAAATTAGTATATTACAATCGATTCTTGATAAGTGTACAAAGTTTGAATTAAATCTGTCCGTTTAAAGTGAGTCAAAATTGATGTCAAGTGTTGTACTTCGTCCTCCATTTTCCGTCCGATTTCGAGACATTGCATGTTAAGTGGCGAAATATTACAATGTTTCATAGAGCGCGGATTTAAAATAGATTTCAAGCGAGGATCGAACCCGCAACCAATCTGTTTACAGTCATATACCATATCTGTGCCACTACGCCACAATGCTATACGCATTGTGGTTTATTAAAATAATATATTTTTATACATTTTATAAAATAACTAGAGCTAAGCTTTACTTTTTCTACTTTTGACCTAAAATAGTTGTAACTATACTTAAATACATTTCCGGTTTTTTTTTCTTTTATACTTCTCGTATTTCTTGTATATTTATTATTATTATTATTATATATATATTATTCATATTTTCTGACATAAATCCGCTTTAATTAAACTAATGTATTTCTTTTTATTTAAAAATGTTTCTTCGGTATAGTTGTGCATTCAAGTGCTGTTAATTAAATAATAGGAAACGAGTATTGTTTAAACTTGAGTATTGTATACTTATTTATTTATTTAGCCCAAAAATATAAAAATTCAATTGTTTTTCATCATAATTATTGACAACAAAAAATATAATTGTATTATGAAATTAAAAAATCATCTCTCTTTCTTAAGTTGGGAGCAAGCAGGAAAATGTCCGTACTACGACGTAAATTATGTTAAAGAAATGAAATACAGTATATAAACCTCCATTACAGTGCAACTACGTGAGCAAGAATACAATTTAAAACAATATTTTCCACATTATCAGTATTTATATTAGTTTGACAATATTAAAAAGATTTTACGACTCCGCTAAGGACTTTACTGCAATAAAAGAGTTACTCGAATACGTAAATAGAAGATTATTTATATATGAGGCCGGTCGTGGCTGTGGGGCAGCGACAGTCAGTACACGCGGACGGTTATGGGTTCGATTCACACTCGGGGGAGTGATTATATTTAAATTATTTTTTCACTTCCTCGCTTTGGTAAGATAGGTCTCGAATTCGGTAGAAAGCGACAGAGTACAGAGTGTTTTAACCCTAGGTACCTTCTGACTAACCTGCAATGCGGGATAAAAGCGTTAGACTAAATTATATATATATATATATATATATACATATATGTGCATATATATATATATATATACTAATTATTTATTTACTTTAGCATTTATTGAGTAATAAATTCAAATTTACTTAATGAATTGAGACATTTACCATAACTAGAAACTCCATTGACGCGTAACATACGTGTTGCTTTAGCAACGTGTATTTTACTTTATGTAAAAGTGTACGTTATACCCAAGATATTGATTATTATTTTTTTTATTTTATTCGGTTGAATAAAGTGGCTGAATGTAGCACTAATTTTTTTCTACCTTATTTTCCAAAGATCTGAGAAGATTCTAGCTTCTCAAATATTTGTAAAACCAAAGTATATAAAGGAATCGTAAAAAATCTTTATTAATTTAAATTAACGGAATTAAGACAAGTCATGGTGTAGAGTTCACGACACGTACACAATACGTAATCTCTCAATTTCGGACGGAAAGCAGTCAACGGAGTGTCTTGAGACTAAGTTATCTTTGACTACCCTGCCGGATAAAGCGGATAAAATCTCAATTTATAATATTTTATCTTGATAAGAGCGTTTCTTATCTTTTAGCCAAAAAATAAAACATTTATTAATATATACAAATAGATGAATGTGATCAAAAGAAATATTTTTTTTTATTTTGAATTTTTATACATAATTACATATTATGTAATATATTAAAATTTTAAACAAGATACATTTTTTCAACTTATAATAAAATACAAAATATATAAATAATATAAATTTCTACGAAAACAAATATATGGTAATAAACTGCAAAAAAAAACCACAGATAATTAAATATTATTCTTAAACTTATATTTAAGACGGATTAGTCATTTAAACCCAAAGAAAATGTGCCCGGATATTATTAATTAGACGTATTCTACGGTTATGACAACCTGCGGATCTATAGATCAATTAAAGATCTATAAGACGGGGATCTACATAATAATATTTTTATAAAATATACCTTTTCTATACGCATTAGGGTATATTTTACTTTGAACGGCGGAATATTTTTTGTTTAAATACAGTACGTAAGATGCGTTCTACAGGTGATATGGTCATTTAGCGTTTACCATCCACTTGTACCGTTCGCGGGCGAAATGTTCGCGATATATGAAAAGTTTAATTTTAATTAGAACATTTAATTTGTGTCTGTGGGTCAGTTAAATGTGTATTGGATTATTAAGAGATTAACTTATTAAGCTAAATGTGAGTTATTTTTTTATTTCATATTAATATAAATATATATTTGTAATATTTTATTTAAATAATATACATATTAAATTAAAGTAAAATAAACACATACATAAAATAAATGATAATAAAACAAAAAAGTAATATTAATTTAATTTATTACCAATATAATTGTTAATAATAAAATAATTAGTTAAAAATTAGTTATTATTAAAACTTAAAATTAATCAATCAAAGCCTTAAATAAAACACTAAATTGATTTAAAATTAATCAAAGTGTGATAGATGATTTAAAGTTACAGAACCGGTATAAAAAACAACTCTCACTTACGACTAGTTGTATCTACATAATAATTAAACCTATATGTATTACAATTATTAAATAAATATATGTAACGATATTTCTTAGTGACTTTACTCTCTTATTTCCTTTAATTTAAATATATCAATATATTATATTATGCCATTGAAATGTACTTGTAAAAAAACGCGGCGTTGAGTTCCGTCACCCAATACGCATTATCTCGATTGCAGAATGTAAAGAGAGAATGAATTTTCTTAGCACTAGGTTCAAATCGAGAAGTTTAAAAAGTTATTTTTGGTTTAATTAATTTAAATATAGGGCAACCCCCGAAGGGCATGTAAAAAGAGGATAATGACTGTGGACGAGGCGAAAGAGATATGCAGGGACCGTAGCGTTTGGCGCTCCCTTCTTCGCTTCATCCCTTGCGGGATAGTCAGACTATCCCGCAAGGGATAAAGCGTGAAGCTAAAAAAATAAATAAAAAATAATTTAAATAAATAGTATCTCACCACCACTACCTTGCAAGCTTGGAACAATGTCTGTGATTTGCGATCTAAGTGTTTTCATAAATGGTTATGGGGAGAGTTAATGCCATTAAAATGATATTAAACTTTAATTTGCACTTCAAGTACCTCTGTATGTACACGTAGAACTATAGAATTATTAATTATAGAATTGTCAAATGTTATGCAGATATACTTTAAATTAAAAAAATGACAATAGTATAGATACTGCTTAGTCTTTATATAGTTTTCGTATAGGATTAGTAAAAAGTACATTTTTTCGTTTTTTTTTAATTTTAAAAATTATTTACAATATATATTTTTCAGATTTTTGTCAAATATTATCTGTGGTATAAAGATATAATTTTTGTATAATTTAAATAATTAGTTTATAATCAATCAGTATTACTATTTTTCATAGTATGATTTGTTACAAATAAGTATAGAGTGAAATATGTTTAAATTCATAAAATTGAAAAGAAAAATATTTTAACAATAGAAAAATAATACTTTTTAACTCCAAAAGGAAAAAATCGTTTAAATAATTCTGCGTCTTTTATCTACTACTTATGCTTTTATATATAATATTTTATATATTTTATATATGATATTTTATATATAGAAGACTATTTATAAAAAAAAATATGAATAAAACATGTAAAGGACAGTTGTTATAACTTACAATTGAATTTCAAATTTTATTTGAATTGCAAAAATATAGCAATTATCTTAATTCCTTTAGTTAACTACTAAACTATTCTACATTTACTCGTATAACTATATAGTACTTTATTATGATAAAAAAGTCACTAATATGCTTGAAATGTTCAACATAAAAAATACTTTTTATTAAACGCCTTGAAAATTTTGTATTGAAACGTATTAAATATTTGATTTCAGCGGGATTCGAACCTGTATCTCTTGGTAACTGTCTAAATTGTAACACGTTCGCGTGTAACAAATTATTTTTCTTGTTAGTATCTTTGTAATGAACAAAGAAAATAATTTAATTATTTTTATGAAATATTTTGATTTTTATTTGAGTATCTTTCGTTGTAAGAAAAAAAAAGTTATAAATAAACTCACAAAAGTCTAAGACACTCAAAAAATATCAAAACAAATGAGTACACATTTTCAAGTATTATTCGATACAGATTAGGCGACATTGGCCGGCATTGTGGCCTGAGATGACCACTAGCCGATAATTTGACTACCTTCCTCCCTATTGTTGTTAGTGTTACGAAACTAGCTAGGGTCGTTCCATCACATGTCATATACTTGTTGTACAGCCGTGTCAAGGTTTTTAATAGATTAATGTGTGACATTTGTTTTGTATTCAAATCGCATTGTATACTTATTTTATCAGTATATCAGCTTAATTTGCGTCACAACCCTTTTAATTTTTCTGCATATAAAATTTTAAATATTTCACTATACATTTTTTGTTTTTTCCTTCAGACAGTTATAATAAAAACGATCAAAATTTCGTAATTGTACCAACCAAGAGCTATTTTGAGATCCGATTAGATTCTATGCAGGGCACGTGTTTAAAATTATTTAAATACGAGCATACATATACAGGTACTCATATATTACATATATATGAGTACCTGTATATACAAAATATATAGTAGATTTACGTATATAAGACCGTAGTGGTGCGATGTTAACGTTTGTAAACGCGATGTTTGTGGCTTCAATTCCATTTGGAAAAATGATAATGTATTTAAAACAAAGCGCGGCGTTCAGTTAGTTTGTTTGTTGAAATAAATTTTACATAATAAGATTTTTGATTTTTAAATATTTCAAATGAAATTTAAGCGGATAAATCGTATATCTATTTCAAATATCTATTTTTTTTAAATATTTTAGACTCAACCTGTCTGCCTGTGACCACGGCCCACTGTAAAGTATTCGAAACGTCGGGTTTTCAAATTGTATTTTCGAGTAGCCAAAATATCAATCAATCCATTTAAAATAATTTCTTATAAAACTTTTACTTAATTATTTACTGAAAATAGAAACGTATATTTGTAATAACTCACAAATTAATAGACGCTCATTTCGAGTTTCTACTTTAATTAAAATCAGTTAATAAATTAATTAATTAAAGAATATTATACAAAGTGACTATAAATAGGTATATAACAAACATTTTCATACACAAGTGGGCGCTTTAAAAATTTTAAACGACTTTCGTTAATAGTGAAAGAAATTTATAATTTTCCCGTTCGGGGATTCCCCCGCTTGTAAAGTGTGGGAGTTTCTTAATAGCCTGACTGGTTGTCGTAAAAAAACTTTTATCTCATTCATCACGCTCAATAAGGTAATTAAATTTATTTTGCTAATGTAAAATAAATCTTTGATCGTCTTAGTAAAGTGAGTCAATGTGGACTGCCGTTTTATTTTTTTAAAAAGCTGATTTCGAGTTTGATTTCCGGTTATTAAATTAGGTATTAAGTAACCTCGCTTCGTTTGCGTCACATCCCTTTAATTTTACACACCCACACACACACACACACACACACACACACACACACACACATATATATATATATATACATATATATATATATATATATATATATACATATATATATATATATATATATATATATATATATATATTGTGGTGCAGTGGGATAACGTCCGACTGTTGTCATGTTTAGTTGTAAATTCGATTTTCACTCGGGGGAGAAGATCATATTTCAATTTTTCATTTACACTCTATGGTAAGACAAACAGCGCTGTGTTCCACCACTAAACACGCAATGTTTCTTTTTTTTAGTTTTTTTATATAATCAAGAAATAAGTTATTCTTTATAGTTTTGATGACCTTAAAAAGGGGAAAGCCATATTACTAATGAACTAACGTGTTCCATAGGAAGTAAAGGCATTATTAGTGTATAGAATATTTTCTAAGAATTTAATTACAATATTTTTCCTTGACTTGACACGTGATTAGATATTGCTCAATCATAACATACTATAAAAATCAATTTTTATTTATATTCATTATACCTTTTCCCTCGGAACGAAGTTCCTTCTCAAACGTAGTGGAACGATATTTTTATTCCTGTAGAAAAAATATTTTATGGTGGTATATGAACTGGCTTCTTCTCTCAAGAACATTCAATACATTTATATAAATAATATTTTGATTTAGAATTCATTAATAAATGTGAATTTTTCTAACTTTTCTATAGTCATCTTACTCTCTTTTTCTCATTCTCATCATGTTAAGGGAAAAGAAACAGGATAGATAGACAATTCAATTTCTACAAATTGGGTGTTAAGTGGCGGAACCCAACAATGTGTTTTCGGCTTTATAACATTTAAGAGAATATTAATTTTAAAATAAAAACTTTCCCGAGTGGGTAAACCCATTTACGATCCACACATACTCTTATTATACTGATAACAATTATATGATAATAATTTAAAACACATTGCATATTTCGTTCAAAACGTGTGTAGCACGTGATTAGAAAGGAAACCGGTAACTCCATAATGAGAATTTATATGTCATTCAATAAGTCATTCATATATGCACATTTAATATAATATTTATATATGTACATAACGTCGTGTCAACGGGTCATCGTAGTTGAGTGGAACATCGCCCACCTACGGGAATGGAAATGCGGCGTTGAGTTCCACTCTGTCTTCATTTTATTTTTGTAGTTTCGACTCTAAGATATACTCATGAAACTCTTTCTTTCCCGTTCCTATGGAAATTTCGAGAATTCTTTCATTCTATTATTTAAGTTCTTTTATTGGGATTTGAATTAATTGTCGTTAAAATTGTAGAGATTTTTTGTATTTAATACACTTTACACTTACACACAGTACATATACTAAAATAATATTTTTTACAAATTTGTCTGTCTGTCTGTCTGTTTATTCCGGCTTATCTCTGAAAGGATTAGACTGATTTTGAAGGACTTTAACTAGCAGATACCTTTATACTTCACAGAATAAGAACAAATATATTTTAACAAAAGTGATATATTTAAAATAGATTTTTTTCATTTTGGTTGCTCTGGCAAGAACATCATGTCCAAGCTATCAAAAAACATCGGACACGTGTACAAATTTTAAATCAAATTGAAAGGCTAGAAGTAGGGTAACTATGCTAGACGTTGATAGATAAATAAAAACTAAGTAGATTTACCTGTTTATGTACATAGGCTAAATATTACATGTTATAATGAAAAAAAAACTGCGGTTAAAAACGCAGTTTTATAACCCGCCATTTTTTTCACAAATTTTATATATTCAGTAACACTCACGTTCTTAAGAAGAACCTAATGACGTTTTATTTGTAAAAATCATTTCGCGAGTTTAGCAGGTACAAGAGAACAAAGAAACGGACATACATACATACATACATACTTACATACGCAGTAAAAACATAACCCTCTTTTTGGCAGTCGGGTAAAAAACAGCAAATATGTACATACATTAATTAATTAGTTTTCCATAGAAACAAAGTTATACAAAATAAGCAGTTCTTCCTCAACTATAATTATATATTTTGCATAGAACAAAGAAAAAAATATTCTATAAATTTTTACTCAGAAACATAAAATCTGAACAAGGTAAGAAATACTAATTTTAAAATCTTATACGTCCTTAATAAGTTTTATTACTTTTACATTTAGTTGTATATAGTTCATTCGATAGAAAACTCCAAGGCTCTAATAAAATTGAATTTGTTTGTAAATGCAGTTTTCGAAGTCCGGGACGAAGTTAGACCACACCGCTGTTTTAAAATCATATTTATTTTTGTTCTTGTTTAGTACTGGATATATATTTTTTCATGTTTATATATTCACGCTGGTATATTTCGATAGACTGAGAAAAGGGAAGCAATAAGAGAGGATTTCCTGAAATTCCTAAAAATTGGGAGATAAGAGATTTCATTTTATATTGACGAAAGTAAAGAATGTAACTATTTTGAACGGATTAATTATATATTAAAATTTGTCTGTTAGAGGCGAATGTCAACTCAGTCCACGTGCGACTACGCAGTGCTGTAAAGTGTTCGAAACGTCGGGTTTCGAATACTAAAATATACGCGATTAATTCGCTTAAAATAGTTTAATTTAAAATTTGTAAAGACCGCAAAAATCAAAAATCTTATCAGAAAGTAAAGAAGGCCGGTCGTGGCGCAGTATGACATCGTTTGACTGTAAACGCGATTGGTTGTGGGTTCGATCCCCACTCGGGGGAGTGATAATATTTAAATTATTTTCACTTCCTCGCTCTGGTAAAGACAAAGAGCGGCGTTGAGATACACAACTCAACCCGCAATCGAATTCGATGGAAAGCGAAGTATGGCGTGTCTTAACACTAGTTATTTTTGTCCACTCTGCTGTGCGGGATAAAAGCGTGAAGCTAAAAAAAAGCAGTAAAGAAGTTGGGAATGGAAATAAAGGAAAGAAAGGATTATAAGTTTACGTTAATGAAGTTACAGATGATAACAAAGTATTATTATTTTTACCATATTGCGGGCTTTGGCGTTGAGTTCCGCCATTCAACACACAGTGTCACGAATTCGGCGGAAAGCAGAGTACAGAGTGTCTTGACACTAGGTACTTCCTGTCTACTTTGCGAGACGAAAGAGTGTAGAAAAAAATATATTACGGCCATCTGGTGGTATATAATTTATTCATTCATTCCTTATAGTCGTATGATTATTATAGATTATTTCTAAGAACTTTGCTCTGCTTATGTAAATAATCACAAATTTTAGTTACATACAAGCGTAATATAGTGAGTACTTGTACTACTATATTTATAAAAGTTATTTTTATTGCAAACCAAGACTCTAAAGTACCACTTGAAATTATCACGTTATAAGTACTTTACCTTGTAGTGTTTCCTAATACTACGTGATTTAAAGTAAGGGTCGAGTATAAACAAAACTATTAAGATATCATCCGTTTTAAAGTAATATGTAATGTTTGTTTTAAATTGTGAAATTTTTATACAAATTATTCCCTTTTTTGTATTTTGCAATGCGTTACGTGACAAACCTTGCTAATCAATCTAGTGGTTAGGTAAAAAGGGGGGCTACGACATTGGAGGTGAGTGTTGATGACCAGTTTAAAGGGGCCTTTAAAAATACACTTGGGTTGCAACTCCCAGGTCGAGATCTTATATCTGCAACTTTCAAGCCCCTGTACGGTAAATACATACAACGATATGGATTTTTTTCTGTTCTCTTATATGATAAAAAATATTTAACTAAACTTCTTAATATGAAATATATAATAAATAAACCTTAATTGTAATTTCAATGGACCAAATTAATTCAAATAATACTATAATCAGGATACTAAATTGATTTATATGATAAGTAATTATAATTTTAACATTGGGAATATTTAATGATTCGTTTTTAAATATTTATGATGCTAATAAAAAACCCAATGATTTTTTATTTAAATATTTGTTTTATTGTTGTGGCGTTTAGAAAATGATAATAAAATACAGTTTTGATACTGCCTTTTAATAGATATCCAGCATTATTACAGACAACGGGATAAACAAAGAGAACTTAGTGTCAGATCTCTCTCGATATACGTGCGGCTATGAAACTATGAGCTATATACACGTGGTGTATATAAAAAGCCTCACGCTTTATCCCGCATAGCCGGATAGTCAGAAATAAAGTAGTGTTAAGACATTTGACTGCTCTCCGCCAGAAGTCTCGAACTCAAGTCTCAACTCAAAAATAGTTCCAATAAATACTGATTCTTTCTTTCTAATATTACCTGAAAACAAAAACCTAAGTTTTGTAAATTTTGAACGAATCACTTTAAAGGTTATATTTAGATTATATATTTTCTATTGATATTATCTGTTATTTACAAATAAATTATTTTTCTCTATTTTGTTTTGTGGAAAAGTAGTTTGAATCTATACTAGTGGCCTCGTTAACGCGTAAAACACACGTTGCTTAGCAACGTATATTATGTCACTTTATACA
This sequence comes from Dryadula phaetusa, assembly GCA_032432895.1. NCBI lineage: Eukaryota > Metazoa > Arthropoda > Insecta > Lepidoptera > Nymphalidae > Dryadula > Dryadula phaetusa. The sequence goes on along the minus strand of JAOYRS010000068.1, from coordinate 4,296,151 downwards.
TATATGCATTTTAAACACTTGGTAGTGTGTCTGTAAAATTCATTTTATTATAGTTTTTAATAGGGATTTCTTTTATTGCATATAATATACTTATCAAGATTTTCTTACTTTGGCTGATTGATTGATAGACGAATTCAGATGAAGCCAATGAAAGCATTTTAATTACATTTTTATTAATGTGTCAGTATCACCTTTTTTGTTTTTAAAAACTTGAACTTCTTGAAATTAAGTATGTTTTTTACTTATCACAAACATCAGGAGAAATCTGAATTTGAAAACAATAATTAAAAAAAGTTCTTGCACCCATTTATTATTTAAACGCCTTTAACAAACTGTAACTGTAACCCGTATATATCTATACGAAATTATATCAAATATATCAAAAATTTTATACAGAACAATGATTATATTTAAATTACATCGTATCACCGCTCTGCTTTAATAAATGGCGAAGTTGAGCTTCTCATATCCAGGTGGAAAGAAGAGAGAGGAGTGTTTTCAAACTAAATTTTTTTGCTTACCGATATGGAGGAAAAGCATGAAGCCACTTCAAACGTACGATCATCATTATTTTACATATTAAGATTAATTGATTCAATTGTGACGGTAGAACAGCTTTCCGTTAGTCCGCAACGGACTGCGAACTGGCGAGTTTATTTCTCTTTTTGCGTATTACTATGTATCTGATCACTGACTATGATAGATACAGTTAGTGTTACGTTTGCAAGTTTAATGTATGTCGTTGACGTACGGTTACCAAGAAACAATCGTTTTTTTTCATTTTATTTTGTTAATACATAGATCAATCTATGTCTGTCTGTGTATATCTTTAGGATTATTGCTATTATATTATAAATATATACATATATATATATATATATATATATATATATATATATATATATATATATATATATATATATATATATATATATATATATATATATATATATATATACATCCTCTAAATTTATCCTCTAATTCTCTAGATTTTATAGCCAAAGTAGCCTTGGATTATCTATAGTACAGTAAAAAATCTTGTCAATATGAGTCAACTCCTTTAAGAGATAATCCAGAACAAATAATCAGAGAAAAAGACAAAAATTGTATAAAAGAATGTTGTTTTCGTATGTATACCGTGTATGTGCATTTAATAAAAAGATATTTTTATTTTACCAACAGACACTCTAATTTTGTTTTTTGTATATATTACAAAGTTTACAAACAAAAGCGAGACAAAGCAATTGTTCATATAAACTTAATATATATGTACGTGTCTCTATAATCCATAACTCTAAAATGTATCGAATAAAGTCATTCACAAGCAATTACTTAAGGATTTAACTTTATCTTATCGTTATTTAGAATTTAATGCCAAAACTTGAATGATTCGATCGTAAAGTGTTTAAAATAATAAAATTTCAACTCGAAGTAATGGTTTTATTTTATTGCTCTTGTGTAAAGTCGATAATCGTGACTTTAGGAGTTTTTATGACTTATTTGAAATTATGCCGGTTGTCATCTTATCTGTAACGAAAAATACAGTACGCTTTATCCCACATAGCTGTCACAGTGAACTTAGTTTCAAAACACTTAGTTCTCGATTATCGGTCAGAAATCGAGATGTTATATCTAGTGGCGGAACTCAACGCCGTCCTTTGGCTTCATATAATCATTCTCCTTAATGAGGTTCGAAACCACAACCAATTGTGTTTATAAACAGACGTACGGTTGCTTATAAAGTATAAAACATATTTATTATTCATAGTACATACACATATAATTAATAATATATTTTTAACTAACATTCATTTAATTATTTTTTTATTATTAATTAAAGTTATAATAATAATAAAATATTATTTATGAAGCTAAGGTGAGGGGTACGAGAGGTCGGGGGAGACCTCGGTTGACCTTCGAAAACACAGTATCGAAGATACTGGAGGAAGGTCACGTAAAAAGTAAGGACCTCCGAAGGGCATGCATGAAGAGGATGATGACTGTGGACGAGGCGAAAGAGATATGCAGGGACCGTAGCGTTTGGCGCTCCGTACTCTCTGACTACCCCGCCAGGGATGAAGCGTGAAGCTAAATATATATATATATATATATATATATATATATATATATATATATATATATATATTATATGGCATATTATTTTTTACTTAATAATCTTGATCAGACAAAGAGCACTTAGTGACTAATTACGTCATTCTACTTTTATTGCCAAAACTGTTATAAATGGGGGAAAAATATCAATAATAAATAAATTATGACAGTCAAACATCGTGTCACTTTACATGACTACTTCTTTGGTTGTGGATTCGATTCCCACTCAGGGGAATGATTATATTCAAATTATTTTCATTTCCTCACTCTGGTAAGACATAGCGCGGCGTTGAGTTCTGCAACTCGGATAGGAGTACCGAATATCTTGACACTAGGTACTTTCTGTCTACTAAAAAAAATATTCAGCTAAGTTAGTTGCATATATTTATGACATGAAAGACCATAGCATTTTATGGATTCATCTCGCCGATATCTTGTACATTAAGGTGCAGGGAGAGCTCAGAGCAGTGTCTAAAATTTGCCATCTCAATGTAGGCTTAGGGGACACCTTTAAATTACATTAACCTTCCCCTCTACTGTTGGAATTCCTATAGCTATTTAACCAAGTATATCAATTTTCATATCTACTTTTAAAATAATATTTTTTCTTGTAGCTTCACGCTTTATCTCGCATAACAGGGTAGTCAGAGAAAATGTAGTATTAAGACACACCATTCGCTGGTTTGGAGACATCGAATTGGAAACATTCCGTTTGCGTTGAGTGACGGAACTCAACGCCGCGCTTTGTCTTGCCAGAGCAAGGAAGTAAAATAATTTAAATATAATTACTCCAATGTGAAATTGAAGCCACAACCGATCGTGTTTACAGCCAGGCGCGCCACTGTGTCACGACGGCCTCTAAAGTTAAAAGATTAAATATAAATATTTTTCTTATCACTAACAATTTTTTTAAGATAGTAAAATAAATAATTATTTTAAATGTGTCATACGGGTATTCTCACGGCATTATCACCATATATATATAATAATAATTATAATAACGGAACGAAAATAATATAAACAGTCTAAAAACCCCATATCTAAATGTACGAGTTAACAAACAATCATTTGCGCATTGTAACACAAATTGTTCCTTGTGGTTTATTTAAGTAAGGTCAAGTTAACGGACTCATATATCAGTAAGTAATTAAAATATATATCAACATATATATTTTGTCTTCGAGACTGTATTTTATACTTAGTGTTAAAGTAATGTTGATTTCGAAATTAAATTTGTGATAAATATATCGAAATTTGAAATTCCTGTAAAGAAATTATGTACGTAGCAGGGTAGACAGAAAGTACCTAGTGTCAAGACACTCCGTACTTCGCTTTGCACCGAAGTCGAGACATTGCGTGTCGAGTGGTGGCACTCAACGCCGCACTTTGTCTTTACCAGAGCGAGGAAGTGAAAATAATTTAAATATAATCACTCCCTCGAGTGGATATCGAACCCACAACCGGTCGCGTTTACAGTCAGACGCTGCCTCACTACGCCACGACTGGCCTCGGCTATGTGGGATAAAAATAAAAAAAAAATAAAAAAAAATATGTTCATGAAATAATAAGGTTAGTTATTTGTTATATAATTATATATTGTTATCATAAATTTATATAGTCTCGTTATATTATTGCAAACGCTAAGTTATTGACAGTGAAGCAACATTTTCTAGATTTTTTCAAACTGATTTTTTAATTAATTAAAGGTGTATAGCTGATCTATTTTAATTTAATTCAATCATAACTTAATTAATTATAATGTTAATATATTATATAGACAGTGCGGCTTAAGCGTGGACTTTAATTCCAATTAGTGGAACGTATGCGGCGTTAAGTTTTGTCACTATTTAGTAATTGAATCTTTGTTAAGTGAGTTTTTTATATGTTATAAAAGCGTAAAAGAAAAGACAAATCCGTGATAGCGCAGTAGTACAGTGTCTGACTGCAAACCCGATAGTTGTGAGTTTGATAGACGCTGTTTAGAAGTTTAGGAAGCTCAACTCACTTAAAATCATTCTAATTTAAAATTCAATGAAATAAATAGAGATGAATACAAATTTAATAAACGTTATTTACATATATGAGGCCCGTGTGGCGCAGTGGGACATCGACTGTAAACGCTATCAGTTGTGGGTTTGATTCCCGCTCGGGGGAGTGATTATATTTAAACTATTTACACTTTCTCGCTCTAGTAAGACAAAGTTTGGCGTTGAGTTCGACCACTCAACACGCAATGTCTCGAATTCGGTGGGAGGCAAAGTACGGAGTGTCTTGACACCAGGTATTTTCTGTCTACCCTTCTAAGCGGGATGAAAGCTTGAAGTTAAAAAAAAGGGAATAAATGCATATATGTATTCTTCTATTACTTTTACCTTAACCCCATATACTCAAAATTGATACAATTCAAGCTGATTCATAAATAAATCTTCATTGTATCAATAAGTACGATTGATTGTGAAGTGGTAATACTGTATATTAAAATAACATAAATCAAATTATTTTTTGATTCCTTATTAACTAAAAGCTTTTGAATAAAAAAAAACTTTATTATTGTAAGCTAGCATGCTATTCAGAAATCATGATAACTAATTTAACATACATAATATATGTAATACTATATAAATCATAAATTAATTAATAATGTTTTAAATATTCAAAATAAGTTATTTTGAACAGAAAATAACGTTTCCTTATTATTATATATCGCTATAGCTTCACGCTTTTATCTCACATAGTAGAATAGACAGGAAGTATCTAGTGTCAAGACAATCCGTACTCAAGATATTGCGTGTTGAGTGGCGGAACTTAACGACGCGCTTTGTCGTCTGTTCAAAGCGTGAAAATTAAATTAATTTAAATGTAATCATTCCCCCGTATAGAATTCGAGTCCACAATCAATTGCGTTTACAATCAGACGCTGTGCCACTGCACTTTGACTTGTTGTATTTTAAGATGTAGTAAAGAAAAGTTATTTATGTGAACATTTTCCAGATATTTTCCAAATATGTTGTATACACAGAATAAAATGTTTTTCATACACCATTTTAGTTCCTGTATATACATAAAAGAATTGTATAGACAAAAGCATTGCAAAAACGAACACTTGCCTTATCTATTAACTGTTAATTTGCCAATTAGTCCTACTCATTATAAAGCCTTACTTGATTTAGTCATGGATACGTGTACCTGATTGTTTATTATTAAAGGAATGCCAAGGACACTAATAGTATTAGATTTTTAATAAATTCTTTTCTATATTTTCATGGTGATGCTTAATTTTGTATTGTTCTCATTTGTTGGCAACTTCTTGTACAAGACGTTTAGATGATTGATTTTATTCACCATATATTTAGCATATTCGTGTCGCATAGCAAAGTAACCATGGAAATGATTTAAACATCAATTTTCCGAATGGGATCGAATACTACTCATTATCAATTTTAAAACGTTTACAACCAGCACTGCGCTAATTGCCTCTAAAATATATGTTTTTTTAAATATAAAAACAACTTACTAATCTCTTACAACTTAAATATCTCAATTTGTATATCTTGCAAAAAATGTTCCTTTCCAATTTACATATATATATATATATATATATATATATATATATATATATATATATATATATATATATATATATATATATATATATATATATATTGCATAATATTTCACCGACGACGTAACAAATAAACTATGAGTCAGTTTTTATTACTTCTTTACAATATAACAGTATTAAAAGGTCAAATAAATATTTAGCTAAAGGTTAATTAATCTATTCAAGGCTTATATAGATTTCATCAAAGTTAAGTCAGGGTGACGTCTTCAGCTTATATATATATATATATATATATATATATATATATATATATATATATATATATATATATATATATATATATATATATAAATACAGTGTTTATGGATATATATGATTAGACTAGAATATAGAGTTGATCCTATGTCGACATCACTTTATTGTTAAACTATTGTTCCGGACAGTAAAAAGCTTTCCAGGGGTGATTGTAAGTTAAAAGTTTTTATATATTTAAGTGCGTGCATCTCAGAATAATATAAACGCATGATTGTATTAATATTTTTTTATTTAATTTTCTTATAAGTGGGAATCGTATTTTCGAAACCACAATGTTTCTTGTGTAAAATTATAACTTCAAATATAAACATTTAAATAACGAAAATTAAGGTATATATTTATATCTAAAATTTTTTATAATATTTATGAGATAAAAAATAGAAAAATTGAAAAAAAGAATACAAAATTCCATTCCAACAATAAATCTTCTAAAAAAAAATTACAAGTTAAAACATATTTAGCATCTAGTATGCAACAAACAGCTGATCGTATCGTAATGTATGCAAGCGTCATTGACACACATTGCTTGACGTAACAACGCCTTATTCCGTATCACGCTTACGTTTTAGCGATCAATGTAAGTAATAAAAACTAAAAGAAGTAACATAAAAACCATAGTGACACAGTGGGACAATGTTTGACTTTATATCCAATCGTTTTTAGTTCGATTACTGCATGAGGAAATTATTAAGCTTAAATTGTCTGGCATAATCTGGTAAAATGTAGTTAATTTGATCTTTTTAATTAATAGCTCCACGTTTTCTTAACCAGGCAACCTAGTGTCGAGACACTCTGTTGATTGCTTTTCGCCGATAGTCGAGATATTGCGTGTTGAGAACTCAACGCCGCGTTTTATCTTACTAGAGCGGAATAAGTAACCATAAATTTTAAATATAATCATTCCCACGTATGGCATTCGAAATTACTACCAGCTACGTTTTCAATCAGACGCTACCTCACTGCACTACGAAGAGCTCTGAATCAACCAAACTAAAAATACACGTAAAAAATTTAAAATTTAAAATGCTAATAAGGCTTTTTCACTTTCATAATTTGGCATTAATACTACAATTATAAGTATGTATGTTGTGTTTTTTACATTATGAAGAAATGAATATTATCTTGTATTGTGTAATTTTAAGTGATTTGCAAGTGGAATAAGTGAAATAGAATTAACTTCAAATTTACTATTAAGAATTTAGATTTTAGTAGAGATCTCAACTATTTAGTTTTACGTTATAAATTGAATAAAAACGTAATAAAATAATTAAATAAAAATAAAGAAATAAATAATAAATAAAGAAATAAGTAGTCCGTCCATTGTTCTAGTTTTTTAAATGAAAATATTTTAAACGGATTAATCGCATATATTTTGATATTCATTATTGAAAATTCAATGTTTCAAACACTTTACAGTTCAAACACTTTACAGTCCCTGGTCACAAGAAAACTAAGTTTACTTACATTGGATTTTCAAAAGTGTATTTTCGAATACCAAAAAATATCATATACCAATAAATTTGAAATGAGTAAAAATCGCAAAAAATCAAACATCTGGTTTTCCACGTTTGTTTTTTAATTTTTTTATATATTTTTATACTTCTAAAGTTAAAGACAATAAATTGATTATTTTGTCATATATTTCAATCATATTTGCAAATGAAACAAATAATATGCTATATTCGCCGTGAAATATTGATCACAATTATTTTTCTTTACTATTGTATTTTATAATTAATTATATGTATGACATAAGTTTTATTGTTATAATAATTATACGTCCGGGTTTATTAGCATTTGTGTACTTGATAATTTATTATTTTATTTCTTGGGAAATAGAACATTCGTGACTCGTTCAATTAGCTCCATTTGAAGCAATATACGGAAAACTGCAATTTTCTAATTAAATTATATTGTCCTTTAGTCATTTTTATTGTATCATTATTGTTTTAAAATGATTTATGAGCTCTTTACAATGTCCACTATGTGTATATATATATACAAATATTAAAATTAGAAATTTTATTATTTTTAAATTATTTTTTTAAATCTTTGGTACTAAGACTGCGAGTCTTCATGCGCCTTGTATATACAAATTTTTGGGAAGGCACTTAGTTAATAATTATTTTGATGATAATAAAAGTACAACTAAATTAGATGGTAACAATCAAACATTTGATATTTTTATATTAATATTCTGCCGAAATGTATTTGATTCGGCAATCACCGAGTGCATTGCTTTATGCCACAAAACGGGGTAGTCCAAGAGAATCTAGTATCAAGATATTCTGATTTCCTATTTCAGTTTAAATTCGAAGGATATCGTGCAAAATGCTGGAACTTAACTCATTATTAAACTCTAAAACGGAATAATGAAATTATTTTAAAATATAATAATTTTCGCGAATGAGAATCGAACTCGCAAACAATCGCGTCGGACGCAATTTTATTGCGCCACGAATTACTATTTTTAAAGAGTTGTCCTCCCTTAGGATTAGTAAATATTTTTGAAAAAGGGGTATAAAAATTTTGAACGCAGCGGCCTTCGAACCCGCGCCTCTTGGAAGCTGTCCGAGCGTCTGACCGCTAAGCTATGCATTTCATTTATTATAATTATCATTATTTAAAGTTTATTGTTACTTTTTTCGAACAATATTTCTAAAATATTATGAATACATACATGCGTAATACATGAAGACAAAAAAGTTTTATTAAGTAATAAATTACAGAATAAGCACTGAGGTCGTTCAACGGAACTCGTATGTCATATTGCACTGTCATGTGACAGTTTGTTTGGTTTTTTTTTTCTATATGTATATTTCAACACACATTCTTGCGTTTATAAATGAGTTTGTGCTTTTTTTATTAATGTTCACATTGATTTATAATGAGTAGATTATGTGTTTTATCAACTCATTATAATTAAGTTGAGTGCTTAAGATGTTTTGAAGGCGAGTGAGGTCGCAGATTCGGTATTTACTTAATATTTGCATATAATATGAATAAAATATGAATTTAAAAACTGACCTTCTGCAATTTTTTTTATTTGAAATAAGGAAGATATATTTTTTATGTGAATTACTGTAAATATACTTGTTACTTTTATAACAGTAATTTGGCTCAATAAAAGGTTTTATTGGATTAAAAATATTTTAATATTAATGGATAGCGGGTTAGATAGAAAGTATCTAATGTCAAGACATTCCGTACTATGCTTGCCGCCGCTTAGTGCTTTGTAAAGAAAAAAATAAATAAAATAAATTCTATTTTGAAATATTTGCTACAAACAATCGATATTGTATACGACCGAAAATCGATTATATAAAAAGTACCCGAATATTCGTGTCATATCAAGTATTTAGATTTATCCACTAAGTACTTCCATTTATTACATTTATTAACTATTAAAAGTTGAACTCCAACGCTTATACGAAAGTGTATATCAGAATGCAATATCTACTTCATTTATATACGAAAATTCATGAAAATGGGGGAAAATGTGCAATTTTAAGTAAAATAAAACAGGTGCTTTGATTTATAGAATTCGATATGAAAGTTCCAAGGAAATGATTTAAAGCTCTCCAAAGGAATATAAAGTTCTATTTTAAACTGTCATGATGAATTTCTATTTCTGAGTATTTCTGAGTTATTGATAAATTTTACGTGTGAATGAAATTGTATTGTGAAACTTATTTGTTTATGTCAACTTTTGATACCGTAACTTTACTTTAATAAATCTGAAAATGGCGGGTCGTGGCGCAGTGGGACAGGGTCTGAGTGTAAACGAGATCGGTTGCAGGTTCGATTTCACTAGTGGGAATGATTATATTTAAATTATTGCCCTTTCCTCGCTTTAGTAAGACAAAGCGCGGCGTTGACTTCCGCCACTTAAAACGCAATATCTCGAATTTGGCGGAAAACGGACTGCAGAGTTACTACAAAATGTTTTTAAAGATTATAATAATACGCTTAATAACATGTCTATGTAATATATAAGGTTGCTATCAGATTAAATGGCTTTATGAATACTATATTTATAAAATAAACATTTTTATTTGTGTTGTTCAAAATATTTGAAATATTTTGTAAAATTTAATTGTGTGAATCATAAGGAAATACTGGCCAAAGATAACGCAAACGAAGAAGATAACATATAATGATTACGTTTATTGTTTTTCTGAATTTAAATATTTAACTTTTATGTTATTTTATATTTTTATATTTAAATTTAAATATAATTATTCCCACTCTAAATTTCTTTCATTTCCTGACGCTGGTCGTGGCGCAGTGGGACAGCGTCTGAGTGTAAACACGATCGGTTGCAAGTTCAATTCCACTAGTGGGAATGATTATATTTAATTATTGCCATTTCCTCACTTTAGTAGGACAGAAGCGCGGTGTTGAGTTCCGCCACTCAACACACCATGTCTTGAGTTTGGGCGGAAAAAGAAATGAGTTTCAATCACATATTACATTTTTAGATTACGATTCGATGATTTATTTAAAATGTGTTTTGGTTTGTTTCAGAATTAACAATGCAACAGAGCGTGAATATCATCTGCCTCCTGGCCTTGGTGGCGACTGTCTGCCCATCAGTCTGTATGTATTGACTTAGCGAGGTCACTGTATTCTATTATTCAAATTAGATATTTTTTTTATCTTTACATATTATGGTTAGAAATTATTAATAAGTATAAAAAAGTTATAAGAATGAAATAAAGAAATGTTAAGTTTTAAATTTAATCACTTTAATATTAGAAAACATTTTTGAAAAATTGTATAAAAATAAATAAGTTGTAACAAAACGTATAAGAATTTCGACGCAGCTGGTAGTAGAACGCATGGCTTAGCGGCCAGAGCGCTTGGACGGTATCCAAGAGGCGCGGGTTCGAATCCCGCTGCGTTCAATTTTTTATACGTTTTTTCAAAAATGTTTTCTAATCCTAAGTGTGGAATAACACTTTAAAAATAGTAAGCACTTTAATATTTTTCAAATATTTTTTTCTTTACTTTTAGTGTAATTCACTAAATGTAATGAATTAATAATAACTAGTTATATACTTTTTTTATGTCATAGTTATTAGTAATAGTAAGAAAACAAAGATTTTTTGATACTTTAAAATGAATAGTTTTCCTTGAAGCATAATGGTAACAAAATTTAAAACCCTTATAGGCATCCATTTTTAACAAACTTATACAACTGTTATAATATCAAAAGACCTTTCTAGATATTTTACACAAGTACACAATTATAAATAGACGTGAAGTAAGGGAATATCCCTATAACCTGTTACACTGGAGACAGGTCTTGTTCTATAAGGAAAATACAATAAAGAAATTACAATGCAACGTCCATATGTGCTTTTACTAGAGATGTCACGCGTTGTTAGTTGAACGAATACTGAATACTAAATATTTAGTTAGATTTTAGGCCGGAACATCGAATTTTTGGTCACCAAACGACCGAAATTTCGTCAAAAAATATATGCATATTCAATGAAAAGATCTGGTCGCTATTTTAATAGTTTACTAAAATAATAAGATACCCTGAGATTATTTCAAATTAAAATCTTAGGCAATATAAGGCTGGTCGTAGTGCAGTAGAACAGCGTCTGACTGTAAGCGATCGGTTGTGGGTTCGATTCCCACTCGAGGGTGTGTTTATATTCAAACTTCCTCGTTCTGGTAAGACCAAGTGCAGTGTTGAGCTCCGCCACTCAACACGCATGTCTTTAATTCGGCGTAAAGCGAAGTACGGAGTGTCTTGACAAAAAAATAAAAATAAACTCATAATACTATTTTGCAACAGTTTCTACAAACAATCGATTCATTCATACTTAGTATTTAAATTCATTCACTTAGTATTTTCATTCGCTTAGATAATATTGATTCAGGCATATTATTTGTTATTTTACCACAGAAGACCTAGTTTGAAAAGGCCGTTAATTAAAATTAATCTTAAAGACTGAAGTATAGAGAAATTTATATGTTGTTTTTGCTGTTTAAAATAATATTTTTATAGGCATATTACTAAAATAATTTCAGGCGGCCTGTTAGCCTAGTATTTCCATACTGTAGCATCGTGGCTGTGACCTGATTAAACTATAAACTAGAGTATTTAAACTTTATAACAATAACATCTGAAGGTTAGAAACACTGATTTTACCTTAAAGAACTAGCAAGATGGCATTTAAAGTAACTTTTAATAAGTTTAATTTATTGGTTTGTTAGGAAAAGCAAATAAAATCAGGGAGAACTTAGTTTAGGACACTCCGTTCACCGTTTTCCACTCGAATTTGATGCATTGCGTGTTAAGTGACGGGTCTCAATGCCCTCCTTTATGTTATCAGAGTGGAAAACAATTTAAAATATATTTTATATATAATCATTACTCTGAATGGAAATAGAACCATCATGCTTACAGTGATAACCTCGCTCCTACTGCTCCATAATAGCCTCAATACTTAAAAGAACTATCAAAGTATAGACAAAGTCATAAAATAGCAAAAATTCTCATAAATATATAAATGATGAGAAAAGTACGAAGAATTCACGATGAAATGCTTTTATAAATTACAAACACTTTGAAACATATAAAATTGCAAAGAGAAAAAGAAATGATGTCGCCTTAACAACCTTGACCTTAGATAATGAAAGGTAGTTCGATGAACCGTGTTAGTGCCTTTCTTACGGACCGTTGTCTTTGAAGTACATATGAATTATGAACTATATTTATATGTGCGTATATATAAATATATATATATATATATATATATATATATATATATATATATATACACATAGATATACCGACACAGTTTCGTACCTTTTATTATTATTTTCTTATACAATTTTAAGTGCTTAAAATTATAAGACTCATAGAGACCCTATTGTCTCTATGTGTTGCCTAAGAGAGTCTAGGATTTATAATTAGTTACCTTACTTACTTACTTAGTTCCTAACCTAAAGATATAATTAACTAATAAGATCTTTGATTTTCGCGATTTCTATACATTTTAAATGAAACTAATTAACCGGATTAATCGCGTATATTTTGGTATTCGAAAATACATTTTTGGACACCTGACGTTTCGAACACTTTACAGTAGTCCGTGGTCACAGGTAGACTGAGGTGGCATTCGTCTGTCAGTTGATACAAAAAATTAATTATATCAAACTACCGCCATCGATTTCTCAATTGCCTCGCGTACTGCCCTGGATTCTTGCAGAATGAGCTCACTGTATCTTTGTCTCTGGTGTGGTGGATTTGGGATTTTAAATTTTTAATAAGTGGGTCCCAGGTGGTAGATAGTTTCCAACCATCTTCTCTATTGAAATTTGGATGTTTTTGAATTTCAATAGCCTCGCGGATCATTCTAGGAACATATCTACTTTCCCTAGTGAGGATATGTGGCTTATCAAACCTGATGTAGTGGTTGGACTTATTCATTGTATGTTCACACACAGCTGACTGCAATACACGCCCATTCTTGACATCGGATATGTGTTCTTTCACCCTAACCCCGATGCTCCTCTTTGTTTGGCCAATGTATGACAAGCCACAGTCACAGTCTAGTTTGTACACACCTGCACACTGTAAAGGAATATTACATTTCACGGGTCTCAAGCATTGGCTCACTTTTTTATTAGGCTTGAATATGGTTTTAATAGAAGCTCTTCTTAAGATGTTGCCAATCCTGTCTGTAACTCCTTTCACAAACGGTAGAAGTGCTGGCTGTCTCTCCACTGTGGGTGGCTTGTTGGTCTTCATACAACGCTGGCGGGGAACTGGCAGCTTGTTCTGATGAAGGGCACCCTTCACCTGTCGAAGCTCGTCCCCTAGGTGTTCAGCGTCACAAAGATGGTAAGCTCTCTAAAACAAAGATTTGCCAACGGTAGATAACTGTGTAGGGTGATGGTGGGATTCGCCATTGAGATACCTGTTGGTATGGGTGGGCTTCCTATACACTGTGTGGCCTAATGTGCCATTAGGATTCTTTATTACAAGTACATCAAGAAAAGCTAAAGAGTTATTTGCCTGTAATTCTATTGTAAATTTTATGTTGTTATTAATAGAATTCAGATGGTTTAGGAATATATAAATATTATCCGTAGGTAAAATTGTGAAAGTATCATCTACGTACCGCTTATATATTCTAGGTAGACATGGTGCAGAGCCAAGAGCCATCTCCTCGAAATCCTCCATGTATATATCTGCTATTACAGGGGATACAGGCGAACCCATAGCAATGCCATCCACTTGTAAATAGAATACCTGATTGAACACTAGATATCCAGATGTAAGGCAGTGTTCTAAAAGTTCAAGGTAACAAAGAATCCTAATGGCACATTAGGCCACACAGTGTATAGGAAGCCTACCCATACCAACAGGTATCTCAATGGCGAATCCCACCATCACCCTACACAGTTATCTACCGTTGGCAAATCTTTGTTTTAGAGAGCTTACCATCTTTGTGACGCTGAACACCTAGGGGACGAGCTTCGACAGGTGAAGGGTGCCCTTCATCAGAACAAGCTGCCAGTTCCCCGCCAGCGTTGTATGAAGACCAACAAGCCACCCACAGTGGAGAGACAGCCAGCACTTCTACCGTTTGTGAAAGGAGTTACAGACAGGATTGGCAACATCTTAAGAAGAGCTTCTATTAAAACCATATTCAAGCCTAATAAAAAAGTGAGCCAATGCTTGAGACCCGTGAAATGTAATATTCCTTTACAGTGTGCAGGTGTGTACAAACTAGACTGTGACTGTGGCTTGTCATACATTGGCCAAACAAAGAGGAGCATCGGGGTTAGGGTGAAAGAACACATATCCGATGTCAAGAATGGGCGTGTATTGCAGTCAGCTGTGTGTGAACATACAATGAATAAGTCCAACCACTACATCAGGTTTGATAAGCCACATATCCTCACTAGGGAAAGTAGATATGTTCCTAGAATGATCCGCGAGGCTATTGAAATTCAAAAACATCCAAATTTCAATAGAGAAGATGGTTGGAAACTATCTACCACCTGGGACCCACTTATTAAAAATTTAAAATCCCAAATCCACCACACCAGAGACAAAGATACAGTGAGCTCATTCTGCAAGAATCCAGGGCAGTACGCGAGGCAATTGAGAAATCGATGGCGGTAGTTTGATATAATTAATTTTTTGTATCAACTGACAGACGAATGCCACCTCAGTCTACCTGTGACCACGGACTACTGTAAAGTGTTCGAAACGTCAGGTGTCCAAAAATGTATTTTCGAATACCAAAATATACGCGATTAATCCGGTTAATTAGTTTCATTTAAAATATATAATTAACTCCTACATATGTTTCATATATTTACAATGTAACTTATACTAACACACACACGCACATTATCTTATTTTATATTTTATACACTAAGCCTATATTATGATAAATATGTCTACCATAACAATAATGTATTTATATTATTGGATAAAAAAATATTTAATATAATTTATAGCTGACGATTTTTTAAAACAGCTTTACATGTAGATCAAAGTACTCTTTGTATTCGTTCAAATTATGATATATTTTTTCGATTTTTACGCTTTTGGTTATTTATGAGGGTTGACAACTAAACGCTGCTGTCTATACTACCGGAGTGAGAAAATGAAAATTATATTTTTATGATAATTTGGTTCAATTTCTACGATATAAACATTGGATCCAAATCTATAAATACATTTACTATATACTACCAGAAATATTTCAACGGGGGTTCCTAATCAAAACCACACTATACTTCTAACAAGAACTTTGTTTAATTATTAAACCAGGTCAAATCCCGGCTAAAGGACATATAAATTTTGTCGGCCACACGAATATTACACAATTAACATATTAATTAAGGTTTACACCTCAGTTCTGTTTCTCACTGAATAGTATTTGTGGGTCATTCAATATTCAACTGGCATAGTATTAAGATTATAGCCTATTTATATACGAGGGCTATTAGTCGTCGAGTTCGTGTATTAGATTTGGTTAATTGTATATGTAGTTCGTGTAGTGTTTCCTATTTTTGTTCGCACACATGTTATTCTACCTTAGAAGTATAAGCAACAGTATCTTCATGATTCAATAATCAGAAAGATATTGTAAGTGATCGAAGGCAGCAATGCACTTTATCTAGCCAGATTGAAAAAAATAAAAATATTTTATACATTCCCTAAGTTACCTAGTATGATTTCCTCCAACTATAATCGATGTACCTACAAGAACTACCGCGATAAGCCCGTGAACGATCAGGCTGCGCATTAAATTTTAGCATATTTAAGCATATATTAATATTTCAATATTAACATAAATAATTTTAAAAGGAAAATTTATTTTCGCAAGATGAAAAAATAAAGGTTTTGTGCACGTTCAGTATCGATCATGCAAATCAGTTTGCTCATTCCAGTTGGCAAATGCCTTGCATAAGATGTTTGAACATGTCGCTTTTGGAACGAGTTTGCAACGTGCCAAGGCTCAAACAGTTTTAAGGCTAATTATTAAAGTCTTAGGCTTTAGGTTTCACGAAAATAGATTTTACTTTCACATCTTCGCTCTAGTTATATTTTATTTGGGTCTACATTGTAGAAAATAAGCATGTATGTCCTAAAATCAGGATATGATGTTTTAAGGTTTTTTGTTTATTATAAAACCTCATAGTTTCTTAGGCGTAAGGGAAGGTTTAATTACTTGTTTTTTTAAACATAGATTTCACTTTCTTATTCAGTTAATTTTTATATAAATGAACATATGCAAATATTTTGCTATTTACATTCAAGTACTTTCCACTGATATACAATGTTTATAGGTTCGAAACTCTTGGAGAAAAATCAGAATATCAAAAATATATAAAGTAGGACAAAAATAGAGGTAAAATAAAAAAACAGTTAATCCTTATAGTTAATGTGTATAGGTAAAAATCGATTTTACTATATAAATCGAAGAAAATTCCAAACTAAAATAATAATTAACGTAAACAAACACTAATCTACCGCAATAATCGTCAATCGTAATAACAACGCGTTTGCGGATTCGGTGTCTACTCATCTATGAACGGTTAATGTGCTCCTCGTGATGTTTTGATATTTGAATTTAAACGGTATATATATATATATATATATATATATATATATATATATATATATATATATATATATATATATATTTAAAAGATTACACAGACGAATAAGAAGAATTGTTGAAGAGTATGAGAAGTATATTGTACAGTCGTATGGTATTTTTATATTGAAATTGCTGCTATTAAAACTAGCCATTATCAAGATAGGATCAAGTAGACATATATAAAGGAATATCTCATCTCATCTCGTCTCGTTTACACGAGTCAACAAAAAGCTGTATACCTGTCGCTAACTATTTGAAAATACATCTGTCCTGTCAATTGTTCATCAATGTACGTCACTTATCAAGTTTTGGTATTTGTGAAAATAGTTGCATTATTTTTTTGTATTCATTAAACGAAACTCTAGTGATATACACTCTTCTGTAAGTTATAGAATCTTCCTTTGTAATATTTGATTATTATTATTCTTTTGTTATTAAAAAATTGTCAATTAAATATGAAAAAAACTTTGTTGTTATATAAACTTTGTTGATATATTTTAAATATTAAATTGTCTTTTTTTAATAACAAGAGATTAATAGTATGTTTTAAATATGTCCCATTTCCCCTATATAGTAAAGTAGCTTCGCAACATAGTGCTATAGGTATAATGTTTTAAATTATGAATAACTAGTTGAAACGACATAGTCGTAGCGCAATGAGACAACAATCACTGAAAACGATTAGCTTGGATTCGATTCCCAGTCGAAGGAATGATTATATTTTAAATTTATTTTCTTTTCTCGACTCTGGTAAGGCAAATCACTTAGTTTTCCACTCAAAACGCTATGTCTTTATTTCGGGCGAGAAGCAGTCATCAGAGTGTCTTGGCACTAGATTATTTCCGATAACCCTGAAATGTGGGTAAAACGTGAAGCTTCGTCTTTAATTTATTTTGAAAAAAGAAACTATGTTCTATGCATGTTTAGCACTGGAACACGTTTATATTTTATCGTAATACAATTTTTCTTTAAATACTTTAATAAGACAGCGGCCAACGATTGCGGATGAACCCACTACACAATTTATATAAACAAATAAAATTCAAAGTTTACTGCAGTCCAAAATCTTAAGTTTACTTATTGTTCTATCTTATTTAATCGTCTATATATATTATTAGATAATTGAAGTCTTAAAATTAATGTTGCGCAAAACGGTTTGTACAAAATAATAAGTCTCTACTCTTCTATAACATCATACATTGTAATAAGAAACAAACAGTATTCATTTTTGATAAAATGTATAAACATTTAAAAAAAAAACGTTTAAAAATTGTAAAATAACAAACAGTATTACAAAATTTCCTAACTAGATTCAGATTGTATTATTATTTTGGTTAGTTGTAAGTTTGTATATATAAAATCGGGAAACTTTATGTAAATACTAATAGATTTGTTTAGTTTTGTGAAATGATTGGTAATAAACACAAATAGAAAACATTTTTGAAAATAATATAGTAATATATTAAACAAATAGGAAACATTCTACTATTTTTAAATACAATTGTGATTTCACATTTAGGACTAGAAAACTTTGCTAACTTGCTAACAACATAAATGGTTTCCAAGAGGCGGTTTCCAAGAGGTGGTTTCTAAAAGGCGGTTTCCAAGAGGTGGTTTCCAAGAGGCGGTTTCCAAGAGGTGGTTTCCAAGAGGCGGTTTCCAAAGGGCGTGTATTTGAATTTCGCTACGTTCAAAATTTTTACACGTTTTTCAAAAAGTTTTCAAATATATAACTCCACTTTTAAAACCCTCATGGTGTTGGATTTTTCTTTATTATTTAAAATACTAAGGAATAACTTGGAAATATTTTTTCCCTTAAAATAAATAAAAACCTTGAAAATTAATTGTATTTAAAATGAAATAAATAAAATGAATCTTCTTAAACAATAATCATATCAAACCGCGTTGTTCCCACAATAGCAAGTGCAAGATGAATGGTACGATTAGGTTGAGCAACTCGGTACAGCCTTGATTGGTGGTACGTGATTGTGGCGACTATCAAACGATAGCGACTGTACTCTGTATCCATGGAGCTTTTTACAGAAATGGTATATGGTGAATATGTATCTAATTGTCTAATAATTTAATTAAACTTGAGCGAGTGCCTGTAATATTTAAATATTGCAGTATATTGGCTTCGGTGAAAATTCTTAGTATTAATTTTAATCGATGAAATGGTTAGATAAAAACAAAGGCCAGTTTAATAATCTATATAAAAAGAGTTAGTATAGTTTCTTTACAATCTGTTATGTTTTAGAAGCCTTTAAAAATTTAGAATTGATTTAAAATAGAGATACATAACTGGTCATAAATTGAAAATAAAAATTTTTTTATGCATAAGCCTATTTTTTGTATTTTCCAACCAACTTTTCTTTATTATCCAGAATAGAATCACTTGTCCTAGTATAACTAGCATTATTCCTTGAACAAAAGCACCGGTACATACTAAAAAACACAAAAATAATTTAAACTGATCAAGCATGACATGACTAACAAGAAAAAAATAATAAAAATTAACTACATAAAGTCCATTCGATTAATTATCTATTAATGAATGCTCCTTTGTCTGTACCGCTAATTGGACGGTTACTATGGAGCACTTGTTATCTTGGTGGCGGTACACAATTTATGTATTAAATAGTAGATGAAAAAACTAACTACTGCCACGTACGTGTTGATAGTGATTGTTGTGTTTTTTTTTATTGTTGAACATTACGAGTTACACAGACAGAAAATTACAATAGTTATTCTATTATATCTAATTTCCGTTCCTTTTAAATAGATTAGAAAGGAGATGAGATAGATGACAGGTAGATGCCATGCATATAATTTATTGAAAAATTAGGATGCTTTTTTTAATTGTATCAAAAAAAACGTTAAAGAAATAAAAAATAAATCACTTTGTGGGACTTTTATACATAAGCTTCCCTTGTAGCCACTTTTTTAATAATAATAATATTAAGCTTATTTATTTACATGCGCATGTATCACTTCTGTACCCATAGCACTGTGGCCTGGAGAATTCATCGCGACCAATTTTACTGTGACAAAACTAAAGAATTCTCGCTCTTATGCTTTTAGTGGGTAGATTCAGAGCTGACCACCAGAAACCGCTTTGACAATTCTACAGAGAAATGTATATGAAACGGCTAGCTTTTGTACAGCTGCCAATTAAAACGGTATGGCATCGTATGTCGAACGTGCCTTGTTTCATTTAAAAATTGCTGCTTTTTTTATTTTCATATATTAACTCATTACTCTTTTCAATGTTGGTGGGATTTTGAACGTTTTAAATTGCTATTTTTCATTATGATATTGGTGTGGACTTCTATTTTGATGGCTATTTGAATGATGTTATTTTAAATTCAACTATTTTAATTAGATGGATATAAGTAATCAAACACCTCATTCTACCTGTGACCAGGGAATACTGTGAAGCGTTCGAAACGTTTGATTTTCAAAAATGTGTTTTTAAGTACCAAAATATAAGTGATTAATCCGCTTAAAATAGTTTTATTTATAATGTATAAAAATCGTGAAAATTAAAGACATTATTAATAATAATAATTGAATTTCAGCTACCTGCCATGGTTTAAGCTTAAAGCTAACTTAGGAAATATTTGTATTTAAGATACCAACACCAGTATGAATATGCAGAGGCTGTTACTTAGTTATCAAGTTTACCCCTGGTTATAACACGTATAAGTGCTAACTCTATTAAAACTTAGTTATATTTAAATCATCTTTTTATTACCTGAGTAAAATACATGAGAAATTTTATTATTATCTTTAATTCGTACACATTTTTCTTACCACAAGTACCTTATTATATAAAAAAAACCTTATTTCCTTCAGTTTCATTAAAGAAAATTGTATAACGTACGTTAAACAAGATTTCCCATCTCTATAGCCCATTTAATTTGTAGTAATAGCGGAGTGATATGGTACTGTCGGTAAATAAAGTGGGGACGACGTTAATGCCTAGAAAACGTATTGCATGGAGCTTCTTGAAATTTATGATCTGTACTCTATTACGCGAAGTAAGGACGGAAGTGTACTGAACATTATTTATACGTATAAATCATAGTTTTGGGTTCCTCGCCGTTGAATCTGAAATTATTATTTAACTTTGTATGTATGTACGGTCTGAGGATATGAGAATTTGTTTAATGTCCGAAAATCATCTTTTATTTCCATGAATATTTATTATGCCTATATTTCGTATTAAAACCACAATGTACAGTGATATAAGTCTCTCATCGTATCTACACGTACTTCTTAAATGCTATACAAATAGCGAAAATAAATATAGCAAATATGTGACAAACAAATAAGTTTGCTTCCCAAAAATTTTTTACAAGGAATGATCGTTTTACAAGATAGATTTCTGTTCTTGTCCTTATTTTTTATTGTTCTATATTGTTACGCATTTAAGATTAGGGTAGATAGAAAGCACACGTGTGAAGACGCGGCGTTGAGTGGGGAAACTCAACGCCGTGTTTTGTCTTACTAGAAAATAATCTAAATACAACAATTCCCCCGGGTAGGAAACGAACTTACAATCAATCCCGTTTACAGTCAGACGCTGTTCCACTGTGCTATGACCGGGACCTTTAAATATCAGAAAGAACGAGGACACGTGACATTGGATTCCCCGTATAAATAAGCAAAATAATAATTTGAAAGGTGATAAGTAGAAAACGGAGTGTCTTAGGCACATTATTTAAAATAAATATTTATGGACATCTGAATTTAGAAGAACTTGAAGCCAATCCTTCTAGATACGGTTCAATTAAGTAAGACGTTCAAATTTTACAATATAATAACAAAATCTTTAGAAAATGTGTAGTATATTTACCCATATATGTATATATGAAATTTAATTGTTTATATAAATTAAAACATCAATAAAAAAACCGTAATACTTGTTAATTGATTGTGGGTTCAATTCACAATCGGGGGAATTGTAACATATATCCTTTTTGATAAATGATGATCAATCGGCATAGTGGGTAGAAGAAACAATCCAAATGAAATTATATACCTATTTGCCTCATGCAGGTCAAAAAATGTTAATATTATTATATTTTGATCAATTTAAAAATATATACATTTAGAGACATTAATTTTGTTCATCTTTGTACGAAATATTTTTGTTCCGTTCATGAGAAAACTCTTTAATAGAACAGTGTAATGCCATTATTATACAGTTCTATTTGGGTTGAAAACATTATTGTTTGGAAAAATAAACTATTAGGTGTTATTGTTACGCAATTGCGAGTAGTGTTCGCGTCCCATTTCAGAGAAATATATTATTTGTGAGATATCTTCCTGATATATTGATGATTGATATTTATCGGGCTTAATATAGTTACGTGGCTTATTAAAAAACAAAGTAATATAATTTTTTTAGCCTTATGGATGCCTTTTATTAATAATGAAAAATAGATGCCGGTCATGGCTTAGTGGAATTTCGTCTGACTGTAAACTTGCTTGTGGGTTCGATTCTCACTCGGGAGAATGATTATTTTTAAATTATTGTCGTTTCCTCGTTCTGGTAAGGCAAAGTGCGGCGTTAAGTTCCCCTACTCACATGTAAAGAATAAGGCGGAATGCGGATTATAGTTGCTCCATAATCCGTATTCCAGAGGTAATTCTTATTTTTAGTATTCTATTCAGTATAATTGATGAACAAAGTTGCGGGTAAATCATAGTAGAATATGTAAATTGTTATAAGTTATCCAAAATATATCACAAAAATAGTAATAATTGGACATGTTTGAGTGATTTTTAATCAATCAATTGTTTGGATATCCTTATAACTAATCCATTCCAATTAAAAATTCGTTATATCTTTTAAGAACTTCTTGTGTAATTTATCCTCTACAGTATGAAGATCTATTTGATTATTTTAAGTTATATAAACAATTTAACACAAAATTAACATCTTGACCAGAAACATTTTTTTTATTGTTATTAATTTAAAAAAATCATAGAAAAAACATAAATAATATCGAAATATACTTTCTCTATCTATCATAGGCCATTATAGAAAATAATTAAATATTGTTAATACTTGTAAAGGCGCTCAGAATATTTAACTATATTTTAAACTTTATTACTCCACTTTCTACTTATGATTTTCACAATGTTAATGTCGACTAGCTAACAAATTCAATAACACGTCATATTAAAAATTGAAAGAAATACACGGTAGATATAAAAAATATATGTGAGGGCTGCCAGTTATCAACCTACAAGTGTTGTCATATCGAAAACATTATTTATTCAATTATAAATATAAATTCTAACATATTATACAAATAAACGCAACGACGCTCCCAGTCTCCCTCCATCTAATATAAGCTAATATAAATTCATATTTCTATTTAGTAGACTGTTCATTGCAAAAAAGTTCTTTTTGAATTTCTATGTAGATATATGAATAACTAAAAATGTAAGAAGCTAAATTTGTTTACTTTTTTCAATTTAATTTGCTTATCAGAATTGATGTCTTGTCACCTTACACGTCATTTTTATTATAGAATCATTTCTTGCGAATATTAAATAAGTTGTAAGAGGTGGTTTGTATTACAATTTGTTGAAAACATATAATAAATAAATATTTCGTATAGACTTTTTTAACATTTCAATTTATCTTATTGTAAATATAAACGATTAAAAAATATAAAATTTAACTACTTATCTACTTGGTTGATTCATATCCAAATGTATAATATTTTAATACGTTTTGTATGGCGTGTATTGTTGAGTCTAACCTTCCATGTTCTCAATTCTCCGATTTTCTCATATATTAATGTTATAAAATATTATTACTGTGACAGTAGAATTACGTGACCATGTTTTGACTTTCAAATCGTATTGTCTCGAATTCAGGTAAAATGTATAGTGTTTTATCACTAAGCTCTTCCCATCTATACGGCGAATTAAACAAAATGATAGTCAGTCACAAGGTTGTATTATGGAGGAATTTTTGATACTTTCATAAGTTACTAATTATTATATATTTGAAAATTTATACTTCTTAGTAAAACATTTTTTATATTTATATCTTTAAATTGTATTAATAGTACCTTTATATTCATACAAAGATGCGCTGTTCCAAGCAATTATTCATTCATATTGTTCTTATAGCTTTTTTTTCTTAAGATAGATGATCAAGAAGCTTATTATTAAATATAGCTTTTTGTTGATGAAGTTAATGACGTTCTAAAAAAACTCATTGCATTGTTATAGTTATTTTTACCTCGTATTAATTTTAAAAGATACAATTATTCTAAGAATGTCATTAATATTTGTTTCAGATACAAAAGAAATAGGTACACAAACCAAACTCGAGACTACCACGGACGTCGAAATTGAAAGTGAAATACAAGAAGCGACAACAACAAACACTCCTATAGAAAATAAACAGTCAAAACCCATAGTTATAAAAGATGATAAATTCAATTCAAGCGTGGAATCCCCAAATGTTAAAGTTGTCGGAAGTGACGATCAATTGAAACCACCAGAAAGTGCATCTAAAGTATTACTACCAATATCAAATCTGTCTGTAGATAATGACATTAAATACCAAACAAAAGCAAGACAAGATGAACTGGAAACTCTTAAGAAAATAGTATTTGAAAATGCTAGAAGAAATGTTAACCGGCGATTAGAAAACAAAAATTCTATCAGGGCACACATACAATACGACGAAGTAACTGGCGAGTTGATAAGCGAAGAACATCCTTGTCGCAGAGAATGTATGGAAGGTGAAGAGCCCTTGATTTGCTACTACCATTTCAATTTAGAATGGTATCAGACTATGAGTAAGGCGTGTTACGATTGTCCATACAATTTGACGGATTGTAAAAGATTGGATTGCATACCGGCGGACGGAATAAACAGACCTCTTAATGTTATTAATAGGAAGATGCCTGGACCTGCTATTGAGGTGAGTGACTGAGTATTTTGATTTTTATAATTATGTTTGAGGCCGGTCGTAGCGCAGTGGGACAGCGTCCCAGCGATCGGTATCCGATCTGCAATCGGGGGAGTGATATTATAATATTATAATAATTTCACTTACTCGCTTCCCAGAGGTAAGACAAAGTACGACGTTGAGTTACATCACTTAACACGCAATGTTTCGAATTCGGGGGAAAGCGAAGTACGAAGTGTATTGAACTAGGTACTTTCTGTCTACCCTGCTATGCGGGATAAAAACGTAAAGCTAAGTAAATATTGGTTAATTTTAAGTTTGATTCCAAGTCAAGAAATTCAGTATAATGATTATGAAAAGCATACAGCATTTCTGCGTTCTGGTAACACCAAGCGCAGCGTGTTGTACATCGCTCCTCAACAATGTTTTGATTTCTGATAAAAAGTGGAGGACAGAGCGTCTTGACAGTAGGCTCGTTATTTTCTTTGGTTTCTAACTAGACAGAAATTATATAAAATTTTTACTTATAACTATCGATTACAGCCTAATATATTATTCGGAAAAAAAACGTTGATTAATCTCTTTTGCGTTACGCTAGGTAAGAATGGATATCGTGATTTTTAGCTTCTATGCAGAAGTAAATCCTACGCGTTTTACTATTACAATATTATTTTTTTCATTAGTATATTTTGTACTGGAAAAAACACTGAAGTTAAAGATTTTTACTATTCTGATATGATCATGTTGGCATTTATTATTTACGTGGATTTCATCTTTTTCTATAACTAAGTAACGAAAGCCCAAAAAATGTGATATAATGCTTTTATTAAAAATAATAATTTATAAGAACTGCAATAATAAATGTGACCACATTTCCTGGTAAAATATAATTCGATTTCAGCAAAAACCCCTTGAGAAATATAAAAAATATCTAAATTATTTTAATATTATCTGAAGAAAAAGTATAATTTTAGTAAGTTTTTTTTATAGTTATTAACTTTTCAAATTCACATTATACAAATTCTTTTTTTTTGATCTAAAAGATTAAATACCAAAATAAATGAACTCATACAACTGAAAATATTTCAGTATGTTCTAATAATATTCACATATCTATTAACTAAATTACTGATATAAAATATTAATAATCAAACTAATTAAATATTGCATTGTAAGACGAGCTACTAAGCGTATATTAAGAGAAGCCTAAGCATATCGCAAGTATAGTGAAGTAGTGCATAATTAAACAGACACTTCAACCGGTCTAGGGGATGTATCACCCTTTTCAAAGGCACTTTAGAGCTCAGTACGAGGAAAATCCTGTTTGAAAACCACAAAAAAACCCTCCGCCGCAAAGTAATTTATCATCATTTGTACGTTTTAATTGACAAAAAATATTATTTATGTTTTAAATATAGTAGCAAATTCATTTTAGACGGTTTTTATATATACCGATCGTAATGTTTAATTAATTGGTAGTACAAAAATCACATACATTGTAGGCATAGGGTTAAAGAACCTGTTTAATTATTTTCTTTCGTAATATTTACAACTATCGTTTGCAGCCATATAAAATATATAACACGCCATAAAAAAACCTACTATTTTTTTAGTATGAGAAAACCTAGTTGCCAGACAATTCTTGCGAGAATTTGCGTGTTGAGTGGCGAAACTCATCACCGCGATCTGTCTTACCAGATCAAATTAAAATAATTTCAAAATAATATTCATTTTATAAAACATGAGTCTACAAATATATGCGATTACGGTCAACCTGACCCACTGCGTTACGACTGCCTCAAGGTAATGTATTAAATATAATAACAATTAAAAATATTTTATGTTCCTGCAAATCACGCAAAAGCTACTTAATTGACCATAAACGCTGTTATTGTGCGGTATAAGTTTCAATGATAACGCGTAATATATCAGCGAAGAGGCATTTAATTATTATTTATAGTAACAATTGTATATTTGTATTCGAAATGTATTACTTTTTGTATGAATACTTAAGAATTAACAGAAAAGATAATTTAAAATTTAATTGGCTGTAATAACATTATTTTATTGACTGCACAGCGAGTAGTAATCTCAAGATAGTGTAGATATATTTTCAATTATAAATTCAATTTTAATATTCGTGTGGGCATAGCGGCGTTAAGTTCCGCCTCTTCTCATACCACAAAACCTTTATTGCGTGGTAAGTAATGAAAACACATTAGTGAATATATTTTATGAAATATAATACGTTAATAGTTGCTTTAACAATTTTGAGTCCCTTTATACAAACATGTATATTAAACATATAATAGTTAGCGTTACATTTTTTTAATACATTTTTATGCATTATTTAAAAAAAATAGTATTCTACACTTTGTGAACTAAGTATAATTGTGCTAAATTTATTTTTGTACTAGCCTTAATAGAAGATTTAAAATTACAACCATTTTTGTTTTATAGGTATGCCAACATGACAGAATAATAGTGGATGTAGAGAATGATCTGATGACGGAGGGCACGACGGTCCACTGGCACGGTCAACATCAACGCGGCACTCCATATATGGATGGCACGCCGTATGTCACACAGTGCCCTATTCTACCGGAGTCTACATTTAGGTTTGTATTATCGTGCTAATAGTAATAGATATATGTATGTTTGTTGCTCCTTCACGCAAAAACTACTGAATGAATTTGGATGAAACTTCACAGAAATAGTTTTTTGATCTTTTGATGTAATTGACCTATGGGCTACAATTTATAAGGATTTTGCGTAATATAGTCACATAATATAACTACATATATCAAGTAATCAGCTAATTTTTCTAGTTTTGTTTGTAATATTAGTCTTTACAATGTTTTTTTTTAATTTAGTTTTTACAATGTTTGACTGTAAACGCTGTATAGTAAATGGCTGTCGTCTATGGTTTGAAGAATAATTATATATTAATTTGATTTGATTCAATTCTATTAAGAAAATTCTAAAATAATTGAACTAAAAGTATTTTAGATTTACTTTTTGAAAAATCTCTAGTAAAATATTTGGTGTAGTAAATATTATCATTCATGACAATATCAGTAAAACGATAAATGTTTTAGTCCAATGTTAGTTTCATTAAGCATGGGTTTCAAGGGCAATATGCAATATTGCTGTCAATAGACAGAGAAATCTCTACCATAAAGAACAAATAATACACAAAAATCAAACATAAATGCTTTTTGAAAAAAGAAAAATACGAGATACAATAATTTGAACTAGGCAATTTTTTAGTACTTTTTTATATAAATTATGTTTCTAGCATTTTCTCGCCTAAAGCTAAAAAATATTAATAAACATTAAGTCCACTTTCGTGATGGCATACATGAATAAAATGTGGCAAACTAAAATACAATTATTATTATAGAAGTGAAGGCAAAGCCCCTTTTAAATTATTAATTTATTCCATGTGTGTAGTTTTCATACAAAACTTGTTATCATTTTACGCCACCGTTATTTAGAAAAAATAAATATATATTAAACTTTTTATATATTCACTTTTTTCCTCTCAATATATGTTTTATGTATACATTTTAGCATTATAACCTACGAACTTCACCATATTTTTTTCTTAGCTTCACACTTTTAAAACGCCTTGCCGGGTGTACACATAGGATCTACTGTCTAGACATTCTGTACTTCGATTTCCTCTGAATTTGAGACATTACGTGTTGGGTGGTGGAACTCAATGCAGCGCTTTGTTATACCAGAGCGAGGCAACGAAAATAATTAAAATATGATCATTCCACCGAGTGGGAATCGAACTCGTAAAACAATGCTTACAGTCAAACGCTGTCCCACTGCGCCACGACCGGCCTTTTCACCATACTTTATGTAACTTTATATAAAATAGTTTGAATATTCACAACTATATGAGTGTATTTGATATATGTAATTTATATTTGCTGAAAATGTAGCAAATTAAATTAAATTCCATATTTTTACAATAAAAAATATTTTAAATGAAGCTTTTTGTAACGGATGAGTCGCGTATATTTTAGTATTCGAAAATATATTTTTGGAATCCTGACCTTTCGAGTACTTTACAGTAGTCCGTGGTCAATATAATTCGAATAACAAAATATACGCGTTTAATCCATTTAAAACAGCTTAAAATTCGTAAAAATCGCGAAAAATATTTTTTACTAATATTAGTGAAAACAGGTGATGTAAAAGGTTTCGATTTAAATACTTTCCAATAGTTTATTATTATAACTTATTTGCTCCTTTCTATTTTATTCAACTTGGCGTTAGTGTATCAAACAAACTGTCACCGTATCATGTAAAGTATTGACTGCTTAAATTAGTTGTAAAATATAATACAAAAAAATCTATAAATATATAATTTGATAATATTTGTTTCAGATATCAATTCAATGCTACTCACTCTGGAACTCACTTCTGGCATTCCCATTCTGGTATGCAAAGAGCTGACGGAGCGGCTGGTGCTCTTATTATACGGAAACCAAAATCACAAGATCCACATGGAAGTTTGTACGACTATGACAGGTGAGTTTATGTTATGCTGGCTTTCTTTGACTTATTTAACCATTTATGGTACTTTAATAAGTAATTTATAATGGTATCTTCTATCTTACATTTTTTCAATTTGTTTTCTAAGTAATAGGAATATCAACAACATATATGGGTCTTCTATAGTTAACTACAGAAATTTTACGGTTTCTTTCATTTTTCTATTTTTGTTTTCGAATTTTAAATTTTATTATTTGTTAGTCTGAAATACAGAATTTTTAAACAAATTTAATATCGTCAAAAACAAAAAAGGAGCCAATTATTGGGAAAATTTACAACACGTTTGACTGAATGCGTTAGGTTAACAAAATCAATAAAATGTGTAAGAAAAAATCAAACTCTACTAGGTTAGAGTAGACGTTATTAAAATTTAGTTAAACCATAATTTAGATCTTGCCGTCTTTGCCATTATCTTCACGCTTTATCTCTGTTTGAGTTATTAGATAGAAAGTAGCGTAATAAGACACGATCTCTACATATGTACTTCTTCATAATTTTTCAAACAAAAATATTTGCTCCAATACTCTCTATTACTCTTAAAATTTTATTACAGATTATCTTGTTTTCAATATTATATTCATAATGTAAATAAAAAGGGCTTAAAGCTTCATATTAAACTCTACCAGAAATTGCAAATCTCGTGATATAGACGTTTTTTTACCATATTACATACAGACGGTAGGCCGCGAGGCATTCAATCAGTCTCTGTAGGTATATTTTATAAAAGTAATAATATTTTCTTATACATTTTGGTATAGCAATATAACGTTATGATAGTTTCTGACAAGTTGTCTTTTTGGGACGAATGGAATTTAAAATATCAAAGAATTAACTATTTAATTACAAAAAATACGGAGTGTCTTGACACTAGGTACTTTCTGTTTACCCTGCTATGCGGAATAAAGCGTGAAGCTAAAACAAGAATTAATTAATATAATATAATATTAAATAAATATCATATCTAACATTACATCTAGCTTGCAACTTAGAATGAATGCATAATTTTTTTTGTAACAAATCCAATATTTAGCTTCTTGTAGCTTTCATGCTCTTTCTTATATATCAGTGTACTAAAGTAAACACCTAGTAAACCTAAAACGAGACCCTCAATTCTTCTCTATTCAATCGAATTTGCGACAATAATAATTGGCGGAACACAACACCGCTCTTTGTCTTACCATTACAAATATTTCACTGAGCGGGGATTGAATCTACGAGTTTGGCGTTTGTATTCAGACACTAACTTAGCGCCACAAAGCTTTCCTAAATTTGAACGTTTATCAAACTAATCGTTTTATTTAATCATGACATAGTTTTAACAATTAAAATTATTTTGATACAATAAATAAAATTACTTTCAGTGGATTTTATCACGTATAATATTAATTATTTACTTTATTGAAATCGACATTGCAACAATTCGCAGTCCATAGTCTGTAATTAATGGAAACTGTAAATAATTAAAATTAAAGTGACAAAATTTGCTAAAAGTGTTCGTTAAAATGAAAATGTAAATACTTACGAATTTTGTAAACCAAAAATCATATATTTTCGTCGATTTAGGTATATATGTCTATTACCATTTCTGTCTTAAATAATTTGTCTTTGTTGATTAATATTGTATGTATATTGTTATTTGGTTGATTAGTTTTAGATTAAATATGATAATGTAGTAAACGTCTATATAAATAAATAAAATAGAAGTGTCTGTTTGTAAATAAAAATGACGCCCTTTTACCACGAGTAACGTATGTGTATGTATATTTTATACAAATTTTCTCTGGAACTGCTGGACCTATTTCGATTGAGATTTTCACTAGCAGATAGCTAATTTCGTAAATTGGGCAAATTTTATGAGTGTTAAACTCATGTCTGTGGATGTTTTTCTTTAATTATAAAATAAAAGTTGCCTTAGTTACTGCTTACTATATCAGCTATTTGCCCGTCAAAGTCTCGTCAAAAGATCGTCGGTTCTAGAGATTAATCAGAACAAAGAGACAGACAGACAAAAAGACAGACACACAAAAGTTGTGTAATATCATATTTTGGTATATGAGCCGTGTATTTAGTATATATTTCAGTATTATAAACAGATACTCCAATTTTATTAATTTGTTTAGATTATAAAGTCAATATCCAAAGTTGTCAAATTGCACGTGAAATAAGTCGCGGGCTCATTTCCTACTAAAGCGCTTACCTAACTTTATACGTAGATATATTGTATCATAACAACGCTGCTTCAAATGAAGACGCAGTTGAATAATATTTTTTTTATAATAATTCTACTTCACTACCATAAATTTCACACACACACACACACACGCAATTTTGTAACACGTTGCTAAGACAACGCGTATATTAAAATCTATTGTATCTCTCTTTAGTCTATCACGATCTGTCTTTATAGGAATATTGTCAGTCAGAGCTTAACTCTTGTATCCCGCATAGCAGGCTAGACAAGAAGTGCCTAGTGTCAAGACACTCCGTACTCCGCTTTCCGGCAAGTTAGAAACATTGCGTGCTGAAACTCAATGCAGCACTTTGTCTTAACAGAGCAAGGAAATGAAATTAAATTAAATTTCATTATTCACCCGAGTGGGAATCAAACTTACAACCCATGGCGTTCACAGTCGTATGGCTGTCGTAGGCCGATCGTGGAGCATACGCTGTTCCACTGCGCCACGACCAGCCTACATTTAATTTCTATCACATATTTAGAATATATTTAAAAGGCGGTATTAGTAGACATTTTAAATTTGGTTTAGAGAGGGCTCGGACATTGATGGGACTCTTTTTTAACAAGGGCCCCTTTATTTTATATTATCTTATATGCTTTAATTTTGTATTTAAATAATAAATATTAATAAAATAATATTCTATTAAAATCAAATAACTGTAACATAAATTCTTATTTACTCAAGCGTATTTATGAGTACGGATTGTATATATTAGTAGTAATTTAGTTTAATTTACATTAATCATGTTATCTTACTCACGTGATATATCACGTGGTAATGCGGTCGAGTGCCTTATTGGAAACCAGTTGGGCCGAGCCTGGCATAATTTATACATAAAGTTTTAAATGCTAGAATAATTCCATCAAACTAGATATTTCTACGGATTAAGGAAAAAAAATATCGGGAAATTTTAAACTTATAGGTTGTATTTTTATTAATATTATTAGAGAAATAAGGATTTGCAAAAGCAAGGTATTTACATAGTAATATATATCATACAATTTGGATGGAGAACTGCTATGTTCAGTTTCCATATTTGTTTAGCGCGTGAATTTGTTTTTTAGTTATAGTAAGAAAGGTAAACACAAATGAAAGTTGGGTGGCGGATCTTAACGCCGCTTAGTCCTTATAATATGGCTACAACCATTTCCCCCACTGGGAAACCCACGAATCGCGTTTACAGTTTCTTCTTACGTCGCGAAAATACGCTAATTAAGAAGCGAGAAAAAAAATTCTAGAAAATTGACAAGCTTAACTCACCTAGTAATATTATTCTAAAGCGATAAACATACAGTAAATAAGAAAAAAATAAAATAAAAATTGGGCTCGTCCGGGATTTGAACCCGGGACCTCTCGCACCCTAAGCGAAAATCATACCCCTAGACCAACGAGCCAGATACATCAAATGTTAAATTTTTCAAACATGACGATCTACATCAATCTTATGATTTACTTTCACTTCAAGATAATGATATAATAATATATTTGATTAATATAAAATGTATGAAGCGGTGTTTGATTTATGTATTTATGTTGTGTGGGAACACTAAAACCACGTCGAACGAAACTCATTCAGCGTGGTATTATTGTTAGTGGTGGATATAGGTGGTGGTATTATTATTTACAACGTGGAAAATAAAAAAAAATGTTTAAAATTTGTAAAACACGATACCTGCGTCTGATAACAATACAAACATTCATATCATTTTGGACACCTAATACAATATAGGCAGGACTTGGAATACGATGATTCTAATCAATGTCACTAGGTATATATCCCATAAATAGAAACTCCAGCTTACAGTAACTATCTAATATTTATGTTTTCTTATAAGTCGAATTTTAGAGGTTTATAAAAGTACATAAATAATAGGGAGTTATATCGAAAAATATGTAAAATTTAATAAAGAATGTAATAACTACTAAAATCTATAATCAAATAAAAACATACATATCAAGGTCATCGTAACATATAATAATATAAGAATCCTGTTAGGAAGATGTACCAACAGACAAACAAAATTAAATTTACTTACATAAATTATAATTTAAATTAAATATTACATAAATTAATATGAACACGCTATTATTCGTTTCACGTGTATCGATGTGAGCAATTCTTGTAACGTTAATTTTATTTACTTCAATTTTAACGTCTAACTGCAAACGCGATCGGTTATGAGTTCGATCCCATCTCAAGAGAGTTTTGAATTATTAAATTTTAATTATATTTAAATTAAAATTATTTTAATATTTAAATTATTTTCACTTCCTCGCTCTGGTAAGACAAAGTGCGGCTTTGAGTTCCACCACTCGACACGCAATGCCTCAATTTCGGTGTAAAGCGAAGTACAGAGTGTCTTCACATTAGGTACTAGGTAGGTATGTGGGGTAAAAGCGTGAAGGCTAAAAAAATTGCACATGATAATTTGTCCACGCGAATTTAATTCTAAAATTTAATATTTTCATAATATATACTTTAAAATAACTTTTTTTAGGCGAGATAAATATAAATAGAATAAAAATTTCGCAGTAGGACAGCATCTGACTGTAAACACGATCGATTGGGGGTTCGATTCCGGGTCTGTGTAACGATTTTGATTATATTATTTACATTTTTTCGTTCTGATAAGACAAAGCACTGTGTTGAGTTCCGCCACTCAACACACAATGTCTCGATTTCACCGGATCGCGGAGTACAGAGTGTCGTGACACTATGTGCTTCCAGTTTACCCTACTATGCGGGATAAAACAGTTAACTTAAAAAAAATTAGCTAGAATTTTTTCATTATTTGCACTTAAGATGCGATTATATATGTAATAAATATAATTGTTCACATACTACTTCTAATCATTCCCAATACTGTGTGTATTTATCACTGAAATACTGAAACCAGTATGTTACCAAATTATAGCAACGCGTCAGATTAAACCATCGTAATTGATGTTCTCAGATAAAGTATCTTACATTTATTTCTAGTAAGCGTGAAAGACTTTTTGCTTTTGTTGTTAATTCAATTTTAATAATAATATATAATTCAATTATAATCATTAATATATTTAATAATTAAATATTATGTAATTACAAAAAATCATGAGAATCGACCGATTTTGATAGTACTTTCAGTGTAGTCAATAGTAGATAAAGTCTAAGCTAAGTTATTCCCTATAACTAATGTTATAAATTACAAAATTAAGAATTATCCGCCGATAGCCAAGATTCAGTGACGACTTGAACATTAGAAAAACTACATAATAATTTAATATTTAAAAAATCACCTAAAAAACTAGGCTATACTGATTGTATTACAGATTTTAGCTATATAATACCTACAGTTTATGTTTTAAATGCAATTATTTTAAATGGATTAATTGCGTATACTTTAATTAAACTCAGAATCTACCTGTGACCACGGCCTACTGTAAAGTTTCCAAAAATGTAATTTCGAATTTGGTATTTGGTAGTGTGCGTGATTAATCCGTACAAAATAGTTTCATTTAAAATATGTAAAAAAATCGCGAAAATCAAAGATCTTGTTGTACTTTATGTTTTTATTAATAAAGTAACATTTGTTCCCAGATCCGAGCACGTAATGATAGTGACCGATTGGATCCACGAGTTCTCAGTTGGAATGTTCACAGACCACCATCACTCCAAAGGGGATAACAAGCCTCCCACGCTATTGATCAACGGCGTCGGACGTTTTAAAGTATTTAATGACACCGGTAAACCAGTGTACATGCAATCTGCGAGATTCGACGTGGAACAAGTAAGCGCGAATTAATATTTAATTGAATATTTATACGTTTATAGAAAATTTTATAAATTAACAGATTTTATTTATATTTATAGTATAGCTTTAAATAACTTTATTAAATTATAACATTTCAAAGTCGGCATTAGTAGGATCATTACCTAAATAAGTTTTAGATAGAGAAAGGGGCTTGCATAATAGAGACTAGTTAGTGCACGTTTTGAAGGGGCCTCTTACTCGTAAACCTGCACTTGGATCACAAGTTTCAAGCATTGAACTTCTCTATCTGGTGATTCTCAGAAATGCTAAGGAGCTTCTTCTACTTCTCATTCGTGAGATAAAGTTAAATATTTTAATAGTTTTTGGGGAATGTTTATAATACGCGAGGTAATGTCTTTATATTTAATTATAAAATAGAGATTAGTATGGCCTATTAAAAGATTCTATATGCTATATATATAGATAAAAAATTATATATGCTTTATTATTCTTTTACTATCTTAAAAGTAATAACCAGTAATAATTAAAAAAATCCGACTGCGGCTGAAAACTAAATTTTAAAATTCGCCTTTTTCTTTATACAATAATTTTATATATTCAGTGATACTCGCGCTTTTATAATAAATATACCGACGTATCATTTAATAACATCGGTCCACGGGTTTAGTAGTTACAAGGGAGCAAAGAAACAGACTTACATACGTACACACACGATAAAAACATAACCCTCCTTTTGATAATTGGGTAAAAAACAACTTAACGCTTTAGCTACGATTACCTCAATAAGTTTTTTATAAATATACTTATTTGATATGTCAAAATTCTAACTCTCCTTTATTTTATGACCTGTCTTTTTATATAGTCTTTAAATGATCGAAATTGTGTTCAATAGGCTCAGTGATTTACTTGAATCGTTTATCGGTGGCGTAATGACATCAAATTAGCTGTGTCAGCTCTCATTAGGGCAATGTGTCGAACGTTCCAGTTACAACTTAATAGTTTTTCTTTGGTGACTCACATATACCTATATTACAAAAATATTAAAGATGGTTTGTTTTCTTTTGTTACTGTATTCTAAATGTTGTTTTTATTGTGATAATTCTTAGTAGAGTTAGTATTTAAAAAATAACACTTCTCTCTATATCTCGCATAGCAGGGCTAAGATAACGTAGTGTCAAGACACTCCGTCAACTGTTTTCCGTCTGTAATTGAGTAGTCTTAGTTTGTTTAAAGTGCGTATAAATATATATTTCATTTATTTACATAGAATTATTGAATGTTTTTTCGCGCATGCTCTAAACATAGTATAGGTTAGTACATATAGTATAGTAGAAGCTTAATACCAAAATCACAGATGCGATTTATTTCACCGAGCGGGGATAAAGAAGCGAACAAAATTATTTAAATAAACAAGAAAATTAGAAAAATCGAAATAATTTACCCAACCTTGAACAAATCGACAACCATTGTCCCTCTTCATTTATTTAAAATAAATATTATAAGCTAGAACCTAATAAAGAACATAATCAAACACATAATAATCACGATATGAATACTAATACTGCCAGCTTGCGTTATTGCAGCCTCAATTTAGCTTTCGAAACGAATATTCTAGTATTACATAGAATTATTCGTACAAATGTATTTGTAACGCGTAATTTGCATTGCATGTTATATTTGACAGTTAAAATGAATTTCCACTGGGGATAAGTTGAACGTTAAAATAACCGTAACTAAAGCAATAGGTGTCAATTCTGTCATGGAACATTTAGGAAAAACAAAGTCTACATTTTGGTTAAATTTTGTAATTTTTTGCTTTAAAAATTGATTGGTAGACAGGAAGTACCTAGTGTCACGTAACTCCGTACTCTGGTTTCCGCTTAAATTCAAGATATTAACTGTTGAATGATGGAACTCAATGCCGCGCTTTTTCGTATCACAATGAGCATTTCCCCGAGTGGGAATCGAACCCACAACCGATCGCGTTTACAGTCAAACACTATCCTACTACGACTACGACAATATAAAATATATAATAATACTATAAAATAATGAATCAAATACTAAATGGATTCCTTAAAGAAAAAATAATACTTCTTTAAATTTTCCCTAAAAAATTCTCACCCAAAGTATATGAGAAATATTTACTAAAGAAACAATATATAAAACACTATTTATATGCATATTGGAAATGATTTGTTAAAAATATTTGTTCAGATATTTAAATTCAAAGCATTAAATACAAAATAGTACTAAAAATACAAATGCGAGCACCGCGCGAACACTTCCGAAGATTAGGCAAATTGTAATTGAAAAACCGCAACTAAACTGCTACTCTATTCGAAATAAATTTCCGAGCGTTTCGAACGTAAGTATTTATCTACAGTATATTACACTTTTGCTCTTTTTAAATATAATTTACAATGAGTTCATAACAATAATTAGCTTTGTGATTAAGTAACAACTGTATTTAATGCCACACATTATATTCAGTATAATATTCACTGGTAGAAAAAGATATTCTTTATCAATATTACATTTTTAATATTGATTTTAAAATTTCTCTAGCGGCAGATCTGACATTGGTTGTGGAATTTTATTATACATACGTTGTCCTTGTATCTGTCCATACATGATTAACTTATAAAAGCTTAAATTATAAAAATATTATTTATCACGGGAAAATTTATATTGAAATATTTGCATACGGAACAGATATACGAGTACACATGTTCTTTGGTTTCACAGAATGTCCGATGTCGTTCGCAGAATGTACAGGAAATCGAGGATATAATTTTAGGCGTATTTTTTTTGTTTTCTTCTTCTGATTCGGGTAGTATAAAGTTTTGGTAAAAAAATATTTAAACCTTCATTTTTCAACCATTTTCATCTTGAAAATAGAGAAAATATATTTTAGGGAATCCCGTAGATTAACGGAGTAGAATTACAGGGGCTCATACATTCAGTTATTTATCAGTTATTTTAGTATTATTTCATGTTGAATGGTGAAGCTGCAAAGTTGTTAGAATATATAAAAATTTACACAAAAACAAACATAAACACAATACTACTTGTATATAAGAACGATGTAAAACCAATATGATCTCTATCCACAGGGCTATAAGTACCGTTTTCGTGTGATCAACGCGGAATTCCTCAATTGTCCCATTGAGATGTCAATCGACGGACATAACATTACGGTGATCGCTTCCGATGGTTACGAACTGGAACCTATTACTGGTAAGATTTTTTTTTAATATTCATTTACTTTACTTACTTTATGGTTTTTATATGGTTTTTGATGATATTCTAGTTATTTATGTAGTTTAAAATAGTAGTAAACGTGTGTAAGGAACTCACATTGACGAAGTCAAAGTTTATGTGGACAGATCAGTATAATATTTAGCTTATTTAAAGTTTATATGAAGAAAAAGCCAAGGATAAGGAAAAAATGGATGTGGAAAGATGTGTTGCTGCCGGTAACAAGGTTTACGGTGATCTTGAATGAAAGAAAGATGAATGTAGCAGGAAGAGATCTCTTCGTCAGATATGCGGAGTCAGTTTAGCTGACCGTATATGCAGAGAGGAGATACGCAGAATGACAGGAGTAAGCGCGAATGTCATAGTAAGAATATAGAAAAACGTGCTCAGGTGGTTTGAACACGTTGCGAGAATGAGTAAAATAATGGTAGGAAAGATTTATGAAGCAATGGTGAGTGGTACGAGAAGTCGAGGGAGACCTCGGTTAAACTTCGAAAATGCAGTATCGGAGATACTCGAGGAAGGTCAAACAAAAAACATGAGCACATGTATGAAGAGCCTAATGACTGTGGACGAGGCGATAGTGGTATGCAGGGACCGTAGCGTTTAGCGCTGCGTCCTTTCTGACTACTCCACAAGGCATAGACCGTGAAGCTAAAAAAATATTTCAAAATGCAAAATAAGTAAAAAGCCTTACATTATAATCGTAAAATCATAATGTAATATGAAAAAAAAACTAATAAAAACTTTACTACTCGATGATCGAACTTTGCTAAAATCGATATTCAATTACACATATCGATTCTTAAATTAATATTACGTAATTAAGTTACGCATTAAACACATAAAGTCAATCTATTTAATATACGAAGTAATGTTAATGTAAATTTTATTGTTTAAAGGATTCCAAAGTTTAATTTAAAATGCATTAAGGCTGATTGCATCAGAATGAAATAGAAAGAGGTAATCGAGTTCAGTAATTAATTAATCGTCTTTCACTGATCTGTTGTCTTTTTGTTAGCTGCACACTTTTATCTCACATAGCAGGGTAGACAGGTAGTATCTAATATCGAGACACTCCGTACTCTAATTCCCGCAACACTTAATGTCTCCAGACATAGCGTGTTGAATGGCGGAACTCAACGCCGCTATTTGTGTTACCAAGCGAAAAAATAAAATAATTTAAATATTTCTCAAATGGGTATCGAACCCACAACCGATTACAATCAGACGCTGTGACACTGCGCGCCGATCGACCCCGTGTATTTTTATACTGTTGCATTATAAGATAAAAAGGACAGTACTTAAATTTTAAAAATTCACTCTGCTCATCAAATAGATGTGGTATAACTATGTTGGTAGATAGTTACATCTATTATGTATTGCTATACTTTTTTTAGCTTGACGCTTTTATTCCACATAGCAGACGGGTAGACAGAAAGTACCTAGTATCAAAACACTCTGTACTCCGCTTCGTGCCAAATTCGAGACATTGCGTGTTGAGTGGCGGAACTCAACGCCACGCTTTGTCTCACTAGAGCGAGGAAATGAAAATAATTTTATTAAACTCATTCTCAATCATGGGAATCAAACTCATAACCAATCATATTTGCAGATAAGAGAAAGTAAGGCAAGTTAGAGTAATTTTACAATATTCAAATTTAATAGAAACGTATTTTAGAGTGTAGTTTCTTAGTTTTCATTTTAGTTAAAATGCAAAAAGTAGTTCGTTTGTGCCGCCTTGTTTTGGTTATATTTTGTCTTTGTAATTCCTATTTCAAGAGAAAAACTGTAACAAGTTAATTCGTCCGTTAGTTTTGCTAACTAGAATATTTAAAAATAAACACATAGATTATTTATATTACGAATTACTCACATTTTTCGAATAGAAACAAATACGCAGAGAAAACAATGATAACTAATAAGAAAATAATTTAGTTTTGCACTTTCCATTTATTTGGAGACATTCTATTTTAAATGGCGGAATTTAACGCCGTACTTTATTGACTAAGACGTTCTAGACTAAAAAATTATGACTTTGTATAAACATTCTCTCAAGTGAAATCTGTAACCGATGAAAGAGTTATAGCGCACTAAATAATCATTATCGATTGAATTTAGAGTCCAATGTGGCGCAGTGGGATAACGCTTTACTGTAAACATGAAAATAATTTAAATATAATACTTCCCTGAGTGGGAATCGAATCCACAACCAATTACATTTATAGTCAGACGCTGGCCCACTGTGTTACGCCCGGACTTGGATTTTTACGCGAAATTTTTTTAATTTATTTATAAGTATAACATATAATAAATTTTGTTAAAGTCCAAATAACATACTAGCATTATATCAGCCTTTATAAATTTAATCATTCCCATTACCACTAATACAATTATGTTTGAACAAAGCTAATTGAAAAGATACATACTTATTTGGTAGTAAATTTAATTGAAATTAAATCTATGTATTTGTTCTCATGTCACGTTTAGTAAAATAATTGAGTATAAACGAAATATATATTCAAAGCTGATTAATAATATTAAGTCTATACAAAGAATTATTGTATTTCAAATTAATTAATTCCTTAGTTATTGTTTTAAAATTTACTGAGGCCGGTTGTGGCGTTGTATGGTATGATTATCGGCATACTTCGGGGGTATTTAAATAATTATCATTTTCTCATACTGGTAGGATAAAGCGCAGTTATTAATTTCGCCATTTAACACGCTTCAAATTCAACCGAAAGCGGATAACGGAGAGTGTTGATAGGTCCTGTCAAGACTTGTCTACCAAGTTAGCGGAATAAAACCGTAAAGCTAAAAAATAATATTATTTCATATATATGCTATTGCTTTATTATACTATGTTTCATTGTAAAAGGAATTTATTTATTAAATACATTTCTTTCAATCAAACTAAATACTCGTATAATAGTTAATTAAAATTTTAGATTAGGAACTAAGTAAGGTAACTAATTATGAATTCTTGACACTCTTACGGAACACATAGAGACACTACGGTCTCTATGAGTCTTATAAGCTTAAGCACTTTTAGTTGTATAAAAAAATAATAAAAAGGTATATATAATAAAAGGTATGGACATGTGTCCATATATATTGTATTATAACTTTGCTGCATTTAAATTTTTAAGGTTATCGTTAGTAACTCCGAAGAAATAATTGTTTAGATTAAGTATTAAACAGGAATACATTGAATACCTAATACTAATAATTTGTTATTGTTAAAACTTATTTTGAAATTCTTTTACAAGATTTAACTTATAAGTTATACAAGGTTTCTTCTTCTTTCTTCCTAGCAAAATAAAATCACAAAAAAGTGTCCTGTCGACTCTTAATTTTTAGACAGGAATCTTATATCTATATTAACTTTTATAAAAAAATAACATAAAATTGACTACCTATTTCGTTATAAAAACAATAATTTTTGATATTTGTAAAAAATATATATATTCCAGCAACAAACAAAATGCATTTTTTCGTATTTGGAATATTAAAATCAAATTTTCGAGCAAACATATTTTTCAATTTTGCATTAAACTCGGGGAATCCCAAGCCATATTTTTCTTCCATCACTTGGTTCTTAAATAAAAGGCTTCCAATTTTACTTGAAAAACATTGAATATGACAATATGGTGAAAAACTGGACTGAGTTAATTGAATACGCTGTTGTTTCGTTATAAAATGCAAAGTATATTTATTTTTTGTATATAGCAAACACTGTATGTTAGCTCGTCGTATGAAATTTTTATATTTCTATATAGCTACACGTTGTGTATGTTACTGTAAAAGTCTAAAGTGCGATATATACTAAAATTTCCAAGCAAAATTTATTACTAAAAGTTAGTGTAAATATTGCATTGCTTAGGTTAGGTTAAACACAGTTAACACTTTTACAGTAAAAGTTGATAAATATTAAGTTATATTTGGGATAATTTAAATTATTTCATAGTACGGGATTTCACGGTAACATATACACACATAAGTGAGCATATTACATTGCGCTACGTGTGATTTATGATTCTATCAAGGAAGCACTGAGGACAGCGCACTTGCGGTGCTTTTTAACATTTTAAACTTTGAAATGTATATTTAATGTTGTGTTGTGGAAAATGATAGCTTTTGTTGTGAAATAAGCGGGAGGAGATTCTTTGTTGTTGCCTTTTATGGTATGGGATGCTGGGTTTTTTTAGTCCGCATAGCAGGGTAGAAAGAAAATACCTAGTGTCAAGATACTTACAAAAATATTATAAGTTCCATTGTCATAATTTTGATATTTTTTGAAATTATTCAATATTAAATTTGTTGAAGTTGAGTGACAGAGCTTAACGCCGCACTCTGTCTGTTTAGTATAAATATACTCAACTCAGATTTTGTATTATTTTGAGCAGTCACGTGTAGCTAAACGTTACAAACTTGATATATTTACATCGGTTTCTAAAATAAATAAGATCGTTTCGATAACT
Organism: Dryadula phaetusa; assembly: GCA_032432895.1. Lineage (NCBI taxonomy): Eukaryota > Metazoa > Arthropoda > Insecta > Lepidoptera > Nymphalidae > Dryadula > Dryadula phaetusa. Next base: position 4,252,764 of record JAOYRS010000068.1, on the reverse strand, counting down.
TGAATGTAATAGATGTTCATAAGTCTTTTCAATTGCTTTGAGTAAACAGAAATCCCGGGAGGACGTCTGCGTGTATTAAAGTTTACATACAATCTGCGCGTGTATGAGAAATCGTGTTATCGTAATTTTAATTATTACAGTGACTTCTTCAAAATAACAATTTCAATACTTATGAAAAGTATACAAAACGAACATTCTCTTAGATACAAAAAAGCAAAAGAGCTTCATAGTTTTTCCAGTATTGCTGGATATTCAGGAAGAATGTAATGTCGAGATTTCCGTTTTCTATTTAATACTGTCATAAATAAAGACATTGCATGTTAAATGGCGGATTTTAACGCTGCGCTTTGTCTTATCAAAGTGTAATCCGAGTAAAGATCGAACCCACAACCAATTGCGCTTACATCAAGACGCTGTCACTGCAAATGGAAGATCTCTTTAAAATGTAGATAACTATTATATTCAAGTATTTTTTATTTTATGGCTCGTCCATAACTAAAATCACACCGCCTTTTTTTTAAATCTTTCATTAGCTATGTAATAAAGTAATATGTAATATTAGGGTGTTAATGGAAGTTAAATCTTGCGAGCTAATTCCTACGAATTTCTCAGTACTTAATTAGGCTGATATTATGCCTTTTTGTACCAATGACAATGTAATTATAAAAAATAACGATCATAGTAAAATGACTGAATTTTGTATAACCTAGCCTTTAATATTATCAAATGAAAGGACTTGATGAGTTAAATGCGTACACTATTAAAAGAATAAAATCAAAGACAGCTTAAAATGTTAGTTTTAAAAAAAAATATTTATAAATCATTTTTTTGCTATAAGCAGATTTATAAAAAAAGACAGCGCGGCGTTGAGTTCGCCATTCAACAAGCAATGTATCGATTTTGGGGTAAAAACAGTCAACGAAGTGTTTTGACATGAAGTGGTGTTTAACTAAACTGTTGTGCGATTTAAAACTGAAATTGAAATAATAAGTTTGTATGACTCGTGAGTACCCAACTTTAACTTCTATATGGGAAGTTGACCTCGTTAAAGTAGGGAACCTCGTTACCTCGTTAGTAATTAAAGTAGGGAAGTATAAAATTTCCTGCAAAATCTAGTATTCGAACATTCAATCATCATTTTACCGGTTTCAATATATATCAAGACACTCCGTTTCCCTACTTTCTTCCTAAAAACTAGACACTGTGTGTTGAGTGGCGGAAATTGACGCCGCGTTTTGTCTTACTATAATCTAGAAACGAAAATAATTTTAATGTATTTCATTATTTAAATAAATTCCCCTCTAACTAAATATCGAATTTACAACTCATGGTACTTATTATAAGCTTTCTTACTAATTACAAATAAACTATAACATTTAAAATGTATCTAGTAGCTATGATATGTAAAATATGAAATTTTAATCTCTATATTGGTTATCTGGATAAAGCACTATTTAAATATTAAACGAAGGATATTTCGTGCTCGACATAGCGCATTCGCGTGGACAATCGGACTAATTCTCTAACGTATGTAGCAACAGCAAATTTCAAATAACACATGCGAGCTTTTTCCAGCTTAAAAATTTCGCATAGACGAACGAGATCGTGTTGCAAGCTTTAATTATGGGAATTTTCAAATTGTCGAGTAAAAGCTATGTCTTCGCCTTGCATAAGCTTTAGTGTAAGTGACTCATATATTTGTATGTTTAATTATTTCTTTATTAACTAATGTTGATAAAAGCTATGATAATATGAAAACAAATGATTTATAATTTCTCCCTTTTGTGTTTGCTTTGGTTTTCGTAAATATTACACATTTAAAATGAAATACATTTTAAATTTTTATACTTAGCATAAGAAAGTTTTGAATAACAAAACGAATCAAAAATTTAAACGTATCGGGATTTGAGCCCGCGCCGCTTGATATTATAAAAGTCCACTGAACGTAATGGTCAGAGAGCACGGACGGTTCGTTCTAACACCTGATTGTGTTGAAATTGTAAAAATGTTTTCTTTTTATTATTTATTCAAGTATAATCTACCTGTTGCCATGGACTGTAAAGTATTTAATTTTGGCTTAAAATAATAAGCTAAAGTATATTTCATTATTTCAGTTATAATAATTTCATATTTTTGGGTTTCTTTTTTTTACGGACATAAATAAATATCTGTGGCAATACAGATATTTATTTATGTTCGTAATTTTTTTTTTTGATTTTCAAGTAGATATTTTTGCTTTTTTCGTGCCGCGTTTAGATCGTATACAATGTCAGCATCTGAATTGCTAAATAATGTTATTTAAAAAAAATAAAGATCCTTTTTTTGGTATCACCTGACAATGACAAAAATTACCTAGTGTGTCAAGACACTTCTATTACTTCGCTTTATGCCGAGTTCGATTGCGTGCGATTGACATTGCATGTTGAGTGGTGGAACTTAACGCCGCACTTTGTCTTACCATAGCATGGAAGAAAATATAATTTAAATATAATTACTCCCCCGAGTGGGAATCAAAGCCACAACTGATCGCGTTTACAATCACGCTGTCATACTGTGCCGGCATAAGGATTCTAATATATTAAATTAAAATGTATATATGTATATATAATAATGATAACGTAGAACAGCTTAATAACTTAGCTTTAATAGTGCATTTAGCTTATTCTATAAATATATAATCATCCCATATATACACAAAAGGACATATAAATTATTAACGGCCATAGTTTATGTGCGAGCTTTCTAATTACCGCAGTGAGGTATAGCACTCGTATTGTCGAGATAATTCTAGCGTTGATAATACAATTGGCGTTGCTACGAATATATACAATGTGGATATTATTTTTGTGTTTTTGAAATATTAATTTGTTTAATTTTGATGTTAAATTATGTATATTAAAATAGAAATATTTCCGCCGGTCGCGGCACAGTGGGACAGCGTTTGAGTGTAAGCGCGATTGGTTGTGGGTTCTTATTGTTTGGTAAGACAAAACGTGGCATCGAAACCCTCCCCTCAACAAGCAACTTCTTTAATTTCACGGAAAACATAGTACAGAATGTCTTAACACTAGGTACTTGCTGCAGAAGCTCAATAAAAGTGTTAAGTATTTGTAATAATAAATTCGTAGTATTAAAAATTAACACCTACCGGTATCCGAACCTGACTCTGTTGGAAACCCTTCAAGCCCTTTACAGAATATTTTCTTATCTAGGTACCTTGAAGTTTTTTTTTCGAGATATTGCATGTTTAAAACTATGGTGGAACTCAACACCCCACTTTGTCTTTCCCAGAGCGAGGAAGTGAGTTATTAAACACATGTTATAACTTATTTTTGCTTGTTTTATTCTGTACGCACCAATTTTATACGCACATATATTTTTTTATATAACGCTTCAGAACTATAATAAAATCTGTAAATCATTACCATTTTAATTTTTTTGTGTCAGTCCCACAAGAAGTTACCTGAGAAGTTATATGCGATATAACTTCTCAGGTAACTTCTTGTGGGACTGACAATACTTACATTTCTCTATATTTAATTAATCAACACTTTGATTTTAATTTTGCTATTTTACTTATTACTTAATTTAGCAAATACTTAAAATTAATAAAGTTATTGTGAATCCTTAAATTGCATGGACGGTGTTTATTTATATTAAAGAAAGTTTCTTTGTAATTTCAATATAGAAATAACAACTAAATAAATATTTACTATAAAATTGCCTCTGAGGATTGTATTTACCATAATAAACGCGATTAATTCATTTAAAATAGTTTAATTTAAAATTAGTAAACAACGAGAAACTTAAAGATTTTGTTATAATTATTTTGTCACTATATTTATTTATGAATTTAATAACATCTCACAGTAACCAGTTAAAAATAAACTATAATAAAGCATTTAATTCGGTTTCTTTTATGTGACGTACAAAAAATACCTAATGTGTATAGAATAAACATCTAACAAAATAGAACAACCAAAAATTACACATTAAACACACAAACAGTAATTAGTTATACATTCACTCGTCATACACTAGCATTTACGGTATTTCAAAAGGCTTTTCATTTCAATTTCAACCAAAAATCATCTTCGGAGCATAAACATTTTTGCACAGAAGTTTCTAACACACTTTGATCTCGCATTTGAATATGCAAAGTCATAGAGCGGCCCAACTAAATTCGCTTTAAATCCAAAACCTTGCTTTAAACGCGAAGGCTTGCCAACTCAGCTATTTGGATTTAATTTTATAATGACATTTATAATGAAATGTTTTATATAAATAGGGTAAGCTCGTTTGTGCTAGGAAATATATTTTGTATTTTACTATAGTTTTAATGCAAACAACGTTATATAGTTGTAAAATATAATTGCATTTCATGTATACCGTCAGCTTTTCAAATTTAATGTAATTCTTATATTCTAATAAAGATGTCTATTTTAAAAATAGTAGTAAAAAGAAATATAAATAATATATTAAAGTAATTTATAATATACTTGCTTAATTTTGTTAATTTAAAACACTTGTAAAAAGAACTTAATATTGTTATTGTCTGATACCGCTTAGTTCTAAATATATTTTTGAAATCTTTCAAAGTTGCTTTTGTATTGAAATATTAAACTTCACAAAGTCATCTTCCTACAGTAAAGCTATTTCAAAAAAAAAACTGAAGTTTTCAATTTTTACAATGACAGTTATAATAATATGTTTTGAAACATATAATTAAGGGCGGTCGGATATTCTAATTATTTTCACTTCCTCGCTCTGGACAAGTCAAAGTGCGGCGTTAAATTCCACCACTTATCACGCATGTCTCGAAATCGTTGGAAAGCGAAGTACGGTGTGTCTTGACACTAGGTGCTTTGTCTACCTTGCTATGCGGGATAAAAGTAAAGTAAATATACTAGATTGAAATTTGACTGAAATTGGATATATATATATATATATATATATATATATATATATATATATATATATATATATATATCATTTTTGGCCTCATATTTATAAATAAGCGTTTAAAACGTGTAGTATTACTACAACATGGATTTTTGGGATATATATTTAAGATTGATAGAATGAATTTTATAACATTATATTATTTTATAGTATACTGGTATTTCTAAGTTACCAAAAAGAGATACAAGATTTCCGATAGTGGGAGTTTTAATAATCAAGGATTAAATGACAAAACGTATAAAAATTTAAATATAGCGGAATTATTAATTATCTAAAAAGAAATTCAAGGAAAAGACAAAGGAAGGAAAATTTTAATGTTTTTAAAGTGTTATTCCATACTAAGGATTAGTAAAAATTTTCAAGAAACTTTAAATTTAACTATCGGGTTTTAAATGCTAAGCATTGCGTTGAGCTACAATCTCTAGAGAAGTATTAAACGCATATGTTATCTATAACAGCGCGGTGTCTACACCGCGATTTATATCATTCTAGTGCGAGCGTGTGTCTTTACAATTTTCACGTCCTAACAATTCGGCCAGTTTTCAATAGAGATTATCTACTATGAACTAGAATAGTAGTTTAATATTTTTAAAGTGTTATTCCACACTTATAATTAGAAAACATTTAAAAAAAACATAAAAAATTGAAAACAGCGGGATTCGAATCTGTGCGTCTTGGTAACCGTCCAAGTGCTCTGATTGCTAAGCCATTTCCTCTACGTTTTGTTGCAACTTATTTTGTTGTTAGCATCCCTGTAGAGAGATTTTTAGGAATTTCTGCTACTTAAAGATTATTAGGAAACAATCGTTTAAAAAGAAAGATTGTTATTTTATTTTAATAGTTTACTATTTTTAAAGTGTTATTCCACTTAGGATTTAAAAAAAATTAATCTTCACTTAGGATTTAAAAAAAAATCACTTAGGATTTAAAAAAAATTAGCGGGGAATCCCGCTACATTCAAATTTTATAGTATTTAATTCCAGAGACCTATTTTGGGTTATAATATGAATACTTTTGTCCGTCTTTACGGTTATTTGTAAATATTAAACTACCTAGAATGACTGGTCTTAATTGTCATTAAGCGCTCAAGGTGTTCTCTGAAACTTGGAGAAGGTATCTGCAGGCTCATTAATATATAAGTAATGGAAAACAATAGGAATAATTTGACAACAGCTATGTTATTTACGTATTTATATTTATAAGAGGCCACCGTCGTGTCGACAGAATTTGACTTTAAAAGTGATCGGTTGTTTGATTTGTTCTTGGAAGAATGATTATATTGATTTAACTTTATCAAACACAAAGCACGGCGTTAAGTTCCAACACTTAATATTTAATATGTCCATTCTGAGCAAAAAGTGGAGAGCGAAGTATCTTGACACTAGCTTCTATCTGATAACTTTGCTATAAGTTAGAGATGTGAAGCTGTAGAAAAGAAACAAAACTGAAAATATAAGTAACATCACGCTTTATTCTATAACAGAGTTGTCAGAGACAAAGTAGTGTCAAGACACACCGTTGAATGCTTTTCGCTCGAAATCGAGATATTTTGTGTTGAATTCCGAACTGAACGCCACACTTTCTCTACCGTAGCGGAGAAATGATAATATTATATTATAATATATAATTATTCCCCCAAATGGGAATCAAACTCATTGTCCCACTGCGCTACGCTAGCACTAACTGAAAATAAAATTTAATTCAATAACAAAAATAAACCTAAAAGCAAATTCATAGTTTTTAATAAAAATATAATAAAATTCAAAAGGAAAGCATAAAAATAAAAAGCCCTCAATTAATAACCTCCATCCGGTCAAAAGCGGTAAAAGTAGCTCTGTCGTGATACTATGACATCATTAATTAACTGAAATATAACGGGGTTACATTATCCATTTAGCCATAATCATTTAAAAACGTGCCGATAAAGATGAAAAAGAAACTTGCGAACTTTGTAAGGGATTAATTTTGTAGCTCTACAGCTTTATTAGTCAACTCATTATTTTTTCTCATTTGAAAGTTGTTCGTGGTGTAATAGGGATTTGTAATTAAGTAATAATTCCAGAAATAAAAATGATAATTAGCTAATATTTTACATGACATAATTTCTTTAGCTTCACGCTTTTATCCCGCATAGTGCGTAGATAGAAAGTACCTAGTGTCAAGACACTCCGTACTTCGTTTTTCGTCGAATTCGAGACATTGCGTATCGAGTGGCATAACTCAACGCTGCACTTTGTCTTACCAGAGCGAAAAAGCCAATCGTGGCACGGTGGGACAGCGTCTGACTGTAAACACGATCGGATGTGGGTTCGATCCCCACTCGGGGAAGTGATTACATTTAAATTATTTTCACTTCCTCGCTCTGGTAAAAACAAAGTACAGTGTTGAGTTCTATCACTCAACAAGCTTTAATTACATATACTAGGATTAATTATGAAGATTAAAAATAATAATAAGAAAACTATTACACAATGCAAAAAAAACCTTACGAAAACATTATATTTTTATGCAAAGTAAGTAAATTTTAAATAATTTGACCCTCACCGATGAAAAAGGTTATGATAAAAAAAAACAATTTATTACATTTTCAATAACAGGAAGCTTCATAAAAAAGTTCAAGCGTCAGCTGTTTGAATGTGTAACGATGTTTCATTAATTTTATAGCTAACACTGGTATAAGTACATTGATTTTGAAAAATGAAAATACTCTTTATTGTATACCGATTAAAACATTTACAGGAGAGTAATGACTAATGAAAGGTAGCACAATAGGCGACTTTATCGCTAAAATAGCGATCTCTTCCAGGCAACCTTAGGGTAGAGGAGAAAAATTAAATAGGAAAGGGTGTACACAGTAAACGAAAAATAGTAAAAAAACATATATACACATATAAACATCAAAAAAATACATACACCTATAAATACACATACACATATACATAAATACATTCATATATACGAACACTTTATGAAGACAAAATATAAATTTCTTACAGTTGACATTAACACTTAGGATTCATAAGATAGTGTCAAATAATATTCTTTTAGCCTGTTTTTTAAAAGTAAGCAATGTTTTCGATTTTCTAAAATGAATTAGATTTTTCTTTTTTATTACAGTAATATATAAATAGGTATATTATTACCATAATTGTGCACTCGCTGAGTTGTTTGAACACACAATGATCGTGAATTCAATTCTCGGTCACTTCAATATTTTAATGATCTAGTTAGATAAAGTGCGGCGTTTAGTTCCACCACTCAATTCGCCATTCTAACAATGCCTTAAGGATCTATGTGGCTTTAAATATCTACATATGTATTGATATATAACAGCATCTTAATATTTCTTTCCTACTCTTGCATATTATAAGCTTCCTATTTCAATTAGTTTTGGCTTGCCATTAACGACCGAACGAAAGAAAATCACAAATAAAAAGGTTTATTCCGCAAAACAGAGTAGTCAGGGTGAACTTAGTGTCAAAACACTCCTTTCACAGCTTTTCGTCCGAATTTGAGACGTTTGTTTATTAAGTTTTATATATTCTTATATTTATTTGATTCTAATTATAAATTAGAACATTATAAATGCGGTTTTGTACACACATGTTTGCATTCAGTCTCGTAATTAATCGTGAAACATATTCAGATTAGATTTAATTAAAATATATCCGTAATATATACTATAATAGTAAATATACACCGAATTGTGATGTGCCAGTGACAATGGAAAATATAATAATAGTAACTTAGTACAGTATAATTAATCACAGAAACGATTTAGTAATTCGTTATTTATATCAAATTTCATAATGTGATTGACTTAAGGTAAATGTCAACAAATAAACTATATTTTCCCCCTCACACTGTTTATCTAAAAATTAAGCATTATATATATTATATGTACTTAAACTTTATATATAAGTATATTCTGGGCCGGATTTAATAAGAAGTAACGGGGGCCTCTACAATAGAAAAATATTAAAAAGTTTAAAGTTGAGGCCGGTCGTGGCGCAGTGGAACAGCGTCTAACCGTAAACGCGATCAGTTGTGGGTTCAATCCCCACTCGGAGAAGTGGTTATATTTAAATTATTTTCACTTCCTCGCTCTGATAAAAGACAAAGTGTGGTGTTGAGTTCCACCACTCAACACGCAGTGTCTCGAATTCGGTGGAAAGTGAAGTACGGAGTGTCTTAATACTAGGTACATTCTGTCTACCCTGCTATGCGGGATAAAAGCGTGAAGCTAAAAAAAAATGAAAAACGTTCACGAGTGAGCATTCTTTGACAGTTCTGGTCACATATTTCTTTTTAGCATTAATTTTTTATTCAATCGTGCATTACAACAGCAATTGTCTTTCCTCTTTTCTTTTAGCTCGCTTTATCCCTTGCGGGGTAGTCAAATAGGATGGAGTGCCGAATGCTACGGTCCCTGCATATATCTTCGTCTCGTCCACAATCATTAACCTTTTCATACATAGGTAAATTTGCCTCGACGCCATTCTCTCCACTTGCTCTTACAATCTTAGCACATTCTTCTTCAATCTCTCTATGACATGCTCGCTTACTCCCGTTATTCTGCGAATCTCTTCACCGTATATGCGGAATCAGTTTAGCTCATCCGGCGAAGACAACGCATTTCTACAGGATTCATATTTGTTTCATTCTTCTTTTGACACACCTATGTTTCGCTGCCGTATAACAATCCATGTCGTATCAGTACTGCATTATGAATGGCAATACGTGTAGCTGACGTTTTGTCGTCTCGTTTATGCAGATAGAGCACTGTTAACCCTGTTACCGGCAGCTAACTACGTCTTTCTACTTCAATTTCGTATTTTCGATTTCTACTAAAAATACTTCCTAGATAAACCACCTCATTCTTCATTGAACAAAATTAGTTATAAAAATAAATAAAGCTCCCATTGCGGTCCTGTACGGAATCCGGTCTTCGGTATATAGGGGGTTTTGTTTGTGGTAATAGTAACAAAAGGTTAAGAATATATAAAAAAACAACGACGTAGTATTTTCTTATATTATAGTACTAATGCCATTCTTTCTCACACAAGTTTTCATATACTTGACTTCTTTTTTTATTCAGATTTCATTTAAACTTAATTCTGTTTTGACAAAAACCACATACAACTGGCCGTGTTTTAAATTGTATTGTTTCAACAAATAAACCTACACGCTCTGTTTAAAAAAGTTGTTACAGAAGCCTTTTTTATATATCAACGATTTCATAGTAATAAAATAGAGATTTTCTCTGGAGCCAAAATGTATTACTTGTCATAAGTATTTCGAATATTTAAAAGTGTAAATACAAACTAAGGAAGTGATTTGATGTATATATTCTTATTATACTAAGCAATGACAAAATTATCTATATTAAAAAAATTAACAATATATTGCTCAAATATATATACATATATATATATATATATATATATATATATATATATATATGTATATATATATATATATATATATATATATATAAGTATATTTTGTAAGCGTAAAATTAATAAATACATTATATTTTGTTGTTAATTTTCATCGGTTATGTTAGACACTTTACGCGTCGCGTCATCTTGATTTTCTCCTTCCATTCAATTTAGATTATTAGCAAACATGACAACCTAATTATGTCATGAAGGGAAATTAATTATGTAATATTTACATTATATGAAGTTAAGGTTATATAATTTTATTGGAGCAAATAGGAAATAATATAATGTATGTTCACTAATCGATATTTTTATATTAATAACAATAAAATATATAAATCTTAGACATAAAAGCACAGATTATTAAAATAAACAATAATAAAATAGATAAAAATAATTAATAATATTTTAATATTTATTTGGTTAAATAAAAAAATGCAAAAACATAATTTGGAAAGAGAGAATACTATTTTATAGTTTATTAGTTTTAAATGTTATTATATTACACTTAGGATTAATTGGACGGTATCTAAGAGGCGCGGGTTTGAATCCAGCTGCGTTTAAATTTTTATACGTTTTTTCAAGAATGGTATTTATTAAATATTTTAATATTCAAAGTGTTACTTACTAAGACCGTTAGAAATTAACTAAAGAAAAGTTAAAAGACGTACGTATTTAACATTTCACAAATTTCTACAATATTTTAACTAAATTATAATTTAATTTGCGTAAAAAGATAAAAATTGGAAATATTGAATATATCCGCGCCTGTATCTAAAAAACCAACAATCATTTGCCTATCAGTCAGATGCTGAGTAAGCGAGTGAAAACCTTTAAGGCTCGACATTCAATTTTAGGAACACACTGCTTCCATAAGAGACATTGGAAACAAAGAGATATTCTTATCTGATTTAAATTTTTATATTGAAATGTTAAGTAAGTTTCATTGCCTTGGCAACATATGTCGCTATATTCTATTATATATTCTATTATATATTATATATTGTGTTCTATAAATATATTTTATCCATATTTATTTCCTAAATATATCGATTTGTTTGCATAATTTATAAAAAGGTATCGAATTTCTTCACATATTAACACTGTGCCGTATATAATCTAAAAGAATAGTTATTAGAAAGAAAAAGTGTTTTTCAAAACATGTTTTAGAAAAAAAAAACGCTTTGTACAGCATTATATAATAACTTGAACTGTGAAACGTCGTCCTACGTGAACAAAATCCACAAGACCGAATCAGCAATCACAAAAACTCTTTCATTTAGCCTTTCGATATCGGATTGAGGTTTTCCTTTGAAAATGCAAAGATTGAGAAAAGTCATCTTATTTCTTTACAATAATCGAATTGTGGCTTACTTCTTCCTCATGGTTGGAAATGCAAATCTGAAATTGATTATATTATTACTGTAATCGTAATGTATTATCGTAATTAAAATAATTACTTTATTAATTTACATGGTGGCGCAGCGGATATCGTCTGTAAACTATTGTTCGTGGGTTCGATTCCTATTCGAGGGAATAATTATATTAAAAAAATAACAAAAAAAAAACGATTTTTTCGTAAGCTGTTTAAACGAAGTGTTTTGACTCTAATTTTATCTTTCCTTACTTTATTCATAAGATATTGATAAGAATTCAAAAAAAAAAGTTACTTTTAAATTCTACATTTTATTTCACTAATTTCTTAAACAAACATTATTATATGTACTTTATTTTACTATTTTTAACTTTTAAATAATGACTGGTATTTTAACAAAAAATTAAACATAGTAGGATTTCGAAGCCGCGCCTCTTGGAATCCGTCCAAGCGCTCTAAGCGATAAACCATGCGTGTTACATCAGGCCGCGTTGATGTTTTTATACGTATATTACAACTTATTTCTATAGCAGGTAAAAAAGGGCAACGCCGCGCCTTATATGAGCAGACTGGAAAAATATAAATTATTTAAAATTAAGAATGGAATACTAACTACGTTGAATTTTATATTTCCTTTCGTAATTTATGTTTTTTTTTTGTATTCATATATAATTCTTCTTGCCTTCTTATGTAATTCTTGATGCTAACAGCTTATTTTTGTTTCAGCTACATCACTTGTTACTTACGCGGGCGAGCGCTATGATTTCGTGCTTGAGGCTAACAATGAGATCGACAACTACTGGATACGCTTTCGAGGCTTAATGGATTGTGACGAAAGGTAGGTAACCTGAAAATATATATATTTTTTAATCTTTATATCTTAATATAGTTAATATAAATGGGTGTGTAGCAAGGAGAATAAGTTTTATATAAAAAAACAGCTTTACGCTTTATCTGCACAGCGTGGTAGTCAAAGACAACCTAATGTCAAGAAACTTCGCTGACTGCTTTCTGCTCGAAATTCAAATACTGCATGGTGAAAGGGACCTACACTATGGACCACTGTGCCACGATGACCTTACGTTTTCTTAAAATAAATAGATTTAAATTTCAGAAAATTCTAGCAACTAGCGAAAAATGATTCTAGCAACAATTCTTTAAATTCCTTTATTTAACTTGATTATCTAATCATAATAAAATACTTGTGTGACAATCAAATATTTTATATATTTCATTGTCACACAAGTATTTTATTATGATTAGATGATCAATATAATTCTGAATAATTTTATGAACAGAGTAAAAAGAGAAAAAAATGTCAATTTCTTGAAAAGATAATAAAATTTACATAGATTTTGTCAGACCTAAAATTGATGGGAAATTCTTTATATATACTGAAAAGTATTTATAAAATTCATAACGACAAAACTTTTTATAAATAGCACGTGAAGTTATCGTAACTTAGTTATATTGACGAACTATAAACCAATCGCGAGAAATTAGAGCAGAAATCTAATATTTTTTATCATATAATGGTGTTTCTACGGCAACGCTTGCTATACGCCTCAACAGGGTGTCTTGTTTTAAATAGCACTCAATAATAAAACATTGAAAAATATGTTTTTTACATTCAAGTTAGTACTCTCTTATCTCTGTCAAATGTTATATAAAAATATAGTAGCAAAAAGCTTAGTGTCTATAAACACTTTTGTATAAAGTGAAATGCGCGTTGCTATGGCGACGCGTTTTATACGCGTCAACGGAATAACTTGTTTAAACACAATAATAAACAAAGAAAAAAATAGTTTTTTATGGTTATGTTAAAGCTATATAAAAAAAATAATAGCAAAAAAGTTTAAAATATCGAAAGACGTCAATAAGCTTTTCATTTGAAGCAACCATTATTGCGCTACCTCCAGCGTGAAAAGCGTAACAAAACCTAGAAAATAAATCACTAACTATTCCTCCGATAAAGTTCAGTAAAGAATACTTTTATTATTTTTGTGTCGGATCTTTTGTTTCAGAGGAGCGTCGTTAACGATAGTGACGAACTTAAAGCTCTATTTTAAGAAAGCTTTTTTATGTAATGTTGTTTTTTTTATTTTATTACCATTTCGTGGGAAGACTAGATTTTTTTTCTCTTCCAAGTTAGTTTTGTCTATTGAATAAGAATATTGAAATATTTTAATAATATTATATATATATATATATACATAAATGTTTATAATATTAATTAATAATAATAATTTTACTTCATTATTTAGTTTGTTTTTAATATTTTAAGTAATGTTAAATTGTATCAACTTTTTTTGTACTAACAATCATTTGGAAATGGTTTTGTTAGCAACATGTAAAAGGAACTAATATTTACATTTATATAGTTTAGTTAGGTTTTATTCTATTATAAATTAAATATTTATCAAGTATCTCAGTAAGTTCTCCCTCAATAATTTATAACAACATTTCAAAGTGTAATAAGATTTTTGATTTTAGCGATTTTCACACGTTTGAAATGAAATTATTTTAAACGAATTGATTGCTTATATTCTGGTATTCGAAAATATATTTTTGGAAATGTGACATATGTATGGTTTTAGTAATATATGTATGGTGGAGTTAAGTTACGCTTGAATTTATGTCTAAGTTATCTAAATCGTTTTAAACTATAAACGAATAATGTATCAGATGCAACAGATTTCTACGTACTGTACAACATATTATAAAATTTTAACTTATCTTTTGTCAATTTCAAAGTACGAATGCACGTCTATAAGTACAGATACCGAAATAAGATAGTAATCCGCCCAGATAGTTAGAATCAGCGCACGTTCCACCAAAACTCAAACGTCCAATTCCCAAAGACATTGACATTGATAGCTGTAACCCGGACCACTGGCTCTGGGAATAACAAAGAGGTTATTAGGTTATAAATACTTACTTCTTATATTTATTTTGAGATTATTATCTTTTACTTGTTTTCTATTTATATTTAAGAAAACTTGCCAAGCAATAGTAAAAAATAGTGTACATTATTCCTTTCGGTAAGATTTGCTTTAGTAGTTTTACGCGGCGTTGGGTTTCGCCACGCAAAACGTAATATCTCTATTTCAAACATTTTTCAAAAGAGGTCTGAGTATCTTAACATAAGGCTCTTTCTAAGTAACTCGCAGCAGGATAGTCCCTGCTATGCGGGATAAAATGCAAAGCTAAAAAATAAAAAATAAATATTAGTATCAAAACGTTTTCTAATTGATAATAAGCCTATATTGATAATAAGCCATTTTTCTTAAATTTTTAATATTTCTTAATTATATAGGAAATTCGATTCACTGAGATAATTTGAATAACATTAATTCATTATCAATTTCCTGCTCTGGGTAAATATAGCGCAGCGTTGTGTTCTCCCAGTTAATGTATAATGTTGTTAAATGCTACAGTAGAAATTATCTCCAATTACCTTATTGTGTCAACTTCAGTGGATAAAAAATATGAATTAATAAATAATTTAAGCAACAAAAAATATTTTTATTTTCTTTTTATAAATAAATCTTTTTTTAATATACAGATTCACAAAAGCAAAGCAGGTTGCCGTTTTGCATTACGAAGGCGCTATAGAGACTGAGCCTGAAGGCGATCCGACGTGGGAGGAATTACATAACGAGGGGCTTGTAAGTTTATATGGCTTTTAATATATATTATTTGTATTTATTTCAGGGAATAGATGTACAAAGAATCATAACATCCTACAAAAATGCACATGTAATTATGAATTCACATGATAACGAAAGACATATCTATCGGTGAACCAGTTAGATTAAAACTTGTATAATTTTATTTAATATAATAAATTAGTATAAGTATTTCACTAAAAAACTGACCTCGTAACTCGTATTAACGCACAAAAAGGAAGAAAAATCTGTGTACCCCTTTTTAGGAAAATGAAGTATGAAATTTGGCACGGTTATATTTTATATAGAGGAGTGCAGAATGCAAATTAAAAAAAATAATGCGTAAAAATATATTAAATTAATAGAATAAATGTAACACACACGACTATGTGTTTGACATGCACGTTTGTATAATGTGACATAGACGTAGGAGAAAAGGGAGAAAATTAGGAAAAAGTCTATATATAAAAAAGATATTTTAAGCCTAAGGAGGGCAACAGCGTTATACGATTTAAATATTTTGAAATATTATTATTATTATTGCATTGGCTATACCGCCAATACCAGTCAAATGTAATTGTTCTTACAATCTTGTACAACTTAGGTTTTTCAAGAAATAACTTGGGTACTAAAATCTGGTTATAATTTTTTGATGTGCGAATTTATTTTTATTTACGCATTTCATACTTAGTTGCATGGTGGAATTTAACGCCGGGTTTAATTCTTAGCAAAAAAAATTATTTCATTATATACCCGTAAATATTCTACCAGATGGAGACCGAACAGATAACTACGACGAACAGTCAAACATTACCTAATTTTGCCAAGAATATTTTATAGTACTACCTCAATTAAGAATTTACACCTAGTCTGCTTATATTTCTTGAACCTTATCCCCTGTAGAGATTGGCGTGGAGCCAAACCATAACTATAGGGTTATTGGGTGTGGATTTTCTAATAAACTGAAGCGATGTACGGGCGTGCTTTTTGCTATCATACTGTTATACCATTCAGACGTGTTATGGAAGGAAACAGATTCATATTCGGCTACTTTTGACGTTGTTAATATGCTTTTATTACCTTCAGTTTTATTTATATCCATAAATCATTTTTAACTCTTTTAGGTTAGAATTAGCACACGCGCCCGTATCAGTATAAGCCTTATCAATGTGATCAGTTTACAGAGTAATGTTCCTTTTTTATTAAATTAATCTAATAACAAACTGAATTTTTAATATGTTTTTTTTTAAATATAAATATATATTTTCATAAAGTTAATTTTAGTTACTATATGTTTTTAAGTAATCATTTTTTGCCCTATTTTTTGAGTCAAAATTAGGGGAGGAAGGTTGAACCTTACCTGTTGACAGATTGATCGATTGAACTGAAATTTGTTACATACATTTTATTTTGATGACAATACAGATTATTAATTCCGTATCAATGTAAATATAAAATAGCCACCACTACAAAATGGCGGAGTGCGTTTTTTAAGAAATTAACTCAAGAAAAATATCTGACTGACTGTGAATGTCTATTAGGGTAGTAGTATTATACTTTGAAAAATTAAAAACTAAAAGCTTGAAAATATATATCATATTTGCTCAGGCTACGCTCAAGAATTTCATGATAATAATATAAATTATTATATTATACCTTTTAGCAGAAATTGTTTTTTATTATGTTTAAGAAACTGTTTTTTTAAGAAGAAAGAACTGTTTTTTTTTATTTAAGAATGTTATGTGAATTCAGTTAGAGAAATAATTTTTCTACGAAGCTACAAGTACTCTTAGCTTAACAAAAACTATAACAATTTTTTCTTAGTCAAGTAATAAATAAATCCATTTTTCCGCTACCATCGCTTAATAAAAGCACTTCAAGCTATTATTTGGTTGAAAAGATAATTGCAATGTAGCTTGAAAATCCATTCACTTCGTACTGAAAGCAAATGAAAACAGCATAATCACGTTGCAAAAGAAAAAAGCAAAGGTTTTTGCAATTCTGTTGTGGTTATTTGTTGAAGGGTTGTTATCGGAACATGGACGAGGACTTGTAAAGCTATTTTACTAAATAATATTTTTATACTAATTTTGTCTTTGTATAATTATAGTGACGGTGTTTTGCGTCAGCGGTGCTCGCAGGTTCGATTTCCGCCGGGAGGAACGTTATATTTAAATATTTAGTTTTCTTGGTCTGATAAGGGAAAATATAGCTTTGAGTTCCACCACTTAACTAATGTATCGAATTTAGATGGAAAGCGGAGAACGGAATGTCTAGATACTAATTCTCTTTGCCTAACCCTGTATGTGGAATAGAGCGTGACGCCGAATGAATATAAACTGATGTTTCATTAATAATCGTAGAATAAAATAAAAAAAATAAGGCGATACACTATTTCCGTTAAGTTATTTTATTGACAGAATATGAAGTTGTGTTTCGCCTTGCAATTAAATCAGTAAATACTGCAGTAAATGTACATTAAAGTGATATATTATTAAAATGTAAGGCTGCGCTACCCAACTTGCAATTTTTTTTAGCTTCATGCTTTCCCACGTAGCAGGGTAGACAGAAAGTACCTAGTGTCAAGACACTTTCGACTTCGAGACGCAATGTGTTGAGGGATGGAACTCAACGCCGCACTTTGTCTTTACCAGAGTGTGGACGTGAAAATAATTTAAATATAATCACTCCCCTGAGTGGGGATCGAACCCACAACCGATCGCATTTACAGTCAGACGCTGTCCGACTGCGCCACGACCGGCCTCAAATTTCTCTAAATGCATTTTTACTTGTCAATTCTATTTCAAGGCATTTTCCCTGAATGGGTAAAAAATCCACTATACTATAAAAACAAAAGAAAACATACATAAAAAATAACCAGAATTCAAGCAATATATGTTACAAGATTTTTTTGAATAATTCTGATTGACAAGTATCATTCAGCAGTAAACTAATCAAGCTTGGAAACACGAATTCAGCTCACACTATGTTCATAACTTACATATTTTTCTAATACATTTTAGGTATAAAAATTTCATCCGTAATTATCTCTAATTTTCACCAAAATATATATTTTTTTGGTAATATATATATTTTTTAGCTTCATGCCTTTATCCCGTACTGCTAGATAGACAAAAAGTGCCTTGTATAAAGACACTCCGCAACCCGCTTTCCACCGAATTTGAGACATTGGATGTTGAATGGCAGAACTCAAAACTACGTTTTCTCTTACCAGAGCAAGGATATAACAATAATTTATATATAATCAATCCACTAAGAGGGAATCGAATTCACAAACGGTCGCGGTTAGAGTCAGACACTGCCTCACTACACCGGCCTCCTTCCTTTCTCCCTAAATATAGTTATTTATTTTAAATATATGTACGCATGTATAATAAAACGTAAACGATATTTATTTTATCCTCCTTTATAGGTTATAAAGAGAACGTAAATTCTAAATATGCAATAAATACTTGTGAGTGCTAAAGTTTGATTTTATACTTTATATCGTAAAGAACGTTTATAGGAATTTGAATGAGTAGCAAGGATATTGCGATTTAAATTTTATATATTAAGTAAGTAAGTTAGTAATTTTTCTTTTTCCTTAAAACCATACTTGCCTCACTCAGAGATGTAAATTAACGTTTATAATAATTTAACTAAAACAATACTTAATTTTTCATTTTTGGAATTTAGCGAAAAATGAGGCATTTAATGATGTGTGGATAATTTCGTTAATAAGACCATAATGACCACTAACTGATATTTCCAATACGACTCGAACACGGTTTTAAACTTAGACATCAAGTTAGTAGTCGAATCACTTAATTACATAATTAGTTTATTTATTATCTAGTGTCAAGACACTTTCGTATTCCACTTTTTGCCGACTTTGAGACACTAATTGCTTAGTTGTGGAACTCAACGCTGAGCTTTGTTGGCCAAGCATTGTTAAATATAATTATTTTACCGAGTTGAAATCGAACCCACAACCAATGGCGTTTACAGTCAGATGCTGTACCACGATACAACGACTCGAGATGTTTTTAAATATATGTATATTTATTTTAGCTAATATGTTTATAAGCATTAGAATAACCTTGAATTAATTTATATTAAATGATATTATTGTTTGAGGCGTCAATATTATGTCTAACGTTAAAAACAAAACATTTTAAAATATGTTAATATTATAATAATTCTAAGATAGAATATGAATAATGACTTGTAGTAAATTTACCAAGAGATTTGAATTCAAATCCTGCTGCGCTAAATATTTTATATAAAAATTTTACCAGTAAGATAACTAAAGAAAAAAAGTGTGGTAAATCAATATACCACACAAAACTCATCCTCTTCTGGTCAGTTTTTAACGAAATCAGAATTTACAGAAATACTGAGTTTGGTCACTTTAACAAAGAAAGATCATTCTTAAACTCAATCAAAAGATCATTTGTTATTAATTATTTAAATTCATATTCAGAACAATTCTATTTTGTTACAGCAATTAAACGCTTTAAACAAAGGTGAGGAAGAAGATGAGACGATAAGCGTGGCAGAGATGAAATCCTTACAAGGATACGATGACAGTTTGAAGGAAGTGGCTGATTATCAGTTTTACATCGCATATGATTTCTATGCTAAGAACAATTCTCATTTTCACCGATCACCATATTACGGATATTACCAAGGTAAGCCTTATTATATACGTTATTATTAAGTGTAAATAAATAAACAGCGTTACTGGAGAAAACATAGAGTTAAAATATTCAAATCTTGACAGTTAAATTTGTCATTGTGTGTGTCAGTGGCGGAACTCAACGCCGTGCTTTCTTTAGCAGAACTGGAAAATGTAAATAATTTCAACATAAAATATTCCCGAACGGAGATAAGGCTCGCAACCTTCGCATTATCAGTCAAAAACTACCCAATTGTTGGCTGGTATATTGAGAGTTTTTTCATTAAAATTATATAGATACATATATGGCTAATTATTTGAGTTAGAAGTACTGATAAGAAGTAATAATGAAAATATAGAATATATAGAAATTATACATACATATATATCTCTCTAAATCAAGTTTCAAGAACAAAAGATTTGAATTGTACAAAAGAATTGAAAATTGAGATTGAAAAAAATTAATTAAAATCGTAAATTGATCTTTTATTGTCAGACGACTCAAGTCTACTAACCTGCCAGGGCTTTGAACTTTGAAATGAGTAATGAATTTTAAAAGGAATTATTTATTTTTAAATAAATAAAACTATATTCATCAAAATAGATTTTTTTAATAAGACTTTAAGGGATTTTTAATAGGATTTTTAATAAATCATATCATTATATTTATATTAATATAAATAAATAATTTAAATTTAAAATCAACAAAATAACATGCTTTTTAAACGATTTAATCATATTTTTTGTTATTCAAAAATGCATTTTTGTCTACCAAAATTTTCGCAACGTTGGGTTTTCAATAGTGTATTTTCGAATTAGTGTATTTGCGATTAATATGTTTAAAATAGTTTCTTTTATAACGGTGTAAAAATCGCAAACATCAAATATTCTATTAAATTTAATTATTTTAAATATTCATTTGACCAATATCCTATATTACTCCAATTGAATTTGTTAGTTAATATTTTGTAACTAAGAGTTACAGGTTAACTTTGATGTTTAACTTATTAAAAGTATACTTTTGTTTTTACAGTTCCACACCCAGACAATCGTCTTTACACGCCACAATTAAATCATATTAGTATGAAAATGCCATCCAGCCCATTGCTATTGACTCGACCTTCCCCCGACGCGTTTTGCAAC
This sequence comes from Dryadula phaetusa, assembly GCA_032432895.1. Taxonomy (NCBI): domain Eukaryota; kingdom Metazoa; phylum Arthropoda; class Insecta; order Lepidoptera; family Nymphalidae; genus Dryadula; species Dryadula phaetusa. Next base: position 4,231,494 of record JAOYRS010000068.1, on the reverse strand, counting down.
GCATCAAGCATCGATGAGAGCTGCAAAGAAGGTTATTGTGAATGTTCCCACGTTTTGTCTGTGAAGAAAAATTCAGTTGTAGAAGTAATAATCGTGGATGAAGGCGTAACTTTTGATGCCAACCATCCATTCCACCTACACGGCCATAATTTCAGAGTAGTCGGCCTCAGACGGCTAGCAACTAATACAACTATTGAGGAAGTAAAGAAATTTGATGAAATGGGCCTGTTGAAACGTAATCTAAAGAACGCTCCATTAAAAGACACAGTCACTGTACCAGATGGTGGCTATACAGTTATACGATTTAAAGCAGACAATCCTGGTTATTGGCTCTTCCATTGTCATATAGAGTTTCACGTTGAAGTTGGTATGGCGTTAGTTTTTAAAGTGGGTGACCATAAAGATATGGCGCCTATACCCCATGATTTTCCAACATGCGGCAGTTACATGCCAGATAATATGTTAGAACATCAAACAAGTAAACCTAGTGTCAATGATAATCAGATAATTTCTATAAACCATTGGTGGCCAGTTATGTACGTGAATAGCACATCGTCTGCCGCCGCTTTAAGGTCTTCCTCCATAGTTTTATGGTTCATATGGCTGTTGAAGTTGATGGGCACATAATGTTTAAGTAAACTAAAATTATTATTTAATACAAAGAAAATACTACATTTCCCAGTAGTGAGTATTGAAATACGAATTTGTACTTATCATTAATTTATGTTTTAAGTTATTTTTTTTATATTTATTCCAACTCATTATAGTTTATTTATTGGAGAGTACTTATATTTAGTTTATTTGTTACGTACAATTGTATTATTTCGGTTTCTTATATTAGAGCTTCGAGAATTATAAATGGTCATAAATTGACTTTTTCCTTTATTTTTCCTTTATTCGAATTTTATTGGTTTTCGTTATATTTAAAATTTAAGTAATAAAACATTTTTAATGTAGTTTTAGTGAATGTATCTATAGGTTTATTCGTACCTTGCCAAAACTGTAGACATTATGAATGTCATTTACGTATTACGATTATGTTCGACGTCGCTGATGATATGTGATATTACTTAGTTAAGTTAATTTTAAGATTTGTATTAAAGCTGTTGTAAATTATAATAAGTCAGTATGTTTCCTGTGAAAAATAAAATTGATTATTGCAAATATTATATATTTATTTTTTTGTTCCTTATATACTTATATATATTTTACCACCGACATGAATATAATTCCTGGAAAAACTGCAAAAAATAGAAGTTAAAAGTACGTATGTTCATCCCAAGACACCCAAGTATCTCTATATGAGATTTCATCACAATCAGTTCAGTGATTTGGCTGTTATGACGTCACAGACACATAGACAGGCAGATTTTTACAATTTATTTTGTCTTTCTATTAAAAGAGTGTCGACATGTTCATAGTAATTTCTAAAATTAATTTATCTTAAATAAACTTGTAAGTGACAAAGGTAATTTTTATTTAATTTGTTAAAAGCGAAGATTCATAAAAATAGAATAAGTTACTTATCTTACTCATGGAAAAGAAATATTACAAGATTTTAGCTAAAAATATAATATATATTTTTATCTATAATTAGCTTATATAATAAATATACAAAATAAACGAGACATTGTTAGATAAGTAGTTTTCTATAATTTTAAATACTAAAATATATTATTAATTTTATCTTCTATTAAAAAACAATATTTAATTTTAAGCATTATTAATGAGATGCGCAAAACCAACAAACGCAAAGCCAAAAACTAATAACTGTTAATGGAAAACTGATTATTTCAAAATCGTCATAGAATGCAGAGGCCATCGTGACATCGACACAGCGTCTAAGTGAAAACATGATTGGTTATGGGTTCAATTCCCAATCGGCGAAATGATTATATATAAAATTTATTTTCATTTTTCCGTTCTAGGAAGATAAAGTACAGCTCTGAGTTAGCCTTTTAACAAGCAGTATCTCGATTGTAGGATCAAAGCAGTCAACGGAGTGCCTTGACACTAGGTTGTCTCTGACTACACTATTATGCTGGATAAAGCGTAAAGCTACCATCAAATCCAGAAAAACTGTAGTTTGAAATTTTCTTTAGACATAATAAAGATATAAATAGTATGATATAATTTATAAAGTTCACGTAAACAGAGTCACAGCTTTCAACTAGTATGGAATAAACTGTAAGCGTTAGTTTCTAGATGATAAACGTTTAATTACCTTCGAATATTATAAACTAGCAATGTCACAGCCAACTCGAATAGCACAATGTAATATAATATCAGGCGCTTTGAAATATTTTGGCGATATTATTTGTCTGTTTGAAGGCGATATTTAATATTGTGTGAAGTTGAGTTGTATTAATTTGAAAATGTTTAAATTACAATACAAACATCTATTCTATATATATATATATATATATATATATATATATATATATATATATATATATATATATATATATATATATAGATATTGCTGTTGTATTTTATCGAATTCGGACACCAGTGCAAATTTTTATTCAAATGACACGGCTAGAAGTGGATTAAAAAGTCAAATTTCTACTTTTTTCGATTTTTATATCCTGTGTTATAACCCTAGTAACTAGTAATATATCTAAGCACTGTTGCCGTTATATAAATAAATAATATAAATTGCTATAGTTATGAATATTATATGAATCTCATGATTTTTAAAAAATAAAGCTTACAAAAAATAAATGGGCTCGTCCGGGATTTGAACCCGGGACCTCTCGCACCCTAAGCGAAAATCATACCCCTAGACCAACGAGCCAGTTACATGCCTTATTCAAAATAAAAAATATTAATCATTTACTTTCTCCTACTCAGTCGTGTTAAAGGTAGTTTCAAAGAGATGGAACTTTAATCAGGCAGAATTTATTAATTATCAGACCCATCGCCTCGCAAAAAGAAGAGTTTGGAGCAGTATATGAGACTCACGACTGAAATAAAAGGAGCCTTTTTAGAATGCGCATTACTATGTGAATAATATGAAACAATATATGGGCCGATCATGGCGCAGAGGGGCAGTGTGTGGCTGTAAACACGATAGGTTGTGGGTTCAGTTCTCAGTCAGAAGAATATTACTCTATTTTAATTTATTATTTTATTTATTTAATATAACAAATTTATTTCAATTTATTAATTAAATATTTCTTTAGTGTATTTTAATTTATTATTTTATTTATTTTAATATTACTCTAATTTATTTTAATTTATATATTTTATTTATTTTAATATTACTCTAATTTATTTTAATTTATATATTTTATTTATTTAATTTGTGTTAATATTATTCTAATTTATTAATATTTTTCGTACCGTAAGCGAGCTGTGTCTCAGTTTAAAAGGTCTTGTAAAACGAAAACTAATACCTAATAGCTCTTAAAATCATAAATAATTAGTATAATAAACAATATTATTTTCTACACACAAACAACTAAGAATTATAAAATAAAAATTAAAAATAAATAATTATAAAATAAATTATTCAATTTTATTCTACACCGCCTTTAAGCCTATTCGAGCACTTCCGAGTTCTTCCGAGCTCGGAATGCAATTGTGCTGAAAAGATGTGGCAAAAAACTTAACAATTGCTCTTTTCAAATGTTATTTTACAATAGGTTTATAACTGACATTAGCCTCCCGAAGGAGCATCAATAGCACTCTACTCGACTCAACTGCTCTATTAAAATGAAGTAGTCCTTTATCCTGATTTTCCTGAATATTGTGAAACAAACTGAATAAGTCCACAGAACTGTTCTGTTTATTAAAATTTGTATAAATTATTCTATTTTTTTTCAGCAGGATAGATAGAAAGTACCTAGTGTCAAGACACTCCCTACTTCGATTTCCACCGAATTCGAGACATTGCGTATTGAGTGGTGGAACTCAACGCTTCTCTTAGTCTTTAACAGAACGAGGAAGTGAAAATAATTTAAATATAATCACTCTCCCGAGTGGGGATCGAACCCACAACCGATCGCGTTTACAGTCAGACGCTGTCACACTGCGCCACGACCGGCCTCAATTATTGTATTTTTATATTTATTAATGGCGATAAGATATATGGAACGGTAAAATATCGTCATGATATAAATTAAATTGGTAGTGAGTTCGTTTTCTACTCGATGAAACTATCTTGTTTAAATTACGTATATTTAGCCACTCAGGTAAGACAAAAGGCGGTGTAGAGTTCCGCCATTCTACGCACAGTGTCTTGAACGGAAAGTTGTGAACAGATGACATGTGAGATTTGCTTTAATAAACAAATATAATCTTGATGTGAAATGATCGAGATAAGACTAAAATATAAATCCAATTGTAGCAGTAATTTTTCTAAATAAATCAATAAAAGTGAGTAAAAAAAATTGTTACAATTATATTAAATATGGGGTTTTCCAATAAGAACGATATGTTTTGAAATTGAAATAAAACATGTAATATATGTTCGAATTTCGTGTTCAATGGCTTAATTATGCTTTTTATGATTAAAACAAAATATTGTTCAACTAACCGCCACGACTTTTTTGCACTGGTGTATACGATCGGTCCAATTTTCATCAATTTCGGCCATCACACATACACATCAAATAAATCTAATAGGCCAGTTGACGCGTAAACTACGCGCACGGTGCCTTAGCAACCGATTATTTACTCTACATGCTTAAAGTGATGTATATGTTGCTATGTCAACAAATATTTTACGCGTCAATGAAATTAAAAAACAAAAAAGCAGGTTCGTCCGGAATTTGAACCCGAGACCAGAGGTACTCTAAGCGAAAATTATACCCCTAGACCAACGAGCCAGAGGTTGCGATTTTTTTAGCTTCACGCTTTCATCCCGCATATCAGGGTAGACAGAAAGTACCTAGTATCAAGACACTCTGATCTTCGGTTTCCACCGAATTATTATTTTTTTAAGTTAAATATATATATATATATATATATATATATATATATATATATATATACATACATACATTATAGAGTCTATATGGCTGTATGTCAAGTGAAAGTAATTAATTTATAATAAAAACAATTCTATACGAAACTTATCTTTTATATTCAATATCCACAACATCTGGCTCGTTGGTCTAGGGGTATGATTTTCGCTTAGGGTGCGAGAGGTCCCGGGTTCAAATCCCGGACGAGCCCAATGCTTTTTTATTTTTTATCTTTTTAAATTTAATAAGCACAAATAGTCGTAAATGTAAAAGAGTACGCGCTTATACAAGGGCGTAAATACATTGATAGTCAAAAGAACGCAACTACTTTAATCTTGTGATTTATATACCTGTATATAGTACACAAATATTAAACATTATATATGCACATATAAATATGTTTTATGGAAAACGTACATTCAAAAGAGAATTCTTAACATTCTTAACTGTGAATTCCAAATAAATATTTAGATATATTTACATTGAAGCCTCTAAAGTATATATAATTGAAATGCATAAGATCAAATGCAGATGAAATTAGCAAACACTGAACAAATTTACTGAATATTCATAAGTTTGCAAGAACCACTGAAAGTTTCATCATTCGTAACATGTATGTTAACTCAAATGAACATCACGCTGAAATTTATACCTTCAAGTATTAATTCATATGGGTTATATATATTTATAATGTGCAAATATACATTTATAATAAGAGAAAAGAGTTTTATGGCCTAGGTTATAACAAGTTTTAAAGAACTATATAATAAGTTTGTAAAATCACTTACTTCACCCTTTATAACACATAGCAAGGTAGTGAGACAGCCTAGTGATAAAATACTCCGTTGACTACTTTCCACCGAAATGAGACATTACGCGTTGCTGAACTCAACGCTACGCTTTGTCTTAACAGAGCGAATTAAGCATTTTAATAATAATCCTTCCTCCGAGTGAGAATCGAACCTGTTCTTTTACTGAATGCTGTTCCACTGCGCCTCGACCTTCTATTTTTAGTCACTTACTCTTTGATCAAGAAAATAGCAGATATTAAAATCTCATCTTTGGATCTTCTTTTAATTTGTGTAAAACTTTAAATACTCATATTGACGCGTACGCTACGCGTTGCCTTAGCAACATGCACATAAATCACTTTAACAAAGTGTGTTGAATCTACAGCAAAGTGTGTAATACTTAATTTATTAATTTAATATTTTTTAAAATAAATATTTTAAAAATAACTTGAACATGCGACCACTGGTAATAACAAGCACTACAACCACTGTGCAATCGCACAAATCTACAGAGACCAAAGCAAATAGAAAATTCGTTTGCTCCTTATCCGATTAACGATTTCAAATAGATTGAATAAGCCTTGGACTTGGGAGATCAATAAGTGAAATTTATTATTCTTATATGGATTTAGTACTGACTAAATTTGATGACCTTATATGGCCATTGGGTAATAAAGTACTTATATGTACTATATTAGTGCTATACGAAATATGATTAGAAACCAGTCATGGCGCAGTGGGACAGCGTCTGACTGTAAACGCGATCAGTTGTGGGCTTGATCCTCACTCGGGGGAATGATTATATTTAAAGACAAAGTGCAGCGTTGAGTTCCACCACTCAACACGCAATGTCTCGATTTCGGTGGAAATTGAAATTCGGAGTGTCTTGACAGTAGGTAATTTCTGTCTACCCTGCTATGCGGGATAAAAGCGTGAAGCTAAAAATAATATATATTATTGACTAATACAAGTACTTATAGAGAGTTAAACTTATGATATATTACATTTATGAATAGAACTATCATTCATCTATATATTAATACATAAAGGATCAATTATAAACTAGAGTTTGACAAATTTGTGTGAACGGAGATGTATAAAATTATTATTTTTTTAGCTTCAAGGTAGACAGGAAGTACATGGTGTCAAGATACTTTATATTCCGCTTTTAGCCAAATTCGGGATACTGTGTGTTGAGTAGCAGGAGTCAACGCTGCGCTTATTTTTACCAGAGTAAGAAAATAATACTAATATAATTTACATATAATCATTCCTCCAGTGGGAATCGATCCTATAACCGCAGTAGAATAGCGTGTGATTATATACCGTATAAGTGTTAAATGATGTTATCAAGAAGAACTGCAGAAAGTACATTTTTATACTAATCTTAGAAATATACTTAATTAATAAAATAAATGGTATAGACAATACAATTTTTAAAATAATTATTAGAAAATCTATAAAACATTTGAACGCACAATATTATTTTATTAAATATATGATAATAAATAAAATAATATTAAATAAATACTTACACATTTGAACGGATTTCAACCTACGCTTCTCGCTAACTATCCAAGCGCTATAACTACTAATAAACTAATACTCATAAATTAAAATGTATGAAATATCTATCTCCTTCCTAATCCCAAAATAATAAATACAGATAAAAAGAAAACATTGTACAATAAGCGCGTAATAAATTCATACACACTTGCCCAAATATATCTATTAAAATAATTTAAACAATTATAGCTTCACGCCATGTCCCGCATAGCAGAAATAGACATAGACAACCTAGTGTCAAGACACTCAGTTGCCTCCTTTCTACCCAATATCGAGACATCTTGTAGTGAGCGGTGAACTCTACATCGTATTTTCTCTTACTATTGCGGAGAAATAAAATTAAATTTTAAATATAACCATTACTCCTGAGTGATCATGATTTCAGTCAGACGCTGTTCCACTGCGCCACGACGACCTCTTTTTTATATTCATACAACATAGGTGTTTTAAGGAAAGGTATGACGTAATCAAATACAGTCTAAAAGTTTAATAAACATGCTTCTTAGCAATGCTATAAACGAAATTTATTAATATTTGAAAAATACTTGTGTTGCTTGCTTATAAATAATTATATATATGTAACTACAGTACACTTAAGTGAAAGTAACATATACTACTTTACGAAATTTATCTTTTATATTCAACAGTCACGGTATCTGGCTCGTTGGTCTAGGGGTATGATTTTCGCTTAGGGTGCGAGAGGTCCCGGGTTCATATCCCGGACGAGCCCAATATTTTTTCTTTTTTTTATTTCGTTTATATCAAACTCTTGCAATATGACAATCGGTTAGTCGAGGCATTCAATAAATGTTACCTTAGCAACTTATATATTAAGTAATGAATATATTTTATGGTAAACTGTGATCTAAAAATATCTATTATTACACCTCCTAGTGCGCAAAGTTGTATTTCATTTTGCATATAAAACTATTAAATAATAGATGACATTTGAATTAGGGACGTCGATTTTGTTGCTAATCTTCGAAATGATCAACTAATGGAATCGAATTTATTGAGTAAGCATGATATTAACAATATAATATTTTATTTATAATCACGTATTTAATAAAATAATATTTTATTTATTATCACGTAATTAATAAAATAATATTTTATTGATTATCATATATTTAATAAAATAAAATTATTAAAATAATATCCACAGTTTTGTGTTTGCGTTTACGGTGGCATAAGGTTTCTTGAAAAACAGCTGTTTTAGCGATAAAGCCGTCTGTTGTACTTATATGGGTTGTTTTTTTCTCTTTTTTCCTTTCGTAAGTTTTTTCCTTTTTTTAAAAAAAAATTTTTGTTAATGTAATATTTCATAAACATATAAAATTATTTTTATTTGTAGTAATTACGTAATGTCAATGAAATTTAAAGCAGATTTTACAAAACTGCATCAGAAATATATTAAGCCAATGTAATAAATATCACATATTGCTACACTGGCCTGAAGGTTCTTTTTCTTTACTTATAAAATGCATTCTCCAGAAATAACTATACATTGCTTGTTCCTTATTTCCATATAAATTAAATTATTTGACTTTTGACAATATTCAGATAGACACATACATTATAGACGGTAACTTTATATGATATTTTTTTACTAGAAAGGCGTTCAATTTTTGTCTTTCACTATATAATTTTTATATGACTCACTTTTATAATTATACAAAAAAAATGTATTTATGATTTTATTTGACACAGCTGTGCTAATTTCACTGGATTTAGCATGGAGTACCCTAATTATATCAGCTACAAAACAGAGAGACAGACAAAAAATATAATCTTTATATATATAAATCTTTATATATATAATCTTTATATAAATGTCAAATGTTAAACAACCAAGATGGCGGCTGTGAGCTATCAAAATCCTATCATCCCTATTGGGAAATTTTCTATACATATATTTTGAATTTAGTAAATATCATTTTTTTTCCATTACAGACACTCCAATTAAATTTATTTATAAAGATAAATCACTACTTTGAGCTGAGATTATTTAATATTCAAATAGATATTTCGAAATAGCATTCATACATAATTAGATAGAAAGATTTTAACACAAAATTATTGTGTCGAAAACCATAATTTTAAAAGTTTTGATCTCGGTCATGAATCCCCGTTTCCAATGTAATACAAAACTGCCGGAAGTCATTACGTTGGATACAAATACATTAACAGTAGGCATCGAAATATACGCACCAAAAAATCTCTGCCATTCATTTCAGAAGGCCCTTTCTACCCAATTAAAGAATCTAAAACGGGCGTTAAAAACGAATTGCAAGAATTAAGATAGTAAAGGAAGGTTCTAAATCAGACTCAGAAAGGGAGTAATAAATATCTGTGAAAGATAGACGGCCTTTTTGGTTAAATGGTGGGAAAATAGGTGCTGTTGCTTATCGTGATTTGGCGTGCATTGGGGGAATCTTTTGTGCTCGTTGAGACAAAACAGTTTTCAATTCGTACTTTTTTCATACAGATTTTTTTAATAAGATATTTGATTTTCGTGATTTTTAAATATTTTAAATGAAACTATTTCAAACGGATTATTTGCGTATATATTGGTATTTGAAAATACATTTTTAGAAACCTGATGTTTCGGACACTTTACAGTAGTTCGTGGTATTTCATATTTTCAAATACAAATATAGACGCGATTAATCCGTTTAAAATAGATATATAAGACATTTTTTGTTCGTTTAAATATTTTTGTTTTTAATGAAATTCAACGAGAATTTTCTATCAATTTCCTTTCTTCTCGTATCATATAAAAATCATTCTTAGTACTTTTTTATTAATATAGATTTGTATGTCAATTTGGCGTAGTTTGACAATGTCTGATTTTGAGTTTATCCCAACTGGGCATAATGAATAAATATAAAATGTAATAATAATTTCATTAATGTGCTAAGATGAAGTGCATCGTTGAGATCTGCTACTTAAGACGCATTGTATGAAATTCAGTCAGAAAGCAGAAAAACGGAGTGTCTTTCCATGCAGGAAAACATGTTATGATACTTTCATAATATACTGGTACGTATATTAATATTTTTCTTAGAATCCAAACTGGAAATAGGTAGGAATTCAATTATTACGTATTAGCTGAAATTGAAAATGCGATTTAATGTTTTAATAAAAGACAACAGATGCAATCTCCGTACATTTTGTCGTGATGAGAGGTCCTCGGGAAATAAAATTTTAATAAAAGCAGCGCGTTCTGCGTTTCCAATAAACAACACTAATTAATTGTCAGTGAAGCGCCTGTTATTGAAATGCAAGCTGCCGGTGATCTGCTCAAGAGCGAAGGATTCGTTAAATTTTAATGTAACTGTCCAATTAATTTTGAAAATATATTTCTTATTTTTAAGAGAGCGATTGTACAAGTCTTGATACCGTTTAATCGTTATACTATAAATAAATATAGAATGCTATATTTAGAGGAAGGTCGTGATGGAGTGACACGTCTGACTGTAAGCGCTATCGATTGTGGGTTTGATCCACTATTTTTTATTTTCTCGGTCCTGTAAGGCAACATGCGGCATTAAGTTTCACCACTCAACATGCAATGTCTCCGTTTTGGCGTAAACTGGGGTACAGAGTGTCTTAACACTAGACACTTCTTGTATTACCTGCTATGAAGAACAGTGTGATAAAAATAGCATAATGCTTTACATTATTTATTTTAAAATTCAGTAAACGTATCTAATCGATTTATACACTTTAAATTTTCACGCGTTTTTACGGAACTAAAGTTATTACATTATATTCTTGGGTTTAATAATATAAAATTGATATCTTTGATTATCAGGATTGAAACTGACTTATATATAGATAATATATATTTTATTTAAAGATATAAAAGTAATAGCTTATTCATTTCTTAAATTTCAGCTTAACACTTCAGTACAGGCGATATGTACATACTAGTGTTAGCAAGTGGAGAAATTACCCATATAAGATATAGATAATAAATTATCTCAATTGGGATTTGAACCCATTACCACCACGAGACACATAATACGATATAAATGTTACTAGTATTTCTTTCAAAGTAAGACGAATATTGATCCGACAGCACTCAGCCCACACATTGGTATATTAATATTACAACTGTTGTATAATTATGCATACTAAATTACTCTATTAATGTTGGCATCTCATGTTTACTAGCGGCTGTATATATCAAAATTGATAATATCCATAAATTAAGGGATAATAAACGTATTTATGACAATCGGAAGAGAGATTGAAGTGGAACGATCTATTTTTTCATATTAGAGAGTATAGTGTTTTTTTAAGTTCACACTTTATTCCGCATAGAAAGGTATATGGTGTTGAAAATTAGAGGGTACAGGATTAATTGCACATAATTTGGTATTCGAAAATACATTTTAGGAAACCAGACGTTTCGAACACTTTATAGTCCATGATCATAGGGACAAATACTGTGAGGTGTTCAAAACGTCAGATTTCTAAAGAGGTATTTTCAAATGCCAAAATATATGCAATTAATCCGTTAAAAGTACTTTCATTTAAAATGTGTAAAAATCGCGAAAATCAAAGATTTTATTAAGAGAGTACAGTGTTTTTTAGCTTCACTTCATAGAAGGGTATTTAGAAAAAAATATAGTGTCAATACATTCCATTGACTGCTTTCTACCCGAAACCGTGACATGGTGAGTTGAGTAATGATCTCAACGCTCCTTTGTCTCATCTTATTATTTAAGTAATCATTTCCCGGAAAGGAAAACGAACCTATGACCAACCGCGCTTAAAGTCAAACGCCTAAGGCTAAGGCTTCAAAGAGTACAATGTGACATTCATCAAATGTTCATATTAAACAAACAGATAGCATTTCCCGGATTATATCTTAATCTGGGGATAATGCTTGCATTAAGTTCTATCATATGGAGATATGTAATGAAATTCCTCTTACTTAGCCACTTAGTATACGAGATGGAAATGAAGGCTGCGAAACACAGTGAAGTGTTATTCTGTATAATATATAGGTACCATAGTATGTTTTACACTTTAGAGAGAGTATAGTGAGAGACAACTAGTGTAATGACAAACTGTTGATTTCTTTTCTGTTCAATTAAGTTCGGTAGATATGTATAAAGAGGGATTTAAATTTTGTTTTAATTAATATAATTTAAATTTGACGCTAAATTTTCCTTTTGAAACGATAATTGTGGGCTCGATTTCTCATACAATAGAATGGTTAATAGTAGTTTACAAAAGAATGATCCGAAATTTGTTACTTGACGTACTATATCTCTATAAACAGGCAGAAACTATGTAACAGATGCTTTTTTGTGCTGTTTCTCGTTTTAATGTTCAGACACCCCATTCTCCGCTTTCCGCCTGAAATGGAGACAATACGTGTTGATAAGTGAAACTCAACACCGCGCCTTGGTTAAAAAACAACAAGAAATGAACCAGTAAAACTTTAAATATACAGAGAAAAGCCAGTGGATCACTAACATTAGATATAAGGTGCAAATTTCGCAGTTTCAATATGATTAAACTTTTGGTTATTCTTGTTTGAGGTATGAATATTCAGTGCCACGACGAACGTTTGCTCGGGCGTGTTTGAGCTGCATCTGCTGGTTTAGTTGAGAAGTAAAATACGTGCTTTGCGGTAATACTGGCGACGCTTTTGTACAGCGGGTACACAATACAATGTCTTAAGCTATTACACGTCTTATAAAATACTTGGTCAGTCGTGACTTTGATTTTTAATACTGGGCATATTTTTTTTATTTTATTTTATGTTCGTTTGTTTTTGTTTTAATTTTCAATTTATGTGTATTTATATTTTATTTGTATTCTAAAGTATATTTGAGGCCAATGTTCTGGGTTTAAATACGTTGGGGTGCGGGTTAGATTCTCACTCAGAGGAACATTTATATTTAAAATTTATTTCCCTTTTCCTGATCAGTTGTTATGTGGGACAAAGCATGAATCTGACTTTTTTATATTATACCAATACTGAAACTACAAAAAAATTGTACCCTTAAGTTGTTTGAAACTTTTCTAAATGATCTTATGCACATGAGTGACATGACATTTGGCACCTTACCTTATATATATATATATATATATATATATATATATATATATATATATATATATATATATATCGTTCTCCGTCCCACTACCGCTACCATCCGAATATATCTTATATCTTTATAGAGTGAATAGATGTAAATAACTATAAAGTAAGAATCGAATCCAAACCCAACGCCTTTACATTCAGGTACTCCCTCACTCAGCGTTGACTGACCCAATTTCTTATATGATAAAAGAATACCCCAAAATCATTACAATAATAATACGCCCCCTAATCACCACGATTTGGTTTGACGAATATGACCTCGTCAATTTTCTTTATCAAAAGTCGAAAAATGCTGATAGATCGTCGAGTAATTTATTTGTTCCTAGCATCGTTAGAAATAAAATGTAGCGTGTTTTTTTAATATAATCTTTTTTATTTGGATAGCAAAGAGATTTTATATATAATATTATCAAGATTATATATATATATATATATATATATATATATATAGACCAGTAACTCTTGCAGAATAAACTGCAAATAACCTCATATTTTTTGTAGCGGAAACTGAAGTAAGATCTTTATTTTACGTAGTATATTATAAAGTTAGTACAGTATTTTCAAAGACTGAAAGCTACATCGATTAAATCCATTCAGACTTCATCAAGGTGGTCTTGTGAATCTACTATTTCTTAGATACGGCAAAGGAACTCGAATCTTGAGCTTTATTAACTTTAATCATTTTCATGTCTTTTATCTCTTTCGTCTCAAAATTGGATAGCGTTCTGAGATTTTCATTTAATAAAGTTTTCAATATATTTACTTTAGAGGAAACTTATATATTTCGTTATATTTTCCCTTCGAATTAAAATATTGTATTAACATAAAAATAATTTTCACAAAATAAAAATCAAACCCACGTCCACGGTTTATAGACAGATTGTGCCACTGTGCCTTAATAGCTTCTTTATTATTATTATCTTGCATTATTAAGTTTTATGAGACAAATTCTTATTTCCTCTATTATCAATCCTATTTTTATCATCACGCGTTATTTACACTTTATCCTACATAGCACGGTAGTCAAAAAACCCTTACCTTACTTACCAGACCGAAGAAATAAGATAAATTTTATGATATGATTATGAAGACGAATGATCCCACTCGAAGGAATGCTTAGCATTATGATTAATGCTATAAGCATTCCCTCGAGTGGGATCGAATCCAAGGCAAATCGCGTTTACAGTTACACGGAGTCCCACTGCGCCACGATGGCTTGTTTTTCTACAATTTGTTTAGAAAGTGATAAGTACCAACTGACAAATCACTGTCACTTAAGGACATTAGGCATTTTGTATCACAGCTCTACACGTTCTTTGTCTTATTTGTCTTAATGTAATAACAAAACAACTGACGTTCCCTGAGTGAGTTTAGAGCCTAAATATATATATATATATATATATATATATATATATATATATATATATATATATATATATAATATGAAAGTTAGTAAACAAGAAATAAACGTTGAAATTTGTGCGTACTAATAATGTTCTTTTTTTCTCTATTAGAAAAATATCTGTGTTGACATTAAATTTTGATAAAATTTATTGGATATATATTTTTTTAGTTTTACGCTTGTGTCAAGACAGCCCGCACTCTTTTCGCCGGTGAATATTTATGAAACCAGTAGATTAACTCACTTTTTACTTTCAACACTCAAATTTCTACTTTCATTTTATAAATATACTACACAACTGTATAGTATATTTATAATATAAAAGTAGAAACTTCGCTCAAAAGAGCCTCTTAGAATGCAAGTCATGTGGTTTATGTCCCTATCTTCGTTGTCAAGCGATGTTAAAATTCCATTATCTGCCTTTATTATGCATGCTGAGGTTTTAAAAATGATAACCTATTTTAAGGAGGGTGAAGATTAATTTAAAAATGTGTCATTTGTGTAAAAGTTTTTGGAGATAAAAATTAAATTATAATATCATAAGATTTTACTTTAGATAGGAAAGAGGATTTTGACTCTCTTTGATTATATATATATATATATATATATATATATATATCATGAAATCATCATAGCAT
Organism: Dryadula phaetusa; assembly: GCA_032432895.1. Classification (NCBI taxonomy): domain Eukaryota; kingdom Metazoa; phylum Arthropoda; class Insecta; order Lepidoptera; family Nymphalidae; genus Dryadula; species Dryadula phaetusa. The sequence goes on along the minus strand of JAOYRS010000068.1, from coordinate 4,216,000 downwards.
GAAATATATATCATTTACGTAATAATGTCGGCTGTACGTTGTCTATTGGTCACTCAGTAACGCAAGTGTTTTATAAATACAGACAGATAAATATAGGCTTGGTATTTATTATGATGGCTCTATAATGAAATTCATTCATTAAAACTATTTCAAGCTTATATAGGTATACCTGTGACCACGAACCACTATAAAGTCAGATTTTCGAAAGTATAAATCTATGTATAAATCCCAAGAATCAAAATATCAAATTAAAAGTACAAAATCTACCAAGTAATAGAACATATACATATCAAGAAGATGTTACTAGATATTAAATTATAGCCATAATAGGATACCTCGTACGTCAATGGCTTAACAATACTAAGCGTTCATTTGCATTTAAATGTACCTCGATGGGGAGCTGACATGATTCCGACATGAGGATTTCGTTAATAATTCACAGCAATTCATGTTTGGCTCAACCGCCTCTGGTACTGTTATAAATTGTTTATCAAACTTACAAACCGAATTGTTCACATTTGAATAGATTATAAAACAGAGACCTAACTATATTAAATATTCTTTATCCGATTAGTCTATAATAAGCTTTTTGTGTGAATTTTTACCAGATCCCGTTTTACCATTAATTATAGTGTTTTTTTATGATTACAGGTGCAGAGCATCCGACACAATGCAAGGAAGTCAAAAAGTAATAGAAGAGTCCCTCTAAAAGGTCTAATCCGGTGACGGTGGTCTTCTCACTCGTTGTTGACCACTGGTAGCTAATGTGTTTCCTTTACACTTTATTCCATATATCAACACAGAGACAACGTAGTGTCAATACACTTCATTTACTGCTTTCCACCTGAAATTGAGATATTTCGTGTTGAGTGGCGGAACTCAACGCCATGTATTAAATTACTAAAGACTTACAGATATATACAATGCTACTGTTGTGAGTGCAAGCTTTTAATAGAAAAAAACTAATATATTCCATATATATTTTCAAAACATCGTCCTTTATGTAATAGAAAAAAATATACAGTATTCTTATTAGGAAGAGGACATATAAATCCCTTATCCAATCTTGCAAAATAATAGAAGCAAACTAGTGCAATGGAGATGTAATCTCGAGGGAGGCTGTGGATACACAAAAATAGACCGGACGGTATTAGCTTTGAGACGAAAATGTGTCTTTCAAAATATAATTTAGATATGATATGATTATTATTAGTGAATAAAACATTTCTGGAAGATTTATATAATACTATTTCCTTATTATTTAGAAAAAAAAATCTCCCAGTGGTATCGAACCGCCAACCAATGGCGTTTACAGTGAGACGCTGTCTTCTGCTCCACGAACGGCCTCACTTACGACGTATTTAGCATTATATATTTTTTAAACATAATTAGATTAACATATTTTATTAATTGAAATGTTTGGTTTAATAATAAACGTAAAACTATGTCGTTACTTTTACGGAGAGAAAAAAGTACAGAACTATGGTATAAAGTAATTACAATTCGCAGGTTCACCAGGTGAGGATCTACCTCATAGGTTCTATATATATATATATATATATATATATATATATATATATATATATATATATATATATATATATAAACACTATTTTAAAGCTATTTTTATTATCTGGTAAGACAAAACATGACTTTATGTTTCGCCACTCAACACACAATGTCTATAAAATAGACACAACGCAGAGAAAGTGTCTTAACTAACTATATAAAGACGCGTGAAGCCAAAAATAAATTGTGAACATAGCGATATAAAGATATCTCTTGAAAGTAACATAATCTAAAACGTATAAACTTTCTTGAATCATTCTAATTAAAACTTTCTACATTTGGGTTAAAGCAGAAAAGTTCTTAGTATTGAAAATAATTAAATGTTAGACAGGTAACTTTTTGGATGCTTGATGAATGTTGATTTTCAATATACTTATATATTTAGGTCATCGTAGCGCAGTTGAACACAGGTTAATTATAATTACCATTGGTTGTAGGTTCAATTCTTAAATGAAAAATGATTTTACAGCTAAGACAGTTTGCTCGTAGCGTGTTAAGTCACGCCACTTAACATATAATGTCTTAACTTCAGTTAGAAAGAAAACAACGAAGAGCTTATAAATTTATATAATTGCTTGTTTCAATATAAACAAATATAATACTGAAATATTTATATTACTAAATAGATATAATCAAATATTTTTTTTAGCTTCATTTTTTATCCCGTTTACCCTAGACGGAAAGTATCTAGTGTCAATACACTCCGTACTTCACCAAATTCGAGACATTGCGTGTTAAATAGTGGAACTCAACGCCACTCTTTGTTTTTATCAGAGTCAAGAAGTAAAAATAATTTCAATATAATCGCTTCCCCGACTGTGGATCGAACCCACAACCGATCGCGTGTACAGTCAGATGCTGTCACACTGCACTACAACCGCCCTCAGATAATCTAAATTTCTTAAATATTATTGATTTAACCACCTAATCACCTCATTGGTCAATCATAATTGCCATGCGGGATATTCTCTGCACCAGCCTCCCTCTGCACCACGATGGGCACTTTGTAGATAATAAATACATAACATTTTTTACTATAAGCATTTATAAGTTTTACGTCTGTTTGTTTGCTTCAAAATCGAAACTTGTATACAAATACTAATACTTTTAATCTATTGTGTATCTATCTTCTTATATATATATATATATATATATATATATATATATATATATATATATATATATATATATATATATATATATATAAGAAGATAACCATGTTATATTTTTTTAATATTTCAAATGTCAAATTAATCTTATCTTAAGTTACACTATTTATTGCCCTCACTATTTACCTACAATCCGCGGCTTAAGAATTACCTATCTTTCATTAACATTAATATTTAAAATGTCAAATTAATCTTATCTCAAATTACATTATTTATTTCCCTCACTATTTACCTACAATCCGCGGCTTAAGAATTATCTATCTTTCATTAACAGTAAATTAATTCATATATAATCTGTAGCCAAATCAAAATTAAAAGTATAAATTCATAGTACAGTACTAAAAATTCTTATATTAAAACTCCAGTTTATGAGATCGGTGTAACCACATTTACCTAAATAAAATATACGTCATCATCAGTTAGTAGTTAACTTATAAATATACACGAATACAAATACATGAATATACACTGGTATTGGGTACTAAGCATATTTTTAGCTTCACGCTTTTATCCCGCATAGCAGGGTAGACAGAAAGTACCTAGTGTCAACACACTCCGTACTTCGCTTTCCACCGGATTTGAGACATTGCGTTTTGAATTGTCCTTACCAGAGCGAGGAAGTGATGAAATAATTTAAATATAATCAATCCCCCGAGTGGGGATCGAACCCACAACCGATCGCGTTTACAGCCAGTCATTTTACATAAACAAAAATCTGTTCACATACGAATAGCAAAGAAATTTACTATTATTATTATGAAAATAATTTCAATCTTACATAATATACTAATACTTGTAGTATTTTCCATAAATATATCAAATTATCAATTTAGTAGCGTGTTACAATATCTCTATACGATGATTTTCAAATGAACATTTCATAAACAGATCCAAAAATAATAACAAACTGAGTTATTATTACCATACTATATAATCTAATTTGTAATTTCCATCATAAATACGAATTATATCAACCCCTTAAATATAATTTTTATCGTACACTTACTCCGGGTTTACAAATTAAGACGGGATAATGAAAATTACTTAACTTTACGTGACCTTAGAACTTCGCTCGCTTTTATCGTTTTACGAGAGCACTCAAATAGGCCATTAAAGTTGTTTTCCATTGAAAAAATGAGATAATAATCTTTTAATCCAGCATTATTTTAAGATGCTATAGGCTTACTTCTCACCCGCAGTTACAAAAATATTGTATGAAAAGCTAATAAAATATATTATAAAACGTATAACAAATATTGTTTTTGTTTTTTTTAAACACTCTTAAATAGGAAATAATAATGTATTAAATTAAAATAATCATACCGTATCACTTAATTATATGTGAATTACGCGTTGTGTCTAATTAGGCTAGGCTAGACAAAGACATTCAAAGATAAAGCGCTAAGTAGTTGATAACAGAATTTACAATATGAAAAAATAAACACCAAAAATGCAAACATTATATTAAATATAATGTTTTATATATATATTATATATGCAAAAAATCAACTAACATTACATTATGCTGGGATTAGAGGAAGCCTTATAAAATTTTAAATATGGAATGTTTGACTGTTACCCGTAGCGGAAATCGAATTCCTACCTGCGGTGAAAAGGGTTTCTCATAAATATTTACGAAATAAAGGCTGTATTAGCAAATATTGTAGAGATCCAATAAGGTAATATACACATAGTATATGGTATTCAAAAATATATATAAAATTTGTTGTGATAGAGGGGTTTACTTCGAAATATATATATATATATATATATATATATATATATATATATATATATATATATATATATATATATATATATAAATATAGATCCGTTTATATGTGTATATATATATATATATATATATATATATATATATATATACACATATAAACGTATCAACAGCATATATTGTGCTATTACAAAATTCGACTAATGAAAAAACAGACGCGATTAATTCGTTAAAAATAGTTTCATTTTTAAAAGAAAATAAAATTCCAAGAAGGTTAAAACCTTCTTGTCATTTTATTTGCTTGAAAGTTTTCACTTCCGTCTCCAATGACAATACGTTATTGATTTTTCAAGCTTCTTTTTTCTCATTTTTATACCCTTAATAGTCCGTAAACCTGATGTTTTTAGTTTTCACTTATTGTACATTTATTTTATTTTAGTATGTATGTCCTGAAATATATAATAATACTGAGTTATTGGCCCCGGCACAGAGTAAATGAATGTTATATCACTATATTCTTATCAATCAATGGGCTGAAAATCGAAGCATATATGATATAAAACTATATCATCATCATATATTTTAGTTTAAAGAAATAATTTATAAAAGTAATACTCTCAACCAATTTCAGGGTTTTCAGAGCTTTCCATCAGAATTCTTGTTATAATCGCTTTCTCTTAAATAACATGATCCATACCTAAAATTTCGTCTGCTAGGAGATAATTACTTATTCCGGTCAAGTGTTTTATGAGGGCTACTCTGATTGGATTTTAAAAATTATTTAAACGTTTTTTTTCATATATTTTTCTATAATATTAATACTTATTATGTTTTTAAATGAAAAATATTTATAGATAAAGTATTTTAGTGTTTTTAGTACGATTTTCTCTTAAATGTCGGAACCGATTTAAATAAATAAATAAGATAAAAGTAGAAATATAGATAAATAGTAGATAAAGGTGTGTCTTGACAATATATTTGAGTGCAATTTTACACGGATAAATTTAATATATTTTAATATGCGAAAATAAATTTGAAAAACCCTACGTTCTGAAAACTACAGTTATATATATGTGCCCATGTATATAACTGTAGAGTATCTATACATATCTGAGAAGATACACTGAGTCCTCATATACTCCTATGATCATAAAAACCTAATCTGGTTATAATAACTTCATATATTAAAATATTTAAATTCCTTTCCTCCTTTATTTTCATAAGTAATTAAAACCTACATCTCTCAGCTCTGTGAAAAAGACTAAGAATTGCGCAACTGGTGGTGGTGTTAATGCAGTACATACAATTTTTTTTTAAGAATTATTGAAATATACCAACAGAATACTTTAAACGCGATTGTTAGTGGTTTCGATTCCTACTCGAAGGAATAATTATATTTATCGAGTTCTCGATTTACTATGCTTTATCTCAATTTCGAGTAGAAAACAGTTACTAGAGTATCTTGACACTTGACACTTCAGGTTTCCTGTCTGCCCTGCTATATATATATATATATTTATATATATATATATATATATATATATATGTAAATATATATATATATATATATATATATATATATATATATATATATATATATATATATATATATATATAAAAGGTAATAAAAAAATATGTGATAAGGCCGTCCTTACACCATATTTTGTGGTATTAATTTCCTTCTTTTTTATTTTATTTATAAAGTGTATAAAGTGTTAAAAAAATAAATGAAAATGAGCTAGTCTAAATTATTATCAGTTTAATTTTTACATAACATTATACAAAACCTGCATAAGGCCCGTCCTCACCTAAGCCAGTGTAGCGTTCCCGCACACTAAGTTTAAACCACTTCAAGTGGTTCAAAACAGATTCTAATGAATCGCATCGGGTTCCCCCTGGTACTTTCGTAACGTCGATCTACATAAGGACTTCGAACTGGAACCTATCATAGAGTTCTGCACTGGCTTATCCAGGCGCTACTATGAGCACGCAGATACTCACGCTACCCCCCTCGCAGTACGGACGGGTAATTACTCCCCGTCCGCGCACCCTAAGCTCAGACGCCCGCGTATCGTACTATTAGACCCCGACGACCCCATTACGGTAGTCAACGGTAAAATTGTAGGTAAGAAGCACTCCACTCACACACCGCCGTCGACGACGACGAAGTCAAGCTTATTTAACAGCCCATACGCGCGTTGGCGCGGCCGGGTCCAACGGTTAGGGACTGTTATGCTCCCTTAGAATAGTCCAAATTTTTCCAGTCACAACTTCACGGCGAAGCTGGTTTGTGTAGCATAGGGAAAATCCCCAGCCCGCTCGTCAATTGCAAGCCGAGGTCTACGCACCGCTGGAGGCCGTTGCGGTTGTCGACTTTCTCTCAAGCAGCCACGTCAGTGATCGCTATTTTTCACAGGGACAGCGCACTCTTTTCCCTCTCCCTCCCGGTGTCGCTATAAAGACTAACAGGATAAACAGCATGTATGTAAATAGATTGTTTGTGACACTTTGTTTTGCAATTTAAGTTTAGGTATTTATATTATACTAGTTTTTTTGTGTTACTTTACGATCTTTTAAAGTCTCTTTATACTTTCATTTTAATTTTAATTTTCCAATTCAATTGTCAATTTCAATTTTCTAACAATTTCAAAATGTTTTAGCTTATTTGATAATGTTTATTGAAGTATTTTTTGAGACAGTATTTATTTTGACTACCTTTATCTGCTTATATGGATGATGTAAAGAAAATTTTGCTCTTTCAGTTGAAATTTGAGACGAAAAATACTTTGTGATCAATTGGTGAGCTCTTAGAGGAGGCCGTTGAATCATATAATAAACTAATAAATAATTCCGCCGCGATAATACCCAAAGTCACGAGCTGTAATTGACACTGATCTAATACACTGACTTTTGTCAATTATGATAATTGAAAAGAAGTCAGGTGTATTAGGTCACCCTTCTTTTGTAACCTCAAACGATTACAACTTAAGATAAAATGTTTGCTTTCACCAGAGGTATTCAAATTGCTATTTATGTAAAAATTAAACTGATAATAATTTAGACTAGCTCATTTTCATTTATTTTTTTAACACTTTATACACTTTATAAATAAAATAAAAAAGAAGGAAATTAATACCACAAAATATGGTGTAAGGACGGCCTTATCACATATTTTTTTATTACCTTTTATATATATATATATATATATATATATATATATATATATATATATATATATATATATAATTTTTATTACCTTTTATATATATAAATTATATATATAAATTGAAATTGACAATTGAATTGGAAAATTAAAATTAAAATGAAAGTATAAAGAGACTTTAAAAGATCGTAAAGTAACACAAAAAAACTAGTATAATATAAATACCTAAACTTAAATTGCAAAACAAAGTGTCACAAACAATCTATTTACATACATGCTGTTTATCCTGTTAGTCTTTATAGCGACACCGGGAGGGAGAGGGAAAAGAGTGCGCTGTCCCTGTGAAAAATAGCGATCACTGACGTGGCTGCTTGAGAGAAAGTCGACAACCGCAACGGCCTCCAGCGGTGCGTAGACCTCGGCTTGCAATTGACGAGCGGGCTGGGGATTTTCCCTATGCTACACAAACCAGCTTCGCCGTGAAGTTGTGACTGGAAAAATTTGGACTATTCTAAGGGAGCATAACAGTCCCTAACCGTTGGACCCGGCCGCGCCAACGCGCGTATGGGCTGTTAAATAAGCTTGACTTCGTCGTCGTCGACGGCGGTGTGTGAGTGGAGTGCTTCTTACCTACAATTTTACCGTTGACTACCGTAATGGGGTCGTCGGGGTCTAATAGTACGATACGCGGGCGTCTGAGCTTAGGGTGCGCGGACGGGGAGTAATTACCCGTCCGTACTGCGAGGGGGGTAGCGTGAGTATCTGCGTGCTCATAGTAGCGCCTGGATAAGCCAGTGCAGAACTCTATGATAGGTTCCAGTTCGAAGTCCTTATGTAGATCGACGTTACGAAAGTACCAGGGGGAACCCGATGCGATTCATTAGAATCTGTTTTGAACCACTTGAAGTGGTTTAAACTTAGTGTGCGGGAACGCTACACTGGCTTAGGTGAGGACGGGCCTTATGCAGGTTTTGTATAATGTCAGCTTATTTCTAAATGACATTTTACTACGTTTGCATATTAGAGGACGTAATCTGTAAGATAGAAGCGGGCCGAATTACACACAAATAATGTGTTTTCTAAATGAGGGTTAGGAGAGCGTGGAGCCTTGTAGGAAACCAGAATGAATTAAGCGGGGAGAGGAGAAAATACTTACCACTTTGTATAGGAAATATCTGTAGTTCTTAAGAACGTGAACTAAGTGATCTGGGAGGCCGGCATTACACAGCTTGTAAATTAAGCCACTGTGCCAAACTTAACCGAAAGTCTTCGCTTTATCAATAAAAATGGCCGAGCTGCGGGCACCATTTCTAATATTAAATCTGGTTATGTGCTCCACTAGCCGATGCACTTGGTGGATGGCTGAGTGACCCTTGCGGAACCCGGGCTCTTGGGGTGCATAATTAGCACTTTATACCATAAAGTAATCATTAATTGTTTGGAATTAGACAAAACGTGGAGTTTTGTCATAAGTCAACATAGATGCTTGAGCCCTATGTCATTCTAAGGGACCACCATGCAGTGGCGAAGCGTCTATGTACACGGTGTTACACGGGGCCGTGGGCGACAGTGATCACTTACCATCAGGTGACTCTACGCTCTTTGCCTTGCCTTTTCTTAATAAATAAATAAATGTGCAGTATCTACAATTATTATACACGTAAAGAAATAAAACTCACAGAACAGTTTATTTTAAAATCTAAATCATTCCAGACTGTTCCAACTTAAAAAGTATTTTGTTCATGATGTCCTAAATATATTTGTCTTTTAGTATTTATTTTCAACTTCGGCTTGCATTTATAAAAATTCTATTGTTCAGAACTATCTTTTTTAAATTCACGATTTATCTCGCATAGCACAGACAGAAAGAACCTAATGTCACGACACTCTGTTTTTCTCTTTTTATTCTAATTCAAGACATTTTTATCTAGTGGAGGTACTCAACGCCGCATTACGTCTTAACAGAGCGGAAATAGGAAAATAATTTAAATAAAATCATTCCCCCGAGTGGAAATCGAACCGACAATCATAGTTTTTAGATAGACGCTGTAACACAGTATTACAATAGCCTCTATCGCAACTGATGAGTATATAAAATTATTTATCGTTTAATAAAAATAAAGCTAGTATTAAAATTTAAATATTTTTACTTCGCTTTGGCCTACATACAAATTTATTAATAATATTTTTCCTTACAGATATAGAGCGAGTAAATTAAGCCGTTTCGTGATTTAAATGTTAATTTCGAAAACACTACTCACAAATAAGAATTAAGCTAAACTTAATCTAAAAATGTCAAAGGACACTTGTATTATAGTTCGTTTTTTGTTAGCTATTTAAATATATTACCAACTAAATTTGCTTGAAATAAATTATGTAAATCTTAAATTTATATGTATGATTTTAATTTTTCTTTTATGTTGTTTATGCGTTTTTTTTGTGTATGATGTAATTTATTATGTGTATGCCTCAACTTGAACAAGTTATTTGTTAGTTTATAAACCTTTCTACTAATAAATCAATTTTCAAGCAAAAAAATGATAAAGGAGTGAAATTTGAACATATCTAATGTTATATTATGTTTTATTAGCTTTACGCTTAATATGTTATATGTATGGTTTATTATGTTTTTTTATCCCGCATAGCAGGGTAGACAAGAAGTGCCTAGTGTCAAGACACTCCGTACTTTGCTTTCCACCGAATTTTAGATATTGCGTGTTGAGTGATGAAACTCAGCGCCACACATTGTCTTTTACCAGAGTGAAAAAGTGAAAATAATTTAAATATAATCACTCCCCCGAGTGGGGTCGAACCCACAACCGATCGCGTTAACAGTCAAACGATTGACTGCGCCACGATTTTATATATAAATATATTTGAAATAAAATACATTTTTATTTGTTTAATTTGTAACATGGCCAGTAAATCATAAAGAGTGAAAATGGTTATTTTTAATTTTCTTTTTCTTCATATTATATCTAGTTTTGTGGCATTGTGAACAAAAAAAATATTGACATCAATTATGCGGACGGCGTAGTATAGATTTGGCATAGCCAAATTCTCTATACAAAAGAAATGCAAAAAAACTTTTTACGTAATAATTTATTACAATTACGGGGTTTTTAGTTCAAATATAATCAATCTCACCAGTTAATATCGAACCTCCTACCGTTACATGTACAGTCAGATACTGTAATGTACAAACCCACTATGCCAAGATGGTCTAAACGAATAAAATATTCATATCTCGTATTTCCAAGAAAGCATAACACGACACGACATTCGCTTTTATTTATTTATACTGTATAGCATTTAGTATGGCAGCATGTAGTACCTACATATGTATGTTAATATAAATTTTGATTAAGGCGGCGTCGAAAGCGTGAAAAGTTAATAAAATTTCTCAGTTTTGCTAAAACAGTTTGCTTTATTACTTTACGCGGTGTACACTTAATTCACACGTGGAAAGTAACTTCTAATTTATAGGTATTGTATTTAGGCGAAAGTCGCTAGAGTATATTTGTTAATGATTTTTTCTTTAACTTAGTAGTTTAGTAATGTTTAACATTTTCAATTCTTATTAAAGTATTTTCAGTCGTTTGTCTTATTTATTTATATAACAATATTTTAATTTAGTTATACAAGTGACTTAAGGTCTTTAAAATTCATGTTTTAATTCATAAAATCAGAAGAATAGAATTATCTGTTCGCTACCAATAATATATATGTAAGAATTAAGTATAAAAATTGATGAACAACAAACAGTATTAAATTTTTTATAATAATTTTATTTAATAACATACAGTCAATATATATATTTAGTTTTATTTAGTATAATTTAGTTTTACTGATAAAAAAAAAGTAGAAAAATGGGGTTTTACAGCTTCACGCTTTACCCCAAATTGCAGGACAGTTAGAGACAACCTGGTGGCAAGACTAATTTAATTGCTTTTACCGTAAAATCGAGGTTTTGCGTGTCGACGACAAATCGAGTTCACAATCAGACGCTGTCCCACAGTGCCCCAAAAGCTTCCATTTTAATGTTCAATATTGTAAAACATAAAATCGATAACAATTAATAAATAACCTAAAATAATAACAATATACTACAAAATTAATAGCAAAATAAATTAACATTTTCACTACTAAAATCTGCGGGTTTTGTATTTGAATGAGATTACAACCTTACCTAAAACTCTAGGGATGGGCCGAATTTAACCCTCTAATTGGCCATGAAACTTTTTAATTAGAATTTACAATACGCTCCAAACCTTTGTTAGTTCACTCCACCTTGTGTGCCCCAGAAAATAAAGCGTCTACTGTATCGATATTTTCAAATTAACCAAAATAGGTTAATTATTACTTAAAAATATGAAATAATCAACATTTAAATTAATATTGGATGAGTTTTAAGGAAATTATTTGGAAGAAGGTCAAGGATGTATGTATGTATATATATTACATATTTTGGATGAACGAAACAATTGTAATATATTGGTACTTGAAAATAAATTTTTGAAGACCTGATGTTTCGAACACTGGTCATAGGTAGACTGAGGTAGCATTTGTCTCTCATCTTTTTCTTAATTGCCTACCTTCGTCTCTGGTGTTGTGGATTTAAGACTTTAAATTATAAGTGGGTCCCAGATGGTAGAGAGTATACAATCATATTCTCTATTGAAATTAGGATGATTTTGAATTTCGCGGATCAAGCTAGGATATAGCAGGGTAGACCAGAAGTACATAGTATCCACACACTCCGTACTCCACTTTCCATAGAATTCGAGTAAACCGAACATTTGCATCGTATTACTGATATTTGATATAACATCATTTACATGTACATTTTTCTATTGAGCGTATTATCACCTTTATTGTTCAGTTTCAACGAGTATTTACGTATGCCCGTTAAGGTACTAAGTGCCTCCGGAAACACGCCAAGAAAAAGCACGTTTCTACACCGGAATATTAACCCTTCGTGCTTCAGGATTTTGTATAAAGGAAACGTATTTCAGAATAGTGAGCGTAAATTTGTTTTAATAGCACTGTTATTACAGTACATGGCTTTAAAAATATAGATGAAAAATATATGTTATTTCAATGATAGTATATAGTAAAATATTACATTATATAACGTATGAAAAAAATATACGTATATTAAAATCGCTTCTCGACACGCAATCTCCATCTCATGTCTTAGTCAAAAGAAATTATTTATTTTTACTGTTAATGTATTTTTAATATATATATATATATATATATATATATATATATATATATATATATATATATATATATATATATATATATATATATATATATATATATATATATGTATATATATATGTATATATATATATATAAAATACATTAACAGTAAAAATAAATAATTTCTTTTAACTTTGAAATTGGAGTATACGATCAATTTTTATTTTGCAACTTGGAGATTTTAATTTATAACAATTGTGCTCATTACAAAAACAAAAACATATTCATAGACACATGTGTTTGCTCATATATATATATATATATATATATATATATATATATATATATATATATATATCTTAATATTTTAAAAAGCGTTGATTACTTTTAGAAGAATATACATATTTATTTCTAAATATTAAAATAATTTAAAAAAATTGAAAGTTTTCTTGTTTTTAACAAAAAAGTAAGCAAAGGAGTAGCAGGGCCTACTGATGGTAAGTGGTCACCTTCGCTCATGGAGATCCATAACATTAAACTTGTGGATGCGTTGCTGAACTTGGGATTGAAGTGAGAAGAGATAGAGTATGGGCCTCGGCAACCAGAACTGACAGAACTATCACGTGATAGTTCCTCAGAATGTTATGAAGAAAAGGCTGGGTGGGAATAGGGAAAGCTGGTTTATATGAGATCGAACCGAAACGCATCATCAAATATATGGCGGATCGTTTTTGTCATGATGGTGGTCGCGAACCAGTCGGAGGATTAACATCCGACGACCAAGTAAGTTAATAATTTCATACTTATTAAATGCAAAAACGTGAACAAGCGTAATAAAAAATATATAGTTTACTTAGTAGAATATGAACGTATATCTTTACTGGCTAGTAGTCTTGGATGGATTTAGAAGCAGCAAATTCAAAAGCTACTGCATTCGAAATTTTACAAGCTTTTAAACATATATTCGTATAGTATAAGCGAAATACATCGGTATATTATAGAAGCTGAAATCGGGTAAGGCGCATTATGCTCTAGTTTTCTATACTTTGAACAAACTGAAGTGCATTTAAGCTATTATTGTTGGGAACTAAACAACAAAGTTTTACATTCTAAGCATCGTAACCTGTTCATATTTATCCCAAGAGCTTTGTGTAGCGTTCGCATAAAAAAATATATTAGGAGTTTGTGAAGTGAATATATTTATTATTGAATATAATTTTTTTTTAAATATATTTCAAGCCTTATTGTCAATACACGAACACATCCAAGTTATTAAGATTTAGAGAAAGTATCCTCAAAAAGAAAATGAACACCCAAAGCTTACCATAATATGTTATAAACATGAATGGCATTTAAGGAAGGCAATAAATTTGTCGGTGTATTTTTTGATCATAGCTAAGCATTGTACAAAATTAAAAAAAATAAATAAAAAAAAGCAAAGGGTCTCAGAGGGATACCCAAAAGGTGGAATAGGATCAAATCTCGATGTTTTCTAAATTTACCTATAATATATATATATATATATATATATATATATATATATATATATATATATATATATATATATATATATATATATATATATATATATATATATTTCTCGTATAAAATAGTAGTCAGGTAGAACTTAATCGTAAGAAGAAATATAATTATTTTCTGTTAAGTGACGTAACTGAACGCCACGATTTATCTTGCTAGAATGAATTCAACTGTGGAATGAGAATCGAATCCAATCGCCTTTACAATAGGATGTTTTACTACTGCGTCACAATGACCTAGGGTAATAAAACTTCCAACATAAAGAATTAGATAATTTTCAACATATACTATTGTACAAAGTTACGTGAGTTCAAGTAGTTAAGCAGTTTTAATGGAGGAAGAAACTTTATAAAAATATCAATTATACAAGTTATAAACTAAGTCGACTCGCAGAGTTTCTGGTCATTATTTTAAATGATTTATTTAAGCATTTCTCCCTTTTTATGAGTCTTTTACAGTGCTTTTATTGTTTAATCCTTTCAGACTGCATCTTTATTTAATTTTTTAGTTTTTATAGTACAATTGAGATTTTTTAAACGGTAAATAATATTTTAATTGGTTTTACATTAAAATTTAATTATACATTGCGGTGCCAAGTCTCGCCCTCAAAAAAATTATCTACAGCTGATACCAAATGGATATTGGAGGGTCTTAACACTAGGATTTTTAGTGAATTTTTACCTATCTTGTTTTATATTTTAAAAAAGAATAAAAATAAATAAAATAATAATTTAAATATTCATAAAAGTATAATAAAATATATTTTTACTCAAAAAAAGACCAACAAAAACTTTATTAATGTAATTTGTTGAAATGAAACGCCAAGTAGCTAGCAATGAAAGGCAATCTTACCAATCTTTTAAAGTAAACTTTGTGTCACGGTGAATCGTCACGCTGTAGACTCCGTCGCAATGCGGGCTCGCCATCTTACACAATTCCTTCGAATTAACAGCGTTTTAGCCTGTATTTGGTACTCTGGACATCTGCGTGATGAATTAGTATAAACACTTGTTATCTTAAATTTTGTTTTTTTAAGTAAACTGTGAGTCACATATGGGCTTCGCTTTTTTGTTTTACTAAATTTGTTATATTTAACAAGTATAACAATTTGTAATGTAAATAATTATTGAATATTTGCTTAAAATTGAATTGAGTTGAAAAGTTTTTTAGAAATTTGGATGAATATGTTTGAAATAGTTGCTCAAAGTAGAGTGTTATAAGATTTTGTAAACCAGTAGAGAGTATTCATGGAGATGTTTGTAAGTTCGACCGTCACTGATGGCATATATTGAAATTTTTTGCAGTCACCCTTGAAATTTTGGTAAAAGAAACAGTGGTATTGGGCACTTCATATGTAATATGAGCAGAAAGTGGGGAATGAAGTGCTTAAACAATAGATCTTCTCTGTCTTCCCTCCTATATACAGGCGACGCCCTCAAGATAAAATTTTGAAAATGTTTTTTGAATTATCATGCTTTATCTCGTAGGGCAGGACAGGTTAGTCAGAGACAAACTACTATTAAGGCATTCCGTTGACTACTTTCGGCCTGAAATCAGAAAATTGCAAGGTGAGAATTGAACTCAACGCCATGCTTAGTCTTACCAGACCGGAGAAATAAAAATATTTATTCTGATACATATATATCAAAAAGCAAAAATATTAAATATATATATAAACATAAAGTGGTAATCGAACCCACACTCAATCGAGTTTACAATCACACTCTATCCCACTGCAACGATATACCAAAAATGTTATTATTCGTAATATTTTTATCTAAGATTTTCTGATGTACATAAAAGATAACCGTGTACGAAATAGTAACGTAGCAATCACCCACAACGGTTATACGTATTTTGCAAATCTAAATGAAGATACTGGGTGTGCGTTTAATAGCTTTAATAAGACAATATTTCCTTTTGGAGCAAAAGTCAAAGGAAATCTGAAAATATTAATTTCAATTCTGAAATGAATAAAAGCACTAATTGGCGAACGAATTTAACAATTTTTTCATTATTTTTTCAACTTTCGTATTTCGTTTATTGAAGTCTATACTGTTATTGGGTTTATTGAATTGTAATTGTTTGTGAGTTTGAATTCCACTTAGGTAAGAAAGCTCGGTGTTTAGTTCCGCTATCCGACTCACAATGATACAAATGATGAAGAATATTTAGGTATTTGGTAGAGTATATACTTATAATAATATATATTGTCTATTAAGCGAAAAAAATAATAATCTCTATCTATTTAAGAAGTTTGAAAAAAGTTTGTATCTAAATACATTAGTCACAAATGCTCAAATTCATTAGTCACTAGAATTTTTAAATATATATTAACATTGGATTCTGTTCTTAATAATGAAATATTCTTCTTCCACTTAATATCTCCACCACTTAATACGCAATATCTCGAATTCTGATGGAAAGTAGCGAATAGTGTCTTGAATTTTTTTCTAAATTACCGCCATAGCAATACGGAATAAAGCATGAAGAATTTAAATTCTACTTGACAAAAAAATATAGTGAATTGTTACTCCAAAATATATTCTAAACATGGTTAAAATAATGTTTTAAAATTAATTAATGTGTTAAAATATTTTACATTATCTTTTTTAACTTAACTAAGCTGGATATTTTTATTTTTTTTTCTACATACTCATATATTCTTTTCTAAGAATATTAAGTGAAATTTATCGTAACGAGAATGCGTTTTATTTTCCTCTTTCGTTATTCTCACATTGTCTGCAATTCCAACGTTTCTTATATTTTGCTTGGTTATTAGTGTTATTATAAAAATTCGCGAGAACCACAATAGGAGAGGGCGTTGTGTATTTTTTATGTCCAAATTGCTTTATTTAACAAATGGTAGCAGTAAGTAAAAATATATTGTCTTATTTTTCCTGGATTATTTTTATAAATATCTCTTTCTAATTTATGAGTAAAGCGGAGAGTTGAGAGTTGTATATTTATTTTCACACTTTTATCCTGCGTAACAAGGTAGAAAAGAAGTACACTAGGTACTTCTTTCTTTCTTGTCAAAAATCAAATTTCGTTCACCTCGTCCTAACATTTTACTCAAAAAGGTATCTAAGCTTTTCTTTCACATTAGTACAAACTCGTAGATTACATATTGAATGTTGAAATCCTATATGATACCTTGAATTACTAGACCGGCAAATCAACTTTCAAATGTCGACGTTCCTTTACGATTTTATAATAAAACTAGGTAAAACTTTTCAACTAACTGTGTAGACGAAAAAGGTAAAAAAAGAAAGTCAAAAAATATTTTTTTTAGAAATCATATCAAAACTGATAAGGGAAACAACGATCCTTGGAAACCATCAGACCGCTTTATTTTATTTATAAGTTTGTTACAATAAAAATAATATAATATATTTTATTAGTACAAGTAATACTTCAAATTATTTAAAGTTAATTCATGAAATAAGTTTCACTACAATTAAAGATATATTAGCTCACCAGCCCTCTGGCGCCTACGCCTGTATGAACTCACTACGCTATTTCTTTCTTTTACCTGCCAGCGTTCTAGTTTTAGTCACAGACTTTACCAAAATTTGTAATACTTCATATAAACAATATGTATAAGACTTCATACAAATTTGCAAGAGCCCTTAAGTCTTTATAATATCATCCCATCGTAAAAGTTGTTTTTAATGAACGTCTTCTTTTACCTCCAAATGTCATGTCATATTCGACAGATTATATGGACATCTGATGATACATCCATTTATGACATGTAATTTTATATAATAATAAATCCACATGTAATTTCCCTCACCCACATAATATCGTGGTCTACATATGTTCGTCTAAACATGATATCATGTTCCACATGTGATTTCACTCATCCATCTAAGAGTACATGGTTCACATATGATTTCAATCATTCTTATATGGTATCGTTATCCATATGTGATTTCACTCATCCATACATGATATCGTGATCCACATGTGATTTCACTCATCCACACATGACATTATGATCCACATGGGATTTCACTCATCCACATATGAGTACATGGTTGTAATGATACGTACTTTATTTTTATTAAATATAATTTTGGCTGAATGAATTACTGGCAGTCTAGAATGATGCAATGGATTTAAAAAAAAAGAATGGAGGTTGGCGGGAGCGTCATTTGCGGAAAAGGACGCTTGAAAATATTGTTAATATTTAATTTGGGATAATAGAAATATAATACACTGGAAGTGAATGTAATAACAATATTTAATATTGGAAATACATAGGAATATGATTATTATAGTTTTTGTGATATTCGTGGTCGGTAAGATTTGCATTTGTATAATATGAAGAATTTGTTGGTAAGTTCTTTTTCCATTATTAATATAAAAGTGCCATTAAATGAATATAATATTATTATTAATAAAGTTATATAATATTATTATTAATAAAGTTATATAATATTATTATTAATAAATTATATTATAGACATTAGACGTTTAGAATGTACATTCTAAGAGATATATGAAATTTGAAATATATAAATATATCAAAGCGTCTGCCGCCATCTTTGAATAGTGTTGTACGAACATATTATTATATGCATTTACTGAGTATTATAAATTTTTTTATTATTGTACTAAGCTCTGCAAACAATAACTAATAAATCACAATTAATATGATATCATTTATTGAACGAATAAACCATTTTATGGTTATATTTATACAATATTCTTAAACATATAGGAGATCCGTCATGTACTCGCATTACGCGACCTTCGGGGTTCGATGAGCGTACAGCTTACTGATAACTGATGTCGGAGGTGCAACCGAACGTTGTTTGGCGTCACTGAAGCTGCTGTAGTTGACTTTGGTGAACTGATGATCTTATGGCAATGTTGGTTGGTGGTATCGAGTCTGCTACTGTCTTGCGTTGCGTAAGCGGTGCTTGTTCGGACGTCGATGTAACTTGCAACACGCAACCGTCGGGGTTCGGTGAGCTTTATAGCTTACTGATAACTGATGTCGGTGCCGCGACTTGTATCTTCTCTGATGCTGTCTTGCGTTGTACATGGGATACTGTTTGTCTAGCGCCTTGTTTGGTGATAGAAGGCATAACCGAGTTTAATTGTTGGTTATGACAAACGACTGCTACACTGTGCGTTAATATAAAACAAACGGCCATCTAGCGGTTGTCCGTCTGAACTGATATGTGAACCGGCAAGTAATGTTGGTCTGGCAGGCCAATCGACGTATCTTTAACTTATATTGGTCTCACAAACCAATCTACGACATATAATGATCTAAAGAACCAATCTACGACATACAGTGGTCTAAAAAACTAATCTACGACATATAATGGACTAAAGAACCAATCTATAATATATAATGGTCTAAAGAACCAATCTTTAAACCAATTCAAATATAAAATTATAATATATTCTTAATATAATAAGCGTAAAATTTACTTAAAGAAATATCGTAAGTAATTTTCAGTATCAACATATGTATTTAAAAGTGTATTAAGCGTATTAACCTTATTAAGGGATCCTTATACGGACGGAACAAATAATTAATAATTGTTCGTTTGCAAAAGCATTGTAAGTAACATATACGTTTGATGTTCCGTTGCGTCTCGGAGGGTTCACTCTGAGGTCGGTCGGGTCGGCCGATCGGTCGGAATTCACGGCACACGGCAAGGAGGGGCCATTATGCTATTTTCCCTACTGTTAAGACTACCAGCCAAGGATACTTGTAGCAGAGGATTAAATAAGATGCATCTTCGGCTTTCTTTGGTAAAACTGGTGGTGGTTACAACGGAATATCTCACGTACTAAAATCTTTTACTATAATCTCTTCAGAAAATTTTATATCCTTTTTAAGATAATAGGTATGTATTAACATTTCTTAACACTGTTACCTCTAAAAGTTCTTGAGTTATTGCGAACACGACGATTTTGGGTCCTACCGCGTGACGTATGATGGCATGATTTTATATTTATAGTATTTATATTTATAATTCACTCATGCACACATGATATTGTGTTCCACATTTGATTTCACTCATACACACATGACATCATGGTCCACATATTATTTCACTCCTCCACATATGAGTACATGGTCCTCATGTGATTTCACTCATCCACAACGAGTACTTGGTTCACATGTCATTTCACTCATCCACACACTATATCGTATTCCAGATGTGATTTCTCTCATCCACACATGACATCATGGTACACATGTGATTTCACTCATCTACATGTGATATCGTGTTCCACATATGATTTCACTCATCCACACATGACATCGTGGTCCACATGTTATTTCACTTAACCACACATGAAGTCATGGTCCACATGTGATTTCACTCATCCACACATGACATCATGATCCACATGTGATTTCACTCCTCCACATATGAGTACATGGTTCACATGTGGTTTCTCTCATCCATACATGATATCGTGATCCACACATGATTTGACTCATCCACATATGAGATCATGGTCCTCATGTGATTTCACTCATCCACATATGAGTACTTGGTTCACATGTGATTTCACTCTTCTACACATGATATCGTATTCCACATATGATTTCTTTCATCCACACATGACATGGTGGTCCACATGTGATTTCACTCATCCACATATGAGTACTTGGTTCACATGTCATTTCACTCATCCACACATGATATCGTATTTCAGATGTGATTTCGCTCATCCACACATGACATCATGGTCCACATGTGATTTCACTTAACCACATATGACATCATGGTCCACATGTGATTTCACTCATCCACACATGACATCATGGTCCACATGTGATTTCACTCCTCCACATATGAGTACATAGTTCACATGTGATTTCACTCATCCATACATGGTATCGTGATCCACATGTATTTTGACTTATCCACATATGAGATCATGGTCCTCATGTGATTTCACTCCTCCACATATGAGTACATGGTTCACATGTGGTTTCTCTCATCCATACATGATATCGTGATCCACACATGATTTGACTCATCCACATATGAGATCATGGTCCTCATGTGATTTCACTCATCCACATATGAGTACTTGGTTCACATGTGATTTCACTCTTCTACACATGATATCGTATTCCAGATGTGATTTCTTTCATCCACACATGACATGGTGGTCCACATGTGATTTCACTCATCCACATATGAGTACTTGGTTCACATGTCATTTCACTCATCCACACATGATATCGTATTTCAGATGTGATTTCGCTCATCCACACATGACATCATGGTCCACATGTGATTTCACTTAACCACATATGACATCATGGTCCACATGTGATTTCACTCCTCCACATATGAGTACATAGTTCACATGTGATTTCACTCATCCATACATGGTATCGTGATCCACATGTATTTTGACTTATCCACATATGAGATCATGGTCCTCATGTGATTTCACTCATCTGCACATGGTATCGTGTTCCACATGTGATTACACTTATCCACACACGACATCATGGTCCACATGTTATTTCACTCATCCACATATGAGTACACGGTTCACACATGATTTCACTCATCCACACATGATATCATGATTCACATGTTACTTGTTACTTCATGTGTTCACAAGTGATTTCTGGAGTTCACAAAACCCATAGTTACCAACAAAACTCATAGTTTTTCTGCCCAAATGCGTTTGATCGTGTGATTCATTACACTCGGAGAAAAGATTATATTATAGCTATTTCGTTTTATAGTGTTCTAACTTAAATGTCAAACTTTTGTCAATTTTTTATATCCAATTCAAATTATGGCTAAATATTTTAGTACAGAATTAACTTTTCTACTCTTTAAAATATAGTATCGGCCCGCTCTTGGTTTCGCCGCCGTGTCTTTCTATACCTTGTTTTTGCACTTATCTTGTATCTCTCGCCACTCATTTCTCTCGAGATGATAAAAAAATTCTGACCCTCTTAGGTCAGAATTCAGTCAGCGTCTCTTAGATCAGAATTTTTATTAATAATTTTTTTCTTCTAAATTTAATTTTCCCTATATGCCATAATGTACATTAATGAAAATAGTGTTAAAATCCGTTACATAGTTTGGAAGATCTAAACGCACGGACAACGGACGCGACTTTGTAATATGAAAGGGTCCCACCGTTAAACAAAAGTTAAATAAGTTAAACAAAGATGTAACTCTATGATGCACATTGTAAGAATACATGGTACACAGATTGTTGATTTGTATTTTTTGTACTGTGTTTTCTGAATCAATTTCTTTGAAACTTTTACATGTAATAGTTAACTAATGATTAAATATATTATATTTTTCAATACATGTAAATTAAGAAGTTGGCATAAAAAACTACCCTCGAAACGTTACCATACCTTCGCATTTTATGTCATTCATAATATTTCAAAAATTGTGACAAAATATTTTATAGTTAGCTTATGCACAGCAATCTTCAGTTTAAATGCTATAAACCTATCTTTAATGAGCATCGAGAAAATAAAGTTTTTGATTAAGGATTGTAATCGCTATAACTCCCTTAGTTAAGAGGCACAAAATTAAGTGCATCTCTATTTCAGAAGAAATATTCATTCTTGTTCTACTTGCTAGACCCTTTAGCTTAATTAATCCCTTAGTTACAAAAATTCTTTTTGAATTTCATTTAGTCAGTCTATTGTATATGTACACAAACAAACCGACAGACAATTATTCTATTAAGTGGTTTTGTAGGCTCTATTTCCTACATTTTTGAAAAAACGTATAAAAATTTGAACGCAGTAGGATTCTAACCCGCGCCTCTTGGATATTGTCCAAGAGCTCTGACCGCTAAGTCATGCGTTCTACTACCAGCTGCGTCGAATTTCTTATACGTTTTTTATTACTTATTTAAGTTGTTAGCATCTCTGTTGAGAGATCTTTACAAATATCTACTACTTAAAGATTAGATTGCTTTTTTATTTTAATATTTATCATTATTAAAGTGATTATATATATATATATATATATATATATATATATATACATATATATATACATATATATATATACATATATATATATATATATATGTATATATATATATATATATATATATATATATATATATATATTATATATATATATATATATATATATACTTGACATTGAAGCAAATTTTCTGTAATCTATTTAAAAAAATTAAACTCTTTACCATTAATTATATTAAAAAATATTTCAATTTTAAGCCTCAACTTAGATGGTATCGCTTCAGTAATTAAAGCTACCGTCTGGCAAAATACCAGCCTTCTTGGTAACTTTACCAACTACTTGTGGACAGGCACTTGAAAGTTTCCGATAAAAGTGACTTATTCTTGTAAGTTTCCAAAAGGAATGGAGTATAGAATTATCATAAAACAAGTTATTCTATTTTAGATGTTCATGTAAAATTTTTCAAAAGAGTTAGAAAAAACATGCAAGGGTAGTTAGAGAAAATGTAGTGTCAAAATACTCCGTTAATCGTTTTCCCTCCAAATTTGAGATACTATAGTTCGAGATATTGTTTTCTATATGTACTACATTATGTAAGGACAAAATTATCTTAAAAGATTCATCACGCATCTAAAATCTAAGCTGTTACTGTCCAGAAAACCACTTATCTGTCCTGTAATTATCAGTACATTAAGTACATATTCGGTTTTTTTTCAAAAACATAAGTCAGTATCACGATAAATTCTATACGATAAATTTATTTGTTATTATCGAGTTGTTTTAGTGTGAATTAGTAATTTCGAGATACTTGTTCAGTTGAAGTAGACACGTGTCCGAGGAATTTGGAAACAAAATCTTGCAAATGGTGACCATAAACCGGACAACACTCCGAGGCCTACCCTTACCAGATGGCTCGACGATCTGGCCAAGGTCACTGAAGGTCGTTGGTTGTGTAGTATAAGATCGACAGTCATGGACACCCTTTTAGGAGGCCTAAATTCAGCAGTGCGTAGTGTAAGGCTAAAGCAGTTGTACAATCGTCATTAACTTTTTTATTGTTGCAAAATTAATATTTTAAAATTGTTTCATTCCGATAAATTTAGCTATTTGATAAATTTTATTACTATTTGATATTTATCAATAATAAAATTTAAGCAACAAAAAACTTTGTGTTGTAAAAGTTAAAGGCAATGTAAAAAAGGTTTCTGAAGTCACGACGCAATTAACGAAGATAATTATTATCGATCATAAGGAAATTAACTATCTAGAGGATGTCCTACCAAATATCTGTCCGATATTTGATCTGGGGCATACGGGTATGCGACCCTTGATCCTCGAGCCACCACTATCATATTTCTATCCAATCCATGAATGTGGTGTCCTGTGACCACCGGCTCCTCCTATTTCCAAACCGCTCTCCTCTTTTATTTCCCTCTTTTCTTGTCTGGTTTTACCCACTATGTGGGGTTTTGAGGTCAGATGGCAATCGTTCCATTATAACCACTCAACAGCACTCAAATATACCGTAAAAAAGGAAATCTGGGTATGGCTAGGGCGTCGTCGTTTAACGACGCGCAGGCACATCGCACTACACCTGTAACAAGTGGGCAAGGGCTACCGTGTCAAATACGAGCATGTGTAAGGCGCAAGTACCTACACGTAAACTTCGCTTTGCAACGTGGAATATTGGCTCTTTAACCGGACGATGCAGAGAACTCGCAGATGTACTCATGAGACGTTGGGTCCAGTGTGATTTCTTACAGTAAGAGACGCTGGAGATGCAACAAGTCCCGTAACATTGGACAGGGTTCGGACCAGCGGATCGGACCAGACATATACACTGGGTCGCCTTCAGGCAACGCTGGTACTGCAGCAGTGCTATCTGAAGAGCTTAGGAATGGTCTCCTTGAAGTTGACCGTCGCTGCGACCGCCTAATGCGGGTGACTGATTGAGTGTGTAATTACTAACTTAATAATATAGGGAATCGTATGAATATGTTTGCGGTGGTTATGGTTATGGTCGTTGCAATATAGAGGGAGAAAATATTCTAAGAACCTGTATTGTGTCTGCCTTGGCGGTCGTGAACACGTGGTTCTAAAAGAATCCTCATCACGTATAAGAGCGGGTCCCACTCAACTCAAATAGATTATCCGCTGACCATGCGGGGTCATATAGGCAGAGTGACGAACTGTAAAGTCATTCCGGTTGAAAAAGCCTGACGGCCCAACATCGTCTTCTTGTCATGGACTTTGTCTTTACCCCGAAAAAGAAAGTAGCTGAGAAACGTCAACCAAGAATCAAGTGGTGGTTGCTGAATGGACCGATGCAAACTAACTACCTGGCTGAGGTTGAGAGTCAAAATCTATCGACCAGAACTGAAAATGCCCAGGAAGCTTGGGATCGAGCCCAGTCAACAATTATTGCGGCAGGTAAACGAGTTCTGATCTTTCTAGGGGAAGACGAGTCATGGATCGTTAGACATGGTGGTGGAATGACAAAGTGCAGGAGGTGATTCGTGACACTATATGATAAACTATGTATTCAATGGTTAGGACTGCTGTTGGCGACACAAAACCCTTCCCGATTACGGTAGGGGTTCGGACCAAGGCTCGGCTCTTAGCCCGTTCTTGTTCAGTGTTGTGCTGGATACTGTTTCGGCTTATATCCAAGACCAGCCTCCCTGGCTGATGATATACGCCGATGACATAGCACTCATTGATGAGACCCGGGTTAAGCTGGAGCATAGAGTAAACCTCTAGAAAAAGGGTAAGGGTACGCTTGAAAACAGCGGTCTTAACTACGAAAATGTTTCGAAGGCCGAGTACATGGTTTGCGGGAGCCCGGACTCTAGCACTATTCATATAGGTCCAGAACCAGCCGTTAAGTCGTAGAAGTTCAGGTACCTTGGATCCATTGTGCATAAGTCTGGGGGCATTGACCACGACATCCATGCCCGTATCAGCGCTGCTTGGGCCAAATAGCGTGAGGTCGCAGGTTTGGTCTGCAACCTCAGAATACCGCCCAAGCTCAAGGGGCAGATATACAAGAGCATGATCCGACCGGTTCTCTTATATGGCAGCGAATGTTGGCCAGCACTATCTCGGCACACTCAGGAGCTTCACGTCACAGAAATGAAGATGCTAATGTGACGTGTGGCGTAACGCGGGCTGACCGCATACGTACATTTTTCCGAGGTAGTTTTAAATTCCTTGAGGTAGCGAATAAGTTACAAGAGCGTCGCCCCAGATGGTATAGACACCTTGCGCGCCGGCCTGAGAAATATGTCGGACGAATATGCCTTGATATGTCTGTCCCTGAAGATAGACCCCCCGAACGCCCAAAGACGCGATGGCTGGATGTCGTGAAACAGGATATGAGAGCCAATGGACTTACTACCGAGGATGCCAAAGACCGTGCAAAGTGGAGTAGGTTAAGTGAGAAGGCAGATCCTGGCTAAGCTGGGAGAAATGCTAGAAAGAAGAAAAAAAAGATTATAAAGGAAATTGATTATATGTATATGAAATATTCATCCCCTAAGAGTTTTTTGATTTCTATCGAAAAGCAGGCAACAGTGCCTTGACATTAGCTTGTATCTAACTAGTCTGCTGTGTAGGATAAAGTACGAACCTGCTTGTTCTATTACTAAGGAATTGTCGTTCATTTGCATGGAATTTATGACCTTTGTTACTATTTCATTTGTAAAACGTAAAATTTCAGTATATTTACGTGTCTCTAGGAATTTTAGTAGCAGCGCAGTGAGGTAGAGAATGTCTATAAATGAGGTAGTCGTAGGCTATATATCTACTCAGGAAAGTGATTAAAGCTTATTTTTTTTATTTCTTCGTAATGATAAGCCATGGCGTTGAGTTCCGTCACTTAATACGAAATAATTTTATTGAGTTTTGTAAATGGTTTTTTGTTATAAGTATTAAGAAAGAAACTGAGAGCGAGAAAGAGATTTCTTAACACTAATAATATAATAATATTGTTTTAGATAAGCAGTTAGAGATATTAGACATTATAATTAAGCTACTACAATGTAATAATTGATTACGTGTAAAGTATAAAATATTATGTTAGTACTAAAATTTTTTATGAAAATTAAAATAAACTTATTAAAATGAATGGAAATAATAAAGATATATATGGTTATAAGTAAGAGACAAAAATGTAACTATATAACTGAACTAGTCTAGTTTGTTTGAATGAGTCGCAAATGATACTACGTCTACAAGTTATGGTCACCGTCTGGCAAACCACCAAAATCTTTAAAAGTTTCTCAAACTTTTGCCGGAGCACTTAAAATTTAACACCACAAGTTTACTTCCAATTTTGTTATATTTCAACATTTTTTTCTTTAGTATATATGCAGTTAATATTTGATTATAATTTTACTTTTAAAGAAAACAAATGTTAGGATCTTTTCTAAAGTTTAATAGAAGGAATTTAATATTTATGTGGATAGAGAGCGAATTTTTTTTATTTCTAAATAAAAAATATATAAAATTAGAAAAGAAAATCAAAATAAAATAATTAATGACATTGTGGCGTAGTGGTGCAGTGCCTGATTGTTGAAACATGATTGGTTTTAGATTCTATCCCGTCTTGGGAAAATTATATGTAAATTTCATATTTCCCCTTGGCTAAAACAAAGCGTGGCGTTGAATTTCATCACTTAAAAAAGGAAAACTCAGTGTCAAAATGGACAACGCAGTATTTTGACAGCAGGTTCTATCTGGTAAATGGTAAAATGCAAATATAGAATGTATATAATAAAAATATATGTCAAATACATATTACATACAATAATAATAATTTAATTATTGTATAATATGTATTTGACATATTTTTTTATATAAAGTGACGTATTTTACCCGTAAATAAAATATATATATATATATATTATTTAAAGTTACCTTTGTGAGAGGTATAATGACATTTGTAAAAACCAGTATAAATGATAAGATAAATTGCTTTGAGTTTCCAGATAACTCACATGCTCGACCTCTCCCATGAAAATATTGTTCTATAAATTCCTTCACATTCCACTTCCTTCTTCACTAACTCCTTTTCAGACAAGGCTGCCGACTATAGAATTCCCTTCCAATTAACGTAAGCACCATAAAGTTATTAATGTAGGCAAGTTATCAATAAAGCAAGACTAATTATATTAAATAATATATAATCATTTTAATATCATCATAGTAGAACGATAGATGTCCAGTACTAATTTATTTTTTATAAACACACAACGCGGTCGAAGCCGCGAGCGGAATCTAGTAAAAAATATAAACCAAGCTACTGTAAGTACTGCTTGTGGAATTAAATACTTTTACATCTTATGGTTGCCAGGCAGAGGTCGCTGATAGCGACAAGGCCGCGTGCACTACATTTTAACTTTTATGTATTTTGTTTTCTGTGACAAAAGTGATGTACAATAAGGTATATCGTTATTATTATAAATAATATTATCTATTAAAATGTATAAGATGTTTTTTTCAAAACAAAACGATCGGTTATCCGAGGCCATCGATGCGCAGTCGATTCAATTCCCAATTGGGGAATTGATTATAATTAAATTATTTTCATTTTTCCCCTCTGGAAGAAAAAGCCTGGTGTTAAGTTTCACTAAAACACATGTCTTGAATTCAAGCGGAAAGCAGCGAACGGAATGTCTTGGCTCTAGCTCCTTCGGACTACCCTGTTATGTGGAATAAAGAGGACGGTCACAATAATATATAACTCAAAATAATGATAATTGGCACAAATGTCAATATTTGGCTCCAACAGTGTCAGTAGGTTGAATGGTTAATCCAAAAATACCTACCTGGGAACTTTAATTAGGACAATTTAATATTTGATACCAAAAAGGAGAAATAACTCCTAATATAAAGGAGATAACATATGACATAGCTGTATATACTCGTGCATTAAGAACTATAAAATAAATATTATTTTTTATATAATAATAACTTCGATAATATTTTGGTATTCAAGTTAAATTCCACAAATCATTAGCAAGTAATCATTAAAAAATAATAAGTTTAAGATAATTAAATTTCGATAAATTAAATGCGTATTGAATTTTTTTTTATTACTGACAACTTTTAATTGCAACTTTCTCGAGTAAAAAATAGCTATACAAACTGTTAATTATTATTTGAATATTTATACTTGAATATAAAAAAACTAAGCTAGTATACTCAGAAATATCATTCCTTTAAATTTCGCCGTCGCGTCGCCTCCAGTGCGTCCCCGCTGGTGTAAGATGTGGCGAAGAATGCGGCGTTGGGGACCGCCATCCAGCACACCATGTTCGGGACGGCGGGAAGTGGGGAACGGAGCTACAAATAGCTACGTGGAATGTAAGAGGAGGGATGCAACAGAAGATGAATGAACTATTAGATGTGTTGGATGAAAGAGGTTTAGATCTTGTTTATGTGACAGAGACCAAAAGAAAGGGCAATAGCATGACCGATTTACCAGGCAACCGAGTCGCCTTCTGGGTGGGAAAGTGAACGATGGTGTCAAGGTGTAGGTGTGTTATTGTCCTAGTTCTGTATCCTAGTTATGGAGATGCGTGCATCCCTAAGAGTGCCGACTTAGGAACAAATCACTATTTAGTAGTTGCTAGAATAAGGGGTCTATTTGCTGGTTGGCGCAGCCGTAAGAGGTGTTCATACTTGGAGGCGAATAATTGCATAAGAAGCTGGAAGATTAAAGACCCACCGATTAGTGAGGAATATGAAGAAAGGGTTTCCAAGAAGCTCAACAGCTGCGAAATAGGTACTGAAAGTGTTGAAGTACGCTAGCAGAATCTCAGGAATTATATGATTGAAGCTGCAACTGAGGTGTGTGGCATTGAGAAAAATGGCTTTAGTAAAAAGCGTGATGAATGGTGGGATGATGAAGTGAAAGAGGCAGTAGAAAGAAAGAAGAAAGCATGGCAAGACTATAAACCCTCGAGTAAGAATAAAAGTATGAGAGAGATTAAGAAGAAAGAATATAAGTTGCAAAAGCACCTAACGAAAGCACTGATAAGGATGAAGCGTCAAAAGTCAGAGCATTGAAAAGACAACAGATTGATAAACAATTTTCGGGAAAACACGAAAGTTTTCCTGGCGAGAAGTTAGTGATTCTCGGAGTTGTTCACCTACCTCTAGAATAAATGGAGTGCTTTCTGAGGAGGATGAAATACTTAGGGAAAGAACACACGTTTTGCAACGATAGGCAGAATTCTACAAGAAGATGTATGAATGTGATGACGCATCTATCTCAAGCGACAGCAATATGCTCAGTTTTGATGTAACAGTATAAAAGAAGTAGAAAATAGTATAGGAATTCTGAAATGTGATAAGGCAGCGGGAGCAGATGGAGTTGCTGCAGAGAGATTAAATATGGCGGGTCGCGCATCTTGAACCTGTTCTTTTTTCTATGCAATTTATGCTGGAAAAAGGGAGAGGTTCCGGATGATTGGCGAGGTCAGTCATTGTGCCTTTGTATAAAGGCAAAGGTTCACGGATAGACTGTGCAAGCTATAGGGCTATCAGTTTGATTAGCTTGGGCAGTAAAATTTATGCTAAAATTCTAGTGAGAAAAATGCAAGAGAGATCTGAAAGGCTTTTATGGGAGGCCCAAGGGGGATTTAGATCTGGAAGAGGTTTCATAGATCAGATCTTTTCTCTCCGCATGATCACGGAAAAATTTTTTGGCTGTAAACCAGAAAAATTTCTATGCTTTTGTGGATTTAGAAAAGGCATTTGACAGGGTTGTAAGAAAGAAGTTATGTGAGATACTACCCTGGTGCAATGCTACCGGATCTTTGTTGCAAGCTGTAAAATCTCTTTATCGAGATCACTCAGCCTGTGTTCTAGTTGTTGAAAGACACTAAGAAAGAACGGAACGTAAGATTAGGGTACATAGAAAGATATTAGAACAAGTGCTAGAGGTAGTATATCTAGGAAGTACGTTTAGTAGATATAAAATGGATGTGAAAAGCACGAGAACCCCCGAAGGATATGTATGAAGAGGATAATGACTGTGGACGAGGCGAAAGAGGTATGTACTCTCTGACCCTGCAAGAAATAAAGCGGAAAGCTAAAAAACAAAAAAAATATCGGAGTTTGATGAAAAGACGCTCTTTGATCATTGTAAAGTTATTCCGTTTTATAATAAACTCAAATATCTAATATTAAAAGAAAATTATCCTAATCATACATCTTTATAAAAAAGTTTCTCATAATATAGTGACACGTAACGATATACGACCAAATATAGGGAATACATAATTCTTCACTTAATAAATAGCCTAGATAACAATATACGACCTGAAATTACTTATAAGAACTACAAACTATTGTTAAAAGAATATTATTTAAGTTCATCATTAAAAAATAAGACGAATACGGCACTCGAGATTAACCTAAGTGGTTTGGAGAGTTTATGTTGAATTAAGGTGATTTATTTGTTATATTTGATAGTAATAAATAAAAAAAAATATGCAAATTCCTTAGTGCGATAACGATGGTTACGGATTTGTTTCTTAATTAAAGAACGGTGATGTTTATATTATTTTTAATTCTCCACTCTAGCAATACAAAACGTGGTGTTCAGGTTCGTCACTAAACGCAATGTCTTGATTTCTGGTGGGAAGAGGAGAGTATGAGAGGAATGTGTGGACACTAAATTCTCTCTGACTGTCAGCCTGTCACCCCGAAAAGAGCACGAAGATAAGTTTTTCATATCCGAGCAGGGAAATAAAAATACCTAACTATCATTTCCATGATGAAGAATCGAACCCATAACAAAACGCAATTGTAGTTGGACTGGTTTCCCACTATGCCACGATAGTCTTGACATATATTACCTTAAAGTCAAAAGTCGTATTTTCGATTTATTGAAGCAAATTCCACTCGAATGTTCAATTGCAACGAAGATCGTAAAAATATGTTTGGTTTAGTACTTGTTACATTGAATGGTATATACAAAAGATTTATATTTCTATTGCCATAATTTATTCTATATAAAAATAAACTCGAAAGACGATAGTCTATGAACGTTTTCTAAAAATATACTACAGTCTAATCAAAACTCACAGGTTATAAGACGATCAAAGACCTTATAACAAAAAGCTATCATTGAAAAGGTAGCCTCACTTGAACTTGATACATTTGGTTATTTTTAAGAAATCATGAATTTTGGGTTAGGTCTGTTTTATTTTGGCCGTACATAAGTTTTATATATCGTTTATTTAAATGTAATAAAATTATATGGGATTCTTGATGTTTTTATTACTTCAATGAATAAGAAAAATTTTCTTTTTACGATATTAAATAAATAATATATCAAACCATTTAAAACGGATTAATTTTTTTATTACCAAAATATATGATATATTTTGGTTTTCGAAAGTATATTTTCGAATATCAAAATATACCCGACTAATCCGTTTAGAAAAAAATCATTCGAAATATATATGTATAAATATACAAAAAAGGAGGTACATAAATAAATTCTAAAGAAATTATTTATGTACCTCCTGGTACATAAATAATTTCTTTAGTAGTTCCAGTTCAATTTTCGTTACTTTCTGACTTCCGGTGGCGGGTGTCGTGTAAACTGAATTTTGATAGCTTGTCTTGGAGTTAGCAGCGGATTGCGCAAACTTGCACGTTTCCATTTACAATAAGTACTACATAATAACGAAACATGTGTTTTTCGTTTTAAATTTTCGTTAATGCAAGCTATTCGCTACCGTTTTGAATCTGTTTGCTTTGTCTGTTAAATTTAAAATGAGTTATACGATGTATTAAGTAACTAGTGTCAAGACACTACTCCGTCTTCCGTCTTGCGCAGTTGTACAGTGTAGTTGTGGGTTTGACTTTCATTCGGGAGATGATTATTAAAAGTTACTTTCGGTGCTTCGCTCTGTTAAGACAAGACGTGGACACTTTGCATGTTGAGTAGCTATTCAACTATCAAAGTGGCGATTTCATACCGAAAGTAGTCAACAGAATGTCTTGGCACTAGCTTGTTTCTGACTACCCTGGTATGTAGGAGCGTGAGGCTGCTTAATTATAATTTTCCTGCTATATTTTGATCTCTTCTCATTGTTTATATTGTCTACCCCTTCTTGTCCATCGGAGACTAGGATAAGATAATATTGTTCCAATTTTCGGAATCTCATAATATTTCCAGTCCATTTTTGAGCTATTTACCACCAATCATAAATGGTTTGAACATATCGCTTAACGTTAAGAAAGAATCTGTTAAATTAGTTCCTTCTTACTGCTCAGTATAATTTTAGACGTTTTTAATAGTTAACGTTAAGAACTGATATGATTTCAGGGAAGCTATATTTAGTAATCATTATGAAACGGTAATAACATTCTTTATATACTATAACTATTCCCATGTCTCTTATAAATCGTATGGGCTCGAACAATCTAATGAAATATAAATTTGGGTGACGCACGCAAGTAGTTGTGCGTGCGATACCCTCTTGAAGGAAGTTTTTTTAAATATATATATAAAAAAATCTTTTATCGTAATTAATTATTTATTTGGTGGTAGTAGGTAATCCTCCGACTGGCTTGCTTCCGCTATCATGACAAAAACGATCGGCCAAATATCTGATGATGTGTTTCGTTTCGATGTCATGTAAGCTAGATTTCGCTGTTCCCATCCTCTTCCTCAACTCCTTGCACTTCTTTCCCAAAGCGCTTTTACAACTCTAATGTCGATGTCCGTGGGTGAAGGTGACCACTTACCATCAGGTGGCCCTTCTGCTCGTTTGCCTCCCTTTTCCATAAAAAAATCGTGATCTGATCAAATAAAAATCTATCTAAATAAATTTAAGGTCAAAGAACGATTTCCTTAGATACATGGGTATCAACCTTGCCAGTAAACCAAGTAACTAAACTTATACATATTCAAATTGCTGCCATTATCTCACAATTTACTACTAGTTTATAATCTGAACGCAAAATTAGTGGATTCGATCGGTTAATACTGTCAAGTAAAATGTAAGCTTTTATAATAGGCACTAGTGGCACTGCGATATCTGTAATATTTAGGTAGGAAGTAAAAATTCTTCATTTTTTATTCTTCCTCATGGCGAAGTGAAAGCGCTCCAAGCTTAATACATGCGTAACAAATATATTTTTAACATTTTAGAAAAAACGTATAAAAATTTGAACGCAACGGGATTCGAACCCGCGCCTCTTGGATACCGTCCAAGCGCTCTGACCACTAAGCCATGCGTTCTACTACCAGCTGCGTCGAAATTCTTATACGTTTTGTTACAACTTATTTATGATGTTAGCATCTTTGTAGAGAGATTTTTACAAATTTCTACTACTTAAAGATTATTGAGAAATAATCGTTTAAAAAGAGAGATTGCTATTTTTTTTCAATATTTACTATTTTTAAAGTGTTATCCAAGAAGCACGGGTTCGAATCCCGCTGCGTTCAAATTTTTATACGTTTTTTCTAAAAGTTTTCTAATCCTAAGTGTGGAATGTCTAATTCTATGAGTGGACTACTGCGAAATGACTGGCAGCAGTCAATGT
Source organism: Dryadula phaetusa (assembly GCA_032432895.1). Taxonomy (NCBI): domain Eukaryota; kingdom Metazoa; phylum Arthropoda; class Insecta; order Lepidoptera; family Nymphalidae; genus Dryadula; species Dryadula phaetusa. Next base: position 4,181,077 of record JAOYRS010000068.1, on the reverse strand, counting down.
CTCGAATTCGCCGGTGGCAGAAAGCAGAGTACAAAGTGTCTGGACACTAAATACTTGAAGCAAATTTTTTTCTTTACTTTACACTTTTATCCCATACTGCACTACTGTGCTGCGTTAGCCTTTAGTTTTTACTAGAGGCCATCGCAGCACAATAGTGCAGTATCTGATTGTTAATGTGATTATTGTGGGTTTGATGCCCACTTGAAGAAATTATTATATTTAAATTATTTTTATTACTCCGTTTTGGGAAAAATTAAGAAAAGCAATAGTACATTTTAAATAATAAAACGTTAAAATCGAAAAGTGTCGATGTACAAATAACATGGAGAACAGAGTGATTTGGCACTAAATTTGCTGTGCCTGCCTCATTTTGCAGGTAAAGGTATAAACTCAAAAGATGGATTACACTATGGAGAATTTCCTTAGTATGTTTACTACATATTTTAAATATAACGCTTGCAAAGTCTTTCTTTACTAATATACTTTCTGTTTATGCATTTTTATCCATTTTCAAAGAATATATCACAGAACGTTAAGACTGACGGTTATTTATGGCAGCATTCTCGAGCAACAAAAAAGTACTCTCTTTAATAGACTATACAGAATAATAATTTTTACTTGGTAAATTTAATTTTTTTTTCATGTGTATTTTTTGTGTAATATATGTTTATTGCCCGGTTTGTTCTGTATTTTTCAGGAAATTTAGGGAGATATTAACTAATTATAAGTTATAAAAAATAATATCTCTTTTTTATTTGATAAAATCAGACACGTTAAGGACGCGGTATGGGTTACTTTGTGTCCAATATCAACTAAAACTTTACGATGGTACTCCTCAACTGCCATTAACAGAGACCGTGAGAAGACCTTAATCTTTTGTAGACCCCGACGACAAACAAGCCTATAACTGACTCAAGCTATCTACAACTATTGAGATCAGTCAGATGTTTGATACATTTTACTTTGCTAATGGGAAGTAACCAAGTTCGTATTTTTTTTAGATTCACGCTTTTTTATCCCGCATAGCAGGGTAGACAGAAAGTACCTAGCGTCAAGACACTCCGTACTTTACTTGCCACCGAATTTGAGGCATTGCGTGTTGAGTGGTGGAACTCAATGCCGCACTTTGTCCTATCAGAGCGAGGAAGAGAAAATAATTTAATTAAAATCACTCACCTGAGTGGGAATCGAACCCACAAACGATCATGTTACAGTCAGACGCTGTCCCACTGCGCCACGACCGGTTTTATATTTTAATAAGCTAATAAATTTGATATTTATGTAAATTATATTAATATTTGTATCGAGAAAGTATATCTTAATATTTACAAAAATAATTAAGTAAAATACGTTTATTTTCGATTACTTCCGAACGTGTAGGTTTCTTTTGCGCTAATTCAAGATTATGCTACACTATATTGCTTCCAAAATAATAAATATTGTACATATTTTAGTCGACAACCACTTCTAGCTAATGAAGTCTTAAGTAATAACATAGTAGCAATATAACGATTAATCGTCCCACCAAACCTACTTCTTGATAGGTCAGCGATATAAAAAGGAGATTACCGCAAAAACATAAGCCATTTCGGATAAAGGGTAGTTAATGATGATTAACAATGTGTGTTCCGTACACACGGGAAAAATACGTACCATTTAGTTGAGGCGAGCTTAGACAGTGAATAATGTGTGGAGAGATTAAACCTACGCCTTTATAGCGTGTTTGCTTTAAATTGTTCTATAGACTTATTAATTGTGAACTGTATGTTTTGGGTTGTATTTTTGGGATATGGGATATGTTAAGTAAAAAGCATGATGAGGACCCTCCAAAGGGCATGTATGAAGAGGTTGAGAATTGGACGAGGCGAAAGAGGTATGCAGAGACCGTAGCGTTTGGCGCTCCGACCTCTCCGACTACCCCGCAAGGGATAAAGAGAGAAGCCAACAAAAAGTTGTTAATTGTTATTAATTCATGTAGTATTATGAATATTTTCATATAAGTGAGATTAGTTATAGTTGATTACTTTGAAGTAAATTTACATTACATTTTTGAAAAAACGTATAAAAATTTGAACGCAGCGGGATTCGAACCCGCGCCTCTTGGATACCGTCCAAGCGCTCTGACCGCTAAGCCATGCGTATAAATATAAATATAAAAAACTTTTATTAATAATAAAATAAAAAACCAACATAAGCTAAATTATAATTTAAAATAATAAAAAAGCGTAAAATATATTAAACCTCAAAAAAGTTATTCTTAATATTTACAAAAAGAAAATATAGACACGTTACTCCACTCCACCAATGAATCTGCTCAGTTGAGTTTCTTAATCGACGCTAAAGTTCAAAATTTATTATCCTCTTTCATAAGCAGCAGCGTGTCAAGATAATTCACCGCTTTCCGTCCGTTGACTACTTTCCGCCCGAAATCGAAACGCTTTTATCCTGCATAGCAGGGTAGACAGAAAGTATCTAGTGTCAAGACACTCCGTACTTTACTTTTCAGAATGAATTCTGGACATTGCGAGTTGAGCGGTGGAACTCAACACCGCACTTTGTCTTACGTCACCCTCGAATGTGAATTTAACCTACAGCCAATCACATTTACAGTCAGACGTTGTTTTACTGCGCCAATATTGTTTTATTAGTGAAAGATAATTAAGTCATATTAAATTTTTGAAATCGTCAAGTATATTGTTTAAAGATATAGCGACCCACTTCAGGCTTATGAAACCGAAGTGTATCGGATACTATTCTGTTTTTGCTTATTATATTTACGAAGCATCAAATTGCTGTAGGAAAAACAATGTATATCTTGCATTTTTTCATCTTATTCAAATAACTTTTCTGAAAAGCACACGAACACTTCTTCAAGGCATAATCAATCTTTTATATAAAATTATTGCCGTGAAAAATATCGTTTGCATCAACGCCCCTCGGTGCCGTCATATTTCTTCAAATATTTCTACATACAACACACGGACGCTTAGAATGATAGAAAAGTTGAAATACTAATTGACTTAAAGACATTGTGTGCCTTGACAGTGAGTCACCCTTGACTGATAAAGCATGAAGCTGCCTTTTTAATATTTGGCCGAACACAACAGTCTGTACACGCTTACAATCTACAAGCTCAAATCCAACATACGGTATATTTAAAATATTTTTATTTTACAAGAAATATGACATTGGGTTATTTTACTAAAAACAAATAAGTAGTCTTAAAGTGCATAAAGTGAGTTTTACTGAACATCTGTATAATAATTACCTATGGATCAAACATCCAACTTTTTGTAACATCAATTTTCTTCAAAATGTTGTTAATATGCTAAGGATATTTTTTCTTTCTAGCCTGCGATAAAAACCTTTTAAAACTATAATTTACCATATTATTTATATTAATATTTTTAAAATGATCGATCAATGATTAATAGCTAACTATAATCGCGTTGCTAGAAATTTAACTTAAGCTTACTGAGTCGTTACTCTTTTAATTAACTTTCGAAATATTAAGAATATATTAGTAATACATGAAACAAGAACTTTGTATCCCCTTTTTATGAAAATTATTAATATGCTTTTGATTTCAAATTGGCACAGTTACATTTTATATAGGAAAGGAATACAGAATGCTAACATATATTTTTTAAACATTATATAAAAAATGTACAATAAATTTGTGAGTTTAGAAACTCATTGTAGAAAGATCGGTTCTGGGTTAAATCCTTACTCGGGGGACTGACTATATTTAAATTATTTTCACTATCTTGCAGCTGGTAAGACAAAGTACGGCGTTGAGTTCCACCACTCAACACGCAATGTCTCGAATTCGGTGGAAAGCGAAGTACCGAGTGTTTTGACTTAATATATATATGGTATAAGTATAAAACTAAAAAAGGTCAAGAGCTAAAATAACAAGTGGCGGTATGTCACATAGTTACCAAATGCCTGTTCCGTTTTATTATAAATCGCTCCCTCATTCGATCGATCAACCTTCGGGATGTTCCCAACTCAATGGATTGAGATAAATGTACGACGCTTCATTCAAAGGCTGCAGAAATAAAGTTTTAGATTTTATATATGTTACCAACTTTGTATATTCTGAGTTCGCACTAAATTATTTAGAGTTGGGAAGGCAGGTGGTATGGTCGGTTTATATCTCCGGTAGGGGTAATTTTTTTATTTGTCATTTATTTTAAAAATAAAAATATTTTCATACTATATTCGCATAGAATATGCACAGAGAATCTAAACGAATTTTTGAATATTGAATTTGCTTATTGAGTATAGGAACCAAACATCGTGTTTTCTTTCTATACCGAAATTAAAATAATCTATACATATAAAAAAGCTTGTCCTGACTTACTTGATTCACTGACTGACTGATAAATCAACGACAAGCGTAAACTACTGAACTTCGATGCTTCATTTTTTGGTCAGTCATTTCATAGCATAAACGCTCATTAAGAAAGGATTTTTCATGATTTAATCATTAAAGGAATGGAATAGGGGTTAGAAGTTTGTTTTTTAAATATGTCAATTTTGATGTAACAAACATGAAATTTAATTATTAGATTATTATTGATTAAAAGTTCTCCCCAACGGCCAATTCTCCTCGTTAATTGCCTCTGTCAATTTTTTCTATTAATTATCTATGTAAATTCTCTCTGCTCTCCAGCGATTCTCTCCGTCAATTCTATATGTTATTTCTCTCCAGTAAAAATAAAAAAAAATGCTCATGTACGCCCGAACCAGCTATCCTAGTTGAAAAAACTTTTGTTGATATAATCATCGTTATATGCAAAAACCGATAAATATCATCCGATTCAAATTTTGCGATTTGACGACCAGGATAGAGCTAACTATTACAAGGGTCATTCGGAACAGGTTAGCTATTATATAAATATCTTACTATTTCCTGTTCATTATTTAGGATAAGTATTGACTGCGTGTTCTGAGCGTTATCCTTTCCAAAAGGTGCAAGTTCGAATTCCATTGTCTTAAAAAATTTAAACGATTTTTTTTTTAATTTTTTAAAAGATTAGATATATCATTGTGTGTCATTTTTAAATAGAGTATAAAAAAATAACATAAATAAATAAAGAATACGAGTCGACAACATATATTCTCAAAGTTCCGATGCGATTAATATTTTATTAAATTCGAATAGTACTGACAGACAAATAGCGACAAATACACATAGCGACAGACAAACGAATGACACCTTGAATTCGTTAAGTCCGATTCACACTATATTATAATATTTATTATTTCATATATTATCTAAGAAAATATTCATGTCAATGCCCTATAATCACGTAGTTCACGTGGGTGAAGCCGAGAGAGAGATACTAGTTAAGTTTTTTTTTATCCCACATAACAGGGTAAATAGAAAGTACGCAAGACATTCCGTACGCTTTCCACCGAATTCGAGACATTGAGTGTTGAGTTTTGGAATATAACGCTGCACTTTGTCTTGTCAGATAGAGTAAGTGAAAATAATTTTAAATATAATCACTCCCCCGAGTGGGAATCAAACCACAACCGATTTATAAGTATTTCAGTCATATACTGTCTCACTGCGCCACAACCGGCCTCGATTATTAAGTTAATATAATTTAATTTTTTAATTGAACTTCAAATAGTTTCAATATATCGACGTGCAATTTGCCTTGCGTCTTTGCGTCTAGGAACAACATTTACAATAAGGAACTTTAAAAGCTCTTCGTCGTAACATGGAAAGTTTTGCAATTTAATATCATATAATATTATATTAAATTAAGTTTCTCTTTGTCGTTACTTGGCAAGTTAGATTTTTCTTAGAACATGAGTGTTATTTTGTAACAAATTAAAACTTTATGCAATTAGCTTATGGAATTTAGTCAATATTTTTTATTTTTCTTACTGTAGTGTTACCAGAAATATAATATATATGAAAATTTAATCTATTTATTTATCTAAATATTACGGTATACAACCTGGTGAGATACGGATGGACAGCGAAGTCTTTGTAATAAGGTCCCGTACTTAGACTACGGAACACTAAAAATGACATAACATTCTTTGCTTTTCGGATTAATTAATAGATATTTCTTTTCACCTCTGACAAAAGTCAGTTTCCAGTCAGTCTATAAAAAAAATGATTATATACTTTTGTATTTTTATGTAATATATATATCTAAATTAAAAAAAAGAATTAGAGTGTAAAGATTTTGAAGCTAACGTTTTTATCCCCATAACAGGGTAGACCTAACCTAAAAGTGGGAGTACCTAGTGTCAACACCCCGTTCTCCACTTTCCGTCGAATTCGAGACATTGCGTGTTGAGTAGCGGATCTCAACGCCAGGCATTGCCTTACCAGAGCGAGGAAATAAAAATTAATTTAAATATGAACATTTCCCCTAAGTGGGAAACGTACAATCGATCACGTTTACAGTCAAACGCTATCCCACTGCGCCACAACTGGCCTCAACAATGGAACTTAATTGTAATTAAATGAAGTAAAATAAATAAATTCTTCTATAAACTATGTTTATCCACAATAACTAAATTTCAGCAACTAATTGAGGTAATCAAAATAAATGCGATTGAAGCAGCCAATTCTATTTAAATTCATAATGAAACTGGTAACAATATTCTCAAGTGTCAAACGTAAAATGGGCCGATAATACCTTTTCATTACATTGAAATTTTAATCGAGCTGTGACTCAGTGCTTTCCACTTAACGTTCTTTCAAAAGAATTCGATGTAAATTTTGATGCCTTTCTTTGTGCGATGAATGATTGCTAAAAGTGTATAGTAAAAATTCGTTTTCTTTTGTATTCTAAATTTGTATTAAATAATGCAAGGTTATTGGATATTCAGCGGTGATTTACCTTTGAATAGAATCATAATGAGGGTGTGTTAAAGGTATATTATAAATGGACTTTGAAGCGTATGTTAATTAATATATTTTAAGATTGTTTTTCCTTGAAAAGACTGCTAGTTTAGTGGTTATACACAAAGTTGAGATAAGGGTTCAAAGTTCGATTCCTGTCTAGGGAAATTATGAGTTTCTTTGTTTGTTTTCCTTTTACTAAGGAGACCTCGCTTGGTTTTTATACTAAGGATAAATAATTTCAAGGAAGATAGTGAAATGGTCCTTTCTAGACCCAAACTGCTTGGGACGCGTTGTTTTCAGTTTATAAGTTGTTAATAACATGTCGAAATATTAGATAAAAAAGTCCAGTTACTGCAAAAAATTTATTCTCGTAATAGATGTGTTAAGACACTCCGTTCACCGTCTTGTTTTATTACAATAAATATTATACAAGGCAATATAAAGAGTAGTATATAATTGTTATTCGTGAATATACATTAATATGTTTTATAATCATATAATAATAATTTTTTGCACACTTTACATTGGTCCGTGGTCACAGATAGTCTACCTAGAAATAGGCGCGATTAATCCGCTTAAAATAGTTTCATTTAAATTTTATCCGATTTACTATCAACGACATATATTTCAATGATAATTATTAATTAAAAAGTACATCTTGATGTTTTATCCCACATACCAAAGTAGTTAGAGACAATTTAGTGTCCAGACACTCGTTCCGCTCGAAATTGAGATATTGCGTGCTAAGTGGCAAACTCACCGTCGCGTTAAGTCTAACCGGAACGAGGAAGTTGAAATAATTTAAATATACACATCCCCGAGTGAAAATCGAACCCACAACCGATCACGTTTACAGTCAGACGCTGTCCCACTGCGCCACGACCGGCCTCTCTTACTTACTTTAAATATTACAAAATATAATTAAAAAGCTATATCATAAAATTAGTTTATAAGAGTTTAAAAAGTACCTTTTTAACTAATTTTTGAAGATTTCTCGTAATTGAAAGTTAATTGACTGTGCTTATCTTGTACTATAAAAAAGGCTATTTACGTTAATTAAGAAATACATGTAGAAGTGGTATATTCAAACTTCAAAATGATTGTTATATTATGTTTATTTATATGTGAGTTATTTTAAAATATTTGTATTTAAATATTTCAATTTAGTTTTGATATTGATTTTCATTTTTATAGTTAAAACAATATACGTGTATGTTTTTTAAAACATCTGTAAACGAGATTGGTTGTGGGTACCTACTCCGGAGAATGTATACATTAATATATATATATATATATATATATATATATTAATGTATACATTCTCCTATACATATATATATATATATATATATATATATATATATATATATTTGCAGATATATTTTACTTTAAACGATTTTCTTAAACTGGTTTCAGGTTTCTTAAATCATTCAGATGCAGGCTCTGTCAAAAGGCAATTAAATATGCCGTCAAAAACGGATAATTTTCACGCAAACAAAGACAACATTCAGGATAAGTTAGTTTATGCAATATTTTTAGTTATACCTTTGAAGTATAGTGGAACAACGTCTGATTTCAAACATGATTGGTAAATGGTTCGATTAATTATTTAAAACATTTTCATTTCTTCGATTTTGTTAACAAAGCGCAATGAGTTATTATAAGGTTTTCGGAATTCAGTTGTAATAGTGCGAACGAAGTGTTTTGCTGTTCTATTTACAGAGAACTTCTTGATATAGCTATATCAAGACATTCTCTTCAGTTGGAAATTCTCGTGTAGGTACAGTGCGTGAGTGGTAGCGGAATATAAAAATGGCGTTTTTGAAAAAATGTATAAAAATTTTTACGCAGCGGCATTTGACTGCTTTCAATAGGCGCGGGTTCGAAGCCGTTTCTCAACGTTGTATGTATGTATACATATATATATGTATACATATATATATGTATACATATATATATGTATACATATATATATATACATATATATAGGTCGCGGTGCAGTGCGAAAGTGACTGTCTGTAAACGCTGTAGCTTCGATACCTGCCCAGAGAAAAGATTATTTATCAAATTTCATTTCATTTTTTCGCTCTTGTAAGACAAAGTGCTGCGTTGATTTCGAGACACAACACGCCATGTCTTGATTTTCGGGTGGCAGCGGTCAACGGTATGTCTTGATTATAAATGTGTTGTGTTAAACAGACTTATATATTTATGTTTAAAAATATACATACAAACATCATTACATTTCTAATAGTTTCCCATAAAAATATTATTTTTTTTAATAAATCTAATACATTTTGTGATAGAGATCTACTAACTACAACCGAAGAGTCTCGGAAGAATTGTATGTGTTCGAAGATATATGACCCAGTGTGCGGCACAGATGATAAATCGTATTATAATTTGTGTCAGCTTGAATGTGAGAACAAATCTGGCAGGGTTATTGTCAAACATCAAGGAAATTGTATACCATTTTAAAATTAAAAAATAAATTAAATAAAAAAAAAATTAAAAAAAAACAAGCTATTATTAAAATTAATTATGTATTAACCTAATTATGTAATACGATTATGAGTCTACATTTTTATTATTATAATTATTTTTAATATTTACTATTTTTAAAGTGTTATTCCACACTTAAGATTAGAAAACATCTTTGAAAAAACGTATAAAAAATTTGAACGCAGCGGGATTCGAACCCGCGCCTCTTGGACCGTCCAAGAGGCGCGGGTTCGAATCCCGCTGCGTTCAAATTTTTTATACGTTTTTTCAAAGATAATTATTTTAATTCCGTTTAGATTGTTTCATGCTTAATTTTTGTAACACTTACGGTATGACGCTTGTGAGCCGTGCGTTAATGATTGCGACGTAGTTTCAAACTAATCAGTTATTACCGTTATAAGATATAATATTTATTTACTAAAGCTTGCAATAAATTTATTTATTATATAAAATAAATATTTCAATAATTAATACATTAAACATGACGTATCATGATCATGTTTTCAAACATAGTTAAGAAATTCAAAAAATAAAAAAAAATCTATTCAAAGATCCAAATATATTTACTCTAGATTCTGTACCTTTATATTATAATTCGTAAACAAAAGTAACCTAAGTTACTGTTTATTAGTTGAGCAGAGAGTGAAGGTCCTGCCAAAGTCGCTCCAGCCATTCGAGAGATTAGCTGAAACCAACCGACAAGCAAACTAACAAAAATTTTCAAAAAGATGGCATATGTAATGTGTGTATATATATAAACATATGTATTAAGTAAAACTACAAACAGACACTCCAAATTTTATATATTTGTATAGAAAAATCTATATTCTTGCGCAATATTTTTCTATTGAGTTTTTTATTACTGTAAATCCCTTAGTTATCATAAAATTTTTAGAATTTGTAATATTTCATAATAATATAATATTCATTGGGTATGTTATAAAGCTATTTCGTTTCGTATTGCCCGCTACAATGCTTCCTCAGCGTCAGGGGAAATTTAACCGCTTACCACGAGTATTAGATTAAAGAGATAGTTATTTGTGCAGTTTATGTCATTGTCGGTATAAATAATAAACTGTACATATTTTACTTATTTGAAGCTTGTCGTAGCCCAGTGAGTCAGCATCTGACTGTAAACGCGATCGGTTGTAGGTTCGATTTCCGCTCGAAGCAGTGATTATATTTAAGTTATTCACAACTTTACTCTAGTAAAACAAAATGCAGCGTTGCGCTCTGCTACTCGACACGCAATGTCTCGAATTCAGCGGAAAGCGAAGTACGGAGTGTCTTGACACTAGGGTACATTCTGTTATAATGTAAATATACATAGATAAAATGCAGCGTTGAATTTCGCCATCCTATAGATATTTATTCAAGAATTTATAAAAGCGGTAGCAGTGCGGGAGGTTATGTGATTATTTTATTTGTAAACCTGGTATAAAATAATTTTTCTCCTATTGTTCTGTCGGCTTATTATGACAAGTCTTGTAGCTAGTTATTTGTGCAGTTTATGTTATTGCCGATATAAATAATAAACTGTACATATTTCACTTTAATGTAAACGCTATTATGGCACAGTAGTGTGATATGGCTAACAGTAAGCATCGGTTGTGGGTTGAAATCTTTAATTTTTAAAAATAATATATTCATATAAGATATCATATTATAGAAATAGCGTTCGATTTTGTCATCCTGTAGAAAAATCTTAAATGAATATTTTTCTCATACTGTTCTGTCGGCATATTATGTCACACTTTACAGTCTTTTAGTTATTGACTGCAGCTACTGTGAAGAGTTTGAGATCGATCGTCACTCAGGGTAGATAGCTTTGTGAAGAATGTAAGAACAAATGTTACATATTAAATATAATAGTAATGCCCATAACGGTTAATTATTTAAGAAAAATATTATGTGTAAATATGTTTATTATTTATGTTCTATCAACAATGGCATATTATATCCACATAGAAATAAAAATAAGGCCACAATATGTAGAAGAAATTATATATAGTTATTTGGTATTTTTTCATTCTTAAACGCCAAGAAAATAATATATATTTCCATATCGGCCGCGTCGCGATGGTCTACTATTAAATTTTCCCTCTTTTTTCTGTTATATCTTCAATCCATATATAAATATATATCCTTTATTGCACTTAACAGAATACATAAAAAGTAAAGAAAACATGACAGTAATAAAGTCCGTAACGGTGGAGTGTACATATTTTTTAATTTCTTCCAGCCAACCTGTGGAAGTGGATGATGTTATAATGAGGGTGACAACCAGTGCAATTAATAATTTAAAGAAGATATAAACAGTACACCTTTAAAAAATATAGACGTTAATAAATATATACATATGAAAATAAATAAATATAAATAAAAATATAATATAAATATATATAAAATATATAAATAAAATATATATAATATAAAAAAATAATATAAGCATTATATTGCTATATATAATATGATAACTGCTATGCTGCTGATAAATATATCAATTATAGATTTTCAACTTGTGATACCTATAACAACGAACGAAGGAATAACTTAAACACTCAGCTGAACCATAAAGATGTTTTTAAAATAATAACTTATAAAATAATAAAATATTTCTAAGGAAATTTCAACCACTGTTACAACCAGCTTTAATACGAAGGGATTTGTCGAAAACATATTTTACATTTCACAAAAGCTCGTTCAAAAAATTCCAGTTAAAATATCTTATTTTATGTTAATTTAAAAATACATTTCATTCAATTTATAAGACCTCGTGACTTTTTAAATTTAAATAAAATACTCTGTAGGATTTTACTTTGGTAGTTTTCTTTTTTCATACTCTACTAGTACGATGTCTTTGTTTAAGCTTAATACTTTAACTTTAAAAGTAATATTTTTTTATCAGCTTCATGCTTTTCCCCGCATAGGTGGTAAGGCAAAGATAATCTAGTGATGAGACATTCCGTTCTCTATACAAATTTAAACCCTAGTGTATATAAAATATAATCATTCCCGCGTTTGCGAATCGAACCCACAATCAATTGCGTTTACAGTCGCTGGCAAACGGCCCCTAGCCAAAGAGAACCTACTGTTGAGACATTCCATTATCCGCCCATTCAAGATGTGCGAAACTAAACGCCTCGCTTTATCTTATAAAAGTAGGATTATTAAAATAATTTAATTTTTTTTCCCTCGAGTTGGAAAATAAACCCAAAACCGTCACTTTTACTGCTGCGCCACTGCACCGCGATAACCTATCCTTATAATAAGCTGTAACGACTTAAATCTGTTTTGGCATAATTTTCATAATACTGCCTAAGTAAAAATGTAATCAACTTAATACTTCCGTATAATCTTGGAATTCCTTTTTACCGGCTTAGCCGTTTATCGCCCCGAGGCACTGAGTTTGGATACTTTAAGTTTACGGTCAGACCTTGGTATGTTTCGAACTTCTACTGAAACTTTTAGATAGTTTCAAAAATTATGTTAGTAGATAATATTGTTGAGTGTTGTGATTTATTCCTGCTTCTGTTTATTAATCATTCTATGTATTTATACATTGTAATATTTCCATTGTGTGACAACGGGTAGCGAGTTTAATTTAATTAAAATTAATAATAATGATTCGGGGGTCGTCCATAAATGACGTCACATAAATTTCTCGATTTTTGTCACAGCTGGTCCCTTTTGTGAGATTACCTTAGTCAAACAAAATCATACTTTGTCAAGCTCCAGTCTGCTTTTTATCATGTGACGTAATCAATGGATGACCCCTAATCATGTTTTATTTAAATTAATCGTCATAGTTCTAGTGTTGCCAGAAAGACTTCCAAAAATTTCAGATTTGATTCTAGAGATTAAACTTTTTATTTCAATTTATTGTTGCTTAGTAAACAAAACAATATACTTCAACTTTACGGTAATCAGAGACCACCAAGAAACAAGACAAGATATCTCTCGATTTGTGTGGGAAACGAACCAACAACCAATCCCGTTTATAGTCAGATGGTTCTCAAATCGAGAGAGATATGCCGCAGTGAGGCACCAGTCCCACAATGGTCTTTCGATCTGGATGTTGTTGTAATAAAAAATTATAGTTATATACAATTTTATTAAGAATGAGTACAATCTGTTTTTATGTAAGATAATCGGCTGTTCTTTGATTCTAATGCTAAGCAGAAAGAAATGAAGGCCAAAAGTTATAAGAAAAGTATTAATAAGGTACGTGTAGATGACGATCGCTTCATACATATTTAAAGCTTAATTTCTTATCTTTATAGATATTTCATAATATTATTAGTTTTATAAATAATAATATAAAATTGTTGTAATAAATTGTATGCAACGGTGAAATAAGAAAAAGTGAGAATAAAAGAATTCCACAATAAATAAACAGCGGCGAGACGAGACAATTAACGATAATTTGCGAAGACACTATCGGAAGAAAACTCAAGTTATCAAACTTTTGTAATAACACTTAGTTCTTGTGGGTTTTTTTTTCATATTTTTTGAGACGTGCAAAAGATAAACTTGAGGTAGTTTTTGAATGAATTTATATTTATTTATGTATTGAGTTTGCCACTTGTAACGGTATGTACATATTGAAATATAAATATGATATAATATTATATAATATTTAAATCATATATATCTATTAAAAGCATATATAATAATCAACATCGACGTCGGCAATGTCGTCGACGTCGTCGTCGTCGGCCATCGTAAAATTAACAAAAACAATTTCAATTGGCTATCTTCAGATGTAATAAACAACTTATCCAAAGAGCCAGAAGTTCAAAAATTTTAACAATTAAACATTTGCTATATTGAACCAAAAGCTCAGTTATAATTTTCGTCCCACTCATTGCGCTTAATAGAGTTTCCATCCAACCGTAATTCGAAGCGATAGTTTATAAAATACAAATTTGCAAATTTGTTAATGGCATGTTAATATTTATTCAGCTCTTTGCTTCATTACACTTTGGTGATTATCAAAATTAACGAAATTTATTGTATCCACCTGTAACATGGACGGTAGTAAGTGTTGTTATTGAAATAGAAAATGTACAATGTATTGAATAATTATGTATTGTAAATAGTTATAATAAAGTATATTTGAAACTATTTTAATACAAAAATTAATTATATCAATCTACCGCCATCTGTTTATAGTATCAATTGATAGACGAATGCCATCTCAGTCTATCTGTGATCAAGCACTATTGGAAAGTGTTCTAAACGTCAAGATTAATCCATATAAAAATTGTAAAAATCAAAGATATATAAGTATATATTTAAAAAAGTAAATTATAATATTAAATTTCGAATCGCCTGTTAATAATAAATGTCAGTATTGTCAGTCCTTCAGCAAGACACCGGTGAATAACTTGATAGTCACTCTTTTAAAATTATTGTAAAAGAAATTTTAAGTTTGTAACAAAATCTGGTTTTCCGAAAAAATATTCCTGTGTATTATAGTTAATAGTTAAACAAATTACTGGTCTTAGTATCTTTCACTCTGTAAAGCCGAGTTACAGGATTGTATGTTTTTCACCTTCACGTTACATCCCGCACGTCAGGATTGTCATAGACGACCTAGCGTCAAGACACTTCGTGAACTACTTTCCGCCAGAAATTGAGACATTGCGTGCTAAGTGGCGAACTCAAAGTCTCACATTTTCTTACTAGAGCGGAGAAATGAAAATATTTTAACAGTACTGTTTAGTTCACAGACTAATAGTGTTTTATTTTTAGATTGACGATCAAATTATTAATGAACCTATTAAACTGTACAACATAAAAAAATGCACTCCCATCTTGAAAACGGTCAGAATAAGCGTCGCTTTATGTCTCTTAGGAAGATAAGCTCTATTTAATTTGTACTCCACGATACGTATTTCATTTGTCGGTTAAAAACATATGCATTAAGGCATTAAATTAATCAGGCAATGCCTCTGACGGATGATTGAGCCGTCAAAGCCTCTTAAAGCCGCGTCTTAATGGATTTTATCCACAGCTAATGTATACGGACTTTGTTGATACAAATCACGCTTGTTATAATAAATCCGACGTTCCATTAATGCCTCAATATGTAGTTAAAGCGAATGTTAGCAGGTATACTGGATTTTCTCTGCTATATCATTTTTTAAAACTATATTAGAATATTTTTAAAGTTATTCAAACATATTATATTCTTTACTGCACTTTTTAAAAAATAAGATTTACATTTTGATAAAAGTTTGGTCTCATAAAGGTGGACTTATCTCTTGAAGAAATCTCTTCTCTTTCTCTTATATATATATATATATATATATATATATATATATATATATATATATAGCAGCACAGCAGGGTAGAAAGTACCTACTGTCGGACACTCCGTACTTCACTTTCTAACATATAACTAACATATAACTGCATTTTATGTAATTTTACCATCAAGTAAATGGGAGGTGTGAAGATAATGTTCAAATTTTTATCTTTCTATGTTGCATACTCTTATCTGTGATCCTTGCTTCTGTTCAACAAGTTATACCTGTCAATTTGTATGAGGAAATTGAATTGTTATTTCTACTATTTTTTGTCTTTATTCCTTAAACTTATATATAATATTCCTTAACCTTATAAATGACTAACAAACTCTATTTTATTTTTATTATATTAATATTTAGAGTATATAATAGTTTTAAGGTTTTGAAGTCCAAAATGGAGTCAGGATCTGTAGAATAATAGATATTATTTCACGTAAGTTAACAAAGAGCGGAGATCAAAAAATCTTTTATCAACTTATCTGTCTAAGAAGAAAAATATGAAAATGCTTAAAGCTAAAAAAAAATTACCATATTTTTCTAAGTTAGTAATTTTTGGCTTCTAATTTTGAACCTGACACCCCAAGTTGTATAACAAAAGCAGCGAATATGCGTTATGAATAAATTTGATTGATGCTCTTTCTGAAAGCAAAGTTTTAAAATTAAAATTAATATAAGGCGAATGAATGTATATAATTACTCCTTAGATTTCTGAGAAACGAAACACTTTACAATTACTCTGATGAATGATATCTTAAATATATATGTATAAGGTTATAATTTTATAGAACACTGTGGGACACAGTGGGACAGCATTTGACTGTAAATGCCATTGGTTATGGGTTCAATTCCCATTTGGGGGAAAGAGTATATTAAAACTATTTTCATTACTTAATAATAGTAAGATAAAGTAAACGCAGCGTTGCGCAGTGTCTTGACAATAGGTTGTCTCTGGCTACATTAATATACGGGATATATCATGAAACTGAACGTTACAAATTTTTCGCAAATTTAGGAGACACTATGTGTCGATGTATATTTAAAAGGTGTCTAGCTCTTGCTTGGTAAAACTGCATAATCATTCCGACTAGAAATCGAATTCATTACTGTCTTTGACGTATTCTGTTATATACCAAAGATGTATTAAGATGAAAAACAAATGGGTTCTTCAAATTTTTAATATGTAAATCTGTATAATTTGTTTAGTTTACTATTTATAATTATTTAAAACTAGTGGCCCGCTCACGGCTTAGAGCCTTAGAGCTTAAAAGCAAAAAGTGTCAAATACCATAACTTCGTTCTAATGTTCAATATAGTACCTATAGTTAGAATAATAAAAACTGATGCTGTCAGATTACGTTTATTATTGGCAAATTTCTTTCCAATCTTAATATATTTATTAAGTTATTAGAAAAAAACATTGTAAGAGAAGTATGCAGACAGAATCTAGTGTTATGACACTTCGTTCTCTGCTTTCCGCTCCAGTTCAAGCCATTGTGTGTCGGCTGGTTTCCATCAGCCCAACACCGCGTTTTGACTTACCAATGTGAAAAAATGAAGATAATTTAAATATGATCACTTCCCCGAATGGGAATTGAACTCACAACCATTTACAGTCCGTTACTACAAAGGCTAGCCCACTACAGAGGATGTCGATCGATCAATCTTAAATTCTTATTTTTTATTGATCCCTAAAGTTCGCATACGTCCCACCATCATACCATCACCACACCACCAAATGAAAGTTTTATAAAAGGCGTATGGTCTTTTATTAAGACCGTTTTATTAGCATCTCCTGTGTGCATATAATTTTGATAAATTAAAATTATATTCATTATTATAAAATAATATTAAATTGAAAAAGAAATATTATATCTCCGTAAAAAAAGAATTTATTCAATTCAAATTATTCTTAAAATAAAATGAGAAAATAATTAAAACTTAAACATATTATTATTTAATTTAAAATAGTCATTTTAAATATTAAATTCTACATTTAGCCGTAAATTCAAAACGTAATGTTAGTAAATTTCAATACGCGTGACGTAACATACGACAAATTTATTATTTGCCGTTAGTACAGTAGTCATGTCTATGGATCGCGCTGCAAAATTAAGTTTGTTTTTTTAATATATACACTTTTCCGGGATAAAAAGTACTCAGTGAGACGCCCAGGATAATGAAGAATAATTATACCAATTTTCATTGTAATCTAACAGGGAGTTCTTGTGTCATGTTTAAATAAGCAGACAAACAATCAGATAGACGGACAAAAAATTTTTAATCACATTTTTGGGTCCAGCATCAATGTAACTCTCTGTACTTATTTTTTAGTTCTCCTGCTACTTATTTTTTTTAATATTTTCAATTAACTTTTTATAGTTTTATTATAAGTATAGAATAAATATTTTAAACATGCTTGTTAATGATTCATTTAAAAAATGTTCGTAAAAATACATGAGTTCACTGCAATAAAATAACGAACACTCAGTAAATTAAGATATTCATTGCCAAATGGGAAAAGGGTCTCCGAGATTACAAAAATTTAATGTCATCTTCGAATCGATTTGGAAGATTCTTTAATATAAGCAAAGGAAAGACTTGCTTCTAATAATGTTTTTTTTTCTTTATTCACGAGACAATATCTTAATTTATTTGGCGAAAGAAATTTTGACTATAATAAAATATAAAATAAGTAAAAGTGATAATATTCTTTGTTTAAACAGCTATAAGTAAAGCAAAATATGAAGAGAAAACCTAGTGCGAAGACATTTCGTTGCGATCAACAACCACACAGCACATTAGCAGTACTTAACGCCGCGTATGTCTCAACAGATCAAAGAAATGAAAATAATTTAGATATAATCGGAATTGAACCCTCAACAAGCAATACAGTCTCTGTTTTTTCCACCATCCCTAATTTACTTCTGATGAATTTATTTACCTTATTGACCATCCTTTTATCTCAAAACTTAAATCTTATAAAGTACCGAAAGGGAAATTATTCATAATGAGCATCATTAGTTTAATTTTAACGTTTATTTAAACAAAGCTTTAATTAAATCATATGTACTTTTTTGGACAGGCAATGAAGCTAATGTGAATTATGTGGTATACAGACCTGCAAAGACAAACTTTGCGATTGCTTTGCTTATTATTTTATATTTTATAATAATCAACATTTCTTTCCCTAAGAAATTTTATCTTAATTTACTGAGTGTTCGTTATTTTATTACAATGAACTCCTGTATTTTAACACAATTTTATTAAATGAATCATTAGCAAGCATGTCTAAAAGATCTATTCTATACTAATAAAAATACTGTAGAATTGACCCAATTCTGTACATTGAAAATATTAAAAAAATAAGTAGCAGGGGGTGTTACTAAGTAAAATAAATCTACAAAATTTAAATAACATCTAAATAATTTATACAGTATATTAAAATCTTTTCTGAACAGCATTAACATGCATTTTAAAGTTATTTATAGTGCAAATAATGCTGTTTCTTGACTAAATTAGTTCTAACGGTCACTCCATTTGCGAGGTAAGTAGTGGAACGATGCCATACACTAAGCTAATGGGATAGTAGAAGCTTTCTTTTAAAAATGTACGAATGACATTGTTTCTAACTATATATATATGTATATGTATTTGTAGCTTCATGCTTTTATCCCGCATAGCAGGGTAGACAGGAAGTACCTAGAGTCATAACAATCCGCACTCCATTTTCCTCTTCTCCTCCTTACCCCATTTTAAATATAATAATTCTCCCAAGTAGGAATTGAACCCACAACCGATCGCGTTTACAGTCAGACGCTCTTGCTGAACCACATCCAGCCATACCTGTATATTCTTCGTTTATTTTTTTGGGATACCAAATAGTAAATACTCAAAAGTAATTTTTTATTTTTCGTAATTAGAAGTTTTAAATACATGCAAACTACAGTTTCTAGTATATATTTGTAATTCTGATGAATTATATTATACTTAGCTAACTTTAGTTAAAATAGATGCTAACCACGCTGCGGTGAAACTCAGTTGCAATGTACTATGCGTTTTACCACATGGGTTTCAGTGGCTGTTCCCATAGCAAGTTTGTTCAGTAATGATACATTCGTTCGTTCAGTAAACGTACATATATGCATATTTTATGTTAAATTATATACGGTTTATATATATTTATGGCTTGTAAATATTGTCTAATTTAAATGAATAGCTTCAAGTTTTATCCCACATATAAACGTAATTAGAGAAAATCCAGAGTCAAGACACTCCGTTGACGGCATGTCTCTCAAATTTGTATTAGTAATAAATAATATTTATAAATAGGTAATATTGAATATTAGTCCTAAATATTAATACTTAGGGGGACGTTTTTTTAATATTTGATCTTCATAGTAATATTTTAAAGTCATTTGAATAATAATATAATTAGAAAACAACTAACCTCCTATGGTCTAAACCTGAATACGAGTATGATTAAGATTCTGGTATTTGAAAAAGATAAAGGAAGAACGGAACGCAAGATTAAGGTAGATCGAAAGATTTTAGAAAGAGTGACCGAGGTAGTACATATGGAAAGTATGTTTAGTAGAAATGGATTGATGTCAGAGAACCTGCACGTATTGCCCTTCATATATTACTGCGCGTATTGCAGTACTGATACCAACGCTGTTATACGACAGCGAAACGTAGGTGTGTCAAATAAGAGTTGGATATAGTAGAGATGTGATCACTTCGTCGGATATGTGAAGTCAGATTAGCTGACCGTATATGAAACTAGGAAATACTCAGAAGGGCAGGCGAATCGTGAATGTCATAGTAAAATTAAGAAGAATGTGCTCAAGTAATTTGGGCACCTTGTGAGAATGAGAGTTAAAAAATAATAAGTAAGATTTATGAAGCAAAAATGAGGTCTATAAGAGATCGGGAAAGACCTCAGTTGACCTTTTAAAATACAGTATCGAAAACACTGGAGGAAGGTCACTTCAAAAGCGTTAGGATCCCCGGAGGGCGTGTGTGAAGAGGTAAAAAATTATGGACGAGGTGATAGAGGTATGCAGGGACCGTAGCATTTAGCACTCTGTTCTCTCTGATCACTCGGTTAGAGAAGCAGCGTAAAGATAAAAAAAGTTCAAAGTTAAAAAGGAGGATAGTTAATGAAAATTAAGTCGAGGTGAGTATGAAATATCAAAGGTACAGTTTATATAAAGAACAAGTGCAGAAAATCGTACGTATAACTATTTATTATATTGTAATAATTATGATATAAATTATTAATACACTATTATATTTCAATATGAAAAAATCACAAGAATACGTTAAATAGACAACGTATGAAACAATAATTATCACGTGAATTGTCTTTAACGAACGCAAGGTGGCCTGGGATGTCAATGATGTTGTGCTAAAGAAAATATTATGATTGCGATTTGTCTGTTAATATCATTCGAATTTAATAAAATACTCGACAATTCGTAATTTCACGATCACTTTTCGACTCCAAATATTTATTTTTTTTAATGTTTTATTATACGGGTAAGGTTTTAATCGAGTCTATCGTACCCCTTGACGAAATTATTGAACGAAAGTATTTTATGTGTCAATAAGGCTTCCGGTAATTATATATTTAATCTCTACATACCAATGACAAACTATTAAATAACTAACTTCAAATTACTATGACTCATAGTCATAATGTCAAGGCTGACAAACAAACGACACTAATGATTATGAAGATGTTTTTTTTTTTTTATTTTGTTTTTATATTTTAAATTGTTTTTTTTTTATTTTGTAAAACATGGTTTAACTGTTAACATAAGTATCACAATTGCTTTATTGTCATATAAATAAATATATAAAGATCATATTAAGTGGAGCTTTTATTTAATAAAGGTTCCTAATGAAGGATATTTTCATACAATTTTTTTACTATAAATATTATTACCTTTGAGACAGCCTTTTCCTAAAAAAAGTCCCAACATCGATTCGTGCTATATATACTTATGGAAAATGTGAATAATGCTCAAAATGACACTGGCAATTTTAAATTTATCAAATAAACATTATTAGTAAATATCGTGAATTTAAAAATATTTACTAATTCTATAGCAGTTAGTACGTTATATGTATTATTTATCATTTCCTGCTTATTACGATTCATTTTAAAGTTAAGTGTTTAGCTGTTTCTTTATAAAAACGTCTTAGACGGGTTTTAAACTCAGGCATATAAAATAAGCGACTTCTGTGCCCACTTAGCTATTTATTTATTTAATGATAATTAAATATTAAGCAAAATAAAATGAAATTAACCGTCTTCGAGTAAAAATTTTATATAATAATAAATTGTCGCTTACGAAAAAGCTGGTAGAAGATTTTTAAAATAAGTACCAATAACTACGTTTTATTTCTACAGAACTTTCTCTATTAAAGTAATGAAGAAATATTACTTCTGAAGTACTAAGAATTTTATATTTTTTTAGTTCAAAAAATTTTAGAAGTTCAAATCTGTGTTATTAGTGTAATATAGACATCGATTTCGTGATTAAAGCAGAGTAAATGTTTTAATGTATACATAACCTTTATGTTCGTTTATATGACTATAAAAATATAATAAATTTAATTTTAACATATTATTCCTAAACAAGAAGAAATATTCTTTTGGAAATATGTATAAAAATTAAAATATTAGGTTTGTCTGCAAACGATTAATGTTACTTTATTACTTTTACAATGAAATGAACAAAAGGTATAAAGTGACATTTATCAGATATAAAATCGATTTAAACTATGATATTTAGTTTAAATTCAGAAACGTTTTTCATTTAGAGTAAGCACCTTAACCCACTTAACAGGATAGTCGGAGAGAACTAAGTGTTTAGACACTCTGATCGCTGCTCTCTACCCGAATTTAAAACGTTATTAAATGAATATTATATGACGATTCGTGACAGTTAATAATTTATCATAAATTTAGCTATTTCATGAAAAAAAGAATGTTTATTAAGAAAATGAAGTTATCATCTCGACAACTGCTAATTTTAAATAAATTTGACAACTACAATATTTCAGAGAGCTGTTACTTTTAGGAAATCAGTGAGCTTAAGCGAGACAGCGTTTATCTGTACGTATCGTGGGTTCGATTCCAACTCGGGGAATTATTTTATTTAAATTATTTTCATTTCCCGGTAAGTGTAAGATAAAGCACGGTGTTCAGTGCCACCAGTCAACACGTAATGTCTCGAATTCAGCGAAATGCAGCATGGATATCTGAGAGGAGTCTTAACGCTAGGTACATCCTGTGTAACTTGCAAGATAAAAGCGTAAAGCTAAAAGAAAAGATTATTAGTAATTCCTAAAGGAAAAAAAAATGACGCGGACTATGGCACGCGAGATGTATGGAATTTGGAATATTTTAGACTAGTATTAGTATTAGAAAATGGAGCAGAATTGTAAAATGCCTATAATCTAAGTCTTTTGTAAAAGAGAGTAAAGACGTACAGGTTTCCAAGGCAACGCCTTTTAGTGTCAGGAGTATTAATACGAATATATAAACCAAATTCGTGTGTGTATTCTACCAGTTTCATGTACTGATGCGTACAAACGCAAACATAAATATAATAAAATAGACAAAATCACTTTACCATTGTGTTGACAAAACCGACTGTGAGTGGAATAGGACAAGTTATAAGAGAAATTTTCCTTTTATTAAATAAAATATTATTTAATAAACGGTATGTAGAGCCGCAAGGTATTTTGATCTATTGTTGTTCACAAAATATATTTTTAGGTTTAAGGTTCGATATTCGGTTTGTTTGAAGAAAACTATAATATTTAAATTCATCTCTACATTCTTTCTGGATTGTAGAGAAGAGAATTTAGTATCAAGTAATTAAATATTTTAAAGCTCCTCATATGTATTTTACACATTATAAGTTGAGTGGAGGATTTTAAGGTTGCGCGTTGTTTTAATTATATGGGTGAAATGAAAATAATTAACGTATATTACATAATTGTGGATTTACACTTTGAAATAGTAAAATATATAGAGTTTACTGTCCGTTTTGAAGTGTATATCTTTTATAATTATTTCTATAAAATTGAAACCAATATTAACTTATATATAAACAATAATTTACATATATAATAAACAATAATTTACATAATAATAAACAATATTAACTTATATATAACAATATTAACTTATAAATTGACCTTTTTTTTTTATTTACTTATTACAGTACTATTTTAAAGTATAGTAGAGAAATGTTATAATACTAAGTTCATTCGTCTATTCCGTTAGTTGTATGAAATGATACATTTGGAAATAAAACCAGCTTTCATATTGCAGCTTCCTGCACATTATGGCAATCACAGATAACCTAGTGTCAAGATACTCCCTTGACTGCTTTCCACCCAAAATTGAAAATATGCCTGGCGATATCAGCGCTACTCTTTTTTTACCAGATCAGAGAAATTAATATGAAATTTTAAGATTTTTTTTCCTCGATTAGGAATCGAACCTACAACAACGCTTACATTCAGACACTGCCCTATTGCGTCATGGCGGTATATGTAAAATATTAGTCGCCATTCGACCATAACACAGGCCTATCTGAGGAGTTAACCGTGGATTTGCTTTATTATAATATGCCTGTGCCCCGTGTCGGTATAATTAAATGTGGTTGGATTCGGCTCACAAGCGGGGGATTATTGCTGTTCTAGTGGCTGATATCAGCTGAATGCGCGCTTAATAACTTTATTCTGAATTGCGAAGAACGTGTTAGTTGCAAAAATGGTAGAGCAATGATTGGATTTTTATCATATTTTATATATATTTGACTTGTTTGCTAAAATTATAATATAATTTATTAAAAAATAATTTTATTTTTGAAGAGCAATGAAATTAATTGATTTGGATAAAATGAAATGTGACATTGACATTTAATATAGACTAAAAAGTACGAATGGAGGAAAATAACACTAAGCTCCCTCATAAATCAAGAAATTTATTTACTTTAGATTTTAATATATTAACTGTGTAACAATTTAAAAGTACTATAATAATAATAATAATAAATTTGTTTTTCAGCATAAAGTACAGCAGTTCGTTTTCCTTGTAGGTACAATTAGATATAGTTCACAATTATGTGACACTGACGCTTGTACTAAGCTCAGAGCTTGTGTTACGAAAAATTATAACTATAAAATGATATTAGGAATAAACTTAGATAACTTGTAGTATTTTGCATATTTCTTTACGATTCGAAACACAGCCGGTTCAAATCTACTGTGACCAATTTTTCTCAACTTTGTTTCGTTTGTTTAAAAATCTATACAAATACCACGTCTCGCTACTCGTAAATTTCTTCTTTGACAATTCATTAGACATATATTTATGAATGTTTCGTTAGTTACAGTACACACTGGAAAGTAAACGTTTGGACATTTATCGCAAGGTACCGTTCTATTCAGAGGCGGTAAATAATGTACTATTGGTCTCCTGGTCGTCCATATTCGTGTTGTTCTTGACGTTAACTCATGGATCAATAATGCTAGTAACATGAGGATATCTGCAAAAATATTTTATTTTAATATCTATTTTTCATATTATAAGTTCGGTTATAAACTATTTAATTAACAAAAGGCCATCACCATCTAATGTTTCAAGACTTTTTTTTAATTACTCTAAAACAGAAATAAACCTAAGTTACTCTTATTAAATCAGCTATCTGCCGGTGAGTCTCATCAAAATCGATGCAGCCGTTTACCCCAAAAAACACATACGAAGAAATATTTAAAAAATATGTTATTTTTGTATGTTTACTGTAAAGATACATATAATGTTTAACATATACATATCATTTTGATATTTAATTACCTCAAACAGACATCGGTTTATTTATTTGTACATAGCTTTTAGCTTTACGCTTATCTCGTAGCAGGGTAACAGAGCCTAGCGTCAAGACACTGACCCCTGCAAGTTTATATTTGGTTTATTAACATATATGATTACATAGAAGTATGTATATTCGAGATTTTAAAATATATTTTTCCCTGACGGTTATCAAAACTGCAGCGATGGTTCAAATATCTACCGTATACCTAATAAATCAGAGATTCGTAAATTTATACATTTGATGTCATATAGTTTTCCCGCTAGCAGAGTAGACAGAATATACCTAGTCCCGCATAGCTGGGTAGACTGAAAATATCTGCCAAGACATTCCATACTTCGCTTTCCACAAAATTCGAGACATTATGTGTTAAGTGGTGGAACTCAACGCCACACTTTGTCTTACCAGAGAGTGAAATAGGAAATAATTTAAAAAATAATCACTCCTCCGAGTGGGAATTGAGCTCACAACCGATACTGCTTACAAACAGACGTTGTTCCACTGTGCCACGAAAGGCCACTATGATTTCGTTATTTTTATAAAATTTGAATTCCAACTTAGAATAAAAATCGAAGTTAAATATTTTAGTAAGACTAAGTTAGCCGTTGACTTCCGCCACTCGTCAAACAATATCTCAATTTCAGATGGAAAGAGGATACCGCAGTGTCTTGTCACTCTTTAAGTATCCTATAGTAGTGGTTATGGTTATTCAAAAAATAGAGTCTTTTTATATTAAAAATAAATTAAAGCAATATATAATACTTGATTGTATTTAAATTATTTTCACTTCTTCGCTCTGGTAAGACAAAGTGCGGCGTTGAGTTCCACCACTCAACACGCAATGTCTCAAATTCGGTGGAAAGCAAAGTACGGAGTGTCTTGACGTTAGGTACTTTCTGTCTACCTTACTATGCGGGTTAAAAGCGTGAAGCTAAAAATAATAATAATAATACTTACAATAGATGTTCATTTTGCGACGTGTACTTAATAACGGTGTATAATAAAAATTGTCATTGAAGTATAATTAGCAATTTGTCTCATAAAATCTTAATTAATCAACATTAGTTCACGTTGCTTACATCAATATAAATTGGTCTCATTACATTTTTATTGCTTTACTGATGTAATTAATATTTTGACTTCATATTAATTACCTATTAACTCTATAAAAAGTATTAATATATGATATAGTAGGTAATTTAATGGTTGTAACAAAGTTAGTTTAATTTTGAGTCAACGCAAAGAAAGAACAAGAAAGTCGTCGTTCTTCGTTCAGTCTACCTGTGACCATGGACAGCAGTAGAGATTTCGAAACGTCAGATTTTCAAAAATGTATTTTCAAATACTAAAATATACTCGAGTGGATTACTTTAAATAGTTTCATTTAAAATGAGCTTCTCTAGCGAGTGGAAAAATGGAGTGTTCTAATACTTACCTGGAGTATACATAGGGAATATGTACAAGTCCGGTCTTAAGAAATAAATATGTATAGTAAATAATAACAAAAACAAACACTGGATTCCTGTCTAGTCTTCTACAGTAAAAAGGACAATTCTTGAAGGAACTAGTTAAACCCAAATACAAAAATTTTATGACTATTAATGAAAATATATATTTTATGTTCTTTTGCAAGTAAAAAAATTTTTTTGGCTTCACGGTTTTATCCCGCATAGCAGGTAAACAGACAGTATCTAGTGTCAAGACTCTCCGTACTTCGCTTTTCACCGAAGTCGAGACACTGCGTGTTGAGTGGTGGAACTCAACGCCGCACTTTGTCTTTGCCAGAGCGAGGAAGTGACAATAATTTTAATATAATCACTCCCATTTTCATGGAAAATTTCTAAAAATTCCTTTTATTAATCCCCTACCGACACTCTGTAACGAATATACATGTCAAATAACATTTTTTTTCCGTCCAGTAGCTTCAACTATGCATTGGCTGTCAGCAATAACGCAAGAGGTTTATATATTATGTAATGTCTTAAAGTAAAAAAGATCGCAGTGTATTGCCTTAAGGACTCTGTCCAAGTTATGCTGAAAAAAGAAGGGATCTACTCAGTGTCAAGACACTTCATTGACTGCTTTCCGACCGTAATCGAAATATTGCTTGCTCAGTGGAGATCTCAACGCCGTGGTTGTTCTTATTATAGTATAGAATTGAAAATAAATTTTAAATATAATTATTCCTCCAATTGGAAATTGAATCCATAATCAATCGCGTTTACAGACATGGTTTTCTACTATGCCACAATCACTCATGAAGCCATTGGCGGAGTATATTAACAGCATTTCATTACCTTGGTAACGTTTTTCTTACGTTTTTAAAGAAAATGTAAATGAATATTAATATTTTTTAAATAATTTATTACAATAAATCATTTAATAATCAAAAGGATCGATAAATTGCAAACATTGACCAACGTAAAATATTTCCACATCGGTATTGCGCTTCTCGTTCATGCAGTTCATCCAACACAAGTTGGTATACGTCTTATTATCAGTGCCACATACAGGTATGTAGATACGAGGGCAGTCACAATTTTTTATAGTTTCCAATAGAGGTAACGTATCTTCTATTCTAGACATATAAAAGTTATTAAAATCTACTGCATCTCTCGGTCTTAAAGTTGGATTTAGGGTTTGACTTTCAAGCTCATTGAACACGGATATTAATATCATCATGTGAACTGCAAAAAAAACAACTGTGTATTAAATAATTAAATATATATAAGGCTATCGTGGTTCAGTGTGATAGCCTTTGACTCTACGAGATTGGTTATGGGTTCGATTGCCACTCGGTGAAATGGTTATTTAAAATTTCCGTTTTAGTCAACTCACTCGCCGCGCTTTGTCTTACCAGAGCGAAGAGATGAATATAAAGTGAAATTATTATTATCCTATGTTTACGCTATAAAGTATAGCCCATTTTGTCATGATTATGTAAAATTTACAAGCTAATCAATATATACTATTTTTGTATTCAAAATTCAGTAAAAAACTAAAGTGACTTTACTGGTTCTTACTCCCGTTTTGGTTACAAAAAAAAATTTAAACTGTAATCGCTTGTTCGTAACATAGTAGTAACATTTTTAACAAGCGAGAGCAATTAAAAGAATTTTCATTAGTACGAACTTTTTCAATCTAAATTAAAATCCATTCACTCCGTTCCTGTAACTAATTCATTTCGTTGTCGCTAACTTTGTAATGAAGCAGAGTGTAGTTTTTTTGAAGACTTCTACAGGTTACGCTTCTTAATGTTATATGGAATTCTAACATGCTTCGTTTGTTTTAAAAATGGCAATTGATAGCATTTTTTTATTATTTATTAATGGGTAGATATAACTCAAATCTGATAGAAGTAGGATTTAAAAATATTTAGTTAGGTAGAGAGAAGAGCTTCGGATATTAGATGGTGGCGAGTACAAATGTGTATTATAAAGGGGCCTTTAAGTTTACGGGTCGCAGTGCCAGGCATTTCAACAAGCACCACTTTCTCTGTAACGTGATTGACTCAGCACGTATACGGATCCATAACACTCTAGAAATCTGGTTAGATAAATCACAAAAACGGATTTCGCTGCTCGACACAAGCGATGTCATTAAACGTTAAGAAAATTGATAAGGAAGTAACTTAGTTTTTTTTAGATGCTTGTTAGTGTCAGTTCAGATATTACTATTAAACCAACGAACATAAAACTATTTTATTATTTTCACTTCCTCGCTCTGGTAAGACTAAGTACGGCCTTGAGTTCCACCACTCAACATGTAATGTCTCGAATTCGGCAGAGAGCGAAGAACAGAGTGTCTTGACACTCTGTAATTTCCTACCACCCTTCTATACGTGTACAATAATGGAAAAAAGTGAATTTTAATTACAATCGCTCCTTTTCGTAATCGTTTAAATTATGTTAGCACACGCTTTTGGGGCATAAAGCAGCGATTCAAATTAGGCACAGTGTTTAATTTAATACATAATTTAATTAATGCATAATTCCTTATAAGTTTTAATACTCACTGTAGAAAATAAGCATTGTGTAATTGTATTGTGTAAAATTTAAGCCAAAAGTTCTGTTCCACTTGGATGGTAGGAATTTTTAATACACGAACACTTCTGTTGTGTTTCCAACGCGAATTGAAATAACTACGTCATGTATAATTACATGGTAATGTGTATTTAATTAATTTTTTGATAATATAAAGCTTTGTTTGTTGGTTTCTAGAACATTTTAGCTTGAGTAAGGATTTATTGTCGAGGTTTGAAATTAAAGTTGTATGAACAATTAAAAAAAAGGTATACGGAATTAATAGTATTAATTAATGAATGATTACTTTTTATATTACTTTTGACAATTTTTTTTTGTATAAAAGTGTACGTTGATTTATAAAAATTATATTCAGTAGTATATAAAATGTTCTCTTATTATTTAAATATATTTTTACAGTTAATTACTTTAATATATACTATTTGCTAATTTTTTTATGATTACGCTTCCACCTGGAAAATTTTAGTAGTTATGTATAGTTGTTATTATATGTAATGTTAAAGACATTTATGCATATATAATATAGACATATGGTCTACTTTATAGTTTTTTTGACTTCACGGTTTATTCCCGCACAGGACCTAATATCAAGACACTCTGTACATGTCGTTCCGCCAATTTCGATACATCGCGTGTTGAGTAGCGGAACTCAACGTCGCGCTTTGTCTTACTAGAGTAAGCAATAAAAATAATTTTAATTAAAAATAATTCGCCCTCGTAGGATTGAACCCTTCAATCTGTTCTGTTCTTTATGTATGGCGTTTCGATCGTGCCAGTAGAGCACTCAAAGCACTCGCCAATGTCACGTTGTATAGAAAATACATAAAGAACATATTTTTTTAGTTTCACGCTTTTATCCCGCAAAGTAGGGTAGACAGATAAAACTTGACAAGACACTGATTGGGGCCAGTCGTGGCGCAGTAGCGCGGCGTCTGACTATAAACGCGGATCGATTGTGGGTTCGATCCCCTCTCGTGGAGGTGATTATATTTAAATTACTTTGACTTACTAGCTCTGGTAAAGACAAACAAAGGACAAACAAAGGAGGAGGAGTTTGTTCGGTAAAAAAGAGTAAGGAGACATGTATGGCCAGGGCGTAAACGACAGATAAATGATAAAGTCCTCCGATTAGTATATCTTTGAGAATAAAACCAAGGTCGCTTTGAGATAGATGGTTGGATAGAGATCTGAGATTTCGATAAATCCCAAGAAGTACTCCAGGATTCACTCAAATAAGATGACGCAAGGGATAACAGGTCTTGGGATGAATTATAAAAATGATCTAAAATGCCACACTGGATGGCTTGTTTAGCACAAGACTTTACAGATTCATTGCCACTAATTCCAGAATGAACTAATGACTAATTCGATAAAGTAAATCTTGAAAATTTATGTTGGTGTTAGGATCTCCTTTGGTCAAGCCAAGATCTATGATAACGGAGGGTGTATATAAAAGAGCTTTGTATGGGGTATTAAACAATGTATTAGACGGAGGCGTAAAGGGGAATTTGGGAGATTGGCAAATTTCGGGAAACTACTGACTCGCAAAGATTAAAAAGGTGCATAAGAATTTATAGGAGGGAAAACATTTCCTTTGCCACATTTGCATAGGAACGTTGCACAACAGGAAAATGAGAGGAAGCGTCTATATATGATATGCACTTTTGTGACATTATAGCTTTTATTGATTTTTGCCTTACAAATTCAGGACAATCCTTAATGTTTTGAAAAACCAGGACAAAGCTACCTTGTTATTATTGCATGAGTCACCATTATGAGACTGAGAACATCTGTAACATCTTGGCTTAGACTGTGCCATAATGTGACCAAAATAGCAGCAGTTGAGTCACTGAATTGTTGGGTATTATACAATTGTAAGGTTCAACACGGAGGGAAGAATGGTATGAATAGACACTTTCATTCAACACTTATCCACGGACTGTAACTACAATTGACTCTGTCAGAATGTATGTAGTCACCGCCTCATTTACATTTTTTCTATTTAACTTTCTCGCTTTCAATACCTGTCCACAGCCAGAGGGCAATTTCAGAGAATTAACTAATTCATCTAAGGAGAATTCTATTGGGACATCCCTTACTATACCCATTCTGGTAATATTAAAAGTAGGAATAACGGCAAGATACTTATATAAATTTAGATTTGGGTTATTTAAAAACTTATTCGCTGCAGTACATGAGAATTGGACGCTAATTTTGTTGCACTTAATATTTTTCACTCTTTCGTCTACTATGTTTTTAGTTCTATTAATGAGGAGCAATTGACCAAACTTAATTAATCTGATAGTTCTAGCGTTCCAATTTCCCTCGACACATATACTATGAAAAGGCCTTTGTCTGATTCGATATACGATTTTGGAATTTTAGAAAGAAACGGATTTTTATACACATTTCTTTTTGAGGGTGTTGCAGTTGATGGGTCAGTTTATATATTTTTTTTGCCTTTCTTTCGATGCCTGTGGAATATTATTCCCCCCTCCTAGATCAGGGGATCTGGTGGTCTTATATCACTAATTTAACAAACAAAATAACACAAACATTCACTGCAACTAATCCGCCTATTAATATATAGATCCTTTTATTTAATTAATCTATAAGCGATTGAAAACACTAAATAAAATAATACTAAATTCTTAACTCTCACTAACAAGTGTCAATCAAAACAAATGTCCGAACCCACAATCGATTGTGTTTATATTCAGACGCTGTCTCACTGTGCTGCGACCAGCATCTGTTCTTAGTTCCAACTTAAATAATAGAAAAATATATATTTTGCTGTCAAAACTATCGCCAGATGTCATTGTTCAAATGACAAATAGTGGAAACGACCATTTTACACATTGTTTACAGTTACTGTACTCCTAAACAACTAACATTCTTGTAAATTGTTTATTATAATGGTTTAAAAAATTATTGCAGAGTCAAAATTGTGTTTTATTTTAAGACAATATAAAAAAATATTTAGTCTCACTATGATTTCAGTATAATAGAGATTTTACTTTGCTAAAAAATAAAGTTCCTTGTCAAATAAGTACGAAGGCGGAAGGTTCAGGAGTTAGAAAGAAACAGGTAAATGGCACTTGACCTTCGATAATTCACAGTCAATGATACTAGAGGAAGGTCACATATATAGTAGTAATAAACTACGAAAATAAAATTTGTTTATTTTAACCATATTTTTTTTAATTTTATTTGTGTGAATTAGCTTGATAAATAGTAAGAAGAATTCGGTACAAAATTGTTATAGTTACTTCTAACTTTTTCAATAGGCAAAGTTTTCTTTGATAAATTTCAATTTGTCTTAAATACAATACAAATTCAAAGCGAGGCATTGAGTTTCGCCACACTACACGTAATGAATCGAATTCAAAAAGTGGAGTACGAAGTATCTTGGTACTTCCTGTCTACCGTTATATACGGGAAAAAGGCGTGAAGCTAAAGCTTATCCTTGAGGAGTGTAGGAAGCTGATTTTTAGAAAGTACTAAGTGAAATGTGTGTGTGTGTGTATATATATATATATATGTGTATGTATATATATATATATATATATATATATATATATATATATATATACATACACATATTCAGGCAAATTCAGTAAATATTAATATAAATATTATATCACATAAATTCAGTATTAAACAAATTACTTCTAGTGTACTACAAAATTAGTTCATCTCATCCGATGCAGACGGCTTAATTTGAAATTGATTGAACTTGTGCATTTGAGCTTATTTTATGGAAATAAATTAATTTCGACATTCAAAAGATGAATCAGTGTACAACACCGATAAAACATTTTTTTTCAATTAATCCCAAATATTTAAATGCATAGATCAGAGTCAACACGTGCAATAACATTTTCATATTTTTTTTAATAATACAGGTAAGTTTTTTTCCTTTTAATTACAGTTACTGTTATTTGTATTTTTTTAAATATACATTTCCTAAATAAAAATATCATGAAAATGTTATTTTTTTTTTAGTTTAACGCAACAACGAAGTGTCTAGACACTATTTATTTTACTTTATACAAATTACATTTAACGAGCTGTGCCTGCGACTTCATTCATGTGGAATTTAAGATCTATAGATTTTTGTTTTATACTTAAAATAAAAATA
The DNA here is from genome assembly GCA_032432895.1 of Dryadula phaetusa. NCBI lineage: Eukaryota > Metazoa > Arthropoda > Insecta > Lepidoptera > Nymphalidae > Dryadula > Dryadula phaetusa. The sequence goes on along the minus strand of JAOYRS010000068.1, from coordinate 4,147,301 downwards.
GCCTGAATTTATAATGCAGTTAGCTTATTATTATAATATTTTAAAACTATATAAAATACATTAAAATGACCATAATCTGTATCGTTAGAATACAGACTTAGGCTAATTGAACTTAATTACATTAGAAGCACTATTCGTTGTAGAACTGCACATAAGTCAGTCAAAAGTCAGAAGTCAGAAGGACAGAAGGCTTTAGGTCCTAGTGAGATTTATCACTTTAGAAGAGATCTATCTAAATGTAGTATTGTGGTGTCTACGTAATGTTAAAAATGTCCTTATTCTTCTTGCACTGATCAAAAAGCACGGTGTTGGGTTACGCCACTCGATACTCCATGTCACAAAAATGTTATCTTACTTACTTATGTTATGAATATATATATATATATATATATATATATATATATATATATATATATATATGTGTCTTACTTGTTTTTTCTTAGCTGGTTATGATTCGATTGGTTATGATCGCCAAAGCCATCTTCAGAGTCACTTACTTGGCTTGGAAAGAAACACATAACAACTGGACTTTTAAAAGTTTATTTTACATATATAGAAAATGATAATTGAATATGTTTGTTTCAATATATTTTTACAATTTTTTTATGTCCACTGTAAAATGATGTCATTGATGTTAAATAAGATGATCAATATTATTTGTTATCATGATATAATTTCAAATATAGGTAGATACATAGTTCAAATATTATTAAGCAGTTAGAACTATCTTCATAATTCCGTAGGTTTTCACTTAATTCCTGCAATAGAGCGTTAAGTTTTTTACTTTTATTGGACTTTTAATCGCACTTAGTGTAATCTTAAATTTATTTAAGTGTTAAAAAAAAAATAATTACTCACTTAATATTAATCAAAAATGTTATATTTGAGTTATTTGAAATCAGGGAAAATCTGACATGGTCCTGTCCTAACAAATTTAACTTTTGGATTCTTTTTCTTGTTTTCGTTAATGCAGTTCATTCTACATTCATTTACATATGTTATGTTGTCATCAGCGCAGATAGGGATGTACACTCTTGGGCATCCCTTACAATCAGGAGTGGCAGGAATAGCGTCCAATGAGACTATGTCAACGGAATATGGGTTGTAAAAATGAAGGAATTCCCAAAATTTTTTCTCATCTTTTTTGCAAGTTGCTAGTAGCAGCAAATCTGATTGATTACATATTTATTTTAATTATTTTTTAAAGACAGTACAAACAGGACTTAGATTTGGAAGAAAAGTTATTTCCGTTTTTTTGTGAAGTAGAAATAAAACAATGTAATTACATCACTCCAATTGAGTGAGTTGATACAATGTGCTAATGATACCGAAATATACTTGGCTTTATCAGAAAATAACTGTAGTAACAACTACTCTCGTCTTCTACTATATTTGTTCTTGCAAAAATTATTGGACATATATATTGTCAGTCATATATATTGGTCATATATATTGGTCATATATACAGTATATAGCCTCTGATCACAAATAGATGATACTATAAAAGTGCTATTCAGCTGTGGTTCCTACAATCTGACTCATACATGAATATAACGTGGTATTTATACGACGTCACACGATCAGTACTTGTTAATTAAAGTGAACCTAATGTCAATATACTCTTTCTCTTATTCCGTTTTGGAGATACTCAACGTCGCGCTTAGTTTTACTAGAATGAAGAAATGAAATCAACCCCCTGTTCTGTAGATTTAAACCAAAATCAAAACAATTTGTTGCAAACTCAACACACTGCACTTTGTCCTACCAGAGCGAGAAAATGGAAATAATTTAAATATAATCATTACCCTGAGTGATAATAGAAACTTCAACCGATCACCCGGCCTATTTCCATGCTCATTTCTATAAAACACAATTTTAGGTTAGTGATATATAAGCAAACGGAATACGGAGAGTTAAGTGATCACAAACTTGTTTTTGTGTATGTAGTTCCAGACATTATGTATTCGCTTGGCTCAGAAGTACTCAATCAAGCTGAGTGCTGATACTAAGCTTTAGAGCTCCGCAAAGTTCAAACAAGGCACCTTTGTATTGTAACCCTCTTGGCCGTTAAACTATTAAGGGTGTAGTGTTGTATGAGAGAAAATATTTACTTAATGGTTTAGATATTTTATTATTACATAAATATGTACGGGTAAATTGTTTTTTTAAAAAATCTGAATTGATGGATATTGGTTTATATATTTGACATTATATCCGTAGGAAAAGCATTGGATTCTTTTATTAGGCAAATATACGATTGAAAGCATATCAATTTAGTATGTCATAGAAAACGGCTTTTAAAAGATACAGGTTTAAATCCTGATGCGTTCAAATGTATGTTCGTTTGTTCTATATTTTTGTGTGTATATAATACGAGGCTTTTATTTTTCATACAATAAGTGCAGTGAAAAAATAAGAGAGATATCGATTATTTTTAAGTTTCCATTCAGTGTTTGACGCAATGGCTGATTTTATTCTCACTGAGAAAGCAATCATGAAATGATAGCATTTTTGAATAAAATTACATAGTTTATTTTATAATGCTAACCAAAGTTTGAACACTTGGATCTGTATAGTTAAACACGCGAAACAGCAGGCTGATAATAAAAATGACAATAGCTAGTATGCATGAAAAGTAGTCTTAAATATATTTTCCCGATATTTTATTGTTGTTACATTAAAATTATAAGATTTTTTATTATTTATATTAAGTTATAATGATGTAAATGATTAACTTAATATATTATTTTCTATTTTATAAAATATTATATTTCTTGAAAAAAGAAACGTATTTTCGATTGGAAGAACACCATGGAAGACGGTTTTCCTAAAGCAATAAATGTTTTGGTACTTCGTTTTTTCTGCTCTAAATTCCCTTTTTTTGTTGTAAGCTGATCGACGTCACCATACGACAATATATTCCGCTATTTTCTTTGAAAATTACGCGAAACTTGAAAATGTAAGCTTGAATTGTATTTTTAAGGCACTTTTCGATTAACAATGAAGAAATAGAAATATTAAGACCTTAGTGATATATTGTGACACTCCAAAAATCATGAAATACCTCATTATACCATCTTAGTTTACTTTTTTCTGTCTTATGTCAATAGCATTATACACCGATTATACAATAGGCACCAAAGAGAGTGTCTTGACTCTAAATTATCTCTTACTAACCTTCTTTGCGGGATAAAGCACAAAGCGAAGACGTACGTGATAAGAAATGGTAAAAACTAACATGACACTAGAACCATAATAACTAAACAAAAATTGTACCCTTAAATGATTTTTACATCCCAATGAAATAGTCTTTAAATATTACTTTCCTTGTAAAAATCTTTTTCAAGAGGAAGTGAAAGAAAAACAATTTCCGCAGGCAGACCCTTAATTGTTCAGTTAATTTAAGTCAATATTTTAAAGGTTTAAAAGCTCAAATATTATACTTTCCTATCTCTATTATAGCGCAGTGCGCATGATCTAACTGAAATGGCTAACGGATTCAATTCACGCTCACGAGTGTGTTGGTGACGTGAAATAGGGAATGACTGTTAACGCTGTAGCTGTTGGTTCGATCTCTTTTGTGGGATTGTTTATATTTTCATTTCTTCGATTTATTAAGATAAAGCGCGGTGAATACAAATTCCGCCTCTCAATCATATTTCATTTAATGTGGACAATCGAGTAAATTTTCTGATGGAATTTGTATGTTTTATTAGCAAGCGCTGCGTTCAGTTCCACCACCCAATATACCATGTCTCTAGGCGGGAAATTCATTGAGTAAAAAGTATTTGCCTTATCCCGCTCAAACAATGCAATTATAGTATACGTAAATATAACGCCATAGCTTTTTATAACCGAGGTACAAAGGTGTCGTAAAAGTACTCGTAAAGTGTACAAATCGCACGAATTATCAAAAACAGTATTTTCAAATATCAAAATATAGGAGATTAGTCCGTTAAAAATAGTTTAATTTAAAAGATTTGTGTACAAGTGCGAATATGAAAAAATATTATAACAGTACTTACTAAGTAAAATAAATTGAATTGAAAATTTATTATAGGCGAATATAACCATTTCACGTTTGCTAACAAAGCCTTTCTCAACTACTATAATAAAGACTTTGTAGAGCTAATTAAAGTCTATTGAGTTTGTTAATTACCCTTATGTATGCATTTGAAGGTTTTGTAATTATTAGCAATTTAATGTAGTGATCGTTTTAATACTTATTGTTTAATATGGTTTTACGTTAGTTTTTTTTTAAATTAGCAGGTACTTAGATAAGCTCTAGTGTCGAGACACTGCGTGGACTGCTTTCCGACCAAAATCACGACATTGTATATTGAGGCGACGTACACGTTGCATTTTGTCTTACCAGGTCAGATATGTAAAAGTAAATTTTAGATTTAATTTGGAATCGAATTCACAACCAATCGCGCCAGGCACTTTCATATTGCGCCATGATGGTCTATATTTTATTTTATTATATTCCGAAGAATTATTATGTAAAAAAAATATTGATATCAATTTTAGGACTTTAAAATTATAAAGACAGTTCACCAAAATTGATTAGCTTTCAAAATTTAATAACACATAATAGTACAGCATATATTTGCTATGTTTCCATTTTTTAAATATTTTAAATATTGTGTTTAGGTTATTGTAATACAATATTCATTGCCAAGATTTGTGTAGAAAAAAGGGCCACTTTGATAAATAAGCAAAATTATATGTATTTTTTAACTTTGTTACAATTATTTATTTATCTAGACACTGTCGTTTGGTATTTGAACATTGAGTGATAATACATATGTATTAATTGCGATGAATTTCTAAATTATTTTCATTTTCCCATTTCAAAAAAAATAAAAGTAACATTTTTAAAAAACATATTGAGTGAAGTCTGACTTACAAAGAATCTTGAGTTTCACAGGTCTCCCTCCATTAGGCTGCCAATCGAAGGTATATCGGTTATTGGCATTGTAATGCAAAGTATGTAAAGTCCGGAAAATCGTGACTGCTCTTGGATGCCTTTTACACAGAAGACATTACTTAAATAATTTCTTCAATTAATATTTTTTCTTTATGATTTATCCCGTAAAGTAAGGAGTGCAGAAAAGACCTAGTGTCAAGATACCCTGTTTTCCACTCTAATAAAAAAACAATATGTTATATGTGAATATGAAAAACAATGAGTTATATCAGAACACTTTACCACAGCGGGAAAATAGAAGGTCATTTTTTTATTTCAGAGGGGACCGAAGTAAATACTCGTAGATACTTTTAACTCCTTAAAATTTAGGAGAATATCGTGTTTGTGTTCTTTCTGTGTGGTGCACTTCGCCATTGCCATAGTCAATAGGAAAAGAACGTTGCAGTAGCGTAGTAGCGGCCCTCTTACATGTCACCAAGACCTTACTCGAGTGTGGAACTCGGGGCTGTTTAACAAGGTGAGTCGCGAGAACCCTTTACCACGCCCCTTACCCTCTCCCTTTTGTTTATACTTTGCATTTACCGAAGATATGCCGGTATACTAGAGTGAAACAATGTCGTCCGCGAAGAGCACCGCCTCTTCGTGGCCGACATAGCGTTCCTTATGAAATCCCTAAACCTTAAGTATGTAGCCATCAAACTTCAAAGTATACTCGACCTCGATAAAACAACCAGGACATAAAAGAATAAATTTACTCACAGGGCGCGATACGACTACCAAGAGAAGTCTTTTGATAATACCCTGGCACTACTTCTCCTCTCCCCTCGCAAGAAGCAAAGAGAAGATAGAATTTGGCGAATTGGACCACGCTATAGTGATACACACTGTCAAGAGTATTTGTGGTGGTAGTCTTTGCAGTGCAGGTCCAAAGCTGTGAAATAATTATTGTTATACAATAAGTATTGTAGGTGTCATACAATTTCTTTACTTAAATCTTAAGAATTATTATTTGAAGCAAAGAGCCGGGTACAAAAGATAGTATTATTTGAGACGGTGCGCATCGTAAAATTTACTCAATTTGGAGTCCTCACCTGTGGCTTGGAATCTCATCTTGTCACCGACAAATAATTTTAATATTTATAAATACTTATATTTTGTATTTTATATTAAAATAAGGATTTTAAATAAAGTAGTCGCTTAAATTGCATTACCTTGACATAGTGGGCAATCTGTCTATAGACACGATAGATCAGAATTTAATAAGCATTTGGAGGAATATTTTTACATGCAATCGTATGTGATTACTTTTATTTTTCCTATTTGTACTGATAGAAATAAAGCTTCGGTTATAAGTACTAGAAGGTATTTAGTACATGATGTTTATTAAATTTGCCGTCTCAACAGTAGGTTACTTACAAAAAAAATTGGTAATGAGTGTCTGACAGACAACGCATATCTTTAACTTATGAGCGTTTAAAACTATAATTTAGCGCAAAAATTCCTTGGGGAGTATAAGGGTAGGATAGATAGAATTTCTTCAAATTTCAAATGGAAAAGGCAAAAACGATATTTTACGTTTTATAGTTCACGCAAGAGTATTTACGTATTTTACGTAATTATTAATAAGATAATTATGCATTACTAAACATATTCAAAGTATAAATATATTAACATATATCAATTAAACATTGATATGAAAAAGCATACGATACTTTCAATAATAGCTTATATTTTTTTTATTCCTTCCATATTTTGTCTTTGCAAATATATTTTCTTATATCGTTTCCTAAATCCCCCGAGAACATTGCCTAGTCTCTTTGATAGCCGTGACTTTATTCCTTTTATTTCGAGAATAATGTTGAACTCACTATACGTCAAAAAATGTACGTAAAAATAAAATGTTACTGTGATTTTATTTGCATAAATATTATTTTGCTCTATTTTGGGGTAGGCGTATTATATTTGCTTTTATATTTTTTGGAAATTTTCCATTAATATTTAATAAATTAATTAAATTAAATATATAATAAATGGTTTTTTAAATAAAAAAATGCAATATTCGCGAGTTTAATAAATTACGTGGGTGAAACTTATAAGTAACGCTGATGAGGCTTTCTAAATTACATTCATCTAGTGCCAACACACTTCACATTCCGCTTTCCACCAAATTCGACACATTGCGCGTTGTGGAACTCAACGCCGCGCTAAGTTTTACCAGAGCGAGGAAATGGAAACATAATCATTCCCCCGAGTGGAAATCGAACCCACAGCCAACCACGTTTACAGTGAGATAGTGTCCATTAATAAAAATAACAGATACTACTGCGATACTATTAATTTATAATGATTTTCTTAATTATTCTTAAATTTATAACAATTCGAATGCAACCAAATAACGGTGTAATAGTCATACTAAAACGTACATTGGTAAAAGGTATGTATGCTAAGAATCTTTTTGACCTTCCTATTTTCGGCCCATTTCTGCCTTTACGCGCAGGTCAATACCTAATGTCCCTAACATGAGAACCGTTTTGTAGACGTGAGTCAGTGTTCCCAAAAATTGAGACATCATTTATGCATAATGAAGAATTTCAAAGGATATATTAGATTCTAAACTTTATTTTTTGCAGACTAGAATTCAGTTTTGGACAAAAATATTTCATTTTTAGTCCAAAGTTCTATATTGCTAGTGTTTCGAATGTTGTTTAGTTAGTAGTTTCGTTGTTAAATTTATTTTTTACGTTAAACTGGACTGAATGATTTATCCCGAAAATTGTATTAAATCTGTAATAAGATATATCATTAATTTTTTTTATGTCTAATATATATATCTATGCCTTAGGACTATTTTTATCATGCTTATATATTATGTATCTACGAAATTCGGAATACGGGGCGATTCATTCCACCACGCATTCTTCTTCCGAGCCTTCGCTCACTGGCCGCACACTGGCTGAGCCTGCTTTCTTCGACATGAGATCGATTGTGCTTCCTTGGTGTCGTGACCGGTCTCCGATCACGACACCAAGGAAGCACAAACGCCAGCACCACAACTTGCAGCGAACTCTGTCCCGATGACGCCGTCCCTACCAAGGACACTTTGGTCCACTTATCAAGAGCTCCAGCGGAAGAAGAGGTCACCAAAACTAAGGCTTTGTTTCTATGGGCGCTGCTGCACTCGGACATGCAAATCGTGACCAAGCTGCAGCGGCGCGGGGCTCTCTCAGGCTCGTTTCTGGACTATATTTTTATGTTCCTCAATGATAAGTGCAGAGACCTTTACTGAGAGTGTAGCGCTGCCGCCATGGACACCACCATTACGGGCCTTCTCTGCTGCTTAAGACTACCCCGCTAAGACGACCTAGGCTCCCGGGTGAAGCTCAGGACTTTGCTTCAAAGCTACTCTGCGCACCTACCCCTCGAGAGCAATTTACTGGCCCTGCGCCAGCCACCCCTGAGACCCACATTTGGAATCCAGAGAGGCTCCAGGATCCTTCTACGAGCACCACTCCAACTTTTGCTCCCTGTGCTGTCAGTCCCGCAACTCGCCGCGCTCTACCCTCACTGCAGCGCCAACTGACGTCTGCAGATGGCTGGCCCCGGCTGCTTTATCAGCTGTCGCTACCACCACGGAATTGCAGTTAACGTTGCCACCCATGCTCCAGCCCCCCGCAGGTAGGGAGCTCATTTGCCGATGAATGAACAACATGAACGATCTGCTGACCACCACAAGGCCACTCCAATTACGGCTTCCACTTCCTCGAAGCCCTGGTACCCGCCCATCGTAGTGGAGAACTTCCTCAAATGGGTGAGACATTTTAAGAGTCTCCGTGACCAGCTGGGGTATGCTACAAGCGCCTTCAGGGGACCACCTGTGAGGACGACACCAGAAGTACTTCTGAAAGCTCTCACCGAGGAAGGATATTAACCAGAGTACGTCCGACTCATTAGGGCTAAGAAGGCCAGACTAGGATGCATCTTCCTGGCTATCCTGGCCAATTCCAAAGATGTCACGCCCGGCATTTACAATATCACAATTGAATCATGAAGGGTAAAACGAAGGCCTGCAGAGGCTTCACTACCAGGCTTTCCGCCACTCCAGCTACAGATGCCACCGCCGTCAGACTTGCATTCATTGCGGTAAACCGGGAACTAAATTTTACCTGGGGCTGCCCTCGCCCTCTAGATGTACCAGCCACGTGCGCCAACAGTGGTGGGCCGGCCAATCAAGTCAACTGTCCAGAATACCGGAAGGAGATTGAAAAAAAGAGAGTAACTGCTGCCTAAGGTTATGATTATCTGAGCACTTGGCCCGATGACTTTTAGTACGGTATCCGTTGCTGCCGAAGTCACCGACCTGATGGCCCCTGCTAACTCCTGAAAGACTAGAAGCCCAAAAAAGAGTGGAGGAAAGAAGTAGGCATCAGGAAGCCAGCCAGATGGGGCACGGCTCCCTCTACTACGTTGACCCGTAACTTGATACTACCCTTATTGCACTTGACAAAACCATTAACAGCCTCAGGGACGTTCTTATTACCCTGAGGGAGGCCATACCAAAAGGAATGTCCGCTCTGCTCACTACTGCCTGAGCTACGGATTCTACACTGGAATGCCGCCGGCTTGATGAATAAAACCCATTTTCTCAGGCACATGTTGACAAAGCTCTAATATGCGAGTCTCATCTCCACTCCCATGACCGTATTAACTTCCCTGGTACCATTTGATCAGACTAGGCACTCCAAATACGACCGCCTGCAGAGGCCTGCTGTTGGCGGTTCGCAGGACTATAGTCCATCCTATACCGGACCAGAACACGAAACCATTCCAGTCTCTAGGAGTGGAGACGTAGATGGATGCAAGGCACTCCGCCTTTTTGACTTGTACCGCTCACCAGCCTCCACTTTGGCAAGTATGGAGATCCGCAGGCTACTAAACAGTGACCGTGGTACCACCTTGATGGGTCTCTCCACTACGAGGCTGAGGAGAGAGCTTCTCTACTAGCCAGAGACCCAGTTTTCACCGAACCCTAGTTGCTGCCCCCAATTCCAGGAAAGATTAACCTAGGAGATCATTGCCGCATTTCTTCACGGAAGGTCATTCGTTGTTGGAGTAGAGAGTGCGATCTCGTGTAGCCCACATATAGTCATTGGTATACCATTGTGGTTCACCAGCGACTGAACGTAAGCAAAACGCAGGCTATTTTGTTCGGCACCCACATCAGAGCTCCATCATCGCTCATACTCGTGGGCTTAGTCCAACGTAGACACCTACCTGGGGGTCAAAGTTCACCGGCGCCTGAGCATGATCTACCACTTGAAGAAAGCGGCCAACACTGCAAGAATAGCCCTTCATCATCTGCGTCCTCTACTCAGCTCTACGTTACCGCTCCGCACTAAAATTAGGCTAAATAAGCTTCACCTGCATGATATGCGCTTGCGAGTTCGTCTGCGTGAAAGATTGTGCACAAAGGGTACTAATAAATAAATAAAAAGTGGTTAACCAAATAAATAAAATAAAAAATATTGGGAGTAGTCCGGGCTACCCAATCAAATAAAAATAAATAATAATATAAATATAATAAATTAATAAAATAAAAATAAATAAAAAAAGGCCTATTATGGGCGCGCCTGAAATGAGAATATATAATTAAGAGAAAAAAAATTAAATCGCGACTAATCTCGGATATGACTTTTTAAAAGACGTCTTAAAAATAAAATTGTACTTACACCATATACTTTAAAAAGGCTATGAAAGAGATGTTTCTCTTATAAGTACTAGCACTGAGAAATGAACAAAATATACTTTAATTTTATTAATACTTAAATAATAAGGAACTTCTAGATTATAAGATATTATTAATATTACTTTAGGTTTTAAATAGTTATTTTTTTTTCTTTTCTGTTTAAATTAAGAATACCTAGGTTTTTTTTATTCTATATGTATTTCTGTCTGTCATTTTTTAAAAAACGTTTTTTAAAATAAAACTTATTCCCAAAAAATGAATGTAATAAGTCAGCTAATTGTTATCGAAAAAAATATATTTGTAATTTTTTTTCTTTAAATGCCGTGGGAGGTGTAGTGTGGTAGGCTGCGGCATTTCTCAAGTGTAAGTTAAGTGTATGTATGATCAGAATAAATCAGAACCTGGTACCAACAAGACGTCTTTAATTGATCCCAACCTTACAGCACACCAGCGCGGTATTTTTCAGATGGAACAATTACATCGCTATTCGCCGAACAGCCCAAGTCCATTGATACGTGAGGAATACTACTCTGCATAGAGACCTCCGCATCGAGTCTAAGGAAGCTTAAGTAACTAGGCTAGCCACCAACGTGCTCCCGTGATAATGTCTTGGACTTCGTCCATTTCCGTAACGCCACGCCAACAGGTAGACACCGTTTCCCAAGCAACATCCTTCTCCCCTGATGCCTGAGCTGCTGCCACGATCGCTGAATCGCCTCAGCTGGGCTTCCGCTGAGTAATGGGTGGCGAAGAAATTAACGGTCAGACGTTGCGACAGAAGACCTATTGTTAAGAATATGGATGACAGAAATTAGCTTGAAACGTTTTAATAATTGTTTGTATTGTTATTTCCATTAATATAGCAAGTTAGAACTTTGTTTATTAATTAATACCTATATCTATCAAAAAACATCTTTCTGAGGTCGGTCGTGACGCAGTTGGACAGCGTCTGACTGTAAAAGCGATCGGTTGTGGGTTCGATCCCCACTCGGGGGAGTGATTGTATTTAAATTATTTTCACTTCCTCGCTCTGCTACAACACAAAGTGCGGCGTTGAGTTCCACCACTCAACACGCAATGTTTCGAATTCGGTGGAAAGCAAAGTACAGAGTGTAGATGACACTAGATACTTTCTGTCTACCCTGCTATGCGGGATAAAAACGTGAAGTTAAAAAAAAGAAACAAAAAAAATCTTTAAACTTATATCCTTTCCTAACAACGCCTAGCCAAAATAATGCAATGATTTCTGTAGATGATTTTTTTTGTAGCTTCACGTATTTATACCGCATAGCAGGGTAAACAGAACGTACCTAGTGGGAATCAAACCCACTATCGATCACATTTACAGTCGGACGCTGCCTGGCTTCAGTAATTTCTGTATTCAAATACTGAACTATTTTTGGTAATAAAACAAACTTAATTTAATTATAAACTATTTCAGTTATTTTTATATATCAAGTCACTATCAATTCACGCATAAGTAAAATAATACTACCCACTTTCATTTCAGCCCCGAAGGTCAGATATGAAATAAAAGAAAGCGACAAAACATAAACGAAATTACACCTGTTTTTATCGCTTGGGCCGGATATAAATAGGGAAAAGCTGCCGTAGTATTAAAATTATGCTCCCTGAAACCAATTGTTATTGCTTGGGTACGTTTTAGAAACTTTTTTGGCACTGGTATTTTGGCAACAAAATATAATTTATTGCCAATTTTTCCGTAAAGACTTGATGCTAACTTTTCGTGCTTATTTTGTGTTTAATATATACAAAATGCTTTAATATTTTGAAAACAACATTTTCAAAATGTTTTCTATTCCAAAGTGTGGAATAAAACTTAAAAATATTTATTTATTAGTTTTATATGTTAAGTTATTAATGATTTATTATTGAGGTGTGCTACAAATTTTTTGATTTATTTCATTATTTTGTTAGAACGAACATATTTTTATAATATTAGCAAACAATCATAAAAATTGTATTAAGAAATTTTATTATAGATTATTAGTTTTAAATAACAAGTTTTTATGAAAAATCTTCAATTTTATGCTTCAAAATTCTTATTACGCAAAGAAAAATAGGTTTTGTATAGTTCATGTAATTAAGTTTGTAGATATTATATAATGATACATTATATTCTGTGTATACGGTATCCAGTCATTTAAATATCAAATAAACTCATCTATATTTTAGGATTCATTTGAAATTTTCCATGCTGAAGGGATTAAAATAGCTACTTTTCTACTATTACTTCTTCTATAAGTTATACAAGGTCCGAATCTTCGCAATGTTTTTTTCAAACAATTAATAATGCAAGCGTTGACATATGTAAGATTGTCGGTAGCACAAGCCGGCCAATACACTCTAGGGCACTCACAATTCCGTATGTGTTCCAAATCATTAATTCTAGTTCTGTTAGGTATTTGAAATGGATGCTCAAGTTGGTACATTTTCATGATGTCTCTGTGTGACGTTGCTTGAATACCAATACCTGTAGTATACTTTAACGTTTAATAAAATTACTTTCTGTTTTAGATTCACTTACGCTATTTCCCATTTAGAAGGGTAAACATACAGAACATACTGTTAACTAACTCATTTATCAACTTGTATAACGTAAAAAGGAGACATTGCGTGTTAATTAACGGAACACGACACCGCGCGTTGACTACTAATTAGAAATGGGAAATGATAATAATTTAATTATGAATATTCATTATCTCGGGAATTGAAATCACAATCAATCAAGTTTACATACAGCGTCAGACTTTAAACGCGATTAATTGTGGATTCGAGTCTTACGTGTGAAAATGATTATATTTAAAATTCCTTTCCATTTATTCACTCTGGTAAAACTAAACGCGGAGTAGAGTTTGTCAATTAACACGCAATGTCTCGATTTCGGGCGGAGAGCATACAACGGAGTGTCATGACGCTAGGTTGTATCTGACTACTCTACAATGCGGGATAAATCGTGATGTTGTAATTTTTCATATACACTAGAAATATTTACATTCCAAGATAGCAATTTTTCATATATATTATATCAACCTCAACTAACTTGCCGTACTTACTGAACGATTGAGGTACAACATTTGAAATATTAGACGTATAAAGCAGTAATTTGGCACGTAGATTTTTCAAGAAAAGAGGGTAAAGTCAAGATTTTGAAATATACTCAAATAAAGTAGCGGTCGCCACCTCGTTTATGTTATAAAATAGTATTCTATAGTAATACACGAATCAGTACTTACATATATACATACATTTTAAAACGATGAATATCCATAATGCACATGTAAAAATATACAAAAGATTACGTTTTGTTGCCGGATGAAATCGCATTGAAATATTTAGTATCGATACCGATCTACAGTCGGTTTTGTTTAAAAGTTATGCCATAAAATATTCTCTACAATAAACAGAAATAGAAATTGCTTGTTGAAAAGAGTTATTGTTATTTTAAATTATTGTTGATTTTAGCTGAAGTTTTATTGGAAATTTGTAATCGAGAACAGGCTTATCCCTTGGTAAATCATCAGTTTCAATACAAATAGATTTTATACTATGTAAGAATAAACGCCATTTAATATAAATGTATATATTTTAAATGACTATTTTAAACGGACTAATCGCGTATATTTTGGAATTTGAAAATACATTTTTTCAAACCTGAAGTTACAAACAATTTACAATAGTCCACGATGGCAGGTAGGCTAAATATGTATATACATTTTAATATTATTTTTTTCTCTAGCCGGTTCTACATGTGTGAAGATCTTGTTCATGGTGGAATATAAGTCTGGAATGGATGAACTGTCTTCAAGGGTTCTTGTTATTTGTTATGCCAGCCATGTTTGAAAAATTTTAGTATATCTGGTGTGCTTCTTTTCTTGACTTTATCTGCTAATCATCCGACCCCTGTATTCAAGGCTGTCTAAAGCTGGTTAAAGCACTATACAACGGAATGATACTTATGTGATTTGGCTAACTTTTTTTCCAAAATCCATGGTCTAAGTGATTGAAAAAAGTAAATAGACTTGCCTATGTCATTTCTTAATTTACTGAGATGACAGCAACGGTGGGTCCGATCGTTTTTATTAAATGTTCTTCTTTTTGTTATGTACCTAAAATGTCAAAATGAGGTAGCGTCTGACCGTAAGCGTTATTGATTGTGGGTTTGATTCTCACTCGAGGGACTCATTATCTTTAAAATTTATGTAGATTTCTGCGCTCTGCCAACACAGAGCCGGAGTTGAGTTTACCACAACTCTGACTGAGTATACAACGGTATAAGCGTGAAGCTATACAAATATTTAAATTTAATATTTAGCTAGCTATATATTATTACTATATTTATATCAATTAGGACTTAATGACATACTATGCTATCCCAGTATTGATCAACAGTTTTTAGTATATGTACATATTTAGATCTTTGATTTTCGCGATTTTTACACATTTTAAATGAAACTATTTTAACCGGATTAATCGCGTATATTTTAGTATTTGAAAATATATTTTCGGACACCTGACGTTTCGAACACGTTACAGTAGTCCGTGGTTACAGGTTGACTGAGGTGGCATTTGTCTGTCAGTTCATACAAAAATTAATTATATCAATCTACCGCCATCTGTTTCTTAATTGGCTCGCGTACTTTGCCTCTGGCGTGGTGGATTTGAGACCTTAAATTTTTTATAAGCGGGTCCCAGGTGATCATAGCACTCATTGTGATCCAGACGACAGCACGGTGGACGCCAACGAAAACCTCATTTGTCGTATCATCAGTTTTTGGGAAAGCCTCCTTAAAGCCGCGCCCGATATCAGTATATTGGGCCTTAGCGTTTCGAGTGACTGACAGCATTGCGATCATCTGGAAAGCAAGGCCAAGTTAGCCTTAAAATTACTTAGTGTCATCGGCAGAGCGTGGCGGTAATTCACGCCCAAACACCAGGTTCGGCCTTATATGGAGCACTGTTCTCATCTCTGAGCTGATACATCCAAGTATCAGCTTAAACCATTTGATCGCATACAACGGAAAGCCATTCGGATCGTCGGGGACCCCATAATCTGTGGCATATTTGATACTTTGGCGTTGCGAAGAGATGTTTCATCGTTACGCGTTCTCTATTGCATATATCACGGGAGTGTTCTGGCCTGTTTAACCTGGTTCCTGCTGCTGAATTTTGTAATCACACATTACGTTATTACGTACTGTGCGGTTATAAAATTCAGCGACTAAAATACCATCCCGTCTAAACCCCCCGACTAAACTACCATCCCGTCTAAACCCCCCGACTAAACTACCATCTGGATACGTGGCGTTCTACTACTGTGCAGTTTTGTAGAAATTTCCTTCAATGTGCCACACAACTGTGGAACGGCCTACCTGCGGCAGTATTTCCAGGTCCTTACGACATAAACACCTTCAAAAATCGCGCTCATTCCCATCTTAAAGGCCAGCAACGCTTCTGTAGCTACTGGTATTAAACGGAGCCGTGGGTGGCGGTGATCACTTACCATCACGTGACCCGCATACTCCTTTATACTTTGCCTTGCCTGTCCTATAAAAAAACCGCCGCCCGCATACTTTGCCTTGCCTGTCCTATAAAAAAAATCAAAACCATATTTAAGCCGAATAAAAAGTGAGCCAATGCTTGAGACACACGATAATATTCCTTTGCAGTGTGCAGGTGTATATAAACTTCATTGTGGCTTATCGTACATTGGTCAAACAAAGAGGAGCATCGGGATTACGGTGAAGGAACACATATCCGATATCAAGAATGGGCGTATATTGGAGTCAGCTGTGTGTGAACATACAATGAATAAGTCCTACCACTATCCTCGCTAGGGAAAGTAGATATATTTCTAGAATGATCCGCGAGGCTATTGAAATTCAAAAACATCTAAATTTCAATAGAGAAGATGGTTGGAAACTCTCTATCACCTGGGACCCACTTATGAAAAAAATAGTGTCAAATCCACCACACCATAGACAAAGATACAGTTAGCTCTTTCTGCAAGAATCCTCTGGATTTTTGCAGAACGAGCTGACTGTATCTTTAGGCGAGGCAATTAAGAAACAGATGGCGGTAGATTGATATATTTATTTTTCGTATTAACTGATAGATGAATACCACCTTAGTCAGTTTATCTGTAACCACGGACTACTGTAAAGTGTTCAAAACGTCAGGTGTTCAAAAATGTATTTTTAAATACCTAAATATACGCGATTTATCCGGTTAAAATAGTTTTATTTAAGATATGTTCACATTTTTATAATTAATGGTAGTCGCCCAGTACAACCTTTTAATACGTATTATTTTGTTTGACAAGCTAATGGTAATGTGGTATTTATTATAAAAACTTATTGTATTTTTGCAGCTTCACTATTTATTCAAGAGTTTAAGATACTTTCTTCGCCGTTTTCTATTCGAAATCGAGATATTGCGTGTTGAGTGGCAATATTCCTACCGGAGCAGGGAAATGAAAATAATTTAAATGTAATCATTCCCCCGAGTTGAGCTTAAGCCCACAACCAATAGCGTATACACTATACAGTTAGACTCTGTTCTACTATACCACCATGGCAATGTCTTCTATTTTAATACATTATAAAAATATTAGATTTTTTTATTAATAAAGTGGTTAAAGGAAAAAAAACTTATTACTCAATTATTTCTTATTATTTTAAGATTTAATTAAATATAATATACTTTTTTCTTAGTTTCTTGTCTTTTATCTCGCATAGCACGGTAGACAGGAAGTACATACGATCAAGACACTCCATACTCCGCTTTCCACAGAGAGAGACAGTGCGCTTTGAGTGGCTGAAATCAGGGTAAGAAAATAAAAATAATTTATAATAATAATTCCCCCTAGTGAGAATCGACCCCACGACCGGTCGCAATTACAACCAGACGATATCCCCCTGCACTAGGTCCTACCTCTAATATACTTAAGCAATTAAAGTATAATATACCTAACAATTAATGATATGATATCATTATAAAAATAACAATACGAAGTTTCTTGACACCAGGTACTTCCTGTCGGGTAGACAGGAAGTACCTAGTGTCAAGACACTTCGTATTGTATGCGGGATAAAAAGCGTGAAGCTAAAAAAGAAAACAAGAGATTATTTTTTTATAAATATTCTAATACGCTTAAAGTGGTTGCAAGTTTAACTAACAGCATGCTTTAGTAACAACAACTGATAAGAACTTTCTACTTTTAAACATCAAAGTGTTGAAACAATCTGTTGGAAATGGAGCAAATATATATGTTTATAAAGTTTTCTCGCTGTTCAAAAGTATTCTAAGCCTAGCATATACGAGTGCCCTTGAAGTACCTCCGTGAAAGGCTTTTGTGGCTTAAGTTATAAGAACCGTAAATTCTTTCGCTTAATATGAAGACAACATGTGGCGTATAAGGGTACTAATTTTTGCTATTGTTATGTAAAACATAAAGAAAATCCCTAATTTTGTTTCAGGCGGTCGTGACACAGTGGTACAGCGTGTTGTTATCAACTCGAAGGTTGTAGGTTTAATTTCAACGTTGAGGAAAGATTCTATGTAAATAATTATTATTACCCTCTCTGGTCTTATAATGTTCCAGTGCGCACAACAAAATGTATGCAATTAGTGTTAATATTGTAGAACAGTATATTTTGTTATGGGCCAGGAAAGGCAAACGAACGAACACCACCTTTCAAAACCAACGCCTGCAACATCAGTTGAACTTGATACTAAATTTACTTCATCTATCTTCTTGTAAAGGTTATTTTATTTACTTATGTTCCATGATTTTTAGTAATTTATTTTTTTTGGTTCTTTTATTTCATTGTTGTCTGAGATATATTCTGATAAACTCAGTTACAACACTTTTTGTTTATAACGATTTATGTATAGTTTATTATTTGATTATATTTGAGATGTTGGAACGAAAGGGTGATTTCTGTTTCTTTTGTTAGCTCTTCTTAGTGCCTAAGTAACATGCGCCCAAAAGAATCTTTAATGCCTCTTGGTCACTATGAAAGACTTGTTGAGATGATTTTGCTTTCTGCAAGGAGTAATTTTAAATTTTTCACTAACAGACAGATACAACGGAGGAACTCGATTACACTAGTGTTGGTGTATATATGTGTGATATAGGAGATCTTATTAGGCAATGTCTTTGAATAAATGGATAGGTTAAGACCAGGGTTTCTCCTGAATAGCTCTCTATTATCAAATTCGCAACCTATTGACAAGACTCCACTCCACTCTCCAAGTTTCGCCCGATACATAATTGACGTAACCTAACTCCGCATATTGTGTTACCATAATGCAGAACTAAAAATAAATAAAATCATCCTTATAATAAATAATCTAGCTTTCTAGATATTTAAGTATCTATTTTTCCCTCCTCAAGACACTTCGTTCAGCTTTTTGCCCAAGACATTACATATTGAGTGGTGGAACTGAACTCCGCATATTATTTAACATTTAAATAAACCACATTTCAATATTACTTTTAGGTACATAGCACTAAGTCCTCTCTAAGCTTATATTTAAATCTAAGCCTAGAACAACTGGGTCACAGGTAGGTGTATAAATCACGTGTTTGTGGCCTGTCAGCGGTGTCAAATGAAATAAGCTATCTCTTTTGTCTGCTTTTCACTTAGTACTTGTATATCAGTGTATATTAGTTTATGATATTTATTGTTATGGTTTATGAATGTTGATCGCGTTTTATTTAGCTATTTTGTTTCCGCATAGCAGAGACCGCCCAGTGTTAAGACACTCCATTGACTGCTTTCCGGTCCAAATCGAGACATTTCATGCCGTGGAGCTAAGTCAACGCAGCACTTTGTCTTGGCAGAGCGGAGAAATGGAAATAAATTTTAAATATAAACTATACCCCCAAAACCCCCTACGGCGTTAAGTTCCACTTCTCTACAAGTAATATTTTAAATTTGGACTAGAAGTGGGGAATGAAATATCTCGTTACTAGGTTTTCTATCTTTTGGGCCATAGCCCAAATTTTAACAGCATACTCTTAAAATGTAATACTGAAAACTGCTTTTTTTACAGCTTCACAGTTTAATATGCATTGCAGGGATATCAGATAAATTTAGTGTCGATACACTCCGCCAAATGCGGGTTGAGTGTCGGACTCAATGCCGTGCTTTGTTTAACCAGGGTATGTATTATATTTTTGATATAATGTTTTTTCTGTAGTTAAATAAAGTAATGGCTGAAGCCATAAACATAATGATCGATATTATTATTTTGGTCATTTACGTTAAGGATCTTAAATGTTATCAGATTATTCTAGTTATTATTATAATTTAACATTAATTTTTTTTTAGCTTCACGCTTTTTATCCCGCATAAGCGGGTAGACAAGAAGTATGACACTACGTATTTCGCTTTCCGCCGAATTTGAGACATTACGTGTTGAGTGGCAGAACTCAATGCCTGAATTTGTGAAAATATTTTAAATATGATTACTCCCCTGAGTGAGAATCGAACCCACAACCGATCGCGTTTATAGTTAGACGCTACCCCACTGCGCCACGACCGGCCTCGACATCTTACATTAACATACGTATGTTTTTTTTTTTTCTGTCATTGAGTTAAATGCTGTTGACCTTAATGGTCTTTACAGCGACACCGGGAGGGGGAGGGAAGAGGGTACTCTAGCCCTGCGAAGTATTAGCAAGCACTGACGTGTCTGCTTGAGAGGAAGCCGACGACCGCAAGGGCGCCCCCTGCGGGGCTCGAACCTCGGCTTGCGGTCGGCGAGTGGGCGGGGGATTTTTCCCTACTCTAAAAACACAAGCCAGCCGCGGCGTGAAGTCGCGACTGGGGGAATTTTTTAACTATTCTAAGGGAGCCTATTACAGTCCCTAACCGTTGGACCCGGCCGCGCCAACGCGCGGACGGGCCGTGACGTAAGCTGGACTTCGCCGTCGTTTCCGACGACGGCGGTGTTTGTGTGTAGTGTTGGTGGAGTGTTTCCTACCTAACATTTTTCCATTTGCTGCCGTGATGGGGTCGTCGGGGTCTAATAAGACGCTACGCGGGCGTCTAAGTTTAGGATGCGCGGACGGGGCGTAATCGCACGCCCGTACGACGAGGGGATTTACGTGAGTGTCTGCGCGCTCGTAATAGCGCTTGGCTAGGCCGTTGCAGAACTCTTTTATCGATTCCAGTTCGAAATCCTTATGTAAGTCTATATTACGAACGTACCAGGGGGAACCCGATGCGATTCGTAGAAATCGGTTTTGAACCACTTGAAGTGGTTTACGCTCGGTGTGCGCGAACGCCACACAAGCGTACGTGAGGACGGGCCTAATGCAGGTTTTATACAATGTCAGCTTATTTCTAAGTGACATTTTACTGCGTTTACAAATTAAGGGGTGCAATCTATTAAGATAGAAGCGGGCTTTATTACACACTCGACTAATGTGTTTTCTGAAGGAGAGTCGGGAGTCTAGAGTGACTCCGAGGTACTTAAAATGTTTTTGCCACGGAATTGGCTTGTTTGTAAGGTATACGGTAGAGACCGTTTCGTGTTTAAGTCGAGGGAACAGTACCGCGGCACTCTTTTCGGGATTGACCTCGATCCTCCATTTGCGGTACCAAGCGCCTAGGGCGTCGGCGGCCGCCTGGAGTCTCTCGGCAATGACGAAAGATGACCGCAGTGGAGCTGCGGACACGGTATCTAACATTATATCTGGCTATGTGTTCTACTAGCCGATGCACTTGGTGTACGGCGGAGTGGCCCTTGCGGAACCCGAATTGCTCGTCTAAGAGCAGACGTTTCGTCTCTACCGCTTCGGAGAGTCTAATGAGAATTATCCTCTCGTAAATTTTACCTAGGCAGCTCAGCAGGCTGATAGGCCTGTAGCTGCTGGGGAGATTCCTCGGCTTGTTCGGCTTCGGAATACCTATGACTATTGCCTCCTTCCATTGGTCTGGGAAGGTACAAGATTTGAGGAGGCAATTAAAAATGAGTACTAATAAGGACACGAACTGGGCCGGTAACGTTTTTAATGTCCTGTTATTAAGACCGTCGGGCCCCGGGGCCTTCCTGTCTTTCAGGTTTTTAATGATATTTTGAACCTCACCGGCGGAGGTTGGGCGAAGCGGTTCACCTGAGGGAGGTAGAGAAGCCCAGGTTGCAACCTCGGAGTCCACCTTCGCTAGGTGGTCCGGGTCGCAAGGCTGATCGCTGGGGGAACATTGAGCCTCTAAACTGTCGGCTAAACATTCCGCTTTTTCAGTGTCATCGGCGGCGATAGAATTGTCGGGCCTAATGAGAGGTGGCATAGTCACGAGACCGTCCGACCTGAAGGCTCGCGACAGCGCCCAGAAAGCCTGGTGCGAAGGCGCGAGTCCCTCTAGTCTCTTGTCCCACGACTCGCCGCGGAGCATGTCGAACGCGTGTCGAACGCTCCTCCTCAACCTGTTTAATTCCCTACGGTTGTCGTCTGTCGGGTATGTGTCGTGTCGTCTGGTTGCGGCGTTTTTACGCCTTATTAACCTCCTGAGCTTTTCTGAGATTTCAAATCGTCCTTGCGGTACGTTTGTAATCTCTTTAGAGCAGCTGAGGATCGTATCGTGTATATAATCTGAGAATTGATTAGCCGCGTCTATTGCTAAATCAACCGAGTCAGTGATGCCTGGAATTAGCTCCTTAAGTGGAGAATTATTGGCTCGAAGAAGCTTTGCGAACTTCTTCCAGTCTGTAATTGTTTTGGTCGGAGGGCCTGAGGGGCGCTCCGTACCTAGTTTAATTAACACCGGTCTATGATCCGAATCTAGTTCCGGCTGCGATTCGATAGAGTGTTGCCAGAGGGCGACATTCTTAAGGATCGCAATATCTAACACCTCCGGCGTGCCTGAGGGGCCAAAGCGGGAGGGGGTGGGGGGGCCGATGACGGCCGCATTGTATTTGACAGCTATTTCGTCGAGAGCCTTACCTCTTTTCGTGGTTTTCGACGAATTCCAGCTGATGTGTTTACAATTTAGGTCCCCAGTCAGAAGGACTGAGTCACCCATGTCTAAGAGCGACTTGATGTCGCTTTCTAGTATTTGTTTGTTCGGCGAGAGATACACCGAGGCTATGACTATTGGCTGATGGCCTGTCATATGAATTTGGCACACTGACGCTTCGATGTTAGCAAGCGACGGAGGGTCTAGCGGTATACAATGTAATTTCTTATTGTAATAAATCATAGTGCCACCTCTTGCGGTGGCCCTATCATTCCTCACAATCCTATAGTTCGCAATGCCAGGAGAGCGAACGCTAGGTTTAAGAAAGGACTCTTGTATACAGAAGAAATCTAATTGTCTTGAGTGGACGTACTCACTCATAAGCTCTTTCTGGCCTTTGACACCGTTTGCGTTGAATCGCGATTTTTAGGGCTAATGGTTTTACGCGCGCGAGACGCGAATCAGCGGGCCGAGGGGTGAATCTATTGTTGACCGCCATCTAATTATTTAGTTATAGAATTTATTTAGCCTGGAAGCCTACGATGGCTTCCAGAAGAGTGGCGTGCTCGCATACCGCTTGTAGGCGAGCCATATTATTTCCGTTCGTGTTGCGCAGCTTAGCCGCGAACACGCCGAGTTCGACGAAATTTAGCGCGCCGGCAAAGTCCATAACGAGCGAGAGGTCGCTCGCGGGACTACCCTGAGGGGGTTGCGGGCGCGGGGAGGGCCGCGGGGCCGTCGGTGCGCGAGTCGCAGCCGGCACCGCAACACGTGCCGCTGCTGGAGGTGGCGTGGGCTTGAACCACGCGTTCACCTTTGGAGGTGGAGCCGGTGTAAATACCTCCGGAGCTGAGGGCTCCTTCGGTTGCTCCGTCTGGCGAAAGGGGAAGGTCCTCTTCCGGTACCCTCCTTTACCAGTGCGCCTGCGCGGGGCGCGGACGCAGCCGCGATAGTTCGCGGGGTGACCCTGCGTCTCGCAGAGGACGCAGCTGGGAGGAATTTCCGGGTCGGGAACTTTCCGCGGGCATTCCGCGGTGGCGTGGTCGTCCAGGCACTTTACACAGCGCGGACGCGCGTGGCAGTGCTTGGCCGAGTGCCCGTAGTTTTGGCAGCGGTGACACTGCCCTATTAAGCCTTTATACCGGGGGGGTTCCACGCGGATCCCCGTCAGGTTACAGATGGACCGGAGGTTGAAGACCTCCTTGCCCTCGTTTGTTCGGTCTAATACTACAAGTATGCTGTCATACTTGACTTTTGTACGCATGTTGTACATGCGGTGTACTTCGCGTACCGGAAGCCGCGACTTAAGGTCGCTCTCTATGAACTCGGCGTCCAGTTCGCGGGGGACGCCTTTAATGACGACTCGGAGAGTTTTCTCCTCCTGTAAAGCGTAGGTGTGAAAACCTACGTTTGTTTCCCGCATGCGGCGGGTTAAGGCGCGGTGGTCCGCGGCCGACGGGACCTGAACTTTGATCCCTATGGACGTCAGCCTCGCGGAGCTGTACGCCACTTTATTTAACAGCATCCACGCGGATACTTCGTTCCACCTGCCTTTTTCCTGGATGTAGACCGGCGGCGGTAATTTAGGGCGAGGCGGTTGTTGATTTCCGGTCGCTGCGCCTGAAGGGCGAGGACCGGGCGCAGAGGGCGCAAGGGGAGCGGCACGCGGGGCCGGCGCGGGGCGAGGGCCCGTTGCGGTGTGCGCGGACACCGGAGCGGTCGGGGGAAGCGGCTTGGTAGACGCGGGGGCGGGTGAAGCCCGCACGGCCGACGTTTGCGCGTCGGGTTTACGCGCTTTCGAAGGCGCGACGGCCTGAGGGGCCTTCTTCGCCTTCCTTTTTGCTGATTTTGAGACTACGGTCTCAAAATCCTGAGAGGACGTGTCCGACTCGGCGCCCGACACGTCCATTTCTGACGCGGAACTAGAGTCCCGCTCGGGGGACGTCGTGCGCGTCCTAACTGTGCCTCGGGGCACTTCGGCGGCGCTCGGGCCGGCGTCGGGGGAGCGCGGGCTCTCCTTCGCGAAAGCGAAATTTCGGAGGCCATCGTAGGCCTCGACGTGAAAGGTACGTAAGTACCTTATGAGGTCCTCCTTCGAGAGGCCCTCCATGTTGGCGGCGGCGACGATGTTAAAAGTCTCCCCTCACCTTTCGGCGGGGGAGGGTGTGTGGCACTAAGTACACTAAGTATGCCCGTTTGGTGAACGGGGGTGTGTAAGGACAACTGTGAACACTTACTCCCAGAACCGCCAACCACAGCTAGACGACGCGCAGTACAGCACACGGGGCACGGCACGGCGCGGTCCTCACAGCGGCGACACTCTGGAACACTGGTCACTGACGCACAACGAAACGAAAAGCAGCGCTCGGACGCACAATCGAGAAGGGGGATGCCCCAATATTGTCACACGACCGTCGCCGGTCGGTGCCAAATCGGAACTGTAAAATTCCTTGTCTTGGGGAGCATAGTGCGCAGTGATCGTCCATACATATGTACGTCTAATTGATTTATACATACACAAGGCTGACAAGTAATGTATAAATTATATAGTTAATATTGTTCATAGAAAAAAATAAATATGTAAATAGAAGTTCACCATATATGTATATATACAGTAGAAACTTTATTACCTGGACCTCGGTTATACGGATTCGCGATTATCCGGATTATCAACGCCGAACATATAACTTTATACATACGATTAGAGTTGCAGAATGTAAATAATAAGAGAAAATATATCATCTAAATATATTTTTTAAACATTGATTTTCGTTAATAAATTTGATTCGTCTTTGATGCTTTCTTCATACACTCTATTATCCAGATATTTGAATATCCGAAAGCCTAACAAAAGTCAGTAATTTAGTCCGGTTAATAGTTTTTTACTATAATTGAGCCTAGGTACGACCTTAAGCTGCTTACTATTTTGTTAATGTTATTATTTATTTCTTAAAAATTTAAAATCAAAAAATTAAATTGAATCTAGCTCTTTCAAGTTCCTAGCGAAATATTTATTATTTTCTCATTTGACTTCATGCCATTGTGGCGCAGTTGAACAGCGTCTGATTGTAGACGCGGTTGGTTGCGGGTTCGAGTCCCATCTAGGGAATATGTATACTTAGCATTAATTTATATAATTTGGCTCCAGTAGACAAAACGTGGCGTTGAATTAATCCATATAAAAATACGCGAAGTCTGGATCGGGTGGAAACCAGTCAACGGATTGCCTTGACATAATATTTTCTCTGATTACCCTGCTGTGCGGGATAGAGAATGAAGATTCTATGCTAATGTTTGAAAATTAGAAACATAGAAATAAAAAAAATATATTAATTATATAATACATCATATATGTAGTCATAAATATAAGCTAAAAAATACGTATAAATCTAGTTAGTATAAAATAAAAGGAATATAAATTATTTTACAAAATTGCCTTATAATAGCTGCTTTAAAACTGTTAGTTGGTAACAAACCAGCATTTAGAATTTCCGGAGCAGCTAGAAAAAGCTTGTTACATTAGCTTTAACTAATTAGCATAGAATATAATTTTCCAGGCAATAGTTTACCGCAATTAATATTTAAATATTCATTTACCATACTTATACCTAAGGGAAAAGATATTTTATAAGTATTTTTGCGAGTATATTTTTAAAATATATATTATATTATGATCTTCTGGAAAGGAAGGCTAAGTTGGCATAGAAAAAACTGGATGTCATCAGCAGAGTGACACATTATTTCACGCCCAAATACCAATTGCAGGGGCAATTGGTGGTTGAGCATGAAATCGTGTATATTGCCCAAGTTCGGCCCCATATGAACTTCTCATCTCTGGGTTAGTGCAAATCAGTATCAGCTACAAAAATAGCACACAATATAGAGCCATTCAAATCGTCTAGGACCCAACAGACAGGCGTTGCGTCTCCACGTAATTCCTCCTTACGTTCCCTCGTTGTACCTTGTCTATCGCATGTATCACGGCCGTGTTCCGAAGAACTGTTTGTCATAATTGTCCTGAAGTTGAATTTTTTTATCGCGTACGTAAAACACTTAAATGCTATTCCTACAATCTAAACAAAAGCTTTTTAAATTTATAAGTATACGTTATTTGTTAGGACAAAAAATACATTAGACGTAATTTAAAAGCATAAAGTCGAAGATAAAACATGTATATTATAATATACTAAAAGAAATATCAAAGTTAGATATCTGATTTCACAAACTTTGCAATTTTTATGATCATTCATCGAATTTCAAAGAATATTGGGTGGAACGGACGAACAATTCTCGTTCTGCGGGTGCTTATTTTTCTTATGGAAGTCATTTAAATTTTACGTTTCAATCGTTCCTTTTGGTTCCCATTATATATTTTTTAATAAAGACCTCTCAATATTTATCATGCTTTCGCATTATGTGAAATAAAATAATTTCATATTTGAGTCTCACGCTGGTTATTGTTTGACTTGTTTACTGAATTTCTTCATATTGTTTTAATTCAGTTTTTTAGTAATAATATTTTTTTGGAACTTTAGTACTCTATAATAGTTAAGAATTTTCATTATGAAATATAAAAAAACCTTTATTATTATTATTTTCGAGGTTTCTTTTCAACAATCATGTAAAATATTTAGTTAATATCAAATGATATTATTACTGTATACCTATTTTTTCAAGCTACACTTGTTCTCCCGCATGGCAGGATATACAGGGAGTGACTAGTGTCAAGACACTCCGTACTCCGTTATCCGCCGATGTCCAGATTCTATAATAAAAAATTCTATAATAACAAATTAGAAAATATATATAACTGAATATAACAAACTCGCAAGATTTCCCGAACAATACGCCTAACGCAAGTCAAACTGAAACTTCATTTCCTTACAAGATAATAAAATTGTATGTGTAGACTTATCGTAAGTGCAAAGTTTCTCAACCAAATTTATTTTGGCAACTTGGTACAAAGATAAATTTGAATCGCTCCCAAAGATTAATGTGGTAAGTTCCGATGAATCCGATACTGTGAAATGAATCCCATGCCAATCAATATATACTTTCTCGTACATTAGCACTTTAGGTATCTGGTTTCTGGAAACAATACGATATTTTAAATGGATCGTTTTAATAATATGTATTGTCAATAACCCAACTGTCAAGTTGGGTAATTTTGATTTTGTTGTGAATATATTTTTAAGAATGAACTAAATTAGGAGCTATAGTAACACAGTGGGATAGTTTGTTTGATGACGATTGGTTGTGGGTTAAATTCTAATTCTCAAGGTAGGAAATCATTTTATTTAAATTAAATTCAATTCTGCGTCCTGATAAGTCAAAGAGCGGCGTTGATTTCCACTATTTACACAAAGTCTCGAATACGTGTGGAAAGCTTTTTTGGTACTTTCTTAGTAATCTTATATGCAGAATAAAGCGTGAAGCTAAAAAGAAGACGAAGAAGAACTTTGTAATTGACTGTCTGGTCGATAGTTTTCTACTTAAGGATTAGATATCTGAATAATTCCGTTTAATTACCCACGTCTAATCAATGATCGATTAGACGTATGTAAAAATAATTTTAAAGTGTATTAATGTTTTCCAAATGTAGCAGTAATAATGAGATCGTTTAAAAGTTGGTACATGGCCAAATAGATTTTTTCTATTATTATATTTCATCTATTTCTTTATTTTATTTAACTACCGAATACCGTTGCCTTTCGCCTATCCTTCAAAGTAAGTAAGTAAGATAAGCTACCTGTAGGTAGATAAAAGCTAGTCTCAAGAAAATCCGTTCATCATTTTCGCCCATAATCGAGATTACATGTTGACTGACTGAACTTATTGCCGTCTTTCTAGAACAAGGAAATGAATTGGAAACAAATTAAACATATTCTACAGATAGTCATACGTTCGTCCACTGCACCACGATGCCCTATGTGGTAAGTTATTTGTTATATTACGCAGAAGTAGATGGCTAAATATTAGTTCAAATGAAATTTAAGGCTAAATCTAACTTTGCAAAAGTTTCTATAATGTAACAGTGTGATGTTTGCATGTTGGCTAGTTTGAATATATCAAAACTTTGCGGGTATAAAGAGCATTCTGCAATCAATTTTAATAAAACAAACATAGTTAGGAGTGCAGTCAAGTGTGTTTTGACACTAGATTGACTGTGATCACTTTGCTTTGCGAGGAAAAGCATAAAGTATCTTTGTTATATAGTACAAACTCATTCACATTTCAATAATTTAAATCATTATTTACGACTCCGTTTTGGTGAACGAAATACATCATTATTGTAACCTCTTTCTGTCAGAATTTCTGGCATAAATAAAATGTCAAAACAAAGTTGTATATTAAGTCAGTCGATTGTATTAAACTGAAAATTAAATGAAGAGTGAAATAAGGACAAATTTATTTTTGCCGTCTATCTTTTGTAAGTAGATAACTACTAAGATTATAATCGGTTCGGTATCTTGGAAGTCAGTTCTCGTCCATGAAAACATTGATCGGCTTGGTCAATGATTTCGTGGATGAGGACTTGGGCATTTATATGATAAGGTCAAAAAAATATCTATGTAAATAGTTTTCCTTGAAAGCATGTCGTTATTCAATCTTCATAAGAACCTTAATAAGTATAGTGAAAAGTCTTGGAGATTAGAATAATTTGAATTTTCTAAATATTATAAATGATAATGCTCTTAACACTGTGACATCTTTCCGTCCGAAATAGAGATATTGCGTGTTGAAAAGCGAACTTAACGTCGTACTTTTACTCATTTTGTTCGTCTTTGTCTTTTTTGATAACAGAACGAGAATATTGTTTTATAATATTATTTTCCCGAGTGGGAATCGAACTTTCAACCATCGCGCTAACAGATGCTGTTCTACTAGGCCACGATGACCTATATGATAAAGAATTTTATAAATTATGTACATTGTTTCAAATTTAAGATAAAAAAAGGTATAACGAGCATTTTAGTAAAAGTCGTCCAAATAAACGTTTTAATAACGAAAAACCTCAGCTAGCATCTCAAGAGGCCATTACTTAACTGGTGGATCAAGAACCTGCCGCAGAATTGCATTGCCCGAAAAGGATTTATTTTTATGAGTCAAGCCAAAACGAACGCGTTTTTGGCCACCACGATCTATATTTACGTTAAATATAGGTTATTATTAATAGACAGAGAGAACTTATTGTTAAGTAATTCTTTACCAGGACTATCAAGATAATATGAAAATATTTTTTTTAGCTTCATGGTTTTATCCCGCATAGCAGGGTAGACAGAAAGTACCTAGTGTTAAGACACTCCGTACTTTGCTTTCCACCGTATTCGAGACGCTGCGTGACAAGTGGTGGAACTCAACGCCGCACTTTGTTTTTTTACCAGAGCGAAGGAGCGATGGAGCGAAGAGGAAGAAGTCAAAATTATTTAAATATAATCACTCCTCCGAGTGGGGATCGAACCCACACCCGATCGCGTACACAGGCAAACTACTTTTATATTCACTTCACTATTTATAACTTTGGGAAGAAGATTAATTAATTTCTTAAGTTAATTTAATAGCAAAAGCTGCTTCTAGCATTGTCCCACATAACATGGTAGCCAGATACAGCCTAGGATCTAGACACTCCGTTGATTGCTTTCCGCCTGAAATATCAACAATAGTTATATTAAAAATCATAAAATGTTTAATATAAGTAAACTTTATTATTTCACATAAAAATCTAAAACCAAATTAAAATTATTAAAACAATTTAAAGATACCTACGTTACTTAAACTTTTCTTAATTTCATAATTTCATATTATGATAGTGATTCGTAATTCAACCAGTAATATATATGTATGGTAAACCAAAGCTTATATGTTTATTTGGTTTAGCTTACGTGTACTTATGTTAGTGGTAAGCAAATTACTATAAATCAGTTTTGGCTTTTATTGGTCTATGGTATATAAAATGATCACTTTGAATATGTTAACTAGATGTGCAATTAAACATTAATTTTAAAATTATAAAATAGAAATCCAGGGTGGATTTCTATTTTATAATTTTAAAATAAAAAATTCAGTGTAAGTTTCATCAAAATCGGTCAAGGTGTTCTACAGATTAGGTGGAACGAACAGACATACAGATGAATAAAAATTGTAATAGATATTATTTTGGTATATGTAATTACACATTACATATACCAAAATAATATCTGTTACAATATATATGTATTTAGTAAAAAGGTTTTTTTTATAATATGACAAACATATAATCCTATTGTATTCATTTGCTACTAAGAAAAATCGAAGTCAATAAATTGGAGACGATGCGGTTATTTTATATTTTTCGAATAACATTTTCACTTAAAAGTAACGTAACTATGTGTTTTTTCGAATTTAATATTCAATATGTATATTTTGTATAAAAAAAATATTCACTACTTAATTAAATATTATAATTACTTTGGCCCGTTGAGACGATATTTCCTGAGCTGGTCTTCTAAATATTAATGTAAGAAAGTTGCAATACTATTTCGGCTCACCTTATTTCGACATGTCCAGATTATACGACAAAAATCCATAGAATGAACATGGTGCTCTAGTCAGAATGAGAAAATAATTCCAAGATATTCGTTATTTTATTTTTAAATAAAAAAATATATATATATGGCGAAGTGGAACAGCACCTGACTGTACATGCTATTGGTTGTGGATTTGATTCCCATTCGAAAGAATGTTTATATTTAAAAGTCAGAGAATGAATGAATGAAGTGTAAATCTTAGCATTAGGTTGTCACTGAATACACTGCTATGTGAATTAAAGCGTTAAGCTTATTACTGTTGTATTAATGTTTATTCAAATTAAACACGCCATTGCTATCAGCGTCTAGACTTTAGCTGTATGTAAAGAATATAATTATAATTTAATAACAGCTTGACGTCTCGCTGCATCTTGTTTCTCGAGTAATTTAACTTAATGCAATTTGGCTGACGACGACTAATTAGGGGGAAACTATAATTCTAGCCTTTGTGTTTTATAATATATTGGTTGGTATTTTGGTAATAATATTACATTTAAAAATGTATTTACCATCACGCTTTATCCCCACAGGTACGCAAATCCGTTTGTCACTTTTCGTTTTATCAGAGAGGGGAAATGAAAGTAATTTGAAATATAACCGTTCCTCTGAGTAGTAATCGAATCTACAATCATAGCGTTTACAGTCAGACGCGGTGCCAGTGCGCCATGATGAAGAAAATAGTATTTTAGTTTACACAAACTGTTACATATAATTTAAGTTTGTTTATAAATAGTTTTATAGAACAAACTAATGGTGCCCGAGACCTAGTCCGCGTAAAATTTAACATTTTTGGAATTTTATTATGTAATTCTAATATAAAACTGGCTTAAGTTACTCTTTATATTCTAGTAAAAGACCCGTCAAAATCGGTCCAGCCGTTCCAGAGATTAGGCGGAACAAACAAACATACAGACAAAATTGTGAAAATATTATTTTGTATATGTACTTTGGTCAGTGTAACACTCGGTATACATATATATGTATATAGAAAAAGACCCTTTTTAATATCAGAAAGCGACAATTTTTAATTTATTTATTTGTCGAGTTAAAAATATCATGGTGGAGATAAATGCAAATTTCTGGCTCAACGTGGTTTTAACTGACTCTTTCATACAGAATTGCGAAGATGATAGAAATTGTAATTTAATCAAAACATCATCTGAATAGAATGCAACCTATTTTACAATCTTCAAGAAGAATGTAAAAAATAGACTACATTGGAAACGTAGTAGTTTGTATATTATTACAATAGTCGAGAAATATTATAAAAAATCTAAAATCTAGTATTAAAATTTAGCAGCGAACTGTATAAAGCTATTTCAATTTAATATATATTTATCTGTGCCATGAAAAGCTACCATTTCGCTATGTCTGCCATTCCTTTTACGTGAAAATATTTTAATATTTTTCCATTTTCACACACACTGTGTTTTTTGGGGCTTTCAAATAAATACGTCGGGCTATAACGATTTTTGTTTAATACTTTATACTGGTGATTTTGCTACGGTTTAGTGCGGCCAGTCTGAACATCGGCGATCGGTTGTATTGTTTAAATGTAACACTATTAAGTAAATATGTTTTCATGATTTTTAGATTCATTATTGCGTTTATTTCCGCTAACAAACTCATAATGCTTTTTTAATTTTATTTATTTTATTTATTCTACGCATACCTATTAGCAGGGTAGTCAGAGACAACCTAGTGTCAATACATTTCGTTGACTGCATTCGGCCCAAAATCTAGACATTGCGTATTGAGTGGCGAACTGGTCGCCGCATTTTGTCTTTTTTTGTCCATATTTGTTTACATGGCGTTATCAAATATTTATGTGTAGAAATGCACAAAAAAGGGTGCGTTTACACGCGTTAGAAGTTATACTTCTTTGGCATCCTTAAATAAATGTATGCAAATAATAAATTTCAAAAACATAAGAAAAGGATCAGAAAAGAATAGTCAACACAGTCAATAAAATCAGTTTAAATTTGAAAAATGAAATAAGTCAATTTATAAATAGTTTATATCAATAAATAATACATATGGATAAATAACCTTAATTATATTTTAACACTTGAAAAAGTCTATAGACACCATTTTTACATTAATATTTACGAATAGTAATTATATTAATCAAATTATTGAATTCAAATCACTAAGGAATGTAATTTATCAGCACATATGTATATAAATCGCACTTATTTGGATGTAAAACACGTATGTGAATGTAGGCATTAGAAACATAGGGATAAATACTATGAGTACTGAAACAGTGTACAGAGTGACGATGGTGCCAACTTGCCCAACTAATAGAGGTTCTATTTCTATTTTATTGGTAGCCTTTGCTTCAAGACTGCTACCAATGCAACTTCATACTATAACTTTTGTAAGACTTCAAAAAGCAAGCACAAAATAATAGTTAAATCAGTAACAGGTAAAAATGAAGGTAGATTAATGTATTTTTTATGATAGACATTGAACACTTAAAAATATTAAGACTTCATATGTTTTTATTTATTTGGTTTTTATATATATTTTTACACATTTACAATAAATATAATTTCCTATAGGTGTTCCATGGAATTTCACGTTAGTGTGCCTTAAATAAAATGCGAGATATTCTAAGAATGTGCAGGTTACGGTCTTACGGTCGACATTCAGGAAAAATACCAAGCTTCCTGTGGCGTTCGTTCTAATTTATATTTGGCTTTTTAACACTGTTCATAGGTGCTATATTTAAAGATATAGTAGCAGTTACTTTGATTTTATGCTTTTTAACATATTAAAATGTATAAGTGTTCCTTTTGTTTTGAACCAAATTATGTATTTCTATTGTTTTGAACCAAATATCAAAGGCATTTATTATAGTTTTTTTTTTGTTTCGGCCTTTTATTCTAAAATGTATATCATACTTTTTAGTACAGAAAAATGAACGATACAAACCTTAGTTTGATTTAAATCCTAACAAAGATTTCGAAACTTGTATATTTTTTATATAATTTTAAGGTGAAATTATCGAGTACAAAAGTAACGATTTTTTAAAGAAAAACTGAAACATCATTATTCCACGCTGTATGTTAATTATCAATTCGAATTAATATACTTAACTTTACAGATCATCGTGGCACAGTGGCATTGTTAAAGTAATCACTTTGCAATCGTAAACGCGATTAGTTGTGGGTTCGTTTCCAACTAGTAAGAAAATATAAAGCTGAGTTTTAGTTCAACATGCAAAGTCTCGAATTTGGAACTTGCCATTAACTCAGTATATATATATATATATATATATATATATATATAAAAACGTGCAATACATCTAATTAGTAAGGAATATATTTGAAGCAAATTTTTTAACATTTTAAAGATTCACACATAAATGACCAATCTTATAAATTTAGCTTTTTCTTACATATGCTTCTTTTCTTACGTTTAGTCTTTCAATGATAAACTAAATTCAAAACACTATAAAATAAACCCGTATCATATCAGACTATATTGCTTTACTAATCCTACTTTTCTCTTTACAGATTTATTTGTTGACACCTGTCGTCGTGTAGTGGAACAGCGTCTGATTGTAAGCATGATCGGTTCAATTCCCACTCGGGGGAGTGATTATATTTAATATTTTTTTACTTCTTCGTTCTTATACAACAAAGTGCGGCGTTGAGTGCCACCACTCAACACGCAATATCTCAAATTCAGTGGAAAATGAAGTATGAAGTGTCTTAACACTAGGTACTACCTGTCTACCCTGCCATACAAGATAAAAGCGTGAAGCTAAAAAAATGTTCACAAAATGTAGCCCAGAAGCCAGAAAGAAGAAATGTACAGCAAAATATAATAAAAGCTATAGGCTTTTTACGGAATACCGAGACCCAAGCTGTTATTTACGTTGCGGATATATTCATTATTAAACATTCTCTTCCGCTGAATAAAATAACGAGACGTGGGTCTTCAAATTTCCTTGCGACGTATTATAGTTTTAAATACGGCTGTACTTAAGAATATATACAGAATTACGGTAACAGGACAATAACCATATAAGTACATAGGTTATTTCTTAATATTTTAAAAATGGCTAGACATATTTAGATAAAACTCGATGCGTGACATATGTTCATATATATTTTTTTGTTTTTTTAGCTTCATGCTTTAAGCCGCATAGCAAAGTAGACAGAAAATACCTAGTGTCCAGACACTCCGTAGAGTGCGTGGCGTGGCGTGGCGTGTCGAGTAGTGGAACTCAAATTAATTTAAATATAATAACTCCCCCGAGTGGGAATTGAACCCATAACCGATTGCGTTTACAATCAGACGCTGTCCTACTGCGTTACGATCACGCCACGGCCTCAATCAATGAATATAGTGTATTTTTTAGAAATAATAACCACAGTTAACTTTTTAAAGTTGTTTATAAAACTACTGCGGGCATAGAGAAGAAGCATCTTAGCCTTCCATCGATTCTCGGGATGCAAAGTCTATTGCTTTGTAGAAAAAAGAGCATTACAAAGGGTTTGCAACCCAAGTGTAAACCCAAGTGTTTAATCTGTTAAAATACGGAATTACGTTCGAGTTCATCTCACTCATGATCTAAATCCAAGAATATAAATATATGTAGGTAAAAACAGAGTTTAAAATAAGCAGATTTGTTAATTAAAGAAATAAAAATCGATTAACAGAAATTTCTGAAAATAACAGCTGCAAGTTGTCAGCCGTCAACTCGACTGAACTTATTATTGTAATATAAAACTAAACTAGTGAATACCCGCACCTTTGTTTGACTTGCACTTGAATTGCACTTGATTGGTTTGGTTATCAAGATTTGTGTAAAGACATTCTCCGGTTATCATCTAAATTTTGATTTGATTTTTGAGCTTGTGTTTTGACTTTGAGCTTGAGGAAAATAAATATTATTATCATCTAATAATAGACAATAATAACATTTATTTTTCCCTGTTGCTGGACGGGGTAGAATAAAATCTCAGTAATTTGGTGGAAAGAGGTTAGTCCATCATCTCTTTTCACAACCATCCCAAAGCCGGAAACGCATATACATCTAATTTTGTAGATGTCCATGGTGACCACTTACCATCAAGTGACCCTTCTGCTTGTTTGCCTCCTTTTCCTATAAAAAAATGACTTTTTTGAAAACGGGCCATACCCGTCACGTGGACCAACATTTCCTTATTATGTTGTAGCGTATAAGCTACTTTCACATAGATACGAGGTAGCTAAAATACTATTACATCGATAACCCGTCTAAAACAACATAAGCCTGGAGGCAATTGAGGGGATATATTAAACAAAGTTTTAGCCAGTAAAGCCATATAAACTTAATAGTAGATAATATTTCTGTTTTCAGGTGCTGCATTTCAATAAAATGAGGACTTAAACTTGTTTCCATCTCCACCAAGTAAAGATATTCCCAGTGTACGATATTTTCTATAATTACTAAATTTTTGTGGGCTCGATTTTCAGTTCATCGCTCTGACAAATTGCGGGGTTGAGTTCCGCTACTGAACGCGCAATGTCTCCAATTTGGCGGAGAGCGAAGTACTGAATGTATTGAAACTAGGTACTTTCTATCTACACTGCTATACGGGATAAAAGCTTGGAGCTAAAAAAATATCTTTGAAATCCACTCTCATCGAATGATCCTTTAATATATAACAATATCTATTTGGATATTTAATGCAAGGTTTTCTCTAGAGATTTCTTTTGGACACGAGTCTGTATTGAAAAATGATTCATATTCTTCAAATACAACACAGACTTATCTATTCTAGGGATTTCCTTACAACACTAAACATATATAAATGTTTTTGGTGAATAAACACATGAAATTTAAAAGAATTTTTCTTTTAAATTAGTACATATTTATCTTCACGTAATGCATAAATCTCTTGAGTAAGTATTTTACTTGAAATTTTGAAAAAACCTAACCTTCTTACGAAATTTGCCTAGTTTGTCTTGAAAAAATAATAAAAAATCAATTATAAAAAATCTAAGGAGTTTCAATTCTAACGGAACGAATAATATTTTTTTAATAAATTAACTAAATTCATCGAATAATTAAATAGAATAGTAGACGCGCAAAATTATTATTAATTCATTATCTTTATTTTACTCTCGCGTATAATCTGTATGAACGCCAAATAACATTTCGGTGTTCCTACATACCATATTCGTAGCAAGCGATACAATGCATTACCGTATTCGAATTCTTTATATTTTTAGGTTATATTTAATATTTCTTTTTCAATAACAGTATACCTTATAATATACCTTTAAAGTATATCCGCAATCGTGAATCTGAGTTCAATTTACATTCGGAGAAATGATTATATTTAAAATTATTATTTCTTCAATCTGGTAAGGCAAAACGCAGCGTTGAGTTCCATCGCTTAACATGCAATAATTCAAATTTGGCTGAAAGCGGAACACGGAGTGTCTTTACTCTAGGTATTTTCAGTCTACCCTGCTGTACAGGATAAAAGTTTGAAGCTAAACAAATATATCTATCTATATTATTCTTATTAATATATAATTTAAAAAATACTATAGCTCATATACTTTGATCATATCACAAGATATTCCTGTGGGAAAATATAAAGCAGAAGAAGGGAAAAGGTCAAATATATTACCAACAGTAACAATATTGCAAAGTTTTCGTTTATTAAATAAGCTTTGATTTATGATTTGATTTTACTTAATACTGATTTCCGCTTTTACAATGTTCTTTCTACCAGAAAGAATCTAGTGTCATAACACTCCGTTATCGATGTACATTATTTGAGATACAGTATGTTTGTTGCTATAAAGGAAATTGTTAATTATTGGCATCTTTTTTCATACCGTATAGCAAGGTGACAGACAAACAGACATATTGTCCAGACACTCCGCTCTTTTCCTTCCGCACGAAATCGAGAAAAAATTTCACAAATCCAAATTCTGTATTTTCATGTCACCGTCTCTCTCAGGATAATTGAACGAATTTATCAACTCGAACCAATTAATTCGGTTTGCAGATGACTTAGTTAGGTAGAACTTGGTTAAAAATTGTTTTTTTATTATTTTTTTGATTAATTGAAATTAGTACTATGTGATACACAGTTTTCAGTGGCATATATATGTTTCTTTTAAATGCGTATTATTCATACTAGTTGGTGCTCACAATTTCGTTTGCGTGGACTTTAACATCTATATAGCAAATATGATGAAATCCACATGTTCATTATATATTTCTACTTTACAAAGTAAAACATGGAAAAAAACATCTTTTCCATTACAGCAAGATTTTCGAGAAAAATTCTTTTATTTTTGTATAAAATTTCTGTATCAAGGTACCTACATTTTATTTATTTTTTTTTAGTTTCACGCTTTAATCCCGCATAGCAGGATAGACAGAAAGTACCTACTTTCAAGACTCTTCCGTATTTCGCTTTTCACCAAATTCAAGGCAGGAACCTACATATAAACCTTAATTTAAAGTCCAATTATTTTATCTGTGTGTTGTCTGTCAGTCACTATTAGCCAGTAAGGGATGGATTTATAGATCATAATTCACATAGCAATATTATTAAATACTAACATTTTATTACACGAATTAATTAAAATTCTATTCCTTTTTTGTACAGGTTTATCTACTCTTCAGTAGTAAATACAATTCTGATATAATATATATTAACATATATAAAATATTATTCATCCTCCCGGAATACGTCATTAGATATCGGTAAATATATGAGCCTAAATAAACATGTTCTAAGCAATAATCATATATCTTGATTTGAAGGTCACAAACAATACAATATGGAACTAGTCGAGTATAGTTCGACCATATTCATAAAAGATCAATACGAGTAATACGGTATAATATTAAAGTATAATTAATATATGTAATTATGTCGTACATGTGAACGATACCCAAATATTTAGATCTATTTCTTTTTATTTTGAATATTTTTTGTTGTTGTTATTTCTAATGAGATTTCTTCATAAATATTGAGATACAGAATATCTGGTATAATAAAACAAAAATTTTAACAAAACATACCATTGTGTCCGTATTTTGTACAAACGATAAAATATTTTACTTTTGTTCGCTTTTTTAGTTTCTCCGCTTTACTCTGCTTTCATCTGATTCTAGATATGGCAGGTTGAGTGGCAGAGCTTAACGCTGCACTTGCTGCTTAACCAAACAAAGGAAATGAAAATAACTTAAATATATTCATTCCCCCAAGTGGATCGAACCCAAAACTGATCGTGTTTATGCCACGCTGTCCTACTGCGCCACCATCCCCTAATTCACAAGTAGTCAGTAAATTTAAAAAAAAATCTAATGCTATCTAATAAATCATATCTGGATTTTATTTTTATCAGCTTTTCATGAGAACGTTAAAAATAAAATACAACATAATATAACTGAGAAAAATCATTTGCAGACAAGGCTTTCTGTACTTGACAATAAATATCTTACTTTATCCGTTTATTTTCGTACAATTATTTAAAATCTACTAAATTGTATTTACGAGCGGTCGTTCGTTTGGCTTACTTTGTAACTATTATAAACTATCTATGGGTGATTTTATACGTTTCTTACAAAAAAAGTTCGAATTGATTTCGTTCAAATACCAATCTAGGGATGACTACTTACATAGAATTAGAATTACTTTTCCTACATGTATAGTATTTATTTTATTAATTTAGTTCAGTGGGACACCATCTGACTGTAAACGCGATCGGTTGTGGATTCAATCCCAAGTCGGGGAAGTGATCATATTTACAGTTATTTTCACTTTTTTGCTCCGGTTAGACAAAGTGTGGCGTTGAGTTCCACCACTCAACACACATTGTCTTGAATTCGGTGGAAAACGAAGTACGGAGTGTTTTCACACTTTTCATACAACAATGGATATATTTTTTTTGCCATCCTTATAAATAATGATACGGAACCTTTTACACGCGAGTCCAACTCGCTCAGACTGGCTCAGTTTTTTTTATTTTTTGTTCTATATTTCTCTACTTTCAAAATGTTAGGCTTATTCAACAACTTTCTTTACGTCTATATAAAGCATGATAATTTTATATTAGGTACGTAATAATAAAATATATATATACTGAAATTTTACGACGAAATAATATGTGATTTAAAATAAGTGTGACATGTCTACTTATTCTGTAATACTTAAAGACAATATATAATAAAACATTTATTAAATAATTATACAATTATGATTTATAAAATTATTAGTCAATTATAATTTAATTAAAAACTAGGCGTACCCTGTAGCACAACCTCTGACTGTAAATGCGATTCGTTGTGGGTTCGATTTCCACTCAATTATTTCATTTACTCGTTTATGTAAGACAAAGCGTGAAAAGCGGAGTATAGAGTGTCTAGACACCTATAGATAAAAGCGTAAATCTAAAATATATATTAACTAAAACAAGTTGAAAAATATACATATGAGCTATTTTTTTGATAAAACAAACAATAAAAAAACGGATATGACTAACTGTCTCTACAAGTTCTTATAGAATTCAAGACAATGATTACTTTATCACCAGTTAAAGTGAAATTGGTTAGAAGTGTCCAAGTAATGGCATCGCCAATCTTGTTTGACGTCCGCCTCGTCGTCAAAACTTTGTGACTTGGCGAGTTCGGTCTCGATTTTATTACCCGATCTGTTCTTTTAACGTTATTTAATAAAATTTCTTGTATTTCATATAACTATTGACATATTGATCAAGTTACACAGGTATTTTTACTATTAAAGCTTCCGACTTTATCTCGTTTAGGAGGGTAGTTAAAGGGAACCTAATGTCAAGGCTCTCCATTCTCCGCTTTCTTGTATCCGAGGCGTTGCGTGATAATTGGCGGAAGTCAACACCGCTCTTTATCTTTTCAGATAAGAGATTTTTTTTAAATTTATAAAAAACTGAAAAATTAATAACTTAATATACCACTATATGTTCACGTAAAAAAAGTTAGACAACAAATAAAAAAGTATATGTTTCTCAACATTTTCACGCATGAGTTCCCCGCCGTTGCCTTTTCAAGTACAATACCGTGATAAAAAACTGTTTGTCAAAAATGGAATAATTGGGTCATTTCTGAATATCATAAAAGAAATGATCCATTTACGGTCGTGTTTTTTTATGCATCGTAAAAGAGAGGAAGTTTTAGTAATATTTACTTGTTATTAGTGTTACCTGGTTTTACATGTTTATGTAATATAGCGATTTTGCATAAAATCGTAAGTTAAGAACGATGTAAATGTAATGAAGAATATGTTGTTTTTAGAACAATAAGTGAAGTAAAAAGCACCGTTTTCGTATCGTTTACGATATCTTAAATTTGGCTTCATGCTGATATCCCGCATAGCAGGGTAGACAGGAATTATCTACTGTCTAGATACTCCGTACCTTGCTTTCCAGCGAATTCGGGACATTGCATGTTGAGTAATGGAACTCACCACTCAACACGCTGGTAGGACACCAGAGCGAGGAAGTGAATATAATTAAAATATTATCACTCCTCCGAGTGGGATTCGAATCCACGTTTACAATCAGACGCTGTCCCATAGCGCTTACCTAATATCTTAAATTAACCTAAAAATCTTTTTGTTTCGTTTACGATATCTTAAAATTACTTTAATTTTTTTATCTTAAAAGAATATAGAAATAGAGAAGGCGCCGTTGACTTTTAGTAAATAAATATAGGTAAATCTTAACACTGGGTTCTCTTTACTTTGATCAAAAAGCGGAAAGCTAACAAGAAATTTATAATTTTCTTAAAATTAAAAGTAAGCTGAATCATGTAATTAAAACAAATCTTATTCTGAAGTATAAAGGGTATATAATCCCTTATACTTCAGAAGTGAAAAACTTTCTCTGTTATTATTTCCTTTAAACCTAAGTTTTTAAAAACTACAAGAAAATACTACAAAATGTTACAATAAAAATCCTGCTACAATGACGGCTTAAACTACAGTAAAAATGCA
Source organism: Dryadula phaetusa (assembly GCA_032432895.1). NCBI lineage: Eukaryota > Metazoa > Arthropoda > Insecta > Lepidoptera > Nymphalidae > Dryadula > Dryadula phaetusa. The sequence continues at coordinate 4,105,071 of JAOYRS010000068.1, read as the reverse complement.
GCTACATGCATGGCTGGGTATTCAGAGAGAATCTAGTGTCAAGACGCTCCATTGACTATCTTTCGCCCATAATGGAAACATTTGATTTTGAGTAGCACACTCAACGCCATGTATTGTGTTACTAGAAAAAAGAAACAAAAATAAATCTCAAACAATCATTCAACCAAGTCCGAATCGAACCCATAACTAATTCCGTATGCAGTTGGACGCCGTCCCGCTGCGCCATGGTGCCCTTTATGAGCTACATTCTAAAGGAGTTTGAGAGCTCAGATCGTTTATAGTTATTAACGTGACTACATAAAATCAATAGACGTAAGCCTCAATAAGCAATAGCGTGACGTATATAGTTTGAACGTTACATTTGCGAAGAAAGTTTATATAGATCCCGCTTTGTGCAGCTTGGTATCTATTTTTTATTATATATACCTTTGCACCAGCAGAAGTACTTCAAAGGATTATCTATACATATAATATAATGCTGGTGAACGCTGTCTGTATGTGATGAAAGACTTCTATTGAGAACGTCTATTTTGAGCCGTGTGATTCTGGCCTAGAATAGGATCACTCTGGTATTGGTGGTGTCGTAAGAGGCGACTAAAATACAAAATATGTAGTAGAGTCACGTTGCCAGCGATGGCACTAATGGGCAGACTCGACCGGATAATTACCACCCCTGGCATTTAAAACCGACGTTAGGTAATAGCTTTATGCTATTGCATTTTGTATTAGGTAATGCAGGCCCCGGCGCCCAAACTCTCCCCTTTCTCCCCAAAATGAAAGCGGTTCTAGAAGAAATCTTTCCCCAAGAAGGTACCAGCATCGTTAATGATGGAGAATCCCTCCTTGAGTCTTTAAGCTTAGGCCGCCCTTCGAATTCTGGGGAGGGCAAAGTACCGCGCAAGAGACAAGGCAAACGAGGCGTACGCCCCACGGCAGCCCCTTCTACACTTAATGTGGATTTTTGTAACATTAGGGGTCTACATTCCAACCTGAATGCCGTCCACCACCATCTAGAGACGACACGGCCGGCCTTATTATTTCTGACGGAGACTCAAATTGCCCAACCAAGCAACATAGCCTATCTCCAATACCCTGGCTACAAAATAGAGCATAATTTTGTGCGTCCCGCCGTGGTCACTGTGTTCGTGAGGGAGGACCAGAGTTTTCGTCCCATCTGGCTTCGTATTCATTCAGATGATCATGTCCAAATCTAAGCATGTTTGTACAGGTCCTATAGTAGTAATGCAAAAACGGATCGACTTTTGGAGCCTACCCTCTGCTGAGGTCATGATACTCGGCGATTGCAATGCGCACCATGCCGATTGGCTTACATCACGCACTACCGACTAAGCATGGAGGGCTGTGTTTGACGCTGCTATGGCAAATGGACTGTCCCAATTGGTTAAATCGCTTACGCGAGTCCCAGATGTGGATAGCCACAATGACCTCCTAACTGGATCCTTTCCGGCGAATTCAAATGCAAAACCTGATCTGAGGCACTAGTCACTAAGGATCCAAAGGTGAAAGCGTTAAAGAGAAAGTAATAACCGTGCCTCAAGGTACTTTAAGAGGCAAATTGCTAATGCAAAGTCCAAGCATACCGCTAAAATCGGTGAGAAGCTTGAGAGATACCCATCCGGAACACGTCAGTTCTGGGCGCTCTCGAAGGCTGCACTTGGCAATTTCAGCCAGTCTTCGCTTCCACCATTGCGCACCGTGAATGACACCCGTGTTGTGTTTTAGTTTTATCTGTTTTTCTCCGAGTCTCTTTATGTATTTGTTTGTAGGTCAGTGCACCCTTATCTCAGAACTGGCTCAATCGATTTAAATGCAGACTTCTCTGTTTATATATATTTTGGTAACCTTCCCCTAGCATTTTGTATTTATTTCATTTTTATCGTTTCATAAATAAGAACGTTATGTTCATTTCAAATATTTTGTTCGACAACATTAATGCATGGGGCAAGTTCACGAAAACGAAGTTACATGCATTCACTAGTTATTAATATTTTTAATGTTTTTTTACTTATCATAAGAAAAATATTTTAATTAGAGTTTTAATACCGTAGTCAGCTATAGCGCTTTCAAGAGTCTTACTTTTATCTATATAGAAGCTGTTTAAAATTAGATAGCAAATTATTCTAACCCTGAGTGTGGAATAACAATTTAAAAATATTAAAAATATATTATTTGCTAATTGAAACTTAGTATAATTTTCTCCAAATTATTTAATGGAGGTGGTATAATGACTCAACTATGAACTTCTATGCTTACGATATATACAGATGTTTTAGGTCACTAGAAAGATACAAACTATGAAATAAATTGTCTAAATTATATATTAAACATTTCTCAATTAGTGAGTTGAACACACTAATGTCCTCACAACCTAATGTCTATCGAGGCACTCTCTTAATTGCTGTCCGCTTGAAATCGAGATGCTTCGGATTCTATATGTAAATGTAAATTTAAATAATATTTTAAAAATATATGTATATATTCAAGTAATTTAAGTAAATCTCGGACGGATATATTTAGAAGAATAATGTCTTTGTGAAATATAAATTCACTTTATGCAAAGTCCCTTAAGACGACGCGCGACGCAAAGCTTTCTTATCATTACAAGAACAAATTCAACCCAGTCGGTATTGTTGTTGATAACATAGATAAAGGCTAGCTTTAATAATAGATTGTGTATTTGTTAATTTGGAGAATGAGCTGTGGTGGTGTAGTTTTTTGTGAGTTCAGCTATTTGTTGGGGTTCGATTTCCAGTCAGGGTAAAGAAACGTACGTTTTTTTGAAACGATTTAAAAAATGGACACTATATTTACTTGATGTCAAAGGACTTTATTAAAGTTAGACAGTCAAAATTAAGACATTTCTCTGAATTTGAAATTTATGCAAGTTTCGAAATTCTAATAGTAATATAGAGATGTCTGAAATTTTCCCAGTAGAAGACGTCTTACCGGTGAAGCGTCAATAATTTGTTAAATGAAATCACTCGGGAGCTCACAAATTTACTGCAAAGGAGCAGTGATTGAATTAGACATGCGCTATACGTACGTATGTACATATACTACTTGTAGTTCCATTAGACATTGAGGTAATGGAAAGTTTTAGTCGTTTTAGTTTAAAATATTGTAACATAAGGCCGATCGTGGCGTAGTGGGACAGCTAGATACTGTAAACGCGGTCGGTTGTGGGTTCGATCCCCATTCGTAGAAATGATTATTATTAAATTATTTTTATTTGTTCGCTCTAGACAGAAGACAAAAAACGGCGTTGAGTTCCGCTACTCAATACACACGTCTCGAATTCGGCGGAAAGCAGAGTAAACAGGAAGTACTTAGTGTCAAGAGTACGGAGTGGCTAGACACTAGGTACTTCCTGTCTACTCTGCTGCGGGATAAAAGCGTGAAATTAAAAAAAAGTGTTTCATTATTCTAGCAACGTCTTAGGTCGGATACTATTGTTAGTTACAAATAAATAATAAAAATTAGAGTAATTTGTGAGTTATTATTTTTATAAATTTTGCTAAATTAAACTTTTTTTTATTCAAAGATATCTGGAAGCTATCTATATTAGGTATGTCTATTTTCATAAAATGATGTCGATTTTTTTTTCTTCATGTATTAATAAAAGACTTCGTATGCAAACAAACATAACGGAAAGCAAAACAGTCTTCAATTCTTTATGATAATAGGAATGGCCTAAATACAAAATATAAAAAAAAATATTCAAGTAACCACATTTTGTGAAACAATGAAATAAATTGAACATATGAAACTTTGTTTCCCTTATTTCAACGTTATTTTCAATATCCTCTAGATCTGGAACAAATAGACTTCTACTGTTTAACCGGAACCCATATCGTTGTAAATATTCCTTAGAAGTATATGTCACGAACATTTTTCAATAAATTGACAGTTGTCATGTGCTGCAATGTTTGTACGTGACAGGTTAAGGTACAGTGTAGCAGGTTCGATCGGTTGTAGTAAATATGTTGATTTATTTTTAAAATTGTTACTAACACAATTAAGATAAGAGTTTTAACATTGCTTAATAGAACGTATAGCTTATTTAGCTAAAGCACTTGGCCGATTTCCATGAAGCGCAGATTCAAGCCCCGTTACGTTCATTTTTTATATATTTTTATACATTTTTCTTCTTCTTTGGCATATGTAGAATTTCTTACTATCCATTTTGGTAAAATAAAACTATCTAGATGTTGAATTTATATTCGTAACACACATTATTACGAAATAGGAAATTGAAATATAAAAATAATGTCACTTGTAATATAATTATACTTACTAGAATGAGTACATTATTTAACAAAGAAAGAACAATAAAAAATATATTATTACTTTACTAGTGATTAATATAAATGATGTTAAAATTATCCTTTTTCTTCAGCTTGTCACCGTCCACTGCTAAAACATCCCGGCCCTTTCGCATTAACTTACTGCTTGCCACCTACTGTCCATCGTGGTGCTACAGTACGCTCGTCTAAGCTCGGTCTCCACTCTAGCTTGTATCAGCTCCATCAACCGTCACGCGATATTAGGCTTAGAGACATGGCCGGCTCTATCAGCGCCCTGATCCTGCGTAATGTTGATAACTTTGGTTCTCTGTCGAATGATTTGCTAGCGAATTCTGTCAGTCACAGAAACTCTAAGCATTTTACAGTCTATAACACCCTACTATGAGCAACCACGTTTCGACTACGTAAGTTATTACAGGTAAGGCGTACTAATTAAAAACTCTGAAAGTACTATGGGACAGATGACTTAAAGATACGACACAGCTTACCAAATGCTACCCAATTTGCGCTGGCTGAGTTGGATAGTTTAGCGAAGGTATACATAATTTTACACAACTTCAAGAGTAGCGCAACTTTCGACCACTGGTCTCAGGCATACACGACAGAATCCCTTTACAGAGATGCTAACGACATAAATAAGTTGTCACAAACGTATTAGAATTTGAACGCAGTCGGTAGTAAAACGTATGGCTTAGCAGTCTGCGTCGCTTGGACGGCTTCCAAGAGGTGCGGGTGGAATCCCGATGTGTTCAAATTTTTATACATTTTTTTGAAAAACGTTTTGTAATCTAACCGACGTTATGTATCTATATAATGAAGAAATCGCATCTTTACAGCATTCATATTTCTCTTATTCTTCTTTTCTTTACACTCACATTTCACGGCTGCGTAACAAAGACAGTATCTGTACTGCATTGTAAACGGCACCGATAACCTTGTTACCGGCAGCAATATGCCATTCCTCAGTCATTCATTTAATGTCCATACCTATATTTAAATTTATACTACATTTTTGTTTTATGGCTACGGCTATTAATTATTTTTTAGATAGTAAATTTTAATCTATGTCTTTTTTGAAATCGGTTCAGTATCTTTCGAGTTTATTTATTACATATATGTGTGTATGTATACACACATAAGCGACCCTTTCCTCTTTATAAGAATAATATATATAAAATTCTTTTTCCGTAACATTTCTTGGCGCTCCGTTTTCGCTGACTGATAGTCAGGGATACAGCGTGAAGCTACGAGAAAATTCTTTTTTGGGAAATTTTAGTTTATTTTAGATATTAATTTTTTGTGCATATATTAATCTGTTGTTAATAAGACACTTTAGAATTGAAATATTTCAAAAACATTTAAGAAATCTTTGTTTTGTAAAATTGTTTTTTATTTTTGAGATATTTCTTGTGTTATTGATCATAATTTTGAATACAAAAAACGTATTAGCGTTTCTTTTTCAATTTTATATATATTTATTTTATTTCATATGTGTAAAAATGCATTTTTATGTATATAAACATTTTAATTGGTAATATTTGGTAATATTACCAAATATATATTATCGTTAATAAAAAAAGTATGATAAAATTTATTTTGGCCGTTATATAAATGTATACATTTTCATTTGTGGCTTTTTTGCATTTAATTAAGCCATTTATTCACAGTCAAACATTTTTAAATATTAACTTACAGAAAAACTAAAAAAAAATAAAGACTAAACAATGCATAATATACTTTATCTTTTTTATTTAATATTTTTATTCTTAACTCACTGTGTTTGACAAGTTATTTCGTACTTGTCGATATCCATAGAGTAAGAGAGATAATGTAGATTCGATCCCCACTCGGCAAAATGGTTATAATAATAAGATCTTTTATTTTCGCGATTTTTATTCATTTTAAATAAGACTATTTCAACCGGATTAATCGCGTATATTTTGCTATTCGAAAATATATTTTGGACACCTGACGTTTCGAACATTTTGCAGTAGTCCGTGGTCACAGGACTGCTTTTATTTAAAATGGTTAAAATAATTATTTTTTTAATCCTCTGCTCTGGTAAAACAAAGTGACATTGACTTCGGCTACTCAATAAATGTAACCTCTACAGACTAAGTTGTAAAAAACGTTAAAAAATATGTGGAACAATCTAAAAATATATATGAGAACCATAGTGTAATCAGGTATAAACGCCACTAAGTTCTATTTATTCTCAAAATGAAGTAAATGTTGAAAATAACAGCTAATGTAATTCTTAAAGTAGAAATGAGCACAGAGGAGTTTATTGCATATGTAAAATGAAAATATTTTAATATGATTAATTGCTTAAATTTTTCTATTCGAAAATACATTTATATGTACTCGTTAATTCCTATTAATATAATTTATAGTTACATAAGAATTGGAAAGATTCCTTGGCTTATTATACATAGTATATAAGAGTTTAGTTCACTCTGTACCTTGTGATTTTATGATTAGAAATAAAAGTCAAGTTCCAATTTTTCCCAAAAAAAAAAATAATTTATCTTTTACATCTTTCACTCAAAGAGCTTTGGAAGTTTCCTGTGTCGATAATCCACGGTACTATGTAAATAGATAACGCAAACAAATAAATAAAAATAACATGTAGGACGTTATTGTGACGAAAATGTAGTTCTTTTTTAACTAGGTGACGATTCAACACAGAAACAATCTTTCGATTCCAATAAGTAGATCCTGAGATTATTGCGTTCAAACAAACAAGCAAAGCTCTTCCGCTTTATATTATAAGTATAGATAGTATAGATTTATTTCTACTATATACTTTGTTTTTTTTATACAAAATATCTATTGTATTGTATTCGGTAGCATAGAAAAATGATTACTATGTTGCTTTTAATCATTTAATTTTCTTCATTTGCACTTACCCGTATCTGTTAAGATCAAGCTCCTTTCGCCAAGGATTGTCTGGTAGAGATTGCTTGCTACCATCAATAAGGCCGCCTGCATACTATGTACTAATTTGTATATATTTTTTATGTTCTCTTCTTTGTATTTCTTTTTGTGTGCAATTAATGTATTTCTATCCGATATTCATTTTATTTTGACTAATTCATACAAACATTTAGTGTTTTCAAATTATAACTACATTGTTACTGGGGATTTCTTGAAATTGTTAGTAAAATGGAAAAAAATACAATTTACGTATTCCATTAAAGGATTATTTAAAAAAATGTATAAACGAACTAAAAAAATCTAACCTCGCAGGCAAGCAACTCAAGCTAGGTACAAGTGACTAGTGTGAAACAAAATCACTTGAGAGGCTTAAAGGAGGATGTCTGCTTTATTTCTTTATATTATAAGAAAATAAAATAAAATATTTTTTATTATAATCATGTGTGCCTCAGATTGAGGCAGGTCATCGCACAGTGAGACAACCTCAGGGGATCGGTTGACGGTAGGATTCCTACTCGGAGGAATTTTAATTCTCGGAGGAAAAAATATTTCCATTTCCTCGATCTGGTAAGCCAAAGCGTGGCTCAGTTTTTCAGTGGCTCAGAACGTTGAGTTCTGCTACTTGACACGCAAAAAGCTGGAAGCTGGTGTACGGAGTGTTTAGACACGGGATACTTCCTATCTACTATACTATGTGGGATAAAAGTGTGAAGCTAAAAAAATAAAAAAAACCATATTATTTGTAGCTCCGATCGTACGCTATGTTAGTAGTTTTCACGGCGTCCGATTAAAAATGAAAATGATACATGCATAAAACTAGTAAATGAATGCGGTGCCTTGAGGGAATATATGCATTTTAAACGCATATTGACTGTTCGACGTCGCGTTGCAAGAATTAATGAGGAATATCGGCTTTGGACGTTGACATGGCGACCAATGGATAATTGAACTACACACGTAGTTGTTTGTTTTAATTGACTGAAAGATTAGTGACGTTATGTATTGTTTTGTAAAGTAGTTATATTGTAAATTTGTTTATATCAAAAGCTTTTTTAAAAAATATTCCCTCATATTATTATTATTTTCTGTAATGGGGCTCATTCACAAATTGGGAACTGTCTGACTGTAAACACAATCGTTATAATTTCGATACCCATAGGAAAGTTTCAATTATTTTAAAGTGTGGCATTAATTTCATCATCCAATACAACATTTAAAGCGAAAAACTCAAGAATTGAAAATCAAACTCACGACTGTTAAATTTATAAACAGTAATTTCGATAGTAGGTTTTTGGCTTTTGATCCTTGTATAATAAAAATTGATGCGAGTCTATATAACGATTATAACAATCTCTAGAGAAGGCAGACCACGAGACTAAGTAAATTATTCAGAGGTCTCAAAAAGGGAATACAAATATGGGCGAACGTTGCAGCAAGTTTGATGAGTTAGCTCGAAGGGTCCTATTTGTTCAGGCGATGTATTTGACCACGAGAAATAGGCAGAAGAAGTATTCAAAATTATATATTATTGTGTATAATATAACTATAATTTGAAATAGGTCTTGTATAATTTGTGTATAAGAGACGTTTATACAATATGCTAGTACTTTATAATCTACGTTACTAAGGTAGGTGGGAAGGAGATGAAGTGATATAATACTATATATTATGATTATACTCTACGCTATATATATATATATATATATATATAATGGTTTTGCGAATGGAATATATATATATATATATATATATATATATATATATATTCCATTCGCAAAACCATTACTAGTTATGAATTATTGTTTATTTTTCAAGATTTTTTTTATATAATGCAAACATGTATAAAGCTTGATCCCGCATATCAGCGTGGTCAGAGACAACCTAATGTCAAGACACTCCGTTGCTTTCCTCCGGAAATTGTGACATTGCGTGTTGAGTGGCTATTTCAACGCCACGCTGAAATAAAGGAAAATAATATTACCCCGAATGTGAAGCAAATGAAAAATCATTTGGTTACAGTTACAGTTAAAACAGTTAAAGTTATATTTTATACACAATTACAACTTATGCACTCCGAAATATGTGAATTTTGGCAAAGTTAAAACTTATATATACATATAAAAATAAAAATAAAAAATATTATACAAACTAAATTTTTAACATAAACTTTTGTTAAATACACGCTGGTAAGGTCACTCTTATTTACACGTCAACTACTGTTACTACTAGCTTCAGTTAAATAATAGATTTGCAATTTATATCTTCTGAAAAATCTCACCATTCTCTTTTAGTTACAAATTACGTTGCGTTGCGTGTTTTTTTAAATTATAATTTTTTTAACTCTATCAGAAAACGAAAATATATATAATAACCTGTCCGCATTTTTGTAATAATCCAATTTATTATCAGAATACTTTTATATATTTTTACAGTATATTTTTGTGAAAAATGTATTAAAATATTTAAATATTTACCAAGGTTATTTCGTGTTGTGTATATTTATATAATATTTTTGAGAGGTCTTTTATCAGAGGATTGCGGTTGATGAGGCGGCACGAATCGTTGGGCAAATTTGATGATTTGCTTTGTTGTACGTATCTTAATGAAATTACTTATTTTAATGTTTTAGCTAATTTGCCATTTAATGAGATATTAAAAATATATATTTTTAAAAAGGTAAGGTACTTTTTTAAAGAAATAATTTTGATTTGGTCTAAAAATATATAACTTGTTTTAAACTAGTTGTGCTCGCTATTTTGTCGGCGTGAAATTTGTCGTCTTTATCTTATAATTTTCAAATAAAATATGAAAATACTATTAAAATCCGTCCAGCCGTTCCAGATATTAGCCGAAACAAACAAACAGACAGAAAAGATGTTATTTTGGTATATGTACCACGTAAGCATCAATATTAGCTTCAGTTATCCCGGGTACCCAGCAGGGTTGGCAGAAAGTACCTAGTGTCAAGACACTCCGTAATTCACTTTTCACCGAATTCGAGAAATTCGCGTATTGAGCGGTGGAACTCAACGCCATATTTTGTCATATTTATTAAACCTATAATTAAATTGGAGAATTGTCTGTTTGTAATATTAAAATAAAAAGCTTTTTACAAAATGCATATATGTATGTATATGCTGAGGCCGGTCGTGGCACAGTAGGACAGAGACTGTAAACTGTTATATTTCAATTATTTTTACTGAGTGGCTGACTGTAAACTGTTATATTTCAATTATTTTTACTTCCTCGCTCTGGTAAAGACTATGTATGGCATTGAGCTCCACCACTCAACAAGTAATGTCTCGAATTCGGTGGAAAGCAAAGTAGAGAGTATCTATTTATTATATATATATATATATATATATATATATATATATATATATATATATATATATATATATATATATATATATATATATAATATAAGAAAATATTACAATATCCAGGAAAATGTCAAATTATATAAGCAAACCTTCGTCAAGCCAACTTATGTTTTACTAAAGAACAACGGTATTTATTTTCAGAGTTCTGTAAAGAGCTGATATAATATGTGCTAGCCCAAGGAATATTTTTTTATAATACTTATTATAACTTATATTATGGCTGGAAATACTAATTTAAAATATACCGAGAGTAAATAAAGAAAAAAATTAAAATATTTCATATTCAAAAAATATTGTACTTATATTATATAAAATAGTAGTACTTGTGTCCAAGTAATGCTCAATTGGTTCTGTGTTCGAATCCCATTTTGGAGAATTCCCGTTTTTATAAGACTTTAGTCTTTTTTTAATATAAAATTTATTGCACTACAGACTAGGTCTGTACCTTTTTTTTCTTATTGTTATTTATCTCTCATTTTCATATAATAATAGTAGGCCACTTAGAATTTAGCTCTAAATTTATATCTAAGCGAGTTTTGAAACAAATATGTTATCTTAATTCTACGTGGTACATTAATCTTTTTCTTCCTGGCATTTCTCCCAGCTTAGTCAGGGTCTGCCTTCCCACTTAGCCTACTCCACTTTGGACAGTCTTTGGCATCCTCGGTGGTAAATCCATTGGCTCTCATATCCTGTTCCAGCCATCGCTTCCTTGGGCGTCCGGGGAGTGATACATTTATATAAATTTTTATCTTTATTTAAGCACAATAAAATGGTTATTCTTTACGTATTTGTAACTAGGCTAGACAAAACACATATAAATTACAAAAAAAAGCCTTTTAAACATTGGGTCGATATTTCAGGGATAAGCTTGATTTACCGAAAGCGAGCAGAACTCGTAAGATAGATTAGCCCATTTTCAGCTAACGTTCGGTAAACATTTGCTCGGATTTTGCCGAACGCCCCTAAATTTGTAACGTTACAGAAAGGGTGCAAAGTGGCAATATTGCGAAGTGAACAAATTACTAAAACACTATGGGATAGTTCAATTAATTTTAGAAAATTCCATGAGTTTTATCCGTAGTAATTCTAGAAAAGATTTAAAATTCTATAATATCTTATGCCTGTGAGCTTTAATATTTTTCTACTTGAGAAATTGCAATTATTTATGCCTAAAAATGTATGGAATTTTATTTTTAATTTTTAGATTCACGCTGTAGACAGAAAGTAGCTAGTATCAAAATGTTCTTTACTACGCTTTTCGCCAAAATTGTGTGTTGACTGGTGAAACGCTGCATTTTGTCTTAGCAGAACGAGGAAGTGTAATTAATTTATATGTAATCACTCCCTTGAATAAAAATCGAATCTAGAGTCGATCGCGTTTACGTTTGACTAGACGATGTCCCACTGCGCCATGATCGGCCTGCAATACATTTTTTTAATCCAATATGTGCCTTTCTAAACGAACTTAAAAGTGAAAAATGTAATTTTTATTAACAAAAGCATCTATAAAATCACAGAGTTAAAAAATACAATATTACAATAAGTATTAAAGTTTATATTTTCCAAAAAAAATGCATTAGTTTTATACATTAAAGTCTGCTGTTTGCATTAGTTTTATGCTTAAATGTGTTATAGTGCTTATAACTATTCCATTCCTTTTATAATTTCTGATCTCTATATTTTTTTTTGATTATTACAATAGTGAAATATATATTTAATAATTTTTTTAAAGCAATTTCGTATTTTATCTCACATATCAGTGTTGTCAGAGACAACCTAGTGTCAAGACACTCCGTTGAGTGGCTTAATCGACATTGCGTGCTAAGCGGCGAACACAATACCACGCTTTGTCAACTAAAACGGTAATGAAAATATATTTTAAATATAATTATTACTCCGAATGGGAATCAAACATACAACTAATCGCGTTTACAGTGAGATGTTGCGCCACTATGTCACGATAACCGATGACTACAACACATACATGTGTGTTTGTGTAGCCAGACGTAAATATGACAAATTAAATATATATATATATATATATATATATATATATATATATATATGTGTGTGTGTGTGTGTGTGTTTTAAATAGTTTTAAAATCGTATTGGACGCACACAATTTTATTGATGAAAACATTAAATGTACTGCATTTTCCTCATTCTGTAGTCATATGGGATTGTTATAAAAAAAATAATCCGCCATTTTGTTGTGGCGGTCATTTTGGCTTTACAATAATACTGATTACATAATCGCATTACTCACTCAATAGCTTGTAATATTTTCTCTTTGATATCACTTATATTGGTTATAAAGCGTGAAGCTAAAAGAAAAAGAAATGCCCACATTAGCCCACTAACACGGCAAGTCAAATAAAACCCAAAACTAAACACATTTCGAACGTTTGCATATACTTGTATATTGCAAATAGTTACACTGTTTTCGTTCTCAATACCTTATTCGAGACAGAAGAGGCGCGGCTTAAAATAAACGATCCTTAAAGTAAGAATAAATTGTCCTAGAAATTGTTCTTCGATACGTATGATAAAGGAGGGTCAATTTCACATTCCACTGAAGCAAAATTCAAAAATGTAGGTGTATGTACATCAAAGTATTTCTTATTTTAAACGAACTTGATATTTCTATGATTTTTATTTGAAATAATTTATTTGCATGTTTGTAATAATAAATTCACGTTTTAATAACTATCTCTTTCCCATTATTATCGATGATGTAGAGATAATTCTTTAGATTAAAAAAGCTTATTTATTTACTTATTTTATACTTTATACAACATATAAATACATAAAGAAGGAAGATCTAAATAAAAAAAAAGCTAAATTATGGTGTAAAGATCTAAGAACAAAAGAGATGTACGTACGCATGGATATAGGCTGGTGTACATACTTATACCACATATTACATATAAGATATATATATATATATATATATATATATATATATATATATATATATATATATATATATATATATATATAAAGAAGAAAGTAAGCTTTTAATCGACGTTTAAATATTGAAATCGACTTGGACTGCCTTATTACACGAGAAAGAGTATTCCAAAGGACGGAACCCCCTTAGGCTTGTGTACAACTCAGCGGCAATTCTCGTTTAAAGTCATGTTATGATTTGAGGCTGAGGGAATGGTTAAAATCGAGGAACTGGAATCTAGATTTTAAATACTCTGGAGTGTGAGGATGGTGCGTAAATGAGTGTAAGGATATGGAGATTACAACGATGCTTGATAGTAAGCCATTTATGTTGGATCCTATTATTGATATGGTCATGTTTTTTAATGTAAATATGAACCGAATGGCCATATTCTGAAGTCAATCCAACTTTCGTCCATCAATCCAAGTTTCGGAGAAATTGAAAAAGGTCACAATAGTACGCATCAATGTAATCATGAAGGGGGAGGAGAAGAGTCTGGAAAAGGGTTATTTTTTTTAATGGGAATTTTATTTAATTTCCACTTCCTCAACCGGCAAATCACAGCAATATAATTTCTGCTAACCTCAGGTATGTGAGGGGACCAGGAAAAAGTATTGTCTATCGTAAGATCTAGATTTTTGACGTTTAAGTTACGACTCAATACCAAGCACTATGGGAGAAAAGGATCAGAAAGGGATTTTGGAAAGCAGCTGACGACAGCCAAAAATATTATAGTAGTATGGTTAGATCTTTGATTTTCGCCATTTTTTCACACTTTAAATGAAACTATTTTAAATGGATTCAACGCATGTATTTAAGTATTCGAAAATACAATAATGTTTTGGACACCTGACGTTTCGAATATTACAGTAGTCCGTGGTCACAAGTAGACTGAAGTGGCATTCGTCTGTCATACAAAAATTAATTATATCAATCTACCACCCTTTATTTCTTAATTGTTTCACGTACAGCCCTGGATTCTTGCAGAATAAGCTGACTATATCTTTGTCTCTTATGTGGTGTATTTGAGACTTTAATTTTTTATAAGTCGGTCTTAGGTGGTAGAGAGTTTCCAACCATCTTGTCTATTGAAATTAGGATGTGTTTGAATTTCAATAGCCTCGCGGATCATTCTAGGAATATATCTACTTTCCCTAGAGAACAGAATATATATAGAAAGATAAGCGGAATCTAGAGAAAAACAAGATGCCTATTGAATATCTTGAACTTTTAGAACAATGCCTTACATGTCTACCTAGATTATATAAGCGGTACCTAGACGATACTTTTACAATTTTACCTTCGGACAATATTTATATATTCTTAAACCATCTCAATTCTATTAATAACAATATAAAATTTACAAGAGAAATAACACTTTAGCTTTTCTTAGTATTATTAGTAATAAAGAATATATACAGAAGAAGGTAGAAGGTAGGAAGAATACTTTTCTTACTGGATCGTTAATCTTAGCGCACTACTCATCTCATCTCTCCATTTTCTTTATTTACGTAAAAAATTTGTTTGTATTCATACTGTTTAGGTTTTTAATCAAACAGTCAATGGAATGTCTCGACACTAGGTTATCTCTGACTACCTAGCTATAAGAAATAAAGTAAAGTAAAGGTGGTATACTAAAACGGTTCTTGTTTTATTTTCATCTCACTTCGGGCTTTTTGAAATATTAACAACCATAAGTTTTTAAAATAACTAAATATATATTAGTGAGTACAATCCTTTACATTTTACTTAATTTCATTTTCTTGTATTGCCTATGGTCATATATTTTTGCGCGAGATTCAATTTTACTAGTTCTCTCTCAGAGATTCTATCGCAGAACATAAAATATCAGTCAAATTCGTTACTTAAATATACATTGTTCTTTTGTTTATTTTCGATTGTGCAGTATGCTGTTGGCCGTACTGGCCTCGACAGCGTCACCGGGGTATGGGGGAGGCAGAACTAGAAGAACTCTGATCTTGGCGTGAAGACCTCAAAATAAAACCATCAACTTAGAAAATAATGTCACAATTGGGCCTCCTATGAGGCACTAGTCTCGGCTTATGTCCCGTTAGTAGTGGGGCACTTGCATGTCCGGATCTGGCTTATTGGTATTAGGCGGTTACAAAACTGGGACCTCGTTTCCACTGGCAAAGACTAATAGAACTTTCTAATATAAAGTGTCGGGGCCTGCGGAGTCCCCATAGTTGTCGGGCCGTATCGTAATCATAGCCGTAGCGCTTACCACCAGCGGATACGAATGGCAATGGAAAAGCAACTAGCTTTTTCGAAGTAGCTGCTAGAAAGTATGTGACAGTGCCCTTTGATGGAATCTAGCTTAATGTCTCTGTGGATATCTACATTACGCACTGTCCACGGCGCGCCCGTCAGTCCGGCGGTCATACGTAAGAATTTATTCTGAAGGACTTCAAAACGTCTGAAATCCGTATGTACAATCACAACATTGGCTTATGTGAAAATTGGCCTGATGCACGTCATATCCAGGCAGATCTTGAGTTTAAGAGACATTTAACTTTTGGTGCAGATTAACGTTTTCGTCCTCAGCAGACTTTGTCAGTCTACAGGATGAAAGCTGCTTTGCGGTATACGTAATCGGTGTGGGGTTTGAAGTACAATTTACTATCTAAAACTATTCCTAGTTATTTGGTGGATTTAGCCGTCGAAAATGATTTGCCTAGCAGTTTGACTGTAGGCATGATCTCATACCTTTAGCAAGGGAAGAGAACGGAGACGTTTTTTTTCATTTTTCTTGGGTTTGATCTCTATGTGCCATTTATTGAGCCATTGGTCTAGATGGTTTGTCGCGGTTTGGAGACGTTTACCTATAACTATGGCTTCTTTCCTTTGGTCAAGAAAGACAGTAAGAGTGTTGAAGATTGCTACGAGTAGAGAAATAATCTGAACGGGCAGGATTTTAAGGATCTTGTTTGTAACGCAATCAGATCCTGGAGCTTTTATAGGCTTAAGGCCTTTAATTATCGATTTGACCTCTTCGATTGATATCGGTCTCCAGAGTTTCCTACGACTGTCTGCGGCTGCATACGCGTCGTAGGCCTGCTTTTGCCTTTCTTTTTGTCAATTTATTGAGGACGGTCGGACGGTAAGTGTAGAATAACACTTTAAAAGTAATATATTAAAACATAGTTACTTAGGGTTACCTTTTTTATAAAATTTAAGTTTTCCAATCATTTATTGTCAAATCACATTAAAACTGTCTATTTATTGCCCAATAGTTCCCGAACATAGATAGATTTGAAACAAATGTCGGTATAAAGAGAAAACAATAAGCTAACCTGTTGCTAAAACGTAACAATATATGTAGCACAATGTCTACAATGACATATTTATGACTAGCGATTGAAGTGGATGGATGAAACATCGCTTTGGTACGCTAGCTGAATACCTATTATACATATATGAATAGCAATTTTCAATTTATATAAACAATATTATAAAAAGTAAATATTATTAATAGTTATAAAACATTTTAAATCACATATCAAATTTTGAACGCAACGGGATCCAAGCACTGCTTAAGCGGTCTGAATGTTAAGCCATGCGTTTGAATGAAAATTCAATTAATACAATTTTTTATACGTTTTTTAGTCTTAAGTGTGGTTGTTTTTCAATCGTAGGTGTGCAATAACACTTAAAAAGTAGAAAAAGTAATGTCATCGTTATTTATAAATTCTGCAAACCTATGGGTTGTGGGTTCGATCATGTTCAAAGGAATGCCTGAAAAATATTTATTTGTTACTGTACTTTTACTATCTTATATAATTTTATCTACGTAACTTTATTTTTTTTTCATAGAAAAAATTTGTTCAAGTAACAGTAGAGATATTTCTTGTTTCCAAATATCTTATAATTTATGACTGTGTATGAATCTCAGCAAGACTCCTTTTTAAACCTTTACAATATTGTATTGAATATTTTTTTTATTTAAAGCTATCTGTTTATTCTTTTAGTAAAAAATAGCTCATACTACTTAAAAGGATAATCAGAGACAACCTAGTGTCAAGACGCCCCGTTGATTACTTTCCGCCCGAAATTGAGACATTGCGTAATGAGTTGTGAACTCAACCGCGGTTTTGTCTTACCTGTTAAATTTTAATAATTATTCCTGCACCCTTATGGCCTCTTATAATTTAATAAATAAAACTTTCTATGAAATATCTACAAAATATCTCCTATATATCCCTTGGTCTAAAAAGAAACGGCTACTAAAAAATACAGGCCTTGTTGAGGTGTAACAATGTATTGCCTCAGCAACGTATATGTCTCTAACAACGTGTAAAAAAACACGTTATTTTTTTTTATTCAATTGTATTAATAAATTAATCCCTTTGTTTTATTTATCTATACGTGCGCCAAATTGCATATTCCTCTTTCCGCGCATGTATTCGAAAAAAAAAATACTAATAATGACTTTGGCAAGAAAAACTGCGGCGATGAGTTCGGCCATTCAACACGCAATCACGTCTCGAATTTGGTAGACAGCAAACAGTGTCTTGATACTTCCTGTCTATCCTGCTTTACAGACTATATCAGCGAGAAAAGATTTAGTTTTTATATTAATATAGAAATAGATTAGGCGATTAAACAAACGATTACCTTTGAAAATACATACAGCCAAACCAAACGGTACCTAACCGAACTATTTTATTTATAGCTCTCACATCAGCCGTATTTTCTATATATAAAGGTTACGCAATCTGTTAAAAAGATTTAACCAACAGATAAACGTAGCACATTTCGCTATTTCATGTTTCTATTGCTTTTTACGTGTTACTCTAAAATAAACCTTTTGCTTTAGGTGTTAAGGTTGGAATTAATTAATATTTTTACCTATTTTTCCACTGGCATACAATTTTTGTAGTATCCCAACCGACCTTAAGAATTTCGTGGATAATCGTAGACGAGTGTTGAGAACTTGTGATACCCTTTTTCTATAGAATTATTCTTTAGAAAAAGAAACCAAAACTGGCTCTTTACAATTTTTTTTGTCACAATTCTTCGGAATATTATAATAAACAAAAAAATATTTAAAACGTTTTAAAACCATCAATCTAAAAGACTATCTTGACTGAAAACGAAAAAAATTCCATTAATAGATTTTTTAATTATTATGTGAATAATGGCAAACAAACAAATATACATACGTACCCTGTTAAAATCATTCAAATCATCAAAATTTGTAACATAAAACATATAGTTAAATAGTTATTTTTTATATTCCCTAATAGTTGACTTCCGTTCAACATTAACGTTTGTTCATTAGCGGGTCGTACTTATCATTTGGGGCAATTTTCGTTATTTACAACACAATTTAAGTCACCGATCGACGATGATAATGTCACCCACGTTATTTACCGCTTAGGAATGTTTTTACGAAATTCTCTAAGCTTGTTATATAAATTATATTGAAAAAAGACTTATTATGGAATAAAAGTCAATACCAATGTGGCATAGTTGTTAACTGTACATATTAGAGTTGAGGATTCGATTTCTGTGTAAAAAATATTTAAATTGTACACATACACAGATAGATGAAATATAGCGTTGAGTTCCGCCAATGTGCCGCCGCCAATATCTCTAAATAAACCAAAAGTGGAGAACAGGAACACTAATTACTAGGTACC
Source organism: Dryadula phaetusa (assembly GCA_032432895.1). NCBI lineage: Eukaryota > Metazoa > Arthropoda > Insecta > Lepidoptera > Nymphalidae > Dryadula > Dryadula phaetusa. The sequence continues at coordinate 4,085,810 of JAOYRS010000068.1, read as the reverse complement.
TTTCCAAATTCATATTATAGGACAGAAATACGTAAAAATATATATTTAAATGAAAAATAATACTCTCAGCTGTTACCAGCTAGTCTCAACATTTGAAATATTTATGACAAAGTCAATGTCCTGTAAAACATTTATTGATTCAATGAACTTTAAGATACTCTCTTATTATGTTTACTTCAAAAGACAAAATCTTCCATCGTAAGTAAAATTATTATACTGAGATAGATGCGAGTAGAGGTCTTGTTGATATATAAAATAATAACATATAACCTTAGCGACGTATACAGAGGTCACTTTATACAAAACATGTTAATGAAACACACTGTGGCGTATGTAGGATTTATTTTATAAATCTAATGATTTTTTTAAGCATTCTCTTGACTTTACGCGGAAAATGAATGGAGAGTGGACACTAGATTCGATTTAAATACGAAGAAAGCATGCTTTTCTATATAGGAGATAAAATACATTATTGATTTTAAATTAAATTATTTCAAATCTAGATTGTACCTACTGTAAAGTGTTCGAAGCAACGGGTTGTCAAAAATTATTGAATATATTATTTTTTTATTACTAAAATATACACAATTAATCCCTAAAAAAAATTATTTAAAATGTGTAAAAATCGCGAAAGTCAAAGATTTTATTATAATACCGATTAGCTTAAAATACATAAGAAACCCATAACATGCTACCTATTGTTGACATTGGAACCATTTCAATTGATTACGTCAGAGTTTTGAAAATGTTCTATTATTCAAAAAAAACCATACAACTGAATTACAAAACCAATTTCACAAGAATTAGATTTCGTGATAAAATATATAAAGTAGGCCAATTGAGGCCTTCGTGGCGCAGTGGGACAACATTTGCTGTAAACGCGATTGGTTGTGGGTTCGGGGGAATGATTATATTTCAAAAAATATTTTATTTTTCCACTTTCGTAATACAAAACGCGGCGTTCATTTCGCTACTCAACACGTCATGTCTCGCTTTAGGGCGGAAAACATTCAACGAAGTGTCTAGACATTAAGTTGTATCTAGCATATACCTTACCTTAGCATATGAGATAAAGCGTAAAGTTACAATAAAATAGTATTATTTAGCTATGATCATCGCGTGTCCAGTGGAATATCGACCTTCTCACAGTGTTACGCTCGATTACGGCAAGTAAATTATGCAAGATGCTAATCGTGACTACTTTGACGTTTTAGCTTATTAGATATTGTTATACGGATATTTACTAAATTTCTACGTACATTCCCCTGGTGAGGTCAAATGGCTAACGTGCCTATGTTATTACTTTAAGGTGATGTATGGCTTGAAATGGCTGCGTTAAATTACCCAATTGACCTTTTGGGTATATTATTGTTTGACAAAAATAGCGTTTTGATTTTAAATATATTGAAAAATAGAGGCTGGTGACGTGGTCGTGACAGCGTCTTAGTGTAAACACGATCGGTTGTGGGTTCGATTCGGTTCGAGAGAATGATTATATTTAAATTATTGTCATTTTCTGGCTCAGATAAGATAAAGCGTGGCGTTGAGTTTCACCGATTAACACGCAATGTTTCGAATTTGGAAGGGACGTGCAGGGTATTTCTTGTCAACCCTGCTATGCATGGGATACAAGCGTGAAGTTTTTTGTTTGTTTTTATAGGACAGGCAAGGTAAACGAGCGTGCGGGTCACGTGATGATAAGTGATCACCGCCGCCCACGACCCCGTGTAAAGCCAGAGGAACTACAGGAGCGTTGCCGGCCTTTAAGGTGTTTATGTCGTAACGTCCTGGAAACACTGCCGCAGGTAGGTCATTCCACAGCTGTATGGCACGCGGAAGAAAATTCCTACAAAACCGCACTGTAGTAGAACGCCACGCATCCAGATGGTAGGGATGGTGTTTTAGTGTGTTACGTACAGTGCGGTTGGAAAATTCAGCGGCAGGAACCAGATCAAACAGTTCTCCAGAACACTCCCCATGATATATGCGATATAGAACGCATAACGATGAAACGTCTCTACGCAGTGCCAAAGTATCAAGCCTGTCACACATAATTGAGTCCCCAACGATCCAAATGCCTCTCCGCGATCGAACGGTTTAAGCTGATACTCGGGTACACCAGCCCAGAGATGAGAACAGTACTCAGTATGAGGTCTACCCTGGGCCTTATAAAGGGCCAATCGGTGTGTGGGCGTGAAGTACTGGTTTGCTCTGCCGATGACTCCAAGTTTTTTCGAGACTAATTTGGCCTTGCTTTCCAGATAATCGCGATACTGGCAGTCGCTCGAAATGCTCAGGTCCAATATACTGATATCAGGCGCGGCGTTAAGGGGGATGTTCTCGAATACAGGTGATACGACAAATGGGGCATTTTAAGTGGTTAACGCGCAAACTTGTGTCTTCAGGGGGTTGAACTGAACCAGGTTCCTTTCACCCCAGGAAGAGGCATTCTCAAGGGATGCCTCCACGGAAGACACAAGTTTTTTCGGCACTTGTCGACGTTTTCCCGAGAAAGACCTGCACGGCCGGTGAAGATGGCGTCCACCGTGATGTCGTCTGCATAACAATGAATGCTAGGATCCTCTAACAAATCATTTATATGCAGAAGGAACAGTTTTGGGGACAGCACACAGCCCTGGGGGACGTCAGCGTTCACGGGCATTGATTGAGAGCAAAAACCATCGATAGCGACCTTTATGCTTCGCCCAGTAAGGAAGCTGACGATCCACATGCATAATTTCTCGGCAAGTCCATACGATGGAAGCTTGGCAAGGAGGGCTCTGTGCCACATACGAAGGCCTTCGCCATGTCCAGACTAACTGCCAGGTCGAGTCTGGCCATTAGTGCCATCGCTGGCAACGCTGGCTGACTCTACCACACGTATTGTAGTCGCCTCTTACGACATCACCAATACCAGGATGATCCTATTCTAGGCCGGAATCACACGGCAAAAAACAGAAAGAGAAATAGAAATGTATAATTATTTTTTGCTCATATTATTTGTAATTCTGTTTTTTTTTTCATATCAATAACTTAATGAAAAGAAAATAATGATACTTATACATATGTACATAGGTATCTTAATTAAAAAAAACATTTAAATAATGTATATATTAAATAGCAAATTTATAGTTTATAACTATTTATTTAAATTAAACAGACATAATTTCAAATTAAAGCTACAAATTGTATGGAATAAGGATAATGAGCCTAAATTTTCTCTTAACAAAGAAACTATTTTTACTAATGTAGGAAAGATAAACAATCGCATAAATTCTTAAGAAGTGGAATTCCCTCATCATCACAATATAAGTAAAATAAACAGTATTTTAACTAAATTTATAATATATATTTTTATTTGTATTTTATTTAAACTTATATATTATACCTGAAAAAGAGCCTATGAAACGAGGTAACGAAACAAAGAACCAAGACTGAAGGAAGTCATTTTTATAGTCCAAAGGTCGAGCTGAAATTGCAGGCTGGTCATATTTGCCACATAACTGATAATTGCCAGGGTAAATCGGTTCTGGAGTGGAGTATAGTATGCTCTCCAGCTTAGAGGTTTGACGACATCCACAAAGTAGCTGGCAATAATTGAAAATAAAGAAAATCCAACTGTGAGCAAAACCAATCCAACTGATGCATAATGATGATTGTATCTACTATTTTTTAACATTTTCTCTATTTCTGTAAATTTATTCAAGTTTATTATTAAGAAAAGACAAAGTGCGGCGTTGTGTTTGCCACTCAACATGCAATGTCTTGATTTCGAGCGGAAAGCAATCAACACAGTATCTTGACAATATGCTGTCTATAACTACCACGCCTACTATCCTATTTTTAAACATTAAATTCCTCATAACAAAAATTTTACCTCGTTACAAAATAATAGTTTAATACTCCATTTAGTTTGTCATTGCTAGTGACGTAATCTAGATCATTAACATATCTGAACACGACGTCAGTGATAGATTACCTTCCTTTAATATTTGTTTCTACATATACTTATAATAAACGATGTACATAAGAAATGTATTATTATACGACCGTATTATATAAGTTAATCTGCTTATATTTATAGATCTATTTGTTTTTCTTTATTTATATGAAGAAACAATTAAAATACCGGCCGGTTGCGGCGCAGTATGACAGCGTCTGACTGTAAATGCGATCGGTTGTGGGTTCGCTCCCCACTCGGGGGGGGGGGGGGGGAATTATTTTCACTTCCTCGCTCTGGTAAAGACAAAAAGCGGCGACAAATAGTGAAGTACGGAGTGTCTTGACACTAGGTACTTTCTGCCTACCCTGCTATGCGGGATAAAAGCGTGATTAAAAAAAAAGAAAAAAAAAAACAATTAAAATAAAGGTACTTTCTGTTTACAATACGTTTAATAATTTGTAGGCAGTGGGAATCAAACCTGCGGTTATTTGAAATCATTCGCTCTTAAATTCTAATCTATCTGCAATAAAATTCGTATAGGCTTATTTATTGATAGCATTATCTGTAAAAAGATTTATTTCTTATTTTCTATGAGAATAACACTTTAAAATATTAAAATATTTAATAGCAGAAAATTGTATCAATCTCTCTGTTTTTATTTTAAGTTGTTATTCAACTGTCCGTCTTAAAAAGTTAGTATATGTGAATTCTTGCAAGCTTAATTTGTCCCACTTCCCAGTGTTCGATTGAGCTGTGATTTAGAATATATTTTAAGTTCTGATGATAATACAATTATGTTTTTTTTTTTTATAAAGCAAAAAGTACCTAGATAGTCCGTACTCCGCTGTCCACCGAATTCGAGACATCTCGTGTTGAGTGGCTGAACTCAACGCCGCGCTATGATTTACCAGAGCGAGAAATCAAAAACAATGTATATTGTATAGACATTATTGTTGATTATTCAAAATGGTCACCGCAACAAAATGTCCATCCAATTTGGCAATATAAATGACTGGAAGAGTAGTATACAGTAAAGTATAAAAAATAAATCATACATGGCTCCAAGAGCTCACTTTTAAAATCATATTTAATATTTAATTTATTTCCTTATTCTAAATATGTGATAGTACTTTAAAAATATTAAAGTATACAGATAATTTTAAGAGCGAATATAAATTTTACTTAATTTACAGCGTCACGCTTTATCCCGAATAGCTTAGTAGTTACAGACAACATAGAGTAATGACATCAAAGTTTGTAAGTTAAGTCAGTGTCAGTCAACGGACTGACACTGACTTAGCTTACAAACCTTCATATTATATTATACGTAAGCTAAACAGTAACATAATAAATAGCAAGATGTATTTAGCATAATATTCAAGATACGCACTCGCCCCGCCTATTAATTACACACGACAATGCCCGTTATACAGCGACATGTCACGTTGATGGCAGTTTGATATATAATTTGCTTCTCGGTGTTTATCTTCGCATCTCCATTATAACTTAGACGTGTAGAATTTTGTGACAAATCACTTGAAAATTATCAGAGTTCAAAAAATGAATATTATTGTACTTAGAAACAAAGTAAATAATTTTTGTTTGGATAACTTGAGCAGGGTAGTTAGAGTGAATTTAGTTTACAAACGAAGTGTCTTGGACACTTCGTTTGCCGCTTTCTACCCAATTTCGAGATACTGCGTAGTCAAATAAAGCAACTTAACGCCGCAATTCGCCTCACTAGAGCTTAGAAATAAAAATAAATTGAATCTCCGATTTGGAATCCAGCCCACAATTGCGTTTAAATCATATTTTCATTTTCATTACAGTTACAATAACTTATAAGCATTTTATCATTCATTTTGCTTAAAATTTTTTTGTTGTATTTATTTTCTTCTTAACTAAAATATTTTAGCTTAATGTATTTATCCAAATGTGCATATCTCACCTTAGAATTTTATACATTCACCAGTATGAATTATGTTTCTAATTAATTGTTAAAAACAATAACGTGGCTCTTTGGGACAGCGTCTGAATGTAAACGAAATGGATTGTGGGAGATTTCAATTTAGTTTTCTGCTCTAGTAAGAAGAATGCGCGGCGTTGAGTTCACAGTCTACAAAATGTCTTAACGTTAGATTATTTATGACTTTCCTGTTGCGATATTGTGTGAAGATGAAAAATCATGATATAACAAAAGTAAACTAAGGCCTCTTTTTGCTTATTTTCAATAAATATAGTATGTTATAAAAAATAATTTTGTTACTGGAACCAAATCAATATTTTATCTAACGATTGGGAATTCGTAAATTGGTTAAATCGACGATGTAAAATCGCACAAGTGTTAATATACAGGGAGTTGTAATTAGTGTTTTTTCGTTTTTTTTTCATTTACATGAAGGTATAATCTAGCACGTCTATGAATATTTCTTCTAATAGTAATAATTATGGACAAAAGTATGTTTACAATATTTATATGGTTTGGTAATATTCATATAATTCATTAGCAAACGAATAATCTCTCATAATATTGTATAAATAAATCGCTGAAAAATCGACACTAAGCAGTTTTATGCTTTTTCTTGTTCCTACTTACTTTATATGATGTTTTTACATTACCTCAATAATGTATTCATAGATTTATATTTTTAATTTGTTAAAAAAGATAATTCCTTCATATATAATTTAATCAAAGTTAGAAATTAATATGATGTAACAATTAATAGTGAAACTTTAGTAAATCTATCATACATTAATTGGTTTCCGCGTGAGAAGGGTCTTCGCTATTGAAGAGAGGAGAATTGGAATACTCGGAACTTAAGTAAAGGGTAAACAATTATGTAGGTAAGAAACAATAATCCTATGAAAAGGATTTTTTATTAATTAATTTTGCATATTGAGGCAGGTCGTGACGCAATGGAACAGCGTCTGATTGTAAACGCGATCGGTTGTGGGTTCGATTCCCAGTAGGGAGTATTTAAATAATTTTCATTTCCTCGCTCTATGAATGTCTCAAATTCAGCGGAAAGTGGAGTACTGAGTGTCTAGATTACAAGTACTTTCTGTCCACCTTTATTACAAAAGCGTGAAACTAAAAACAATAAATAATAATTGAATATACAAAAAAAAATCGAAAAAAATATAAAAAAAATATTAAAGGAAACCCTTTTCATATTATTTTCTTGTCATTCAGGTCATTCTGGGCAAGAAGTCAAGTTTGTGATAATGTTGTACTAGGTAGTTATCAAATCCTGTGCCATTTTAAAGCTAATTTGACAGCGTAAAGTTGATTAAAGTATTAAGTTTAATATTAAAATCTCACTTAAAAGTTTTTTTTACTAAAAGGTTCCAAGAATCCAAAGAAAATATGATATTTTTAAAAAATAATATTATAAAGGATAATATAAATGACAAGTGTTATATAAAAAAAGCGCAGCGTTGAATTCCGCCACTCAACATGCAATGTTTTGAATTCGGCGAAAAGCAGAGTACAGATGTCAGATGGGTGTCATCTTGATCTAAGGTATTTCCTTTCATCCTGCTATACGGGATAAAAGCGTGAAGCTAAAAAAAATTGTCGTATATGCACGTATGATAAATATTTTTTCTATAAACCCCTAATCACCGCGCTCATTTTAAAACATCAAACTTGAGCCACATTGGCGTCGATACGACATCGTTAACTATTCACCAAAATAGCCGTGAAAATTCTGAACGATTACGCTATTTTCCATTGTACCTTCAACAACTGTATACAATTTGATCAATTGTTACAACTACGAGTATAACAAGGGTCCTTTAGGCGTCAGCAATCAATTATCCACCTACTGTAGACCTTTTGTTATATTTATACAATCTCGCGAGCTTGGAGCAATAGCTTAGTGGTTTGTTACGTAGTAAGTTCGTTGGTTCGATTAACATAATTATATTAAGTATTTTTTTGCGATGTTGATTCATCATGGCACATTTATTGTGATTCTTATGTTTAAATTATTTTTGTTTCCTCGTTTAGGTGAAACATAAAGCGGCGTTCAGTTCCAACAGCCAACTCGCAAAGTGTGGTTTACTAAAACTCGACATATCCTCTTAGTAATGCCCTATAAACCTCAAGAAAAGTACACGCATTTATCCGTTTCCTTATGACTGATTTACTAATTATTCAGTGAAGACGGAAATGAACATATTAAACATATTTTTATACCGATTAAGCGTCTCTTGTAATATATAAATTACTTACAGCGGTTAAAATAATTTTAAATTCGCGTAAATATATTTATATTTTTGCCCAAAAATAAAGCTTAAAAATGAAATTCAATTTACTAATGAAAATGATACTCATTTAAAATTCATGTGATTCGTTAAAATTAATTAATGCAATCAAAAATGTACAGCGCCATTGAATTGTGAGTAAATTGTTATAATTTTGTTTAATTTAATAGCTTTGGTACAATAATTTGAAAATTAGAATGTGTTTACTTAGATCCAATTGAAATACACATTAATTATGTACAGTTTTTTAGGTCTTCAAGACACTACGTACTTCGCATTTTGCCGAATTCGAAACATTGTTTCGTGGGTTCGATCCTCATTGGGGTAATATAATCATATTTACGTAATTTCCATTTCTTTGCTCTAGTAAAACATAACGCGGCGTTGAGTTTCGTCTCTTAAAATGCAAAGTCTCGAATTTGGACGAAACGTGGTAAACGCAGTGTCTTAATAATAGCTTAACTCAATAATATTTTGCGTGAATTTGTAAGAGGTAATATTAAATAATATAGACAATTATTTTTTTTTATTTTTAGTGTTATTGGTATGTTTAATTTCTTTTCCCAGCTCTTAAGGCCTTAAGCTTTACATAATGCTTTTCTTATACTGATGGAGGTGAAAGAAAAAAATATACAAAACAATTTTATATTGTAAATCCAATGAAAGAAAATACAGAGTAAAGAAAAAATGTACCGACAACCTTATCGCTAAAATAGCTGTTTCTACCATGCAATCTTACGCGAAAGACACGCAAGCCAAAAGATGGATAGGGTGTGAACAATATTTATATAACTGATAAAAAAGTGTGTCACTCAGCATTGCAATTGTTCCATTTTAGGCGGAATGCAGTCAACGGAGAGTCTTGACTCTAGGTTGGGTCTGAGTATTCTAATTTGCGGGATAAAGTATGAAGCTGCTACATGAAAATAACCATAATAATAATAGTACAAAATAAATAATTTTATAAATTTATTTAAATTTAAAGAGTACGGTATTAAGTTTAAGAAACATGATTTTTTGTTTAAATCAATTTATAAAAAAAACATATTATTTTAAACACAACACGAATAAAGCTTAAAACCAAACACACCATACAAAATAAGTGATACGAAATAAAAGGCACTGTATCGATTTATACAATAGCTTCATTCGAAAACCTATTATGGCGTGGCAATAAGCAATGAAAATGCACATCGTTGCGAAGAGCATCAAACAGGCAAGGAGTTAGCGCTCAAATTCAATTTCATGCTGAATTTGTTCAACAGTTTTAGCTTGGCGCCCGAAATGGGGCAAATAAAATCAGTTTGTTTTAGTTATTTTAAAATATTTCTTAATGTATTTATTGATTATATTATATTATATTATATTATATATATATAATATAATAAAAAAAAACATACGTATATTTCATAATGTAACTAGCCTTAGATTTCGTCCACGTGGAATTTAACATCTCATATCAAATATATTATAAATAAAACAAAAGTAACCAAAGTAACTCTATTACATCAGCTATCTTCCAATGAAAGTCCCATCGATATCGTTCCACCCAGTCCAGAGATTAGTCGGAACAAAAAGGGAAACAGACGAACACTATAAAAATACATATGCATTTAGTGCAAAGCGGTTATTTTAATATTAAAACACTCCAATTTCAATGGTGTGTATGCATGTATGTTTATATGATATTATTATGTATTTAGTATATTTTATAATAAAAAAAATCAGGTTCAGGCTTTTTCTGCATCGAAACAAGATACATTAAATTCAATGTTGAAACACCCCATTGTATCCATGGTATTTAATATAATGCGAGTAGAGGAATTTAATGCCAATTTGTACATTTTATTTTAGTAGGGCGGATATATCAAAATAATTTATATTTACTCAAAAGCGATTGATTCCACAATCAATAGGTTTACAGTTAAGCGCTTTTTGCGCTACAGTGACCAAATTTCATTTGTTTCATTATTTAAGCGGTGGTATAATTTATAAGCAAAAATAATAACAAATCATTTTTTTCTGCAATTTTAAAATTTAGTATTCCAGTATTTTACCTATTATAATCATACTGGCGGCCCGCTCGGTACTATGCCGACTTTGCTGATAGTGTGAATTGGCCTCAATGAACTCAAGATGGCATTAGGTGTCATTGACCCCTTTTTAAAGAAAATATCGTGACTGTGTTTTGTCTGTCAGCATCGTTAGAATATAATAAAATAAACTAAATATTATTTTGTCGACTCGATCTCTTTAGTTCTTTTTATTTTAAAATTTGGGCGAGGTTTGACAGAATTATTAACAGGTCGAGGTCTTTGACAAAATTATTAACAAGAATGACAATATGGATGACACAATAATACATATTTTCATATAACATGTAGCTATTCATGTATTATTAACATGAAAGAATGGTAAGAAAGATTTGTGAAGCCAAGGTGAGTGGTACGAGAGGTCTGGGGAGACCTCGGTTGATCTTCGAAAACACAGTATCAGAGATACTGGAGGAAGGTCACGTAAAAAGTATGAGGATACCCGAAGGGCATATATGAAGAGGATAATGACTGTGGACGAGGCGAAAGAGGTATGCAGGGATGCCCTCTGACTACCCCGCCAGGGATAAAGCGTGAAGCTAAAAAAATATAACTATTCCATATATCATCAGCGTATTTATGCCCGTATTTAATGCTTATTATTTATGTATATATATTTTGTTTATTAAAAATAAAATGAACATAGAAGAATAAATATGTTGTGTACCTAATTCAATATTATATTACTTGCTTGTGGTAAGATTATCATAATATTAAACGTTAATAATAAGAATACCCATATCAGCCTACTTATATCAGTTCAACCTACTTATTTCAGTATTCAGTAGTTCAGCCTACTTATATCAGTATTCAGTACTTTATGACTAAAAACTACAAGATCATTTTGACATTTTTATTTATCCAATCCTCTGACTACTTTAATTTTGCATAGCAAATATTATAGTTAGATTTAAAAATTAAAAAAAATCAACAGATGCTATCTAAGCAAACATAAATAAACAATACTTATCCGCCATTTAACAGCTCATTCTAGATCTTATCAAACAAATGTAGGAACGACAGTCGTAAGAATCTGATTTATTACTTTGTTTAAGCGAGGGGAATCGCCAGTGATCTTTTGTAATTGAATTCGGCAGCAAATTAATGGCTGGTCTAAGTGGGCCGAAACCGCTTGTGCTTAACTTGATTTAGTTTACAGGATGACTCAATTTCTTAGCGAACTGCGTGACTTACCCGTATCTGTCAGGAATCTTAAACGTTTGATGGATTTACTGTGGGCATTGTAGAGGTTTATTTAGTTGGTACAAATGCTAAGAAAAACGTTTTTGTATGTAAATGTTTTTTTATTTAAATAAGAGAGAGATTTTGGCGTTGTTTATTATTTATAATAGCATTTACAGAAATTAATGCAATATAAAATAAATAAGAGATATAGAATAAATAAATAAAAACAGGTTACAAAAAACAGAGTGTGTGTGTATTAGTGTGGGCTTAACAAGTATTATTTTTCACCATATTCTTTTTTTGAAAAATGATCTAATTTCACAGAAATTGGTTAAATAAAGCCAAATTAGGCACCGCTTAAACAAAGTCACATTGTTACTTGGAAATAACAATGGAGTGTAACATAAAAACGTTACAATTTTCCCCCGATAAATATTTTCTTTCGAACTTGGTCATCTTGGTATGGACATCCTGACAAGATGATCATCAGCCACTAAGTAGGTTAATATAGGGCTACAGAAATTTCTTACATCGATAGGTAAATATAGGTGAAGCTTATATTGTTGCTAAAAAGAAATCATTTACGTAACCTTTTGAAAGTAAAATATAAAATATACCGTAGCTAAATTGTTAAATATATCTTGTTGCGATATATATATATATATATATATATATATATATATATATATATACTTATTAATTTTTGATGACCTCGCAATGTTAGTGACTTAGTGTCTTGACACTACGTTTTCCATACTACGTTCCATTTGACTACCTTACAACGTAGAAAAATATGAAATAGTTAAAATACATTAACATACTTCGACTGTATAAAAATACTCCGCTTTTATTTCCTTTATAATGTTTAGACATTTAATACACCTTTGTATCTTACCAGTAATATATATTTGATACTGTAGATAAATGTACTTGTTCTGTTCTCTTGTAGGTATCGTTACCCGACAGGTGGTAAATGCCAGTCTCCCTTCGGAATAAAGATGTGAAACGTCTGAAGAATTCTATTAAAGTGAAATCTTTTTATTTCACCGCATTCAAAGTAAAATGTACAATATATTTTATTTAAGTTACCTTTTAAAGATGTTAGGTTAAATTTTCTTGCGCAATATTTTCAACGGAGTTGAGTTTACCACTCAATACGAAATAACTTGATTTCTTGCGGATAGCGACCAACGGAGTGTCCTAACACTGGGTTTTCTATTAATATTCATTATGCGAAATAAAGGATGAATCTTTTCAATATCAATATCAATATTTCAAATATCGCAACGGCGACGATATTTTTGTGTTAAAAATTGTCTTTATGCTGTTTTAAATTTTTTAAAGGTTACAAGCATAGTTTGGTTTGTGCGAGGAGCGAGGAATAGGAGGCACAGTATTATAACAAAGAAAATAACAATTATTCCGATTATTTTTGTGCCGTTTATAAGTTAAACAGTTATGAAAAAACTTTTTAATTAAATAAGACATAAAAGAATACTCTTACTTATTTTAAAGTTTTATTATTATTTCATATATTCGTAATCTAGAGAAGGATTTATTGTAACTAATTAATTAAAAAATATATTCTAACAAGATCTGGGGACGTCTGTATGCTTTTTGAATCGAAGGTTTTATTCTTTTTATAGAACAGGTAAGGCAAACGAGCGTGCGGGTCACCTGATGGTGAGTGGTCACCGCCGCATATGGGCCCGTTTAACACCAGAGGAGCTACAGAAGCGTTTCCGGCTTTTAAAGTGGGAATAGGTGTGCTTTTTACGTCGTTTAGTCCAAGGTAATTAAGGTATTTACGTTGCATCGACCTGGAAACACTGCCGCAGATAGGCTGTTCCACAGTTGTGTGGCACGTCGAAGGAAATTTCTACAAAACTGTACGGTAGTAGAAAGACACATGTCCAGATGGTAGGGATGATATTTTAGTCTGTTACGTACTGTGCGGTTGGAAAATTCAGCGGCAGGAACCAGATCAAACAGTTCTCCAGAACACTTCCCATGACATTTGCGATAAAGAACGTACAATGATGAACTATAAACGAATTTAAACGATGATATGATGAAAGTGGAAATAACGTTGCTATATTTTCTTATATAAATTAAATGTAAAAAATATGAAAATGTATATAGTATATCGATCTTTTCAAAAATATACACTCAATTTCACATCCACAGCGAAAATGTGGCTAATTTTTCATTAAATCGTTCAGCAAAAGATACAAAATTTAGAACAAGCCGCTACAATTTAGAAGGTGCAAATTATATATCGACATAAATTTATTATTCCTTCCTCTCTCATAGGAAAGTAAATTACGGGGAAATAGATTAACATTATACAATTTGAATGACATTATTATTACTACAAATATAATAACACAAATCCCGATAATTTCTACGAATAAAAAACAAAATAAGGCAGCTTTATCAGTGTCCACACTGCTGGACATAGGCCTCCCCCAAGGATTTTCACGACGATCGATCCTGTGCTTCCCGCAACCAGCGGCTGCCCGCCACCTTGTTGCGATCCTCGTTCCACCTAGACCTTAGAAGGCCTATCCACTGAGCGAAAATAAATATATTAATCCTAAATAAATAACTCAAGATAACCAAAGACCAAAATCCTTTTTTCCTGAAAATTGTGGAGCTTTGGTAAGGACACCATAAAACGATTTTAAGACTTTAAGCTAACACCTCTTGTTTCCGACACTGTTAATCAAATTATTCGAAGCCCAAATTGTAATTACATTCGAGTGATTCCATAGAAATTGAGTTCTTAACTTAATTTGAGATTTTTGCAGATTCCTTCTTTTCCCCTTTGAGTGATTTTGAGTTTTTTTTGATTATTTTTTACAACTTCACGCTTTTGCCTCGCTTAGCAAAAAAATCAAAGTCAATTTATTATCGAGGCACGCGGTTCTCTGCTTACTGCGTATATTCATGATATTACGTATTGAGTGGTGTAACTCAACGCCGCGGTTTGTTTTACCAGCGTATTGAAGTAAGGACAACTGACATAAGATCATTTTACCGATTGGCAATCGAAATCACAAACAATAATGTTATCAGACTGACGCCGCACCACTGCGCCACGTTAGTTTGTAAACGTGATATTTAAAAATATATTATGAATATCTTAATCATTGTGATAAATATATATTTTTTTATTGTATTAAAAATATTCACATGCAGTATGTGGCTTATAGTTTTATTACAATCGGTATTAGTTTGTAGATTTCTTATAAAGGTAATAAAAAATTTGTTGATATATAAATATATGTTAAGGAATACTATATATTTATACATATGTAAATGAAATGATGTTTGTTAGTCTCAAAAAAAAGACTCTTAAAAAAAGATTAGAAAAGTGAAAATTTTAACAGAAATTGTTAGTTTCTTTTCCATTTCCAGGCAAATATTTCAAATCAGTAACGAGTAATTTGGTTACTTTTATTTATTGGTTACTATTATTTTTATTTATTTTATTTTATTATTTATTTATTTTATTATTTATTTTATTGGTAACTTTTATTCGGTTTTCTGATATTTAATTCTTAATTTCTAAATAAAGAGGCTGGAGGCGATCGATTGGTTCGATTCCCACTCGGGAGATTGAAACTCTGCTCTCCAACACGACATGTCTCAAATTCGACGGAGTGCGGACTGTCTTCACACTAATATATATTATTGAATTATATATATATTGAAAAAAAATTCTGAGGCTAGTACTTACTAATAAACATAATAAGTACCCTGTAAGCGATTGCGTTGTTTTTTTTAAATACTTTATGTAAAAAAATCAACAGTCATAATTTTCTTCTTACTTTAATTTACCGATAAAAACGTCAGAAAAATGTGTTTTCCGGTTACAAGTAAATTAATTATATAACCCTCTTTATTACAAAGGTCAATATCGTTGGAGAAACATTAAAAATATATATGAATAAAGCTTATATTTAATATAATATAATTTTTAATATAATCTTTAAGTGCTATTATAAATTTCCTTTTTAAATCTGTTTTCCACTCCCTCCGTTTAAAATATAAGATTTGAAATTTTTAACTTAAAACATTACACTTTCTTTTGAGGAAATTATTCCCACAAGCCTACTGCTCTAAAATTACATCAGAATTATAATGACTTCAAGAAGCGTATACTGAAACTGTTAATTATATTTGGCCAGACAGTCGCACATATTCTGCAATATAGAAATTTATTATAGAAATATATTATAGTCTATCATTTGGGATTCCCCTTTAAATGTTTGTTTTATTTTAATTAAAATATTTGTTTTTATATATAACTAAATAATCTGTGACTATATTAAGATTTTACCTCTTGTTATTTTTAATATAAAGAAAAATGAGCAAAAAACATCTTTATTAAATAACTATCACAATTCAAGAGATAGACGGACAGACAGACGAAAGGACAGCAAGGTCTTAGTTATTACTAAGATCTCTATTATCTCTTTAATAATTTCAAAAAAACGAGAAAAAGTCATTCAAAACAAATGGTTAATAGATTTTATAGCCGGCTGCCTCCAGGCTTAATTGGTCCCCAGAAATTCCAAGTTTCTTCTGCAAAGTTTGTTCAACCGAGAGTGGGAGATGTCTAATTACATTGGTCGTCGAATAATGATCGCAAGGTCTGAAGTACTGCTCGTAATGGATGAAGTTCGACAAAGTCAGGGCATCTATAATTGATGGTACAACTTAAACGACTTTTTATATATAATGACAAGAGTTTTGGCAATTTTTACCATATTTTCCTGCAATATTTATACTTATATGTTTTTGATCATAACGCAGGAAGTGTATTGTCAAAAAAACACATTATGTTAGATAATTTATTATACTTAAAAATATTATTCACTAGTTTGCTATATTTTTTAGATACCTTATTATTGCAGATACCATAAAAAATGTATTGCACATAAAGATTTACATAAAACAAAAGAGTATGTTCATAATAATACTTAAAATTACTTAAATGGGGCCTTAATACTTATAGTGATCTCTTCAAGGAAACTTAGTTGTAAAGATTTACCAAAAAGCGAACATAGCCTGCTCGGTGCACAATATATATGTAAACTTATGTACACTGAATAACGTTTATATAATTATCAAAAGATACGAATTTCCATTCAAAATATAATATAAATAAATATTATATTTTTTTTATTTTTTTTTTATTTTGAAATATTTTCGCATACAAAAGATACTTACTGCTAACTATTAACTAGAATTCTGCCAAACTGTAAAACAGTTTATCGGCAGACACAAGCTCTCTTATTTAAGTACAATTTGCAGTAGTTAATACAATATTCTTAAAACATTAACATTAAAGTAAAAAATATATAAATATAAACAATGAACAAACTACTATAATATAAGATATACCTATAGAAGATACGAAAAATGATTAAATATATTATAAACAAAGATAACATGATGTTTTTAATGTGGGTAGTGTTTAAAAGAATGCGTATATGCACAACTTATGTTCGAGCAGTCAACCGTAATGACTCATTTATTTTGCACTTTGAATAACATGTGCGTTTCATCGGAGTGACCGCTGAACGTTTAATTAATTATTATTATTTTTTTATCAACAATATTTTACTAATGGTTTTGTACGTAACAATAAAATAAAGACTATATATGGTGACTACTAATAAATGGTGAAGTTTAGGTAGGAAGGCTTATATTGATGTTCATAAAATGTGATTTAAGGACTTTTTTGACTATTTTCTTATTACTCATATTTTTATAATTTAGTTCAGTACTTGATAACAAATTTAGTAATTTTGGCATGAGCCATTCTTTAGTTCTTTTTCCATAAATATTTGTGATTTTGGGTATTTTGTATTGTCCTTTTTTTTGCGCTCTCGTAAAATTTTTATGTTGGATTTTTTGATACAGATTTTTATCTTTACTATAATATTCGTCTATAAAAATTGATAATAAGCATTTTTTGTCTACCGGGAGTATATTGCATTCTTGAAATAATTCCTCATAGTTATATTTGAAACATGTTCTAATTCGGTCATCTACTAATAATTTAAGGAATCGTATCTGTAAATTTTTTATTTGATTGTAATGTGTTTTGTACGTTAGAGAGTAAGAACTGACGCCATACGATATCAAAGAATCAACTAGGGCATAGTATAGCATATATAGAATAGATCTTGGTACTTTGTAACTTAAGTTTTTAAAATTGGTTAATATCACCCTTAATTTAGAGCAGAGTGTGTCTATATGAAATTTCCATGTAAACCTGTTGTCTATTAACAATCCCAAATATTTATATCTATCGACTACTTCTATACTGTTACATTTACAAGTATTAGCCATTTTATGAAAACAGTCGTACGAGTGGCCTATAATTTTCAAATCGCCTATATAATTAGTGTTATGGCTTGAACGTATATACAGTAACTTAGTTTTATTTATATTTAAGATGATACCATTATCGTGTGCCCACTTTATTATATAATCAAAATCATTTTGTAGCTTATTTTGTATCTCTTTTATGTCGTGGTGCGCATACATAATGCACGTATCATCGGCAAACATATATTTTTGACAATATTTTATTACAGATGTCATACTGTTTACATGGATTATGTAACAGATAGGTCCAGTGACAGATCCTTGAGCTACGCCATATTTTTGTACTTGTCTATTACTCATTTCGTCTTGTATTTTTACAGAGAATGATCTATTATGTAAATAATCTCTAAACCAATTTAGCAAAGGCCCTCGAATTCCACATTCATCCAGTGAGCTTAAAAGAGTTTGATGATCTAGAGTGTCAAACGCTCTTTTGAAGTCAATGAATATTATGTCAATGAATATAGCCGGTCGATAAATATAATTTTTTATAGCCAGTGAGGCCGGTCGTGGCGCAGTGTGACAGCGTCGGACTGTAAACACGACCGGTTTTGTGTTCGATCCCCACTCGGGGTAGTGATTATATTCAAATTATTTTCAATTCCTCGCTCTGGTAAAGACAAAGTGCGGCGTAGAGTTCCACCACTCACCACGCAATGTCTCGACTTTGGTGGAAAGTGAAGTACGGAGTGTCTTGACACTAGGTACTTTCTATCTACCGTATGCGGGATAAAAGCGTGAAGCTAAAAAAAAATCTAAAAATTATAATTCTGCTATATATCAGCAAAAACATAACAAAATAATAAATATCAATGATCTCATAAAACGTGATCATCAATGCATTTCCGTTTCGCTGTATTAGGTGCTAACTCAACTGTTGAACATTGACTTGGACTGAAAAACATTTTTTTCAATATATTTTTTCTAACTAGGACAATACTTTAATGCCTTAATATGTCCAATGGTTTAAACATATAATTTTATTTATATATAAAATTGTGAATAACAACTATAAAAATATAGTATAGACTCGTGATATACATATATATTTAATAACAGTTCAGTTACTAAGCTTAACAACATTATATAAAACAAGCAACACAACACAGTACACTTAAACACGGCAGAGAACATACAACTGTGTTGTGTTGTATTTTGCTGTTCTCTGCCACAACACAACACAACACAACACAACACTGTAATTATAGGTAGAACAGCTACCCGACAACTTCTTGTATCTATTTTTCTATAGTTCTTATACCAACCAATTGCAACTCTTAACATACAATGAGTGCAATGTGAATAAGGGTCTTAACACTGAAATTGGAATAAAAAGTATTGGAAATCAAAATATGATATCTGATTGCAATATACTAATGTTTCTATTAGGGTGAAGAAAGTAGAATGGAGTGATATTTCATTATGCTCTATCTATTTACTAAAATTATATGAAAGAGTTTTTATATTTAATTTTTTTTAGCTTCAAAAGTACCTAGTGTCATGACACTCCGTACTTCGCTTCCCACTGAATTCGAGACATTGCGTGTTGAGTGGTGGAACTCAACGCTCCACGTTGTCTTACCATAGCGAGGAAATGAAAATTATTTAAATATAATCACTCCCCCGAGTGGGAATCAAACTCATAACTGATCGTGTTTACGTATACGCTGTCACCACAACCAATCTCCGAAATTATAATAACATTTACTTTCATTGTGCGTTAATTAGAAACTATCGACATACCTTTTAACCATAAAAGTGCCCACAGTTATAATTTTAAACAATTTCAAATCTAAAATCCATCAAAAAATTCCATTATAACTTCTTAATTATATTAATATTTTATAAGACCTATTATAAGTATGAATGTATCAATAATAGCGTTGACGAAGGCCAAAGTCGTTTATAAAAACTTTGTACCATAAACATTTATTTCTTGTAGTGAAGTAAAATTACAGAGGAAATTTCACGTAGCTACTACAAGAACGTAGGGAATTCCTTTTATTATTTATACGCGGTCTTACAAAATTTTTATTCGCTTCAGCCGTAACATTCTGAGACCGTAAATTTTATCGCCAGATTTTTCTTTCGTTTTTTTAGATATTTTATGCCTGGGTATTATTTATTTTTAGTATTTTAGTTCTATATAATATTATTATATCAAATTTGCAATAATTTTCATTAAGGTTTCAGATAAAACATTTCTTTTTGGGCTTCACGCTCCTACCCCGGGTAGGGTAGATAGAAAGTACTTAGTGTCAAGACATTCTTTACTTCGCTTTCCACCGAATTCGTAATTTTAGATTGATTAATTATGTATATAAATGATTAACTTTTCTCAAATAAATATAAATATAAACTTATAGTCCAGAAATATGTTCTTCTAAAATATATTCCAGAAATATATTCTCATCCAAACAATAAAACTCAAATTTCAACCTAAAAAAAAAACTATTTGCCAACTTAATAAAACTGACAAGCTACTTTACTAAAGTTTCATACGAAAATACCGGTCGAGAAATAAATTTTCGATTGAGAAAAATTGACGGGTTCAGTCCCCAGTCCTTCAATATGTCGTCAGCGAATATGATCGTTACATCGAGGGGTTGTGACCCGCATTTGTTACCTTAAATATACTTACTTTATGCTGATGTTTAGAGAAAACGGATATATAGTACTAAAATTCGGTTAATGAGGTCCTTGTAGTGTAGTGGGGCCGAATCTGATAGTGACCGCAATGGATTTAAGTTTGATTCTCACTCTTGGTAATAACTATATCGATAATTTTCACTTTTGACTGAAATTACAACATGCAATAGCATATTAAGCTGCACATGTTAGTAAGTGGTATAAGCTGAAAGAGGTGAACGGAGTGTCTAAACACTAGGTTCTTTATAATCGCCCTGGTATTAATATAAAAAAGTTGTTTAGTTTATTTATTGTTGAAAAGAATGATACAAATTAATAAATTTGTGTATTTCTATTTAGTTCTTTATAATAGATGCTTAAAAATTTATTTTACATTGTATTAAGTAATTAAGTACTCCCCTGTAAATTATATATATTAAATAATAGAGGCCGATCGTGGCGCAGTGGGATAATATCTGACTGTAAACACGATCGGTTTTGGGTTCGAGCCCCACTCGGGGGAGTGTTTATATTTAAAATATTTACACTTCCTTGCTCTGGTAAAGACAAAGTGCGGCGTTGAGTTCTACGACTTAACACGCAATTTCTCAAATTCGATGGAAAGCAAAGTACGTAGTGTCTTGACACTAGGTACTTTCTGCTTACCCTGCTATACGGGATAAAAAGCGTAAAGCTAAAAAAAGGAAAGAAAAGAAAGATTAACAATTTTTCTTATGAGAACAGATTTCAAAACGCGGCGTTGCCACTAGAAGTGATCGCCTACAGACAAATTGTTCATTGATTTTAATATTATTAATGATACTTTATTAATTTGCAGGGATCAGTGCTGTAAATAATTCAAATTAAATTAATTATTACTTATTAAGTAAATAAGTGATGACGTATGGCACCGAGACGTGGACACTGACAGTGGGGCTAGTCCACAAGTTTAAGGTCACGCAGCAGGTGACGGAACGGGCTCTGTTGGATGTCTCTCACACAGATAAAATCAGAAATGAGGTTATCCGTGAAAGAACCAAAGCATCGGACATAGCTTGGAGAATAAGTAAGCTGAAGTGGCAGTGGGTTGGCCATAGCTGTTATAGGACCGATGGCAGCTGGAGCAGACGAGTCCTAGAGCGGAGACTGCGTCTCGGCAAGCGTAGCGTAGACCCGCTAGTCCGACAACATTCGTAGTATCGCCGGCAGACACTGGATGAGGCACGCAGACGACCGAGAAACGTGATACGCTCTGGGCTTATGTTCAGCAGTAGACAATTATAGATGATGAAGTAAATTTGATTCTTGTTTCTATTACTATAGTGTTTGAAAGGAAAATGAGTGCCTTTGCTACAATAAGCAATATTCATTACTAGTCTCTTTTAGTCAAATCATTGTTGTTGGTCTAAAGCGGTATTTCAAAACAGATAAGAGCGTTAAGTTACGCAACATTGTTATGCAGTCTTTCTCTCTCTCTCTCTGTAAATGTACAAAATATCAGAGGGAGGACGTGAAAATAATTTTAATTATAATCACTCCGTCGAGTGGAGATCGAGCTCACAACCAATTGCATTTACAGTCAGCCACTGTTAAACTGCGCCACGACCGGCCTCACAACAATTTTAAGTTATTTAATAAATCGTAGTACAAATAACTCATTAATTATTTCGGTCAAGGATTTTGACTTCGTACTCGGCGGATTCGTTTGTGGAATTACACGAGATCCTCCCGTAGCAGCGGTGAGCACGTACAGCTTGCTAACTTAACAAAATCATTTTAAAATTGAAAATTGTTTAGATAATCGAAATTGAAAGAGAGTATATAATTTATGAGAAGAAAATAATGTATGCAATTTAAAGCACGTAAGAAAAAATTGCGTCGAGAAAATTGACTTATTAGGTTTAAGCTTCCCTAAGAAAGTTTAAATAGTACTTAAAATGATCGAATCTTGAATTAGAATTATTGATTAGGTTATGTTAATATAACTTATTTTTTATTATTTAAATTTCATTATGAATTAAATATATATATATATATATATATATATATATATATATATATATATATATATAAGAGCGGATAGGATAGGAGTGACCAGCCTTCGACGTTACCCAAACAAATTAAAGACTGATAACCTCGATTAATTGCTCCCGGCTTCTGGTTTTGACCTTTTTGGACGACGCAATATATATTCTAAACAAGTAAGGATCGCAAATTGCCAAATTTACAAGTCAATCTTTGAACATAAATACAATGTTCCATAAAGGTTCCAACGTCACTGCCTCCATAGTAACAATAGGCAAAGGTGGCGAAATTATGAGGTTTGTTGATATTTGCAAATTGTTTCCGATTTTCTCTGGGAAAATTGCTCCTGACTTTGCAAAATTTAAGTTGAACTGAGATTAATGTATAGAGTTTCGTGTTTGAACAGGTGGCGCAAATAATAAGCGTTACGTTATTACTTTTGTTTAGAGAAGCGATTTCTATTTATTTTTTGTTTTGTAAAAGTGATAAAAAAATTGGAACTTAAGTTACTTTGTGGATAATATGTATATGTATGCAATGTGTTTCTTAGTGTATGGTATAAGTCATATGGTAGGTTTATTAATTCTATTAAATCAATGGAGAAGAAAGTTTTTTTTATCATTTTCATTTTCATACCGAATTCGATACATAAAGATTAACTGAGTTTCTTCAACTAGGTTGTCTCTTACTATCCTACTTTATAAAAAATCCAACTAAATATCTTTTTATACCGACAAATCTGACAAAGACATCAGGTTCGTATACAAATATTGCATTGTCATAGAAGTCAGTGGGCATTTTTAAAAATAAATCGGTCCCAGTACCTGAGAACAAATTTAAAAGATTTTCTCTTATTGATTGATACCTATGAGTACAGCTACGTACGTATTAAATAGAGAATAAATTAAAAAATAAGAATCGAAACGTAATATATCTGTAAAAGTTAGCTTGGTCTTTTTACCAGTTGTAATTTTTTCTGATCTATGACGATATATGACGAACATATTATTTATATTATTTTAATGATTTTAAAAATTAAAAAAATCTAATATACACGTCCCTATAGATTTAATCATTATCCGAAAATTCTAATATAACTAGCCCGTCTGTTGAAAAGATCAAGCTAACTTGTACAGTGTATATTTCTTTTTTCAGATTCATGCTTTTATTCACAGAGACGTAGACAGAGACGAGAGACGTTTCAAAGAGACGTAGGCAGAAACTACCTAGTGTCAAGACACTCCTTACTCTGCTTTCCGGCGATTCGAGGTATTGAGTGTTGAGTAGCGGAACTTAACGCCACGTTTTGTCTTACCATAGCGAGGAAATGACAATAATTTTAATAAAATCATTCCTTCGAATTGGAGTCGCCACTGCGCCACGATTGGCCCCAAATAAATGAAAAATTGTTTGAATTTGTTAAATGTCAAAAGTGTTAAGTGCACTTTGTAATTTGCTTGACATACGAGTACACGAACAAATATTGTGTTGCTGTCAGGTTCATTAGTCATCTTAGAGTAGTCGTTAGCTGAGAAATTAATGAAGGAGCATTTGTCTAAGTAAAGACTTATGTAACGACAAGAGTTATTGTTTCACTGACATTAAGAAGAATAAATTCTAAAATTTTCTTTAATAATTTTTATGTTATTTTTTACATTTTAACGATTTATTTTAACAATTAATTAGCCAACATAGCGTTGGCACAATAGTGTTGGATTGTATGAATTGAATGTTATTATAGGTTCGATTTCCACTTTAGGGAGTTTATTGCGTTTAAATTATTTTATACCTTTCGTTTTTTTAAAACAAAGCGTGATGTTTCGTCACTCATTGACAAAATATCTCAACTAAAACGAAATTAAATAGCAATGAATAAAGTATAAATATTTCTACGAGTGGAGGACAAACCATCAACCACCATATCAGATATATACAATTATAATTACCTATTACTTTCACAATTTAAATAAAACAACATATTTTGATCCTTGGCAACACCGTGAAGTGAAAAGAATATGGAAAGTGTTTTCGCTTTTTTTAAAGCTTCACGCCATATCCTATTTAGAAGGGTAATCAGGGACAACCTAGTATCAAGACACTCTGTTGAGTACTTTCCGCCTGAAATTAAGACATCGAAATCGGTTTCTTTAAATACTAACCGTTAATATTTCATCTATTATGAAAATATCCAAAGCTGCCCTAAATCTACATGGTCGGAGTAAAATTACACATGGATCATGCTGTCATGTGTGGATGGGTGATATCATATATGGACCATGGTATCATATGTGGACGAGTAATATAGTATGTAGGCCAATATCCCATATGTGGAAGGGTGAAATCACGTGTGGGCGATGGTCTTATACGGATGAATAAAGTCACATTTGGACCGTAGTATCACAAGTGGACGAGTAAAATCACATGTGGACCATGGTACCATATATGGGTGAATAAAATAATATATGGGACAAGATGTTATATGTGGATGAGGGCCCCCAGGGCTATGTGCCATCCCCGACACTGTTCCTTCTGCATATCAAGGATCGTTTAGAAATCTTAGCGCTCATTTTTATACCGCCGTCTACTCCGACCCTGGATGTCTTTCTCGGGGAGACGTCGACCAGTGTCGAAAAAAACTTGTGTCTTCCGTCCGGATATTCCTAGAGAATTTCTTTTCCCGGGATGAAAGGAACCTGGTTCATTTCAGCACCCTAAAGACACAAGTTTGCGCGTTTACCACTTAGAGAATATCATTTATCGTATGACCAGTTTTCGGGAACACCGATATCAGTATATGGGCGATCATATGTAATGTAAAGCCAAGTTGGCTTCGAAAAAACTGAGCAAGTAGAAGATGTTCTTTAAACACGGCTTTACGACAGGGTGAAATTATAAAGATTTAAGGACTCTTTTAAGTGTATTTGAAATCTTTAGCAAATCCACTGTCAAGACGTTTCGTTTTATGCCTATACAACGAAACTGTTTAACATAACCAAAAACAGAATTAGATTTGACTTTTGCAATTTTTACACATTTTAGAGTGTATATTTTGTTATTCGAAAACACATTTTTGTAAACTTGGCGTTTAGAACACTTTACATTACTCTGTGAAACGAAATATCAAATACCGAAATATACCGTTTCACCGTAAATTCGTTAATTTACCAATTAATCCGTTTAAAATAATTCCATTTAAATAATCCTTACATAATCAGAAATAGGTAATCACTAAACTATAATAAAATACAAAAAAAACCTTTTTTCTTGAATATAAAACACTTTATTATTACACATTAGTTTCCTTAGTAATTGCTACATGAATCATTTAAAATGTATATAATCGTCCAAATTGTATACAAGCCTGAAGTAAACGACTTAGCGATGATAATCTGAACGCCTAAACAGAGCTCCGCATAATGATTGCTGGGACGCGTACGGAATAATTTAACATAACATAATTTTAAGAGTGTTAGTTTTTAGAGGCGATCGTGGCGCAGTAGGACAGCGTCTGACTGTAAACACTATTGGATGTGGGTTGATTTGCTACTGCGAAAAATTATATTTAAAATATACAAAATTATATTTACAATATTTAAATTAAAATTTATTTTAATTTTATAGCACTGGTAAAACAAAGCGCGGCGTTGAGCTTACCACTCAACACGTAATGTCTCAATTCGTGTGGAAAGCAATCAACAGAGTGTCTTGACACTAGGTTGTCTCTGACTACTCTTCTATGAGAGAAATCGTTATTTTTAATGGCATAGCATTGAAATAAAAATAATTTTTATATTGAAGATACAAAAAGAATACTAAGTTATCAGGATAGGCTGAGAGAACCCAGGCACTGTGTATCTCGGCTCCCTGAGTAGTTGTTTATTTGACGTTTCTTTAAATTATTATTTAACTTTGCCTCATTATGACGGACTAAATACACGGTAATAAATAACTTTGTTGTTCCCTTTCTTAAAGTCACAGTGTCAATATGGCGTCGGAATAAAATATGAAAACGTTCGTTTGGCAAAGCGTGGTGTTGAGTTCCGCCACTCATCTCACAATATCTGAAATTTAGGTGGAAAGCGGAGCATGGAGTGTCTTGTCTTGTATTTGAGCATTGTTTAGGGTTTAAGGTGGAACGCCGGTGGGCGAAAAAACGAAAAAGCCATAGTCATGTAATTAATGCGAGCAAAACCTTGAGAGAGATAAGTTGAAATTGAATCTATAAATTATACATTTAATATTCTTTCTTGTTATTCTTGCACTAAATAAACATGACCATAATTTGAGTATTTCTCTTACAACTTGAAGTATCTATACACAGATTAAAATAAAAATATATATTTTTTAAATGAATGTAAGATTTGAAAAACAAAAGAAATAAACGAAAAGAAGGTCAAGAGTTACAATTCCTAAGTCTAATTGTTGGTTATTATTTTATAACCAATCTAATATGGCGTAGTAGAAAAATTCGGGCTTGTACATGTAGTGGTGTTGGTTCAAATTTGCTCAAAAAAAATGTTTACCTTTACATTTTTGTTTATTATGCAGGTCTAGATTGTGTTCTGTCACACAAAACTGGTTTACACTAACACTCCTTAGAAGAAAAATAGAAAACGGACGGAAGTCTTATAATGAAATGAATAGATTTTTTTTCACTTTATTCTGCACAGGACAGGGTGAAAAGAAACTAATTTACTAACTAGTTATTACTCCATGTAGAAATCGAACCGACAATTACAGACAGACCCTGTCAGGTAAATGTCTAAATATAAAAAAAATCTTAATAATATCTCGTCATCTTTGGTTTACTCTATGACAGTATCGGCCTATTTTAATATGTATTTGAGGTCGCGGCCAGCGTAGTAAGATGATAAATCATGCTTTGTTGTTGACGACAAAAGAAGTCATTTTTAGGCTATAAGTGCTATACGCGGCCAGCTTGTGTTGTTACCTATGAATAATATTTTATATACAAGTGGTATGAATTTACAGGAGAATTTTGTATAGAATGTGTTAAAAATGACAAAATAATTTCAGTCCCTGAGGCCGATCGTGGCGCAGTAGAACAGCGTTTGACGTTTGATTGTGGATTCGATTCCCACTCAGAGGAATGATCACATTTAAATTACTTTTATTTTTTCAATCTGGTAAGGCGAAGCTTGGCGTTGAGTTTCACCACTTAACACGTCTCGACAATTCACTCCACTCCAGTGGAGTACGGATTAGGGCTTCCAATGGCAGCGAGGTGCCAATTATATATATATATATATATATATATATATATATATATATATATATATATATATATATATATATGATAAGACAACTCACGGTGTTAGGTTCGGCCCACCAACTTTTATTAATGGTAAAAGAAAACAAAATATTATTTCGAAAGTATCCATAGTGAAGATAAAAAAACATATATTAAACTTAAAGTTAGGCTAAATAATATTAGACTACTGAAAGTTGTTTATATATATTCTAATTTTTATACTTCTATGATCACAAGTTGTTTGCGTATAAAGCCTCGCGAAGGTCGAATAATAACAAAGTCACAATGAGTACTATGAAAGGTGTAAGGTATGGCAGGCTCTATAGGGCAATTTATGTTTTATTGAATTTGTTTATTTTCATAGATATTGCGACAACAATACTTATTTTGGCATTGCTTTACTGCTCTTATAATTTGCAAATTTAACGTACATGGCTTTTAAGATTATAATACAGTTATAAGTTAAAATGTTACGTTACTAAACAGTTAAAACGTAAATAATTTAAATATAATAATTAACGCTTAGCTCCGCATAGTAGGATAGTGATAGACAACCTAGTGTCAAGACAATCCGTTGACTGCTTTCCTCAAATCTAGATATGGCGTGTTGAGTGGTGCATACAATGCCGCACTTAGTCGTACTAGATAAATAAAAATAAATTTAAAATGGTGTTTGCAGTTGGGCGCTATTAAAGTGCACTAAGATGACCTTTTTCGCCGAATAATTCCCTTAAAAGGGCATAGAACCTACAACCAGTGGTATATTAGTTTAATGTTGTTCCAATGGGCCATAATGGCGTCATCATTATTTATTACTGTGTAGTATGAATAACTGCTGTACTATAAATAAGAATCCGCATTGCAGGGTAGACAGTAAGTACCTAGTGTCAAAACATTCCGCAATTAGCTTTACCGAATTCAAGATATTGCGTGTTACGTCGTGTAATTCAACGCCACACTTTGCTTTACCAGGGCGAGGAAGTGAAAATAATTTAAATATAATCACTCCCCCGAGTAAGAATTGAACCCACAACCTGTCGCGTTTACAGTCAGACGCTGTCACTGCGCCACGACCGGCCTAATATATGTAATTAAGTAGTTATATAATACGTCTCATCTACTTCCCTCGTCTTAAACTTTACTATTCCCGCGTGAACTATTGAGGGTACCATTACAAACACTAAAAAGGGACGTTAGATAATTTACACGAAGTGATAAGAGTGTGAGTTTTCATTCCGTAGTAGGCTCTAAGGGATTGTAAAGCCCTTTATTGACGATTCGTTTCGACTGATATCCTGTATGTCGTATTTTAAGCTTACCTGTTCTTTATATATATGTTAGCTATGGAAATTTAGAATATTATACATTGTTGGCAATCTGCAATTAATAGTAAAGACCATTTTGGCCGTGTGGCAGTATCTGATAGTCCAATAAATGGTTGTGGGTTTGATGCAAATTTGAATGAATGATCATGTTTCGTTTTTTCCACTTAGTCACTCTATTGTGATAAAGCGTTAAGTTACGCCACTCGACACGTAATTTTATACGAGGAAGATGGATATTGTTTTTTTATACGTGAGTCTTTCTGACTGCCGCACTGTACAAACAAGAGCGCGCGACATATCTTTCTGACTACCGCACTGGGCAAAATTTCTTACATTTATTATAATTTAAAAGAATATATTAAACAATAAATTTATTTGTATGTATAGGATGAAAATATTTTAAAAATAGAGTTAAGTTACTTACATAACATATCCGGATGACAAAATACTAATACAATTACGTATAATCTTTTTTACAGATCCACGCATTATCCAGATGTCTATGAAGTGTCAAGACATTCCGCTCAATGTTCATTTCCGCCCAAAATCATGACATACAGTGTTAAGTGGACAACTCAACATCGCGCTTTGTCTTAACAGAGAGAAGGAATGACGGTCATTTTCCCGTATGGGAAACGAGCTCATTACTAATAGCATTTACTCCATTCACTCCTAATTTCAGCCCAAAATCGAGAAATAGCGTGTTAAATGAATAACTCAACATCGTGCTTTGTCTTAATAGAGCTGAGGAAATAGAATCACTTTCCCAAATCGAACTCACAATCATTCGTGTTTACAGTCACCATGCCTGACTCCTACCGTGTCAATAATGTAAGTTTCCAAACATTCGTTATAACCATAAAGTCTAGTTGTTAATTAGCCTTCCCTCGCCTCCAGTAACATGTTTATGCTATTAAAATTGTTGTATCGATATTTGAGTAAAATAGGTCACTAGTGTGAAATATTGAAGCAGTTTAAAATAGAATATCGGGCATTATGTAGATTTTATATAAGGTACTAATCTAGTTATAGGTTTACTAATAATAAAGTGAATAACTGAATATATATATATATATATATATATATATATATATATATATATATATATATATATATATATGGGTCCTTACATCTTTTCATTATCGCACTGGGTATAACATTCAACGCAAGCGCAAGGAACAAGTGCCCCTGCCTCTTCATACTTGTGGTGTGAAAGAGACGGGCTCCAATAATTCACCCTGCTCTGCGCCAACCGTTCGCAAAAATAAGGCGAGTAACAGATTTTTAACGACGTCACATCTATTAAGGCGGCCTTACATAGCGGCAAAATATATGTTTTTTTTTCTACTAAATATTATTTTGAACATACGAAATGAGCTTTCTACAATCATTTACTGAATTAACAATACAAAGTGGATCCCAACCCGATCTCTCCAAACCACGTATGGATGAACCTGAGTTAACTCAAGTCACACTTTGGAAGAGAAAGCAACCTGATTCAGATCATGAAGGCTTAAAAACGAATTTTACAAATTTTCGCAAAGAACTTATGGCTACGCTAAATATTTTTGTTCAGAAACAAACAACAATTATGAATAAAATTTCGGAAGATGTATCAAGTATAAGGGACGAAATAGAAAAATTGCAAAAAACTACCAATGAACTTCTTAGGGAACAAACAATAATAAAATCGGATATTGCTGACCTTAAACGTACGAACAATGCAACGAATACGAAGCTTATTTACTTATAAACTGATATCAACAAGCTTAAAACTAACCCTTCGGATCAGAATTCAGCAATAAATCTTAACTATGAAAATGTCGTGTCCGAGCTCCATGAAAGAGAAATAAGAAGTAAAAATATAGTCATAGTTGGTATACCAGAGCCTATAGGAAGCAATAAAGAAGAAAGAAGCGCGGCTGACAAGAAAGAGGTTAATAAACTGATTAAATTGAATTTTCCTGACTGTTCAGAACCAGTTAAGGTCCATCGTGTAGGACAATATAAACCGAATAGAAATCGACCAATCAAAGTCTATCTTATATCGCAAGAAGCAGCAAGAAAAATTCTACGTAATAAGTCTATAATTAAAGAACCTATTAAAATATATCATGATCAAACTCCACACCAACAACAATATATGAAAAAACTAGTAGAAGAGCTACAGCAACGTACTCAAAATGGTGAGAAAGACCTGACAATAAAATATATAAATAACACTCCTAGAATAATAAAACACCAAACGAAAAACCAAACACAGTAATTCAACATACACATAATACAGCACGTGATAAAATAACATATGAAATTACAAATAAATATGACAACCTAAGTAAATGTACGTCATCACTAAAATTTTTATATGCAAACATCCGAAGCTTAGTAAAACCTGGCAAAATAGATGAACTCCGCTTATGGAAACAATAAAAATTTTAATGTGGTTGTACTGGTGGAAACTTGGATTAAATCTGAAACTGAAGCAAAATCATTGCAAATACCTAATTATGAACATCACTATAACTATAGAACACATAGCAGAGGAGGAGGAGTATCTATCTTCATTCATAAAAACCTAAGATATGAATTTATAAGCGCCAAATGTGAGAATGACAATCATTACCTTTGGGTTCACCTAAAGAAATTTTCGTTAGATATTGGCGTCATTTACAAACCAGAAAGAACAAATACCGCAAATTTCCTCGAAACCTTTTCAGAAGAACTACAAAAACGGAAAAGAACTATCCTCTTTGGGGACTTTAATTTTAATTTACATAATAATGATCAAAATACATCAGCATATAAAGAAACGTTATTAGAAAATGAATATAGAATTTTAAATAAAATAGATGCAAAGCATTGTACGCGAGAAACACCTACAACTAAAACAATATTGGATCATGTTGTAACCAATTTAAAAGAACATAATTTTCAATTAACCATAATTGATTCCACCATGTCTGATCATAAGCAGATTTCCCTTGAGGTAATACAATATAAATCTGAAGCAACAAAAAAGATACAATACAAAGCTGTAAATTATAACAAACTATATAAAACCTTAGAAGCCCTAGATTGGACAGATATTGATGGAGACTACATTAAATTACATCAAATAATAATACTAGCTCTTAATTAAAATAAGACGAAGAAAACAAAAATTTTAAATCCCCCCAGGTCTGAATGGATCAAAAACGATATCATTAACAAAATAAATAGAAGAAATGAAGTATGGAAGGAATATAAAAGTAATCCACATGATGCGAACATAATAACGAAGTTTAAGAGAGAAAGCCAGGACGTTTTTGAGTTGATTCAAGAAACCAAAAGTAACTATTATAATAAATCGTTTAAAGAATGTGAAGGCAAGCCTTTGAAAATGTGGCAGTTGATAAACAGATTAACAAATAATAAACTTAAAGAAGTTTGTGCTCCTTCTAAATTGAAAACTATTTCAGGGTTTGTTACTAAATTATAGGATATATGTAAAACCTTCAATGATTTCTTTTCTAGTATTGGTATTTTACTAGCAAACCAAATACCAGCTATATATCACCACCATCATATTACCGAAAACACTACCTGTACACTTAAATTAACTGAAATTACACCTACCACTGTCACTGAAGTGGAAAAAATAATTGATTGTGTTAAGACAAATACTAGCACAGGAATAGATGGTGTTAGCGCAAAAGTCATCAAGTCATGTAAGAAAATAATATCTTCTACTCTAACTAAGTGCATGAATAAGTGTCTTAACAAGGGAATATTTCCAGACGTACTTAAGATAGCAAAGATAACCCCAATTTATAAATCGGGATCTAAAGATGATGCAGGTGATTATAGATCAATCTCGGTTCTCCCCGTAATGTCAAAAATATTTGAAAAGATACTACTTAATAGATTAGTACCTTAATTCTTTTAATTTCCTATTTGACCAACAATATGGATTTAGAAAAAAGTCTAGTACCCTATCAGCTGCAGTAGACCTTACAACCAAGATCAAAATCAATATAGACCAAAAACATATAGCTCTAGGAGTGTTTATAGACTTAAAGAAAGCATTTGACACTGTTAGCCATCATTTAATTCTTCGTAAATTAGCATCAATTGGAAATACTGAAAAAGCATACAACATTTTTGAGTCTTATATAAGAGATCGTTATCAGGTGGTCAAAATAGGTGATCACACTAGTACGCGCAAGCCAATTAAATGTGGTGTCCCTCAGGGATCCATACTGGGACCACTACTTTTTCTGATTTATATAAATAATATCCACAAAATAGGTATAAAAGGGCATATTTCTTTATATGCTGACGATACTTGTCTTTTTACTTTGGTCATAATATTGAAACTATAATACAGGATGCCCAGGATGATCTTAATATATTGGAAAAATGGTTTTTACAAAATTTATTAACTTTAAACGCAGCAAAAACAAATTATATAATATTTTCGGCCAAAAACAAAAAAAATTCACGATCATGCACCGCTAACTATAAATGGAACTATTTTGACCAAAGTAAACAAGGAGAAGTATCTTGGTCTTACACTAGACAGCAAACTTCAGTGGAAGCTGCATATAGAAAGCTTACGATCTAAAATAAACAGTCTCACTGGTGCTTTACGAAATATGTCGAATTGCCTCCCTTTAAAAGTACGCTATACCATAACAACTCTCTGGTAAAACCTCATATTGACTATTTTTATTGAGATATGGGGATCAGCTGCAAAAACACACCTCGATAGTTTACAAAGAATACAAAATAAATTAATTAAAGCTCTTTTTAGACACAAACATTTAACACCAACCCATAAAATTTACGATGACACTAAATTATTTAATATTACACAAATTTACCAATACAACACAGCTATGTTGATAAGAAAAATTTTAAATAATAATATTCACACACAAATTAATTTAATCAAAAACATACAGATACAAATACGAAGCTCACGGCGGGCACATAGCATTCAAGTGTATAAACCTAGAACTAATTACGGAAAAAATTTTTTTTGTATCAAGGAGCACGAATTTATAATTCATTGCCAAATTATATAAAAGACGCAAAAACAATACATATTTATAAGAAATTACTAAAAGATTTTTAAAACATCACATTTTCAAAGGTAATGCTATTAAATAATCATATTTTAAAAATAAAATTTCTAAGAACATGTAAACCTTAAAGGCCCTTACACTATTAACAAATGTTTGCATAAAGTATAAATTCACAAGACAATTATTTGAATGTACCTACATATTTAC
This sequence comes from Dryadula phaetusa, assembly GCA_032432895.1. Classification (NCBI taxonomy): domain Eukaryota; kingdom Metazoa; phylum Arthropoda; class Insecta; order Lepidoptera; family Nymphalidae; genus Dryadula; species Dryadula phaetusa. Next base: position 4,051,392 of record JAOYRS010000068.1, on the reverse strand, counting down.
AAATATTTTGTTTATCAAGTTTTTTTTTTGTAATACCGTCTATTTATTTACGCACTCTGTACATTAATTGTAACTAATTTGTTAAGTTTATTTATTTCTCCTCGAAGTGATTGTAATCTTGAGAAATAAAGTGATTTTAAACCGTAAACATCATTGCGTAAAACAACAATTAAATCTTAATTCATTATTTAGATTTAATATCTAAGAAATTATAAAGTTTAAATCATCAACGTCAACATAAGTAAAACTCTTGTAAAAGTACAACTCATGCTCGAAGAATAATTTAGATTATACAAATTTTTCTTCTTTTTTACGTCCAATAAACTGTCTTGTAATGCAGCGTGGTATATTTAGTCTAGTCTACGCCATACCAATTGAAGCAATTCTTCCATCTATAGCCATACTATAGAGTAAAATATGAACAAATCTTATTTTAGTATACGAATGTAAACATATACTTAAATCAATAAAAAGTAAAAAAATATATATATTATTTATTATTCCTGTTGCAATTCGTGTGTTTTAAACATACATTTTTTTTATTGAATCATTCAAATAAACAATTTTCATAAATATTTTACTCGGTAAGCTTGTAAAAATTTTTTTTAACTATTTAAATTCATATATTTTGAACTAAAATACTCGTAAAAAACACATTGTATCGTTTCAGAAGAGCAATTTTAACAAACGGGAACATTAAAGCGCTTTAAAAATTAAGCGTTCATTTCGCATTTAAAATTAATGCCTTTTATACAAAAAATAGTCCATATGCAATATATTGCAATATCTGACGTTGACGGTTGTATGTTAAAATGAATAAAGATAAGCGCAAAGATGATCTGACTGCGTTAAATGCATTTGTTTATTTATTTTAGTATTTATGTATGATATATTTCGAACAAAACATAATAGTTGAAATTATAAAATTATATAATAAGACTTCTCCACCTCATTATTTTCGTTCTGCGGCAAGCTGATATATTGGTGTACCTTGTGAAACCAAGAAGAGACTAAGCTGTTTTCCGCCCAAAATCGAATCATTGATTGTAGAATATTAAGCTTAATATCGCGCTTTATCATACGAGATCGAAGAAATGTAAATATATTTAAATTTTATCATTCCTCAGAGAACTGATCACGTTTACAGTCGCACGTTGTCTACGTCATGGCCTTGTAAACGCAAGCAATCAACGGAGTCTTGCTCCTAGGTTGTCTTTGACTATCCTACTATGCTGACGTGAAGCTGAAAAAGTTTATACTCTGGCAAGATAAAGTACGACGTTAACTTCCGTCACTCAACGCGCCATATCTCGAAACCGGAAGGAAAAGCGATAACTGGTTCTCCTTGCTTAGCACGCAATAAGTGAAAAACCGTGAAAGTCATACCTCATATAAATTATTTTATTTTAGTATTGGCGAAATTCAATTCATATCGTTAGATAAAAATATTATCTTATAAATTATTATTTTTTAAAAATGATTGTATTCAGTAAGCCTTTCTTAAAGCTTTTGATAACTATAATGATTTTTTTGTCGAATATATAGAGGGCCTCGAGTATGGCTTCCCCTTCGAGTTCAAAAGCTACCTGATAAGCTGAATGTGCTAAATAATAAAGGTGTGTATACAATTTTATACATACATATATATATATATATATATATATATACGAAAACCAAATGGACGAAAGATCATGAAAGATTTATATAGGTGAAAAGTTAATATTTAAAAAAAGTTAATATTTAAAATAATGTGTATCAAAAAAATCAGCATCTCCCTTTACCTCGCACGGTACGATGATCAGAGACATTAGAGTTTCAAGACACTTCATTGACTACTTTCCGCCCGAAATCGAGACATTGCACGTTGAGTGTGAGCTGGGTGAGCTTAACGCCGCTCTTTGTCTAAGCCGACGTAGAAATAAAAATACATTTTAATCAAGTATAATCAATAATCAATCCCCCGAGTGGTAAAAACGCCGCGTCAACGGGACGCTAGATACATATAAAATATTACTTACAATTTGTTCAGTACAAAATAAAATTATTTTCTACTTATTACTTTATACTCACTTGTATATTGTGCTAAGACTATCTTAATGTGTGTCCGATATTTATGTTTGATTTTCTTTTATATTAATGTTAATATTTACAATTTTAAGGAGGAAACGTCATAATATATAAAGAATATATAAAAAAATTATAATGCAATAATATTACACAGAGTTCTATGTCTTCGGAAAAAAATTTTTTTTTATCCGGCATAACATTGCATGCAACGTAATGTGTAGACACTTTGTTTACTGCTTTCCGCCCTAAATCGAGACATTGGATGTTGAGTGCTAAACTCAACGCCGTGTTTTGTCTTACTAGAACAGAGCAGAAAAAGGGAAATAAATTTTAATTAAATTATTTAATAGCGTTTACAATCAGTTGCCCACTTTCACCTATAATGGTATTTAATTAATTTATACAAATAAGTGTAATATTAGAAACACTGATCGAGTGTTTTATATTACAAACAATGATTTTAGGTTTTTCATGACACTATATAATCTAGTATAATATTTACTATTTTTAAAGTGTTATTCCACACTTAGGATTAGAAAACATTTTTGAAAAAACGTATAAAAATTTGAACGCAGCGGGATTCGCTCCTCTCGCTCGTAGCTCATGGTTTAGCGGTCAGAGCGCTTGGACGGTATCCAAGAGGCGCGGGTTCGAATGCGGTTAAAATAATTAAAAAAAAATAAAATAGTGTAGACCCAGGCTAAGAAAAGCTTCCTTCCATGTATATATAGTGCGGATATCGCATCATAAAGTTGTGTAACGCTACCATCCAACCACGATACGACGTTACACCCAGCTGTGTGGTAATTAATGACTCGCAGTTTTTATTAGGATTCTTATAAAAGATCACAGGTTTAAATTCAAAATGGAAAATATATGAGAAAAATATATATCGGGGCTTTTTATGTATTTTGTATGTCTGTTTGTCTGCGTGCTTGTGCACGCTAATCTCGAAAACGGCTTAACCGATTTAAAAGTAGTTTTCGATATTTTATTTACTTAACGTTATTTAATATATAATATATGATTTATAGCAACTCGAGTTATAACAATTTTCATTTTGTTTTTTTTTTTAACAAAATTTTAGCAAGCAAGCAAGTTACGCAAACGAAGTTGCGGACGTATTGCTTTTATAAAAGATTAATTATATTATATAAGATAACTTCTTCATGCATAGCACGGTATATTGAAAACCTGTCAAGAGTAGTGTTTCGTTCTTCACTTTCTGCTTAAAATTGTGGATAGTGAGAAATGAAAATAATTTGAATTTAATTTCCAAGACTGGGAACAAATCTGCATAAAACCACCTTTGCAGTGGCAGCGCGCAGCACGTCTCAAAAGTAAATAAAATCTTTATGTAATAATAAATATTTTTACTAATGTATCAAAATATATAATAATTCTTTAATTACTTGATTAGATTGCTATACGCAGCTAACTTAAAATCAAATGGCATGTAAATCCAAACGCATTTGTTAAAATACAAAAATTAAATATATTGAAATAATAATAATGACGTCAAGATTAGCAAAATAGGTAGCACCGAACACAACCTACTACCCGTAAGTCCACTAGCAAAAAGGCCTCGTGTGGCTTAAATCGCTGACTTATATAGGCATAAAACAAAGGAAGACAAAGCATACTTACAAAGGAGGGTAGACGTTTTTTGTAATAATATTTACTCAATGACTTTCCTAAAAATATAACAATTAAAATCAAATAATGTCCCCTTAGTTATTAATATTAAGGAATAATATCCAATGCTATCTATTTATAAATTAATTACGCTATTACGCTAACAGATTCATAATAAATTGGTAACCTTGGTAAATGGTACCTACAATGTCGACATACAGCGATTAGTATCATTGTATCATGTGAAGTTATTATAAATAAGATATGGCTTTGTAGTACTCCTAATAGGATTAATCCAATCAATATTGAATGCAATGTAATCTCCGTAGTCTACTCGAGCTTTTCGTTATTGTATACAATTGTATTTAAAATAATTTAAACTTAAAATAAAAAAAAATATTTCAGTAGGGTAGTCAGAGACAAAATGTTTAATGATACATTGTGTGTTAAAACGCAGTGGCGTAGTGCCTGATTGAAAACGCGACTGGTTGTAAATTCAATTCTTACTTAATAGAAAGATTATTTTTAAATTATTCCTATTTCTCCGCTCTGATAAGGCAAAGCGCAGCGTTGAGTTGCGACATCTATTAATACACTCTCATTTATGTATAACACGTATAAGTTTTTTAAGCTTAAATTCAATTACATTTAAGAACAGCGCGTATAAGTGTATTACGGCATACAATTACTTTTAAGTACTCATCAAAACATTGCTTAATTTAAATGTCAATTTAACGACAATAATATTATACTAGGGTTTTTAGTGTCCAGTCTAATGGCGAAAGGGCCGAATATTAAACACAAATAAATATGTTTACACTTCATTAAAATGTTTCTACTCAGGAAATTAACGAATTCCATACAAATGTTTAAATATCGTATAGTGTATGGCGTTTATTTATTTCATAATTGATTTGAAGGGTAGTGTTAATAAATAGCTCTAGTAATTATTTTTTTATTTCTAATTTCCACTCAGCTTTGAAGACTTCCTATGTATATGTATATGCATGGCAATACTGAAAAGAATTACTAAATACAGGATCTGTCGCAATTTTTGTGAACCCCAGTGACGATAACACAACTTTAGTGTACCCTGTTACGTTCAGAATAAGTCTTCCGTAGCAGGGTTTTTGGACTTCGATGTCAATTTTAATATACAAAATTGAGCAGCCTCACGCTTTATCCATTCCATTCATTGCTTTGTATCCGAATTCGAGACTTCGTGTGTCAAGTATCGGAACTCAACGCCGCGCACTTATTAATTTTTTTTCTATTATTCTTCCAAATCCATACCCCTATTAAAATATTTCCCAACTTATAACAAAAGGTATCTTCATAATATTAAGTAATATAAAGTAAATAGCTTACAAAATTTTCTTATAAATTTAGAAAGTAAACAAAAATATAATTAACGGAACAGAAATTCAAAATGAGGCGTGACACTTTTAGTGACACAGAACAAAACAAATAACGTATACCATTACCAAATCAAATATTAAGGTAACTGCCGTATTTGACCCTACACGCAATAAAGGCATTACCTTATACGTAAGTTTTACTAAGTTATTGCGTTAAAGATTTTTCAACTTTGACCCTCTAAGCATAAGGTATAGTTTTCATTATATACTTTTCTAATAATTTTGGATATAAAATTCAAGAAACTGACATGAATCTCGCTATAGGTGATCAAAGTAAACATGAGTACTTCATTTTAGTATAACTTCGTAACTATAACGTCAGTTTTATTTATCTTTATTTAACTTATCCGTGTTCTATTTATATACTGTATTATATTATTATCGCATTAAACTATAGCATTTATATATATACCAGTTTTATATCTTAAGCCGGTGGTGCCACAGTGGGACAGCGTCCGACTGTTAACGCAATCAGTTGTTGGTTCGTTTCTCACTCGGGGAAATGATCATATTTAAATTATTATGTTAATTTCTTAGCTCTGGTGAGACAAAGCGCGGCGTTGTGTTCCACCACTCAACATGCAACGTCTCGAATTCAGCGGTAAGCGAATTATGAGATGTCTTGACACTACTTACTTTACGGTACTTTCTGTCTACTCTGTGTAATGCGGGATAAAAGCGAGAAGCTAAGAAATAAATAAATAAAAAATAGTTTGATAATACAAAATTGTCATGAAACAATCTACCTAAAATAGACTGACTATTGATAGTGGACAGATATTGTGTAATCTATATAAACACAAGTTTATATTTACTTTAAACAATGCACGGTAGGGACGAATTTGATATCTACTCATTGCAAATATTTATTTAACGCCTTCTCTTGTTAGTCCAATAAAAGACGAACAAAACCAAGCCATATTTGATTTGAAAATGAAGACTAAAAGCCTAGAAACATAAATATTTTAAATTTTATAAATGATTTAACAGCTGTTTTTGTTTACTTTATTATATTTACTGTTATCTGTATTACATTTTATTTAAAGAAAGAGTTTTGTAAATTTCTGCTACATAAATTCTTTAATTAAATATAAGGAAAGAAAAATAAGTAAATAAAAAACGGCTTCTATAATTGTAAAATATTATTTATTTGTAAAATTTATAACAAGTAAATCGTGTTATAAAGACACTTTGCCACTGATGATCATAATTATGTAATTAAAAATAAAATTTTTAAGAAGTACTCAATACTCAATGAACTCGATGAGACGAATAAGCGTATTAACGATGTAACTTGTAAACGTATAGCTGGACTACCGAAGCGTTGTGACCATTTTGAAAAGGCACGGGTTCGAACACTGTTACTGTATTTTTTTAAAACCTTTTCTAAAAATATCTTTATTCTTTTAGGTGAATACAAATAAATAACAATTTAAATATTAAAAAAATACATCTAGTTTTTTTTTAAAACACTTTTCGTTGAAAGTTTAAATGATATCATATTTTCTTACATAATAAAATATATAATCTACGAAAATTATTACGCTGGAAAACTAAATATGCAAGCTGACAAACGCTCTCAAAGATTCCCACAGCACAAGTATTTTAATGACACAACTTGTTCGTATAATACATTAAAAGTTTCGTCATTACTAAGTTGGTAACTAGTTAAGTGAACTGAGTACACAGTTTAATAGTGGCAAGGTTGTAAAGTAACCTAAAGGGTTTCCTTCCGAGTGAAGGCTAACGTACCTCTCTGTAAATCTATATGTCTATTTACTTATATATGACTACTGGAGGTAACGTGCAATAAATACATTTTAATAATTCTTATCCTAGGGTCTTCATACAGTTCCCAAGCAATCATACAGGCTGAATTTCGGCTTTATACAACCTGTGATTTTGAACCAACAAGTTACGAAATAGCTAGTTATGTTAATGCTTTAGTCAATTGTTATTAGGTTAACTCAAGGTATAAAAAACAATTCCATGCTTTTTAGGCAGTGCAGTGAAAGTAGAGAACTAGAGACAAGACACTCTGAACACGTGGGAATGTCATGGGATTTTTAGCGATAAAAGAAAAAAATAAACTTTTGATGCTAACGGTTTTCACTTATGGGGTTCATTAAATTAAAAGTTACAATAACCGTCGGAGCTAACGTGATAGGATAGATTATATAAATGCCTTGCAAAGATAAAAAGTGATTAATTAATAAATGAAAGATGTTTAAAAATAACTAGTCCAAAAACGAGCCAAGACCCTCCGTTATTAACATTGGTTGCGATATATAAGTGTTGAAGTCTAACGTAGTGATTAGTAGTTTTAGTAGCGGCTAACGTCTACCGATTCCGAGTTTCACATAAACTTTCCGACACACCAATCGATAAAAAAATGGTTTGTTTGATAAAAAAAGTTTTCAGTATAAAACATATAGATTTCAAGTCATTGCGATTGGTGTAAAAAAGGTACATTTATTACCTTCACGCTTTTAATCCAGCAAAGCAGGGTAGACAGAAAGTACTTAGTGTCAAGACACTCCGTACTTCGCTTTCCACCGATTTCAAGTAATTCCATATTGTGTAGTGAAATTTCAACGTTGCACTTTGTCTTACCAGAGAGGGTATAAAAACTAATTTAAATGTAATTCTCCGAGTGGAAATCGAACCTATAACCGATTACGTTTACCGTCAGACGCTGTCCCACTGCGCCATATGTTACTTATAAACCAATTTTGTTTTGCTAAATCTATTAAATGTAGAAACAAAGAGAACAGAAGTACTTTAGTCCTATTTGTAATATAATTTTAAATCAGTAAGTAAAGATAAAAGATTATAAAATCTAAACATTATTGCAGTAAAAACATACATTTCCAGGACAAGGCAATGTATATTGATTTTGTATGTCCCATAAAAGGTTAGTTCACCTAGGAATCTCTTTAGATAACTTTTTAGCATTGGCTTGAAACTATGTCATCCAAATTTAAGACAAATTATTTTGTAATATCGATTTTTTTATCGCATTTTCTATAATTACTAAATATTTTTTAAAGGTTTTTAGGGTTAGAAAAAAACGATACGTTTAAAAAATAGTTAAAGAAAATCTGTTTTTTTAGATAAAACTGTACAAAATTGTGTACCTAAATAAAGTAACAACACATTATTAGGTTTTAGTAATAATTTTTTTTAAATAATCTTCGCTTGAATAAAAATAAAATTTGTACCACAATCATAATAATTCTTCTTTCATTTCTATATGTTGGTAATATTGATTTAATACTATGGCTGATTGAAAAAGACAGAAATGGTATTTTACCTGTTTATTACAAGTTCTACTTAATTTGAGTATTTTTTCAATCTATCATTCATGCTTCAATCATTTTATGCTTGTTTAACTCGCCAAATTATCGATTTTCTCCACTCTGGTAATGTAAAGCGGTGCGTTGATGGTGACCAGTCAACATGCAAAATATCGGAAATGGGTAAAGATAGAGAACAAAGTGTTTCGGCTTTAGATTCTTTCTAACTAACCTGTTGTATGAACAAAAAGCTAGGAACTGCTGTTTTAGAGGCCATCGTAGCTTAGTGGAATAGCGTTGGACTGTAAATCCAATAGGTTATGAGTTCAATTCTCGCTTGAAGGAAAGATGATAATAAAATTTCATATATGCTCTGGTAATGCAAAGCGCGGCGTTGAGTTCCCCCTTGAAAATATAATTTTTTTATATGTGTATTAAAAGTATTTAAAAGTAACTTAAATTGTAATTAAAAAAAACTTATTATCCTTTTGTATATAGCGATATCGCTACAACAATACTACAATATTGTTAGTTGATCCTGAATATCGTATTCGACGTTTCATCTTAACCATTATTCACATAGTACAGCCAAAACAAACATTTACCCGAAGCTGGCATCGTGCTCACAAACTGTAGCTTCATAGGCTTAATTCAACAAGATTTGAAGTGAAAGCCTTTACTAAGGGACGTGTATTTTAGAATGTAACCCGACTATGACGAAATAGAAGGGAACTTTTGCTTATATCAATAAATATTATTGTCGTGTTCATATTGCTTGCTTGTAGCTGAGCGCATTTTCGCGTATAACAGCTTAATTGAAGAGCGTAGTGTCTGTCACTGGTTGTTCACTCTCAGCTCAAAATCGGGATAGGATATTGTATTTTTAAGGCATATACACACACGTAAGCATACAAATAAACTAGATTAGTAGAATATTATGGTTTACAATATATTACGCATAGTAAGTATATTCATTCTTATTGAATAACTGTAACCTGACCAAGAAAGTATTGTTTTACTTTCTTTTTAACTTTTATATATTAAGTAGAGGAGTTTAACGCCGCGCTATGTTCAACTAAGGTGAAGTGGTTAATAACATCTCCAGTGCAAATTCAAACCAAAACAAATAAACATTTCAAAACCAATCTCATTTATATGCCATTTCACTATGCCACGATATGATTATGACCGCACTTACGATATACTTCTAAGTGACCCACAGGAGATTATTAAAAGAATATATATGTTCGACTAATATAAACTTTCGGCCGCTTTTTATGAAAATGATTAAATCATTTATACAAGGAAAACTAACTAACGTATTTCTTATAAAGTAAATGCATTAGAAAAATATTAAGTTAATAAAATAACTATTACGTACGCTACTATATGCTTGATGTACATATTTTTGGATAAAGTATATTATTACATGTGTCGCCCTTAAAGCGTTCATCGTATTACACCGATTTTACTAAGGCCAAACGACTATGTGGCTTTGATTTTCGTTGCCTAAACTAAATTACGTAACATAATATAGTAAATATTGCAATTTTATACACTTTGTACACTTTGTCTCACCAGAGTGAGAAAATAAAAATAATTGAAATATTGACTATATTTCAATTATTTTTATTTTCTCACTCTGGTGAGACAAATTGTACAAAGTGTATAAAATTGCAATATTTACTATATCCTTCTCCTCTCTCAATCTCTACTCCTACTTGTGGGAATCGAATCCACAAACAATCGCGTTTAAGACGCTGTCACAATGAATAATATAAAAATACGAACTATATAGCTAACTAGAATTCACTCGCGGTTTCGCCTGCATGGTGATATTTGAATGAATTTTTATACTATTCGGTCAAATTACTTGCTGTAAAAGACATAGTTAATCTATATTAAGTATTAAAGGTTTGATAAAATAAGATTCACAATTTTGTTCACAGTGGCTTCCACATAATATATGCTATCCCAGGTGCTTATTTAGAACTAATTAGTACAAGCATATATATATATATATATATATATATATATATATATATATATCTTTAGAACTTTAGTCTAGAAGGTAAAGAAAGAAAAAAGAAGGAGAAGGAGGCTACAGACACCGTCAGCTAGTGTCCTCCCGCCTCACCATTTTACACACCCCGCACATTAATGTGCGCGTCATATTTGACGTTATTGTTTTAAAACGATAATAATTCCTTGCATATTGATTGAAATCAAATACAACTTTGAAACTGTCAAATGCATCTTTGTTTAAAAATAAGTGCCCGTGATAAATAATTTAATTTTTTTTGGATAAGGACTAATATTTTGTTTATACAAACACTTTCGCAAATATTGTATTAATTTAGAACTAAAAATATATACATATAAGTTTTTGCGTAACTTTCACCGTTTGCTCGGCGCACGCAAGGTAAACTTAAAAAATAAACAAAATTTTCCCATTTTCACAACATTTTTTATTACTGCTCACTCTCATTAGTCATAGACTGATGTTATAAAGCCAATAACTTTTCTCACTAAATGGACTATTCAACAGAGAATTTTTAAATTCCAATAGTAGATCCTGAGATTAGAGCGTCCAAACAAACAAACTTATGCTTTATATTATTAGTTAAGATTAATCTATCACAGACAACTGAAATCGCTGGATTAGTTAAATTTTAGATCAAAGTATCCGAATTTTTTGACTTTTTATAAAAGACTGTATCTACGCATGGCATTTTTATCATCAGACAAAAGCTCTGACATCTCTTTTTTTAAATTATTAAGCCTCAGAACTGTAAAATGTTAACATCAAAAGGCTTTACTCTTATTTTAATTTCTTTAAATTCCAATAATTTATCAATAAATTCCCACGTATGTATGTCGTGTCTAAGTCTACCTTTCCTCTATGCCATATTTTATTTATTAATATGACAAAATATGCCATAAAATATCAACGAAAAGAAAAAACATATTTACTGCTTATTCTTGCAGTAATATAAAATTCTAAGATCAGAACAGATCAAGAAATAAAAGAACTATAAACATTTCCACGTTAATTTATCTCACAGTTGCTTTATATTCTATGAAGGATCGATTAGGTACAAAAAGCGAAAAACGCTAAGTTGAATTCCATTGTATCTCATTCTGGAACTTGGCACACACATTTATCACCGGATTTTCGGCAGGAACAAATGGTTAGAAGAAACTGCGCAATGGAAAAATGTTAGACAGCTTTCGTACGATTTCAGTTGATTTGCTAATGGTTGGATAAAGTGTACGTAATTTATAAAATTTGTTGCAATTCGACGTTAAAACGAATTGGAGCCAAGATGTTGGCTTTTTGGTCAACAAAATTTTGTCGACATTACATTGTTGAATAGCAGAAGTCAAAGGTGACCTTTTTCTTAATTAAGTTGGCAAATATAAGAATGCTACGCCTTAGAATTGATCCCACAATCAACCAGATTTACGGTTAGTCTATGTTCTACTGTGCCAGGATAGTCTCTAAAGTTAGTTGATGTTCATAAATAACAGAAGGTCTGGAACAACCACGTTGTAAGTCGCAAGACGTTAAAAATTAATTTGCTTCACTACTAACATACATAGACGCTGACAACGTGTAGCGGCTTTTAACCTAACTTAATGATTACTCGTATAAGTTCAAACCTTAGTTGTTGGAAGATATTTTTTGAGAATATATTTTTTTGTTAGCTAAATATTTTTTTTGCTAGTTAGGTAGCGCATAGCGACAAGTTCAAATACTATAAACTGAAATTTAATTATTTTCAAAAAAATATATTTTTTTTTATTATATATAAATAGAGGCTGGTCGTGGTGCATTGGGACGCTGTCTGACTGCAAATGCAATCAGTTGTGTATTAGATTAACACTTAGGAGAATATATATTTTAAATAATTTTCATTTCCTTGTTCTGATAAGACAAAGCGCGGCGTTGAGCCCCGCCACTTGCCACGCAATGTCTTGATTTTAGCGGAGAGTTGACACTAAATATTTTCTGTCTACCCTGCTGCACTAAAATTTTTTATCTATAGATATTAAAGAAAAATAGCTTACATCTTATTTTTATATCTAACATGATTTTACAAAACTCAGTTTTAAGGAAAATGTCTGTGTTTCGATGTAAATAAAGCATCTTGTTATTTCAAAACGTGAAGCGGAATGTTAGCGTAACATGCGAGGGTCAGAATGTATAAAAATATAGAAATAATCTACCGTGAATATCTTGAAATTATTTAAAGTAAAAACAAAAAAAATAAGACCAATGTGGCGCAATGAGATTTGTTTTCCTCTCCTACTAAATTTCCATCTAGATGTCGTCGAGATTTTATACGTATGACAAAAAGATTGAGATAAAATTTATTTTCATTAGATTTAGGATAGTTTTAGATATTAAATTATATTATAAACATATTTTTTTTCTGTCGACATTTATTTTGTTTAGTATTCATGTTAACTTTTAACGAACGATGATAACGGATAAAACTCTATGTGTTTGCTAGAGTTGCTCTAGTCACGATAAATATGTATAATCTGACTGTAAGCGCGACGCTTATGGGTTCAATTCCCATTTCATAAAAGCTAAATTCGTGTATAGGCAATATCTCAAAAAGCTCAGAGTATCGTATTACTATTTTTTCTCAGAAATTTACACGTTTTGAAAAATAGGTGAGAGTAAAAATACTTTTAATTCCCCTTTAGTACCCATCCGGTCGCTATCATAAACTTATGCGGGACGTAAAAATGAAAAATGGTCAAGCTTATTCTATCATAACTATAAATTTATGTAAGTGAATTTAAAACTTGACGTTTATTTTGTTTTTAATGTTTGCCAACATTATTTTTAGTTTACGATTTCCTGTCAAGTACATATTTTTTAAGCTTTAATGTTTTTTTAGATTAAAGCTTTTCCATGCAACATGGAGTTGGAGACATTGCAAGTGGAGTCGTGGAATTTAACACCGCATATTGCATTAAAAAAGAGAAGAAATGAAAGACAATGCGTGTTGAACGGCAGAACTTAACGCCGTGCTTTGTCTTACGAGGACGAGGAAAATGATAATAATTTTAATATAATCATTCCCTCGAGTGGGAATCCAACCCAAACCAACACAAAAACCGATCGCGTTTACGGTCAAACATTGTTCCACAGCGCCATGACCGGCCTAAATAAATTTTAGTTGAATTTACAGATACTAACTCTAAGAAAGAAAATTTATTTAATTTATATAACAAAATTTATTAATTTAATAAGATTATATATGAAACAGGGTATGTACTGTTTTATTATCACTTGATATCGCTCAAATTAAAAATATAAGATAAAGAAAATAAAAGGCCTGAATAAATCATGATCACGACGTACACATTTATATTATAGTTTTTAAAATATTACGTTTCATATTATAGTTTTTAGAAAGGTTTTATATTTATCCCTTCCTACTAGAATGAAAGCGAGTGAATAAAACGTGAACAAGGCGGAAAATTTTTCTATGTCATACAGTTTACTGATGTAATATATGTTTTTATATACTGTATAGAGGTCACTACGATTGTTGCAGACAAGCATCTGATTTGAAATGCTATTTATTTTGGGCTTGATTACCTTTCGGGAAAATTATAATATTTTAATTTATTTCCATTTCCACGCTCTGATAAATCAATATCGATTTTGGGCGCAAAGCAGTCTTCACAGTGTCTTGACACTAGGTTATATCTGACTTCCCTATTATGTTAGATAAAACGTAAAGGTATCTGTTTTAACAAAACCTTCAAAAATATTTAGTGTTACTGTTTTTTTCAAGATGTTAAATTTATTTTAAAGTGTTTCTCTTCAAATACTTTTCATATTGCCACAAATCATTCTGGGATAACTTTAATAGGATTGTTGATTCTGTAAGAATATTATTTTTACTTATTCAAGAAATATTAATAAGGAAATCGTCGTGTTTATTGTACTACAAAATAATAAGCATTACAGATATTTCAGTGTCGTATGAACATCTGATTTATTATCTGGTAATTTAGCATGTCAGTTCCTCTGGAGTGTAAGAGATTTAAAAAAAGGAATTTTTGATTCTATCTGCAGTATTTGTGTCAGACCATTTTCAGCGTAATAAATTACTATCTGAGAATAAAAAGATATCAAATATCTATTATAATATTAACTCCTTTCTTAATTTTCTTTTCAAAAATATTCTATATTCATATCAAAATCGAAACATTCTTTCTATTTACAAGCACTTTCGAGTCGTCAATAACATAAGTGTCAGTATTGTCAGTCCTAAAGGAAGCAACCATCGGCTCTAAAGGCAGGTTTGCTGAGAAGAGCCGGCGAGAAACTCAACAGTTTCAAATATAGTTTTACAATGACTTTCTTTCTAGATAATATATAAATAATAACAAAGAATATATGTATAATAAAAATTTGAGTTCATTCAGAAAATAAGTATAAATCGAATATATAACATAATTTGCAGCTATTCACTCATTTATATTATGATATTTTAATTAAAAATCACATAATCCGCAGACAATGTCCATTTATAAACAATGAATGCTGAACATAATAGTAATAAACATGAATGGATATTGTTGATGTACGATGGATTTATTTTATTGCGTTCCGCTATAAATTTCACTGTTATGAATTTAATTGTATTAGAATATATATATATATATATATATATATATATATATGAATTTAATTGTATTAGAATATATATATTAAAACAGTAAACAAGTATCTCTGCATAGTAAAAATACTAAAGAAAAAACTCCATACGAATTTACGATTATGAAAATTTTTGTCTTTGTCTGTTAGTACACACACAATTTTTGACTCTACTGTACGTTACTCATTCTTAAGTAAAATGGTTAATTATAAGAATTTCCTATTAAATAAATGCCTAAAATTAGAAGCGTTAATTACTCATATTTTTTTAAACAATAAAGCCCATCTATTATGAATGAAAAATATATTTTATCACTACCATTTCGGGTACATATTTGAGGCGATGATCGAATGGGTTCAGTTCAATTTAGTTTAATATAAATAAAGATGAAATCAATTTAATAAAAAAAATTACCGCATAGCAGGGTAGACAGATACAACCTAGTGTCAAGACACTCAGTGGACTATTTTCCGGCCGAAATTGAGACGTAGTATGTTGAGAGAAGATCTCTGCTTTATTCAATGACCTTTATTAAATACATATTAAAAATATAAGTAAAAAATCATTTTTGAAATCCTAAGTAAGTTTTCTAATCCTAAGTGTGGAATAACACTTTAAAAATAGTAAATAAATGTAAAAGATACAAACAACATTTTGTTTAATGCAATTTTACTTACGAAAACATGATATAAACGTTTTATAATAAGACATATCAGCCCTTTAAGAGATAAACTCGATTCGTTTCAAATAAAATTTAATTAAATAATACTCGATAACGAAAGTGCAACGTCTTTGAAGTTGTAACACCGTTTACAATACATCGTAAAGATTAAAACTTTAGAAACGGTGGAAAATAGCTTTTAACACCATTACAAGGCAGTTGTTGCCTTTTGCAATATTTTATTTTCAGATCTTCTAAGCGTATTACTGTAATTTAGTTAATAGGGATTAAAGATTACGGCCTAAATAAGGTAAGCGACTTCAAGGTATTTCGTGAAATATGCTTCTAATTGATGACTAATTATCATAATAAGATCTTTGATTTTCGTGATTATTACACGTTTTAAAAGAAACTATTTAAAATGGTTTAATCACGTATATTGGTATTCGAAAATACATTTTTGGTCACATGACCTCTATACCACGGACTACTGTAAAGTGTTCGAAATGGTTTCAGGTTTGCAAAAATGTATTACCTAATACCAAAATATACGCGATGAATCCTTGTATTAAAAGTATTATATAAAATTATTGAGCGAAATGTTAAATTCTTACTGACAAAATATATCAAAGCTAATGACTATACTCCTCATATTTTAATGAAAGTTAGGAGCTTACACATTGAGATATTTTTTATGTCCGTTCTGGAGTACACTGTTACATACAAAAATTTTTCAAATATGTTTCTAGTAGTACCAAGTTCTTTGATTTTCGCAATTTTTATATAATTATTGGAAATTAAATTATTTTTAATAGAATTACATGTATTTTAAAATATATATTAAAACCTATACATTTTGGTAACTATAGTATTTCTTGCAACGTGGTGGGCTCATTTTTTTTAAATATTGCCAAAAAACAACCGCTTTTTGTTCTAGATATGTAAAATTAACCCTACCACGATACGCTATTTTGAAATAGGTCAAAAGCAATTTGATTAACGTTAAAGAACATTTTTAAGTAGCTCTTAAAAATGTTCGCTATTTTGTTCAAAAAAGGCTGTGTCGTTTAACTCGAAGCTAGTCGTATTATACAAACTCTGTATCCTTGTATTTTTAGAGATCATTTATCCTGCATAGGAGGGTAGACAAAAAGTGTCTAGTGTCAACACACTTCACTTTTCACCGAATTCGAGACATTGCGTGTTGAGTTATGGAACTCAATGCCGCACTTTGTCTTACCGGAGCGAGAAAGTCAAAATAATTTAAATATAATCACTTTCGCGAGTGGGAATTGAACCCACGACCGATAGCGCTTACAGTCGGACGCCACGTTGTCCCACTGCGCCAAGACCGGACTAATATATAAATACATTTACAACAGGTATTTATTTCAAAAATAAAAACTGCCAGTAGTAGTGTAAACGAGATTTAGCATCTTATAATCTAGTTAAGATTTTATTTTCAGTGGCGATGCGATTTGTTTTGTGATTTAATTCAAATTTGATTCATTCTTTATTTTTGATTCATTATTCGTTTTGAAATTCACTATTGCTTTACTTATAGCCTTGCTCGCCTGCCAGAACTATACTACTATATTTCAATGTATAAATATTTTATTTCTCTTAAATTACTTAAATCATTGACACTGAGTGATATATATAGACATATGAAAGAATAATAATTTCAGTGTTGTACCGAAATTGTGACTGTTACTGATAGTGTGAAAGTCAGTGACGTTTTACTAAAGAAAATATGGCGATTGCGATTTGTCTGTTAGCATCATTACAGTTTAATAAAATACGTGACAGTCAGAATTTTGTGAATGTGTGTAGTCGATAAGAAATCTACGTTTTTTACGAATATTATAGGGGTATATTCGTTTTCCCTTGAAGAAATTATTAATTTAGGAGATTCTTAAAAATATTATTTTTTGGCAAATGTATCATATAAAAATTATTATTATATTAATTTCATTTTATGATTTTTACACATTTCATACATTAATAGCTTCACAGGAACAAAAAAGACAGGGAATACCTATAGAGAAATTCGAGACATTGCATATTATTTGGAACTTAACGCCGTACTTGTCTTATTAGCGAGGAAATGAAAATGATTTAAATATAAACATCCCACTGAGTGGGAATCGAACCCACAACCGATAGCGTTTACAATCGGACGCTATATCACTGCAACATAACCGGCCCCTATTTTATTTTTAATTCTCTCTCTATTTTATTCCAAAAAAATTAAATAATAACAATATTTTTTAAATTAATTATATTAAATCACACATATAATAAGCAATCATAAAAATGAAAACCTTAATAAAATTTTGAGTACAAAACATGTCACACAAATGTATTGTACTGAGTTGTCCCTGCATTGGTTTGGCATTTAAATAATTTCATGTTTTAATCACAACATATTGGAAATCAGAATTTATTGTAATAATTATTTATTCCGCATTCGCACAGCCAGTGAGAAGTGTGTTAAGTCAATTTTTAGACAATACAAGTACTAAGTACACCTTTGAGGCTCAATGGGGCTGTATTTTTCTGTATGAACGGAAGTTGTGAGTTCGTGTTTCACTTGGAGGATTATTATATATATATATTTTTTCCGGTTTTGTAAAATATAACGTAGGTGTTACTTTGTAACACAACATGTAATGAAATTTTAAAAGGATTGAAAGTATAAAACATATTGTTTTAACATTATATTATCTCTGCAAATTTCACTTTATATGAGACAAATATAAAAATTAAAATTGAGGGCGGTCTTGGCGTAGTGGGACAGCGTCTGACGTAAAACCGATCGGTTGTGGGTTTGATTCCCACTGGGGAAATGATTATATTTGAATTATTTTTATTTTCTCGCTACGGTAAGATAAAATGTTGCGTTCAGTCCCAACACTTAACACGCAATATTTGGAATTATACGGAGTATCTTGACATTAGGTAGTTTCAATCTATCCTGTTACACAGGATAAGAGTGTGAAGCTGAGATAAAAACAATAAAGACATACAAAGCCTAATTAACATAAGACCATATCATATCAATAAAAACGCCGAAAAAAAACAAGCATTATAGGCTAATTTTAGGGTGTAATTTTAAATATTTTAACTTTATATAAAAAAACTGTTTTTATAAAAAAAACTACAAAAATAACTTCAATTACGTACCTAAGTTGCGTAACAGCGAAGAATATTAAAATTAATTAATTCCTTTTAAAGCGAAATCACGTCAAAGTGAGCATTTTTCATAAGCCCCTTCTATCACAGATGTGCTAATTATCCCCGGCACGTTAATTGCGTGTCCGTGTGACGGGCTAATGAGACAGCTGGTTTAACGCTGAGTAAATCGGCTATCAGTAAATAAAATTTAAAGTAATTATAAGTTATACTTGCTATGTATCCCGACTTTGGTTGGATATTGTCGTAAAATTAAGGTTTGTGATAATTATTATTGGGAATTCCTTTAATTTGTAAACATAGTAAGGGTCATCGTGACTCAGTGTAAATGTGTTCAATTGTCGATTCATTTCTCACTCGATAGAAATATTTTATTTAAATTGTTTTTATTTTATCGCCTTATTGCCTAGAATTTTAATTGGTATTGGATATATATAATGGAGTGTCTAGACACTACGTTTATCCTGAATACTTATGTCTCTGCCTCTGACTGCGAGATAAAGCGTGAAGCTGCTTTTTTATATAATTTTGTTAATTGGCGTTTAACCTGCTAATATGACTCTGGTTTGCTCACTTAATGAATGAGTAAATAAAATTTCAAGTAATTATGATCTAAAATAGCATTTTACTCAAACTTTGGATACATATTTTTGTATAGTTCTCTAAATTATTTATTAAATTCTCACGTTTACAATATATTCGTATTTATTATGTAATTGTTATTATATAGTAAAAGAGTGTTAGACAAGTTACTCAGTCAGTCACTAAAGCTTTCGAGACAGTTTTTTTTAAGTTTCACGCTTTTATCCCCTGCTATGTGGGTAGACAAGTAAGGGTAGTAAAGTACCTAGTGTCGAGACACTCCATACTTCGCTTTCCACTGAAGTCGAGACATTACGTGTTGAGTAATGGAATTCAACGCCGCACTTTCTCTTTACCAGAGCGAGGAAGTGAAAATAATTTAAATATAACCACTGCCCCGAGTGGGGATCGAACCCACAACCAGTCGCGATTACAGTCAGATGCTGTCACAATGCGCCACGACCGGCCTCATATATATATATATATATATATATATATATATATATATATATATATATATATATATATATATATATATATAAACTTATTAAAAAGTGACTTCTACATGACACAAAACGTCTGCCACATCAACTGCCTATCCAAATAAGATAGTTTGAAAAGACAGTCTCTATAGTAGAAACTCATATTTTCATTTCAACGTTTTGTAGGTCGTCAGTTTTATGAATTTTCAACATCGTACATTGGTATATTTTATGGTTGGCGTGACTTCATTTTTTTCAAATAGACACTTTTTATATAATAGATACGATATGTATAAATAAAAATAAATATACGATGTAATTGTGAAAAATAAAAGTCAACTATATCTAAGATAACTATATCTAGATAGAAATACTTTATTGCACACTGAACAAAAAATATCAAGGCTGGTCGTGGAGCAGTGGGACAGGGGAACGATCAAATTTAAATTAATTTCATTTCCTCGGTTTAATAAGACAAGGCGCTGCGTTGATTTTCGCCACGTAACATGCAATGTTCCCCAGGTACATCCTATCTACTCTGCTAAACGCCAGGTACATCCTATCTACTCTGCTAAGCGGGATAAAGCTAAGCGGGATAAGCGTGAAGTTCAAAAAATACAAAGAACAGTACACAAAAAATATAAATTACTATTTAGTGTAAGGAGGCGGTCTTATTGCTGGCAGCAATATATATATATATATTTATATATATATATATATATATATATATATATATATATATATATATATATATATATATATATATATTGTAGCAAGTAAAAGTAATAAAAAGCTTTCATGTGATTTTCTTGCTGAGTTATTAGTCTCTGCTTGTAATAAAACTGTAAAAGCGTCATTTCTGTACATGGAACATATTAAAAAAAGTAAGTAAGATTTATTCTGAACTCAGAAATGTAATAATTTTTTGTCTGTTTGTTTGTTCAAGCATCACGCGAAAACTATCGTTTCGATTACAATGAAATTTGGTATAACTATAATTCAACCCCCTGGCCGTCACACTGGGTGCTTTTAATCTCAGAAAAATATATATTTAAAAACTAATTTTACAGCTCGATCCTTAGACGCTATTATTGTAGTAAGCAGTATTGTAGTAAGCAGTAAGTTGGTCGTGTGTCACGTCATTCGCAGTGGATTTCACGTTGTCAGCGTAGGTTTGAACGTCAAAATAAATTAGACTACAGGAGATGTGGATAAAATCGTATTACTTAAAGACTACACACCTATTATAAAATATTTATTTAATTTTAATAATATTTATTATTATACTTTTGGAGGGAAACCGCACATATACGTATTTATTAAAATAATATTTAATCTATAGTCAATCTAATAACTACATAGCTTTGTAATATTTGCGAGTAACTTCATTAAATATTAGAACGAAATTTGCGTATTTAATAGTTTAAGCACCTAACCTCTAAGTCTCTAAGCCATAAAGCTTACAAACGTAAACAAATATCTCGATAACAACTATCTTATATGCACGTCCAAACTATAAGCTATTATATATCAAAATTCATTCTTTCTATTCAGTAGTTTTAGCGTGATTGACACACAAGCGAACAAACATACAGACAAAAAATCTATTTATTCAGAGTTTATTATGGATTCTCTATATAATAATATATCCAATGATTTTTTCCCTTAATATTTCAGGTACAAAATTAACCTTTCTACTATATTATGTATAAGTCGTAGACCTATATAGATTTTAGTTATAAAGTAAGTTGGTCGGTGGATTACTTCTAATTTTTTTATTAGTTTAGTAATTTGATAAAGTTTGTAAATTTTGATAAAGCTTTTGATTTAATCGAAAATGTGGGCAAATAAAAGAACGATAAGAATAACTACAGTTGGTAGTTCACGCGGGCGAAACTGCAAGCGGGCCGCTAGTTTATATATAATTATAAAGAAAATTGTTATTTTATTTCTCATTCTTCTTATTCTGTTTCCAGATATGTTTCAATACTATCTATTTAAAAATTCAAACATTTCATAAAAGATAGTATTCGCGTTATTAAAATAAAGTAATAATTAACTCTGGTCAAGATTAAGACCGCTCGTGGTGCCATAGGACAACCTGTGACTGTAAACGCGTCCGGTTGTGGGTTCGATTCCCACTCGGGGGAACGATTATCAATATGCAATGTCTCGAAAATCGAGACATTACGTAGCAAGTAGTAACCTCAACGTTGAATAATTAACTTTAATGCGTTATATATTAAAAATAAAATGATCGCGAAAGAAAAGTATAGTTGTACACAAGATGATGTCCATTTTAAATGAAACTATTTAACCGGATTAATCGCCTGTATTTTGGTATTCGAAAATACATTTTTGGACACCAAAATATACGCGATTAATCCGGTTAAATAGTTTCATTTAAAATGTATAAAAATCGCGAATATCAAAGATCTTATTAAGATGATGTCCAGTTTAAATCCCCTTGGAAACATTGACACAGTAAATATTAAATAAATGTAAAAAGCTTATAAAGACAATTATATATACCTCATAATGAACGCAGTGTATGCTTAGTTAGCTTTCAACCTTCTTATTAGTTTAATCTTCAACTTAAGTAAACTAAATAGTGTGAAATTGAAGTAGCCTTAAAGCCTTTGTGGCGAGGGAACAGCGAAGGGGCAACGGAATTAGACCAAGACGAACAGAGCGACACTAAATATATGCTTGACAAAGAGTTACTTTATACAATAATTATAAGTTTATTTTATGTCTATACAATTTTTTCTCGTATAACAGGGTTGACAGAATAGTTTCAAAAATTTCAGCTTCACGCTTTATCCCACTTAGCAAAGTAGAAATAGTCTAGGTTCAAATTACTTCATTCAATGGTTTCCGTCAAAATACTTCGTATTGTGATTTGCGAGAGAAATCCGCTAGGTCAAAAAAAGAAAATAAGAAGCAAATAAATTGTAGAACAGAAAATAATTCACAAATATTATTTACCATAAATGGATAATGAACCAATGACTATCTCATTAACAATCAGACGCAGTCCCGCTGATCCGCTATGGTTATTTTTAAATAAACCGTTTACCATTTTCAATCTTAAGATCCTGATTTCCTGTTCACGTAGGAATTCCGAGAAACTATCTCTCAGTGATCTTCTACATTCTTCAAGGAACATATCGAATTTCAGCTTTCTACAATCTGTCAATCCCTCAGTAACAGACAGTTTTTATATATATAGAGGTAAGTTGTATGAACGACAAGATTCAAAAACAAGTAACACTTTAAAAGGGTGATGAAATAAAAACATCATTTTTCAAACGTACAATATTTGGAATTGACAAAAAAATCATATTGTGGGAGGAAAGAAAGCAAGTTTACTTCATTGATATAAAAACCACACTTTAAGTATCTCGTAAAGGTATTATATTGTTAATTTTATAGACTGAAAAAACCGAATCGAATTATAAAATTGAAAACCGAATGGGAGTATGAGTCAGCGTCGATAATATAACGCGTGATAAAACGCGGGTCATTGAATAAAAATACAATGTAACCCTTACCCCACTGTTATGTTTAATATCCTTTCAAGCGATGTGGAGCACAAATTGTGCAGTTTTTCCACAAATATTGTTGTTATTTGTTATATTTACATACATATTTATGTATACATACATATATATGATAAATTTTAACTTTTTCCATCCAGTCTTTTTGCTGTCAGTTTGTTTGTCAATTAGTAACGCAATCGTTTTATATATTGACATCAACTGGTAATTTTAGTTTGCATTTTATCGTTACTTAACCTATCTGCCGCGTCAAATTTCAAATCACTGCAAATAATTTGGCTTATCAAAGTACACACTTGAGTACCAAAACACTCCGTACTCCGCTTTCCGACGAATTCGAAACATTGCGTGTTGAATGGTAAAACTCAAAGCTGCGATTTGTTTTATCAGAACGAGGAAATGAAAATAATTTAATTATAAACATTTCCCCAAGTATATCAAGTATATCAAGGATCGAACCTACAACCGGTCGCGTTTACAGTCGGACGCTGTCCCACTGCGCCACGTCCGGCTACTTGGTTGATAAAGATATTTTTACCAACACCATAGCGGAACATAACCCCGCGCTGTTTTTAAGTAAAATAAAAAATAAAATATAGCAATTAACATTGCCATTAAGCAATATATTGTGGTCATTAAAATTATATCAGTGTAACAATTCTCTATTTACATGAACTCAAAAAATAGGTCGAGTTCACAAGAGTTCTTGTTGTAGTACCCACATAAACAACTTGAACTGCGGAAATTCAAGAGTTGGTTGTAATGCAAACAAAAATGAATTTTATGAGGACTATTACTGTTCTTTTCTATAACAATGAGACAAAAATTGGAAGTAGAATGTACCTGTTGACACTTGTAAGTACATAGTAATTGCAGGCAAAATAACAGTAACGAAATACCCGTCATGGCAGTGTAGGCAGAGAGAACCAATTGACCAGACACTCTGTTCTCAACAGCTTAATCGAGACATTGCGTATTCACTTGCGGAGCACCGCACTTTGTCTAACCAAAGCTAAGATATACTTATTAAATAAATAATATATTAATTATTTATATATATATATATATATATATATATATATATATATTTATATATATATATATATATATATATATATATATATAAATCTGTATGTATAAAAATTCGAATGATTCAAGCGATATTTACAAACATCACCTTTAACTCGACGACCGTCATAGAAGTATGTCGAGTTATTTCTGCTGCAGCTGTTACGTAAGTCTCTACAGGTTAGTATCTGAAAAGTTTTATTTATAACTTAGTACCTTTTGTGCTTTTTTTTACTGTATATTTTTTTTTCTTAAGTCTTGTCAATAAGATGAAGGGTTTCTCTACTAATACTTTCAAATTTTTATGTTAAAAGGTAGATTAATGGCATTGAATCACTAGGGTTTTTTTTTTATATTTTTCTATAAAAAAATCTAAAAGATTTTTTTTAATTTAGTAAGTTAAATCTTAATTTAGTAAGTGGAACAGAGTTTGACTGCAAATGCGATCACTTGTGGGTTCGATTCCCATTGAGGGGAGTGACAGTATGTAATTTTTTTCAATTATAAAAAAATAATTTTAAAAAATTTAATTATTGTTTAAAAAATATTACAATTCATTGAAACTTAAAAAACATTGCTTAAGACAACCCGTATATTCTCATAAAGGTAAACGAGTGAATAGAAAAGTTCCAGCAAAAGTATCTATCCATACGTTTCCATATAAATGTTTTGAAGGCACCTGGCGTTGCGCCAGTACAATATAGTCGTATCTACGACCTAAGAAAATTCCTACTTTAACATATTATTAATGTAAATATATGTAAAGTTACTAGAAGTAGTAATACAAATATTTAGAAGCACATTTCTTTTCGGTATGAAGTGCATGTGCTAGATAAATTATATTAAAATTATGATTTATTATTATTGTCATATATGAAACTGTTTCTTTACTCACTGAGTTACTGACAGGCGACGATTAGCCTGAACTCTTGGTTGAGGAAAGTTCAAAATCAAAATTAGGAGAAAAGTGGGACTACAGTTTTTGGGAGAGAAAGTAATAACTACAGTAAGAATTTTCGTAATTCGTACAGGAATAGAATATATGAGACTTCACGTTTCATAATTGAAATATTATTTCTTTTTTCAGCTTCAAGATTTATCCCGCATAGCAGGGTAGACACAAAGTATTTAGTGTCAAGACACTCCGTACTTCGCTTTCCACCGAATTCGAGTCATTGCGTGTTGAGTGGTAAGAATAATCGTAAAATATACAAGATATATATATATACATTTATAAAGTGAAATGTTTTTTTTGTTTTTAATCTAATGATTGAAATTTAACATCTATATTTAAAACCATCGTAGGCCATCTTAGCGCACTGGGACTGATCAGATTGTTACCGCGACGGTTCGATTCCCACTCAGGAGAATGATAATATTAAAATTGTTTCCATTTCTCCAATCTGGTAATACAAACTGCAGTGTTGAGATTTGCTACTTAACAGGCTATGTCTCGAATTTGGTAGAAAACCAGAGAAACTTGACACTAGGTTATCTCTGCTTACCCTGCGATGCAGGACTATTCATAAAGATAAAAAAACATACAGTAGATATATAAATTGATCTTAAAAACAGTCACTTATTATCCAATATATATTAGATTCGATAAAACAAGTTTTTCTCTAACGAGTAATTACATTTTTTTTTAAAACTATATATAATTCTTCATACATACTTCATACATTTACGATAAACCAAACGTCGACTTCTACAATAAATTAGAAGGCCAGACAGAGATTTAAATTACTACGGATTGTGCTACATATTTTCTTTTGAATTACACATTAATTTCAATATGTAAGGTTTCTATAGCAAATAGAATTATTTACTTTGTAGTATATTAAAATTAAAAAGCTTAAAGTCTACTAAAGTATATAAATTTATCTAAAGAGTGAGTCTTTTATTATGAAAAGGAAGCTTCACGCCTTGTTCTTCATTGTAGACTATTTAGACAGGAACCTGATGTCAAGACATTCCGTTCATTGCTTACCGCCTGAATTTAAGGTATTGCGTGTTAAGTGCTGGAGCTCAACGCCGCGGTTTAGCTTGTCAAATCAGAATGAAAATGAATGTAAAAATATTTTTTAAAATAAGCTTTTATTGAAATGTGCACAAAAATAAAATTAAGCAGATCAAGTCGTTTAAATTTACCTGCTTAGCTACACAGGTATATTTCGCGACAAACTTTTATATCTATATAAATAGTATATTTACGTTATTACATGATAATAAACCTTAAAAATTAAGTTTTTTTCTTCTTGTATCCCGCATAGCCGGGTAGACCGAAGACACTCCATACTTCGCTTTCCATCGAATTTGATATATTGTGGGTTGGGTGATGGAACTCAACGCCGCACTTTGTCTTACCAGAGCGCGGGAGTGAAATTAATTTTAAATATATTCACCCGAGTGGGGATCGAACCCACAACCGGTCGCGTTTACAGTCAGACGCTGTCACACTGCGCCACGATCGGCCTTTCTTTTTAACGCAGTACAATAAAAAAAATCTTTTAATTTATTCTTATCCCGCATAGCAGGGTAGGCAGAAAGTTCCTAGTGTCAAGAAACTCCACACATCGCTTTCCTCCGAATTGAGACAACTCCAAATTGAGGAACTCAACACCGCACTGC
Organism: Dryadula phaetusa; assembly: GCA_032432895.1. Lineage (NCBI taxonomy): Eukaryota > Metazoa > Arthropoda > Insecta > Lepidoptera > Nymphalidae > Dryadula > Dryadula phaetusa. The sequence goes on along the minus strand of JAOYRS010000068.1, from coordinate 4,024,108 downwards.
GCCACGACCGGCCTCTGATTCTTATACGCTGGTTATAATATATTTTTGTTATTAACAAGTTTCCATGAGCAATCAAAAATGTATACTTAATTAATATATAAATGGTATGGAATTTGCAGACTGAAAATTGTGATAATTTTATTGGTCAGGTGAAACAAAATTTGTTATTAATTAATGAGAGTTGAAATTTAAAAAAAAATCTTCCTTATAATTAAACTTATTGTAGATTTGAAATCCAGTGCACTATAATATAATATAAATATAGTAAGGTACATAAATAGGAGAGTTCTAATTCACCTTCAATCATTTCTATAGTAAATCTAATAGTGCGTTTTGCCTTGTAAGTATGTCCCTTTATTACATATTAACATATACAATTAATTTTACATTTGTTAATTTAAGAGTTTAATTATTTTTTATTTCGATATAACGTAAGAAAGTGCACTATAACTGCATTTATGCATTTAGTATATTATTATAAATAATTACTTCAGTGTATCTTTTCAAATTAAACGATAAAAACTTTCGTCTTCATAGTTCATATAATAATTTTAGTACATTATATTATCTATAGTATCCAATATACTTTAATCCTTATTCATATTAATTGCCATTATTCAAATAAATAATACAACAAATATTTATTTGAAACAAGAAAAATATATATATTGAAATAAATCCATATAGACAAATAACATTTCAATATAAACTTGAATTAATCAATGTCCACGAAAGCTCCGAAATTATTTCTGCTAACAATTGGAGCATTATAATTCAACAAATTACGTCACGGCTGTAGAGGTGAGCCTTTACAGTTACATAGTTATCTAACTATTCAATTGTCGTATTTATATTGTATGGATGTAATGTTAGCGTGTTGATGGAGTTAGTTTTTCATGTTTTTCGAGACAATGTAAAAATTTAATATTCGATTTTGAAACTTCATGTCGTATTTTGCTTAAGTGGATGAAGGAAATCAAGATATTTCAAATATATATTTTATAATCCCATGAACTTTATGATATAAAAAAGATCTTAACGTATAAATCATCAAACGAATTTCTTGGCTCACATACATCTTTTGAATGATAGCAGAATACCTGATGTTGATATAGTCGCTAGAGGTCGAGTTCGTATCCATTACGAGTAGATTAAACAGCCACTCGTGGACTTAGTTAAGTAATGCCATTTGGACGCTGTGGCAATATCATTGACTGTATGGTTCGGTTATAGTTTTGAATTTGCCTTTTTTAATTTCATGTTAAGCTTCCCGCTTTATCCTGCATAATAGGGTATTCAGAATATCCAGTATTCAGATACTGACTGTGGACGACTCTAAAGAAGACCGTAGAGTTTGGCGCTCCGTTGTCTCAGACCCGTTGTTACCCTGTCAGGGATACAGCGTGAAACTAAAAAAAAAGATATTCCAAATTTATACTGTTTCAGATTAAATTTCTTTACAATATCGTGTTTTTTTTGAGATTCTTGCAATGTGAGAAGCATTGTCACACAAATGATAGAAAGTAAAACAATTTTCTTAAATTTCAACTTGAATTTAATTATCAAAAATTTCAAATAGCCCGCAGCATGTTTAGTACTATATGTAAAAAATATAAGTGAATGTAATGTAGATAATACTTCATTATATACTTCAGTATATTACTGTCTAAGACACTAACCAAGTAACATACTGTACACTTATAAATCGCTGTCTAAGTTTTGGCCACTGGACGTCACTTAGTCGATTACCGCTAACCGCTGTCAGCACGTCAAACCCTTAGGTGCAAATTGTTAACATTGAATGGATATAGAACCAAAGCTCCATTCATACGGCATCAGTCAACTAGAAAACTCATCACCTTACTGTAGGGCTACTGACTAAATTATGTTCGAGGGTTCGAGATTAAATTTTGATATATGTATATGATATGTATTAATTGTCATAATAATATATAAAAAAATATTTTATCGCTTTTTTTAATAAAAACTATGTGGTCGGAGGAGTAGGTAGTTAGGTATGTAGGTAGGAATTTGGTTTGGTTGAAAACATGGTTAAAATTTAAATAGAGTAAACGTATTGAAATCCAGTTTTAGTCAGCCAATATTATTATGTGTTCCATATACACTTATGTAAGCCTTCTATTAGTAGAGGTTTTACAAATGTGTATATCTATAAAGTAGGAGTGTATATCTGTATTTAAAACGTGATATCTAAAACGTGTAAATTAATTAATCTTTTTAGCTTCACGCTTTTATCCCGCAAAGAAGGATAGACAGGAAGTATATTGTGTTAAGACACTCCGTACTTCGCTTTCGTACTTTTGTTGAGTGGTGGAACTCAACGCCGCACTTTGTCTTTTACCAGAGCGAGGAAGTGAATATAATCAAAAGTTAAATATAATCATTCCCCGAGAGGAGATCGAACACACAACCGATCGTGTTTACAGTCAGACGCTGTTCCACCGCGCCACGATCGGCTTCATTTATTCTATATTCATAATTATTAACTAATTAAATAAAAAACTGAATATATAAATAATAATTTCACATATTTTATTGACTGCAAATTAAGTTTCAAATATAAGGAGACTAACTAAATATATTAACATAATAAATCAATATATACTTATAGTAAATATAAACAAAATACATTTCAACATCTTATTTTGTACGCAAACAAGAAAAGCCAAGAATCAAATTAAGCGGAATTGTTTTGACTGATTCAAAACAAAAATAAGGAAAAACTTAACCAATCACGTTAAGCAGAATGGTTTACAGATCTAATCTAAGCCCCTGGAGGAATAGACAGGAAGATTTACACAATGGAAATATTAAACAATCGAAGGAGATTTTGCAATCCAATTTGTAGGTCGGTCGGTCGGTAAACAACGTAAATAGAACAATCAATTTAATTTATTTATATTGAAATCTAATTAATTTTCGCTTAAGCGAAAATTAGCGTTTTGATAGTGTTTAATTATAAATGAACCTAGTGACAATTTTTTCCTTGTTTTGTACTTGGTGTGAAATACAACATTCTGTAACAATATTTCAGATTAATATTTATAATTTACTTTGTCTGTACATTTTTGTATTAAAACACAATATTTATTATCCAGGGACTTTATTTATACAAAATAAATGAAAAAAGATACTATAAATTGATATTTGTTAGTTTCATATTTTTCAAGCACAACACTCCAATCTTACGCTTTCCGTCTGAAAATGAGACTTCATATGTTAAAAGGCAAACCCGACACCGCACTTTGATATATTCGATTCGCACTTACATATAAATATTTTTAAATGAAGTCTTTCCCCAAAGTGGGAATCGAACCCACGAACAATCGCGTTAAAAGACATTGTCTTATTACACGTATTACTATTTTATGATGAATATTAATTAAAATTATATTCATTATAAAATATTTGCCATAACCCAAAATCGAATAAGTTACCATTAATTTCTCTTTGACATTTCATTTAATAACTATTTATTCTAGACTCTACAAATGTATGTGAATAACGGTAACTAGTGGATTTATAGTTTAAATAAAAGTAGGTGAGCTATTTAAACCAGCATCGAGAGGAGCATATCTCTAGTAATTCCATTGAGCTATATATGAATTTCAATATGCAAGAAAATGTATATATTTTTTGCTTACATTCTGTATCTGTTCAACATAGTTTGAAATACGCTATGGTAAGTAAATAAAAAGTAGCTACACGCTTTATTCCGCATAGCAGGTTAGTCAGAGACAACCTCTAGTGTCAAGACACTCAACCTCTAGTGTCAAGACACTCAACCTCTAGTGTCAAGACACTCAACGCAGCGCTTTGTCTTACCAGAGCGGAGAAATTACATTATTAATAGCATAAAAAAAAGTTATAAATATATATATCATATTATATTGCAAGACGACTAAAAAAATACTACTTATTTTAATTACAAAACTACACTTTCATGTTCTTAATTTTCGTTATTAATTTATTAAGAGGGGAAAACCTTTGTATCCCTTTCTACGAGAATAACGCGAAGTAGGCATATATTTTAGTTTATATACAGCAAGAGTGAAGAATGCTGATATTTATTGAAAATAATTAATTAAAAAGACATTAAATTCATAAAATAAATATAACACACACTACCTTACCATACTTTCACTGTTTTTGCACAGCTTTGCTTGATCTTTTCATTTCAGCACTTTCTAAAAATGTTGCCTGGTTGAGATCGTATTTATATGATATTCTAATTTACTATATCTACGAATTATCTCTTGGTGTGCAGTTAAGACCTTTATTATTATTATTATTATTGTTGTTACCATTCGTTTGACATCAACATCTATATATATAAAGGAATATACACGTTGCTAATGGCAACGCGTTGTTAACGGGTCAACAAGGATGCTGGTATACATTGCGTTTACCAGTGTCCTTGTTGACGCGTTAACAACGCGTTGCCATTAGCAACGTGTATATTCCTTTTATCAAGTAGAAATATACATATGAAGTTTTAATTAAACAGTTTTTTATACAAACCTATCTTAAAAAGACCTTATAGTTAAGACGGCTATAAGCTTATATAATATGTAGTGGCCATCTTAAATTTGCAAACTTCAAGTATCCATAGTTTTTTTTTTATTTATAATATAATATATCTTATCCCGCATTGCAAGGTACCTTATGTGAAGACACTCCATATTCCACCTTCCGCAGAAATCGAGACACTACGTGTTAAATGGCGGAACTCAACGCCTCGCTTCGTCTTATCAGGGCGAGGAAATGAAAATAATTACATGATAACTCCCAAGTGGGAATTAAACCCACAACTGATCGCGTTTACATTGCATTATAGTAAAATAACAAACTTGTCATTAGTGACAAACAGAACTTAGTCTCAATAAAACTGCGAAATAGAAATCATTTTGATAATATCATACCAAGGGTTAAAAAGTTGTTAAAAGTTGAAAGTTGAAAGTCTTGTATCTTACTGAACTAAACAAACAAACAAAAAGACAGAAAAAAGTTGGAAAAGATATTGTTTTGGTAATTGTACGGTCTATACATACATATGCATTTATTAAAGTCTCATTTTAATATTAGAAACAGTCATTACCATTTTATTAATTTGCGTAGATAGCCTCATTCAAAGTAGCCAGTTCAAATCTTGGGAATATGTCAATGTTCAAAAAATAGACATAGCCAGATACTATTTCCACAAAGAAAAGATTATTTAAATAAAACACTAAAAGACTTGGCACGTTAAATTCAAAATCTTATTTATTCATATCTTAAAACAATGACAGATAATTTTACACATTTCATATCACTTACTTATTAATATACGCGTATATATATTTATTATATTTTATTTCACAATATATTTACATTAAACATTATTGTACTCGATTGGTATACTTTAATTTCTTCAACGGTAACAAAATTTACGATTTTTTTATCATATTTTCCAGTTTGATTTAGCATTCTGTTAATAAATTAAAAAAGAACTACATATTAAATAATTAATTTTAAAAAATGCTTTATCTCGTATATCAGGGTAGTCATAGACAATCTAGTGTCAAGACACTCCATTGCCTTCACCACGATATCAAGATATTGCGTGTTCAGTAGCGAAGAACTCAACGCTGCGAGTTATCTTACCTGAGCTGATCCTCTGGAGTGGGAATTGAACCCACAACCAATTGAGTTTGCGATTAGCTTTTCCACTGCGGCCAGATGGCGTTGTTAAACTTATCAAAATTTTAACATGTTTATTTTTGATATATTTTATTTATAAATATTGTCATAGTACTGTATTCACCTTCTTTTGTAAACTTGTACGTTAATTAAAATAGAATTGTGTCATATATTTACAATAGACAAATTATAAAACTAAACACATTTAAATCTTTTGACCAAAATATATTTCTTATACAAATAACACAAATAGTAATATTTTCCACCATCCATTTCCATTTCCATTTTCATTATATATTAAAAAATATATTTTTCTAAGCAAAAGTAAAATAATTTCGGATATGAAATTGCATATCTTGAATAATAACAAATTGTGATTAAGAAGTCAGTTAGTGTGATCATGGTATTTCAAAATGAACATATTTACATAAGATAAAATTTTATAAATAATTTAGAGTACACATATAAAATAACTGTACTAATTAGAGACATATTGCTTTCTCAATACATACAGAATTCATGCCTGATGACCGAATATATATATATATATATATATTATATATATATATATATATATATATATATATATATATATATATATATATATATCGCTAGCTTTCAACTGGAAAACATTACAAATATTAGAAACTGAATATCAATTATATGAATACATCGTTATCCAAACCCTAAACTTTTGTACAGGAAGAGTAACAACAAAATTAATTGCACATGCACTTGTGCTGATTCCATAGAAGAATTATTGCCGTGCTGCATTGCGGCTGGGGTTTCACCTGTAAATAAAAAATGTGTTACCCAAATACGCATAGCGTCAGTTAAATGAGTTTGAGCTAATGACAGCTTCGTACAATATTTTTTTATGGGAAATAATTATGTTTTATTTTATTCTTATATCATCTATAAGCTATCAGAAGGAATTAAATTTAGGGAAAAATTATATTACAATTTTTTTACCATGTTTCTGCTCTGATCGGACAGGGCGCGGTGTTGATTTCCACCATTATACACACAATGTCTAGATTAAGATGAAAAAAGTGTGAAGCTGCTTTTTTACTTAAAATTGTATTTTTTTTATAAACGTTATTATTTAACTTAATAATGTTACAATTTTACTCCATAGTAAATCCAGACTGAGGAAAGATCTTAAATAAAAATATAATCAAATTCAGCGAGATTTATTCTTACAACCTTAAGTATACAAGTTCTATAAATAATAAATACGTATAATTTTTAAAATTCAATTCTGTTCAAACATGTTTTTTTATCAAACTAAGTCATATATCACCCACTCATGGCATATTACGACGTAACGGTTATTATGAAATATTACTTGAAAGAATATGTTTTATATACGTGGATGGAAGAGTTTACGCTATTTTACGTTAAAAATATTGATAAAATAATAATTAAGTTAATAAAATAGTTTACACACAAATTTATGTGAAGAAATGCTGAAAGCCAATACTTTTCACTTTTTACTTTAACGATGCTTTAAAAAAAAATTGAGTAATTAAAACAAATACTTCACGCACTTATTACCAGCGTATTTTACTCACCAAAGAGACTCCTACTTTTTAAATATATATCTTCAATATAATATACTGAACTAGAGTCTGATATTATTAAATTCGACACGTTATTTTAATCAAGTAGCATATTGGAAAATGAAGTGCTAATTTAACCCCTCTTTTTTATCGTGAGGAAATCGCATTACGGATACTTTCCCGATTAGAGTCGAGACAAGCTATGTGGGACTCCGGTTCGGCACATATAGGCCTCCCCGTTTACCTACTAAAGCGTTACATATAACCCTTCTTGACCTTTGAAATTTCTCATATATTCTCATACAAAGTCATTACAAAAGCCAGTAGTAGTGTTTATTCAGAACAACTTTATAAAAAATGAAAAGAAAAAGAATTTTTTAGACAAAAATTTATATTTAATCCAGTATGAATAATAAAATCTAAATAGATTTCAAATATAGGCGAATTTGATTCATCATCCAATAACGGAGCCTCAAGAGGCTAGCAAAAACCAAATTGACGATTTCAATTGACTTGAATAGATAGACAAGATTAATAGCCGTATTCAAGTCTGGAGCACAGAGAAATACGATATTTATTTAGATTTACCTAAAAGTTAATAAAGCTTGCTGATTTATCTTAATTTAGTATATATATATATATATATATATATATATATATATATATATATATATATATATATATATATATATATATATATATATATGTGAAATCGTTTTACTATATCAATACTGATATATCTGATCTGGTCATACGACCAGATAAAATTTGGGATTAGTGATAATTGGGTTACGTGAAGCAAAATCTTTATAGCCCTTTTAACAAAAATAATAAAAACTGAGAAGTATGAAATTTGACAATATAGAGAAACAGTGTAGATATAGTTTATATAGAGAAACACTGCAGAATACACGTTTATATAAAGTGACATAGACGTTGCTAAAGCAACGTGTTGTTAACTCGTCAACGGCATATCTAGTCTTTCTATCTGTAAAGGGGTAGGAATTATAAAATGATATAAAAGTTCATATACTAGGTTCTCTTTCCAAGTATGATGCGAATATATATAAAGTAGGTACTAACATATTGACAAAATAGCAAAGGAAAAGAATATCGACTATTGAGCGTAGAATATAAAATGTGTACGTTCTGTATTATAATACTAGATACAGAAGGATAGGAGATATAGAAAGCAGTCAACGGAGTGTCTTGACTCTAGATTGTCTCTGACCACCGTGCTATACGAAAGATAAACTCGCATCTTTTGAAAATCATTGAATTCTCTCACAAAGTAACTTAAACTGTATTTCTAATATATTTATCTTTTCTTATACATACATTTATATGTACAATACCATCTAATTGAGTCATAGAGTTAATAAATGAAGCAAGAAAATTAGACTATTAGGTTGATTAAACAGTCAGCGAACCGCCGAATTCTATACTTAATGTACTCGTTTGTCATTTTAGTACGTACTAACCCACTACTCAATTTTATTAAATTACACACTTTTACTAACTTAGCCTGCAGCTATTCATCTATTAATATAATTGTAAAAAAATATAGGAATGCTGTTTTTAATCGCAAGTGTCATTGGTTTGTAAATTATAACATATATCCATAACCAATGATATAGTTCAGGATCACTGTTAGAGAATTGTTCCAAAAGTATTCCTTCAAGTTTTTTTTGTTGTGTGTTGAGTTGTGAAACGTAATGCCGCACCATGTTTTACTAGAGCGAGGAAATGAAAATAATTTAAATAAAACCATTCCAACGAGTGCAAATCGAACCCACGACTGGTGGTGTTTACAATCAGTTTGCTATCCCACTGCGTTACGCCTGACCTCTAATTCTACTCTAGCTCTTGGTCTTTTATCTTCATTAAATTCTTCAAGTTATCTATTTAAAAGTGACGATTATATAAATATTGATAGATTTAAATTAATTAAAAAAACTGCTAATTAAACCTATTTTTACATAGTAACCTGTTTTTATATTTTATTTTATGCGGAATACGTTATCTAAAATATTCTACTTTTCGCCGACTTAATTAATCAACTAATTGTTTGTATTAATTTAATAACTTCTTTACACATTTTAGTTTGTCTAAAAACCTTAAGCCTTTTGATCACTGAATTATTATAATTAAATTATAATATCATAAATACGAAAACAAAATAATAAAAATATTTTAGAATAAGTACACAAAATAAAAAAATGTGCTTTTACAGTTTTTATGGATTTACTTAATGGAAACTTTGTATGACTAGAGGTAACAAGAACGGTTACGTTATTCCCTTGGTACAATACAATATTGCGGCTTATATAGAAAGCCGGTACTAACTTTTTGTTTCAAATCGGTTGGGATGTGTAAATATTACGTGCAGTATTTTTCTTACTCATTACGTTTTGGAAAATATTAAAGCAGTCATTGTAGGCTTAAATTTCATTTGGAAACACGTTTATATTTATAACAAAGATTTAGATCGAAAAAAAAACCGTATTTTTCGGCCTGGTTAGACAAATTGAAGCTTTTGCAGGAGCAACTTACGCAAATGTAATTTAAATAGTCGAAAAATCCTCAATCATACCCAAGTTTACCGTCGCATTTCCACAAAGATAACAGAAAGTAAAAATAACATACAAAGGTTGCCCGAACACAATAGATTTTTTTATAAATGAAATGTTTTTGTATATATAGAGTCTAATAACGCCTATTTTATCATTTTGGCCAAGAACGAAAAACATTAAAAAAATTATGTATTGTATCTTTAACAAAGAATCACTCAATACCAGCTTTGCATATATAAAGCAAGCAAAACTCTTAAAAAGCACTCTAAAATGTTTTTGGTTTAATTTAATTTGATTTTAAATTAAATTTCAAATCTATTAATTGATAATAACTCCTAGACCAATACTGGAAATACGTACAGTTGTCATACAATATGGAAACTAAAAATATATTTTACTACCAAAATTTAACCTACAATATTTCTAAACGAAATATCATACGAATTTTATTATAATTTTATTTGAATAAAGAAATCTTTGGCCAATTTTCGACATTGTAATTTATTTAATATTAAAGCAAAGAACATTCTTCAAGGAATCGTGTTTTTTGACATTTTTACAAATTAAGGATGAGTAAACGTATTCAATGATCAAGCTTGACTTTCCTGTTTATCTTACATTAGGTATGGACGTTGTATGAGAGAAGAAGAAAAAGTAAAAAACGACGAGTGATTTGTTTCACACACATTGTCTTTTTGGTTATTAATTGATTTATTTAAAGGATGTTTCCTTAGTACAAAAACAAGTATGTTTTTTTTAGCTTCAAGTTTTATCCCCAATAGCAGGGTAGACAGTAAGTATCTAGTGTCAAGACACTCCGTACTTCGCTTTCCACGGTATCCGAGACATTGCGTGTTGAATGGTGGAACTCAACGCCGCACTTTGTCTTTACCAGAGCGAACAATTGAAATTATTATTAAATATAAGCACTCCCTCGAGTGAGAATCGAACCCATATTCCGTCGCGTTTACAGTCAGAGTGCTGTCCCATTACGCAATAAATTCACGTATAAAACCCGGAAATCTTATTAAGTAGGAACCTTATCAGGTTCTTAGGTTATCATTATAAATCAATTAATTCTCTCCTTTCGCACCTCTTCAACAGGCTTCTAATGACATTATAATGAGATATCTGAAGCCAATGTCACGTTTTGTCTATTTTTTTATATAAAACTTTTCTAATGTGCAATTTTTAAGCTGTTGCCACATTTGATAACAAAATCAGAAAATTAGTTTTATAAAGCGTATAAGAAGCATGGGTAAGAATTACACTACACCAGAAGTAAAGGGTGACGTAAACATATTAACTTTTGGTATAAATTATTGTCTATCATATAGAATTTTCAGATAAACTCTTATTAAAACGCAAATTTTATATAAAAAAAATATTTTTTGAAAATTGATATATTTTATTAAAAAAAATATACATGCAAGTTGCCACTTATAGTGCTACAAATTTTTGTATTTTCAATAAAAATATTCCAACGCGGCAAATTGAATCATTAAATTATAATACACAAGTAGGCACTTTAATATCTTTACCCGAGAGTCATTTCGTTTCATGAAATATTTTCTGAAAAAAATATTTCAATTTTAATCCCGTGGAGTGGACGAAGAAAATGATGACAATTCAAGTTAATCACATTAAAAAAAAATAAAAAAATATCTACAAAAAACATTAATTTGTGTAATGCATAACTTGAAATTAAAATAACAATAAACATCACACAAAAAATTTTTTTTGAATAAAGTTTTTTGTTCATAATTTATTGTATTCTGAAAATTACACAAATCATTTGATACCCATTTTAGAGTAACAATAAAATATTATATGTAATTTCATTTTCATTAGGATTGAAGTCATAATCCAAATTTCAGCTCAATCGGCAACTGGGTAGTGGATCAAATTGAAGTTCCACATACATTAACCAACTAACTAACACGGCAAGTGAAGTGAGAGTTGAGTGTGAACGTGTACCAAATCAATGACACGATATCGCTTTCCATACTTGATTTAAAATAACTAAAATAATACAATAAAAATATTTTATTTGCAAAAACTTAACATAAATATATTATGAAATATAAAGAAGTAAGAAAAATAATGTGTTTTTAGAGATTCAATAATATACGTATATGTAAACATACTTGGATATTACACAAACCCTTGGATTTCATTACACAAAAGCTTCATACATAAAGAACTATAGATTCTTAATACGATAGAGATATAAGCAATAATCCTCTAACTTCTGTAAATCCTTACAATTTCTTTGACCTAAAATCCATGTTATAATAATAATTTATTTTTAAGTCCTTTACACGATCTACAAGCTCTGCTTGTATCTCATTGAATTGCTTACTCAACTCTAAATCAATTTAGAGAACGTTGTCGGTACTATGCTAATACCCTACTTACCGCTTGGACCCGTTTAATCGTCATTGGTTCACGTGAGAAACTTGCTACAATTGTTTATAGATAACGACCGATTCGATTAATAGATACTACAAACACATATAATACAAGGTTATAATTGTCTGAAATGGAATAATATTCTAATAGTTACTATTTTTAAAGTGTTATTTCACACTTAAGATTAGAAAATATTTTTAAAAACACGTATAAAAATTTAAACGCATCGGGATTCGAACCCGCGCCTCTTGGACGGATTCCGGTGGCGGGTTCGAATCCAGTTGCGTTTAAATTTTAAAAGCTTTTTCAAAAATGTTTTGGAATAATATTTTTTTTAGATTTTGAGTTGCTGATTCACAAAAAATAATTTAAAAAATCGATAACGTAAGGTTTTTTATACATGTTTTTATGATATTGATTTTTTTTCTATGATATATTTAGGTCGATCGAGGAGCAGTGAGACAGCGACTTACTGATTATATTTATGATCATTATATTTATATTTTTTTGTCATTTCTTTACTCTGTTACGACAAAACATGGTTGTAAATTCCAACACGTAACGCGCAATGTCTCGGATATCGGCGAAAACTGGAAGCGGAGTTTTTTAAAACAAGGTTGGTTGGTTGGTTGGTTGGTTCTTAGCTTATGGCGTTTCGAGCATGCCAGTAGAACACAAATCACTTCGCCAATGTCACGTTGATAGGAGAACACATGACGGAGGTTGTACGGTAAGAACGTGAATTGAAACACTCCTAAATATTTTATTCATAAAGAAGTGATCCCGTAAAAAGTCTGCATCTACAACAACACAACACAAAATACATACTTACATAATCTACACAAAAACTGGTTAGTAAAAAAACAATATATAATACATTAAGTACATCTACAATTTAATCAAGTTTTTTTTAATATATTTACAAAGAAATTTACACAGAGGACTAAACACAAACATTAATAAAGAATTTACATTTATAGGACGAGGAACTTTAAGTGGGAGGATTTCATAGAGGGGATAAAGGAGGGGGTGCCTTCATCGAGGCCACACTCACACAGAGAATGGTCCCTGACCTTGATCTTAGCCAGATGTACAGGTGTACATGAGTGTCCAAAGCGCAAACGACAGACAGTTGAGATAACCCAACGATCTGCATGTTTTAATCTATAAAACCACGGTCGTTTTGGGATCTTTGCTTGAATGAGTGCATAATTTTTACCTTTTAGTCGATTGGACGACTCCCAATAACGATTCCAAGAACTATCCAGATGAGTTTTTGTAAGAGACAACAGATCCTGGGCCAAAATAGAGAAATGTTCGAGTGTTCCGCACTGAACAGCTGACTTAGCACAGTTATCTGCTGTAACATTACCTCCAATCCCAGAATGACCCGGGATCCAAATCAATGAGATATCCAAACCCTTACGATGACATGCGAACAAAGCCTCACGAATCCTTAAAATAATAGAAGATACTAGCTTACCATGAAAAGGTTTTTGTTTGATGGCCAATAAGCAACTTAGAGAGTCTGTAAAGATAGCAGTCCGTGGGAAGTCATGTGAAAGCGTAAACAGGATAGCTTCCAATAGAGCAACAGCCTCACCTGTAAACACTGATGATTCGGGGAGGCATTTAAATTGTAAGATAATTTTGAATTTTGGGATCCAGCAAGCCGCACCAACACAGCCTTCTATTGAAAGCTTGGAAGCATCAGTAAAGATGAGAAGATGGTTAAACCAATTTCGCTGAATTAACGAATTAAAATTTGTGTTGGCACCCGGATCATCTTTGGACAAGCCAATATCCGTGATAATGATTGGGGAATGAATTAGGGCCTGATAAGGAGTACAATAAAGTGGATTACATGGAAATCTTTTCAAGGGATGAGGGAGATTGGTAAATCTAAGGAAGCTGTTGAGTAAATATGATACCGATTTATCACGATTACAAAGGTTGGATAAAGTGGATAGTTTAGACAATAGGGGATGGGAAGAGAACTGTAACAATTTACCTATAAATCGATCTGACAGGAATTGACGTCGGAGAGGAAGAGGAGGATCAACACACTCCACTTGAAGTGCGTTCGTAGGAGTAGACTTCATTGCACCTAAAACTATTCTAAGGCATTTGTATTGTATTCGATTTAATTTATCATTAGCAACCTTATTAAAGGGGTCTAAAACAAATAAGCTGTAGTCAATGTGACTACGGACTAAAGAATTGTACAATAGTTTTTGAGTATAGGGATGTGCACCCCACCATACACCAGATACTGCACGTAGAGTATTAATAGCTTTTACACATTTTTTGCTAAGATATTCAGAATGTGCCATTCCGTTCAGTCGTTTGTCAAGAACCATGCCTAGGAATTTAATATTATCAGAAAAATTAATAATTTCATCGCCAAAGTAGATTCGAAAATTTGGAATAACTCTTTTTTTTGTGAATAAAACAGCCTTACATTTCGGTACCGACAATGAAAGACCATGTTCAGAGAGCCATTGGTTTAGATAATGCAAAGCAGTGTTTAAACGAAAATTGATGTCCTCTACTGAATTTGAACTATAATAGAGAACAATGTCATCAGCATACTGGAGAATGTTGCAAAAATTGTTTACAGACAATTCAAGGTCATGCGTATAAATATTATATAGCAGAGGACTAAGAACCGAACCCTGAGGAATACCCTTCCGGACATGTCTGGGAGGAATAGTAAGGAGAGGATGTTTTACAGAAATAGTCCTGCCGGTAAACAGACTGCATATGAAATGAGTCAACCTCGCGGGAATATTCAGATATTGCATTTTCTGCCTGAGTAACGGAAGAAGCATATTATCATATGCGGAGGCTATATCTAGAAAAACACCAACTAAGTACTCTTCCTTGGCAAAGGCTGCTCGAATGTCCGTAGTGAAGATGCTGAGACTGTCAATGGTACCCATCCCCCTTCTGAATCCAAACTGAGAGGGAGCTAATATATTTTTGCTTTCCACTATCCATTCCAATCGATTTTTTAAAAGCCGTTCAGCAATTTTTGATAAAGTAGACGATAATGCAATGGGTCTATAGGAGCTAGGATCGGAAGGATTTTTACCTGGTTTAAGGATAGGGATGATAACTTGAGATTTCCAGGATTCGGGAATATTGCCTGAATAAAAAATACAATTTATTAATTTTAGAAAATAATCTTTGGATATTTTATTTAATTTACTTAAAAAAGAATATGGAATACCATCTTCACCTGGTTTAGTGTCTTTTAAGCCTATAAGAACACTCTCAAGCTCATTGTAAGATAAAGATGTATCCATTTCCACTAAGGATATAATTGGGGAGAAATTATAAAATGAATCATGGCAAGGAAAAAATGGAGGCGCCAATTTGTCAGTAAAATCGTCAAGCCAAAAAGCGGGGTTATTGGAGCTAGGGCTGAAATTAATATTAAGAGATCGGCGAAATCTCTTAACATTATTCCAGACAATAGACGAGGAAGAGCGGGGAGAGAGGGATTCACAGAAATTGATCCATCTAAGTCTTTTCTTCTTCCAAATCAATTTTCTAAACAACGCGTCACTGCGCTGATACTCAATAAAGTTCTCCACCGTCATACATGCTGCATAGGACGACTCAGCAAATGTACGCCGTTTGACTGAATCAGAACATTCCTGATCCCACCATGGATTGAAAGGCATCTGATACTGAGTGAAGTGTTTTTTGGGGATATTATGACTAGCAGATAATAAGATAGCATCAACAAACCGACCATAGCAGACAGTTATATTCTCATTATTAATAGACTCAAGATGAGAACCCAACATGTTATCAACAGAGGATGTATATTCTAACCAATTTGCATTTTTAAGATTGTATTTAGTAAAAGGATAAGGGGAGGGAATAGGTGCCTGATGATTAGCTAAGGACAGAAGAATGGGATAGTGATCACTACCATAGGAGGAGGAAAGTACAGACCATGATAGTTGAGAGGCAAGGGAAGGAGAAGAAAGGGAAAGGTCTATAGCAGTCTTAGGATTCTGATTAGGATTAACCCTACGAGTCGGTGAGCCATCATTGAGGACGCAAAGACCAGCATCATCAATCATTTCCACCAACGAAGGAGAGAATCCATCACAATAATAACACCCCCACATCGTGTGATGAGTGTTAAAATCTCCCAAGACTAGCACAGGACTAGGGAGAGAAGAAATAATAGAATTTAACTCAAGAAAGATGGAAGAAGATGGACGGGGGATGTAAACAGAAAGACAGGAAATATTAAGGACTCTCACTGCAACAGCATTAAAATGAGGACTGTGATTAGAAAGAGGAATCAAGGAATATGGAGTGGAGTGCTGGACGAGGATAGCACTACCTCCATACCCGTCACTCCTGTCCTCCCTCAAACATGAGAAACCCGGGACCCTAAAACGGGATTCCGGCATTAACCATGTCTCCGAGAGGGCAACAATGACAGGTTTATATAGTGAAATAATAGAAAGCAATTCATGTTTTTTAACACGAACACTCTTACTATTCCACTGGAGGATGGACAGAGGGGCCATATTTAAGAATATTAAAGATTTTTGCTAGATTTTGGGCAACGTTGGACGGTAAAGGAACATCATCTAATGGAGTTAAAATACTTATAAGGGTTTCAGTCAAAGCAACTAGCAGATCTTTTCTGGATTCTGATGGTCTATCAGGTAAAGCACAGCCATTAGGAAGGGAAGAAGGACAGTCCCCAACAATTGCTTGATGAGTGAGGCTATCATATCCCTTTTCAAGAGGAGCTCGGGGACGGGGAGAGCGGGTAACAATTTTGCGATAGGATATTGTGGGAGAAGAAAGAGCTTTCCCCATGACAGCTTTTGGTTTGGAGGGAATTGGAGTGGAAAACATTTCCTTAGTTACATCAGCATAAGAACGCTGAGCAAGCGGTAGTCGGGAGGATGCTTCAATGTAAGAGATATTCTCTTGAGTCATTAAAATTTTAATAGCCTGTTGTCTTGCAAACTCAGGACAGCCCTTGTCTGTGGCAAAGTGTTTAGAAGTACAATAGAGGCAAGTAGAAAACTCTTCAATTATCTTGCATGAGTCACCAATGTGCGATTGCGAGCATTTGTAACATCTGGAACTAGACCGACACTGTGCTTTGACATGACCAAATCGACAACAATTTAGGCATTGGATGGTTGGAAAGTAGTATGATTCTACACGAAGGGAGGAGCAATGAGAAAAGACTCTCTCAGGCAACAGTTGTCCTCGGAATGTTACTACAACTGACTGAGTCGGGATCCATGTAGTAACACCCTCACTCACATTTTTTCTGTTTAATCTTCGCGCTTTCACTACTTCACCACATCCAGATGGGTATTTTAATGATTGAACAAATTCTTCCATTCCCCAATCAACAGGAACTCCTCTTACAATACCCATTCTTGTTATATTAAAAGTTGGTATAATACAAACGTACTTACATAGACTTAGAACTGGATTAATCAAAAAACTATTTGCAGCTTCTGCAGACGCAAATTGGACGCTAATTTTATTGCGGTCAACATTTTTTACACCATCATTAACTATGTCTGTAATTTTATTTGTATGGAGAAACTGACCAAATTAAAAATAATAGCTTTCATAGAGGTCCCTGAAGCAGGATCAGGAGTATCCCTTGACACATATACTATAAAAGGGCCTTTGTCGGAATTAATATAACATTTTGCACCATCAGACAAGGAAGGATGAACATACACATTTTGGATAGACGGAGTAGCAGAGGAAGCATTCACAATAGTTTTTTTGTTAGCAGGGACAATATTAAAAGAGGATGAATCATCCCCTTGGCGTTTTCTGGAAATTTGATTTAGGGAAGGATCATCACCGGGATCCGGAGGATCCGGCGGGCGATCGTTATCCATTTTTATAACCTTAAAACACTAACTAACTTACCTAATATGACGATATAAAACTAACATTAACTAAAAACCCAACACCGTGTTAAAAGAGATCAATTCAAAGAACTTAAACTTCAGAGATTATTAATTAAAATATGAAACCTCACTAATACGTGTGTCAACCAATACAAACGTCAAGCGAGTCTAGATTCTAAAACAAGGTTCTTCTCTACGTTACTAACCACTTAGTCTATTCCACAATAGAAGCGTGAAACGGGAAAAATACTCTATTTGTGGGTAGTTATTAAGATAACATAGTTAAAATTCTAATAACATTTAATTTAAACGTCATAAAGAAAATTTGATCGATCCTGCCAGTCAGCTTCTGACTCCATTTCGTACAAAACTTTGACTTGTGAAACAATTTATGAATTGTGATTCAAAGTAAGAAGAGAATTTTAAACATTCTATACTAGACGACCACCATTTTTAGAAGCTGAAAGAAAGAATATTTTTGGTTTAGATTATTAAAAAACTCAATAGAGAGAAAGAATTTAAAACTAAAATGGACGGTAAAGAAAAGGAAGCCTGAAGATGTCTTTCAATAATATGGTTAAGTATTTTTTATGCAGTAAGAAAAGCTTGTTAATCCAGTTAGTAGAAAATTTGGTAGAAATTTTTAACAAATTAAAGAGTCCTCCTAGTAGTACAATTTTTATAAATATTACTTGATTTGACTTGACTGATTTTTAGAATCTTGGGGATTTAAATGAAGAACTGAAGAAGAATCGAAGAAAAAGTAAAAATATAAAGTGTTCAGTGCCACTCTTGGAAAATTTTATTTAAAATTTATTTAGATTATATTGAAAATTTATTTTCATTTCTCTGCTCTGTACAAAAAGGAGAGAAGCGTAGTTTTGAGTTCAGTATTTAATACGTAATGTCATGATTTTAAGTGAAAAGTAACTCTTGACTCTGTCGTCGTCGTCAGCCAATCGCAGTCCACTGCTGGATATAGGCCTCCCCAAGTTTGTTCTTGACTCTGACTACCCTATTATGTTATATTTTATATATATATATATATATATATATATATATATATATATATATATATATATATATATTTGCAATCTTCCTATTCGTTTTTTTTTTATGTTTATCTACTTTAGCATATTTAATTTCAAGGTTAGTAATAATAATGCCAAATTAGTTTTAAAAATTAATAAAGAATGGTTAAAAGTGTTTTCTTGTTACTCAATTGGTCTTGGCATGGACATTTTAAAACAAATCGGACTACAAGATTTTCTTTACGTAAATTACGTAAATTACTCTATATATAATTTCTTGCTCTCTTCATTATATATTAGTATATGAATCTTTTTGCATTTAGTAAGTACGCTTTCTAAAGACAACTAAAATGCTTATAGGTACGTGTTGTATCCCAAGCATGTGATCGTAAACTTATTTTGTAATATCTAAATATGATTTATATATATTACAAGTATAATTAATAGAATAATGCCTCAAGAAAATTGTATTAATCAATCAATCAATATAGGTCATTTTTTATCACTTATGCTAAATTGAAAAGAAATACAATATTTCTAGTTTTCAATATATATATGAGCCCATTCTGCTAGCCGTCTGTTTAAAAGCTTTAGTATAATGTGTTGAATACAGTGTTCAGATAATGCAGGAATGCTAGAATGTTTCCATTTGCATTCCTGTTCGTGTTTCCTACACTCGCATACTTCTTTGAATGTTATTTCGCACTTAAGCAAGTTTTAATGTACCGTAATGATAACAAAATATTTACTATATCTTTTATAAAAATAAGTGTTTTTCTAGTTAGAAATGATAAAACGAGTTGTATTTTGATAAATGGTGACAGTATTTAAAGATAAAAATTTAAATAAAAAAAAAACAAGAAATAAATCAAGTAATTTAAAAAAAAACAAGTACCTTTTATTTATATTTACAATGTAGATTACCTCAAATAAAATGAGAAAGGCGTGTTCGTGGTGGAGGTTTCTTTAAAGACCATTCATTGTAATCCTTATTCTACAAAAATATTAAAGTAAAAAATTTTCAAATCGAATTTGTTCGCAACATTTGTATAAAAACCGAACAATACTTAATAACTCAATATGCTCTGTGATTTCTTCCCTTTTACTTGACGTTAATGTGACCTTTGGTGTCAATCTTTCTTAACCTTTCTCAAGGCCTATACTGACAGACAAATGTATTGAACCTATAAATACTAGCATTCTAAGCAAATGGACTTTGAAATGATAAAAAAAATAACTTCACGCTTTTTCCCCATAGCTGAGCGCTGGAACTTAACGCTGTTTTTTCTTTTATAACAGTGAAGAAATGAAAATAGTTGGAATATAGTCACTTTCTCTTGAAACCATACTCACAATAATCGCGTTATTATAGTGAGATGCTGGTTCCGAAACATCAACATAAAAGCAAAAACAATATCAATATTAAATTGCCATCATGGTCTAGTAGTTTTATTTGTATACATGAGGGTCGTGAGTTCAACAATTGATAGATTAAAAGCTTATATTTAATAATATTTTACTCAAGTCTAATTCAAAATTCAGTTAAAGGTTTTGCCGCTCAATTCGCTAGTTTTGGAAATAGTTTTATTCTTGGCAAATCTACACACATAAATCAAATTGGTTGTGCATTTATATTTAATTTTTTGTTTTAATTTATAATATTAAAATAGCTAATTTACTGAAGGATTATATTCAGTTACGCTTATATCGCTATGGACATGCCAAGGACTATATCTACGCGACAAATATACCAAAATAACATATGTTACTATATTTGTCTGTTTGTATATCTGTTTGTTTCCACTATTCTATGTATATCTCGACCGATTTGACGGGATTTTTGCTTTATATGAATAATATAAATTAAAGTTATTTTCGTTCAAATTTTTATTCGCTTTTTCAAATGATTTCTTGTCTATGATCATATATTAACCATGCAAAGGTTATTCGTAAAAGTTCAAATTTTGTAGTTTCACGCTTTTATCTGTGGTACACCTTAATATCTTTTGTTTTTTTTAGCATCACGCTTTTATTCCGCAGGGTTGACTGGAAATATCTAGTGTCAAGACACTTCGTTCTCCGCTTTCCACCGAATTCGAGACATTGCGTGTTGAGTGGTCGAACTCAACGCCACGCTTTGTTTTACCAGAATGAGGAAATGAAAATAACTTAATTATAATCTCGATATAACCCTCAACCGATCATTTTTCCAGTCAGACGTTGCCCCACTGCGCCACGATCGGCCTCCAACACTTTAAATATTGGTAAAATACTCACTTTGCACAACATGTACCGTCACAGAGGCTGCCCTTGCATTGGCTGGTACACATGTATAGTTACCGGAATGCCGCGGCTCCGCTTTGCCGATAATCAGCTCGCTGGTTTGTCGGATATTATGGACGCTTACTCCATCTACACAAAAAATATACATAGGTAAGAAACATTTGTAAGTTCATAGATATTTTTAAAGTAAATAGGTAATTAAAGAACATCCTAATTTCAAAAGAGTACATAGTTACAAAGTTTCTACCACCTGGGATCCATTTATAAAAAAATTTAAAGTCTCAAATCACGATACCATAGACAAAAATACAGTTAGCTCATTCAGCAGATGGCGGTAGATAAATATAATTAATTTTATATCAATCAACATACAAATGCCACTTCAGTCTACCTGTGACCATGGACAATTGTAAAGTGTTTGAAACGTCAGATTTCCAAATATATATTTTTGAATACTTGTATCCACCTTTAAAGATGCATTTAGTTTTAAGTTTTCTAAATTATATTTTCTGTTGATCATGGTTTAATGTTATTACCACTATTAGATCTAAATAACTACAAGAATACCAGAATATACACGATTAAGTCCTATAAAACGATTTTAATTAAAATGAAAATGATTTATTAATAATTCTTTACATGTAAAACGTGAGTCTGACAAAAGAAGAATGAAATAAAAGATGAATGCAGTAGAGATGAGTCTCATCGTCGGATATGCGGAGTCAGCTTAGCTGACCGTATATGCAGCGAGGAGATACGCAAAATGGCAGGTGTAAGCGTGAATGTCACAGAGAGAATGAAGAAGAACGTGTTCAGGTGGTTTGGGCACGTTGAAAGAATGAGCGATGAAAGAATGGTAAGAAAGATTTATGAAGCCAAGGTGAGGGGTACAAGAGGTCGGGGGAGACCTTGGTTGACCTTCGAAAACACAGCATCGAAGATACTGGAGGAAGGTCACGTAAAAAGTATGAGGACCCTCGATGGGCATGCATGAAGAGGATAATGACTGTGGACGAGGCGAAAGAGGTATGCAGGGACCGTAGCGTTTGGTGCTCCGTACTCTCTGACTACCCCGCCAAGGATAAAGCGTGAAGCTAAAAAAAGTAATTCTTTACATAATGGACGGGGGAGTGTGATATGTGACGCAAAGTTATTTTATATAAAGATTGACATAATGACATCATGATCATATTTTTTTAAAATAATGCATTGAAAATACATTAAATTAATAAAATTAGGCCGATCGTTGCGCAGTGGAACGATTGTCTGTTTGTAAACGAGATTGATGGGTTATATTTCTATTGCGCGGAATGATTGATTACTTTTAAAAGATTTGAATGTCCTGGCTATGGTAAATGACAACGCAGCGTTAAGTTCCGACACTCAACGCGCAATGTCTTCAGTTCGGCGAAATTTGGATTACAGAAGAAGACACCCCGTCTTGACTAATGTCAACTACTTCTTGAATAGCAGCGAAATAACTAAATAAATAAAATAAATACAACACACTCACACATTGATCGCAGTGTCTTAAAAGTGACATAAACGTTGCCAAGGCAACAAGCTATTATTACGTTTCGAAGGACATGTAGTATTATTATTACTTTACTTATACAATGTATTGAACACAAATAGGAGATTATTTATAAAAAATGTGTACAAAAGACTTATCATTCCATACAAGTCTTAAGACCTGCATAAGCGAATTGGTTGTCAAAGTCAAATCAAGCAATAGCTAATAAACGGAAACATACGATCTTACTATGTGGGAACAATAAAAATAAAGTATAGTAATAAAAACAATTTAAACAGGCCAAATAAAAAACATTTCTTTAAAATTACACATAGTTAAACCCTGTTATAAATTACTGGATTCGGTACAAGTTCTAATGGTACATAAAAACATGACAAATGTGTACAACAAAATAGCACGTTGAAAATATCGTAGGCCAAGTCAAAACGTATTTCACATTCTGTTTGTCAGCTTCTTCTAATATGTTTTTTACAGTTCGCTGAATACTTGACACTGTGCGTAACGTTTTCATTCAAACGTAAAAGGAAAAAACGTTTATTGTAAAAGTCATTAATGGAATTAGCGGGTTCAAATTCAAATTGAACATTTATAAAGCAAGCTTTAAGAGTGAACAGAGATTTTTCACTGTATTTATATGAAGGAATTATCAAGAAACCTTTATATGGAGTTTCATGTTTCATCCTGCATAGCACGGTCGAGGACAACCTAGTGTGGAAACATTTTGTTGACTACTTTTCGTACAACATTTCGTGTTGAGTTACTAACTCAATGCTTTGCTTTACTAGAACGGAAAAGTGAAAATAAATTTTATATATAATCATTCATCCGAATGGGAATCGAACCTACAATTAACCTTAATAATATAAATAAATAACCAAAAGTATTTCATAGTACAATATAAACAAACAATATTAATAATTCTACATAAAAATAATATAAAATCGACAACCTCGAAAATGCTTTCGCCGTTGCCATTTAGGCTTTCATAAATTCCTTCCTGTCGACAATACTACCGCAGATATGGCACAAATTAAAATACTGGCACCGCATAAAAACCACAGAATGCAATGAAAATCAATTTTCCATATACATTTTAATAAACAATTATTGGTAAATACAGAAATATTTATTTAAAGTGAATGGTACAAATTTTAAAATATTTAACGACTACTTTTATATATTTGAAGATATTATATTAAAAGTTTCTGAATATATGTGGGGACTGACAAAACTGACATTTTTGTATTGATGGACAATGCTTGATAGAAGGTATAATCTATCGAATAATGTAATGATTCGTTATTTTGTACGTTGAGAGACCGCAGCTGACCTTCGAAAGCACAGTATCGAAGATACTGGAGAACAGCGTCAAGTTAAAAAAAAATAAAAATTAAAAAAAAAAAAAAATAAATAAAACAGACTCTAAAAATATTATATATAATTGTGTGACAAAAACTAAAAATATTATGAAAACGTATTACAGTTTTTTATATATAACTTGAAATAAATTTACTAAAAGATACTTTAAGTAAAGCAGCGGGGTCAAGATACTTTGATTGTTGATTTTTGTAGGGCGCCTCATATTCGTATGTATGTATATACCTCAGTCTAATTTTATCAACTTCTAACTCACTTGACTTGGCAAAGGTCAATCTGATAAGTTTTATGTCAGCTTCAATTGTGCTTCGGTACCTTTAAATATTTAATTATTAAATATACTATTTAGATTTTGATAATATTTAAAAGACATTAGAACGTAATAATTTAGGCGTAGTATAGAATTCTGGTAGGAGGTATTTCTATACGTTTTATAAAAATATTTTCTTATAAAAAATAGTAAAAAATAATTCTACTTAATTTTTTTTATATATTATCGACCGTGTACATAATGATAGCTTAGCATTTTTAAGGAAGTAGTTTTTGGTACTCGAAATTTCAAGTCAATCTCAAGTGCTAAGTCTGAAACAACACTATCAAAATAGAAAAAAATATCTTATAATAGTATTTATTTATATGAAAAATTTACTTTTGTCACATAAAATTAATTTTTTTTATAATATAAATATTAAACTCACTATCTGGTGTTTGACATACATTTTAGTATCAAGTAACAAACGTTATTGTAAAAAAATATATTACTGACTATATAGTAGTAAAGGGAAAAGTGTATTTTATATTAATATACAATTAATTAAATATTTAATTATTTGATTTCAGTACGTTCCTAACTATTTTCTTACTTTTCACGTTTTTATCCCGGCTAGCAGGGTAGACAGAAAGTACCTAGTATCAAGACATTCGGTACTTCGATTTCCACCGAATTAGAGACATTGCGTGTAGAGTGGTGGAAATCAACGCTTTTTCTTATCAGACATTAAGTTCCGCCAAAATCTTTTCGGCGAGCTCTATTTTCTCTGGAAATCCACAAGTCGAGTGGGCCGGATGGCATTTCTCCCTTAGTGCTCCGTGTATGTGCTCCTGAGTTGTCATCGGGCTAACGCGTTTATTTCGGCATTCTCAATCACTCGGCGTGGGCCCTAATTCATGGGAGGTCGCCCTAAACCACCCTATCTCGAAAAAAGGAGATGATCCCGATCCGACTAACTACAAGCCTATCTCTCTCCTTCCATCCAAAGTAATGGAGAGCTTAATAAATAGCCCAATCCTAGTATATCTGGCAGAGCAACGGTTGCTCAACGACTGTCAATATGGCTTCCGCCATAGTCGCTCAACCGGTGACCACCGCTGGGCTGCTGCTATTGAAAGCAAAGGAGAGGGCCTGGCAGTTAATCTGGATATGGCAAAGGCCGTCGATCGAGTGTGGCACAGGGCGATCTTTGCCAAACTTCCATCGTATGGGCTTCCCGAGAAATTATGCAAGCGGATCGCCAGCTTCCTCACTGAACGTAGCATAAAGGTCGCTATCACCGGTTTTTGCTCTCAA
This sequence comes from Dryadula phaetusa, assembly GCA_032432895.1. Classification (NCBI taxonomy): domain Eukaryota; kingdom Metazoa; phylum Arthropoda; class Insecta; order Lepidoptera; family Nymphalidae; genus Dryadula; species Dryadula phaetusa. The sequence continues at coordinate 3,998,145 of JAOYRS010000068.1, read as the reverse complement.
TTAATGCTCGTAAACGCTGGTATCTCACAGAGCTGTGTGCTGTCCCCAACACTGTTCCTTCTGCATATCAATGATTTGTTAGAAGATCCTAGCATTCATTGTTATATAGACGACAGCACGATGGACGTAGACCGTGGTGTTGGACACCGGCCGTGCAGGTCTTTTTTGGGAAAACGTCAACAAGTGCCGAAAAGAAATTGTGTCTTCCGTCGAGGCATCTCTTGAGAATGTCTCTTCCTGGGTTGAAAGGAACCTGGTTCAGTTCAACCCCCTAAAGACATAAATTTGCGCGTGAACCACTAAAAAAATCATATTTGTCGTATCGCCAGTTTTTGAGAACACCCTACTTAAAGTCGCGCCCGATAACAGTATATTGAGTCTAAGCGTTTTGAGCGACTGCCAGTATTGCGATCATCTGGAAAGCAAGGCCAAGTTAGCCTCGAAAAAACTTGGTGTCATCGGCAGAGCAAGACGATACTTCACACCCACACACCGTTTGGCCCTTTATAAGGCCTAGGTTCGGGCTCATATGGAGTACTGTTCTCATCCCTGCACAGCTGGTGCACCCGAGTATCAGCTTAAACCATTTGATCGCATACAACAAAACAGCCAAATCCCTGTATATCGGAGAGCCACTCGGATCGTTGGGGAGCCAATTATTTTGGCGTTGCGTGTCATCGTTATGCTTTCAAAAAGCGCGCTTATTCCCACCTCAAAGGCCGGCGACGGTGATCACTTACCATCACGTGACCCGCACGCTCATTTGCCTTGCATGTCCTATAAAGAAAAGCGAGAAACAATAGTTTGAGCGTAGGTAGAGCGAAATAGTAGGGACAGCGTCTGACTGTAAACGCGATCAGTTGTGAGTTTTATACTCACTCGGGGGAGTGATTTTATTTTAAGTTATTTTTTTCTTCTTCTTCGCTCTGATAAGACAAAGTCCGGCGTTGAGTTCCACCACTCAACACGCATTGTTTCGTTCTCATTAAACGTCAACATGAACAACACACAAATAATAATAACAATAAAAGAATCGCGCGCCCGCACTCGCATGGCTATGTAACACCGACCGCCGCCGTGCGTTACTTCTACTCGTTATTATTATTATGGTCATGCGTAATATATTATTATTAATTATTGAAAACACTTCGATAGTGTACAGCAACACGCAATGTCTCAAATTGGGTGGAATGTGAAGTACAGAGTGTCTTGACACTAAGTACAGGTATCCCGCATAGCAGGGTAGAAGACAGAATTGTCTACCCTGCTATGCGGGATAAAGGCGTGCAGCTAAAAAAATATATACCTCATAAAATTAAGATAATTTATTTTTTTAATAAACTTTCTTAAATATAAATATAAATCTTAGTTCTAAGTAGCTTACGAAAAAAAGGCACAGACGTCTATAGTGTCATAAATTTTATATATATAAATAATAATAATAAAAACCATTTTTATAAAGTTATTTGTATGTATATTCGATTTTGGCATGTTCCATGATTATTCAATCTAGTGGCATGGGAATTCATGAATGTAGAAATATAAATCTCAATGCCTTTTGTATATTATGGATGTAATGGAAAGAGCTCCGTCATTTCCAGTGATGGATTCCTGAATATATGAAAGTAATGATATTTATTTAAGAAATAGGTATATCTAACTTAAGTATATGAGAATTGTTTGTGTCGGAACTGGTCTTGTGTTTAATATCCAATGGCCTATTTTCTTACAAATATTGTGACTCGCAAAACCATCTTTGATCTTACAAAACGAGGGATAGGATGAAGGAAGCGAACAAATAGCCACGAGACGATAATAAAAGAGTCTAACGTGGCGTAGTGGTACAACGTCTATTTGTAAATGCTATTAGTTGTGGGTTCGATTCTCACATGGAGGGATTATTATAGGTAAAATTTACTAATATTTCTCCGCTCGGGTAAAGTGCAACGTTAAGTTTCACGCTAAACGCAGAAAGTAGTTAACGGAGTGTCTTATTTTTAGGTATTACTGTCTACTATGCAATATAAAGTGTGAAGTTGTTTATTTGTTAAACTATACTTTAAAAGCATTTTTTTAAATCAAATTTTAAATAATATAAAAAATATATGACTTTGCATTATTCTTTCTAGCTTAGATATTTAGCTTTTGTTAGCTTAATATCGTCTGTATACCTAATGTTGAAAGTTTTTTAGTCTGTTACAACTCGTAAGCTTGCTTTGGGTTGCGCAATTTAACACTGGATTTTGTTGAATGTTGGATTACGAAAATAAAGTTAATTTAAATATTGCCCAGAGTTAGTAATGAACCCATCCTGCTATATTTACCAAATATAGCAGGGTAGTTAGGTTACTGTGGTCGAACTCAACGCCCTATATTATCTTATAAGAGCAGAGGCATGAAAATAAGTATAATAATAGTTTTGAACTTAGAAATTTCTGTAACATTATTTTAAATCTATATTTATGTTGTACTTGGTTTGATCATTTTTAATACACTTGACAGCTCTCTGCCTGAAATAGAACGATCGGACTCGAATCCAACGCTGCACTTTGAACTGAAAATATAATTTTTAAAAATAATCATTTTCCGAGTGAGAATTGAATCCACAACTTCGGGTTCACAGTCAGACAATAACACAATGCGCCGCAATGGTAATAAAAACAATTTCTATTATTAACATAAAAACAATAAATAAACATACATTCATTTGACTATCTAATATGTTGAGTTCGTGTATTGAATTTGAATTTGCGTACAAACTATTGTGCGTTTAAGCATAATTATTGTTCTATATTTATGCATGTGTTAGCCTTCTCTGTAATTACCAATTAGTTTTGTAATTTAGATGGACGCATTGTCAATAAATTCTGTCGTTATAAATAATCAATTAGCTGTTACTATTTAATTTATTATATTAATATTGTGTATTTTTGATTAATTAAATCTAAAAAGGTAGTTAGATAATAAGAAGATATAGATAGTGCAGAACAGAAAGAGACAAACTAGTGTCAAGACATTTCGTCGACTGCTTTCCGCCCAAAGTACAGACATGTGTTGAGTGGCGTAACTCAACGCCGCGTTATGACATATCAAAAATTAAAGTAATTTTAAATATAATCATCACCTGAATAAGATCGCACCTACAATACATTATCGTCTTTCTTTAAGTACATCGATAAAAGATCACAATATGTTCAGGTGGCTATTGTCAATCTAGTGTCTAAACACGCCGTTGTAAGCTTTCCGCTCAAAATAGAGACATTGCATGTCAAGTGACGTAACTTAGCACCACTTATTGTTATACCAAAGCATTGGAATGAAATTTATTTTAAATATAATCATCCCTCGAAACGAATCCCAAGAATCATACCTACAATATAACAATACCTTCCTTTTTAATATAAGAATAGAATTTGTAACTTAAGTCTATTTATAACTTTCGTTTAACATAATATTTAATAGACATTTATAAAATTCAAAAGAGAATTTCAATTCGCCTCAACTTCTAATAATAACTTACTTAGTGAAATAAGTTTTGTTGTTCTCACTAAAGGTTTCAAACTAACTTTTACTTAGTCACGGTACAAATTTTCAATAATATGTCGTAAACGCTTTTGTTCTGAAGTTGTATTAATTTTGGTGAATATTTCACTACGAGGAATACATAATATAATATAGTGTAATCAAGATCAACTGCAGTACTTAGTTCTTTTGTTTTTGTTAAGATACTCCGTACTTCGCTTTCCGCCGAAATTGCGTGTTGAGTGGCGGAACTCAACGCCGCACTTTTTCTTACCTGAGTAATGAAGTAAAAAAATATTATATAATCACTCATCCGAGTGGGAATCGAACCCAATCGATCGCGTTAACTGTCAGACGCTATCCCACTACGCCACGCCCAGCCTGAGTACTTACACAGCAGTACTTTATTTACATCACCTATTATGTACAAACGCTATCCATTCGTCAGCTAACATAAAAATGTCAGTATTGTCAGCCCAACAGTCCACTCAGAAAACAGTTCTGCTGAAAAAGGTGGCGAGAAACTTGACAGTTTTCTATTATGATTTTTACGTTATATATATATATATATATTTTTCATTGTTAGACGTATTTAAATAATTATAATTTGATAATTTTATTTTGCTTATATTGACTTGTAGACAGACAGAGCTTCTTAGCTAGCCTTTGCTTCGTCATTCAATATGTGTGGTAGGTATGTCTAAATTGACGAAAAAACCAAAATTATCTTCGATATAAACTTCCTCTACATCATTCATTCTAATAAAAAACATTTAAGCACTCATGTATATGCCTTTATACATACCTATTGCATAAGGATGAAATTTTTTTTATTTTTTATATCGCATGTGAATCCATGAAGTCACATGTGGACTATAATTTTATGTGTAAATAGATAAAACCACATGTGAACCATGATGTCATATATAGATGGGTTGACTCACATGTAAATCATGATATTATATATGAATGAGTCAAATCACGTGTAGACCATGGTGTCATATGTGGATGTGTGAAATCACATGTGGACCATAATGTCATATGTGGACGAATAAAATCACATGAGGATCATGATGTCATATGTGGATGGGTAAAATCATATGTGGAGCATGATATCATGTGTGTATGGGTGCAATCACATGTGGACTATGAAGTCATATGTGGATCGGTAAAATACATATGTAGACCATGATATCATGTGTGGATGGGTAAAATCACATGTGGACTTTAAAGTCTTATGTGAACGAGTGAAATCATATGTGAACCATGATGTCATATGTGGGTGGGTGAAAACACACGTGAACCATGATATCATATGTGGACGAGTAAAATCACATGGGGACCATGATGTCATATGTGTATGGGTAAAATCATATGTGGAGCATGATATCATGTGTGTATGGGTGCAATCACATGTGGACTATGAAGTCATATATGGATGGGTAAAATACATATGTAGACCATGATATCATGTGTGGATGGGTAAAATCACATGTGGACTTTAAAGTCATATGTGAACGAGTGAAATCATATGTGAACCATGATGTCATATGTGGGTGGGTGAAAACACATGTGAACCATGATATCATATGTGGACGAGTAAAATCACATAGGGACCATGATGTCATATGTGTATGGGTTAAATCATATATGGACTATGATATTATGTGTGGATGGGTGAAATCACATGTGGACTTTGAAGTCATATGTGGATGAGTGAAATCATATGTGAACCATGATGTCATATGTGGATGGGTGAAAACACATGTGGACCATAATGTCATATGTGGACGAGTAAAATCACATGTGGCCTATGATGTCATATGTGGATGGGTAAAGTCATATGTGGACCATGATATTATGTGTGGATGGGTGAAATTACATGTGGACTTTGAAGTCATATGTGGATGAGTGAAATCATATGTGAAGCATGATATCATATGTGGAAGGGTGAAAACACATGTGGACCATAAAGTCATATGTGGACGAGTAAAATCACATGTGGACCATGATGTCATATATGGATGGGTAAAATCATATGTGGACCATGATATCATGTGTGGATGGGTGAAATCACATGTGAAATTTGAAGTTATATGTGGATGAGTGAAATCATATCTGAACCATGATGTCATATGTGAATGGGTGAAACCACATGTGGATCATGATTTGATGATATCACATGTCAACCACAAAATCATGAATGGATGGGTGATATCACATGTGGACCATGATGTCATGTGTGGATGAGTGCAATTGAATCTGGACTATGATGTAATGTGTGGATGAAATGAGATCAAATAAAATGTTGACCGTCGTGTCATGTCTAAAGTAGCGAAATTACATGTGGACCATGATATCAAGTGTGGATAAGAGAAATCACGTGATGTATTCACGAATGAACGAACAGATATTTTTTTCTTAAATATTTCATGTTTTTGACACAATTGAATTTTTTACTATTTTATTCTAATATCAGTTGTTAGGTCTGTTTATATTTTAACTTTAAAGTAGGTTGATTATAAGTTATTTCTACTTGAAAACTACTCGAAAATCGACAAAAATATTAATTTTGGCAAAGTTTGTGAATTTAGCGAGAATGCGGGCAGATGAAGACACGAAATTGCTATAGGTGTGAGTTCGTCAACTCACAGGCGAAGCAACGAGCGGACTGCTTGTAATATTGTAATAGTGTATTCACGTTTCAAATCAAGATCAAAAGTTTTATAAATAAAGCCGGCGCGAAAAATAATATACCGTTGGGTGTGGGAGACAATCATTCGTTCCAACTAGCGTGATATTGGGAAGACCTATGACCAACAATGGATGTCTTCCGGCTCATGATGATCTGTCTTTATTGAAACGAAACTTATAGTAAATTCAGCAGCACAAGAAAACAAAATTTTCAATTCATACCATTTCTTATTTATCAATGTATTAAAATGAATTAAGCAAAAAATTATTAGTAACATAACTAATTTACAAGATGATTAAGTGAAAATAACGGTATGAAAAGTGCACTGTAAGATATATATGTATATAAATGTGCTATTTAATATTATATATATATATATATATATATATATATATATATATATATATATATATATATATATATATATATATATATATAGAAAAAACTAAATTATAATAAACATAATGATTACAGGAAATTAATTAAATTACTTAAATGAATCATATATTATTTAAATAAAATGCAAAATTGATGAATTGCCACCACTCATGTGCCGATTTGAGGCCGGTCGTGGAGCAGTGGTACAGCGCCTGACTGTAATAGGTTCGGTTCGATTCCCACTCGGGGGAGTAAATATTTAAATTATTTTCACTTCCTCGCTCTGATGAGACAAGGGACGACGTTGAGTTTCATCACTCAACACGCTATGTCTCGAATTCGGTGGAAAGCAAAGTACGAAGTGGAATACTAGATACTTTCTGTCTACCGTGCTATGGGGAAGCATGTACATGTATGTTCCACTAATCAGTATCCAAATAAATAAAGCCTTATTATCATATTATTATTATTATTTTGTTTATATATTTAACATTCTCGGTATATTGCTATACATACCGGTATACTGACAATCACGGACCTAAGTCAAGTGAAAGCCAGAACTGAAATTTAATTATGATGTGGGATACTTAAAAATTTCCTAACTATTCTGCAGGTGTTCAAAATCACTGCTTTTTGTAAAATGGAGTAGGTATATGGGGGCAGTTGTAATGTATCAATAGACTGGTGGAGATTTTTGGGAATAACACCTGTGGTAGAAATAATTACTGGTACTATTGTCACTTTTTTTAATTTCCACATTCTTATCATTTCATCCTTTAGGTCCTCGTATTTAGTAAGTTTCTCTGAGAAGCTATTTTGCAAATTATGAGAATTAGGTATTGCAATATCTATTATTTGTGCGATTTTATTTTCTTTGTCGATTAACGTGATATCCGGTCTATTGTATGGTACAGTTTTGTCAGTCAATATGGCTCTATCAAAATATAATTTGAAACATTCGTTTTCCAGTATAGATACAGGAGTATATTTGTAATATGGTAGTGGAGGTGCAGAACTGAGCTTGTATTTAATTGCTAATCTTTGGTGAATGATGCTTGCTACTTGATCGTGCCGGTGCTTGTAATCAGTCTGGGCGATTGATGGGCAAGCACCGGTTATGTGCTGTATAGTCTCGGAAGCCCTATTGCATCTTCTACAAATATCGGTGCGTAAATTACGTGTCTTTATAATATGTTTTTGATAGTTTTTTGTTTCTATCACCTGGTCCTGGATTGCCAACATAAATCCTTCAGTCTCAGGGAAGAGTTCACCGCGTCTAAGCCATTCGTTCGACGCTGCTTTGTCGACGTAATTCTGACTTAGCTCGATCCAATGTCTCCCGTGAAGAGATTTCTGGGCCCATTCTTTCATTTTAGTAAGTCTGTCTGTCTGTGATTCATTTTCTAGTAAACTCTTCTCTTTAAGATTGAGTGGACTCAGTTTTTGATCATTTTCGACTATGGATTTATGAAGTATGGATGTCTTACATTTAGAATGGAAATATTTCCTTAAATTTGTTATCTGCTTATTATGTAAATTTACTATATCTATTAATCCCCTGCCACCATCTATTCGCTGTAATGTCATTCTTTGCACACACGATCTTGGGTGATGTTTTCGGTTTCTAGTCAATGTTGTATTAATAAGGCGTTGAAGATTTTTTAACTCTGTCTTGTTCCAAGCTATAATTCCAAACGAATATGTGAGAATCGGTATTGCAAAACTGTTAATTGCTTTTATAATATTTTTCGAATTAAGTTTTGATTTAATTATAGAATTTAGTCTGTGTTTGAATTGTTTTGTTAAATTTGTTTTGACTTCCTTATGATGTGTGATCTTTGATTGAATATAGCCCAAGTACTTGTATGTCTCATTTTCTATTAATGAATCTATATATTTCCCGTTACTCATTAAGTATTCGTGCGTACAATTTTTCCCTGCCTCAATCGCATTGATTTTACATTTGTCTATTCCGAATTCCATATTAATATCTTGAGAAAATGTATCTGTTAAATTTGCTAGATTATTTAGATCTTCTTTTGTTTCAGCATATAACTTAATATCGTCCATATATAGTAAATGATTAATTATTTTATTTTCGGTTTTGTTACTTAAATTATCCTTATACTTTAGTTTATATCCTACATGAGACAAATTCAATACTTTAGACAGAGGATTTAATGCAAGACAGAACCATAAAGGACTTAGAGCATCGCCTTGAAATATTCCGCGTTTTATTTGTATTGGTTCAGTCTCTATGGTATTACCTAGAGTAGTAACTTTTATTTTTGTTGTCCAATAGTTCATGGTGTTCTTTAAAAAATCTTGGATTATTGGATGTATTTTATATATTTCTAAAACATGTAACAACCAGGAATGGGGAATTGAATCGTAAGCTTTCCTATAATCAAAATACATTGTAAATATATCTTTCTTATTTTTTTGCGCTTGATTCAATATAACAGAATCAACTATTAACTGCTCTTTACAACCCTGACTAAACCTTTTACAACCTTTTTGCTCCTCTGTAAGTATTTCAGTATCTGTTAAATATTTATAAATTGTTTCTGTAAGGCAAGAGGTGATTATTTTGTATATTGATTGCAGACAAGTTATGGGTCTGTATTTTGAGGGATCATCAAGAGTATCTAAATTCTTCGGAATCATATATGTAATACCAGCAGTAATATATTCAGGCATATCCTTAGGATTTTGAATAAAATTATTAATATGTTTAAGAAGGTGAGTATGTATATGTGTAAATTTTTTGTACCAGAAATTATGAATGAAATCAGAACCAGGTGTCTTCCAATTATTTAATTTATTTATAATTAACTGTAGTATTTCAAGGGACACATTCTCAAATTGCATACTTGATTTAGTCTGATTTTGGATCTCTTCAGAGATAATCCATTCGGCGTTATTATTATGCACAACAGAATTTCCCCATATCGAGGACCAATACTTATGAAAGTCATCTCCTGTCGGTGTAGTTGGTACTGATTTATCAGAGTTATTTTTTGTAGAATTTTGAAGATTTCTATAAAATTGTCTCTCGTTGGAACTAAACTGATTATTTTGAGATTTCCGTAATGTACATAATTTATATCTTTGTAATCGGCTATTTGTAAGTGTAAGTTTTTGTTTAAGTGTATCAAGAAAATGAAATATTTGCGTGTTTGGTTCCTCATGTGTAGAATGTATTTTATATTTTTGTTTTATTAAGTTTACATGATGAATTATTTTTTTACTTTCATTACCTTGGATAAATTGCGTTAATCGGGCTATTTTAGCTCTCAGATCCGCTATTTTTTTCTCGAGTCGTATTTGCCATTTTGGTTTTCTTATTTTCGTTTTATTTTGTGTAATATCTTGTGTATGTCTGATTTTTGCGCCATTCATTTTTGCTGCAGTCCATGCAGCACAATATATTATAGTTTGTAGTGACTGAAAAGTTACATCATTGTTAATCTTTTCTGGTAACAATATTGTGTTAATATATTCTAATATTCGGGAAAACTTTCTTGATGATCTTTATCGGGGTATATAATTTCTTTTGGTTGGTTCAGTATTTATAAAGAATGCTAAACATTCGTTAAAGGTATCGTCTATTTCTTTATTTCTTTTTGTTGAATCAAAATGTTGTTCTAAACCGCAGGAGTCTATATTACTTTGTAATTTATCATTATATTGTATAAAATGTTCAGTTCCTTTGTTGGTTGTACTGTTTATATTTATATCATTAATATCTGATTGTTTTGGAGTCTCACTTTGTAATTCTAATGCTATTTCATTCTTAATATCTTTTATTTTTTGTATAGACAAAAGCTTATTGTTAACGATAGATCTTCTCTGGTCAGCTACTCTTTGTTCTGTAACATGGGATAAATGGGGAAATCTTGAAATAAAATCTTGATGAAGATATTTTCTGTACGCTGTTTTATTAGTTTCTAAATGTGTTATTTTAAAATATGCTCTCATTATAGCTTCATTATATTGTTCACTCCATTTCATACGTTGCCCATCTTGAGAATTTAATATGCTATTGGGTTTTTGAATGTTATAATCTTTGTTCGTTATATTTTCTACTTCTTGTTTTACTTCTTCATAAATTTTATTTATTACATCTTGCGGCAATAATTTATTACGTACTATGGCCCGTCTTTGGTCTCCTACACGTTGACGGGTTACTCTCATATTTGGATATTTTTCGATAAATTTTGTATATAATGGTAGAAGATAGGTATTAGTGTCTGTTCCTAGTAGTATAAGATGTAGGTATGTACGCAGGATAAACTCATTCATTTCTTTACTCCATTTGTTGCGTACCTTAGGGATCATAAAGGTGGGTACAGATACAGAGGCATTTACCTCCTGCACAACATCCTCTAGATTCATGTTATGACTCGGATGAAAATGAATAGATGATGTAGGTGATGTGGTGTACGAATGATTTGATGAAGAATGTAACGAAAAGGAATGAACGGATGAAATTGGTGATAATGATGATGATTGTCCGGCTGTAATACATTCGGGATCTAGCCCGATGAGGGCCCGCCTGTTCAGCTCCTCATCGCCGACGGCTCGTAAGCTGAAACACCCAGCGTCGGCTCCGGGTGCGCCCCGACGAACTCCGGGAAGCGGCCGTAAATTATACCTGTGATTACTTTTCTTCATAGTACAGAAAAGGGGTTTGGGATCGTTGGTTTGGATATGGTGAGCCAAGTTCTTAGCGGCATTTTATAGTTATTGTTGAATGAGTGTTAGATGTTAATACATAAATTATTAACCTGTACCTAATATCCGTAAGCCCCCCCACCACGACAAGGTGATCCCCTGGGGGGGTATTATTATTATTATTATCATATTATTATTATTATTATTATTATCATATTATTATTATTATTATTATTATCATATTATTATTATTATTATTATTATTATTATCATATTATTATTATTATTATTATTATCATATTATTATTATTATTATATGTGCTTTTTTCTCAGTCCGAAACTGGGTTCAATTATATCTACGGGTTAGTAACCAAGTAGATATAATATAATGTTTGTATTTTTTACGCGTTTTGGTCTTCGTCAATTTGCAAAAATTTCCTTACTAATCGACATGTGTTTAGAATTGCTGCTCGCTGTAGTGTAATGTAAGTTGTATTTTTTAAATTTAACATATGTAGGCTGTGGTGAAGATGTTTTGGTATAACGCCAGTAGTAGAGAGAACTATAGGTACCACATATACTATTTTCTGTTTCCAAATTCTTGTTATTTCTTCTTTTAGCTCTTCATATTTATTTATCTTTTCGGTTATTGTTTTTTGGAGGTTATGAGTATTAGGCACGGCAATATCTATTAGGTAAGTAATTTTATCTGTTTTATTTTGTAATATTATGTCTGGTCTGTTAAAATGTATAGTTCGATCGGTAAGAACAGCTCGGTCGTAATATAATTTATGGGTTGAATTTTCTAGTATGGTTTCAGGGGTATACTTGTAGTATGGGGTATTATTATTCTCAATAAGTTTGTATTTGTATGCAAGTTGCTGATGTATGATATTACTAATTTGGTTGTGTCTGTGTGTGTAGTCTGAATGTGTGAGATTGGAACAAGCGCCCGTTATATGTTGAATGGTTTCCGGCTGGTTGCGACATTTGCGACATTTATCATTTGTTACTTTGGTATCTTTAATTATATATTTCCTGTAATTTCTTGTGTTTATGATTTGGTCTTGAATGGCTATTATGAATCCTTCAGTTTCAGGGAATAAGCTCCCAACTTTAAGCCACATATTTGAACCTATTGCATCGATATGAGCTTGTTCCAAGTCATGTGGATGTCTTCCATGTAATGCTTTACTTTTCCAGTTATCTATTTGTTGCTTTTGTGGATCTGTTTTGGGGCTGATGTTTACGTCAGTTTCTTGTAAATTTAAAGGAGTATAATTGTAGTCATTTTCTTTTATTGTTCTATGTATCATGCTATTATTAGATTTGTGATTAAAAAAATATTTCAGACTATTAATTTGATTTTGCCATAGAGTGGTAATATTTATTAGACCCCTTCCACCACTTGATCTCTTAATAGTTAGCCTTTCTATTGCAGATTTGGGGTGATGATAATTATGTTTTGTTAATATGGTACGTATAAGTCTTTCTAAACTCCCTATGTCTGTTTTAGACCATTTTATAATTCCAAACGAGTATGTTAGGATTGGGATTGCATATGTATTAATTGCTTTTATGAGATGTTTTCCGGATAGTTGAGTTTTACAAATAGCGTATACCCTTTTTTTAAATTCCGTAGCTAAATTTTGTTTCGTATTTGTATGATCCAAACCTTTCAGTTGATTATATCCTAAATACTTGTAAATATCGTTCGGTTCAAGAGCTGTAATGATATCCTGATCGTTGATAGAATAATTACCCTGTTGGATTTTCCCTTTAATTATATGGAGAGTTTTACACTTGTCTAGTCCAAATTGCATTTGTATGTCGTTGCTAAATTGTGCAGTTATGTCTATTAGCTTTTTCATATCTTTATGTGTTTTAGCATACAATTTTAAATCGTCCATATATATCAGATGTGATACTAAAGAATTTTGTTTGTGTGAGTTAAATTGATATCCTAAATGACTATTACGCAGTAGATTAGATAAAGGATTTAACGCAAGACAGAACCATTACGGACTCAGGGAATCCCCTTGATAGATTCCATTTTTAATAAAAATATGTCTGGTTCTTACGGTGGTACTATTATAATTAAGCTGCAAAGAGGTTTTCCATAGTGACATTATATTAGTTAAAAATTCAATAACAGCTGGATTTATTTTATATATTTTCAGTATTTCTATTAACCAGGTGTGGGGTACGCTGTCAAAAGCTTTTTGGTAATCAATATAAGTGCAGTGTAAATTTCTATTTTTTGCTGTAGCATGCTTGTGAATTATAGAATCTATAATGAGTTGTTCCTTGCATCCCATATGGCCCCGTCTGCAGCCCTTTTGTTCTTCCGCTATTATATTATGTTGTTCTATATAAGAGGTAATTTTAAATGTGATAATTGAAGTTAGAATTTTATAGATTGTGGGTAAACATGTTATAGGTCTATATTGTGCAGGGTTTGAAGAAAATTTGCTTTTTGGTATCATGTAGGTAATTCCAGTCGTCAAAAACTTGGGTATATTTTGCTTTTTTAAAATAATTTCAGTTAAACTCTTTGCTATTGCTCTATGAAATATGGTCAATTTCTTGAACCAGAAGTTATGTACTTTATCCACGCCGGGTGATTTCCAACTATGTAATTTTTTAGTAGTTTTCAGCACTTCAGTTTCAGTTATTTCGGTGAAATTCATTTCTTCTATTAATCTGTTATTATTTGTCTCTGCTAAAATCCATTCAGCATGTTCTTTGTGTTTTGATTCTCGTTCCCATATATCTGACCAATACGTAGTTAACTGTTCTTCTGAAGGAATACTCTCTTTATTATTATTTTGGGATTGATTATTAGATTTCGAAAGTTGTCTATAAAATGATTTTTCTCTAGTTGTAAATATAATATTATCATCTCTTCGTTTCTGCGCTTTCTTGTATCTTTTTAATCTATGTGATTTAAGAGCTAGTTTTTGTTTTAAAGTGTCTAAAAATTCTTCTGCTTTTTGGTTATTATTTTCGTGTTTAGTATGTAATTTTGTGTTGTGAAAAATTTTCATGACTCTATTAACAACTTTTTTAGATCTATTATTATTGATATATTGTGTGAGCCGCCCAATATCTGCTCTAAGTTTTTCTATACTTTTCTCTAATCTTATTTGCCAAGACGGTTTATTTTTATTCTTCTTTCCTTGTCCTGTGTCTATCCTTTTTATGATTTTATAGCCTAATTCTTCTCCTATCACTAAAGCTGTGCAATATATTAATGTATGAATATCTATTAAATGAATGTCTTTGCAATTATAAGTATTTAAAATTTTCGAGTTAAATATTTTTATTAATTCAGCAAGTTTAGGGGAATATTTTAATTTTGGTAAGTTTGGCCGAGTTGTCGGGTCCAGCCCAGAAAAGAGACTAAGTGCAGTTGTTAGCTTTTCTTTTAAATTGTTGATGTATTCATCCGTGACTTCTGTAGGTGGTAAAATACTTTCTATTTCGTTTTCTAATAAATACGTTAAAGATTCCGTTTGAGTAGAAGTTTGTGTTCCTTGGGTGTTAAAAGTACTTTGTGATTGGTCAATTTGAGACTGTGTAGTTAATATACTTGAAAATACTAAATGATTCTCGGATTGGTTGTTATCAATATTTTCCATTCTTATTTCTTCTAATTCTAATTCACATTTTACTTCTTCTTTAACTTCGTTCAGTAGTTCTTGAGGCAATAGTTTATTTCTAATGATGGTTCTCATTTGGTCTGATACTCTTTGCTCGGAAACTTTAATGTAAGGATATTTTTGACAGAATATTTCGTGTAAGCGTTGTCTATATGTAGTGAAATCTGTTTCCAACTTTGTGATTTGATAGTAAGTACGCATGATAAATATGTTAACTTCAGAACTCCATTTCATGCGTACTCTTGGTTTTCCAGCTTTGGTGGACGCAGGAAAAAAGGCATTTGCCTCCTGCATAGCACTTACAGTTGGCACATGTTCTATTGTATGAGTTGACGAAGGTGACGATGGCAAAGAAGGCGTGTACGAGTCACTGCTTGGGCTGTATGGTTCTGTGGTACTATTGGGTAGGGTGGTGTGTTCGGCTGTAGTATTTTTGTCGGTGGGAGCCCGCCTGATCAACTCCAGACCGCTGACGGTTCGCATGCTGAAACACCCAGCGTCAGCTCCAGGTGTGCCCCGACGATCACCCTCGGGAAGCGACCCTCTCAGTTTCTTTTTTAACCGTGTCTCCATTTTGATGGGTTACCTTTGCCTTGTTGGCCGTGTAAGTTTCTTCAGTACACGTTACCGCCCCCCACGTTAGCAAGATGTTCAGCTAGGACGTAAGGTAGGATTTTGGGGGGCTATTATTATTATTATTATTATTATTATATCGAATAGATTTTTAACATTTTCTGTCTAAATCATCTAAAAGCAAAATTACGTAGCAATTACGCACACACTTGTATTCGGGTCGCGGTGCGCCGTGACATAACCGAAGCGAGGGCGGATAATGTAATAAAGCTGTAAAGTTCTTGTATCCAAAGTAACTACCCTTCGTTATAAATAATCTAATTTTGTGTCGTACCTCTCAGCTTTCTAAGAGGAACCGTATTTTATTATGATTTATTTTGCATGTATTCATGCAAATGACTTTATCTCGATATCGATCTGTTATTCGATGGGAAGGGAAAAAATAGGATTATTTGTATGGGACTTTGACAGAACAATTTTTGAACGATTATTTTAAAATGTATATTTCAAAACGAAATAGGTCGTTATGGCACAGTAGATACTGTCTGACCATGTACGTGATGATTACATTGTCAATTTTAAGAATACACTATAACAATTATTTATATGTATATTTCTCTGACTAACTTAGTGTAATGTTGTATAAAACGTGACTATTTATTTGAATTAATTTGAATTACTAAAACTGCTTTATTCGCTTCCGCAAATTTCAAGAAATTTCAAGAAATTTGCGGAAGGTGCACGGATTGTCTTGATACTAGGCTATACCTACTGTCAAGGCATTCCGTACTCCACTTAATATGTATATCTGAAGTACCATAATATTTTCCCTTGCGTTTTAACCTTATTTATACGATATATAGAAAAGTTAGCGTCAGTTGAGTTTGTTATCTTTTCAGTCAATCTGGAGTATGACGGAATTCAACGTCACACTTTGTTACCATTTATTTATAAAAATAAGTGTGACGTTCAATTCCGTCATACTCTAGAATGGCTGAAAAGAGAACTAACACAACTGTCATTAACTTTTCTATATATCGTATAAATAAGTATAAATGCAATGGAAAAAATTATGATACTTCAGCTGCAAAGTACCTGCCTGTACATGCAGTAGTTTTATTCGTACTCAAGAAACTTTGAAAACGCATTACATCAGTTCCTTTTTTTGATATCGTGACACAAATAACGGCGTTGAGTTCCGCAATTCAAGGTGTAGTTCATAATAAATAAATGTAAAATTAAGTATGGAGAGTCTTAACAATATATTCTCTAAGCCCATCTCATAAATATGTAAAATCTAAAGTATTTCACAAAAGGAATAATAAAAAAGCTTTTACAACCTAATGAAGCTTACAACTCTCATTGATCTGAATAAAGCACGTTCCTCTGTAAAAACTGTGTCAGTTACTTGACGATTGCCACTTAACCATATTGTAAGCTTTCATCGTTGTACTTTAAATCTACTGTTGTTTTTATTAAAGAAATTGTTTTTTTTATATATAATAGGTTTACGTTTGTCCACATCAAGCCTAATATAAAACGTTGATATAGTTTGTAAAAAAAAACTATTTTAAACGGATTAATCGTGAATATGGTATTCAAAAATACATTTTTTGGAAACCTGACGCACAGGTATATCCCAAAGTGTTCGAAACTTCAAATTTTCAAATGTATTTTTGAATACCAAAATATACACGATTAATCCATTTAAAATAGTTTCATTGTAAATGTGTAAAAATTGCGAAAATAAAAGATCTTATTGCGTTGATATAGTTTGTGATGCCTAGCAAGTATCTATTTACTATGGGCTGAATGTATCTAGATTGTAAGATTATAGGAAATATAGACAGTGAGATTAAAAAACGTAGTCTCAAATTATGTATTAAAAAAGATTATAAATATAAATATATGGGAATTCAAGATTCCCGTATTTACTATTACGAAAAAGGCAGTGTTACAAGGGCTCTCCCTTGTAGTGTTTCTCTTGTTAATTTGCATGTATATGGTAAATTATGTTTACTAAAGGAATTTTCAATAAAACATCTGAAAAGTAAAGAATATACAACAAAGCCCAAAATATATATGACGGTAATACATAAATAAATTTACAAGGACTAAAAGGATGCCGACATTTTTTCATCATCCTGGTGCTGAGAATAGCAATATGATATTATATATATGTTTAAATCTGTCTGTACATTTATGGAAATTTTCGAGCAAACTGAACTATTAAGTGGGTTAAAAAAGTTTTTCAACTTGGTAACAGGTAAAGCTAATTAGAGCGTATTACGTAAATATGTTACATTATTTCGTTTATAGCAATATTGCGAATCGATTTATTGCGATTGAGGACGCATATAGCCTTCATATTAAAAATAGTACAAAAGAATGATTCTCGCAATGATAAGTTATATTTCCCGCCTATAAGCTATTTAATCTGAATATGCTTTATATGTATGAAATTCGCAATTTTATTTTAACTTGACGCTTTTATCCCGCATAGCAGGGTAGACAGAAAGCACCTAGTGAAAGCACTTCATACATCACAATCCACCCAATTTGAGACATTGCGTGTTGAGTGGTGGAACTCAATGCCGGATTTTGTCTTACCAGAGCGAAGAAGTGAAAATAACTTAAAATATAATCACTCCCCCGAGTGGAGATAGAACCTACAACCGATCGCGTTTACAGTCAGTCGCTGTCTTATTGCGTCAGGACTGGTGCTTCTCTCTCTCTTCGCTTCTTCTCTTTTTAATTGTTTTAAAATATTTTCACAAAATAATATAATACTATAGTTTTGTAGTACAGTATGGAGAATAGTGTCCAGGTTCTACTACTAGGTTACCTCTGCCTACTAAGCTATGAGTTAAATTATATATGTTTCCCCTCTCTAGTAAGAAAAAGCGCAAAGTTCTGTCACTTTACACACAATATTACGAGATCGAAAAGTGGAGAGCGTAGTGCCTTGACAGTAGGTACAGACTAGTATCGAGGCACTCCGTCCACTTTCCGCCTATTTCAAGAAATTAGAAAAGGTACAACTAAAACAGTTTGAGTCATTTAAATTATATTAAATAAATAACCACGCTTTATACTACACTACAATAAGGTAGCCAGAGAGAAACCTGATGAAATATTTGCTTATAAAGTGTATTCTTACATTCATCGCAGTGTCTGTGCTATAAAGACCTATTTTGTTTTGAAATATATATATTTTAAAATATTCGTTCAAAAATTGTTGTTTTCAAAGTCCCATACAAATAATCTTATATTTTTCTTTCCGGTCGGATAAGAGATCAATGTCGTATATAGAGTCATTTAAAGTCAAATCATAATAAAATAATATGGGATCTCTAAGAAAGCTGAGAGAAAAGACAAAACATTAGATTATTTATAGGTCAATTTAGTTTTTAAAGTTATAAAAGATTTTAGTTGAGTGACTCCTAGTGAATATTAAGAAATGCTTTGGATTTATTCGTCTGTCGTTTAAGAGAATATATATATTTATAATATTTTAATACTGAGCTCTCTATCTACCTTAATTAAAGACAAACATCATATTTTTAAAGCTTACAAATTTAGATATTATAAAGTCAAAAAAAAACTATTTTTGGGAGGACAAAAACATATCATATAGAGCATAAAATATAAATATGTGAAATTATACTTACTGAGATCATAATTAATCATTCGGTTTTCAAAGAACCAGAACACGTATGAGGGTGGCTCCGTGGACCTCTTGACGAAGCAGACCAGCTTCAACATGGAGCCCTCATGGATTATCTTCTCAGACTCCCCAACGATTTCTGCATAAGCAGCTGTTGGAGAAATATATTTTATACAGTACATTATTATGAGTAGAGTGTAACAGAGCTTTATATAATAGAATTTATATTAAAGTGATTTTTATCTCTATCTGTTGTATGTACTAACGCATTAGTACAGTAGCCAGGCATGACTTCGGGTCATTATTTCTTGTAACTATAATTAGAAAGGCATCAAATAATAGTATCATATATTGTCGTACACGTCCCTCATCTCCATCCAGTGAACCGTAGTGAACATTCACTTAACTTTATAATATTATTCTGTAAATGTCCCTCTCATTACCGCTTGAAAGGACCTTGGTTATATAAATCTGTGATTGACTCTTGTACTAATTGTGATTTAATAAATTATTTTCATTTCATCGCTATAATAAAACAAACTTTGGCGTTTAATTATGCTTCTATATATATATAAAGTAAAGAACTCAGTGTTTTAAGAGTAGGTTATTTGTCTACACTGTTACGCGGGATAAATCGTGGGCCTGTTTTTTATATCATCTGTATATCCGATTGGAGATCAAGGGATTTAACTTATGTAGTATGAATAAAATATATTTATTTATTAATTAAGGCGTGTTAAGGATTTCTGAATTTAAATCCATTATTATTGGAATGAAACAAGCGTTCACTAATTAACGAAACGTACGTTGAATAATATCTTATACAAACAATGAATTGGGCGACCAATATATATATATATATATATATATATATATATATATATATATATATATATATAT
Organism: Dryadula phaetusa; assembly: GCA_032432895.1. Classification (NCBI taxonomy): domain Eukaryota; kingdom Metazoa; phylum Arthropoda; class Insecta; order Lepidoptera; family Nymphalidae; genus Dryadula; species Dryadula phaetusa. Next base: position 3,978,071 of record JAOYRS010000068.1, on the reverse strand, counting down.
GTGTGTGTGTGTATGAGAAATTGTCAATTATAATAAAGTATTGAGTTTAATAATAATATATTTTTTTATTCGATAAATTGTAAATATGTTATATATAATATGTTATAAAACCTTAATTCTTAGAAAGATGGCTTAAAAAATTTCGCTGACATTAACCATAACTTTAAATTAATAGCTATTATTGGCGTTTTTGATTTAACCTTTAATTATAATTTTTTTCTCTGACTAATTTAAAAAAAAACAACATCTTTAGCTAACATTTTGAGAAAACGTTTATAAATTTGAACACAGTATGGTCCGAACCTGCACCTCTTAGATATCGTCTAAAAACTCTGATCAATAAACTATACGTTGAACGCAAGGTTTACATATCAGGACAGATGTGATTTCAAAATGTTTTCTAATCTTAAGTGTGAAATAACACTTAATATAGTAAAACTTCTTTAGCCGCAATGAAAATAAAATATTATAAATATATATTTTATAAGAGTTGTACAATATTATACATTTAAATAAGCATTTATGTACTTACCAACAAGAACGAGTTTAAAAAATATGCTAGTAGGAGGATGTGTAGGCACTTGGCACTCGTAGTAGCCGGCGTCCGCTGACGTAGCGAAGCGGATATGCAGCGCCCAGTCCTACGGACGTATGATAATTTATTATATATATGTATTAATTAACATCATATATATATATATATATATATATATATATATATATATATTTTTTTTTTTTTTTTTTTTTGAAAAAACGTATAAAAATTTGAACGCAGCGGGATTCGAACCCGCGCCTCTTGGATACCGTCCAAGCGCTCTGACCGCTAAGCCATGCGTTCTACTACCAGCTGCGTCGAAATTCTTATACGTTTTGTTACAACTTATTTATGTTGTTAGCAACGTATAAGAATTTCGACGCAGCTGGTAGTAGAACGCATGGCTTAGCGGTCAGAGCGCTTGGACGGTATCCAAGAGGCGCGGGTTCGAATCCCGCTGCGTTCAAATTTTTATACGTTTTTTCAAAAATGTTTTCTAATCCTAAGTGTGGAATAACACTTTAAAAATAGTAAATATATATATATATATATATATATATATATATATATATATATATATATATATCAGAATTAAATTACAAATTGTGTACTCATCACTCAATCACTCTTTTTCTTACAGCCAGATGTAGTTCTATCAATAGACCTTATTATTATTTATTTTTAATATACACTTAGGTTTATAATTTGTTGTAACCAGAGTATAGAAATCATAATAAATACTAGCAATTATAATATACTCGTAGAATGTATTATAAAATTGTTGATATTAAATAAAAAAGAATAAAAAAGAAGAAAAAGCCAAAAACAACATTGGTGTAAGTACTGAAAGGACCATTCTTCCCTATATATGTAAACATAATCCCATTACTCGACAGCCAATATTAAATTCAATCACAGCACTAATAAAACTCAATTTTAATCTGCAAACAAGTGTTATCAGAATATCAAACAAAACAGCAATCTTTCGAAGTTTGCAAAGTAATCGTTTGTTCCCGAAATGGAATTTTACATTGAGAAAGGTTTCGTTGATAATATAATTAAATCTAAACCTACCCTTAATCTCATTCATTGCGCTGTACAAGGGATAATAAACATTAAGGAGCACTCAAAACTTATAAGATTTTGATAATTTTGTTTGTGATATTATGGAATTTCCCTTTTGCGTTAGTAAATGAGTACAACGATTATTGTCAAGAGTAATTATCAGTTGTAAATACTAAGCACATTAAATAATAAATATTTATTTAGTTTATATATATAGAAAAAAATAGGCTTGGTAGAGTGTGTACATAGGAAGACAAACGTAAAAACGCATTTTATAGGGGCTGGAACAGCGGTTGCAAGGCACTGCTCAGACTTTCCCTTTCTGCAACGCGATAGACATGGCGAATTATATCGAAAACTAAGATGTTTTTTTATCTAGTGTTGAATATAGGAAGGGAATAAGTTAAACGAATTGTTGCTCGACACATACTATTTTTTCCGTACTGCAAAATGGAGGGTTAAGCTTTTACCGTTTATAAGTATGTATGTATGTATGTCCGATTCTTTCTTACTGTTATTTTTTACTTTGATAAGTTGCAGTTACATATATCATCTAAAGAACGGGAGAGAAACGAAAATGATAGATTTTAAAACTTAATTTTTAACTGCAGTCGGGATTTTAATTTTTTTAATTATTACTTGTTTAACTCGCCTATCGCCTAAATCTCATGAAGTGAAATACGAAACACTGATATTCAATAGTGTATCGTGAAATGTGACTGGCTTTTATAAAATTAGATTATGTTTAAAATATTTGTGTGACTATGATACTGATGACTATATAGTTATATTTATTCTACCTAAACTAAATTCCTTGGGGAATGGATATATTTAAAGTTATTCCAAATTCCCCGCTCTGGTAAGACAAAACGCGGCGTAGAGTTACGCCAACATACAATGTCTCGAATTCGGCAGAAAACGGAGCACAGAGTGTCTTGAAACTAGGTATTTCTTGTCGACCTTGCTATGCGGGGAAAACAAAAAAACATACCAAACAAATATATATTACAAAATACTAGCTTCATAATTGACTATTTAGTAATAAAGAAAGAAGCTACTAATAAACGCTAACCAAGCAAACTGAGAACAACGTCGAATTGTATTATGCTCTATTAACTTCAGTTACTCAGCATTTTTTATTATTTCTTACAAACATAATTAATAGCCAATTTATCTGATTTGATGGATGATATTACTTCTATAGATACGCAAAATGAGTTTTTTATTTACTGCTTGTAATTAAAATAGGTATATTATGAAAAGACGGCTTGTGGCATACGACACACTTATATTTGCATTTAGTACACTAATGCTGTCTAGGCATCGAGCCACGAAGTTAAGCCTATTTTTTTAGTGTATATACTTTACCGTGGTAAAGACGACGCCTAGGAGTAATAAGTATAAACATACCAAGTCTTATCGTAATAAAAAACAAATAGATAGATAGACAATATATTTTAATTATTTTTGTGTACGGTATCGATCTGGTAACATTTCCAGATTTTTAATTTTTTAATATTGTCAATGGTCAGAATTTACGAACTCATTGTTTTATTATGTGATATTATTCGATCACTAGGTGAGTTCGCGGGTTTGATTCCCGCCATCTTCAATTTTTTATGTTTTCTAAGTAAGTTTTCTTAAGTATAAAAATATTTAACAAATAAGTTTCTTACTCGCCAAACGACTTTTTTCATATATAATGCAGAGATGCTAGCAACAAAAATAAGATGTAAAAAACGTATAACAATATCGACGCAGCCGGATGTAAACCGCATATCTTAGTGGTTAGATGTAGAGTGGAGTGTTTCGACGATTTCCAATAAGCCGCAGGTTCAAGTTTGCGTTTAAATTTATACGTTCAAATGTGTTATCAAAATTGTTTGCATTCTTAAAAACTTTCGCGTTTATATATTAATTGAGATAAAACACAAAATGTCGTATATATATCTTATGAGATATTGTAAACTACTAAGTACAGCGCTAATTTACGTAATCGTTAATCTCTCTACAAGTAATATTAGAAAACTGAGTATAATATACACAAAAATAAAAAAAAACATGTAGTATTTTAAAATAACTACACATTTAAGTGCCTATAAGATGGCGTAAAGGTCAAGGTGATACGATAGAGTTGGAATGGAAAAATAAATCGCTTCAATAATTTGTAACGTATTGAGCACTCGACTCGAATGTAGCTATATAATTAATATGACATATGTATGGTATGTATAATAATTAGCGCTATCGGTGGTGGGTTCGATTCCTATCTGGGAAAAGTGATTATATTTAAATTATCTTCATTTTCTGGCTCTGGTAAGATAGATTGTAGCGTGATGTTCCACCACTGAACACGCAATGTTTCAAATTGGATGGAAAGCGAAGTACGGAGTGTCATGACACAAGATTTCTGTCTATCCTGCAATGCGGTATAAAAGCGTGAAATTGTTTTGACCTTATTTTGTATATTAAGTCTTTTTGGTCCTATTTTCTATATTAAACCTAGTATATTATTTTTTGTTCATCTTTATTTATAGCTTCACATAGCAGGGTAGTCTAGGAGAATCTAGTGTCAAGACACTTCTTCCCTAATTAAAGACATTGCACGTTGAACGGCGTAATTCAACGTCGCGTTATGTCTTACCAGTGCGAAGAAATGAAATTAATTTAAATACAATTTTTCTCTGAGTGAGAATTGAACCCACAACCCATTGCGTATACAGTCAGACGCTGTCCTACTGCACCACAATGTTCTCTCATATCTAATTTTTCATAATAAACAATCCCATATAATGTTTAAATAAAAGAATATGTATTTTACTGTATTTCCTAAATTATCATTTTACAGAAGTATATTATTATAAGATACTAAAATATGTATTAAAGTATATTATTATAACAAAAATAACATAGAATAAGATACCGTAAACTGTAATTTTAAGTAAAATTGTATGATCAATAAATATTTTTTACTTAATGATATCTAGTTCCGCCGTTTTAAATAAATATAATTAAACGAAAGTGGACTTGCTGTTTGGTCGTAAAAAAAGTAATAATAAATATATTAAAGAACAGCGTCTCACTTTATCTGAAATATTGAGACATCCTAGTATCAAGACACTGTGTTCACCGCTCTTCGCCCAATAACGAGACATTGCGTGTTACTTAGTGTAACATAACGCCACGCTTTGTTGTATCAGATTGAAAAAATGAAAACTATTTTAATATTTACTATTTTTAAAGTGTTATTCCACACTTAGGATTAGAAAACATTTTAGAAAAAACGTATAAAAATTTGAACGCAGCGGGATTCAAACCCGCGCCTCTGGACGGACGGTATCCAAGAGGCGTGGGTTCGAATTCCGCTGCTTTCAAATTTTTATACGTTTTTTCTAAAATGAAAACTATTTTAATAGAATACCCTCGAAAGGGAATTGAATCACGACCAATCGCGTTATACAACAGTCAAGTCGATGTTATATGGCACCACGATAAGATTTAATATTTAATATACCGATATACATAGCATATCGTAAATATAAAATTTACACAACAAAGTTCAATATATATATAATTCACCTTGACATGTCTTCCATGGGCGGAAAAGAACCTGCTGTCGGCACTGTAAGTGACGAGGCCAACTGATAACAGCGAGTAGTCTTTCCGCCTGATCCACGTGACCTAGAAGATGAATTACGTTAGAAAATGTTATTTGAATTTATATAAAAAAAATAACTTCTAGAAACGCTATATGTAAAATATACAAAGAAAACTTTGTGTTAAGACACTCTGTTCTCTAATTACAGAGGAATTTCTAGATATAATGTGTTGAATTATAGAAACCCACATGGCATTTAGTTATACCAGGGAAATAAAAAAAATAATAAATAATGAATTCCATTGACATCGATCGTGAATACCTTTTTCCCACAATACATATTCTCTATTGTCACAATGACAATAGGGAATATGTATGATTTTTATCTCTATTTAGTTCAATTATATATACTTTTATAACCTAGGAAAAAATATAAATAGGTTAGAAAATATTCCAATTATTATTTTCTATTTAATTATAATAGATAACATCGCGATAGTATAATGGATGTTGAGAATGCCAAAGACCTTGTAAAGTGGAGTAGGTGGACCTGGAAGACAGACCCTGGCTGGTCCTGGGATAGTGCCAGAAGAAGAAGAAACGGCTTGCTAGTACAGTCAGAGCTTGCGTAGTAATTGATAGGCACATGTTAAAGGTCTCACGTGAGGTTTAATTCTCACAAAAATCTCATTAAATCCAGGAGCATATTAAAACAGTATACGTCATAAACATAATTACATAACGTAATGACAGCTATGCAGGACGTGGCACAGTGGGACAGCATCTGACTGTATACGTGATCGGTTGTGGGTTAGAATACTACTCGAGGGAATGACTATATTTAAATAATTTTCAATTCCTCGCTTTGGTAAGACAAAGCGCGGCGTTGAGTTATACCACTCAACACGCAATGTAACGAATTCGGTGGAAAGTGAAGTATGGAGTACCTTGACACTAGGTACTCTTTTTACCCTATTATGCGGAATAAAAGAGTGAAGCTAAAAAAATCTATCTAAATTTTCTATCCATTTATGTTCAACTCATTGCCGCAATTTTATGGCATACATGAGTTGTTTTAGAAAATTTATTAATACTTCGTAAATATAGCTTCAGTATTCAAGTTGATAGAGTTTAGAAATTACATACGTTTCAAGTTCGAAGAAAGTTGTAAGTAATATCTTAAACTCGATAGACGCAACACGACCAACTTATTAGAAGTCAAATACGTGGAATACGTGAACAAATAATTAAGAATTTAAATTAATAAAGTTTTACAAGTTATTAATGATATGTGTTAAATATTCTACCGGAACAGATTTCTAATTAAAAACGTGAAAAGATTTTATTTTTTTTAATTTAAAGTAGGAATTCATTTAGTGATAATTTATATATTATTTTTCTATATAAAACAATTAGAAATCATATATCATAAAGTAGCTTCACGCTTTATTCTGAATAGCGGGGTTGTCAGAGACAAATTTATATCAAGACACTCTGTTGAAAACTTTTCGCCCAATATTCCGTGTTGAGTGGCAAACTCAACTTTGTATTCTTACCAAAGCGGAGAAAATAAATTAATTTTTAAATATTATAATTCCTCCAAATGAGAATCGAACCCACACTCAATTCACCTTTAGTCAGACGACGGCCTCGCCCATATGAGCCACATACCTACAAGTATGTATTGGGTAAGCATTTAAAACTTCGTATTACAAGTATCGCAAACTAACAATAAATGTAAAGCACTATGTACAAATGAAACTCGATGACAATCTTTTGTTGCATCAGCCATGGCTCGTGTTCAAACAGTTGCATCAGAAACTACTTTTCATTACACTTTGAGGAAAGAAAACATGGGAATTTCAACGTCATTGTAACTCTGACGAATAACGTCAGAAGATATTTAACTGTCACAAGTCTTCTTATTTTAACAAAAATCTATTTGAGGACATAAACTGGTTGTAAGCAGGATTATCATAGGAACATTTGTGAATTGGCGAAATGATTATACATATTGAATTTTTTTTTAATTTTACCAATATGGTAAAACAGAACACGTCAATGACGCCGCCACATAACACGTCTTTGTCTTGTACTCATTAAGTCGTAATGACTTGAACTCAGAGGAAACGCGAAGAATGGAGTCCTAATCTGCCTATTCTGCTAAGCGGGAATACTGGAAGCAGCTTTTATAGTTTCACGCATTATCCCGCATAGCATAGTAGTCAGAGAGAATCTGGTGTCAAATCTTTTCGTACTTCGCCCGCCCGAGATCGAAACATCGCGAGGGAGAATGAGAAATATATATATATAATTTAAATATTATCATCTCTTCAAGTGGAAATCGAACTCACGACCAATCGCGTGACAAACGTGATCGATGATCGATCAGTCCACTACACGAAGACCTGTACTTTTTTATTATATCAGAAAAAAGGCAGGCAAAAACTCTCACCGTATTTTCCGTAATATCACTAACTTCACAATGCAGTATTGCTGTCGTTCCTATTTGAGCTATAACAGTTGTACAATTCTCAGTCAAAAATATACCATTCTTAACATTTTTCCCACTTAACTTATTGACTGCTGACGCAGTTGAATCTCTGTACATTTTCTTAACTTTATTTAAGGATTTTGATAGCGAAGTGTCATCTAACTCCGAAATAATTTCTTCTTGTAACCTTTCATAGTGTTTTGTATGATGCCTTTCGTGGCCTAACTCTCTAACTTCATCTAAATTTATATTATGTACATCACCATTCAAGGGTTTATCTAATTTAGACGATAAACGAAAGGGTTTAGGTAGTTTAGGATATGTAGTGCTAAAGTTATAGGCACTGGTAGTGAAAGATTCGGTTGAACCTTGTTCATTTTCAATAGTTGTATATACAATTGTGGTTTGAGTAGAAGATGTCGTTGTCGTCGTTCTTCTTCTGTGACCTGTTAAACATATAAATAATGTAATTATTTTAATATTTTCAAAGTACTATTTTACACTGATTATATTAAAACAATTGAAAGAAACGTATAAAATTATGACCACAGCGGGATTCGAACCCACGCCTTATATATATCGTCTGCTTTAAAGTTATTTAGCATTTAATAAAATGAAATTATCTTTTGTTAAACGATTGTTTCTTATAAATAATCTTTAGGTTGCATTTATTATTATTATATCTCTATAGCGATAACATAAAAATAAGTTATAAAAAGTGTATAAGAATTTCAAAGCAGCTAGATGTAATACGCATGGCTTAGCGGTAAAAACTTTTGGAAGGTTTCCAAGATTCGTGGATTCGATTCTTATTTCGTTCAAATATAATAAAAAATTACTATATGATACATAAAATATACTTTTTTTATTATGTATACTTGTTGGCCATTATATAGTTTCCATACAAAATTAAACAAAAAATATTAAAAATAGTTATATTAACCTTTTTTGTGATGACGAGTGAAATTCCCAAAAACACTTCCCAATCGTTGTTGGTTTCTTGTAGTGCACAATTCTAATGACTTTAAGTCATCAGAGTTCTGCTCAACCAGTATGGAAGACCTCTTGGACTCCATGGCGCCTGTGTTCACTAATAATTCTGCTTCAAGTAACAGAATGACAGTGGCATAGAGTAATTTAAGTTCTTTACAGCAAAACATTGTTTGGCACTAAATTTAGTGAACGTCACATTTGCGAAATTTCGTCACATTTCGTCGCACTTAAATTTATAGTCATTATTGCTGTGTAACTCGCTAGCTTCCTTTAGAAAGAAGAATAGTCCACAATTTGTGCATTCTGAAACAAAAAATATATATTTTAGTAGAAAATTCTGCTGAAAAATTTAAAATTCAGTTGTAAAATACGTATACCGGCTTTTGATTTAGTTTCATATATATATATATATATATATATATATATATATATATATATATATATATATATATATTTATTTATTTTTTTTTGACAATATCACGTTGAAGCATTTAACGGTCGACCTAAGTTAAGCGCATGGCTTAGAGAGTCAAAGTGCTGTGACAGTTTTCGAGAGACGCGAATATATATATATTTTAAATATACTTTTAATTCTATGTCAAAATATTTTTTTTATAAAATCGCTTTAATGTAAAAAATCTAATCAAAAAAATAAATTAAACGGCGGCGTTTATTTTAATTTAAAAATACATTCTTAAATGTCTTTTTAAATTAAAATAAATTTTTAAAAGGATTAAGTTTACTTTATTAGAGCAGCTTCACGCTTTACTCCGCATAGCAGTGCAAGCAAAGATAATCTAGTGTTAAGACTACTTAGACTATTTTCATAAAGTCAAGATATTGCGTGTTAAAAGGCAAACTCAATGCCGCGATTTGTCTTACGAGCAGAGACAATGAAAACAAATTTTGACAATTTGTTCCTCCGAATGGGAATCGAAGCCACAACCAATCAAATTTACAGTTAACTAATTTTATAATGGGAATCTCTTGTTAGATTTAAATGTTAACTAGAAAAAAGCTTTATGCTTTATCCCGCATAACAGGGCAGTCAGACACAACCTATTGTCAACATTACTTTAACTGCCTTCCGCCGAAAATTGTCATTTTTTCTCATCAGAAATGAAAGATAATTTTAAATATACTCATACCCCCGAGTGGAAATCGAACCTGCAAGCAGTCACGTTTGTAGCCAGACGATGTCCTTACCGCAAGACGATTTGACGTACGATGGCTTTAGGAATTTTATGTAGTTAAATTTATTATAATTTAAAAATTGTAACTGTACGGTAAGTGGTATGAGAGGTCGGGAAAGACCTCGAGTGGCCTTCAAAAACACACCTCGATTGACCTTCAAAAACACAGTATCGAAGATACTGGAGGAAGGTCACGTAAAAAGTATGAGGACCCTCCGAAAGGTGTATGAATAAGATAAAATTCGCCTGAAAGAGGTATGCAGGAACCGTAGCATTTGGCGCTCCGTCCTTTTTTACTACCCCGCAAGAAATAAAGCTTGAAGCTAAAAAAAAAATTGTAACTCGAAAGGAAAATCGTATATGGACAAGCCATACAAAGTACGTACGTCACTCTTAAAAAAGTCAATACAAGCTTCTGTTTAAATATTATTTTTGAATACATTGGCAACGAAAACTTACACCTAGAACAAACAAAAGCACGAGGAAAATAAAAATTTAAATTCCTTAAGGACTGCGTCAATTTTCAAATAAGACTCAGCAGAAGCAATATAAAGGTCCTTCAAGTTATAGAATCATTAAAATTCATTGAAAGTAATGAAGCGTTTGATTCGAAAGGCCGTCTTTAAGATAATTTTCTTTTCTTCAGTCAAATATTTCCTTTTACCTCCCCTGTAATAAAGTTACCTTATCTTTTACACAAAGAGTCTAACCTAAAATTTTTATACTTAAAAAATCTTAGAAATATTTCATTTGCAAATAATAACAATGTTTTGACATTTTTTTTGAAGAGTATACACTAATGAAAATATTCAGTAATTCTTATATAGGTCTATAAGAAATTCTTATAAAGATAAAAATAAGCACAGGTGTGAGTTCCGAAAATAAAAAATATATGTATGAATACATTGTTTAAGAATAAACTTAATGTAAAAAAACCATTAATGTATTTTAAAATTCCAAATTTTCGCGATTCAATCCGTTTAAAATAGTTTCATTTAAAATGTGTAAAAAATTGCAAGAAATCAAAGGTCTTATTATGTTTCATATCGATTTTATTAATTATAAACAGTATTAAAACCATAATTTTAAAACTACTTGACAGCATTATCAATTTACTATAATTGTCTATGATAGTATCCCATTAATTAACATGAAACAAACCGTCAATAACAAGTATCTAACATACAGAGGTATAAAGAATATGGAATAGACAAGGGACATGTCCTAGTTTTGTATTTGATGTACAAACTGTTTGTGAATCGAAAATTATGTTTGTTTATATGTGATTGATAACTGAAGTTGTAGGTCACAGGTTCAAATTTGTTACAGAGAGATTTTTTATTTTTTTTGTAATTCCATAATCTTATTACAAGAGATGATAGTATCATTTAATATACATAAAGGAATTTTACTAAGTTATATTCACAGTATAGGTTTTATTGCTAAAATGACACCCTCACACTTTTTTCGCCTAGTGTCAAGACACTATGCATTTAAGAAATTACGTGTTGGTTGGATATCAACTCCGTCGTGTGTCTTACTAGAGCTGTGAAGTGAAAATAATTTTAAATAGAAACAATTTCTTTTAGAGAGTTGAACAAAAGCAATCGTGTTTACAATAAAACTCTGAATAGAATTTTTACTAATATAAATATAGCAAAATAAAAAAAATAACGATAATCAAAAAAATCTAAAATTAAAGAGGCATGTGTGCATTTTCATATTTTACATTTTTTAATTTTCCCTAGAGAGGACCGAATTATTCTTGTCAAGAAAAAAATATTATATTATTTATTTAAATTATTTTCATTTTTATACTCTAGTAAAATAAAGCCCAGCGTTAAATTCGCCACGAATAGTTTGATTTCAGGCGAAAAACATTCAACAGAATGTCTTGACACTAGGTTGTCTTTGACCCTGCTGTGTGAGATACAGCGTGAAACTGCTTAAACACTTTTGAAAGCATTGAATGTTTTTCAATACTTTTAAAAGAATAAAATGATGTTGTTTTATACACATCAACTGTGAAGTTTAGGTCTAAATATTGAAGGATACTAAAGTTTTTCACAGGACCCTGCGGAGAGCCGTTGATAAGTTTGAAGCGCTAATTAGGTCTAGCTTAGAAGGTCACGTAGCTAGGTTTATAGTGGGTCTGAATGCTTAAATATTAACGCATCCATGTACCAGGCTTACCCAGTACCTTCAATTTTAGATTTACTGTGTTCTATTTAAGTTTTTTTATCACATTTTAAAATAAGCATTTATTTTTGATTAAATGTTAATTTATTATTATAAATATATTATATAAAGTTGAATTAACTAATTTGATAATAAAACTGACCTAATCATTGTTAAAAATATTATATGAAAAAACTAAACATAATTTATAATTTTAAGGTCATGATTGATCAATAAGTTAATATATTCGTGGCGTTCAGTTTCGCCACTCAACACACAATGGCTCAAATTCTGCGGAAAGCGAAGTACGGAGTGTCGTGACACTAGGTATTTTCTGTCTATCGTGCTATGCGGGATGAAAGCGTTAAGCTAAAGAAATATCACTAAAGGACTAAATTATATAAGTATTTATATAACTTCACTAAGCTCCATCTTAGCGCAGTGAAACGTCTGAGTAAACTATTTCCATTTTCTCGCTTCAAGTGGTCGAGTCGAAGTCAAGTGGAAAGGTTAAAACAGATTGTCTTGTTTTACCAGATCGGCTAAATTAATATTATTTAAATATAATCATTCTCCCCAGTAGGATTCAAGCCCACCATCAATCTTTCAGGCGCTGTCTCATTGTGCCATGACGGCCTCATGCCCACTAATTTTCAAAGACAACCTAGTGTCAAAATATTCCTTTGGCTGTTCTCCTCCCAAAATCTTGAACTTAACGCTGCGTTTGGTCTTACCACAGCAGAGAAATGAAAATATTTTTTTGATATAATCATTCCTCCGTGTGGTAATCGAAGTCACAACCAATCGCGTTTACAGTCAGATACTATTCCACTGCGCCACGACGCCTTTGACTACATAACCTTTGATATTAAGTAATAAAAACTTCTGAAATCTGAATATTTTGTAATAAAATCATAAATACTCCAACGACCTTCCCTTTTAGATTTTTTTATTTTATAGAACTTAAAAATATACCATATTTATTTAGTAACATATAATATATTAGAATTTCTTTTCAAAAAAAGGCTGAAAATAATATTTTCTAATGGAAAATATATTCATTTTTCTTTCGACTTTTATAACGCTTGACGGTTCGGTCAAGGCCGCGTCGTAACACTAATATCTACTTTAATTAACTTTAATTTTTTTCTTTAATAGACATCATGATGTATCATAATGTATGCTTTTACATTATACTAAATATATTAATAAGTTTAAAATATTGGATTGCAGATATATATTTTGCTATATATTTAATTTAGTTTGCAAGCAATTCTCATATGTACTACGGGCTTTGCCAAGTATCACGTAAAAAGACATATAAACCTTGCAATCTGTATGATTATTTCATTATTCAAAGTATATGTTAATCGCAAAGTAAGCGTTACCTAATGCGTTCAATCAGTTATAAAACCGTAACGTGGAACCTTATAGTGGGAATGGTATTAGGTTAAGGTTGCTCTGTATAGGATAATTTTTTATAGGGGGATATTCTATAAACAATCAAAGTCACTGACATAGCCCAAAGGATTAGCAAGATGAAGTGGCTGTCTGGGCTTGCCACATTTGTCGCAAAACTAACAATCGCTGGGGTAAACGTGTTCTGGTGTGGAGACCGCGCGTTGACAAGCGTCTTGTGAAGCGCCCTCCAGCTAAGCCGAGTGACGACATACGCAAAGTAGCTTGCAACAATGGGCAATAAAAAGCCGAAGATCGAGCTCAACGGCGCCCCGTTGATTCCAGTGCAGTAGTGGACAAAAAAAAGGGCTCATGATTATGGTGATGTGATCAAGGTCAACAGCAAAATAAATAATTTCCACTCGGAGGAATGTTTATATTAAAAAAATATTTTTATTACTTTACTCTGATAAAACTCAATGGCGTTGAGCTGTCGAACTTGGTCGTAAAGTCTCGTATTTGAGCGGATAGCAATCAATGGAGTGTCTAAACACTAGGTTGTCTCTAACTACCCGCCTTTGCGAGATAAGGTTTAGAACTGCTTAATAAAGTATGTACCATCTATACTATTATTTTAAAGTATTTCTAATACAATATTATAAACAATATGCACTTTTTGGAACTATGCCAAATATTTTCCTCCGTTGTTCCTTTGTCAAATGGAGTCCAATATTTTACTTTATTTATTATATTTATAGGTTACCTAAACATAATATGTATATATACATTATATAAAATATTTTTTTTGACTAGTACTTTAAGAATTTAAGGGACGGGGCACGACGCCGTTATTTTTACCAGACAAAGAAAATAAAAATAGCAAAAAAAATAATTTCTTTTAGAAAGATTCGAACCCAGCACCATAATGTGTACATTTAAACTGACTCTTCACCACGATAGCGTTGAAAGTAATGTAGTATATTGTATAAGTTAGTTGCTATTTCGTTAGTCAACTAAAACAATGTTAACATAGTGAATATAGTTTCTGATGTATCCATTACCTCGTTTATTACCAAAACATTTGGTTTTATGAAGACAGAGTGAGTGCAATACGCAATGGAATCGTAATATGATGATAATGAAGTTAATATTTTGAAAATGTTTATATATTTTCTTTAGATTCACGCTTTTATCCCGCATAGCAGGGTTGACAGAAAGTACCTAGTGTCAACACACTCCGTACTTCGCTTTCCACCGAATTCGGGACATTGCGTGTTGAGTGGTGGAACTCAACGCCGCACTTTGTTTTTTACTAGAGCAAGGAATTGTGAATTAAATTTATTTGAATATTTCTTCAAAAATTTCCATAGCAAATGTATACTTTGCACGTTTCTTCTGTATGTCTTTCTTACTTCACCATCAATTGCAAAGTTATTTATAAAAGTATTAGTACACTATGTATATATTCAACACAACAGGTAGTGGTAACAAAGTGTTATTAGCATATTCAAGCGAATCTGCTTGGCTTTATGGTTATATACATACAAGCTCCAGGCTACTGAAGCAATGAAATTAACCGTAAGGCCAGCAAAGTTAGTTTCGTAAACATTTCAATATAGGGAAACTGGAAAGCCACATTATCAATACAGATTAAATAAGTTAGTTAGAACTGTGCATTAAATATGCTTTGAGGCTATTATGGTGCAGTGACGTCTGATTATGAACTTGAAAATGGCAAATATTTTTCCATGTTGTTTAGTTCCATTGCTTATTATGATGCTAAAAGTGGAAAACGGAGTGTCTTGACACTAGATTCTTTTTGATGACTCTTCTATACGAAAACAAAAAAAAAATCATTCGCCATAATATATATATATATATATATATATATATATATATATATATATATATTAACAATGAAAATAATCAGATACCTTCATTATATTTATTACAACTGCACACAGAGACTTCAACAAGCCCATAACTATAATTATGATTCAATTAAAATCAAAATAATGACGCTAATTAATCATAATTTACGAGTGCAGTTGAGATTCCTATTTGGGTTTTATTTTATTTCTAACTTTGCACGTGACTTCGTCCGTGTGGAACTTACAATTTCTGTATGTTTATTTTATTAATTTTCTATGTCTACGATGTCTATTTTATTAATTCTGGATTTTTATTTTATTCTAAAATAAAATTACCCTAAGCTACTCTTTATTCTATCAATTATCTTCCGAAGTACTTAGCGTCTTGACACTAGGTACTTCTGTCTACTCTGCTATGCAAAATAAACTACGAAGCTAAAAAACCTTCCAAAAGATAAATGGAAAATGGAATGTAATTCTCAAGTTCAGTTTCTAGGTCGAATTATATTCAAAACGAGCTGTGCTCGCGACTTTGTCCGCTTGAAACTTAGCTTCACTAGATCTTTTTAGAATTCTAAAATAAAACTTGCCTCAATTAGCCGGAACAAACTGACAGACATACAAAAATTATGATTTTTTTTGGAAATGTGTTGCGTATTTATACATATGCATTTAATTAAAATTTTAATATTAAAAAGATATTTCAATTTCATTTATTGGTATTGATAATATATACACAATTCTAATCAACGTACCTATTATATTTTTATTCGATTAGATGTTATACATGTATTGTATAATAACTAATTAGTAATGATCTGCTTATTATGTTTTGGTTCATTGAACATATTAGTTATTATTTATTTTATTATTTATTTAGTTTCACGCTTTTATCCCGCATAGCAGGGTAGACACAAAGAACCTAGTGTCAAGACACTCCGTACTTCGCTTCCACCGAATTCGGGACGTTGCATGTTGGAAGCAACGTCTCGAATTCGGACCAGAGCGAGGAAGTAAAAATAATTTTAAATATCCCTCCCTCTCCCGAGTGGAAATTGAAACCACAATCGATCGCGTTTACAGTCAAATTGTACTACTACCGGCCACAAGGCCTTAGCTACCTATTTTTGAAATAAAGCTCTTTTATACGGACTAATCGCGTATATTATGATATTCGAAAATTCATTTTCGAAAATGTTTATGGTCGCAGGTAGACCGACATATAGGTAGACAAACCATTTAATACGTTTTATATCTTTATATTTAAAATGTGTAAAAATCGAAAATAAAATATTACGTTACCTACTTGTTTATAGTTATAACACGTTGTACAAGTTGAACAGAAGGCTTATTAGCCACAAAACCGCCATATGTTACGAAAGTAATATACACTTTTGTATTTAATATAGAATCTGACCTTACTGACTTGACATACTTGACAAAAAGTTTTATATTTATGAACTAATTTAATAAATAGCCAAAATAAAAGTATATTACAGTCTTTCAGTCTCAGTCTCAGTCGTTTCATCCTAAACAGCTTGAGGCGTAGCTGTAAAGTATAGATAACAATCTCGAGAGTAGCGCTTATCTCGTCGATAAAAACACTTACAGTAAAATTTTACTGCATAATAAATCCCATGACTTTATGTCTATGGGACACACCTTCTATTGCTTTTTCTAAGAAAGCAATGATAGTCATAAATGTATTGGATTTAAATATTATATAATATGATAGGAGTTTCTAAATTACTTTCAAAGAAAACTAAAAAAAAGGTCATATTTTGATATTATTTTTAGCTTCACGTTTTTATCCGTATAAGAGGGTAGACAGGGAGCATCTAGTGGGATTCGTGATATTGTGGGTTGAGTGGCGGAACTCAATGCTACGTTTCGTTTTACCAGGCCGGAGAAAGGAAATTAATTTAAATATAATCATATAAATATAATAAAATTCCCCCGAGTGAGAATCAAATCCATAACTGATCGCATTTATAGTCGGACGCTGTTGCACTGCGCCACAACCAGCCTCTCGTGCTCTATTGTTAGTCTTAAAGTGACTTTTAAATCTGAAACTTAATTTTCAAGATGAATTTACCATTGGGACTTCCCAAGGAATTACATGGTAAATTAGGAAAGTAATAAGAGAGGATTTCCCGAAATTCTCACATGAAAGGATACAAATAGGGTTTTATTTTATACAGTCGAAACTACGAGCCAAAGAAACGGAAATAGATTGGCACGGGCCATAAGTGCGGTTGACAGCTTTTACATATTTACTATTTTTAAAGTGTTATTCCACACTTAGGATTAGAAAACATTTTTGAAAAAACATATGAAAATTTAAACGCAGCGGGATTCCAACCCAGCAGCTTTTACATACATCAATATTTTCTTAACTTAACAATACAAAAAAAATCATAATGACTTCTACTATGAAAAAAATACTATATATATCTATCAAAAAATTTCGCATTTCATTACTGAGATGTCTTCATTTATTATGTTTTTTATTTCACTATTAATCTAAGTCACGACTTTCATTATAATTATACATTATTATGTTTTTACACAAATACTAAATGAGAATTTTTTTTTATTTAATTACTTTTATTTACTTAACTAATAGCAAAATATATTTGAAAATCACATAACGATATGAAAAAAATATTAGAAAGAGATGACTATGGAGGAGGCGAAAGAGGTATGCAGGGACTGTATCGTTTTGCGTTCCGTTATCTCTGACTACTGAAATACGTTATAATTATAAATACTTTCTATATAATTGACAGGCGGCACTCGGTGTGTCTTTTAAATAATGATAACCTTTTTAAAAAAATATTTTTCAAATATTTGTATGGTAAAAGGAAATAATGTGATGTTATTATACGTTAAAACTACGGAAAATAAATAAAAAAATAGGATAAAAATTACAACCAAACATAGTTGGGGGCGATAACTAGTTAAAAGTAAAACCGATTACTATTACATTACACGCTGTGTTTAAATTTTTTAATTAAAAACGAAATGTTTTATTCAGATTGCAACCCACAGGGTAGGCCAGTGGTTTTAAAATACTCGCATGAACGTTTCAAACGTATAAATAATGTGATGTGCATTTAAATTTTAAATTGCATTTAAAATTAGTGGCGTAACGCACTTGCAGGTGCTCTGAGTGCATCGAAATATTAACTATTTTTCTTAGGTGAGACAGTAAATGGCCATGGCTGTCACTGTGATTGTAAATGAGATTAGTTGTACGGACACAGATTATATCTAAAATAAATTTCAATTCTTTACTCTAATAACACAATATGCGGTGTTGAGGTTGCCACTCGTTACCTAATGTCTCGAGTGGGTTAAAGGCAACCAACAGAATATCTTGACACTAGGTTGTCTATGACCACCCTGCTATGAGGGATAAAACGTGAAGTTGATTTTCTATGTCAAAAAAATAACGGCCTGTTTTAATAATGTAAAAATTAAAGTTTACAGTTGTATACTCTTCATACCACCACCATGCCCTTTTAAATTGATTTATTTCATATTTTATGTTATAATTTTGTTATACACTAAAATTATATTCCGGGCTCTATTACTAAGTTATTAAAATCAGGACTGTATTCTGTACTTTAGAACATTAAAATAGATTTGATGATAGCTCATTTTCCTTCAGTTTCATGTATCTACCTAATTTAAAAAAAATCTTTATATTTTTGACAGTCAATTATAGAATTCTGTTAAAAAAGTATTTTTAATTAAAACCTTTTTTCATTTACTATGACTCGTGGTCTCTTAATATTAAACTGGAGAAAAGTGTCATGACAGTAAGTTCTCTCTGACTACTCTGCGGAAAAAAGCATAAAGCTTTAAATAATAAATAAAGTTAAACAATTAAGATATAACACCAATAATTATTATAAGAAATAAAAACACTACGCTCACAGATTAAAAATATATTTATAATTTATTTGTTATCTATATTAGCTTTAGTGCTATATTATCTGTTTAACTTTGTAATATCTGTCTGTACTTTCTCAACCACTTTCTTTCTTAACCAAGTTGCTAACTTAGAAAAAGCTTACAGTAACATAAATATATAATAGTCCAATATTGCTTTCACATGACTACTGATTCAATCTGGTCTTTATTACTTCCATATATAAAACGAACTTCCGTAACAAAAGGGTATGCTTGAGCGTAAAAAATATTTGTACCATGCACGCTATAGCACCAATATGTTTTGCACATTTTCCCCCATCTTCCCCTAACATGAATAAAACATTAATCCGACAATGCCCGTATACGATGTTTTTGTGACCCTGAATCCAAAACTAAGATTCCGTTTCTTTATTCAGCTTCGAAAGCTTTTACGGACAATTAAACACATTTTGCTTTGCGTTTGTTTTGTTTTGTTTTAAGAAAATAAGCTATTCGCTTTTATTGTAGGCATTTGGAAAATGATCAGTTACTTTTTATGTTTGAAAAAAGAAATATTATTAAGTAAAATAAAATTGATTTAAATTAAAGTAATCAATTTATTATATAATAATTTCTATCTATTGACTCAAAAATGTTTAAATTATTGAACAAATAGATTTTTACCATTAGACTTACCATGGATAGTTTTTAAAAAACTTGTAAAACTTTGAAAGCAGCGGGATTCGAAATGCCAAATTGGAAACCGTCCAAGCGCCCTGACTGCTAAGCCATGCGTCCTACATCGGGCTACGTCGATATTCTTATACTTTAAAAATATTAAAATACTTAAAAAATATGTTACTAAGTATTTCATTAATCTATGTTTATACTTCAGTAAGTCATGAGTGTAATATTTTAAATTGATTGACCGTTATCAATACAAGATAAGATTTTTTTTATTTGTTTAACTTAACATGACAAATATTAAAATTATTCTTAAATACAACACAAGTTATTGACTCAACACACTTTGAACCTACGATCTTTGGGTAAAAACTTAATATTATAATTAAAAGTCACAAATCGTTTGGTATAAAAACCAGATTTTAAATTCAATAAGAGTAAATCGAAACGACAATTCTAGAAGGAAATGGGAGAATTGCGGCAGTAAATGAAATATCTATTTTTAAAACGAATTGTGCTGGAGTGTAATATCAACTCAGGTCTCCTTTAACTGTACTCGTTAATCACTCGAGTGGGAAAGAAGAAAAAAGTCTCGAATTAAGACACACTGTGCACCTGTAGTTTCAATAGCGTACTTAACGCGCTCTCGTATATACCTATGACTTAGCTTTAGGTTACAAGTTCGATACTGAATAATTAATAATCTTTAAGGTAGCAGAAATTTGTAAAAATCTCTTTACTCTAAATTTCTCTCTAAACTATTTCTTCTAAATAACTTATAATAAACGAATAAGAATTTCGACGCAGCCGCTAGTAGACACATTTCTCAACGATTAGCAAGAACCCTTGGATGGTTTCCAAGAGTCATGAGTTCGAATCCCGCTGCGTTCAAATTTTGATATGTTTTTTTAGAAATGTTTTCTAACCCTAAGTGTGAAATAATACTTTAAAAATATTAAACTATTAAAAACTAGCTTAAGCAATTAATAGACAGACAGACAAATAGTTCAGAATATTCATACAAGAAAAACAAATCAAGACTAGGACGTACGGATTCAGCATCTCTATCACTACAGATATATAAATATAAAAAAAACATACTTCTCCAAAAATGTAAATCATAATGGCGAATCTAAAAAAAATAAACCTTAGTTTTCATATTATATATTATAATTATTTTCATTTCGCCCCTCTAATGAGACAAATTGCGGCGTTGAGTTCGCCACTCAGCACGGAAAGCGGAAGGCGGAAAGTAGTCAACGGAGTTACTTGACACCCGGTTGTTCCGACTATACTGCTGTGTGTCAAGCTGATTGTCCTAAGTGATTTTGCCAATTTTCTACACTGAATACGTTATACTTAAACGATATAATTGGATTTCGGATACTTGAGATAATAATATCTACAAAGAATAGTTCATTAACTCTATAATTAATAACATACCAAGAAACAACAAAAGTGTTAATAAATTTTGATAACGTTCTAACAAGTACAGTTTTATTGACTCGTGTTCTGAAAAACATTTAAATTTTAAAATCGACTCAGTTGGTTCAAATCTTGAATTTTTTATTAGTATTGATTGGAAAATCAATGTAAGTATTTCTTGAATAAACGTATCTTTCAAAGGGTTAAATAAAGTTAGATAAATATATGTAACTATTTTTAATATTGACGATATAAGCCATAGTGGCGCAGTGGTGAAAGCGTTTGATATTAAACGAAATTAGTAAGCGGTTCGATTTCTATTTAGGTTGAATGATTATATTTTAATTATTTTGTATATTCTAATTGGTACCAACTTGACCGAACGAACCTTCTTCTTCCTGACTACCCTGCTATGCGGGTTAGAGCAACCACCAATAAAAACTTATAAAATACAAACAAAGAAGAGATTTTGAAAAATCGTATAAAAATTTTGAACACAGCGGGATTTGAACCTGCGCCTCTGTTTTTTTTTAATGTTTTCTAATGCTATGTGTGGAATAACACTTTAAAAATAGTAAATATTAAAAGAATATTAAAAGAAGAACATTAATAACCGTAAAGGAGGCGAAAGAGGTATGCAAGGATCGCAGCGTTTTTCACTTTAATCTACCCTCTAAAGCTAAAAAAAATGCAAATTGTATAGTAATTTTTACTAAAATACATGTTGATGCCTTTATTAAAACCGAGCATGGAATTAGATAAGCAGCGTAAATAGATGCTATATTTGAGTGTAAGCGTTGAGCAAAATTGAAAGTAAAACGGTTGAAAACGGACACATCTCGGAGCTTAATCAAAGACAAGGCCTCAGAATTTGGCGTTGGTATGGAATAAAGAAAATTGGCACATCAACCGTTCATGGGAAATTGAATCTTACATCTGTAGAATAGAATTGAATTTCGTGTAGCATTATCATTTCTTTTGTAACAACTGTTTTGTCTCTAACCGGACAAAACCGGACGTGAAGTGAAAATGACGTTTTGGTTCTATTGCAATCAAATGTTTCATAGAACGGTCGCATTGAGAAAATTTACTATTTTATGAGCTATTTCTAAACGCCTATCGGCATAGTGGTGTAGTACAGTGTTCTAAGATTTGCTGTTTTCAGCTTCATGCTTTTGCTCCACATAGTAGAGTAGACAGGAAGTACCTAGAAGAACACACTTCGTCACAAGGAAATGGTGGTAACTTAAATATAATCCTTCCCCTTAATGGGAACCGAACCCATAACCGATCGTGTTTACAGTGAAACTTCCTTATTTGTTATGTTAAAGAATTATTGTATATCATTCGAATTATTTTGTAGAAAGAGAAACAATAAAGTTTTTAAATTCAATTACAATACTACTGACAATATTTTTAATTCTAACCCCTGTTTCGTAGCCGTCTTCCATAAACTGTTATATCAAGATTTCATTACAAATCAGATAGGAATTGACTTCTTGCAATTAGTGTTGACACCAAAATTCTTTATTAAAACAGATAGTATATCGAAATGTTACTGAAACAATATAATTACAGGTAATTTTTAATTTAAACAAAATTATAAAATGTTACATAGAATGTGGTAATAACAAAAATAAACAAATAATAATCCTATATAAGTTTTAACATAGCTCATAGTATAGCATATAAAATCATACTATTATAAAATGGTACACCGAAAGTTATAAATAATTTATATTTTTAATCTCCTATATATATATATAATATATATATATATATATATATATATATATATATATATATATATATATTATATATATATATATATATATATAAGGTCTTTTAACTTTAACACTAAAGTAGACACTTTAGTATTATTGTATTTATTAAGAAGAAAAACGTCGTATTGCGTGAAAGACAGCTGATACAAAACATGTAAGAGTAAAAATTCTATCTGTTCCCAAACCATACCTTTAACTCTTTATTCTTCAAGAATTATTAAAAATAAGCTTTACATGTTACCCCGCATAGCAAGATAGTCAAAAATAAGTAGTACCAAGACACTCCGTTAGCTGGTGATTGCCGCTAGTGACGAAAATAAACAAATGTTAAGAATAATTATTCCCATAAGTGAAAATTGAACCCATCACCAATCGCGGTCACCACTAGACGCTGAGAATTAAAAAAACTAACAATTGCTTAAATAGTAATACTTAATTCAATTTTAAAAGCATAAAAATAAATGTTATATGTTTAAAAACCTTTCTATTTCCTTGGTAAATCGATTTAAACTTCCTAACAAGTATTAATATATAATAGACCACGAGCCAACTTCTTTTGTGACTTTCAACCAATAGTTACTGTCCTTTATCACTTGTTGAAAAATTCTAGAGATTATAAACTTCTCTGTACTTTCTTTAACGTCGCTACAGCACGGTGGTAGTGTACAACAGCAAACGCAATAGTTATTAGTTCGTTACACACTCGATGGAAAATTATTATATGCTTTGGTTTGGAAAATTATTATATGTACGGTTTGGTAAAAAAGTACGACGTTGCTTTTCTTTGTATATTTTTTTAGCTTCTTTTTTATCTCGCATAGCAGGGTAGACCGAAGTACTTAGTCTTAAGACATTCCGTACTTCGCCATCCAACGAATTCGAACTCAACGCCGCACTTTGTCTTACCGGAGCGAGGAGGTGAAAATAATTTAAATATAATCATCATCAACGAAAGCTCAACCAATCGTGGTTTACAGCCACACGCTGTCCCACTGCGCCACGAACTACCTCAAAAGTTATTTTATTTTTTTAGGTTATTAGCGGATTATAGCAAATAAAATTATGTTTATATGTCGAGGCATAGGTAGGTGGAATATGGAAAAATAAATTAGCTTATCTACTCTTTCAGTTTTATAAATGCAACTTCTCTGTTATACACTTCACCGGAAGTTCAAACTTCATATTATTTTAAAAATTATATATATTTATATTGATATTAAGCTTAAAAGTTTTCTATTTCTAAATTGTTTCTCCATACTTGGAATTAAAAAACATTTAAAAAAAAACATATAAATATTGAAACGCAACGGGATTCGAATCCGTGCCTCTTGGTAACCGTCCAAGTCCCAAGTCTTTCTTAAATATGTAACTTTAAAAATCTAATCTAGTAGAACATGATATTGCATTTAAATCTATTTAATTTGAAGTAAGTTAGTAAGCATTCCAATTAAAATGACAAATATGCCCTTTGACCTTTTATATTGCACAACAGGATAGTTAGAGAGATCCTAGTATGAAAACGCATCATTTGCCGCTTTCCGCATGAATTCATCGACTTTATTCCGCGAGCATAAAGCCGCATTTTGTCTTAAAAGTGCAGAAATAAAAATAATTTGAATACAATCATTCTCTGTTGGGAATTGAACCTACAACTAATCGCGTTTACTATAAAACATTTATTTGCTGCGTTACGATAGCCAATTTAATATAAAAAAAATATCATCAGTTTAATTGGAAGAGACGTCGATGTTTATGTTTGAAAAGAGACTACAGGCAGTCTGTGGTTTTTTTAACTATTAATTTTATATTAAATTATTTTTAAAAAATCAAGCAACTGTCATAATTTCTACGAACAAGGACGAACTGATTTAAAATCCATCTCCAAACTAAATTAAAATAAATTGAAAGATAACGAAATCCATTGCTATTCATAGAAACTAAACTGTATTATTCCAATTTGCATTTATCAAAGAGTTTGAAATGTTATTTTTAAACGAATTTAATTAATTTGGTTATGATTTAGTTATATTTCAACAAATACTTAACTATTTAAAAAAAATACCTATAGGTCTTTCCTATAGAAGCATTACAAGAGTGAGAAACATAAATAACTAATTTATACTATATAATAACGCACATAAATAAATTATTTATGTACGTATCGACGTTAATTTAATTTTTTTTACTAATATTTTTTTGTTCGAGACCATATCAACACATTAATGTGTGTTTAAATAAACATATACAAAGACAGGCACACACACACACATGCATATGCAAAAAAGCAATTATTAATGTTTAGAACTAATTACTAATGTTAAGAACATGTTTAATTTGTGTTAATTTGTTTGTGAGAAGAAACATTAATATTAATATTATTCTTTTCAAGTAAAAGAATTTTAATACTTAAGTAATATATATACAATAATAGGTAAAAGCAATTTTTCGACTCTTTTAACAAAATTTATCTCGACAGAGGAGTACGAAAGTTGGCATAGTTAAAGTTTGTATAGAGAAGAAATGCAGAAAGTAAAAAAAAGACGAAATGTGACAAAAAATGCATACTACCATACATTTGATTAACTTTTATACTCAACTGTAGTATTACGTAATAAAAAGACTGAAGAAAAAATTTCTCTCGTCGACCCTAAATTAGGTCTAAATTTTTATATACGTTAAAGCAACACACGAAATATAAAACCTTTACGTTTCAGAATAATTTACGTATATATATATATTTATTTTGAAAGGGTTTGTAACAAGTAACCTATTTCCAGGCGTAGGCCTTTAAGAGGGCTTCTTAAGTGTGATGCTCCTAAGAGCTCTACACATACGTGCGATCTCACGTCCACGATGTATCATATTGCGTTATATTTTTATTTATTCTGTGAAAGCAATTGCTTTCACTTTATTTCCACTTAAGTAGCTATTGTTTGGGAAATAGCTTGTGACCTTTCTTGATATAAAATATTACATATATATTTTGGGTATAATAATTAATTAATATGTAAAGCAAAATCTTTGTACTCCTTTTTACGACAATAATCTGAACTGAAGAGTATGAAATTTGGAAAAGTTATAGTTTATATAGAAGAGAAGTGCAGAATGTTAATATTCTTTTTAAAATAACGCCTATAAATATATAATATTAATAAAATACATATAACTAATATTACCATGCGTTTGACATACACGTTTATATAAAGTGACATATACGTTGCTAAGGCAACGTGTTGTCAACGCGTCTACAGGATTTCTAGTATTAATAAAGATAAATTAGGAAAATTCCATTAATATGATTTGACCGTTAGGTTTTCGATTCATTTTAGTTTTTGTTATTACATAGGTATTATATAGTATCAAACACAGTGGATGAAGGACTTACGGAAGGGCTGTAGTGTTTTACTCCGTTAGCTAATAAAAATGTAATCTAATTTATAATAAAATTGTATTTAAAGTATTTATGAATTTGTCTTGTTGATTTGAAATTCAATCAAATCATTTGGATCGATAGGATCTTTCATAAAAACGCTTTAATCTGTATCAAAGCAGTTCATAAAACTAAGTTATATAGATATTTTTTAAAATAATTATATTTATTTTTTTAAATTATTAATTGATAAAACTTTATAACTAATACATGTATGGTAAGATTTATGATGATTCTATATTCCGGACGTGGCGCAGTGTGATAGCGTCTGACTGTAAACGCGATCGGTTGTGGGTTCGATCCCCACTCGGGGAGTGATCATATTTAAATTATTTTCAGTTCCTCGCTCTGATAAAGACAAAGAGCGGCGTTGAGTTCCACCATTCAATACGCAATGTCTCGAATTCGGTGGAAAGCGATGAAAGCAGTGTGTTGACACTAGGTACTTTCTGTCTACTATGCGGGATAAAAGCGTGAAGCTAAGAAAAAAAGAAAATAAAAAATGTTGATTCTTCCCTTTTTCATTTAACTAACAGTTGTGGCAATCCCTCCGTGTGTACTAAATTATAGACTGTACAATTTAAGCAACTTTTCGATACAAACAAAATACTTGTTATATTTATGACTTTTTAGCGTGACATTGGTGTACAATGCATTTCGACAATAACACGCGAAATGAATACATGATCATAAAGAGGTTGTTCAACTTATTATTACTGCAACATATTTTATGCGTTCTACAAAAAGACAAAGTGCGGCGTTGGGTTCCATCATACAACACGCAATGTCTTGAATTCGGTGGAAAGCGAAGTACGGAGTGTCTTGACACTAGGTACATTCTGTCTACACTGCTATGCGGGTAAAAGCGTGAAGCAAAAAAAACAACCTTAATGATGATATATAGAAAAGTGAAACAAAGCATTCTCAAATTTCAAAAAAGTTATTTATTAAAAATACTTTTTAGTTGTATTCTTATCCTATTTATCTTAAGGAAATAAGTTAAAATACTCCACTTTGAATATTAAGATTATATACGTTGTATAATAGTAATAATAAATAAATAAATAATTTAAAAGTATGAATATATTAAAAGTTTCTTTTAACGTCACGCTTTATCCATAGCGGGGTATTCAGAAAGAACGGAGCGCCAAACTCGTCCCTGCGTACGTATATATTTCGTCTCATTCAAAGTCATTAATCTTTTCATGCTTGCCCTTCGGGGAGCCCTCATGCTTTTTACGTGTACCTTCCTTCAGTATTATCGATACTGTGTTTTCGAAGGTCAACCAAGTTCTTGCCGGGCAACAAGTACCGTTCGCCTTTGTTTTATATATCTTTTTTACCATTCACTGATCCTCTCGGATCACATGCCCATACCACCTGTGTGCTCTTCTTCATTCTTACTATGACATTCTTGCTTACGCCTGCCATTCTCTGTATCTCTTCATTGCATAAACGATAAGCTTCTTTATTCTAATGTATAATATTTATATAGACTATATACAACATTATTTACTATTTTTAAAGTGTTATTCCACACTTAGGATAAGAAAACATTTTAGAAAAAACGTATAAAAATTTGAACGCAGCGGGATTCGAAAAATTTTATACGTTTTTTCTAAAATGTTATATACAACATTATTATAACGTTATATTATTCCTATTTTACAAATAAAAATCAATACTAAAACTAAATGTACGAACACGTGTTGAAAGTGAATGCAAAACATATAAATCCAAGTGACCTGTATTTAAAAATATATATATTTTAACTACTTTCACGCTTTATCCCGTATAACATGGTAGTCAAAGGAAACTTAGTGTCAAGATACTCCGTTCACCGCTTTCCGACCGAATTCGAGAGGTTGCGTGTTAAGTGAAGGAACTTGACGCCGGCGCTTTATCTCACCAGAGCAGAGAAGTGAAAATTGTCGCAGATAACATGTAACAAATAATATATATTTCACTTCACATACACTAACATTCTCCGCCCTATCTTCAGTAACAGTCTGCACGTCGTGTACATCCTGCTATATAAATGTAAGGGGGCATGTTAAGTGTTTTCCACTTAGAGCACTACAGTTTTGTGTCATCTCCGAATTTTGGAATCCAGCCAACGCCTAATTTGCCTCTTCCCATGATGCATGGTAGATCGTACTATCTGCTTAATTTATGGGCCATTGGTTATATTTAAGTTGGGTTATTTTTTAGATATAATCAAAATATTCTTCTTTGATCTTTTTAAATATTTATATTACAATTATTTTTGAGATAAAATGTAAATGTGGAAAGATCTCGTAAAAGAATATTAATAATATTTTTAACTCTGTTTGAAAAAAATACAATGTTGTACCAGCTGTTACAGAAACGTTTTAATTGTCTTTATGGTTTTTTAATGTTTCATTTTTTTTACATTCCGTCGACGACGGAAAATCGAATTCGGCGGAAAACGTCGACGACGACGTTTTCCGCCGAATTCGAGATATTGCGTTTTGAGTGGTTGAACTCAACGCCACGCTTTGTCTTACCAGGGCGAGGGAATGACAATAATTTTTGAAGTCGAACCCAGCACAACAGCGTTTAACTGTAGACGTGATTGATAGAATAGTTGATATCTTGCAAATTAAAATTAAAATAGGGATATATTCATATACTATGTTTATTTAGCCTATATAATAGTAAGTAAAGAAAAAAATACACAAAATGGGGTCTCCATTTTACGAGGACGACCGGGGAAAAATTGGCACATTTTGAAATTAATTTTAAATATAAATTCTCCTGAGTGCACTACAGCCGGATACGTCTAAGTTATATAAGAATTAAATAAACCATCATCCAGTTAATTGTCCTAAAATACAGACATTATAATGTTCCAGTAATGACATAATGATTTAGAACTAAGTATGTCATAGACTGAAATAGCTTTGTCCACACGGCACTTTCCGCCTACTGAATGACATTAGGATAATTTGATGGTGGAACTTAACACGGTTCGCTTTCTAACTAATTGCAAATACTTCATATTACCTACTTATGCCTACAACCACCGCGTAGACAAAGAAACTAATGAAATCCTCTATCAATATTTTATTAGTTAAAAAATTATAATCATATTCTGATTTGATGATTTTAAAAAATTGTGAACGTTTGGATTCAAACCCACGATTCTTGGAAACCGTAAAAGCGCTCTAACCACTAAGCCATGCGTTTATGCATTACTGATACGATATTATTAAACCAAAAAAGTGAGAAATGCGATGTACTTGCAATAATAAATACATATAAAAAGGTTAATCGTAATTATTTTTTAAACAGGCTTTTAAAGAATTGAATTTAGAACATTTTTGTACATACCTATTTAGTATAACATGTTAAAATTGACATAATTAAAAAAAATCTATAACTTCTGATATTGACAAAAAATACAATGATCACTATCAAAAAACAGCTTAACGATTCTTCAAGGTATTAATCTTCACTAACCCATTGCTTGTCATGGTACGTAACATAACGCCACTTTTTTCTTATAAGAAACGGGGAAATTAATATAATTTTAAATATATAATCATACCTCTGAGTGGTCGACCTCACAGCCAACCGCGTTTTCCAGTGAGATACTGCCCTACAATAGCCTTTATTAATTATATAGATTCTATTCAGATTTCCATAATTTGCAATTTTTTGAAGTAGATAGAGGTAGAATTAATAAGAGGGTCGTTATAAGACTATTGAATAAGATATATTTTCTTTGAGGTTACTTTTGTTAGATTCACCTATATATCTATAAATCAATGCATGGATTCTTGTCATTTATTTATAATGTAAATGCTAGAAATAGTGAAATAACGAGAAAAAAAACAACCCGACTGCAATTAAAAAGTAAATTTTAAAATCGTCCATTTTTTGTCAGTAATTTTTGCCATTGCTCCTTTAAGATGAATCTATGACGTGCCCTTAGTCAAAATCGATTCACGGGTTTACCAGTTACTAGAGAACAAAAAAAACCGACATACATACATACGCAGTAAAATCAAAAACCTCCTTTCATTCGGTTCAAATTAACCTATATTGATATACGTATATAATAGGTACATAATAACGTTACAAATTATATGTAATAAAAGTATCTCTTATTGACGAGAATTTCTTAGTAAACATAATTTGTCAATTTACATTTTCTTTGATTCTCCTCCAAAGTATTATATCTTAATACATGCTACTAATGAGGGTCGTATTTTATTTCAAATTTGCCAAATAAAATAAGCATTCAGATATATAAAATACACTGTGTGTATATAAATAAATTATTTTATCGTAATAGACTGCTAAGTAACTAAGTTGATTCTTTTATAAACTTCAACTCTAATACGAAAAAATAATAATGAATCTTTTTTTAATTGAAACATTGCGTGTTGAGTGGTGGAATACAACGCCGCACTTTGTCTTATTTTAAAATAATTTAAATATAATCACTCCCCCGAATGGGGATCGAACCCACAACCGAACGCATATACACACCGACCGGCCTTATTAATTAATCTTTGATTATTTAATTTTAATGAAATTCTTTATATATATATATATATATATATATATATATATATATTTTACCTTTTGTAAAGTTACGCACTATATCCCACGTGGGAGGGTAGTTAGAAACAACATAATGTCAAGAAACTTACTTGCTTCGTCTTACCTAAACGGAGAAACCAAATAGAATAGAAACCAAAAATAATTCCTCACAGTTTATTAATCATATTCGTTGTACTAAGAATTTTCCTAAAAAGTGTATTATATTATTAAGTTGACATTATCATTCAATATATTTAAAACTGATCCATCACTTACTGAATGTTGTCGTGAACGACAGACAAAATTACTTAACGTAGAATGCTGAAGACATCTCCAACATCCATCTTTAAAAAAATTATGAGACCACGTAGAAAAGATTTTTTTAATTTTTTTTTACAGCGTAATATTACAGGAAAAACTGTTTTACAGTTGACACTGTGAAATAAAACGCACGAAAATGATCATTCTGCAAAGTAAACTAATTCATAATTGGCAATAAGGAATTTTCTAACTGGCAATAACGAATTCATAATTGCTATATTTTAAATAAATCCATCAAGAACAGACAGACTAATGCCATCTCAGTCTACCTATGACCACGGACTAGTTTAAAGTGTTTGAAACGTCAGGTTCCAAGAATGTATTTTTGAATATCAAAATATACGCGATTGATCCGTGTAAAATAGTTTCATTTAAAATATGTAACAAAAGTGAAAATCAAAGATCTTATTAAAACTGCGTTAGTTAACAAAGCTCTAAGCCCTCCACTGTACTACAACAATTTTGTACTATATACGCCTATTAGAACTTTTAAAAGGTAAAATACCCAATTTCTTGATAACTTCGAGTATTTATGAAATACAAAACAAATTAACTTTAAGCAAACCATTACTAATTATAGAATAAAATAATATTTATTCGCTTTATTTAGTTAAGCGTTCGCTATTTTAATGATCATATTATGAAAATACGTTTCACAGCGACGCCCTTAAGTGTGTTTTGCTTTATAACACGATGCCTTAAATTCCTATTAAAGTGAAGTGTACGGTTGGAGCTTAACGTAAGCAAAAGTAAAATTACTTTGCAAAAACATAGTCGACTATTTTTTTAAACAACTTTAAAAAAATATTAATAAATATTTTATTTAGTGGAAGTTCACAAGGGGTATAGGTTTTTGCTACATACTGGGGAATAGTACAATAATTACTGGATGCAATTTTCTTCATCAAATGAATAATTTTAAAGAATCAATCTGCAGGTGGTAGAAATTACTAAAAATTCAATGCTAAAACGCTAAAAAGAATAATAAATTATAATAAACGTATAAGAATTTCGCAGCCGGATGTAGTTTCCAGTTTAGTTCAAGTTCAAAAATTATGATAAAAGATATTTACTTACATACTAGTGTAATGTAAGAGGTTCTCTCAAAATTCTGTCGATAAAAGTAGAAAAAAGAAATTATGTCAAATTATTTTCACGAGTTTATTGAGATTAATAAAAAAATATTTAATCATACAAAGATTATGCACGTTAATCACGTTAATAAATATTGATCCGTTACGTAAATCACAATTAAAGTGTGGTATGAGTTTACTTTTGAGACTTAAATGTATTATTTATACTAAAGAATGTCTGCAACTTTGTTTGTATGGCCTTACTTGACCTTTTCTATAATTTTGTGGAAAAAAATCTTCAAATAAGTTTTTTGTTTACGAAACTATTGGCATAAAATAAACATAACATATAAAAAAAGGAAAAGTACGGTTGTAAAAACTGCATTTAAAATGGTTCAACAGTTTCCGAGATTAGCGTCCTCTAACGTACAGACGAACGGACAAAAAAAATTGCTTCGGGTTATATTACATTAGTAAATGCCCATTATACCATTTTTTTTGTATTTCTTTTATGTACAAATAGATAACATTTATATTTTTATTATATGGATAGTTTAATTAGTTTATTTATTATTAATAATAATAAATAAATAGAGGTCGGTCGTGCCGTGGGACAGCGACTGTAAACGCGATCGGCTCGATCCCCACTTGAGGGAGTGATTATATTTAAATTATTTTCACTTCCTCGCTCTGATAAGACAAAGTGCGGCGTTGAGTTCCACCACTCAACACGTAATGTCTCGAATTCTATGGAAATCGAAGTACAGAGTGTCTTGACTCTAGGTACTTAAAAATGTGAAGCTAAAAAAAAGTTATTAAAATTACTTAGCAATTTCACCTATTCCAAAAGTGCATTGCACAAGAATTCAATTCAAAGCCAATCCCAGTTTGCCACAATACTTATACTTTCAGTTATGCCTACATTAAAAGTTAAATAAGGAATCGTATAAAAACAGTTTCTTAAACATTTCTTTTAAAGCCTCTAGAAACTGCGGACATTTCAAGTTTCTTTTGAAGTTAACATAAGTTTGAGTAGTTTCCCAATGCCGAAGACCAACCGCTGACAATAGATAAGTCGCATCGACCTTAATATAGACTTGTATTGGAATATAGTTTTTTATATTACTACTCGCTGTTAGTTATAGCCATGAAAAGTTATATTACTACCTAAATTTGAATTCTGTGCTAGTTTCTTTTAGATTTACTATTTATCCTGCATACCAGGGTTGTCGGAAGGAAAGGTATTAAGATACTCATTTCGTCACTCAACTCAACGTCGGAACTCAACGTGGAACTCAACGCCGCACTTTATCTTACTAGAGCGGAGATTTCATAATACCTAAAATTGATCATTCATTACAATGCCTGTAGTTATAATGTATATATAAGTAAATTGATTATATCATTTAACTATTTTGAAAGTGTTAATTCACACTTAAGATCAGAAAACGTTTTTAAAAAGGTATAAAATATTTTTTGGATTTTTCAAAAATGTTTTGATTAGAGAAATATGAGATTTTTATGTTTGTTTTATAATTTAACTAAGCGATTTCTTACTATTCCATTCTCAATTTTCTCCATATTAAATGTTTTTTGTATTCGATAAAAAATTAATACTAAAGCCTAAAACTCATATCAAAAAACCATATCAGCTAAATCATAAACTTAGCATCATAAAACTTATTAAAGCATTCAAAAAAGACAGTAGCATTAGTGAAACAATTCGTACTACATACGTAGTATACTTGAAATTAAAACCATAATATAGATAATAGATCCGTTTCAAATAACTTCACTTAGAACGTATTAATCTATATTTTATTGATGCATAAAGAAAAATCTGCAAAATCTTCCGAATACATATTTTTACGAAAATTTCATGCGTGAAATTTGGCACAGCCCTAGTTTATATTAAAAAAAAATATTTTGTAAATTATGCATACAAAAATGTATTAATTAATAAAATACCAAGCGGTTGATATAGGCGTATATACAAAGTGAGATACACGTTGCTAAGGCAACGTAAGATAAATTAAAAATTTAGCAAATTCTATATTAAGTTCATTTCCGCACTAAAATTCCAATACCGACAAATGAAGCAGTCAGTGCTTCGTAATATAGGAATGAAAGCATCCTTAAAATTAAACCCTCTCTAGGTCGGATCAAAGTTGAATCTCATTATAAAGCGCAAAAGCATGGAGCAATTTTGGAAATTTTCAACCTGGATGGCTAGATGGGTGATCTTCTTGCTCTTGTTAACTGAGCTTAAGGACTTTACGACTGGTATTTTAGGCATACAAATAAAAACACAATTTACGTAAATTTTCTGATATAATGAGTTTTGAATTTACGTTTCAGGTTTTGAATTTTAGTTTGTTAATGACACTTTTTTAATACGAAATTCAAATCATATATACGTACATATTTCACACGTTGACCCGCATCAGAGAGAACATTAGACAATGCGTGTTATGTAGTGGAATTTAACGCCGCGCTTTGTCTTATCACAGCAGAGCAATGAGATAATTTACACATAATTCGTCCGAGTGATATCGAACCCACAATCAATAGCCAGTTTGATACTAAGCCACTAAATCACAATGATCTAAATGTAATATTATATTATCAATGATCACAGTATTGTAAGATAGGGAATATTGTAGTATAAGAAACATTGTAGTATTAACAAAAACATTTCTTTCTTATCAACGAACTATACCCGTGACATCGTTCGTAATTTAATAACTTGTAATTCTTAAATAAAAAAATATTTACTAGCATATCTATCGGCCTGGGAAAGTCCCTTTAAAACCAGCCGTTCCAGAGATTAACCGAATAAACACACAGTCAGACAAAAAAATTAATATAAAAAAATGTTATGATATATGTACCGTGTAAAAAAACTACTAATTTAATATTACAAATAGGCACTCCAATTTTATTTATTTGCACATATAAGAATTTGCAATGTTTTTTTAAAACGTATAGATTCCTAATAATCATGATTAAAATGACAGATTATTATCATCAGATGTTTAATATATTCAAAGCACAAAGACTGTCTAAAATGAAATTCGCTATACCATCTTATTTCCTATTCCACTCAGATTCTTCCCTTATCGATGTTTCTAAGGGATAACTTAATTTCATCGGAATTCTTTATGTGAAGGCTCTCTATGCAAAACATTCTGGGAGCCAACGTAATCTCGTAATAGGACAAACAATTCATACCGCTTACGTACCGAGTCCAAATTGAATATGCTTTGCATCAATCAATGGCTTAATGCGAATTTTAATAATTTATTATAATTGTTATTATAATATAGTAATTAGTTAATTATTAATATAGTAACTGGTTATTGATAACAGCTTTGCTATTTTTTTTTGCCATATGCTTTTTATCCTGCATAGCAGGGTTGACAGAGCGTTCCGTCTACCCTGTTACGCAGACTAAAGTGCAGGGTTGAGTTCCACCACTCAACACGCCATCACACTGGGTAAGTACCTAGTGTCAAGACACTCCTACTTCATTTTCC
Organism: Dryadula phaetusa; assembly: GCA_032432895.1. Classification (NCBI taxonomy): domain Eukaryota; kingdom Metazoa; phylum Arthropoda; class Insecta; order Lepidoptera; family Nymphalidae; genus Dryadula; species Dryadula phaetusa. The sequence goes on along the minus strand of JAOYRS010000068.1, from coordinate 3,942,003 downwards.
ACCAAATTCGAGACAGCATGTTGAGTGGTGGAACTCAACGCGGCACTTTTTCCTTTTTTCTTGTGCTATTTTTTGTAGTACAATTTAGTGTATTGAATTTAAGCTGAAAAGGTTATATTTGGTATATATATACTTTTCTTAAACTATTTAAGATACATGAGTTCAATTCTCATTATGTTAAAATCACGATTCAATTCATTTAATCAGCGTCACGCTTTAAACCGCATAGTAAAGTATTCAGAGACAATGTTATGTCAAAACACTCCGTTGATTGCTTTCCTTCCGAATAAGACATTACGTGTTGAGTGGCGAATACAACGCCTCGCTTTGTCTTATGAGATATGAGAAATTAAAATAGTATTGACTTTTATATAACATTACACCTCTTAATACGAAAAATGAAAATTTTATTTAAAAAGTAAGTTATATTATTAAATACAATAAATGTAGTCTGTCAGTGTCTATGTTTTCGAGTTCCATTCAAGGAATGAATATGTTCCAACATTAAATATAATATTTCTGATTCAGGCAAAAAGTGGAGAACGAAGTAATAGCCTTGACACTAAAAAAACATTTTTGAAAAAACGTATAAAAATTTTGAACGCAGCGGGATTCGAACCCGCGTCTCTTGGATACCGCCCAAGCGCTCTGACCGCTAAGCCATGCGTTCTACTACCAGCTGCGTCGAAATTCTTATACGTTTTGTTACAACTTATTTATGTTGTTAGCATCTCTGTAGAGAGATTTTTACGAATTTCTACTACTTAAAGATTATTAAGGAATAATCGCTTAACAATAGAGATTGCAAAAATGTTTTCTAATCCTAAGTGTGGAATAACACTTTAAAAATAGTAAATATTAGACTTGACACTAGATTCTTTCTAACCTTACCATCCAGAATAGAGTAAGAAGGTAAAATAAAAAACAATACATTGTATACTTAATATTTCGTTTCAACTCTAATAAAACAGAGAGAATTGCTGTTTATATATCTATAAGTCATTAAATATCCCAAGCTATAGTAGAAATTGAGAACAATAAAAGAAACTGGAGGAATTTTTAATATCTATTCAATGTAACATGACGTAGTTCGTCCATTTTTATTATTATTTGTTATTTTGATAATATGGTACCTCGTTATCGCCGTGATTAATTTCAACTAATGTCATACCTTTAGTGTCATTTCAAAGCTTAGGACGAATCGATAGATGAAAGGATCATAAAAATCAATTCAAACGCATTGTCTCTACATCTCTACAAAGGAACAAACATACATACAAATATACAAACATAGATTGATAAAAACATTACCCTCCTTTATTTCCAGAAGTCGGGTAAAAATAGTTGGGTAATAATTCAGTACTTAAAGAGTAACGTCTTTTACAGAAAATAAAATGGCCCCGCAAGATAGTTAGCTAGTCCCTGGGAACTACAGCAACTTTGACATAATTTAATTTTAAGTAATTAAACGATGAAAACTTGTCTTTATTCGTTAACTTTTACGAGCGCCAACTATCGTAAATTCTAAATTTTTCTTTTATTTCATGTCAAACCGATTTCGAGATTTTTTTCCTCTAATTTTACATTTTTTTTCTACATAGCAGGGTAGTTGGAGAAACCTTAGTGTTAAAACACTCCATTCGTTGCTTTCCGCTTAAATTCAAAGTATCTTGTATTTATTATCTTTTTAAACGGAGAGAATTTAGTCAGTTCGAACATTCCTTATTTCTCCGCTCGCAATGCATCTTATATTGCTAACCGATAAATGTAATAATATTTAAAAAAACGTATAAAATTCAAATAAATATTTTATTAAATAAGTGCGGAAAAGTACTTTATAAATATATTTGTTTTAAGTAACGGCATCTATATCTTTTAAAAACAAAGAACATGTGTGAAAATTGAAGATCAGAGAGTCTTGGCACTAGGGTCACCTTGACCAAGGTCAAACACTCAAGAAACACTTAAAATATATTTACCCAAACGCATGCACACATTTATTAACTTCTTTCTATCCCGCATAAGAGAGAGTTTAAAAGAAAGAAATCGACGATTTTTCTGTTTTCCTGTCTTTTGTCAAAGGACAGAACTGAGGGCTGTATGCGGGACTTACGCCTTTGACCAGTTCCATCCAATAAATCCTAACGATACCCGACACGAGGTGCATAATGAGCGTCAATGCTGTTAACATTGCTTCATCGTCTAGTGAATACTGAAATAGAATCTGCCTTTAATGGAAATGCTTGTTAAAATCTACTCAATTTCCAAATAATTTCACACACTTTCTTTAACAATGTGAATAACTTTAATTCTTTAACTAATTTAATAATAAATTATCACTGGCTATAGATATATAGAAAGTGGAATATAATTTTCATGTTCAGTTTCAAGGTGATTTATATTCAGACTTCATCCGCTTGGAATTTAATATCTCCCGATTTGTTTTATAATTCCATAATAAGGGTTGCCTAATTTTCTGCTTACTCCATCATTTATATTCTAGTGAAAGTCACGTCAAAATCGGTCGAGCTGATTTAAATTAAGCCAAAATAGACAAAAATTATAAATATTGTAAATGTGTATACTTTTATAAGCATTTATTAAAAACGATTATTTTGATATTAAAAACAGACAGATATACATATAGTCAAAATTTAATTTATATTTTCGCTTAATACAAGATAAGTTATGTATGAAAGTTAGAAATATTTAAAGAAAACAGTCGCCCTTATTTTAAAAAGAAAGTTTACTTTGTGCTAACAACAGAGGCTTCATTAGTTTTGTTAGTCTTTTGAACAATATTGCACACACCGAATACTGTTTAAATTGTAAGAAAATATTTAGTCTGTAAGAAGACATAGCTCGCTTTGTATTCTAACCTAGATTTGCCAAGTTCAGCGTGAGGTCAAAATTTTGTGACCTCTGTGAGATTGGCATCCGACCTCTATGGTATAAATTTACAAATTTAAACCAACGCTTAAAATCTCAATAGAATTGGTGGAAAAATGCTGTATAAAATATTCCAGTTTCGGTCAAGTGAATTCTGTATGAGTGTTTTATGTGGAGTCAGGAATATTCTTCAATAAATACAATAAACATATACGTAGTAAGTCTAATAAAAGACTTTAAAAATAAGGCAAAGTAGTGTTAATTTTCAATAGTGTCCTGCTGATTTTTATCTCTAAGAAATCGAAGTTACAACCAATCTTGTTAACAATAAGACGTTGTTACTTGTTGACTGCACCCCGATGGTCTTTAAAAACAACATCTAAATATAGAAATTTATTTGAATGTATTTTCTGGGACATCTCTCATAAAAAGTACGACCGCTATACAAACAGCTGAAACGATTTTCAGTGAAAATTTTGAACCAATTATTCACAGTTTGTCCTATTCGAATTAAACAAGTGCAGTGACGCTGAAAAGTCGCTGCGATTCAAATTGTATGGTTATTTCGGTTCAAGTTCTTTTTTAGTTCAATCGTTGATTCTTTTTTGTGTTCTTGTATATCTGTACATAGATTACATGGAGAAATACGTAAAGCATGTATTTTAACTAAATTATCACTTTAAATGGGATATTAGTATAGAAATTAGACGTTTTCTCGAGCTTTACAGATATAGTGCAGCGTTAAATTCCGCCAGCTAGCACAAAAACAATGCACACAATACTTTTAAATAACTTATAATTTCTACTTGTGTACCTCTGCGTGTAAAAATCATATTTTATACAATATGCTAATATTTAAATAGTTTTTTTTGCTTCACTCTTTTATAAATAGGCCATTCAATTCAAGATATGTGTCTTAGCAGAGCTAATAAATTAATCAAATTTAATTTTAGTCAGTGCGCCAAATGAGAATCGAACCTACAACCGATTGAGTTTACAGTCAGATGCTATCCAGCGCTACTACGGGCCTCAAAAAAAATACATTACAACATATATTTAAATTTTAGAAACACATTATTTTCTATTATTTTATACAATTTATATCTAAAATACTAAGTTAAAACACCTAGTTCAATTTGAATGCAAAATGCGTAGTAATAAGTGTGAAAATTTTTCGCCGACAGAAATGTTCATATATAATGCATTAAAACGAAGCTACAAATCATTGGAATGCTATTTGAATTTAATATTTTAAAAGCATTCCTATCTACACAGAATAAATAACTTGATATTGGAATGTATAAAACATTAAAAACAGCTTCATGCTTTATCCCTCATAAGAGGATAAGAGGATAATTAGAGAGGACCTGGTGTCAAGACACTCTGCCTTTCCACCCTAATTCAAGATATTGTGTGTTAGGTGACGAAACTCAACGTTGCGTTTTGTTTTGCTAGTAATGGAGAAATAAAAAAATTTAAATTTCCCTCGACACCGGTCTTGATTAATTAAAAAGCGTTTGACTGTAAACTCGACCAGTTGTGCATTTGATTTTCAATAAGACAAATGATTATATATATATATATATATATATATATATATATATATATATATATATATATATATATATATATCACGGCGTTTAGTTCCGCCACTCAACACGCAATGTCCCGAAAATTGCGGAAAGCGATGTATGTAGAGTCTCGAGGCTAGGTCATTCATGTGCACCATGTACGGGATTAAAGCTTGTAGCTAGAATAACGAAAAAATAAATCATTCCTCCAAGCATCAATCGAATTATCATATTTACTTAAAATATACTCATGACTACGTTAACAGATGCTGGGAACTTCGTTACGAAGGCCTCGAAAGGCTTTTAAATATAAATTAGAAAATATATAAATTTTATTTATAAATGTATACATTTTATTCGTTTTTTCATCTAACCCACCTCTCTTATTTAGAGACAGATTACAAACGCTTGGAGCCGTGTCATATACTATAAGCTTAAATACAAACAACGCCTGTATACACTTTAGACCCGCATCTTGAACGTAAACACTATGTACTGCTAGGTAAACTTTATTCATATAATATAAACAACTTCACACGTTTTCCTGTATACCAAGGTAGGCAGAGTAATCTAATCCATAAATTTTGATTTGTTGACTGACGGAGCTCAACGCTGGAATTGAAAAATAAACAAGATCATTTCAACAAAACCACTGAACCTGTATTTATAGCGATTGGTCAGCAAGTTAGTTACGTTCTACTGCACTACGACCAGGCTACGTAATATATAATGTAATTTTAAGTTATAACTATATTCTAAATACAGTAAAATACTTATTTAAGGAAAAATATTGGCATGACGTAGTTGAAAAGTGAAAGGCTATACAAATAATTGATGTAGGATGATTCAGACTCAGAGATATATCTCCGTTCTAATAAGAGAAAACGCGCTGTTAGGTTACGCTATTAATTTCATTATAGTTAAAAATACGAACGATGAAAGAAAAAAATATCAGAAATATGTTTCTACATTATGATTTCATGTATGTCTCACCAGCAAATTCGACAGACATAACTCAATATAAATTCTTATTTCATCTCCCTAAATCAAAGAAAATTTCTATATAATATTTACCGCATCACGTTCAATCTGCCATAGCAGTGTAGTCAAAGAGAATCTAGTGCCAAGGTGCCTCTTTCGTCGCACTTTGTCCTACCAAAACGGATCAATATAAATAATTGAAATATTCTTTCTAGTGGGAATCGAATCGACTACCAAATGTGTTTACAATAAAATGTTCTCCTTCAAATCTAATTTTTTACCAAAATATATTTCACTAACAACATCGCATGCAGTCAAACAATTATAGTGTTTTTTTAAAATATACATATAATTGAAGTTTGCATTAAATGAGGTAAAATTAGTAAAAAAAAATTAAATATAGCAAAAAATCTCCTCTTTTTCACTATGAAGAGAGTGTAATAAGCGTCTAAGTAGCAGTATTGTCTTTGCTAATCGAAGATCGGTAACTCAGTATGCTTAGTGGTATACATTTTATATTTTTAAAGTTTTATTCTCATACGTGGTATATGTCATAGGTTTTTGTAAATAAAAATATTTTTGAGGCCAGTCGTAGTACAAAGCGACAGCAGCTCAGTAAATGCGATCGGTTATGGGTTGGTGGAACGATTATATTTAATTAATTTTCATTTCCTCGCTTTGGTAAAACAAACAAAGCATTGAGTTCTGCCACTCAATATGCAATGTTTCGAATTCAGGGGAAAGCGAAGTACAGAATGTCTTGATACTAGGTACTTCCTGTCTACCCTGCTATTCAGGATAAGAGAGTATAGCTAATGAATATAAGATATTGACTTATATATATATACACTTTGGGGCTATCTGTTTATGAGTGTACACTGAGTAAGATATAATAATAAAAATTTTAATCTAATAAAAGTATTTGACGACTTAAAGTGTTTCCAGTAAATAGCTTTCAAACTAAATAATAATTAAACAAAACTAAAGTACAGAAAATAAGAATATTTAATAAAAAAATATTATATTTATTTTCATGTTTAAGTAACCTTTCAATAAGTGGTACCGCACTACGCTCGCATTAAAAAATTAAAATCTGCTATATTTTTAGTATTTTTAAAAGGTTCCTATTATTTTTAAAGAGCGTATAAAAATCCAACTAAGCTAATCTTTCCTTAACAATGAGGTCTTATGTCTTATAGGAATCTTTAGTGTTAATAAAAGAAGGAAATAACTAAGCCGTCTGAGGCAGACTCGCTAATATAGAATGTCTGCCTAAATACTTAAAGGTAACATGCTTTATTACTCTCTAATTAATTACTTATTATTTTAATAAGTATACTTATTAGGATCATCACGAAGAAAACAAAGTAATACATAACTAATATATTTTTCACAAAATTATAAATAATATTAAATAATTATTTTACTTAATTTTATTCCAAAATTCGTTTTTTATTATTTTTTAATAATTCAATATATATAATACAAAGCGCGGCGTTAAGTTCCGTCATTTAACAGTATCTGGGTTTTCGGTGATAAGCGTCGTACGAAATGTCTCGACTAAATTGTCTCCATCTAAATTGAGTCTGACTACTCTGCTATGCGGTATAAAACGTAAAGCCGTTTATTTCATTTATAGAAAAAAATATAAGTAAAGAACTAATAATATAATCACGGTGATATACCGGTTATATTATAAATTTTATTTAAAAATTAAAATTTATAAGTTTATCCAAATAAATGTATCAAGCAAGGCTGTCGAAATAATATTCACTGATTCCTACTTAAAATTTACTTATTGCAAGTTTATTTTGGAATTTATCTAATATTCAGAAAAGTTATTAAAACATTTATTACTGCATTTATTACATTTATTTTATTATTAAAAACAATTTTTTTCACATTTTAATATATAAACACTATTTTTACGTAAAATACCACTATTCATTTTAATTCAATTATTTTTTTATTAATATTTAAATTAAAATGTATAAAAGAGGATTATGTCATTGGTTAATTTAATGTCTTCTATATATTAATCATCGTCAGTCAAAAAATAAAAAAAAATGACATTCAAATTTATTACTATTAGTCGAATTCAGAACAACTTTTTCAAACTATTTTTTTTATTTATTATAATTATATGATTTATAAAAAGTAATTAAAAAAATAGAATATTTTAATATCCCTAACTTTATGTACAAATTAATTCTATATACTATAAATATAATTAATTATATATATCATTAAATTATAAATTATTTTTAATTAAAAAAAATCTTACATAATTAACATAGTTAAAAAAAAGGAAACTTTTAAATTGAAAAGATTACCTATTTCTTCTCAGTTTAATTTCACAACACAAACACAAGCACAAATTACTTAAAGTATTACATTGATAATCGAACCCACTACACTAGCACAATCACTTACTTAAATACAACTAATATAATTTGTCGTAACTCTTCATAAATATTCATAGGACGTCAACACGTCCTTTCGCATCGAAAGCTTAAATACTACTGGGTAGGGTGCGCGTGAACGAAAGAGATAGACTAGGGGGTGAAAACCGAGATCTATAGAGCTTATAAACTTAAGCAAGGAAGCTGTGATATATTAATTTGTGGATACTTAAAATAAATATCGTATATAAATATTATTTTTATTTAGAACTTTATAAATGTATTAAGTTGCGTTGCGCAGTTAAACACCGTTTGGTAAGTAGGCACACTTGGTAAAACGATTTCATTTTAATTATTGTCATTTCTTGTCTGGTTACACAAGACGCGGCGTTGAGTTCCGATTTTGAGTGGAAAGTATGTTGATTTTTGAGCGCTTTTGAATCCCTTTTTTTAATTAAATTTTAAATTTTCACTATTTTCTTACATGATTAAAAAAAATCAATTAATGTTTTTGAATCATTAAGTGCTTGTAGTAATTGCCTTTATGAGGAACTAGTATTTTGATTTCTATATATATAAAATACTTTTAGTATATATATTATATTCAAATATATTTGAGAACCAAATGTATTTTATATAAATACACAAACCTTCAAACAATAATAAAATAACAATGAAAGCATTATATTAATTATTTTTATTAAAACAGAAATATGTATATATAATTTTTGAAGTACTTCACTTGTCAGAAACTACCTACAGATACATGCATGTATGTTACAATACAGCTTTACCTAGTGACCTATTAAAAATACTTATATTTTATAATACAAACAATATTTATTATTGTGTCTTGCAATAATTTCTAAAAATAAATTTCCATAACTCACTTATATTATAAGGAAATTCATCATTTTTTTAGCTTCACGCTTTTATTCCGCATAGAATGGTAGACAGTAAGTCAAGTCAAGTCAAGTCAAGTCAGTATCAAGATACTCAGTACTCCGCTTTGTCTCACCAGAGCGGAGGAAAAAAATAATTCAAAATACAATCATTCACCCAAGTGGGAATCAAACCCACATCCCATCGCTTTTACAGTCGGACGCTGTCCCACTGTGCCACGACAGGCTTCAATACGAAATGTCATGTATATATTATCTTAAGCCAAAGCTCAAACTGGAAATACGGGGAACGTTTTAAAAATATTATCGTAAAATAGACCACCTTTCTACTCGGGAAGCTATACAAAACCATAAACTTGAACTACTACAACTTGCGAGTGGAAAGTGCGAATTATATATAAACATATATGCACTAGGTGTACGAACGTACGTAAGTGTTGATTTTAAAAATAGATTTTACTTAATATTTTACTATTACTAAAGTATTCTTAGCAAATTTGTTATAAAGAAACTATTTTTAGAAAACAAGTAAAAATTTGAACAGGTAAAAATTTGATTCCGCGCCTCTTGGAAACAGTCCAGGCTTTAGCTAATAAGCCTTAGGGTCTACGTCGTACCCAGCTACGTCATTATACTTATATGGGGTTGGATTCCCACTCGGGAGGGTTATTATTTTTAAATGTATTTTCTTTTCTCTACTCTAGTAAGACAAAAGGTATGCTCTGGTAATGCGTTGAGTTAAAATAACCGCCTTTTTCTGTCTGTACATTTCTTTACTCTAGTAAGACTAAGCGCTGCGTTGAGTGCGGCACCCAACATGAAATGTCTAGATTTTGAGGAGAATGCAGTCAATGAAGTGTCTTGACACTGCGTTGTCTCTGACTATTCTGCTATGCTCATATATTTATTACGACTTATTGGTTCTCTTATTTTCCATGTTTTATCCAGAGCAATTAAAGCTTTATCACGCAATTATAATATTTGTGCAAATAATGATTTTAAATAATTAATTTAAACTTAACTGGCATTAATTACCTACTATGCGTATTTCAACTTCAAAGGAAAACTTGTTTAAAATTATAATGTATATAATACAAGTTTTAAGGAATAAATAATCAAAGCAAAATAATCGAATTGCGTTTTGAATAACGGAGTTCAACGCCGCGCTAATAATCAACACTTCAATAAACCACAACGTCCTAGGCTGTACCAGTAACTCAGAAAATAGTTAGATAATTATATTAAAAGCTATTCAACTGTTAAATTAACTAAAGATGCCATTCGAGTTCCCTATAATTAATTCAGCTTTGTAAATCCAATATATTAACTTGAAGCACTGTGAATAGAGCTAACGTTTGTTGAGATTTCACTTTATTAATATTCAAGCGATTGCTTTACAATGGTATTACAGTTTACTGTTAGTACAAGCCTTGATTTTAAGGGAAATTTTTCAATGTAAATTTTTCAATGTAAAGATTATATTTAAATTATTTCCATTTCTCCACTCTTATAAGACAAAGCGCGGCGCTGAGTTGCGCTACTCACCGCACAATATTTCGACTTTAATCGAAAAGCGCATAACAGGTTACTTCGACACTAGGTTATTTCTGAATACTTTGCTGGCGTACTTTTAGGACAGATCGTTTTATAAATATTCATCATAATATCTTTAAAAACATATATCTACTTAACATCTACTAAACAATACAGTATTCAGTATAATTACAAATATATGATACAATATAATAAAAATATAATTATTGTCATGTTCTTAAACAAAACACAATGTGCAAACCTTTGTCTAGTTTCTCTTTTAGTATATTATTGTGATTGCTTTGAATATAATAGACAAAAATATATATTTTTAAAATATATATTTTTGTCGCTGGTAAATACTCATTACCATATCACCTTTGCGCAAGGTCTAATAAGATGTAACTTAAAAACGAATGATTATGGTTGGTTGGTCGATCGGCTACTGATGCCTTCAAGGTTTCTTCCAGAACACCCACAGCCTTGCAGGGAAGGCGCTTAAATGACGCGTACCGCCCTCCTGTCCTCTGGTCTACGACAGCGGAGCGGGTCTACATTTCCGCTGGACGCGCAGCCATCCCATGAATATCAACACAATGATATAAAGCTGTCGGCAGAAATAGCAATACCTGATGTAACCATGAAGAATCTCGATTAAATGAAACAATCAAATAAGTGAACAGTCATTTTAAGCTATATTAAATGTACCTACAACTAACCTACATTTTTACGATGAGACAGACGCTTACTTTGCCTGAGCGCTCAGTAATGTCCTTAATACTTGCATTAGCATATCTACTATTAACCAGATACGCCTTACTGCATGTCACTTGAAAGGATAATATATTCACTCAAATCATTGAGTGCATGGATTTAAGCAGAATTAACATTTACATATATAATACTTTTGATTATGAAATTAGAAACACCTTAAAAAGATATATGAACAGTGCACTAAAAAGAGCACAGTATACTTAGAGAACCTAGTGTTAAGACACTCCGCTCGACGCTTGCCCATTGTATTGTATGCCACATGTTAAAACTGAATGCCACGATTTATATTACGAGAAAAAGTAATGTAGGTTAAATCATTTTCTCGAGTGAGAATAGAAGCTGCGACCAATAAAGTTTGCGGATAGGCAATATCCCACTGTATGATAACATAAAAATTTACAAAAATACCTTTTATACAAAATTTACGGAGTGGCTAATCTGTAGTGGCAATATGATTATTTTTAATAAATATATAATGTTAAACAATACGGATATATTTTGTTTTAATCATTTATAGTATAACTTCTTTGTTCCACGTCGTTTGGTAAGTTGCTTTCAAATGTGATAAGAATCTATTACTTTAGTTTTGTTTTTCTGTTTCCCTCTTACTACTGAATTGGGATACTTGAGCAGAAAGTTTGCTTAGGACTTGGTAAGTTTCAATTTGAAATAAGCATTGCGTATACTTTTATATGAAACTATCTTCTACACGTATTTTCAGTTGTGTGACCTCGAAAATAGAAAATAAAAAATATACTCTATTGTGGCACAGTGGAACAACGCCTGATTGTAATATCGATTGGTTGTGGGTTCGATTTCGATTCCATGGAATATTTATCCTATTGCGGGAGCGATTATATTTAAAAAATATTTTTATTTCTTCGCTGTGGTGACCTGAAACCCGGTGTTGAATTTCTCACTCTACGTCTCAAATTCAGGCGTTAAGCGGAAACGAAGTGTCCTGGCACTAGGTTCTCTCTGCCAACACTTATACCAGTATTATATAGATTATACAAATACAATAACCAGTATTATATAGATTAAATAATATTGTATTTTATTTTACTCAGACTCCGTATGATACTAAAGCACTTGCGTTGCGTTAATTAGAAGGACGTGTTCAATAATTTAATAAGGATATTATTATCATATTTACCAAAATATCAAAATATTTATATAACAATAATATTAGTCTATAATAGGAATGATATAATATTCTAAGGAAAGCATATTACCTGTTATGGGATGTCACACATATGAACATTAGCCATATTAATAATATTGATAGGTACCGATAAGAAATCCCAAACCTGAAAGCTGACAAAGAATTTCTTCGGACACATAGAATGGTGAATATTTTTGTAGACTCTAAACCTCATAAAAATTGTTAGTTTTTACTACAGAAGTCATTATGGCGCCGTGGAACGCTTTACTGCCAGCCCCCAGCTCAAGGGATTTATATTTTGATTCATCCGTTCATAAGACAAAGTGTGGCGTTGAGTTACACCACAAAATTTAGGACAGGTAATCGATAACAGATTGTCTTATCACTAAGTTCTCTCTACTTACACAGATATACAAAAAAAGCTAAATATATAGAAAAAAAAACCTTTTAATTTTAATATGACAATAATAAAATTGGCGCGCTCTAATGGAGCCATAGTGGTAGTTAGACAGTGAACAGTTATAGGCTGATAAAAAAACTAATTAAATATATATATATATATATATATATATATATATATATATATATATATATATATATGAGGCTGGTCGTGGAACAGTGGGACAAAGTCTGACTGTAAACGTGATCGGCTGTGGGTTCGATCCCCACTCGGGGGAGTGATTATATTTAAATTATTTTCACTTCCTCGCCCTGGTGAAGTCAAAGTGCGGCGTTGAGTTCTACCACTCAACACGCAATGTCTCGAATTTGTTGGAAAGCGAAGTACGTAGTGTCTTAACACTAGGTACTTTCTGTCTACCCTGCTACATGCGGGATAAAAGCGTGAAGCTAATAAAAAATAAAAAAAATATTTAATACTTTACTTGTTATGCATACTAACTATTGACATTTTTATTACCAGCCTGTATGACGTCATATCATGGCGGTTGCTCTTTCGTGTGTTTGTTAAACACGGAAACAGATAAAAGCTTTGTAGATATTGATTTGAGTTATAAAATAAAGCATATAGTTTTGTGAACTGATACTAACATTTTATAATTGTTTATAGTCTATACTATCTTATACATCTAAGTAAATGATTAAACAGACAAACATAATTGTCTATTATCATATTAATATTTACAAATAATTAACAAAGGATAATTTTCTTCGCAACAAGTTATATTATGAGTGACGTCTCCAACAGAATCGTTTTATAAGGAATAGTTTGTAATTAAGTAACAAAACTAATTGTGTATCGTGTAACAGCGTCGGTGTTGGCTTCCTGACTTTGGGATTTGTCGGAGTAAGTTAATCCTGTATCTATTTTGATACTGTTTTATATAATTATAATCATATTTCAAAGGAATTAGGAAGTTTACTTTCATATCATATTACTGTTGAGGGGAACAAATGTACTCCCTCCATTGACTTTGACTCGGACGGTTGAACTGGACTCAGCGTGTAGAAGTAACCGATACTAAAATAAATATGACAGTACTAAAATGAAATACAATTTTTTTAAAGCCATAATCTAGTGTCAAGAGCCGTAATCTAGATGTTACGTGGTAAAAAGCGAACTCAACGCCACGCTTCGTCTTACCAGAGTACAGAAATGTTAATTTTGATTTAAATATAATCATACCCTTTAGGAGGACCCATAAACATCGCGCTTACAATGAAACGCTGCCACTAAGCCATGGTAGCCTTTATACAATTATATGATAAATAGATATATGTCTAAGAGTTAAATTATTATTTACAATCCCTTTTTTTTAATATAAAAATTATTGTACTACAAGCTAGCTCTGTAACTCTTTTCTTTTATGATTAATATCAAATTTGAATACTACGCATGTTTAAGGCAGTTAAGTATAAATTAAAATGCCCACACATTTTATGTAAAGATATTTGTGTAAAACGTAAAATGAAACGTAAATGTTATTGTTGACGGTACTCGGAAACGCTAATTACTGACTATACTGTATGAGCGACAATGTTGTTTTATCGTTAACCGTATTGTGTACTTTGTTAAAAACTATAGATAGAATAGTGAACTGAAGACAGATCAGGATTCAAATCTTCTTTGAATGTATATATATATAATAGCAGGAAGTTTATAAGGCATGTTTTAAAGATTTTATTTAGTTCTCACACATCTAACTACTAAGCGAAAGAACAGAAAATAATTTAAACGTAATCATTACCCCGAATGGGAATCGAACGCACACACGCCCTTCGCGATTACAGTAAGATTTCTTTACATATTATATTAAAGACTTATATATGTAGCATTTGAATAATTTTGGAGAAAGCGGTACAATAATGTTTAAATTATAATACAATATTTATAATTCTAGCCCTTTGTTTTGTAGTTGTCTTTCATACATTGTTAAATCTCAAGATTTCATTCCAAATCTGATAGTACATTACTTGTTGCAATTAGTATTGACACCAAAATTCTATATTAAAAGAGTAAAAATATCGAAATATCAATATTAATAATTTAAAAGAATAAAATATAATTAAGAACTTTTTAATTAGATTATATACTTTTTAATTAGATAAAAAAATATAAAATTTTAAGTATTGTTTATTGACTAGAAAGTTGGACGATTTCCAATAGGCGCGGGTTTGAATATCGTTCAGACATTTATATTTTTTAAAAATATCTTTTTCTTTATGAGTAAATATTTTAAAAGTAGTAAAATATACTCAAAATAATATATTCATAGTAATAATAAATTTCGTTACACTATTTTACAATACAAATATTCCAGTAACACTATTTGCAAGAGATTAAAAGTTAAAATTAAACATTGCATACCTTTGTTCTAGTAAAATACGTTGTACGCTAATTAACACTGCTTGTAAGCATACAATTTAAATTTTAAAGCTCTGCATACGAGACGAACAAAATAATACGAAATACTATCTATATGAATGAAAATATCTTTTTTGGAACTTCGTATGCATTTCGATAGACGTTTTGCTTAAGATACTTTTTAAATCGTCTGTAACAATAAAGTTTGAGTAAAACGTCAGTTCTTAGCGAAAAGCTTCTTAGTACTACGTGGATTCACTGCATGGGTGCCCCTCACCCTTGCAGGTGGAAAAGCTTGGTGCACTGCCTGGGACTTGCATCTTAAGTGTAAGCTTAAAGTTCTTTTGATATACGCATTTAAGTTCGCCTAAACTACACCCACTCCTAAACTGAATATGAAAAATGTTTTTTTTTTAGATTTACATTTTTATCCTGCATAGCAGGATATACAGAAAGTATCTAGTGTCAAGACTCACCATACTTCGCTTTCCCCCAAATTCGAGACATTGCGTGTTAAATGGCGGAACTCAGTGTTACCAGAGCTAAGAAATGAAAATAATTTAAACATAATCATTCTCCCGAGTCGGAAGTAACCCCACAATCGATCGCGTTTACAGTCAGACGCTGTCCAACAGCGCCACGGCCTATGTGATAGGTATATTTATTGTGGTGGAACAAAAAATCTCAAAAAAAAAACACTCAATTAAAATTTTAAATGCAATTAACAAGTTAAACGGATGAAAAAATCATTAAATAAAATAGAAAATGCTATTTATGTTTAATTAGATATTGTTTACGGAAATGCTGGCACATCGATGTTTTGAATTAGATAGCATTCTCAATTCAATTTGTTTTTCCAATTATAACTGAAACTAAATTACATTTATTTATATATTATTAAACACAAAGAGAATATAGTGATTTGCCATTATAATTAATTTAAGAAACATTATACATATAATATTATAGTGTAGCGAAAGCCTATAGAATTAGTGTAGCCATTTGAGGGAAACGAACAAAATCTAAAGCATAACAGTGTTTTGAGTGTACACCCATATGTATAGTAACAGCAGCTGACTGAAAGTATGATCGGTTGTGGGGCTCGATTCCCACTGGGGGATTGCTCTGCAACCATAAAGTGCGCAAACAATATCTTGAAATCGGCGGCATGTTGAATACTGAGTGTCTTGACACTAGGTACTTACTTATCAT
The DNA here is from genome assembly GCA_032432895.1 of Dryadula phaetusa. NCBI lineage: Eukaryota > Metazoa > Arthropoda > Insecta > Lepidoptera > Nymphalidae > Dryadula > Dryadula phaetusa. Next base: position 3,925,750 of record JAOYRS010000068.1, on the reverse strand, counting down.
GCCATGCAAGATAAAATCATAAGACAAAAAAATGAGATATATACTGATTTATAACATAATTATATGAATATGCACACTCGATATATTTTGAGAACATCAAATACTATATAATAGGTATATAGTTTCTTCTCAATACAATTGTACAAATTCAAATCTTTTCACAGCAAATCAGGCGTAAATTCAATTTGACCGATTAAAAACAAAAGAATGGACGCTGCGAAAATTCCTTACAAGGGATACCTTTATACATTTAATTGAATAACTTTGTTGATTTATACGTTTAAACAAAAGTTCTTCGAAATATTAATTGGTAAAAGTGAGTAGCTCATCAGAAAATCGTAATAAATAGTGGTAGAATTAGTTCAAGCTGGTGGGAGCTTCTAGTACGACTGACGATATTGACATTTTCATGTTTTTATTGTTTTGCATATTGGGTTGACAGCAAGTACCTAGTGTCAAGACACTCTGTACCATGGTTTCCGCAGAATTTAACACATTGCGTGTTGAATGACAGAATTCAACGTAGCGCCTGGTCTTACGAGAATAAAAAAGTGAAAATAATTAAAATATAATTATACCCCTGAGTGGGAATCAAACCCACAACTGATCGCATTTACTTTCAGACCATCTTACGCTGCGCCACGAACTTGATCTTCGTTTAAGGTGTAATTATACACCTTTTCATCGATTTGGATCTAGTCAAACATCAATCTCCAACTTATATATATATTTTAAAGACACTATGATGTGATTAGTGATATACCATTTTTTTAGACTGCATGCTTACTATACGCTTTTTTTTCGCATCGCAAAGTGGTCAGTAAGAATTTAGTGTGCTAATTGGAGGAACTCAACGCCGTGCATTGCCCCTCCAGATAGGAAAAATAAAAATAAATTAAATAATTTCGCTCGTGGGAATCGATCTCCCAATCAAAAAGCGTTTTCCATTGCCGTTTCTTCAATGAATAAAGCTATAGTGGTCACGAACAACAGTAAAAACTTTGTAGCTTCTCATCTTTGTATGATATCTTATGAATTTACTATATAGTATTTAATATGTACTTTTTTATATATTCCGAATTTTAGTAATAAGTTGCTAAAAAAGTATATTTGCTGTCATACTGCGTTCAAAAGGCCGGTGTTGTCAAAGCAGTTCACTTTCTAACAAAGAATTTCAAACGTTTCTCTTTATAGTCCAAATCCTGTCGTTTTTTTTTCACAAAAAATGTTGTTATTTCATCTATTTTTACTAGCTTTATTTTTATCATTCAAAGCCTATTTTTCAAAAGAATTTCAAAGCGAATTTATTTCAATAGATAGCTTAGGCTTGGTAGTAGCAGGCTAATGGCACAGATAACCTACGTATGAATTATTGTTATAATATTCTTATAATTATATCTACTACATTACAAATTATAAGATTTGTTTAAATATATGTGTTGTTTAGTACTTCATCCAATTCATAAACACATAAAATGCAATTCTCAGTTTATTGTTATATTCATAAAATTATTTTATCTTTTACTATGAATACATAATTATCTTTGGAAATAAAGCAGGATTTAATATCATACTATTCAAAGTCAAAGTTAAACAATTTTATTCAAAACGAATTGTGCCTGCGATTTCGCTCGCGTAGAAATTAACTTATCATTATTTTATAACTATAAAATAAGAGTAGCCTAACACACTCTTCGATATATCGGCTATATGTCAGTGAAAGCATCTTTAAAATCATATCAACTCTCCGAGATTATTTTAGTGTATACACCCATATATGAGCATTTAGTAAACAGGGTTTATTTTAACATAACAAACACACACTTCCATTTTGTTTATTAGATGTAGATAATAAATTATATGCTCTATTTGTTAAACTCAGCGGGATATCCTCCTGAAAGAGACGGAAGCTAGCATTTCATTCCCAAGACGTATTATCATTTATGAATTCATTAACGTGGTAATAACCTTCACCACACAAACGTCTATTCGTAACTTTTTAAAGCGTACATAATTCCATATTCAAAATGGTCATCGTTCGCCCGATGAGGCATATCGTATAAAATAACGAAATCCACTTTTGAGCCTATTCTAGTCACGTGCTTGTAATTTACTACTAGGCATTCAATAACCATATTACGACAGCGTCAACGCTTATACTAGTATAAAAATAATTTTCTTATTTATTATATTTAGTTGATCATCATTCGATCGATAAATAGTAGAGTAGAAAAATTATTCTCATTGATCAATTGATCAATTGATAAAATAACTAAATTTTACATGTCATTGGCGATGTTAATTGCGCTCAACTGACATACCTTAAAGACATAATATAAAAAAATAGAACACCAGAAGCTTTTTAACTACATACTTGTTCATTAAATACAAGAATTAATTTTTATATCTTAGTTTTGCAGATTTCATTAATTTCTCTTTTTTTAGCTTCACGCTTTGATATCGCATAATGGGGTAGTGGAAGAACCTAGTCTGAAGACACTCTGTACTTTATTATTGCTGAAATTCTAGACGTTGCATGTTAAGTGGAGGAACTCAAATCTATGCTCACCAGAGCAAGGAAAATACAAATAATTTACATATAATCATTCTCTCGAGTGGGAATCGAACCCACAACCGTTTACAAAGTGTTTACAGTCACACGATCTTCCACTGTGCCTCTGATATAAATTTGTGGTAAGAATATATCCATAATAAATATTGGCGAGTCTCAATCATATTTTATTCTATTTCTAACAATATTAAATTTTATTCCAAAACAATAACTAACCATTAAGCGTCTCAAACTGGCTATTAAAATATATTCGTCACTTAACGACTGGCATTGGTGTGAGGCTTAAAGCTGCTGTTCCATCATATTTTCTTCTCCAACATGATTTTTTTACTATTTTCGAAATATTTGGACTTTTCTTAATATAAAAAAAATTATAATAATGAAAATTTACTATTTACTGGAGGCCGGTTGTGGCACAGTGGTTCAGTAGCTGACTGTAAACGTTGTGGATTCGATCCCACTCGGGGGAGTGATTATATTTAACTTATCTTCACTTGATCGCTCCGGTAAGACAAAGTGCGGCGTTGGGCTCCACCACTCAACATGCAATATTTAAAATTCGGTGGAAAGCGAAGTACGGAGTGTCTTGATACTAAGTACTTTCTGTTTACCCTGCTAGGCGGAATGAAAAGCGTGAAGCTAAAAAAATTTACTGTACCATTTTTAAAGTCCACTATGGCGCAATGGGACAGAATCTCTTAAGTGGCCTGTAAGCGCAATGTTTTGAGTTCAATTTCCTGAAGTTTAGGTGAAAAGCAGAGTGTTTTGACACTAGGTTTTTTAACTACCTTGCTATTCTATAAAGCGTGAAGCTGCCTTCTTTAAAACTGAATTTAATCACAATCGTAGTAAAATCTATAGTTGTATTACAATTTCCATCATTTAAATTTTAGTGGATAACACTCTCAAGGAAAGCTGAACCAATTTTATGGTGTCTTTTTCGCGGCCGAGGAAATAAAAAGATAGGTAGCGTTTCAACGACGCTGTTACTTTTAACAACATTAAGGCGGTATTCCCATGGAGCGTTTAACGTCCACTTATAATTGAATTGAATGAGTAAATTTAAGTTATTTTGCAAGAAAATTTTATTGATAATTTATCAATGTATATAATTTTTTCCGTTAATTTTTACTTTCAATGATTTACTAATAAACAAAGGATTGACAAAACTACAAGATTAGAACTTAGCTCCAACTTTTAGATATTTTGGAGAGGACTGAAAGAGAGAATACATCAAAATTCCCATTGAAAATCATTTTTTTTTGACATAACAAGGTTCATTAAGCCAGCGTAAAAGAATTTCGCTAGAACAATACGTACTACATACTTAAAATTATTATTTTTTTTGGCTCAAGGTATGAAATAAAAAAAAAATTCATACAAAGTTTGCTAACGCTGTATGCACCACAATGCCTAAGTCTGCCTCTCTGCGGCTAGTTCCCAAAAACATTGTCCCCTCGCTATAAATTACTTGTAATCTTGGATATCGTAGGGATGCTGTGGCTAAGATAAGATACAGATTACACCAGATACACATTAAGCGTCTTAACGGAATTAATGAGACGATGAAGAAAATAATAAAGATTATAAATAGATTCATAATTATTTTTGGCTATTGCTTATAATGATTATAATATGAATGGTTTATTATTTTTTCTTAGAGGCCATCCTGGTACAGTGGAAGGGCGTATAATTGTAAATGTGATTGGTTTTGGATTTAATTCCCACTCAGGACAATAATTATATTTGAATTCATGTTATTTTCTACGCTCTAGTAAGAATAATGCGACGTTAAGCTTGCTTCGTAATGTCTCGATTTTAGGGTGGAAAGCAGTCAACGGATTGTCTTGACATGAGGTTGTCTCTGGTTATCCTGCTATGTGAAATACCATAGCGTTCGAGGAGTTTATAAAATATGACGGCTCCATCATGTACCATTAAGTTAAAATATATGGAGTGTGTGATGCGTGATGCGTGTTGATTTCAGGGTTGATACTAACTCGGGAGATTAAGCTTTATTTATATAACCGTCCGAGTCAGTGGTGAGCCATTAAGATATTTGAAGACAAAAAACTTATTAATGAGTGAAATAAAATCATAATAAATATATAATTTTGTTTTAGGTATTGAGCATTTATATACACATTTAGATTTCAAATACCCTTTTTATTTTGTTTACTAGGTATAAAAATATACTTAGTGCAATATAAAACTTAATATTTGTAAAAAAAGCTTAACATTTTACGAGTATTCCTGTATATCAGGGTCATTTTTGCTAACCTAGAATCTAGTGTAAAGATATTCCGTTCTTCGCTTGCAGCAAAAAAAAGATAAGTGATTCAACTTTATTCGGTAAGATTAAGTAAATTGTAAGTAAATTGGTAAAATTTTAATTAAGAAGACACTGTGCTTATGTATCAGATCGAAGAACGTTTGAAAATTTTCCAGAATGGTCAAAATTGGGCCAAAATAGTGTTGATTTTACATTGATTAATAAACTAAAACATACTGCTTCACGATTAATGCCGTATATTAAGTCTATGACTTAAATGGCAAAGTCAGTGTCGCTCATTGTCCTACCAGAGCGGAGAAGCGAAAATAAATTTTTAATATAATCTCGTAGAAATTCAAGTGAGAATGGTATTCGTAACTAATCGCGTTTACAGTCAGACGCTGTCCCACTTAACGTTATTCGATAGATATGATTGAAAAATAATAAATTTTTAGATAATTTTTTTAAATTAATAATGTAATACTTACTATTTCACTATTTCAAAGTAAAATACCACGAAATTTGTATAGCGTTCACAAAACGCAAGCAATTCAGCTATGAAATCAATCGAGCTGTATATCACGCAAAAATGGATAGAAATTTAATATCAGCAATGCCAATTCCACTTACTGGCTTTGTTTGTATATCGTGCGAATGATTTTAGATTTTTTTTGACGGTATTCGAGGGAGGCGCCTGTTGAAAATTTTTATATTCTATGACTATAGACATTCGGTTAAATCACCACGATCTGATTTTTATTTTTAGCTTCACGCTTTTATACCGCGTAGCAGGGTCAGAAGCTACCTAGTGTCAAAACACTCCGTACTTTGCTTTCCACCGAATTCGAACGTTAAAATAGCCGATTCCGTTTACAAACAGATGCTGTCCCACTGCGCTACGACTACTGTCCCACTGGCCTCATTATATAGTCTGAAATGATTGGATTTTCTCACATTAAATGAAATTAGTTAAAAATTTAACAAAATTTAATAATGTCATTTTATATTTTATTGATTGGATATCTTTATTTTTTGTCGATACTTAGTTATGTTTATTTAAAATTGAATGTATAATTTTTTTATTTATTTATTTATAACAATTTATTTATATCCGAGTAAGTGTACTACTAAAATCTATTTTTACTTATTAGCTTACACGCTTTTATCCCGCATAGCAGGGTAGACAGGAAGTATCTAGTGTCAAATCACTCCACACTCCGCCTTCATCTGAATTCTAGATATTGAGTGATGCGTCACGGAAAACAACGTCGCGCTTTGCCTCACTAGAGCAAGGAAATTAAAAATAATTAAAATATAATATTTCTTCCGACTGAGAATCGAACCCACAACCGATCGCATTTATAGTTAAATTAAGTTTAATATAAACATCGATTCTATATATATATATATATATATATATATATATATATATATATATATATATATATATATATATATATATATATATATATATATATATATATATATAAAGAAAACATTTTCTCGTACAAATAATTCACTTATATGACACGTTCCACAACTATTCTATAAAATATAGCAAACAGAAGAGCCAATTTTTTCTATGTGAATCAGAGGCAGTGTGAAATTCAATTATTCCGACTAACATATGTACGTGGGAGGAAAGTTTATTCCAACTCTTTACAATCTTATTTTTTTACCTTGTGCGTTTGTTATTCTATTTGGAAATACTTTTGATGTTGTATTTGTTTCTTTTTATCTTTACGAATTTCTGTTTTCAGATAGAGTAAGCAGAGAAACCTCAGTGATAAGCATCTTTATTTGTTTAACATGAGATATTGAATCTTGAGTGGCGTAACACGACGCCGAACTTTGTCCGGACTAATGATATATTCAAGATAATTCATACGTTATAAGTAAAAAAAATAATACATTTCTTATAAAACTCATTTTAATCGTGAAACAAATACACATAAAGGGACTTTGTCCTAAATTTTCAGCAAATTTGTACTTCCGCTTGCAATAAATAACAATTTGCGCACTTCCGACTCGGAACACTGTCAAAATTATTATTTATAACGTCAGCTTTTCTAGATTTATGCTGTTGATCCATCATTTTTTGTTTAGCTTTTTTAAAGTATATTATAAGTTGTAAGTAAATAATAATAATAATAATAACCACAGAACTGAACTGAAGCGCTATCGTTCATTGCTTAAGTTATAATGTCGAACGTATCAACACAAAGCAAGTAAAAAACATTTTATTATTTAGTCTACAAGATGATATACCACTTATATATATGATATACCACTTAACTCTAAGAAGTGTAGAAAATAGTTTACGCTTTTTGCCTTTTGAGCCTTTTGAGGCTATCTTGGCGAAATGAGATTGGTTGTGGGTTCGATTCGCTCCTCAAGGAAAAGATTATATTTAAAATTTATTTCTATTCCTCTTCTTTGGTAAGACAAAGCGCAGCGTTGACGTATTGCCACGCAACACAATGGCTTGATTTATTATGTTATTTTAATTAATTAATATGCATTTTCGTTAATTAATACAGCAAGTGTTGTGAGAATTACATATGAAAAATGTGAACCATTTAATTATTTAAGTTAAGGAATTCAGCTTAATGTACTTTACGTAAAATATCTAAAAAATATTAAATGTGTAAACACGTACTCTGCTTTCTGCTGATTTGAGACATTGCGTGTTGAGTGGTGGATCTCAACGCCGCGCTTTGTCTTACCAGAGCAGAGAAATGACAATAATTATAAAATTAATTTTTCAAATTCGAAAATCGGACCCACAATCAACCGCTTTTCAAGTCAGTATGTTACGTTTATCTGCCTCATTAAGTATAAATAAATACTATATTTATCAAATCATGCCGTGACTCAAGATACGTCTGGTATTTTTGATCCATTTATTGTTGTGCCCGCTGTATGTTAGATTATCTTTTAGAAGATGTTTTAGAGATTCAGAGGTAACAGTAAGAATTATGTTTGCAATATGTTAAATTTATATAATTAACCATCAGAAGGTCCTAAATCTTTTTCATTATATACTTGCCATCAAAAGGTATCGACTCGGATATGTATTTATTTGTCATTATATAAAGTTTTTTAATATTTGTAATATCATTCATTAACTTATAATATATAAGAATAAAAGTATGAGCGAGATTAAGAAGAAATAATATAAGTTGCAAAAGCACCTAACGAAAGTACTGATAATGACGACTTTTCAAGTCAGAGCATAAAAGAGACGAAAGATTGACAAACAATTTCCCGAAAAACACGAAGCTTTTCTGGCGAGAAGTTAGTGATTCAGCTCAGCGTTGTTCGCCAACCTGTAGAATGAATGGGATGCTTTCTGAGCACGGTGAAATACTCACGGAAAGAACACACGTTTTGCAACGATGGGCGGAATTCTACAAGAAGATGTATGAATGTGATGACGCCTCTGTCTCGAGTGACAGAAATATGCTGAGTCTTGATGTAGCAGATGGCGAATTCGGTATAAAAGAAGTAGAGAATGCTATATGAAGTCTGAAATGTGGTAGGGCAGCGGGAGCAGATGGAGTTACCACTATTCACTATACAGAGTTCTTTTTTCTATGAAATTTATGCTGGAAAAAGGAAGAGGTCCCGGATGATAGGCGAGACACAGTCAACGTGCCTTTGTATAAAGGCTAAGGTTCACAGATAGGCTGTGCAAGCTATAGGGCTATCAGTTTGATTACCTTGGGCAGTAAAATTTATGCTAAAATTCTAGCGAGAAAAAAGCAAGAGAGATCCGAAAGGCTTTTATGGGAGGCCCAAGGAGGATTTAGGCCTGAAAGAGGGTGCATGGATCAGGTCTTTTCTCTCCACATGATCATGGAATGGTTGTTGGCTGTAAACCAGAAAATTATCTGTGCTTTTGTGGATTCAGAAAAGGTATTTGACAGGGTTGTAAGAACGAAGTTATGGGAGATACTGCCCCGGTACAATGTGCAGGCTGTAACGATCTAAGAGACGAAGAAATAACAGAATGCAATATTACGGTAGATAGAACGATATTAGAACAAGTGAATGAGGTGGTATATCTAAGAAGTATGTTAAGTAGAGATGGAAGATACGAAAAAAATGTGGAAAGGCGTATAGCTGCCGGTGCAAGGTTAACGGTTCTCTTGGTGCATTGCGACGGCAAAACGTCAGCATACCTGCACGTCTTGCCATTTACAATACAGTACTGATACCGACGTTGTTATACGGTAGCGAAACGTGGGTGTGTCAAAAGAAGAATAAAAGAAAGATGACTGCAGTAGAGGTGAGATCTATTCGTCGGATATGCGGAGTCAGTTTAGCTGACGTAAGAATGAAGAAGAACGTGCTCAGGTGGTTTGGGCACGTTGAAAGAATGAGCGATGAAAGAATGTTTTATGAAGCCAAAGTGAATGGTAAGAGAGGTCGGGGTAGACCTAGGTTGACCTTCGAAAACACAGTATCGAAGATACTTGAAGCTAAAGAAAAATCATTGACTTTCCATTAAGACGCCAACGACTAGAGCGCGTCCTATCTTTTTCCTACTTATAATGTACCATTGGAGGTAATCATAGTAAGAGAAAAGATAGCCAAGCGGCCCGCCCCACCGCTAGCCCTGATTTCTGACCGACAGTGCTTCTTATAACCTTAGTATTGAACCTCATATACGTTAACTGTTCCATTGGGACGTAATGGAACAGTTAACGTATACGATACTTACAGTGCTTTTGCATACGATCAATTTTTAGCTATCTGTTCGATTTATTGATTCCAGTTCGCATATCAATTGAGACGCACTACCCTTAGGCGGCCGATTATGTGATGTTCACGCACAGCACACACGTAGTAGTTTGTCGGAATCAACAATTTAACTTGGTTAAAACAATCGTGTGTCACATTATGGGTTCTATCACCAAATAAAGCGCTCGACAAACAGTCGAACACCGTTACGTACTACAGCATTACGTGACATAATTAGTACAACACTCCTGACAAGGACGCCACTAAAATATACTTCAAAACGCATGAGACATAAAAGCGCCACATAACAATTAATCCCACACCAGGAGTGAAAAATGACATAGAAATAATTGAATCTATGTCTGTCGCCGTACAGACGATACAAGTCGCAGCACCGACATCGGTTATCAATAAGCTATAAAGCTCAGCGAACCCCGACAGCCACATGCCACAAGTTATAACAATGTTTGACGCCGTACAAGCATTACTTGGACAACGTAAGACAGCAGCAGACTCAATACCACCAACCAACATCACTAAAGTCAATTCAGTTCACCAAAGTCAATTATAGCAACCTCAGTGACACCAAGCAACATTGGTTTATGCCACCGACGACGATATCGACAGCGATATCGTTGTCGATATATCTTATTTATTTTATATGCGTTACAAGTCTTTCAGCTCATAATACTTGTATGTTAGTACTTCATTATATAAAGAGGTTGACTCGAACCTCGCATGCTGCTCCCTATATATGCCATGCAACTGTTTTGACATTCAGGACGGTGTAACCTGAAATCTCTTTAAAGATTAAGTCAACATCTCTATGAAAGACGGCTCGGTTTGACAACGCACGACATCGTCGACACTAAGCTTATTACATGCACAGCTGCAACTTCTTTTATTACACGAACGCAATCTGTTCATTATATACTATACGAAATACACATATCTGATCTGATATATGTGATTTAAATATTAAATCATATTTATATTTCAATGTGTCAGTACATGCCGTTACAAGACGCTGTCCCACTACGCCACGACCGGCCTCAATTCAATCTGTATTACATATTAACATAAGACATAAACAAATTAAGGTATTTTAAGAAAATGTAATTATTGTTGGCAGTGGACAATACATAATACCTATAACAATAACAATAAATCAACTTTAATAATAATATCCAATACATTCGTACTTAAAATGTATAATTAATAAAATCTTTCATTTTCGCGATTTGTACACATTTTAAATGTAACAATTTTAAACGGTCGCGTCAGTCTACCTGTAAGCACGGTTTACCATAAGGTGTTCGAAACGTCAGATTTCCAAAAATGTATTTTCAAATACCAAAGTATACGCGATTATTCCGTATAAAATAGTTTCATTTATAATACTTAATCTGAACCTACGTCCGTATAAAATCAAAGCAATAAGTACCACATATTAATATCTTGTTAAATATTATAATTACATATAATAACGTTTCAACGTTTAAAATTCATTATTTTAATAAAGAACAATTGAGTTTTGATCCCATCAGACCCAATGGCTTATCTAGTATCAGGTGTTATAATATAATTATAATGGTTTCCAATTTGCAAAATCCAATTTGTGAATCATATTTACTAAACAGATATTAAATAAAGCAATTTAAAATTATTATTTATAAATATATAATATTTTTCTTGCTTCACATTTTAATCTCCCATATTTCAAGACACTCTGTACTTCGATTTTCTAATTTGAGACATTGGGTGCTGAGTTGCGGAACTCAACGTCGCATTTTGTCTTTGTAACTAATTGAGAATATATACACACAAATATAGGATATGTGTATGTACGACTCACACCAGAGAGCATATAACGTCAAGTTAAGTCTCCATTTTTAATTCAGAAAACGAGAAACTGCTTGCTAAGTGGCCGATCTCACACCTGCCATGTCTTATATCAAGGAAAGAATTGATTTATATATCATAAAAACATAGAAACAATCTCGTTCACAGTCAGATATTGTCCCACTGTACTACAACGTCTATTTTCTATTATTTTTTTAATGTCACAGGGTCTGATTAAATGTGTGATAACGTAACATAACGTCATGTTGTCTAAAATAGTTTTAAAAAGGCGAACGGAGTGTTTATACATTAGATTGTCTCTGGTTACAATCACTTTTAATAATTTAATAATAAAAACAATTCTTTGAGGCTACCATGGCGCGGTGTGACAGCATGTGACTGTAAACATAGTTGGATTCCTAATAGGAACCGCACCCACAATCAATCGCGATGAGGGTGAAAGACTAGTTGAAATTTATTTTCAGTGCTCCATTCTGGTAAGAATCACTGTATCATTCAACACAGAATTTCTAGACATTTCTTGCGGAAAGCAGTTAATAAGTATCTTGACACTAGGTGGTCTCTGACGATAGCTAAACATTCTTGTATTCTGAAGCTATACTATTCTTATACAAATTTGATATTTTTGGAACTATTGTTTCTTAACAAATCGTCTGTCGTGTTTTATTCGCTTTGTACAAGAAATCAAAAAATATATTATTTATTACGAGACCATTTAATTTCGAGCTATAAATAATAATGTTGTTAATACTAAAACCATAATAAAATACCTTTTATTAATAAATTTATTATACAATTAAAATGCTTATTATATTATTAAGAATATTACGGTGGGTTAGAAAACATTTATGAAAAAACGTATAAAAATTTGAACGCAGCGGGATTCGAACCCGCGCCTCTTGGATACCGTCCAAGCGCTCTGACCGCTAAGCCATGCGTTCTACTACCAGCTGCGTTGAAATTCTTATACGTTTTGTTACAACTTATTTATGTTGTTAGCATCTCTGTAGAGAGATTTTTACAAATTTTTACTACTTAAAGATTATTAAGAAATAATCGTTTAACAAGAGAGATTGATATTTTATTTTAATATTTACTATTTTTAAAGTGTTATTCCACACTTAGGATTAGAAAACATTTATGAAAAAACGTATAAAAATTTGAACGCAGCGGGATTCGAACCGCGCCTCTTGGATACCATCCAAGCGCTCTGACCGCTAAGCCATGCGTTCTACTACCAGCTGCGTCGAAATTCTTATACGTTTTGTTACAACTTATTTATGTTGTTAGCATCTCTGTAGAGAGATTTTTACAAACGTTTTTTATACGTTTTTTTATAAATGTTTTCTAATCCTAAGTGTGGAATAACACTTTAAAAATAGTAAATATTACGGTGGCTTTTGCTGAGCTAGCAGAGTGTCCTTGATCAATGAAATCATGGGTTGGTATATAACTGCATATTTTATATCGTTTATATTTTGGTATTCGAAGATATACTTTAATTTTATCCATTTAAAACAGTTTCTTTTGAAATGTGTAATAATCGCGAAAAACTAAGATCTTTATATACATATTTTATTTTATTTTTGGTAAATATTAAAACCCAACAATCTTCCCCATATAGCTTAAAATATACAATAAGACCATGCGAACAATAGAAGCGCGTCTGTCATTCATCACATTGTAGGTACACACGAAATGTGCGAGACAAAAACATTTTCAGCCTTCCAAGATATAATACCTTCATATACATATTTCTACAAATTTATATGTGTGGTATTTGTATAAAAAATATACATATGTCATAATATAACACGAACATAACATATAACATTACCGTAATCTCCTTCGTGTGTTCACCTAACAACTTGACATTGGCCATAACCCAAAGAACAGAACAGAATATATGTTATAATAACATATGTAAGTATCTATTTACTAATATTCAACGCCATCGTGGCCCAATGGGACAATTTATGACTGAAGGTATAAAGGTTATGGGGTAAATACTATCGTAATGCATGTATATATTTACATGTATTTTATGTGTATGTGTGTGTGCTCGCTTTTGTGTTTGTATGTATGCATATATGTATGTATATATTTATGCGTACTTTAATATAAACAGATATCCACTTACACTACTGATCCCTTCACATTCATTCATTCTTCTCTTTACTCAAAGAGATCGTTCACTTAGCGATAAAATCGCGTAAAGTACTATTTTAAAAATCACATTATTTTTGTGCTTTTCTGTTTCTGTTCTACAATAAAGAGCATTTTACTTTACTTACTTTACTTCCATAATTAATTTTCAAAACATACCGCTTCACTGCGCATCTACTATCAAATTCGTATTGGTCTATTTACGATACACCTTCATAAATTGAACTTACAGAACTAAAATAACGCTAAATATACCGTCGGCTACATCACCTACGCTTATCGTATCGTACGCTGTGAATTATTGTTTGAAAGATACACGCCAATCTGTCCATACTCGACCCCTCGCTGTTATTACCTTAAATGCTATCTATTTTCAACTTTATTTCCTTTTGGTTAGAACTCATTTTCCAATAATAATATAAAGTCTATTACATATAACATGTGGTTGACAGAAGCCGAAACAAATCGTTTTATCGACCATCGCTGTAGTGGATTGAAAAGCAAAGTGCTTGATTAAATGCCGTATACGAAGTCATTTTCTCATTTTCTGCGTTTAGTTCCTATCTATGTTTAGCAGTTTCACGTTTTTTCTCGTAAAGTCAGAAAAAAGCTAGTGTCAAGACACTATATTGTCCACATTTCGATCAAAATCGAGGAATTGCGTGGTGTATCTTAACGCCGAATTTTACCTTACTAGAGCGGAGAAATAAAAAATATTTAATGTAACAAATCATTCAAGTCTGAAGTACACAATGAATCTACAAACAATCGCATATAAATTAATATTTTATATATTTTTTAAATAAAGGCAAATAAACATATAACTGTTAATTACTTTCTAATATTTTGAATTTTCGTTCGCAAGTTTGGTTTATAAAAATAGTATTTAATCATTTTTTTTTAAATTATAATATAAATGGTAACTTATTTAACTAGACATTTAAAATATGTACAAAATATATTTATATATATAAATAATTTTGCTCAAGTAGTGTCAATTTTCTCCGTTTTCTACTTTCCTCATAAAATCAATACATTGTGTGTTAGGTTACGGAACTCAACGCCATATTTTTGTCTTACCAACCACCAATCACGTTTATTTTTTATTATATCACTATGCACATATATTCCAATATCAACAAATCTACGCGTAATAATTCAACGGTAGGAGTCATTGCGGTCAATAAGTACGCTATAAATCTCGAGCTAAGCTAACAGTCTTCATGCAGGTGATATCAACAGGACTAATGTACATATGTGTAACCGATATATCAACCTCATAGAACGAAAACGATCTAAGTCTGAATTTTAACATGACCCTATTTCCTATATAGAATAATCAGAGAGAGAGTATAGTATCAAGACAAAGAAATAATAATAAAATAAATTAAACAATTCCTCATGGACGAACCTACAACCATATATGTGTATATTATATATGTGTGTGTGTAGCATTCAAGATGTTGTATATATGAATATTTGAAAAGAAAGCGCTGCAGCACTCAGCTCCGCGTAATAACGCAAACCGTTAAAAAGCGCAAGGCAGAGCAAGTAGACGACGTCCCGAGGCATTTCATATACAGCGTGCTTCAACTCATTATGATGGGTAAAGGGGACGGTAAAAGAAAAGGGTCATTATCGAATAGTATGTGTTATTTAAAAGCGATTGGTTGTGAGTCAGATTTCCACTCGCTCTGGTAAGACAAAGGGCAGCGTTGAGATCCGCCGGTCAACACATAATGTCTCGAATTTTAATGGCCATTGCACTTTATAGTTCTGGGCTCTTAAAATATTTTTTTTAAAAGTTGATAAAGAACGGAAAGTTTTCATTCTGAGTTTCTTCCATCTTGCCTACACTACTGTGAAAAAGTACTTGAAACGTGTTTTTTATTTCAGAATTCATTTTAACATTATAATCGTTGTAAATATTACTTTAGCCAAATCGTTTGAAAAAAAGATTATTATTTAGTAGTTATTTAAAATGATTTGACTACTTTCGCGGTAGTCAGATCTTTAAATAACAACAGTAATTGACATTCATTTCGAATAACAATTCTAACAAACTAATTTGAAGCGTCCCTTCCAAAATCTTTAAAAGATAAATTTGCTCAACTTAAATTTTAATCTCTGGCAACATTCATTGAGATATATAACACCGATTAAAATTTTCCATTGAGATTTATTTTGTACAAAGCTTTCGGTTAATTAGAAGTTATGTACTGTCTTCGACTCACTCTTGGAAATTTATAATTACTTCACGTTTACATTCATATCTTAATCTTGTATTTGATCTAGTTTCTTATTCTGATTTTTAAGTATTTGTAATAATAATTTATTTATTTTTGTATTATAGTAATACGATATTTTCTATGCAAAATAAATTTGATTATTGAATTGTTATCATTTATGAAAACTAGCATTTTTAAGCTGTGAAATATAATAGGCCGGTCGTGGCGCAGTTTGACAGCGTCTGAGTTTAAACTTGATTGATTGTTTATTCAATCACCACCCGGGGAATTATTCTATTTAAATTATTTTCATTTCTTTGCTCTCGTAAGACAAAATCGTGGATTTGAGTTCTGCCACTCATCACGCAATGACTTGATTTCAGCAGAAAGCGGAGTACGGAGTGTCTTGACTAGGTACTTCCTGTTTACCTTGCTATATGGGATAAAAGAAAACAACCTATTAAAAAAACAAAAATAAACTATTCTAAACGTATTATCTTTTAAAAAACCTACACCAAATTTCATACACCTCTGTCCCCATAAATTACTTGAAAGAAAGAAATATTTCTTTATAATGATTTTTCGATATCTAAATTGCTAAGAAAATGCATGCAAGAGACGTTATAATAAAGTATTCTATACTTAATCCAATATTGTTCAAATCAATGGTATATTTACAAAGAAACAGACGCTGTTTGGACGAGAGTTAAGAATCGTGACGAAGAATATATATTCAGAGTTACGAATTTAAGTAAGAAACGTTCACAAAAACGATTTGTTTATTTATCAAGTAAATGTTAGATTCTTATGTACCTTTGAATTCATATTTTATTGGGCTCAATTGTTTTCTGTATGTATAATATATGTAAATACAGAAGTCGTCTTAAATATTTAATTCAATATTTCAATTTTTCGATTTTTACCTATTTCAAATGAAAACAGTTCAAACTAATTAATCTAATAAGTATACTTTTGTATTCGAAAATACATTTTTGATAGCCCGACGTTTAGAACACTTTACAGTAATACATGTTTACGATTTGTTGACACGATTAATTCATTTAAAATAGTTTTATATAAAAAAATATGATTTCTCTAGTTTTAGTTGTCGTAAAAATAGAGTCTCATTTGGGTCTCACAATGCCACTCGTTGTTGGCTGAAGTGGGTAGTGACCTCTCGCTATCCAGTGTGCTGAAACTCACCCTAGGTCTGTGAAGCCGTTATCGCACAGAAGGAGGCTACGGAGCGGGTACGCGAGTCCAGCGCAAATGTTTTGGTAATTCTATATATTTATATTTAAGCAGTAAAAGTCTTCCGGCTGATAATGACTATATACATAATATATTAAAAGGGGGTTTAATAATTATATCAAGGGAAAATATTTAAATATTCTCGGAATGATAACAAAGCCATGGTTGAATGTGTTTAAACTGTTCAATATATTTTAGGTGGAACGCTGCACGGTCGTCACGATATTGGTCACACACCGGCTATTATTATAGTAATAGCAGCCACTTATAAACAGAAACTGACATATTATTGTACTAATTTTGCTTTTATTATCATTTTATTATTTTTTAATGTTACTGTTTCACCAGTCCATAGAAACAAATACAATTGGAGTGTCTGTTTGTAATATTAAAATAACCGGTTCTTTAAATCAATAGAGTTATATATATATATATATATATATATATATATATATATATATATATATATATATATATATATATATATATATATATATATATATATATATATATATATATATATATATATATGTGCACAAAAACATATAGCAAAGTAATATTTTTTTAATTAAATGTTTTCTGTCTGTCAAAGTAATATTTTTTTAATTAAATGTAAAATAAACAGAGTAACGCTGAAGAAGTCGCGGGCACAGGTTTTTATCATAACTTTGTTTGATATATTGATTTTCTTTTGCTATATTAACATTTCAATATGCGTGAATTCAAGCGTAAAATTCTCTATTACTTGTTAATAGGAAAATGGAGAGTTTCTTAGTTCCCGTCTATTCTATTCTGATCATCAAAATAGGAAGAAAATTAGAAAATTGCCTTGTTTCCCTGCCATTTAATGAATAACGGAAGAGTTTTGTCTATGTATATATTAATTGTAATGAAGCATTGCGCCATACTTTCTTATACTTGTATTCTCGTTTATGTCACTTTTATAAGAATATATGTAAAACATCTTAATGTGTGTCATATTTATTTTGTTGCAATGCAATTGCTTGAAGGTTACAAAATATTGAAACTCGAAATTATTTGAAATAAATCCAGACAAGAAAGCTTAATGGTACCAACCATTGACTGTTTAAAATCTTTTATGAAATAACATAAAATTATATATTTTATGATATTATATAAATATGTGGGAGTTTTTACGTAGTAAAAATGTACAATGACTTTAAATATTAAGCTATGGTATCAAATTGCTAAAATAAACTAAGACTTATTAGGATATAGACATAATAATTTACTATCGAAAACTGAGACAGCCCTCGTATAGTAGAGATTCGACTTAATATATCACGCAAGTACAATGAAAATACACAGGGTTGTGTTCAAAGCTCAGTTTTTTTTTACTTTTTTAAATAACTTATAATAATATGTAGATAAAAAACCACTATTTTTGTAGCTCAACTTTTTGATTGGGATTTAGAGAGATTATTTCAAAGAACGATTGAATCGCCAAGCATAATGCGATAAGTTGCTTTATTTATATAATTAATATAAAAAAATATATGTAGAAACGTATCAAAACTAATAGAATAACTAATAAAAAAAAATAAGTATTTTAAAAACAAGCAGTATTTTACCCAATGGTATGTGTCAATGTTTCGTTGTAAAAGCCACAAAAACGTAGTAATATATATTTAAAATTATTTAAATAAATGAAATAAAAAAATAAATTAGAAAACATTTTTTAAAAACCGTATTAAAATTTGAACGCAGCGGGATTCAAACCCGCGCTTCTTAGATACCGTCCAAGAAGCGCGGGTTCGAATCCCGCTGCGTTCAAATTTTTATACGTTTTTTCAAAAATGTTTTCTAATCCTAAGTGTGCAATAACACTTTAAAAATAGTAAATATTAAAAAATAAATTATTTTAGTAGCAAAAACAAAGATTTCTTTTTAAAGCAAAGAATGCAGGCATTAGGAAATCAAGTCCTTTCAATAATTATAATTATGACCTATAATTATAGGTCCAATATGATTTTTATATTTAAGCAAATATGGTGTAAATAAATAAAATATTTTTACATGCTACTAATTTAAATGAAGATATCCAATTCTTTACTGTGAATATATAGTATCAGTATGTGAGTGTGAATTTGTGTGTGTGTGTGTTTATGAGCGTGTGTGTGTGTGTGTGTCTTGCATTTCGATGTATGTGATATAAATGCATCTCAGTGTCATTATAAGTAAGTGTTTTTATTCTCTCCTTGTTTTTTGGAATAGTAGTAAATCAAGAAACATATATAATTATGAAAAGCAACCCTAGCTATCTCGTATATATATGTACCTAATATTTTACATTGAGGGACAAGCCTTTGTTCGCTCCGTCCATTGTAAGTTGCGAAATTAAGATGTTCTGAAAATAATAGAATTTCCGATTGTGTGGGAAACCATCGATAATTTTTGTTATTAGAAGTATATACAAAAAGGGACCTTTTCCTTTTAAATATAGCGTTTGCTATTCCACGTATGGTATGTATGGGACAAAAATATGAGTGTTATTTCGTTCTATTGGATTCTGCTGTTTTGTGGATAAAATAATCATAATTCAGGGATTATCGTGAAATGATCTGAATGTCTATATACGACTATTATATATCGATTCCACTCAAAATAGCCTATTAGATTAGATCTAGCTCATTTATAAGATTGCTAATTTTAAAAGTAACTATTTTAAACATATTTTATAATGTGTAATTATATATAATATATCACAGGTAAGCCTGGCCTACGATCATAAATAGATAAGGACTACTGCAAAGAGCTTGCAACGTCGGATTATAAGATATATTTTCTGATACATAAAAATATGCGTTTTTAAAATATATTAATTTAAAACGTGTAAAACTCGCAAAAAATTTTGCATTCTAATTTTATATGTGCTTAAATCAGAATTAAGAATATAAATAGGTAGTAACGTCTTATAGTTTAGTAGCTAGTTAGTTTAATAGCTAGCTAATAGTAACATGGGGCCAGTCGTGACGCAGTGGGGAAATGTCTGATTGTAAGCGTGACCTGGTGTGTGTTCGATCCACAATCGAAAAAGATATTTTGTTTAAATTATTTTCATTTCCTTGCTCTGGTAAAACAAAGCGCGACGTTGAGTTCCACTACTTAATTTAGCGTAAAGCAATTCCGCTTTCCGGAGTGTCTTGACACTTGATATTCCCTATCTATGCGGGATAAAAGCGTGAAGCTAAAAAAAAATTAATTATACCATAAAAGTAATAGAAAATAGCGATTTCTTAGTTTATAGTAGTTAGGATATCTATTAAAACATAAAAAAATCTATTTTAATAGATACATTTTAAATCTTTAATGAATCATTTTAGTTATAAGTATATTATGATGACAAGATATAAAAACATGACAAATTTTAATACACGAACTGCTATGAGCAGTTGACACGATCGCATATTCCTCAGATTACTCAAGTCTTCTGCTTCCATAGATACGCTGGTTATTGGTTTTCCTATAGGTAGATTATACATACCGACATTATGTATGCCAAACTCACGAAGCGATATCATGGTAAATTTGTATTTAACTGATTTTTGACCCAATGATTGTGCGTTCAATTTCTAATTGAACACTTTTTTAAATGCACTTATATTCCACTTTCCTAGTGTAAAGATAACTCTCTTTTCTATTTTTTATATTTTGCCCTGATTAAGTTAAACAAAATCATAGAAATAACTGTGATTTGTGTGTGACTTCGGATTCTGCCATTCCCACCCATATCCCCGAAATGGGTAGAAAACAGAGTGGTGTGTTTTATTTGCCCTTGTCACATTTGCTGAGGATAAAACTTCCATCTAGGAAATCATTAGATATTTTTAACATAAAAATCTTATACGTAACACGTGTCGGTCTTGGTCAACCAAAGAAAACAGAGTCAGTTAATCATGTTACTTCCAATTCACAGAAGAAGAAAAATAAACATCTCAAGCAAAGCCAATCAATTCACTAAGCCCTTTCTTAATGCCTTCGTTTTAAGTGCGGTCGGTGGTCTTAAAAGCTTATGGCAGTCCCGATGAAGACCTGTGTCAGAGATTCCAACGAGGATTACGTACTGACACCGTGTCGACCTCATGTCATACCTTAATCCCTATTGCTGCTCAGGTGTTATTTAGCGTGTTAAAACGTGATGCATTGAATTTCGTTACCAGGAAAATGAATCTGAAGGACATCTAGCAGCTGACTTTCCATCTAACTGCTTATGTAGTTGTTGGAACTTACGAGGGAAACGATATTTAGATATTAAATGTTCTACCAACGTTTTACTACGAACAAGGTACTCATTGGACTGCCTTGAATGACAGAGCTTGGCGTTACATTTTATTATCCTAAATGCAACTCTATGTGGCAAAAATAGAGGAATTCTTCCTCATTGTTTTTGTATTATTGTTACATTAAAAGAAATGCTCATAATAATATTATCACCTATATAGGTCGAGTGTATCATGCTACTTAGGGGCAAAAGTCAGATTACGATACAGTATTTTTTTTTCCCATATATAGGTATTTATGTTAGCCATAGGGTAAACCTCATATAGGTGTAAAAAAAAATAAAAAATATATACATCTTATATAGATAAGACAGGGAATAATATAAAATATATTGATTTAGATATATAATATATAGACTGCAAAATATAAATTAAAACAAATCTTAGAAAAAACAGAACACAGATTCAGATATACTATAGTATTAAAATTTATATGGAGCTACTTTATAAAATTTCAGCAGGGTTATAAGCAGGTAATGCGCTATGCGTTTGGCATATATTTCAATTATATGAACTTACTTGTATATAACAACAATGAAATTCAACGTAGCAAAATTATTAATTTTGTATATTCAATACATAATTAAGCCTTTTCCGTCCTCTTATTATTTAAATATATTAAAAGTTTATTTTTATTATATAAGTCGTTAGGTATCCAAAACCTATATATTTTGCATCAACAACTTCGCTAATGTCTGTTATGATACACAGATAGTCTACAAGATACTATCTTCTCACTTCGAATTGTAGTAATTCTAGATACTTCTCTACTCCTGCTCTGTTCTTCTCTTTATGTTCTATCAAAGTTACCACCATCGTATATGTGATTTTACTTAAGTTAGATATAAGTTTCATATATTCCATATCCAATTGTTTAAACTGATACACGGAATTTAGCAATAAACGGTAGACTTATTATGAAGAAAAAATGAAGTATAATGATTTATGTTTATATTAGACCCGTGCAATATTTAACTTGAATAATGATGAAAATGTTATAATGATTTTATATTTAGTACATTTACATTATAATAATCTCGTTTAATTGTGACCTACAAAGTTATATTCCCGCTGTCAGCAGAATCGACACAGTATTAATTTTGCCAATTTATTACGCCATTGCACTTAATATTAATGGATTTTAAATAATAATATTATGACGCGGGTGACCTGAGTGAGCCATATTTATTGCCTTTACAATTTATTTTTGTAAAATATAAAAGTTATTCTTTTAAATATATATATATGTATATATATATGAATATAACAATTTCATTTTTGATCAAAATCAAAAATGAAATTGTTATATTCAAGAAATCTTAATAATAACTAACAAAATTTATTAAATAACGCTATTGTATAGTGGCACAGAGTTTGCTTGTAAGCTAGTATTGCGGTTGTGGGTACATTTTCTTATGGGGGAAATGAATGTATATAAATAATTTTCATTTCACCGCTTTCAAGAAACAAAGCGCGGTGTTGAGTTCCGTCACGCAATTCCGAATTAAGTGCTGACACTAGATTTTCAAAGCAAAAAAAAAAGAAATAATTTTGAAGTATTCGAAGTTATAATCGACTCCACTGTTAAATTTACAAGCCTCAATATAACCACAATCACGTATTAAATAAGTTTATGGAGGTACGTACATATATAGTATTATTTACAATATTAGCATACAAAACATCTCTTATGTTTACAAGGGTACACATTTAGCGAAATATTTGAGTAATGGTAGAGATAATCTCCTTCTTGCTCTGAATATACGTGTTGCTAAAGGGATATTTTATTTAGAAACAAGTTAAATTGGAGTAAACACCTCTTATATTTTATGCTAATATGTATTGTGTTTGCTTCTGAATTATTGTAAGTTTTCGAATAAGATACGTATGAAAAGCGATTACACGCGGTAATTACGGATTTAAATCAAGATATTTAATGTTTTATAATAAAACTTAAATATCTGGCGTCTGTCTGCAAACACAATTGATTGGGGGCTCGATTCCCACTCGGGGAATAAAATTATCTCTGATAAAACAAAGCGTGGAGTTGAGTATATATATAATGTATTGGCTATTATAAAGATTATATAATTATTATTTCTTATTTTTCATCCAGTATTTTTGAATTGAATGATTAATTATTACGTTTTAAGTGAAATATAAAATGAAAACAATTGAAGTTCAGATCGATGGAAATATAAGCGTTCTTGTTGATTACATAACTCATTTACCTGCGTTGACATTTATATGACCTTGGATCACGAAACAAAAGATTTGAAAGAAAGAAAACTTTTACGTAACTGGCTGCATATTACACGGTGTACTGTGGATGTGTTTCACGTACTTTAACGGTATCATTATGGCCGTTACCTATCCTTTGCCGCAACAAAATATGTTCGCTTAAGGTTTTATTTGTTAGTTAGTTAGTTAGTTAAAAACTTTATTGTACATTGATAAAATAGTACATGGGTTTTTAAAAAAAAGAACAATAAAATGCACAAAGGCGGCCTTATCACTGAGAGTGATCTCTTCCAGGCAACCAAATTACAAGGATTTACATAAAGAGCGGGCATGATGCGGTGTAAAACAATAAAATGCAAAAAAAAAAAAATAAATAAATAAAGAAAAAAAAAATTTAAGATCTTAAACTAAATAAATTCTCAAAAACATACATATATACAATATATACATACATACATACACATATACATATATATGTCATATATAATACATAATAAATACATAGACTACAGATTTATCCAAATATTCATACATACATATATACATACATACATTCAGGCATATATACATACACACATATATATACACATATCAATACTAAATACACTACATTCTGAGATAGAAATTCTTGACCTTATTTTTAAAACTGTTTATTGTGTTGGACTGCCTAATATTATTTGGTAATGCATTCCACAACTTCACTGCTTGAACAGTAAAAGATTTACTGTAACGGTGACTGTGGCACACTGGTATCTCTAGGATTTTTCCGCTTCTTGAGCGAAGATTAAGCGGGAGACAGGAATTGGCGCCTAGGAAGGAAAATCGTTCTTTAAGATAGGATGGGGTATCAGGATTGAAAAGAATAGAGTACAGGAGAGTGACAGTGTGAAGGTTTCGTCGGTCTTTCACAGAAAGCCATCGCAGCCTAACACGATGCTGACTGATGCGATCAAATTTCTTCAGTCCAAAAATGAACCGAATAATGAGATTTTGTAGACGTTCTAGGGTGTTAAGCAATTGAAGTGATAAATCCAGGTAGCAAGTGTCAGCATAGTCTAATATAGGCAGGAGAAGTGTGTGAGCCAAAGAAATCTTTGTACTGATTGGTAAAAGATTCTTCCACCTTTTCAGTCTACCTATAGTACTATAAATCTTGCGGCTCAGTTCTGAGACGTGTGGTGCCCAGGAAAGAGTGCTATCCATCTTGATACCTAGATTTTTAACAGTGTTACTACATTCCAACCTACAATTGTCACGCATTATTGGGGAGAGGGAAAGGATATTTAGTTTGGATAGTTGTCTTGAACTGCCCAGGATACAGACTTGTGACTTTTTAGGATTTATGGAATAGGCCAAAAGACTTGCTCCATGTGCTAATTATTTGCAGATTAGAATTTACTAAAAATATGTCTTTAGCAATATCCTTCACTTCTATGGAAGTATAAATCTGCAAATCATCAGCATATAGGTGGAAAGGAAGGGATAGGAGCTTAGTAACGGAGTTGATAAAGATGGAGAAAAGCAAAGGAGATAGTACACCACCCTGGGGAACACCAGCTTTAAGACGACATGCGGAAGAACATTTATTATTAATACGAATAACCTGCTCTCGTTCGTGTAGATAAGAATAAAACCATTCCGTAGCCTCAGAGGATATATTAATAGACCTAAGAATAGCAAGAAGGATATCAAAATCAACAGTATTAAAAGCATTGGAGAAATCCAGGAGGACAAGAATAGTGACTTGCTGATTATCAATTGCTAACCTGATGTCGTCACTGACTTTGTTCAATGCAGTAACAGTGCTGTGTCCAGGGCGGAAACCGGACTGAAATGGCGAGAGTATATCATTTATAGTTAAAAAGGATAAGAGTTGTTGGTGGACTATACGTTCCAAAACTTTAGATAAAAACGGGAGAATGGAGATAGGACGATAGTCATCGAAAGATGAAGGATTAGATACTTTGGGAATAGGAACCACTATAGCTTGATGCCAGGAGTTGGGAAAACAATTTGTGGAAAGGGAATGGTTGAATATATGACGTAGGATAGGAAGCACACAGTTTAGAGTTAGGAGAATCATCTTCCGACTGACTTGATCGCTACCAACAGCATCGGATTTAATGGCTAAAACGTGTTTTTTCACTTCACTAGTAGAAACAATAGAAAAACAAAACGGGGACGGACCAGAGGTGATAGGAATGGATTTAATTGTATTCATTTTTACATCATGATTTAATATCTTAACACCTGTGAAATGCTTGTTAATGTCGTCAAGATTAATTTTCTCGCTTAGAAAAATTGTATTCCTTGAGCGACCGATACCCATCGAATCCAAGAACTTCCACATCCCAGCAGAACTGCTATTTTGGATGGAATTATAAATAAATTTGCGTTGTGCATCTCTGCAAGTTTTATTGCATCGGTTCCGTAGTGTTTTGTACCTAATTAGATTTTCTTCATTGGGATTACTTTTATATTTAGACTTAGCAGAGTTTCGTTTCCTCATGAGTTTCTTTATATCATCAGTTAGCCAGGGAGCGGGGAGATGTTTAAGTTTAACTGGTCTAAGTGGAATGCTCCACTTACGTCGAATAGTTCAATTAAAAGAGAATTAAATATGTCAATTTTGTCGCTAGTACTTGGCGCATTCAAAACACTATCCCAGTCTATCTGGCTTAAACTTTGCATAAAACCCTCATTATTAAAATTTTTGAAGCTTCTCCGCATAACAACTGTAGGCTTCACTTTTGGTGTACGAATATTATATGCTAAATATAAGAGATCATGATATGAAAATGCTTCCGCGTTCAGTTGACCAAACGAGGAAACGTGTTCATGCGAAGAAACTATCATTAAATCCAGTTGTGATGGGGAGGTATTTGGAAAGAAGTGGGTAGCGTTGGTAGGTAGGAGATTGAGGTTTGCACTGTTAATAATACTCATTAGACGTTTGGCTCTCGAGTCATTTTTAATAATACATGTATTAAAATCTCCCATTAAAATAGTGTGATCAGCATTTGGTACATACTTATCTAATAAAATTTCAAAAGAGTCAAAATAATTAATGTGGAGCGATGGACTATAAAATACATCTAATAAAAGTTTTATGGTACCAAAGATGACTTCTATAAAAATATGTTCAGAAGTATTTGAGTAGAGTGTTGGAGATTTGTCAAGGATAGAAAAAGGTAAGTGACTACGTAAATAAATGGCTACTCCTCCACCGCCTTTACCTGTACGGTCATTTCGAATAAGATGGAAACCAGGCAGTGCATAGGATGTTGATGGTAAGCAAGGCTTAAGGAACGATTCAGAGACCAAGATCGCATGTACGTTCTTAACCTCAAATGTAGTTAACAGGTCAGGATAATGGGCGGGAATGCTTTGTGCGTTAACATGTACCACATTGAACTGTTTAGCAGAGTTAAGGAAGGTCGCGTCTAAAAGTGTTTTAAGAGGAGCAGAAGAACTCTGAAAACTATTATCAGATGACATAGATGTGTATTGACAATAAATATCGTCATCCGAGTTATTAGTATTCAAGGTAACGTTGTTCAGCATTCTAATTAAATAAGTGATTATTTAATATTATATTAAAATATAAATTTAAATATATATATATATATATATATATATATATATATATATATATATATATATATATATATATACGTAATATAGGTATGTTGAAATATAGAGTAACAATATAAATTATATATATTTAATAAAGATGAATAAATAAATTAATAAAATAAAAAAAAAAGCAAATATATATATATATATATATATATATATATACGTAATATAGGTATGTTGAAGTATAGAGTAACAATATAAATTATATATATTTAATAAAGATGAATAAATAAATTAATAAAATAAAAAAAAAAAAATTCTAACAAAACAAAATTATAAATAATAATAATATTAATATGTAACTTAATAAACTTTTACCAAATAATAATAATAATAAAAATAAAAGAGTAATATAGAAAATTAACAAAAAAAAAAAAATCTAAGTAATAAAAAAAAAACAAAAGAAAAAAGATAACAAAACTGATAATCTTACATCACACGCCTGTCAGCATACAATTTTAAAAAAAAAGAAATAAACTTACATACAAAGGAAATAAACGATCTTAACAAATTTTCAATATCATTTAAATGGACATTATGGAATTACTCGTAAAAAGAAACGTTTAAATCAACATGTACATAATCTGTGACAAATCACTGTCCAACATATATCATTTGACAATTCAGGTGTCAGTGAACCTAAATCAATTATGACATGAATGTAAACAATAAAGTATGCTATTAAATTATAAAAATTAGTGAGTAAACAATTAATATAACAATAACATGGGAAGAAAAACTAGTCCATATTTAATGGAACATAATGATAGATTTTTTTTTTTTTTAGTTCTAATAATTTAGAAAATATATAGATAATAGTGAGGTTATTTACTTCTTAATAATTCTCTTCGTTCGTGAGGCTTGCATAAGTGATTTTACCTTAGTGTCGCTCGCATTTAAGACTGCCGTAGTTGCTTTAGAGAAAACTTGTGGTACTTCGGCCGTATCGTGAATCTTATCAAGCTCGATGCGTGAGCAAATATTATGCCGCTTCCCATCCGGTCCAATAACAACTATGTAACCTTCCTTCGTCCAACATTTGTGTATGCCGAAACGTTTTCGCGCTGCCATAAACGCTTCATGTCTGGATTTAGTCAGGAATTCCGATATTGTAACTCCAGTGTTTTTTAAAATGGTTTTTGAGTACCAGATTCGATTTTTTAGGGACAAGTCTCGAAATTTCACTAATAATGGCCTTGGCTTATCAGGTGTTGCAGTACCGAGGCGCTGACATCGGCTAATGTCGTTCAACGTCATATCAGGCATTTTAAAGTGTTTAGATAGGGTTTTCACAGCGGTGACAGGAGCACTTTCATTTTTTTCTTCAGGAACACCATGCAGCAACAAGATCTTCCTTCTGCTTCTCATATCAAGAACATCACACTGTTGTGCCAGAATATTGACCTGCAATTGAAGTCCCTCCAGGGTACTCAACACAAAGGACCGGAACGCGGTAAATTGGGCTGCAATGTGTGATGTGGGACTTGCTGCCGGTATAGCAGAACTTAAATTTTCTTGAAATTCTGCCATTTGGGATTGGAAGTGTAGTGATAGCTCTTGTAATGTCTGTTTAATGGCCTCCATAGTGCTTCAGTTGGATTAGTGAACACTCAAAAGTGCAAAACACTGTATATAAGTTATTATGTAGATATTTTAGTACTAGTAACTGCTGACAGGTTTGTGTTACTTAAAACATAACTTTTTAGAGTTTTATTACACTTGTATCTTTATTTTTAAAAGATTTATTTCGGAGCTACAAAAAAGACGTAATAACTTTTTAGCACCTACCCGACGAAAAAAAAGTTCGTTCGTTCTTGTATGGACATTATGTTTATGTCATGAAAATATATAGTATTATCATTAGTTCACGATACCTTTTTGAAAATTCTGATGGTATATGAGAGAGAAAAAAACAGCTTCTCGCTTTATCTAGCAAGACACGATAGAGATAACCTAGTGTCAAGACGCTGCTTTCTGCAATCCATGGAGTGGTTGAAAATAGCTTTGCAACTCTTTAAAAAAAGATTTAAGAAAAAAGTCACTTGTTTATTCTTCATTATGTCAGTGTTGAAGTCTACTGTCTATTACGAGATCCGCAAATGAGTATGAGCAGCTTTGTTTTATTACCTGCAGTTGATGCTTTTTCAAATTTTAATATTTATTTTAATAATTACTAGTATTATAAAAAAATGTTCTCTGAGCTTTTACAGCGATTTAATTATTATTATATAATATATTGGTATTCTAAAATATAATGGTATTCTAAAACATAATGACTACCGTAAGGTATATAAAGTATACTACTGTAAAGGACAGAATTTTGCCACTAGTGTCTCGAAATTAACGGAATATATAAATTATATAGTAGATTACTTTATGCAATACAAGTAGTAAAATATAAATGACTATGAAAAAAACTAAGGGACAAATAAAATAAAGATTAATAAGAAAGTTATTTACGTCGTTCGTGTATTACTAATATATTCATTGTTGTCACGTTAACAGCGCGTTGTAATAGCGTAATTAATACGACTGTTTAATTAGTCGTCTCATGGTAATTTCCGGTAAGAAAATTAATCATTTTGTACCTTAGAAGGAACATTATTTTTACATTAAATAAGTTAAAGCAAATAAAATGAAAGTATCCTTACTAATTATCTCAGATTTTACGGCTATTTCCCAAAAAAATGTGTGTAATTATTTGAAAAGATCGTTTGTATAGTAAATGTGTAATTATATATTATTTCATTCTTTGATATAAATTCTTGTATTATCCATAAATAAGGAATCTATGTTTAATAAAATCAATAAAATAAGATGTTGTTATTTTTATCTAAGTAAGAGTTGAGTTTTTATTACTATAAGAAATCTATTTTAATACTTTTCAGTGATATTACTCGTACACCAGGGAACTACTTAAAAAATTAAAATCTATCCGTAAGTCAACAAGTAAAAAGTCATCTGTAGCTTTAACTGGTTATATATGGGCACGGAAATAAAGAGGGGATGAGACCTTTTGTAGTAATATTGTTAGTTTTATACTAAAATACACCTATTAAGATCAATTGACGATGCCTTAGTTATTGATATTTAGGACTACTATATTTTTAAATAATTTATGGTAACACTAAACGAAAAGAATATGATGTTACCAGAAATAAAAGGGACAATGTATTAAAAAGATTAGATTAGATTGAGTTAGTAGATTTAAAAATATATATTTTTTAATAAAATGTTTAAAAAATATTTTTTTAATACAATTTAGGTATAGAAAACGTAAAAATCCAAGAGACTCGAGTTCGAATTACTAACGTAACGTTCATTTTTTATACTTTTTTTTCAACAATTTTTCTAATATATCAATATTTTATTATAAATTCCGTATATTTAGCCAAATATCCATTACACGAATCGCTACCACTAAAAGTAAACATTGCACGTACTAACTACTCACCTACTTTCAAAAAAAAACAATGTAACAGTTACTCTTCAGTGTCTTCCTTGTCCAAGACGCCATACCAATTAGGAAGTCCTTCGGTTCCTGGCGACAAGCTCATCTACACACGTAGATACGTCTTCCGTTACAACTGTACTTGTAATTATTCAAGTTTCGTCTTTCACACAAGCACTGCAGCAAGATAAGCCAGAACATTCAAGTCTTGTAAAAGTTATATGTATATATATATATATATATATATATATATATATATATATATATATATATATATATATATATATATATATATATATATATATATATCATCGTAGCGCAGTTGTTTATTTCTCCGACCTTTTAAGATAAAGTGCCTCGTAGAGAATCTCCTGTTGTGGATAAATCGTGAAGATTTTATTTAAATTTTATATTTCTTTACAGCTTTATCCTTAATCCCAAATGGCAGGGTAGTCTGAGACAACTTAGTGTTCAGACACTCCGTTGACTCATTTTCACATGAAATTGTCACCTTCCACAGCCGAGTACAGAAAATAAATTTTAAATATTCCAAGTGGGAATCGAACCAATAACAATTCGCGCTTACAGTCAGACGCCGTTTCACTGCGTTCTCTAATTTAGATTTATTAAAATTATAGTAAGATGCAATAAATGTTTGACACTAGATTTTTTTATTTGACATCTTAAATGCAATGAGAAGGTAGAATCAGAAATAACTATCCAGAAACAATTAGCATATATCAAACAAATACCAAACGAATTAAAATTCATGTCACGTCTAAAAATCGATATCCGAGTGAATACTTAAAAGTTCTATTCGGTCTGGAAAGTTTATTGTAGTCTACAGATTCAATTTTGAAACGAATCAATTCAGCTTTCTGTTAAAGTGTAGAAATTTCTACATATGCATATAGTGAAAACGATGATATATTTTTTTACGTTTCTTTTTAACATCGATTTTAGATATCACAAGACACATAAAATCGATTTGCTTTGTATAATTTTATATATATAAAAATATTAAAATATGTTAAAATTTATCTCGTTTTGACGCCAGGTTCTGTGTTGTGGTTCTTTATATAAAAATCTGACTGTAAATGCGATCGGCTGTAGATTCGATCCCCACTCGGAAAAATGATGATATTTCAATTATTTTCATTTCCTCGCTCTTTTAATACAAAACTCGGCGTTGAGTTCCGCTACTCAACACACAACAGTTAATAGTACGGAGTGTTTTAATACTAGGTACTTCCTGTCTACCTTGTTGTGCGGGATAATAGCGTGAAGCTAAAAAATACTGACATTATTATGTTAACTTATATACATAACATAATAGACTATTAGAGCGCTTAGCAAGCATAATTGCCAGAACAATAATAGCAGGTTGTCGTTGAATGCAGCAAACAAAACCTGTCATTAAACAAATATACAGTCACATGTTATATTTTGAAGGGGAAATATATAATTTAGTTATTTATATCTCCGATAATTATCATAGCTCTATATACGTAGGGTCGCGGAGAAAATAAATAAAAAATAATATAAATAGAGCACGGAAGTTTTAGTCTCATATAATGTACTAAGCGCAGTTAAACGCCGCAAGATACCTCATAGATGCTTAGTAGTGAAATTTTTATCTGCATGAGTTGACTATGAATTTAATAGAAGCTTGTGTTTATTTCAAATATAAGCATTACATTGTTTTATTATGCAAAATACGTTATTTAATGTATTATGCTTGAATAATGTATTATTTTCGAACTAAAAATATTTACATGAAAAGTGCTACAGTGAGTCAAAGCTAGACATATGTGGACTTTTTTTTTATTAATTAAGTAACCCTTTTTTAATATTTTGCAACGATTTTGTAAGTATATGAATTTCACATTAAATTTCATAAATACTAATATGAAATGAAATAAGTTACAAAACAACGTTTATGAATTCTTTATAACTCAATTTTATATACCTTTAGGTTCATGACAAAAATAACCATATAATAGAGGAAATTAAAAGTTATTTCTTAATAACATAATTTTCTTCCAAAAATTTCTTGATAATTTTGTTGATAAAGTTAGTAAAATTGAATAAACCCAGACAAAACCAGGATAAACAGATAGTACAGATAGGTATACCATTACATACATATAACATCTAGATAATTCACTCAACAGTTGTGCAAGTCACTTCTACGTTATTTAATTTGCACATGGCGAATGACGACATTCGACAAATTGAATCCATTGTGTTTCATATTATATGGTATTTATGTCGGCTGTGATTGATGAAGAAAGACCATAAATTGTTAGAACATCGTGTTACATTTCTAACACAAACTATTGTTACATATATTAAATTAAACGGATTAATCGCGTATATTTTGATATTTAAAAAGACATTTTTTTAAAATTCGACGTTTCAAAAACTTGATTATGGTCTGTGGTGACAGGTAGACTTCTGTCTACCGTCTTCTCAAATACCAACATATACGCAATTGATCCGTTTAAAATTATTTCATTTAAAACGTGTAACATATATGATAATTAAATATCGTAATTTTGCGGAAAATAGTAAACGGAGTGTCTTGACACTTGCTTGTCTCAGACTATCCTGCTATGCGAGTGATGTAAAGCCTAAGTGAAGTGTTCGAAACGTCGTGTTTCCTAAAATATATTTTCGAATACCAAAATATACGCGGTTATTCAATTTAAAATACTTTTATTTAACATGTGTAAAAATCTTTAAAATAAAATATCCTACTATGTTTATATATACTTAGTAAGAATATATACACTTTATTATATACTTAGTATATATATACTTAGTAGTAGTTTATATATATTTAGTAAGAATATAAAAAGTATACAGTACTGTATTTGAAAGCAGAAATTCGAAGAGCAGAACATTATTTTTACAAAACTATTTTATGATTGATGACAGCCAATTAGCTTTTCCTTCCTTTGTTATTATAATTTATCATAATTTAAAAAATAGAGGCCATCGTGGCATAGTGAATAAGGATCTGACTGTACACATGATTGGTGGTGGGTTCAATTTCTGCCACTCTAGTAAGTGTGAAGACTTATGTTGACTTGACTGGTGTTTTAAAAAAAACACTTCTGATGTATAATATTTTTTTAAGTAAAGCAATTCCACGTAATAACAGGTAGACTTAATCATTTTTATATTAAAAACTCGCTCTATAGAGAGTGATTTTTAATATAGTAGACTTTTTTTAATATAGGAGACGATATTTTAGGTTTGCGTAACTTAACATCGCACTTGGCCTTACTGAATGAAACACTGTGAATAGTTTTTTATTACGTTTTTATCCCGCATAGCAGGAAAGATAGAAAGTACCTAATGAAAAGACACTTCGTAATTCGCTTTTCGCCGAATTCGAGACATTGTGTGTTAAGGAATAAGACCGCTACGCTGCACTTTGTCTTACTACAGCAAGGAAATTAAAATAATTTAAACATAGCCCCGACCGGGAATCGAACCTACAACCGATCACATTTTCAGTCAGGTGCCTTAACATTGCGCCACAATCGGCTTGTGTATAGTTTTTATTTATTTAGAGCTAATTATTTGTAATAATAAATCTGATAGAGCAACTTCGTTACACGTATTCAATGCTTGTTGATTTGAATATAATTATTAGGATCGCCTTAAGAATATCAAATATTTTTAAACAAAACTTATACAAGAATGGCCGAAACGTTTATATAATTATTTTGATGGCCTCGAACCCACGTTTTAAAAACATAAAAAATTATTGCCATTAAAGTAAGCCTATGATATAAATTCCTATCGTTTTTCGGGGTAACGACCCGACGCTCTCAATTCATCAATTTGCATAAGTGACATCATTAGTTCGCTCAGCTTGCTGATAGGTGAATTAGTTTTTTTAAATAATTGGGGTTAAAATCAGGTTCTATTTTATATTTACAATACTATGGTACATTTTTATGCGCGTAAGGTGTAAATAATTTATTTATGTTTGTAGTTTGTTTTTTTTTTTAAATTTGACAATTCAAAATATTTTTTTATAATTCTAATATAAAAGTAGCTTAAGATACTCCTTGTAACATCGAATATCTGATAGTGATGATAGATATTAAAGTCAGCCTAGTCCTAACAAGTAGGTCGGCAGATAGACAGACAAAATTTAGTTAGTTATATTAGTATATGTACCGTCTATACACACCTATGTATTATTTAAAATACGGTTATTGTAATATTACAAACATACACTCCAATTTGTTCTTACCAACTTTAAATATAGAAAATAGATATTGATGTTGTATCAAACACTCCGTTGAGTGCTTTCCAATCGAAATTGAAAAATTGGGTAATGGGGAGTGAATTCAAGGATGCGCTGCGTCGTACCAATTTTTTCACTTCTTTATGTACATATATGATATAAATAGATACAATTATAACTGCAGAACTTAAAACTACCTAGGTATAATATCTATTCTATTAAATGTATGCTTCAAATCGTCATACCCCAACGAAGAACTGAACCTTCTACCTGCTATAAACAAAGAATTGCTTAATATCCAAAAACAAAAGCTAAGCATTAATCATAAATAAATCAAAGCTAAAATCATCCGTACTTAACAAACGTAAAAAGATTTATGAGTTAGCGAATTCCACTGAAAATTTCATACACATGCCGAGAGACCTTAAAAATGTCAATTGAAATTGTACGAATGTTTTGAATGATTCATCCCAGTCGGGTGCAATGACCTATCACGTCATTATTCAAAATACTGTCAAGATCCAAGGGGACCGCGCCTCTTATACTAGACTATTATTAAACATATATCATATTAATAAAATTATTGTATTAAAATATTTAAGATGCTGGTCTGACTGTTAACGAGATCGGTTGTGGATTCGATTCCCACTCGGTGGAGTGATTATATTTAAATTATCTTTGCATCCTCGCTCTGGCAAGACAAAGTGTGACGTTAAAAAAATTTCGTGTCTTGCTTTATTAATTAGCATTGTATCGAGAGAACTGAGTGTTCCAATTCTCCGTTTCTCATTTCCTTCCAATTAAGTTTAACATACTATTTAACAAGAATAATTATGTTTTAAATGGCGGATTGTAATTGAAAACCTGATAAATAAATATAATTTTTATCGAACCTTGAACCATCCTGTATACAGCAATTCACTTTTCAACTGCACCGCAACGGTATCTTTGATATCATTAATCAAAATTCTGTCAAGTTCCAAAGGGCAGGGATTCCACTAAATTACAGCACACGTACCATACTATTTTCAACTTTAATGCACTCTATTACGGTTTATTTTTGTATATTAAAGAACGATTTCAAAATTGAAAGTCAAAACTTAGATTTGATTTGGATTTTCGCCAAAGTAAAGATGGTTCTTTTGTTGCGAGGCGAAGCTATTGTAAGCTATACTATAAGCCTAACGATGTATCTACGGTTTTTTTTGTATTTATATTGATATGTGAAGTAAAAAATTTGTACTCCTTTTGCCATGGATATAGTTTATATAGGAAAGAATTGCAGAATGCTAATATTATTTTTTTTAAATAACAATAAATAAATAAAAAAATTTTTAACATATACGGTGTTTTAATGTGACATACACGTTGCTAAGACAACGCGCTGTTTACGCTTCGACGGAATATCTAGTTAATATAAATATTTATAGTAAACAAAAAAAATATTATAGTACTTACTGAGAATGCGTCGCCTTAAGCCAAAAATAATAATAACAACAGTAGAAATATTTTAAGTTATTATATACAGTTGCAAAACAAAACGTCGCAGATTCATATATATAAATCCATACGGTCATAAGCATAATTCCGTTGGTTAATCCTCACGTCAAGGAAAGTATTTTAAGGCGGGATTCAAATTGTACAATAAATTATACTATATTAAGCCCGAGCGAATAAAGAACATCACCACCAACTGCCAGTAAAAATATAAATTATTATAATCAATATATTAGCATTTACAATAGAGATACATTATTTTCCAAATATAATCTTGACGTAGTATACATACATACGCGTGGAATGTTGGAATCATAGCCTGCTACGAGACGCAAATCAAAGTCGATACTATGAAAGAAAAAGGACATAGAAACATAAAATTAGACATATTCTTTTAAAAGTTAAAACAGAACCTAGTTTTATAGTCCATGAAAGCAAAATTTCCAGTAAAATGGAGTTGATATTTTTAAATTTTATATCGGCCAGCTGGACTGTCAGTGACAACCTAGTGTCAAGACATTCCGTTCACTGCGTTTCCGCCCGAAATAGAAATATTCAGTGTTGAAATCAACGCTGCGCTGTCTTATCAATACAGAGATGTAAAAATAAATTTTACATATAATCGATCCCCCGAGTGGGAATTGTACCCACAACCAACATGCAGCCAGACACTACTACCAATGTGTTACGATGACCTCAAATAAAACAATACTTTCATGATATGCCCATTTATTTTACGTCGGCACATTTTGCCCGCCCGCATGGACAGACAAGATAACGTATGGTCAAGGCAAGCACTTTTCATTTATTATTCAAACCTTAGATAACTTATCGAGATGAAAGAGAATAGCTGTCCGTTTTAACAAGAGTAATATCTTTTTCATCGTTACGCATTTTTATGGCCAAAAGTGAGTTTTATGGTAACAAAATAAACGACACTAGCGGTGCCTACGGTTTCGGCGTTGTTTAATAAAAATTTCGAAAAAAATACTTTATATTGTATAACTAACTAACTAACTAACTAACTAATAAACTTTCTTATTTATGAATCGATTATAATAAAACTAACATTAAATATTAAAAAAAGGTTCAAAGTTACTAGAATACAATTAGTGGAAACTGCATTTGAATCAGTTTAGCCGTTTCTAAGGTTAACATGCACAAACTCACTGATAAACATACAAATAGGCAAACAGATAAACTATAACTATCAAGTGCAACAATATTTATTTATCTTATATCTCTTCCATGTACTGACATCGAATAGCTATATTTTTATTAAACATATAGATATTAATACAATGGCTAAAGTAGATCTGATTAGCTGAAGGTGTTTTGTTATAAAATTTTATCCAAATTTTAGACTAATCTAAATATGTCAATATTTAAAGTTTAATTATAATTAAATTTACATAGCATACTAATAATTATTTCATTAATATTTTATCATTTACATTTCACTTAAATTTAAACCTTTATGGTGCTTTAGGACAACATACTGTAAAGGAATTTGGTTGTGAATTTGATTTCCAGTCGAGGTAATAAGTATAATTAAAAATTTATTTTCATTTCTGGTAAGACAAAGAATAACTTTGAATTCACCATTCAACATGCAATGTCTCAAATTCTGGCGGAAAGCAATTAACGGAGTGTCATGACAGTAGATAGTCATAGATGTATGTGCTTAAGAAAAAGAAATTAAAGTGAGTCCATCGTGGTGCAGTTGAATAACAGATTGACTGTAAAAGCAACCGATTATGAATTCGATTCCGACCCGAGGATTACCCGGGGATTACCAACATACGTATATCAATTTACAATTTAAATAAATTTGAAATGTAATCATTACATTATATTTAAAATTTATTTATAAGCAATTGTGAAAGTCTTAAAACTTTTTAAATAACGATTGTAAAACTCTTAAAACTATTTAGTTGTAAAAAATGTAAGTAAAAAGTAAAATTAAGCAAGGATAGTAATGATTCTCCTAATGACTTGGAAAAGCAAACTACGAAAGTAGTTAAAAGAACCTTAATTTACGCGATTTGTAGACATTTTAAATGAAACTATTTTAAACCGGAGTAATCGCGTATATTTTGGTATACGAAAGTGTTTTTTGTTTGGATACTCCTTACGTTTCGAACACACTCACATACAAATACTATCTCAGTCTACTTAAGATTACGAAAGGTCAGGTTTCGAATACCAAAATATACGCGATTAATCCGTTTAAAATAGTCTCATTTAAAGTACGAAAGGAGTTTTTATTATTCAGATTAAATCTGAAAAGATTGTAACAAGCTAGTGATGCAATCATACGAGTAGCTAACACGAAGTAAGCTGTAACTACGTTATTGCTAGTTCATATTTTTCACAGAATCGAGCGTAGAAGTGAAAGTCGCATATATAATAAATATTTACAGTATTTAACTCAATATATTTTGCATAGATTTTTCATTGAAGTACTTCCTGTATTAAGTACTAGCTGTGCTCGCCAATTCTGCGTTTGATTTCACAAATATTAATCATTATTTTATAATGTCATTTAAAATAAAATAAATTTTAACGCGAATTTTCATTAGCAAATTCTAATGAAAATTCACGTTATAATCGATCCAGCCGTTTCAGAGATTAACCGGAACAAACAGACAGAGAAACCAAAATTTTAACAAATGTTATATTGACGTGCGCGAAGCTTAAAAAATCATATATTTACGCCTCGCGCCAGTACGAAATACACAATATGATTTTAACATTTTCGTTAAATATCAAAAATAAAATGATTTTTCAATAAAAATAAAATATATTTCATACATAATTATATATATGTAGGCAAAATAGAATTAAAATAGTCGATGAATAAAACTAATTAACATTAAGCTGAGTGAGCCTCCTGATTTCATTTAAATAAATTACTGGCAGCAAAACGATGCGATGTAAATTATTGAATCCTACCAAAATAGATGGAGTAATTTGAAAAAGATAATTGCGTATTGTTCTACCTTAATTTCGACTTGCTATTGTTAGTAAAAAGTATTTTTATCTCCAGCCTTCTACCAACGCTGGCTGGAAGTAATCTTAAGGTTACAGAAAATGCAAAATATTTAATAAAGAATGTACTATATACAGCAAAGCGTAGGAACCGTAGGTCCGTGGGGAATGAAATAAATGGACATTAAAAAGTTTATGTATATCATAGTAAATATATTTTTGCTTTTATAATCTTCTTGAATAAATCAATTTCAGATCGTGATATCTTGATACTCGATACTGTGCGATTTGTTAGATTTGAACTTGTCCTAATATAGAATATAATGTGTCGATTAATATGATATCTTTACAAAAAGGATTAGAATAACTAAAGATCTTTTTTAAACATATATATTGAAGTCCCTTTTTTCACTTCACGCTTTTACCCAAGCAAAGCAAAGTAGACAAAAAGTACCTAGTGTCAAGACTCTCCATACTTCGTTTTCCACTGAATTCGAAACATTGCGTATTGAGTGGCGGAACTCAACGCCGCACTCTATCTTACCGGAGCGAGGTAATTTAAATAATTTAAATATTATGACTCCGCCAAGTGAGAATCGAATTCAAAACTGATAGCGTTTACAATCCGATGCTGTCACAATGCGCTAAGAGATTTTTAATTTAATTTATTATTTAAAGTTTAAACTACTCTATGAATATAAAATAGATTTATTGTTTTTGAAATTTAATGACAGATCAATAGTGTACATTCAAATGTAGCTAATAAAAGTATTTTAAGGTATAATTATGTGAAAAGGTGCGAGTATCTGAAAATATTATATTGTTACCTAAATACGTATGATAAGCAATAAACAAAAGTGTCTATTAAATTAATTCTACTTACAAAGAAAAAATGAAACGCCCTAATATGCGTTTTTAAAACGATATTTTTTGCGCAAGTACAAACCACAACACAATGTAAAATTATACAATTAATTATTCGTGACACTACAAAATGACACGTTTAGTGCAGTTTCGAGACGAGTTTTAATAAAATAACAAGGGGCGAGGACCCCATGTTAGGGGAATATGCAGCTTATTTTAATTTTAAATCACCACTAAGCAACGCAAATGGTTAAACGCTTGTTAAAATGCACAAAGATGAATATATATGAACATAGAATTTTTGTGTACAAAATTTATTTCTATTTATATATTATAATTTTTCTGACATTTCCAACTTAATCTAGTAACTCGTTGGAATGAGAATTTAATAATATTTGTTAAAGTAATTTATTAATGTTTTTACTTAGTGATTTGTTGTTTGTGTAATGAAACAAAAAATAAGTCGTGCAAAAAAGCGTACATACATACATGTATATATATATATATATATATATATATATATATATATACAAGAGCGAGAATCGAATCTCGACTTGCGACTACTAATATATGCTCTTATCATACATGTAACAGATTTACATATAATATTGTCAATATAACCAATATACTATTGCACTTGACTTTAACTTCACATTTCTAAAATTTGGCTTTATTTCGTGATAAGCTCGTAGTGAATAAAATTGATACATGAAACATATTTTAAAGGTTTGAAAATAACAGATAAACAACAACTATGTCCTTACAATCATAAGTAATTAAAAAAGAAGCTTCACGCTTTATCCCGCATAGCAGGGCAGTCAGGGAATACTTAGTGTCAAGACACTTCGTTATGTTCCACCCAAATCGAGACGTTGCGTTTTTAGTGGGAAATTCAAATGCCACGCTTTGTCACACAACATTGAAGAATTGAAAATATATTTCAAACATAATCATTCCTCTGAACGGAAATCGAACCCACAACCAGCCATGTTTACGGTCAGATAAGTCACACTGTCACATAAGTTATTCATATACATGTACACGCATACAAACACAAACTTAAGAATATTTTCCAACGGTTTCTTTTGTAGAATTCTTTTGAAATGTGACAGATTTTCTTGACGCTTAATTAAGAAATGTGAGATAAAAAAAAATATTCTTCTTGACCCTCGTTAAAGATCGCGTTTGTACATTTTCAACAAGTTTTATCCACTTATTCAGATGTTAATATAAACACAAAAGCTATTGTGGAAACACCTGACTGTACACGGGACGGTTGTGAGTTCAATTCCCACTAAGGGAATGACTCGATAAAGTATTACTGGTAAAACATAGTGCTGTATTTCATAATATGTATCCAAATGTATAAAAAGTTGATATCTATGCACGCTTAATATTCTAATACTTAACTACTACAAGATAATGACGTGTTATGTATTTTACTTTCAGCTGCTAACCCCTTTCACGTAAAATTTTACTAAGTAATTAAATTATGAAATTGTAAAGGAAATTTCTAACTTATATTTCAAAATCGCTCGCGTACAACCATAGTCATGATAGGTATTTTGAAAATAAATTCCTTAGTCATAGGCCGTATATGAAATTATTTATTGAATATCGAACTGGTAATATTATAATAATAAAGAAAAAATCAAAATTATTACGTGAAGGAGGGGTCAAATGAGGGTTCAAATCTTGAAATGTTCAATTGTTTGTAAATATTTTCCTTAACTATTTTTAATTTTACTCATAGAATTAACTAGACTCCTTATTGACCCATAAATACGAGTATTTGACATTGGCAACAGCAGGATAGACAGAAGGTACCTAGTGTCAAGACGCTCTCTCTGTACTCCTGTTTCCGCCGAATTTGAGACATTGTGTGTTGAGTAGCGGCACTCAACGCCGTGCTTTGTCTTTGAGCGAGGAAATGAAAATAATTTAAATAAAATCATTCCTTCCAGTAGAAAGCGAACCCACAACCGATCGCGATTACAGTCAGACGCTGACCCACTGTGCCACGAGCGGCTTCAATATTTATTTTATAAATTTAATTTAATTTTTTATGCATTATCAAAAAAAACATTAGCATCTGCACTATTTCTCTATATACATTACAACTGTGTCAAATTTTATACTCCTGTATTAGTAACTTCACGTAATTAAGCTTCACAATAACACAGAATAAGATCTGCATAATGAGATAAAAAATCACCCCTGTATAAGGACATGGCCCAAGCCATATGTTAAACATTAAAGTTTAAAGTAACACATGTTAACAAAAGCTCGCTAACAAAATGCACCCCAAAGCAGCGTTTATTCGGGGTTTGCTATTATCATTGGATTTGGTTTCATGCATACGTATTAGTCGGAAATCCTTATAGATTTGTATTGTGGAAGCGTCGAAAGGTGCATTACAATGGAAATTGCATTTCTGAGGTTCAATTTTTATTTTAAATAGACTGTATATGTATTGTGGCGGAACTTAACTCTGTATAATGTCAAATTAAAGCAAAGAAAATTTTATAAAAATAAACAATTCTTTCACTGATGTAAGTTATTTATTATTTTCATTTAATTTTCTGTTCGATGGTATATTTAGGCGTATTATTTAAAATATGACCTTGATGAGAAATATCGATCCAGTACAAGTATATATTGTATTAAGTCACTTATTAATTCATAATATAAAATTATTGATTTTTGCAATTACAATATACTTAATAGTTTTAAGGCAAAGGAAGGATTACTTAAGATATTTCGATATTCGCTTCATAGCCTTGCTAGAAAGTATTTGATGCGGAACACAATGCCGTATTTTGCTGACTTAGTATTGGAATTTGTTTTATTTTCGATCAAAAACTATTAGGGGGTTTAAACCAAGAGTACTCATATGTACAATCAGATGTTTGTCAACTACACCGTAAAGGTGTCAACATTCGTTTTCTGTTAAATAACAGTAAATAATATAATACACGAACACAAATATCTGATAAAATAGAATTAACATAAAAAAACATAAGAAGCCATATTATTAATGAATCAGTGAAGAAATGTATAGCACATGACACTAATACAACTGGCTGCACGCAAAGATTGCCTTTTATATAATTATATCGAATTTCAATATTGTCGCAGTTGGACAGCGTCTGATTGTAATCCTGATCGGTTGTGGATTCGATTCAGATTCGAGGGAGTGTTTGTATTTAAATTATTAAACGCACTTCCTCGCTCTTGTAAGATAACGATGCGGAATTGAGTTCCACCACATGAGTATAGTTAATGCATTTCAAAGAACTTTAAGCTCACACTTATGATGCAAGTCCCAAGCAGTGTACCAAGCTTTTTCACCTGCAAGTGTGAAGGGCACCTATGCAGTGAATCCACGTAGTACTAAGAAGCTTTTCACTAAGAACTGACGTTTTACTCAAACTTGATTGTCACAGACGATTTAGACAACCGTTACAATTATTTTTTCATTTTCTTGATATAATAAACTAGATTCCTGATATAATAAAAAGATATTTTCTGTCTACTGTAAGGTTTATCTCCCCCTCGCCCCATATAGTATATAAATACTATAGTTATAAAATCATGCCTTAGCTCATGATACGTCTCGTGGTTAGGATCCAATATCGTCATGTTCGCAATAACTCAAGATATTTTAGAGACTTAGAGGCAACAGTGTTAAAAAATGTTAATACCTACCTTATCATAAAAAGGATATAAAATTTTCAGAAGAGATTATAGTAAGAGATTGTAGTATGTAAAATATTCCGTTGTAATCACCTCAAGCTTTTCCAAGAAAAATCAAAGATACGTCTTATATAACCCTCTGTTATAAGTATCCTTTGCTGTAGTCATAACAGAAGGGAAAATAGCTTAATGGTCCCTCCACGCCATATGCCG
The DNA here is from genome assembly GCA_032432895.1 of Dryadula phaetusa. Classification (NCBI taxonomy): domain Eukaryota; kingdom Metazoa; phylum Arthropoda; class Insecta; order Lepidoptera; family Nymphalidae; genus Dryadula; species Dryadula phaetusa. The sequence goes on along the minus strand of JAOYRS010000068.1, from coordinate 3,881,492 downwards.
TGAATTCCGACAGATCCGCGGACCCAACCGACCTCAGAGTGAACCCTCCGAGACGCAACGGAACACCGAACGTATATGGTACTTCCAATGCCTTTGCAAACGAACAATTATTGGTTATTTGTTCCGTCCGTGAAAAGGTTCCCTCAATGAGGTTAATACGCTTAATACACTTTTAAATACATATCTCTATACTTAAAATTACTTACGATATTATATATTTACGTACTTTTTACGCTTATTATATTAAGAATATGTTATAATTATATATTTGAATTAATTTGTGAGACTATTATATATTATAGTTTGGTTCGGTAGACCAAGGTATGTCGTAGATTAGTTTGTGAGACCAATATATTTCGTCTATTGGCTTGCCAGACCAATATTACTTACCGGTTCGCATATCAGTTCAGTCGCACAACCGCTAGACGGTTGATTGTTTTATAATAACGCACAGCACATACGTAGCAGTCGTTTATCATAACCAACAATTGAACGCGGTTATGCGTTCTATCACCAAACAAGGCGCTAGACAAACAGTCGAACACCATTACGTACTACAGCATTTCGTGACATAATACTATAGCTCTCCTCGTAAGGAGGTAACTAGAACATACTACGAAATGCACGAGACATAATAGCGTCACATAACCATTCACCCCACACCAGGGGTGTAAAACAACATACAAATAGTTGAATCTATGTCCGTCGCCGTACAGGTATCGCGTGTGCAATGCAAGACAGCATCAGAGAAGATACAAGTCGCGCCATCGACATCAGTTATCAGTAAGCTATAAAGCTCACTGAACCCCGACAGTTGCATGTCACAAGCAATATCAACATCCAACGCTACACAAGCATCGCTTACGCAACGCGAGACAGCAACAGACTCGATACAACCATCCAACATCACCATAGCGGTTCACCTAAGCCAACTATAGCAGCCTCAGTGGCGTCAAGCAACATTGGATTGCTCCACAGACATCAGTTATCAAGAAGCTGTAACATTCACCGAACCCCAACGGTCGCGTGCCGCAAGCTATATCAACTTCCGACACCGTACAAGCATCGCTTACGCAACGCGAGACAGCAGCAGACTCGATACCACCAGCCAACATCACCATAGCAGCTCACCAAAGTCAACTACAGCAGCCTGAGTGACGCCAAACAACATTGGGTTGCGCCACCGACATCTGCTATCAGTAAGCTAACGTAACGCTCACCGAACACCGACAGTCGCGTAACGCGAGTACAAGACGGATCTCCTATATGTTTGAGAATATTATATATAACCATAAAATGCTTTACCCGGTCAATACATAATATTATATTAAATGATTTATTAGTTATTGTTCGTAGAGCTTAGTATAATATTAAAATATTTTGTAATACTCAGTATATGTTCATACGACACTATTCAAAGATGGCGGCAGACGCTTTGGTATATTTATATTACAAATTTCATATATCTCTTAGAATGTACATTCTAAACATTTAATATCTTTAATATAATTATTTTACTTTATGAATAAAATTATTATATTCATTTAATGGCACTTTTATATTAATAATGCAAAAAGAACTTACCAACAAATTCTTCATATTATACAAAAGCAAATGTCACCGACCACGAATACCACAAAAACAATAATAATCATATTCCAATATATTTCCGATAATTAATATTGTTGTTACATTCAGTTCCAATGTATTATATTTCTATTATTCCGAATTAATTATTAACATTATTCTCAAGCGTCCTTTTCCGCACATCACGATCCCGCCATCCCTCTTCTTTTTTTAAAAAATCCATTGCATCATACTAGACTGCCAGTAATTCAATCAGCCAAAATTATATTTAATAAATATAAAATTATTAATTATGCTATTACTACCTAAAATATTATATAAAATAATATTTAACATTATTATTAAATTAGTTGTACAAAATATATTATATATTTACATACATGTTTATGTATAGTACATATCGTTACACTACCTTGCTGTGGGCGTAATGCTAAAAATAAAAAAAAAATATGGCTAAGTATCTTACTCACATACGTTAATGTTTTTATTATTTTGACTTACCTGCTTACCTTATTGAGTGAAATTTATAACATAACTATTAGAAGATCGTATTATTTAACGGTGAGAAATTAAACGGTTTCCGCGCCAGTGCGCGGGTCCGATTCCGGTTGCGTGCAGATCTTTATTCGTTTTCTATAAATGTATTTTTAAAAATAATAAGTTCAATACTTTAAAAATAGTAAAATAGTAGATGAGACCCGATATTGTATCGTGTATTTTTTTTTCAAATTTAAGCTAGTTGTTGATTCTAGGAAGCCAATAGTAAATGACAATTTATTTGATAATTAAAAAATAAATCAAGTATGTTATTGTTTTAATATTTAATAGCGTCATTATTTGTAATTGTTATATGCAGTATATAGCATTATATATTTTAAGTCACTATGACTGGGTTTTGAAAAATAGTAAGCTATACTTACAAATTATTTTGGAGGTCGCGGCGAAGTGGGTTAGCGTCTAACTGTAAACACGATCACTAGTGAATTCGATTCCCGCTCGAGGAAATGGTAATATTTAAATTATTTTCATTTTCTCGCTCCGGGAAGATACAGCACGGCGTTAAAGTACACTATTCATCACGCAATTTAGCGGAATTCGGCGGAAAGTGAAGTACGGAATTTGCAAGATATGTGGAGTCAACTATACTTAGTCATTCAGACTGAAATTAAAAAAAATATAATTTTAAATTGAGATAAAAAATGCTGAGGCTGATCGTGGCGCAGTGGAACAACTTTTAAATGCTTCTTTTGTTATAGGTTCGATTAAAATGTTATTTTCATTTCCTCACTCTGGTAATATAAAGCGCGTCGTTAAATTCCGCCACTCAACACGCAACGTCTCGAATTTGGCGAAAAATGAAGTACAGAGTGTTTTGACATAAGGTTCCTGTCTACCCTGCTACGCGGGACAAAAGCTTGAAATTATATATTCTAGTTAAATATTCTGAATTCTGCTAAAACGAAATAGTATAAATATCTTCAAAAAAGTCACATACGACTTTTTGAAAACAAAACAAAAAATAAAACAGTAAACATAAATGATCATTACAGCCGTAGAGCATTTACAACTTTACATTGCTTAAATTTTTCATGCGTTACGAAATTTTAAATTATACATTTTCAGGCGCGCACTGAAATATAGTACACATAAATAAAAAACACTTTTTGTGCCAGTTGATTATCCCATGGCTTATTTGTACAGGCTTTTTCAAGTCTACCGGTGCAATATTTTGCAGTGACGTAACATACTTTTATAAAAAACTGCATACATTTCGCACTTGGCACTTTCAACAAGCTAATTATAGAACTCATTACAAAGTAGCATTAAACGTAAAGTTATTTTTGTTCGTTATTGAATTTAAATTTAAAATATAAATTTAATAACGAAATTTTCGTTACTTATTTTATATTTTAAATTTAATTTTTTTTAAAAATTTAAATTTAAAATATAAAATATTGTAATAATTGTGTAAAATATAAAATATTGTTGTAATTGTGTAATAAATATTGTATTGTAAATATTTTTGATGTCACTGACTCTACTTGCTAGAGGTGATAAATTTGATTTACTTTGAAAATTTAATCACTCTCACCCATAAAGGACATATCATGGCGCATTGGGACAATCTTTCAGCACAAATTATGGTCGTAAATTTGAGCATCGTGTGGTAGAATTTACTATTTAAATAATTAATTGTTAATATAATAGTTATATTTTTTAAAAAATAAAACAAAACGCGGCGTTTAATTCCGCCACTTAACACACAATATAAGTGTCTTTCTGTTGCGCCGTCCGTTGTGTTATGTTGAGAGGCGAACTCAACGTGACGGTTTTTCTATCACCACTATTCCACCCACTGCACTACGGTGGACACTATAGCTAAATCTCTCCACTTATAATATAGATATGGTATATGTAGAATACAAAAGATTATACCATTAATCTATGATGTCGCTAATCAAAGCGCATCGTCTCCAACAGACGAACAATGTGCATTAGAATAACACAACTGAGCACTTCAAACGTAACGATCTGCATCTTTCTGTTTATCAAGGTGACCGTCCACTGTAACAGCAATGCTAATCTAAATATAGCTCATTATAGTAGTCAGAATATTAATTTTAAGACATTATTACTCTTATTTTTTAGTTAGTTTTAGTTTGACTAAAATTTTAACTAAATATATAAAGAATATGAGAATAGTCTCCGACTGTACACGCATGATTGTGAATTCGACCTCCACTCGTCGGAATAAGTATTCGTGGTTTTGGTATTTCTTTGGCCCTATTTCTTTGAAAGCGTAAACCCAAAAAAATGATCAAATATTAATAATATTTATACCAAAAAAAACTTAACAAATATAAAGCATATTAATATGCACAGTTATAATGTATTAGCTCTTGTAGATTAAGGTAATCCAAGTCTATTGTTTTTTTTTATATTATGACGTATCCCTTTTTAGCGGGAAAGCAGAGAATAACCTTCCCGCTCGGAGAGTTACAATTAAATTAAATTCATCGCTCTGGTAAAGACAAAGTTCTGCGTTGAGTTCCAGCACTCAATACATAATGTCTCGAATTCGGCGGAAAACAAAGTACAGAGTGTCTTGACATTAGTACTTTCTATCTACTATGCTATGCGTAATAGAAACGTGAAGCTAAAAAGTGGTTGAACTCAACGTTTAATAAGATCTATGATTTTCGTGATATTTTGTTTCGAAAATTCTGTTTTTGAAGTTGAGTCCATCTGTAATTACGTACTACAGTAGTTTTCGAAACGTCAAATTTCCAAAAATGTATTTTCAACCTCGTTTAATATATATATAATAATCACCTCACAACGTCTAACTTTCAGTGGAGGTTAAACTTTAATCTGGTAGTAGTTAGAGGATTCACAAACTACGTTCTGCGAAGTGCTATGGAATACACTGAATTGGATTGCTCGAAACGAACATGTCTCAGACAGTTATTATATAGTTTGATAACTTATACCATCTAATAAGTGCGATAGTAGTGGAGTATAGATAATGGGCTGAAGAGATTTCTAGCTTAAAATAATGATTTTTGATCCAATTTATGTGTCTAGTTATTTTTAGGTGAATATATAAAGATTACTGTTGTGTAGTCATTTGAAATATTCTAATCTATTGTCTTAAATTAAATTAAGTTTTAGTAATAGGATTTTTACAACCAATGTAATTGAAATGTTTAAAGTCACTATTTTCATACCGAAATAAGTATATGTACTTAGTACAATTTTTTCTTGTTATTTTCAGTCAAACGATCACTAAACAAGTAGCGACTAGATATCAAAGTAACCAGTCACTAAATCTCTTAACACCACCAAAAACTGTGAAAACAAGAGGAGAAAAAAAGTAACGGCTGACAAAAATAGGGACAACGTCAAACCGCACGCATACCGAATGCCAATAAATCAAATATTGCCGTTTGCCTCGTTATTACATTCGCGAATGGCGTGTAACGAAGGTACAATCCCCATTCGTCTGTGAAAAATTAGTTAAAAATAGTTTTAATATTTATCGATAAGCAATATTATTATAATATATAGTTATTTGTATATGTAATCAAATTTAGTTTCTTAAAAGTATGTTTGCATCTGCAAGCTTTATATTCTTGTTTCTTGAATATTTTTCCCTGATTTTGTTAAAAGCAGTCAAAATAGTGTTTATATATAAAATACTAGAAACTCTTTCACATATTTTATTTTAAATATAATTATTCTAGAGCAAAAATTATACACATGAACCTGAGAAGAATATATGTATTTAATATCTCTTAAAAGACAAGTATTATGGGACTAAAAATATATTTACACTAAAGAATTCATCGTATTTTGTTATTAAATTATTTGAAATAATTTCTTTCTCAAGCTTAAATTTAAACTACTATATATTAGAATATACCATGTATAATTTACCTTATGTTTTGTTATTAAGTATTATTATTTTACTGTATTTTATGATAAAAAATATAACGTTAATGATTTTTTGGAAGTATTTCAAAAAATACAATAAAGATATTTAAAAAACTTTTGAATATATTTTTCATGCGAATAAAGCAAATAACTTCCATGAAAAATTCTAGTCAAATTGGGACTAAACCGAAACACTCCCCTCGTAACTACCAATTATTGGTACGTGACAGACATAACCTAGCTTAGAGGCTATAATTGCTTGACGCTTGTGCTACCTAATTTTGCCTTAAACATTTAAAAAAATTAAAGGGAACATCAATTTGAGTGTATATATATATATTATATATATATATATATTATATATATATATATATATATATATATATATATATATATATATATATATATATATATATATATATTCATCCCCCATATCATTCCCCAGAGTGTTTATCGAACCCACAACCGATCGCGTTTACAGACGCTGTTCCACTGTGCCACGACCGGCCTTATCTAACAAATAAGCATTTTGATATTTTGTATTAGCATACAACATTATAGAGAGTAATTGGTTGTTGGATCAATTCCGACTTGGAGAAATGATTATATATTTTTTTATTTCCTTCCTCTTGTAAGACTAAATACGGCGTTGAATTCAGCACATAATATCTCAAAATTTCAAATGGAAATCAGTCAACGTACAGTATTAACACCAGATTGGCTCTAACGCTTCTATACGGGTTAAAGCGTAAAGTTGTAAATAAAATATAAACTGTAAACGTGCTTCGACGAATTAATTTAAATATAAAACATTTTACAACACTCGAATTTATATTACATATAACGTAGAAATGAAATAAAACTTTAAATTTCAAAATGTGACCCAATGTTTTAAAACGTTTCCACTATAAACTATTTTTAACACAAATTGCTGTCGATGAGCTCATATAAAACAAGATCGTGACTAGATTTTAACTGATTTCAGAGTGGCGAAAAGGAAATTTTAGTTTAACCTATTTTCTTTGAAATATATATTAATTTAGTATTATAAAAATTAATAATATTAAATATAAAAATATATGTATATATGTTTTTTATTACAAAAGTATACAATGTTGTTTTTCTTTGTTATTATTTAGCCATATTTATGTACTTATTTAGAAAATACTTCACGACTCTCCCTTGACACGATCGTTATGAAATCAAAACCTACTACATATTTGTATATCTCTCTGTTCTCCGTTCTAAGAAAATAATTACTCAAAAATGGATAAAAACTTGAAATTGAATAGACGTATATATTAAGTATAAATTCTCTTAGCTTCTTATAAAAGAGTGAGATACACATTTTAACTAATATAATATACTCATGAATCTTATAAAGGATCAATAAAAATTTAATGCTAGCACACTATTTAACTGACTATACTTGTGACTATAACAAAAATATGAATACTTCTGTATTCATTACAAAATTTTAAACTTTATAAATTCCGTCATGGCGCAGTGGGACAGATACTGACTGTAAATGATTGATGATTAATTGTAGGTTCTATTCCCACTCGGAGCAATGATTATATACACTAAGAATTGTCTCTGACTTCAACATAAGCTATCCAAAACACACTTATAATTTATCACAAGCCTAAAACATGTCGAATACTTATTCTCCCTAATCTCAACAAAGTCATATATATAAGGACATTTTCATAGTTGCGTCCCCTTATACTGTCACGTCCGTAGGCCATTGTGCGAGCTTGTAAAGTGCGTATCTAAATTACACTGGCACGTGCTTTTGTAAAAATAATGTTGAATATTTCGCAGTTTTGCGTATCGTATCTAATCTGTGTGATCTCGGTGTGGTAGCGCCCCCTTTGGAATGGTGAAATTGCGATTCTCTATTGTGCTGCGTTTTACTGTGAATGGGTTTAGTGGTTGGAAAACTGGAAGTTGCAAGTTCGAATTTATGTCGTAGTTCAAAGTTCTTTTTGGACATAATTGAATTCATTTAAAATAGTCTTTATAGCACATTAAATATGAATTAATTATAAAATTAAAAGACTATATACATAATGTATTTAAAAGAGATCTTATTGTTTACAATCTTTAAGAAAAGACCTTTGCTGAATAGTAACAGACCGAAAAAGATAACGCTTCAGTGCAAATACTTTACTCAGTGTATTTTTATACAGATATCTATACAAATAAATAAAATGGGAATGTTGGTTTGTAATATTAAAACAATATATTTTACTAAATGCATATACACATATGTATGCACAGTGCATATACCAAAACATTTTTACCATTTTTGTCTGTCTGTCTGTTTGTTCTGCCTAATCTCTGGGATGACTGGACCAATTTTGACTGGATTTTCGGTAGCAAGTAGCGAATGTAACATGACTAACTTAAGCTTATTTTATTCTAGAAATATAAAACAGAGAGTCGGATGTGTTAAAATATAAGTAGCTGGCGTTGGTCGTATAATATATGGGTACTTACACGCTTACATATTACATACATAACACAAAGTAAATAAATGGAGAAAGATACTGATGAAGGCATTTAAAAATATACTTAAATTATTTAAATTTTAATATTTTTTTACTATTCAATTGCTTTTAAAATATCAATATAAACATGGCGCAGTGGGACAGCGTCCAATTGGTTGTAGATTCAATTTCCACTAGGTAAAATGATTATATTTAAATTTTTTTTACTATCTCTCCGCTCTGTGAAAAGTATAAGTGTGCAAAGGGTGACGTTGAGTTGACAGAAAGCAGTCAACGGAGCGTCTTGACTAGGTTGTCTACGACGGTTTGTTTGATAATTTTTGTATTCCAATAGCGTAAAACCTGATGTCCTTTGTCAGACTCGACGTCGACTATAAAAAACTTTACTTTAAGCGTTCTTTTTAATATATTTTTAAGCAATACATTTTTCTATAGTAAGTCGTTGTCTCAGCCATATAACGCCCACAACTGGAGATAGGCCATCCCCAAGGATTTCCTCGTCGATCGATCCTACGCTCTCTGCATCCAGTGGGTGGCCGTAACCTTAAACAGATCGCTGGTCCACCTGGCCTGCCCACTGAGCGTCGTGGAGTTCGTATTCGCAACTCCAGTACCTTACCGCTCCAACGACCACCGGTTCTCTTCGCTGTGTCCTGCCCAATGCCATTTTAGCTTAACAATTCTTCGAGCAAATTTGGTTACCTTTCTAGTATATGAGTACTATATTATACATATATTTATATATGAACGATTTATTATTTTATTTATTTAGGCCTTAGTGGGAATATTTACAATTCATGTATTGAGGTAAGAAAATACATAAAATTTGAAATGTAAATCTTATAAATACAATGGTTATTCTAAGCTATGTAGAGATTTTCCAAGTACGAATATGTTATTATAGCCCTATATAACTCATTACCTTGGTCTTGTTCAAAACGTTATGTTATGTTAACTAAGTTAATCTTTTGGGCACGTGTAAATCTACAAAACTAATTCACTCATTGTAAAACGAGAGATTGGAGACTATTACCCACCACTCTCATTTTATTTATAGATTTTTAAAAGATATTTCACGTTTTACGAGTCTGTGTCTGTTTGTGGCCGTGAAACTCCTAAGAGAATTTATTGGTTTTGAAACAGTTTTTTGAAGGTTTACTTCATAGGGCCGATTTTTATGGTATTTTTTATTTAAAAGTTAATGATCACTATTTTTATTTGTAGTTTATGAATATTTATTAGTTAAAACTGTGGAATGATTTACCTAAGGTTAGTGTTTCCACTCTTTACCTTGCTTGTGTTGTAAAAAAAATAATCTCATACAAAACCTAAGAATCTTACTTACTTAAATAGATTATTTGTTTTAAAATGTTCTATTTTGTTAATTCAGTTTCATTTTCAACTCATCAGATATATTCAGTATTTTGAAAGAGTGTTGGTTGATAAGAGTGTCTATCAGAATGGTAATCTACAGAGTGTGGCATAGGATTCCACCATAAAACGCGAAAAGTAACGATTATTCCCCAGCTATATGTGTATGCAGGATAAAGTATGATATTTAAGTAAAATAAATTACTTTATTGTTTTAGGTATTAAGGTCAATATATACTCGTATTAACTTTTTACAATGGCATTGTTTAGATTTAGATAAATGATAACAAACAAGTTATCTCATTGAATACGATAAGGGTGTGAAATATTGCAAAGGCACGTGTACGTAATGCTTATCACATTACTCAGAGCTCCATAACGAACCTCGATTTTAACTTTTGTTGTATTTATTGAAAGTTACTTTGACTTTGCTATTATCTATATATATTATCTGTGGTTGTTAAAAATGATCTTTGGATACAAAAAAATTAAAAGTACAAATATTAAACAAAATAAGGAATTTGAAAAAAGCGTGTATGTCTTTTTATCGCTGCAAGATATAGAACGCATGGCGTATTTGTCAGTGTGTTTGGACAGTTTTCGCAAGGCATAGATTCGAATTTGAAATTGGGTTTAATTTTTTTATATGGTCTTTAAAACATTTTCTTATTATAAGAGGAATCATATTGTATTAAGTAGATGCACTTCTACTCTAGGGAATGGTTATGTTGAAATTATTTTTGAATTATTATTATATTAGTGTTGTTTGCTACTTTGAACTCTCTACATTCCTGGAGTAAAACTATAAACATATTATTATTTATTACTTTAAAGCCTTTATAAAACAATATTGAGCCGGTTATAGTTAACCAATGAATTTTGAACCTGGAATTAACCTTATATGGAAGGTACTTTATATCTATTTTAAAAGTAAAAGAATAAACGCGGTGTTTAATTTTAGAATCATTTTTTAAAAGCTTCATATTATTCTTTATAATATACAGTGTTTCCCAATAGGGATAATAGGATTTTGATAGCTCACAGCCGCCATCTTGGTTGTTTAAAATTGACATTTGTGTTGTTTTGTATTCAGTAATGTTTGCCATTTAATCATAAACAAGTTTACGTTACCTCAACGTTTGGAAATTGTCCAAATTTTCTATCAAAATTCGAGAAGTATTGTCTCTACTCAAAGAGCATTTCATGCTAAATATGGTCGTCATGGTGCACCGTCTGAGCTCGCTATACGTCGCATATTCCAAAAACTGGAAAGTGAATATTCTTTGCACGACAGTAGACCACCAACACGACAACAGACAGGCTGTAGTGAAGAAAATATTGAAGCCGTATCAGCCAGTGTCGAAGAAAATCAAAATGTTTCCGTTCCACGACGTGCACAAGAATTGGGCTTATCCAGAATGACAACCTGGCGAATTTTGCGTATGGAGCTTGGCCTATATCCATACAAGATTGTGTTGGCACAACAATTCAAGCCAGCAGACCATCAATTACGTCATGAATTTGCAGATTGGGCGCTTGAAATGATGGAAACGGACACCGAATTTCATAGGAAAATCATCTTTTCAGATGAGACTTACTTTTGGCTCAATGGTTACGTGAACAAACAAAATTATCGTTACTTGAGTGAGTCAAATCCAAAAGTGGTTCATGAAACACCATTACATCCTGAAAAATTGACTGTTTGGTGCGGATTATGGTACGGTGGAATCATTGGCCCGTACTTTTTCAAAAACGACGAAGGCCGTACTGTTACTGTCAATGGCGACTGTTATCGTGACATGTTGAACAATTTTTTTTTCCTGAAGTGTTCATACACTCGATGCGGATGACATTTATTTTCAACAAGATGGTGCAACATGTCACACTGCGACCGTCACAATGGATTTATTGCGTGATAAGTTTGGTGAGTCGGTTATTTCTCGCAATGGTCCTCATAATTGGCCACTAAGATCATGCGATTTAACACCCTTGGACTATTTATTGTGGGGATATGTTAAATCTCAAGTGTATGCCAATAAACCAGCTACGATTCAAGACCTTGAACGCAACATTCGAGCGACTATAGCGGCCATACCAGCCAAAATGCTGCACCGAGTCATCGAAAATTAGACCGATCGTATTCATCAGTGCAAAAAAGTCGTGGCGGTCATTTGAACGATATTTTGTTTAAATCATAAATAGCATAAAACTTGAGCACGAAATTCGAACATATATTACATGTTTTATTTCAATTTCAAAACATATCGTTCTTATTGGGAAAACCCATATAATTCATTTGTTAGTTCATTTAAACTGTATGAGCGAAATTAAATTTATATTAATTAAATTTATTACATATAATCTAATATGTTTTCGAACTTTATAACTTAAATATAATATTTATAATGCCAATACACGAGGTGTTCAAATAGAAATCAATTTGCTGTTCATTCATAAGAGCATACTGGAATATGAAATATTTCTAGGTATATTTTAAAATTGGACATATATAAAATTTAAAAAATACTCAATGTGTAAAATATTAGCAAACGTTTACTTTTTTTTAGCTCATGCAAAATTCAGGGAGAAGGCAGAGAGATAACTCAATATATTATCTTTATGTTATATATAATTAAGTTCGCTGATAGCGATAAGGCCACCTGCTGTACACTTTTACTTCTTTATGTTTTGTTTTGTTTATTCTCGGTCATATATATGGTGTACAAAAAAACATATTCGTAATAAATAGATATCCCATTGAGGCGTTGACAACGCGTTTCCTTAGCAACGTGTATGTCATTGTATGAACGTGTATGTAGTGTGAGTTACATTTATTTTATTAATTTGATATATTTCAAAATAATATTAGCATTCTGCACACCTTCTTTATATAAACTATAATTTTGCCAAATTTCATACTTCTCAGTTTGCGTTATTTTCGTAAGAAGAGAAATAAAATTTTTGTATCACGTATTAATTACATATTAATTTTATATTAATAATATATATAGATGTATAAAATTGAAAACACCCTATATGGCCCAACTATAATAACTTATGGACGTACAAAACCTAATTCTATTAACAAGGAAGAGACGAGGTTATAATAACACGTCAATCTTGATGTCGGTATTCGTATATAAAATCGATTTGGATAACGTTGCCACTATTTCTATACAGGAAGAAACATTTTGCACAGATCTAAATTTAATGGAAGTAGCTTCACGATTTATCCCGCATAGAGAACCTAATGTCAAGATACTCCTCTTTCCAGTTTCTACTCAAAATTGAGACCATATGTGTCTTTTGGCGGAACTAAACGCCGCGTTTTGGTTTATCAGAGCGGAATACTAATTGTAAATAGAATTATTTCAAAAAATAGAGTTCACTATTTTAGTTACTTTGAGCAATGATATTTATTGGTGAATAAATTTGTTATTAAAAATGTATATTATTTTATTTTCACCTTAAAATTTCATTTAGATAAAGCACAGCGTTGATTTATGTGATTTAATATATAATTCCTCTAAAATGCTACACAACCAAACAACGTAAAATGTTATAAATAATACTATTTTAAACGGATTAATCGCGTATATTTGGTAGACCAGTCTATCTATGACACACTCTACTGCAAAGTGTTAAAAATGTTATCAAAAATATATTTACAAATACTAAAATATACGCGATTAATCCTTTTTAAATAGTTTCATTTAAAATAATTAAAAGTTGTGAAAATCAAAGATCTTATTACATTTAGTATTAAAAATGTATATTATTTTCGTTTATACAACTTTTTGTTTAGATAAATCGCGGCATTGGTTTACGTTATTTAACATGTAATTCCTTGACAAAAACAAGGCCAAAAAAGGGAAAATTAATTTGATTTTAAATATTGTACGTCAAATTCAAGAAAATTCATCATTGAAATACAAATAATTAATTATTTTACAGCTAACTACTATTAAGAGCTTCTAATAAACCCTACATCTACGTTCAGCCAAACCAAATATGCTACATCCGTAGGTGTAAAAGTTCATAAATAAGGAATCTTATACAATCTCTTAGATGGGAATATTATGCCGTGATCGTATAACCATGTATGTACTTGTATGGATAAGTGTGCTTTACAGATTTTATACTCACGCACGTTTTATATTGGTTATTGATTATAATAGACGTTATTCACTATCATAAGGGCGTTCGTGGTTCAGTGGGGCCCTTTACTGTAAACGCGATCGGCTATTGGTTTGATTCCCACTTGGAGGAATTATTATGTTTAAATTATTTTAATGTTCTAGCTTTGGTAAGACAAAGCGCGATCGAGTTCCATGACTCAGCACGCAATGTCTGGCATTCGTTGGAAAACGGAGTACGGATATAGGGAACGTCAAGTATCTTTACGATTATATATTTAAAATACACAAAATAATATAATAAAACAATTTATAACGAATATGAAAGTACCCCAATTAAAGTAAAAACCGTATACAATTAAAGGTAGATATATAATTACATATGATTTATTGATACAGTAATTTTGAGGAAATCATGCTCTTGTATACCTTTCTTGCTATTACAAACAATTATGTAGATAAATATATAATGAACGATGAAAGGTTTCATATAATTACAATGTTGGTTTAAATGTTTTCTTTCGTCAATAGGCAATACAAGGACGATATAAAAAATCTGGTTGACATTTTGGAATTCAGTATTTCCTTAACTTAGCCGCTTTACTCAAGATACCAGAGTAGGTAAGTGTTGTATAGAGGAACTCAACGCCGCGCTATATCTAAGAAGAGTGGAGAAATTCAAATAATTAAAATATAACCATTCTCTTGATTGGGAATTGTAATCACGTTAACAGTATAATGGCCTCTTGCACATTAGTTTTGTATGTACTAGATGTTTTTTTGTTTTTTCTACGTTTATTTAAATTTATAAGCTCCTAAATCTAAATTACTTTTTCCCTGTAAAAGCGTAAAGTTAATAAAACAATCTATCAAAACTTAATATTAAACTGACAAATTTATCAGTATTTAAACGTTATACATAAAAGTCAATATAATTTTAATATTTTATAGAACACATACCACTATAGCCACAAAAGTCCGTTTTTAAATTCAAAATTAAAATGCCAACAAATTCATGACTCGGCATTAACAACGCCGTGTAAACAGATACCGTGGCATGATTAATCGTTGATTATCCGTCACTTACAATTATTAAAGCTAACAATAATAAAACTGCCTTTTCGGTAATCAGCACATTTATAATGTTACGATATTTTTATTACTTTTATATATATACTTGATATTCTATTTCTCTTGATATTCTCTTCATATATTTATATTATAATTATCGAATAAAACCTTTTCTGTATATTATAATTGTCAAATAAGAATAACCTAAATTACATCGTCTATCTGCCAGTGAAAGTCTCTATCCAATATAGAGATTAGCCGGGTGAAACAGACTGACAGACAAAAGTTGTAAAAAATGATATTTTAGTAAGCGTCCCATGTATGTAAGTACACGTATATACGCTCCAATTATATTTCTTTATATAAATTAGTTGAAATATTTTTTTTCTTTTTTTTTAAATGTATACTTCTTTCTATCTATATCGTCACGCATTTATCTCCCTGAAACCTAGTGTAATGACATTTTTTTCTCCCATTTTTAGTTTTACAACATACTAAAAATTTTCATCATTTATTTTCAATCGAAATGTCTTTGATGACGTTACTACAACAGAGTAGACAGAATATGAAGCTCTCTTTCCTCCATTTATTACTTGAATTTGTGATATTGCATATTGACTCAATATACTTCACGGTTTTATCCCGCGTAGCAGGGTAGACAGGAAGTCCCTAGGGTCAAGACACTCTGTACTCTTGTAACAAAACGTACTATACATAAATATATATGTAGATATATAATATATCTTGTACAAATAATTTGATAACAACGTCAAATATCAATTTTATATAAAATATAGCTTTTAATAACATAATTAGTAATTTTCTTAATAACAAAATATAATGTTAGCTAAAAGAATTACTGACAGTCTAGAATGAGGCAATAAAATTAAAAAAAATGGGGGATTGCCGTCAGCGTCATGAGCGTAAAAGCATGCTTTACAATATTGTTGTATTTAATTTGAAATAATAAAAATATAAAACGTTAGAAGTGAATGTAATAACAATATTGTATAATATAAAGAATTTGTTGGTAAATTATTTTCCATTATTAGTATAAAAGTAGCATTAAATGAATAAAAAAAAATATTTTTAAATAAATGAAATAATTATATTAGGGATATTATAATAAGAATTTAGAATATACATTCTATGAGATATATGAAATTTGTAATGCTAATAAACTAAAGCGCCTGCCGCCATCTTTAAATAGTGTTGTATGAACATATTGTTTTGTACATTTTCTTAATATTATAAAATATTTGAATTTTGTACTTAGAACTTGACATCATGAACCAAGGCATGATTTAATAAATATATAGGACTATATTATTCATATACATGTGACACTCCGCCGAATTCGAGACATTGCATGCTGACTGGCGGAACTCAACGTGCTTTGTCTCACCATAGCGAAGAAATGAAAATAATTTAATTATAATTCCCCTGAGTGGGGATCAAACCGCCGATCATCAAACACTGTCCCAATGCGCCACGACCAGCTTTTCTAACTTTGTCTTCAGGGGCGAGAAAAATATGTGAATAATATCTTATTTTAAATAGAAATTCGAACCCTCAACCATCATCCTAACAGTGAAATCCTGTATAATTTCAGCACCATAGCCTCACCACAGCTAGACAGAGAAAAATGTTTGAGCCATTAATTATTCAATTGATTGTAAGACAAGACGCGGCGTTGAGTTCCGTCAACCAAAACACATATTTAGGTTTTCGGAGTATATTGATACTTGTTTATCTCTGACCATGCTTTGCCAGAAAAAGCAAAAACTGTACCAAAATTTACGAAATAACTTACATTATAATAAATATAAAGCCAAAATAAATTAATTAAAAACATCGCCAGCATCCCACAAATTTCATATTACATAAATTTTAGAGAGCATTAGGAATCCACTTATGTTGAAGCACAAAATATCTAAAAGATCAAAGCGAAATTCAAAAATACTCATGTTTTGAAAACATTTTAAACATATTCAGTTCCCCTTACGGCTTAAACGATTTAATTAATAGCTACTTAGCTGAAAATGTCGTCGGTTTGTTCGGAGCAATTAAAATTCAGTTCAATTAAGTTTATTTGTGAACTTTTTGAAAAGATAAAATTCCTTGAAAACGTGCTTAATGCTTTATTTGTAAAAGAATACTAGCTGTGCCCGGGACTTCGGTTGCGTGGAGCTTAACCAACGTCTATTCATCTTTTTTAATTTTAAAATAAAAATTGCCTAAGTCAGTTCTTATTACATCAGTTATCAGTTAGTGAAAGTCCCATCCAAATACAGACAGACCATGACCAAATACTATGTACATATGTATATGGATTTATTAAAAAATGTTTATTTTAATATTACAAGCAGATACTCTAATTTTATTTTTATGTATATTATATATATTTTTTGTTGAAAACGTATTTATCTATATCTATACTAATGTAATAAAGAGGAAATATTTGTATGTTTGTCGCGTTTTCACGCAAAATCTACAGAAATGATTTCAATAATTCTTTCACTATTAGGAAGCTGCATCTTCACTAAGCAACATGGGCTAGGTTCAAACAAATAAACAAACAAACTCTTTATATTATTAGTATAGATTCATACTTTCTTATAAATTTTATTATTCTATTTATATTTATTATTTATAGGTATTTATATTTTAAGCAGACTCTGTTTTAAAACTACATTTCCAAAACTATGCCATTACTTATTATTATCACTGACCTTAAAAAAGTTTCATTTACACGTAGTTATTAAACGATATCATTTATCTAGCTCATTGCGTCACTAAACTGTAAAAAAATTGAAGTTATAAATCTCACAAAATAGTTTTTAAAGTAATAGTTTAAATCATTTCAAAATAACGATACATGGAAATGAATCATTAAATTGATACTAATAACGATTCCTCGAACACCAAGGTAATAAATCATTGGAGGACTTCCAATAACTCCACATGTAAGTATTGCTAGCGTTGAGTTAGTTAAACTTCAGATTTGCATCTCAGCGAGAATACGCGTTCTAATAAAATGAAAAACCATATGCTGCGGTATTGAGACTTGTGAATGTCGTAGAAACGATTATTTGGACTGTCTTATCTTTTTTCAAATGATAATTGATTTCGATGACTTTTAGATTAGTCGTGGTGTAGTGACACATTGACTGTGGGAAATTACCACTAGGGAATAATTATATCGAAATTATTTCCATTTTCTTCTCTGGTAAGAAAAAGTGTGGTGTTGAATTCAACTACTTAATACGCAATGTCCCGAAGTCAGCGAAAAGCAGAGTACAGAGTGTCTTGACGCTAGGTAAATTCTAATTCAATACCTCAATGTTGATCGAAAATGAAGACCAGAGTGTCTTAAGACTATAACCTCTTTTAATAGAAATTTTAATTCAAATAATTATTTGTTGTTTTATATTTATAATACTGTATTATCTCTTTTATATTTTCATTTAACTCTCGTTTCTCAGGGAAAGCTGAGGAAGCTGTATTTGCATAGACTTGTACA
This sequence comes from Dryadula phaetusa, assembly GCA_032432895.1. Taxonomy (NCBI): domain Eukaryota; kingdom Metazoa; phylum Arthropoda; class Insecta; order Lepidoptera; family Nymphalidae; genus Dryadula; species Dryadula phaetusa. Next base: position 3,862,857 of record JAOYRS010000068.1, on the reverse strand, counting down.
ATTTAGACTCATTGCACTTAGCTAAGCATAAATAATGAACTACGTCGAAAGGTTATCTTTCTTTAATAAAATTATATGTAAAATGCAATAATGATTTAGCAATAATCATTTGCAATTTATTTTTATAAAAGAACAATAATATAAATAAAATAAAAATATATTAAAAAAAATAAAAATATAAAAAATAATTAAAAAAAAATTTGTAAGCTTACGGACTGCTCCATTACTTCCTTAGCCTGTAAGCGTTTATTAATACGCGCATATCGTTTCATAGAATTCATTGAAGCAGACGACTGCAAGGAAAAAAACAACTAGCCAGATATCTAAAAGCAGTTTTACAAATGTGCTAATATTAAAGCTATGTTAACTTTTTACATCAGTTTATTTTAATAATTTTATAGTATATATATATATATACTAGCTCTTGCCTGTGGTTTCACTATTATTGGATTATATTTAATCTATGGTTTCAAATAGAAAATCGATCCGTGAAAATTTATTAACAATATTTTGCTTTTTTGATATAAGTACGATTGTGTATTGTGGTGTAGTCAAACACTCTAAAAGCCTCAAACTCCTAAAGAGGTCTTTTCTACTTCTTCTTTTTCCTCTGTTTTTAATTTTATTTTCTTTCAATGTGCCGGGTGTTTTCCATCCGTTATCGTAAAAAAAATAAGGATAGAATTGGACCAGGAAATTTCCTTGACACCTTAGACACCATTTAACAAAGACATTTTTAAAAAGTATTTGACTGTAGACACGATGTTTATGGGCATGATCTACATACCTGAGAATGATTGTATATAAATTAAATTATTTCTATTTCCCCACTCTGGACGCGGTCTTGAGTTTCACTACTCCTTACCGGTGTCGATTTATGGCCGAACGAAGAACAGATTGTTTTGACACTTAATAAGATCTTTGATTTTTATACATTTTAAATGAAAATATTTTAACCGGATTAATCGCGTATATTTTGGTATTCGGAAATATATTTTGGACACCTGCAATGTATTTTGTATATGTACCTGAAATGTATTTTCGAATACCAAAATAACGCGATTAATCCGGTTAAAATAGTTTCATTTAAAATGTTCTGACACTTATTTTATTTAATATAGATTAATAAAAAAATATTTAATAAATAATCTTTGCCATTTTATTTGCAATTCATATATTTTGAGTCTTGAGAATCTAGCAGGATAGGTAGTGAGACTCTTGCTTACTTTTTGTCAATCGTAGACGTAGATTGCATTTACTGACCGTCTAATACTTTACCACGAACGGCCAAATACTTTGAATATCTATATCGATTTATACCTAGTTAAGGAGCACAGGAATAATCAATTATTCTATTTTATATATTTATTTTTGTTTACGCTTTCCTGAATGCTTCTATTAAGAACAAGTTCCTTTCGCTCTTCAAAAGTACATTTTGTTGTCTAGTAGAAATTGTTACCAGTTTATATTTTTTTTATTATTTTATGTTTGTTTGCTTTTTTTGTGTTCAATAAAGTACTTCTATCTATAGATCGAATTATTGTACTCAGATTTGGCAATAGCAAAAATTACACCCTTACAAAAATGGAAAGTTAATTTAAAACATTCGATAAACCAATATATTTTACCCTCGAACCAAACCAATTCCCTCAAGTCCCATCAGTCATTCGATTTCACACCTCTTCCCTATAGGCGTTTGAACATATATCACATTTTATAAACGCTTATATGATACATGTATTGATTATAGTTAAACCTAGTTGTAGCAGTAACGAGGACTTTATGACCACTCGAATTACATATCCTTTCGACTGTAAAATGGAAAATAAATATTATCAACGAGCCCGTGCAAGCTTCTTGAAATCTCTGTCCGTCCAAGGGATATGTTTAAATTCAGCTTCATACATCTATTCGTTTTTGCAGTACATTGTCTGTCAGTCACTTAGTATCGAGAGATTTTTACAATGTATTAAATGATAGTAAAATTCAATACAATGAGATCTTTGCTATACGAGTATAAATAAACGGACGAAAGATGACAAATAAAAAGAATAGATTAATTAAAAATATTCAAAATACTAACTTTCATGCAATTTGTATTCTCTTCTTTTAAAAATACCTCGTCAATTTCAGAAGATTTTCGTCTATGCCTAGCTAGCTAGATGGAATATTGCCATCTATTCCCGGATTTTCTTAGATGCGAACTTTTCTTATGTATTTTAAATGAAACTATTTTATTCGGATTTATCGCGTATATTTTGGTATTCGAAAGTATGTTTTTGGAAACCGGACGTTTCGTGCATTTTACAGTAGTTCACGGTCACAAAAGGACCATGTCTATGCGATTAATCCGTTTAAAGTTGTTTCATTCAAAATGTGAACAAATCGCGAAAATCAAAGATCTTATTTCTCTTATGTATTATGTATATAAGATCAAAGTCATTTTAGAACGAGTAAATCAATATATTATATTTCTCTTTTTGTTTTTAAAATTTGACAGCAGAAGAATTGTTACAACTTATTTGTGTTGTTAACATCTCTGTAGAGAGATTTATACGAATTTCTACTATTTAAAGATTATTAAGGAATAATCGTTTAACAAAAGAGATTGCTATTTTAATTTGATTTACAAACGTATAAGAATTTTGACGCTGCTGATAGTAGAACGCATGGCTTAGTCGTCAGAGCGCTTGGACGGTACGTAAGAGGTGCGGGTTCGAATCCTGCTGCGTTCAAATATTAATACGTTTTTTTCAAAAATGTGTTCTAATCCTAAGTGTGGAATAACATTTTAAAAATAGTAAATATTAAAATAAAATAGCAATCTCTCTTGTCTAGTGTAAGTTCCGATTCGATCTTAAGCAGATATCGACCCGGAACACATCATCAGATATTTGGCGGATCGTTTTTGTCATGATAGTGGTCACGAGGCAGTCGAATGAGGAACCACCTACCAAGCTAAACTGTTGGGATACCCGCCCGCCAATAGGGACATTTTTAAATAAATTAAATATTATTAATTAATAAATTTCTTAAGAAAATTAAATTTTGGTTATTCCTTTAAAAATTGTTTTCATGGAGAGGATATTTAAAAATATCTTCATTATAATGCCCCCGGGGATCACTGAGGGACAACGCGATATCGTTTAGAAACATTAATTAAAAAAAATACAATTTTCTTTTTTTCACATATTTGTTTTGTTATAATTTGTTATAATCGTAGATGACAGTGAGTCCGATCAACCTTCAATGTCACATTTTGTTATCTAAAAAAATTACTAACTTGAGATATGATATTAATTCCGAAAAACGGATTAATCGCGGATATTTTGGTATCCAAAAATACAGTTTTACAGTACATTTAACCATGTAACCTTTAACCATGGGATTAATTAACCTTTAACCATTACTGTAGATTGATCGAAACATAAAAAATTATACACGATTAAAGCGTGTAAAATAGCTTTATTTAAAATGCGTAAAATTCGCGAAAATCAGAGATCTTATATTTAAGATATATTTAACTGACAGAGAGTTATATTTAACTGACATTTCTTTTTGGCCAGTCGTGAAGGATAGGCATCTGATTGTAAATGCAATCGGTTGTGGGTTCGATTACCACTTAGGGGAATGATTATATTTATATTATTTTGATTTCTTCATTCTAGTAAAACAAAGCATGGCTTTGTGTTTCGCCAAAAACACGCTATAGCTCTAATTTGGCGGAAAACGGAGTACAGAGTACGGAATCGCTTGACAGTAGGTACTTCCTGTCTACGCTGCAATGCGGAATAAAAAGCGTGAAGTTGAGACATATTTTTGTATGTACACTTAAATTCGATATTGTATCACATGTCATAGAACGCCCATTGTCACCTAAGGTATAATTTACCCAAATATATCATTTTACAATCCATTTATATTCACAAATTTCTGTAACGTAATGATCTGAAACACGACAGTGATTAATAACTGGTTTCGATGAATAAAACAAAAGATAAAGTGACCAAACGCGTGTCACTAGCTGAGATCGATAACCTATTTATATGCTATATGAATTGATACGCCAATAGACTTGCGATAGAATATTTATTACTTTGATTGTTATACGCTTTTGTTGGTATTGGACTTTCTTAGACTCTACTTAGCAATTTATTGTTAATATTTACGTTTAGATTACATAGAGAAGTGCAGAAAGTCAATATATTTGCGTAATAATATACTAAAAAGACTTTAAGCTGTGGTAAGACAACGTGTGGTGTTGAATTTGCTCAACGTAATGTCTCGATTTCGGGCGCAAAGCAGTCAACGGAATGTCTTGACCTTTTAATTACAATAAAATTAATATATTTAATTTCTAATCGAATAATGTATATATCCTTCACATAATTATCGAGTTTTAAGGATTACTAATGTTATATCAATCATATTCTATAAAACAAATTAAATATATATGAAACCCAATACATATATTAGTACCAATTGACTTATAATTTACGCGTTACTTTAGCAACATGTGAATATAAATGCAATAGTAACGCTTTTTTTTCTTTATATATTTATATTATAAATAAAATAATAATTCATTATAAAAACACTTTTACTTTTACCTTCTATATATAAATTACAAAAATTTACGCCAAATTTCATACGGCACAATTCATATAATTTTCTTAAAAACGAACATCAAAATTTTTTCTTAATGTCTAAACATGTCATTATTCTATATAAGCACGCAGGTAAAACGCTAGTATTCTTCGTACTCGAATGTTGTAAAAGTCGAGACTCTTGATTCTTAGAAGCAATTGTTTCAAGTCTTTCATGTCTCAAAGTATTAAGTATTCCAAGTAGAGATATTATCTTTACAAAGTAAATATTTGTCACACGCATTTAAATTATAAATATATAATATATTGAATCCATCATAGCTCAGTGAAACAGTGTCTGGCTTATTGTAAACACTATTGGTTGTGGGTTAGATTCCCATTGAGAGGCCCTTTTCATTTTCGCACTAATTATTGATATTCTTATTGTACTTGTTATTATGCCTGCGTAAACCTTTTTCCTATTTAATTTAATGCTAGTATTTAATAATTTTCATTTCACCACTCTGATATGACAAAGCACGAATGTTTAATTCCTATAATTTTTTTGCGTTTTACCCTTTTTTTAAAAGGTAGTCAGAGAGAAGCGAATGTCAATACACTACGCCCTCCACTTTCGTTACATTTCATTGCGCGATGAGTCGCACTACTCAACGCCGCTCTGTGTGCTTTGTCTTTTATAATAAATAAAATAATTTCAATTTCCTAGAACTAGCATAGAACTCAGAACCAAATCATGTTTATAGTTAAACCCTATGCCACTGCGCTACCATGGCCTTAATTTTTTTATATAAATAATGGATATTCTATTCGCTTCGTTCGAAGCTTTGAGTTACTAGCCGCTACATAATTTCAAAGCCATACATATTTTAACGAAAGATGCATGTTCAGAATACAAAGTATAGAGGAAGATCATATTTTAACCCATTTCGACGAATTTCACCTGACTCACTATGAAATTTTCTTATTTCCTTAGGGATTGCCTATGTTAGGTTGAACATTTAAGCAAATATTTTAATTTAGTTGGCCCTCTTGTTACGGATTCGGATATATGGTAAGACCCTTATTATGCATAATATTATCAATAGTTAGAGGGTTGTTATTTTGAGGGGTGTTATTAAAATATGAAGGGCTATTTTATTTCAATAATAGCCCTGTTGAAGAGTAAAATGCACGTTGCCTTGACAACATATGTATTAATTTATATAAAAGTGTATATCAAACACATATTTAATTTTTAATTCAAGTTTACTCCATGTAACTAAATGTCAAATTTTATGTTCCTCTTTTCATATTTTTTATAATAAGGAATCAATAGTTTCTTAATATGTATAGGTATGATATTAAAAAACAGTGTCCGTCTTGGACCGCCCAACAGAAGTGATAAACTAATCTAAGTTCAACTTTTTAATACAGATTTTGTTTAGCTTGAGAAATGCTCTGGTTATTATTTTAATTTTATGTATACTAATAAGGTAAGGAAATGTTGTATTAATTTAATAAAATTATTACCATATTCAAGATCATCAACAACTTTATCGAAAAAGTTAAGAGAAGATTGCAAAAATACTGTAGTAAAACCAGTAATTAAATGGGTTAAACTGTTTTTAAGATACGTATACACAGACAAAAAGACAAACAAATAGAAATAAAAGAAAACATTGCTGTGGATTCAATTATAATCAATTATAATATTCATTTTTCCGAACATCTTTGATATATAGAAGGAGATAACATAAATATATATATATATATATATATATATATATATATATATATATATATATATATATATATATTTGATAAGTACTGAGTAGAAAAGAACTCAAATCTGTTCGAAATATGGCTAGTGTTGTGGGTTAGAGTGAGATAAAGGAGTTTACCTGCTGTTGCCATATACATGAGAGAAAGGGAAACCAGATAGGTAGCTGCTTACCCTCATATAAGATATTATCACTTCAAAAAATCAAGAACTAAGAAATTTTGTCACAGTTATTTTAAAGTTCTAGGTACTGATTTATATAGTACAAGCTACGGAGTAAATAAATGATTATAATTTCGAGCAATATAGGAAAATATTAGTAACAATCTAGCAGGTGTATTATAATAAATCCTACGTTTGCACTAGAAATTACTGACAAGCGAAACTGGAATGCTCCCCCAAAATAACATGATTTACTGGAAGCCTTGGAGAAAATTGCTTTGCATAGTAATTATTTTCATCGCCAAGATAAAGATATAAATTTTGGAATAATATCACCTAAAACTCTAGAGCTGGTAGAAATAATCTTTTGTTCTGATAATTTTAAAATATATTTAATAAGGTATATACACTACGGTTTAGAGTTGAGTTTGGCACTCATCATGCAATGTCTTGATTTCAGGCGAAAGGCGGAGTGTTTTGACACCAAGTTGGTACTGACTATCCTGAACAAGGGCAAGGTGTGAAGCTGCTTACATTTTTAATTTAACTTTGTTTGTTATTATTACAATATTTATTTCCATAAATTCACAATCTTTTCAACATTTTATTCGAACTAGCGTTTAAAAAATATTTTTTACATAAACAAAGTTACTACGTACTTTGCTTGTTATACTTATATGAAAAGCAAAGTCTTTGTGCGACAACATATTATGTTGACTGCACAGTTACGGAACAGGGTCACTAATTAGGCGTGCCCGCAAGAAATGAGTTAATTTCTAAAGTCGCGTCTCTTTGAAAAGCGACTTCGTAGTTTAAGATGGGAAATGTAGAAGTGGTTTATACTTGGATTTAATAATTATATTTGTGTATTTATTTGCAATTCACCGCTGTCGTATGACAAAGTGCGGCGTTGAGTTCCGCCACTCACTTGATGCTTAGTTTTTTTCATAGGACAGGCAAGACAGACAACCGTCCGAGTCACGATGGAGGAGTTATCTAAGTTGTCTGTGACTACACTACTACGCGATGAAGTGTGAATCTGCTTTATTTTATATTACTAATATAAAATGCATAGATTTGTAAATAAAAAAATAAAGAAAAAGAAGATTCAAATTACCCATTTATAATACGTATATTACGTCGTATAAAATAAAATCGCGATTGCTCTCAGCGAACGGATTTTTATATGGTATTCAATAATAGATAGTGTGATTTATGAAAGCAATTTGGTCTATATAAATTCTCAAAATGCATATTCATTTGTATGTAATGAAGATCAGCAAGAGATCACAAAGGATTGCCAAAAAAGGACAACATTTTCAACATAATGCTCTTTAGGCCATATATATATATATATATATATATATATATATATATATACATATGTTATATATATACAATGTTATTTTGATGTTAGCATCAAAACCTAATATATATACGATGTATAGACATATATAATGGATACATGTATGAATTTAGTAAAAAGCGGTATATATATATACAGATAAATAAAATTGTCTGCAGTTACGTAATATATTATTACGAAAGGAATGGCACAATTATATAACTATATAAGTAAATCTATGCTTATAATAAAACTGTAGAAGTATCGATTTTCTACACTGAAAATATTAAAAAATTAAGTAGTAATACTTCCTTTATTAATAGACTGATGCTGAACCCGAATATGTAATTAAAAAAAACTTTTGTTAGTCTATCTGTTTCATTCAAGCATCACGCAAAAACTACTGGTTCAATTACAATGTTGTTATTACTATACTTTAGCATCCTGGGCATCACACTGGGGAAAGTATAAAAATTAAAAAAACAAACTTAATTTTGCGGCTCGATCCCTAGACACGACTATTGTACTAAGTGCAAATAGTAATAAAATGCATCACGCGTCTAAGCTCTAAAACCACTGGATATATAATCAGTATATTCAGTAATTTGACATGTTCAGTTTTTTTTTCGAAAACTACGATTAGAATTATCTTATATGTAACGCCATACTATTAACTATTGTTATGCCAAAATTCATTCTATTTATCCGGTAGTTTTAGCGTGACAGGCGAACAAGCGAACAAAGTAGGTTAAAAATAACTTTCTTCCGTACAGTACAGTAGTCAGAGATAATCTAGGGTCAAAACCTTCATTGTGAAAAACGGGATAACATGTGGATAAATGTCAGAAAATTTACATATATATTATAATAAAATAATATTAAAATTTATGCATTAATGTCTATCGCAGATGCTATTTCCAAAGTGCGGAATATCACAAGTGTTTATGCAATGAGACTTGAACAGTGCAATTCGAGCTGTAAAGTTGAAAACGCCAGATGACTCGCATGCATATTGCAACAATATCTTTGCAATTATATGATTTTAGGGATATAGTATGAAATTAATTATTTTTTGTGAATGTAAATATTGTCTAATTTGATCTTGTTATTGAAATGTATAATATTTTTGTGTTTTCTACTGTTTTATATTTTTTTTAGCTTCACGCTTTTATCTCGCGTAGCAGGAAGTACCTAGTGTTAAGACACTCCGTACTTATAAAAGCTATAATAAACTATAATATACTTATAATATTAAACCTTGTGGACGCGTACGCAAATATTTGTTCTTTTCCTTCCATCCAATTAGCAAGAATAAATAATTAGTTAGTTAGTTAGTTAGTTAGCTGGCGGAAATCGCAGCAGTACTCCAAAAATATTTTTCTTTTTCTACTCTGATAAAAACTGAAATGTTGAGTTCCGCATCTCAACATTTTCAAATTACATTTTCAAATGTTTACATGAAGCGGAAATAGGCGTATTTTGACACTAGATTGTATCTGTGAACACGCTTTTGTGGAAAAAAAAGCGTACCTCTGACAATTAAGCCTAAAACCTACTTGTTTACATAATTGGTAATAACTTCCACTCTATAGTAAAGTTATGACCATATTATTATTTCAAAATAAACTCAATTTAAATGTTTTACGTAACATTATTCTAAGAATATTTTATACATAAAAATAAAAAGGGAAATTTACTTGTACATCATTAAGGACAAACAAAATTCTTATCATGAAACGACTAAAAATATCTACACGCGATCTCGCCATAGGGCTTAAATAATAAAGGTTACCTGAACAGTGACTTTCTTGTTCTTCTCTCAATAAATACTAAATTTAAACGGTAAGTGAACTAGGCTTTGTTCTATACTCGCATGTACCAACTTTAGTTACAAGAACATATTTAAAATTAAAAATTAGTTTGTAACACCAAAGCGTCTGCCGCCATCTTTGAATAGTGTTATATGAACATATTGTTATATGCATTTACTGAGTATTATAAAATATTTTAATATTATACTAAGCTCTACGAACAATAACTAATAAATCACATTTAAATATCATGTATTGACCGGGTAAAGCATTTTATGGTTATATATAATATTCTCAAACATATAGGAGATCCGTCATGTACTCGCGTTACGCGACTGTCGGTGTTCGGTGAGCGTTACGTTAGCTTACTGATAACTGATGTCGGTGGCGCAACCCAATGTTGTTTGGCGTCACTCAGGCTGCTGTAGTTGACTTTGGAGAGCTGCTATGATGATGTTGGTTGGTGGTATCGAGTCTGCTGTTGTCTCACGTTGCGTAAGCGATGCTTGTACGGCGTCGGACGTTGATATAACTTGCGGCACGCGACCGTCGGGGTTCGGTGAGTGTTACAGCTTGTTGATAACTGATGTCGGTGGAGCAATCTAATGTTGCTTGACGCCACTGAGGTTGCTATAGTTGGCTTAGGTGAACCGCTATGGCGATGTTGGTTGGTTGTATCGAGTCTGTTGCTGTCTCGCGTTGCGTAAGCGATGCTTGTGTAGCGTTGGATGTTGATATTACTTGTGACGTGCGACCGTCGGGGTTCAGTGAGCTTTATAGCTTACTGATAACTGATGTCGATGGCGCGACTTGTATCTTCTCTGATGCTGTCTTGCGTTGTACATGCGATACCTGTACGGCGACGGACATAGATTCAACTATTTCTATGTTGTTTTACACCCCCGGTATGGGGTGAATGGTTATGTGACGCTATTATGTCTCGTGCGTTTCGAAGTATGTTCTAATTGCCTCCTTACGAGGAGAGCTATACTATTATGTCACGAAATGCTGTAGTACGTAATGGTGTTCGACTGTTTGTCTAGCGTCTTGTTTGGTGATAGTACGCATAGCCGCGTTCAATTGTTGATTATGACAAACGACTGCTACGTATGTGATGTGCGTTAATATATAAAACAATCAACCGTCTAGCGGTTGTGCTACTGAACTGATATGCGAACCCGCAAGTAATATTGGTCTGGCAGGCCAATCGATGTATCTTCAACTTATATTGGTCTCACAAACCAAAATATGACATATAAAAGTCTCACAAACTAATCTACGACATACCTTGGTCTTACAAACTATAATGGTCTACCAAACCAAACTATAATATATTGATCTCACAAACCAATTCAAATATATAATTATAGCATATTCGTAATATATTTTTAACGTAAAAAGTAAGTAATGAAATACCATAAGTAATTTTAAGTATCGAGATATGTATTAACCGTATTAACCTCATTGAGGGACCCTTAAAAGTACGGAACAAATAACTAATAATTGTTCGTTTGCAAAGGTATTGTAAGTAACATATACGTTCGATGTTCCGTTGCGTCTCGGAGGGTTCACTCTGAGGTCGGTCGGGTCCGCCGATCGGTCGAAATTCACGGTATATGGCGGGGAAGGGCCATTAAGCTATTTTCCCTTCTGTTATGACTACCAGCAGGATACTTATAATAAAGGGTTAAATAAGACGTATCTTTGAATTTTCTTGGAAAAGCTGGAGGTGATTACAATAGAATATCTAACATACTACAATCTCTTGCTATAATCTCTTCTGAAAGTTTTATATCCTTTTTAAGATAATAGGTAGGTATTAACATTTCTTTACACTGTTGCCTCTAAATCTCTAAAAGATCTTGAGTTATTGTAAACATGACGATATTGGGTCCTAACCGCGAGACGTATCATGTGCAATAGTAGTACTTAAATACTTTTATTTTAGCATCATTTATAGAGAGGCGGAGATAAGCGTTACATGTTGAATGATTAATTAAAATTGTGAAGTAAATTATTTATATAGAAAAATATCAATTTAGTAAGCATTCAGGAATACCATTTTCGGCGACATTGTCGTAAAATAAATTAAAATTAATGTAAAAATTGAAAAAAAAACTAATGTTTTATCTTCAAATATTTATATATGAAATTATGAAATTTCATAACATTCGGTTCAGCGGTTTAACCGAAATGACATTACAAATAAATAAAGTCACTTTCATATTTACAATATTAGTATGATAGTATACATCATCATTTTTAAAAGAATTTACAATCAATCAATATCTAATGTCTCAATGGGAGAAAGCAAACAACAGAGTGTCTTGACACTAGATTCTCCACGCCATGTCTGAAAACGCATAAAACTGAACTTAAAATAGCATGTGGTGAGGAGCAATTTTGTTTCCGTATAAGGCGTCTAATTAAAATTAGAACCTGTTTACATTATGTCACAATGCACTTTGCTTGTTAAAACATACTCGCTGTTAGCAAAGCCAGATTAGACTCTGGCGGATTGCTTGCCTAAGATGATTATTTACTTATGCAAGAAATGTTGGCTGCGTGGAATGGAATTTCTGTTGTTTAAAATTGAATGAAACGTCCAAGATTTGTTTCTCGGACTTTATGGGTTATATTAATATTAAATCGATACTTAGTTTAACATATAAGTAAGAGAAAGAAGAAAATGTATTGGGAATGAAATGCTCGCTCCAGTCTATTTCATAGGTATCATTATCACTTATAAAAATATTAATTTGTAATTATTGGCGTTTAAAATAAAAGTGAAAGTACCGCTGAGTTTCTTGCGCTAGTTTTCCTCAGGTCTGAGATGTTTTGACGTTTAAATAATGTAGCATGATTTTTTTAATTTGAATAAAATTATTTAACTTTGATCTCTTAGATAATGTTTTTGAAAAAAAAATGTATAAAAATTTGAATTTTGAACACAGCGGGAAAACGTTTTAAAAATTTTCATACCTTTTTTCAAAAAAGTTTTCAAATCCTAAGTAGCAATTTGAAAATAGCAATTTAAAAATAGTAAACAAAGAAGCTTTTTTTCTGGAGAGAAAACACTAAATCAGCTTCAATTTGTTAATTTTTTTGTAAATAAATAATAATTATCTACATCATTTTACTGTATTTAATACTGAATATTAAAAACCAACAGATTTCATATTATCTGTAATATTCTTATATATTCAATTTTGTTATTTATTTATGGAACTCTAAATGAACCATTAGAGTGAAAATTACTTCACGAATGTAACTTTGTAGGGACGCACGAAATAGATTGATCCATAAAAGAGAGTAAGGTTATAATATGATAGATTGCATGTTAAAAAGAGATCCAATAACAGTACGAAACGAGCTTACTTGACTCAATATATACAGTCATTATATGTAATATTAAAATATATATATATTGACAAAAGTGATAATTACTTAATAAAAGCCCTAATGGAATATTCTATACCAAAATGTTCTACTTTTTATTTTAACAGCAAAAGAGTAAAAAAAAATTGTTTCTATTATTTGCTTTACTTAATCACTACGCCAAACCTAATATTTCAAAGAAAATCAATTTCATATCCATCATCTTGTCGTACATATACACCTAAAACTTCGCTATTTAATAACTTATATTTTGTACGGTTCCAGCAATATTTGCTAACGGAACAGCTGTCTCTATCCGCCATATTTAATTTTATTTCACGTGATTTATTAGGACTTATAAGATCTATATATTTTTCTGACGCTAAGAATTCTTTGTACATTTTGTTCAAGCTTGGAGGGAAAATGAAGAATATATTATTTAGAAATTTGTTAGGTTTTTCTTTAATGCTGAAATATGATTTAAGGGTGAGTTAGCTTACAACAGTATTTTATTGGTTACAAATTATATTACGGATTTAGCAAAAATATTAATAAAACGTTTATTTTATGATGACGTATTTCACACATTTGAAGGATAGGTAAATACAATCATCAGTTATCGATCGATTATCAGTTATCAAGTATCATCAATTAACACACAGAGTCTCGTTTTCGCGAGCTTTCCCGTTGTCATAACACTAGGTGCCATGCAGAGTAAAGCGTGAAGTTAAAATTACTTAGGAAAAAGTTTTTCGACAGTGTTAATATTTTTCCGCTAATTTTACATGCACACTGATTCGTAGAAAAAACGTTTTCTTAATGGTTTATCAAAAAGTATTTAATAAAGTATAAAAATAACGCCGAGGCGATGGAAATTTCGAAAAGTCTTCTAGTACTCCCCTGCTAAAAAAATGCCAAAATTGTTTTTTTTATTTCCATTAGTTTTATCTGTGCGTTATCATGTTAAAACAACGCACCGTTGCTCAACCGCTTTATATATACCTATATATATATGTCTAATTTTTTTAATATTTAATTATTTATTAAATATTTTTATTGGGATTTATTGTTGGAAATCATTGCACCAGTGGGGTCACCCACATCATATATTTTTCAGTGACACCTAATGTTTTTCTCACTCAGTGGAAGTGTGCTTATGTCGTTCCTAAGCCTAAAACTTCTAATCTCTCTAATCCTACTGATTATTGTCCTAAATCTATCTTTCCAATCTTATCTAAGGTCCTCGAGTCCTTCGTCAATAGTCAACTCTCGCTTTGGCACTCGTCCACTTTCACTTGACTGAAAGAAATCTCTTTAAGAAATAAGTCCACCTTTGTAACCTTCATTAAATTGTGTATCTTTTTTTTAATTGCAATAAAGATGAATACCAACTATTTAAATAAAAAATGATATTGTCACAATCTAAGCCGATGACAAAAATTTCAGACAAAAAATGTCGTAGGTTCGATTTGAACTTGCGCTTGAAAGTATTTCAACTCAATTTTTAGAGTAGAGATACTCTGATAAAACAAAGAGCGACGTTGAGGTCAACAGTCAACGAAGTGTCTTTAAACTATATTGCCTCTGACTATCCTGCAGTGTCAGACAAAACTTAGCTAAACTGGCTTTTTACTAGGTGCTTTTCTAATAATTTAACAGAAAAATCAAACTTAATTACAGTTTTTTTATTTATAACTGAAGTAAAAATTAGTTCGTTTAAAATAATTAAGTTAATAGTAAAAATAGTTTCTTTTCAAAATTAATTTAGCTCTTTCTCGGAAGGCCTATACACACGATGTGTACTATATAAAGTTTTGCCACTTAATTAAATATTTATAATACATATTTTCATTTCTCAAGCGGCGTTTGATTTGGCCGCTGATCGTGTAATATCTCTTTTTGGCGTAAATTAATTCATTTAATAATATAGTACACGAAATATAGATAAATATACTTAAAAAATACCTTAATATAAACTATCTTCTCGTGAATTACGTAATATCTAAGTGAATTTATTCTACTGCAAAACTTTTAAAAGTGGAAAAATTCACATAATAATTTAGTTAGAAATACTTGGAAGAACCAAACAAGTGTGAAGAGGTTTGTAGTTATTTTAACAAGCTCCTTAATTTTATAAAGCTTTTCAGTATTAAAGTTTTTTTACAAATAAAGTAAGTAGTACTAAAGTTTGAGGATTTATTTTTTAATATAAATACATACATTCATACACTCCGTTCTCTACAGAACTACATATAATAGAAAAATTATTCTTAACATCACATTAGAGAAGGCATTTTAGATTAATTAAATGTTTAGATTAGTTCGTTAATCACGGTGTTTCGAATGTGACTATGCTATATCCATACGATGGTCGTTCTCTTGGAATTGAACATCTAATAATATTATAAATGAGACTATTTTAAACGAATTAATCGCGTATATTTTAGTATTCACGTATATTTTTTACTCACAATATGAACACCGTACCGTACCTACCGTAGTGTTCCAATCGCCAGGTTTCCAAATACCAAAATATATGCGATTAATCCGTTTCAAATAATCCATCCATTTAAAATGTGTAAAAAGCGGGAAAATCAAATATTTTATTATCTTTATATTATAATTCTAAAACGAAAGTAATTTAGCTGTCCCACTTCTAGTAAAAGTCCCGTTAAAATCGGCCCAGCCAACTAGCCAGAACGGATAATTAAGGCGGGTCTCCCACTTGGGAGTATGCAAATATTTAAATAATCTTAACACGCAATGTCTCGAATGCGGCGGAAAAATGAGTAAAGAGTGTCTTGACGTACTTTCTGCCTACCCAAACCATGCGGGATAAAAGTGTGAAGCAAAAAAATCAACGGAGAGTCTTGGCACTAAACTATCTCCGACTACTTCCCTGAAGCTGCTTTTTTATATCTACTATTAAAACATCAGTCAAAATTTAACAGCTAAGTATTTTTAAAAAAAGCTTATATTTTAAAGTCAAACATAAAATTAAATTCAAACCTTTATTTATTTATATTTTAATTATGATGAAGCAGATAATTACAAATTAATTACCTCTCTCTTGTGACGGGTTGTTCACTTGACCCAATTGGTCACGGGTGCCGTTTAAGTGTTTGGTGTAAGCTTCGAGTGCCAGTGTTGTGTAAACACTATATGAAAGTATGAAATTGTTTTTATATATTTTACTTTAAAAAAAGAAGAAGAACGTGCTCAGGTGGCTTGGGCACGTCGAGAGGATGAGTGATGGTAAAAATCATAAGGACCACCTGAAGGGTTATGAAACTAATAAAATATTTTTATTTTTTAGTCCATTATATTTTTTACATTATCTAGAACTTGACCTGTTTAACTCATTATATTAATGTAAATGGACTCAAATTTACAAAGGTTTGAATGTTTTTTCCTTATTAAAAAAGATATTAAAATGTAAAAAAATAAAGTTATGCATATTAAGTACGTACGAAATGCATTGATATATTCAATTTTTATATATTGAAATTGGATTTTCGTATTATTATTTTTTATAGAAAAAAGAAGCAAATAAGCAGAAGGGGCACTTGATGGTTAGTGATCACCTTCACCCATAGACATCTACAACAGTTGTACAACAACTGTTGTAGATCCGTTACCGGCCTTGGAATGGAACTGAAAGAAGAATTGAGATAGGATGGATGGGAGTAGGTAAGGCTGGATTACCTGACATCGAACCGGAACACATCATCAAATATTTGGTGGATCGTTTTTGTTATGATAGTGGTCGCGAGCTAATCGGAGTATTAATCTCCTACCACCAAATTACTGAGATATCCGTCTCTTACGGGACGCTACCTAGCAGCGGAGGGAAATCGTACCCCGTCTCCTCACAGGGAAACATTTTATTCTACAATCTACTACATTCTGTTCTACAGTCTGGTGCAACATGAAAGATTCCACTTTTCATTGCGCCCTTAGAAGTAACTAGAAAACATAACGTGTTTTCGAAACAACTTCTATTAATCAGGGATTCAAAAAAATATTGTCAATAAAAATTACATTTATTTATTAACTTATTTTTTTTAGCTTTAAGCTTTATCTCTAGCGAGGTAGTCAGAGAGAATGGAGTGCAAAATGCTACCATCCCTGCACACTTGTTTCACCTTATCACACTTATAAACCTCTTCGTACGTGCTCTCAAGCAGATCCTCATGCTTTTTTCGTGACCTTCCTCCTACTGGAGGAAATACTTCATAGACATGTGTTTTGGAAGATCAACAGAGACTTAACTAACTCTAAAATATTATTTAAACATCATGTTCAAAAGTAATCATGTTTTATTTATTTAATATCACATAAAAAATGTATTGGATGTTAGAAACAAGTTAGCTATAACAATATATTATGTAGTAATAAATTGTTTTAGTAAATCGAATTTACGTTCAACCTTGTGGCTGCCGCAAACTTCATTATAGGCATTTAATATTTGCGGATAGTATGGCTATATTAATATAATGATGAAGGGCGGAATTTTTATAATGGCAAGCCATTTTTCTGAATAAAATAAATCCTAGAAAATATATTTAAAATTTTATTAATAAATAACTATTTAAATTCATATTGAGTGCCGCCACTCAACACGCAATGTCTCAAATTCGTAGAAGTGTGGAGTACGGATTGTCTTGACTCTAGGCTCCTCCTCCTCTTTATCCTATGCGGGATAAAAGCGAAAAGATTTTTAAAATGTAAGCCCATGAGAAACATATTATAAGGACACATCGCCACTGATTAATTATAGATACGATAAATATTGTTCTAAATAAGTATAATATTGAGAAATTTTTAAGCTTTGCTTCACTCAGGTTCGGTTCTGTTTTTATATTAACAAAATGTTTCGGCCAGTCAAAAACTTAGAGAGCCCATGAGTCTCACAACTGATTCATATAACAATTGTAAACTTTTTGTTTTATGCTTTTTATAGAGATTTTTAATATAATTTAAGTTTATCTTGCACCACAACCAAGCTGTCTTTAATAGCTGTCTATTGTATCTTTTAATCTAATTACATTATCTGGAGCATTCAAGGTGAGAGCGATTTGGCCACACTCTTTCTCATTTTTCTACTTGAGGCGGGTCGTGACGCAGTGGGACAGCGTCTGACTGTAAACGCGTACGGTTGTGGGTTCAATCCCCACTTGGGGGAGTAATTATTTTTAAATTATTTTCACTTCTTCGTTGTGATAAAGACAAAGTGCGGCGTTGAGTTCCACTACTCAACGCGCAATGTCTCGAAATTAGGGGAAAGCGAAGTATGGAGAGTCTTGACACTAGGTACTTTCTGTCAATCCTACATGTGGGATAAAAGCGTGAAATTAAAAATAAAATGCCATCAGATAATATCAGAGATAACCAGTAAAATTTTTTACACAGATAATTTAAAAAATTATTTTGGGTTCTATTACATAGATATTATGATGTTCAGGCAGCTATCAGGGACATCTTTAGTATACGTATAGATTAACTAATCTAGCGTAATTAGTGTATCATCGTACCATTTTTTCATCTAGATGAAGAAATTATGAGCTGAGCAACTTATTAACAAGTAACGTTAAGAATAATTATGTATTTACTTATTCTATCATTATATTATTTTTCAAATAACGTTCTTTTACATGTATGGGTATCATCCAAGTTAATATTACGTTTGACATACACTTTTGAGAATGAAGTGACTTGTGTACTGTACGGTGACACTGGCTAAAGCAACGGTTCTAAAGCAATTTTGAAAATTTCATTTCATTTGGTTTCAAAGCAATTTTGAAAATTTCAATTGCTTTATAGCTAAATATAATTTATTATATTACTGAAATTAAATACATAATAAGACAAAGCGCGGCGTTAAGTTTAACTCAACACGTTAGCAAGTAATCCACGGAGTGTCTTGTCAACAGATCCCTAACTACCCTATTAAGCATGATAAATGGGCAACAATTTGTTTTTTTAATAATAAAGAATATTAAAGCAGCGAACAGAGCGGCTTCACACTTGGCTCTCGATAACTACCCTCCTATGCAGGATAAAGTGTGAAAATGATTTTTTAGTTCATTACTAATACTAACTAACTAATACTACTAACTTATAAGTTTATTATTATATATATAATCATTCTGCAAGTGATCATTATGACGTTTAATACGCTTTCATTGTCTAGTGTTTAAGGTAAGTCTAATTAAGACAGCATCCTACACTTTGTAGTGCTTGGCGCTATAACTAAAAGCAAGTGGAGACTTGAAAGTTCACTTCATTGTGTTAAGTTTTGCTCTAGCTATTTTCTCTAAAAATTTACCAAATGATCAACTTCAAGCATTTTCTATATCGATCATAGGCAAAATAATCCATTTTAAATTGTTTTTGACTTGTTAGTACTGTCAAAACGGATATATATATTTTATATATATCTTTTATTGTAATTAAAACTAAGTTACAGGTAAATAATATTACAGAAATTTAAATAGAGATCGGTCGTGGCGCAGTGGGACAGCATCTGACTGTAAATGCGATCGGTTGGAGGTTTGATCCCCACTCGGGACAGTGATTATATATAAATTATTTTCACTTCTTCGCTCTGGTAAAAGACAAAGCGCGGCGTTGTGTTCCACCACTCAACTCGCAATGTCTCGAATTTGGTGGAAAGCAAAGTACGGAGTGTCTTGACAGGGCACTTTCCATCTACCCTACTATGCGGGATAAAAGCGTGAAGCTAAAAATATAATTAAAAAGCAACGGTGGACATATGTTTCTGATAAAAATCTCGGGGCCTACGATGTCCCCATAATTGTCGGTCCATATCGTAATCGCAGGTGCTTACCACCAGCGAGTTACCAGGATGAGTAGCAGCTTTTTCGAAATAGCTACTGGAAAGTTTACGACATAGTTCTTTTATAGAGTGGCCACTAGCGAAGATTGCGGTATCGTCCGCGAATAGGGCTAGATGGGTGCTTGGGGCTTTAGGAATTAATGGGTGTACAACGTGTACAGAAGCGGAGACAGGATGGAGCCTTGAGGAACTCCCGCTCTAATGGGACGTTTAGTAGAAAGGGTACCTTCGACCCGGTAACGAAATGAGCGGTTTGTGAGATAACCTCGTAGGATGTGCACAAGCCTGTCCGGAAGCTGTGCTTGAAGTAATTTATAGATTAGGCCATTTTGCCAAACCTTGTCGAAGGCCTTGGATATATCTAAAAATATGGCCGTGGTTGACATATATTTGAATTTATGTAACAAGTTCTCCGTGAAGCGGTGCACTTAATGGACGTTTGAATGCTGAGCTCGAAAGCCAAACTGTTCGGTGGGAATGATGTTTTTGGCCTCGACGATGGCCTGAAGACGCGTAAGTATGATACGCTCATAGATTTTGCCCATGGTGCTTAAAAGGCTGATCGGGCGATTAGGATAAAAAGTTCCAGAACCAATGAAATGATTATACAAAGTCCACACAATAACATATAGCGTAAGCAAGCAAGCAATCGAGTGAAGTTCTAATGGTAATTGATGCGCAAGTGACGCGCTCGCGCATCTTTAACGCGAACGAGCTTACGCGGAGGTAAACCGATACTAATAAATACAAGCAATGCGCCTCGCAGCGGCCAATGTTTTACTTTTTGTATTATGTAATTATGATGTTTATTTATTTATTATTATGTATAAATTATAATAATTTTTTTTTCACGTAAATTTTGACATTACTTTAAATAGATATTAAAATTTGTGACTTTAAAAAAATTCTTCAAAGTGCTCAAATTAATATCAACAGAGCAAGATACATCCTCATTCTAGTAGAATCCAGGACGCTATCCGAGGCAATTAAGAGGTAAATCGGTAGATTAATATAACTAATTTTTATGTTAACTGACAGGCCAAGGACTACTGTAAAATGTCCGAAGCGTCGGATTTTTAAATATACGAGATTAATCCGTTCTAATTTAAAATGTACAAAAACTCGAAAATCTAAAATCTTAACAGTTTAAATATAATATTTGTGTATGAAAGTAGTTTTATATTTATGTATATAGTATTATTATAATTATTTGTAAAAGATGTTGTGATTGACAATAAAACGTCGTTAATAGAGCCAGTTCTATATAATATGCAGGTACGACATTTTCATACTAAACGTTAAAGTTGTAGAAATAAGTTTTACTTTAAGGCAAAACTATGTACTTATATAAGAATATATAAAATATTACTTTTTGAGACATTATAAGATATAAAATAGACTAGTCCTTAATATTTTTAAGATTCGAAGCCAAAACGTCTAAAATATCCTTTTAAACCACATCTTGATGGCAAGTTAGTCAACCATAATTAATTATTTGTACTAAAATCTGACGTTCCCGTCAAAATTATTTGCCTGAAAGCTGAAATACGATCCATATCAAAAGAATGTTCGGAAATTGAATATTTTGATCACTATTCCTACCTACAATAGAGTCGAAAATTGCTTCACATTTTCTTTATATTCATGTAATGTGAAGAGGAATATAAGGTAAAATGGACTAGAGAGCAATTTAAATTTACGAAATTTGAACCGCTCAATGTAAATATAAAATAAATTTAAATAGTTGTTTGGTGTGCTAACTACGCATTAAAGTACATATTTAGCTATCTTTTAAGAATATGTTAAAATTCTTACTTGATTAAAGCATTATATTATTGTTGAGTTTTTAAGAAAGTTTTTACTCACTCGTGAGATTTAATATGGAAGTTAATACAAAGCAATTAATTAAGGATGTTTTTACAACACCTATTAATAAAGGCCTAATATTTTTTCTTGTTTTTTTTTATTAATTCATTATTAATTCTGTTTTTTTTTTATTTGTAACGAAGTGATGAAAGTGATTTTGTTGAAAAACACTCCGTTATCCACTTCCCAACATTTAACATCACTTTTTACTTTTCAAACAGAGAAAAGAATATTTTCTTATTATATTTCTTCCTGAATAAAATAAAAAAAGATAACATACCATAATATTTTTAATAAAACACTTTAAAATTTGAAAATACAATCTGATTATTTATCAAGACAAAACATGGCTTTGCGTGATAAAGTCTAAAGAGACAACTTGATGGTAAGCAGCTTAGGCACTCAAACCGAGGGCTGAGGCGACTGTAATGCGACAGCTATCAGTTCACCGCGGTTGTGTGACAAATATTCCTTTTTTAAAATCTATTCAAATACTCATGGTTTTTAGGAAAACAACAGGAAACGAATAACTGGACGGATTTTGTGATTCTTTAATGTACTTTCAAATATTTCAAACTTATAGCCAAGATGCATTTTAAAAATGTTTTTACATTGATTAACTGATGATAATAAAAACGTCTTAAATTGTAGATATATGATGAAAATGTAAAAAAATATTTTTTGGAATTAAGCATAATTTTACATATTATAGTTTATAACTGTATTATAGACATTATCGCCATTCTCCAGAACGTGGATTTTTTTAGCTTCACGCTTTTATCCCGCGTAGCTACTTCGTACCGCGTACTTCGCTTTCCACCAAATTCGAGACATTATGTGTTGTGTGGTGGAACTCAATGCCGCATTTTGTCTTACCAGAGCGAGGAAGTGAAAATAATTTTAAATATAATCACTCCCCTGATTGGGGATCGAACCTACAACCGATCGCGTTACAGTCAGATGCTGTCCCACTGCGCTACGACTGGCTTCAACAATATTTGTAATAAACTAATAAGCACTTATGAAAAATATAAAAAAACCAAATAAATAAAATGTAATATTGCATTTATGTGTGTGTGTGTGTGTGTGTGTGTGTGTATGTGTGTGTGTTTGTGTGCATGTCTATTTGTGTGCGCGTGTTTATATAAGTATATAATTATTTTCGTACTTATTACATAACACACTTATGTAAGTATTAAAACTTAAATATTCAGTCTCTTTTTTAATGAAATTATTTTAAACGATTTAATCGCGTATATATTTCTATTCGAAAATACATTTTTGGAAACAAATCCACCACACAATATATTTTTGAATTTCATATTATTGAATTTCAATAATAGAGAGGATGGTTGGAAATTGTTTACCACCTGGGACCCACTTATAAAAATTTAAAGTCTCAAATCCACCGCACCAGAGACAAAGTTACAGTCAGCTCATTCTTCAAGAATCCAGGGCAGTAAACGAGGCAATTAAAAACAAATGGTGGTAGGTTGATATAATTGATTTTTGTATGAACTGACAGACGAATGCCACTTCAGTCTACCTGTGACCACGGACTGATGTAGAAACGTCAGGTTACCAAAAAATTATTTTCGAATACCAAAATATACGCGATTAATTCATTCGAATAGTTTCATTTAAAATGTGTAAAAATCGCGAAAATCGGTGATCTTATTATATGCAGTCTCTTCATATCTTAAGTTTTACAACCATTTAATGTAATACGATTATATAAAATAATACAGATATATTTGCAAATATAATTTGCTTAAACATTTCCACTGCCCATCTAATTGGTGATTCATGTATCGTGCGGTTATTCAAATACCTTTTCAGTGCCCCTGTTCAATTTAAATGGTCTCAGGGCGAGGGAACGTAAGCGCATTATTACACATTTGACCTTATCTTTGATACACACAGCGCAGGTGTGTTTTTCTATTTCTTAATATATTTTCTATTTTGTATTAATGGTTTGGAATTATAAGCAAAATTATTTTAGTATCAGTGAACTACATATAATATTTGTATATACGTAAACTTATGGTCGTTTCGTTTCTTTGACTAAACTGATAAAGGAAAAAAGAATATAGAAAAACATGCGAGCTTAGATCGCACTTACAATCAATAAAAGTGTTTAACTTCAAGTGTATACTCAGACACTTTTAAAATGCTTCTCGATAGCGTTGAAACTTTGACCACTTCACTCGAAGAATTATTATATTTAAAGTAATTTTATAAAAAAACTTACTACTTTATTAATCCTCCACTCTGGCTTAAATCAACCGGCGTTAGGCTCCGTTGTTCAACATCTAGTCTTCCAAATCCAAGCATAAAATGGAAAACTGAAGGTCTTGACCTAGTGGCAAGACATTTTAGTACAGTAATAGTTTACAGGGCAAAGAAAAAGAACCTAGGATTCTTTTTGTTTGTATACTACTGTACTGAAACAGTATTAAACTACTCATATAAATATTTTATAAAATATTTCGTTCAAAATACATTTTGAATAAACTATTTCACTAACTAGGCGTCAGTGTGTCACTTATTAGCACCGCCATCTAAATTTACTCTGAAATTTCATTATTGTGCCGGCAGTCGGCTCTAACGTGGCCATCTCATAAAACAGATGATGGAGCTACTAGATAGAGTGTATGATAGATAGTTAAATATACCACATAACATATTGAGGAGGGCTATTTTGATAGTTCAAGATAAAAATAATAATTTTCTATAATATATTTATCTAGAACATAATGGCGTATCGTCTGACATATAGTTAGCAAATTTCTATTGCTTGTAGATTCGATCGCCATCAGGGGAAATCAAAGTTTTTTATGCTCTTCATTCTGGTAAAACGACGCGGTGTTCAGTGTCCAATGTCTCGATTTCGACCGTGAAGGTGTCCACAGAGTGTCTTGACACTAGAATGTCTCTACCCTGCTATGATAAGTCGTAAAGCTGAAAGAATTTCAGAAGCTAAATCGACTACTTTATGCAAAAGTCGAGAACACAACATATAAAATAGTTATTAAAAATATATGATATAATTAAATAAAAGCATGAAGTAATTGCTTATAAATGCTCGAATTCTCCATATTAGGTGCATATTGGAGAGTGAACCGGAAGTTGTATCATTGTTTTGTTTCTCTTTAACTTAAAAGATATGGGACATAAGTAACGATATTTCAATCAATCAAATATATTAAAAATTATTTTGCATTATTAAAATTTTATAGTAGCCACATTCAACCGTTAAAATTTTACGTACTTAAAGTAAAAAAATCATGAAAATATAATTATTGGATTACAAACAAAACGATGTGCAATTTTATTATTAAAACATACTGCTTTTAAAATTGCATAGACAAAGCTTACATTGTAGCTTCTTGTTAATATTTAATTGTACTGGGGTTTCCCAATCCCAATTCCAAAACATATCGTTCTTATATGTTTTGAAATTGAAATAAAACATGCTATTTATGATTTAAACAAAATATTGTTCAAATGACCGCCACGACTTTTTTGCACTGGTGAATACGATTGGTCCAATTTTCGATGACTCGGTGCAGCATTTCGACTGGTATGGCCGCTATAGTCGCTTGAATGTTGCGTTCAAGGTTTTGAATCGTAGCTGGTTTAGTGGCATACATTTGAGATTTAACATACCTCCACAAAAAATAGTCCAGGGGTGTTAAATCGCATGATCTTGGTGGCCAATTGTGAGGACCGTTGCAAGAAATAACCGACTCATCAAACTTATCACGCAATAAATCCATTGTGACGCTCGCAGTGTGTCATGTTGCATCATCTTGTTGAAAATAAATGTCGTCCGCATCGATTTCATACACTTCAGGAAAAAAAATCGTTCAACATGTCACGATAACAGTCGCCATTGACAGTTACAGTACAGCCTTCGTCCATGATTCCACCGTACCATAATCCGCACCAAACAGTCAACTTTTCAGGATGTAATTATGTTTCATGAACCACTCTTGGTTTTGACTCACTCCAGTAACGACAATTCTTTTTGTTCACATAACTATTGAGCCAAAAGTGAGCCTCATCTGAAAAATCCTAATCCCAATTCAAAACATATCGTTCTTATATGTTTTGAAATTGAAATAAAACATACTATTTATGATTTAAACAAAATATTGTTCAAATGACCGCCACGACTTTTTTGCACTGGTGAATACGATTGGTCCAATTTTCGATGACTCGGTGCAGCATTTCGACTGGTATGGCCGCTATAGTCGCTTGCATGTTGCGTTCAAGGTCTTAAATCGTAGCTGGTTTATTGGCATACATTTGAGATTTAACATACCCCCACAAAAAATAGTCCAGGGGTTTTAAATCGCATGATCTTGGTGGCCAATTGTGAGGACCGTTGCAAGAAATAACCGACTCACCAAACTTATCACGCAATAAATCCATTGTGACGCTCGCAGTGTGGCATGTTGCATCATCTTGTTGAAAATAAATGTCGTCCGCATCGATTTCATACACTTCAGGAAAAAAAAATCGTTCAATATGTCACGATAACAGTCGCCATTGACAGTTACAGTACAGCCTTCGTCCATGATTCCACCGTACCATAATCCGGACCAAACAGTCAATATTTTCATCACTACGGCCTGTCCGTTGTCGTGTTGGTGGTGGAGTTTTATCGTGCAAAGAATATTCACTTTCCAGTTTTTGGATTATGCGACGTATAGTGAGCTCAGACGGTGCACCATGACGACCATAGTTAGCACGAAATGACCTTTGAGTAGAGACAATACTTCTCGAATTTTGATAGAAAATTTGGACAATTTCCAAACGTTAAGGTAACGTAAACTTGTTCATGATTAAATGGCAAACATTACTTAACACAAAACAACACAAATATCATATGTTAAACAACCAAGATGGTGACTGTGAGCTATCAAAATCCTATCATCCCTATTGGGAAACACCTTGTCAGTACTATCGTACTTATCATTACTAGTCATTATGTAAGGAAAATAATAACATTAGTTTCCTACTTTCTGTATGGTAAAGTTTCCTTAGATTTCTTAAAAATATTTTAAATGAATTTATTTTAAACCTTATTTATATTATTTACGGCCTAATCGCGTATAATTTGGTATTCGAAAATACATTTTTGGTAACCTGACGTTTGAAATACTTTACTGTAGTCCATAGTCACAGATAAACTAAGGTGGCATTTGTGTGTCTGTTGATACAAAAATTAATTATATCAATATACCGCCATCTGTTTCTTAATTGCCTCGCGTACTGCCCTGGATTCTTGCTGAATGAACTGACTGTATCTTTGTGTCTGTGGTGGATATGAGGCTTTAAATTTTCGAAATCTACGCGATTAATCTGTTTAAAATTGTTTCATTTAAAATGTGTAAAAGTCACGAAAATAAAAGATCTTATTATTCTATAAATATTTTATAATTAAAATTAGCCAATACGTCAATGCCTTTCTTAAGTTTCAGCGAGAGAACATATGTTCACGTCGTCATCTATAATCACGACAATCATTACAAGTATTGTTAACAGACACTTAAAATTTATTTTCATTTTACAGCTTTGGTAAGACAAAGCGCAGCGTTGAGTTAGCCACGACACGCTACCATATTTCTCGGTTATAATTCAGTCGGGAAGCAGTTGACGGCTGTCTCCAACTACCCCGATATACGGGATAAAGCGTGAAGCTGCTTTTTTATTATTAATACGTAAGAATCAAATTAACGACCACCTCAAGGCACTTTAAAAAATAAAATGATCATTTCATTGAAAATAAACGGGCAAAAAAAATAAACATAACACTGACGATAAACGACATACAGAAATATAATTAAATAGCTACTATTAAATTTCCATTACGTAATATTCTCGCACACCGGATTGCGCCAAACTACGTAGAGTAAAATGTTGAAAGTCTCCTCACAAATTATAATAGCATTAGCTCTTTAATTTTATAATGACATAAAAAATATTAATTTTCAAATGAGTTTTCGCTAGTATTAACAATACATACATGGTTCTGGGTTCGAATTCAAATAAGGGGATACATTGTTCAATACGTCATTTTTGAAAGAATATTTTAAATTTACTGTACGTCTTTAAGTTCTTTTAGCTTTATAAGCTTGTCAGTCAAATAAAAATGTAGTCTTTCTTTATAGTACACTCTTAATTACAATTAAATCACTAATTTTGTATGCTATTTAATTAGTAAGTATTATTAAAATATTTTTTTAATTCATTTAGTGTTTTTTATTAGTATCATCGTAAGCATTATGATAATTATGATAATGAATATAAAAAACAATATAATTTATGGATTTATTTAGTGTAAGAGGTTATGTTCATCGTATTCAATTTTTATTGAATACGATGTGAACGAAATTTTAAAGTTTTTAAATATTAAAACACTTTTTGCTTTCACAAATAAAAGTTTAGATGGAAAAAGAAATAAATAATTTATCTATTTTAAAACAACGTATAAAAAATTTGAACGCAGCGGGATTCAAACCGTTCAAAGCCGTTTAGGCGCTCTGACTTCGATACAGCCGTATGTAAAACACATGTTCAGAAAAAAACCTATTAATATTAGCGTTAGTATATATATATTAAAAAAATTAGTAATTTATATTAATTCGATATTAAAAGATAGTTAATTATATTACACTCAGTATTAAGTACTGAAACATTTCATTTCTACAATTTCGTATTAATGTCGGTATCGGGACTTTGAACAATGACGTGCATGAGTTTCCATAGTAACCCATAGACGAGAGGAATTAATTAGGCAAATAGGACGCATCGGCGCTTTGTATGTTCGCGGCTGCGGTACACGTCAAACGATCGTTCGGTTTCTCGCCAAATAATATACGGTGATATTTTGATTCAACAGAGAAAGTTTAAGTTACAGATGTCTTGATCGTCTTTACGCATAGTAATTTACAAAAGATATTTACCGATTTCCATGGAAAGCAATGAACGGAGTGTCTCGACACTAGATTGTCTCTGACTCCCCTGCTATAAGGAATTGTGAAGCTACCGATTAACATGTTGACTGAATGTGGCCTTTTAATTTGATATATTGAATTTTGTCACTAGCCCGCTATTACAATCTGAACATATATTTAGAAGAAAATATTTTTAAATAAAATTTTAATCTAAATAATAATTATTTTCCATTTCTTATATTCCTTTGTCAAAACATCTACTCTTATTTATCTATAACATTAGTCATAGAATTCCAGTCCAGACGAAGATAATTACATTTAAACAATTCAACCAATCTGACTAGCGTAACGTAACTACCGATGGAACGAGGTGTCAACGCAGAATTTGACATTTATAACCTATTCATCAGTGTAAAGTGAAATTTGCAAGTTGTATTTCACATATTTTATTTGATTATACCCATTTACAAGACAACGTAACAACTGACCATCTTATAATTAAATGTAGAACTTAGAAAAAAGATTTCTATCTGTGTCCACGGATTACTGTATTGTATTCGAAATTTCTCATTACCAAAAAAAAGCGATTAATCTGTTTAAAATAATTTAATTTATATTATTATTTATTATTTATATTATTATTATATTCTTATTATTAATTATATTATTATCATGATGTTTTTAATTTGCATGCGGTACGTGTATGCATTTAAAAATATTATTATTTCATTAACTTAAATAAGTAAAACGTCACGTCCTTTTAGTCCAAAATGAAACTGCTTAGTAATGGACAGTGAAATTGCGTATAAAAGATTTCTTTTATTTAATAATATTAAAGAGCTATGTGAATATACAATATATACGAGCTGAACTTCAAATTGATAAAGCGATGAAGCGCGGTGTTGAGTTTGCCACTCAATACGTAAAGCCTCAATGACACTAGGTTGTCTCTGACTCCTATGAGTTAGTTCTTGCTCTATAGCAAACAAGGTGTTGAGATAAACGGGGAAGCCCAAATTTATTATTACACAATATTTCGATTTAGCAATTCTTTAATTCAATACTATTAATAAACATTTGTATTTACCTTCGTAATGGGCAACAATTTTAATTCATGAAAAAATAAGATAGCAAACTATAAAACATTTAAAAATATAAAATATTTTACATTCAAGTACATCTACACATCTACACATGTGCCAGTAACTTGAATTCACAAATACTTTACTAGGTAATCGCTGACGGGGCTTTCCCTCGCTTTATACTCTTAGTGAACGTTTCCAATTTTCAGTAATCATTGACACGTGCCTTCACTGAACTTTTGTAAGGTAAAATGTGACGATATTTTTAAAAATGAATGAGATTTGATCACGTTTTTCTAGCAACTTTACATGAAATCTCTTTATGAATTGTAGTATCAAGTTACCAAATACTTACTTAAACAAATGAATGTGGAGAAAAACGTGGCGCAGTAGCACTGTCTGACTGTAAACGCAATTGATTGTGGGTTCAATTCCCACTCGGAGGAATTATTATATATAAAATTTATTTCTATTTCTCCACTATGGTAAGAGAAGGCGTGGCATTGTGTTCGGCACTCAGCCCGTAATATGTCGATTTTGGACGGAAAGCAGTTAACGAGTGTCTAGATATGTTGTTTCTGACTACCCTGCAACACTTGAAGTTGTAAAAAATGATTTATTTGCTCGTGTTTGGTACATGATTGGGTCATTAAAGTTCATATAATAATTATTTTTATATATTTTACATATTTTTCAAAATAATCAAACAGTTATTAATTTTAAGACAAATGGTACTTAAACTTATTTTTATAAAAAATTCATTATAATGAACTTGCCTTGAGCAACCGCTTAACTTTCACTAAGTAACTAAATAAATATTTTAACTTCCACAAACTTTCTTTTCTACGTATTTTTTATCGTCACGAAATGCTTTCAGAATATTCGCCTGATCCGGGACTGAGGACGGGACTCCATGGTACTCCGGATCCGTATACCGACTAAAAATTCCTGTTGTTTCCTTCCTTGTTTACCTTTTCTTGAGCCCCAGCGACTTATAAGGCACTTCATTGGGTCGAGGGTGGGCACTCTCCATCACCACCACTACTACCACTTATTACATAAGTGTTGAGCAGGCGCGCGCTGGTCGCTTCCTCACGCTACTTATATAATAAGTCTATATATATTTTGGAAATATTCTAAATATAAACATTCCTCAGGCCGGGAATCGAAGCCACTATCATCGTAAGCACAATCTGTCACTTCAAGACTGCACTGGCTATTACTGATATATTTTTATTCTATGACTGAATATGTCTTTTCTGGTTCAGACTAATGTTTGTATAGCATTAGTACCGTACATACATCCTATGACTAGATTTACGGTCCTCGTTAGCCAAGCGCTTCTCCGTGTGCACTATGAATTAAATCAAAGTACATACACACGTATAGTCATGCCAATTGTGGTATATTTTAGCTTCATGCTTTATCCCGTATAGCAGGGTAATCAGGGAGAATCCAGTGCCAAGATACTCCCCACTTTGATCCTGAATTCAAGACAATGCGTGTTGATGGAACTCAACGCCGCGCTCTTTACCAGAACGAGGAAATTCATTTAAATATATTCATTCTCTCAAGTAGAAATCAAACCCACAACCGACTGTATTTACAGTCACACAGTATATCACTGTGTCACGATGGCTTCTACTCTTCGGCGGTGTTTATTTTATATTTCTTGAGTTTATATTATGGTATTAGGGAGAATGAAACGTTTATCTTTTACTAACGTCCGCGTTGACAAAAAAAAACACAAGTTACCTTACCAAACATATGATTCTCTGTATATAGTAATATTATTTTATTAATATTATCTACTTCTAATTGATAATGAAATAGATTGGCTTTCTACATATAAAATTTAAATATGAAAAATTTCATACTACTCCGTCCGCCTAATTTTCGTAAAAACAGCGGCAAAATTCGTCCTTGGCGTATTAGCTTAATTCATGTATTGTGTTATATTTTTTTTTCTCTTCCATAGGTACGTTTTACTATTTCACGGTCCACTACTTTATGGATGGCTAGATTGAATATTTGCATTGTGAATGAAAATATTTCAACGTTATTACAAATTAGAAGTATCTAGGTTTACAACAGACTATAGGCTCAATTCTCTCCTAAGAAATATTAATATTATTTTGTTTATATCTTAGAAAAACGATAGCATTTTTAACTAAAACGATATATTTTGGTGCCAATACCTATAAATAAAGGACTTATTACAAAACTTGAGATAGTGTTATTTTTTCGAGTGAATTTAGGATTCACTGTAGAAATTTGTCATACTACCACACAATGGCCCCAAATAAATCAATAGCTCTATTATGGATATTAGAATATGTCTAGAACTGACATATCAGTCATATCGTGACCCAACGTAATAAAACCTCAACAATCAGTATAAAAGCGTTAAACACTGTCCTCTAGAAGGGTTCGTGCGTCATTATTGTAATGGATTCAAGAGCATAAAGGAAGCCGTACAGTGGTATGTTATTTTTATCAATTTTAATATGATATATACTTCAAAAATATATACAAGATTTTTTTATATAAGTGTACATTTTTTTAGATTTTATACATAAAATTAAATATATTTACTATTTTTAATGTGTTTTTCCATACTTAAAATTAGAAAATATTTTTAAAACACAAACGCATAAGAATTTCGACGCAGCTGGTAGTAGAACGCATGGCTTAGCGGTCAGAGCGCTTGGACGGTATCCAAGCGGCGTGGGTTTGAATCCCACTGCGTTCAAATTTTTATACGTTTTTTCAAAAATGTTTTTTAAAATTAATTATGAAAAATAATAATTATTGAAAATCATCTTACTATTAATTGCGTGTGTGGTGGCAAATATTAACACCGCACAAGCTTGGTATTTATTTAAAGAGTCATTCATTCTCTAAATCCAAATTAGAGTTGTATTTTGCGTTCAATTAATCAAATACGATCTTCACCATTATTGCCTCTATATTAGCTTACGTATTATCTGCTGTCTTTCTTAGAATAATTCTTGATGTAAGAAACTTCGTTCACTATTATATAAGTAGTTTCACGTCTTATCTTAAAACTAGTGGAAGTAAAGATGTTATATCTGCCTATCTGGAGTCCCACATAACTTGTCCCGAATCGGGAAGGTATCGGTAATGTGGTTTTTTAACGTTACAAAAAGGGTAGTCAGAAAAAGCCTAGTGTCAAGAAACTCTACTCCATTGACAGAAATCGAGACATTGCATGTTTAGAGGTGGATATATATATATATATATATATATATATATATATATATATATATATATATATTTAGTAAACGTTCTACTTACATCGTCTTTCGTAAAAGGGCACGGTTTTGTCACACGTCACAATAGAATGCCAGTAATAATGGAGCTAAATATCCAACAAAAGATGCGTTAATGAATAAACACGGCTCCAACAATATTATCTTGATTAAAAATTTGTTCGATGAACAGATTGAATGGGGTATTGATAAGTAGTGCATACCCCTTAGTACGTAATAATGTATATAGATATTTTGTAAATGTTTATTTTTTGATACCATCAAGGTACAGTGGTACTGTCCTATTGTAACCGTGAGTGGTTGTAGGTTCAAATCCCAGTTGAGCAAAACTTTACATTTATTTTACTTTAATTTCTATTGATCCTGCTCTTATGAGACAAATCGTGGCGTTCAATTAAGCCACTTAGCACGCAATGTTAAGAATTGCGAAAGAGAATGGAGTATGTTGTTACTACGTTAACTCTGACTAACCCTGCTATGGGCAATCTTTATATCCTACCTTGACGTCAAGCTATTGTTATTGTTATTTCAAAATTCAACGCTGAACTTGTAAAAAAATTAACAAAAATGTAGCGAAACGCTTATATTTTTTATTATAGCTTATGAGAGCAAAGCACGGCGTTGAGTTCCGCCACTTAACATGCAATGTCTTGAATTTAGCGGAAAGTGGAATATGGAGTGACAATCCTGACACTAGTTACTTCCCTGCTATGCGTAATAAAAGCGTAAAGCTAAAAAAAATTAGTTTATTTCTTTTCTCTATTATTTTTTTTAACTTAAATATAATAATAGTAGTTCCAACATAGAATAATTTAAACATTCTCAACTATACACAAAAAATACTTAAAACGCTAAACACCTCATTATTATCATAACCATGAAAGCAATTCAAAGGATAATCAAATCTATAACACCAATACCACCCTCAATTTAACTTATTGTCAGCGGCACTACCACTTGATTGACTTGTCAAAACCAAAAACCCATCTTACAGCCTAGAAAATATGATTCAAGAAATAATTCTTCATACGAAAATACCATACCAGTCGAATGGCGAAAATTACATTAGCCATACTCAAATGAATATGATCCTTATATTACGGCTATATAAAGTGTTACCCCGAATCGATACCAACCACGTCATTTTAGGCAATGTTTTCGATACTTCGTTAGTATTCCGGTCACGAAAGCGTAACAGAAAGTTGTTTAAGTAAACTAGTTCTATCAAAGTTGTGCGTGTGTTCAACCGTACGGAGTGAGATACAATGGTAGTTAGGTTATTATGGGTTGATGGTTTGTTACATTTTGTTTTCAATTATAACGTTTAGTGATTATATTTATTTTTGCGTATACCCACCCCTATTCAGTTTAGAAATGTAATTAGATATATTTGCTAAATAATTTCTTATTTTTAAATTGATTAACACAATGCTTGAAGCCGGTCGTGGCGCAGTGGGACAGTGTCTGGTTGTAAGCACGATCGGTTGTGGGTTCGATCCCCATTCGGGGAAGTGATTATATTTAAATTATTTATACTTCCTCGCTCTGGTAAAAACAAAATGTGGCGTTGAATTCCACCACTCAACACTCAATGTCTTGAATTCGGTGAAAAGTGAAGTACGGAGTGTCTCGACACTAGGTATCTGTCTACCATGCTATGCGAGATAAAGCGTGAAGCTAAAAAAAAGACATTGCGTAATACAAAATCCCATTTTGTATCTTTTATTCTTTTTTTAGCATCACCCTTATACTCGTTTAGGAGGGTAGTCACATAATTTCTATTTTACATTCTATTTTTGATTTTCCGAAATGTAATGCTAACGTAATCGGAATTAACGCAACTTAACACTATCTTTCGTCATAATAAAGCAGAAATATTTAAAAAATCGTCTAAGTCTAAGCCCACAATGTACACCCAAAGTTGACAAGAAGATAAAGACACTCCATTTATTATTTTTCGCCCGAAATCGAAACATTGCATACTCTAGTCGGACAAAGCGTGGTATTGAGTGGTAAATTCAATACCACGCTTTGTCCCACTAGAGAGGAGATGTGAAAATTAATTTTAAACACAATTATTTACCCGAGAAGGAATCGAACCCACAACCAATCGCCCTTACAATGGGACGCTGTACCACTGTGTTCCAGGTTGGCCTAATAATTAAATTTGTAGTAAAAAGCGTTATATCAAAGATTTTATTAAAACTTGATACAAATACAACTTTCGGCATTACCAAAATGATCTTATTGAATCATAGTATGCTATGCAATAAGTCCCCGGTCTGCGGCCGGATATGACCGACGTTGACTGATGTTTTCCGCACGGTACAGATCAAAGCGAAAGTGTCATAGTATGGAATGTTTATATGTAGAGTACATCTGTATATCTAATTAAGCAAAAAAAAGGCCGAGTTGTGGCCGGTCATTGCGGAGTGGGACAGCGTCTGGCTGTAAACGCGATCTGGAAGTTGTAGGTTTAATTCCAACTCGGAGGATTGACTATATTTAAATTATTTTAACTTTCTGGCTGTGGTTAGGCAAAAGCGGCCTTTTGTTCCACCACACAATGTCTCCAATTCGGTGAAAATTGAAGTACAGAGTGTCTTGACACTAGGTACTTTTTATTTACCGGAATAAAAGCTTGAAGATAACAAAAATTTAGTACATCGTCATCGACCGTCGTCGTCACGCATTGGGACAACATTTGTTTGGACAACTCAATTGGTTGTGGGCTCGATTTTCATTCAGCGCATGATTAGGTTTAAATTATTTAGATTTTTTCTATCTTATAACAAAACGCAGAGTTAAATAATACCACTTCACGCAATGTTTCAGATGGAAGTGGTAAACTCTTCTATGCGCAATATAGCGTGAAACTATAGAAAAATAATTTTGTACTTCATATTAGTTAAGATAAATTGTAATAAAATTCCATGTTTAAAATAATATTATAAAAAAGTAGCCTAATGCTAACGTGCTCAGGAGAATCTAGTGGCATGGCACTTTGCCCAAAATCGATTTATATGTTGAGTGGTAAAAGTCAACACTTTTTTTCTTATCTAAACATATAGTAAAATGTGAGTTTCTGTTGAATATATTTATGCATAGTATATACACCAAAATGTCCGTTTGTTCTGCCGTATCTTTGGAATAGTTGGCTGCATTTTTACGAGATTTCCACTGGTTGTACACTTAAAAATAAAATTGAAAAAAAAATGACGAAAACGTAAAAGAGGCTCATTTGAAACTAGTTCAAAGTTTTAATCGCTAAAGGTTTTCAATACATCCTACCTTATTTTTCGAAATATCATTGAAACTGAGTAGTTGAAGGAGTTACGAGAATTTTCTATTTCCAAACCTGACGTGAAAATAGTAAAAGAGTTCGAATAAAAATCAGTTTGCGGTTTAAGCGTCGCCTCTTTGCGGATTGTTCGGGACGGGATTTTAAAATTCAATAAACACCGCGACCTCGCTTTTTTTAAATCGAAAAATTTAATAAATCATGTCAAAGCTGAAAGTTTGGATCCACTCTGTTAGTGTTTTCTGTATAAATTGATTAACTGTATTGTTGCTCTTACAAATAAATGAATAGAGCTTAGAAAGTATAACTTAAATTATATGCTTTTGTATACATCTTGAGATATTAGTGTAGTATTATTATTATTATAGATAAATAATCCTATTCAGCGGCTGGGTAAAACCTAGCGTTAGAACACTATTCACCAAATATGGAGACACTGCAAGCTGAGGGGCGATAAATCATCGAAACATTTACTAATCAATTAAACTATTATGATGGTAATTTAATTTTAATATATTTTTTTAACTAAAATATCTAGTCTGTATACATTCTCTACTCTAATTTTCGTCGAAATTCAAGA
The DNA here is from genome assembly GCA_032432895.1 of Dryadula phaetusa. NCBI lineage: Eukaryota > Metazoa > Arthropoda > Insecta > Lepidoptera > Nymphalidae > Dryadula > Dryadula phaetusa. Next base: position 3,825,849 of record JAOYRS010000068.1, on the reverse strand, counting down.
CAATGTCCACCTCAATGCTGTACTTTATCTTACCAGAGCGAAGAAACGGAAATAATTTAAATATAAATATTTTCCCATGTGAAAATCGAACCGACACTCATTAGCGACGTACGTAGTCCATAATAATATACATTAACTTTTCCTCGAGCTTTTATACACTAATCCACTTCTTAGACACTATGTATAAAACAAATATTATAACTAAATATTAAACCTATTTCTGCCAACCGATTGAGCTAAAATTATTCACACACATTTGATTTCGATGACAAAGCAAAACAAAGAGACAATGTCTATACAATAAAAAAATGTGCTGTACAATAAAGATATTTAGAAATATATATAATTTAGAGTGATATAAAAAAAGTAATGGGATGTAAATCTATTTTATATAAAATTATCCGTCTATCTGTTAGCATATACGTTAAATCTACAAAACAGATGTGAATAAAACTTATTAGTTGAATAACTTTTAGGTATAGGCAGGACTTAGCGTAAAGTAAATGGATGAAAGACGTGCAACACCTGATTAAGTTTGATAGTATACCACAATCTTTAGGAAAACTCGCCTTAATAACAGTTGTGATGATGATGGTGGTAGTAGTGGTGGTGGTGATTATTGTGATGGTGATAGTGGTGAGTATTGTCATGAATGATGAGCATTTTCCATTGATAAAAAGTAAAGATCTGGAACTTCTGATGAGCCATAGTAGTTCATCCAATTTATAACATATAGGAAAATGTCATCTAGCATAATTTGTTAGCTCATGGACAGTTTTCGATAACAAATACTGGGAAATTAATAAGATCTTTGATTTTCGGGTTTTTTACACTTTTTTATGAAACTATTTTAAACGGATTAATCGTGTATATTTTGCTATTCGAATATACATTTTTAGAAACTTGACGTTTCGAATACTTTACAATAGTCCTTGGTCACAGGTATTTTACCAGTAACCATGGCTACTTATATTCGAATACCAAAATTTACACGATTAATCCGTTTAAAATGGTTTCATATAAAATGAACAAATATTTGGATCATAAAAACAATATCTACTAGTTCTACATATAAGATGAAATTCAAAAATCTTGCTAAAAGTAGAATATCATTTATGTCTAAGTCTACTAATAGGCCATGTACCTTATTCAGAGGATCTATTTATATATTAATGCGAAAGGGAATAACTTTCGACCTCTTTTTACCGTAAAGATGTCGGAGGTAGGAAGATAAGATTTATCATACTCGTAGGTGTATAATATTATAGAAGATATTTTTTATCAAAACGCGGCGTTGAGCTCTGCACTCGATACACAATGTCTAATATCATAGTGGAAAGCGGAGACCGAAGTGTATTGACACTAGGTCCCTTTCTGTTTATATTATGCGAGATAGAGCATGGACCTAGAAAAATAAACAGATAGAAGCAGGTAATGTAAAACACAAGTTTGAGCAGGCTTTCGTAAAATTCATAAAAGGCTTAATATTCTAAAAACGTATAACTTTCTCACCTGCACAGAAAATGTCAATCGACATTGTAAATCGATATAGTATTTTCTTTTTGTATGGCGTGTATATTTTTCGCCCTATTTGCATCTTTGTGGTATGTGTCTCGTGCCAATTTGGCTGAGCGCCGAGTTTTTTGTGGACTATCTAACATTGCCTGTCCGTCACGGGTTGAATTATACAGTGTGATGGCGGCAGGAACCTATTACGGCTTTATTTCTTTATAATATTATATATTTTTTTATTTAAAATATAATTTTATCTGAAGTTGACACAAATTAAATTTACAGTTTGGGAAATGCTTTTTAAAAAAGCAAATAAGTAATTATTCGATTTTGTCAAATTAACAAAATTAAATTTATATTTTTTATATTTATTTATTTCTCAGTAGGCAATATCTGTATATAGAAAGTTCAATTTATATAGTGGTAGCATGAACAGAATAGAACTTATAATTACTCAGCTCTCTGTCAACATTGTATTAGTGGCTAAACTAAAAAGACTATAAAATATAGACAATAAACTTATATTTATTTGTAATTGCGTTTGTTATTATATCGTTAGTGTATTTTCTATGAAAATGGGTATTTTAAAGATTTATTGGCTGACTCAGTGGCACAGTGTCTGAATGTAAATGCGGTGGTTGTGGGCTCGATTCCCACTCAGGGGAGTTATTATATTTAAAAATGTTTTTATTTACCCACTCTGGTGAAAGAAAGCGCGGCATTCAGTTACACAATTCAACATGGAGTTTTTCAAATATGGGTGGAAAATGGATGGTTCTCTTTAGTCTATCCTGTTATGCCGGATAAAACGTGAAACGTTAATTTAGAATAGAATCAGAAATAATAATAAACGCCACAGATTTTAGATTTATAGTTAGAGTTTAAGAAAGACCCTAATAAACAGAAAACAAATGGCGGAAAGTGAAAAATAGAGTTACGGTTATTCCGCTTTTTTACTTTGAAAAATGTACGAGATATGCATCTCGTACATATAATAAGATAAAATACTTTAAAAAAAACAGATGTGTTATAAATCCCATAGCAGCCTTTTCCACGTATCTCTTTACCCATGTCATCCACCATGTTTTTGATAAGGGTGCGTAAAAAGCCTTGGAAGATTTGATGACCATAGTAACAAGCTAAATACGTGAAGGAAATCTAAATTTTAATTCCAGTACTTTTAGATTTATTATTATATTTTTGTTTTTCTTTTTCAGTTATACGCTTTTTTTGTATGTCAGAGTTAGAAAGAATTTAGTCCCAAGACACGTCGTTATCCTCTTTCTCACCTAAATTTAGTCCAGAAACTGTTGATCGATGAAAGATTTAAATAGTTATTTTCATTGTAAGTTAATTACCTTTGAAAAATGTTTTTAGAAGCACACCTTATAAATACATCCATATTTCCCCATCCCTGGCTGGTCAGAGATTCTTTTTTCTTTTTTCTTTCAAGAGGAGGAAAAAACAACCATCTAATGATTTGATTGCGTTGCGTTTTCTACTGCATTCGCATTGTCTGTATTAGAGCGGAAATTTGAAACTGGAAGGATTACTCTGTTTATCCTTAAAAATACGATAAACCTGTAAAGCTTAAAAGCTTATTGTTAATAAATATCTAAATATAATATTGTAATATAAGAAGATGACGTTTAAAGTAAACATCAACACGCAATTTCACACAAAACTCTTATTTTTTTACTATGTCTCAACCCAACATTTATAAAGCATTGTATACATTTACGTCTTTATTGCATTTTTGTCCCCAAACGCCTCATAATATGCTCGTACAAATGAGTAAAAAGTCCTCGCAACGACAATTTCAAAGCAGACCGAGGACCTAAAACAATTCCCATTTCATTTAACTCGCTGTGAACACGAAATGCAGGGATGAAATTCAGTAGATACTTACGGAAATCTACTTGCTGGTGCTAACAATGTTTGTTACCGTTCTCTATTGTTATATTATTATTTGGAAATTCATAGATTTAAAATATTATTTATATTGAGCAGCTTTGCGTTTTATCCTTAATAATCAGAGACAACCAGGCAATGTCTAAATTTTCACACGAAGTCTAGGCACTGCCTGTTGAGCGCCATGCTGTGTTTTTTCAGAGCGAAGAAATAATAATAAATTTTAAATATAATTCCCCTAGTGCGAATAGAATCCACAATCAATGTTATTTACAGTCAGATGCTGTCCCACTGCTCCACAATAACCTTAATTATACCATCCAGATTAAATATATTGAAAATCTCTTTCAGTCTTAATCGTTTGTCTGGAAAAAATTGCCATTTAGCGATAAGGCCTTTACCTCAATCATATATTTGTGATTGTTTTGTTCTTAATATAAACAAGTTTACGAATGCAAGAGTGAAAAGTTTTTTATTATTAAAATTAAATTTAAGTTATTGAAACTATCTATATGGTCTTGTCGATTAAAATTGTATTAAAAATTATTTATTATTTTTTTTTAATTCGAAATAATAATTTTATTCTAAATAACTATAATATCTCAAAGGGTTTGATTTGAAATATTAAGAAACTCATTTAAAATCCTATTTTTAACGAAATGCAAGGAAGAGCTCACGGTCAGCATCATCATTCCTCACTCACTATCTTATTTGGTTCGGGATAGTTCCTTACAGGCCCTCAAACCCTTTTCGCGAATTTTGACGCGTAATTAATAGATGAGGGCTGTAATTAATGTAAAAACTATCCTACTAGCTGCGGCAGACAAGTTTACGAGAGCGGAAGTGAGTTTTTTAAAATAAAAAAAGTTATAATTGAATTAATTTTTAATTAACATTATAACAGAATTTCATGTTCTCAAAATTTAACTTTAACTACTGGAATGATCAAGCTGAAGTGCAGGCTCTTGTCGTATAAAATTGTTTTTTTTTATATAATAAACAAATGAATTCTAAAACACATAAAGAATCTTTCATATTGCATAAGGAGATTCGCGGTACAATTCAACTACTGCTCATTAAGTGTTAACTTACTATATACTAACGGTTGGCATGCTTATTATTTTACTATTTTATAGAAATAAAGTATACATGAATAAAAAATCAGTCCAATTATTTGTACAATATAAGTGGGTTATTATCCATCGAAATAAGCTTAAATAATTAAAATAATTATTAATAATTGTATTTACTATCTTTTCTTTAGTTACTTCGTTGTTAGTGATCATAATATAATATTGCAAATGGACGTTTCCCATTATATCGCTTACTTAAACAAATTGCAAGTATATAATTTACTTTGCACTGATTTCCTGTATCAAATTTCTTTTTCCATTAATTTACTAGATTAATAATGTTAATAATATAGTTTCATTTTAATTCAAGCAATTGTTGGGGCCATAATGTAAATATATGTCTGAATAATAACATAGTAAGACTGTAAACGCAATGGGTATCGGTTTTTTACCTACTCGAAGGATTGAATATATTTTAATTATCTCATTTTCCTCCACACTGTTAAGAAAAAATCACAATGAGTTCTACAAGTAGTGTCAATACTCTTAACACTAGGTTCTGTATGGCTACCAATTTTTTTAGAAAAAAACTCAAAACTTAAGTGTCAAACCAAAATAGTCGAATCTGGAATCAAACCCGTAAACAAACAAAACTACGTTTGCAATACATTTTACATGTCTTTGTAAATATATATTCAATCAAATATTTGAAACATTCATTCCTCCCAGTACTGTGTCAGCAATTGAATTATCCAAATACACGAGGCTTAATAAAATAAATTCAAATCCCGCGTAGACAAATAAGGTTTCGCGTCTAATTTTCGACGGCCTTGAGTCGTATCGTCTATTACTTGTATTTTGCTTGGTATCTTTATTTAATACTTAAATATTTAATGTTAATTAGCATTAACATAAATTTTATATTAAATCTTAATATAATTCCCAGTTTGTTCGCATTTAAAATAATTGATATTAGCCTTGTTCGCGTAATATACTCGTTGCCTTAGCAACAAATTGCCTAAGTACTATACTAAAAAGTGTATTAAACAACTGTCTACTGTGTTCTGTGTAGTACATATTTATTTTATTAATTATTTTCTTTCTTCTATGGATAATTTTATATAACATTCATATCTTAAATTATTATCTTATTTAATTATACTTTTTACTTATTTATTTAATATATTTTATTTTATTAAAATGCACGTAATTTTTTAATTAAATAAAATTACAAAAACATTCACGTAGTACCATCAATATTACTTATAACAATGAAATATATATATTTCCTGTAAGAACATAAACATTGAAAATATAATTTAAAAAATCTAATTTGGCATTCAACCAAGGATTGGCCCAACATATACGTAATATAGGCTATATTCAAGCAAAGATTGCTATATTGTAGGGGTTGAGAAAATGAAAAGTGTTTTAGTTACGTAGTTCCAAGGTTTCAAGAATGTAATCCAGGTTAATCGCGGAATATTGTAGTCTTTGTGCGAATAAATGGGGACACATTTAAACAATGAGTTTAATGGAGTTTGTACTTATGCAAAAATATATCTATGGATGGGAGAAAGAGATAGAATGTAGTGATAAGTCGATGTAGTGTTAATATTTGTGTATTGCTTGTGGCCAAAAAACATTATTGATCGAATTGTGGGTTTAAACGCCAAATTATTGATATTTAACACATTTCTGATGTTTGACGAAATACAAAGTATCTTTGTGTTTCAAATTAAGGATGTATGTAAAAACGTTTCATTGAAAATTTTGGCATAAACCTTAAAATCAATCACACACAAAATAAATACTTTTGAATTATTAGTTAACATCAAGATCTTTGTTAATATCAGTGCTACAAGAAAACCACAGGCTCTTAATGCACATCTGCTTAGAAAAGCCAAAGAAAAAGTCATCAGTTGCTCATTTAAAAAAAAATATTTTAACAAATTATTAGCTTGCTGCATACTCGTATGACCAGTATTTAATTCCACAAATTAACACCAGTGCAGTTTTTTGGATAGAATAATAATATATCTACTTATTTTTAGCTTCACGCTTTGTAAGGGGGTAGTCAGAGAGAACGGAGCGTTAAACGCTACGGCCTCTGCGTACTTCTTTCACCTCGTCCATAGTCATTATCCTCTTCGCACTTGGGGTTCCTCACACTTTTACGTACTATACATTATTTATAATATGATGAGTTTAACATTTATATGAAAATAAATATGAAATTACCCAGAGCAGTACGCGAGGTGATTAAGAAACAGATGGCGGGAGATTGATATAAATAATTTTTGTATCAACTTACACGGGTATGCCACCTCAGTCTACCAGTGAACACGGACTACTGTAAAGTGTTCTAAACGTCAGATTTCCAAAAATGTATTTTCGAATACCAAAATATACGCGATTAATCCGTTTAAAATAGTTTCATTTAAAATATCAACACCAAGTAATCTATTTTAACACAAAATGAACAATATTTAATTGGAAAAGAGAATAATACCTCTTAACATATCTTTCATTAAGCAATAACACGCTAAGTACGTTTAACTAAACATTCTAGCGAGCGTAAATACGATTAAACATTAAATTCTACTTCTAAAGCACTACCTTCACTTAATCCGTGTATGGTCTTATTAAGAGCGTTATTTAAATATGCAATTCAATATTGGAAAAACTCACGTTAATTGCTTTCACGGTTTAAGTTTGTACGCATATATATTTCATTTTAAGTATAGTATGAAAAATGTGAAAAAATATATATTTTAATATTTTTAAAGTGTTGTTCCAACACTTTGGATAAGCTAAGTGGCTTAGCTACTTAGTCATTAGAGCACTTGGGTGGTTTTATAGGAGGTGTGGATTCGAATCTCGTTGCGTTTATTTTTTATATATTGTTAAAAAATGTAGAATATATAGTTTTACATATTTATTTTACTATCTGAAGGTTATTGATTAGTTTAATATAAGATTATATAGACATTAGTAAATGGTAGCAACATCTAGACATTTCACGGATTACAGAAAAGATGGAGAAACTAATGTCAGATAAGACACTATGATATCCGTTTTAAGCTTCATTTTAAGACATTACGACAGAAGTAGCGGAAAACATAGAGGCGGAACTCAACCTCGCGCTAACTAAATGATAAAATCAATTGATTGAATTTATCAATATATCGTATATGGTAAATATGAACACTGAGTCGAATCTGAACCTTGAATTACATATATGTATATATATATATATATATATATATATAAAATATATTGAAGCGTATATCAAAGAATTTGGAAATTACAATTTAATTCAATTATTAATCCTCCCAAATTGATATTTCGCTTTCACTCAGACGTGTCCTTAGAGGCATCTCAAAATAATCCTCTGTCAATGTCAAGAATACGCACCTGTTACTGGTATTATGGGGATTTATCAAGCTGTCACCTTGCTTACGGATGTATGACCTTCTTTCCGGATAAAATATTGAAAATAATAATTATAATGCTATATATAAAGATAACGGGAATAAATCGTGTAAATATATTTCTTTATTTTTTTGGTATATTTTACTATAGCATATGATAGTGTTTTTTGTTTTTATTTTTTGAAGAAATTAGTGATAAGCTTAGAAGATATATCTTATGTTTCTCTGAGTGTTTTTTCATTTCTGCCACTAATACCGAAACTTTCTGACACAATGTTAGGTGTGCATTCTACAAGCGGAGAATTAAATTATATATTTTTTAACTTCATGCTTTTTATCTCGCTTAGCAGGGTAGACAGAAAGTACCTAGTGTTGAGACACTCCATACGTGCTCGCAGAATTCGAGATATTGCGTGTTGAGTGAACTTTAAGTAGCTCTTTATCTTATCAGAACGAAAAAGAATATATATATATATATATATATATAATATAATAATATAATATCATCATGTTGTTATATATTTATGATAAAAATCCTGTCAGATAAGCAGTGATTATTAAATAAAGAGGAGAAAAAATACACGGAAAAATGAATTCCCACTAAGGAGAATAAACACCTACATATTTCTGTATATCATCTTAAAATAATAAGACAGATGAATAAAGGAACCTTGAAACTAAGCAGTCTTGCATAACATAACATTACAATTAATTACATTTCGAACAAAACGCGGCGTTGGGATACGCTAGTTAGGTTTTCCTGGATACCATGTAATACAGAGAAAGCGTTGAGCTTATAAAAGACATCTATTATATACTTGCAATTTCATACAAACAAGTAAATCAAACACATAGATACATAGAGATATTTATCAAGTAATATAATTTCCATATATAAAGTTAACAACAGCGATATATTTTGCATTCACATGCAAATTATCATTTCGTAAAGTAATAAAGGCAAAGTTTTGTTTAAGATTTTGGCCGCCTCATATTTTTCTTGTCACAAATAAGAAATAAGACAAAGGGTACTTCAAACAAAGTAAAACTTTTGAAGTCGCCATAAATAATATTTATATTTTTTAAGTCTAAGCAATTGTTCAAAATAAACAGAGTTTTGAAATTTACCGTTTTGTTCTTATTCTACTTACAGAAAGAAGACTTTTGCTTAAACTTTCACTGTATCTAAGCTGAGAATTTATATAAAATTGTAGTGTTTGTTTATAATACTAAAATAACCGTTTTTTTCTTATTACATATGTATAAATATAAAGTACGACTGTATATACCAAACTAACAATTTTTATCGATCTGTCTCTTTATTGGTTCCGGCTAATCTCTGGAATGGCTGGATTGACAGGGCTTTTACTGACAGACGGCTGATGAAATAAGAAGTATTATATTTTAATTATATTTTAGAAATATAAAATAAAAATCCAGAGAGACGCCGAGAATGTTGTGGGCACAGTTTCTAGAAAATAATCATAGAAGACTGATAGAAACAACTAGAATGACAAGATATTCCATTAACTTTCCACCAAAAATCGAGAAATCCCTTGAAAGCCCTTTGTTTTGCTAGAAGGGAGAAATGAATTTTAATTATAACCCCATATGTCCAAGTAGGATTCAAACCCACAACCAATCGTGTTCCCAATCAGATGGTGTCTAACAATGACTTTATAGTTTATAATTAAATACATCTCTCCTAAATATAAATAAATAAACAATTCTTGAAAACTATTTTAAATAATGAATTTTCACCGGCCCACTCGCCAGTCGCAAGTTGAGGTTCGACTCCCGCTGGGTACGCCCTTGTGGTCGACGCTACCCTCTCAAGCAGATAAGCAGTGCTTGCATCTTTCACAAAGGCAGAGCACCCTCTTAACTCCCTCTATGAGTATCACTGTAAAGAATAACAGATTCAACAACATTTAGTTAATATCGAAAAAAATAGTGATCTGATTAATCTTTTTTATTATTGTCACTGCGTGCTGCTCAGTTTATTGGCTTTACGCTTTTATCCTGCATAGCTCTGTAGATAAGGAATGCTAGCGTCAAGACACTCCGTACTCCGCTTTCCACCAAATTCGAGACAATGCGTATTGAGTGGCGATACTCAACGCCGCACTAGCAGAGCGAGATACTGGAAACAATTCTAAATATAATCAGTTTATTAAGTTTACCTATTATATATTATAAAGGCCCATAAAGGATCCTCGTATATGTCCACACTCATTCAATCAGTTGACACTTTAATATAAGAATGGTCAAAATATTATATTATATTAATAATGAAACAAAAAATATAACACACGGCTTATATATAAGTTCGGAAATAAATAAGGACGGAAATAAATATGTTTTTAAGATGAAAAATAAACAAGACTATGATCTGACAATTAATTCTTTCTATCTAAACAATAACTCAACACAAAATAAAACACGCAGGAAAAACGAACTATTTTTTCAGTGCACCACTCAACATATAATAATGCTAGTAAAAATACAATCTATACTTTTTGTGTTTCATATAAATATTTTAAAACATATCTTTCAACTTGACCTCACAAGGCTAGGTTATAACTACCTATAAATCTTTATGAAGCACCAGTGTATCATAGGCGCACAGAAGTCACCTTTACGACCGATTCCAACGTTATGACGCTAACCGTACAGTTAAGGTGGGTCGTAAAACCTACAACACATGTTTATAAATTTCACAAGATGAATAGCATTCTGAATTTATGCGGGTTATTTATAGCTCAGTATGAATGATCTAGTTATAGATATTGTTGTTCAGAAGGCAACTTTAATTTTATGTCCATGTTTAAGAATGTCAAAGTAACACCTGATGTCGTAAATGGAGATAATCTAAGTGTTCCATAAAATAAATATTATTTTAATATTATTAACCGTCAAGCAGGGAAAACAAGAGGTTCCTAGTGTCAAGACAGTCCGTACTCCGCTTTCTACCAAATTCGAAACACTGCGTTTTGAGAGGCGGAACTCAATGCCACGCTTTGTCGTACCAGAGCGAGGAAGGGAATATAATTTAAATTATTTTCATAATTATTCCATCGAAAGGGAATCAAATCTATGAGGTTTAGATACATACGCTGTCCCACATCGCTGCGAACGGCCTCTAACACACTTTTCAAAAGTTTTTATAGTTAGAAGAAAAAGTAAAAAAATCATGTCTGATATTTACAGATTTAGCGGCAATAGTATGAATTTTTTTAGTATGATAAATAATATTTTTGGTATGATTAATTATGTTGATTTGCTATAAATGAATCAATAAATTTTAAATATATTATGTATATGACTACTTCTTAAGTTTGGACGCATATTTTTCGTTAATAATGCTTTAGTAGCAAAGAAAGTGTCTTCTCTCAAAAATTAGTTGTCCCTGCAATGCGTAGCTGTAAATAAATAAGTACCCGCTCAGCGACCCTGCCTAGAATTCTCTAAGGAAATACTTAAGGTACCCTCACATCAGACTAGATTAAAATGAAATTGACGCTTATTGAAGGTCGTGAGTTTGACTCAACGCACAGCTTAATGGTCGAGCCATTGGATGGTTTCCAAGAGGCTCGTGTTCGAATCCTGCTGTGAAAAGTTTCCTGCCTTCAAAGAAAAATTTAAAAAAACTTTTCTTAAAATGATTTCTCATCCTTATCGCCTAGAATATCAATCTAAAATATAATTTACACATAACATAATTATTATATGTTTCTAAATTTTTCTGATTCTCGTCTGAATTAAGAACAAGTGTACAAAAAACTTTAGTGAAATACGTGAAAATAATTGGCAATCTGCAAAGGTGATGAAATTTTAATACATCCAGTCCTGTTTGCTGGAGGATTTTATTTTAAAGTTGAAATTTAAACGCTCTTTTGTAATATATTTTATAATATTATTATGGAAATAACACAAAAAAATAAAATCTCTTAAAACTTAGTTAATTCACTAACTGGTACATACGGTGTTTTAGTGTGTATTTTTGTATGTTTTTTATAAAAGTTACATAATCGGTCGGTTAACCTTTGGAAATACATGATTTGTGATACATGAAGGAGGTCCCGTAAAAAGCATGAGATGCCCTCGGTAGAGGAGGGAAAAGAGTAGGGAGTGCCAACTGCGTAGACGTTTGGCACTCCCTTCTCTTTGACTACCCCGCTAGGGATAAAATATGAAGTATTTTAAAAAAAACGTAATCACTATAATATTTGTTAAACTCATATACTATACAACCTTCCACTTTATAGGAGACTTATGAAATCTTACAAAAACAACCTTTATTTGAATAATATTGTATTATACAGACAGGTGCATGTACGAGATCATTTTGAATATAAAATTAGAAAAAGCTTTGTAAGAGAAAATGTTTTATTTATAAATAATACAATTTAAGGTTATTGTAAAAATACATTTCTTTGAAATTACTGTATGAATATTTTATTTGAATTAAAAAAATATATTATAAAAATAGAATATATTCGTAGGTAAAAGTACAAATGTTATGATGTATGTTTTGTCTAAATTGGCACGTTGATTCAGCAATCAACCTGTCAGTACAGACGTCCAACCCAGAACTCTATCATGTTTGCTTATCTTGAACCCAGCGGTTCGAGTCAAGCAAACATGATAGTGCAATATTGCACACTTCACGTTGATAACTTCTTCTGTAATAGACAGAAAAATTATAGTTATATACGTATCTTTTAGAACAACCATATCTACCTCGCAGCTTCACGCTTTATCCCGCATAGCAGGAGAACATAGTGTAAAAATACTCTCTAACTACTTCACAATATGCTACAGAGACGTGTACTTAGTAATAGCAAATCAAATTAAAAAATAAATTCCATTATGATTTTTCTCTCTCTCCACTCTACACTGAAAATACTATATTTTAATTAAATCTGGACACACGTACGTATTTTGATTTTTAAATAGATAGAGATTATCATATAGATAGAGATTCATTGAAAGTTTACAGATTGGTTCACAAATACTGTTGAAGATACCAATAGCTCGTAAAGAAATATAACATTATAAATTTAAAACATATGAATTACTTAAGCTTTGTGCTTTACACCGTATAGAAGGGAGATTATCATAGAGAATCTAGTGTCTTGACACTCTGTTACTGATTGACTCATCATTTACAACTTCTAAATAACATATCAAGATAAGCGATGCTAAGCGAATCTAAATAATAGTATAGTATTATTTTATTCATTAAGAGTGCACCCAGCGATTGGCCTTTGAGGTGAGGGCCTCGATGTTTTATTCATGTATGACTTGCTCAAGGAGCTTCTTTGTATCGTATAAACGGCATTTGGGTATACCAAAAGCTCAAAACAGCTTGTATGTACTATTTTCAACAAAATGTTTAATATTACTAACATCTTTGGGGTTCAAAATTCATGCACTGTACGGTAAAGCGTAAAGCTTAATAAAGAAACCCAAGTAATAAATTAGAAGTAAATCTAACGTCTTTAACAGTTTGAATATGGAACTCTGAAGATCACTCATCTTATTTAATTAAATATTTTTTTTAATTTTGTAACTTTTATATTCAAGTGAAGGCACTCCAAGCAAGTATCAGGCTAAATTCAATGGATTGTAAAAGTACTCTGATACAACAACTAATACGGGTTCAGTAAAAACATTCACATCGCTACGACTTTCAAAATTTGGACGGAAAGTGGAGGACGAGGTGTCTTGACAGTATATTTTCTCTATCTATTCTCTCCTTGCACAGATGAAGATAACTGCCATGTAGAGTATATGGCAGTTATCTTTATCTGTTCTCTCTGTCAAGTCTATTATCTTCGTCTCTGGCTGTCTCAAAAGAAAACTGCTTAATTCAGATATACCCCAAAAGGAATATGAAATCTTTATCCTCAAAAAGTTGAAAAACCTTTTGAGGATAAAAATATCACCTTTTACGAGAACGGATAAACATCATCCGATAACAAATTTGTAAGACCAGGATAGAGTCAACTAACCAAAATGATTACCAGCTTTTGATTATTTTTTTATTAATTTATTTTGTTTTCTAAAAGACACGCGCAGTGGGGCATCGTCTGTCTGCGAATGCGATTGTTTGTGGGTTCAAATATCACTCCGGGAAATGATGAAATTTAGAAATTTGATTTTCTGCTCTGAGGAACAACGCGTGAACCTGCAAAAAAAATTGAAATATGAGGACAGATTTCTTAAACTACAAATGTCACTGAAATACAATATACTATGCACTAATTTAAAAACCACAAGTATATGGTATAAAAATAATAAAATCTCTGATTAGTATAGTTTTTAAGCACCTTAAATGAAATTACTTTAACCGCAATATACGTGTTTATTTTGATGTTTGAAAATATACTTTTGAAAAATCTACGATTCCGATATTTTATAATATTAATAAGATCCTTTTTGGCGATTTTTTATATATTTTAAATAAAACTATTTTATACGGAATAATCGTGTATCAATTGCGTATATATAAAAATATTTTTTTAAAAATCCAACGTTTTGAACACTTAGTAGTCTGTGATCACAGGCAGATTAACAGAGGTGACATTCGTCAGTTGATATAAAAAAAATATATGGATTGATATAATATTTTTTTGTCGTCATCTGCCGTCTGTTTCTAATTGCTATATTTTAATCGCGTATATTTTAGTATTCAAAAATACATTTTTGGAAACCTGACGTTTCAAACACTTTACAGTAGTCTGTGGTCACAGGTAGACTGAGGTGGCATTCATCTGTCAGTTGATACAAAAAATAATTATATCAATTCACCACCATCTGTTTCTTAACTGCCTCGTACTGCCCTGGATTATTGCGAAATAAGCTGACTATACCTTTGTCTTTGGTGTGGTGGATTTGAGACTTCAGTATTTTTTAGTAGTAGGTCCCACGTGGTAGAAAGTTTCGACCCATCTTCTATATTGAAACTAGGACGTTTACGAATAGCCTCGCGCTCTATAAGAATCTAGAGCAGTACGCGAGGCAATTAAGAAATAGATAGAGGCAGATTGATAAGATATATTTTTGTATCAACAAACAGAGGAATGTCACCTCAGTGTACTAGTGACCACAGTCTACTCTTCTCATTAGTATCTCATTGCTAGTCTCATTTAAAGTGATATTAACTTGTTATTGACACTGATTGTCCATTTTTTTTCTTTCCTATACTTTGTTTTAGATATTCTTTTTTTTTTACGCAGGGTTATAAAATTAATAGAGTTTAGCGTCTCTGTGATTAGTAAGAAAATTAATTTTATAAACTATTTAATCTATTTAATCTTGCCGATTTTTTAAATAATAAAGAAATAAAAAAAAATTTTTTTCGTTACATAAACTATATACTGTTTACCTGCTGAATCTTGTATTAACTATTTCACAAGACCCAACGACTGTAGGTATATCTGAATCAATAATGTCGACAGCTTTTTGTACGCAAACGAGCATCCATCCATACTGTTTTCCTATAAAAAGGCACTTTTTCCCGTTCTTTGATCATTTTGACCGTCATGAATACTTTCGATATAGTCTTGGCAAAATGTTTTTAGTCTAATATTATACGAATGCTATTTTGGTGTACTGAAAAAAGTTTGTTTTATATATATAATGGACATATGAAAGGTCTTTAAGTTATAGGGAGTGAAGTTGAGTTAATTTAAAGTTTATTTAAAACACTACGTCCACTAACTCGAAAGACAATTACAAAAAAAATTTTATCATAAAAAAAACACATCTTCATTATTTTAATGTTTTTTAGTTTCACGCTTTTATGCCGCATAGAGTTGACATGAAGTACATAATGTCAAGACACTCCATACTCCAATTTCCGCATTCGAGACATTACATGTTGAGTGACGAAATTCAACGCCGAGCTTTGTCTTACCAGAGCGAAGAAATGAAAATAATTTAATTATAATAATTTCCCCGAATGGAAATCGAAACTTCAACCAGTCGCTTTTACATTTAGACACAGTCCCTGCGCCGGTCTCATGTTTTAATAAAACAATATATTTTAAGAAAAAAATTAAGAAATATAATTTAATATGTAAGTACACTTCAGCTGCAAATGATGAATGTAGCCCTGTGTGTTGCTAAGCGAAAATACATGTACCGCTAAAACCTCCCACTCTATCACATTTAGTATATGTTGCGATACATAGCAAAATTAGTAACAATATAAAAAAGTGAATCCATTATAGCTTTGTGGTGTAGTACAGCTTCGATTATAAACACGATGGTTGTAAATACGATTTCCATTCAAGTAAATTTATATATTAAAAACAGTTTCAAATTTTATCTCATATAACAAGGTAGTTAGAGACAAACTAAACACTCCATTGACTATTTTCGGCCAAAAAGCGAGATATGGAATGTCTTGTGACGAGCTGAACATACTATAGTGGAGAGATTGAAATACTTATTACAATTATTATTTACACTTCCTCATAAACATTATTCACACTGTGATAAAACAAAGTGCAGCGTTGAGTTACACCACTCAACAAGCAATATCACGAATTCACATGTAAGCGGAGTACGGAGTATTTGACACTGGGTACTCTCAGTCTAAAAAAACAATACAATCAATCCCTTGAGTGGGAATTGAACCAAATTGAATTGGTTGTACCAATCGTGTTTACAGTCAAACGTTGTCATAATGGTCTACAATGAAATTATTATATTTAAATTATTTTTAATAAGTAGTTAAGAAAATAGTTTCACATAAAATGTATAAAAATATTAGGAAAATAAAGTCAACAGCTTAGTTTAATAAGTAAGTAATGATTTTAATCCTGAGAGATTGTAGAGAGTAGAGAGTAATATAATATAATACATGTATAAAAAAGTATTGGCTATTATTAAGAACAATTAACATAAGTTTGAAAAATTGCTATTGAAATATAAACTACAGATTATTTAAACTAATTATAAAACAATTGTTACAATTGATAGATTGATTTATTGAGATAATTATCAACCGACAGCGGAGAACACAGAGTTACGTCACTAGCTTTTCTCTGTGGAAAGTCTTTTTTTTTCAATAACGCACTACGTACGGTAATGGACGAGAACATTAGTGCAAAAGGCGGTGATTATAATCACACGTGCTAAGCATTTATAAAAAGTGTCATTTTCAACGAGCAAATGAAGCTTTTTCATAAACTTTTATATAACTTTAATTAGTTCAATTAAAAATTGTTTATTTTTTATTTAATGGAAAAATGATTGTATTTAAACCTGTTTTCATTTGGCCGCTCTGTTTCGACAAAGTGCGGCGTTGAGTTCCGTAATGCTACACGCAATGTCTTGAATTCAGGTGGAAAATAAACGTGGCATCTTGACACTAATTTCTATATACGGAAATAATTGCAAACTTATTTATTATTTCTTATTTAGCCATGTCAAGTATAAATATATAAAATATACACCTTATTATACTTTTATAATACATTTTAACGTAATCGGAATTGAATCTTGTCCTTTACGATATTGTCTAAAATTCTTTGATAATATATTGCGCAAAAGAAAAACTTATAAAAAAATGAGAATCAATATGCCATCGTACGAATTAAACGAGTAATGTACATACAATTATTAAGGTTCATAGAACAAAAAGAGAAAGTAAATGAAGGTACCTATCTATGTGTTTAATTTATGAATATTTTTTTAGCTTCACGCTTTCATCCCGTATAGCAGGGTAGACAGGAAGTTACTAGGTACTTCCGGGTCTACCCTGCTATATGCTATCAAGATACCGCTGCGCTTTTCGCCCAATTCAAGACATTATGTATTAAGCGGTGGAACTCAACGCCGTGCTTTGTCTTAGCAGAGCGTGGAAATGAAAAGAAATGGAATATATTCACTACCCAGAGTGGGAATGGGGCACACTACCTATACCGTTTAAAGTCAGACGCTGTCCCACTGTACTATGACTAGCTTCAGTACAAAAGTAAGTAAGTATACTATTTATAAGCTTCTCATATTCTCTCTAATTATTTGTTGGATATTCGTACTCTTCCTACACTACGGCCTTCCTACAGCTCTCCTACTCTATGTATAATAACTCTATCTATGATATATATATATATGACCGTTTTAGAAATATAAGCAGTGTTTAGACAGATACGTCATTATGACAAAAAACATTAGAGTAATGAAAATTAATGTAAAAACTTTGTTACGTTAATTTATATATTTAGAGATTTTAAGGAAATATCTAATTTTTCTCATCGTTATTAATCTCTGGAATATAAGATGTGTATTTAATGCGTTATTTAATATAAGCAAAAAAATCTGTGGGTTATATTCGATATAGAAACACAAATTTAAATAGATAATCCTAAGTTTTATAATCAATAGATTTTTCTCAAACCAATAGAGATATTAAAAATATTTTATTATTTAATATTAACAAAGTGTTATTCATACACTTTGAATAAGAAAAACAATTTTAGTATTTTATATTTTCTAAAAAGATTTTAAAAAATAGTTAATATTCTCTTTTGCCAAACGATTGTTTTTTAGAAATAATCTTTGGATAGCAGAACAATGATTCTGTTAATAATCTCTATACAGAGATGCTAGCAACATAAATAAGTTGTAACAGGTGTTTAATGGGTGGTAGGAAGCTAGTCCTCCGACTGGCTCGTGACCACTATCATGTCAAAACGATCCGCCAACTATCTGATGATGTGTTCCAGGTCGATGTTATGTAAGTTAGGTATACCTATTCCCATCTATTATTTCCCTCATCTTCTTTCACTTCCATTCCAAGGCCGGCACTACATCTAAAACTCTAATGTTGTAGATGTCCATGGGCGAAGGTGTCC
This sequence comes from Dryadula phaetusa, assembly GCA_032432895.1. Lineage (NCBI taxonomy): Eukaryota > Metazoa > Arthropoda > Insecta > Lepidoptera > Nymphalidae > Dryadula > Dryadula phaetusa. Next base: position 3,807,048 of record JAOYRS010000068.1, on the reverse strand, counting down.
ACTTACCACTAGCGGCCCTTCTGCACGTTTACCTCCTTTTACTATAAAAAAATAAGAATTTAGATACATGTGAGTATGAATGCATATCTTAGTGTTACTTTCTTCGCATTAGGAAGCATCTGGAGCCCGACGTGAAGTTTCGACGCTCGACACGCAATGTTTCTGGTAGCAAGTTGAGAACAAAGTGCTTTGCCGCTGGGTTTTTTATCTAACATATAAAAACTACCTTTTCAGTTTAAAGTGGACGAGAACAGTATATTTTTATCTAGCAATAAAAGAACTGATGTTACTCCGGAGTACAATTGTGTGATACCACCTCGTATGTAATCAATGGTAGTGCAATCCCGTGGGGGAAATGCAGGCGTGATTGAAATTGAAAAATGCCGTAGTTATTTTAACTGTTCTCCAGAGAAGTTCGGTTTAAAGTTAACTGATTCAGAAATCTGTATAATATTAATATTACATTTTATTTAACTAACTCTTTATATAACAAATTAAGTAAATAAATTGGTCCTACTGTACACACGATTGAATGTAGGTTCGATTTTTAACCGGGGAATGATTATATTTAAAATTTATTATATTTAAAATTTATTATATTTAAAATTTATTATATTTAAAATTTATTATATTTAAAATTTATTATATTTAAAATTTATTATATTTAAAATTTATTATATTTAAAATTTATTATATTTAAAATTTATTATATTTAAAATTTATTATATTTAAAATTTATTATATTTAAAATTTATTATATTTAAAATTTATTATATTTATAATTTCATTTCTTCATTCTGGTGTATAAAGTGTGGTGTTGAGTTCACCACTCAACACGCATTGTCTCGAATTCAGACGGAAAGCAGTCAACGGAATGTCTAGACATTACGTTATCTCTGATTACCCAGCTATGCAGGATTAAACGTGAAGCTATAATAGTATAAGGATACATTTAGAAATGTATTAAAGTTTGAACGTAGCGGGATTCGTTTTCTCTTGAAAGCTGTGCAAGTGCTCTGGCCAATTAAGCAATATGTTTCTAATCGAATTACTTCTTAGATTCTCCTACGCTGGTTACATATTATTGGTGAGAGAAAATCTTAATTATTAACCTTTCAAATTGTATTTTCCTTTATAATAGCTACACTTTGATAAGTTTTTTGCTTAATAGAGAATAACTTAAAAATATTTAAAAAAAAACATATACTCACCATTTTTTTAAAATAACTAATACTTAGTTTAAATAATAAATAAAATAGCTATAATAATAAAATAACAATTTCTTTAATTATGTATATACTTACGAAATATTTATTAAACGCATACTCGTGACTCTATACTTAGAGTTAATAGGGTAGGTCTTTAAAAAAAACAGATACCCTATTGAAACCCACAACGCTTGTTGGTTGCTTTTAAATTTTACATTTGTACAAAAAAGTTGTAAATAAAAGCCGTCTGGCAAAACGAGTGCGAAGACTTTTTATAAAGGTGACGGGATCCCTATACAGCGTGTTCAAAGTTTCCTCTATTCAGGCAAATAGAACAAAGAGTAAAACTGTTGTTTCAACTGGAAATATACGAATAGGAGGATTTTATGTATTGCTACGATATCTAAACGTGTCTGATACTCTTGTGGAGAGACGATATCTTCAGTTCTCAGATCAAATAGGCTTTTATTTAAAATATAATTTATTATTGCAGTAATAATAATTTTGTGAGGCTTGTCGTATCGCAGCGGGAGTGTCTGACTGTAAACGCGGTCGGTTGTGGGTTCGCTTCCCACCCGGGGGAGTGATTATGTTTAATTTATTTGCACTTGTTTCACTCTAGTGGGCCAAGTGCGGCGTGATTTCGAATTCGCTGGAAAATGAATTTTGACAATGAAATTTTGACACAAGTCACTTTCTGTTTACTCTGCTATGCGCGTAATGCGATAAAAGCGATAAGTCAAAAAAAATGACGAAAAGTTCTTTTAATGTGTTTGAGTGATTAGATTTTCTATTATCTACCTTGTAATGTCATATCAAGAAGCTGATTTAAAAAATCATAACTAAATATAATAATGTTTAATAAACATAAGCTAACTAAGATTTCATTTGAAAATAAAATAATTTTCATGAAAAACACAGTATAAAATGAACATAAAAATCAAAATGAAATCATGTTATATTACAGTACTAAGCACGCGAAAGTATCGTTTTAATTACAACATTTAACCCTAAGTTCAACAACAACAGTCACTCGAGACAGCAGTAGACCGTACTTCTTTACAGTTTGGGCTTTGTACTTACCTTTTGCATTTATAATGCGTTTCTCCAAAGAATAGAAGGGCTTAAATGTACATAGCAATCTAAATGCAAAACAAAATTGAACTTTTTGTTCATAAATTCAAAGTTCAAAATTCAAAGTTGACTTAAAGCTTTTTATTAGAAGCTTAATTTTTTTATTTTATTTCAGTTACACGCATACGGATGTAAATTTTAAATTACATGTATGAATTTATGTAGGAATTGTTTCCGCATCAAATGTTTTACTCGTTGAGTTAACCTATTTTCCATATTATTCATGAGAATAAAGCTTTCGATGTGTGGTAAGCATAATATGTGAAAGAGCAACTCAGAACTACACTTGGTGCTTCCGATCCAAGTGCAGGTTTAAAGGGCCCCTTTAAAATAAGCATAGTCACCTTTATTGTCCAAGCTCCTCTCCATATCTATTACCCAATTTAAAAGAATAACTGAGATGATTATATTGTGCTCGTTCTGGTAAGACAAAGTGCGGCGTTGAGTTCCGCCACTCAAAAAAAAAATGGAGCATAGTCTGTATTAAAACCAGGTACTTCCTTATCCTGCTACGCAAGTGTGAAGCTACAAAATTAATAAATAAATGATGATAGTTATAAATAGGCGGAGATACTTTGGTACAGAGATTTGGTTTAGAAATTTTCCTGTCATGCTCTACCTCTCGCGCCCACTCCTACTGCATACAGATCAGTTTGATAAATTTCAAATACTTACAATTATGAAACAAGCAGCTTTATGCCTTATCCATAACAGGCATAGCGGGTCCCGCATTGTCAGAGACAACCTAGTGTCTGAAGACATTTCATTGACTGCTTACTTAACAAAATAGAGACATTGAATGTCGAGTGGGGAATTCAACGCCGCGCTTTATCTTACCAGAGCGGAAAGTAAAAATATTTTTTTGTAAATATTAATATAGTCGTCCCTACAAGTGGGAGATAAAATAGCTGTTTTTTACAATACACATTTATCGAAAGAATATATCACAATAAAAACTTTTATCGATCACGATTTTATCTCAATATTCGTCAGTTCAACATTTTCATATAAAATATAAAAATTCTAACCAAAAGATCTTCGTCACGTTCTAAACAATTGTAATTCTATACGATCCGCACTTTTGGTTCAGAGGATAAGAAAATTGCTTGTCAGTTACATTGCTGGCGCTGACCCAACTGACCAGTAACTTGTTTTAAGTTATAAGAATATTTTTATCTATTGGACATATAAAACAAAGGTAACAGCTATATGTCACGTAAAACAAGATAGGTTTGCTCGTTATAATATTTTAAAATTATACGACGCCTTACCCCATTACTCTACATAGCAAGGAGAAAACCCAGAGTCAAGACACTCCGTCCGTTGCTTTTCACCTGAATTCAACACTGTTGATTAGCGGAAATTAACGCCGCACTTTGTGTTACCAGAGCGGATAAATGAAAATAATTGACAGATAATCATTCCGAGTGAGAATCGAACTTACAACCAGTAAAATTTACAATTGATAAAACTAATACAAGACGTTCCAAAAATCCAACCAAATCTATCTATTCTTATTATAATTACTTCCCCGAGTATGGATCGAACCCACAAGCGAATGCGTTTACAGACAGACGCTGTTCCACTGCGCCAAGACCGGCCTCAATTTATTTTTTCTTTGTATTTATATAAAAATAATTAATTACCAGATACTTCTAGCAAATTAAATCTTAATATAAGTAATAGTATTTCTATTATAAGTTAATAGTATTACTATTAACTTATAAAAGCGAACACCTACCTATATAATACAGCCGACCAATAACAAGAAGAAAAAAATATTTTTGATCCATAGAAGATAATCGACGGCGCCTCCTCCGTTACGTGATCAAAGCTCTTAATAAAAGCGATCCCTCTATCCTAATGAAGGTAACGCTTAGAGTCCATTAGCTATAAACCCGGTAATTTTTTTTTCAAAAAGCTGCTCATTTTTGCTTTATCATCTTTTTTGTTTGGATTGGAAATAGTTTGAGGTAACAATCTTTATTTGTTTTGCTTATATCTGTTACTTTGTCTGGTATATATTTTGTTACTTATATGTAAGTAAAGTTAAAAATTTGTAAGTGGAATGTTTTATTTATATTGGTACAGTATTTTTAATGTTCTTTTGGAAGCCTTCGTGGCTTAGTGGGACAGTGTTTGACAGTAAACGCAATTGAATGTGGGTTCAATTCCCATTCCATAAAATAATTATATTTAATTTGATTTTATTTCTTTACTATGATAAGACAAATCAAACAATGTAGAGACATTAACAATTTGGTAGAAAGTGGAGTGCGGAGTGTCTTGACACTAGGTATTTCCCTTATACCCTGCTATGCCAGATAAAAGCTTGAAACTAGAAAAAAATGAAATAATTTATTTACCATAAAATATGTAACGTTGTCTAGTTTTCCCAAAACCTAAGATTACAAAATAAACTGAAACTAAATACTGAAAAATTCTTAATAACTTTTTACCAAGTTTAATAATTTCAAAAGTGCCAAAAACATTTAAAATATGGCCTATATAAAATCAGCTGAATCATAATTAAAATATAATTAGACTATATCCACAAATACGAATCCGTTCTTTGCTAATCGCCTCTAGTTAATAAGGCAAGCGTTGAAAGGGAAATTAATTATTAACACCAAGGAAGCCAAGGATCTCGGTAATTAACCTTTTGTTTCTATGACGGCTCGCTCCAGTCTTGCTGAGAGTAAAGAGCACATAGCAAGTGATTGATGATAAAGCGAAATAGTAATTTTATGCTAAAATAACCTTCTTTTTTTTGGAAATTATGGAAAGTATTTAAAAAGATGTATTCTAAGCAGCGATTATTTTTAGTTACACGCTTTTATCACGCCGAAATTACCAAGTGTCAAGACACTCCGTACTTCGCTTCCCGCCGATTTCGGAACATTACGTGTTGAAGATTTTTTCAGAGATTTCAGGATTTTTTAAATATATATATATATATATATATATATATATATATATATATATATATATATTTGAAAAATCCTAAATAAAATTAAACTTATAAAATCAAACGAAAACACATTAAAATTTTCCCAACAATTGTTTATAACTGGCAAACTTCTCTATTACAGTTTCATACGTTACTCAAAAGCTAGAAGATAAAGTTCCCAGTCCTGGAGGCGTTAGAAAACTAGTGTGAAAACCTAAGAGGGATTGGCTGGCAAGTTGAAGTTGACTACTCTCGGCAGTGAAATGCTAATGAAGCTGAAAAGTTTACTTAATTATACAGGAAGTATGACTTCTTAACTGACACTTTGAATTATTTCTTGCTTGTTACGTATAAAACTACAGTTATTAATTAAATTTTTATATTATATTATTTTAGCTTTACGGTTTTGTCCCGCATGACAGGGTAGACAGGAAGTACCTAGTATCAAGACACGCCATACTCCGTTTTCCGAAGAAATCAAGTTATTGCGTGTTGAGTGGCGGAACTCAGAACCGCGTTTTCACTTACCAGAGCAAGGAAAAGGAAATAATTTGAACTATAATCAATCCCCCGAGTGGGAATCGAACTAATCGCGCTTACAGTTAGATACTGCCACGATCGGTCTCTAAATTATTGTGACAAAGGAAATTGGTTGTTCGTAAAGAAGAAAAAAATTATCATTGATTAAATTATATGTTACCTACAAAGAATAGTTTAAAATTCAAAGAACAACTTAGTAAATAACTGACAGCCAGCGCACGCCAAATAACACCGGACATAGACCGTTAAAATTTTGCATTTCTAGAAATTTCTATTTATAGAATAAGAAATAATAGAGTTTTATAGAAATTAAGAAATAACTCTACTATATGGATCTGTTCCATACTATACGAAAATGGTATAGCAAGAGTACACACAATTGAAATTGCGGATGTCAACTTTTTTATATAAAATAATGACTAATAAATATTACGGAAATTGTACGAAAAGTCGTAAACCCTTTGTAAAAGTTAAAATTTATATTACACTTGGTGCCGTCCGAATTAACATAACTTCTGCTTAGGCGTATGAATTTTAATTTGGGGTATAAACTGAATAAATTAAATTAAATATATGAATGTTTGTGATAAACTTGATTATTTCTTATTTATCAAAAAGAGGATTAATATAGTATCTTTAGTTAAAAGACCACTAGAAGTATGAATTTACTCACAAATTTAGGAGTAATTGTATTATACTGTATTTTAGTTATCACATATTGACGCTGTTTCTCGCGAAAAGAACCGCAAAAGAATGGAAATTCGTGCTATGAAAATATTAAATTGTTAACGGTACCATTATTATAAATGCATATCTTGTATGAATATCTTGAAACTTTATTTTAATGTAATTCTTGCTGTCCTAATCGGGCAAGTTGCAAGATATTCATAAAAGGTCGGTCGTGGCGCAGTGGATTAACGCCTGAGTGTGAACGCGATCGGTTGTGGGTTCGTTTTCCCACTCAGGTGAGTGATTATATTAAAATTATTTTCATTTCCTCGCTCTGGTAAGACAAAGCGTGGCGTTGAGTTTCACCACTCAATACGCAATGTATCGAATTTCAGCGGAAAGCGGAGTACGGAGCGTCTTGGCACTAGGTATTTCCAATCTACTCTGATATATTAATATATTTATCTAGATAGGTGTAGGTGGCAGCTAAAAAACGTGTAAAAGATAACTACAGATATTCCAGTGTCTCCTTTACTTACCTTTGTCTATTCTTGAACGTACAGATAATAAGCTTATTTCCTCGCTTCATAAAGGAAACGAACTGACTGATTTGTTGAGTAAAATACATAAGTATTAGATAGTTGTTAGTATATTAATATGTAAAAAATCTTTTGACGATGAAGGATCTAAAATGTAGCTAAGCAATTTTTTTTATAATAATATATTTAAAGTATACTAGTTAAGATAAAATAAATATTACGCATTATTATATAATGTGATAAACACGTTGCCATAGCAACGCGTATTCTACACGTCAACATTACCACTAACACACGTTGTATTGTAAATCAAATTAGTAGATGGTATAGACGTATTTTAAAATTTTCTTCATTAGATTTTCCATTCAAACAATTACAATTTAAATAAATATAGACCGAAGGCATTAACATTTGTTAATTACTTTCCCTCTCGTTTTCTAACTTTCGAAGGACTAAATAAGTATTCAAATTCAAATGGCGTTTTCGACCTTGCTATCTCATTTTAAAAGATGTTCTTTGTTGACAGACCTGAAATGAAATTAAAACTTGGCACCATAATGATACAGTAGACAAGGAGTCTGTCTACCGATGTTTTCTAACTTCGATGTTCTTCGATTTTCACGATTTTTACACATTTTTAAATTAACTATTATATAAGGATTAAATGCGTATATTTTGTTAAGATACATTTTTGGAAACTTGACGTTCCGAACAATTTACAGTAATCCTTGGTCACAGGTAGACTGAAATGGCATTTGTCTATTGGTTGATACAAAATTAAATATATGAATCTACTGCCATTGGTTTCTTAATTGCCCTGAATTCTGCAGAACGAACTTCACACTTTATATCCCATATGTCGTCATAGACATTTTTGTGCTGAAACATTTCGTTGACTGCTAACCCGAAATTAAGACAGTGTGTAGAGTGCCGATTTTAACATCGTGCTTTGCCTTATTAGATCGGATTTTTTTTAGATAAGCCACACTACCGAGTGAGTATCGAACACATAACCAAACGCGATTACAAATATTATAATTCACCGTAGCGTTTGGCGTTCCGTTTTAACCGACTACCCCGTCAGGGATACAAGCGTGAAGCTAAAAAAAGAAAAAAATTACCTAGACTGATATCGTTCTAGTCTTAACTGTGAAAACTCAGATTATAAAAAAAAATTGTAAATAAATACAGAACAAAAATCATAACTAGTAGAACAATATCGGACGGACTATCCATCGATATTCATGTTGCTGAAAAGTCAAAAAAAAAAAATAAATAATCATATATATCTGAAATTGACTGAAAAATTAACCTGAAACTTGCCTTAAAAGTCGGTGATCTTCCATTAAGCGTGGCGCGAATTAAAATGAGCAGTCTTATACGTGTAGTCTATATGTAGAATTTTATTTCATGTAAAACTTTCTTAATTTTTCCTTTGAGCTGCACTTTCGTCTACTCCTTTGTTTTTGGAAGGTATTTTGTAGTGTTATTCACGTTTCGTGACGGTAATCCTTTTTGTTCTAGTCATTTGGCATGTGAAGCTTTGCTTTCTGTCTTTATGGGTCGTCTGAGAGTTTTTAGTTGGATATTCTACTTAAAAATAATATATGTTGTTAAAGCTTGTATTTATTTTTATTATATGTTTAAAACATGCAATGTGTTTATATATGCTATAATTGAATTGAGACTATCGTGGCAAAGTGGGACAGCGTCTGACTGTAAACGCGATTACTTGTTGGTTCGATTTCTATCCGGAATAAAGTTAATACTTATTTTTTCACTCAGCACCCAAGGTCTCAATTTCTCGGCGGAAGGCAGTCATCGGAGTGCCTTGACAATAAATTCTTGCCTTGATAATAGGTTGTGCTGAAGCTGTATAAAACAGCTAAATAACTCAAACACTCTAGCCACTCCTTATTTTATTTCATTTAGCTATATAGAAAGGTGTAAAATATTATAGATGTATAATATTCAAACCTAAACATTAAGATTCACGCATACCGTGGGGACATACTTAGCGTGAGGACGAGTATTGTGATGTATAAAAGTACAATTTTACTTGTTCTTGAATGCGACTGCTCAACAATAGCAAACTTTATAGTCTAGGGGTTATTTATCATTTATATAATAATATGATTATTTTAATAAATTATGAAAAAATAGTTCTAAAAGACAATAATAAATAATACAATTTATATAAATAAAAACGACTATAACCAGTCCAAACCAGCCAGATAGACCAAACCAGCATTTTTGGATACTAACAACAGACTTTCATTGCATTAGTTGAATATATATACATATATAAAAGTATAAGATTGTGACGGGAATTTCCACCCCCCTCTCAGACTATAAGTTAGTATGCATTTCACTAACAATGTTTTACATTTCAACGATGTCTCATAAAAAGTATATTTATATTACACCGCCCTTAGAGCTGGTAGGAATTATGATTTTATACACTAATATCTCATTCGTCTGGTGTTATTGGTCTCTGTAAAATGTGTTGGTCGTTACTGCAAAATATTGTCCCCGCACTTTACCATATGAAAGTATATTTTTGTTAAAGATTTTTAGATTTTGCTTTCCATGTTTACAAGTTCGATCAAAATTTAAACTCTGTACTTCGCTTTCTACCGAATTCAAGTCATTGCGTGTTGAGTGGTGGAACTCAAGTTCATCTTACCAGACCCAGGAATTGAAAATAATTTTAAATATAATTACTCTCTCGAGTGGTGATCGAACCCACAACCGATCGTGCTTACAGTCAGATGCTGTCCCGTAGTGCCACGACTGGCCTCGTGGAAGAAAGAGTACCTGTAAGAAATCTCTCTGTTGATATTTAAGTATGTTTATAATAAAAAAAGTATTTAGAATATTAAAAAAATATATTTTACAGTGAAATCAAAAAGGTGACAATTGTCATAGATGAAAAAAATGTAGCCAACATAACAAATACAGACTATACGTTAACAACTTACAACAGATAGAGTTGCGTACCTAATTACCAACAGGCCCAAACTAGAGAGAAAATCAAAGTATCTTTACACACTACGTTCTCTGACTATTCAGCTATGCGGAATAAAGGATAAAGCTAAAAATCACGTAGATACTTATTAAAAAATAATCCAATGCATACAAGTAGTCGCTACAAACAGAATAAAGAAGCGCACGTTTAAATATTTCAGCTTTATTAGCATTCCTCACGCGATGAAACTTCGACTGGGAAATATTTTCACAGATTTCAAGTTTTCCGGACTTTTCTAATACCTTCAGGGCACTAGCAACTTCATTTCACATACAAAGTTACTTATAAAGTATACCCGATAACTCTAATTTAAAGTTTCCCATAACTTTGAACATACTTAATATTTTTTTACTTTAAGTTGTACAATTTTTGGATTGTAAAATTTGATTGGATATAATAAGAGAGTTGAATCCGCTACACACAGTGGGACAGCGTCTGACTATAAATGGCAATTGTTAGGGTTTGATTCCCACTCGTGGGAATGATTATATTTAATAAATATATTCAACTCGCTGATTTGGTTTGGATCTGGCAGGCTTGAGTTTGTTATTCGCTCAATATCTTGATTTCAAGAGGAAATGAGTTAACGACGTGCATTCACAATAAGTTGCCTATCCTAAACTAAGGGATAAAGTGTGTGTAATGTGAGATAAAGTGTGTCCTAAACTAAGGGATAAAATAAATTGATGCAATTAATAAAGTTTAAATTTGAGTGTTATATTACAAGTTATATTACAATTTCACACGTTTCTAAACTAAGGTTTCTAAAATAACAGGTGAAAAATACTTAGTGTCAAGACACTCTGTTATCTGATTTCCACCTAGAAACATAAGAGTTGTGAGCCTTGTGCTGGCATATTATATTATTTTTATTTATAGTAAAACGATACATTAAAATACAGTGTGCTTACTCCTTATTACAGTAATTGTAAATAATCTTTAAAAATAATTTGTGATTTGTAAAAATTTATCCAGTAATACCATAGATTATTCGGAACAAATTAAAAAACAAACAGACCAATAAAATTTATAAAATTATGTAATTTTGCTCTATGTACCGTGTATACATACATACATAAATACATACATATATATGTACATATGCATTTAGTAAAAAACGGATATTTTAAAATTACGAACAAACACTAATTTTATTTATTAGTATATATTATATTATGTATAGAATACTATTAATTACAACATCAAATTATCCCAAAACTTTATATTAACAAAAATTAAAACCGTAATTCACATACGCTTTCAAGCCATTATCACATTGAGAAAAATACAACGACGTTAACGAGTCGCACGTCCTAGCATCACAATACGGCAACACTAAGTGGAAGAAAATGACCGCAATTTTTACTTAAAAATGATAATTTTCTCTTCTTTTCTTTTACATAAATATTTTAACTGATTACATAGAAATAGCGTCACGCAGGAGTCCCTGTGTTCGTAAAGGAGGATCGGAGGTTTTCGTCGTCTTGCCAATTTTGAAGGTCGGGTCTGTCTACTATCTCGCTTTGTATTAATTCGCATGATAGCGTTCGAATCTACACATGCTTGAGCAGGTCCCATAGTGGTAAAGCAGAAACAGATTGACTTATGGAGCACTTGCAATAGATTATTGACGATATGCTGTCACAGCTACCCAAAGTCGTGAAACTTGGTGATTTCCATGCGCACCATGACGATTTGCTTACATCTAGTACTACCGACTACGCAGAGAGGGCGACTTTTCTATGACAAATGGACTGTCAAAATTGGTTAATTTGCTTAAGCGACTCCCAGATGAGGACAGCAATAATCCTGGTACTTCTGCTGACTTCTTCTGACTACTGCTTCATACGGAGTATAGTGCCTATTAAACGTGGTAGGTGTAGAATACTCGCAACTCATCGCGTTTGGCACTACAAGTCAACGGATTGGGATTGGATGCGTACCTTTTACTTAACTTATCCCTGGGGGCCGGTTTGCTTTTGTTCTAATTATCTGAGTGACTGCCACTGCTATTGCTGGCGTGGTTCTACAGGGTATGGAACTTTACGTTCCTAGGTCTGTAGTGCCAATCTGTGGAAAGTTACAGCCCTGGTTTGGTACGTCTTGTAAACAAGCAGCCATTGGCAAGCGCATTTGCTATACTTCACCAACTCTGGGCCGAGGCACTGACGACTAAGGATCCAAAGATGTAAGCCTTAGAGAGGCCAAAACCGTGCCTCAAGGTATTTTTAGAGGCAAATTGCTAATGCAAAGTCCGAGCATATCGTTAAAATTAATAAGAAGCTTGAGAGCTACCCGTCCGGGATACGTCAATTCTGGATGCTCTTGAAGACGGCGCTTGGTAACTTAAACCAGTCTTCGCTTCCACCGTTTCACACCGAGAATGACACCCTGGTCCACACGGCGTAAGATAAATCCAATCTCCTGGGCGCTCTCTTCGCCTCGTACTCCTTTGGATGACAGATCAACATTACCAACCACTTAGCGGAGCTTGCCAGAGCTCAATTCCTGACATTATGTTCCGCCAAAAAGCTTTTCGGCAAGCTCAAACTTTTCTGAACATACACAAGTCGAGTGGGCCGGATGGCCTATCTCCCTTAGTGATCCGTTGTCACCGGTGCTATCGCTATCACCTCCTTGCTCTCCAAAATAATGGAGAGCATAATAAACAAATCTAGAGTATCAATGGTTACGCAGCAATCGTCAATATGGCTTCCGCCATTGTCGGTCAACCAGTGATCTTCTAGTGTACTTAACCCACTGCTGGGCTGCTGCTATTGAAAGCAAGGGAGAGAGCCTGGCAGTTAATCTAGACACGGCGAAGGCCTTCGATCGAGTGTAGCACAGGGCGCTCCTTGCCAAACTCCCATCGTATGGGCTTTCTGAGAAATTATGCAAGTGGACGTAGCATAAAGGTTGCTATCGATAATTTTGCTCTGAATGAATGCCCGTGAACTCTGGCGTCCCCCAGGGCTGTGTACTGTCCCCAACACTGTTCCTTCTGCATATCAAGGATCTCAGCACCTAGCATTGTTATGTAGACGACAGCATGATGGACGCCGTCTACACTGGCCGTGCAGGTCTTTCTCGGGAAAATGTCGACGAAAGCCGAAAACAACTTGTGTCTTCCGTCGAGGCATCCCTTGAAAATGTCTCTCCCTGAGATGAAAGGAACTGGTTCAGTTCAATCCCATCAACCACTGAAAATCCCACTTGTCCTATCACTAGTTTTCAAGAAGACACCGCCCGCCCTCCAATCAGTATATTGAGCTTTAGCGTTTCGAATGAAAGCCAATATCGTGATCATCCGGAAAGCAAGGCCAAGTTAGCCTCAAAAAAACTTAGTGTCATCGGCAGGGCGAGACTATACTTCACGCCCTAACACCGTTTGACCCTTTATCGGTTCAGCTTCATATGGAGTACTGTTCTCATCCACTCATTTGATAGCATCCACCGGGGAGTCGTTCGGATAGTTGGGGACCCAATAATCTGTAAAAGGCTTGATACTTTGGCAATTCAAAAGGCGTTTCATTGTTATGCGTTCTCTATTGCATATATTATGTGAAATGTTCTGGAGAACTGCTTAACCTGGTTCCTACCGCTGAATTTTCCAACCGCAACGGAATAAAATACCACTCCTACCATCTAGATACGTGGCGTTCTACTACTGTGCGGTTTTGTAGAAATTTCTTTCCACGTGCCACCCAACTGTTGATCGGCCTAGCTGCGGCAGTGTTTTCAGGTCGTTACAACATATACATCTTCAAAAAGTGCACTTATACTTTAAAGACCGGCAATGCTTTTGTAGCTCTCACTCGCTTAGTTTTCAGCTCCACGCTTTCTCCCACATGTCAGGGTTGTCAGAGACAACCTAGTGTAAAGATACTTCATTGGCTGCTTTCCACCTGAAATCGCGATATTAGGTGGTAAATGGCGAACTCAACGACGCACTTTGTCATACCAGAGCAGAAAAATGAATATAAATAAAAAAAAATGCATTTGCTTGTGATTTATTACATTGATGTATGATACTACCACGTGACACAGACAACGCACAGCTGAAAGTACTAAGCATAGAAAGCTGAAATTGACGTATATATCACTTAGAGAAAATAACACTAAAAAAGCATTTCCCGAAATTTGTACGGAAACAGGAATAATGGACATATAGGGACTTATACTACTCTTCTCAATTACAAAAATATTATAATTGTATATTCCTCCTGTATATTTTCCTCTAATATAAAACATTTATTTAAACTAGTTCTATACATAACAATATTTTTGTAAAGTATTTAGGACATTAAATATGCAGTTATGTGCCTGAATTTGTATGCAACTGTCACGCTAACAATATTTCATTGGACCGTCCGCGTAAACTTTGTTTTGCCATTGCTTTTTAACTTTAATTCAAAAATGTTATTTAAGTTAATATTTATTGCCTTTGTGGTTCAGAAGATAATACTTAAATTTAATAAGCTTTCCAAAGTGTACAGGTTCTATTTATTCAAATTTTTAGCTTTACGTCCCTATCCCTCAAAGCGGGGTAAACAGAAAGTACTTAGTGTTAAAATACTCTGTACTCCGCTATCCCCCGAATTTGAAATCTTCTCTGAAATATTAGACATTTCATGAAGCTTCTCGCTTCATAGCAATAATAAGATAGAGAAAAAAATATAGTCTCAAAACACTAGGCAACACTGTAAAATGGCTTCACTGCGCTCTGACTGACACACTAAAGTAGGATAATAAAAACCAATATATAATAATATCTTGAGTAGGAATCAAACCCAAAATACTCTACGTGGTGTTTTAGGTCCTCATTTTAGAAATTTCATTATAATTAAATACACTTTACTAATAATATATTTAATTACTTTTAATATGTTTAATTAAAATAAAATGTATAAAATAAAGGCCTAGTATTATTAATATATATTTAAAACATAAACCTCTTCTCTAACTTAGACAATACATTACACACACATGAATTTAATTATTTTTCTTGTACTAGGTTTCAACAATTTTAACCCGCATTGTAAAGTTTGGCGTAATGGCAGGCTTTGGAACTAAAAGTTTTGCAAAACTTTATTACTAATTAAATGAAACGTATACTGTAGTATGCTTTATACTAGCTGGTTCTAAATTATTATTATTATGTGCCTTTTACTTGCAGCTTCACGATGTATCTCTCTTAGTAGGATAGTCACAGACAACGTAATGTCAAGATACTCCCTCGAATGATTTCCGCCAGAAACCAAGACATTGAGTGTGGTGTGAACTCAATTCACCTTACTATAATTATGAATATGGTTTTGTGTTCGAATTCCAATTGAGAAAATGATTATATGTATTGAAAGCTTATTTCCATTTCTTTATACTGGTAAAGTGCGGCGTTGAGTTTGTCAATATCTTGATTTCGTAAGGGAAGCAGTCAACGGATTGTCTTGATACTAAGTTGTCTCTGACTACCCTGCTGTGCTTTGCTCTATAAATAGATGAAATCTTTCCAATATTATAAACGATTAAGACTGTATGGATGAATGTTTGTTTCTCTTTCACGCCAAAATTACTGAACTAATTTAGAAAACACTTTGCACATAACCTACAATTACAAAAAGTAGTCTCTACTATCTATATATATATTTATTATATTAATATTCAATTGTACTCAAACTCAAATTCAATAGGAATACACGGACCATATCTGTAAGAAAAACGAGTTATCATTAACAAAATTAAATACCCAACTAAGGT
Source organism: Dryadula phaetusa (assembly GCA_032432895.1). Classification (NCBI taxonomy): domain Eukaryota; kingdom Metazoa; phylum Arthropoda; class Insecta; order Lepidoptera; family Nymphalidae; genus Dryadula; species Dryadula phaetusa. The sequence continues at coordinate 3,791,223 of JAOYRS010000068.1, read as the reverse complement.
TAAATATTGCATTTTAAATGCCGACATTATATTTTTATCAGTCGTATTTTATATGCAGTAACACTCTTAAGATATAGCGACGTATCAATTTTCACATTTGTTCACAAACAATGAAATCCATTAATTATATATGAAATATCTACTATGATCGCATCGTCGAACTATCATATAATATAATAAGATCTTTGATTTTCGCGATTTTTATACATTTTAAATGAAACTATTTTAACCGGCTTAATCGCGTATATTTTGGTATTCGAAAATACATTTTGGACGTTTCGGACACTTTACAGTATGTACCATTCCACCTCAGTCTACCTGTGACCACGGACTACTGTAAAGTGTAAAGTGAAACGTCAGGTGTCCAAAATGTATTTTTGAATACCAAAAAATACGCAATTAATCCGGTTAAAATTGTTTCATTTAAAATCATATAATATAATTAAAATTAAAATCTCTCCTTACCTGTTTATATAAACCCAATTATCTCTCTTCCGCTTACTGTTCAAACAGTTGAGTTTACAAGCATTTAAATATGTTTTACCATCAGTGCCACATACAGGGGCGTAAAGTCTTTTACAGTTGTTACATCCAAGATGCTCTAGGACTGGAAGATCGTCTTTCAACACGAACTGGTAAATTTCTCCAACATACAACAATAGGAATATATACAATATTTTACTGTAATAATACAAATTTATTTTTAATTAACCTTATTAATATGATTTTTGTTTATGATATTTTTTCTGATAATTTTAAAGACATACCATGGTAGAATTTAAGTTAAGAATTTTGAAATTTAACCTGTACATATATCCTTAATTCAAAGTCTATTTCAAGGGTATCGCTAATAATACAATAATAAAATTATTAAATGAGGTTCTTGTGCTGTTTCTTCTCAGGTCTGAGGCATTAACTATAGTGAATTGGTAGTAAATTTTTTGACAAAAAATGAAGCGTGCAACTTCTTATTTTGAATAAAATTATTTTGACTTCGACTTGAATTGAAGGTACATAGGTAGGTACACTATTGCGCCTGCGATAAGCAGTAAAAACAATAGCAGTCGACAAACTTGGAACGCTACGAACGCGACCAGAACGCACAAATGCACTTTTACTGTCTCTCTTTTAGAACTCATCTACTACCACGGATTGACTGGAAGAGATCTCTTTAAGAGATAATTTCACCTTTGTATACAAACCTTCTCTAAAATGTATATCTTATTTTTTTAAGTGCAGTAAAGGATATAATAAGTATTTCAGATTATTTTAAATTATATTACAATATAATTATGCTAGATATAGATAGTTTGATAGTCAGATCGGATCAGTCGGTAGATATAGTCAGATTGTATAGATATAGTCGGTCAGTGGGTGGTATTCTCCAAACTAATATTTATTTTAATATTAATTGTAAATTAATTTAATGTAATATATGATCTAAAAATAATTATCCATGAAAGAAGGAATTTAGAAAATATCGAAAAATAGCTATTAAAATACGTCGCCAGTCTCTACTCAAGTTCTCAGATGTGAAAATTGTCAAATACAAGCAGTCCTGCAAAAGTTTAAATCGTTACTTTATATGGACGTGATTAATAAAAAGCAACACCTATAATATGTTTATAAGTTTACGGGCATTACAGCTTCACGCTTTTATGCTGCTTAGCAGCGTAAACAGGAAGTACCTAGTGTAGGATTGTCTCGACACTCCGTACTCTTTTTTCCGTGTGGTGGACTCAACGTGCGCTTTGTCTAACCAGGGCGACGAAAAAAATAATTTATATAATAATTATTCCCCTGAGTGGGGACCGTTTCCACAAAAAAAAACTGGCATTACAGTGAAATACCATTAGTAAGTTTTTGTTTCTAGGGATTAAAAGAAAGCAAAAATGCTTGTATTCAATACTTAAAAGAAATAGGCGACATACAATATGAAAAGTAAAGAAAATATATCATATAATATTCTAAAATGTTAATATATTATAGTAAATAAATGTTAATATTTTATAATAAATAAGATATATACAAAAAAGAACGAGTTATTTTAATATTTTTTCACTTAGGATAAAAAATATTTACAAAACGTTTAAAAATTTGATTGGCCACGTTTAATTTGCATTGAACTGATGGCTTAACGATCAAGCGCTTGGACGTTTAGCAAGAGGTGCGAGTTCGAATCCCGCTGCGTTCAAATTTTTATACGTTATAAAAAGACAAAATTAATAAAAAATAATACTTACAAACTACAATCAAACATAACGAACGGAAATACAATAAAACTAATTAATTAAACTAGCAACTGATTTCTATTTGAATTGCACAATCAATGGCCATTATACATGGTTAATTTAGTTCTACAATAACACTTTATGACTATAATAAGCCAATGGATTTATGTGAATATAAAAGTGCCTTATTCATTTTTTTTTAATTTTAATTAAGCTGTTATAAATTTTTGAAAATTTTAATAAATCAGTATTTGAATTAAACTGAATATTAAATTCGTGATCACTTCATAAAGAAAATATTTATATTATAACAACTTGTCTTTTTAGAGTATTGCTTTATACTCAATAGAATTGAAAGAACGGAGGTCTTGGCACTAGGTTCATTCTGACAATAATGCTATAAAACGATAATCTGGTGAGACAGGTTGGCAAAGATAGTTTCTTTATGAATTTGATGTCTAGTTTAATTTAAACACTGTGTTATTTTACTAAATTTTAAAATTATAGGAATAGGAAATATTAACATTATAAGGATAATATATGTTATTAGGATTCCCCCCAACATTTCAATCCATAATCCTTGCAAGCAAATATTGTAGAAATCTATTCACAGATGACTTTTTTGAAGTAAGCAATATTTATTGTAGGGCCCTATTTTAAAACAATACAAATGATTTATCGCTATAATGGCTAATTTTAACAAACGTACGAGAAAATCGTAAATAAAATCGTAGGGTAGATAGATAGATAGAAACTCTTTATTGAACAGAAAAGAAATACAAAGAACAGTACACAAAAAATATATACAAATTAGTACATAGTGAGCAGGCGGTCTTATTGCTAGTAGCAATCGCTGCCAGACAACCCTTGGAGAAAGGAGCTTGATCTTAACAGATACGGGTAAGAGCAAGTAAAGAAAATTAAAGGATTAAAAGCGAATAATATACTATGCTACTGAATACACACACACACACACACACATATATATATATATATATATATATATATATATATATATATATATATATATATATATATATATATATATATATATATCTGAGCAGGAATTGAACCCACAACCACTAAGATTATTGTCTAATCGTAATACGTACTTTAAAATTACACAATTTAAGGTATATACTAATGCTAAAAAACACTAATTATTATTTTAGAACCAGTAACTTACACATGGGCTAAAAGGTATTTTTGCGGAAGAATTCAAACTCACGACCCATATGATTACCGTTATGTAGAATTTTCACCATTTCACCACGATGATCTTTTTTTAAACAAGTGACGCCATCTAAAACTATTATAGCCCTTTTCATCGATTAGTTACCCTTAAGCTAATAGATGGCGCTGTTAGACGTATGTACTTGTTAAAAACATATGGCGGATTAAATTAATTTATAAAAATTATAATAATAATAATAACTTATTTTATATTAATTCATTTACTTAATAATATGTTTTTTTTATTTATTTATTTAATAGGCTAAATGTTAATAATGACTCAAGAAATATTTAAATAAATATTAAAGTAACCCTTACCTTATTCAAACCCAAAATTTTACATAATTTTACAATAAAAATATTTAATTACAATAAAAGAATAGAATAAACATAAAAAAATTAGAAAGCAAATTTTAAAATAATATTTAAAAATAAAAAAATGGTTATAAACAAAAATATTTGTCAGAAGTGGGATTCGAACCCACGCCCTCAGAGAGGACCAGAACAACTCGCACCTACAGAGTAGGCAAGGGAACCTTGAGTCTGGCGCCTTAGACCGCTCGGCCATCCTGACTGATGACACAATGTGTGAAATTATCAATCCAGATCTATAAATATTAAATTAATACATTTTTCATGCATACTTTTTAACAATATATTTTGTATACATACATATCTCAAATATATAATTTACTTTTTTAAAACCTGAATATTTTTATTCCATTATCTACATTTATTCGTTTTAAAGTAATAGCTCTGCTGACGTGTAAAGTACGCATTGCCTTGGCAACGTGTATAACCTATGTGTCACGGTAGCCTAAGCCTTACACTTTTACCCCGCATAGCAGAGTAAATAGGAAGTAAATAGTGTCAAGACACTCCGTACGGCATCCGGCTTCCGCCAAAATTAGCAGAACTCTACACCGCGCGTTGACTTACCAGATGAAAGAAATGAAAATAATTTAAATATAATCACTCCCCCTAGTGGGAAATTAATCTATAATCCAGTTATAGTTACAAGCTAACACATGACCACGTGGCGTTTAATGTATGTTTAATACATTATTATGAAAAATTAACTTCCTCTATTTGTTCACCAAATTAATTAATATTATACTGAATTTTGTATACATAATGCCTTTGAATAATTCTGAAAAAGAGAGATATTTACGAATTTACTATTAAAATTTTGGACATTCTTATTCTTATTACATATATCTTACTATTTTCAAAGTGTTAATCCATACTTAAGATTAGAAAACATTCTTAAAAAAACATTCTTAAAAAAATTTGAACGCAGCGGGATTCGAGTTCGCGCCTCTCAGAAACAATTCAGACCTTACCGTCCCTTACCGAAAGGCGCGGGTTCGAATCCCGTTACGTTCAAATTTATGTTTTTTTTAAATGTATTTATTTATTACATAAGTTTTAAATATCGTATGATATCAATGGAATGATTAATAGGTAAAAAGTCATTTACTGAAACTGAAATACACTTTACTTTATAATAATCGCTTATTATTAGTAAATTTCGGCAACAGATAATTTTAGGTTTAAGAATTGTGTTCACAAGATAAAACTAGGTGAAGCCGCTAGTTCGCCTGCGAGGAACTTAACATCTTAAATATGCAAATCCCATCGAAATCGATTCAACCGTTATAAAGATATAATAAAAGACAAATAAACAGATCACAATAAACAGTCAGACAGATAAATGTTGCAAAAAATATTATTTTGACATTTGCTATATTTCATTTATTTAAATACTACAAACAGACTAAATTAAAATAACTTAAAATTTCATATTGATCTTTGATTTTCGCGATTTTTAGACATGTTAAATGAAACTATTTTAAACGGATTAATCGCGTATATTTTGGTATTCAGATCGGTAGCTGGCTCTGGCTAATCTGGCTCTAAACCTGTGACCACGGACTACTGTAAAGTGTACTGTAAAGCGAAACATCAAGTTTCCAAAAATGTATTTTTGAATACCAAAATTTACGTGATTAATCCGTTTAAATCAGTTTCATTTAATTACGTATTGATTTCTAAATATTATTTGAATATTTTTATATATTTTTTACTCAGATGTCACCATCTGCCGCTGATCGCTGTTATAGCGAAAAGGCTGCCTCTTGTATATGTAATTTGCGTTTATATTTAGCTTTATTTAGGTAACTGGCTCTGGCTAATCTGGCTCTATGCCTGTGACCACGGACTACTGTAAAGTGTACTGTAAAGCGAAACATCAAGTTTCCAAAAATGTATTTTCGAATACCAAAATATACCTGATTAATCCGTTTAAATCAGTTTCATTTAATTACGTATTGATTTCTAAATATTATTTGAATATTTTTATATATTTTTTACTCGGATGTCACCATCTGCCGCTGATCGCTGTTATAGCGAAAAGGCCGCCTCTTGTATATGTAATTTGCGTTTGTTTTTTTGTCCTGTATATTTGTTCTATTCCCTTTCTTTTTCTCGGTTCTTATCTTGTTGAGTGCGCAATAAAAATATTATTGATTAATTATTATTACCTCAGTAGACAAGGTGAAAGAGGTATGCAGGGATTACAGTGTTTGGCGCTATACTGCCTACTACTACCCTGTCAGGGATACAGGGTAAACTAAAAAAAATAAAGAATGATTATTTAAAAAAAACATTTGTAAAGTAGGTATTAGAGAGGTCCTGTTCAAAAATCTATTACTAATTCATACTCGATTAATCCATTTAAAGCCTTAACCTAATCATGAATATATAAATTTGGAAGCTTCTCACACCATTCACGTATAATAAATATGTATAAATACATAATAATTATATACATCTTAATGAAACATCAACCATATTAGTTCAGCTTGTTTGCATCATATCTTACTCAATAACCAAGCGAGTATAAAATCAGTAGACATTTCTAACTCATTAGACTTCTAAGAACAAACTTGAGTTCTATTTACCTGAGTATTCGCACGAGTGGATGGCAACATCCTTTGAAATTTGTGTTATAGTTCAAACGTGGATTAACTACTTATTAATGGTATTTCTATGTAGTGATAGTTTTTTTTAAAGCTATGTTTGGTTGTTACACATGTATGTATAGATATATAAAGATAGACATAGCAAACTTCATTTAACGATATAAAACGATAATCCCGATTTTACGATTTTTTCAACTACCCTGATGCATTATATACCGTTAAATTACAAATATGTTTGTCAATTTTTTTTTATAATTAATTTCTAATAAATTCTTGTAAAATATAAAAAAAACATTTTTAACCCCCATTTAATGAATTTCGTCAACCTATAACCTCAACATAACTAATTCTATTAGTGGTCTATATTCACTTACATAATTTTAACCTTGTTATACCGAATCATACACGAATCTAACATCTGTATATCGATCCTTATTATAACAAAATACTTGATATAACGATTCAATATCGAATCTATACCTATATGCAATATATTTATAGCTAAATATGTACTTTATGCTCCTCTCTGCTTTCACTTTGTAGTAAATCTACTCTCGTCGGTTAGATGCTAGAAATTGCTTCAAGGGATAAGGCCACCATTTTACAAAATGTAAGACAAAAATTGGCTCTAAATGCCATCCAGCAACATCCAATATTGTCAAAAAACGTCCAAATCAGCAAAAAGTGGAAAACGAAATATGTTAAAACTATGTTCTCTCTGCCTTCCCCACTATATAACACCTAATGCAAAAAATATTAAAAAGCATGATTTATTTTTTCCACAAAAGATAATATAGTAAGAAGTAAAGAGCAAAAGCAAAATCGTTGTTATCTTCCTCACCCTATTCAGTTCAGCTCATCTTTAGTAATAGCTTTTGATCATTCTAGTTGAACAAAAATCATTTCGCTAATGTCACGTCGAATGAAATTGCACGTTCACACGAAGGGAATTGCAAAAACTTATTAATATCAAAATCTGTTGCTTTTAAAAAATTAATTGATATTATTTTTGAAATTTCTTAATTATTAAATATACTATAAAATAATGTGAATTTTCCTTTACATTAAAATTTTAATAATTTTTTAATATTTTTCTTAATATAGTTTTAATTAATTACCAAACTATTCATTACAAATTTTGATGACATCAAGTTATTTGACTCTGAGGTTTGCCAGATTTGTGATAGCGGGTTTTGTAATAAAAATATATGCTAGGTGGATAAAGGTTAATTATATATACTTACATTGTTATCAGATATGCATAGAATTTTAGCTTAATCTAACCTGCGTATGCCTTTGTCGTATTTAGTTTTTGACATGAAAATAAATCATCTTGTAAAAGAACTCTATTCACCGTTCAAATTATTTTGCACTATTCGCAACGCGACTTGCGTTTGCTTAAATGACCTTAAAACCTACTTTGCTTAAATGAACATGCTAGTTAATTGGTAGTTTAAACTTTAAGTAAGAAACGTTAATGAAGTAATCACATTTTGTGGGCTTAGGAGTGCTTTACACTTTCCCGTGTTGTTTAGATGTTACAAGCCTTATGTTTGAACTATAAAAACACTTTACTTAAATAGAGAGATGCATGAAAAACGATACAATTATGATCTTCGATTTTTTGTTATTCTTGAAGTCTTGACTGTTACAGTCTAGACGTGAGGTGCATGCTATAAAAATGTTGAGTTGTTAATTGTATAAGATTCGGACACATGTGCATTTTCAAACAAATTGGGCGCAAGAATTGGGTCAAAATATTTTTTTTATAATACAAAAGAATTTAAAACAGATAAATTATCTAAATTCATCAACAGACATGTTATGTACACTCTAGAATAAAACCTTAGTTCATTAACCGAACTAACACTAGCTTACCTTGGATTCCATTAGATATTTTAACGTTTAATTTACAAGTACCCTCATATTTCAGTTCGAAGTAACACACTGCCTTAGAAGCTTAGTTAAGAAGGTGACCTGAGTCTTGACACTAATGTAGCGGTTAAGCGTAAAACATTGTATTTACTTAACTAGCTCCTGTGAGAGTAATTTGACAACGTCACAATCTGTATTTAATACTAATTATTTCTGCTGGCTCTGTTTACACGGTGTATATCGTAATTAGGGGCCTCCATTGAAGGTTTAACGACTATCTATTATTATTTTAGTAAGTTTCTTTACAAAGACCGTCGTGGCGCAGTAGGATTGTGCCTTAATATATACTGGATGAGTTGTAGGGTTCGATGCGCATTTGAAGCAACTAAAATCTAGCCGGTGATATAAGTTTATGAATTTCATATATAATTCCAATAATATACTATTCTTTACGTAACAGGATTTGAAATAACTCCACTCTTTTATGGATACAACCCTAAGTTATTATACAAAAAAAATCTATTTTAACTCTTTTGGTTCTTTAGGTGGTCTATTAGATATCTTGCAAGACTTTCATTCTGTGCAACGACTAATGTTATGATTTTATATTTTTTACGTAAGTACTTAATACTTAAAGTTTCTAGTTTATAAATTAGAAAAATAAACATATTTTTTCTAAGAAAGTTCTAGAAAAGAGATTAGGTGTGTAAAGCACAGTATTATGCAGAGTTTATATACAAATATATCACATTTTACTAAAAAATAACATTGAATTAAAATAACATTGTTTCTAAAGAAGTAAAGGAGCACGATGAAAAGAAAACATTTTAGACATATTTCATACCAGAATAAAAACGTATAATAAAATCTCAGATGAAAATGCTCCACAATAATATGAAATAAATACACAATAACTTAAAGGCTCACCCGCAGCTGCCAGTTTCTGAGAAATGTATTTTATTAAACTACTTTTACTAGCGGCTTTGCTTGTTTGGTGAGTTGTCTTCTTTACACACTTATTGAGTTACTTTAAGTGAGAAAGAACATAGTGTCATGACGCTCTGTTCTCCAATTTTCGCCTGATATTATAAATTAGATAATGAATAGGTAAACTTAATGTGCTTCATACCAGTGCAAAGAAATTAAATTAAAATATTTATATATGTATGTATGTAATCACTTTTTTACAGCTTACTACTAATTTTTACTACTAATTTTACTTCTTGATAAATGTTTTATCTTATTAATTTAATTAAATAACTAAAGTGAGGCCATCGTGTCGCAGCTGGACTGTAAATAAAAATACTGATTGTGGCCACGACTCCCATTAGGGGGAATTATTATATTTAAGTTATTTTCATTTCCCTGCTCTGATAAGACAAAACGAGGCGTTGAGTTTCATCACTCAACACGCGACCTATCAATGTCAGGCGAAAAACGGAGAATGCAATGTGTAAAGCTAAAAACGAATATTTTATCTTATAAATTTTATAGAGGTGTATAGTGCACCTCTATTTTAGTTATTATATATAAATAAAGTAAGTAATAAGTTAGAACAAAAGCTGTTCTTAATTTACAAAAATCAATACAGTTCTACTGTAAAAATCTGCAAAAGAATTAGCCACCTTAAATATTTTGAAAGTATTTCACGAACTCCCTTAACAGACTGACTATCTGTCATTTATATTAACTTTTTATAATATAATAATCTATATTAACTATTTATATTTTAATTACTTTTAAGTTTTGTAGATAGTTTTTCAATTAACGTCTTTACGCTTTATCCCTCATAGCAAGACAGCCAGAGACAGCCTGTTAACTCTGAAAACACTTCATTGAGTGATTACGGACTGAAATGGTAATATTGAGTGTCGAGTGGAGAACCCAACACCGTGCTACCAGAGTGAAGATATAAAATTAAATTTTAAATGTAATTTTTCATCTGAATGGGAATGGAACCAACAACCAATCGCATTTACAGTCAGACGTTATCGCCACTGTGGGCCTGCGTTAATTTAAATATAAAAACATTTAAATTTAAATATAATTTAAATATACGACAGGCCGTAGTGAAGAAAATATTGCCGCCGTATCAGCCAGTGTCGAAGAAAATCAAAATGTTTCCGTTCCACGACGTGCACAAGAATTGGGCTTATCCAGAATGAAAACCTGGCAAATTTTACGTATGGATCTTGACCTACATCCATACAAGATTGTGTTGACACAAGAACTCAAGCCAGCAGACCATCGATTACGTCGTGAATTTGCTGATGCTGATCGCTTGAAATGACAGAAACGGGCACCGAATTTCATAGAAAAATCATCTTTTCAGATGAGGCTCACTTTTGGCTCAATGGTTATGTGAACAAACAGAATTGTCGTTACTGGAGTGAGTCAAATCCAAGAGTGGTTTATGAAACACCATTACATCCTAAAAATTGACTGTTTGGTGCAGATTATGGTACGGTGAAATCATTGGCCCGTACTTTTTCAAAAACGACGAAGGCCGTACTGTTACTGTCAATGGCGACCGTTATCGTGACATGTTGAACGATTTTTTTTTCCTGAAGTGTATGAAATCAATGCGGACGACATTTATTTTCAACTTTTTTTTTATTGCGTGATAAGTTTGGTGAGTCGGTTATTTCTCGCAACGGTCCTCACAATTAGCCACCAAGATCATGCGATTTAATACCCTTGTACTATTTTTTGTGGGGGTATGTTAAATCTCAAGTGTATGCCAATAAACCAGCTACGATTAAAGACCTTGAACGCAACATTCGAGCGACTATAACGGCCATACCAGCCGAAATGCTGCACCGAGTCATCGAAAATTGAACCGATCGTATTCACCAGTGCAAACAAAGTCGTGGCGGTCATTTGAACAATATTCTATTTAAGTCATAAATAGCATAAAATTTCCTATCAAATAAAGTCATTGAACACGAAATTTGAACTTATATTACATGTTTTATTTCAATTTCAAAACATATTGTTCTTATTGGGAAACCCCATACATAAGAAGATGCGCTGTTGGTAATAATACACTAATTCTAATAAAGTTATAAATGTATATCAATCCCCGTAATGCGAACAAATTCAAAGTCATTGCGTGTTAAGTGGCAGAACTTGATTCTGCACCTTATCTTACCAAAGCGAGATAAGGAAAAAAAAGTCTGGCAAATTGATAACCTCCTCTTTATTATTAAATCCGTTAAAAATAATTTAAATACAATTATTCCTCCGAATGGGATTTGAACCTAAAACTATGGTTTTTACAGTCAAACGCTATCGAGGCAAACGTAGCGCAGCGCCATTGCCTCGACTACTTAGACGTAGAACTTCAAAATCCATTTCACAGCTCCTATCCTAGTATTATCTTGCAAATCTAATGTACAAGTTCTATCGACAGCTATTTCGCCTAATATCCAAAACGTGCTGATATGGCACATGCATTGAATGTGCGTTTTAGATAGGGCACGTTCCACTATCGCGACTATGGTTTATTGGTTGATTTATAAGTATTACATAAATATTGTTTTTATTCAGAAAATTATTAGTGAAACATAGTATTAAACAATAGATATATGGAACACTAATTCAGCAAAATATAGTAAAGAAAATACTTGAAACTTGATACGTCTGCTTCCAGCAATGGAAAGATACAAATGAGATCATAATTTATATATATATATATATATATATATATATATATATATATATATATATATATATATATATATATATATATATAAATGTACGACATGTATTTATTTAACGATAAATTTAATTATATTTTTTCTACCCATTTCTTTAGATGCGACTGTTCTGTCGCTGGCTCTTCAGAACATCTTTCTTCCAAGCAGGTACTATCTAAATAGGACTGATAATATTGACATTTTCACTGTTGACTGACAATTTAAATGGTGTTTAATAATATATTTTAATAAACAATATATGAATTATGATTATAATCTAAATGAAATGAGGACAAATCAGTCGCAACAGTTGAAACGTGTGAATACAAAATGATATTACGAACTAGACAATGCATTTCCGATAGTACTGGTAGTTGTAAGCACAAGTTCTGTAAGTATGGTATGATCGGTTCGTTAATTTTAAGCGAGTTGGTCCCCAATTCCCTACGTACAACATGTTATTTCCCCTGCGAGTAAGATAAGGGCGACGTTACCTATAATAACCTCCGATTTCCATTTGAAGCTGACATTGGAATGGCATACACGTAGATGTATGAAATATTGTATATCTACTTTATAGTATTTTTTTATTAATTTAACGTATTCATGATACATTATTACAAGATATATTGATGTTCAACACTTATTTTTCATATAGGTCCCCTGTGTTTGAGCCAAATTTTATACTCTATCTGCTTTATTCTTGTATAAACAGTTTTTTTTAATTTTTGTATTTAAATATATATATATTTTTTAATTTTTGTATTTAAATAAATATATATTTGTATTCGTGTTTAAATATATAGATTATATTTCCAATTATAATTATTATTTGTATTTATTGATAATGTTTTATATGAAGGATTTATAATAAAGTACGAAGTTAAACGACATTGAAATATATTCACTCTAGTTAAAATGAAATAAGTGCTTTTTCCCGCGTAGCAAAGTAAATAATCAGACACAAACCGTTGAGACTCCTCTTTTCATGCCAATTCGTGGCATTTCGCGTAGAGTGGCGAAAGTCAACGTGGCACTTGACTTACCAGACCGAATTGCTTTACCTTTGATTTAGTTTCTATTGAACAGCTTTAAGAAAAACTCTATTGTAACTGTACTTATTTAAGATATAATAGCTTCACCCTTTTATCTCGCATGATAGGTTATACATGAAGTACATAGAGAATCAAGACACTCTGTACTCTGCTTACCGCTGAAATCAAGAGATTGTGTATGGAGTGGCTAACCGCAACGCGAACGAATCGAACCTACAACTGATCGCGTTAACAGTCAGATTTTGTCCATTGCGCCACAACCGGAACAAAACAAAACTAACATATATCAACATTTATTTCGTTTCTAATCATTTAAGAAAAATCTAACCACTAATAAATAGGTTATACAAAAAAAACATCATCCTCTTATCTTAAGTAGGCATACATACATACATACACATTACATAGCTTTTTGTCTTCATATGAAACCGCAATGTTTCACAATATATAGAAACACTTGACAAATGCGCGGGACGCCCCGAGGCCATTTTTTCTATTGTCCCTTAGAATATAACAGAATAAAAGAAAACCTCAGATTCCTCCCTCACATTAATATTATTTGGTCTTGTAGGAAATCTTGTAAAATTACGTACATATGAAACTTTTTATGCTTGTGTCATTTTGTTCTACCAGTGCAAGTGGTTAGATTTTTTTTCAATAATTTTAAATAAAACATGTTACTAGCTTTTCGACCACGACTTAGCCTACGTGGTGTCTGATTTACCCTAATTTCATATAAAACATTTTTATTACTTTAACGTTTTTATTTACTACATTATAATAGTCCCAAACTTTTAGTATAAGAGTGTATACTAAGCCTATAATAACATAAACATGATTAAGTACTGCTTTGCTGAATATAATGTATGCATGTAATTAAATATATTGTTTTTAAGTATTAGAAGAACAATTCTGAAACTAGGTGGAATAGTTTAGTAAGATAAAGTAAAACCATTGTTTTGTTATTCATTAAAATCATCATCATCCACTAAAATGTAGATAAGTGTAATTTACTTATTGCTGCGCAAGCGCAACCCGCCGCCCGATTGCGCACGCGCGACCAATATTGTTAGGAATAAAAAGGATTAGTAACATAATAAGTGAATCTTTAGCTATTGATAAAGTAAAGATAATAATATTATAATAGTTTAACGCATAACATAACGGTAATACTTTAACGCATAACAGAGTAGTCAGAGATAACCTAGTGTCAAGACATTGTGTTCCCTGCTTTCATCCTGAAATCGAGATATTGTGTATTAAGTTGCAAATTTAACGCCGAGTTATATATATATATATATATATATATATATATATATATATATATATATATATATATATATAGTTAAGAAAATTAAAAGAAACTCCGTAGTTTTTCATAGATTCAATGTGCGGGTACCAGACATCTTGCGTTGCAGAGACTAGAGTTTCTTCGTTTGTACTATCCAACCAATTCTTTACGTAATCAAATTTGACAATATCCTACCACTGTAGCCTTCGAAATAGATGATAATAATGAATCAATGACTGTTCTAGGCAGACTCACTGTTATACTTCTCGCTACTTCAACCGCGCATAAACTATGGACTAATTCGATATGTCCTGAAAATAACTTTTTTAACGTTTTTTTTTAATTTAACTAATAAAATTAATTATACAACAAAAATGTAACAAATAAAGAAAAAATCACAAAGTAAAGAACAAAAATTTAAAACCATTATAAAAGCAAAACATTGAATTTTATTAGTTTCGGTTCCACCAAGCACAGTTCAGTCACTATTTTACATCGTAAACAAAGGTTATCAAATTTTACGAGTTGTTTAGTGAACCACGAGTTACGGCTTCTTGGTTATAGTTTATGATCTAACACTGTTCGATAGTGTAAAATATTTGTTGTGAAAATTTATTATAATTTCTAAAACATAATAAACAATATATATCTAAAGACAAAAAAAACCTTTTTAATGATTCTTTTTTTTGGAAAGGTGATATTCTAACAAAATCAGGATCTGGTGATGCCGTCTAAGGAAAATCGGAGAAAAGGATGCTTTTATTAATTCTTTTTTAGTTTTTTTGTAGTATTTTATTAGTTTACATTCGGAGTGTTTTTACGTCAAGCGTTCTTCACTATGTGTGAGTTGCATATTTTCAAACCTAACTTAACACGCGCTCTATATGATTTCTATCCTTATAACATAGAACTGTATGATGATAAAGGACAATAATATTGCTAAAAATCATTATTTAACCAGATTGATTGACTTCAACTGTTTATAGGTAATGGAAGCCTGGACGTCACCTAAATAAACCCCTTGGTAAGACAAATCAACACACTTAAATCTTTTCTCTCCTCTTTTTCGTCTCCAATATCCAATGTAGTATTCAAACAAGTTATGTATGCATTTCTTTTTCAGTTTCAGCCTCATATTTTACTAAGAAGACTAGTCAAAGTACTGATAGCCAGACCAGACACATGTAAAACTGATTAAAATCATATAAAATAAAAAATTAAATATGTAACAAGAAATAATTGAAAATATCATAATTATTTCAATCAACTGTATTATATACGTCACATTTTATATAAACTTATGTAAAACGTGCGGGCCCATCGTGGCGCAGTGGGACAATGTCTGACTTTTTTCCCTTCTGGGAAAATGTTTGACTTTTTTTCCCTTTTACTTCAGTTCTATCTAACTGTCCTCGCTATTTTATACGGGCGACAGAAAGAGTGAGTTAAGTTGGTTAAATTTATTTAGGTTTTTGTTTTTGTCGAAAATTATGATTTTTTTTGTTAAATTCTTTAAGATTTTTAATATATGCTCAAAGAAACTTTTGAAACATTTTGAAACTTTGGGCTGTTTGTTTATTTTGACTAATTTCTAATATGTTATATGGATCGGATATATGTATTTATGTGATTACAGATATTTGTAAAGTTGTGCCTACTCCGGGTTAATTTGGTACACTCACGGATCAAGTGAGGAAACGATTGCGTGGTACTGTTAACACACGAACATTTTGTGAGCTTAAATTCAACTCAGAGAAATGTGTATTTAAAATTTATTTTCATTTCTCCGCTCTGTAAAATTAGCCCAGCGTTGAATTCAACATTCAACACGAAATGTCTAGATTTTGAGTAAAAAACAGCTAACGGAGTGTCTTGACACTAGGTTATTTCTAACAACCTTACTAAGCGAGATAGAGTTTTAAAAAAGACACGAAACACTAACAAAAAGACATCATATAATATTTACAAGTTCACTATAACTAATAGCATTATAAAACTTAAACTTATTCGCCTTACAAAGTTTCAAGAACATTCTCATACTTTTGTCTATCTATATTTAGTTCTCTTAATTCGTTTAATTTAAATCAATTTCAAGTAAAACTTTGGGACTCGAGACGCTTCACCAACAGATAGCCGTCAAAGCGTTGCTCATTTCCTCTAGGAAACTGTTTAAGGGCGATGCTTCCTTAATTACGAACGAAAGGGCTAAGCTCTTTACTGATATTGTAGAAGAAAAGTACGCAAAAAAGCAATTTTTTTACAAAATATCAAAAGATTCGTTCTTTTATATTATTTTTTGTAGTAATTTTGTATGTATCTTGTACATCCATATATATATATATATATATATATATATATATATATATATATATATATATATTTGTTGCACATTACCTTATGAAGTTGTTAGCTTGTGAGTTCAAATAACATTTTTGAAAAAACGTATAAAAACTTTGAACGCAGCAGGATTCGAACCCGCGCCTCTTGTATACCGTCCAAGCGCTCTGACCGCTAAACCATGCGTTCTACTACCAGCTGCGTTGATATTCTTCCATGTTTGTTACAATTTTTTTATGTGGTTAGCATCTCTGTAGAGCGATTTTACAAATTTCTACTACTTAATGATTATTTAGAAATAATCGTAGATCGTAACAAATGAATCGTGGAGTAACACTTTAAAAATAGTAAATATCTTTTAAGGGGTTCTTATATTCTTATATTATAATAAAATTACACTAAAGTTTTATTTAATACGCCGTTATGGTGCAGTGGAAAAGTGTCTGGTTATAAACGCAATCTTTGTTTGTTCGATTCTCACTTAAGGTTAGCACAGTGTTGAGTTCCACCTTAAATTGCCCCGAGTGGGAATCAAACCCACAATCAAACACACCTTCAGGCAGACACGGTCCCGCTGCGCATATACTACTTTACATTATAAAATTAGAAAGCAATTATAACTTTAGTACTCTTACATAATAATATTCCATTTAAACAAATATACCAATTTCCACTGGATGTTATATGTCACCGACAGATGGGCGTCAAAGTGCTGGTTATTTCCTTCAGGAAACTGCTCGTGAGCCCGAGTTTCAAGGTTGATATAACGAAAGGGTTATTTTGACACGTCTTAGCTGTTTATTAAATGAAATTCACATTGAATTATTTATTATTGTGAATTGAATGTTCTTTATATTATATATATATATATATATATATATATATATATATATATATATATATATATAAAGAACATTTTCACCCGCATAGAAATGTATTTGTATGTCCACGGAATCCATTTTTCAGCACCCATCGGAACACTCCATGTTGAGTGGTGGAATTCAACGCCGCACTTTCTTGATCTTCTGAGAACGGGAAATCTAAGATATGAAACCAAGATAATGTACATATCTTGTGTGAATAATAATAATATATACGAAAGTTATAATCACTATAAACAAGAAAATACTGTACAATTGGCGACTTTATACATACATACATACATAAATAAATACATACAAAAGATAAGTGCATAACAAAAAATAGTAATAGTATACCATTTTATTACAATGACAATAATAAAAGATTAATTAAATATCAATAGCTATATACAAAAAAGGTGAAAAAATCTAAATTATTTTAAATTCTATATAAGAATAATATTTTCACAGATATTGTCATCAGTCAGGATGGCCGAGCGGTCTAAGGCGCCAGACTCAAGGTTCCCTTGCCTACTCAGTAGGTGCGAGTTGTTCTGGTCCTCTCTGAGGGCGTGGGTTCGAATCCCACTTCTGACAAATATTTTTGTTAATTGCATAAATGAAGTTTTTTTATAGTACAAAAAATATTAAGCGAGAAACTATTGAAATTTTTAATTTACATATATTTATTTTTATTATAGACATACTTTTAAGTATTTGCTACTTACTATTTTTAAAGTGTTATTCCACACTTAGAATTAGAAAACATTTTTGAAAAAAACGTACGTTTTTTTCAAAAATGTTTTCTAATCCTAAGTATTTGCTATTTTTATTACTTTTTAAATATTTCTTTTTATTGTTTCACAAAAAATCAAACATTATTTTTTTATATATATCTAATATATTGAAAACATGTATTAAACAAAAATATATACAAAATTCTGTATCGAATATATAATATCATCAGTATTGTTTATAATTCAAAAATAAAGCAACAAGACAGCGCCTGCATCGAATCGATATTAATTGCAAATTCGTTTCTCACTAGAAGTGTGAGTCGTTGAGCTTGCCACACAACACGCAATGTCTCGATTCGAAGCGGAAAGCGGTCAATCGATTGTCTGGACACTAGATACTTCCTATTAACCCTGCTTTGAGGGATAAAAACGTGATGCTAAAAAACCCTTTTATCTTAACTTTGCTTACATATTTAAAAAAACAGCTTGACGCTACATTTAACATAGCAGAGACAACCACGTGTCAAGACACTGCGTTGAACGCTTTTCGATATTAATCTAAACATTATTTGTCAACAACACAGTAAATGTCAACAAAATAACCAAATCCATAATTACCAACAGGTTCAAACATGCAAATATGATTTTCGTTTAAGCATTGAGTTATAAACGTGTAATGAGAACTGACTTTACGACGTATCCCCTAGAGCGGGTGTTGTTTAACATGTGCCAGCGTATTTATGTTATGAAATTACTTAATTAGAAAGTTGAATAAACGCTAGGAACACTCTAGGGATTATTGTTCGTTAAGAAATTTATTTGATTTTGTATTTATTGCAACGTCGAGTTAGAACACTTGTCACGCAATGTCTCGATTTTGGGTAGAAACAGTTAGCGAAGAGTCTTGACACTAGACTGTCTCTGACTACCTTGTGTTAATAATTAGTGCTTTATAATTTACACAAATATAGAAATCCATGTTTAGCCCTATATTTGATTTAGCTCGCTATGCTATTGAGCTGAAATTTGGTAGGTGCTTTTTTTAGCCTTCATAATATTGCAATTATATATTAGCATAGTTATTCGTCTAAAATTGCCGCCGTCATACAATAGAGGCTTAGGTAATTTGTATTGTATAACATAGTTAATATGGATATTAAATGAAATGCCTTATTAAGTAAAATACATTACACTATATAAAAATCAGAGGCCGGACGTGGCGCGTGTGACGGCGTATGATTGTATACGAGATCGGTTGTGGGTTCGATTCCCACTGTGGAGAGTGATGATATTTAAAATTATTTTCACTTCCTCGCTCTGGTAAGATAGTGTGCGGCGTTGAATTCCACCACTCAACGCGCAATGTTTCGAATTCGGTGGAAAGCGAAGTTCGGAGTGTCTTGATACTAGGTAGTTTCTGTCTACCCTGCTACGCTGGGTAAAAAGCGTGAAGCTAAAAAAATAAATAAATGTAATTTAGTTTAAAATTACTTTGTTTTTAAAAATATAAACTGAAAATTAAAACAGTTACAATATGCGTGTGGTATTCATATAATTTATTTTTCCTTATTCTAAGTTGGTGAAAACATTCCATTACTATTAAAATAAAAGTTATTTAATATTTTCTTTTTAAATTTCTAAAATATTTTTTTATTACCCATAAATGAATTAGTAAATACTATTAGTTTTATTCCAAACATTGTCTACATTTAATCACATAAAGACAAAAAAATATTAGCTAACTCCTTCGAACAGTCGATACGAAGTGGTCGTATTACTTGGATCGACTGGAAAACAAACCTCATACAAGATGTACGAAGCTACAGAGTTGGTATTTATTTATATCGTATGTATTAAGTGATATTGGATGGGAATCAAGAATTAACAGGCTCCATTGAGTACTCCATTATTATTTCAGTAATATCGTCGTTGTACAAATTTGACGTGATTTTTTAAGTTTTTTTCTTATTTTTTAGGTCAACGTTTTTATCCCGCATAGCAGACACCAGACAGGTAGACACCAGAGTGAGCTTATTTTTCAAACAAGTAATTAATGTTATTGGCTGATTGGCAAATGAAAGATTCATTCAGTTGGAATAAACCCTTGATCCTTGATTAAACCTAAAAGATAGCTTGAGAATTCAGATTTGGATAGTCTGATTAGGCTTTAACATACTATCCTGAGCTATGTATTAAAAAGATTATTATTTTAAATAGTTATAAAATATTGATAAGTATTTATCATAATATTGAACTTGGCCTTCTCATTTCATATTTACGTTTTTGAAGGCATGCATAAAAAATATGCACTAAAAGGGAAACTTAAATAATAAGGAAGCTTAAAACCGCTAACACCGCAGGGTGTTCTTTATTCACTTTGGCCTTTACAAGAACCTTTTTGGGCTGCATAATTGAATTAGACGGAGTAGGTCGATGCAACCAAACTGAAATGTGCCAACATCATGCCTATACTAATAATATAAAGCAAAATTTTTGTTTGTTTGTTTGAACGCACCAATCTCAAGGTCTACTGATTGAAATTGAATTTTTTTCTATAATGTATAGTCCATTTTTTGAGCAAGGCTATAGGCTATATAACACTACGACTAATGAGAGTGAAGCACTATTAATAAATTTTGTGAAAACGGGAAAATTTGTATATTTTAAAACTTTACGCTGCGCCGAGTAAAAGTTACATTATCTGTAAAAAATGATTCCCTCTAAAAGTCCTTAAAAAACGTCGCGACTGCATATCTAACTTTTACAGTTGACTTAGTATAACAATTTGTATGAATATATTTTTAGTTCTAAAATAATATAGTATTTGTGAAGGTGTTATTGTAAACTAAATATTAATCTTTATCGAAATGTATAAGTTATTTATCAGAGGCATTGCCTTTGACAGTATTTGATTTTAACCAATTGCAAGGAATTATTATAGTTTTAAAATAATAACGTTAAATACTGGCTGACAATGTCGATAGTCTTCTTACTAATATTATAAAAGCAAAATTTTCTGAGGATGTATGTTTGTATTTGATAAAACTTTACGATATTATAGGTTGTAAATCAGAATATAATATTATGATACATATCAATTAAGTCGGCTAAAAAACCATTAGAATTACAAACATGGTGTATCGGACCTACCTTATCTACTGAACCACCAGAGTTACATACTTTTGCCGCAATAATTGTTTTTTTTATATAATTTACCGAATTATAGTTGGTAATTATATATTTTTGATGTTTTTGATTGTTATTTAGTATCTTAATATTACTATTTTTTTATATTTAGATTTCTACGTTTAGAATCATAGAAAGCTACAATCTCTCAAAGTCATTAAGGTTTTTTTTAAATGTTAACCCAAGAATAGCAAAACTTTAATAATGTGTCCATTGACAATACCTTAGTATTAAGGGGAAGTTAGTTGTCATATCCTTTTTAAAAAACGTTTAAAACCGGAACATAGCGGTTGGTATACAATATTGTAGAAAGATATTTGAAATTTTCAGCTATCTAAAAACTATTTCTAAGAAATATCATTTAGGCAAGAGTGAGTACTATTTATTAAAATATTTTTAATATCTTTATATTGCTATTCACATATTTAGACTTCAATTATACACATCAAATATTTATCTATTTGGAGCGGATTAATCGCATATTCTAAAATATATTCTTGAAAATCCGACATTTTAAACACTTTACAGTAGTCCGAGGTCACAGGTAGACATTCATTTAAAATATGGAGTAATCGCGAATAAAACATCTTATTATAATTTTAAATATAATTCAAGTAAACCATGTCCAAATAGAAACGCTTCTTAGATTTCCGACAGACCGAATGTGACAGACACGTCAGGTGCGGCCTGTCCCGAGTCCACCGACCATGTAATTCAAAGTGACTGAATATCAGCACGCCTTTGCAGTACATGTTTACTAGTAGGTATTATTCCGATAACGTAATTTATGAAAAAGTTTTTTGTTGCCTGAATATATAGTAGTTCATTATTTGGATGGTTAGGGGTTTTAGTTTAACAATATTTTATAGAGAAAAAAAATAAGAAATAAAAAGATAAGTACCTAGATTCAAGACACTCCATACGCTGCTTTCCACAGAATTCGAGACATTGTGTGTTAATTTCCGGAACACAACGCCGTGTTTTTAATTACCAGAGCGAGGCAAATGAAAATAATTTAAATATTATCATTTCGACGAGTAGGAATCAAACCCTTGCGACTTCACTTCGTGTTTCAAACACTAACTAACTTTAGCTTTTAGCGTGTTTCTTAATATTTTGTTTTTGAAACTATTTTGTTTTACCTGACCCTAATTATATTATTAATTAAACTAATACGTTTTATAAAAATAAGCATGTGTTACTAGCTTTATATTAATTACTTTGCAATTGGTAGCCACTCAACAAAATGATTGATTATATATAGTTTAATATAAATAAACCCCTTTAAAATAAGTTTTACTTGTTCAAATGTTTTCTTTGCATATTACCTGTTTATAAAAATTTTCTGTACGACTACACGTGAATCTGAATTATCAAATGCTTTTGAAGCTCAGCCAGTCAAGATAATGCTTCCTTGTGATACCCCTTTATGTGTTATTGAGCCATAATTTTGACTCCGTTTTAATAATATTATACTTAATAAGATCTTTGATTTTCGCGATTTTTATACATTTTAAATGAAACTATTTAACCGGATTAATCGCGTATATTTTGGTATTCGAAAATACATTTTTGGACACCTGACGTTTCTAACACTTTACAGTAGTCCGTAGTCACAGGTAGACTATGTCTACCTGTCTACCTGTGACCGGAAAATATACGCGATTAATCCGGTTAAATAGTTTCATTTAAAATATTATACTTACTTCAAAATAATAAATATTTTAATAATATATTTAATTCAAAATAACAAATAAAAACAATATATATTATTGAAAAAATACGATTTAGTAGAGATGAAATATATGAAATGGATGTGGAAAGACGTATTGCTGCCGGTAACAGGGTTAACGGTGCTATTGCTGCATTGATGCGACGGCAAAACGTCAGCATACCTGCACGTCTTGCCCTTTACAATGCAGTACTGATACCGACGTTGTTATACGGCAGCGAAACGTGGGTGTGTCAAAAGAAGAATGAAAGAAAGATAAATGTAGTAGAGATGAGATCTTTTCGAGGAGATCCGCCGAATGGTAGGTGTAAGCGCAAATGTCACAGTAAGAATGAAGAAGAACGTGCTCAGGTGGTTTGGACACGTTGAAAGAATGAGAGATAAGAGAATGATAAGAAAGATTTATGAAGAAAATGTGAGTGGTATGAGAGGTCGGGGGAGACCTCGGTTGACCTTCGAAAACACAGTATCGAAGATACTGGAGGAAGGTCACGTAAAAGGCATGAAGACCCCCCGAGGGGCATGTATGAAGAGGATAATGACTGTGGAGGCGAAAGAGGTATGCAGACTACCCCGCCAGGGATGAAACGTGAAGCTAAAAAAAAATACAATGCTTTTTACTTTAACTTTGCAGTAACATAATGTTTCAGATGTTTTATTGACATTACTTTTATTTTATTAATACATGTTTATAAATGTAATTTTTTCTTTATAGAAAGAAGAGACGAACGAGCAGAAGGGCCACCTGATGGTAAGCCCATGGACATCCATAACATTATTGAGGATGCGTTGCCTTGAGGTGGAAGTGAAAGGAGATAGTGTAGTGATCTTTGGTAGCCAGAACTGTCGGAACCACTACACTCTGATTGAAAAGATCAGTAGGAATAGGAAAAACTGGCTTACATGACATTGATCTTGATCTTTTTGTCATGATAGTGGGCAAGCCAGTCGGAGGATTGACCTTGTACCACCAAATTACTGGAATATTCGCCTCTAACGAGACGCTATCCAGCAGCGGAGGCGAATTGTATTCTACTTCATCTCCTCACGGGGAAATATGTGTAATAATTAGAAGTATCTTTAAAATAAATATTTTATTCTTATGCAGACGAAAAAGTACGAAGTTTGTCATACTTAAAGTATGTCATGCTAAAAATATTAAAGTATTTCCGGAAAAAACTTTCTGACCCCATTTTTAAAGTAAAAATGCACTAGTTATACTTAGCTTAACTTTATCAGTGAATGGATCTATTAAAGTTTTGACATTTTTTCCCGCAAAGTCGTAGACAAACTAGTGTCAAGACACTCAATTGACCGTTTTCCGTCCGGAATCGATACATTGCGTATTGCGTGGCAAACTCAACGACACGAGTCGTCTTACCGGAGAGAAATGAAAACATGTTTTAATAGAATCATTCTTCAGAATAGAAATTGAATCCACAACCACTTTTACAGTCAGACGCTGTTCCACTACACTACTGGTGCATGGTCTATTACTACTATTACCTAGATTATAATAAATAAACATCAATCCATCAGAAAATAATTAAAAATTCTTTTATAAATACCTAAAGTTACAACAAGGTTATATTAAAATAAATAATTTAAATTTATTTAACCTCACAATCGAATACCTCGGCAAGTAACAAAGGCAAATTCAAATAGAAGTTAGAAGAAGTGCGTGAAACGTGACTGCTACACTGCGAAAGTTTTAGATGTTCCACATTTATAGAGACTTTAACGTTTTCTTTGTAACGTTTGTTAGCATCTTAATGGAGTTTGTGCTAAGCGTAAGGTCTTGGGTTCGATATCCGGGTAAGTTTTCGCTTCGTCGGCGTTTTGCTATATATCTAAGAATCGTGTTTGAGTACTAGATTTTTTATCTTAAATTAAATACCGTTATTCTATTGATATGTTAAAAAGAAAGCACTCGATATCGCTTCTTTTACAAGGCTTGTTCAAACTACATTAGAATAGTTAATAAAATAAAGTAATATATACTGTGTATTGACCTCATCCGCGTGGAATTTTATATCTCTGGACGTTTATTTTATAATTCTAATATAAAAGTAGCCTTAGTTACTCCTAAATACATCAGCTATCTGTCAGTGAAAGTCTCGTCAAAATCGATCAAGTCATCGATCAGTCACCAGAGATTAGCTGGAATTAATGATTAGCTGAATGAAATAGAAACAGATAAATATTGTAAAACATTTAAGTTTGGCATATCTACCGTGTATATATATATATATATATATATATATATATATATATATATATATATATATATATATATATATATGTGTGTGTGTTTTTAGTAAAAAGCTGTATTTTTTTATTACACACAGACACTACAATTTTATTTATTTATATAAAAAAATATCAAGGAGATGTGTGTAGCTTCAAGTATGCGTAACATTTGTTTTTCTTTTATATTTTTATAGCTTCACGCTGTTATTACGCATAGCAGGATATACAGGAAGTACATAGTGTCGAAACACTTGGAATGAAAACAATTGTTCTCTCGAGTGGGAATTGAACCAACAACCAATCGCGTTTTCAATCAGACGCTGTTCCAAAGCGCCACGATGGGGCTCAACATTTTATTAATCTATCTTATAACAATTGTTTTTTTAAAAAAATAATAACTTTTTAATTAACTGACTGTCCGACCGTACCGACTTTCCGATTTATTCAGTCAAAATGTAACACAATGTAGAGAACGGAATGTCTTGACTCTTCGTACATACTCAATACTTTAATTTATATAGTTGATTTTTTTTAAATTCACGCTTTTTATCACGCATAGCAGGGTAGACAGAATGAACCTAGTGTCAAGACACTCCATACTTCGCTTTCCACCGAATCGAGACATTGCGTGCTGAGTAGTGGAACTCAACGCCACACTTTGTTCTTTTACCAGAGCGAGAAAGTGGAAATAATTTAAATATAATCACTCCCCCGAGCGGGGATTGAACTCACAACCGACCGCGTTTGTAGTCAGACGCTGTCCCACTGCGCCGCGACCGGCCTCTATATATAGTTGATGTAAGATGCAAAAATGTTTTTGCAATTACTTTCACTTTAAACAGAGACAAAATGACAAACAAATCATTTTGACTTATATTACTCTGTACCTGATAATTTATAACGTAAAAGATTAAAATCCTCATGACCATATAAATAGCTTCAACCCATATAACATTTTGAACAAAAAAAAAAACAAAAGTCGAAAATACCTAGTACTTCTCAGAAAATATGCCCCTGAAAGGGTTGCGATAGCATCTTTCTCAGTTCGTTTGATAAGTTTGAGGCCCAAATAAATGACGCTATTTCATGGTGACTTGCGGAGAATGAAGTTTAATTGACTATCCTGTTATTTTAGGGCGATGTTTTGATTGTGAAAAATGAACGTCGATATTGCAAGAGGTTATTTATTTTAGTAATTTCATGCAAATTATATATTACAACTTTTTGTAGAATAACTTGTGTTGGGAAATTTATTCTTGCTTCCTAGAAGAATTCGAGGGTTTTGGTTTTATTGGGATAACATTACTAAGGGATCGTGTTTATAAAATTTATATGAAACCTTCGCAGACAACGAATTTAAGTGATCGGGTACAGATCTTAGGTAAATTCTAATATAAATAAAATCTTGTGAAAGCATATTTATTATTATACTTGTTTCTCCGTATATTTATTTAGGTCAGTAAACGCTATGGTAAAAAATTCAATACAATCATTTTCTTTGCAAAAAATATTTGTAAAGGAATATTTTCAGATTTCTGATATGATTAAGTAAAGACATCTAACTGCTTTCCTTATTAAAGACTTTTAGCGGTGTTAAGTGACACCATGCAAGAACAGCAGAAACTGAGCGTGTTTACCTTAGCAGAGCGCAGAATTGATAATAATTTAAATATATTAATTTCTCTGGGTTGTAACCAATGCCATTTATAGTCAAATAGTATCCCACTACACCGCTATAGTCTCATAATAGCACGATATTAAAATTCTTTATTTTTTTATTTTTTAGGTTCACTCTTTTATTCCGATTAGCAGGGTAGATAGGCAGTGCATAGTGTCAAAACACTCCGTATTTTGCTAGTCACCTAATTCGAGACATTACGTATGTGGTTGAAATAAACGCCGCACTTTATCTTACCAGAGCGAGGCAGTAAAAATAATTTAAAAATATACGATACGACAGTATAGATACGCACGCAGTATAGATACGCGAAATATAGATACGCAGGTAGGTGTATGCGTGAATGTCACAGTAAGAATGAAGAAGAACGTGCTCAGGTGGTTTGGGCATGTGGAAAGAATGAGCGATGAAAGAATGGTAAGAAAGATTTATGAAGCCAAGGTGAGGGGTACAAGAGGTCGGGGGAGACCTTGGTTGACCTTCGAAAACACAGTATCGAAGATACTGGAGGAAGGTCACGTAAAAAGTATGAGGACCCCCCGAAAGGCATGCATGAAGAGGATAATGACTGTGGACAAGGCGAAAGAGGTATGCAGGGACCGTAGCGTTTGGCGCTCCGTACTCTCTGACTACCCCGCCAGGGATGAAGCGTGAAGGTAAAAAAAAATTATTACTATACACTCCCGAGTGGGGACCGAATCTACAATCTAACGCGTTTACAGTCAGACGCTAACGTTCTGCGCCACGACCGACCACGCTCGATTAAAATTTTATGAAAACTTTAAGCAATCTATCTCATTTCAATGAATTTTGGCAGCTTACAATGCACATTAAATTTCCATCGGAAAGCAACTTTTTGTAACAAGAAAAACACCAGATCATAGTTTTTTTTCCATACAATGCAATTTGCTGATACAGTCTAATTCACCGTATCCCTACTACTAATTCCCCTACACGTGTCCCCTCTTTAATAAAACCCACAGATGCACTAGAACAGAGATTCTCAAACAGGCGTAAGTATAGCAATGACCATTTTTTTTACATATCTCCGCGCTTTTATCCCGCATAACAGGGTAGACAGGAAGTACCTTGTGTCAAAACACTCCGTACTCCACTTTCCACCGAATTCAAGACATTATGTGTTGAACTCAACGTCACGCTTTGTCTTCCAGAGCGAGGAAATGTAATACATTCATTCCCCTGAGTGAGAGTCGAACCCACAACCGTTCGAGTTTACAGTCAGACGCTTTCCCACAATCCCACGACCCGTCAAAATCTTTTACAACTCAAGTGTGGGCACCAAACTTACGTATAATCTATATCTTTATGAAAAAATTAGTTTTCAGTTCAGGAAAATATATTTTTATGGAAATAAAAAAAATGCTCACGCTACGAGTATTACATATGATTTGGATCATGTAAACGCATATTCATTTCTGTGTGAGAAATAAATATGGGGTGTAACAAAAAAGCATTACTATTACAACCTTTTTACACGGCTATAAATTTTTTTCCCTCTGTCGATAAAGAAATTTCTCTTCAACAAAAAATTACCACAAACACGTGTTACGATTCTAACTTTGAGAAGCGCTACACTATACTGATGACCCCTCCTTTAAATCACAAATGCCTAATACCCCATGTAATTGTGTCATTCGGGGGTTGCAAATTAAATCCACAACAAATGGTGGAAAAATCCCTTAAGAGGGTGAATTCTTTAGGTTTATATATTATGGTCTATACGGTAAACAAAATCAAAGAAAATAAATATGAATTATAAATATTTAATATGTAAAAACCATATTTCTCTTACTTTGTTCGAGGACCTCGTGTTGCAACAGGCACATTATCGGTTTGTAAATATATTTTTTCTGCACTCCTAAGATAAAAAGCGGCGTTGAGTTTTGCCACTCAGCATGCAAAGTTTTGATCTTAGTACGGAGGACAGTGGAAAGCTGTTAAATGATACTTGAACCCATAACCAGCGTAATTATTCACAAAATCGTCTTCTAATGAAGTATAATAATAATTAATGAATACACTTATAATGATGCCATAATACACATATTTCGACCGAGTAGAATTTAAATCTCTGTATTTTTACTTTAAAATTCTAAAGTAAAAGTAGTCGAAGTTACTTCTTATTAAATTAACTATCTGTTAGAGAAAGTCCCGTCAAAATCGGTAAAGCCGTTCTAGAAATTAACAGTTTATTCTTAAAGCGTTTATTCTATACAAACACAGAAACTCCAATTTTATTTATTTGTAATATATATGTAGGTAAAACATACTGCTACAAGTTAAACAATTCGAAAACACTCGTGTTTAAGATGCAAATTGCTTTAAATTACTAAATGGTTTCGCATATAAATAATTCAATGTAGCCCAAACAATTAGCTTCGGTATCTCAAGAGTACTAAGGAACGCTAAATTAAATCCCTCTTGGCCGTTTTATTTCCCAATAATAATAATTTAAATAAATAGACATGTGACTGACTGAAGAGAATAATTCAAATGCTCATTAAGGTATATTTTTTTGTATATTTTTTTTTTCATTTATGTTACTTTAATTTTTTTCGGTCCACTAAGACAAGATTCTGTCATTCAAATGTAATTCCTTTAAAATATATAAATAGCGGAAAAAATTCTCTCTATTAACAAGAGAGTCCCCTAATTGCAAAAGATGCCTAAAACTAATATTGACAGCAAGCGGCTGCGTGGATATTCATGCAATATGTCTAAAAAGCTTTTAGCCTTTAGGGATTTCAATCTTCGTCCGAGTAAAACCTTTATAGTAAAATATGTTAAAATATAATTTAAAATATAATAAATTCATTAAACAAATTGGCTATAGTAGGACTGTGTTTGATTGTATATATGACTGTATGACTGTAGGGGTTTGACCGGATATTGAAGAAATGATAAAATTAGTTTAATGTAATTCCTTTCCTCTGGTAAGGCCAAGAGCGGCGTTGAGTTTCGCCATTCAGTATGAAATCCTTGATTTTTATTCTAAGTAGATTGTTTTAACACTAGGTTCTCTCTGGCACACATAAATTGCGGTAACGGCAAGTAGCTGTAAAAAAGGTAAATTTTCATCTCAAGCGATATTTCAAGGAGATCTAAAGGACTATTAACTGGTGTTTTGCAATCAGAATATTAATGTCTGAGGGTTCACCTCAATAATTAGCTCCTACTGAATACTACATTAAACTTAATTTACTGCTTTGCCTTATACTTTAGGTCGGGTATGTATGATGTACCTTGGTAATAAATCTAAGTAAAAAACTTATTAGATTAAAAATGTAACTATCAAAAGTAATAACATAAACAAATTTGGACGCCGGTCGTAGTGCTGTGGGACAGCGTCTGATTTTAAACGTGATATGCTGTAGGTTCGATATCCACTTGGGGCAATGATTTAAATTATTTCCATTTCCTCGCTCTGGTAAGACAATGCGCAGCGCTGAGCTTTGCCACTCAACACACAATGTCTCAATGTCTCTTGACACTAGGTACTTCCTGTCTAACCGGCTATGCGCGACTATGCAAGATAAAGGAGTGAAGCTGTTTTAAAAAATGTAGGTAATAATCGTCTGAACATTTTGACGTAGCTTGATTAAAACCCGTAAACAAATTGGTTAGTAAAGAAAAAACTATCCTTTGAATATTTTCTAAGAGGCAGAGCTTCAAATTTTCTAATCCTACTTGTAACACACTTTACTCTGTATGAAACTTATCTCTAGAAATAAATGTAGATGCACTAGAAAAATTTAAATATTATACACAAAACTTGTACTTTATTCCATATTTTTTTTGCTTATTGTAAGACAAAAGGCCGAATAATAAAATATTTTTTAATTATAAAATATATTTTTTTTACCTTGGCAACCTATAAAACAAATAAATAAAACGGAACACGTAAATAGCACAATTTTAATGAAGAAAGGAATAATTTTTTTAGTAACAAGTATCTTTGTAGTATCCAAGAGGGTACATCAGATGGCTTGGGTATCAGAAAACAGGATGGAGTGACAATATCCTCCTAGCCCACACAGGACTATACTGGACTACAGTAGCAGGAAACGGAGCTAATTGGAGAGAGTTGATGGTTGCTTATGCTAAGAGGCAAATGTTTCTAATACATAATAATTATATTATAATTTCATAATATTAAAAATTATCCAAGTACAAAGTGTGTTGATACGTACTTTCTGTCTACCCTGCCACGATAACGATAAGAGCATGAAGCTAATAAATAAATAAAATAAAAATGTTATGTTGTACGTAACTCGGAATGAAAAGACCTAACGCCTTTTTCATAGCTTTTTAGCGTAAGAAATGGATTAATATTTAGATATAATGGATTAATATATAGATAGTCAATGATAAACATAATTTTGCAATTTTTATCTATTCCAATAGTAACACATTAAGAAAAAGTTTTGGATCCTTTCAAAGTATTAAGTCAAAAAGAAAAAATGTACAGTACTTTACACTTTTATGATAATGCTTTACACGCGGTACCATGAGCGCCAAATGTGTATGTCAAATTTCGGAAAACTAACCTCTTATCTTATCTCTAAGGTAACATATTTTACTATATTTGCCACCAACGCGGATCAGCTGCGATGTTTTTAAACACAATAGCTTTGGATTCAAACATCATATAAGGATCTTTTTTTTCTTTTATTTAGACTCATTGTACTAATATGTAGTACAAAAAAAATGATATCAGAGTTACGTGCCTAAAGCAATCCTTCTCAATTTGTAGTGAGATTTTTTTAATATTTAAACTCATTCAAACTTTCATAAATGCAAAAAAAAATAGAAAAGCCAATGGCCTTATTTATATATTAAGTAAACATATTATATTTAACCATTTAAAAAAAAAACAAACTATTTTTTTAATAACTAATAATGTCATTCAACATGTACCAAGCTTTACAACACGCGGTCGTGTCTGTTATCGCGGTTCACACTTGGCGTCTCACATTTGCTCGAGTATGCGAATTAACTTTACAACAGTATATTTTCCACGAACGCTGACTTTGTTACTATTATGGCGCCATGGAAGCATTTTCCAATAGAGTTTAAAACTATTGTAGTTATCGTCGTCAGATTCTATGAAAGGGTTTGACTGTACGCTATGATTAAAGGTTCGAATTTTAGTAGGGGGGATGTTGATATATAAATTTAAATAAATCTTCACTTTGCTCTAGTAATAATAATTATTATTAACAATTTAAAATAAGAAAAAATCTGGTTGCTAATCTTTAATTTCACTGAATTATTAACTAAATGTTATTAAGCAATAAAAAAATAACCAGCTTCAAATTTTATCGTGATAAAGGGGCTCAACGTTGCGCTTTGTTTTACCTAAATAATTTATAAAATTTAAATAATATAGTCATTTTAAATTTTTTTGATACAAAATACTAAATTACGTTGGCTATAACTTTTAAAAATAAACGATACTTTAATTTTATAATCACCTCCTATATTAATTTCGCTTGCTTTTGTATGACAGGAAAAACACAAAATCATACTTGAAGGCACCTCAACAAGTCACAGTCCAACAGATCACAAGTATCGACATCTGCAATAGTCCTCCTGTAATAACTTCAAAAGATAAAAAAAAATTCAAAGGTGGCTGAATAAAATATATCCGCAAACCTAATTCGGTGACCCAGTTGTGGTGAAATAAAACATTTTTACTGAATGCCATATAATATTTTTAACGTCACTTTATGGTGGCATCAACTGTTTATAACCTATGCGATTATGAGCATTCTGTCATATAAAATGTCACTTACCTTTTTATAAATGTGATTAAAATGAATAATCTATAATATTTCTAAATTTAGATATATATTTTATGATATTTTGAAAATAGTAAGTTGGTACCGGTCGTGGCTCAGTGTGACAGTGTCTGACTGTAAATGAACGAACGTACATTGGTTGGTTCGATTCCCACTCGGGGGAGTGATTATATTTAAATTATTTTCACTGCTTCGCTCTGGTAAGACATAGTGCGGCGTTAAGTTCCACCGCTCAACACACAATGTTTCGTATTCGGTGGAAAGTGAAACACGGATAACAATAACACTAGGTACTTTCTGTCTTCCCTGATATGCGGGATAAAAGTGTGAAGCTAAAAACCTATTAATTAATTTATTTAGGAATCGAAAATGTGCACATTTTTAATGAATTCGAAAAACAATAAAAAAAATAAAAATCTATATATTAAGAACTCGATGGATTGTTTTGATTCCTATAAGTGGGAATGATAAAGGCGTAGAGTAAAAGGAAGTACACAAATACGTCTTTCATTATATATATATATATATATGCATGAACATATATTTATATATATATATATATATATATATATATGCATGAACATATATTTAGTATTTGGTACGTTGAGTTGTTGAGTGGCATATTAAAAGAAAGAAAACACTTTACAAACTGGCAAGGTTTCGAAGACTCTCCAGAAGTGGAATTAAAAGGCGCAAGTTTGAATCCCGCTACGTTCTTTCCGCTAAATGTGTAAATAACTCTTTATACCTATGTATATCATAAACAAATAATGCTTTTTACATGTATATTATATAAACGTCACTAAGTAGTGGACAGGATAGTTTGGACGCTAGCAATGTTCGAAGACAATTTCCTTACAAGCCATTAGAACGTTAGTTCCACAACTAACAGGAGTTCAATGCTGACTCGGCGTGCTCTTGATTTACTCGAAAGCCCTGATGCTATTAGGATAGTTTTCTACTATGAACATTTATTTATCTATACTAATAAATATAAATTGTGGGTCTGTTTGCAATTTTAAAAAAACCCGTTTTTTACTTATACAAACTACATATACTAAAATAATATTTTCACCAATACTTGTCAGTTTAATCTAATTTGTTGCGACTAATCTCTGGAACGGCTGGACCAATTTTGACAAAATTTCTATAGATAAATAGGTTTAATAATAATTTTATTATAAAATGGTGAAACAACAATCAACAATAAGCGAAAATAATTTAAATATAATCACTTTTCCAAGTGGGAATCGAACCCTCAACCGATCGCGTTTACAGTCAGACGCTGTCCTACTGCCCTACGACAGGCCTCGATAGTGTTTTTTTGTGTTTTACTAATTAATCTATTACACATTAATACAGATCCGAAATTAATTACGTTTTTTACTTAAAATTCTCCCTGATTACAAGGACAATAGTCATGTATTATAATATATAAAAATTATTAATTATTAATTTATAATTAGTGGCATTTAAAAAAAGAGAAAGTCCCACTGAGTTTCTTAAGCTAGTTCTTATCAGGTCTGAGGCATTAACCCCAGTGAAATTGTTTGATGTTCAAAAAATGAAGAATACAACTTTTTACTTTAAATGAAATTATTTGATTTTGACTTCAACTTTTAGACTTTTAATCTAACTACGCAACTTTATGTCTTATCGCTTATTTGTTTCCATAGTGCGTTTTTATTCGTTTTTGTTCTTTTGTATAATAATATAGTTTTCCATTTATTTCAAATTGGTTCAGATCAGTCTATCATCTGTTGATATTCCATAAATTCATATCACTGTTCTAAAATTTCTTACTGCCTCTTCGTGTTTTCCCTACTGGGACACTGGTAGATAATTCTGCGCTTCTGCAAAATCAAATCATTAAATATAAATTAGAGCAATTTTATTTGCTTTGATTTTATACCTCTTATCATATTACTTCTATTTACCACCCGTTGGTATTGAAATAGGATATTTTATTACAAGGGCATAATCCTAGCTCGTGATGCCACATATATACAAAAATTAAAAATATGTCCATATCATATATATATTTTTTTAAGTTTCACGCCTTTATCCCGCATTGCAGGGTAGACAGAAAGTACTCCGAAAGAGTGTAAAGACACTAAACTTTGCTTTCCGCCTAATTCAAGACATTGCGTGTTTTGTCTCACTAGGTTATTAATATTAACATATTTGAAGTAGTGAATAAAAATTTTTTATATTAGATTATTATTAATAAGTAGGTAATGCATTTGTATAATTACCAAGAAATATATTTTTTGCATATTGCTAATACTATTATTTGTCTAACAACCGAACTTGATCTACATTCGGGCAACCGAACGTGATCTACATCTAATGATCTATCTTAAATTTATGTTTTTATATTTTTGTTTCAGCTTCACGCATTTATTTCATATTGTAGGGTACTTAGTGTCAAGACACTGCGCACTCCATCTTCCGCCAAGATTCGAGATATTGAGTGTTGAGTGGCAGATCTCAACGCCGCGCTATGTCTTACCACATCAAGGAAATGCGAGTAAATAATTCAAATGCAATCCACAACCGATTCCGTTTACAATCTAAGCAAATAAGTAAAATTTAAAAAATGAAACATCTATAACTTACGCTATAAACTATAAACCTGTCAGACACAACCCTAACGGAAGCGTTCTAAAAGATAAGTCGAATTGTCGAAAGTGATTACACAGCGGGAATACCCAATCTATGTGGTACGTAATCTTAACCAAAAACTAATATTCCTTGCTAAATTAATAATAAGTTATAGTATTACGTTATTAGGCCATCGAGGCACAGTGGGACATCGTTTGACTGTCAATACGTTTGGCTGTGGGTTCAATTCCCTCTCGGCAAAATGAATTACATTTAAAATATATTTCATATCTCTGGTAATATAAATAGCGGCCTTGAACTCTCTTCAGTCAACTCAGTCTTGACACTAAGAGGTCTCTGACTACCCTACAATGCGGAATAAGTCATCACGACATGATTGCGGTCTCATCTCAAACTATATAACTATAATGATATTTCAATTATTTGTATGTCTTTGATCTTTTAAGACAAAGCGCGCATTGTGTTGTTGCCTAGGAGAGTCGAAATATGGAAAGGATTTTAGTTCACGCTTCTTGGAGTCGAATCACTAACGAAGTAAGGTTTGTTTGAAGTTCCAAATTGGAAATAACTGCCCAATCGAGTCGTCATTTTATTATTACAATTTCAAACACGCGTTAACACCAAAATTCATAGTTCATGACTACACACTCCGTATTTCACCATCCACCGAATTCGAGACATTGCGTGTTGAGTGGTGGCACTCAACGCCACAAATAGTCTCAAAATATTATTAAATTTTTAAGGGCATCTTTTTTCTTAAATAATAATAATCTTAATTGCAGGTTTTCTTTACATTATTGATGTAATATAAGTAAAAACATAAACTTAGTTCTTCAAATAAGTCCTACATAAATTTAAAAAGAAAGATTTTTTAACATCAAATGTACACCTCATAGCCATCTTTCTGTAACGTAACATTAAATTCTAAATTTATTGGCGTACCGACCCTAAAAGACCAGATATTTCTTAAAATTCGCAACTTTTGCTAGCTTCAATTGTAAAAAGTAAGTTCGTATGTATTTCGAACTTATCTCCTTATGTAATTTTTAATACTGTTAATATTATTTTTTATAGTTTCATAAAAAAAGAAAAAATGAATCTACTTCACGCTTTTCAACACAAGAGGCTGTTGTTGGTAAAATGGCCGCTGAAACGAAATAGCGGATTATAATTTTTTTTACAATCCATCTACAAGATTATTGAACGAAATGGCTTGAAGAGTAAAATACATTACACGGATTAAAAATCAACCCAAAATAAATAATATTTCCATACATTTCGCATATTTATTTTTAGGAAATTTATGAATCAAATATATGAATAAATTTTGATAAAATTTTCGTTTAAAGTACGAGATATCGCACTAATTGGCTGCAAAGTTTTTATCAGTATACAATGAAATTAATTTTGTAATAAATTTCCTAAAACGATTGCGAATTTCCCTTGCAGATATCGATGTCGATTTTACAAGCGCTTTTTATTCTATAGCTTGATTTTTGTATGCCATCAATATGATGATTTTTTTATTCGTCTTTGTGACTTTTGATGGCGGCTCGTGAGAGTGAATCTTTTGTACTCAACATTTCGAGAAAAAAAGTAAAATATCATATTTTTAATGAAAATCTTTAATTTTATATACTTTCTTTCTAAAAAAATATATTTATTTATTTATTTTATATTTAGATACCAATTGTGCTATTTAATTCTTTTTATGCTATGTTAAAAATGATGTATTACTTTATTAGTGAAGAAACAGTATATTTTAAATAAGTGAGTTCTAAATAAGCGACTTGTACAAAATATATTTGATTAAGTGCTTTAAGTGTGATCATGTTTTGAGTTAATAAAACGCTATCTTTAGTTACTATCTAACTAATAATAATTGATAGAATTTGAAAATAATGAAGGAAAGAAGAAAATTGAAATTTAGTAATTAGGTTCCCTAGTTATCATAAATATTACACTAAAAGCTTTTTATAAACTACTACAAAGACCTAAAAATATGTGGATATATTATGCTCATAAAAAGAAATTGACGCCGGTCGTGGTGCAGTGGAACAGCGTCTGACTGTAAACGCGAACGGTTGTCGGTTCGATTCACACTCGGGGGAACGACTATAATATTTAAATTATTTTCATTATCAAGCTTTGTTAAGACGAAGCATTTCATTGAGTACCGCCACTTAACATGAATTGTCTCGAATTTGGCGGGAAACGAAGTACGGAGTGTCTTGACTCTAGGCACATGACTTCCTGTCTATCCTGCTATGCGGGATAAAAGCGTGAAGCTAAAAAGAAATTGTCGGGAACAACTAGCTGTAACATATAACTTACATATTTAACAAAGAGGTCTAGTGATCACTCTCTTCAATACTGATATCAATTTTTCAGCTATTGATTACTATCAGATGTTTATTTTTAAATGAATTCTATTTAATTATTATTAAGGCCTGCGATCATCACTTTATTTGTCATATAAATATTTTCGATTATTTTCGTTTATCTTTTTCATATTACAATTAGTCCTTCCTATACAAAAGGTTGTCAGTAGGAGATTGCTTGATGAAATTATCTCCAATGCGTATATTTTATAGAAATATACGTAAATACGTAGAAATAATTTTAAAATTAATTGTTAATTAATATACACTAATGATATTTTTGATCAACATATTTAAAGTACTAAAATATATGAATAGGTCTGTTTGGCCAAGTGTAAAAAAAATTACTTAACGTAAATTACACTGTACACTGAAATTGAGTATATAACACACATAGCGACTTTTTCAAATAAAAAAAGAAATTTCTGTCTGTCTTATTTTACTAAACTGCTATTTTATATTAACTACTAAATTAGTGCTTAGTGGTTTATTCCTGCCTGATATTTGAATTATAATACGAACCTGAATATATGTCCTCTGATCACATAGTATCCGCGGTCACTAAAAGTTTCTAAATAATTTTATTATGTTGCAAGATGGGAACTCAATCAATAAATTAAATTATAATAAAAAATACAAAATGTAGAATGAATGCTTTATATCCAATAAATTTATATAATTTTTGCAAGTAGCAGAAGGAGAATGTATAAAAAAACATAAGAAACAAAACTGACTAATATAAACAATTAAACAATTCTATAAATATCTACTAAAAAGTTGGTATCACAGTAAAAATAACTGAATACAACGACCAAGTTTCACTCAAAATTTCCATTACTCACAGTAGAAACTGTTTCAAGGAGTGGTAAAAATATTGCATGAAAAAGCGAATGCTGTGCGATCGCTCCAAAGTGTGGAAGGGACAGTTAGGCTATTTTTAAAAGCAACGGTATTTGATGTTTAATTCTTCTCGTTAAGGTTTTGTAATTAAACCTATATGCAAGTGTAATAATCAATTTATGAAAAAAGCCTTGGTTTTATATCTTATACATATGAATTATTTAATGTTTTTTTCCAGCTTCATGCTTTTGTAAAAAAGTAAAGTGTAGAATTTTTTAGCCTATCCCGTATAGCAGGATAGAAAGAAACTACCTACTGTCCTACTCGTACTTCGCTATCCGCCGAATTCGAGACATTGCGTGATGAGTGCTAGAACTCAACGCGCCCTTTGTCTTTTACCAGAGCGAAGAAGTGAACATAATTTAAGTATAATCACTCCCACGATTGGGAATCGAACTCCCAACCGATCGCATTCAAACTGCACCACGACCTGCTTCAATTTAATGATTTATTTATATATAAATAGATTATTGTACGTACATATTATGTTCTAAAGTAGATAATTGTACGTACATATTATGTATTTCCTAGCAATCAATGGGATCTTCCTGCCTGTAGGCCGAGAAATCTTAGGTGATTCTATGAATAGAGTCGTTGGATATTTATTGAGGGACGTTACTCAGCACGTCATTTTATCTTACCAGATTGAGAAAACAACCAATCAAAATTAATTAAATATTAAGTAGTAGTAATAATATATATCACTGCGTGTAACGAATCACTCTTTTGCAAAAAGTGGAAAAATGAGAAAGAAGAGCTTATACTCTCTCACGTATTATGAGACAGAATTAGTATTAACAACTCTTTTTTATTATTGACAAATAAAAATACTATATATCACGAATTCAAATATATCTATTGCAGATATTCTAATATACTGTACAAAAGCGACGGCCAATTTAAATCCTTTACCAGAGTGCTTCTATGCGGGTGCTGTCTGATTGTAGTTTACGCTTTACGCCGATAGAAATAGAAAAATTTCCTTTTAAAGCGTAACGAGGAATAGAGGTGACCGATACAACGTTACTAGTTGTTCTCGAATACATATATGTATTTACTTCAAAAGTATTATTTTTATTATCTTACTTTATTTATGGGATAGCGTCAGCATCGAACCCACAACCGTACGCGTTTACAGTCGTCAGTGGTAGAAAAGCGATCGGTTGTGGATTCGATTCCCACTCAGGCAGGTAAGACAAAGTGAGGCGTTGAGTTGTGCTACTCAACGGAGTGTCTTGACACAAGATACTTCTTGTCTACCCTGCTATGCAGTATACAAGCGTAACGGTAATAAATAAAGTATATATGGCTAAATTTTTTATATTTAATCAACATTTGCCCAAAATACAAGCTATTTAACAAATTTGTTCTATAGAAATCCATTTGACTTCATTAGCTATAGATTTTCATATTAAATTGAAAGCAGAAATATCGCATGTAAATTTTGCATTTTGTAAATTGAAAAATTTAGAGTACACAGTAGTTTGTGAACGAATTGGCAGCTCGCCAACAGTCACGGCCTATATTTATTTAAATTTTTAATTTATTTGTTTCAATGAATTTGTTTTACAGAAAACATTTAATGTAAATAAGTTATTTCTGATCGTCATCGTCACAGATACTTTTTTCTGGCTAATATTGAGAGAGTCCTATTATATGACAATGATTAGTATCTTATCTGTTGTGTACCCTACATAACATAAATAAGATATCTTGGCGTTAACAACCGGTTGCCTTAGCAATGTGTATGTCACTTTGTTTAAAATTGAGTGTTACATTTATTTAATTAAATCAATATATATTCTACTCATTATATAAAAAATAAGGTTTTTTGTACTCTATAAAAAATAATTGCGCCAAATTTAATTCTTCTCATACATACAGATTTACAATATATATATATATATATATATTACTTCAACATAAAAAACCAGTAGTAGCAAAGCAAGAGACTCACAGGCGGTTACCATCAAAACACTGAACTGTCGAGGCGGAAAACGAAGCGGTGGAAAATTCTGCCCACTCATATATCTGTACTTGCCATGGTTCATATTTCACTCGAATGTCAGTGTTTTAGATTTTCTAACTATAGATAGTTTTATAAATCTCATATGTCGTCGGTTTGGTTTCCAGCCGTCTGTCATTCATCTAGACAGCTTTTATTACAGGGACTATCTTTAGAATGGTGCTTTTGAAAATTATTTCAGTGCTCTGCCTTTAAATAAACAAGTTATTGATACATTATTTACTATATATACTGTCATGTGTCTATAAAATGAAACTAATTACTGTATATACTAAAACTTAAAATGTATAACTTAAAATTGATAAATTGACACTACTTATGTTTAATTCGAGATCAACTTCATTATATTCAAGCAACGGAGTGCCTTGACACCAACTTGTTATATATATATATAAGTAAATTTAATTATCAATATAAATTTCACATTTCGAGTATACCAGACGAACATCTGCATTGATTAATTATTATCTATAACGGCATACATAAGTAAGATGGATTGTCTCGCACCAACCTGTAAATGAGTTAAATTATTATTATTTTACTTCAATGTAAATTTTCTTCTGTGCATTCCTCAAACTTTATTTAATTTTGACAAAAAATCCTCATTTTGAATAAAATCTTTGATTTGAATTTGACTATGACTTTGACTTTGTTTCGGTTTAACCTGGACCTATAAGGTAGGATATGTTTATTAACCGACCTAATATTGTATTTGCATAACTAAATTGTAAATACAAAAAAGAGAGAAATAATCCAAATGTTAGTACATTTTATAAATGTAAGGTACTAAATATTTCATAGTACCCGTAAAAGAATATTTATGTTCGTTTCTCGTATTAGATAAGACAAGGTTCGTTAGTCAACACGCGATGTCTCGATATTAGGCGGAATGCTGTAAACGGAGTGTCTTGACGCTAGGTTGTCACTGACAAGCGAGACAAAGCGTGGAGCTAAGTTTTATTTTAAAAATTAAAGAATTTAGATAATCTATTAAATAAATTTATAAGTCATTTTCCAATTTTTGCAAACTATAATCCCTTTTCTCCATAACGGCAAAAAAATAATGATACAAATAATTGTAACTCTTTATTGTACACCCT
Organism: Dryadula phaetusa; assembly: GCA_032432895.1. Taxonomy (NCBI): domain Eukaryota; kingdom Metazoa; phylum Arthropoda; class Insecta; order Lepidoptera; family Nymphalidae; genus Dryadula; species Dryadula phaetusa. Next base: position 3,749,222 of record JAOYRS010000068.1, on the reverse strand, counting down.
AATAAAGAAAAGATACAGACGTCCAATAAAAAATATTATACAATAATAAGATGGGCGGCGTTATCACTTCAATATTAATTTCTGCCAGGCCATATTAAGGGATAAGAAGTACTTTTTTGGCTTTTTATTGTTATTTTAAACCTAATTTTTTATCCTAAGTATGACGCAATACTTGAAAAATAATTAAATATTTAATTAAAAAAAACATTCACCTTTGCCAAACGATTATTTCTTAAAAATAATCTTTAGAAATTTGTTAAAATTTTTCGTCTTGCAACAACAAATAGACTGTATTGTATATATTATCACTCTGCAGATTCTCGGCACCTACGACTTTTACCTTATTATTATTATTTTTTACTTACTTACATTAATATAAATGAGTTACTTAAAATGAACTCTAATATTTAAGCAATTTCTTTAATCAATTCAATTACAATATTTACATTTATTTTAAATTTTATAAATTAAAGAACCAAATTTCACGCGAACTAAGAAGCATAACTAGTTATAGCATTAGTAGCATATTGTTTGCAAGCATTAAATGGGATTTTATACGAACATTTATTAAATGGCAACTCCAAAAGTCAAATTAAAAATTTACTCTTATCTGTAGCTATGTAACAAATTGGAAAATGCATAAAAAAATAATTAATTTTTCACCTATATAAAATTATTATTTCAAACTATTCCAAAGTACATATATTCGTAAGAAAATTATAACTGTATTTTTTTAATGCATTTCCACGTATTCCCTACACGACATCTCATTTTGCCCTGAATAGCCGTGTAATTAGCAAGCAGCATTATAATGAAGCAATGCAGACTAAAGTCGTTAGCAGCCTTATTCGCGGTAAACGTTTCCATTCTACACCGACTTATACCGTTTCATAGAAAAAACATATATATACATTCAACATTTTAATATCATTCAAGCTTTATAATAAAAATGTATGGGCGACGAATGGTCCGACTTACGTGTCACCATACTTATAAATAAAGATTTCGTATTTTATTAACCATATTGATGAATGAGAAAAAAGCGTATTATTAGATTGTTTTACTGATTTCAATAAAAGGAAGCTATCAGTTCGAGCTGTATGTATGTAACATTGTTACATACATACAGACACACTATATGTAACATTGTTATGAATGAAATGAAATATTTATATTAAAATATGATGATGTATTAAGACATATGTGTAATTAATTTGTTAAGTGTATGTTCGTATTGTTGTCCATGAATTTCCCAGAAACCAAAATTCGTATCGAGATGATAATTTTTTATTTAACTTAGGAACACCTTAACTTAGGATACAGTATAAGCTTCATTAGAATCAGTCCAGTGCTTTCAGAAATATAGTGACTCGTAAGAAAATATAGGCAGATAGTTGAAGTCGGTTTGATTTATTTTAAATATCAATTATCTAATTCTTTAATAAGAATAGTCTAAGTTACTTGCTCCATTATTAACCGGAACAAACAGAAAAAGAGAGAGAACAAAATTGTAAGAAAACGTTATTTGTATTTCGTATACATAAATCGTATTGTAACAATGTGCACAGTTTCTAGCGCAGTACCTAAGCACTGTTTTAATTAGACTTGCTAACATGCTTAAGATTCACGCCAATATGGTAATTTTGTGAAAGAACAATGATGAAGTATCATCTAAGGCTCAGCTAAAGTATGCTAAGTGAGTGATAATAATTAATTGATGATATTTGACCTGTCATCGTGTGGATTGGCTTTTCTATATAAGTGGTTAATTCTATCTTAAATTTAAATAATTTTTCTTATATACTAATTTATTTTTACTCCTTTGGAGCAAAATTGGCTTTGGATTTGTATCAAGGCATGAGGCATCAAGCAAGTGTAGTTCTCATCAAAAGTACTACCAATTCTTTCTTTATGTGTTTCAGGGTTGAAAAAAAAAACAGTTAAAATTTAATATTACTAAATATTTATATGAAAGAATATCTTATATTTTTATCTCCTACCAGTTTTCAAGCATGACTATATTAATAGTAAAGTAAGTTAAAATCAGTAAAATCATTAATTCTTATTTTTTTTTACTAAGATACAGAGTGTCGTGACACTAGGTTGTCACTGGCTACTCTGCTGCTGGTTTTCAGGATAAAGCGTAAAACGGTTCTTTTATTTTAATTTTTCGAAACATTTTAAAATACAAAAGAGGTTGAAAGTTAAAACAAATTCCCAGAAATCCTTTGGAATTGCCAAATATTAATTATATTTAAGGTCTAATATAAATGCAAATAACGCCTGCAGGCAAATTCCAGTAGCCTTTGTTAAACTAGTGGAATGACTCAACTTCGAAACTACTAAAGTTTGTATACGTATTAACAGTTTACATACTCATACTGCTTGGTTGACTTTCACTGATTGCTAGTTTATTACTTGTTGATAAATACACTGCCTAATACCTTGATGGTGAATTTTCCCTAGTGATACAATTATTTTCACATAAATTAAGTTGGTGGGTTGAACATACATTATAATATAGGTACATATATATTGCACAGGCGGATCGTGCCGCAGTGGAAACGTTGTCTGACTGTAAACGCGATTGGCCCTTGGTGGCTTCGATTCTCACTTGGGGGAAGTATTATTTTTATAACTAAATAGTTCCTCGTCCCAGTTAGACAAAGCACGGCGTTGAGTTCCGCCACTCAATACGCAATATCTCGACTACGGCGAAAAGCGGAGTACGGAGTGTCTTGACACTAGTACTTCCTGTTTATCCTGATATGCGAAATAAAAACGTATAGTTAAAAAATATGACATATGACATTGTCAAGTAAAGGTCAGCGGGACAACGCCTGACTGTTAAGGCTATTGGTTGTGGGTTCGATGATTTTTTATTATTTCACAAAATTGTTTGGTAAAATAGGTTCATTTAAAATATGTATTGATATATGGCCCAGCTCCTGAAAATATAGCAATATATCTTTAACCCTATAAAGATAATCATAATTATAAATACTTTTGTGACAAAATAAAATGGAAGAAACAAAGAAAGATGAATACAGTGGAGATGCGATCTCTTCGTCGGATATGCGGAGTCAGCTTAGCTGACCGTAAATACAGCGAGAAGATACTCAGTCTGGCAGGTGTAAGCACGAATGCCATAGTAAGAATGAAGAATAACGTGCTCAGGTGAAAAATGAATGAAAAGAATGGTAAGAAATATTTATGAAGCCAAGATGAGTGGTACGAAAGGTCGGGGGAGACCTCGGTTAGAAAACACAGTATCGAAGATACTGGAGAAAGTCACGTAAAAAGCATGAGGACTCCCCTGTATGGCTTGTATGAAGAGGATAATGACTGTGGACGAGGCAAAAGAGGTATGTAGGGATCGTAGCAGTTAGCGCTCCGTACCCTCTGACTGCCCCGCAAGGGATAAAGCGTGAAGTTAAAAAAAACAAGTAAGTTTAAACTGTCGGCAAATTAGATTTTGCTATTAAAATGAAACTGTGTAACTTTATTAGTTTTGTATCTTAAGAGTGTTCAAAAATAATATAAATTCAATACATCTTAAAATAGCCTTTTCAAACCAAAAAGTTTATTTTTTAAGAGATTTTTTTACAGTCGCTAAATATCGAAACTGGTGATACTTACCTCAATGAATTATGCTTTACCTTAGTACCTCAATGCTTTGGAAAAGATCATGATAATGAAGAAATTGTTTAAAGAGATCAAAAAGGATGGGGCTAAACTAAGAACTATATCCCTTTTTAATATAGTTTTTGTTTCCATTATTGGTAAATGAATCTGTGATCTCTGCAGCAGGTTAAGCAGGTTGATACTTGTTACTTGTTATTTATCTACACACGTACTAATATTTTCATTTTTTGTTCATCTATGTATCCTAATTATACTTAACGTATATTTATTATTTCTGAACAATAAAAATGAAAGGTAATAAATATTAACAAATATATTCAAAGCAAAGAATACGAATATATTTCAGGATTTCACGACAAATTTATTGTGGAACGGGAAGGTGCTTGTTAAAGTCAGGGCAAATTTTTGTTGGTAGAAAGACGACCATAAAAGCTGAAAATTAGAGGCATATTTGTGTGATTTTATACGTTTTTGTATTTTTATTTAATGCCAGGAAAGATTCACTAAATAATTATATTAAATAATATTTTTATAAAGGTATAAAAATATTATTAAAATAATTTCTAATCCTACGCGTGAAATACCACTTTAATAATAAAAAAATATTAAAATAAATAGCGTTCTCTCATGCCAAAGGATTATTATGCACTTAATATCTTTGGGTAACAGAAATTTCTATAAATCTCTGTACAGAGATGCTAACAACGTTAATAAGTTGTAACAAAAGCACAAGTTTGGACAAAGGCGGATGTAGAACACATGGCTTAGCGATCAGAGCGCTTGGACGGTTTTCAAGAAGTGCGGGTTCAAATCCCGCTGCGTTCAAATTTTTATACATTTTTAAAAAAATCCTAAGTGTGGAATAATACTTTAAAAACAGTAAAATAATTATATTAAATATATAGATAAAAGAAGTATCCGCCGTGTCTGTATGAATGAATTTAATAATTGTGGATATATTTAATTTCTAAGGTTCTTATGTTCTTTCTATCTACCAACATCGTTATAGAGCAATTGCAATATTTCTAATTTAGCAGACTAATTAATTGTAGGTTGATGTCACTTGCAATAAATATTTAATCTAAAACCGTGCGACAGTATAGAAACGAGCGATGCAATTTTGTATTGAAAGTTTCATAGCCACGCATACAATTATAATAGAGAGTCGATTTACCGAACTAATTCTTGTCGCTACGCACTCAGATAATCGAATATCTGTCGCGAAGTAAAATCATGATATAAGCTTAATATGTAAAAAGTAGGGTAATTATTAAATAGAACTAAAATGAATGAAGTATATTAAAAAAAAAATGCTTAACAAAAAAAATATATAAAGCGAAAGCAGAAAGTGGAGTACGGATTATCTTGTCACTAGGTACTTCCTGTCTATAGTATTAGTACTATAAACAGGAAGTACCTAGATATAGACAGGAAGTACCTAGATAGTAGATAAGTACCTAGTGACAAAACACTCTGTACTCTCGCTTAGGCGATATAAACATATTTTACCAATAAATCGATAGATTAGGAGTAGCAAAATAACCACGAGGGTTCTCTCATTACCAGTATCAATAACTTAATTATCATTACTTTAGTAATAAATATAGACAGCGTCTAACTCTAAACGTGATCGGTTATCGGTTCAATTCTCAATCGGGGGAATGATTATATTTAAACTATTTTCATTTCCCTCCTCTAGCGTACGGTTTTGAGTTTGCCTCTCAACACGAAATATCCCGTATTTGGCGGAAGCAGAGTACGGAGTGTCTTACACTAGGTCTAGTGTGGTGTCTACTTTGCTATGCGGGATAAAAGCGTGAAGCTAATAAAAAATATCAAATATCAACCTAATAGTTCCTTTACGACTTATCCATACACGGGACAAGTACCTAATACACGAATATATTTCGATAAAATACATATATCTGCATTATTTTCATAAAAAAAATATATATTTCTATTCGGCATCCATTAACTTCCCACAATGGTCTTTGTGATGAGAAATCATCCTCAGTACTCATAAAAAACCTTTTAGAAACATCATAAATTATTTACGTCTGTCATTTCAATAGTTACTTTGTTTTTTACCTCCTGCCTGTATAACTTTTAAAAACATTTTTATGTTCCGAGCCAAATGTCATATTTTGTAATTGGCTATTTTTGTCGACTATTTCTGTATAATCTGCGCATCATTGGATTTTCATTTGGTATCTAACAATAATTAATATTTCATTTTTTTTAATTAATTTTCTTACACTGGTAAGATAATGTACGGCGTTATGTTCCTCCACACACATTGTCAAGCGGAAAGTGGTGAACGAAGTATCAAGTGACTTGTTACGGATTAAACCATTATGCTAAAAACATTGTCATTATATTTTAACAGCATCACGCTTTGTCTCGAATAGGCAGGGTAGTCAGGGACACTCCATTGACTGCTTTCCACTTGAAATTGAGACATTACGTGTGAGCAAAGCAACACCACCCTTAGACATATCAGAGCGGAGAAATGAGAATAAATGTAAAATATAAAGGCTTCGTCGAGTGAAAATCGTACCCACAACGAATCGTGTTTACAGTCAGATGCCGTTCTACTGCGCCAGGATGATCTCAGATGACATGGATCTAATTCTTCTTCCTTTGTTAATCATTTTTGTCCAAAATTTCACGAAAAATAGTCAACTAAAGTATAGTTATCACAATGCAAACACTAAATACCAGTACAAAAGCATAAATAAGAGCGCTCGAGAGCCGTAATTACGGCAGCAATTTCAAAGTGTCTGTAATGTGGGGGAATAAATAGAGAGCAAAATGACAAACCCGGCCGGTAATTCCCCGGTCCACCGAAGCGGAAAACTTAACAGGACTCGTAATAGATACAGTCTCTTCTGCCTTTTATATCCACTTTCGTATACGACCGTTTCAAAAATTTTTTTACGCGGCTAAGAAGAGCTGGGCTAGGGTGATTGTGAATGGCCAGCTTTATTTCAGAATATCGTTTATGCGAGATTAACGAGCCCGTAATATGTAGAAGAAGTGTATTTTTCTTCATATTTTGATTATTATATGACTTAAGTTATAATTGTAGTTGCTAAAATAATTATAATTTACTATATATATAAAGAATCTCTGGTTGCTTAAAATGTCGTTTTGTATCTTACTTGAAGGGAACTTTACATTTCAAATATAAATTTCCTAGTATGTTCAGGAAAAGCCTATATTAAAAAGAAATTATCGAAACCTGAACAATAAAGTAAATTTATCTACTGAATCACTCTGTTTAAACAAAACACGTATTATAAAAAAATAATTTTAATTTTAATGGCATTTGAATGTTCCAAACGACGCGCACAGCCATACTCGTCCAAGTATACCACGACTGCATCTAAAACGTATATAAGCTTAGAAATCCGTAATCCCTACCGAATTTAGTGTCCCATTATGCACCT